>CM074581.1:28825000-31325000 GCA_037305975.1 Chrysolophus pictus
CTTTGTTTTTCCAGAACAACATCACTTGTTTATTTAAACCAACCATGAGTTTTGTAAATCACCAGGCCACAAGCACAGTTCTGTACCGTAAGATTATTGCAGAGTAACAACCCACAGGGGACATGTGGTCAGGCAGCGCTCCTGCCATAGCACCACGTCCAAAACTTGTGTCTGGTGCAATGTTTGCGGGCTTTCTGGAAGCTTCTGGAGCTGACCTTCAGCACAAGAGAGAGCCATGTGGTTGATCCCACAGAATCTGATATCCAAGCATTACTTCTGACTGGCCTCAGTAAAAGGAGAGATGCCCAAGAGAAACAGTACTTGCATTCTCTCATCTCCTGCCCATCTGCTGTCCTTCAAACACAACCGCCTACAGCCTTGAAATGTCTCTCAAAGACTTTTGTGCAGTACCTGCTCAAAAAAAAAAACCCAAATACTTTACACCAGGCTCCCTGCTGCCTCTCACACAACCCCAGCAGCACTCGTGCCTGGCAGACGGGCCTGCTGTGCTGCTTCCTACAAGTAACAAGAGGCAGACAAAAACGGAGGAGCAGTGCTGTGAGTTTCTCACTTGTTGTTGCATACAGCCCTCAAGTTTCTCCTTCAGAATCACAGTGGTAGGCCGTGTTCTGGGCCCTCAGGCAACTCGTTCTTCAGAGCTATGAGTTCTGCACAGAGAGCCTTCCATCTGCAGTGAAAACAAGTCGCCAGCTGCATGCCGCCATTACTGTTCATTACAGACAATGTGGGGGGGAGCAGGACCAGTTCTGGGGAGTCAGCACCACTGGCACATGAAAACAAACCAGCGGGTACTTCATTTGTAATCCCCTCTGCCTCTCAGAACAGAGGACTTTCCCTTGACACTCCATTGTACATATCCTCATTATTTCTTTTCCTGCGAGAAGTGATAGATGCCTAATTCCGCTTCCCTCTATGCAAGATGTGGCTTCAAATGAGGCGTATCAATGGACTGTCTGCACCAGGACGCAGCGGGGGAATGTGTTCATAGCTCCCATCTCTCTAGCACCATTAACAGTTTGGGATGCAGAGCTGCTAGTTAACACAGCACCGCACAGGAACTATCCCCCCACTCAACACTCAGATGTATTTTTAAAAGGAGCTCCCTTGTCATGGAAAAAAGAAAACTTCTCCTCTTTCATTTACATAAACAACAGTTCATATTTTAAATATACAGAATCCGTGTGTGTGTGAGCATCAAGTCACATTCAAAGGTAAAATCAAGACAGCTTGTTGCTTTTAGGGGAGAGGTTCATGGCGAGCTCAGTAAAATATTCTCATTTTCTGTCAGAAAAGGCATTCATTAACATGTTTTCTGACACCACAAAGAGTTATGAGCATATTAAAAGGAATTCAAAATGAAAATACAGGTGAAGCAAGTGTTTGGAAAGAGCAAAAAGATGAACAGTCATTCACATTTTGGGAAAGGTTGAAAGGTATGGCTCTTTTTTCAGTGAAGCAAGATAAGTGACTGAGGAATCCCGTGTTTATCAAGGTGCCCAAGACTGAGACAGGAGTGGTCACTTCCATTTCTGTTTGACCTTGAGACCATAATTGCTAAAGCAGCACCACTGTGTTTCTGTTGTAATTGGCAGCCACTGAGCTGAAGATTAAGCTAGCATGAAAACTAAATTACCACTGAAGTCTTCTAATAAATTGGAAAAAAGAGTTATCTGTAGCCCATATTGCTATATAAGAACTAAAGGTTAAAAATTGCCACTTTTTCTCCTTGGGTTTGTAAGTCAGCTGATGTGCTGACAATAAGATCAGCATTGACTTTCAGAATGATACAGTCTAGAGTGAGACCCAGCAATGATCTTCCTCAAGTCTCTGCTGTAATACCAATACTTTTTTTAATGTCTATTTTAAATGTAATGTTTTAAATACACAGTGCATAATGAAAGGATTTGAGGGGGTATTTTGCATTGAGTTCTTCGCTATTTCTACAATGTTAATTCTGCAGTTTCCTCAGAAATATTTCACATCAGCGGAAGCTGAAGCTGCTGTAGTTATATTAATACACAACCCAAGAAATAGAAGAACGAGATCAAGACAACTGAATACTCCCATAGAATCACAGCACAACTCTGCACTGCTTTCATCTCTTCTCATGGATATAAGCCAGCTGTCATGGCACTAAAACCAAGGAAGCTGCTTAGATAAAGCTAAAAGGAGAACCAATGAGCTTTGTCTGTTGGCTACTCAAATGCATTTGTACTTGCAAGCTATAATCTACCACAAATAGCCACATTTAAAAAATGCAATTACATGGAACAAAGCTGATGACTCTTTCAATGCACAGAGATCATTAGAAAATGGAAACCAGTTGCAAGCTATTATTTCTATGCACCAGAGAAATGAATTGATTACGTGTAAGCTTATTTTCTGTCACACGTACGTGGAGGTGTGCTTGTAAAATCCACTCAAGCCCACTCCAGCCCATCTAGATCAGACATACAGATGTGAAAGTAAGGCAATTCGGGGATACTGGGGAAGCCTTAATAACCCTATTTGCTATTTCACATACTAACCTACAGTACAGGCGAATACAAAATACTCAAGCCAGAGTTTTTGAAAGCTTCAGCTAAGAAGCTAGCAATATTTACCGTAAAGAGAAATAAAAATAAATGGATCCATGCTGATCCCTGAAATATTTCTCCCTACTTCAGCATTTCTCTAAGCAAGCGGTCACATTTTGAAGTCATTACTGAAAAATCTTAACGAGATAAAGAAAACTGAACCTAGTTTTCTCAACACATTGTACCTCTTGTAACAGACAAAAAGATGTCCTCTGTTGGAATCGACTTCACTGTGAATATCTTCCTCCATCACGAGAAGCAGCCTCTCCCAGCTGGCTGCTGCCAGACTTTCAAAGAGCACAGTCCTCTCTCTTTCTACCAGGCAATGCTGAATATAAATCTTGCAGAGGCCTATCCTCTTTTTAAATGATTTTAGAAAACCTCCAAAGCCTGTGTATCTACAATGACCAGGCTTTCAAAAGGGAAACACGTTTCTAAGGACAGAACGTATTTCAACTAATTTATTTCTTTTTGTACCTTTGTTGGCTCTCAATAAAAGACTGAGCTACTATTTCTTGGAATAAAATTTCCTATTACTTTGTAATTCTGACCAGCCATTGGTGTGTACATGTGCTTTCACATGCCTAAGAGAAAAGGGTTGTGGTGAAGTCTTCCAGTACCGATTAAACTTGCTCAGCTTGCTCCAAGACAAGCTTCAAACAGGTACCATTTATTTTAAAGATAGATTTTGACTAAGCTAGCAAAAAGATGAGGTATGAAGAAAGTTTTTCATTATGAATTGAAAGATCAAATGGTTACATACAGTAAAAGCTCTCAAAATCTCACATTAAAGCAACCAGTAGACAGAGGCCTCATTTGCAGAAGCAAGTCAAAACCATCCCTTTAAAATCAGAAAAAGCTTGGGTAACTCCATGCAGTCCCGAGATCAACAGGATGGCATTGCTCCAGACAGCATTCATGGAGATCCCAATGTTCCCTCAGGGCTTCTGGCACACCCCATGCCCATCACAGCTTCATATGCTGGAGGAGTAGCACTCACCAACTACTTTAGGCATTCTTCCACCTGTAAAGTGGATGCTGCTTGTCTCTGGCACAAAGCTCTGTCCAGAGCAATAACATAGGAAAGTAATTTTGTTGATCAATACCGGTTAGGACTGAGATTAATCAAGAGCAGGTGCTGCTGGTGAGGCTGCAGAGCAAGTATTGGGCTGATGTTAGTCATTTCTTTTATATTTTACTCCTTAATATTGACTGCTAGAGCTACTCAATCAGCTTCATCTTTTTTATTTCTGATTTTCAGCCACTTTTGCATGTAACATCAGCGATGATTTGTAGACTATCACTACACAATCTCTAGACCTGGCTACAATGATAAAAGAATAACAGGTTTACTGCACCAACCCTGGCCTTGTATCCCTGCTGAGATGCACTTCAGAAACCAGGGAAGCAGTGACACTTGTAATTAACACAAGGAGGGCTAAGCTACAGTCTTAGAGAAATAGAAAGAACAGTTGCAAGAAGAAAAATTAGGCATTTCAGAAATACCAAGAACACCTTCTGCTTTCCTTTTCCCCCCCTCTGACACTGAACTCCCATTCAGATAGAATCCCACACCCTGGGGAACTAGATGTAATGCTCCTCAAAGATCTGAGATCTTTGTCTCAAAAGAAACCTCAGGAAATTTTGTAGACAAGACAGCCTAAAATAAATGAAGGCATTACTTCCAACAAAAAATAAGAATTTTCTTTTCTCCTACTGTTTTTTTTCCTGACAGCTTCAAATAATTCAAACCAAAACAAATAAAACACTGTTGGAAAAGTGGGTTTTCCAGATAAGACGGTGATAAAGTCAAAGCTTCATCTCAGTCAGAAAAAGCTTCACACAATAGATTTTTTTACCAGTTCTGTCTACCACTTGTTTCACATGCATACAGCAGCCTTAAACATAAAATAGAATGACATCTCCTCAGGAAGTGTAATTAAATAAAATGAGAATATAACTAAGGAAATGAGCCCTTAAAGATTCATTTAAGGAACAGTACGCTGGTGCCGAGAATCTACTGGGGACTGTAAATCCTGGCTGGAGAATGTGCACAGGGACTTCCATAGATAGATGCAAGATTGTTGGGAACTTGTTTTATTCCAGAAGAAATAAATGATTGATAAAGGCATAGGCTTTGTAAATTTTTCTCCAGGAAAAAACAAACAGATAAATAAGAGCATCCTGTCTTTCGCTGTTATACTTCTAAAGCATTCCTGTGGTCCTGCTTATTACTGAATGCATGCATTCTTAGGCATTAGCCTGTGATGGTTTTTTGCTTGTTTTTCAATCCTGGATTACTTGTGCCATGTTAGAATAAGAACACTAGTATCCAGGAACATAAGCAGAATGTTAGATACTGTTGTCCGTCTAAGCAAGCAAGCTTCTCATGGGAAATCAAAAAGAGCAAGCTGAGTTACAGGTGCTGCAGCAAAGGGTTTCCCCATCTGTCAGTGACCTAGGCTTCACAGAAATCATCATGTAACACAAGTGGTTTCCCAGCTTCCAAGGATCAAATGACAGAAAAGTGAGCTTCCACCTTGCACCAGCACAGCACCTGTTCTCTCACATGTCACTGATGGTTTTCACCAACTCATTTCACTCAGTGCTGCAGAAGTGTTTCTTTAAAACCAAACATTTCCTCCGGGGAGTAGCGGGTGGCTTGGGGTGAACAGAGCACCAGATGACAACTGCAAGGGAATCAACAGCAGCTCTTAAAGAAATCCAGGAAAGGCAGCTTGCTTAGAAAAGCTGCCTGAAAAAGAGAAAAGGATGGCTTGCTTAACCTACAGATAGCAACAAGCACAGCTCAGCCTGCTGCCTGGGAGTAGCTTAAGTTGAGACCTTAAGCAAAGCAAACCAGACCCTCCACCAGAGACCGTTTCCCCCCTGAGGGATCAGGGCAGCTCGTCAGCCAGGCAGCACAGGTGAGCACACAGCAGTTTCAGGCTTCCTGTGCCACCACAGAGTCTGTATATGTGCACACATCACAGACTTTGAGCGTTAACTAGAAGTAACAGCACCGCTACACATGAAAGATGAAGCAGAGCCATACCATGTGTCAACAGAACCCACCTCAGGTACATTTTCATTCTTTCATCTTCTTGAGGTAAGAGCTGAAACCTGTTTGTACAATCCTCTGGGGGCATTTTTGTTTCTTTTACAGAGAAATTGGCTTTTTAACATTTAAGAGCCGTGATAACTCATGATACTGTATCTGCTATCTCCATGCTGCAGATGGCTGTTTTCTTACAGTTCCCATCCTGTGGAATTACACTGGCTGTGGCTCTGAGTCCCCTAGAAGCCAAAACTTCACAGCCAACACAAATCTATTCAGCATGATGACTAAAAATAAAGATCTGTCAACCATTCCCTCCTTGGTGTCTATGCATTAACCTGGAGGGTCACCTTTGTCACTTCTACAGCACTCTTTATTTCCTTGCAGCACCTCTTCAGCTACTGATTAACTAGTCTTCTCTGCTTACTCTCAATGCATTTTTCCAACAAGGAAAAAAAGCAGCAATCTTGGTTACTTCAACAATGATGAGATATGTGTAAGTTAAACAGCTGGAAGGAAACAATTTTTAGGCCACTCACACTGGAAAAAGTAAACTTGGCCAAGTTCTGGCAGGTATGTATCAGAGCTGACTTCCCCAGTTATAGAAAAACTCTGATCAAATATTTGGCTAATTATACAGCAGATATACTGTAAATAATACACTATTTCATTTATTTCTGCAAAGAAGAGGAGGAGTCAGATTATATTCAAAAAAAAAAAAAAAACTTCACAACAGTATCCTTCCTATTGTCCGAAGGAGCTTTCTGCATACTTCAGCTTCACAGGATGAACTCCATTTCAAAAGACGGCCTTCACAGAAGACTGGAGTTTGGATACACTAAAACTAACTTAATCTTACCCAGGTCCTTATCACAAACTTCATAAAAATCATTTTTCTTCCCTTCATTTTAACCATTCTATTTATAGCCTGCTTTTATCTACAGATTTCACATTTCATAGATTTAACACTTGTTTAGATAAGCCATGGTGTCCCATGGTGTGATATAAGCCCCAAAACTTCTGCATAAATCAGCTCAGACCCATGAATGTCAGCGTGACCTAGCAATAGGGCATTTTAGGAGCGGCTAAATAAGGTGGTAGGACAGAGCAAAGATTGGCTAGCACATTTCAAGCCAAAAAGCCATTCCACTGCACTAAGTCCTTCATAAACATTTAGTAATGGACTCAACCAAACAAATGGAAAGATTGGCATTTCATAAAAGGGCCAAATATCAGAACAGCCATGCCAAATACAGCACGTGTCATTCAGTACCCCCTTGCTTGGGGGAAATAAGCATTGTTAAGTGATACAGCTGCAGTTGTTCCCACTGGCTTTGGAGGTGCCTCAGGCATCAGACCAGCTCTGATTCACAGTTCCTGCACACACTCCCTCAAAGGTTCCCAGGGCAGCCAGGTTTGCTGCTAACAGCCAAAAGGCAATGCAGGGTCAGCGGTAGCAGATTTTGGTTAGAGGGAGATAGAGCTGTTCACCTGCAGCAGCTGTGGGAAAATGCCCCCATCCTATTTGTGATGCCAATAACATTTATTGTGATCACAAAAGAGACTGACCTGTGCCTCCAAAAGGGAAAGGGCTTCTTTCTTCAAGATGCGACCAAAAAGTTAGCATTCTTGGCTGCTTGGCACCTAGATAGATGGCTTTAGCTTTCAGAGAGCTGCACGAGGATAAGGAGAAGGCAGCAGCTGTAAATTGCTTCCAGCTGAATTCAAGTCTGAGTCAGACTAAGTGGCAGACAGGGTTCTGGCTCCTTATCCTGCCCAGCAAAGAGCAGTTACAGGAGTTAAACTATGGAGATGGCATTTTGGTTTTTCATTTGGAGTGGGAGATAGTTCCAAGCTTCCCCTCCTCAATAACGTTTACAGCAGGGTAGGCAATGTTAGCTGTGTCTCAACTAGAAGAATTTGGTGACTAAGCAAGAGAGGCAAAAGGGCAATTCCCAATGTACTAGAACTGAGCATTACATTTTACTAGAAATTATTTGTCTTCAATCAGAAATGCTGGTGCACCACTTTTTTTTTTTTTTAAACAAATAAAAATATCTTGCTTATAAAACAGTAAGAAAGGTTTTACCCTAAGCCAGTTAACAAAGAAAACGTTGGCAGGATCTATACACTCAGTCTGTGCCAACAGAAGAGTCTGCAAGATAGAAAAGGCAGGGAGGGGGAAGAGAAACTACAAATCCAAGCAGCTTAAAGACATCAAGCACATTTTCCAGCCTGCTCAAACTTCCAACAACATCCAACAAAAACTCCTGCTGCAGGATGACCAGCACAGGACACCAGTGCAGCCTGCCCTTGGCTCTGCCTCAGTGCCCTCAGCCACTCCCGGCTCAACAGCACAAAGTGAAGGGAGGCTCTGATCCAGCTGGAAATTCAAGGGACACAAAAGGGGCATTGCCTTGCCTGCTCCTCAGGGGGACCTCCATGCAGCACTAAACCAGCATGATCCTGCATCACAGTCACTGCAATCATATAGAATCACATTTTCTCTGCTGACTTTTTGCATTTAAGTCGTGCAACCCAAACTTCCAGTTCTTTGGCTCGGGGTTTAAGCACTGCTCCGGGGACAACCTGTAATCCTCCTCTGTCCCTTCAGTTTGCCATTCCTGCATGCTGACCTGCTCTCCAGCACAGGAGTTATCAGGCTTTGATAACAGGAACTTCTGACCAGGCTACCACCTTCATACAGTTGCTTGCCCAACACATCAACACCCACACACGATAAACCCCATCCATACACCACTTAAATCACAACCATTTGTTCCACCCCACAGCCACAAGGCTCAGCCTCCACAACAGGCACCCATGCATGATTCAGGGCAGCAATCCCACAGCCCTGCCTCCAGCTGCTGGGGGGACAGACAGGCCTTGCTCTTTTCTAGTCCCCTCCTCCCAAATTACAGCTGGATTTATGTAACAAGAGTATATAGGTTGGTGGTGGTGGACAGCAGAACATGAGAATTTTGCACTAATCACAGAGGCTTCTTAGAGGGGAAAAAAAATAAAAAAATCGATCTTCCCCAACCTGCTGTCCTTTAGAAAGTCACAAAGAACAATCCAGATGGCATAACAAAGGCACACATTCAAGAATCCTTTGAACCTGTTCAAGTAATTCTTAGCACAACTCAGTTGTTAAGGGATAACAAGAGATCTTTTCTCAGATTAAGAGCAGATTTATCTTTTAGCAACTTCTCTTTTCAAATGATGAAAAGATAAAACCTGAAGAAGTGGATACAGCCGGTCAGTTCTCAGAGAAAATGCATTCAGAAAAATTTCTTATCCTTCTAACAGAAAAGATTCCTACTTCAAAAATAAAGATATCCATTCTCAATGTTGACAGGAAAGCTACTGCTTCCTTTATAGATAAAGGACTGAAAGATGCATCTCAAACAAGCAAAAGATTTTTTTTTTTTTTTTAAGAGACAGATTTATATCAAATATACCATGAAACCATTTGGCTTTGATTATTTAGCGTGAAAGGAAGAAAGGGTTTTGCCACCATATAGAACTAAACATTTCAAATGAACTCCGCGTGGATGTGTCAGAACACTTTCAAACGTCTATATTTTACTAATGGATTGGTGATACATCAATTATTGTGTACCAATAATCCAATTAAAAACACACTCTGAATAAAGGATCTGGCCCAGCTCCAAACCCAGACTATTTAAACAAGCTAATGGAAACATTAGGTGCCAGGCTGCGTGTTTTGTTTCCTAATGAAGATAGTATTTGGCTGACATGGAACCAATTTACGTTTAAAAGCCAAACAATTAAAAATATCGCAGATCTAAAACTCAGCTGTTTCACACATGCAAACCAAGCTACCCAACATCAAACAAAGTGACACATTCAGACAAGACTGAGCGAGATGCACGTGGTTTGCTAACACAAAACTGCACCCAACTACCACATTTCATAGCTGCATATAACAAATACTAACAACCTAAAAGATAAAAATCATAGCAGTTAGGTTACAAATAGCAGATGAAGATTCAAACTATCCTTCTCTCGCCAGAAAGATCATGGGGCAGACTGCACCCACAAATCATAAAATGGCTTACATTGGAAGGGACCTTGAAAACCATTTACCTCCAACCCCCTGCTGCAGGCAGAGCTGCCAATCACTAAATCAGCAACCAGATCAGGCTGCCCAGGGCCCCACGCAACCTGACCTTGAACACCTCCAGGGATGGGGCACCCAAATCTCTCTGGGTTAATCTGTACCACTCAGCTTGGTATCATCTGCAAACTTGCTGAGGGTGCACTTCATCCCATAATCTAGGTCACTGATCAAGATGTTGAAGAGCACCGATCCCAGACAGATCCCTGGGGACACCATGACTGTGACTGGCCTCTACCTGGACATAGAGCCACTATCCTCTGGCTGTTACCATCCGATTTCTTATCCACTGAATGCTTCAGAGCTCAGGCCATTAAAGAGGATGGGAAATTTTGGACACCCTTGCTTCTATTTTGATAAAGAGGTTCATAATGCACAATAGAGGGGATGCTGAGCATCAGGCTGTGACAAATGTGACACGTGGAGGCTAGAGATGGATGCTGGATCAGAGATGCACTTCTGAGGGTGGGGGAAGGTAAGAGCCTGCCTGAGGTAGTGAGCAATCTGGCACAAGCCCTACAGTTCCAGCCGTTCAGCCATCCCCAAGTTTCAAGTTCCATAAGCTGAGAAAGCAAGCCATCATCTTCTCATTCACAGTGGTGATTATTTTGATGTAAAACCGTTAGCACATGGCATTCAAAGGACAAAGCTCCAAATCCTTGCTAAAAACAATTATCCCCACGCATGGAAATTCAGACTCTAAAAGGCTTTATGCTTTCCACTGTCAGATGGTTTTTCCTTGGTTTTCCTCATTCTTGGCTGCATGAGCACACACCAGGCAGCAAGCAGAGAGCCCTGGTTAGTTCCTGACAAATCGCTGACTCCAGCAGAGGAAGTACTTCTTGTGAGCCACAAATGCAGAGAACCCCCACTCCTATAGAAAAGAAAAAGCTTTCACACATGCGAGTACCATAAGAAGAAAAAAGGAGCAACTAGAAAACAATATTAAACTCAAATATCTTCAATAGGAACTGCTTAAGCATATGGGAAGGACAAGAGGAAAAGAAGTTATAATAATAATAATAATAAAAACAAACATCTTTTAGGGCAGTAACTGAGCCTTCCAGGTCCAGAACATCTTATGCACAAGAATGCCCTCACCTGCAACATCACTAGGGCTTCCTACGAGTAAGAGACAAATACAGTATCCACCCCACTGGAACTGCTTTTCCTTTCCTCTCCAGATGTTTTCGTCCTTAATACTAGCTTGTAAAACTGTCAAAGCTACTCTCTGTGACTGTCACATCAAAGACAGGTCAAGCCTCAAGTTAATGTCACAGAAATAGGTGACAGTTTTAGATTGTCTGAAAAAAATCTAAGAAAATCGGACTGCAATTTATCCATGCAGACAACAGGAAATCCAAGATTCTGCCTGACAGTAAATAACTCTTAGGAATTAAGGCTGAGATCTTGAGACCCCTTTCTTTGGAACACCACTGCTACTCATCTTCCCCCCAAAACACCACCAAGAAAATAAAGAACAAACATATTAAAACCACCACATTAATATACACACCCCCAAATCACACATGCCACTGTACCAACGCTGTCTTAGAGGTAAAGATGCAAAGAAAAGCCAAAGAAACATTGTACACTTTGTCTCTTGCCCCTCTGAGAAGAAAGCAGCATTCTGAACGCATACTACAGCAAGAATACAAATCTAGCTAGAAAGAACAACAATGCATTTTGATTTCAAGGTTTTCAGACAGGAAAAAAGACCACATTTTGCACTGGATTCCTCAAAAATGCTCCAGTTTCTCAAACTGATTCACCTTACCAAGATAATTATTTGGGCTTCTGAGGTTATCATACTTCAAATATCCAGTAACTGCAACATAGCAAACAAGATAAATATTCCTTCCCTTTCCCACTGCACGAGATAACATTGCCTTTGTGTTTACATACTAAGAAATATCATCTCATTCTAAAGACGTATTTATTCAGATAGTGAATACTGTATGAATTATTGAACAAAATTAACCAAAGGAAAAAAATACTAACATCATTAGCATTAACAGATTATCTGTAATATTTACTTACAGTTTATTTAATGGTCTCTGCATTAACAGCCCTTGAAATGTACTTTCCCTCTCTACATACATCAGTGAAACCTCTTACAGCACCAAAAGAGTTCCATTTTAATTTTTTGAACCCTTCATGAGCCTTAAAGAGTCCGATACCTATGAGGATGGGTGTCTCAGAGGAGGTCAGTGTAAGCAATCAGCAAGCATTGGGAGACTTTTCATATGAGAAAGACATCAAGTTAAGCTTCCTTACACACGTCAAGACCTTGACCAGATTTACCAAGTATGAAGTGGCGTTGCTGTAACAACCATCAGTTAAAATACATTTTTATAGCACACGTTAGATGCTTTCATGCACATGCAAAGGCTTCTTCCAGGAGAAAGTGCCAATGAAAGCCTGAACGTTCACCCTTATGTGCCTTTCTGAATAACACGTTTACTCTTCATATAAAAACAGTGATAACCTAAGACAGAGAAAAGGTGGGAAGCCAAGACATCAGTTCCAGAACTGATCAAAGTTTATAAGAAAACAAAGCAAACAGAGAAAACCCAGAAAACAACCTTCCACAAACATTGGGTATGGATGGTTAATTCCAGCCCAAACTACAAGCTTTGAAATCTCAATCTGTGCACATGAAGCAATACACTCAACAGTGAGCTGACGTCTACTTTCATCAGGGACTATCAAAGGGATTCCGTGCAGTTAAGCTCCGAAGTCTCACTGCAATTTAATAGTCTGGAGAATTTAAATGCCTTGGACTCAATCATACAAGCATTTTTTTTTTCCCCTTGCCACCTTGCTGACTGTCAGAATACTTAAACCATTTCTTTCCACTGCTGGAAAAAAAAAAAAAAGGAATGACACAGAATCATAACCATTGCTCACTCTCAACAACGACTTAACTAAAGCCAGCTGAGTAATGCTTCTAAACTTCTCATTACTTCAACTTCTAACTACTAATTACTTCTAATTACTTCAAATCAAAAGCAAAGCGTTACTTCGCTGTTTGCGTCTAAGTGCGAACGCTCGCAACCCGCAGCTCGCTGCGCAGCCACCTCCGCTCCGCCTGGCGTTGGTGCGGTGCTGATCCCAATGCTTTGTTCCCAAAGAAAGGAATCACAGATCCTCATTATTAGTGCACGTTTAGACCACCGTTTACCTCAGCTTGAACGCTGCACGCACGAAGGACGTTTTCACGTCTCCGAGAATCCCTGAGTTTAGCGGGAAAGAGCTGGGAGCTCACCCAGCGCGGCCACGTGCAGCCCGGCACAGCTCACGAGGCGGCCGCCACGCGCCATCGTGGCGGCGCCGCCTCACCTGAGCAGCGCCGGGCACGCGCCCATCGGTCAGCAACCGCCAACCGTCAGCGCTCGGTTAGCGCCGTGCCGGCCGACACCGGGGCACGGGGAGGGCAGCCCTGACAAGTAACTGCTTGCATTTCAATACGGTGCTCTGAACGGCTGAGAACACGCAGCCGGTTTGATAAAGGAGTTTGAAAACAGGTTTCAAGGTCATCAGAAATCTCTGATGGACGCCTCAAATGCTCACGGAGAACTGCAATCACTGCCACAGAACAAAACCGATGCATTTGTTTCACAGAAACAAGGTCAAATATCCCACTAACTTTACTGCTTTGTTCCTTTTTTAATATTTTTAAGAAAAAAATAAAACATTTACTTATATCTAAACAATATTGTGTATATCCTACAAGGGCTGTCCCAAACATAATGCCTCCCATTGTATGATGTTGTCCCACAATGTGGTATGGCAGTACATGTTGAAACCTCCTGCCAATATTTAGTTCCATTTTGTTGCTGGTCTGGTATTAAATGGGGAGGTTGGTGGCCCTGCCTGTGGCAGGGGGATGGAGATTCATGATCCTTGAGGTCCCTCCCAACCTCGGCCATGCTGTGATTCTGTGACAGATGGCAGCAGAGGGGCACTCTGACAAAATGGCATCTAACATGGAATCACCTACAAAGCTAAGGATTGGAATTGAATTCCTCCATATGGAGGAAAAAATGGCACCCACTGATGTTTGCTGAATGCTTATGGAGACCAAACAGCGGATGTGAGCAGAGAGAGGTGGTGGGTGCATGTTTCAGCACTGGCAACAGTAGGTCACCTCTGCTGGTGCATGCCATGCTTGTAAAAATCTGCAAGTTCTGGTTCATCACTGGCAAAAATACAAAGATAATGGTGTTGGGGGATTAAAAAAGAAAAGTTTTTTGCAGGTGAGAATTTGCTCTATCACCAAATGTTTCTGTGCTCTTTGTGTCTGTTGTAATTTCTATGGAAACAAATATGAGGCATTACTTTTGGAGCAGCTTATGTTTATGCAGCCCCAGCAAGTCCTCTTTACACAGCGCAGCCCAGGCAAACCAAAAGCTTGGACTAGACCATGGGTGTCCAACCCCAACCCATCCCCACCATGCCTACTAACCACATCCCTCAGTGCCACACCTCCATGTTTCTTGAACACCCCCAGGGACAGTGACTGCACCACGTCCTTGGGCAGCCTGTGCCAGTGCATCACCACTCATTCTGAGAAGTTGTTTTCCTAATAGCCAATTTAAGTGTCCCCTGGCACAATTTAAGGCCATTACCTCTCATCCTGCTGCTGTACCCTGGGAAAAAGAGATCAACCTCCATCTCACAACCTCCTTTCAGGCAGTTGTAGAGAGTGGTAAGATCTCCCCTGAGCCTCCTCTTCATGAGACTGAACAATCCCAGTTCCCCCACCCTCTCCTCATAAGACCTGTGCTCAAGATCCTTCACAACTTTGTTGCCTTTCTCAGGACATGCTCTAGGACCTCAGTGTAGCCCATGGCTTCTCGTGACTGTATCACCCCAGAGGGCCACATCTTCCTGTCAGAGGTCCCTTCCTCCCTCCTGTCTTAGCAATTCCACCTCCATTTTCTGGCCATATCTCAGTCATGAGATACCATATGCCCTTCATCCCCCAAACATAGCATCTGCTGCATTCAAAATGTAGTCCTCTAGTTTCCAAGAACAGTAAGACTTACCTCACAACACACCTTTGTGGTCTCAGTCTCTGATTACTCCCAGTTGCTAAATGCAACACAGCTGCATTCCAGAGTAAAATAGGGTTTATTAAGGCACTGAATTGATAGCTTCATATTCTTCCATGGCAGACAAGCACATGGACAGCTCTCATTGATCCAAATGCTCTGCAGAAGCTCTATTTCAAAGCACATGTTTCTCTACTTGATGCTTTGACACACAAGGATCAGCCAGACCTGAGCTTCCCATCTGGCATCACCTGGATGTTAGGAAACCTCTCCGTTAAATAAGAAGTGTATGCAGCTACCTATAGAGGCCCACCGCCCTGCTGCATACCCCACTGAAGTCTCACTTGAGCCCCTTCCTTGTTTTATTCTCAGGCTCTCCACCCTTGCTGAGGAGCACTTCCCGTGCTCACTCTTCTGGGATCCTTATTGAAGTTCTGAGACCAACTCCCATCCCCATTTCCCAGTGTGGTCGCCAGCAGTCAGGGGACACAACATCAGGCAGTTAGCCAGGATGTGGGACAACATTACAGAGTGCTGCAGTCACATCCTTTGGACCCTCAATCTGTAAATAAAACCGCCTTCATAGACTGAAACAGCACTTCTCTTAGATAGGGAAACATTTCTTTATCTGCTCAGATCTATTTGCAAGCATGCATTTCAGTGGCCTCGAATATTTTACTTCTGATAAGTATTTATTTTTTTATGGGTTTAATCCAGTATAAGGCACATAGAAAGCACATTAAACAGAACGCGTGTCTTTCTCCTGCTGTTTTATAGAAAACATACATAAATCTCTCTCAGATTCACTGTCATGCCAGTTTGCTCTTTAGCTGCAAACCTCACCTGAAATTCTGGGCTCCTTCATGCTAGAGTTAATCACCAGGAAAATATTTCCCTCAGAAAGTAACACATATATATATTTTTAAATAAGGGAAAAATTGAATTATAGCAGCTTTAAGTTATTTTCTCTGCTGAATGGATAGCGTTTTCGAGTCCAAAAGCAGATGGATAATCAGGTAAAACTGCTTTAAAATCTCAGGTCCCACATCCTATTACACACAGCTACAGCGTTAAAAATAAAAGGTGCTTTCTTTATTTTAAAAACAATTTGGGACATGTTGTGCTATGATTTGTAGCTTCCCACCTAGAACCATTCAGGATTCCAAAGCATAGTCACTTATAGTGTATTATCGTTCAGAAACTGTCTCCTGTCCCAGCCAGGCACTCCAGCACTTGAACAATTAGCAAAACACACAAATATTCTGCCCTCCACCATATTTGCTTGATTTTCTTCCCTACCCAGCTACTTGCCATGTCAGTATCCATATATGATGGTATTTATTCCTCCCCTCCCCCCATTAATAGGGATCAAAACAATTAGAAAGTTTGCTACCCTTAAAACTACAGAGCTTCGAAACTACAATAAAGAAACTGAACAGCTACAGATATCCTAGAGGTCTTCCACTATGACATACAAAAGAAAAGGGGGGGAAGACAAAACACTTTAATGATGATGGTTGCACCCCTCTACCATAACAGATGTTACTGTCAGTATTAACCAACCTCCAAACAAGTTAGCTCTGAGCAGCTCAAATGGGGGTGGGGGGAAAAGTCACTTCAGTAGTACCTCAGAACTCTACAGTTAAAAAGGCTAAAGATCCACTTAAGAACCTTGACTTTAAACATAAAAAGTACAAAAGCCATAATGAGCCTGAAGACCTACGCACCTCATGCTCCTGTTGTTACGTACCTCACGAGCGCGGAGAGCCACATCTCTGAGCTGCTTCCCTCCAGCGTGAAGATCAGTAAAGCAGCACGCTTCATCCAACACCATGCAACACAACTACAACTGAACCACGCTCCCTGGGGCTGGAGGCTTATGGGCAGCTCAGCACAGCTCATTATTCCCAGCTGAGAGTGAGCCAGCCAGCAGGGTGCAATCTTGCAAACAGCCCACAGCTGGCTCAGGGACACCTCACTCATCAGAGCTCATTTCCCCCAGCTGAGAGAAAGCCGAGCCAAAAAACCTGGCACCGCCAGTCACATAATTTCAGCTTTTAAATAATATAACAACTGCTTCTGGTAGAACAAAAGCTGTTTTTATTTGTTTCCTAAAAGTTAAGAAAATAATAATTAACTGAGGCAACTGCTTGTATGATGGAATCTATGCTTCTGATACAGTAATAGAGCTTTGCTAGACATTTAAGATAGATGAGTTGTAACCACCCTTTCCTCCCTCCCCCCTCACCACACGTCCATTTTTACCTTGTTCTTTGCTTCTCTTCACTGTTTTCTTCTACCTTTCTCCTTGCATTTCCCAGGGTTGCAATAGGGTGTAGATTATTTTGGAAAGTTTCCGACAGTGTCCCCCAAATTTGTTGCATTTAGTTCTTTGTCACTATTTAGCTGCTCGTAACATAAGTTCCACTCAGCAAAGCAAACTAAAATAAAATCAAATAAAAGGGTCTGAGCACTGTGGTTGCTGTACCTTGGTTTCCTTTGAAAGGAAGGCTGCCACCAAGCCAGCAGCTCGTAGCCTCTCTTAGAGAACAGATATGCCTAAACTTGAACAGGTTTTAAAATAAATTTGTTTTCTAAGCTGTTTTAGCTAACAGTTCAAATTCAAATCCATGTTAAGTGCTCAACATCATCATGCTAATGTAAGATCCTCTTTCAGGTACATTTTCATTTCTGAGGCTCTCAAAACATTTCCCTTTCCAGAGCTAGCACTGAATACAAGTTGATAGGAAGAGTGCTGGCAGTCCGACCATTAAGAGCCAAAGCCTGGCAGGTCCTTTCACTGGAAGGGTTGTTGGCTTACACAGGTGAGAACCCAGGCCTAAATGTTCTATCAGTAGGCTGAGAGAAAGTGAGATGTTTTGCTGAGCCTTCATCTACAGTGCAGCAGTGGCAGGTTACCAAAGCAAGGCAGGTGGTGGGAGTTTCACTTTGCAAGCCAAGTATCACATACATGTAGTTGTAACTCAGCATTTAAACATTCTATCAAGCTTCAACTCTGAAATTAAAAAGCACAATTACTATATTTTTTCCATTGCGATAGAAAAAACATGACATACTACTAAGAAATAATAGCAATGCATCCTTCAAATTGCGAGCAGATTGCAAGCAAATAGAAGAAACGGAGTCACATTTTTGTATGAAAATATAGTTATTTCTAAACTAATGGATAAATAGAACAAGACGCACTACAAGTGCTGTGCCACAGATGTCACTTTCGCAGAAGTTCATCAGCAAAAGAGCGCGATAAAAGGGAAAGTATAGGCACTCAATTTCCATTTCTTGTACAGTCATCTTTGCAATGTAAACATCCTGGAGGATCTGGAATATTTGGGATCAGACATTATTCTTCTTTTTAAGCACACTAAGAGGGAAGTAGTGTTTGAAAATCAAAGGTGCAGCTTGGTCTTCAAAGCTTTCAGGAATTTCTGCATTTTTTTCTACTTGCCAGCTACTAAAAGGGAAAGGTCAGATCTGCAAGTGGTGTAAACAAGCATAGCTCTGTGAGGGCTTTGAGCTTGTACCCATTTACATCACATGGAAATTACACTTCTCGCTTCATCTGTGAATAACTGTGCATGTATATATATATATATATATATGCAAGTGTGTGGTGGATACATACTATATAGAAAATGTATGCTTTGATCTGTCAAAATAAAGATATATATTTGAGAAAGGAGATAGAACATGGAAATTATACACTCTGCATTTACTTTTCAAACTGAAAGTTAAGGGAAACAAGCGTTGTTTATGCTCAGGGAGAACCTGGTGATTTATACATAATAACCTAAAACCAAACTACCACGTGAAAAATTTAACAGCTCTCTGCCATGGTTGAGAGGCCAATAGTATGACTTGCTAACTTTTATATAAATAATTGCTAGGCAGTGCCATAGCCATCATGGATTGCTACTTTAACAGCCTGGACCCTGGTGCAACAAAGCACTTTCATTGGCTACCTTTAAGCAACTGAATAGCCCCCTGGATTTTTGCAAGCTCACTCACCTGCTTAAAATTAACCATATATTTGGTCTGGTGCCTACATTGAACTCCATCGGTAATCAGCAAGGCACTTCAACCTGTGTATAAAGCAGCTGTTTCTATAGGGCTTACGCACAGGCTTAAATACCTCTCTGAGTGAGGACAGTGTGGTTTGATGCTGCAAAATCCTGAATGTCGTAGATGTAATCCTGCAGAGCTTTTAAGCAAGTCTTTCGTAGCCTATGCATGAAAACCAGTCAGATTCAGCATCATTTATAAGTTAAATCACACTTCCAAACATGGTGGTAAGACTGGGCCAGGAGAAAAATACTGAATATGGAGAATGTTAATCTCCCAAATATACTACCTTCACAATTTGTTCCACAAACGTTGTTCAGTTTAAATTTTTCAGCGCTGTGGTTTAGACTACAACGTGAAAAAAAGACTTTGTGAATGCAGTGATGCCTCAACCAAAACAGCATTCCAGTCCTCTGCTCTGAGCCTTGCATGCCCAGGCAGTCAGTAATGAACTTATTTGCTACATCATGGGCAGCAGCAGCTGTGCTGCTGTGCACCGGGGGCTCACTGTGGCTCCTCGTTGTCCAGAGGGGAGGCTGTGGCCAAGCAGCTCAGGGGATGCTAGGAATGAAGGTGATCGCCAAGCACCTGCTCCAACCAAGCCCTAGCTCGTATGCTTGCAGCTATGCATCTCCTTGCACCTCTTCAGAAATCTTAAATTAGGAATAAAAAAAAAAAAGAGATTTTTTTCCAATGCAGACAGTTGCGTGCTCTCTTCTTTGCATCTTTGCAGGTAGCTAGGAGCGCATGGCTTTCTTGCTCAGCTTGTTCTGCTATAACAAACTGGTGCCTGTGCATGAAAGGTAGAAAAGTCAGGAGGAGAAATATCTATTTTTTCCTGTGGCCAGAATAGGAGGAAAAAATACAACAAAAGAGGGAGGAAAAAAAATCCCAGGCTTGTGTGGGCCAAGTGTCTAAATGGCATAAATCCTGTCAGCTGACTACAGCATAACTCATTTTTAATTAGTTTGTGGCAAATAGCGCTATTTGTGCCAGGCTGCAAAACTGTGCTGTGTTCCTGAGGAACCACACTGACAGCAGAAACAAATGAATCCCTGCAAGAGTCCTCCTTCTGGAAGCTCACCATCAATATCCCTCATTTAAATTGCGTGCTGAGTATCCTCTTCTGTGAGACTGCTTTTCTATCCTAGCTTGATTTTTTTTCCCCTACTGCTTGAAATATAAATGTAAAAAATTGGGGACTTTTATCTTATAAATATACCTGTTGATTAATAATACAAATCAAATTGGGAGTGATCAATGAAATATTTACATATCCAAAAGCCTGACCTAGATTGCCTACTGATTTTCTGCGGACGGGACTGCATTTTTCCCTCTGTTCAAACAGACTTTCACCTTAATGTAGGCTGTGATTTTGCTGCGCTGAGACCTACAGCCTTTTCCAAATAGCAGTGTTCCAATTAATTGGAGAAATCCTGCTACAGAGGGAACTGCAACCTAGCCATATGGATATGAGAAGATATTAAATTATCCCAATTTTGGAAGCTATTGATTGTCCATTAGCAACAGTGGGCGAAGGGGGAATCAGTTATTTTGAGCATTAGAACTACTATTTGGGAATGAAACAATGTGTTTTGGTTTTGCTTTTTTTTTTTTTTTTTTTTTTTTTTTTGTCATATGAAATGGCACTGGTAACATTTGCAGAATCAAACATCAAATTAGCTACACATGTTGCTTTATCTTTGTCTTCTGATTGTGTTTCACAGACAAAAAAAGCCCCAACACCTTTTAATGGCCACTTCTACCAATATTACAGATATGGCCATTAACATTTTTCTCTTTATAAAATCAGTGAGAAGAAAAAGCAGAGTTGTGCTTGTAGTCATGAGCTTAGCCTTGTCATTCAGGGATATAACTTCAGCTGTAAGCGTTACATCCATTATGCAGCAAATTCCTTGAAATCTTAAAGAGAGGAACAGCACCAGAGGGCACAGTCACTGCAGTGCCATTACCTCCTGCCTGCTCAAGCTCTCCCTTCTCTCAGTCCTTTCAGCCACTGGTTACTCTCCTTTTGCATTCGTCTACATAAGATAAAAAAAAGAGCTGATCAGTTTTTTCTTAACGGCTTTACCCATAACCAGAAACTTGTTTCTTATCAAAGCATTTATATATATGAAATATATACGCTATATGGCATATATATTTTATATACACATATATCAAAACACAGATTAAATAAGAAGAGCCACACAGCACAGTACACATGTAAAAACATAATTCCATAATCCTGTGCTTAAACTTAAGAACTGTGTGGATGTCTAAATCCCTGTTAGAAAGCAAAAGTTCATTTTCATCACTTGTTGGGTTTTAGCTGTAATTCAGGTTTAAAACATTTGCTACCGCTATTCTAGTACCAGGTGCTAAACTCTCTGAATGAATTGCCAACAATAGGATTCTAGGGAAAGGAGAGGTCTGAGCACCGTGAACCTTTGTGGCAAGAAATGGATAAAATTCGCTCTGAAAACAAAAAGAACAGGAAGGGAATACATGTTGAAATCCACAGAAAAAATAATGTACGTCCCTCAGTCCCAGTAACTGGTCTTCTTTGGCACTTGAGAACGATCACAAGTAGTTTGCCTTTTTATTCATATAGAACAAAATTTACAAAGTCATTCATACATTTTTGTTTTTTTTTTCTTTTGTTTTTTACTGACTTCGAAAATTGGGAATATTCAAAATACACTTTTACCCCACTTCATTCTTTCATTATTTACACTTATATACAAGAAAAATGTAAGAGTTTCTTTGCTTTTTTTTTTTTTGTTTGTTTTTAATTTTGTATTAAAAAGCTCTGCTGGTTGTGTTACTGTTTGTTTTCATCAAATGGATGTTCCGTGAGAGGGCTCCATTGCTTCTGGAATGACTCCCCCCGGCACAGACTGAAATGACATAGGGATTGGGGTTTTCACGGGGCTCTGACGAAATAGTCCTCCATTTGGCGACCTGTGTTTACACTGTATGGAGGGCATGGTGGCCGAGCTGCTCAGGGGCAGCGGCAGGTTGCTGCCAGAGGCAGCTGTGAGTGTCCTGCTGGCACCATGAGTTGTCTGTTCTGGTAAAAAGGTGGTGACAGAAAGTTGCGTGTTCTGGTATTCGCGTACCGGCTCCAGGGTCTGAGCTGGCTGCATGCCACCGATCTCCAAGGCTGAGATCTCGATGGACGCTGGAGAGATCTGCTTGTGGGCTATATCTTCATCGATTAAACTGTTCATGCGTCTATGGACCTGCTCCAGGTTCACTTCTTTATCCTAGTGAGGAAGAGAACAGAACAATCACTCCAAACTCAACCACCTTTTGTGTCCCACCCCTACCCCTTCTCTATGTGATGGGAATTGGTGTTTACTCATTAGATTGCTTTGATGTCATCTGTGACTATGCAAAACCTCAAATCTGTCCAACACTTCCAACTGAGAACACGTGCTGAAGAAAACGCCAGTTCAGTTTCAACCTGCAAAGCCCACTGAGGTTCTCAGTATGAAACTCCCTGAAGATAACATGATGTCTCAGCCAACACATCTTGTAGGCCCAGTACAGCTTAGCACTCTCCCAGTACAGCTGAAGCACACTTTCTGAAGATTACAGCAGTGTAATACTGTGCACAACCTAGCTAGCTCCAGAACATTTGCTTCATGCACCAAAATCTACCAGGCAGGAGTTATGGTGATGAAGAAATTTTCCTTAACTAGCAGGAAGCACTGTGTCACCTACCTGGCAAGATCCATGGACCTCCCAGAATGGCATTAAGATGGAGACCTGCTCTTGGAGCCCTGGCAGGGGAGCATTCATTTGTGAATTGAACAGTGGTGGGATCAGCTACAAGCTGTCTGTCGCTTTGGCATCTCATCTGGTAAAAGTTTACATCTGTTTTCAGTGTTTGGAAAAGCAGCCTCAGTCTTTAGGAAATGCATCACTGTCCTTGAGAATGAGTCATCTAAGGCTCCCAGAGTGGTCTTGTCAAGGGACTTTTGGCACCAACTGCCAGCATTTTAGCTTCCCAGAGGAAACAAGGCCAAAAAAGTTGTCTTTAAAACTTGAAGTAGCAAAGACCTACAATGGCTTTTATCACCTCACTGCAGCATGCAGGATGTCCCAAATGGAAAACAACCAAACTGGCAGAGTAAAGCCAACCACCTGGGATGTTATATGACTGAATTTTAATAGCTAGCAGTCTATAAAATAAAAAGGTATCATTTCTCTATATGTCACAAAGCACAGCTGTGCAGTTACAGCTCTTTGATGCAAGTGTAACATACTGCAGACTAGCAGCAAAGTATCTGTAAAAGCCCAACAGTCCTGGAACTAACGGCATCCTCTGGTCTGACAAACTACACGGTGCTCTCAGAGAAAGCCGAGGCTAGGAAATGGGACTACCCAATGGGTCCCAATAATCACAGAATCAGCATAGAATCATAAAATGGCCTGGGTTGAAAAAGACCACAGTGCTCATCTAGTTCCAACCCCCTGCTATGTGCAGGGTTGCCAACCAGCAGACCAGGCTGCCCAGAGCCACATCCAGCCTGCCCTTGAATGCCTTCAGGGTTGGGGCATCCACAGCCTCCTTGGGCAACCTGTTCCAGTGCTTCACCACCCTCTGGGTGAAAAACTTCCTCCTAATATCCAACCTAAACCTCCCCTGGCTCAGTTTAAAACCATTCCCCCTTTCCTATCGCTATCCCTGACTGCCCATAGCTCAACATGTTCCTAGATGGTTAAACACAACACCAGTAGCCTTAAAGAAGCTCTTGTTCATGCCAAAAGCTAGGCTCTGGGAGTAGAGAAGAATGAAGGGTTGGTGCCAACCACCCCACATAATCTTTTACCATTATGTTTCAGGTGGGGCACAGTGAATTATAATATTATTCTGATGTCATTCACTGCTATGCAACTTTACCTTCACCCTTAAATTGACAATCAAGTCAACCCCAAAGCCCTTGATTCCAGCCAGTGTCAAATACAGATTTGATTGTATGATTTAAAATGATTTAAAACCACTTCTATGTTTTTCAAGAACAATTGGATTTGGAAATGAATTAGTGTAACATGAACCCAAACCTCTGAGCTTACGCTAGGTCTCCAGTGAGTTCAGCTGGAGTACAATTGTTCAACAATTACAAAGCTGAGCAGCAGTTTGCACCTCTCTTCTTAATCAGTGGAAAAATTATTCCTATTTCATTTACATAAAAAACCGACCAAACCCCCAGTGCTGCTCTCTGGGACTCTGGGGATATTATCTTCCTCACCAGAGAAATAGATAGAAACTTTTTTTTTTCCTTAACACTGTTTTTTCAGATAGATTCTCTAATCAAATAATTTTGAGTTAGATAAAATGAATGGAAAATAAATAAAAAAATAGTTTATGGCAGAAAGGAACCAGAAAATACTTGATAAGATAGTTGCTGCAGCTACGTCAAGTCTTCACCAACCTGACAAATTAGGCACCTTATTCTCTAAGTCAGACAATGCTCTAAGCTGACCATAAAATCCACTGCAAGGAAAATTAAGCATCTGTGATATAACGGCCAGAGTACATGGATTTAATTTTAGAATTTATGTAGCTCTGTTTCTTGAAATAAAACTGTGTACTGGGGGCAAGTGCTGGAGGTGTTCTTAGCATTATCCTCAGCTGGGAGTAAGGGCTCAACCTCTCTGGGCAGCTTCATTTCGTACAGTGTCTGGCCGTGCACTTCTGTATTTTTCTCATCTGTCTGCCAATGAAAGATTGCAGCGAAGTTCTGCTTATCTGCAAAGTTCAGCTACTGTAGTATCTGATAGCATCTGTGCCTAAGGAAGCAAACTCCCCAGGGCCCATTAAATGGTGCTTCTTTAGGTACTCTGTACTACATGTTCTTCTCCCAAAAACCCAGCATGCTTGTATTTAGACTCCTAGGATAGCACTTTAGTTATCTGGAACCCATATTCTTGCCAATACTCTCCTACGAGAAAAGCAAATGTAGAGTAATCAGACAGAAGCTGAGCAATACAAGAGGAAAAATATTTCCTAAATAAAGCTTTGGAGAAGAGTTCATGACTCATTTGCATTTTTATGAGCTTTTATCTAATGCTTTCTTCAGATTATTTCAAGTGAAAATATACATCAACATCTTATACTTGTATTTTTTGATTGCAAGCACATCCTCAGTGCATTCCATCCTGTTTTGCTATGGGAACAAAAATAATGCAACAGGGATAACTAGCCAAGCCAGAGAGAACAGTATGGTACTGATATTTGTAACACGCAGCTATTAACTGTTTGGTGAGGAAAAACACACTGGTGAAGGAAGCACACTCCTACAGATCATAAAATTCAAATAATTCATCCTTGTTATAACATTTATCTCTTTGAAGATGTAAAAATAAAGATGGGATGATCCTACTAGACATCTAGTTCAGATGAGAGGGGATATTAATGACCATCCTGCTGGGGAGGTGCCAGTCCAGTAGTCTAAGAGGACTACTGTCCCTTCCTCCCTATGCACAGTGCAGCCCTGAAACAGCACTGTTCACAAATGGTGCAATTGCAGCTGTTTATGTTTCATAGTATAAACACGTGTTTAACCATGCATAACATTTTGCTATCAAGAAAATCGTAATTCCTGCACACAAATATAACTTTTGATCTACTACAAAACACTTTATAATTAAGTAAAGAAGGAAATGCTCGGGATTTTACTAGGAGGTTGTGAGGGAGGGATTTCATTTGCCTGTTTCTAACTCTTTATTCAGCGAGGACAACTTTCTGGCCTTACTAAGATAAGAGAAAAAAATAAATAAAAGCTTCAAAGAGCTCAGAAGTTCACATTATTCTTTCTTTCTGTTGCTAAAATAGGATGATCATAAAGGTTAAGGAAAACAACTCTCTCTCTTAGGATTAATAAAAATACTCTGTAAAGGTTCTTCGTTTTTCTTTGCCTTATCAGATGAAGAGCAGCTAAATAACCAAATGTCAAGCTTTGTATGAAACTATCCTAATGTTGAACGAATGATTTTTCAAGTGCTTAAAAAAAAAAAAAAATTAAACTATCCAAGATAAAGATTAGAAGCACATGAAAAGATTAGTTTGTCCTTAGATACTAGAAGACTGCTTTGAATCCTGGGATTTCTGGAACAGAAGTGTTGTGAGTGTTTTATTTGACAAGTGAAGCTTGCAGAATTTGTAAATTCTGTAAAGCTCATCTTTCTTTTTCCTTTATTGATCTCCTAGAAAATTCAATAACAAAACATATGCTATGGAAAAGTAACAAGATAAATGGAAAGGGTTAAGAGGCAATAAATCCAAACAAACAAATCTTAAAAGTTATGACAGTCTGCTCCCTTGTCAGCTCAGTGTTCTTGTCTATTTTCAGCTCTGTAATTCTCATTAAGTATGAGGCATTTGATATCATTTAAAGCCCTTTGCTGGCATTTTTTCCTCATTTCCTGAAACTTTGTGATTTTAATTCTGAAATGGTAATGCAGCACTCCAAAAGACTTCCAAACTTTCCAACGCTGTAACTGTTCTCTATTTTTGTATTTCTCCATGGCAAAATTAACGAATCAAAAATGGCTAAATTAATATAAATTAGCAAATTGAGGCTTGGAGCTGGGGAACAGCAGAAGAGCTGGCTCTGGCAGCTGGATGGGAAGAACCGGAGCCACAGGGGGGTATGTGTGCCCATTTTCCAGCACAGAGCCTTCTCTGGCCCAAAGGCAGCCCCCTGCTGTTTCTCATCACAAATGTTTCTGGCTTCAGCTTGTTCCCTTCCAGAGATGAATGAATGAGCTCCAAACTTAATGCTTCAGTGTCTGAGGCAGACACATTACTGAAGGTTCCTTCTCTTTCTTTTCTTGTACTTAATATGCCAAACTTAGTTAATATTATAAATGTAACCTCTACAATGTTTCATGCCAATTCAACTTCATTTTTCACATATAGCTACATTGGATAAATGCTTATGGTTCTGTTGCCAAAAGGAGATCAAATATTTTTCCTCTGCTGTCTTCATAATTCTATTTGCAATATTAATGTTATGCTCCAAGTAGATAAGTTAAAGAAGTTAATCAGTGAAGGGGAAAAAAATACCTCATGTAAGGTAAATGAATTATAAACATAGGCTTATCCTTCTCCACATTAAGGAAAACAGCTAACCAAACAACGCTTCTAGTCAGGAAATTATCTCATTCATAAATACCAATTGAAATGTCATTCTTTTTCAATGAGTTTGAGTTCTCTAAGGGCAAATGAAGGACGTGTTTCTGATACATCTTAAGGACTTGATTCTGAGTGACAGGCTCGGTGGTCTACGACTGACAGCAAAAGCACACCATGGCAAGTATCTGCATGGATTTGAAGGACGTTTACCTGAATTACCTAAAAACAACTAGCTCTGCACAGCTGTGACTGCAAGGAACTATGGCTCCCCGGCAGAACTAAGCTTGGTTTTATCATGCAGAGAGAAATTACGGCAATATATAAATGATGATAGAACAATTCTAAACATAATCTTTTTTCTAGCTTATTTTCTGCCACTTTTTTACAGTGGGCTCTAAGGAAAGTGTGTGGGCAGTCAAAATGAAAGAACATGAAATTACTTGGGAGGTTTGGAGTCAATTAATATTGTCAAACTTAAAAGATGCCTCAGTGTTGGAGAGGAGCCACTGGACGCTGTTTTCAAGAAATTGCCTATGTCACTCCCAACACCATTAATTCAAAGGTGTTCTGTTCAGCTGCCCGGCTTGCAATAGCTGGGATTTTCCAAAGGAAAGACTTTTGTTCTTACTTGTGATTTCCACCACCTTATCATAGAGTTCAAGAGAAGCCACTTGAACAGATACAAGTTACAAGTTGATGAAGCAGCTCCAGTAGGGTCAAATGCCCAGAAAGGAGGGTTGGTTATCTAGAGAAATTTGATGCTAGAACTATGCCAAAACTATGACAAAACAGCATTTGCACTCACACTTGCAAATGAAACTAGACTACAGCAGGAATAAAAGTCTGATGGTCCTGACTCTAAATATCAGACACAAAAAACTTGGAAAAGTAGCCAGTATGGCCAGATAGGCACATGCATGAGGGGCTATGATGAATGTGCTGGTATCTCCGGAGCAGATGCAGATAACTGTGCCAAGTATTAAAATCCTGTTAATGCCATTCTTAGTAAGTCTTAGGAGATAGGCAGAAAATAATGCTTGAGGTCTTTTAGAGTAATACAGTCTTAACCATCAATAATGTAGTATTTCTGTATTGTTTGTTTCCATCTTGAATGGAAATATGAAGGATAATTTTTCAGTGAGAGAATGAAAGTCTAACAAGAGATAAACATTAATATTGCACTTTCATTCTATGGAACAACTATTTAAGAAAGTAAGGTAATTTTGTGAGTAGGACTGGGGTTCAAGAGTTGAGTCAAGTCCCAGCCTCAAACACACGTTCCCTCTTCTGACCTTGGCGAGGTCACAGGCCAGTCCCTCCATATAACATCTCTTAACACATATGCATGCGTTGAAGACATGTCGTGAGAGACAGAAGGCACACATGTACCAAGCAACTCAGGAAGGAAGTCTCTTGGACACTTCCATGAGCAAACAGGCAAACTGCATAACTGAAAAACAAAGCAGAGAAATAAACCCCAAACAGGCAGGTTTTCCCACTCAGGCACCACAGGCTTCTTAGTTTAGCAGCAAAACCAACAGCTCTGCCCAGCTTCTGTCTGGGGAGGTTCAGACATCACTCATTCACACATTTAGCTTGTTAGGGAGAAATGAAGAAACAGCAGCTCTGCATTTGTTTAAGAAAATTCTTCTTTTGAAATGCTGCAGTCACACTGGGTCATTATCATTGCTTTCAGCTGCAGCTACCGCATATGTAGAAATATAGTTTTAATTTATTCCAGGAGGCTCTGGCAGAGTGGCAAAAACAGACAAAATTGGCTCGTTCAAGAAGAAAAAGCAGTGAACGTATAAGTAATAGATGTGCTGCAAAACAATGACAACACAGTATGGTATTATATTAATACAAATAGCTCCTTTTAAATACAAATCTGTTTGCCACACTCATTATTTTTAGAGATTCCACAGTCGACAACACAGTGAAATACAGACAGATGTGTAAACAGATGTAGCGATGATGTATGTTGCTGTCATTAATTCAACGCAGGCAACTGACCTAGTCAAACAGCACTTAATGTTACATAAAATTTGCTGAGTGGTTTCTGAGTGTACTCTATTAGACGCTGGTTTGACCACAACGTTATCTTTCTAGAAATAAATACAGGTGCATCTCTAGAGTCTATTTGAAAACCTACTTTTATAAACAGGCCCAATTCTGCAATCAAACTTCTGCTCCTATAAGTAGAAACAATACCATGTATTTTAAACTAGCAATTAAGCAAGCCATTATCCATAAAACAGCTGTTAGAAGAATGCATTGAGACTGACATTGGTTGAGGTCCAGTAGACCATTATCCAACTGAAAGGATAAAAGAAATGAGAGAGTTTTGCAATTAATTAATTTAAATTGATGCGTAATCACTTTTAAAGAAATAAAACATTGTTAAAATCTATATAGAAGAGGCCACCTTATTCACTAGGAGGTGCTCTTTTTCATCAGAGAGCAGAAATTTTGTTATGAAGAGAAAGTAATATTTTTTCCCTTTCTAAGAGAAAGTAAATCTGAAAAAAAAAGTAAGACATAAAGAAATACTGAAAAGTTTATATCACTGTGATAGGAATATATTTCAGATACGTTGCCGATTTCCATTCTCACCTTCCCACATTCAGAAAATACCTATAACTGGTAAAAGAAACTATTACCAAAACCTGAAAGACCAATGAAGTGGCAGTGGCTCGCTACAGAACTGTTGCAGCACCAAGGCATTTCAACAAGTAGTCCACATCTTCTCACACTCACCTTTTTCCCCTTGATTAGGGTGGCTTTATTTAACCTGAAGTCACGTCTAGCCAGGGTTCTAATTCTGATGATGGCCATGACTGTCCCATAGTCTGTGCCAGGAGGAGAGTTAGTTCCCCACCGGGCCATTGAAACAGATGACGCACACCAATTTAAATTAGCTAAACATCTGTCTTTTTTTTTTTTTTTTTTTCTCTTCAACTGCAACTTCATGATACATCACTGTGAACAGATATGCAGGCAACAGTACTGATGGAACATCTATTGCAAATTAGGTGATGACAGGCAGACCCACAGTCTCTTGCAGTGACCTACTCCCGCATTCATTGTAACCCATGAACTAAGTGCAATCACAAAGAAATGCTGGGTAGTCCTCACAACCAACAGCATACTCAAACCTAGAAGGTAGGAGGCTATGGTAGCATCTTCATTTCTTAGTATAGAAGGAGACATTCAACATCATGCTGAAGTATTCAAGCTTTAAAATCCTTACCAACCTCAGATCACAAGCATTAGATTCAACTACAAAGAAAGTGAATGACTGGTTCACATTAAGCAGATGTTTCCACAGTTTTCATGAAGTTAAAAATACATGGATAGTAAGAGTGCATAGAAACATTTTTCAAAACAAGCAGCAAAATGCAGTACTCAATGAATGCTGTTGGACAAGCATGCCAAAGTCTCTCAAAAGGAATATTTTTAGGAGAAAGGAGAACTTGCACAAAGGGAAGCCTTTACTGTGTACACACTGCCTATACTATAGTTACAGGCATTTACAGCAAACAGAGATTAGGTCAAAGGGGACTTTTCAAGGAGAGGTTAAGGTGGGGAGAAAACTAGCAAGGATTCATCTGTGCAGGCATTTTCAACAACAAACCAATTATCTGTATATTATAAATTCTCACCATGCTTCTGAGGCCCAGCCTCACATCATTGGCCATCTCCAGACAGAAAGGGAAAAGAAAATGTGGGGAGACAAAAAAGGATCAAAACAGTGAGGCTAACAGTATATTTACTATTTCGCTCTTTAGCAAACATATACTAATTACACTTCTGGTTTGAAATAGCCAGTTCTAGCCACTGTAACCAAATAGGATGACCCTTGAAAATGGTGCTGGTTTCAGAGTTCAACTATGACATCTAAGATAACCCTATGAGGCGACAGATTATTTTTTTACAAGCTAAAGATTAAATTCACCAAAGTTTTCTTCCAAAACTCACTAAAAATTAATGTCATTCTTTACATTATTTTACACAGCTTTTAAATCCTACATTATTATAGAGCTCATAAATGACGTAATTTTTCACCCTATTACTACCCTTTACCAGAGTGATTTACTCTACTGGACCATCAGCATAACAGATTGCTCTACCACCATCCTTCTTTACCTTACTGCCTAAACTCAGAAATTTCCACTCTTTGTGTCAAAAGTACACGAGAGAACTGGCAGAGGATACACAAGGAGTTGCTCATACAACCCATTTGATCTCCAGCAATAACTGCCTTGCAAAGACTTTCCTCTCCACTTCAGCTTTGAGAAAGCCTTAGAAAACTATTACTCCTGATATTTACCCAAAAGTATTTTATTTAAAATTTAACTCTTTAGAGGCTTCTGTGTCCACATTCAGGGCAATATTTTGGAAACTGCACAAGATCCTATTTCAGCATGAGAAAAGAACAGATCGTTAGATAGCTCAGCAAACTGAAATTTAATTTCAATAGACAAATAGATTTATAAGTTGCCTGTTATTATGGCATTTTTCTTCTTCAGCATGAAGCCAATACCCTTTAAAAGAGGCTGTTTAGGTTTATAATACACTAGCTGTTCTAAGCACCTTTTGTGACACAAAAAATAAAGACTTCTTCAGCAAGTCATTTCAGTGCACACATAATGTCCAACTTCAGACGTATGTAGGTTTCAAAGCAACTGAATTTAATCCTACACTGAAGGTGAATGTGTGTGCTCAGTGTGATTGGGATCAAACTCTCACTTAATTTTATGTATATACTTAAAATCCCTAGCTGGATGAAGGCCCAGATCCCTTTAAAAACTACTTAAAAAAAAAAAAAAACAAAACAACAATAACAGAACAAACTCATAAATTAAAAAAAAAAAAAAATCACATTTTACATTGCAGTTTTTTGTTTTTTATTTTAAACTTTTACTGACTTCGTTATTACTGAACATTCAACATCCCCTCAAGAAGCCAACTTTCAAGTACCACCAAAGGCTGAGATAAAATATACAAACATTAGCTCTGTAAACATTGTGCGAAGAACCTAAAAAGAATCTGATGCATTAAGGTTCCAATTCAGTAAAATACATAAGCTCATGCCAAGCACATGAGTAACCCCTGAAGTTCTCTAGGATAGGTCACGTAATGCAACATAAGCAAATACCTAAGTTCATTACCAAACTGGAACTTTAAACAGGTTGTTTCTTTCTGAGTTTTCTGCATGGCAACATTCATTTTTTAAACTTATTTCTCTTCGGTTTTTAGTTTTTCCTTTTTTTTTTTTTTTTTTTCCCCCCCCACTAAGGTTTATGCCAAGAAAATCCAGATCATATCCCTAAGAATCTTGTTGGCAGGGCTTTCTAATATGACTGAAAGAAAAATTAAAGCAAACACAAAAACCCCTTCCTTGCACCTATGGAAATATACTAGAACCAAGCGAATGCATGAATACTGCTTTAAATATCAGGAGCCTGGATCCAACGCCCTTAATCGTGGGGGTGACATATCAATTCTAATTCCCTGCAACCTTGACCTAGATCTATGGTGATCAATAACAAGACATTACTGATTGCACTAGATTCCAGATGAGCACACTTCCTGCGACCAGATATTACAGAATATCTTCTTGACCATTAGGGGCCTCGAAGGAAAAAATCTTGTTTCTTCACTCATATAAAAAGATAACACTGAGTTAGTGAAAAAGCTCTTTCAACTATCATCAATTTCTTGTACATGGCAATTTATTTATCCTCCTTTTTTTTTTTTTTTTCCTCTGATATTCTTGTTTGTACTTTGTCATAAAATAATGTTAAACTTTTGCATTCTGTAATGACCGATTCCTAACACTACTTTGCTGAATTAAAAATGCCAGGTAAGTGAAAATTTTCAACCTTTTATATTTGAAGTTAGTTAGAAACTGAACTTCTAGATGGCATTGAAATGCATTTTTTTGCCAGTGTTTGCATTATTTATTTTCCCCAAAAAACTTTATTTATTCTTAGAAAAGTAGAATACAATACAGTGGTACAAACAAATGATCATTTATATGCAACTGAGCAGAAAATGTACAAAGATTTCAGACATGCCATAAAAATACAGAAAAAAAATAATTTAAAAAAGAGATAAAATTTAGAGGACATGCAGTGAAGAAAATAAAACATCAGTTTGATGGCCGCATGTTTCCTTTCACTCTCAAAAGGAACCATCCCAGTGGAAATCAAATTGTCAGGTAAAAAGATAACAACACAAAAGAGACGATGTAAATGAAATGACAGAGAAGACAAGGATAGTGAAAATAATGGTGAAAGCATAAGACTTTAATAATCCAAACCAACATTGCTGACACCACGCTGAAGGTATAGAAGCCCTAGCTGCTGTGGAAAAATGGTAAGTGAATATGGTGCAGATCTCAGTTCTTAGCAGTGACAAATTTTCATCCATTGGACTCATATGTGTTTGCTCATATTTCCATTTCTGAGGTACTCTGGGTTTCATATTCTTCCAATGCCAGAGAAGAGTCCTAGTGGGTAACTCTTAAGAGTGCAAAAGCTGGAAGTAGGGATTTTTGAGGTAGGCTGGAATTTGTGAATCATCAAACATGGGAAAAGGGGAACTTAAGGCAGATCATGTAAGGCATCCTTGGCAAAAGATACAGGCTTGCTTTCTTTCGTCCTGAATGCTGGTATTTGTTGTAATTTTCAGGGTAATTTTTGCTACCTCTTGCTATAATATAGTGCCAGGAAGTGTTGCAAAGTATAGAAAGAAGTAACAGGAGCAACAGAAAGTTAAGAAATCACAAACTAAGCAAAGAATGTGATTGTTAATGAATTATAAACTAGACACAGGTTATGAGGAAATGGCTAGTAACAGCTCAGCATGTGGAAAACAATGCTAAATCCCCTTATGCAGTTAAAAAAATAATCTGCATGCACTACAAAATCAAGAACGTGTTGGGTACAGTTGCTGAAACACATTGGTAGGAGCAGCACAGTCTGGAGAAAATACATTTCTGATTTACAACATACATTAATCTGAAATAAGAAAGAATCAAAGCAAGAATTTCTTCTGTCAAGACCTGTAATAACAATAAGTGAATCAAGCTCGTCCTTCATAGAAGATGCAGCAAGTATCAATTCCCAGCAGTTACCTCATATAACATCTCTAAGTGATTTTACTTGACAAAAGGCGATCTATTAATTTGTTTTTTAGTGAATACACCTTGTGAAAAGTGAAAAAGTCAACTTTTCTTTCCATAAATAGTATGATAATATAACTTTTGCTTTTATATTTTTGTTGATTTGGAGTATGTTATGTGGATGAATAAGAAGTGATATCTTAATAGTTCTGAAGAGATCTCTGAAGGGAAAGAGTAGATTCCAATGAGACACAGCGGATAAAGCACAAAAGGAGCACAAAGGATGCTGCTGAGTCCATTGCAGGAAGCAGCTGTACCAGATCCTAACAACAAGAAACATTTGAAAACTGTCTTTCAGTCACAAAAGTAATATTTTCATGGAATAAAAGGTAGGAAGAATCCGATGATGTGTTGAAACCCTTGGTAGTTAAATGATCCAGATTACATCAGAGTTTACAAAGATCATGAAATAAAAGCATGGGGCCAAAGGATATAGAAATACAGAGATAAATATTGAAAGCTTGACATTTCATGCCACTGGGTTTCAGTAATTTCATGGGATTGCTCAGCTATTCAAAAAGGGCAAAGATTCCAAAATTAATATTAATTTTCACTTTTCCTTTTACAATTCCCCAAATCTCTGAAGCTGATCATAGTTGAAAGATTAGGTATCAGTACTGCAGTCTGAGCAGTAGTTTTGTCAATTCAAGATTTTAACATGTAGAGATAAATGTATGAGCTGACTAAATTTCACAGTGAGTGTAGAATGGCTGGGCATTAGTAGCAATTAGGAGAAGCTGATTATAAGCTCTAGAAACTCCAATTTGAAAAAGATGACCAAAAGTAAATTTCCCATAACCAGAAATAATAAGAATGTTTAAACATTACCAAATATGTTTTCAATTTTAATGCACTACAGACTTGAGCCCAAATAGACCAACCTGGTATGGTCTTGCAGCTATACAATTTTCCTGATGTTGCTGAAGTTAATCTTTCTTTTGTTAATCTGAATTGATGAGGAAGCATTAGGATCACATTAAGATTTTTAAATAAATCTTTAGAAAAGGACCTGGGCATGAGCCAGCAGTGTGCCCTTGTGGCCAAGAAGGCCAATGGTTTCCTGGGGTGCATTAAGAAGAGCATGGCCAGCAGGTCGAGGGAGGTGATCCTTCCCCTCTACTCTGTCCTGGTGAAGCCACATTTAAACTACTGTGTCTGGTTCCAGGCTCAACAGTTCAAAACAGACAGAGATCTCCTAGAAAGAGTCCAGCAATGGGCAACAAAGATGATAAAGGGTCCAGAGCATCTCCCATGTGAGGAAAGGCTGAGAGACCTTGGTCTGTTCAGCCTGGGAAAAAGAAGACAGAGGGGATCTGATCAGTGTTTATAAATATCTGAAGTGCACAAGTCAACAGAACAAAGCCAGACTCTTTTGAGTGGTCTGTACTAATAGGACAAGGAGCAACAGCCAAAAACTGGAACATACAAAGTTCCACACAAATATGCAGGAGAACTTCACAGTGAGGATGAATCAGGCTGCACAGACAGGTTGTGGTGTCTTCTTCTTTGGAAACATTAAAGATCCATTTGGAAGCCAACCTGTGCGACCCACTGTAGGGAACCTGCTCTGTCTGGGGAGTTGGACTTAATGATCTCTAGGGGTTCCTTCCAAACCCTGAAATTCTGTGATTCTGTGTGACTCTTAAAGAAAGAAAATTCACTACTGCTTGCATGACAGAATTGGGAACTAAAGGCAATTGATTGTTCTGGGAAAATAAAGGAGTCCTTCTTTCCTGGAAGTTCATTCTAATGAACTGACTTTATGGGTAGAAAATATATAATGTTTGCTTTTTTTTTTTTTTTTTTTTAAGTGAAAAAAAGAGGAAAAGAAAAAGGGGAAAAAAAAAAAAGGAACAAAGGATTTCCAAATGGAAGTAGTCTGACATAGCACTTCCTATAAAGTTCTGACACAAATATCATCTACTCTATTTGTAAAGTCCAAGTTATGGTGTCAGGGTTCAAAAAACTGTGCCCCTAGTTATATAGTTAACACCACATTTTTTACACTAATTTTAATTAAGAGTTGTGATTTACATCACACAGAGCTCCAAGTCCTTGAATACCTCAGTGGATTGGCTCTGAATGACCTCTAAAAAAGCCAAAGGAATACAAAGGGGAAGAGGAAAATACAAGGACACCTTAATACCAGCTGAAAATATTTCTCCAATACTAATGAATGTTGTTCAGCTTTTTCTGGTCACAGACTTCACACGAACCCCCAAAGGAAAAAAGTGACAGTCTCTAAAATGCGCTCTTTTTCTTTGGCAAGCTGCAGTTGTCCAACCCTATCATAAACCTGTCAGAGTAGTCACAAATTCATCTTCCCAACACTTCTCTGTTTTTCTGGTTGACACCAGATTAGCATGACAGTCCAACAAGTGGGTCAAGAGGAACTTCTAAAAGGGCTCAGCAAGTTATATCGGCTCCTCATTCAATCCTTAAGCCCCATTTCTGCAATTGATTTATGAAGTTCCTAGCAGTTTAAGGGTCACAGTAGCCAGGCTACCTCTTTTTACTTTTAATGATGATTGCAGAGAATGCTGTTCTTTTTCTGCATGAGGTGACTACCAAAGCCTAAGTGTAATATTTGGCTGCAAGGGAATCATCTCTTCAGTGACCTCTCACAGGCTCTGCACAGACAAAAATGGTCAGGAGAAAATCAAATTCCCAAAATTTGTAGGTAATATCACAATACTCAGGTTCTTCCAAAGCCTTACTGAAAAAAAAAAAAAAGAAGAAAAAAAAAGCAGAAGGAAAATGAGGTCAGCAGAATGGCTTAAGTTGGCAGCTGTTACTGAACTAAAGACTTGGATGGAGTATCAGATGCTGGCTTTAATGTTTTTTATATGGTATGCATGTTGCAGCTCTGTTATTATGGCTATTGCTGCAGAAAAGCTAGATAATATGTATTTACAGAAAAGAGATCCCTAAATAAACTCCTTGAAATCAAATCCTCTTTTTGCTTTCAGTCCCCACAGCTCAGTTATTGCTCCTGACTTGTGTGGCTCAAACAGAGGGTCCCTGGGGTCCTTGGATTCAATCCTTTCCAAAATTTTGAAACTTGGTTCCCTTACATATATTGAAAATCCTCAAGCAATTTGCTCGCCACCATCTCTTCTAAACTGTGGCTCCTACCATGATTACTGTAGTCATCAGTAACCTCCCTTTAGTCCCTCCTCACTAGTACATAAATATCTCTATTAACTAATCTACTGAGAAGTGCTTGCGACATTCTTCCACTACTTTATCCAAGTGTATCTTATGCTCACTCTTCTCTCCAGCTCCTCTGACCTTTTCCAGAGATGCTTTTGACCTCCTGCACTTCACTGTGCCCTCTTTCAGAACCCCTCGTGCTGTACAACCTTCTGGCATTCTTATGCCTTCCTCCTCTGCCTTCTCACATCTGTGAACCCTCATCCCTGGTGCCCTTCTGTCTGGAACACTCACTTTCTCTTTCAGCTCTAACACCTACTTGTTCCAGGAATCCCACTGGCTGTTTCCTCTCTCAGCAGCATCCACAAAGACCAGTCTTTTCTGAGCCTGTTCGTGCATGTTATGCCTGACTTTAGTTTGTACTGCTTAACCTACACCTGCTATGCTCATTCCCACATACAGGTGATATTCCTGAGTGCAGCTTTACCATACCGGTAACTACAGTATACTTTTAAAGATGGAATCTTGAAAGTATCTTATTGTTCATCATGAAAACTGTTAAAGAGGATGTGAGGAGCACCCTTAATTACAGCGCACTGGAGAGAAGGGGAAGGAGGAGGGGAATGGAAAGGGAAGAAAAGACAGTAAAGACAGGGATCTGTAGTAATCTCTGTAACAGGTAAAAAAGAGAAATGAAGGAGATAAGCATAAAGGACATATTTAAAGTCAGGAAGACAGATCCTTCCCAGCAGTGGAAACTAAGTATTTACAAGTCCTTGCAATAGAAGTGAGCGATTCTTTCACCCTACCTTTGGGGCTCATACTCATCTCACACCAGAAAAATGCACAAAGGTGAGCCTCTGAGTGCAGAAAGAGGAAGGTGCTCCCGAGTATGGCAAGACAAATGCTCTGTATGGATATTAGGACCCTTCAGTCTCCTTGCCCCTTCCTTGCCAGCCTTTCACAGTGGAAACAGAACTGTCTACTGCTATGATTTAGGCCTTAGTTTCAGTAACATGGACTGAATTCTACAAGGCAGAAGGGCAAAATACCACATTATTTAACCAAAGAACAATTAAATACTTGTTTACATTTATACAAAAGCTGGTTTCCATGCAAGGCTGTCTACTTGTGCTCTCCCTGGCTGCTTTTGGAGTGCTGTGTTGTACAAAGTGGAGACATGCCTCCTTTTAAACAAAATCTCTCTTTTGCTATTATACACTGCAGAGCCACAGGCAAATGACTTTGCAGCTTTGTCCCTCAAACACGATACAGATGTTTATCACTGACACTTGATGGATGAGTTCAAATGGGAGAAGCAGGGACTCAGAGAAATGGAATCTTACTGATAAATATTTCACAGCATTGCATACTGCAATATATATCATCAGATCCCATTTGGCAGAATTGCTTACAGGTGATGTGTATGTCAATTATTGTAATACTCCTGGCAATCTGAGAAACACAGATTGTAATTGATGGGCTATGTACTATTTTCCAGCTGTAGTGCAGCTCGCTGCTATTATTTGCTTGTAACAAACATCTGTTCCAAGATGAAAGCACCTACAAGTGCCTCTGCTTCAAAAATTACAGGAGGTTAGTTTGTTAAACATTTAAGCTATGTAAACAAATACAGGTTTCATGCAAGACAGATTTGAGTATGGACTGATTATTCTATCATAGCATTGCTAACTATTCCTACTAATGTGGCAAAACATTTCAAAAACAAGACATTCTCAGATGTATGTTCCGAAGTAAAATGTCACATGAAATTCAGTTTAGTCAGAAGTCCCTAGCTTTAGAAATAAAACTGATTTCAAAAGAAAAGAAGCATTTAAACAGTGTCATGGCAGTATGGCTTAGTCAGTAATAAGTAGATGGTTTCTTTTTAATTGCTCACGTACTTCATCAAACTCAGCCTAAGTCAGCCATGAAGGAAAACAACCACTAGCTGCTGGCAGCTGCCTAGCCTGTGCAAGATGGACATGGTTCTCACAGTCAGCAGATGGGGTCTTAGATCAGAGAAAGCGTCACCGCAGTTGGCACAACCAGGTGCCCATGGCTGGCCTCCCTGTCACAGCAGAGAGGCCGAGGGCATGTTTCTGAACTACTCTCTTACCCCTAAAGGTGGTCTCTCCAGGTCAGGGTTGAGGCACATTGGTGGGGCAATGTGGGGAAGTTTGCACTGCTGCTGCCCATGCTGTACCTGCTCTATAAATAAATAGAGGACTTTAGTCTCCAGGGCTGTCAGTTTGGCACCTTCCATGTGCACAAATGACATATTGTGGTTTTTTGTTTGTTTGTTTAGAAACAACCACCCAAAAAGTTATATGCAAAGCTTAGTATGGCGAATCAAGATAAATCAAATTTATTGTATGAGAGCACCTAAAATCCCACCTTCCGCTTGCTCTCTTTTTTGTGTTTTCTACTTGTTCTCTAATTGTGATAAGAATAAAAGTTATGGACCTCTTTCGGTGTTTCTTGATGACAACGGTTGCTGTTCCACCACAACTCCAATGCTGCCACCAAGCAGGCAAGAAGAAGGCCTATCGCTAAAATGCAGAAAACGCCTGCAAAACTGTGCAGCTTGAGAGCCTTCCCATCTGTCTGTGCATTTGTGTGGCTATTCAGGTCACAACGTCCCATCCGTGGCCACCATTTTTGTTTAAGAACATCCAAATCTCCACTTTCTTGCAACTCTAAGATCCTGCAGAAATTTAAAAACATACACAAGCATTACATTCAATTACATCTTGTTCGACGTTTTTTGCACTCTTTTCCTCTTACATGAACTGCCTCACAATTCAAAACTCCGTCTTGCAAGCCCCCATCCCCATGCAGTATTAATCTGAAACTCATTCTGCTCACAACAGCAGGCAAACTTCAGTGAGTAACTTTAGAGGAAGGATGACTGTCAGAAATTTCACTGCAAGGGAAGAAGCATTCCCAAGGGAAATCACCATATTCCACACTTAGTCATGGCTGGTCTGGCTACGTTCAGCTGCAGCAGCTGGTCCCACTAGTGAAATATGCAGCCCATTTCACTGCTGCTCTCCCACAGTAATTTTAAAATCATGGGAGACTAAACATGCTACTATTTGTGCACCACTTCATACAAATGTGCTTAAGCAGCGACCGACTCACTTAGTTCAGCAAATGCAGTTTATTTAAAAGGATTTGACTTCAATGCTGTTACTTCATGCTTGAATTACTTTGTTAACGGTTGCTAATTAATCATTGTTTTGCCTTTTGTGAAGTGTCCTTTCTCTCCAAGAATGATTCATTTTGGATTTGGTTTGATAACTATTTTTGCTGTTTACTAACAACCCTTTCTCTTCGGTTATGCAGCTGGAGCTTTACTCCCCCTTATAAAGAACAAGTGAGATGGGGAAATCCTGCTCCAGCTTCCTGTCTGGAACAGTGCACCCACTCACCTTCTGCTAGGGCCACGCATGCCTGCCCACCTGCACGTCTTCCATTCAGTGTACACGCTGACATGAAAAAGATGCTCATAGCTCATAGACCACCAAATGGCCACAGATACTGTAGTAATGCCATGCAATAATCAACAATTCTTGTTTTCCTGTACTATTGTGAGATTCAGCAAGTCTCTCCACCCTAAAGGATAAACTGGGACAATATTACTTGCTTGCTGTATGGAAGAACACATTGTTTCATAGCCTGAAAAACATATAAATCAGAAATCTCTCTTTGATCTCTCCCCTAGCTCATACAGAGCTCTGGGGACTCTGGTCCTTTTTCTGCCAGAGCCAGTGCTGCTCAGAGATGTGAAGCCACACACCATCTCCAGTCCCTCCTCCCTAAACAGAAGTACACAGAGCAGAAGTAGCAGCTTTGTTGAAGACTGAACTCATAACCTTTCTGCTGTCACTGTAGGAAGAGAATTAAATTTATTCAGCAAATTGTCATTGTCAAAATTGAAGTGAACCATCAATGGGATGCCATGCTGGTTGCAGAGAAGAATCCTACAAAATGAACTTTGTTTTGGTTTACCTCTGGGAGAAAAGATCTCTGTAGGGGCTTCCGTGCTGGAGTGCAATTCCATATCCTTTGCTGCTGATGCTGTTACCAATGACTGTCACAGAGCATTCATCATCTGTCAGCGCAGCATATTCCACCACTGTCACATCCCACAGGAATGCATAATTTCCTTTCTTTGCCTGTAAATACAACACGAACACAACAAAATCTAAACTAAACCACATTTTTAGATAGGAGAAAAAAAAAACCAACAAGCAAAAATAAAAAGCCCGATGCTGGTACTTCACCAGGTCACATCTGTAGACCTCCAGCATCTTAATACATTTTTAACAGTCCTCCCCCCCAACATTACCTCATCTATGCTTTTCCCAGCAGTACATCATCTACTGCAAACCTCTCTAAAATGTCTTCCATTTTTAATAGAGAGAGCATAGGATGACAAGGCCTACTGTAAGTTTAGGCAGGGCTTACATAACAGGTAATTAATTATAAATCAAAGCCATTGCCTTAACTGATGAAATTTGATGTATGTTTTGTAGGAGACATGGATTAGCAGGAGTGGAACCAGCTCCATACATTTATGTAACTAGACAGGTACAGGATGAGCACTAAGTGGTGTTTCCTAATCATTGCAGTCACCAAAATGGAAACTTCACAGATTTCCTCCAGTAAATGTGTAAGTTAAAGAAGTGCCCTCCAAGATCTATATGAGTTCTGTAACAAAAAATCACGCTTAAAGCTTAAACAGAATTCCCTTTTTTTTTCCCTCTTTTTTTCTTTTCCTCCCCACAGACAAGAATAATCACCAGCATCTCTTGTCAGCTCAGTTTTGGGACAAACATTGTTCTATTTTAGCACATGTTCATGCAGATGTCCTTAAATGTCAGCCTTAATTGGCATTCTAGCCAATGTCTGCATGCAGTACATATGATGAATGTAAATCACCTTACTTAACATAAGATGTAAGAAAAATGTCTGGATAGGAATTCAGTAAGGAAAAAAGTGATCATTTTGTTTGTTTAAAGTAATCATCGGTTTCCCAATAAATTTAAGTATTTAAGATTTTTAGTCTCTAGTGAATATACAGAGCACAAAAGAGAACAGATGGATGAGAACAGCTATTGCAAATAAATGTATAATCATGACTGCAGATTTCCAAGACTTTTTTTTTTTTTTTTTCTTTTTAAGAAACAAAAACCAAAATAAATGACAAAAGCCCACCTTTGGCTGATTTCTTTAGGTCAAAACAAAGCAAGATAGGAAGCTGAAGTCTGGAAACTGAATCATTAAACTTTCTTTGCCAATGGCTGCGGTGCTGACGTTATTCCATGTATTTTCCATTTTGTATAATCTCAGTTAAAGAATTGACCTGTAAGCCTATAAGGCTCACTAAATTAATTTCCTCAGTTGAGCAACTAAGTTAATTTCACCATGCTTTACTATAAATCATAGCTTTCTGAAGTCCTTGACAGTTGCTTAAACATGATAATAAATCAGATGGGTGAATTTTCTTGTAACAAATAGAATCTAGGGAAATAAAACTGAAAAGTATGCTTTTGGATTTTCTGTAAATCACTTGCCACAATTCACCTCCTCTTCTCTTTTACATTCTCTTTTACATTCTCTTTTAAATTCTCTTTTACACTGCATGCATCGATGCAATCAAAGACCCCCAAATTCTTTTTCTTCTGAACTACACCAGAGTAACAATACATTATATCCTTCGTTTCTGGTAAGATTCAAATGATCTTGTACTGACCACTGTGAAAATAGATTTTTTAAATATATACCAGCACTGTGGGTTTGGCCAACCGAGCTCCTCTTTCTCTCCTGCTATGTCTTGGCCAGTTCAGAGTAACAGTAATTAATGTCTGTTGCTTCACACAGCTATTGCTATTCTAGCTCAAAACAATCATTTAAAGTTAAAACACAGCACAGGGATTACAGGATACAAATAGGAGCCACAAGATCCTACTGTTAAACTATATATTGGCATATTGGTTTAACTAATATGACTAATTATTCAAGCTTGGTCACAAAAAAATCTCTCTCAAATGGTACTGCATGACTTCCACATCTGTACTGCAGTTCCCCTGACCATCTACCTGACTAGTACTGGTGATGGAAAGAAGGAATCAACAAATAAATCACTGATTACTCTATGTGACAGCCAGAAAAGGCTTCAAATCTATCAACACAAAGATGCATAAAAAAATAAAGGTTGGCAAGGAAAGGGATTCCTCATGGTAGTAAGCTTATATTCAGATGGTAACCTGCACTCTTGGAAGCCTAAAATGTGTTTCTCAAAGATACTTTCTGAATGGTGGTGTACCTGGAAATAATAACCATGTTGTTAGCAGCAAGCCTCTGCATCTTGCCCTCTGCTCTTCCTCTGATGGACTTTAACAATTCTCATTTTATGTTTCCACACCTGTGAGGCCTTCTACCTGCTCAGGAACAATGGGCATTTCTCCTACTAGTACTCCTGGCTGCACATCCCAGGTTATGCCCTATGGTAAACAGTGCACAGGCTCTTGCTATCTGTGATACAAGACTGTGTGCAAGTGCTTCTGCGTTAAAAGCCACAGGTATGGGACCAAAGACAACAGCATTTTTTTTTACCCTATACAGAATTTGTTCAAAATCTGTTGTTACTAGAGAACAAAAGCTTGCCTGACGTACATACAGAAAGAAGACCCAGAGAAATCTTCTTTCACCTATATAGGATTTCACCTATATCACAGTGCTAAAATGTCTTTGATTTCTTGTTGGTTTCTGGTTGTTTTGTTTTGTATTTAATAGCTGGATCTTTCAGTTGTTTCAGAATTGTTCCATAAATCATCTTTTCAAATTAACAGTTTACAAAAGAAGAACACTGACAACACGTCCTACATTCCTCATCTTTTTCTTAGTAATACTTGAGGAACACAGTCTTCCTCAAATATTCGATTTCAATTATAAGGCAATGTCTAGAGAAAATCACATTATTGATTCTACCATTCAAGCCCCAGTTTTCTGCACTTCATTTTAATGTAGAAGAGCTCTATATGTTGACTTCCAAGGTTAGACAGCAGATCTTTTGACAAGGTCTACTTGTCTTGTAATACTGCATGTCCTGAGTTATATCCTATGAATACAAGTGGTCAATGAAGAGTTTACTGAGTCTCTCTGTATCAATTTAGTATTTTTATGACAAACAATTCTACCCAGTGCCATCATATCCATTGAGCAGTATTTTTCTGATAGACTGTACATTTCAACACCAACAGGAATCTGAATTTTAAACTCTTAATTATGTGTATTCTTGACTTCCAGAAATACTGAATGTGGAACTGTTTCCCCTCTCTAATTGTCAAAAACTGACTTCCCAAAGATTCCTTTTTCCTCAGGAAGATTCTTCTCTTCCAAGATCTCTTCCTCTTGCAGATTTTTCTTTTCTTAAGGGTAGCAATCTCATACTATTGGCACGTTCATTGCACAGAAAGCTTCCTTTTGACTAAACAGTAAGTTCCTATCTAAATTTGGCATGCTTCACATCCCTGTAATAGCTGTTGTGGCTGTTAGGTGAAGGCAGACAGGTTAAACTACACGTGACACTGTGCACTGGCCCATGGGATGTATAAGCAGGAAACATATGTAGGCTTTTTTAATGACACCTTACTCAGATGCATCTACCCATGCAATTGCGTCATGACTGCAGTACATTAAAGCTCCATTTCCTCATGCTTTTTGCATTCACAGCTTAACCATTTCAAGCTTGCCTGGATGAGGAGCTATGAGATACGGTTTAGTAGCTTGTGGTACTAATAGGAATGGGAAGGTGGTTGGACTAGATGATCTTGCAGGTCGTTTCCAACCTTGTGATTCTATGATTCTATGATTCTAAGCTTGAACTATTTGTTTTTGGGTCCCAAATTTTCTAGGGATCAGACATCACTGCAAAGAAAATATAGATAAAGAGATAGTAAAAGGGAATGTGGTAAATACCAGCTGAGAATAGGTAAGATAGAGAAAGAATGATTGAAACGAAATAAGAATAGTAAGCTACAGTTTAGGCTTATAATTGGCTTTCGTATTTTGCTCCTCTGCTATGGCCTTTTTGTGACTTTCAGCATGCAGGCACGCTGCAGAACAAAACAGAAATAACTCAGCTAAAAGTTTCAAAAACCTCTTTCACAGAAATTCAGCCAAAGTGGTCATCTATTCCACCCAGGCTGAACTTCTGTAGTGGTTAACACCAAAGATAGCAGATTTATCTTCAGTCAAAGAGATTTAGGAAAACAGATTTCAGAAGAAAAAAGAAACTTGCATTAAAAATTTCTTCTTCGCAATCATCAAAAATGAAAAGACTGAGGAAGATTGTTTCCCTGGTATAAGAAGAGGGACCATAAAGATAACAGTAATACTTCTGAAAAGCAGTAACCAATCTCATTATTTACTCTTCAACATAGAGGGAGATGGAAGAATATATTTCAAAGGGTCCTGTCTTACTGTTGGTAAAGTTATGTATTTGCAGAGAACATCTGGTAAGAACTAACAATACTTGAAAAAAAGTTGAACTTCAGCTTTATCACTGATAGGCCTGTGATTCATCTGCAACTTACGAAGAAGCTACCACACTGGAAAAAAAAAAGTGCAATAATGCTACATTCGTCATTTATCTGTTGCCAAAATGGAGTGTCACTGTAGATGATCCCATGATATAGCTGGTAACACAGAAATATCAAAGATTGACTTTCACATTGCTATTAGAAGAATAGTTCAAAAACATGCTTGGATAACATTTATTTTCTATTTCAAAAGTGCCTTAGGAGAAGCTGTACAGTTTTAATAAAGAAAAAACTTGTCACTTAATCCTGTTGAAATTACTTAAAATTAATATCATTAGAAGCTACTTCAGGATGCAATACATTTGGGCTTTAAGGAAGCATTTGCTCCTACTCCAGAGGCTGATCATGGTCAAGAAATGAAGAAATTTATGAAGATCCATGAAAATATATGGATGAGCCATAATAATTCACAATCCAGTGTGGACAGTAAATCACAGGAAAAAATATTTCAAAAAAATCCTCTTCATGGAACTCTTAAATTACTTGTAATCTCAAAATAAAAATGAAGAGAAATGTCTGTTCAACAAGAAAAGATCTCACTTGATGTTTATTGTTTGTTAAAGGAGAGAAACGTTTTGAAGGAAGTAAAAAAGGAAGGAGAGCACTTGTACTGTGCTACTGCATAAATCGATGGTACGTTCACATTTTGTACTATGCTTTGTTTTGATCATCGCATCAAAAGCAATATACAGGAAGAAAAGAACCAACAGAACCAATTCAGAACAATTTTGGCACCAAATTGACCAGACAGAAGAACAAACTGTCTCCACTAGAGGAAGACTTTTAAAAAGCCACAATAGCAATTTCATTCTCTCATGCATATCTTTGCATATAAGTACATATATATATGTATATATATATATAGTGACATACATGAGAGTATACAGGGCACATATCACTTTGTTCTTTCAAAGCAAGAATGGCTGCTCACAATGAGAAATGCTGCAAGTTACTAGGTATGTTGTGATAACAAATAATTACCCTCAAGAAATTATTGCCATGGGGTATTACGTGAACACCTTATTCATATTTGCAAATACATTAGGGGCATACTCAATTCCCCTATCAATGTCAGTCTGAGATAATATGGCAAGAGCTACGCACAGCACACTTCTGGGACATTCTGGCTGCAGCTTGACCCAAAAAGAAACTTTCTATACAACAGAATTAGTCAGTCCTCTTCTGTAGTACAAGAAAACTCAAGTGGCAAAATAGTGCTTTGTGTGGACTTGTGATTTGTCTGGCAACTTCCTCTTATTCTACATGGAGACATTTATGAATAGGTGGATGATCTGCAAAGATCTTTACATCTGCAAAGACCACTTTCAATTGCCATGGCAGTACAACAAAAGCAACTTGCCCCCACAGCTCTGAAATGTTTTTCTGCCACTCACGTGACTTTGCAGTGCATTAATGCTGTCTCTGTGGCCGTACCTGTGTTGCAAAAGCTATGCTTTGACAATGGGAGATGGTCACTGTGGCTACAGGGCTGTGCTGTGTCTGAAAGTGACCTCTTCCATGGCAACCGAAAGCTTTTGTGGCATTCAGGACATTCTTCCATTATTGTCTGTTTGGTTTTAGTCAATCAAAGGGAGAAGAAACATGTCTGGGAAGTGGAGTGAGGAAAATGGAATTGAGACAAACACTGGAAATACCTGCCTATTGCATGAGTAAGCAGTACTCTCCTGTTTTGCATTGAAGAGGCTTTTATTTTTTTCCTATTTAACTGCAGTTGAACTGTGATTCTGTCTGAAGAAAATGGAAAGCGAGAGGAGAGGAGAAAGAGAAGTAGGTTTGTTTTTTTTTTCCATTGTATCAGGCAAGTCCTCATTCAGAAAATGTGATAGGTATCTTTATACGCTAGAGGAATTTAGACTTTGCTTTTCCTATAAAGCATTTCTAAGGTACATGTACATCTCTTCCGTGCAGCAGCATGTGTTTAGAGATATAAAGTCTGATTTCCTTGGCTGATACCATTTCTTCCTTAGGAAAACAGAATTTCTAGCCAAAATATTTGATATGGCCGACTTGTCTGTTTTTTCAAGGAGCTCAATGAGTTAGTAAGAACAACGCTTAAACTATAAACACAAATGTTTAGTTGACAATGTTATTAAATACTGAGCTCAATTTACGTGCCTAATTAAATAGCAGCTTTGGTCAGCTTTGGGAGCTGAGGTAAATTCAGTTACTGTTGACGCTAATGGAATGAGCTGATCGAGTCATATAAAAATCACCCTACAATATTAAAATCAAACTCAGTATGAGAAATTTAACATTACTTACAAGAGACAGAGCTGCCAGCTCCATACAGAAAGCATACTTGGTAGTCCAAACAGCCTGCCAGTCCACAGTTACATTTAAGGCTTAGGCAAATCTAGCTCTAACAAATGGCAGCATGCAATAGGCTTACAGAAGGAGAGTATTTATGGCTTTACTGCTGACATAAGAACAATAACAAAACAAACAAACAAGAGACAAAAAAGGTAAATTTTTGTGCTTTTTTCTATGGTAAACTGTTTTACTTGTATATTGTTCTTAATGTCATGCTATGTAGATTAGAACATAATGGGACTACTTCTGTCTCTGCTTAGAAAGTCTTGAAATAGAGGCTTCATTTACATAAAGTGATGAGCAAATTAAAAAAAAAAAAAAAGGAAACCAAACCACTGCAGACTTTTCTATAGCCAGGGTTCTATCTTCTACAGAGGAAGAAAGTTTAATTGAGCCAAGTGCTCAGCTGGAAGGTGGGAGAAAATGCAGGGGGAACAAAAACTATTGCCAGAATACTCCTGTACTGGAAAAGGCGAAAGTGTATCTTCCCAAAAATAAGGATTTTATCCAGAAGTCACACAAACAATTGGGAATCTTATATCAAAGAACTTTGATTCAGGAAATAGGATGGCTTGTGTTAACATGTTCAGCCATGCTATGGTTATGGTGTTGTAAAAAACAGTATTTTTTTGGATTTTTCCTCTCTGACAGCTTAGAAGTTGTTTTGAATATTCAAAGAAAAAAGAACCCAAACCTCAAACATTTTCTTATTTCTCATTTATAAAAGCATAAAGAACTCGTAATAAATTTATTCCAAATCACTGCTTCATTGACAACAGAATAATCCTGATCTAACAATCACAACTTTAATAATAGCTGTTTTCCTGCTTTGTGGGAAAAAAAAAAAAAAATCAATTGAAAAATAAAGGGGACACTTTTCTCTAAAGGAAGAGCACATTAAAATTTCACTGGCTACTTCTGCACACTTTCTGCCACAATATACTTCAGGACACATGTAGTTTGCTGTTATTTATTATCTGCTTTTGCTAAGCTACAAGATGGAAAGCAGGGAAGAAGAGCAGCAGACTAAGAGCGAGTAAGTGTGGGCCTGTTTTTAAGAGAAGTCAGCACATGGATGTAGAATCTCAAGCTACTATATACACCTTGATTATAACAACAGCAATACTCAGTTTCATCAAAAAATCTGAGAGAAATAAAAATTAGAGGAAAGCATTCTGACATGTGAAAGAGCATGTGCTTGTTAAGTCTGGAATAAGCAAAGCAATTTGGCATGAAAGTAGATTTTCATTCAATCTCTTAATTATTCCTCATGTTATCAATATTTACTTTAATCCAAAGCAAATGAAAAAAAACTAAAAATGAGCAAAGGACAAGTGTTATCATATCTGAACAATAAAAAATATCATTGAAGATGGGTATTGTCAAAGCTGCCAAGAAACCTGTAAGTTTTACAGCCAGCTCCAAAGAAGGATTTTAATACTGGCAGAGCTAAAGTACTTTAATTCAAAATCATGACCTCACAAGATGCCTTTTATCTGGCAGAGTTACTGAAAGGAACTTTATGTAAGGATATTTTTGTTTAAAGTTACAATGTAATTGCATTCATGTGACTTAACAATATTAACTCCACGCAAACTAATTTGATACAGCACAAAAATTAAATAAAGAGCACTGTAATCCAGTCTTACCTTCCTGATGCCTTCAGAAGGGTTCGATACACAATTATCTGCCCCATTATTCTTACTTATTGTCCTCCACAGTTCAGCAAATGTGTTATCCTGCTCCAGCGGGTTTGTTCCTTTTGCTTTAAAGTATTCATACACTGCGGAGTCTCTGACTGTACCATAAGATATATCCATTTGTTTAGACAGATCCTGAAATGTTCTGAAATTGAAGCAATATTGAGATATTAGTGAAACACAGAAAGCTACTGAAGTTTAATTAATTAAATGATTTATTTTTGTCTTTAGTCAGAAAACATTTACCAATTCCAGGCAATACTTGAGTACCTCTTGGCTTCATCATAAAGGAAAACCAAAGAATAATTGAATTCAATTGAGATCATGCAAACTTAGTTATACCTGAGTTTTTTTTTTTTTTTTTTTTTTTTTTTTTAAACCTTAATAAAGACTTTCTGGATAGATAATATCCACGTTAAATATTATGATCCCAAGTTTGCACAAAAAGGGAGCCCATTACAGACATACCCCAGTGCAGGAAAAGCTAAGGTTGTAAATATAAACTATCAACTACCTTGGCACCACCTCAGAGAACTCAGTGGAATTAGTTGGAAGTTATACCAATACTCCACCTGACTCCAAATCAATAAGACTTTTCAAAGCAAACAAATAAAAGCCTTGGTTCCAATTTCCACCATGTCCCTCTCTCTCTTTCCTTCTATTCACAGCCTCTGGTAAAACAGACATTTTTCATTCACACAGAGGTCTAACTTTCATTTACTCATCATACCACCCTGGAAGTGTAAATGGGCCTCAACTTGAGTGACTGTGAATGCATCATTTATTTTCAAATTGTACTGAATGTAATTCACTCCTGTTTTACAGCCTTTTCAGCACAGAAAGGTGTAAATCACTGTCCCTGTCACTGAGAACCAGGCCAAGTTTCAAAACATTTGAAGCAGAATCATGTCAGTTTTCTACTTTCAGCCACCAACGTTTGCCCTTGTGTCCCCTTCCTTTGTCCTCACATCTCACTTTTTTGTACAGGTACAGAGTGGCAGCACAGGCTAAACTGTATCTCAAATTATGATAGATATATATATGTTTACATCTCATAAATGCATAACCTCATATAAGATTTATTTCAGATGCTTCTCATATGAACTGCCAATTAACTTTAGCTGAGATCAAACTAAAGCCTCCCATCCACTCTACCATCCTCCCCATCACATCACCTTCAGGCCTTCTGAGTTTGGTTCCCAAGGAGCCCCTTTACCTGGAGGCACCATGAGAGGCTGCCAGCTCCATCCCCAAAGCCGCAGCTCAGCAGGGATGCCTCTTCTACCCTTACAAACACCCTTCCAACTCACAAACTGCTTCTAACATTTTAAGTGGTTTAAGTTCTTAAATTGTGTTAAGGACTTTTTATCATTTTAAGCTGCTAAGCAGCTTTCAGTAAGACTGCGAACAGTTTTTCTCTACACGCTTTGCACACTTGTGGGTTTGGGCTAACTCCAGGAGTTGCATCAAACCCCAAATATGTTACTTTCCTTGCTCCATATACACCACTTCAGTAAAACAGAAATGAACACCCTGGAGGTTACCAGATATTAAACAATTCTAATAAAAAATGAGAGAATTTGTATCAGTCCTCTCTCTCTGTTTAACAGTCCTGAAAGTTATATTCTGATCTCCTAAATGTTTCTGGTACATTTCATTGAACAGGACCATTTTTCCTCCAATTTTGATCTAAATGATTACATGCTACATTTAGTTCCTTCTTTATTTTTTAGAATAAGCTTCATCATATCACATGAAATTGCTCACATCCTGGGGATGGATGATCTGACTGTTAAAAGACACGTTTCAGTCTATTGTATGTTCAAATGACTAAGAAAGGTGCTGAATACACACGGAGGGTTTCTGTGGCAACCTTTTAACAGTCTGCTGCTTAGATTTCAGTGTCTGTAGAAGCACATGCAAGGTAGAAGCACATTAGCAGCAGCATTTGTAGCTATTGTACTTTAACGTGACTTTCAGCTGATAACAACTTTAGAAATGTCTACTGTTCGTGCTGTCATTCTCGCTGAAAATGTAAGCATTCAAAAAAAGCAAACTGTAGCTTTCATAATGTTTCATAATGTGGATCCCTTCTACTGCCTCTGCATGGGAACTTTGACAGAAATCTGCCTCTTGTTTTAGCTAAATTATACTTTATTGACAATCACTGCTTTTGTTTTAGCTAAATCACACTTTATTGACAATCACTACTTTTGTTTTAGCTAAATTGCACTTTATTGACAATCAGTACTGTACAAAAGCACAGTACATCTTGCTTTTCGAAAAGCATTTTTCTTCAATTCTCTAAGCATTGCAGTGAGCAAATTCTGAGTATAAATCAAGTGCTTTGCTGGCCCAATAAGCAGGTAAGAGGTGGCAGGGAAGGAAGCCCAGCCTTTGCTTGGGTGTTGCGAGGAAGACAACTATGATCCCTTTGGCTGACAGAATTTTCCTACAAGAGATAATAAAGAATACTGCATGTCCTAAGGATTATGCACATCTTTCCTGCAGTGCCCTATTTGATCCATTACAAGAACTGCTCCTGACACAGGAGATTCTCTGTATCATTACTGGAAACATCTTCTGAGCAAGTCAGAAGGTGACCAAAGTACACAGCCAGGGTCGCAGCAGGTAACCAAGCTTGCGAGCGGTTCCTGCAGCATAAATTCATGCAGATGGTGAATGTCTGAGAAAGAAAATAACCTTAAATCTTTACCAAACAGACCACTTAGCCAGGACTATCTCAGAAACTATCTTGATGGGAAGTAGTCTAGACAACAGTTCTTATTCAGTATAAAAAAATTCTATGCATTATATTTCTTCACTGAAATCTCCTGTCTTATAGGATGAATTAAGATAATCACAAGTGCAGATTTCACATATTTTTCATATATTTATATTTTTATATATTAGCATTGTGCCATTCTCTAAAGGCAGCTCCTCTTTGTTCCTAGACTTCTTCATTTTGCTGAATAGCCATTATCTGAACCCACCTTTGCTTGCTACTCAGATTCTTGGCTCACTTTCCCATGGTAAAGATTTCATGCATTTAATATATAAAATTATTTGCAACAAAAATGTGCAGCATAACAAGACGCTCCATTAACCTTACCACCTCAATTATTGGATCTCACAACCCATTAAGGACTCTCTGTAAGTGTGATTAAAGATAAAGCTAGTAAAGCAGAAAAAGCCAATGTTCCTCACTTACACTTATAGGAGCTGACCTTCAATTTGTAGATAAATACATCCACTGTGTGATTACTGTAATTGGCAAGTACATGTAAACCAATTGATTTAAGTAAATGTATCTGCGGTCCATCCAAACAGAACAGAGTTACCAGCTGAAATATTCAACCAGTGTAGTAATATCTGCTAGATAAATAGGACAATTGATACGTAATTTCCAGTGGAGTAGCAATTACTTCAAGCGGAGTCAACTGAAAACTGTTTGTTTCAATTTTTAGAAACATATTGACATAAACCATATGCTGTGAAATAAACATTTAGGCAATAGTTGTACTAGCATTTATAATTAGACCATTAGAAATAAATGACACAATAAAAATATTGGTTAAGTTGTACTCTTTGCAAATGCCTCCCTACTTGTAAGAGACTCATGGAGCTGTAGATATGTAGCCAAAAAAGGTTCTGCCAGCATAGGTTGATTTGACTCTAGAGCTGCTATAAAGATAAGACTTTCTGGATGAACAGTATGAACAAATCTTATCTAAGGGACAGACTAAACCTGTCACTAAGTGCTCTGAAGTAACTGCTGACCAATTAACTCAACTTGAAAAACTGCAGTCTCAGCTGTTCATCCAAAACTGCCTCCCACGATCATCAGTGGCGATCAAAGTAAACAACCCTAAAACACTAACAAAAACAAAATAACAGCAGCAAAAACCCACAAAAAGAAAAGCAATCTTTCATTTCAAAATCTTTTTTAAAAATCTTTTTTTTCATATATATATATTTAAGGCAAAAAATACTTATTTACTGAGTTTTCCACCTTCCTAATTATTCTTTTTCTTTTAAGTTAGGAGAAATTTGCACATCTGGAATCCTATGTGTAAATTCTGTGTCTGTTAACAAGATAACTATGTAGCAACGTCATGAATTCTTCTATGCCACTGTAAAAAAAGTAGTGTTTACCTTGAATTCAGCCTTAGAGAGACCATAATGGCAATAGTGGCAGCTCCTTGATTTAGAGGTAGTTTCTCAATAGCGTTCACCACTGCCAATATTTTAACACTGAAACTGTTTGTTTTTTTCCAGTTTGCTATTACTTCAGGAAAGTTAGCATTTTAGCAGTTTCAGAATCCACAGCATTATCTTTAAAAAATGATGTGGTATTTTTCATGCCTAGCTCCTGTTTGCTCATCTGCACATAAACTATTAGAAATAATATAGGTTAAGATTAGACATAAGAATGGGCATCAGCACTCCGCTGTGTTGTGAGTGCATTTCAGAATAGCCTCTCCCTTTGAATTACTGCATGTGTTTGTAAAAACAATGCAAAACAAATAATTCCTCCCAAGTAAATAAATTTATTTTCTTAAATAATATTAATCCCTAAATCATACAGACACAGTATGCTTTTCCACATTTGCCTGGGAAAGCTATGTTCTTATTTTACCTAGGGATGCCAGCACCCTAACATTATTGCTCAATGCAGCATAATATTCCAGGTGACGGCTGCCATTAAGATGAAGCAACCTGGAGAAGATGAGAGTTTTAATCTGCTTTACCAAAATGGAACACCTTGGAAATAAATACAAAAATATATTACAAGTTCGGAAGTCCTACTTTTTAAATACCTTGAAATTACTTTACTTTATTTTATTTCAATTTTTTTTCAAAGCCTAGGAATTGATTATATGTACAGAATTAAATACAATTGCAATTTCTAACTATAAGGGTTTTCTCAATAACATTCTAGGCTGGATGTGGCTCTGGGCAGCCTGGTCTAGAGGTTGGTGACCCTGCCTGTGGCAGGGGGATTGGAACTAGATGATCTTTGAGGTCCTTTTCAACCCAGGCCACTCTGATTTCTGTGAACATGTACTAGAGGGAAATATATGTTTCACATACTGGGAAAAAAAGTCAACACATCGAAATAAAGATAAAAGTAGCTGAATTGATTTCACCACGTTAAATTACCAGAGTAAGCACAAGAACTACCTATGAGTTCAAACCTAGCATATATAATCCTATCTGAAAAGAGATTTATTTCACTATCACAAGTGGAAAGAAAAGGCTTAAGAATCCTCTGAGAACAGAGGGAAAAGCGTTCACATTTTGAGACACTAAGGTCAGCACTAGACCATGCATGGATATATTTGCAAAGACAATGAGAACAAATGAGAAAATGGTGTTTGTTGCTGATGATCACTTCAGACCTTCCACGGAGAGAAAGAGAGATTTTGAAGCCAGGCAAGCTCTGCAGTATCAGCTTCTCATCTCCAGTGAGAGAACAACTGTTATTTGATATAAGAAGACTGGCAGGTGAGAGCAGTCTGCAAAACTCTGGAAAACCTGTGGAAGTTAAGCTGAATTGAGGTCATGGGTTGTAGTGTACCAGCACAGGTAATTTATTGAGAATAGTTTTAAGCATGTATGAGCAGAAGATCCCTCAGTTCAGAAACGGAGTTCTCTTTACTTTTTATATCAATTTGTTGAGCAGCAAGGCAAAGGACTTGAGCCCTAGTCCATTATTCATAGATATCCAAACTTTGGATCTTTAGTTTAAGATTTATGAGTGGGTAGAGAATGTCTTAAGACATCTGAACCTGAGTTCAAACTCCCACATAAAAACACTCCCTGGAGAGTTTTAGCCCTAAGCTGAAGATTAGCTTCAGTTCAGGAAAAAAAGTCATCTGTCATATATATAAATTGCCAGTAGGTGATGATAGTCTCAGTGACTCACAGGCTTATGTGAAGTTTCACTATCTTACTAGATCAAAGTTATAAAAGAAGAAGCCCACTTAAATATCAATTAAAAAATAACAGTTACTCTCCATAAACACTTGTGCAGCCAATGCTGAAAAGAGCAGTATATTAGCTGAAAATGGGATGAGATTAAAATTAACCTATTTTAAGCATTTGTGAGCCTGAAAATTAAATATCCGTCCCACCTCCAATAAAAGACACACATTTGCATTAACGTACAACAGTTGTTGTCAGTACATACTGGAATATTATTGGCATCCGATAAAATCGATGTGAAGTACATGAATTTAAAGACAAGCCACTAAGTGAGGCCAATAAGACTGCTCAGAGTATTGCTAGAATGGCAGCAGCCTTAGTACAGAGAATATTTAAAGGGAAGCAGGTTTAGCTCCACATCTAATAACCTTAGACTACAGAAGAATTCGATCCGTGCTTTTAATTTATGCATTCCTTTGACTTTCTTCAAAATTACAATCATACTGAGCTCTTAAATCAATCAGTGAATTGACAACAACTCTACTGTGACATGACCAAATCCTGTATTGTTTCCTTTAACTGCAAATCAAGTCACTTTAACCACCCTTAACTCTGCCTCAGTGCAGTGACATGCTCAGCATCTGGTTTCTTCAGCAACTACAGTAAGCAAAATATTTACTGAGAGGTAATCCAGCAGAAATCAGCAGTAGCAGTGAATGCTTAATAGACACTTTGCAAGTCCTTCACTGGCAAATATATCATTCTATAGTTCACATAAAGCTCATTTCATAAGGTGTCCGTGAAAAATACCATCCACTTTATTCTAAACAACTGAAGCCTTAACAGAAAAAGCCTCATAGGAGCTTCTATGAGAGAAGTTATAAGCACTGGAAGATTAAACAACATTGAATAAATGGTGTTGAAGCCCTTCACACCAGGAATAAAAATTTCCTGATCACTAAAAGAGACAAACAGTGCAGGCATTTGTGCTTATATGTGTGGTTGTCACCACCAGTGGAGCAGGAACAGCTGCTACACATGATTTCAAAGAAGCAAGGACTTTCCTCCAGTGGAAAAACCAATCAATTGGCATGTGTCACAAAACACGTTGCCATGTCAACTTCATACTTCTACTACCATGAAAACAAACAGTGATTGAATCCCTCAGCAGGTAATGGGACTGCAGCAGCTGCTTATCATGGCAGCTGTACTCTTGATGATAATGGGCATTGCTGCCAACATGGTGGCACTGATGAGCCCCATCAACTGTCCTATATTAGATACAGCTAACAGCAAAATATAATATCCACTTACGATTTAATGGGAGAAGGAAACTAAAGCCAGCTTCATTTCCACTACAGAAAAAGGAGTTGATGTGTGTTTCCGTGCCTCTACAATTATTTCATTTCTTTGAAACAATTTCAGCACGGTTCAGCCTGGTTCGGCCTAGGTTCTGTGACAAGGGCATGAAGAGACCCACGGATCCAAACCCTGGGAGGGGAAAGGGGGGAAAGGTAGGGGAATGGGCCTGGATGAAGGATAATGGCAGCAACAAGCTAAGGAAAAAAACTTAATTTACTAAATGAGAAGAATAAACTAAATATTTCTACTCAATAAGAAAACCATACTCTTCTCAAATCACAACATAGAAATGATTTCAATGAAGACATGAATGCTTTTTTTCTGGGATTCTGTTCCTGCACAGCTATTGCATGATTAATTCCTAAAAGAATGAAACAAATAGCATGCATAACCACTGATGAAATGTAAAGCTACAGTAAAGCCATTATTAAATGATACATTGCCACATCTATGATTTTAATAGTAATTATTACCTACAAATATTGCATAGGCAAAACATTTATAGGCTTTGCTTAGTTTCTAAGAGAATGATATGCAGCAGAAATGTTCTACACCATCATACAAAATCTCAATCTCATTTTGCTTTACTGCTCCCAGAATAATTCACTAATTATTCAGAAATTCAGAATAAAAAGCATTTTTGCCAAAGTCAAAGAAGCATAGGAAATGTAGGACAAAAATCCATATGTCTAGTCTGTGTCCCATTGCTCATGGAACTCGCTAATATGTTTCAGTGGTTCATTTAGGAAGCTTACCCATTAAAAGAACAAACAAACAAACAACTTTATGATTCTTCTGTCTGTGAGACTCAACTTTGGATCCAAAACTGAACCTCATCATCATAATCAGTAAAGCAGGTTCTCCTGTAAACAGAGTTAGATCTGCTTTTTCCTCCTCTCTGCTATTTCTAAACAATGCCCGCAGGACCACCTCAGCAACTCCAGTCATCTGCAGTGATCTGCACAAGTATGACTTGACTTGCCACTGGATCATAGCAGTTATTTTGCTCAGAGCTGACACTGGCTCTATGCAAGCACTGCACGCAGAGAAATCTGTTAAACGGCACAAAAGTAGCAAAACATCTCAATCACAAGATCAACATTTCTAATTATATCTCTAGCCCTCCTCTTATCTGTCCTGTCACAGATTGCTGATTATTCCATTAACTAGGGAACTTTTTTTGGTTTATTGTGTGTAATAAATCTTTTCTTTCTGCATGCACTATACTTTCTGGCATCACTGTCATATGGGAAAGAAGCTGTGATGTCCCCTGCAGTATAAGTTATTATTGCTTTGCAATAATGATCAAATTTAATTTCCAATGATTTGCATCTGAATCTACTGCCACACAACAGTTTGTGATCTCTGAAGGCAGTTTCTCTCATGATCCTGTGTGAGTTTGTTTGCTGCCTGACTGAGAGAGTGAGCACAAAGGGAAGCCTTTCCTTTAAATATAAAGAGGCATTTATAGGATTTCTTGTCACTATGTTATTTTTCCATACTTCAAATTAACGAATATGCTTGAGGTATTACCCATCATAGTTTGGCAAAAAAATCTGCAAGTTAATGATTGAAAGAAGTAGTCAGACAACGAGATGTCCAGAATGATCATATCAGAGCCTCCTGAAGATGCAGGCCAACATCTTCAAAAGCTGGAGCTTTAATTTGTGTGCCTAGATGTACATTTAAACTGCTGCATCACTAGGCTGATTTTTAAAACTGATCAAGGAAAGCTGGCACAACAGCACATCTGTGAGACATTCAGAGATCTAGTTCGAAGCCTGGAAGAGGACTCAGAGCAGTTATGAGCTGAGTTCATTCTGCAAATCTGTACTAATCAGTCCTGCTAAAAAATCTAGGCTAGCCCGTGTCCTTTACCCACACCCCATAACCTACTTAATAATGAGGAGAAAATTACAATGTGTGCAATGCAGGAAAAAGAGGAGTTAAAAACATCTCAAGAGGTTGTAGCATATTTTGACGAAATAAATAAATCACTTGGATTACCTCTGAATGTTTTCTTATCCTAATTTTAAACCAATTTGCCACTGTGACCTTTCTCCAAGTACCTTGAATGGTTAACGTGTTAATTAAAGCAAGGTATTCTACTCCTCACAATATTAATTAAAATAAAAGCTGCAGCTGGTGTTTAACAGCAACTCAGTCCCAACAGCAGGTTTTAGTCACTTCTCCTAAATCAAACATATCATAAAGTTGGCATGAAAATCATATTGTCTGAATCAAACACATCTGGCAACTGACATACGCTTCTACCTATAATGAAAATAACAAACTACCTCTATTATTTATGCAGATGCACTTGAAACTGTTTGCTATGCTGATGTCTTCTATCACTCACATTTGGAAGCTAAAAATCCTAATGAAGATTAACGACTAAGACTGAGGGGGAAGAAATTGCTTTCTTCCTTCACAACTGGTGTTACAGGTACTGATACCACTGCTTTGCACTCAGATGATAAAGAGTATCTTTTTAATTAAACAAAGCATGGAATGGGTAAGCTTGGCATCTTGGTGCTGGCTTGCAAAGCTCCTACTCAGGAAATGGTACTTCATACCATGACTGTTAGGATATCATTATACTATGAGTAGTTCCATTAAAAACTACGAAATCTCATATAGGGTAAGGTCCTGCTCAGCTTTTTATTAATTTTTGATTTATCAGGAGCTGTTTCACTCTGTAGGATGAGGGTTTCTGTAGAGGGAGCTCCAGGCTGCTGCCTGTGCCAGTGCCAGCAGCCTCACAGCTGTGGTGGAGTAACTGGATACCCATCACACTGCTTAGATCTCTTGGAGGCACAAAGTAATGCTAGGAAACAGCTTCACACCCTTCCCTTAATCACAGGGAATACAGCAGAAGCTATCGACGTTGACAGATAGAAGAAAACAGAAAGGCTCTGAAGATTGCCAGAACAGGGGTACTTTTGGGAAATCAAAACATAGGACTCTTCATTAATACCAAAAGCACATATAGCATTCAGCAGTCATTACTGATGTCTAAAGTGCATCATTACACAGGCATACTTACAAGTCTAGAAGCCCACTCACTTGTTTCTTAGAGGACCCGAAAGGCAAGTGCTCAGTATGAGGTTTACTTCTCCCCCTTATCCTGATGTACAATGACGTAAAGAGAAAGGGAAACCCTCCAGTTCCTCCTGCCTCTCCTCACCCCAAACCTGAGTCTCACCTGAATACCATATCCCATATTAGATACACTGACAACATTGCATCAAAACAAACTAGTCGTGCTCCATATTGAAATTCATTAGTTTATTAGGTAGCGTAATTTAATTCCTTGAAATGTTAGCTTGCAAATTGAATTACTGCCACATAAAAGAAACACAGTAGTTAACATCCACCCCATTCTGACCAATGGTTTTCTATGCTTTTATAGATAGATATGACTAGTCATAAATCAATTGAATTATATCAGTGGCTTCTTCTCCTAGGCTGGTTCAGAAGGCAAACAAATTCGTTGCATGTGATTACGTTTCTTTCACTGGAATTTTGGCAGCTGCATTAAAACAACTTTTCTAAGGCAACACCATTTTCTCCCTCATCAGGAGGATCACACAGGAAACACTCCTGTGTCACATCTTTTGGGGGCACACATGCAGAAGAAGAGGACACTGCTTAGTAAAGCCTAGGAAGTGGAAAGAGCATATGCAATCCTTTTCTTAGCAACACAGTATTACTTCAAAAAAAAAACAAAAATTCCTTCCTTCTAGAAAATCCTTCACAACATAATAATAAAAAATAATTCACAGGGAAGTACTCATGCTGATAAAGACTAACATCTTAGCTTCAAAGGAAAATAAGAACTCCCAGTACTCTTCCCCTCAAAAGCCACAACCTGGATCTATTAAACGTGTGTTTTGTTGCAGGCTCTGTTTGGTTGGTTGGTTTTTAAAATATCAGGAATTTAAATGGTAAGTTTACAGTTTTCCACCTTATGGCCAGAGGCAACACTTTATCTAAGTTTCACTATAAAGGAGAAGTACAACCATGTAACTCAACTGACTGGAACACTTGCTTGCATGGAAAAAAAAATAATCAGAAATTCAAAAAATCCCCTTTACAAAACTAACAAATCTAGCTTCTATGATTTAAAATGTTACTGCGTGGTTGTATGCTTCATCCCTTGTCTGAAGGTCCTGCATCCACACAGAACTGGTAAAAAGATACATGCCTATACCCCTAGCCCAAACAAAGTCTTATTTCTTAGCTTATGACTGACTTCATCAGCACAACATGAAATAGATGACACTGCATTAAGCTCACCAAAACTGAAGCTGTAACCTTACAACCTTCAGCAGAGGCAGCAAAGCTGCCAGTTAGGGTGATTTGTGAACAGTAATACTCAATGCTGAAAAGCAGATGCCATGAATGCATGTTGAGCAAGGCACTGACTAGCAAAGAGGTACAGCAGGATTGTGGCACTGCTCTGCAGGTTGTCTGTATTGTGAGGCTTCTCTGGAAGCTCTTCTTGGCCTCAATGAATTCCAATAACAGGTTCCATTTTAATCACAGAAAGAAAGGCTTCTGAATCTTACTCCAAGAGATCAGCTTCTGAAGTGATTGTATGAATTGAGCTTTTAGCTATAGGAGATATGATCATTACTTAACTTTTATTGCAGGCTGTTAATTCAGACCTTGCGATGTGAAAGTTAGATTATCCAACTGGACACATGACTGGCCATAGCTTGGTGACACAGGTCAGTTGTAACAACTAATCACCACTCCTGGAAGTCAGCTGGACAAGCATTCTTCCTGTACTCCTCCCGCTGGAGACTTCCATTCTTATCCTTCTCTATCCATCCAAAATAATCTAAAAAAAGAGATGCTTTGGTGCAAGCCTTTGTATTCACAGTTATCCTGCTGATGCTGAATATACTGTAGTGAATAGCGGGTGGGAAAGCGAGTGTGGTACAAGAATGACAGAACCACCACTTGTGTGGAGATGGTAAAGAATTATGCAAGAAGAGAAGATTTTTTTCTGGCATGAACAATGGAGGCATTTTCTAAAATATGCAGTAGATTATCAAGGCTGGAAGCTCATCTATATCTTTGTCTGAGCTGACAGCAAGTAAAATAGTTATAACTTTCCCTTCTTACAAATTGGGTAGATCTACTCTTTAATTTTATGTGATTGTTTTATGGGGACAGAGTACAGGAAATAACTTTACTGTGATAAAGTGCTTGCTAATTATTGGCAGCTTTGCAAATGGAGCTTACTTGCTTATTCTGGCTGCAGAGCTGCTTTTCATCTGACTCCATAGGATTTGGAAGCCTATGCAAAAATAGGCACTATCTTACCTCCTTATAGAACAACCCGTATTACTTCTACATTAGGACCCACGGTTACATTAATGACAGTTACCAGTACAGATAAAAGGTATAAAATGCAAATCATTTCACAGGGTTTTTTTGTTTGATTGTCTTCTTTCCAGGGAGCTTCTTTTCTAGTAATCATCATGAAGTTACTTATTTATTTTAAGCCCATGTTCCACCTGGCTTCCCACTTAAGAGTCCTTGTTAAAACATTCTTCTGAGAAAGATATATACTGTAGGGACACGTAAGAATAATTTTCTGTCCGAAAGAAAAGTAAACAAAGCCAGTAGGCAAACACATGGAACGCTATAGTAACATGAAAGGTGTATCAACCGTAGATCAAATAAACAGCTACCAGATAGAGTGGGGAAAAAATATTTGCAGTCTTGCTAGACTAAAACACAAACACACAAGCACAGTGGCCAGCTTGCTTTAGCACTTCTTTCTCAACTCAGCTGCATTTGAAAAAAAGAACTGACTGCAAAGTTTTTCTTCTTATTATTGTTTTTGTCCGTGCAAATGATGGACTTCACAACTAGGAGATGTTTGGAGCTTTAAGGCCATCTTTGTCTGAATTGTTGTCATAATCATTTTTTGCCTTCTTAATATCCTGCTATATTAGATCTTATTATCAATTAAAAGATAAAAGACATTTTATCAGCTTCTTGAGAAAAAAACAATACAAATATAAATATCGTATTTGGGCAAAATTCTTCTGTTACTTGTATTTTGTATTGTTTATCCCTTAAGAGCCAAATAGGAAAAAAACAAACCAAAACAGAAAACAACAACTAAAGAAGCCAGAAGTATCAGAAACCACATACTACAACAAAGGAAGATGAAGACAGAGGCCAACTTAATATATGCAGGCTGCATACAACCACTCTTCACAGTGAATAATTGACATTAACATAAGAAAATCTGATTTCAAAGATAACTCATTCTGAGCTGAGAAGAAGAGATGGTATTAGATCTTGAATTTGAACAAATTCATGTAAATTTTGATGGGTTGTCATGAAGCTCTTGCTAGATTTTCACTGTTCTGAAACAAAATAAATAAATAAAATAACAACAATAATTAAAAAAGTAAAAATGATTATCAAATTATTATTATCTGCACAGATGGTAGATTTTGCTAATATCATATTCAAATCATTTACTGCTCTGAACTCTGCGAATGCTAATGCCTCAGCTCACTTAAGTCACAGAACTTCCTAGTAACAAGAACAAAGGAAGAGATGCTATAATATAGGTGCTATGAAGGCAGAACTGGAGAGGGTGTGGAAACACAAGGCCATTGGTTTTCTATCCATCTCTAACATATGCCACTTCTTTATAATGGCAACTGGAGTGGTAGAATGCAAGCCTAATTTTCAGCTCTGCATTCTCATATTTCCCAGAAAAATACACCCTTGGGAAATATTTGCACTTCCATGCTTGCTTGCTTGCTCAAATACAGGAGTAATTAGGATCGATCTTAAACCACATTTGAATGGCATATGACAACATTCAGAAAGCTTTATAAAAAACTCAGACTTTGTCAAGTCCTGAGTTGCCCAGAAGCACCCACTGGGCACACCATCAACAGAAGGGAAATGAAATGGTATACAGTGGGGATTCAACACTGGCCTTAAGACTGTGTCTTGTTATGAATTGTGCCTGGAGGCAAGTTCTGTCCCTGTGTTCTGCAGCCCCTCTGCACAGGTAGCAGAATATTTCCCTTGGCATTTCTTCCACGTGCTCTAAGAAGGGAACGTTCCAGAAATTAAAGTATATTTTGAGATTTTTGTCCCTGCTCACTCTCTTTTTCTAGCCTTCGTCTCTATGGATGAACTTAACCTAGTTATTTAATGATTGAAGCTTTTGCTCGCAGGCCTTAAATAATAATCATGATAATTATTTTTTATCATGCTTATTCATACATGCCTCCTGTCAATATGCCCAAGGTGCTGCACAGATAAAACACAGTACAAACTAAACATAAGAAAACTAACAATCAAAGAAAATCCAATGAAATATTTAGAAAGCCAAGTGCAATATTAAAAACAGAAAGGCTGCTTTCAAGCAACAAATTTCAGGGCAAAATCACTGCAAATAAAGAGATTTCTGTGAGCTTCTTGCTACCTGCATTATCAAATCCACTTAAATACAGCAGATGAAACCTCTGTTCATTTCCTTCTAGCTGGCATCTTCAAAATACTTTCCAAATTTTCTTTTAAAATATTTTGAGATTGCTTCTGTTTAGTATGCAATCCAGAACATCTAACTTTTTTGATTCCTATGGAGTTATTATAATATGGTCATTTCCAGCCAACATTTTTCATCTTTAAAACAGCTGAAGTGACAATATGCCATATAAGATATGAAATAAGTTACTCTGTTACACAGAGAGGGAACTGAGACAGAGAGGAGGCTCAGCTTGCCAAGATTAAACAAAGTCTGTGGTAGAAAAAGGATTTAAAGCAAAGTCTTCCAAGCGCCTGACTTATCACCCTGAGTAAGCTGCTGTAGATCTTCAGCTGTCACCAAAACAGGTGAAATTTGTGAGCTGAAACACAAGTAAGGAAACTCCAAATCATGAAATAAATGTAAACATAAAAGCAGATGTATCTAAGAGCATCCATAGAATGCACAAATATTAAGGATCAATCTGATAAAATCTTCAACTCTTGAATTTGTAAATAGCCTACCCTTTATGTTCTAATTTTTCTTGCATGATTCTTACCTCTTATCAGACAAGTTCTCCTAAACCCAGGTTAAAGAATATCTTTGCTCTACTGAACAGCATGTAGTCTGCTTGTTAACAAGAAATGAAGCTGGAAGTTAAGTCACTGCTAATTAAACTCATAATTACAAATGGAAGGTCAGACGGCAGATCCAAGGGCTGCTTGATAATGTAATATGACAAAAGAAAGAACAAACTCTCATGTAATAGTCTAGCCCTCATTTGGCAGACTGATCCATTGAAAGACTCCTCAGCACACAGCACACAGGTCATATTGCAAATATCAGAATACACATAAATCATTTGGGTTTAAAATAAGACTTGAAAACAGAAATTATTAATTGCTCATTCACAAGTTAGAATGTAGGCTACAGCCCTGCAGTCCAATCTCCAGAGTGGCTGCCACCAGCACATTCATAGAAATGCTCTCTCCTTAGTATTGTGTATCTCCTCTGCCCATTTGTGGTTGGGAAATCTGCTGAAGCACACACTGCTGTGCCTGCCCATCTCCACAAATGCAGAAAGCATAAGAGGTGACTGCTTTACTGCCTTGGTCCCCTTGCTGTGAGAATTGGAACAAACAAAATAAAGAGAAGATGAGAAGAGCGTGAATGGTCGGACAATTGGCTCAGACAAGCCTATTAGAAGAGCAAAGGGGAGCAGAAATACATTCACTTGCTACTGGAGAATGGAGGGCAGCTTAAGAAGGCTCCCACTGTTTTCACTTATCCTCGAGCTTCTAAGAGGCGAAGGGTTTTAATGTCTCAAACTCTGCATCCTGACCATTCCCCCTGACCTGTCACAGTGGAGTGAGCAACAGGTAGCTAAGACACACAAGGGAGCAAGGCAGCATCTGCACACATGCAAAAAGGGAATCCTAGGCTCTCTCCCCTTTGAAGCCAGAAGCCCATGATGGTTTGGAAAACCCACGGAGAAGTTTTTGCTCTGTCCAAGCACATTTCTTACAAGTGTTCTGGGCACCTGGACAGTGCAGCTCCTAGGAACCCATTTGGCATTTGGGAAGTCACTTTCAGGAAGTACAGAAATGCAGGTAACACTTTAGAGCTGCTTTCTTCCATGCTTCTTTCTCCAGGTACTTCACCTTTCTGTAAACCACAGGCAGATTCTGAAACTCATAGCAAGGTGGGAAAGCCTTTGAGAATTGCTAATTTTTTTTTCCAAAAATTATTTCTGTATCAGCAGGCTTTCATCTGACATGCTAATATTAAAAATCTACCTTCCAACAGTTCAACCTTGCTTCAGTGAACATCCTACCAAGCCCTTTCTATTAAATGTCATCTATGATTTCTATGCCACGCTTGTTTTGTAGTAAAAATTGTGGAGTTAAGTATCACTGGGTTGATTGACACCTAGCTATTCAGTCAAACATACGCCTATTCTGCTAGGTGCAGACTGCACATGCAAAAATTGATACTTTTATTAGGTATTTTGCAGACGGGTTGGGAAGAAAATCAGGCTTGTAATGAAAATTTTAACTATGTTTCAGCTTCTGCAGCACCAAAGTACTATTTTCTCCCCTGCTGGCAATTCAGCAGTAGCAATAATGAACACCAGAGGATTTTCTTATAGAGGGAAAGATAAAAGGACACACTTATTGAGAGGACAGGGGGTTGGTTTATTAACAATGGAAGTACACGCAGATAGATTTGGCTCTTCCCAGCTGCTGAGCAAATTTTCAACTATAACTCATTGTGCCTCTTTGGGTGAGAACAAATGGATCTCATGTAAGCATTCTTTTCTGGGTCCATGAAAGACCTAACACAGGCTAGCTCAGTGGCAAATTTAGAAATGTAAAAATACTCAACATCATACCATGCTGAAGTTAGGTCGTGCTGAGAGCTGAGAGACCAGGAATGATGCATTCATGTAAGGAAATAACTTACTTTCTTGAGAAATATATTTGTTTTAAACCTGACACTACAACTACGAAAAATGTTTCTCCTGAAGATAGGTGACATGAAATATCTTCCCTTAAGTGACTTAGTTTTGCCAACTAGTCATTAAACCTAAGAGTTTTCTGATAGCTGCCATTTAAGATTACCTGAGGAATGATTTGGGTGATCATGGGTCCATGATCAATTTAAACACTCCAGACAGTAAGAATAATCCACACTCTGGCTGAAACATCTATAGGAAACTCCTGCCCTTATGGCCAAGCAGATGGAGCACAAGCAGTGAGCCTTATGGCAATTTAAATAACAGGAAACTTTTCTGACTTGGCACATGAATGAATCTACTGGTGTTTGCAGATCATAGTATAGTGTTTCCTACTTTCTCTATCATCTCCTTGTACAAGTGGATGTGATACTTCTGAACTTTTTAAGTAGCAGCCACTACTGGGTATAGAAGGGCATATAACCATAATTCTTCAGTGGCGACCTATAAAATGAGAAGGCAGAATGGACTCCGAAGACGCAAGACAACACTGAGCAGCTCCCTTTCCCAAATAATTTCTCCCTCACCTGTCAAAAACTCTTAATAATTTCAGTAAGATAGGGAATCAAAACCCCCTATAGATGTTGTAATAGATCAGCCTCAAACGCCTCATCCAATGATTTACATTTCAGCTCATAAATATGTTTGGTTGGGTTTTTTTTTGTTGGTTTTTGTTTTGTTTTGTTTTGTTTTGTTTTCCTTGCAGATTCTCCGCTGCATTTTACCCCACATTTTTTCCACTCTGAAATTTGCTGAGTTTTGGCAGGTGCTCAGTAAACCTAACAGACAATTTCTCTTATCATGAAGGAAATAGAACTTACAGAAATCATTTGAAGGTCATTGTTCAAGCTTTCTAGAGAACTATTTCTGTTCTGGGTTACAAGAGCAATTTATTCATTGGGCTTAACCTTAGTCCTCCATCCTCCTAGGATGAGGTCTTACAGCAAAGATACTCTGCAGTATTAGTTTTATTCCCTTTAGTTTTTCCTGTTATTTCCAGAAATTACATGCAGATCTTATTTCTTTTACTGTTTAAATCTACTAATTCTAGGCAAAATAATAGAAAAATCATTTCAAAACAAAACTTTTATGATTTTGAGTTGTTCATAATTATTGTCACAACACTATATCTATACAAAGCATTACAGTTTTTGCACGTTTGCAATGGCAAGTTAAATTGGAAATACCATGACACTCATAAGAAAAGCAGTTTTTTTCTGTCCCATGCAGGATAAAGAGGCTAAAGCTTTTTTATGAGCTATCCTCATTTGAGTGCCAACAGCACAACTTACTGTTTAGGTGCTGTGCACAAAGATTCCAGTGTCAGGTTTGCCACTGAAACCACAAATGAGATTGACATAGTAACAGTGTCAATCAGTAGCACCTAAAATCTTTGCATCAGCATATTCTAGGAGAGCCTGTGTTGCAATGTCTGTCTTCTAGACACCTCTCCTCTCAATCGCTGTCAGATCAAACATGAGATACCAGCCTCTAATCCTGTCAGCAGTGAAAGAGGACAATAAATGGTCCTCTTAGTGCTCCATGCCAGTGTGAAGCTAAAAATTTTGTCCACGTTGAAAGAAAAAAGGGAAATTTTCTTTAACTGTTACATTTTTAAAGAAAAACAAACAAACAAACAAAGAAAAAATGTCAACAAACAGCCAGCAGCTCTCAGGAGCTGCTCAGAGGCCTGAAAATATTCTCACAGGATATAGATTAGTAGGCAGATGGCGGAGGAAAGAAGTCAAAGGGCAAGATAAATTGGGTTTGTTACAGAAGCTGTAATTTATCATCATAATATTGCCAACACAAATACAGAGAATAATATATAAATTCAATATAACAACTGCTATATTACATCTATTATCCTCGAGTCAGATTTGGTTATCTTACCCTCTGTGAGAAGAAGCCTCTTCTGAAAATAATGCCACTGAACAGGGTCATTTATATTTTAAAAGTCCTCCTATATTATCTTACATGCAAATAATGGCATAAAGAACAATATATATCAAAGTATTAAGAATATAAAAATTATACACCGAAGGTGAGAAGTGAAATAATACTTATTTCCCTAGAGGTAGTAGTTTCCTTCTGAAAAAATAAGAAAAGTAGATAGCTGAAGCATTAAGATCTTCAGTTGAGAAAAATGCAAATAAACATGAAAAGCTTTCTTCTTGAAAAATATAGAATTAAAATGCCACTGTCCCCTCCGTTCATCTTACAAAACTACTTGGGGGATGTAGGAGTCAATGAAGAGCAGGGAGGGTAGAAGAGAGAAGCAGTCAGCGAAAATACGAAGACTATTATTTTATTAGAGAGCTATCTCCTTCTTGCAAGAATGAGTGCTCAAATGGATAATACATTTCTGTGAAATCCAGGTTTCTAGCTTCACGTTAAGAAGATGCTCTTACCTTATAGGATTATCCATCCTTGATACTGTGAGAAATGCTGCTAAGTTTGCTGTGTAGGATGAGCACACGATAAGGGTGAAGAGCCACCAGCTTCCCATCACAATGCGCATAGCCACGGAATTGACAGTAGATTCACCTCCTGAAAGCAAACAAGGAAAATAAAGGTGCATCAGGAGCTTCTACCTTGTATGTCCTACTGTGTTCAACTTTGTTGGAGTAACCCCTGTGCATTCGTGCTTGCAGACCACCCTTTTCCTGTGAGCTAAGCGCTGCTTCTACTAAGACTGACAGTCAACCTTTTGCCCTGGATACTCTTCTAGAAAATGGTATTTCAAAATGTTTCCCTCAGGCATTATTTAGGATCAAACCTAGAGAACATGAATAATATTCTACATAAGTAAAGTTTTATGCTGAAGTACTACTAATATGCAGAAATTAAATGACTAGAGTGTTTAGAACATCTTTCTATTGGTTTTAAAGGGCAGAAAGATAAACTGTCTCACATGAGTTCAAAAACATATAAATTTCTAAAATCAGATTTAAATCATTAGAAAAGCTGCTAGTTGCTGAGTGATACTGTAATGTCACATCAAGCAGCTCTGTGGTTTATTCACCAAATAATCATTTTCACAAAGTGGAAAAGTCTGTTGGGAATGGTTTTATCAGACTTTCTGAGAAGCAGAGAAATAGAACACACACCCTAAAGCTCAACAATTCTCCCATTATCTCGGCTAACAAAACATACTACCTCCTCATATAAAACTTCTCTTTCATCTTGAGAACATTCTGGTCAAGACAAACACGTCATGAAACGCTCTATCCAGCCAGAACACTTCTGAGCATCTATCAGACTGAATACCTTGCTGAACAAAAGCGCCGTACACAACCCAGATGGCACTGTGCAGGGTGGAGGAGGCAGAGGGGCTTGGCTGGGAGGCATTCTGTGCCCTGACTGCCTGGATCCGGTTCAAGACAAATATCAAGACGCCAACTATAGGGATGGCAGCAGCAATGCAAGCCCACACCGCAAAGTCAAAAGGAGCGAAGAGAGAGAAGATGTTGATTTTCTCTTCAGGCTTCTTGATCAAGATCCCCACTGAATAGTCCATGTACCGCTTGCTGAAGTCCACAACGCTCTCTCGTTCAGGTGTTATAGTGATGGCAGAAATTGCTAGATCTGCTCTCTGTGAGACAAAGGCAACAGGTCAGATCTCCTTCGGTAACCATGAATTCTGCTAGCATTCCTTCAGGAATTTTTCAAAAAGCAAGTGGCTCCATGCACTTCTAAAACCTAACATTTTAAGGCAAATTGCAATAAATCAGTTTCATCATTCAAATGTTAATTGCATTGGTTTAAAGCAGAAAAGTGAAATCTAAATTGCCAAAGCACTGCAGAACAAGAAGTGACTGGAATGTGCACCATTTATTTAACCTTTACGTCTCACTCATTTTCAAAACAATGTCTAAAACCTGAAACCATATTAACTCAGTGCACTGCAAGAAGTAAAAATGAAACCTCAACCACATAGACCTCACAGTTGTATCAATGCTTCTTTTGCTCTGTTATCATCACGAGATTACTTTAAAAAATTCCTTACTCCTCCATACAAAATTTATTTAGCTTGTGCATTTGGTAGCAAGTTGTGAAGAGCTACTGTTCATTGTTATCCCTGCAGAGTTGGCAACTTCCCATATTCATGAAGGGATTTCATATGACATCTGGGGGGGAAGATACCGTTGTTTTTTACAACGAATAAAGTGCTTGCAAAAATTAATAACTGTAAGAATGCCCCAAAAGCAACTCAGCTCCTGCTCAATATTTAAAATGAGCAGGATTTATATACAGAAGGACCTTTAAGATTATGCAAACTCAATGAAAGAGAAGTGTTTAATAAATAAGATCCCCAAAGCTTTTAAGAGTCGTGATTAGATTTTGCCTATTTTTTCATCTCAAAACAGTTCTCCACAAAAAAATAAAACATACTTTTTGTTTCCTATCTCTGTGTTATGTTAGGAAAGTAGAGTAAATATTAGGTTAAGGAGTTCGCCTTTTGTGCTGGTGGAAAAGCTAGTAGCAGAAATACCACTATAAATACTGTTACCTCACAGCATGCAATTTTTGAAGAATTTTCACAGCATTTCTTACTAGACTGAAAGTCAAATACCATATATCAATGCAAAGTAAGTACAAAATCCTTTACTTTTCCTAGCTGCCACCAAGATTATTCCATTATCACACACACATTTGATAGTGCTTTAATTGCTTCTATTTCTTCCTAAACATCTACTTACCAGACACTGAGACGCCTACTTACTAGATAACGAGAAAGCTTTTACTTCCAGTAAAGCTCTACTGCAGAAGAGTAACCTTTTCTATGAAGGGCAGTAACACAGAATATTAACTCCTTTGATTCTTTTTCTTGATTAGGATTTGTCATGTGTCAGACGGTGAGAACACGAACAAAATACATTCTAATTTCACTCTCTGGACTTTTCCCACTTACTTAATGAAGTTTAATTCATTTATTCTTCATTTGTAAGGCTTGAATTAAATAAGAAAGTATTTTCCCCTTTATTTTAAATAAATGAATAATCTTAAACTCAGTTTAGAATTCTAGTTCTTCAAAAAAATTATTTACAGCATATATTATTTGGGATACTTTTCCTGCTTTGGAGTCAAACAGTTGATCATTATGAAACACATTGCCATAAAGTGACACAAAGAAAGTCATACTTACAAGCAATGTAGCAAATCAGTAATGACAAAAAAGAAGTTAATTCATATTTTAAGAATACGTACTTTCCGTACTCATTCATTCACACACACAGACATTCCCTTTCTTTTTATACTGGCATCTATAAAAACAGACATACATTTATATAACATATATTGATAACAGTTGGGGGTAAATAGAACAACAGACTCTATAGTTTCTATAATTTTAAAATACACAGTTTAGACCACAGTCAAACCACCCAAAACTCAGAAGTGTTCTGTACTAGCTCTTTGATTCCAATTCCATCTCCTGTAATTTGCAAATGGAGAAAGGGGAGAATTTCAGCAATCCCTTTTCAGAGCCTTGACATCTTACTCTGAAAAGTTGTTGTTTTTTTCTATTTTTCCCCCAAATATACCTTCTTCTCTATGTACCTTGTTAATAAGTTCTCCAATCATGCCATTCCAGGAGCCATTCTGAAGCTGGTGTCCATATTTCCCATCAGGAGCTTGATATATCTCATATTTGAAGCCCAGATTCTTGGCCAGTGCATCCAGGACATCAATAGAAAATCCTTTGTAACGTTTTGGTTGCCCAAGTATGTTCTCCGCCACCATCACAAAAGGTTCTTCCTGAGAACAAAGCACTGTTTCAGCTGATACTTGAAACAATTATTTTAGTTTACATTTTTAGCAAAATCGGTGTATTCTGAGTTTATTCTGGACAACTTAGCACGGATTTCAGATTTCTCAGAACATCCGGAGGCAAAATCTGTAGGCCGGGTGGAACGCTCACAGGCATCCCTACCAGACACCAGTGCTTCAGCAGCTGTCCCATCCACGGTCCTCGATTTTACACAGTTCACAAGAAGAGGCAGAGACCCCAGAGGATAACTTAACTTCCTCCTGGCATCTGCAGGATGAATTGCTCTCTGGAATACCTGTCTCTTCACTGACTAATGTTTCAACTAACTGCCTAGAAAACAGGTATTAAGCATATGAGTCTTAGGAACATTACAGCTCTCCAACTCAGATCGTATCAGATTTAGAAAGTCATCTTTGATAGACAATCATTAATCTTTTATCCAGGAGACAGTGAAGCAGATGCTAATATTGTTGGGTTTTTTAAATATTTCAAATTTTGAAAATTCTAGGAATATCTTTCAGAGGTGCTGTTTGCTGGCATATTTTATACTGAAGTATATTTTGAGACCAAGGAATGGGGCAGTTTTTGGTACGCTTTCTGTCAGAAATGGGAACCTGCTCTCCTGAGAGGCAATGCTGAGGCTGTTGGCTGCATATCCTCTGCAGTTGTCCGCATTTGTGGTGTGGTACTGACAACCTCCCATGCATGTTATACCATACCCTTGCCTATCATCTGACTGAGGAAAGAAAGCTGGGTCGATTCCTTTAATGATCTTGCACATTACTTCCTATTTGTACCACGATTCAAAAGAAGAAAAACAAAATCACAAAGATGCTACATTCTTCAATCTGGGAACTACAATATTTTAGACAGGAATGCATTCTTGTCTTAATTTATCCTTAATTTAGCATTCAACTAATAGGAGCTCTGCCACCACTCAGGATAGTAACAAACAATAGTCCCAAAAGCACACAGTCTATGCCTTTTTCAAAGACATAGTTTATCAACAAGAAGTTATGAATTTGATGGAAGAAACACTCAATTAAATTTTATAGCCTGCAGCACACAAAAGCCAAGATTAGATTATTGTAATTGGCCCATCTGATCTCAAAAATCCATGAAATGCTGGAAACTGCATATCTGAAGTGTAGCCCTGAGTACTCAGGTCTTGTGCTGGTTCTGTGTGCAGTATGATTTTCAATGCAGAAAAACAGCATAAGCAAACAAACCAACACCGTACATCTCTGACAGTGCACAGATTCACGTAAAATAACATAAGGCCATCATCTATGTTCCTTGCTTATGTAACTGATCATCCAAAAATACAAAATTGAAAATGATAGGGAAAAATACTGAAGGAATTGCCCAGAATACTCAGTCACAACCTTTTTATTTTGAGCATTTTGTTTCCTGAACTCAAATAGGATCATACCAAGACAGTCACCACTTTGAGTGTCAGTCCTTGTAAATCACTTCCCAGACGTCGTTCTTGCAGGCTACCATTCAGTCCTTTTTCAGAGTCCCACGTTGCCAACTAGAAGGAGAAAGTGCAGGAGTCTGAAACACTGGTAGGCAGAAATCCTTCAGTACTTACATAAACATTTAACATCCGCTTGATCGAATCCAGAACTAACATACACAGGATAAGAGAAGTGAGTTTTTTAAACACAGAATCAGAAACACGGTGAGATTCAGAAGACAGAAACTAATCCTTTGTGTGAATGTATTTTCATCAATGTCTGTAATAAAACTGCTTTATTATCTGCAGTACTTGTCATATTACCTAATCTAGATTACTGTGATATGTCTTTTCCCTCAATAGTAAGTTTATATTGCCTGACAGTCCTTAGGATTATCTCTACAGTCTCATTATCCCATACTCCTCTCTCAGATCAGATCCCTCCCTACTTTTTAAATCATTCTTTAGAGTTTATCAAAGACCAACCTTTTTTCCTGCTGCATGACGTTCTTGCTCACTGGTGGTTATAAAATCTTGACACAGATTCTGTAGAGGCAAAATGCCTTCTATCTTGGGCTGTCTTCAAATTCTATATTAAGTCCTATTTTCTCTCTTCTTGCCCTACTTCTACCTCATCAGTAAAACAATGACAGCCTCTCAAATTCTCAAGCTCCCATTATCAAATATCTGATAACCTCTATGAGTACTATATGCATTTGCTTGATGCAAGATACGTATTTTCATGATACCTCCATAGAACATTACACGTAAATATTTTATTTTTCAATTAAATTTAGCACTTCAAAATCAATTTTAGTGCTCCTTCTGGAAAGAGGTTCAATAGAAAAGTCAATCTTAAGTGACCCTTGCATTATTCAACGGAATACGCTCTTCAGTGGCAGCAGAAATCAGACACCCCTTTTATTTCAAAAAAGAATCCATGGTACTCTTAAATCCAGCTGTACTCTTAAACACCAATACTATGTTCACATAGGAGGCAGTGCTGTTAGCTGAAGGCATGCCCTGTAGATATTTAACTTAGTCCAAGATATGTGAAATGTGCCTTCTTCCTGCCAGAAACTAATTTTCATGTAGCAAGTCAAAATCTACTTGGAAAGAACTTATTTTGCTGAAAATGCCTATGGCTAGATGTCCTACATGATTTATTTCTATGACTTTAGTCATATCCTAAAGCCTCAAAAGTCAAACCAACAAATACATTGTGACAGGAGAGATCTGTATAGTTTTCTTTTTGTTTTGTTGCACTAAACTGATAAACAGGGAACTAGAAAAGAACAGGACAATCAGTGATGACTCAGCTATCATGTCTATCACAGAGGTAGATTTATTATAATTTATTATACAATTTCTCCATAGTCTCTAAATCTTCCAGTTGAGACACAGGTAAGAAAAGAACTAAAACCGTACCTCCTTTTACCCAGCTGACCTGAGGGACAGAAGAGGAGAATAAATGACTAATAATAAGCTTCCTAATGACACTCCTGAAAGCTGAGGTATCGCAGATTGAAAACTCTCCCTATGATGTAAGTTTGGAGTTATAATGAATACCCAGCAATATGGGTAGATACCTATAGCCATCATATCTCTTAAATTCAAATTCAGATGCTTGCTCTGAAATTTGACCTCACGTGTTTCTTAGCTTTTTCTATTGCTACGCAAAATTAACCCATTTGTCAACTGCAAAGAATCAGTATGGTTCAACAAAGACCAATCTAAGAGCATGTGGTAAAAATGCTCTCTCAAATCATCAAAGAATGTTGCACTATCTAAGCTTTCTTGGACCGTTCTATACAATAAACATATGGTGAACATACAGGGAAAGTTTCAGCAAAAATGGCTTACACAGTCTACAGACAATCACTACTTATTCAAGAATGGAAAACAAAATAAATTGAGTACTTCGGCACAAGTGGACTGACATCAACTTCTTCTCTTGTTCCTTTCCCCTTCATAAACTGTATTTCACTTCATATCAGGTCAAACTATTTGAATACCCCATATTTTGCATTTTGTATTAAAAATAAGAATTCTTAAGAGGAACTGGAAAGCACACTATTGCAAGACTGTAAGTCTTTTCCTTTCATTCAAAACCAAAGTTTTCTCTTTTTATGCAGCAGAGGTAGGTGCAAGGAAGAGAAGAATATTTCACAGCATATCAGCACAGAACTCCATGGTGTTCTATATAGAAAAACAATTTTTTCAGTCTCTAAAAGGCAAATGATGCAGATAAATTTGATAGATGGAACATGAGGAAATCCTTTTCCATTAGGGATTTTTCCCCTTAATATCTTTGTGCTTCAGAACATTTCACTTGCTTAGAAGTGTGCCAATTTGTGCTTCCACTTATTGCAGACAGAATTTTATTTATGGCACCGATGCATTTACAGATATGTATACCAATTTGTGACAGCTGACCTATCAAGATCAGTGCCTGAGAAACTAATTTCCAGCACTGTTAAACACAATGAGTACTGCTGTTATTTGTTAAGACCATTGGAGTTTCACTCTTAGTAGAAATATGTACCATATTCCTACCAGGACCTGGAACCAAAGGTCATAGAACAAACATCAGCTGGTAGGAGATACACAACTTTAAAATCTGATTATCACAAACTACTTGCAGAGTCAGCACCTACAGGACATATTTCAAAAATTAATGGTGTCTGAAAAGTACATTTAATGGCAGTTCTGAGTGTTGTTTTTTGGTTTTGTTTTGTTCTTTCACTCTCAAGTTACTGGGTTATAGGAGTACAGGATTTGAAAGCAACTACTTCAATAAAGCTTTTCAATTTAAACCTTCTATCTAACTTCTCTTTCTGAAAGAGCCATATTGCTGGCAATCTTACAGTTCTAACCATACATCAGAAGGTCAACCACCCTTTAAAGAAAACCAGAAGAAACAAAGGTGAATTTCAGACAAAAGTGTAATTTCTTGGAAAATTCTGACTCAAGACAAGCTTCTGATCTTTATCAATATTTACTGCGTTTTCAACAAAAACAAATAGAGAAATTCCAGATTTTAACATTCAAGCCTCCAAAACCATATATAGGTCCAAACACACTTCCTCAACACCAAAGTGAAACAACTGTGTGGCCAGAAAACCTGGGAATGTGAAATGATAAAGGATGTCAACCACGTGTCTCATGAACCTGCAGGGATTTCTTCCTGAAAAGTACTGACACCTGTCAGGACCTCCAAAGAAGACCTGGCATAAATATAACTTCAGGTTTCCTGAGTTTCCACTGATAAATTAAAAGCCAATTTCTACAACAGAGTTTCATGACGCTGTTAATGATGCAGCACCTGGCTGCCCAACGCTTACTTGAGCTTAGTTCCCCAGGGGAAATCATACTGAGATGGCATGGTAAACTTACACCAGACAATTTCAGAAACAACTCCACAGAAGCGTGAAGACCCTCATCAGCATAATGAGGCAGACAATCCATTTGCTCAAATAAAGCAAAGTTGCATGCATTTAACACAGATTTGCAAGATTTACTACCTCCTTTGATCGTAATCAATTAGATTGAGAGCCTGTGTGCTTCCTCATTTAGGAGATGAAACTGATGAAAAACTCCATTATTTGTCACACAGGTAGGCGTTTGTCTGAAAAATGCGTATTTTCATGCTGCTCTACTACACCATAATTACATACTCCTTGAAAAGTAACTTGAATTTAGTTTTCCTAGCTCTGCTGTGAGTGCTCAAACCACTGGACTATGGTAAATTTGTCTCATGCCCAAATAAATGGAGATGTAAATTATCCTAAACTGGTAGGAAATACAGCTGAAAACTTGCATTAACATAAAAAGTGAATATTTAATGTTTATCTCACAATAGCTCATAAGACCATCTACATTGTATAAGTTTATGATGCAGTAGTTACTGTTTATAAATGCATAAATAATGCACATCACTGCTAGCTACCTCCATTTTAAGTATGACATCCTAGACACTTCCTCTACTTTTCAAGGAAAATGTGATTCCCATCTGAAGTATAAAACAATTCTTTTTAGCACATTTACAGTAGTGTTTGAAAGGGCATCAAAACAGAGCCTGCCTCTTTTACCTTCCCCAAAAAAATGAAAACTTTTGTCTGGTGACTCCTTTGGAGCTAAGTGTACACCATCCAAACAAATTAAACTTGGGAGTTCCCTGCCTTGAAACCTCAAGAACTTCTAACAAAGAGAAATGGAAGAGAGAGAACAAGGCCTCAGTTCTCATGCCCTGAGATAGTGACACCTTTATCAACCCAAATTATATTGCCTTTATGAAAGCCATTCTGGCTATGAAATTAAATAAATTAATTAGTGCCACTCACAACGTGACAATGCTTTTAGATTAATGTTGAACTGAAATGGATTTCAAGTCATTGACAACATTTTCTTAAACTTCAAGCAACATAATTTAAATGAAATATGTTGTCCTTGTACCATATTCATATATTTGGCACATTGGAACTTCTGACTAAGAACTTACAAAAATATTTACGTTATAAAAGCAGACTTCAAATAGAGACAACGATTAAAATATAAAAAAATACCAAATCAATACAAACAATTAAAGTTTACAGGCAAATAAAATAAGGCAGTGGCCCAATAAATAAACTGAACAAATTGGACATTCCTATGCTGCAATTCTACTGAAAAAAAAAAAAACCACAAAAACTCAATTTAAAAAGTAAGTAGAACAAATATTTACATTTTATTCAAGGAGTCTTTTTAAATGCACTAGATCTGTAATCTAGAGATTTGCTGTCATTCAGTATCATTCATAGCAAGATATTAATAAGATTTATACAACAAACTTCCTAAGGAACAGACAGGACTTCCTGGAACATCTTTTCCTTTTCTATGACTGCAGTAGCCTTGCAGAAATTTTTCATGTGAAATATGGAATCATAACTAAGAAAAATTAAACATCTTTTTGAACTGTGTATTTGTATAATCTGTAATTACATAAAATAGGATTAGGAAAATATAAAGGAATTGACACTTGTACTTTCTAGCAAATCTGATACAATGCTTTTCTACAATGGCTACATATTATAAAGAATGTTCAAAAATCTCTAATTCTGAAGCACAAGCATTATTAACTATAAGAACCTGGACAAGAACGGAAATCAAATTAATTCAAGGTAGTATTCTGTGTTCTAGCATAACCCTATCTTCTTTGCAGTGAAATAACTGCAAGTCATCAAGGTGTAGATATTTATTCTATTCTATTTTGATATTCTACATTTGTTTATACTAAAGTCACAGCCTGTAGTGTGGAATTGTTAGAATGCATGTACGTTAGATAGGAAAATAATCAGTTTGTGATAAATTCTATAATCACACAAAACGTATTATTGTGAAGACTGGAAGTAGTAGATTTGGTCATCAGGGTATCATTGCACATTAGGAACCATAAGTATCTAAAATGAAAAAAGAAATTTAAACAACTCTTTGAAATTTTATGTACTACTGTAAGATTTCATGGAGTATTCACTTTTTTTAAGATGTAGATACAGATAATATGTACTTCAGAATGTTGATGCATGTTAGGGCTCTTGAAAAATTACTTCATTTGCTGACATTTCCAAAGATCCAATAGATATTTCTGTATCTCTGGAAAACTAATATCTAAGCCAAATATTTGAGTTTAATTCTAAGTTAATATCCATAATCAAAAAGTTGCATCACAGGTGTATAAGGGTATATTGACTGAAAGCACCTGGGATACGTTGAGAATATCTAAACACCCACAGCCATAGAGCCACGGAGAATTCCAAAACATACCAAAATTATGAAGCAGAGGATTGTGAACCAAGACTTAAGCAATACAGAAAATCTCAGTCTTTTGGATGAAAACTTTATCACACCCTTTTTAATGCTCAGAACAATCAATTTGTCATTATAGGGCCACACAAGGATCGTAGCTGCATGGTAAAGGTTCAGAGCATGGAAGGAAGATCATGGAAAGCTGCTTTCTCTCATTCCCAATACTTCAGCAAACAGGACCATCCTGAGACAGTAAGCCCTTTAAAGAAAAAAATACAGGATTAGCAAAGGGCTGACCATCCCATCTGGCTTTCTCTGTGGAACTCTGAAGCACACTGATGTAGGTTGCTGCTTTAACAGGCCTTTAAGAATATGAGGTCTTCTGGAAGAAGAATACAGCTTATTCTAGTTTCAGTGTTTCGTACATGTAGTGTGCTATATAAATTAAAATAAAACATCTCTAGAGAGTAATAGGAAGATGAGAATTAGGCAGTAATATCTTATGATGAACACAGCATTCTGGAAAAATTTGTTTGCTTTTTTGAAAGCAAAAATAATAGGTAACAGAAATGAAAATATGACAATAAACTGTTAAGTGGATTTCAGTTCTGTTTCATATAGAGTCTTGTGAGAACTCAGCTAAGAAAATTGTAATTCGTTCCCTGAAATAAGAACGGTATCACATGATTTATAAATTAGCTTCTAAGTAGCAACAAAGAATGATATATGAAGATGAGGAGAAAAGTTTTGAGGTAGCTTAGCGTAAGCCGGTATTAATGACTTGTTTATCTTGTAGCTTTATTAATGATTTGGAACAAGAAATAGCAAACTACTAAAATCAAATTTTCTAAAATGCAAATGATATCTCAAAACTGGAAAGCACCGTAAATATGTCAGACTAGAAGAGAGAGTAAAAATAAATGGGAGCAGTACAAATCTAGAAACAAAATAATGCTATGCATTTTGCTTTGACTTGAAGTAAACATTATTAACAAAGAAAGAAATGTGAAGCAGAGATTCATCTACTGAAAAAATGGAAATTGATGTTAAGAAATTCTGCAGGGTAAAAGTGAGCTGCAAATGGATGACAAGCTTGTAATACAGTACAGTGGCAAAAGTGTGATTTGGGACTCCACGCGTCTCATGGCATATGCTGCACAGAGAGCAGTCACAACATAGCTGAGAGAAACATACAATCTTAACACTGCATTGAGCATCTGTCCAAACAGGATTTAGGCATGCTGGAAGAAAATGAAGGGAGAAGGGGACAACTATTGGGGGGGAGGAGTCAGCATAAGAAGCGTAAAAGAAGCAACTACAAATATCTAAGCTAATGATGACTAAGAAGTTGGAAAATTAGAAGCAACGCTGCATTTAAGACAACAGAACTACTGCTGTTGAGTTCAAATAAACTACTGAAGCTCTTTCATGTGAAATCCAATCCAGTTCCTGGAATCATTCTTTCATTCTTGATGTAAACTGCAAAAAGAGAAACAGACGAAAAAATATCCACACAAGGTCTGCCCTTTCAACAAAATAATTTTTCATGGGAAGCCTTTGGTGTATCATGGATATGAGTAAGCTCAAAAAAAATCAAAGAGCAGTCTGACAGCCTGGTGGTTGCTGAATTCACCAGAGATATCTGAATCAAGTCCATGTTTCATAGAATTCTGAACCTGAATTCCAAGAATTCAGATCCCAGCCAACAGTGATGAGGATACACTTAAGTGTGGAGCCAGTTGATTTGTGTCCAATAATACAAGATTTAGCCTGGGATCACTTCAATTTATCAGCACTCAGGTGAGTGGATTGATCACCATCTTAAATGCTAGCATGGCCGGATTTTTATTATTCACAAAGGCATTCGTTTATGCTTTTTGAAGAGTGGCATAATCCCTAAATTTTTGAAAATCTCAAATATTTTCATATCCAGTAAAAAAAAATCATTCACTGCTACTGAAATGATGAAGCAGATAGGGAGCAATTATGCAAAAAGTGCATAGGAGCTATTTAAGGCCCCAGCCTTATAATTACTTACAGATGTGCTTTAGCTTAGCAAATGTACATAATACCACAGCAGCCTAAGAGTTTGTCTTATATGAAGTAAATTGAGCATAGACTAGAACAGAAAATAAAGAAAGTTCAAGAACACTGAAGGAGGGATTTGAATAGGAAAGAGCAATTGACTTGAACTGACATGTGTAAGGAAACAGACATACCGAGTGCTTCTGAGAAGCACTGCGAGACAAACAGCAAATGTCTGGGAGTAAGATGCCACATGAAGGCTGCCCTTGCAGCAGCATAATGCCCTTCAAAGCATGTGAGGGAACAGGTTCACAATTAAGAGAGAAGAGAAGCGTTAACTGAATCACCACCTACATGGATTGCCCCATGGCTTTCTTATTTAACATTTAAGAGAATACAAATCTCCAATTGTGCGAACAAAATACACTCCAGTAAGAAGCTGCATAATAACAAGCTGACAATTCTGAAGTAATTCAATGGGCTTAAACCAAATGAGAAGAAAATTACATTAAAAACACAAATTAAAATCAGAAACACATTTTTTTTTACACTGCAATATCAAATACAGCATTAAATCACTATTAACCAGAGAGCAGTTAGAGTCTAGAATAAGGAATCTATGTCATTTACAGTAAGTGATGCTTGAGAGATATGGAAAACCTGGAGGGAAAGACTACAACACCTAACCTAGGACTGTGAGGGTATTTTAGGAACACCAAAGACAGTCAGAGTCTTCGGTAGAGGCATTTCAGCATTAATATTCTTCATTCTCTGGAAGCTTGAGTGAAAGTATTTATTCAGCTCTTGCTCTACAAATTCAGCTATGCATTGCAATCAACAACTTTGACCTTACCTGGCATAACTCAGCAGTACCTTGTTGCACTATTTTTATGGTTCTTCATTCCAGAGAATATAAAATATTTGGAAGTGAAAGGCAGTGGTTCCCTTTATATTTTTATGAGCCATAGCTCAGTTCAGTTTAATGAAATGGCCATGTTATTAAAAGCCAACTACTTTATATCTAACAGAACTCTATTACATAAATGAAGATTAGGCACATTATGCCTTAAGCTACTGATATTAAGGAAACTACGATGTACACGTATTTGTGTAAACAGCAGCTATTTGCAGAACAGTGACGGAGGAGTTTCATGCAGAATTGAAGTAGCAGTTGTCTGTAAATCTACAGCTTTTATTGACCCAGTAAAAGACTTCTCATAATCCCTTGGAATGGTTCAGAATCACACACTTTATATTTTATATCCCCTGTACATCAAATTTAATGTTATGGTAAAAGATAAATTATTAATATTATCTTTCTGCCAAAATCAGATCTTGCTCCATTAATAGGCAGAATGAGACATTTTTGAGCCAGGAAGTCACTGAAAGAGTAGTGATACTAATTCAGCATTGGTCCTCTTTCTATGTTCTGACAGCTAGTGAGCATATTTGATCATTTATGTAACACAGAGAAACATCTACATTCTTCTGCACCAAATCTGAACAGAATGGTACAGGACAGCAGACCTGCAGAAAGTGGAAAAAAGGAGCTGACGGTCCATGAGAAGATAAATGTAACTTCATAGCTTTCATTATATAGAAGTATAAATAAACCATCTTCAACTCTGGTAGAGGGAATTGCTTCAATTAATAGTAGTCTTTGAAGAAACAGTGACGACATGGTGATGATAGAAGAAATTAGTAGGACACCGCAGCAACACAGGTATTGGAAAAGATGTAGCATTAAATGAAGCAATCATAACAGTGATGATAACAATAAGAAAAAGAATATTATCCTCTGATAGCACCTGTCCAGAATGCCAGCAAGTATCATTCTGTACCCAAATGTTTGCATTTCATTTCCCATGCACAAAATCAAAATGCAGGGAAAGATACGTTGAAAACGAACAACTTTTCTTCTAGGATCCTACTGCTTTTCTCCTGCAAAGCATGCAGATAACCTCCACCCCTTTTCATCTGCACTCTTCCTGTTCCTCTAGGTTTCCGGATATAACAGTGCTCTATAACATAGCACTGTTATAGCACAAGATGTGTGCAGCATCACAATTCTTTTAAGGGTTGAATAAACTAACTGTGAGTGCCTAAGATACTGCTGAATCAGGAGCTTCCCAGAGGCACTGAAAATTACCAACTGATATGAACAACCATGCCTCTAAAATTAACGCTGGTAAGTAATCATAAAAGTTAGACTAATAAATGTATAAAGGCCACAACAGATGTTAAAAATGACTGGCTCAACAGCAGGATCATCTTGCCACTGGTTTGGCTATTCGAAAGACAAACCAACCACCTCATCTTCCTCCTGCAGCTTCAAAACCAAAAACTGCTGTCCAGTGAGAGGACGGTGAGTGCTGGAGTCCAAGGATACTCTAAACACTGTTGTCAAATGTTAAATGCTGACAGAAACGTCAGGGTGTTTGAGAGTAGCTGGTTTTGGACAAACCAGAACCAATTTCTTATGCTATTACTGATTACTTGTGGACTCTTTTCAAAGCCTCCAAATGCTTTTTGGTGGGAGGTTACCAGCTTTTGCTCATCTATGCAACAGTGAGCACAGTTTGTTTCATAAACAAACAAACAAAAAACATTGCAAATTTGGATCTAACAGAACAATTTATGTTCATTTATATATGTTCTCCTGTTCTCTGCAGTGTAATATCCAGTTGTAGTGATTCACTGAAATTTTTACTGGCCAGGGAGAGTAAGAGATGATGCATTAGCTGGAAAACCATCAGAGCTTGATATCATTTGCAGTCGTTCTACATGTGAGCTCTCCATTTATGCACTTAATTGATACGCTACAGTTGGGAATGTCAAAATATCTGCTGTTTTTGCAGTTCATTATTGGGTTTTTGGATATCACCTGAGTGGAGTGCTTTTGAATTCGACTACCCCTTTAAAGAACACTTAGGTCTGTGCAGTTTGAACAGTGAAACTTTTCATAGCCCTCTGTCAGACGACAAAGAGATCGTGGTATGATTCTACCAGCTACAAACCTTCTGAAGCTTGGCCATCATGAATTCACTTTCTGATTCTGGTTGATGATTCTGAGTCATCTCAGGATGAAAGAAAAGTTCAGCCCATTTTTTATATGACCCGATGAGCTGGCTTGTCAATTGTGTAATAAAAAAATGCTCCTTTCTTTACTCCAGGTGCTTTTCAAAAGCCCTACAACTTCAGGAATATTTTTAATTGAAAAATTATTTTTAACAAAAATTTTCAATTAAAAAGTTTGAGATAAACCAATATTTTCCATTAAATTTGTATATACTTCTTATATCATTTTACTACCCGTGCTATTATCTAATCACACAGTGAAATTCTGGTGGCAGCTCTGAGATCATAAAGGACAGTGTTTAGAAAAAATTATATCCTATTCATATTTTCATTTAAAAGGTGTGGATTTATAAACAAAATTTATCCAACAAATTTTAAATTCTTGACACAGAGAAGTCAAAATTACGGATGGATTTTCTAAAAAGAAAAATAAAGAAAACATTTAAAAAGCAATGTTTTATGACAACTGTTTTCTAGAAAAGCTGGACTTTTCTGGAGATGTAGTTAAACACTATAAGTGCTAAAGTTTCCCTGGCAAACAGTTTAAGTGAATTTTGACCTGTTCTGGTTATAGGCAGTGCAATCTAGACCACTATCCATAGAATGCTGAAAATTCCTATATTAAACTAAAGAGTTAGGTTTTTACTGGGCCTTCCTTTATTTTGATCTTTTCTACATGTCTCTGTTTCCTTGCTCCTCATAGAACATGAAACAGAATGGCTTCCACAATTCACAGACATTTACCTCCTAAAAAACAAAGACATTAACTACAAAAAAGATGCAACTTCATGCTTGGTAACAAGAAACAAACAAACAAACAAACAAAAAAAAAGAGATAGCATTAAGTAAAGTATGAATTTTCTCTTCTATTATTATGTACTTTTAATGGTTTTCATTAACATCAAGCTCTATTCAGAATGCTTTCAAAAATATTATTTTCCATTGGTTTTGTTACATGTATAAAGCAGGTTTTGTGAAGCAAATAAAATCAACTTAGTCACAAAGAAAATGAGCAGACAGTATACAAACAGTGTATCCACAGATAGCATAATTTATAAAATCTATACACCATTTGCTAAGTACTCACAAGGACTGTAACAACACTCAGCTGATATTTGATTACTCTCCAAAAAGAAACTATAAGGTAACCCTGGAAAATATTTTTCTAATGTTAGTATTCACAAATATTTTGCTCACAAAGCTTTTGCTCTCCTTTAGTTTTCCCCACTTCAAAATACTTGGAAGACTTTTTAGCCAGAAGTCCAGAACTTCCGAGCAATTTTATGTAACAACAGACTGTGCAAATAAGGTATGTAAGAAAGATTATAGCAATATGTACCTTTACTCAGCCCCACCAGCTTATACATACCCGAAAAACTTAATCTCTAGAAAGAACGTGGTTATTACAATCAAATAGTCAAAGGTAAGAAATGAGAGCATATAAGAAAGCCAGCCTGTACTATCTGTAGTGCGTAAAGACTTGCCTTTCAGATTCCCCATCACAGCTTTAAAAAAAAAACAACAAACACACCAATCTCTAAGAAGCCTTATTAGGAAAGCTCAATATTGTTTCATAAGGACTCAATAATTTTATGCAATTACTCCAAAGCCTATTTAATATTACACTCGATGCTTTGATTTATGATGTTGCAACGTGTTGAGAAAAGCATTTTGATTGGTCAAAACTAGTTGAAAGAAGAAATAATTTATGCTTTACCCTCATCCTCAGCCTCATTGAAAGCTGCAGGCAGCAGCAGCCCCAGCTCTCTGTGCCAGCTGGACTCTGCCTTGGCCTAAAGGCCACACTGCCCAAGGCTGCCCATGGGGACAAGGCAGCAGCACTCTGGGAACACCCCACAGGCCAGGTGTCAAAGTGCAAGCTGACCACTGTAGATGATAGTCTTAGAAGATCTCTTCCCACAGTGCAAATGGCTCCTTGCCACTGTGAGGCAAGGATCTTTGCAGCAACAAGCAGCAGGCTGCTGGTATGCAGCAGTGGGGGTGAAACGTGCAAAGCTCTCTATGAAATACAGATGCAGAAATATGACAAAGAACTACTGCAAATGTATTTGAAGGGGAAAAAAATACATGCATTACATTTGTTAAAACCCTTCCTTACTGCTTTAACCTGATATTCTTTTCGTTGCTATGGTGATTGTTATCCAGTCATTTATACATTTAAGGAAAATATCAGTATTCTCTCTCATGAAATTCTAAGTGAGAAATCCTTCCTTAATGCAATATAAAGACTATTACCTCAACAGACCTATCAGGCATTCATTTTGCTAAGGTCTTCTGAGTCCATTTAAACTTCCCTCTTCCACACATTCTGCAGCAATGAATTCCAAACCATAAGTACACAGTCTGTGAAAATGTACCTTCACATTCATTGTAAGCCGTCTGCCTGTTCATTTTATTAAGCATCCTCTAGATTCTACTAAGAAAAAAAATGAATACTTGTTCCCATTTTGTCTTTTCATCTCTTCATTTCATAAACACCTAGCCACGCTCCCATTCTTAATCTATTTCCTGAGCTAAGGAGTTACAGTCTCTATAGTCTGCTCATACAGAGGCAGCCCCCGATCACTTTTTTCCTCCTCTGTTCTTCCAGATACATTTTACATACGAGTATGGAGGGAACACACAATAAAACAAACCTAACAATAAAGAGTGGCCAAAATCATCCTATAACAATTGGAAAACTGTTGTGATGCAGTATGAAATCTTTACTCTAAAATGAACTGAAAAGAGTTGCCTCAAAAACCTGCTTTTTCTTTAACCTGCATTTCATTACTAAAATGCAGACACAGCTGAACAGGGCAGAAGGAGAGCAAATGTCACTTGCCAATGAAAACTGAATGTATTTAGATAAGATATGTTTAGAAAATTGAAAATAAATTCTTACTACTATACCCACAGTAAAATGCAGAATTATGTAATGCTTCTTGGGAAAAGGAACTTCAGTAGAAAAAGCTGATAAAACACTCCATTGTATTAGTTGGGAACTCTCTCTAAAACCTTTTCCTTGACTAAGCAAAAGGTGTTGTACACAAAGCAGAAAGCCATGAGCTAACAATGACCTCCTTCCTTTCACTCGTCTCAGAGTAAAATAGTTTGCTGGTATTTGGATGTTGGCAGTTCCTCATAAAACTAAGGGTAATTTGCAGCAGTTGCTGAACTTCCAGCATTTCTGTAGATTGCTTTTCTGTCTCCATAAAGCACACCACGCTTCTACATACGTTCCACCAACGTGGATTTTTTTTGTAATGCACAGAATTCCCTCGCAGATCCCTGAATTTCTAAAGGCTACGGAACTTGCTCACAAATCAGATGAAAAGGAAACAAAATTAACAGTGTGTTAATAATTATCAGCTGTTGTCCACATCTCCACGGTACAATATTCCCAGCTGCTTTGGAACAGGCTTAGGACAAGCACTAATGGTTGAAATGCCCTACAATCTGCTGGCTGTCCATCAACTTAGCGGCTCATTATACTTGAGTGGAAATTTGCCTGCTACTGAGCTAGAAGGGCCTGCATTAAGCAGCTGAAACATTTCAAAATGCAGCAACTACTGGGGGTGTTGTATGAATATCAGGTGACAAATCCCAACACCATATCCACCCAGATGATGCTAATACAATGCTGCTGAATGCTCCCAAGGTCATAGTTAGCTGACAACCTGTGCTCACATGAGCATACAAAATGGACACCGTCAAGGATGGAGAAGAAACTCTGACAGCTGAGGCCCTTCCTGAACTGACAGCTCAGACCATGACAGCCACGTCTGTTCACTGCTCAGAGGTACGTGGAAGACTCCTGTTACTGAGGGCTGTCAGGCTGGTACCTGCAAAAGCACTCACTCTTGGAGTGCAGGAAGGGAAAAAGATTTCAATGTTTCTCATCCAAAACATGCTGAAAAACCCGGCTGCCCAGCTGGACTGAGTACCCAGGTCAAAGGCCCAGCATCCCCAAAGTGACAAATCTTTGCTGGTCCTTCAAAAGGGAGATCCTGATTACATACAGCTCTGCCAGCAGAGGACTTCGCCTTCACCCTGCACAGTATCACAGTCATCCAAGTCATAACTGAATAAACTATAATGTTCTCCTTTAAAAATATATCCCTCCCTATATTCACCTAGGGTTGTTATAAATAACGTTTTTTCATCTCTCCTTTAGGAAACATGCAGTTGGCATTATGTACATATACCATACATGTCTACATATGACACATGTAGATGTATATTTGTATATAATGAAGCCTGTGCAGTTTCCACTAGTAAGAACACTGCTAAAACACAGCTAAGTTTAAATTGCCTTCCAGCACTAAATATCACTGTCATGCTGGAGGCCAACAAACCAAATTTGTTTTGTTTTGTTTTTTAATCTCCATATTCTCAATTCATTTTCACAGATTTTTAAACAAGCTAACTGCTTTTCCCCTGAGAAATTTCACTCTATTTTACCTCTACCAAATTGCTACCACGTTAGCTAGGGGAAAGAATACTGGACCTCTCAACAAACAGAATTTTGCTGTTAGTATGAATAAATCTGATCTCAATAACTTTCACCAGGACTTCAGTTTTCATTGGACTGGCAACACTGTAGAGGCTGCACGTATACATAGAAACTCTCAAAGAGCACTAGGCTTATTTGTATAATGGGCTGCATATGAATATGTCACAAACTTTTGGTTAAAGAGTCTCACAAAGCTAAAAGATGAGCAATCGCATCAGACAGTGCCAGTCACCCGCACATCACTGCTATCCTCATAAGCAGCCAACCACATCAACACACATTTCTTCATAGACACGTTACATGTCACCTAGTGGATGCTGTGAAAACTGCTGACCTTACAAATTCATGCTGGATTTCTCATTCAATATTCTTCAATAAAACAAACTGATATTCTTCCCATCTATGGCAGGTATGGCTTAGGATCTGAAAACATATCAGTGATGATGCAAATTACTAAAGAAAGCTGCATATTAATATGCTTCAGGTGAATATTTATATCATACTGTGAAGCAAAATAACCAAACAACACACAGAGTATTTAACATTTTTTTAAACACTTTCCTTGTAAATACCACACTCCTGCAAAGGTGACCTGGAAAACAGAATGTTCTGCACTGGAGGAAAACAGAGAAGACAACTGTCTCATGTTTTTTATTTAAATAGCTTCACTAGTTCTATTGAAGAACAATTCTCAACTGCATTATTTTGGGATAGTGAAGAAGGGGAGAGTGAAAATGCAGGTATGTTCTGGCACCAACCCCTGCATATACTGGAATTTATTCAGTGTAACTCAGTTGTCTGTAGCTACTATTAGAAAGACTAATCAGACTCATACTTTTGGTGTATTTCCTATGTAACATAAAGATGATTGTATACACAAAGACACAAAAGAAGTAAGGGAAAAGAAGACATTAGATTGGACTAGCTTTCCTAGTCTTCATGAATGTCTGTTTTTAACTTTTTCCATTGAAATGTAAAGCCAAATTGATCCCTGCTGTGAGTGCAAACCTGGTAATCTCTGTAGAACTGCACTCATTCCACTAGATCTGACCTATGATCCCAAACACCTTTATTGCTTTTTAGTGAATATCCTGTGCTGCAATACAAACCACAGGTGTATATACCTCTCATTACCACCACTCCTACTTCATTACTCTTGATGCCCACATTCCAGATCTTGTTAGCTTTCTCCCAATATATTTGCCCTAAAACAACATAAGCACAAATGCACTATAAACTTCAGCTCGGGCTCAGTGTACCATGTCATTCCAGCTATGAAACGATTTTCCCAACTTGCATCTTGTTTTCATGATTATATTCATTTTGTTTATGTATGTCTCACATAGCTTCTGTTTTTCCCTGGAAAAGGTTCTCACCAAGCACCTTAATGCCAATTTAAATTTGATGGGCTCTGCTAAGGCTCTGATCCTCGTGGCTGCCTCTGTTTAGTGAGAGCCTTAGGATCCAGCCTGCCCAGCTCTCAATTTTCTAATTAATGTTATTTCTAAAATTAGCCAAATCCAACATGGAGTTGGATGTAAAAATGAGGAGAGAATCCTGACATGGTGAAGTAAGAGCCTTAGGTTTTTATGGGGGAAAACTCAACAAGGGTTGATGATACTGAAAGAGCAACTTGTAACCACTTGATTAATGCTGGCTTTACCTTCTCCCCCCATATAAATACACATCCATAAAAATACATTAACGGTACTGCAAGCTCTAAGGGGTTTTGACAGAATCTATAAAACGGTGAGGGAAAAGTTAGGTTGTTCCATTATGCTGATCATATCGAAAAGCAAAGTGTGCCAGGCAGAACCCATCACACACAACCCTAAACCTTTAATTAACAAAGCCTGATATTAAGTTGTACTCAATTTCAACATGCATAATCTGCCACTGTGCTCCCAGATCTGGTCCATATGCTTGTGAGGCACTTTTTCAAACTCTCTTTTGGGCATGCAATGACTATCATACATTGTGCTTGTTTTATAATTAAATTTGGCATAATTACTTTACAGAGCGATCAGTGACAGTCTATTGTTCAGGAAGAATTAATCCTCTGAGCCTTCTAACATCATTGTAGTTCCTGGTTCTAAATGAGATATCAAAGAATGTAATTTATAATAACCAAGATCCCAAATGCATTCTTTACTACAGCTTCCCTTCTTATAGTTGTTCAGTAGTGAAGTGCTCCTGAATTAGAACACCGCTAGAGTAATGAGTTACCTGTGCTGCACAGGACCTCTTGAATGGCAACAGAAACCCAGAAAAAATACTTCACCATATCCACTATTGATGCCTTCTCTTTCTATTACCCCTCTGAAAATACAGCTGCTATAGAACCAAGTCTACTATGTACGCAACACCCTTCCTCTACAAGATTGTTTACCTCTCAAGAAACAATCCATGAAATACCATGCTAATTTAGGTGAGTTTTCAATGAGGATTGGGTTGAAGGAGGATTAGGGTTGAACAAAAACTGGAACTACTCTTGCAGGAGAAATAAGGCATTTTGATTTTCCCCTGAAATGAGAGGCGGAGCTGAGAAATCTAAGTTGGACAGCATCAAAACACTGTTTAGACAGCATCAATTTGAACAAAATATCCTGACAAAGTGTTATTCTCAGAAAAATCCTTTGCAAATCTCACCTATTCCAGTATTAAAACACGCTTTCCTATTGTTTTCTATTCATTGCAATCCTAGTCCTTAATTACTTCCTATGGATCAGTAGCTAAAGCACATTATAAGCTAAAGCACAACATAAAATAAATTCCTGCAAGGCCCTGCAGTCCCTCAGGATTGCATGAGAAAACGTGACCTATAATGCAAGACAGTTCATTATTAAAACAGTTCAAAACTGGGTTCTTTTTGCTTTTTTTTTTTGTTGTTGTTGTTTTGTTTTGTTTTCCTCCATTACAATAATTGCTTTCCTCATCAAATACCTCCATTGGAAATTCATTCCAATGAAAACCTGCCAACCAGCTACAACAACAGTTGATTTTTTTTATTGGTACGATTTTTCTAAATACTGCATTAAAAACTTTTCATTCAGTATCCACGATATATTTGGCTCCCTGAGATATCAAAGTCCTTTTAAACATCAGTGAGGTTCATTTGTACAACTGAAAATGCTGGAAACTGAGCTTCTTCAGGTGAGATTCCAAGGAAACCTCACTGTTTGTTAGTATGATGGACGTTTAATACTGTACAATATTGGAACTGAATAAAAAATCATGGCAGAACAAATTTTGGGCAGTTTGTGCAAATCTGCACATCACTTGCCTGCTATCTGATAGGTAAAACAGGAATTTGTTCAGAAAGCCTACCATTTTCTTTTAATTGGCCAATGTAATGTAGCAAAATAAAGCTGAAGACAATAGATTTGGCATCAAGCACTGGCGGTCATTCAGTTCATGTATCTCGGATAAAGTTAGTGGGTTTATAAGTTAGGTTGTGTATATCAACAGCAGTGTTGCCAATAAATCTGATTAAGAGCTCTGAAATCTGCAGATGCTGTAGTCATATATGACCATCGCATCTCTAATTTTAGAGAGGAACTCTCTAGACTCTACGGCTAAGAAAAAAGCCTGGCAAAGTGTAACTTACTCACACCTGCACAAACTAAACAGCCCTTATGATTTTGCTTAAAGCAAAAAAGCAGATTAAAAAAAGTATTGTCTTCTCTTTCTCTGGACGGAGCTATGAAAGAGAAATATTTGTTGGAGAACATAAGATGTACAAAATATTCATTTCTGGGATGTTTTAAGTAATGGCATGCAAGATTTTTTATTGCATTTTTCTAAGCCGAGGAATATGATAATGAAGAGAAGAAAAAGATCTTTCTACCACTGTTCTTGTTTTTGAAGCTCACAAACATTGCAAGCCCAAGGACTGCATGTGATCCAACAGGCCTTATAGAGACAGATGCCTCAGATGCCTCATCCAGGACTTCCAGGCTGGTTTTCATTTACTTCTATTTTCACTTTAACCAATGACTTAAGGTTAGGAATCACATCCCTATATGCAGAACAAGACTAAGAACTTACTGTTTCTAACATATACTGCCTAGGTTTTCTACAATACATACTGAATGTAAAGTCTATTAAGAAGCAACCTAATATTCTTACTATTTATCTCCTCACCGCTTGATGAACAGGGCAGTTTTGAATCTCAAAGAGCAGTCGGACACAAAGTTGAGAAGAAAAGAACAGAATGCTGAGGCAAAACACAAAAGAGCAGGAGATAAGGTGAGAGAGAGGTGGGAGAAAAAGAAGGGTCGTAAGGACTGAGTAAAAATGCCACTGCTCAGAAGAGAGGGCAAGCAAGCAGGAACATGCAGCTTTTTGCTTTGACTGCATTCATCACAAGCATCACTTACTGCTAAAATACTGACAGACTGATCACCCAAATAACATACTTTAAAGAGCTGAATATTTGTTTGCTCCTCCCAGAGCACCTTCAAATGGAACAGCAAAATATTATTGTCTGTATCTCTCATGAGCTGTCTAATAAGGACCTATTCAAGTCTTCTTTCTTCCACCATTCTGCAGATATCATAATGTAACTAATCTAAAATTACTTTATAAAAATGCTGTATTGTAATACAATCATTTCTCTCAAGCAGAGCAAGCAGAATTCCAAATGATACAATATCAAACATTAACAGCTGCAAGTATGCTTTTGATTTATATTATACAATCTCAGTTTATTATTGCAGAATAAATGCACAAAAGAAAAAGGCAGATACATCACAGCTATGCTTCTTCTGTTCATTTTCTTTCTTTCCTAATTTCTTAGAATTAGAGGTCATATTTTCAAATATGACTAACTTTTTATCTAAAACATTAGCACTGACATTGAAATTTAGGCATGGTACAGTAAGCAAGCATGGTAAATTATCTCATGTTCGTACACAAATGGGATGATCTCTCCATTTCAAGAGATGCCAATATATGTCAAAGGAAGCTTTCAGGACAATTACAAAATTGTACAGTGACAAAGTCATCACATTCACTCCAGATTTCTTCCATGAGCTAGAATATATGCATCACCATCCAATCTACCTTTGGATGCATGTATGAGGCTTTCACTGCCTCGGCAAGGACTTGTGCACATTAGCAAAGTTTTGGCCTCAATTTGGCAAAGAATTTAAACATACCAACAGTCACTCTAAATTTTGGATTAGACTCAGGTTAAAGGTCTTGCTGCACCAGGGCCCCTTCCTTGCTTCCCTGAAATGCAAAACATCACAATAAATAAATATGGCCATTAGCTTTTCTCACAAGCTGTTCAGATAATTACTCAAGACTTAGAGAAATCTGTCAAGAAGAAACAACACACAATAAAACTCCACAGGGCAACATACTTCAGATACTGTACACCACTGGTTTCTGTGATCACGATAAGGTAAAATCTGAACAAGAGAGGTCTAAAATAATGCCAATCCAGACTTTTCCAGTATTCCAAGCCCCCGCAGCCTTGAATTTACTGTGAGATGAGGGAGATGAATCTCACTGCTCCATGATGTCGTAACTGCTACAGAGCTCTGCACATGCATTCTGCCTGCACTGCCCTCACCTCCAGCAGCACTTCCTACGCACTCAAAGTTCACTTTGTTGTATACAAATGCTGAGATAAAGGAAAAGGAAACAGATAGTTGAAAAAATTCCCTTTCAAGGCAAGCAGCAAGATCATCCATTATTCAACAAAACATTAATCGTCTTTTACACCTGGACATATCAGAAAAATATTCTGATATTGAAATCCATACTCAAGAACTCCTAAGAAACTAACTCAACAGAATCAGCCACTCCTTTTAAGTAAAGACTAGCAGGCAAGTTTTCAAACTCAGTTTGATTTTTATATGGTATAGAATTAAGACCTTTTTGAGAAAAGGAACAGAACAGCAAACCAGTTTTTGTTTTACACCAGGGTTAATTCCAGTTTATTCTTCATTTGAGACCAGAATCACACATAGGTAACTATCCAGAAGACATATACTGCATATAAGTATTCAACTCAAGTGCATCAAAAGAGTTGTAGGGTATGAGCGCTGTTCCACTTTTTCACATCAATGAACATTTCAAGATAAGATGATCCAATATCAGTTGTCAAGAAACAATGATCAGTGTTTTAAAGGAACATAATTCAGGTAACACAAATACGTTAGTAGAACACTTACATTGGCCTAATTCTGCCCCACTTATAAACTAATGTCAGAAGTAACATACAATATCATGAATATAAGAAATTAATACCACAGTTCTGTTTAGGGAAAGAAAATCTGAAATGATGTTCCAAGCAAGATCCTTAACCATGAAATCTGATCAAGATCGCTTTACTTTACTGAATATAAACTTCTGCATGTCAGCTGAGGTTCCAGCTGATTTTTTACCCCTTACGTCTTTGGTAAATGTTCCTAGAGATTTTCTATCTGCGTTAACAAGAACCTTTCAAGAACATCCAGCCAACAATATTGTGGACAACCACATCAAAGGCTATCTACATCACCAAACTATCAAACAGAAATCTCTGATGAAGTAGTATCTTGCAGATGATTTATCTTATTTATAGCTTTCTCTTTTCAGCAAGTTTTTATTGGCTTCATTTGGTCATTCTTAACTTATGATTAAAACAAGTGAATGGCAAATGAGTCTCTTTATACCTTCTATTGTATAGTAAATTAAATTATTTCAATGTAATGAAGTGGTCAACATGACATTCCATTTAATGGAACTGTAGTCCAAAATAAAACCCTGTTAAGCTTTACAGAAATAGAGATTTTCCAGAGATTTATAAAGGAAGGAACAGAGAAGGAAGTTGAATTTTTGCAAATAGGCTTTTAAATATAATTTTCACTCAGCTCTGTACATTAACATACAGAAAGCTAGTAATAAAATAAGAACAAATTAGTGGTCTTCTTTCCCTTCCGTTCTCCACTGATTTCCTTTCTCTTCCCAATTAAAACACGTTGTACACAGAAACAGACAGTGTTATCAGCAGAAATATGACAAGGTTAATAATCTGGTTTAAAGGAATATAATTTTCCCTTGCAGGCAATTGCTGCTATCAGTTTCCTGTGGAAGAACAGTCAATAATGTCTCCTAATCTCTTACAACAGACAAGGGACAAACATTCTATTACAAACTAAATAAACGAGAGAAACTTTAATTTGACTTGACTATCAGAGCAATACTCCAGTAATTATTACAGCTGTGGCTGGCACCTATTTCTTTTTTCTTCTCCAGTTTTCATTCAGTTAGATACTGCTTCACTAAACTATAATAATTGTTACAAACAAAAGCCAAATTTTGATATAAAAACACAATTATTTGCCACTTATCCACTCTTTTCTAACTTCTACTTATTCCCAACTCTGTTCACTCTGTTCAGTCACTTCGGTATCTTCCTCCACCCTGCTCTCTCGTTATTCCCCAAGTTAATTTAGTAGGCTGCTATTCACTTCATATTTAAATAGAATTTCTGTTGTGCCCCTGGAGTCAATTAAGTTGACTTCTTCAAGTTACATATAAATTGCATATTGCCATACATATTATGAGCCAATCTCTGCATCCATCCTTAGAAAGCAAAATATTCAGAATACTTATAGCCTATTAAAAAATGACTATGGCTCAAAATCCAAAAACAATGAACATCAGAAAGAGGATATACTTAAAAGACCACCGGTGTTATTCATCAGCTTTTCACTTCTTTGAGAACTGCATGAGAGTACCAGCACCTAACAGTGAAAATAATGTTCAAAAACGGGGGTTTTTATTTAATCATCATAATGGTGAGCAGAAGCTGGCACAATGACATGTGACCAGCAGAACACAGTTCAGCAAAAGAGCCAAAATGAGAAGGCTTATAGTTCTTCTGCACTCTAATTCAGACTTTTTTCATCTTTACAAAATTTAGTAATCTTCCCCTGCTTCAAGGAGCTGCCACAGCAGCTGAGAATTTATGAGGTATATCCAAGATTTCATTTGATTTTGAGGGAAAAGTGAAGAACAGGGCATTATTTCTCCACATAGGTTTCTAAAAACCTAGAATAGTTTCCTAGCTACCAGATAATGGATATGTAATTTTATGTGGAAACTGTATTTCAAAATCGCATATACTTTCTAAAATGTGGAATTTGAAATATATATTAAGGCTTAGGGATACAAATTTCTGTTCAACTCATTATTTATATACCGATATTAGGTATTATCACTACTTCAGTCTAGATTACTCTACCACAATGAAAGGAAAATTGAAATGAATTTGATTCCAAAGTTGTGAATTAAAATGAAAAATGTAAACAAAATTTCTACTAAGTCCAAGCTCTAAGCATATTTTTGAAGTACTTGTCTTCAGAAATCCTTCCACTGTGGCTTTTCAGTCTTTGTACGTTAAACAAAGAATACCTATTTTTGAAATAGGCATTTTTTTTTTAAGTAATGTGAAAAACATAAGAAAACCAGAAGAAATCCATAGGAGTTCTCCACTTGCAACCTCTATTTAAACGACTGCAAGCCTATTAGATGTCTAACTCTGACCTGAAAAATGAACTAAAAGAAATTCTACCTGTCTATAAATGAGTTATTCAACTGTTAATTACTCTTATACTGAAAAACCTACAAGGAGACTCATAGACTATGTCTATTTCTGAAAATGAAGGAAAAACACACAAACTTAAAACAAAAAAAGCAGAAGCCAGAGGAGATTCTGGACTTGTAGATTTGGTGTGTGGGTTTTTCCTCATTTTACTTAGAAATAACAAGAAAACCCCAAAGAGACATTTCTGACATCAAACAGGATTCTAACCAGACTAAACACTGAGAGAACTATTCAAGTTTTAAAATTGGTCCAAGGAGTAAATGAGATGAAAGTGTTCTGCCTGGTCTTTTAGCACTTGTTGAAAAACATAACACCTTGATTTCAGTGTTTTTGTCCCTAGTATCATGCCTCAAAAACACCTTTGAGGTATAGAAACAGTAAGATAAAAGGACACGAAGGCCATCAATTGCAGCTAGTTGAGAGCTTAACAGCACAGATCTTACCTTCAGCTACCTCAACTCTTTTCCACATCAGAGAAAAGACTGAAAATGTACCAACAATACTCAAACATACTGTAGTCACACAGAGAAGCAACAATCCATATAACTCATATAATCTTATCTTCCCACACGTAAAAGTTTCAATATTCTGGTCTCCAACATACTAGAATATAGAATAATTAGTATGTCTGTGATTCTGATAATATTCATTAAACTACCCTGAAGATTAAGACAAATACAGGTGACAGGAGAACAATGATGACAGAGCACGGATCCCTTAATTTTAACTGCAGACCTTCCAACAGCAAGAATGCCAGTTATTCTTGTGAAATTAAAGGAAAACTCTTTCAAATAATTTCAGTCTTTTCATCTTCAACCCACTAATTTGCAATGCATTTCCTAAGAATATATTTCTCTTCTACTGCAGTTCTTGAATAAACCCAAAGTTAGTATCTTGCTTCAAACATGTTGGACCATTTTCTACCTCGTACCGGTAAAAAGCTTTTAAACAATCATCAATTCAGAGTAACATCTACTGTGCTATTACCACAGAAAAGTGTTACTGTTCAAGAATATTTCCTTTGGATCACAATTATAATAAGAATAGGTTCCTGAGGGCATAATGTAACCAAGTCCTGAAGTTAAAAGACTGTTTAAAACCTTATTGAGGTGGATATCTGCTGTTTTATTAAAAAAAAAAAAAAACAAAAACAAAAAAAAAAAAAAAAACCACATCTGAAGTTTATAACATGTCTGAATGCTTTAATGGTTTTATTTTTCATTGTTTAGAAGAAAAAAGAACCGCATGCAGTTTAGAATTTCACCAGTCAGGATAATTATTGTGGTATGGCAATTTTCATTCTAAAGGCCCTTAATCTTTTTTGAGATGCATTCATTCTTTTCTGGGGTGAAATGTAACAGCTGTTTCACAGTGTCAATAGTTTAAAACATGCTAGATAAACCACTTCAAAATACACAACAGTAAGATTCAGGGAGGGGAGAAGTCAAGGGAGTTTTCAGGGGGGTGGATACTAGCAGCTTATATTTATCTCAATAGAAGTCATTTCACTTCATGCTTTAAGTAACAGGCTAAGAAATTGCTTCAAATACAGAGGAACAACATGACTGAAAATAAACTTCATGGAGAAATTAGCCAGGCACAAGTGAGCTAGTTTGCACTGCAATATAAGCAATAAGTTAAGCAAAATATGGCCAAGTGCCTTATACACATCAAGGAAGCAAAGGCTCGGATAGGAAAAGGACAGAGCAGAAAGGAAAACACTGTGACTCAGAGGGTGTGCGTGCAGCACAGGAGAGTGAGCCCTCCCCTTGGATCTGGTCCGATACCTTAACAACTCAGCAACCTGGCACTGTCCTCTAGTGCCATCCACCTGTCTGGGCACAGAAGAACCTTGCTGCATTATGCTTTGACCAGATCCAAATGCATGTGAACTTGATTCATTTGACTTTGGTCACCTCGAAGGCACTTGATTTTCACAAGAAGCCAGGCAGCCGTTCTTCCTTGATGTGTTGTCCCCAAACCACGCATCCCTTAAGAAAGTTATACAAAGCCAATATGCACTACTGACACTGGTTGGGAGCGTTCAGAAAAATAAGGCAGTTTCTGTGCATTCTGTGCTCCCTCACACTGAATTAATAATTCAAATTCAGTAAGTTAAAAAAAAATATATAAGGCACTATTTTCTGAAGGCACGTATTAAAAGCAGTAGAAACTATCTAGCTTGGAGATGTTCAGGCAGACCACAATCCTCTGTAATTGCAAAGAATAAGGTTCTTTTCAGTAAATTAACACAAGATATTATTAGAATTTCTTTTGTAAGTCGTAATTTGATACAGAGCATCTATTGCTATTTTGAGGCTTTTTAAGTGCACTGGGTCTGAAAGCGCACCTGCAATCAGTGTAACTATACACCTTGTTCTGCATTTTGGCTTTCAGGCAGGAAATCTGTATCCACTCCATATGCGAGGCTGGTTCAGAAAATGAACCTTTGCATTATTAATGAATTTTGTTCAAACAATTAGACGTAACTGTTTATTGCTTTTCTTCAGACATCAGTAAACCAGTAACAGTGCCCTCTCCAGGTAGGATAGCTGATAGCTGGCCACTGCTGCTTCGCAGCCTGAGGAACTGTGCTTGTGCCTTCAACAACACTCTGTCCTCAATAGCTTTAATGCTACTGCTTGTGCAGCATCACAGTACAGTGCACACTGTACTGAGAGAATAAGTTCACTGGCCAAGTAAAGTTATTTCTCCGAACTTCAGGATATCTGTGCTAACAACCTTCAGCACACATCCTTTCTAAGTTGTGAATGGCTGTAAATAATACTGTGGAGTTTAACGCATGTGCTGCAACTAATAGAATCTAATATTTCTAAAATTAAAAAAAAAAAAAAAAACACTCAGAAAACGCCATTAGATAATCTTCTTGTCACTGTCAATCAACTGATTTTCTCTGATTAACAGAGAATTTAAAAATCCCATCAAAACCATTTCTAAGAGTATGATTTCCTCCAGAGAAAAAAATAAAGAACTGCAGAGGTACAAGGTCTTCACATGAAGGTAAAGTTAGAGAGATTGCTTTGCTACAGAGACACAGCAGTAGCTGTAGCAAGAAAAACAACAACAACAAAAAATCAGCTAGCTAGAAATCAATAATTTAGTCTTTACAAAGAAAAAATGTGAGTTTCAGAATTCCATTTCAGATAATAAAAAGAAATCTCAAATGAGAGTAAATTTTAATAAAGTTGGTTTTATCAATTAGAGTCAGACACACATCTATGAACAGAAAAGACATGCTTTTCATAATCTCTCAACTGAGACGTATATGTGCCTTGCAGTGACAGCCAAATGAAAGGTGTTTTAAATAGCTGCAAAAAGAGGCAGCAGGAAAAGAAAACCAAGAGAGGGCTATGGTATGATTTGCATGTTTAAACAGATCACCTAACATGTGGCCCTTTCTACTAACCAAACATCTGCTTGTCCTGGTTGTACTCAGCACCTGCCAGTCTCAGTGGAACGAATAATTGCTTATTATCTGTGAATCCAGGGTAACATTTAATTTGTTTTTCAAGACTGAGTTCCTCATCTTTTCCATGAAAACAGCAAATGTTTATACATATATACATGCATGGATATTTAAAGCTCTTCATAGAATTAACCAAAAACTGAAATAATTGAATCAATTAGCAAAAATATTTCTTAGCATTCTGAAAAAAGGAAAGAAAAGTTTGCACAGACAACAAATGAACCCTCAGCCTATGAAAAACCACCGTTATTTCAAAAAGAAAAGCATCTGATTTAAAGAAAACAAGAAATATACCTTACACTAAACCAGGTTATAGTTTCACTACATTGAAACCTTTCTTCTCTCCATCTCCTTTTGAGCTCTAGGAAACCTATCACCAATTTCTTTGCATTCTGAAAAGTATCTATCAGACATTCACTAGTGACTAAGCTAGACACCAGATGCTGGAGAAAGAAACTGGAGCACCAAAGATGTCAACATCTTTGTAGCATTTAGCAGCACGTTTGGGGCATGTGAGCATTATGTGCATCATCTGAACAAATGCGAGCCTGCTCTCCCAGTGTGGTGATTTGAAAAACTCACCCAGCTGTGCTACCTTGGTGGCATGTTGGAGCCCAGCTTTTCTGCTGAGGGGAAGCATGAGAACTGAGCATCTCCTGTGCTCAAACCAGATTTGGGGGCTAGTCCAGAGCACTAGAAGAGAGATCATATGACTGTCTTCAAAATATTATATAAAAATTAGGAAAGACTCTTCCTTGTAGCAATATTATTTTATGTCTTAATGCACTATCTGGAAAGCATGCCCATATTTCCAGTTTGTAATCAGCTAAATAAAAAATCTGATATTGGTTGTCAGGTTTATTAAGGATTATTACCCATAAATTCCTTCTGTTTTTCTCACATCCCTACATTTCTATTGGGCATGTTGTTTCTCAAAGTCTGACAGCATTAGTCAGCACACCAAAGTAAAATATCAGATCATAATGCTATGTCTTTTCCATCTTCTTGTATGTCCACACAGAGCTCTCAGAATATTGCCAGAACAACTGTCTTTTGCTGACTTTTACTTATTACATTTTTTTTTTTAAGTGATGGATGAAAAGAGCAGATTTGAATATGCCATAAAAGAATTAAGATTCAGTGAAATCTACACATGCATGTATGTGCACGTATGAGTTTGTGTATATTATAATCTTTCCTGGTGTAGGGAGCCTGGTTTGGCAGGGGGGTTGGACTCGATGACCTCTGGAGGTCCCTTCCAACCCCTACAATTCTGTGATTCTGTGATTCTGTGATACAACTGAAAGACTTACCATGTTGAAGTAAGTGGTTTACAGCAATAAACAAAAGAATATCTGAATTTGTAATTCAGCATACTGGAACATATGAAGTCTGAGGCACCCATGACAAGGCATACTTTAGAATAAATATACTTCAGGAAGTCAATAGAATCAGCCCTGATTTGGATTTCAGCAGACTCGCTGTCAATTAAACCAGCATTTAATTCAATAGACTGTGTCAGCTTGCTTAAGTTACAGGCCAGCTAGAGGTCTTTTTCTCAATATTCATCCTATGAACTGTTTTCTGGGATTACTGTAATTAGCTGCCTGGGCTCCTGGTTCACTCACCCACAGAGGACCGCTCTGCTACCTGGGTTTATGCCCTATTTAGTTTGTCATTACACATTTTGAGAAGCCTACAGGAACTAAAGAAGCTCTGGAATTAAGATGGATCAAACTAACAGTCCAATTTCTATCCAAAATTCTGTTGCTAATGCTCATTCTTGGAAATGGGAAGCAGGGAAAACGATGGAAGATTTGAAGCAGTGACAATGGACAGGATCATGACTTTACACAGACACACAAATGGCTTCAGGGTAAAGGTGGATTAATTTCTGAAAAAGAGGATGGATGAGAGAAAGCTATCACTTCCTTTTCTCATTGATCCATAGCAGCATTAATCTATATAATGTCTTTCTGAACTAGGTCATGCAATACTGACTGAAACTGTGCAGAACTAGAAAAATGATATGTTCTAGAAGGATGCTTCAAAATCAGAATTATAATACTTCACTTCAGCAAGAAAGTCAGATGCTGCTGATTCTGAATATCCAAATTTTGGGAACACTCATGGTTATTACAAATTCCAAATGGACAAGATTTCTGAAATAATTAAAACCAGAGAGGAAGTAGATGCATCAATGAACCTATTTTATACTATCTACATCTAGAAAGTTAATTTAACTATAGGGAGGGATATTTAATCATTGCTACAGCCTGATTAACTACCATGGAGCAACTGATCATTACTGATGTGGGCAGGCTTTATGGGAGAGACAAGAGAGAAAGAGGTTGAGCAGATCCTTCCTGGTCCAATTCCTCCTATCGTTCCAGGAGACTCAGCTGCCTCTCCTACGTTTTGTCAAAAAGCCTTTCCATTGGTGAGAAAATAGACTGACAGCTCCAAAATTTACTCAAAACGCCTGCCATAAATCCCCGTGTACAGAGACAACAGCCAAACTTGTGCAGGTCTTTAAAGTACGTTTTGCTTAGTAACTGTGAGAACTGAGAAAGATCATCAGGTAGGCAACAGGAACAGCACACAGCTCACCTCTGGAGTGCTGTAAATGGTCAATAAATGCCTTATACTCTTCTCAACTGAAGCCAGAGGGTAACTTATAAGTGTAACTTACATATTTCAAGCAAGGAATCTTGTTTCCTGTTTTTATTAGAGTAAAACAATATAAGAGCACTTATAAATTTCCAATGACATTTTATAACTAACTGATATTATAAACAATATATAGAATAAGCAGAAATTGCAACACGTTGTTTCTCAAACAAAAGAAAAAGCTATTAAAGAACATCAGAAGTTTAAAATTAATGCAAATAGGAAACAGGAGAATGCTGCTTTATGCCAGGCAATGGCAATGAACTTCAGTTTAATGTGCTTCACATATGTCAGAAAGAAAAGAATGTCCAATCTCATTCTCTCTACTAGGAGATCTACCCTGTCCAACTAGAAATCTTCCCTTAAGATGATGGTTATTGATTTTCCCAAGTAGAGTCTCCCTGTGGCAGAGACAAAGGTTTTAGTAGTGGCACCTTCAACTCTTCACAGATGAATCAGTTATCACACAGTTATCACACAGTAATTATTCTCATATCCTCATCAGATTTCCCAATATCAAACTATGTTATGCTCCATAAATCTATCTCAATGATTACACCAAGTCAGCAATGGGAAAACTGAATGATTTGCTAGAATGCTGAGAGTCCCTGCCATCTTGCCTGGTTCAGTAATGTACTACCTTGATGCACAAAGAAGGTTGACCCAGAGAGATTTTGTTTGCAGCGTACTTGCTAAAATTGAGCTCTAGCACTAGGGCATGGTCTCTTTTGAGAGACTTAAAAATCACAGTGAATTCTGTAGTGAAATTAATCCAAGTGCAATAATTGTTCTAAAGGCACTTCCATTCAATACCTTAAATGTTTGATTAATTCTGAAAAATACCTCTTTAGTTCAATCCTTATAAAATCGGAGTCTCGCTGAAAGTTGAATATATTAACAAAAGGCAACCCAACACATATTTTCCTTTCATATTTCTTCTTTATGAGCTATGATAAATGACTACTTTGCCTTGTCTCTTGGGAATGGAAGAAATAGAGAAATATCATGGTATATGGATTATTAAAAAGCCTCAAACAGGAGTCATCTTGGATAAAGTGTTATGAAGGTGGTAAGTCATGGCTGACATACTATAATTGATAATACACAGAAGACTTGTAATCCCACCCACAGGCAAAATCTACGGCAATGCATCACATAAATAATAAGAACACATGAAAACTTCTCACTTTCTTCCTTAGAGATTTACCAAGTAGGCATTTCTTTTTCCTTATTTTTTTTATTAAATCAAACCAGTTGAAATAACATACCTATAGATCTTGTAACACTTCATCAGACTTTTCACCAACCCTCCATCATGATTCAAAACAGAAAAGAACCCAATATTGATTTGAATTCTAGTTTGTAATATTGGTTTGTGGAATAGATGGAATATATTTAATTTTTCACTTCACTGTATGACTGTATGGTACGTTCTATTAAAAGGCTGTGGTTGGGCAGCAGAGAAAGGCACCAATTTTTTCAGAGCCAGATTGCACGTGGGATCACACCAAGTGACATGGAGAAACGGGAGATCGTGGCTTCCCCAGAGGCAGATGACTTTTCTCCACAGAGAGATGCTTCTAGCGTGTGGGATGCAATATACAGCTAAGGACCTCGTAAGCAGGGGATGAAAGTGGGGAATGTATGACAGGAGGAGAATCAAACACAGAGAGACAAGACACTGAGAAAAGATTTATCTAGGTATGTAGAGAAGATGGGACATTCTCTTTTAACTACAAAAGCCAATGAGATATCCTGAAATGAAAGTAGCAGACACAGTGGGCACTACCCTAGATTCAGATTCACCCTTTCATTTTAAGCTAGCTCACCCAGCAAATCTGTGTTTTCTGCTTCACTGGTTACTGTGTTCCCTATCTGTGCTCAATTAAAGAATCTCTAGAATGTCCTTTCGGTAAGCCTATAAAGAAAAAGTTCTCTAAACACTAAGAAACTAATCAGAATTAATGAAAAATAATAACAAAAGCTTGGTGCACTTCCTACGTGCACATGAAGTAAATATTTTATGCTCTCTTTTGCCCTTGTTTGGACCAGTAAAAGCATGGACTAACAATGCTTGTTCCTCTTTAAAATTTCTAATGAAACTGCCTTGCAAGATCACTGTACAAACTCAGAAAACCTTCCAAAAAATGCCTCACACCCAATTATTTTAAAACTTAGGAGAGAACAGAGGATAAAAAAAACAAATGTAACATCAGGCTCAACTCCACAAGTGAGCTGCTCCTTTATCAACCCCTCAGATCGCTTTAATCGTAGGTTTGAACAATGAGCAGCAGTACTTGTTATACCTATCCGGCAAATATCTGAAGCCCCAAATGTTAACAAACACACCATGGGAGTTCCCATACCGAATGTTCTCAAAATTTACTTTTCCACAGCATTTTTCTGACAGCATAGGAAAACTACAATAGCAGTTTTCTGAATACATAACTAGATGGCTTATGTATTACATAATATATCTAACTATGCGTGCAACTTTTTGGTACAACAAAACAATAGCCCCCAGTGCTACTGAAACATAAGCAGCTACACTGGCCTTGTAGATTGGTGTTGAATAAGGTCTTGAATGAGAGTACAGAAGGCGGGAGAGAGCTCAGTTTAGATTCAATACAGTTCAGACAACAGTCTTATAAAGAATATCCTAATTTATGCTCACTGTTTTATTAATTTTATGGCTGAATAAATTGCATATTTGAGAAAATTATAGTTGGTGCTAGCACTGCTTGAACTGAAATGTTCTCATAGTATTAAATATTATCCATGCTTCTAGTTGCTGGGCATCGGATGATTTTTTTTTTTTTTTTTCACTCCAAATAAGCAAGCACCAATTCTTGTGCTTGTGCAGAACTAGTTTTTGGTAAGGGACTGAATACTGTCAGTCCTTCAATCATTTACATGCCCGAGTGTTGTTTTTTTAATACAGTTGTATTTTTGCACTCCATCAACCTTTGTGCTACATAAATTATTACCAAATTATTATTAGTTATCACAGTTCCTACATTAAAAGAAATAGGAACTGGTATCAGCTATACACTATCCCTACATCATATCAGCTCACCTATCTACTGTATCAACTAATAAAATTTTAAGAATCTGAAATCTTAAGACAAACAGCACAGGAAGAAACAGTAGATCAACCTGCTGAAACCAAAGATTGACTTGTCAGGTCAGTAAGATCATCAGACTGTTAACTGCATACAACAAAAACTGCCATAACCAGTTTCACCACAGACATATTAACCCAGAACACAGCACACACAGGAGACAAGAATTGCCTTACTGTATAGGAACAGCTGAGTCACGGCCTGAACCTCTGATAAATCACCTGAGGCGAGCAATGAGTCAGCCCTGGGAGCACAGGTGAAAGCAATTCACCTGTGCTGCAGGAAGGGGTGGAGCCTGGCTCCACCTCTCCTAGACCCATTTAAGAGCTGACTACCAGTGGGGAAGGATCTCTCTCTCTCTCTCTTTGGAAGATCCGCTTCCTTGGTCTTTCCTGAGCAAGCCCACGACACAGGTAAGCATCCTATTTATTCTCTTTGTCTCACTGTGCCTAACTCTCTTACTTATTTCATTATTATAATATCTTAATATTATTTGATTATATAATTTTCATTGATTATACACTCACCATTTGTTATCGAAGTTTTCTGACAGCAGCAGAAGCAGCAGGACCAGACAAGAAAGCAAAGAAACTTCCAACACAGTTGGAGCAAATGCAAGCACCTTCCTGATGCAAAGCAGTAGGAAGGGACCTTCTGGTGGTATTCTGACTGAGAAGAATTCACTGCTATAACTCAACAAATCATTTTTCTTCTTGTTGTTATATTCAGGGAAGCTGAGCTTGGCAACTCAATTATTAACAAGTAACTTATATCAAAAGCAACTACTCTTATGCACTTTCTCTTCTTAAACAAACAAAAAAAACAACAAGCTTGTATTTGGCTACCTACTTGGCTTGATAATGAACAGTAGCATATTTCTTTAACTTCTCCACTATAACAGACTCTGTGGAGTCTTTCCCAATATATCTGCTTTATAATAAAGCTCCAATACCTGAGAGTTCTTCAAGTCTCATTAAACACACAGAACTTCACAGCTTGTTCTTTCAGATAAAAGATATTGTCGTAATTGAAGTAGATGTTTATAGGCTAGAGCTGTTTAAATACATTAAAGAAGTGCTGTTTCAAACAGATTTACTTCATTCATTTGAAGAAGAATTAAATGATAATAGACAGCATACTTCAACTAGAGATCTCTAAGCACAATACAAACAGTTAATAATGAATAAGGAAAGAGCTGCATCACTCTGGTTCTTTGTGGCATCTTAAATTCATAGATGGAATACTGTACTGGTATCGTGCATGCTTTATTCTTTGTAATACTCTATTTATAAAAACTTGATGTGCTTTCAGCTTGCAGTCAGATGTTTTTTGCAACTGTTCCTAAGACAATTTTAACTGTAAAGGTGATTTTGCCTGTGTATGGCCTGTGCAGATACCAGGCGTTAGATCTACATGACATTTCTGTCTGGTCTACGCTGTATTAACAGCTTTCTGAGTCTGCCTTGCCTTCATGAAATAACAGTTGTGTTTGTCAGCTCTCTGCCAACAAAGCGCAGCCCTTTCTTGTGATATTCATTGTGATACATCATTTCAGTTGTTAACAATCTTTTAAGCTCAACATGACCTGGAATCCAGCCGTCTAAGAAAATCACCTTTATCCAATTTTTCCATCCAGGCTACTGACAACAACATTTTTCAATTAAAATAGCTAAAGAATGACTTCCTAGGTCACACAGAGTGATCCCCCTGAGAGATTCAATCTCTAGAAATTGTTCCCAATAATCTCCATCAACAGTGGACTTTAGTGAGCTTAGTATTCAAGACATTTGTTGCGAGTTTGGTGGGTTTGGGGTTTTTTTTTTTTTACACCTTGGGGATTTAATTTAGAATTAGGCAGAATTTAAATGTACCGTTCCATTTAATAACGGGTTGAAACTAGATGATCATTATGGTCCTTTCAACCCAAGCCATTCTATGATTCTGTGATTCTATTTTAACCTGCAATGACACAGAACTGACTTTTTAAAATACTCTCAATATTTTTAATAATTACTGTCCTCTGCTCATTTACTTTCTTTCATGCTGGCAATCATCTAAAATATATGTACACATTACTTAAATATATTGTGGTGTAAATATTTAACATAAAAATGTTGCCTGTTCATGATCATATGGCAGAGGAGCTCTATAAATACTTCTGAACATCAGTAACTTAATGTATTAAAAATGCAGACATACAATAATCTGACCATAATCTGATAGGCTGATACATAGGCATCGTGCTCAGAAAGAATCTTCCATTCTGAGTTACTATCTACATTTGATAATATTACCATTCCAGTAAAAAAAAAAAAAGTCTCAGAATAGAAAACAAGTTTTACTGTGCCTGTTCATTTTACCCAAGTATATAAATTGATTTATTCATACATCAAGGGGTATTGTAGTTCTAGAGCAGGTGTATTTCAGAATTCTTTCCTTGACAGAAGTTCAGGCTGCATACAGATTGTGCTTTTTTTGAATATCTGCTAGACTGAGTGTTTCAATTGTCATTTGAAAACAAAGTCCTGCATTTAGAGCTATTTGCGCCAGGAACTGAAACACTGACAGGCAATCTCTGCCAAATATTGTTATTCGAGTGAATTAGTCAGTTTGCATAAAGAGGTTCAAAGAGAACTCCAATGCCCTTTGCATATATCTTTTCAAAAGAGTAAATTGAGGAATTACAGTTGTTGTTATTATTTTTAATATAATGAAACTAAGGAACAGAGCTAAATCAAGTCAGATAGTTTGTGGCACAATGTGACCATCAAATTCTTCATGTCCCACATCTCAGCTAACCAGTATGAAATTCTGCCATTTAACTTGGCTTTTAATAATGTGAGCAGCAAGTATTTACTAGCATTCAGTAATATACTTCAATACGAAGTGGCAGAAGCAAAGATAAAGGAGAAAATGTTTAAGCTTCTGTTTCCGTTGTTTATTTTAATAGAGCTAAACAAGAAGGCTTGAAACTCACTTTTCTTATCAAATCTGATTTTGTGCCACAACTAAATGTCTTAACTGCCTACAATCAATTGTCCACCTTTAGATATTTTGAATATATCATAAGAATATATAGATGAAGACTTGACTGAATTTGAAAATTCCTGCTGAAATAATAGCTTCCTCCATGCAGTTGCATGTAGTTGCAACTTACCAAATAATATAAAGGAACAGTAACGACAAGCAGAATTAAACACATTTCAAACACTACCAAAAAGAAACGATTGCAGGGCTTTCATCAACCTGCAGTCCTTGCAGCTGTCCCTGACACTGAAATCAGGGTAAAAATGAAGACCTACAAGATCCAGTTTATATGTTCATGAAAGCCAAGACGACATCAATTTGATTTGTTAGTTAAAATAATTGAGCGTGTATTCTGGTGCTAACAGTATCTTTCAAAGAGATTTTGCTAAGGAGATACTGTGCTAAAAAGCAGGTCTGACACCTCACAGCAAATTCTTCTCATACTGGTGTGATTTTTAAACACAACGATTAGATAAAGATATTTCTTAGAGTGGGAAATAAAGACAGTCAGACTGTCATTCATTTCTGGAGCATGTGGTTGTTGCCTTAGTTCCACACTGATGCTGTGCAAGAAGGAATAGCAAGTAATTTCCCACCTTAGAATTTGTGAAGTTGTTTTCCATTATCTCCTATTTTCTTTGTTTGTAGCTCACCAAATTCTGACCTGCTTCCACATGGAACAAAATTCTATGTGAACTCATCTATTGAAAGGGGTTTTCTCTTCATCTCCCTCTGACTACTCTCCTAAGATCCATAACTAAATTATAGGAGCTTTGATGAAAATTCCACAATTAAAGATGTAATTATTTTGTACAGGGCTGATTTAATCCTCTTAATGCCTAACTTTTGTGCAATATTTGTGCATATAAAAAAAAAGAGAGAATGTTACACCCAAGATTCATTAGAGTATGTTAAATACAAGCAGTGATGCTTATGGGATGTAGAATATTCAGCAGTGTCTTAATCACTGTGGGTATCCTGTCTCTTGCTCATAACTAAGATGTGGCTGCTTTTTGTAATCTAGCCTCAAGATTCATGCTGTGAAAATGTCATATAAACAGTCAAACAATGTTCCAATGGAGATTACCAGCAAGATCTTACGCTTAGAGGAATTCCAAACAAATGTGCAAGACATCCCTTTTACTGAGGGTTGACACTGGTCTATTTGCAAATATTTCCAGGGTATTTTGTGTTTGCAAATACAAGTTACAGTTTACACAAAGCATGGGTCCTGCAGGCAATATTTTCCCAAACATAAATAAAATGAAATAAAGAAATGTTTGTTTAAATGTGTCACATATTTGCAACAAAAAGCATTTCCAAACTCACTTACCTTTTTTTTTTTCCAGTTATTGAGTAGAATAATTCAGCTATAGTTTTACAATGAAAACATACAGAACATAAAATATTTCAATTGCCAAAACAAAGAACTCATTTGCAGAACTTGGGCAAACAGGGACTCTACTTCATTTTAGAATAAAAACACTCAGGTTCTTCATATTTCTTCTATTGTACTCTATGTTCAGCTGTATTTTTCACCATGAATAATTCAACCTACAGAATTGGCAAGAAATGCATTTACCTTTTCTTCTCACATTCATCTTGAAAAGAAAAGTATAACTGAGAATGAAGGAGGTTTACTATTTTGAAGAAAATATTCTATATTTATCTTTGGTTTGACACAACATGTTTATAGGAAAAACCTTAATAATCTTTTTTCCAAATTATTCTATCATAATATGTAATCCACTCAAGAAGAAAGGAAAAATTAAACCAAATGTAAACATGCAAGAATTGCATTCTACCCATAATAAGACTATTGCCCCTTTCCTTTGCCAGGTAACAGAGGGTCTTTAGAGATCACAAGTAGCCAAGGCTCCAGTCCTATTTCTCAGCTGTAAAACACTTTACCAACACGTACCAAACTGAATTACTATATTCAAGTGCATGTTTGCAAAGTGCTCTGACAGTGGACAAGCATCTGTTTTAAGTCTAAAGTAAAGAAATTTAGTCAGGCATTTTTTAATATGAGTAAAACTGATTCAATTATAGTTGTAAGCACCTAAGATAATTCTCTTCAGTATCTAACTTTTTACTGACATGATGGAGCTTGGCAACATTCTTACAGATGAAAGCACTTAATACTGCAGATTCCTAAAAATGCTGTTCTTTTTTGCAGTTAGCAAGGAGCATAGGGTTTCTCATCATGATAAATTTCATCTAAACATAACAATCAAAGCATTTTATCAGACTGCAAAAACGGGGTTTCAGCAACTTTGAAATATATCACAAACGAGTAACTTCTCCAATCTTCTCAGAGGTACTGTACAAAACACATATGACTGTTTAGGAAGCAGATGGTCTTTCAAGAAAATCTACTTTAAAAAGAATGAAAACATACCAATTGACATAAATAACCAATGGTAAATGTTATTGTTTTGAACAGAATGTTTCCTGTGAAATAGACTATGTGTAAACCATTAATTCTGCCGTCATTCCAGCCAGCTTGGGGAGGAACTGCAGACTGCTCTTAACACATATATATATATATTTATATATTTATATGATTCCTGTCATAAAACATCCTGAGCAAGAACACGATTTCTCATTTACATAGGCTCTTCCTGCCAGGGATGAAGATGAACATAATCTCAAAGCTCCTTACAAGTATTATCTAACTAAGCCTACAAGGGCAGCTATGGGTTATTAGATTCTTTGTATATGTGGACAAATGAGACAAGCAAGTTTATATCTCAAGAGATCACTGGGAGTTAGTAAGCTGCTATGAATACCAGCCTGGGGCAATGACTCCCTTATTTTTGCTCTCACAGATGGATAATTAAACTATTATATTGTGGAAAATTCATCTAAGAGCAGAAATATAAGAATTATGAACCTGCACAGATGTTCAGAAAGTTACAGAAAGGTTCTCATTAATAACACTTACTAATACAGATGATGAGCAGAAAGGAAATTAACATAGTCCTGACCTCTTCTCCCACTTCACGTCTCTTGTACTGTGATAGCATAGTTTACCACTGACAATTACAAACCAGCTCTGAAGGGATGTTCTCCCTGTGCTTAGGAATATACAGATTTTAATAATATGATTCATTCAATTTCTTGATGTTAGCAGCTAAATATCTTCGTTATAATCCTTTTCTATCAGAGTTAAAACATTCCACAAAGCAGCTAAGTACCCTCAACTCCATGCTACAGCTGGGAACAGTGAGTCAGTGAAGCAAAATGACTTAATGACCACCTTCAGCCACTGCGTGTGCTGGGAATGAACCAAAGGAAGCTTAAGATAGAAGATACAAAAATGTAAGTAAACTTTACCCATCCATGTCCTCTGTGGTACTAAGGATCTTTTCAAACAAAGACGATTGAATGTAGGTAAAAAAAAATGAATGAATAAAGGACAAAAAAAAAAAAAAAATTAAATGAGAAAAGAGAGAGAAACGTTGGTAAACTCTACATTCAGAGGAAGTTTGTGATGGTGAGTATTCCAGCAATTATAGGAATAAGGACTGATGCTGGACTTGATGCATACAGTCTAACATGGGGAGTGGGCATGAAAAATGAAATGAGAAGAAAGTGTCTATCAGCTGCCAATTAAAATCTCAAAGTGCTTTGAACGTAACAGGCTATTCCAGCTGCTCCACAGGCTTCACCTGAACAGTGTACACCACTTTTTTCTTTTATTCCTCTCCTTCTCCTCAAAGTTACGCTTGTTTTCCATTCACCGATTCTTTCACTCCAATATCATCGAATTTAAAACATTAGTGTGGCATATTAAAATTCCATACTTAGTCTTTTCATTTGATTGTGTTATTCCATTATGTGTTATACTTTTTACAGTCTCTGTATCTCCTAGGTTTTTAGGCCTTTTATCTGTGTTTTTTAAGTGTACAAATACTTGGGTTGCTACTTTGCACGTGTTTACATACACTAGGAACATAAATCATACAACAATCATCAAGTAGTAGGCACTTAAATCTTTTCAGTTTCTTTGACAATCTTAATCTTCAACCTTCAAATGTCCTGGCTAGTCAACACATGCTGCTCTCTTGTTTTAAGCATGAATATGCCACGCTTTCTCAAACTCCATATGCACATAGTGAATAGAAGGCAATCATCTCAACCTTTTGAAAAGCAAGGTAGTAAATTTAAGGGATTGCTCCCACTCTTTTGTATTGAAACCAAAGATATTAGTGCTTTTTCTGAAGCTTTCCTTCCATTAAGGTCTGCCTAAACAATCTAAAAGAGAATACACAAAAAGTAAATGGAAGTCAGCCTTTGCCACAGAAATACAATGCTACAGTTCTGGAAGAAAGGAAAATATATACTGAGATAGGAAATACATGTGTGGGAATCAAATGTTGTTTCTGCATTAGAATTGGATAATATTTTTTATTTCATGAACTCCGTTGTCTTAGTTCTTTTTGGGAGTCCTTCTACTTAACTTGGGGAAGATCTGATAGTTTGCATCACTTATCCTCTAGCCAAATCTTCCCAGGAATGCACGCTCTGTATATAGGTGTATATATGTATATTTTGTCACACACATTGCAAGAATATCCTGCACGAGATCAAACCAGAGAACAAGTCATGGTATGCCCGAGGAAGCGCCTGAAGAGACATCTGAAGGCCTGGCATCATCCCCCCCGGTGCTCTTTGTTGAACGAAGACTTCGGAGACAATCACCATATCAATAGGACAAGAAGAGCACTGAGACATCTTGGAGACAACAGGACTGACACCAGATAACACACGAATCAACAAACGTAAACTGATAAGATTGTGAACCTGGAGTACCCAGCCAATGGGGAAACAGGGCAGGGGGATGGCTAAAGGGAAAAACAGGGTATAAAGACTGTCATCTTGTGTCCATAGGCGCGCTCCTGGTTGCGGGACGCCCGCCATTGCAATCGCGAATAAAATCTGCTTTTATCAGAGATACCGTCCTGACAAAAATTATTTGGATGTTTCCAACACATGTATTTACTTGCACCCATAATTCAATCACATCTGTGGGGAATGAAGAACCATCATGGTTGCAAAAAGACAAGATCTCAGGGAAACTGCTGACAATCAACTTGCCTTTGCAAAAAAGTCCTTTAAATTCTCACCAGATTTGGGTTACCCTCATCAACATGCTCCTAGGACTCTTCTGATGGAAATGATTACTGAGAGACTCTCTAATGAATGTTGAGTCTTATGGTACCTTAGCTTTTGACTGGATTCATTCTAAACCTCAACACTGAGTATTCCTTTGCTCCACATTGTCACAGATCCTAAGTATAAAGGTTTTTTTTAGGGTCAAGGCAGGAATGAACAGGTCCAGAAGATTTCCATATAGAGGTAAGAAAAACCATACAGAAAAGAACCTGTGATTTCATGAAGAAGGGTCCCTTCACAGCTAAATCCACAGAAAGGTTGATATGGAAACAACTGACAATAAATCAGAATTGATCTCTCACTCAAATAATATAAAGACAAGAACGACTTTTGAAGCTTTTAAAAATCCTTCTGAGATATAACATATTTTTGCTGCAATAATAAAAAGTCAGGATGTCAAAATAATTGAATACTACTAGTTCCATGGTAGTTTTGCTCTGACAAATATCTTCTATTTGAAGTTCTTCTATAGACTGCTGGGCATGTGTTCTTGCATATTGCTGAATTTCTGCTCTCAGTCTCTGCCCCTCTCTTTCTCGCTCTCTCTCTCTCAGACTAAAAGATTTAATTGCAGAACTAGATTTTCACTCACAGTAGCACTATACAGCCAATAGTTTTCTACCCATTTAGGATTATACTCCCTTTCATTTCTGAGAATATGTTCTGCATTTGACATCCAAAGAGTAAAGCTTTTCTATATTAATCACCTAATTACAAATTAGCAAATTAGGTAGCAAAGTGATGAGTATTACATCAACTCAGTCATTTTAGTTATCTTCCAACTTCGTCTTTTTTCACATTTCTTTGCCTTCAGGTCTCTTTTTAGTGCTATGTTACCTCCACACATCTGGATTACAGCCCATCGTGGTCACTGCGCTCCACATATTGAAGTCAACCTTCTATATCTACATGAAATGCACGTTATAAAAAAAGTAATAACGTGTACTAACACATCCTAATTTTCACTTGAGGCCTCAAACATTCTGCATGATAACTATGCCAATTTTACTGTGGTTTGATTTCATTTTCAAAATGATTATGTGATTTATACAAAGTCATTTGGGAAGTGTATATCAAAAGGGAACTGAACAAGTTGACCCATGCCCCAGACATCAGATGTCTGCTGAGGATAACAGGGCACTGCCAGGAGACTCGTATTTTTCCACAGTGGCAGTTAGAGGAACACAGCAGAATACTCCCAAATCATCTCAAACAGAATTGGATTCTAGTTTTATGTACTCATCCATAAACTCATGTATGTACTGCTTATAAAGCTGAATTTCTTCCTAGGCCTCCTATGCCAATTCTGGTTTATTAAAACAGCAACACTATTTCCAAAACGATCTTAATTTTTCATCATTCAGCTAGGACTCAAACCTATTTGCAGTAAAAAACTTCTAGAAATTAAGTACAGTGGACTGAGGAATAGCCTTTTCTGGTCATGACAATACAGGAGGGTACATAGCCAATTTGAAGTCTTCTGAGACATTTTCTGGCAATGGATGGTTTTCAATTATATTAGGTTTATGCAGTTCAAATGCTTTTTTTCCTTCTTTGGAAATCCCAACAGATATGCAGCTTTTGGCTGCATGTCCAGAATAATCATGCCAAAGTAGACTCTGAAGCTCAGGTTGAGCTATTTAAGAAGATAAGTTCTTTTTTTTTTTTTCCATATAAGCTGGTATAATTCAGGTTAATCAAAATAAAACACATAAATGAACAGTCAAATGAAAAAAAATATCATAAACATTAATTCTGTATGGAATTTGCCCTTTTCAACTCTGCTTAATACAGGAACCATTGACGATATGTAGTATTAGCATTTAAACCAGATGACCACTATAGGGACTATTTGTAGACTGTGTTCCAATCAAAACTTAACTGTTCAATTCAGGGTTTCAACTACTTTTTTTCCCTCTGCATAAACAAGTTCTTGGTAGCCTTTTCAGTCTATGACATTTTATATTAGTGACCATATGGAACCATTCTGTCATCTAATACTAGTTGGTCCTACTAGTTGTTCTACTAACTACCACCAATAGCTTATCCTTTACTTTGTACAACATAACATCAGCTGTTTCTCAAATTATCTTCTCTAGAGGTTTCTACTTTACTTATCTCATATTCTTAAGGCAGTTATACCTTGCATCTTTCTATGTTTAGATAATTTATAATTACAGTTAGCTGCCTTAGTAAAAACAAGCATCAGTTATATCAATGGTACATTAATTGAAAATAAAATATATGAATTGTGCAGTCTTAATTATTACGTTCATAGTACTGTTATGGTACTGTATCATCACTGTATATGTGAAAACAACTTGCAGGACTCTTCCCTAGTAGAATAAAATTAACCTTCAACATTTAAGCATGTGAGAAATTTGAAAATATTTCTTTTATGGTAAATTTCTTCTGTGGTGTAGTGGTAACTCAGTCTCAGAAAATATTTTATCCTGTATAATAGAATTTATATTATTTAGAGGAAAACAAAAGAGAAAAGCTTATCTTTACCCTCCGGACATCTTTGCCAAATGTTTCACTGTAGCTAGTGCCCAGTATTTCAAATTGAACATACGGGTTGGCGCCATCTTCTCTGAACTCCATAACACCAGTAAGCCCAGTTATATGGCCCTAAGGAAACAATTTTCAAAAATTTTACAGTAGAACAAACTTTTTGCCTTTACAAACACTCATTTTTATTAAAGATATGACAAATCCACTCTGAAAATGTTTACAGCAAACTTAAACGTAGCAACTACATGTTCTTCAACAGCTCAAATACATCTTTGAGGAAATGGCTCCAACACTAACATATCCACTGTAAATTGTATTAGGAAGTCATCAGATCTTTATCTTCACAGAAACAGACCCTAGAAAACAGGACTGTGGTAGAACATGAGACATCCGTCCTTTCAGTGTAACTGAAAGCAGTCAGTTGAGTGCTGGAGTTGAATTCAAAGGCGTGAACTTCAAAAGCCCAGGAGAAAATGTGGTACTTGTTGTGCTTACAGGAGAGGCATGAAGAAAAGATGAAATTTGAAGAACTTTTAAAACCTCCCTGTAAAATATGACTAAATTTGTTTTGCATTTGCAGCAAATGCCAATTGAGATGAAACTAAATTCTGAGTTAATTTAGTAACAGAGGATCACATTTCTTAAGAATGACAGAGCATTACACAGCACTAGAGCAAAAACATTTTGTCAATATACATGGGCTACTTCAAAAGTAATGGCAGCTATATTATTATGTCGGCCCATGTCAGAGGTGCCTGTAGGTGGCATGGCAGTGGAGGCTGAACCTTCCCACCAAGCTTCCATTACATTTTGCATTACATTTTGTTGCCATGTGACAGATGGCAGCAGAGGAGCAGTCTGAAAGAACAGCAGATGACATGGAAGTGCACATGAAGCAAAGAGGTAGAAATGAACTCTTCCATGTGGAAAAAATGGCACCCGTTGACATTCATTGATATTTGCTGAATTTTAGGGAGACCAAACAGTGGATGTGAACAGAGAGATGTAGTGGGTGGTGGTACATATTAGCAGTGGCAGCAGCAGGTCTCCTCTGCTGGTGCAGATTTCTTCAAGCATGGTATGCAGGCTTTTGTTCCTCGCTGGCAAAAATATGTACAGCTAATGATGGTGACTATGTTGAGAAAGACCATTCTGTAGCTGAGCATTTGCTCTATCAAATAGTGTTATTGTGCTTTGTATCTGTTGTAATTTCTATGGAAACAAGCAGGAGGCAGTACTTTCAGAGCAACCACTGCTTTACATAAAACAGGTTGCTTTTACAAATACATGCTAACATTGTTAAAGTATGAGTACTTTTTCAACTGGTATTTGTGATCAAATATCTTTTGTATAAGAGGCTGTCATGCATCTGTAAAACCACAGTACTGTTCATATTTGATTAATTCAACATATTGCAAGACAGTTTAAACAACTTAGCTAAATCACACTGCATTTGCTCTGGGCTACACCACAAAAAGAGATATTTAACAATGCTCAACTAACTTATGCAGCTAGTTGAGCAGCAGTAATTGGAACCTAAAATTTAAACCTTGCTGATTGGCCCCTCGAGCTCCTTAAGCTTTCTTGACAAAAGGATTACAACAAATGAACACATCTATCTATGTGACTGCTTCTAATCACATGACCTCCACAAGAAGTAGCTACGATAGCAACAGACATAGAACACACATCAGTGGAGTAATGCTTCAGTGTGTGTAATTTGCAGTAAATCATTTGCTTTATTAACAATAGATCATTTACTGTAGTTGTAAATCACTTGCTTCTAATAAAAGTTAAACAGAGGTCAAAAGCCTCTTTAAAAGCTAAAGAGAACTGAACTCAAGGAGAACTGAAACAACTCAATCTTGCAGACAATTGTAGTTTGTCTACTCTCACCTTCTTAATAGTCTCAAGCATGGATCGTCCTCCGTTCCAAGGCTTGGTGGATTTCCTCATGCAATTCAGACTTGCCATGCTGTGCCATTTCCTGTCCTCCAGTTTTCTGTGGAAAGCATTGGCTAGCATGAGCACACTGTCATACAGGTACAGGTTGGAAACCTGCAAACAATAATAACAATGAGCCTCTTTGTTTATTAATGCATCTTTCCAAAGAAACTATAAAAACAAGAAAACAAAATTTAAAAAAAAAAAAAAAAAAGAACAGAAGCAAACAACAAAAAAAGAAGACACATGTAAAAACCAAAGGCTAAGCACATTTGAGATGTTCAACAGTTAAGGCAATTCAGACAAACACCAGCAGTATTTGCTCCCATCTTCTTCCTTTCAGCTTAGCAACTGGGCTTTTCTGGCCAACGGATTCTGATGCACTGCCTTACCTGCCATTACCTACAGTATTGCAGTGCAGTGAAGATGTAAAAGATTGCAACCCAAATATAAAATCAAGCTACAGAAAGAGTACAGCTATCTATCAGTAGAAGTCAAGGATTGCTACCCTGTCAGTCATTTCAGCAAGAAGAAAAAGATGGAACAGAATTAAGCTCTTAGTCTTGTTCATTTGAGCAGTCTTGGTAATTTCTAGCACAGCAAAATACAATACTGATGTATCTACTTAGCACACAGGGAGAAGAAATGGCAGTATTATTCTGGTCTCATCATCTCTCTTCACCAAATAAAAATGAGACTGGTCATTGTTCTACTTTCTTGGGAGATATTTATGTCAGCCTTCTTATCCTCCTTATGCGAGGTAACAGCAGTAATTGATGACAAAGGCTCTAATAAGAACTACACACTAGCGGCATTCAAATGTTGCTTTTTCAAAGTTTCTTTTTCCAAACCAAGACATAGCCGCTGATACAAAATCAATGGTGACGTGTGGCAGTAACACTTTAAGTGGTAAAATTAGTGATAAAACTTTAGCAGTGGCAGTTACCTAGAAGTAATTTGAAAAAAATAATTAGACACTCTCTTCATTCATCTTACTTCCTCTTCAAACCTATGCACAGATTCAGGGGTCTTGATTTACTCTTTACGATGCTCAAATGAGCAGTTAGCATGAGGTGCCAGATCTATGATTTAATTATTTATCACACTAAAAAGATATTCACAGAGCTGAAGGCTTTAGCCATGATGACTTATTTATCATTTGGATTTCTGTAATTCACCACAGAAGGTGGTGCCTAGAGATCAGTAAAAGGCTACATGTGAAATTTAATGCAATGACATAATTCCTATGAAACGTCACTCGTCTGTAAAGCTTAAACATATAATGCTGTTGCAACACTGTCTACAACAAACTTCTAATATCTTAAGACCTTAAGGTTAAGAAATAAAATGTTCCATATTGCATAATCTTGTGTTCAACATAAATTGAAAGCCTAGTCATTTTGAAAAGTTTTCTGGTGGATGTTAATCTGATCAAAATATGCAAAAATATATATGTAAACAAATACGTAAATTTCTAAACAAATATATAAAAACATATGTAAACAAAAATTACTCTTTAAACAGTTAAAATAGGAAGAAAATAAAACACTAAATACTAAGGACACTCCCATATTTAAGTGACCAAACACAAGCAAGGATGTTAATGCAAACCCTAATAAATACTATCACTGAGCGTGTCTCCCATTTGGTGTTGTTATTTTTAGTATAATTTACTTTCTCTTCTTTTCCTTCCAGAATTCACCTTATCTTCTTATCCTTTTCCTTTTAGAATAGTTTCCAGAGCAGCTACTTTCCATACTTCCTCTTTTTAAGAAAAGTATGAACTTAAAGAGTTAATAAGATTCCCAAATTCCCAGCAACTAAGTTTTGTTTTTGTTAAATCTCTTCTGCTCAATTGCATTTGCATTGTTCTGCAGATATTTTCCAAACAGCTTTCAATTAAAGCGACCAAGCAAATCCTTATTATTCAACAACACTTTTCCTCTTCTAGTCTCCGCAAAAAATAAAATAAAATTTAAAAACTGCTAAGCAGTACAGCTTACATGTACAAAATGTAAAAGAAAAATGAAGTTATGAGATTTCTTACATGCCTCTAGATACAGATCCTCTCCACTCCCCCTTACGTTTGTTTTACATCTACATTTTTAACTGACAGCTCATCGCCATGTTGTGAAGCAGCCACAGAGCAGAAATGCTTTGTATTTTCTTAGTTTGGCACTTTTTCAGTTCTGGAGAAATGCAACCTCATTCCCAAATCCAGTGTGCTTGGTTTGGTAGTAGAAAGCTCTAGGGTAACATCAGGTGACTTGGTACTTCCTTAGTGCTTTCCTTCTCTTCTTATGACATAGTTCTCCACATATAATGCACCGAAAGCTTGAGAGTATTTATGCTGGCTGTCTTAGCCTACATAACCTTGCATACAACTCAAAGACTACATGATGTACAAAAAACAAAACAAAACAAAAAACCAAAACAACCAACAAAAAACAATCAATAGTCACCTGTTTACCAGCCTAAACAAAATATTTTAGCTTGTTCCGTAACGGATTTTGTATCACAATTGTTTTATTATTTTCCATTGGAAGAAAAATGGATATAAATTGAATGGCAGAAAGAAAGGGTCTGCAGAAGAGAAGTTTCACACTATTTACTTTCTTCTGTCACACATGTGGAGATGTGTAGCAAGGCAGACAATCAGTTCAGGAGACAGAGCAAGTTACTTTTTTTTGACATGGAAAGCCTACTCCATACATCCTGCTGTACACACTGATCTACTGCTATTTTGCCACTTCAGTTTTATCCCATTGCAAATTTTGTCCAAAAAAAATGAGCATAAAGTACTGTTTAATCAGCAAAATAATTATAGGCTCATACTCTGAGTATCCATCTCCAACAGCAGTGAACTACCAAAATTATCCAAGAAAACAAGGTCATTTTGATGCTTCACAGTCACAGAGGAAAACCCAGCTCCTGTACATTCACAGTAATATAAAATAAATGTCTTTGCTTAACCCCAAATGGGAACCAGCTTTATGCTAGAAAATGCAGTTGTGGTTCCAGTTCTAATCTGATTCCTGAATAGTTTCATATTAACACAGCTGAACAGTTGCTTCCTTGAAACCTATAGGCGTGGGGTTTTTTGTTGGTGTTTTCTTTCCTTTTTCCTGGCAATTTCCAGTCTACTAAAACCAGAGGGAAAAGAAAAACAAAACAAATTCTGATTGTTCTAGACCAGGAACTTTTATCTCCTTTTCTCCTAAACCCTCCCTAAGGTAGAAAAATAAGAATACTAAAACTACTCAAATATGCTCTTCTTCTCTAAGTCACATTCACTTTATGCTTTAAGTCATTACTGGGTATTTTTGGGTAGAAAAAAAAGATAATGAAAGCAAGACACAAATTTTGGCCTGATGTCACATTAAATCCAGTGTGACAATAATTTCCTTTATTTTCTACGATATTCTATTTAATACCTTAACAGTCCTACAGGCCTTCAGCACTTATCAAAGAAAATAGTTATAATAACCGTGCTCACAACAAGCTACTAATAACTTGCGTATCTTTCAAGGCCACCATAAGTCACTGTATTTCAGATTAGACTAAAATAAAACAGTTCATTTGAAAGGGACCTTCAAAGGCCATCGAGTCCAACTGCTTGACTGCTCCGGGGCTAATCAAAAGTTAAATTAATGAGGGCATTGTCCAAACATCTCTTGAACATGCTACCTACAGAGGTAGTTGATACCCCAAGCCTGTTCACGTTCTAGTGTTTGATCACCCTCAAAGTAAAGAAACATTTCCTAAAGCCCAGTCTGAGCCTCCCCTGCTTCAGCTTTATGTTGTTCCCACCGCACCATCAGTTCCCAGCAGCACAGCCTGGCACCTTCCTCTGCTTTCCCTGCTCAGGGAGCTGCAGAGGGCAACAAGGTTACCTCTTGGTCTCCTCCAGATTAGAAGAAAACTATTTCAGAAGAAAACAGTCTTCTACAAAATCTCTGCATATGTACTGGATGGTGTTTACAACTGCATATGTTTGTTGTAACCTCCAGAACAGCAATACCACAAAATTAAAAAGGATTAATTGGATTACAAAGCCTGTAAATACTTGCTACTGAAAGTGCACAAATTTCAATTTTCAGCTAGCTATCAAATTCTGCATACAAAAATGACTCGTGAAAGGGAATTTATGAGACACCCAAGGGATCAGCTATACCTTGTTTCCACCAGTGCCGTTTGAGACATGAGAGAATGGTAAATTTGAAAATTTGTCTTCAAGTAGCTATTCAGAATTGGTAGCAAAGTCAGAGAGAAGAAACAGTAAGGCAACAGACTTGACTCCTCTGGGTTTTCAAGCTCTGCGGCATCACTTATTTCCCTTACTTACAGTTCTAAAGGAGTGGGGAAGGACATGTATCTGCCTGCAGAGATGCCCCTTCATATGACAAAACTTCCTAGATAAGAACAAAGTGTTTAATTTCCATCCCACTTGAAGGAAGAAGCTGTAATTTTCATTTCCTCTTTCACTTGCTGGGAGCTGTAAGAGCTGAATAAATGCTTTCTGACCTAACTACTGTAAAAATGATGGTGACTGTTTTACCAATATATTAAAGTGTTTGCACTGTACATGAGTAACTTCAGATTTGTTCCACTACATATTCCAAAAATTTATGATTATGACGAACCTTTCTGATCCTGTAAGGAACCTTTGTTTCACAATGAAGAAAAATGCTGCCATGCACTAGTTGAGCAAAGCAAATTTTCAACAAGAGAATGAAAATCTTTCCATATTTACATTATTAAATGTGATTTTCAAGAAACTTCTATATGAATTCCATAAGAATTTCCAGAGTGAATTTACTTTTAAAGTAGAATATGAAAATAGCTTTTAGTTCCTTCAAAAGCACTAATCACAGACAAGTGCTTTTCAGGGAAGGCCAGCAAGCTGCAAAGACTGATTCCAACTTCTGATCTGCTAGCAGTGCCAGAAGTCCAGACAGTCCAGACTACTGAGAAGATCAGCTGGGAAGAAAACACTCAGATACAACTACTTCAAAAAGGTATTCCCAAACTCTGCATCTGTACCCTGCTGCTGCCAAAATCATCCTGTGAGTTAGGCACTTATGTCCCTAATGACAGGATGCATCTTGCCAGGAGTATCGAAGATCGATGGTTTACTTACGCTCTAACAGCACGTTTACAAGGGTATTGTAAGGAGGGAATTTGACCCATTTAATTTTCTCAAATTAGTTTTCAGAACCCATTGTGAGACTTTGTGTGAGTGCCTATGTTTTAAATGTATGCTTTGCTGCTCATGGAGAACAAAATCACAGCCAGCTTTCTGGCATTCACGAGAAAATCAGAGTCAGAAAACAAACTTTCATTAAAGACTCAAATGTCAGCTTCAAACTTCCAAATGGCTATTTATTATCACAGAGGCAAACAAAAGTCTGAATAAAATCTTCAGAAAATCATAACAGAAAGCCATACTACGAAAGTATATTTAGGCAAGCTCTCTAGTGGCAAGGAATTTAACGAGTACATTATTTCGTGTTTTGTCCAGTCTAATTTTAAGTGTTTCAAAAATGGAGCTTCCAAAGCTTTATTTGGAAGTCTGCACTATCAGAATCCTTTTCTTCTTTAAACTGATGAACAATTTTTATCTCCTTTATTATTTTCTTTATACCGTTTTACACATCGTACACCACTCATCTCCTTACCTACAGCTTCCGTTCTCTGCATGCTTCATGTCCTTCAGCTAGTTTTTGCAAGCATTTATCATAATTATGTGTATTTTCTTACCCAATATGTTTTCTAACAACATGTTGACAATTAAACAGGGCCTGGATTACACTGTACAGCTCAAAACTTGTCAGCTGAAGGCACTGGCATTGCTTACTACACATCTCAAGAATTTGGCACAGCCAACGTTCACAGTCTGAGGAAAGTTTAGCAGAAGATGTTTGATAAAGGAAACTGAGCACAGCACAGTCACACCGGAGGACAAACAGTAACACTAACTTGCAAAAGAGAGTATAAGATCATAATTTTACTTTCTATCATATATAAACAAATATGGCAGCATGTTATGTTTTAGAGGCAATAAAAATGAAAAATTGAGGAGCTAACCCTTGCTTCCTGCCATTGCCATCCACTCTCTGGTAAAGCACTGAACAACAACTCAATGAAATATTTAATTATGCAAATAGAGAACTCCAGAGGTCAAAAGAGCTAGTCTGAGTAGAGGAAAAAAAATGACTTCACAATTTATTTGGTTTCAAAATCCAGACTCTCACAAAATTGTACTTGGTCAGAGGGCACCTTTTTTTTTCTTTTTCCCGCCCCCTTCTTCTAATGCACCTTTTTAGATGTGCTGTAGAGCTTGAGAGAGAGATTGTGCCTGCAGTGGGCAGTGAAACCTGTTCAAGACTACTTTTCATTCATTCTGTTCTCTGAAAAATATTTCAACTATGACTGATTATCCAGCCAAAAGTCCAAACTAAGGTGTTAAAGACATGCGATATTAAAGGTTTCACAACAACAGGAAAAGAAAAACGTGGCTCATCAATTCTTGATGACAGAAAGTATATGTTTTAATAGGGCTCAATCAATATTTGCTGCTTTCAGTGGCACTTAACAGATGTGTCAAATGAGAGTCAAGCTGTTTAGCTGGATAAAACTGCAGGATAGGAGAATTAAGTTAATACAGGCAAAAACTTCTACAAAATATATCTCCACGTACAGCAGTTAAAATGCAGTAATTCTGGAAAAGAAGACAGTTCTTAGATAAAAATGCAGCTCTGAAGGAGCAACTGCTAAGAGATGCCTCCAAAGATATCTCACGGTCAAGTCTTTGGAGAATGACATGGAAAGAAGAGTAGATGTTTCAAGGAATATCCTCCTACACTTCTCAGCATCTTCTCTTCAAATATGTCAAACCATGCCAGGAATAGTTCTTCAGTAGAGAGGCAAGATATTGAATCCTTTTAGGAACAGCCTTGTTATTTTTGTGACACAGTTTGCTGGAGTTTTCTTCTTTTTGATTTTCAAATCTTACTATATATATTTGGTTCACGTTAAATAATTTCAGATACCCTGTGCCCATTAATATATTTTACTATAGACAGACTCTCACATAAATTGAACTTATGAACTGTAAACAGCAAATAAGGGATGAAGGTAACCGGAACGGAAACCAGATTTCTGAAGAGAAATATTTCTTCAAAAACATAACAAGAAAAACATTCTGATTTTATAACTGAACGCATCATGAATAACCTTGAGGAAGAAAAAATGATCTTCAAAAATCTGTAAAATTAGGTCTGAAGTAATCTAAAAACTTCATTAGCGGTAATCCTACTAAACATCATTCAGTGTCATATAGAGATACAGATAGGGCATATCTGAGATGAAAAGGATTTGTTATAAATCCTCAAGTGCTTCATTATACTTTTTCCTGTTGATGCAGTAATGACAGTTCTGATGGTCCAAACTATAGTGTCGTTGTCACTGGAAAACAGCAAGTGCTGAAGTGTCTTTACCATTTATAAAAAGAAGAAGAGGGACACAGGAAATCACATATGAAGAATCAATCAAAGATTAACATAGATCTCTGAATTCAAATAAAATGACCGAGATGAAAACCTTATGAAGACTTCTGAAGAAGAAACCCAGTTGATAATACGTGCAAGAAATAAGGGCATGAGCAAAACTGTGACAAGTGGGTTGATGGAGTAAGATTGGATTTCCACAAAGCTTTCAGAACAGGTGAGGTTTTGGATAAGCTCGCAGAACAGCCACATCTTTAAAAGCTTTGTCAGAATGCCAACACGATCACCCACTGAAAAACAACTTTCCAGGATATGGTACAAAAGACACCGGGAACAAAACTGTTCCAAAAAGATTTTCATTAATTTAGCCAGAACAAAGTTAATAATCCTGGATGTAAATGTTTCTTTCTTTACTAGCTTGTTAAAAATGCTAAATTCTCTCCTAAACATCTTACAGCTAGAGGCTGGCAGAATTTAGCTTATTCGTCTTCAAAGTCGTTAAATAAATAATTAACTAACAATAGCTGGTAAGTAACCTTGACAACAAAGAATTATTAATTTGAAATTGCCCAAGGGAGAATGAGCCAGGGATTTTCAAACTGTGGTGTTAATCAAACTACTTCAAAGCAACGCAAGGACTCAGTGCTGGCAGGCAGCCACTGCCTCTGGTGGATTCACGCAGTCTGACACAGAGCTAGGAGCTACCGCTGCCTTTGGCAACACGGGTAATTTAGTGATGTACTTCTGTACAGCAAAAGGTCAAAACTATTTTTTAAGCAAGAAAAAGGGAAATAGAAGATTGAAAGTACCTGAATTACAGAACCATTAATAATTAATTCATTAACTCAGTCATACTGAGAAATGAATATAAGCTCTATTCCCAACAAGATGTTACATAACATGTTTAGACAATGTCTAAAAAAAATGCAGATACAGAATGCTTCAGACATAATTGCACGTGCTTAGAGCAACCTATATTCAATTTGTAGAAACTTAAAGGTAACATAAGATATACTGAGGGTAGTTTATCTGAGAAACTGGTAATAGTATGCAGTGCCCTTCAGTGTTCATGATATTACATTTCAGCACGGCTGGACAAGAAAATTATAGAATCAAGTTTCACAAAGCTAACTATACACCTCTGCACCTCTTTCTTGTTTCTAAGAACTAATGGGCAAAGAATAACATTACTTTTCCATTCTCTTAATGACTGTTTCTAAGGTAGCATAGTATTTCTGAAAGACAAGAAATCACAATGCTGAAGATGCGTTACTTCTCAAAACCCACATTTGTGAACTAGTAGGAAGAGTATTTAGATTCCTAAAGGGTCTTTTGTCAGTGAACTTGTGTAATAGGCTGTGAGGCTATTCAAGCCAGCAAACCAATTACTGGTTTAGCAAATAACTTCCTCAGAGAAGTCTGTCAGAGCTCTTCAGACGAGTCTCTGAATTACATCATGCATAAGCTAGCTTAGTCAGAAATACTCAAAATCCTGCTGTAAGGTAAGACCGTTCCCCAATAAGTGATTTTTGGTGCAGGTTACATCATTTTTTTCAGCATAATGGAAATAGTTTTGATCCTCTGAAATGACTGACCTTTGCTCTCCTTACAGCATTTCTCAAAATTGCTATCAAACATCAGAAGTGTCTTTTCTATCTATGAAAAAGACGGGCATAGACTTTCCCCAGAGCAGACCAGTGCTCAGAGATACGATTTATGCAGCTGGGATTTCCCAAACTTTGCCATCAAACCCATTGTGACAGAATCCGAGTCAAGCAGAGGCTCTTTTTGAGGAGAAAATGCCCACACACCTTCTCTTGAAGGATTTCAGTCTCTGCAGCTACGACTTGTTAGAAGAGCACAAACAAGTAAAACAAACATCTCCATTTCCTGTTCCTTTGAAAATCTTCCCCCCCCTTTACAATTCTCTTTTGGGATTTTTCCTACTTCTCCTGGCTTCCCAGAAGTCTCACATTTTCCTTGCTGAAGCTCTTCTAAGCCAAAACGAGTTACCCACTAGCAAGGACACCCTTCCTGAGCAGGTTGCAGCAGCCCAGAAAGCAGGCAGCCCCTTCCCCACAGCCTTACCAAGCCCTAAATTGACTCACTCACACACAATACCTATGCTTGTTGACTCATAGACTTGACCTCTGCATACGTACACTATCCCAGGTTAAAATTACATTTGCAATAGAAAGTGTGTTTCCAAGCTTACATGCTCAGTCTAACAAAAGTTTTCTGTTTTATCCAGCAGCTTGTATTATACTATACAGGAGATTCTTAAATTGTCTAAAATAAACTAGAAATGTGTAGAGTGCCACTGAAAGCCCAAGATCTGTGTTTCAAAATTATTGCACTATGACTGGAAATACCAATTGAAACTGTTTAAGCTTAAATTACTGCAAGAAAAATTCTGGTATCTGGAATAAATTTTGAGATTTTGCCTATGCCAGAGTAAAATCATGGTAGCATCCTTCATGGGTCTGTAGTGAGACTGATGCTCTTTAATAATCAACAGTGGGATTGAGTGCACCGTCAGCAAGTTTGTGGATAACAGCAATCTGTGTGGTGCTGTTGACGTGCCTGAGGTTGCCATCCAGAGAGACCCAGATGGACTTGAACAGGGGCTCAGGAGAATCTCATGAGGTTGAATAAATCCAAGTGTAAGGTCTTGCACCTAGGTTGTAGCAACTCCCATTTATTATTACAAGTGAGTGGAAAAGCTGTATTGAGCACAGCCCAGCCAGAAAGAACCTGGGAGTATTGGTAGATGACAAGCTGAACATGAGCCAGCAATGTGCCATTGCAGCCAGAAAGCCAACCACATCCTGGGCTGCACCAAAAGAAGCACTGTCAGCAGGTCGGGAGAGGTGATCCTGCCCCTCTGTGCCAGTGAGACCTTATCTGAAGTACTGTGTTCAGATATGGAGTCCTCAGAACAGGAGCTGTGGACTTGTTGGATTGCATCTAGAGGACGGCCACAAAAATGATCCAAGGGATGGAACATCTCTCTATGAAGAGGGGCTGAGAGCTGGGGCTGTTCAGCCTGGAGGAAAGTGAGGCTCCAGTGAGACCCAATATCTAAGAGGGGACTATAAGAAAGAAGGGGGTAGACTCCTAAGCAGGACAGGACAAGGAAAAATGGTTTCAAACTAAAAGAGGGAAGACATAGAAAATATATATGAAAAAAGTTTTTTTACAATAAGGGTAGCGAAACACTGGAACAAAGTTGCTCAGAGAGGCAGAGGTGCCATCAGTGGAGACACTCAAGGTCAGGCTGGACAGGGATTTGAGAAATCTGATCTAGCTGTAGATGTCCCTGTTTTTTGCAGGGGAGTTGGACTAGATGACCTTTAATGGTCCCTTTCAACTCAATCAATTCTGTTCTATGAAATCTGTTAGCAAAATCTGGAACTCAAACCAATAGTGCATATTTCATATGCTCTAACAATTATCGGCTGCTGGAGACTTCTGAGACTATTGAAATGGGACAGATTGAATACATCAACTGCACTCAGTCCATTTAACTAAATATGAAACACTCCACAGCCCAATACATATCAGAGTTCCGTTATGCTCCAAGATTAATTCTTTTATATCAGATACCTGAGCATTAATATAATAAAAAAAAACAGTAATGCCAAAAAGCTATAATGACACAGGTGGTTGTTTTTTTCTTCACGTGGAAAAAGATTCATAAAAGGATGGCATATCCAAAATCATCTTTGAGTTAGTACAACTGATTTTTAGTACCATAGACATAACATTATATCTAAAACATTTGGTTCTGCAAAAATGAAATAAAGCCTTAAATCAGGAATAACTGAGCAAAAACTACATGCACGGATTTATCTGTACTCATTTTATTCTTCCTCTGAGGTAATTCAGTCACAGAAAACTATCTCACATCAAATTCCTAAAAAGGACTTTTCTGCTGGATGTAGCTACTGACCTGCAGCATCTGAAGATAGCCTTCTTGTGGATCACAGAGCAGTGATGATATTCGGTGATTGTTCCTCATGCACCTCTGATTATTGTCCTTTGAGAGAGGGAAAATCTGCCGGATAACTGTCATCCTCCCAAGAGCACTATGTACCAACTCTAATATTTCATTATCAGTGATTTCCTGTGAATGGAGACATAGTATTTTAGAAACAGACTTGTCCAGACATTTTAATATGTATCTATAATTGTTTGAAAAATGTTTTTAAACAAAGGGAGAATCAAAAGTTACAGATGCACATGTTTTGTCTAGAACAAAAGTTCTTCCTTTATGTTTAATAACAGCATTTTTTAATGTGCTATCTGAAATAAAGAAAACAGCTTAACATAGCACCATCTATTCTGGCAATATTATCATATTGTGAATGTAGTTCCTCATAGGAAAAAGCCCCAAAATAGTTTCAATAGATCTCAAGATAAAGAAGAAGAAATGAAATGTATACAGATAGAACATCTTACAGCCTCAAAACAAAACAACAAATACAAAATGTAACCACCTATAGGAAATACAGCCCCCACCTCAGAGAACAATGTTGTGAGAACATTTTTCCCATAAGAACATTAAATTATTTCTTCAAACTAATCCTTATAATAATGACTCAATCAAGTCTTTTGAAGTAATCGATATTACAAAATCAGAAAGCAGGGAAGCTTCATGGAAGGGATGGACACATTCAAGAATGTAAATTACTGCACAGAGAATAATTTACAATAAGATGAAGAAAATTCATGACAAGGGACAGAGTCTGCATCTACTGCCCTTATGTTGCAAGTGATGCCAACTCAACTATATGCTCTATGTATTCTGTACCTAAACAAATAAAAACCTCTGTTCTTACCCTTGAAACAAATCACTTGAAAATTACGGGTTTAGCTGATCCTGAAATCATAACGGTAGTGCAGCTTGTGATGGCTATCAGCTGCCATGGAGATCCCTTCCCCACAGGGAATGATAAGATGTGGCAACACTGTCTGCATTCCTCCCTTCAGGCACATCCATCACAGAGAATGGCTTTACAGCCGAGCTCCCTACCACTGCCACCAGCAGCCTCACACATCTCCAACATCAGCTGGCTGTGCAACCTGCACAGCTGGGCCAACTCATGGCCGAGGTCACAGAGGGCTGCTCTCAGTACCTCAGAGTAAAGAACAGCCAGCAATTCATACCGATGGACTTGCCCTGTTTTGACACCAAGGCCTACATCTTGCAATGTGCCATCAGGGGAAGTGAAGCTGATGCTGTATTTTCAACATTCAAGAAAAATTATTTTGTTTTCTTGACATTTTTTTTCTGTAAAGCTGAGAGTGAAATGACCATGGGGTTATTGTAATTACTTGTAATGGATGACTAGTACTGTAGCTTTGTCTCAGTTCTTCTTTGTTGATTTCCCATCATTTTTTAGGAATGCAAATTTTTAACTCTGTAGAAGGTGAAATTCATTGCATTAATGACAGACCAACTGGTGTGAAGTAAATACAGAAAATATACACTAACAGAAGTCAAAAGTTTCTGACACTCCATAACCCTGTAGAAGATCACCACAGAATTGTCTTGAGCTCTACAGAGTCCCTCCAGAAAGCTTCTCTGGATTACTTTTCTCTGGTGCTGAGGGTGTCAATGCCACACACGTGTCTAAGCTTCTGCTACTGTGGTCTAAAGGTGCACCAGCTTTATGGAATACCTTTAACTCATCACTCTCTCGAGGCTGCATCCCTTAGCAGGGAAACACAGACTGAATGACTGGAAATAGAAGATATCTTTTGAAAAAAGATAACAGTCCGTAAGTTTAATTCAATTAATGCCACCTGTATTTTGCATTCTACACGTCATGAATGTTTGTTATTTTTTAAGACATTCCATAACCTGCATCAAAAGGCTTGACCCAGAGCAGGTTGGTTCTCCTAGATACATTAATCCGCGTTGTTCATACTCAGCTATGCACATCAAGTGAATTCTGAACAAAAGAGCCTAGTCACTCTAAGAGACTCAGAACATAACTGGGCTAAATCTGGCTCTCAAAGTGCTACCTTTTCCTGTGTAGACAGCTGGCAGTAGCTAGAGGCTTCAATGCCTTAGTTCTGTATGTAATGCTAGGGCAACAACACTACAGCTGATTACCATTAATACCAGCAAATGATCTGCTCATTTTAGAAACCGGGTTCCAGTTTTGAAATTTATAAGGACGGTAAAAAAAGTTGTTGCAGAAAAAAAGGGTCTGTGTGTGACTACATTTCAGAGCTAGTGCTCTAAAAACTAAGGGCAACTACAAACCTTTCCAAGCTGTACACATGATCCCCAGTAGACTGCAAGCAGTGTGGTATAGGGCATCTTAGGCAGCTCCTAGAGCAGAATAGTGGTGTGTGTGTGTGAACTGTGGAAGGCAATAGGAGATGCCATCCTGCTCAGCAGCAGATGCATTTCCCTTGGACTGGCGTCATGGCCACAGGCCTCCTCGTCATGTGGTGTTGGCAGAACCTGGGGGCTCATTTCTAGAAAAACTCTGATTCTGGCTTAGCAGCATGTGAAGCTTTAAAGGTCACCTGTACTCTGACTGTGATAAATAAGGGGGAAAAAATAAAAAGCCAAGAAAGGAAATTTATATGTGAAGTTGTCTCTTACATTTATATCCACCAGGATAACAGCATATAATCTGAATATTGTTCTAGGTTTTGGAGTTACAAAGGAAAAAAGCATTTCATACTGATCTTATAATTAAACATTACTCGTCTAGTTAATTTTTAAAAAATAACCTGCTTTTTTTCCCCCCTGCATACGACATCACAGATTCATAGAATATCCCAAGTTGGAGTGTACCAGAGCACACTGCTCAACCATGTTCAACTTCCATCAATCAGAACCCCCAGATCCCTTTCCATGGGGCTGCTCTCCTGCCTCTCGTTCTGCAGTCTGTACAGATACTGACACAGGGGTGCCCTATCCTAGATGCAAAATCTGAAACCTGCTTTTTAAAAAAAATCACACTAATCGCCCAGTTGAGAAATTCGTTCTGCAAGGTCTTTCTGCCCTTGAGAAACTAACAGTTCCTCCCAATTCAGTGTCATCTACAAATTTACTTAGTATACCTTGAGTACTTCATCCAAGCTGTTGACAAAAACATTAAAGAGATTTGGCCCTCTAAAATGAAGCCCTGCAGAATCCCACTGGAGTCTGGAAAGTCTGGCAACCAGCTTGACGTAACCCCATTCACAATAATCCTTTGAGCTCAACCCTTCAGCCAACTGTTCACTCCCTGCATTATGATTTCGCTTTGCTACATGCTGGATGTTTTGTCTAGATTGATATTGTGAGAAACAGTATTGAAAGCTTTGCTGAAATACAAACAGACTGCAACTGGCTACTGGCTTCCCTTGAACAACTAGAGACTCAAATTTTCTGTGACAACTGAGCAAGCCATTTAGTTCAGTCCTAAACCTTTATAAGCAACTATGCCCCAAATTTCCAATCTTGATCATGGATCATTACACATCACAAGACAGCACACTAATAACCTTTCATACTACGTGTGGACACTGCATTCTAAATGGATCTTATTGATCGGTTTGCAAGATCTCCTTACAAAATCCCATACTAAGTGCCCGCTTTCTGGCTTTCATGATCCCATGATGTTACTGACTGTTACTGAAATTAATATAGATTATGGTTTTCGCTTGCTTCAGGGGTATGCTTTAAGGAAGGAAAGGAGCCTAACTATTGCCTAGCACCTCAAATAGCAAGTTGCAGCCAAACCTATAAGTATTGAATTTCTTGAATTAGGATGGAAGGATGTTCTTGTATATATGTGCCCTTATGCCGGATTTTTTCTTCACTAGGGGACAGAACGTGGGTAGTCTAAATAATTCAGGTAGCACTTAAATATTTTGGTAAGCAGGCATCAGTGTAAATCTGACTATTACTCCAGGCTATTAGTAGTTCTCAACATCCAACTCAGCACTGAAGGAGTATTCCTACAAACACTGTTTTCTGTTCTTGTGGTACATTAATGACAGAGATCATTCTTCAAGAATTTGTGGCATTCATTTATCTATTTATTTACTTGCACATTAAGAACTTGAGTTAGATTGTAATACCTAGCCACATGGCTCAGGGGAATATTTAAATTTGCTCTAGTTGTGCCCAACTATCATAACACAAATTGCAAAATGAGACAATTATGTTTCACATTATAATCTCTATTTTCCTAGAGGTAATAACAGAATATTATAAATTTTAATGACATTAATAATTTAAAGAATCAAAAGAGATACCAGAAAGAAGATCCCTGAGAAAGCTGGAGGATAAAACTGAATGGTGATGAGGACAAAGATGCTCAGAGACAAGCTACATATATATGCCTTTGTAGTATGATCAATACTCCTCTCAATGCACTACGTGTATCAATAAATGGACACTTGTTCATACATTGCAAATCTAGAAAATATCTTCACAATAAGCTGGTTTTAAAACATTTCTGAAATCTTATTCTATAGACAGATTTATGAAACCTTAACATTATGTTGTCTTCCCTGCATCTCACATGAACAGACACACACACAGAGGTTAATCCTTTAAGGAAGGATGTCATAGAAAACATTCTAACAGAAGTCTAACGACCACCTGTTCAATTTCCATCTTTGCTCTTCTCCCACAGCCTCTTCCTTTTACCTGATGCCGATAAAATTTCCTACAGGTCTATTTCTATTTTCAAAGACGCCACAGTGAGCGTCCAGAATTCTTTCTCAGATTATACTGAGTGCCTATACAGTAAAAGCATGAAAAACGACAGTTAATGAAAACTGATCAAAAACAAACAAACAAACAAACAACTTGCCACTGATTTTAAGGCAGATTTCACTGATGAGAACTCATAATAACATACTCATCTAATCTTGCCCCTTGACTGTTTCAGTGTAATTCAACAGCATCTGAATTAGGTCACTTCTGAACCTTAAAAGTTACTTAGAGCAGAATGCAGGTGCACATGAAATCCAGTTTCAAACACACACATACATGTAAAAAAAATGCTAACTATGCAGTTTTTTCTATAGTGTCAAAGACAGCATTCAAAAGGAGAGAAAAAAGATTTTTGTCGGCAAGTTACAAATACAGATTTACTTGGAATAAAACTGGAATAAATTCAGACATGTAAATTACTAAGCTTTGAACTGTGTCATCAGCTAGATTTTTAAAAAGAGTCTTTCTAGTATTTTAGTCAATTTTTATAAATCTATACATTTTTCTGTAATTTCAAATGATTATGCGTATCATAGAATGCTTGCCCTACTTTCATGTCTGAATTATCACTAAAAATTCTGCTTTTGTTCAAGCAAAATAGGCACAGGGAACCATGTTAGACTTATCTTCTTATTATCATACTAAATACAAATAGAATTGTGTGGACTGTTTCTTCCAAAAATCTTTTAGAACTTCTGCATGTAGAGAAATATTGAGTAGAATTCCACATACTCCTGGTTCCACCCAAATAAAAATGAAGCCATAACAATTTCTAAATAGCTGTGGATCTAACTGTTGGCCACTCAAGGGGTATTACATAGGTGTTTCTAGCCAAAAGGAGAAAGATTTTTTCAAAGGAAAGTGGAAAATAAACACTGCATCCATATGGGATTTTTCTTCTGCGGTCAGAAGTTTCTCCAAGATTATTCTATAAGCTCTGCATTAGGCAACAATGTTCATCATGCATTATCTAATGTCTTATTACATGATATTGCTGAAGAAAAAGAGAGGTAAAGTAATTTGTTGAGACACACTTTATTTGATAATTGCTATGCTATTTTCTGCTCCTTCTCAACCTTTGAAAATATTTTATAGAGATCCCTATGTCATTATTTTCCTCTGGAAGAAGTGCCTTGATAATGGCTGAGAAGACATTCGATTTGATAAGCAAACGGGATGAGTAGCTGTGGATATACTGAACGTGTGTTACATGGAAAAAAGAAAAGATAAGTATTGGCAGAAATGATGGAGCTGCAGGGTAGAAATAGAAAGCACGAAATACATCGCACCAGGGCAGAAACAATGGAACACTTTCTCATTTCTCATATAACAAGCTGCCTCTTACAGAATAGAGAACTGACGTAGAGTCCACTAAAGAGGAAACATGTTTTGAGTGAATGCTCTGAAGGCAGAAGGAAAAAAGCATAAATAAAATAGAAAATTTTTCTGTACGTGGTTCTGAATTATCACATGGCTTGAGTTTGAGAAATTTTTCTTTATCTGTAGAAGCTCTAGAAATTCAACTGCTGGCAGCACCACCAGCATCGCTTGAAATTCATCATCAGCCCAGAAAGAAAGTGTAAGGTCACTTGTTGTCTAAAGTTTGACTCACATTCAAGTGATGCAGTTAACCAAACCTTCTAGATAACACCATCTCAACACAGCTTGGAGTTCTCCAAGTCCCTCAGCACTCTAACTTCCCGTATACAACTTCTTGCCACTGATAAAGCCTGTACTGTTGTTTTGTTTTCAGTTCCTTTTACTACTACTCCTGTAGAAATCATGAACTATTTTCTTCCTTCTTCACTTCTCTCTTCTTCTCAATTCTGAGGGCTTCCTCTAACAAATATACCACCACAGATGGGAAGAATTTATCCAAATACTTCACAGTTGCAACTGCTTTAGTGGTTTGTCTGTATTCATAGCCTCAATTTTTTCCATTTCAAACTTTTCTTTGGACTGAAAACAGAAAATATCCAGAAGAAACTTCTTCTGAGACTTCACTTTTATTTTGCAGCTGAAGAAGAATTTCATTAATCTTTTAACAACTGAATGCCTAGCATTCCTATGGATTTAGATACCTGCCTTTCTGCTATCCATCTTATAGTGCTGCAAATTAGCTTAGTTGATTTCTGTTTCATTTAAATGTGACAAATAATAGGACCTACTTTTTTCTTAGTGACAAAGAAATGACCCCATATTGAAGTGCAGAGCCAAGCTTAAACTATATCTTGAATCACACAATACAGCCATCCCCCGTTTAAGTCCCCAGGAACACACACAAACACTGAGAACTGTGCTAATGCATCTACCAGGACCATCAATAGTATGATTCCTTTCCCTTTACAAAGTTTCATTCCGGCATCTTTACAACAGTTCACAGAAAAGATGTAACGGAAGAATGCGATATAGGCTTTTTCAAAGTAACAAAACTTTGCTTTATCAGAAAGAAATCCTCCTTTTTTTTTTTTTTTCCTCTAAGTGTTTTGCCATGATAGTTAATCACATGGATAGTTGATTATCAAGAGGAATTCTCCCTCTAGTACATTCCTTTTCAATAGCGTCCCATGAAATAACATGAAATAATTTACATAGAAAGAAACCATGTCATGACATTTCTATAGTTCTCCCCACAATTCCCTCATTAATACTTGAGAATTTAAAAGTGAATATTGTGTGAATTTCAGCATTTGCTATTCCATGTGGCATTCATTCCACGTAGTCTATAGTCTGTGGAATGTAAAAAAAAAAAGAAAAAAAAAAACAACAACAAAAATCTGTATAATAATAGGTTATTTTGTTTTAACAACAAAGACTCCTTTGCATCTGATCTGATGAGGACTAATCTGGACCAGCAAGAATAAATTAAATAGGAAATCAAAAAATGAAAACTGTAGTCAAGTGGAATCTCTAATCTTTGTTTTTCCAACTTATTTTTACACCTTATAATTAAATTTCTTTTTAAAGCACTTTAAAAAGTGTCAGCAATTCATTAACATGCATCTTCCCATCAAACGTAATAACAAATAAAATATATACATTTCAAACAATGTTATCTAGATATAAAAGGTTCATTCCTGGCCAAGTCAAGTCATTGGAGCTGTCTCAAACTTGGACCTGGTTAACAGAATGTAATCAAATGCAATCACTATGGCTTGCTCAGTAGCAAACTGGGAAGGACGGAGTTTCACTCTGACTGCAAATAAAATACGTGACATAGTTCCCATAAATTTCATATCTGTCAGCAAAGGTATTGAATAAACTTTTTGATCAGAAGTATAAGCAATGATTATTTGTATAAATAGGCACTGTCACACACATATTGCAATAAGGCATTTGAAAGAACCTACAACAGAAGGAGCAGATCTGAAAAGTAACATCCAGTGGTGTTCATAACGCAGTTGTATTTGTCTTTACAAACTGAGATCTGAAAATATTTAGCGAGCAGGATGCAAAAAAAAAAAAAAAAAAGAATAAAAGCAACAGCAGAACAAGAAGAAAGATGGCTGACTGAGACAGAAAAAGGTAACTAAGGAAGGTGCACCTATTCATTATGATATATTTAGATTATCAACTATTTCCCAATACTCAATTTAATTTTTACTGCTGAAGATTAAATTGCATTTCCTTTATCTTTGCAGGGTAAACGTAATCTTCTTGTAACTATCCGTGTCTTATCACCATACATTTGCTTCAACTCATGATTTTCACAGGAGCTAAATCTAATTCTTTTAATCTTTCGTCATGAGTCATATCCTAACAAGCTTTCACCATGTTAGGTGGTCTCCCCCAGTTTTCAAAATTGTTCTGTATCCTTGTTTGTTCTACAGTGTCTTGCTCCAAACGTCCAACATAGTTCCAACAAGTCCAAGTTCATGTCAAGCAGTGCAAAATAATTGCCTCTTTTATATTACTGGACACATCTGTTGAAAGATTATTGAGAACTAAACCACAGCAGTATTGATTCATATTCTGTTGATAAACCATGACGACTGGAAGTTGCTCCAGCAGATGCTCAACAGCTATTTTGTAGCCAAAGTACTCAGCACTACACTGAATTTCATCTAGTGTACTGCGTAAATAAACTGGACTAAAACATGTTTTTATAACAGTATGGTTATAATTAATACTTTCTATAATGCAGATTCAACTAAGTCAGTCAAAATACTAGAAACTCACTTGTCTTCTCCTTAGAAGTCACCTAACACTTTACCTTCTACTACATCCAACCTTTTCATATCGCTTCTTATGAGTCACTTCACACCTCAACAAATCATTTTTCTGTTATGCCTTTGCATTCCTCCCTAGTTATCCATCCTTTTTTCCCTCTCCTTTTTAGTGGAATCCCTCTTTGATTTCAAGATCTGTAAAAATATCCCCGTTGAACTACAGTATCTTATGTTCTCATAGGACTCCACAGTGCTTTTGCCATACTATTTTCATTGTTCTATCTTTTTAAGAGCTTTACCAGTTCCCTAAACTTGTGAAGTTAAAGGATCTCTTCACTGAAGTCTATTAATCCAATTCTCACATCTTTCTCTTCTTCAGTGCATGTTACCATCTCATAATCGGATCCACAGTAATCATTTTCTGACTTGATACTCCTAATCCATTCTTCCTTAGCCTAAACAAAATCTGAATGCATTACTCCTTAACATTTTACACATGTAGGAATAACGATCTCCATAGCAAGAAAGCATGCCCTAACACTGCTTTTTTCAGCTACCAGAGAAATTAAAATCCACCACTGTTACCATTTCTCATCCTCTGGGCACTCCTATCAAAGATGCACAAAGGTTGTCTTTTCCAGTGTATCTCTTTATAGTTACACACAGCTATTCAACCAGGCTGACTCTCACCACTCCACAGGTTCAGGGCTGAGGTATGTACATACTACTGGTATGTGTAGTTTGGATACTGAAACAATTATTCCCAATTCAAAATTCTGACTAGTGATGAAAATTTGTTGCAATAGAAATGAAATAGAGGATTTGGTGAAACAACTCATTTTATTTAACAGTTAAGTTCAGTAGCTACTCCATTTCAGTGAAGAATGGTTGATTGCTTTGTATATTTAACTGGTTTATATATAAAAATAATGAATTTATGTACATATGAAAGAAAAAAATCTGGAATCATAAATTTATTGATGTATGGGAACAAAATTCTGTGTCTAACAATTTCTTTTTTTGACCCAAGCTCAGTTTTGCAGAAGAATTTATTTTGTATGCAGCCTTTATTTTTTCTCTCCCCTACTTGCAACAGAGAAAGTTTCCAAACCACAAAATGTCCCACAGAATAGGAAGCATGGCTTCTAATGGTATTTGTACCCCTAGACCTACTGCTGCTGCTAACAAAAAAAGCAGATGCAGACTCCTAGAGCACTGTTCCTTGTACAGCCACATACAAATTCAGTTTCAAGTATTGCTCCTGTGTTTCTCCCACAGACATATGCCCTAGGCAACGCACAGCATTTTCTCTGAATGTGCCAAAAAAGAGAAAGGGAGAACAAAAAACGTCAAGAGTAACCAGCAGAAATGCTTGAAGTCAGGCACCAAAGAGAAAGAAATGTAAGAGAAAAATAGAAAAAGAAAACAAGAAAAAAGATGGAAAACAAACACCCTGCAAAGGAGGAGGTAAGGTTGGAGAGCATCTGCAACTGTGTCACACTCATGCCAAAGAAGAAATAGCACACACCTATCACAGCTAACAGGTCACTCTACCAACGTATCAGGCAATAAATAGCAAAAATATATGCAAAATACTGGATTTGTTCTAATACAGTTTACTGCAGGTCGGAATTGATAATTATGGGCAACTGACAGTGATCAAAGTTTTTGGACAAGTTGCTGTTCTCAAGTGGCTTGTGCAAGGATTTATTTTTTTAAAATCACATACATTAGGGTTTCCGAAAAGCTAAAAGCATGTTTAACACAGAATTCAGATACAAGCACTACCAAAGTGCAAGAAATCATTTAGTATTTCTAGACAAATAAATGTGAAGAGGGCAAAACAAATATAAAACACAGAGATGGTTAGAAATACTTCTCCCCCTTCCCCCTCCCCCCCTGAATCTCCACTACTTTCAAGAGTTCTGCAAGATTGAAACATGAAACATCTGAAGTGAGAAAAATCAGACGTATTTCACAAACATTTATTTCTAAGACAGTAAGGTTCTTAAGACATACTGGAAGATAAGGAAAAAGGCAAATAATGACTTGAAAGAGGACACAGAGGGAGCATATGGCCTGCAAAGACATCCCCATGTATTCTATCCAGAAAGACTTGCTATGTAAGGCTGCAGCCTTCCAACCCATCAGCATTTTTTTTAGAGGTGCCCGATTCCTTTTGTACCACCAATGGCACCCCAACTGAATGGATAAGTCAACACAGAGATTTAAGTCATTAGAAACTAAAAATGCAACCTCCTAGCAGCAGAGTACTACAATTTGTGTATAACCCGAACACAGCCCACATTTGTTCACCTGAAATATAATAAGCTTAACAGCCATACAGTTTTATGTTAGCTCAGTGGTGTTGCTTACCTAACAAAAAAGGGATAAAATAAGTTGAAACTCTCAAATTTAACTCCTATTCTTGCATGTGGGACAGAGATTCACTTAAAAAAAAAAAAAAATACGTAAGTCAAAAACTCACAAAGAGAAACCAAAAAAGATACAAATGTTTATTTGATTATCAATGCAGAAAAAAGTAGATTTAACTCAAATAAGATTTAATAATTGATTTCTTGTAGAAATAGTACTGTACTATAAAGCCATTTTAACTATAGCCAGATAAGTCCAATGCAGCAAATTGTGAGATGAGCCTCAGTAGTCTGTATATTCAGTATCAAGCCCTCCAATGGCTCCCTGGAATAAGGATAGCTTAAGGAACCTATTTGCTAGAATCCCACACTCTTTATAGAAGGAACTGTCAGTGGAAACAACTGTCACTGTATTCTCTTCCTATTACTGCCCCTTTGGGTCAATTAGCCCTATACCTCTCTCCTTCCCTGCAATGGGATGATTGGGTCACACAGACCATAGGGTGAACAGATCTTGAATCTGCCTGGGAGAGGAAAAAAAAAAAAAAAAGAAAAAAGAAAAAAAGAAAAAAAAAAGAGTGGCTCAGTATTAGCACTATTTTACAGAAATTGCACCTGGTTTGCTACACATGCAGAACTGCATCAAAAAAAGGCTCATTTGGCTGCTGGGAATTAAAAATTTATTCAGTTCTGCAAATCACAGTGTCTATCAACATCCAGTAAAGGAACAGCTTGTTTTCCATCAAATACCCACAGAGTTCCCATTGATACTAGCTGGAAACATGCATGTGGAAAGCATAGTAAGTTTGTCTTCTTGCTAGCACAGGGGAACACATACAACTAAGTAAGAAACAGGCCCTAAAGAATCCATCCTTCTACAGATACATCCATATGGATGTTTACATATTTTCTTCTTGCAGTAGCTCTAAGCACACAAAGATCAACACTTCATAAAATATTTGCAAATTTTCTCGAAAGAATCATAAAATGGCCTGGGTAGAAAAGGACCATAATGATCATCTGATCATAATGATGCAGTGTGCAGGGTCGCCAACCACAGACCAGGCTGCCCAGAGCCACATCCAGCCTGGCCTTGAATGCCTCCAGGGATGGGGCATCCACAACCACCTTGGGCAACCTGCTGAAGCTTCACAAAGTTTAAGTACTTCTGCAGTTCTGTTTGAATTTAACTGCATTCTAAAGACATTTGTAATTATGTGCACTAATATTTTTCATTGAAGTTTATTTATAAGTCTATTTGCAGTAACAAGTTCCCCATACTTTTTAAGTTGCAAGGAAATTTGCTTTTTAGCTTAGAATTAGTTTTTAGTTTAGATCTGCATTTTGCTACCATAGCTTCCATATCCAGTCTTTAGAGAGAAAAACGTAAAACCTCTCAAAATAAGAGCAGACATCTTGTATAACACGTGTGTGTGTATGTTTGTGCATGAATGCTGAAAGTTTTTATTTGTGATGTTATAGATTCAGGCTTCACGAAGTGAGCTTTAACACCTGAAGAGCAGAAATAGCAAATTCACGAACACTCCCTCTCAGTCAACGCTCAGGGAAATACACACTGTTATCTTTATGTGAATATAAACACTGACTCTGTGGGCATCTTGCTGGTATTTTGTAGTGGATCATTACCACAGCTAACAAATCAGGAAGTACATAAATGTAACATGGCCTAGAAAGAATTTATAAAGTCTTTATAAGCAGAGATTTCACACTCTCCTCACCCTCATATTTAATTACAGCGCTTTCTAGTGCCACACAATTCACAGTTACTATTAAAAGTAATCTATTCAAAATTATTAGCTAGGTGTAAAGAACAGAATGAGATATTAAACAAAGGAATTGGATATTAAATTAAAGGTTATGCGTTCAAAATATAAAAATAAAAGTGAACACAGATCTTTTAACTTAGATATTATGCTACCCTCAAACAAATCATTACTGAAAGCAAAAGCATATAAAACAATGCAATTTAGTTTCAACAGTGAGTGATTTGTAAATGATTATATATGGTACAAGATTTCAAGCTTTCTCAGGCTTTTTAAATACAAGTCTGCACTCATTCCCATTAGGGCATCATGGTATTAATCTAAAATAAATAACCATAGTAGCAGGACAGGATACCATTTGCTGCAGAGAGAAAATCTCTCATTTTAAATCTGTGCTATCCTGGAACTTAGCCAAAAAAACCAACAAAATTCTGCTCTACAGAAAGCCAGCATGTCATGCAAATGCATTCTCTTAACAAGCTAAGGCTGCACTCTTCCGTCTCTTGGTATCCGAGCACAGTTGTTCATAGGTGAGAAAAGTGAGATTCCGGCAGACACATGAGTATTTATTCAAGGTGTATTTTGAGATGTTCTAAATAGATAATGGGGCAGGATCAACGTGAAGGTAAAAATAGAGTACTTGAAGGCTTCATTTTGATTTTTCATATGCAACTTGTATCAATTACGTAAGACACACAAGATACAACACCACGGAGTTTGCCTTTTGTACCATTCAAGAAGCAAAAATGTTAAGAGTACGCTCAGTTTGATGTACCCAAATAAGAAAACAAAGGATGTTGATGAGTGAATATACCAAGCTCGGTTGTCTCTTGACTTTCTTACCTCGTTTACATAGACCCAGTGACTATCTTTTGATGCAAGGTTGGTCTCCACAGCCTAAAAAAAAAAGAAGAAGAAATATAATAAAAATAAATAACACATGAAATATATTCCAAAGAGAATTTACAATGCAAGGTACTGTCACATTTTAGTTTGAATACTTTATTTTCCATTGGTATTGTTTCAGTATAGTACTTTCCAATTCTTTCATTGCTACTTGATTGAGAGGTACTTTATGACTTGCAGTCACATTTCTCTGACTACTGCACCCAAACCAAAGTCCCATGTACCATTAAGATAATCTATAAATGTAGCACGAAGGCATATTGCATCATGGTGGTATATCAGTATGATAAGGGATCCTGTAATGAACTACTGCACTCAGAACATATGTGGTATGCATGTATTTTTGAGAGCTGCTTTGAAAGTAATGCCTCCTATTTTATTCCTTTGGCCCATGACATCAGAGGCAGTCATGGTGGTATGGCAGTAGAGGTTGAAACTTGATGCCATGTGACAGATGACAGCAGAGGGGCAGTCTGAAAGAACGGTGTTTGACATGGGAGGGTGTATGAAGAAAAGGAGTGTCACTGAATTCTTCCATGTGGAAAAGTGGCATCCATTGACATTCACTGATGTTTGCTGAACATTTATGGAGACCAAACAGCAGACATGAGCACAGAGAGGCGGTGGGTGGTGCATTTCAACAGAAGCAACAGTGGCTCACCTCCACTGGTGCAGATTTCTACAAGCATGCAGGCTCTTGCTCATCACTGGAAAAACGCATAGCTAAAGGTTGTGACTGTGTTGAAAAAGACTGCATTTTAGCTGAAATTTGATCTATCAAAAAGTGCTATTGTGCTCTTTGTAGCCGTTGTAGCTATTGCTGCTTCTCATGGAGAGAAATAAGAGGCATTACTTTCAGAGAGATCTATACATAATGAATCCTAGTAGGCTGGTTTTCTTCTAAGCATGCCTCCCAAATATATTAGTTCTGCCTTATTACAACTCTGTTCGTTTAACTTTAGTTAACCTATTTAATTGAAAACACCACTCTGAGACACTCAAGAGACACTTGTATGAGTCATCCTCTCTTCACATTTAAGCAAGACCCAAGAGAAAGTTATGATTTGCATGGACACTTTTTCCAGTTTCCTAGTATGGACTTGGATAATGATTTCATATTATAAAGAAAAACAGTTCATCTAATCAGACAGCATATTTATCAGCCAACAGACAGCCCTCATGGTTCACTAGGACGGCAAAACTAGAGAAGACCACCAGCACAATAGCGACTACTAGTAATGAGGATCTTGATGGAAAGATTTGGTAATATACGTGGAAGTTCCTAATTGCCCCCTTTGTTTAACAGAGATAAGTTATTCTGTAGTCTCATAAAACTATATCAAGGATCAAGAGGTGTACACCACAGTAATTACGATATTGCTAATGTCCTGCTTAACACACAGTTAAACAACTATTGTGGATTCAGGTCATCTAATAAAATGAGACAGTCCCAGCACACACTTGTATTTCAGGAGGCAGTTCATTACACAAAACCAGTTTTTTATGTCACTGCATTTCTTCTTCTATGTCAATACGATCCTATTTTTTGGGCAGATATTCTTACACCATGTTATAAATTGCCCTATGAATCACTGTAACGTACCTAGTTAAAAAAGACAAACATAAATGAACAAAATCCTTTTAAGTTACTGCTTTTTAACCTGGATAATTTCAGCACCATGATCACTCTTTGTGGCCTCAAAAACAACTGCACTGATAGTGAGGCCTCTATAGACTGAGGCTGGGCTGGGAAGGAACAGCATCAACCACCTTTCTCTCCAAACACATTTGCATAATAAGACTCTCAGATATTTTGCATCAGATGGGATGAATCACCTTCTCTTATGACATTGACTCCAGATGACTGGCTGAACATAAACCTCCATGATTTACAAGGCTGGCGTGCAATGACAAGATATCTGTCTTTAATATAGACAAAGGGAATACCTGATCCTAGCAAGAAAACAAAACAAAAGCTGGCTAAGTAGCCAACATCAACATTTTTAACATCACTCTTCATTAATACTGCGTTAAAAAAATACATGTAAATTACTTACTTAAATAACAGTGTTTTAAAACTATACTTGTTATCCAGTCTACATAAACAAGAGAAAAAACATTGGGCAATAAACAGATCTCAATCTATGTCTCATGTCCACAAGGTGAAGTACTCCTTTAAAAAGACAAAAATTCTTAAAGAAAAAATCAAAAAGAAGTCAAAGGAGAAAAATCATCACAGACAGGACACATTATTTCTCATCAGCCTCATAAACAGCATAATGGAGAACGTAACTATCCCTGGTGTCAAAGTAGATGAGAACGGCTAGAGACAAGATAATCCTCTCAGTACGCAGTGAAAAAATTGTCTCCTTTGTTTAATTGCCTACTTAGCATTTCTTTTAAATCGGCAAGAAAATTAAATGGACCCCTTAACTGAAGAATTGTAGCTGCTATGAAAGCTAATCCTAACAAAACTCGTAGATTTTCTCCCCATTCTTCCCTCTAATATGTTCTTCAGACAAAGCCAAAATAGCACAGTGTAGTAACGTACAGAGGAAAAACAAAGAGCTGCCAGCATCAGGAAAGCAGAACTAAATAATGCTCAGGTACAGAGTTATTGCATTGGCTACGTTTTGTGAGTTATCTGCAACAGTGAGCAATTTGTATGAATAAATATTAAGTTGGGGGTGCTGAAATAGCCAGGGAATTTCAAATGAATTATTCTAACTCATTCTTCTGAGTTCACATATCTGGGCCAAGGTTTTTAAAAGAGATTGACTAAATTTAGGATGCTCAGAGTTTATCTTTAGCCAAAAGAGTGCTGGTCCATTCAGCATCCCGTGCAAAAGTCAATGGCTCTTCACTCTAGAAGCCTGAAACATTTAGAAACATAACTGCATTTAGAAACGCAACTAGAGGTAGGCAAGTTTAAAAGTCTATAAATATCTTCTGTTTAGAGCTGCGCTGTATCCTACGAAGCAGTACTCTAAAACCAGACACACAGAGGAGGAAAAAACCTATGTTTCAAATTTTCAGCCAGATTTACAGTCACCCTAAAGAACCCCTCCATATCCTAAAAGGAATGGTTGAAAGAGATCATGAAGATTTCAGCCTTCGAATATCACTGTGCTAATAGCATTGGAGGTGTATTCACTGCCAGAGGCCCATAGAAATTAAAGAGTGTGAAGACCAAGGTCTTAGACACCTATGATATCATAAGCAAATTCCTTCAGAATTCTCCAAATAAATAGATATTATATAAGTTCGTAATTTATGTTGTTTCTTGTTCATTAGAAAGGAAAAAGTATCTATACTTGGGAGATTATGGTCATTCGTTTTTAATTAGAATTTCAATATTCAAGCTGTTCAACATCTTGTCATTTGCTTAAGCTTTTGGCTCAAACCATTCAGAATTCTCTACAAAACATCCTGAAAAACCTATTACAGCCTATTTCATAAATGCATCCTTCATTAAAGAAAGCAGGCTAGGAATCTCTCATTGCTGCAGCTGAGGAAAACTTCTGAAATAGATTGCAGCAGGATTAATTGCTAAAATATGGGTTCTTTGGTGACAAACATACTAATATATGTACAAAACAGCTATTTCTTTACATACTGTCTATGTATAGAGAGTCTGAGAATAAATGAGAGATTTCTAATCTGCTTATGAGATAAACAGTACACTGGAAATTAAAGTGCATCTACATTTCTTTAATCTTAGACCTGCAAGTAGCTTCTACAAAGTTGGAAAAAAGAAGTGTTGAGAGACTACACATCTTTCTTCCTCCCCAGCCACATTTCAACAACCAAATGTTAAAATAGTCAAAGATTTAAATCTCAGCTGATGAAACACTATTCGCAATAACATATAAAAGATATGAGCAGAACTCTGCCAGACTGGGAAGAGGGGAAAGAGAGCAGTGAATGTAGAAGACTGTTAAAACAGGATCTGAAATCTCAGTGTTTGTCTTTAGATCTTCCATTTCTCTCTGTTTCCTTTCTATTGCTAGTGCTCCCTGCTGAGAAATTATAAACAATGTTAAAAATATATTGTTCATAAAAATGATCACAGATATTTTCACGTAGACAGTTTGGTTTATTTTTAAATTTATAAATTGAAATTTTGCTTAAACATTGCTAAAAATCCATCTATTTTGTTCAAAATATTCATGGAGAAAAAATATTTACATTGCTTTGTAAAGGAAGCAACTCTGTTCATTAGTTGCAGAATTAAAGAGAGAAGTGAGAAAGGTTTGTAACAAATACAATAATGTTCAGAAAGAAAGCCATTCTGCAGAAAACAAAACAACCAAACCAGATGCAATTCATTCCTGACCTTTTCCAAAAATCTGAAACCAAGGACATTTCCAAGCAGATAGTGACAAGGAAGTATCTGGCTGCTTTGCCAGGGTCAGCACCTTAGCATTAAGAATAAAGAGCTGGTTTGGTAGAAGGGAGCACAGGGATGAGTGTCCAGACACAACCTAGAGGGTGAAAAGCAGATGAGTGTCCAAATGGAGAAGGGAAAACCATGTTTCAGTGACAGCTGAAGATGGCAAACACAAATGGTCCAGTTGTTTCCACAGTTCCAGAAGGAAGGGCTGCCACTCTGAAATTTGTGACAGAAAAGAAGCAGTGTGTGTTTTGCCAGGAAAGATATCAAAACAGGAAAGGATATTGTTCATTCTTTCACTGTAACGGTGGGGATAAAGAGCATCACAGCTTTCCAAGGGAAAAAAAAATTTAAAAAAAAAAATCAAGTGAGAAGTGGTGAGCTCACAGTTGTAAAATCATTTGAAAAGTGTCCTAAGAGACACTAAAAGAAAACAAAAGCAGAGTTTTAAGACTAATTACAGCTCGAAGTAGAGTGCAGATACACCTGCAACATGGAGAGTCTAGCTTGGGAGCAGTGACAGATAGAACAGGAAATAGACTAATAGAATATCTCAAGTTGGAAGGGTACTATACAAATCACTGAATTTAACTACTGGCTCCAAACAAGCACCACCCAAAAAGTCAGACCACATGACTGAAAACACTGCCCAGAATCTTCTTGAATTCTGGCAAGCTTGGTGCCGTGACCACTGTCCCGGGGAGTCTGTTCTGGCACCAGATCACATTCTTCCCAATATCCAACCTGAACCTCCCCTGTCGCAGTTCCATGTCATTCCCTCAAGCACTATCACTGGTCATCAGAGAAAGGAGATCAGCATCTGACCTTCCACTCCCTCTCATGAGTAGGGCACAGTGAGTTGTCCCATCATTCTACTCCTCTCTAGGCTGAATAAGTCAAGGGACCTCAGTCATGCCTCACAGGTTTTTGCCTCCAGACCCTTGTGGAATGGTTCCACCATGTATAGTTGAGTATTCAACTCTTAACTCTCTTCATGGAGAACCAACTGAGACTAGCATCAAAGCCCGTTAGGTGCTGACATTCAGTCCTGTGATGCCCACCACCAGCAATTAGGTTCCTCCACAAACTCCTACTGTGCAGCTGCTTTCCAGCTTGCAGCCTCCCTGCAGGCCCCTGCCAGTTGGACAGACTGCCAATGGGCAGCTCCTGGGATGCTTACAGCCAGGGAGAGACTGGAGACCTGCAGAAAGAGTCACAGCTGGGGACCCAAGTCCTTTTCTGGGATGAGAACTGTGAGTGAAGAGAATAAGAAATACCCAGGGTAAGCTTTGTTAATATGGAATATGTGGAGAAAAAAAAAGAGAAAGCTTCATCATTGGCAAATATCACAAAGTACTGGCTCATCTGAGGGCCTTTGTCATTTTTTCCTTCTTCGTATTTCTAAAGTGGCCAGTAGGACAATGACTGATAAACTTTTCTTTGTTGTTAATGTATTTATTATTCATAATGAAACAATAAGTAAAGAAAGGCTCATGGAAGTAATCATGTCTAAATCTCAGCTCTTTGCAAATGTTTTAAAAGATATCATTCACCACCCTTACAATTTATTACCTGCTCATTTTACATTTGTCACTGAATAGGTTTCAAAAGAAAACTGTTTCCAGCTCCTATTGTCCCAAGCAAGGCTAAAGTCAGCGACCCGCTTCCAAAAGCGGCTTTTATGTTTTCTCTTCACATCCTTGGAGGAAGGATTTAAGTGCAGTCTTTCATTACTACTATTCCTCTCACAAAAAGAAAAGGAAAATAAGGCAAGTTTTTCAGGACCATTTTGAAATCTACTCTGTAATTCCGAGACAAGTCTAGCTCCAGTTGCAGACTTTTGTTAGCAGGAGACAGACTTACATTTCAAAAAATGTGTTTCTTCTTGATTTAGATGTCCAGGAAAAAACACAAACCCAAAAACGTAGGAATCAGATAATTGGTTTATATTCCAAAGAAAACACAACCAAGTTGGTAATGGAATACACCTGTCAGCAATTAATTTCATACTATCAAAGTGCAAAGTGTTTACCTAAGAAGCTATGTATATGCCCTGGATATAAATAAGTCAAGACAGACGATACGGGAAAGTCCATTATGGCAGAGCAGGTGGGCTCAGTCTATATCCCTTAGATACTCGATTTATATTTAGAAACTCTATCTAATAAAACAGTTCTTCATGTTCAGGACTCGTTTGCATTGGGAATAAAGCTTCACAGATGAACAAGATCTCAGAGTAACTGAGATTCCTGCAATTCATTACAAACTTTCTTTGCTTTTCATTTTAAGTATCTCTTTGCTCAGTGTTTCCAGAGCAACACAGCTCCTATAAAGCTTAATAAATTAAAAATAAATAAAGTAAGCATTAATAGCCATAATGAAGTTGTTTTTTTTTTTTTAAATGTGAAGAAAAATGTCAGACAAGTTTAATCTACTTACAATTTTTATAATGTTGTGAAGAACGCTCCAAACTGATAGTCCTTAAAGCTGAATGGTAGTAACTGCCATTAGTAAGCTTTCCAGGCCATAATATTACATCCAAACTCAAAAGCATGACAGTGAGACAATCTGGACTCTGAATTTTGAAAAGAAAAGATCTCACTTCCAATAAGCTGTATTAGGAACGTATGTTTACATTTTCCTTTTTAATACAGGTTAATTAAATTTTTTAAATGTCATTTCAAACAAATATGAAATTCTTCCTTCTCTAAATGTTAAATGGTAATTTAAAAAGGCTCCATGACATATTTTTTCAAATAAGGAAATTCACTGAGACTGACCCTTTCTGACTGAAATTCTTCATGAAGAGTTTGTCCTTCCATTGAAAAGTTTTGTCAAAAGTTCAGTACTCTTCCTTTACTGAACATCTTCCTAGAGATGTGCACACCCACACTGATAAAAAACACCTAGCAAGCTGAGTACGTATCTTCCAGTGATCACCACCTCACATCAACGGTACAGCTATTTGCCATATAATACAATGGGAGCCATCAATTCAGAGATCTAGATCATATTAACTACACAGAAGGGATTCAAGAGCCACAAGCATAATGGCGTTCTAACATCCACATCTCTTGATCACTGACTGCATATATTACTTCATCCTTAGTCTGCACTCCAACAACTGAGAGAACCATTTCCAGTTCCTAATAAGACATGTCATGCAAACAGGAGTAAACTTGATCCAGACCTTCCCCTGCTTTTAGTACATACTCCTACAGTACATGAATGCTGATTAGAGGATGTACATGACATTTTGTACACTATGACTTGATAATAACCTAAACAGAAATATAATAATAATATAAGTGAAAATTGCACTAGTTTCCTGTTACATATATCATAGGTGGTAAAATATATATATACACTCAGTATATATATGCATATACTGAAGACAGCTACCCAGGAGTTTAATTTTAATCAAGAGAAACAATGAAGATGAAGAAAAGGGAAAAGGACAAGGAAGAGAGAAGAAACTATGCACAGCAACATCTCCTGCTTACATGGCTGTGTTCTTTGTTAACTACTGTAATAAAGATGACATTGCTATTATTTTAATCACTTAACTCTAATACCTTGGGTTTCTGCTTAATCTTATTCACTTTTTATAGGTAATGCTTATATTTCATCTCTCTTGCATTTCATTTATGGCATTTTCTGCTGAATCGTACATGGAAGGAAAATACCGTATATGGAGTTCTTCCAGTAGCATTCAGCATTCAGTAAGAATTTACTTTTCAAAGCTCAAGCATCAAATACTATTTATAAACTTGTTAACCATTGACCATTTAACTGTTTGGCACGGTGGTGACACTGGATAATTGCAGAGCTGTCAGGAAGCAATATTTCTGTAAAGACATAAATCTAATGTTAACTACAGAATATAACCTCTCCAAATTCTTGCACTTAAAATTTTACCAGTCTCATGCTGAGCTGACTTTGAAGATGCTCTGGAATCTTTTAAAAAAAGACTTAATTTTTCTCAGATACTGAATTTCTTTTTGAAGATAACAGATTTGTTACATCTATCTTCTATTTTAAAAAGCCTAACTTTTCTAGAGAAATTTTTTTAATGTTAACAAAAGTATTCCTGAGAAGGTCAAACTACAAAGAACAAATTAAACTCATCAGCACTCCAATTTTTTCTGTTTAGTATCCCCCATTCCCCATGAACAGAAGAAATCATCTAAAACACTTCAGTGTTTTAAGTTTTCTTCTTGATTGGAACACCTACATGGAGTTGACTAGACTTCATTTTCAACTGAGTAAGCTAGAAAATGGTTCATCAGGCACAGATCCTTTGCAAATGAAGTATCAGCATATGCGATTGCTCTCTATTTTAAAAACAAGCATCCATTCCACAGCCAGTGCTAATACACTTCAATGTATACCACCACTCTCATACTCAGCATACTCATTGCTCTACTCAGCATAGCTTAAGCTCCAAACTTCAGTTTGCACACATATGATGCGAAGAACATGATTGTTTTGTAGATTTAAACAGCAGATGGTAACCATATAATTAAAGAGAAGCAAACTTCTTAGCTTTCTAACATACACACAACAGAAAACAGTGGCAAAGTTTACATTCTTCATTTCCTCTTTTAAAAGTATACTTCATCTTGTGGCAGCATGGTATCTAAAGCTCCCAAGATAGTGCATCATGGCACAAGCTCTAAACTTGAGGAATCAACTACAGGGTCAGGAGATCTCTTTGATTCTCATGAATTTAGGGTTTTAATGATGGTTTATAGTCTCTTTCATAACATCGCCAATCGTAATTCAAGACAGGTATTTTACAGAGGTTACACTCATTGTAAATTCCATAAACTTGGAAAACTACATTCACATCAAAGGGAACCTTGTCCATTACCCACTTTATTTAGCTGCTTAGATATAGAACATCACTTCTCTTTAAATTACTTAAAAATACTGCCTGGTTTTAAAGAAAAGATGACAACAAGAGTCTTGCCTCAGCCTCAAACATAATCACTTTCAAACCAGTCTTTTTCTGCCTGCAGCGCTGCTATTTTAATTGCAAAATAAATACATAAATAAAGTAAAATCCTTACAGATGTGAAGACCTTCTTGTCAGTTACAGCACGTTTCACATGCACAAACAGTGCCACAGGCTGTGCGAGCACTAAAGAAGAGAAAGATCACCTTTAACAAGAGAAGAGTTACTGATCAGGTCTGCCAGCAAGAAAGAATTATTTGCCTTTCTTTATACTGCATGAGGCTCCTACGTAGTGGTCAACTGATAACTCTGACTGCAATAGGAGGAAAGAAACCCTTGGTGAGAAATAATGGAAGAGCTAACTCTCCCTTTACACCACCCTTAATGCAAATGTGAGGCTTTGCAAACAGGTAAGCAAAAACAACAGTCCCTCAGCTCTGTCTACATAGCACACACTGCTGAGAGGTAGACACTGATTAGTTTAGCTTCATTTACAGATTTTTCTTCCAAATGGTGAATGTTTGTACACCTATTTAAGTCATAATGCTCGATGTTTTGCATTCACACTTTCTCAAATCTTGCAGAGATGCATTTGAGCCCATGTGGCTGCCACTTCATTGCTGCCAGTCTTTATCAGCTGGCAAATCTTTGACAGCAAGGATGTTACATACAGTAACATATATACACACACACATATATATACATACACAATAGTGTGACTTGAACAGATTTGACAAAAAAACATATTTACTTTTCCTACGTGCTTACAAACAGTTATTCAAAAGAGTACAGAAAAGTAAATTAAGAATACATATTCCACCCTTTGAAGCAATTTCCACTTTGTCTAACAGAAGCTTGCCTAGTGTCTGCAAAGTTATAAACAAACGAGTTTCTGAGAATAAACTTCTCTACACTGTCTGGAGCAACAGCTTATCTTCCAACTCCAGGGAAAAGAGCATTCATAACAGATTATTCCTTGATTCTGTTACTGAAAACAAATCACTTTTAGCATTTTAACAACTGTAATTTTCTCCTCATTGTTCCTGAGGTAAAATCTAGACGAAACACAGATTTGTGTTCAAATTATGATGTACAAATCCAGAGGGAAAAAAAAAAAGTGAAACTCTTATTTTTTTTTTTTTAAATCAGAGCATATTTTACTTGTGATATAGCATCCTTAACCACTGATTGCCATTATCCCACACAAACCAGTAAGAAAGCTAATGAAAGCACCTGATGCATTACAAAAAAATAAAGTACATTATAGTGTTTCTGTTAGATAGTGTGATCATGAGGCTAAGAACAGCCCAGATTGCTAGCTTCGTAATGGAGGACCTTGAAGTAATTCCAAATTTCCTCAGCTATGCTCAGATTTTAAACTTTACATTAGCCCATTTTCTCAGCAGTTACTTCTTTTAAACCCAAGAGCTTTAAATGTTTGTTTGATAGATCAGCAGTGATTCTGAAAAATACTGTTGAAGGAAATGGTCCCAGTTTCCTGAGAAAAATAAAAAGTATGATAAAAGCAGAGGTACTTAGAGAATGTTTAAAAAGATGATGACTTCTCAATCCAGATAACATAATTACAGTGAAATAGTGTGAAAAATAAGGTCACGCACTCAGAGAATGGCAAAAAAACCCACAACGTTGCTATTACTTGAGATATCACCAGTTGGGAACACACAAGAGGCTTATTACAGGTTTATTCTCTGCTCTACCAATTTGTGCTCCCATGAACAGTTTGACCCTAAGATGTATCAGCTGAAGTGTCAGTAGAGCAAGAAAGTATTAAAAACACCAGGGAGGTTCCTGCAGTAACTAGTGGCATGGAAGTTGAGCTTAAGTTTGGATAGTTTACTTAAGAATAGAACAGTAAGAGAAGCTAGCTGTATTTCAAGTAGTATTTTAAGTACCTCAGGAGGATAAACACCATCACAATTGCTAAATTCACTTGGGTATGCTGGAAAAAAGAATGGATACAAATAGGATCAGATATGTTTTGACTGAGAAAGATTTTTCAGTATTATGGTGAGGTTCTGAATTCACTGCAAGAACAACAGTAGCAGATCAAAATATAGCCAGCTCAATTTCAGGAGGGCATAATCAGTCTATAAAAGCAATTATGGAATATGTATATATATTTTTATGTATGTATATATATATTCCATTATATATATATACAGTTTTTTATATATATATATATAATGGAATATATACATACATTCTCATCCCCTGAGAATATATATATATATAATAATAATAATATATAATGGAATATATATATATATTATAATATATAAATATATAGTATAATTATATGTGTATTATATATATATTACTGTGGCCTCTGTTCTCAGGGGATGGGAGCAAGTAAGTCAGGAGCACATTCCTCATCTTACAACTCCGAGGCAATGCAGAAACCAACCAGCAGGTTTGTTGTTCCAGGTTTTCTGACACAGGCACAAAATACACACCTTATGCATTAGAGGCTACAGTAGAGCTGGAAGAGTTAATTTTGAGTTTGCGATTCTATTAGGAACTTAGACATCCAAGACTTAATATATCACAGGTTCCAAATTCCTGGGACTTGAAAAGCTTGGAACTTGTCAGCTTCAATGCAATTTGTTTTTCCAAATCCAAATCGTTTTTAAAAGATGTTCTCATTTTATATAGCATTAAGCACAAAAAACAGCAATCCTTTACCGTTCTGATAACTGTCTGCCATAATATTTATTATTTACTAAAGCTTGACTGTTGCTATTTTCTGAATTTAGGTCTGAAAAAAGACCGATTACTTCAGCTATGAAGAACTTGGCTTACAAAAAAGAAGATATTTCTTATAAACCATATGGTTCATGAAGTAATAATGTAATATAGGATCAATACTAGCTCCATTCAAGTCAACAGGGACAAGATTTCATCCCCCAGAATCTTCTGTTTTAGGAACACTGCTTCAAATCCTCCAGCATTGATGGATTTAGAAGCTTATATTAAGAAACAGTGCAAATGACTCAGTAAAGTAACTGATTTAACAGGTCCTTACAGAAAATATCTATTAGAAACAAATACAAGTTAAATATAAGCAAAGAAATCTCAGCCTTGACAATTAGAATTCTAGGAAGAAAAAAACCCACAAAGTAAAACAAAAAAAGACCCAAAGCAACACGTGTAGCTTTCAAATGAGGTTAGCACAAGTTCCAAACTGGTGAATTCCAGGATGACATAGGGTGAGTTTTCACAAGAATGAACAAGAAAAAAAAAAAAAATAATATTGCAGTACTATTACACCCTTTTTCAGGTTGGAAATTACAGCACACAGATCAAATGCTTGCTATGTATCTCACACAACACAAGACAGAACACATTCTTTTTCATGGTCTTCAGCACTTATCCTGATTTAAAAAACGTGGATTCTTTTTTTTTTTTTTTTTTTTGCCTTCAGTATCATCAAAAGGGATCATCACAGCAAAGCATGTGCTGAACCTGCTGTTTTCTGCTCCAGAGGAGGGAAAAGACAATGCACATTTGGAGACATTCTGTTAATAATCTTCAAGTCTTCACCACAGATGCACTTTTAAAATCATCCTATATAATATCACCATTTTATGAGTACTGTGAAGATGTGTACACTTGGCTGTCCCATAAATCTGCCTTTCATGCCATCTCTATTACCTCAATCAAACTGAAAACAAAACCTTTACTTACAAGAATATCACTACGAGTTTGCACTTGCAAATTATATCCTATTGTCTCATGCCTGCAGCTACTAATAAGCCTGGGGTTTGATTGTTTTCAGCTGAATGCCAGAAGACAGCAGAAGGATTTTTCCTCCATGAATCTGAAGCTGACAGCCAAACAGTCTGGCCACAATCCAGAACTACCCTGTCCCTCTCTTAGCAGACAGACATGTCTGCATGCATATGTGCCTGCACTCGTGTGGGCGTTCTCCCACAGACATCTACACCAACGGGTGCTTAGGGAGGGGCACACAAGCCAGAAAAGGAAGCTGTGGGGGAAGAAAGAGGCAGCCATGCTCTCACCCATGAGGGAGGCGGTAACGGCCTACAGAAAGGCCGGAGACATTTCCAAGCAGAAGGGTTATTTTAAACAGAGTTGTGTTGATACCATAATGGACAGAGACTCTGAAAAAAAGTGACTTCTGGATTTTTCACAAACTTCTAGGCCAAATTTTCCTCAAGTTTGATGCACAGTAACAACCACCTCCATGTTGTGTGTGTGCATATATATACACACACAAGGACACTAACAGGTATCAAATTGCGCAATAAATAAATACACAAAACTACTGCAAAATTGAGCATAAATAACACGAAATAAAACATTATAAACGTTTTCACACATACAACAAACAGAAGTACGTACAGCGAGAGCTGCAGCCTGCAGGGCTGGGGTCTGGCTGCTGACTGGCAGGATGAGAGAGCAACTCCTGCTCTGCTCAGTGTTGGTGCAGTATGCCTGCTCTTCCTTTCACGGCAGCAAGAACAGTTTGTGGGAACCACATCCCACTGTGGCATCTCAAGCAGGATTTTGCATGAGCAGTGCAAGACTGACTCAGGAGACAAGCCGACCTGTTTAACCATTCAGGGCCGTGTGTGATCTAAAGCACAAGATCTGTGTGTTGGCTGTGCTAACGAAAAAATGTTTGCATATGTTTTGGCCAATGATATTTAAGTTGGGCTCCACCTATGCAGAATTTTTTTTTTTTGGGGGGGGGGGTCAGTTAGATGTTTCCTTGGAAAACAATATAAATCATTAGACCATACAATCTGATTCTCTTCTGCTGGTGTTTCATGTAATCGCTCCCTTCTATGGCTTTAGGAATAAGAGGACAGAGGAGGAAAGCAATTTTGAAGAGGTTTAAATATGCACGTTTTTCTATAATCATTGGTCTGCATCTGGGAGAACAATGTGTTTCCCACCCAAGGCAGTGCTTCTGGGACAAGTGGCAAGAAGCCATTTCCCCGCTAGATTTGCTATTGCCTTGCCTTCGAAAGCACATTTCACCACTTCAGTTAACTGTGTCAAATGAGATACCACATGAGTGAGCTCTGTGCAAATTGCCTCTCACAGCAGTCTACATTCCGTGCTCAAACATCACCTTCCCTAACCTCCGATTGTTCTCTGTTTCTTTTCATTAAGTCTATTCAGTTCTTCTCTCTAATATCTGTGTCTTGGCTGACTGTCAGCTGACTTCTTCCTGCCCCTTTCAACGATCGCAAGACATTACTCAGCTATCGGTGCTGTACAGCTGAAACAAAAGCTCTCAGTCAAGTGAAAAGACTGCAGCACACTACCTATGCTATTATTTTGCCTTCCCTTACCTACTCCGTGCTGTGTATTTCTGAGAAAGATTTATTTCCCAAATTAATTACACATATATAACCAGTCTTCATTCTGAAATCCTCACAAGCTATTTCCTCCATTGCAAGCAAAGAGACAGATAGAACTGTTTGCCCTTATCTCTAGATAAACGCTACAAACATAAACTTTTTCCTCTCTCCATATACCACGTAACACATTTTTCCTACTGTCTTCCCACACAGATTGAAGAGTCTACAGCAGCTGCACAAAAACCTGCATCAGACTTTCCTGCTCTTTTTGGAAGGAAAGACAGAAATTGGCAATTGTGTGTTTGCTTATTTTCTGTGTTAGCTTAATAAGGTATATTAAAAAAAGACTTTAATTTCAAACGCAAGCTTTTTTCATCAGTTCTGGTTACTCCAACCACTTTTCTTGATATACTCAAACTTTCTTGCTCAGAGAGCTCTGCCTCTATGCTGGGGATGGAGGCAACAGCTCTCACCCTACATGTTCTCAAGGACTGTAACCTCTTGCCACCTGAAACTGTGCTGTAAGAAATGAACAAGCAGTAAAGTTCTCACTAGCTTTCAAAAGCCAAGACAATCAGCTTGCAAAATGACTTTCTACCCCTTCTGTCCATCTAATTACAAAAGGGAAGATACCTTTTCTTAGCATCAATAAGCAGGGATGAACAGCCTTTGCAATCCTCAATTCTCATTTAGCATAACTGCAGATAAATAGTTTTATTTATGTATAAAACTATGCATACGTACACAAATACCCTCCAAATAACCTCCAACACAAGGTACAGCTGCCATCCATGCCAAGTGCCAAAAAATCATCAGAAAAATTATCATTGCTCAAAAAGCAAAATAACAAAAACAACCAAAACAACTATCTGGCTTTTCAGCATAGCTCTCATTTCGAATTTCACGACTTAAATCCATGATGGATTAAAAGGGACTAACAAATGTAATCCCAGGATGGAACCGATGGAACAGCTTTAAATCAGAGAGGGAATTTAGGTTAGATGTTAGAAAGAAATTCTTAACTAAGAGGGTGGTGAGACAGTTGAACAGGTTATGGATGCCCCATCTCTGGTGGCATTCAAGGCCAGGTTGAATGGGGCGCTGGGCAGCCTGATGTGGTGAGCAGTAACCATGCTAATGACAAGGATTGGAACTGGATGATCTTTAAGGTCCTCCCTCCAACCTAAGCCATCCTATGATTCTTTGCTGGATTTTAAGTAGTTTTATTCATCTAACTTAAAATCAGCTAGAATATCTACAATTTTGTCAAGCTTCACAAAGACTTGAATCATTCTCTGACTAGTAAGCATAATTTACTCAAGTTGAACACTTATTTAATAAATGATGATTAATTGCTTAAGTCTTGCTCTTGAGTTACATGCCTGAACAGCCTGGGAGTCTGCTGCTGTAAATTACTCCTAAACTTTGCTATTCCATCCCATCCCATTGCCATGGAAGTCTCAAAACCTGTCTCAGATGAATAATTGTGGTAATAACTGAAATAAACTGAGATGTCTTGTTTTTATCACTATTTGAACTACTACCAGAGAAAATGAGGGACTTGGGAAAAAAAAAAAGTTACAAACATCCATCTGATACAAAAATCAAAGAAACTTTGATGTTTAAAGTAAAGTGACCACAACTCAAAACTGGGTTCAAATTTTTATAACCACATTTTTAATGCAAATAGGATTTAAAATGTATGACTAATTGGTCTCATTAAAATCACCCTTTCGAATTTACATATGTTAATGTTTGCCAAATTATCATTTATCTAAGTAATTATGTCACCCTAAGTTACATGATACATATCATATATAGTAGGAATAAGATGGAAAAAAAATGATAAACTATTCCTGATCATTCTGAACAAGCTTTTCTCCTTGAGTAATCTCATGACAAGCTTGGGTACAGGGAGAAATTAGCAACAAAGAATCAACACACCTTCCATGTCGATGTATCAAAGGTGCAGGGTCAATACCACAAAGTATTTTCAGAGCAAAGCAAGCCTTGTCAGCTTCATCACAACTTGTATCCTCTAATAGAAATGACAGTGAATCGCAGGAAAGTGCTTCGAGAAGCTTCCATTATAGAACTAACGTCCTCCTCTGTCCCAGCCAGGTCTTTGACTCTGAAATTCTCTGTGCCACATACACCTCTGAGCTGAGGAAGCAGAGTCAACATTAGGAGCCCTCTTCGGTGCAAACGAGCAATAATTGAAATTTACTCTTTTCTGAAGAGAGCAGTAGCAGTGGGGAGAGCTAAGAGAGCACTGGGAAATGCCTCTCCATGGCACTGTTATGCCCTATGTAATGCTTCAGAACAAACACTGGAGGACAATCCACCACAATTCCCCAAGCTCTGGGAGCCTGGTTGGTTTGTGTGCCATCCTCCACAGCTGCAACTCTTTCTGTGCAGCCTCTATTACTTAGTAACCAACCTGCTCCTCATAGGGTACTTTTCCAGCCTTCTCCAAGACCTGAACTGAGGATGTTTTGGAGAGCCTTTTATGCTACTTCATTAGTTCTACTCAGTATAAGGGGAGATGGATCCTGAATAAATGACCTCCTTTAGACATCAGTGCTTTGATCAGAAATCTACTGCAATTAGTCTTTTTTCTTTTGTTTGCAGTAAGTGCTAGGCCAGGCCTAGAAGAAAGACTAGTTAGAAATAGATAGCAGTTATCAGTTTTCATTAAAAGATTTCCATTAGATCATTTTTTTTTTTCCTCTGCAAGAAAAATACTGCAACAGCTTTAATGAGTATCTTGGCAGAAGAAATCATAATTTAAATGAGGTGTTATGTTTTTGGCTAGGTTAATTTTCTTCGCAGAGGCTTGAACGAAGTTGCATTTTGGATTTTTGATGATTGGTGATAGCACACCAGTGTTTTAGTTGTTGCTCAGCAGTGCTTACAAAGAACCAGGGACTATACTGCTCCTTGTACTGCCCTGCTAATGAGAAGCTGGGGTACATAAGAGGCTGGGAGGGGACACAGCCAGGACAGCTGACCTCATCTCAACCAAAGGGATGTCCCGGACCATTAGAGCATTATGCACACTGATAAAAGCTGAGCTAAAAAGAGAGGAAGTGAGGGGAACTTTGGAGTTGACTGCATTTGTCTTCCTGAGAAACTATTACACATGATAAGCTCTGCTTTCCTAGAAGGGACTGAACATTTGTCTGCCGATGGAAAGTAGCAAATGAATTCTCTGTATTGCTTTGCTTGCACATGCAGTTTTTGTTTTATCTAAAAAACACTTTTTATCTCATATGTCTTGCACTTTTGTCTTTCCGATTCGCTCCCACACCCCATGTAGGGAGAGCAAGTGAGCGGCTGTGTGGTCCTTAACTGCCTGCCAGATATAAACCACAACAAGATGACACATTAATATCTAAAAAATAAACTCTCCATGCTTTGGGGTCTCCTCTTCATAACTGAGCTCTGTATGCACAATGCACCTCTGCTGAATAATGACTTTGAATAATCACAAGCGACATGAAGTAACAGCAACATAACACAGAAAGCTGAATCTTCACCATCACTGCAATCTCTCCCACAGGGGCTAGAATTCCTCGTTCCACACTGTAAAATACTGTTTGTGTTGGAAATAATTTTATCTTGTCGAATTTAAAAGTTCATATTCATAGGTTTTTCTGATTAATGAAATGGCTCAGACAGCCGGCAGCTTCTTCCCAATACCAAAGAAGAAGTGGATGGGTGCCAATTTACCATTACTCAAACTAGTAACTTCCTATGTCTGACTGCTATTATTCCTTTGCCTGTGACCAAGCCACTTAATGAAGTGAAATTAATTTACAGTAATAGGAAATTCTCAAACTACATGAAAGCACAAGCTCTAATACGGAAAGAACAAATGGCCTTTTCATGCAAGGCTGACCACAAGCATTGTAAAGAAATTTGAAAAGACTTTATACCTTTTAATGTAGGTATGGTATTAGCTGAAACAATATAATGCAGTAAATGTGATAAATCATCAAATACCTCTTAGAAGCAGAAAACACCAACACCATTTTCTCCTTTTGTCACTCAGCATAATCTTCTCATTTACATATAAATGTATGACACATGTATTTTGTAAAGATAAACTAAATTCTCATCATCCTTCAAATCCTTTCTAACAGTTCTATCACTATCCCCATGACAAACTGACAATAGAAAACCAGGAACAGGGAGGTTTGTCATTTATTTTGCTTATTTCTCCTTTGCCACTGTATGCATCAGCACGCATTAGAATTGAAGTAAATATGGTTATCCTAACTGGCAAAATATAGCTCAATTTTTTTTCTCAAAAAACACATTATCTATAAAATTCTGTAAAAGGTTGAAATCATAACTCAAACACACCATAGTCTTGTATTTCTTTTCATGTAGGAAAAGCATCCCTTCTGCGCCTCTGCCCTAAAATACAAATGGAGAGGAAGAAGAGAGGGAGGGGAGGAAAAGAGGTTTGCAAGAGCCACAATAGACATGACTGATATTTTTCAAAGTAAATTTATATATTTGAAACAAGTAACATGTCTAATTATTCCTTTCTACATAGCCCTAGTATTTCCTTTAATGTCCTCAAATGCTGTACTCTCACATCTCTTTTTCAAGCCCCCTTTTATCCTTTGGTTTCCAACAAGGCGCTTAACACAATACTTCAATTCATCTGGGTGCTATATAAAGACAAAAGCCATCACACAAGCATTCATGTATTCAGATACTCTTACTGCACATACGTGGAAGAATATTGTTGATTTGTCACTTGAATATTACTACCACTTCCCTCATCACCTTCTCCCCAAAATGATATGAAGACAATCTGAGACTTCTAGTGCGCTGTCACAAGCTGTGGCTTTTTTTGTTTTGCTCTCCCCTCCTACCAAACAGTGGTGGGGAGAACAGGATAAATATTTTACCTTTAAAGCACCTCAGCTCACAACAGGAAGCTGCAGAGACTCTTCTACTCCAAAAGCCGAGCCTGTCTTTCCTACTTACAGGTTATGTCCAGCTAGGGTCAACTTATCACTAAAGAAGTGTTGCAAATACTTTGCAAATAGTAATCAATTAGAAAACTAATGTGTTGTCCTCTGTTAAAAAAAAAAACAAAAAAAAAAAAAAAAAAAAAAAACAAAAAACAACCTGAAGCCTTTTTTTTTTTTTTTTTTTTTTTTTCCTCCAGGAGATTGTTAACAGTTCATTGAATTACCTCGTAGAAACCGGGTTTGTTTCCTAGCAGCTTCAGAGATTCTTATTCAAGGTATGGCCTCCTGCCCAAAGTATAACAGCTCTGAAAGTTAGAAGTGGTTTCCTCTGTACTTACAGCCTTTCTTGCACACTTTTACTAAGGAATATATATATACAATCTGAATCAATAGAACAATCTCTTGCCATTGTCTGAGAAAATACCTGTTCAATACAGATGCAAATTACATAGGACAACTGCTTTGGCAGTAAGGCAATTATGTATTCCTTTGCAAGCACAATATAAACTCACTTACAAAGACAGAAAAAGTGAGATATGGGAAGGAAAGTCTTTACAAGATACCAAGTCATGCCTAGCTAAGAATAATTCAAAGAACTTTCTCCCCCCGTATTCATCTTCTTGCTCAAATAAATTGAAAATCTCCTTAGTCTACTTGGTATTACAAATTAATTCTTTCAAAAACATTTCAGGACTACTGGTTTGCTTCTGTCACTGTCTGGCAGTGCATCTAAATCTTCAGTAACTCAAATGCAGTATAGATGCTACCCCACTAAAGCTGAAGAGCATGCTTTGGTTTTACAATGCGTTCAAAGCAATTTTTCCTCATCCTAGACGAAAATGAATAATCTTCAGCTACCAGTCAAAACAGCTCAGAAAAATATATATAATGAATAATAATTCAGTACTATGAATAAATTAAAAAAAGACAAGAGAATCTAACCTAATGGTCTTAGTGGATCCACACCACTTGCAGCATTCTCTCAAAGCAGCATTTGCTAACATGTCTCACCATGTATACATTAAAAAAAGAAAAAATGTGTTTTAATCACAAAAGCAATCCATGTCTCTGACATCCTGTATGACATGTGAAGGCTACAGGGATGAAATGTAACTTTGCATATTAACAACGTGCTTGCAAATACTACTTTTTTAGTAAGCATGGTGCATTCATTAGAGAAAAAAAGAATCTAGTACTCTGTTTTTCCTTCTACACACAGTATGTTTTCTATAATAAACAGATAAATAACAATAAAAACTCTAGTTTGAAGTATTTTTACAGGGTACGTGTGTATGCATTTCAGCAAATATATTGTTATGAAAACAAGCAGCTTCCCTGAGATTACCACATACTCTTTTAAACTCCTTGACCTTCCCAGATTTCATTTTTACCCTTGAGCAGGTGATTCAACATTTAAATACTTGGTTGCCCAGAATAAAGGTAGATAATAATGCTTCCTTAGATCATAAAGCTGCTATATAGGTAAAATTTATTAATGTTTGTAATATTCTGAAACTATCAGGGCGAAACTCAGAAAACTACAGAAGATGCAGATGCATACTTGGGGGTACAAAGTTCTCATTTTAAATTTAAAGCTAGAAACTTTAAAACACCATTAAAAAAAAAAAAAAGAAAAAAGGAAAAGAAAACAACTATGGCTGGAAATTTTTATATATAAAAGTTAAGAGTGTATGACTCATGTTATGATTTGCCCAATAAATTCTCCATGAAATTGCACCTTAATATAATGTGGGCTCCAGCCATCAACTACCAGAAACTGATCATCTGATAGCATCTGATGGTTGCTCATGAGACACAGAAGCCTGGAAAGCCATAGCAGAACAAGGTCACTTCTGAGTAGTACTACAACAAATACCAAGACTGGATTGAATAAAGGAGAATCCTGAATCATAAACACAGCTGCACGGAGCACAATTACTTGTGAGCAGAAGTCATCTGCAGGCAGTCGCATATGACTTCTAATGAGTAAAGTATAAAGCATTTTGAAACCCAGGTACAGCTGTTTGGTGTTGCTTGTTTAAAAATCCATGCAGAAGTCAGGAGGTTCTTCCTAAAACCAGGGACTCTGAGCCTCGGGTTTATCAAAATATTGGTTGGATTGGTGCAAACAACTCCTCCTAACTACAATATGCCTCAGAATTTGCTCGCTTGACATTGAAAATGAGAAGTCAAACTTCTTTTGCTAATTTTCATTAAGGAAACACCTCTAGACTCTCATAATAGAAAAGTCCAGAAAGAACTCCATCTCTTACCTGGAACTACCAGCTTTGATCTGAATAAGAAGTCAGCCCAACTTTCTCAGATCAGAACTTCCATCCTTGATCTGAAGCATATTCCTAATAACTACTTCATCAAATCTAATACGTTTCTCACAATCTCTCACTTTTGACAAAATAACTAACTTAATCCATCCCTTCTACAACAGTTAGTTACAACCAGTGAAAAAACCTCTAAGACTAAAAGTTTTATTTCTTTCGTCCCCTCATCTCCCCTCCCAAAAATCTCCTCAGCATTGCTGCTCAGCTTCCCAACTCCTATATTTCAATTTTTTGGATACGTTATGTAGCGGAAGCTCATTAGGATCACAGATAATTTTGGGAAAAAAACCTGCGAACTACCTGGTTTGCAATAAAAGAACGTAGAGAACTTACAGAATCCTGAGTTCAGAATGCCTCCACATCTCAGTATTTAGCAAAAAAATAAATTGTGCTGACAATCCCTAATACTCTTCTGTCTGGATGCATTATCTTGAAGTGGAGAAATGACTTTCTCTGTTGAAAACAACTTAAAATCAACTTGTTGGTCTGTGGCCGAGCACCTTTTGAATAGGGCCTATGGATATTTATACTTACTGAGAGTATTAATATTTACCACCATTACGCTTGTTAGTTTGAAACTGATGCATTATGGCAAATGCAAGACCATGAAAAAAATAGTGCTCAATTGATCAAGTGTAAATGAATATGAACATTATATTTTGTAAATGCATATATATTGGGTGTTTGTTCACATACACGTATTCCTATGTTCTAAAAGCTTTGGTTGAGAGCAACATAGAACTAATTACAGTGAATGTTTTGCCTTCAAGAGAGAAAACGATATCTCAAATTAAATGTGGTACTAAGGGACATGGTTTAATTGACAATATTGGTAGTAGGTAGATGGTTGGAGTAGATGATCTTACAAGTTTTTTTTCCAATCTCAATGATTCTATGAGTCTACAAAATTACACTCTAGCATTAAGTCTTATTCCCACCCCCCCCCCCCCCACCAGTATTCCATAAATATTCTCCTATACCTATTTGTTGTTTGAATACTCTTGATTTTGGCTTTTGCTCCGTTACACTGTTAAAAGAAAATTGGCAGCTGAACACACGAATGCTCTGGGATAATACTTGGAAGTCACTACTAGTGGCAGGAATAAACTGCATACTGATGCCCCCATGTAATAGTGTTCAATATAAAACGCTCTGTTCAACACCTTATAACTCTGTTACTTTCTGTTGATTGGCATGGCAAGAAAATACCTTGCTCTTCTTTCTCTTTAAGAAGAGATAGGGAAAGATAAACAAAACTTTAAACCCAAACTGAAAAGCCATTTCTTCAGCAAGGACTTGCTTACAGACCACAGAAGGAGAGATGAAAAAAGGTGCTAGCTCTTGAAGGATGCAACAGCATCACACTCATATTACCAAAGGGAAAAAAAAGCAGAAAAAATAGTATCTCATGTTAGACACAAAAAAATAACATTTATCACTATTACCCTCATAAATAACCAAAGGTGTACTTTTGTTTTTTCCCCCCACTAGAAAGTGTTTCTCTAGTAAATAATTAATAGTTTTATACAAAAAAAATGTTTCTCTAAGTGTCAGCTCTTCAAATCTGCAACCTATTTGTATTTACTGTCACGAAATAAATCATCTTGCAGAATTTTTGGTAGAAAATCCTTCTAAGAAATCAAAGCATCTCATAAAACACTTTTTTTTTTTTTTTCAGATAAAAAAGAACAGAAAATATATGAATATAATTTATATCTTTAATATTTACACAAAACGTATCTTCATTTCACTTGTGAAAACAGATTTGGGGAGAGCGTGATAAAACTCCTGCAATGTGTGGACCTTCCTACATCTGACACTAGATCAAATACAGTCAAGGTGCACTCCCATCATTTATTATGCATCCAGTATGATTGGATTTTCATTGTCTGAAATTATAAAAGTGAGATCCTGAGGATATCTGTATTTTACATATCCATAATTCATATACAAGGAAAAGCTAAATAGAGTCTCGAGACTAGATGGGTGAGGGTTATGTTTCACAGCAGAAAATGAAAACAAGTCTGTAATAATCTTTGTGTAACAGTGCACAAGGTGTTCACAGAAAAGACATCTCAGTGCTGTGGTACTTGGGATCATTTCAGCTCATGAAAGCATCTGGACATAACTCACTGATTTCAACAAGCATCATATACATGTCAATGAATTTAAACAACATCTCTCCTAGTTACTGCACTGTGTCCAGTCAATATCAAGAAGTAAAAGGCAATACTAAAACTGAACACTGTTCCAGTGCCACTGCCATAGCTCCTCTCTCACTAACACCCTGCTAGGATGTCTAAACCCTGCTGCTGGTAGAGGAGCATTTCTAAAAACCAAATTCAAGATGGGACAGAAGGTTATGCTATTAGGTGACACAGTTTCCACACTTCCGTGCTCTCCCATCATTGAATGTGTTCACTTGTTTTCTATAGACATAGTGTTTTGTGGGTGTCCTGAAATGACCTCTCCATTTCTGCGGACTGTTATGGAAAATCAGTGCAGTAGCAATGGAGCCAGGCAAAAGGGCAAAGAAAAAGGAAATGGAGTATGTTTGACCTGGGAAGCCAGAGTGGGACACACGAAGAATAACAGATCTCCTAACAGAGGTTGTTTTTCTTGTTTTTTATTTTCTTAAGTCTATTTTCTTTGTTTTTACTACTTTGCACCACTCCATTCTTTCCAAAGGCCCTAAAAAATGGTTATTTCAAAGTGCCAATTTCTGACTGATGAACATTTCTTTCAGAAAAGAAATGACATTCAGATTGAGTGATGGTGTAAATGCCTTTTGGTCTTAACTGCCCAGTTCTTTATTTAGTGAAAAAGAAAGTCCTTTCAATTAAACAGCAAGGGGGAACTTTTCAGAAGACAAGTCAGGAAAATAGCACTAATGACTCATAATATTAAATCTCTTTCAAAGCCAGTAAGATTTTTGTGAAGCGCAGTTAGCCTTTTGATGCATTTCACGCAGCCCTATGTAATGTCTTGAAACAGCGATTCCAGTACTTTACTTTTTATAAGTGATTGTCATGAAATGATCACTACTGTCAACCCGAGTATCCCATGCCAGTAGGTGACTACGGCCCAGTCCTTTAGAGAGATCTGTACTGTATTCAGTACCACTTAATGACTTTTCACTTAGGTAATAAAGATAAATGTGGTAATGAACAACTTATTATATTTCCAGAATTTTTTTCCTAGCATTAGACACATAGAAGTTTTTCCTTCTTGTGCACTTCTGAGAGATTTACCTCAGCTAAGTTTAGGTATCTAAAATTGGGTTCCCAATCCAAGCAGCTCACTAGAATACCGAATCAATAGAAGTAGACACTCAACTCCAGAGTCATTTAACCTATTCAAGAGAAGCCTAGTGAATCATGCTTTGGAGGTGTCTGTCCTTTAATTACAGAGCAAACCTAGATGGTAAGGTTAGAGAAGGCTTCTCTATTAAAGCCTTTCCTTGTTTGCCCAGACATTGTGGCTTACTGTAGCTTGGAGATGCTCCAACCAAGACATGCCACGAGCAGCCCAACAAGTAATGGATGAAGTGCTGCCAGGAGATTCAGCTTCTCAGCCACGTCCCTGAGCACTGGTGATGAACACAGCAGACTACCCACAGCAGCAAAGCAGCAGTGGTGCCAAAGCCTGCTCTGTCTATGCCAAATCTTCTTCCCATGGTGTTGTAATCACAGATGATAGATAGGACACACTGCTCTCTAACAGCAGCTGGCATCTCCTCCCCGCTTGCTCTTCTGGTGACAATTGAAGTACGAGGCACAGTTCTCCAAAACTCTTCACATTTTGGCGCTTTTCCCTCCTTCCACTTCTGATCATTGGACCTCCTGGCTGTGTTCTACCCCCAGGGTCACAGAACCTGCAAAGTCCATGGGAACAGCACTAACAGAAGGCAAGCAGAGGCCAGGCACCAGGGACTTTCTAGAGGGGCATAAACATAGCAGCAAAGTGTGAAGACCATTTAGAACACATATGTGAACTTCATAATCCAGAGTAGAAAATTCCACAACCAATCTTCAAATACTGAGAGTTGGTTGTTGTCGTTGAAATAAGAAAAAAAAAATTGTCCATTTTGTGATTCCACATCAGTGTAAATCCTACTATCAAGGAACAACTGCAGTATGAATCATACAATGAAAGGCTCAGAGAACCACTATTATTTGTGAATGTCTGCTCTATACAGCCTAAGAAATGCATTCCTGCCTGCCTGAGTCATAATGGAAGAGCAGTCATTGAGCAAAGCTCCTAAGCACGTTATATATAATTAAGATTATTCTGAGTTGTCTCTCACTCCTGTTTCTGAAACCATCTCTCCCTTCAGATTCAGCTAAACACAAGCTTAGGTACTTTACTGAAAGAATCCCCATAGTGGTTGAAATTACTGATTTCACAGCTTTATGTATTAGTATAGCATGAAATTCAAAAACATCATCTGAAATAATGAATTATATAATAATAAAACAATAAATAATATTGTTTGAATTAAAACAAAAAAACATGTATTGACCCAAGAAACAAGTAATCTTAGAGTTAAAAAAATAATTTTAGAAGTTCCAAAATTCAAATGCCACTAAGAGGGACAATGCAAGTAGTACTTGGAAGGGTAACATGAAAGGTTATTTCTTCTTGTCCCTTGGGCTCACCACACCCTTGCCTTCCACAATATGATGTTTGCTCTCTTCCCTATTTTCCTTGATAATCTCTGCAAATGTAGAAGGATCTCAAAATAGATGCTTTCAAAGTTGAGATGAGATTTCTTTTTTTATCCTATTACACAACAAATAGTAATGATTCATATATATGTGTGTGTGTGTGTGTGTGTGTGTGTAAAAGTGATGTTATTAACATTAAGTCTTCCTGATGATATAATGCGGGCCCCAGAAGAAAATATCACCTTGCAAAACTAGAATCAAAGCTTCTATGACACTGTAATTTCTCTCCATGAACATGATTACTTACAGTATCATTTTCTACCAGCAATAAAGCAGATAGTTGAGGATTTCATCAACTACATGTTACTTACTGAAAGGAAGCTTCTCTTCCGATTTAAAAGAAAAAGAGAATAACTTTGACTGCGACTCATGACACATCTGTAACGCATTGCTTTTTTCATATAATGTGCCTATAAAATGAAAACTTTACCAGTTGATATATCATTTGAATTTACTGATGCTTCTTTGATACTGTTATACAAGAAATTTTAACAAGTTACAGATCTTTCAAATGTTGTAGGTCTTTTTCCCTACAATTCTCTTATACTTCAAGAATAATTTTAGAAAGACAAAGCTACCTGATTTATTCCCAGCATAATTCAGAAGTAGAATTCTTGCTTTATACAGGTTGAAAAAAAAAAAAAAAAAGCCTTTCTTTACAGAAAAGGTTTTGCTGAGGATGAGAGGCAGGGTGTGTTGTATATTATAAGGTACATATCTTCTTTTAGTACCACTTTGAAATGCTTTGTCATTTCATAAAATATGTGCTTTTTGTGACTGATAAAGTTTGTACCTCATTCAGGAACTTATACGCCTTTCACATCTACTGGCAAGGCAAATTATATACTGCTATAATTTTCTGCGGTTCTGCTTAGAGTTCAGTGAATAACAACTTTTGTTTGTTTAGCAGACAAATTTTTAAAAAATGCACATGACCTTGTTCCAAATGGATTGAAACGGTTTCTGTAGCAACGCATTTCAGACAAAAATTAGAAATTCAGTTTTAGGTCAACTGAAAAACTCATTCAAACCAGAACTCTGCCTTTGAGTCTTAAAATATACCTTTTTAAAAAAATGTATATATATTGTTTGGAAGTGAGATAGAAGTCAAAGCTCTGCATTTAGAAAATGTCAAAACATTTTCTTTTTTCTAAAAACAGTGTTTTATTCTGAAGTGACCAATAATGCTTGTGTTATATGCAGGGCGGTAGGGGAGTATGACTGGGAAACGTCTGGAGCTGTGCTTCCGTACAGTTTTGTCTTTGACTTCGTTACAGCTAATGCATAATTTAAAATCACCATAAGGGCTCACCAAGCAGCTTACAATAGGTCTTTGGAAAGTGAGATAAATCCCTTCTGTTCATTTTCCATCTCTGTTTGGACTGAGTGTAGCCAGAACATAATTTGAGTATGAACTGCATTAAGAAAGTGTGGGGACATCATTATAAATATACTTTATATTTCTTCATTGTAGCACACTGGAACAGCTTCTTGTAAATCTCAGGAGGTTTTTGTTCAAATGCAATCACTAAACATAAGAGATTTTTGGCACAGCCTTTTAGCTTCCAGCAGAACTGCAAGTTATGTATTCCGGCACAGCTGAGGACTTCCAATAGAAACGTCATTTTTTAAGGCATGGATCAAAATATTAAGTACCACCTTTTCTGAGAACAGAGCTTAGTAACACACGGCCTTGCCTCTCACATTGCTTTTAATTGATGCCAACGTTAATGGGCTTGGCATTTTTATTGCATGCACTGTGCATTCACCCACCAGTGGGTCTGGCCACATCTGAAGTTGCTCCACCAAAGCAGAGATTCATTGTGGGGAGGTCATGCAGCCCACTAGTGGAAGTCCACAGCAGTATGCAGATTTCAAGGTTTAATAACCTTCACTTCATTAGTATGATTAAAAGCATCTGAACACCTTGTGTTGAGGGTTTTCTTGCATTGCAGTGTTTCCTCTTGAAACTTTGGAGTAAAGGATAATTGACAGAAATATCATGGAGAGTTTGGACTCAACATAAAACTGCATACCAATAATCAATTTGCATTTGAGAGGCTGAAAACTAAAAGTGTTCTCACTGGAGACATAAGAACTAGATGTCAAGACCCAGGCAGGTCACAATAGGATAAAGAAGAACTATACATACATCCTTCATGGAAACTTGAATGAGGTCAGGATTTCAAAGCTGTACACTCCTCCTCCACCCACTGGAATTCCAGTCATACATTTTGGCACAAATTACTGTTATTTTCTTGTTTTACGAAAATACTTTGATAAAGGCTTCAAAAGCGTTAAGCCAAAACATACCTACTTTAATGTTATTTTTCATCTTCTTCTTCTTGTGTTTATTTAGCATCTCTCGCCGGTTTTGAATTTCCAGTGCCTATACCTCATTAGACTAAGAACTTCAAGGAGAAAAAGGAAATTGCAAGATAAATAAAAATTGCAGCTTTTTGACCCACACTTACAGCTGAAAACTCTAATAATATATCATCAATAGCCCTGCAGAGAGGAAAAAACAGGTTCCACTATCGTTGGCTCCGCAGTAAAAGCGGATGCTTCTTTTGGAGAAAAACATACCAGAACTTTCTCCGTATTACTGTCATAAATCTTGGTGTCTACTCCACTTCTTAATGAAAACATAATATAGTTCTCTTGTAAAACTTCATATAAGATGTTTTCACCTGCTGAGTTTCATATGAGAACTCAAGACTAACTGTCAACAAGCAATAAGCACGTAAATATTTGACATAAATACAGGTTTGCCTTGTATTCGACTAGTGCTCAAGCAGAACCTTGAATAGTAGCATTTGATCCCTGGAAATTATTGAATTCCCACTTCATTTAAAACTCGAAGTCTTTAAGAATATCCGTACTACAAAGAGAAACAGACATTTTCATTTGTTTCTTTGAACAAGGCTTTAAATTGCTACGAAGCATTTCCCTTCCCAAAAGTTACCATAACTCAGTGTTGTGCCTCAAGCATGTAAGAAAATAAACCAAATTTAAAATGTAGGCCTCCTAAAGAGAACAAACAAAAATCCCAGTTCATCTGTGTGAGAGAGAAAGATTTTGTGGAATCAATGAACATTTTCAGAATTGAAATTACTATTTACCACTTTTATTGCACCTGAAATGTGAGACTCAAAAAGATTTACAATATGCCATAACTAAAGCTGAAGCCAGAACTTTTTAACTTATATTAAAAATATGATTTGCTTTGATATCAGCCTTTCCTTCAGGTGATGGATTCTTATAATAGGTGAAACTTTAATGCTTCAGCAATATTGGAAGCTCTCCTTTCCTGCTCAGACTTAACTAGTCCCAGAACAGGCAGAGCTACATTTTGTGCCATGGATTGCAAGCATCTCCACCACACAAAAACAAGAAAGTAAATAGAGGAATAAACAAGAGCATAATGAAAGATTAAGTGATTCATTCCACTCTTTTGGGTCTTGGAATGCTCTCTGATGCTTGTAAGTGTCAAATATCTTAAGAAAGGAAATTTTGTCCTAGACTGGTCATACAGGACACAAGCAGAAAGATGTACTCTGTAACTTGAAGCTAAGCTATACTATACTGGAAGAAATTATTGCTTTTACTGCTAGAGACTCTCTACCGGTTGCCAAGAACCTTACCAAATTCATGCAAGAAGAGATTCCCACTGATTTATAACTGCTAGCAAAATTTTAGTACCCATATTTTAAACCAAAATAATATGTATAAAATAATTCTTCACATAGCTGACTGAAGACTGAGCATCTTAATGCTTTATTACTGTACTGCTGCAAATGTAAAATTAATTATTCATTGAGTAATTTTTAGGAAGGTGTAATAGGAGGGCTTTGTTACGCACACATCACACCGCTCAGACTTGCATTTGTGGTTTTTCTTTAGTTCTGCTTAATAACCAGATCAGAAAAGGACAAAGTAATTCTTTTCTATAAAAACAATTGTGTAGCTATATTTCACATATATCCAACCTGATTACAAAATACATATTCCAGGCATTACTTCTAAATCAAAAGGAAATAGCTATTTCCAAATGCATATAGGCAAAGAAAAGAATAATTCTTTACTTGCAAAAAGGCTACTAGAAAGTTGTAGACATTTGAACCAAAGCTTCTGTTGGAAATACCACATCCTAATCACCTTAATCACCTTTCTTGATACTGTGCATATCCTAAAGCCTTGATTAAGTTCATTTCCTATCTGACACGAAAACCTGAATTTCAACTTTTTTTTCATTTTTTTTAAGCTTTTAAAAAGTATTATCTTTCTAAAAAGATACCTAGTTGTAAGAGGTCTTATTTCACAAACATTAACAGAGCTGGTTTGATTATTTTTCTAGCACAACATTCTTAAAAAAGAAAGAACCTGACAAAGAGAGTCAGCTATAATTTAGGGACACAGCGTGATGAAGATGTTAGTATCAGAATGTTGTCCTCCATCTTCAGCATCAAGCACAGTGCTAATTCCCACCAGGTTGCTCCTGGTGGGAAATTGTTTAGTGCTTGAAATCTTTGATATTCAAGGCTCTGTTGAAAAATTCTAAGTAAGTGCCAAGTACGTTTTTGCACATGCTATGGGACAAGCTGCTTGTCTTAGCAGGCATGAACACTCCCAAAGGGCACAGCAAGAGATTCTTGCCCCGAGCTGAAAATTAATGCATTTTTGAGAGGTCCTATTTGCAGTAAGAACAAACAGACACTCGAGATGCCTAACATCCTTCAAACCCTACGCAAAGCACTTCATGCAAGTTCTGAGCAGTCACAGACCATTCCTCATGAGGGGACACCGAGCAACATTCTCTCATAAGGAGCCTTAAGTGCCAGAATCTGCTTGTATCGCTTTTCCAGAAGATTACTTCTAACTCCAGATGAATATTCATCCAGGTCACAGCCCAAATTAGACAACTCCTCAAGTCACACAGGCAACCACTCTTAGAAAGACAAGAGTGAACACCATTTTGTAGTGCTTCTGCTCTCAATCGATTTCACCACACAGTGAGGGTATGACTTAAGGTGACCACAAATGTGAGTCCTACTCAGTCTAACACGAGCAGATCAGATAACAGAAATTAAATCATGTATACTCTTTTTCAATCTAGAGAAATTACAGCACTGCAGCACTGATAGTGATAAAGCTGCTGATAAAGAAGCATCTCCTCGACTGTCAGAAGAGGTTCTTATTTTTGTTTGCTGTAAGAAACATCATGTCACCAAACAGACAAATATGACAGATAATCTCCTAAACTCACCCAAACAACAGACCCAGCTCACAGTAAGGCAGCTCTGATTTATCTATTCAGGAGGGAAAAAAAATTAGAAGGATTTATCTGTACATCATTTATATGACATTTAGGACGTTTCTAGTTACACACACCTTTCTGGACTGCAAAGAGAATGAGGCAAAAAAAGACATCTGCTTGAAAAAGATGTTACTTTTACAGTTGACTCTAAGGAATAGCATTTGAAATGGCGATGCTGATGATCATTTAAAAGCTGCCTAGCTGATGGCCTGACTAGCATAGCATTCAAAACATGAACACGTGTCAGCTGCACCGTGTATCATGTATCTCCACATCTACCACTGAAACAATGCCCTCATGGAAGTAAAACATGTTCAGGAAAGAAGACAGCTATAAACAGCCTGCAAATATGCCCCTCATCAATGGAAAAGCACTGAACCTGGATCATGCAAAGGGGGTAGATTGCTTCATTTCTGGTTTTTGTTTGTTTGTTTATTTAAATGAATAGGACAGTCGTTCACTCAAAATCTGCACAGTACCTAGCCTAGTGAAGAGCCCAATCTCACAAGGGTTTCTTCTAAACGCTTTTGCAATGTAAATGTTAAATAACATGTACTTTAGAGACTTATGACTCATATTTCACCTCCAACAATCCTCGGGTTCTGTTACAATTAGAAAAATCTATTTGTTTTCATGGCAGTGCCGAGAGACCTTGTTCTCTGGCACTGGGCACCACAGGAATACATAGATGACCTTTTTAGTGTAAGCTCACTGAAAGTGCTCTAAAAATAGAAATAGCAATTTTTCCCTCTACCACTTCTCAGATGGAACATAAGTAGCGTGATAAGAGTCTCTGAATGTATTAATGATTTTATAAATGTACTCTGTTCTGAAAATGCTGAGCACTTCAGTGCAAGAACACCACCATAACATATGGCAGTCCCTGCGAAAATCCTGCTTATAATGACCACAAGCCTCTTTGGGCTGGGAAGAGCTGTTGGTCCGGGACTGAAAAGGCAGTCCAAAGCCATAAACTGCAGATGTGCTCTACACAATTCATTTCGTCCAAGTCATTTACTGTCTCTGTCGCCTACTCTCGCTCGGTGAGGCAGGGCTCTCTGTCAGGCGGTGAAGTGAAGAACATAAAAAGTTGTGAGGAACTTAAGACCCTGTGGCAATGGGTTGCAAAGAATTGCTTTAATGAACTGAATATAGAATTTCCGGCGGTATACACAAGATGTTATTTCAAGCTAAACCTCTTTCAAGGTGCAGAATCTCCTCCTTTGAAGCTGTAAAAGAATGTTTTCCCCCGGTGTCTAAGTAACTGCGATTTTTTTTGCAAAATACCACCCCAGGACTACTTTTCAGTCAGTGATGTGAGATGAGAGCAGTGCGAAGTTAGTTCTCAGCAAGGCAGCTGACAGCCTTCAGCAAGCAATGCAATGCATGCCAACAGCTTAGAGCAGCGAGATAACCATAGCAACAGGTGACTTAAATTGGAACACTGTAATTAACTGCAATAGCCAACCCTAATTATAAGATAGCCAACACAGCAAAGAGCAAAATGTCTGGGTTGGTTTATGTCTCCTGCATAACAGCAGTCTGGAAAATCTTCTGAGCACTTTTAGACCCTTAAAATTAGGATTTGCAAGTAGGAATGAGAATGGGAAAAACAGAGTAAAATACAAAGTGCAATAAATATAAATACTACAGGGCAACAATACAGAGTCTCAGTAAAATTTTCAAAACTGTTGATTTTCAACAAGCTACAATTTTTATTGTAAGCTACAATCTTTATTGTAACATGTTGCAAGAGCAACACATTCCTTATAAATATTTAAGTCACTTCTAAAACTCTCTGGAATATACCCAAGGACTAATATATATATGTATGTGATGGCATTCGGAGGCTCTATATGAAAGATTGTCATCCATTGATTGCATAGCCATTATGCTGAAATATGGTTAACTCAGACAGTACCCATCATCAACCTTTAACTGCTGGTATTATATAAACATTTTAATAAAATTATTTTCTTTGGAAATGACATAGTGAACCAATGAAGATGAAGGTTAACGGTTTCCTTCTAATGTGACAATGACTATTTTCAAAATATTTTTTTCCCCCTCATAATAAGAAGAGAAGTAAAACAACTTTTTGTGAGGACTCATGAAGGAAATTGAAAACTTTATATGTAGGGGTACAATATTCCACCACACACAGAACTGTCCCACATATTCAGGTCCACTTTGAATGGAATCTTTTTTCTGTAAGATTTCATCTCCTCCTGTTACTAATCCCTTTGACAATGCTTATTTACGCTCCTAATATAATGGGATTTAGTAGCACAAGTGGATAAATTATTACAAAACAAAATCCCATTTCATGGATTTTTTTCCTGGTAATTACAAGAAGAATAAGGGGAAACACAGAAAATACATTGTGTGTGGCATACAAAGACGGCTGTGTCTGCCTGGAATGTTTTACAACCAAAAGAGCTCTAATGCACTTTGGAGACTGAGGAACGGAGGGGACAGAGGGAATAAACAAGCCATAAATTCTCAAAGCCTAATGCAAAAATAATAATGAAAAAGTAAATTTGATTCTTTGCTTTCAAATGAGTTTAGGAGAACAGTGACATTTAAAAGTCACACTGTACAGAAATAAATGCCATTCTATGAACTACTGTTAGTTTCCCCAGTATCTCTTATACCTGACAAGAAATGAATTATGGTAGCCCAGTTTAGTGAAAACTAAACACAACATAATGTTGTTCTAGATTGCAGAGAATGCAAGGATATTAGTTTGTTTTAGAATGAACTATTCTAATTTGAAACTCAGCAAAGACAGCATAGACATTTCTACGCACCTTTGATTTTTCGAGAAGTTTGAGCTACCCACAGGATACACCATTAGCAACATTTAACATTTTATTAGTTACGATGATTGTCTCCAGTTTTAGCAAAAAGAATATTCTAAATTAATGGAAACAACAGTCTGGGGAATGATGTCATATGGAATGAACTTAACTTACTTATATTGTATCAACGTAATGGTAGCAGTCCACATCTTACCCCCATGTTATGGAAAAGAATACAGTCAAGCTCCTGATATTGTGCTTAGGTGGATGTTTTGTATAAACGTTGCATAATCAACATCTGTACCATGTGTCTGTTTTCTAACACACACAATCGGTTGACTATTGCTGCACTACCAGAAGTACTACAGCACACGCTACCATTTGCGGGACAACTCAGGAACGAACAAGTCAGTTTGTAAATGATAAGATATGATTCATAAAGCAATATACCATTTTGGGGATAAACAGTTTAGTTTAGTTTGATGACTAAAGGTGCAACGATGACAAATCGCTCTGTTTTAGTCTAAAGGAAAATACTACTATTCCTCCAAGAAAAGCAAACCAAAGAGCACTGGATAAACAGACAAATTTTTATCGAGTCAAACTTTTAAATTACTTTGAGTCCACTATCTGCTTATTTATGGCATTCTGAGGAAGAAGCAATCTTCCCACTATCAGTGCTCAGGGCTAAACAGCTATAATTCCTATCTCATCAGTTTGGACATCTCTCAGAGATTCACTATCCAAGTATGTACAAAAAAGCCTAAAAATCTCCGTCATGCATTTTTGTCATTTATCTGTTGTTTTGCAGGTGAGGTCTGTTCCATAAACTATCTTTAACAACAGTTACATATGAAGGAATTCAAGATAATGAATTCAAGAAACTTCCTTCTCCAAATTTTCATATAAGCCAATTCATAAAAAACAGGGAAAAAAAAATAATTAGGTTACATAAGCTCATAAGTACCATTTAGTATAACTGTCTCAACTACAGCTGGTCCTTTTGATGCCAGGGTTCTGACATCTTTATAAGCCATCACTACCGTGTGCATTTAATATCAGTAGAATTTCAGTTTCCAAAGGATCCTGAATAACAGCCAGTCTGCATAGAAAGCCTATTTTACAAGACACTTTGAAGCTTTGTGAAACCAGATCATAAAATTTATTAATTAGAAACCATGTTCACTTCAGTGTTTTTCCAATGAGCAATTTAAGCTATTTTACAGCTGGTTATATTCTGTACTGTAACAGAACTATATTTGTTTTAAGTGAAAAACAGTAGCAAAGGACAACTCACTCCTCCATCATTCATCCGCAGAATCTGCACTGTAGACATCACATCTATTGTAGTTAACGTGAGACCGAGGGTGTTTTCTCCTCCTTTTGATACTACAAAAATCCAGCCTGTAAGAAACAAAGGCTGCTAATAAATAAACTGAATTCCTTCTACCACACTGCTCAGCTCAGGCTGAGAACTATTTGGTGTGGTACCTCACTAGTCTCACAGATGCACAAGAGAAATAAAATGCCAAGGAAATCATAAAAACAGATACAAAAAAATAAAACAAACAAAAAAAAGCATGGTATTTGTAGTACAATAATAGGATGGTAACAGCGGGGTGGCAAAATCTGTGGCTACAGCAAAAGAGAACAAGCCTAAACACAGCAGCCACAGATACAGAAACAAAGGAAAAGAGCTTCTTACCTTTAGAAGGCCTCAGATACACAGGGATTTCCATCAGGAGATACCCTCACCTCTACTGCCAGCCCTTAAATGAGGTCTGTAAGGGGTGGATCCTGACTCCACTCCTTTCAGTCACTTAGTTGCACCTGAGCTCCCCTGGGTTGGCCCTGCCTTCCCACCAGGTGCTCCATCACTGGTTCAGGCCATGACTTAGCATTTCCACTACAGAACTGTAAACAAAATCTTAGTATAGATACAAGAAACCAACTTCTGCAGGGATCACCTATAGCAGAGGGTGGCACAGACTTTTAACTATATCCAGTAAGAGTACCCTGTAATAGGAAGGGAGCATAAAACATTTTTGGCATCTTAGCTCAGGGAAAACAGTACAGCTGGGTCTCCTTTTTCCTACTGTTAATAGCAGAAGTCAGTGCTGGAAATAGGAGCAGGGGGGTTACTAGTTTTAAGCCAGAGAAAGCTTCTCCCCAGCGTACGAGTAAAGACCAGTAAAGAAATAAATGAGTAAACCAGTAAAGAAATAAACCTACCGAAATGATCTTTGCCAAGAAGGCTCAAACAGTAAACTCCAAAGGCCCCTATAAGCTCAGATGTGATGTTTGTGTTCCTAGGTTTGAACTAATGGTTGTAAGGATTCTAGGTATCAAAATAAGAAACATGTATTTTAAAAAGTGCTTTTTTTTTTTTTTTTTTTGAAGTCAGTAATTGAATCTAATGTAGTCCTTAGAGCACTGATAAATGCACTTAAGAAAAAACAAAGATCATTAAAAAAAAGTCAATTACCCAAGCAAACAAAAAGCCACCTCTTTCTCAAAACATAAAAATCAGAAAGTATAGCAAATCTCTGTCAGTGAACCAATGCCATGAGAAAACCAATCCAGCTTTGAGTTCAGTGCTGACTTCAGTGTTACCCCTGCTCTGAGTGTGTGGTTGGACCAGATGACATTCACATACTCCTCATAACCCGAGCCATTATGTAACGTTAAGATAATTGATGTTTTAGTGGACCTGTTCTGGTCGATGACAGAAGATCCTAACTTTTCTTCAGCCACAAACAATTTTCTTTATTATGAAATTGGGGCACTCTGCCTCAACCTGCAGCAACAATTTCTGCTAAGAGCTGTATGTGTTACATGAATCTATCCCAATGGAGCAGACAGCCTCGGAGTGAATTACTACCTTACAGCGAAATACAACTTCCTTTTACATTACTGTATGTCAGTCTTTCTTTGTGTTTGGTTTGTTGTTTCTTGTTTGCTTATTTTTTGGGGTGGTGATGTCAGAGAGAGGCAGCAGCGGCATTTCAGGATTTTATAGTTTTTGCAAGCTTTCTGGTAGTACAGTACAATATTTTAAGTCATTTCAAATAAAACATGGCTTTTTATTAGCCCCATAATGACCTAAAATGGTTCCACTACAGTGGCTCTTCCATGAACAAAGAAGAAACCAGCTGGCCATGTCAGTCAAATGGCTCCTGCGCATGAGAAGAGACTAAATAGGCCGCAGCTTTTCAGCTGGAAAAAATATGACTGAAGAGATATGGAATAGCAACTCTGAAGTTTTAAATAGCCTGGAGAAGGTGAATAGAAAGTGATTATTCACAATTCAAGAACTAGACTGAGCCAAATAACAATATTATCAGATTGCAGTATTAAGAAAGCACATCTCCACAAGGCACATTAAAGTATGTAGCTCACCTCTGAAGAATGAGGAGAAATCAAAAGGGCTGCTTTCAGAAGAACAGCGGGCACTTGGGCAGTGGTCCACTTCTCATGCAGCTCCCAGCTCTGGCAGCACGTGCTGAGAGCATCCCTTTACGTGCCCACTGCCATTGTAGCTCCTGGATGCATTTAGGCAGGAGCCAACGTGGGCCTACTGCTCTGACTCAGAGCAGCAGGTGGTAAAGAGAGACACAGAAGGGAAACCTGCTCTTCTGCTGCCTGAAATAAGCTCTTTATGAGGGTAGAGAGAAGCTGTCTCCTTCCACATCCCTGACTCGCATCCCTCTGAGCACTCTCATGCACAAGGTGAGTAACAAAAGCACACCTCATGGCAGCTTAACCCGGTGCTGAGCCCGGGGAGTTCGCAGCACTGATCAACAGATGGCATCCCTGATTTGCATGTTGTCAGGATTCACAGCCACAATTCTTAATGATTAAACTATCAGAAAGATCTAACAAGCTCCATAATTAGGAAAGAGGAAGGGGAGAAGAAGCGATCGTGCTTGGCTTCCTTGTTTTTGACAGCCCAAATGACACGCTCCCATGATATTTGTTTAACAGGATTGTTGCTTTGGGATGCAGCCGCTGCTGGCTGAGTGCTCGGGGCTGCATCCAAGAATGCCCACTGCACAGCAGAGACAGAAGACAGACGCTGCAGTCAGAAGGCTCAGCCCTATCAGCCAGCACTAACGCTTGCACCAAAGCCCTCCTTTCCCCAGCTAAGCCCAAGAGGCAGTTTGTCCGTAGGAGGTGGGATGTTCTGCCACGCAGTGCCCCAGCTGCACGGTACCCCATGGCCCTGCTGAGCTGTGACCAGTGCCATGCGGCACCGAGGAGCTGCTCAACAAGTGCTGCTGCAATCCCTAATCCCCAGTGTAACACCTGCTGCTCATGAAATCGCATGAAACTTCAACCGTTTCAGCTGGCAATGCTGTCAGCTTCAGAACGCTTCCTGCTGGATTGTTATCTATCCAGCCAGGTTTTTCTTCACCTTAGTATTTTTCCCTCTCTTTTTAAATACAGGCAGGTTGAGACATACCAGCCCTACGTACCCCTGTCCTATACACCCCAGCGCCTCAGTATTCTCCAGAATCAAAAAAGTAAACTGATAGTTGGGGATTTCATCAGCCTGAAATTAAGCGTCTAAAAGTTCCAAAAGACAGCTTTTGTAAATTTTCTGTGCTTTTCTTATTTTAGGCAGAAAGTTATGTTTTGTGAATGGTTTTAGTCATGTTGTCAGCCATCTGCTTATGCTTGTTCTTTTGATCAAGGACAAAAGGACTGAATTTCAAACTCAGCTATGTTGTTTTCAGTTTGATTAACAAGTAGCTGATAGATGACTTAAAACAAAAAAGCTTTAGCAGAAAGGACTCGCCACTCTTAGGGATGAAAGATTCAAGAGTATTTCTAATTCTATTCTTTATTCAAATTGCAGGCTTCATTTTGAGGAGCTTTTTTCCCCCCCTCATGTTTTTAAACAGGAACTTAAAGCAGAAGGAGAAAGATAATAAGAAAAGCTCAGAAAGAAAAGGGAGGACTTTAAATGTACCAGTTATGGGATGTGAGGATGAGAAATACTGGATCTGAACAACAGGAAGAATTTTAACTGCATGTACTTAAAAAAGTTAACTGATAAAGGGTCTCTGTAATAGACAAAAAACAAAATCACATATCGCTATGTGATATGGATGTATATGACATGATCAGTACACAATGAATAAATACATATTCTATATATTGGTAATGTAATAGTTGATTATAAAAAATTATAAACCTATTACTGTTCTGTTATTCCAACTAGTACAGAACTTTTTTGCTATGTGACATTTAACACTGTGAACGCTTCCAAACCATTATATCTTTTATACTAAATAAACAATCCCTGAACGTTGTATCTCTTCAAACTCTGTCCAGCACATCAAGAGAGGCCTACAGACAAACAAATTGGAATTTAAACCTTAATCTACATTTGTTCAGATGTCTTAATGTCTGCCTGCTACCACTTCATCACTTCAGAGAAGCTCTCTTGGAAAGTGAGATGATGGTAATCTGATGAATGAGGATGGGAAGGACCATCTTGAAGGTGTGGCAATTAACTGGTACACAAGAGATTTAATTTCAGTACCTGTAACTCATAAACATTTCATTTTAGAAAGATTTTCTCTATTTCCATTAGTACTTTCTTGCTGTAAAATGAACAGGACCTGTGTTAGCTGTTCATAAAATAAACACTAACATAGAAAGTTCTTTAACCTTTTCAGAGGATAGGACATGGCACCAGTCTCCAGGTAACTTGCATAATGTTAAATTCCAGAGCTGTGCTTCTACCTTTTCCTAGCTGATGCACACCCAGGACTACAACCCAAGTTTCACTCAGTAATTCTACAACTGCTTATTAACCTGATGGGTAAGAAATGTATTTGCCTTTTATTGTAATGCAAACAAAGCAAACAAAAAAATAGTACATGCAAAGAAAGTACTCGCACATAATGTTTAAATGTACACCATACTTACAGATGCACCAGCTTTTTGCAAGACCAAGCCTCACCACAGTTCAACATCCCAGGCAAGAAATGCTTAGTTTTATCAGGAAATTATTTGAATCCCTGACAGCATATCAATTCTGGAGATTCAGCTTTGTGTGCATGGCCAACACTACCATTCCTCATTTTCAGCTTTTGAGGAAAAGCAGAGGCCACTACACTGGTTTTTCCCTTCCAATATTCTGATGCTGCTTGTGTCAGGAGAGCTAAATGTTTATTGCAAAAGAGGATATAAACTGCCTGCCCTCCTTGACATTTATTGAACCAATACTCAACATTAAATTTCCTTTCTGGCATCCAAGAGTGAGATAAATAGGGATTTAAATGGCAGAAGAGCAGCAGAGGAACAGTGGATTTTTATTTATGCATTCATTCTCCTACAGCTAAGAATAAAGATGTAATAGAAAACAACATGCACAATGAAAAGTTAACATCTCCATTAAACTACAGGATTTCTAAAAGAAAAGAGGTAAATCACTCTCTTAAAAGCTGAACTCACTTGATAATCTGTAATAAAAGTTGCCAAATATAGAACTGTTAAGTAACAGAATTTTATTCAACAAATAAAATCAAGCAGTGGTGTTGGTAGCAGCATCTCCTGAGAAATACGATGAAACAATTCAAAAGAGAAAAACTTTTAATATATATCTTACTATATCACAGACATAATTCTAACTGTATTCATCGGAGTCTTTTCCCCCTTCAATTATCGAGCACATTTTTCTCAGCTCCTGTCTTGACATCAACAACGTAAGAACTTTCATCCAGGGAACCTCTGCTGGTAAAAGCGGACTGATGACCTCCTCTTGAAAATCACTCACAATAAAAACAGGTACCCTCAGAAGGATCTGCTTCCTATACAAATATACACCCTAAGACCATGTCTTCTTCAGTCCCTTGACCACATTCCTCTTTTTTTCTGATGTGCAATAATTAGATTTTTTTACCAGCATTTTGTTGAGATTAGTCATTTCAAATAAATTCAAAACCCACTAAAATGGTCTTACATTAAAATTTAAGAAGAATCAAGCACAATTTTGATGCAATAATAAATTAACAATAATGCGTACTGCACAATATGAAAACCCATAAATAACCAAAACATTTGTTGAAATATATCACTGTATCTGAGTGCCATTTAATGGACGAAATAGCTGAGCTACTACATAGACAGTTCTTTCTGATGAATACGTGAGTTCATGATATGAGTATTTTAATCTACCTGCTGTAAATGCTGAAATCAAAGATTTACTGTCTGCATCCCCAGAAAATAATCACTTTTTTCTTGTTTTCCATTTCTAACTTTGCCAAAAGATACTTCTCTTTCAGTTTCAGACACAAATATATGATGATAGGCACGGCTCTCCAATCAACAGGATGATTGTAAAGAGTATGCAGCTCTGGGAAAAATATAATGTGTTTTAAAAGTTGCTGTTATCCTAACAATTGCCAGACTATCATAATAATTTGGCATTTATAGAGCGTTTCTAAGCCTCAGATCTTTTTGAAAAGAACACCAGGGAAGTTATGATCTCATCAGCTTCCTCAGTTATCCACGAACGACTCCAATGGACTGCTCTCATCACCAGCCATCAGGCCAAACTTGTTGTAATGAGGCCAAACCGCAGCAGACTGAAGGGCATAGCTGGCCTTAGTGCTGGCACACTGTGCTTGAGGCCTCAGACACTGTTGAGCCCCATGAGCAGCTTGCTGTGCCTGGCTCAGGCAGCTCCCCTAACACTCCTGCCACTGCCCAAATCTGTAGAATGGTTAGGGCATGGCTGTGGGTTGGGGAAGAAACAGGTCAAGCATGTCTTCTGCTCTCCACCCCTGAGGATTGATCCAAAATGGTCCAGAGGAATCTGAACTGCACCTATGATGTATATTCAAAGGGTGGACTAGGAGGTACCTTGAACAAGAAATGAGGCATCTCTTGTAGCCACCTGGGCTTTGCGGTGTAGGACAGGGAGAGCAGAAGGCGAAGTCAGATGTAACAGCATATGGAGACAAGAATAGTGTGCTCTGTGCAGTACAGCAGACCAAATAATGACCACCTTCTCTCTCACTGTGCTCTCAGACACAGCCTCTCTGCTGCTATAATTAAGCTGGGGAACAAAACTGCCCAGGGAGGCCGCAGCGAGGCCATACAAGTGCATGGCAAGAAAGTGCCTCCTGAACTCTATGATGACTGCTCAGTGTACAGCATGCCATCTGGACATCCATGCCAAGGGGCTGCTGTGGTGCCATGGTGCACCATGGATGTGGAAAGCAGTGCCTGGGCAGGGCTGCTCCGAGGCTGGGGATCACCCAACTGTGCGGCAGTGAAACTAGACGAGGTAGGTGCAGGTAGGTATAAAACTAAGTCTTTCATATTGCATACAAACACCTGTGAAACCTGAGATAAGAGGCTCTACATATACGAATGAGCCTGTACAAGCACATTTCACTTAAACATGATCATCTAAATTCCACTATATGATTATTTTAATATTCATTGCTTTCAAGCATCACTATCTAATTTATTGTCAATTATAATGAAAGAAAAGTACACAATACCTCATCCTGATTTAAGTAATATTACTCACCAGAATAAGACTGGCTTCAAATCAGAGTTTCCAAAATGAGTATTTCTGAGTTTCTGACACACATTATATTAATAGGGAACCCTTGTTAGTTCAGCTGATGGACGTATTAAAATATTTTTTCCTTCAAATAATTTTTAAGAATTGCAGATGTGCAATAATTCTCATCGCCTGTATTCTTTTATATATTATACTTAGTTAAAATGTGTTTTATAACAAGTATTAACCATTCTATGGAACCTGCTTTCCCCTGTGCATATCAGTGGTCAGTAATTAGCTCAGAACACCTCTGCCATTAATTCTTTTTGACTGGAAAACATTCATCCTATGAGAAGAAGTCACCAAGTGCTCTTTTCAGTGAAGAGAGATTTTAACTCTCCACTAGTGAATAATGAAAAAAAAGTGGAGGACCAATGAAACATTGCAGAGATTTACTGCTTTTTTTCCCCTTATTATCAGTCATTTAAAGACGAAAGCTAATTTAAAAATGCTAATTTGGAGAGTAGCTCTAAGTGTCCTGTGTATTAATAGCCATAAAGGGGCCCCTCTGCCTGACGCAGGCTGCTGCAGCCATTCCCCATCTCTAACAACAGCCCTGCATTCCTGGCTGGCCACTGACATGGAATTAACAGCCCTGCTGCAGTGGTGCTTTATCCCAGGTAGAGCACCCTTATTCTTTTTTTATACTTTCAGAACATAATAGGGTCACAACCTAGTTCAGTATCTCGGCATAATGGAATATTCTGAACCTAACCTAAAACTTGCTAAAGCTAGCAGAGAAGTCCATTCCATTGACAGCAATGAATCTGCAGCTATAGATTTTTTGAAAGCCAGTTAATAATGTTTCTACAGTGAAAATGAATCTTGACAAAAATTTAAGAAATAAAAGTGCTTGTCAATATCTGAGCAAGTCTTATATAGTCACTATATATTTTCAGTATGCCATACTAATGAACAGCAGCTAATTAGTGTTCTGCAAAGAAGCAAGTTTACCTAAGGAGAAAGAGTTCTTCTCTTGCTACCATTTATGTCAGGAAAAAACAGCTTCTAGGTTTGAAAATACTGAGACGGAGTTGAAAAAGCATAGATATTACTGTCATTCCACACATGATGATGAATGAAACTATTAAAGATGTTTTTGTCTAAATACAAGAAGCTTTCCAACGAGCATTTGAATTTACATGTTGCACAAGCAAACATTCGCTGTTTTCCAAGAGCCAAGTCATAAACAGAATCTACAAACTGTTCTTTGTCCAAAAGCCTATTTCCTAAGTGATTTGCCAAAGGAAAAGAAAGAGGAAAACAAAACCAACAAAGTACTGTCCTTCAGCTAAAGGGTCAATCTAGAAAGGTGGAAGTATTCTCTCCATATTGAGAAGGCAGAGACATGCTTTGTATGTTCGGCAACAGTTTTCACAAGAATGTGCCTTCAGTTGGAACGAGGCTCATAGCAAAACGATACCCCAAATAACACCATGCAAAACACCTACAGATAAGGGATCAGATTCAAAATCACTATGTGCAAGTAAAAATTCTTCCATGCCGCTTTTAATCAGCAAAGTTAATAGGACTGGCTACTTCTATTTTGAGAATATTTTCACATATATATTACCTTCATAATGGAGCAATGAGAAGGAGAAAAAAAAAAAGATAACTTATTGAAAAATATGGTGCATGCGACAGAAATATGACAGCCAGTGCTCAAAGAGGAATGTGTGAGCAGATAGAGGAATCAGTCACATTTTCTGCAGTGAGTTAAAAATAGCCAGGTGGAACAAGCCAGATTTTTAATACATACTTTCTCATCCGATGCATGTTCCCTCAGCAGTAACCACAAGCCACCCACTGCTGGTTATTTACAACTGTTCATTTTCTCCTGGACTTTTCTGTTATTAATATTCCCCGATCCCAGAAAAATCCTAAACCAAAGCGTGGCTGAAACGAGAGAGAGGCGATTCCAGCACTGCATTATGCTGCTCAGGCTCTCTCTGAAAAATCCAGAGAATCTACTGACTTTCAATCCTCATATCATTAGTTTCCAGTTCCTTTCCAAACTGTCTTCAAAACTGCCCTGATTTCTTCACAGTGTAACTTCTTCCCTGCGTGTGTGTGTTGGTGTGTGAATCCAGCCCTCCGCACACAGGCACCCTGCTCCTACTGCTGACTGCTGTGCTGCAGGTGTAGTTCTGCACCTGGCAATCCCATCAGGGTGTCTATCTGCACAAGTGTATTTTATAGAATTGGTGACAATCTAGAGAAAGAGGCATCTTCCTTATTTGTACCATACCATCAAGCATTGCCCATAAACACAGCCTCACAATAAAAGCAAGCTTTACGCATATGCCTGGTTTTAAACTTTGTACTTGTGATATAAGCCTTAACTTGTAAGTCACGTTTTCCTTCATGTGAATGATTTTTTTTTGTAGATTTATAATAGAAACCGTGTAAATGCTGATCTCCTGGAAGACCCTTCTATTTTAGGACCTGCCATGTCCTTTCTCAGCTTTCAGCCCATTTTTGCCCCAACCTACTATGACTTCCTTTAGCAGTCAAAGTAATGAAAAAATACCCATATTGTTCACAAGACCCACGTATGTTTTGCCACAGGCAGGCTGTGTGCGCATCACATTCCAAAATATTTGCATCCAAATGAAATTTTTGAAGATACAGTCTTACATGTGGTCGCTGGAAATTAAAAGGTGCCTCCGCAAAGCCAAAGCCATCATTTCCCTCTGCTGCCGTAACCGCGCTGATCGTTTAACAGTTTGTTAATTTTTAAAATCTTCATCTCCAAATGTCCTTCCATTAAAATGCAGGCAATTAAAATAGTTTATTGGAGAAATCTACTGTATGTCCCAGAGGGAAGTTGCCGATTTTTTTTTTTTTACATTTGTTTACTCTGCAAAAATTAAGTACTTAGTGCTATAATTCTAAGAAGACTTGGGAGACCTAAATGTACCGTGGGCTGCTAAGCTCTGACATGCAGTAATATTGGTGCTCCCAAACCTCTGCCACAGGAGAGCTCAGGAGAATCTCCCTGATTACAGAAGCTGGAAAGGCAAGCCTCTGGAGAAACTTTCAGCTAAGGAACACAGTGTTTACTTTATTGGTCTTATTTGCTATTATGGGGAAATTATTTTGGCCTGCTTCCCAGCCATTCAGGTACCATTGCAGCCTAACCATAAGCAGAATAGTTTGAAGACAAAATTGCTGCCCAGCACACCAATATGGCCTTGATTGATGCCCAAGGGAGCTTACATCCCAGCAAGAAATGCTGGAGCCAGGGACAAAAAAATGGGAGATTAAACATTAATTAATCCAGCGGGGCCTCAGATGGTTGAAACCAGGGAATGGATCACATGGTGCTGTATTTATGCTCAAGCAGAGGGAGGACTTGAGTCAAGACCCACGAGGGAGCTTTGTTGTTGGTAACCCTGAATCACACAGGACAGAATTTTGGAACCAGGCAACAACTGAAATCACTGTTGAATACTAAGGAGAGATTTGAGCACACAGAAGTGGATGCAGAGGTAGATACGGGTCAGCAGCACAATGTTCCACTGGGCTCACAGTAACAAACAGAGGCACAGGCAGCCAGGCAGCCTCTACCTGCAGCTTGTTCCCAGCCAGTAGAAGTAACACGAAGAAACTTGGCTCACTTCAAAATGTCCTGATCCAAGCTAATGGAAAATAGCAAACATTAACCCTCTGTCAAGCAGTTGGTGATTGCAGATGGCATGTTTAAACTGCTGCTTTAAACAGTTGTAAATGAATGCAAAATCCAGCTTGCGCAGTATTAATTCCTTCATCCAAACTTAAAAATATCCAAATTTTTATCAACAGGGTGCTTGTTCTCAAAAGGCACTTGATACCTGCCCCAGATTTACATAAGCAATTAAATAAATCTCAGTTTTCAGCTTCCTCCAGTTTAATATCATCTACATAATTCATCACTGTACTTGAGGACAAATAATGAAGACAATAAACTGTAGGAACCCCAAAGACGTCTCTTTGTTTCACTGATTCGATAAAGACAATTAATTATCTTAACTTCAGTGGAACGGAGCAAGCATTTTAACAGGAGAATAATTTTCCACTTCTAAGATCTCCTCCACAATCTTCTGAAAAAAACATTCCGGACATGACTGAAACAAGGGCCACGTCTCAACCATTTATACCTGACAGTCTACATTTCAAGGCTGTCAATTCTGTTCTACAGCTGTAAGATTTAGAGTCTCTGATGGTGAAAAGATCGATATGAAATTACAAATTGTCACTACTTGTATGTACACACACGCACTCCTACATGCAAACCTCTGTTCTGACAGCAGGAGAGCGGTCTTGTACAAATCACTGCCCATTAACTGTGCTGCTCATGAGGAGTGATTAGTTCAGCACAGAATACAGGAAGAGTAGTATTTCTATACAGGTTATTTCAGGTGATTTTATACCTGAATTCAAGTAATACTACATTTTGCAATTAGTCACTATGCAATGAAATGATTCGCAACATGCTCTGAGAAGCAGGACCTACAATATTTTGCTTTGAAAGAGTATTTTTCCTATGACAAGCACTCCTACAGTAAGCACCGTATGATGTACACCACAACAGTGCAGTGCAATTCAGGGCTTTGTTGTTGGTAACCCTGAATCACACAGGACAGAATTTTGGAACCAGGCAACAACTGAAATCACTGTTGAATACTAAGGAGAGATTTGAGCACACAGAAGTGGATGCAGAGGCAGATACAGGTCATGCCCATTAGGATGAAGCAGAGATATAAGAGAAAATAAGAAACAGTAAACACCTCTCCTTTCCAAATGTTGAAGAATTACCAGTTCTCAGATTCCTTTGAAACGTGCGATGGAACTCTGTCATAAGAGACTGGGTACAGTTGTCACATCAGGTTCAGGTCAATCACTGACCATTTGCAGTGAACGTCACATCCTCATCAAATTGGTAGCTGATGAACAGTGAAAAGTCTCCAAAACATGGATGAAAGGGAGAAAAATCACCTTTATTTAACAGAACATTTTTAATGGTGTCTTCTTTTTTTATTTTTGCTTACTTTGACACCTGCACTTCCAATGTGCTACATTAAATTTTTTCATTTCATCTATGCATCTATATTTATATGTGTACCTATCTGAATAAACCTAAATAGGATGAAAGTTAAACACAGCTCTCTTATCTCAGGAAAATATGCAAACATTTCAGGATGTACCTAACCCTGGAATAATTCGGAATCACAAATACAGTTTCTTTTGTTAGTACTAGTTTTTAAGGACAAATGACATTCATATTGCATGTCAAGATTACTTTAAGTGTCTTAAGAGCATTTGCATCTCACATCTTAGTGCAAGGAAACTGCACAACTTTTAAAGCCTTCCTAAAACTTTCCTAAACGAAGTAGCAAACCCATGAAATTCATACAAGTATTGCTGTGGTCACCACAGTAATGGCTCATAAGAGAGACTAAATTGTGAGAAATTTTGAATAATCCCAATTCCATCTTCTTTGGAGAAAAAAAAAAAAAAAAACAGTAGAAATCACCAGAATCAGTTTTAAAAGTCACGTTTCACTTTTTACCTATGGCAATGCTCTTCTATTTTTGGATAAGCACAACTCAAGCTGATGAATGACTGCTAGGGAGTGGCAACAACCAAATGCTGTAGCACGAAGCTGTAAAGGAAACACAACTCCAAAGCTCTGTAGGTCATGCAGATTGAGGCACTCTAGCTATGGCAATGAACAGACACATACCCAGGCTTGAAGAAAGAGAACAGCAACAAGCAATTTAAATGCTGAAAAAAGTAAAAAATATCAACAAAAAAGGACAATGAAAACCCAAACTGTGTCCATGCCAGGATTATTTCTAGAAGGATACTTTTTCACAAGTCTTTTTTTAACGTACCACCACGTGAATGGGACACTGCATGTGTCGTAAGTGGCGTAGGCTGCCATTATTCAAACAATGTCTTTTAAGCTAGCTATTAAGAGAGAACAAGAAAAGCCAGTTATGTATGTGGTGTCTGAATGAGCCAGTTTTTAGATATGCATTCATAACACATGGAAGTCTGTGAAGCATATATCACAGCTATAATTTACTTCAGTATCTCCAAATCACTGAATTTCAAGATTGAAAAGCTCAATTATCCTATTTCATCTAGCTCTCTGCATTACACAACTTTTCCTCTACAGACCATTTTCTAGTGTTTTGTCAATTCTAGTTATAAAAGTCTCAAGTGAATGGGTTTCTAATATTTCCTTAAGACGACTATTTTACAATCTAATATATCTCTGCCATAAAATTTTCTTGCCATACAGTTTAATTTCTCCCTTGCTTATTTTTGTCCAGTGGGAGTAGTTTTCTGACCTCAACATAGCTTTCTATGTGCTTACATTTAAACACTAGATTAAAATCCCAGCACAAAATGTCTTTGTATATGCAACAGAATGAGGTAATGGAATAAGACTAGCTGGGAGGAGAAAAGGATTGTACTTCTAAATATCAATCCACAAGTACAAAGTTCAAGAATATAAAGGAAAAAAATACTTCCACATTTAGTCTTGGGGAGTAAATCCTTTTTTTTTTTCTTTTTTTTCTTTTTTTTTCTTCTTTTTTTTCAACTGAAGAGATGAAAGGCTTTGCTCATGCCCAACAATACAACAGAATCCATATAAAACACTGAGGAAATTATCTAATTTCTGTTTTGGTTCCCTTTGCAGAAGAGATAATGCTTCCTTAATCAGATATTGCTATCTGCTTAGGTTCACTAGCTATTCATGAGGATAAAAATTATACAAAGAAATAATATAATCTCTGCATTTGAGGAGTTTTATAGAATATTCTTATTCACACTTATTCAGAAATATACATAAAATCCTGGTCTGCGATTCTGCAAGTTTGTGATGTTCTGTTCCATACTTGTGCACTGACAAAACATCTTCACACAAAATGATGCCTTTGTTTATTCATTCATTTTGGTAACAAGACTGTTTTAACTTCTTACTTTAATTACTCTTGGTTCTTATAGCAGGCCTTGCTGAGTAACTTGATTACAGGAAAGAGAGGGCTGCCATTTAATCAATATTGAAAACTGAGCAGCAGATGGGAAGAAGGAGCAGCAGGCATTAGCGAAAGCCATAAAAACTCCTTGCAACCATCACTCAGCCTCTGGTATTCCCATTGTGAGGAGGAAGTCTGTACAACACTCAGACTGCATTTGCTCAGATGCCTGGACAGAAAAGCAACAGGCTGCTTAATAAACTTCCTTTAAAATGTTTGAGATACAAATAATCATCAACAAGTTATTATACAAAAGCCACCCCTGTTCCAAATTAAGCCAGATTTATTTGTCAAATAAAGGAATTTCCTGGATGCACTGAAAGGTGTGAGAAGCTCTGGAAAATGGCCAATTGCCATCACTGCACCCAGACGCACTGAAATTAGCTTATCTACATCAGCATGCAGATACAACGATGAACAAACATACAGAGGTAAACAAAGCGGAAGGATCACATTCAGTGAGTTGAGCTCAGACCATAAAAACACGAGCTTGAAATCACTTATGCTGCATTATGATGATTAATTACTGTGGCCCTTTGCTACAGTATGGCAGCAGCCCTGAGAAACAGTGCAATTACGTCGTTTGAAGAATGAAGTTAGAAAGACTCGGTACTAAAGGGCAGTGCATATAATTTGGTGGTTAATTAAGACTCCTAGCGAACAGTTTCATTACATTTCTAAGTACCACTTTCATGGATTGGAAAACTCATCAGTTTTCCAACACCCCTATTGTTACAAAGAAATGACAATTAATAAATTGACTAACCCACACTAATTAAAAGTTGTCATTGAAAAAGTTCTACTTACCTCACACCAACCCTCCCAATCTTCTAACATTCAAAACTTAAGGAAGTTATGAAAATTTGATAAAAAGACCAAGCAGATCCCTTAACTTTCCCTTTGCCAGTGACTATAGGTTTGTCCAGTTTTCCTGGCATGAACTCCATAATTTATTTTTCTGCCTAGTACCCCTCACTGCTTACTTCAGGATCTGCTAGCTGTCACTCTTCAAAAGCTGTCCCCATCTCTTTTATCTATCAAATCTAAATCAAAGGATCACGAAAGGGGGAAAAAAAAAAAAAAAAAAAGGAAAAAAATAACCCCTTTAAATTGTATTTAAAATTCAAATATGCAATTGAATCTCTAAGTGAATAGAAATAATTCTGAAAATCCAATGGAAACACCCAATGTAGCAAGAAAATGGGAGATTTATACTATAGTAAAATTATTGTGCATACTAACTTTACATTTCTTAAAATAACCATTGATGTCCTATATAGAAGACAGTTATTAACCATCAACTTGTTACATGCTGACTTGGTTTTCAGCACCGTAATTTTACTTAAGCGATACGTTGGAGATTACTTAATGGCACCATTTAGAGTTACGCAAAGGAAGGTTGGATCGATCATCACTAATGAAACGAAGCAGCACTGTAGTCAACCACTGGCTCAGCATTTTAAAGAATGTGCAGAAATGGATGACAGCACAACAGAGAAGCAAAAGCGCTTCAGCTCACTATAGGAGAAGACAGAGGAAAGCACTCAAAGCTGAGATGATCAGAAAACCTGCCCACCACTGTTGGCTGCTTTTGTACACTATTTTCACCAAGATCTTTTACATTTTCTGAGTAGAGTGCACTGAACAAGATGAAAGCCTGAGTTTGTATTCACAACGAGCTAAATGCTCCTTTATTTCTTGTAAGATAAAATAATATATACAAATTCCTAAAGCAGTAGAAGGCAAAAGGCTATTTTAAAGATCAAAATGTTAAGTAACCGTAAGGAAGAGAAGAAAAAAAGAAAAAACTTTTAATCTTACTGAACTCCTCAAATTTAATCACTATAACAATTTTTAGAAAATAATTTTCACCAGAGAAGCCCATGTCTGGAAATGTATTACAATATTGTAGTCTCCAGATGCAATTTTTGCTTCCTATCTTTTTGCTTGGTTACTTAGACTGCTTAGAGGTAAAATTTGTTTAAAAAAAAAATTGAAGAAATTCCATTCAGTCACTTTCAATCATCAAAAGCAAGGAAAAAAATTGTTTTCACTTCAGAGGAAAGGAGAAGAGAGAATGGAAAGAAATTCATTTTCTTCCATTCTTTTCTTGTCAGAATTATTTAACATTAATTTAACAGTAACAGAAGGATGAAAAAGGAGACAGCACCAAATACCCAAATGCACGAACTCCCAACAACAATGAACAAAACCAGGCCTTCCATAGCAACAGAGATTGTGTCTTCAGTTGCCCAGCCCAGCTGAAATCACTTCCATCATACTACACAAGTACAATGAAATAGACACAACTCTTTGGAAGCCTGCTGACACGCTGTAGGTTGTCTTTGCACTGACACAATGCTGATGCACATCCATTCTGGCCAAGTCCACCAAGAACAACTCATAATAGCTGCTCCCCTCCGGCTGTTGTGAAGAAATATGAACATCCTTCCACAAGTGGAAGCCATTGTACCTCTGGCATATAAGTGATAATTGAGTTTATTTATTGTTTTGATTTACTCTTGTTTAGTTAAGAGTGTCAAACATCCATGAAACCCTCTAGAAATGTTACCTAAATAGAAGGTTTTATTCAGAATGGAGTTCTGATTAGTAAAATTCAATCTAAACAATACAAGTAAATTTCATTCCTTTGGTACAGATTCCTCTTTAGTTTAGATTCCTCTAGCACTGGATAAGTAATATAGATGTTTTTATGAGTAACCGTGTCAACTGACAAGCCTTTTCTGATTGACAGAACATTTTAAAAAGACAGATAAAATAAAAATAATAAAATTCATGCAGTTCATACTCCTAGCATGAGACAAAATGAATAAAGATAAAATTTAAGACAAGTATTAATTCTAAAAGGAAAATATATGCTCTTAGGTCTTTTAATAGATTATACGTGCGAACTAATATTAACTGGTCAGTCCTTGATATGCTACTTCCCATCACAAGATGTGACCGTAAGGAGATATTTCCACTTCAGTGATCTGTTAAAAACTAACTAGTTCCCTTCCCTCATAGGAAGGGATTCACTTCCTGGTATCATTCATACTATTCACCTAAGATATCCGGAACAGACATCTTTCATTATACTAGTTCAATTCCACAAAAAAAAACATTACTGTAATGGCTCTGTGATGCTGTGAAAATCCTTTTAAGAAGTTGAGGTTTATCCCTCTTTCAAACAAAACAGATGGCAAAACAACAGCATTTAGGAGAGCTCTATTGAAAAGGACCTTGGCATTACGGTGTGTGACATGATGAACTTAACTCAATACAATCACTACATATGTGCCAAAAAAAAAAGAAGGCTGAGAGACTCTTAATCCTGTAATAAGGAGCCAGTATAGCAGTAAAAAGGCACACGTGGAATTTAGGTTGCCTGCTTAGGAAGGATTCAATTTCAGATGTGAGGCAACATATCTTAAAAACGATGAAATCTACTGCACCTTAGGGAGTGGACAAAGGTGTCTGCTTCTGCTTTGATTCCTCTTCCTCTGCCAGGAGCTCTGTGACATGCAGTGTGTGCTCCTGTGCCATCCAGCTCAGCTGCTGCCATGCTGCTGTCTCACCCAGGAGGCCTGCCTGCATTTGTTCCTGCTCATGTCAATGCAGTTTGTTAAAGTTAATACCAAGTTTCACTTCACTATGGAAATACTGATTTGGTAAACTATCGTACTTTGAAGTTAAAACCTTCAAGACTGGAAGGCAGAGAGTTAATTATGATTTGACTATCAATGACTGTGATTAGTATCAATATTTTGGTATTACTGACTTAATCCTTGCTGCCTGCTGGTTTGATAACACAAAATCATTTGTACTGATATTCCTCTCTGAGGACTGGCTGCATATGAGCTAAGCTGTCAGCGCTGCATTCAAATCAGGTAAACGACTGTTCGTGTTTTCAGGCTTAATCGCAGGTATTACAGGACAGGTAATGTCATAGGGTGAAATAAGAGAAACAGATGTGCAGCATTTGCCTTGATGTGATGAGGCAGAATCATCACTCCATACACACATTCAGAAGTCAGGGCATAGGGTAAAGATGAGGCTACACTCCCTATTGATCAAATTCAGACTTCCAGAGGAAAACACTCTGTATAGACTATAAAGGTAATCTCGAAATACAGACCAGAAGGTGGGATCACCGGAAAACTATACAGCCTATGGCTTGAACAAAAGCCTCGGGTTTTCCCTGACGGGAAGGAAAAGCTGGCTCCTAGGGAATGATAAATGAAAAGAAAACACTTTACAGAAGGGAAAAGGAGTGTTGCAAGTCTTGAAGAAGGCCAACACAGGTCTGCGTTGCCAGTGAAGACCACAGATTATAAATTACGACAGGTCTGAAAATATTTAATGTAATTGCTACAGCTTTGTAACAGAAACACAGGGCAGTTTGAGAGTGTGAAAGATGAGAGCTGGATGACAAAATAACAAGTTGGATGTCTGCAATCCACCAAAGACTACCAAAGCTCTGAAGAAGACACCTGTGGATATGTAAAGACAGACGTGTTGATGGGGCAATATCAAAAGATGATGTTTAAAAGCAGCGTGAATTTAAGTGTTGTTTTGCTATGTGCGCCTAAAGCATGGAGAAAGTAATGAACCAAATAGGAAGCACCTGAAAAATGGGTGGTTTAAATTGAAACACGGTAGAAATCTGTAGAGATAAAATAGAAGTTGCAGGTTGGTTTATTTGGATTTGAGTAGCTGCAGGGTGGTACAGCATTGGGAACTGGCTAACCATAGTACACAGAATGAGATCCTACTGCCCTGATAAAACATGGAATGATACTGGTTTCTGGGTGATATCAACTGAACCATGTTCCTGAGAGAGCTATGTTTAGAGGCAGGTTGCAGAGCAGTCCATAGCGGCTAGAAGATGATCACGGGTTACTCTCTAGTACTAAAACTGCCCTAGCCAGTGACTGCTACAGAAGGGCAGGCATTAAATGGAACAGTTAAAGTAAGGAGTTCTTGTATTATGGCAAGTTGATATTATGCAATAAATCTTCCAAGAGATTCAAACTCAAATTCACTTTTCCCATTTGCCCCCGTATCAGGCAGATAAAAAGGCAGATAAAAATTCTTAACTGGGACACCCAAGTGACATGCTTACTGTCTAAGATATTGATGTTTCCATTTGAAACACATTCGTTCTATCTAACACAGTCCAAGAAGATAAGGTAAGACAATCTTGTTTCATGACCTTAACTCATTTGATCTTTCCTCTTTCAATATTCAATCTTTCAATATTCGTGGTACATATTCAATATGTACCATAAAGTACATGGCATAAAGTACATGGCAAGTACATAGCATTTTAACCTGTTTTCCACCATAACTGTTTTCAGCTATACCAGATTATAACTGCTGTAGTCATTCAAGAACCAGAATTCAAACAGTGGTTTCTAGATTGTTCAGCCTCAATTATTTCTGCAAAAAAAGTACATGACATTTTGTTTCTTCGTAGTCAGGCTTCACCAGAAAAAAACAGCACTTTATTGCCACACAGTCATGTCATTACCTAGGGATAATTCTGTACTCATGGATTGCTTCTGCAGCCATGACACCGCAACACTGCTTTTGCTCCATCTCTGAACACAGTTCTATAATTAAAAACCAAATCTCTAATGTAAATATCATTCATCAAGCCCTTTTTTAAATTTTTTTTTTTTTTTTTTAGCATTACATGTGGTTGATTTATCCAACTAATACCCCTCTCTCTGTCAAAGCTCTGAGGATCTAATGAGCCACGGAGAACACCTTTGCTTAGGCTGTTTTCAAATTTCTTGAAGTGAGATAATGCATATTAAGAGTGCATATGTGCTGATCCTTCCAAAGTCCTGATAAGGTGTTAATAAACCTTAGCAAATTCTGATTATGGCTGTCTCATTATGTACATTGTTGCATTCTCTGCAGATAGCAGTATTGGTAAATTAAACTCCATAAGCACAATGCATGAATTGCTCACCTGAGTGAGCAATGATAAGTAATGAAGGGCAACAAACAAAATCCCCCTATTTTTTTCCAGAGTTCACTGGGCCAAAGCAAATTTGTAGTTGTTTAAGGTCTCTACTCTGTTTCTAACGGACATATATCACTTTTTTAGGAGGCAAAAGTGCACTAAACAGTATTTTATTATCAACATTCTTCAAGCACTTTACCTGAAAGTGGAAGCGCCATCTCTAATCATAAAACAGCATGCACTAAGCGATATATATATATTTTTTTGACAAAATCTCTTGCATCCCTTTATGATCACATCTTATTAGGAAATTGCTGATTCAACAACAGCTATTTTGCTGTAGAAGGGATAAATTCCTAAACAGGCAGAGATGTGACAGGCAGAAAACATTAGTGAAATATTTTCAATGATGATGAAAATGCAAAGACATAAGTAAATGGCTTCTTATTAAATATTCTTGCTCATCCCAGCGAGCTTGAGTTATGTCAAACATCAAGATACGTGCTTATACACAGACTTTCTCACATTTAAGGAATGCTTCTAGCATTCCTATAACATTTATTCAGCCTATAACATCGCTATAGGACCCTAAGAATTCAGTCTGTATTCTCTGCACCTCATCAGTGACACTGTGAAATGGAGATGTCAACTGTTAAGCAACTCTAGATATACAAATAAAAAGTATTGATTTTTAGCTCTTTCTGCTCAGGGGTTGAATGTTGGGTGGCAGTAGTGTGGAGGAGCCAAGGCAACTGGTTCTCCATTGATGAGTGAGAAGTGGCAACCTGGTAACTGACAGAGGTATTTGGACGTGTGAAAGCCATCACACAGGTTAACATAAGATACCATGCTAAACAAATACCGCAGGCTGTAACAACAGCAAGGAAGAAAACTATGATATATGAATTTATTGAAAGTCAGCAAGGTTCTCATTAAAAATAAAGTATTATTACTTAAAACATGAGCTAGAGCTCTTAAAACTGAGCAGCTCTGCAATGTGCATGTTGACAAAATAAAGGCAGGAGTAGATCTTTGCAGTAGAATCTAAGAAGCCAGCAAAAATGAGTTGGAGATGAAATCATGAGGAAAGATAAGATTATTTGTGCAACACCAGGCAAAAAGTAACAGAAACAGACCTTCTGGATCCAGAAGAGAACTCTGTCAGACTAGCCTCCTTCTTTCCCCAAAAGTTCCTCGCTTCAACAGCAATCATAAAAAAAATACAAAAGCAACGGACATATGTATCCATAAAACATTTTTTCCCTTTAAGAAATAAATGCTTTATGAACCAACATGATCAGAACAAATGTAGAAAGGAAAATAAAAAGAGAAAGAAGTCTCACATTTTAACGTAGTTTGTCTCTCAGAAACCTCTCTGGTTTCTTCCACAACGATCTAGACGTTTTCCAGCGAGAGGGAAAAAGCCCTTGGGCATATCAGGTCTCTGCTTCTTCTGTTCTAGCACCTCTGACACTTATCTGTAATACTTAAGTTTAATTAAAGCACGAGGCTTAATGAATGTTCAGGGGAATGTAATACTTAGTGTCATTCAAGGACAACTTAATTTTCCAAGGTGGCAATCAGTCTTACTCCTATCAAAATAAAATCAATAAAGTGGAACTCGGCAAATCAGACACAACAACAATTGCATCACTAGTGATCCTGTCCTAATCGTGAAAAACAGTTAACAGTTGTTACCTGCTTTTATGTGAGTAAATCTGGATAAAGCCCTTTTATGCCAACCCTGTATAGCCATTTATTACCTGTTGCACTTTTGGAACATACAGAGCACGGTCACTTATCCTTCATTCCGAAGGGTACAAATCAGAAATGTGAACATTGTCACAGCCCACAACCCCCCCAATTCCTTTTATTCTTGATTTATGATGACAATTTCCTACACAAGGGGATGGAAACCTGCCAAGTATGTTTATTTGTGGAGGAGACATTCGGGGGGTTGTAAGCACTTTCTAAAAATTGTTTTGGCAAATATCAGTCATCACCCAGGTCAGTCATGGGGCTGCTCCATTCTGGTACTGTTTGCAGTCACTCCTGCCTCTGCAGATAACGTGATGGCTGCAGAATGTGGCAGAGGAATGTGAACTGAATCCTAAGCAGGATGTGGCTGTTACTAAAGCTGATGAACGATATGGATTTTGGACACTGAGAGGAATACAATTAGTACCACTATACTCTTGTCTTCCAGCTGTCCAGCAGATCACACATCTCTTTCTTCTATGAGATACTGATTTTTTTATTATTATTGCTGTAGGAATATTGGGAGAATTGCTCCACATGACACAAGTTTCATAGTATTAACTCTGTATTCAACACACTTTCCATAGCAACTTCATTCTTGATATTCTAGTTAAATCTCTGACAGTATTTCTAGGAGAAACTTTTCTGTTAAGGACTTTTAGATATCATAAAAATGTGCCTGGGCAAAAACTCAGCACATAAGAGCCAGTAAAGAAACCCATGCCACTTAAGGTGAATTCAGTGTTTGTAAAAAGCAGCATACAAGAGAGAACCCTAGATGCCAAACAGTAGTTTTTAGTACAGCTAAAATGTATAAACACATGAATACAGAATGCCCTTTCTTGCTTTTTCCTCCCTTGTTCCCCTTTTACTTCCCTGTCAGCATCACTCCACAATGACAATACACAGCCTTTTCCTGGTGATGGAAGATAATTCATCGTCTGCTGAACACAGCACTGAGGAAGGAAGCTATCCCATCCTAAACGGACAAGGCCTCAAACAGCAAATAGGGTGCTGCTTGATTTGGTACCAGGAGATGCTTTTGCAACCAGTGATTAGGGAAGACAATAAAAGTGTATGTTCCCGTAGCTCTGATTTTGGAGACCTCAGACCCAAAGTTAGTGTAAAGAAAAAGGGTTATACCAAGGACTCTGAACAAGCCTATTGGCTCCTCTTACATCTCACCACCTTACTAACCATTCTTACTGATTGCTGATATATCTACTCTACATGCTGCCCAAATCCCCGAAAGAAACAAACAAAATCCTCAAGAAAAAAAAAAAAATCACCAATCAAAAATAAAACCACAACCAAATGAAAATCCCACAACACCAAAGAAAACACACAAATTGAGAGTAAACAGTATAAGAAATCAAAAATTCCTTGCACTATGAATTACGCACAGGCAATTATAATCTTCTTTGAATGTTCTGCCAACAATTTGGTTAGCCAGATTGCCCCATTTAAAGAAAAAGAGGAAAACTAAAGATAGAAAGATAGCAGAGAAAATATTCAGTATGTACACAGCTGGGTACATATTTCCAAGGATCAAATATATCCAAGTAAATGGTGAAAATGCACCTGAGAAAGTATACTCAGGTTATAAACATTAGATATCAGTTTGTTTCAGCCTCATCTTCCAAAAGACTAAGTCAGGTCATTGTGAATTTTCCAAGCAAATGGCACCCAACACCTTGCATCAGGTCTGCATCAGACAAAACAGTCCATTTGTTACAAGAATTTGAAATCACAGAATATCCCAAGCTGGGAGGGACCTTGAGTCCAACCCCCTGGCTCCACACAGGACCACCTAAAATTCAAACCCTATGTCTGAGAGCACTGCCCAAACACTCCTTGAACACAAGTAGCTTGGGGCCACCCTAGGGAGCAGTTCCAGGGCCCAAGCACTCTCTGGTGAAGAACCTCTTCCTAGTCCCTTCCATCCCATCAACCCTCCCCTGGTGCAGCTCCATGCTGTTCCATCACTGTTCCCAGAGAGCAGAGCTCAGTGCTGCTCCTCCACTCCTTGTCAGGAGCTGCAGCCGCCATGAGGGCTTCCCTCAGCTCCTCTGCTCTGGGCTGAGCAAACCCAGCGACTTCAGCCATACCCATGTACCGTGCCCTCCAGACTACTAATCTTAGCAGCCCTTCCTTGGATGCTCTCTCAAACCTTCATAATCCTTTTACAGCGTGGCACCCAAAGCTGCACACAGTGTTCGAGGTGAGGCCATGTAGCACACAGGACACAGAGGAAATGTAAATTCCTCCCTTCTCCTGGTGGCAGTCTGGGCCTGATGCACGCCAGTCTATTTTAGAACTTGTTACATAGGAAAATACCATTTCAAAATCAATAAAAGTAAGTCAAAAAATATTTTCAGGTCAATACTGAGACATCATCTCAGTTATCTCCCCCAAGTAATATGAGGAATAAATGATTTTTAAAATGCTTAGAACGTGAACATTATTAATTGACCACTTTAGGAATGGTTCCTTTCTGCAGAGGCTAGTAGAGACAAAAATCTGTACTTTACTCAAAAATATGAAATAAGCTAAGAATATTACAGTCATTATGACTAATTGACAACCTAGGAATTACAACCATTTGGGCTCAAAGAAGTTATTCCATTGTTTCATCTGCTCTATTTGTTGCAGAGCATGAAAAATGGTGACTTTGAAGAATTAAGCATTTGTGTTGTTTTGCATCACAGTTTTATTATCCTCTCTCAGCTCTAAAAGAAGATAACCAGGCTCAGGCATCAGATTACATATAAATAAAATGTAAATAATGAATGGCTATAAATCAGATCATTAGGATATAAATCAAGGGAATGGTTCATAGTATAAACATCAAATAAGAAAATATGCCTTCAAAGTATTCAAAGCATTATATTTTACAGAATGTTTTCTAAAGAAACAGGTTTTAATATGTATTTCAGCAAAATAACTAGAGGGACAGCAGGCTATATATCAAGTATCCCCCACATTTTAAAGTATGATGCTAAAGCACCCTCGTTTCTTTATCACGCCCAGGGAGGAAAGCAGTGAAATAATCATGTGCAACCATTACAGAGTCTCCTGGCCTTGCAAACCTCTTCAGACTAACCGAGACTCGGGTCTGTGTGCTCAAGGACTGGCATGTCATTTGCTCTTAAATTATGTTTTTCATTTGCTGCCAAAGACGGGAGGCACAAGAAGGGCACAGAGCTGTTGGAGTGGGTCCAGAGAAAGGCACAAGGATGTTCAGAGGGTTGGAGCATCTCTCTTATGAAGGAAGATTGAGGGAGCTGGGCTTGGTTAGCTTGGAGAAGTCTGAGGAGAGATCTCAGTGTGGCCTTCCAGTACTTGATGGGAGCTTATAGGCTGGAGGGGGACTGACTTTTTACACACTCTGATAGTGACGGGACTAAAAGATGGGAAACTTTGTTTAGGTATTAGGAAACAAAACTTTACTCAGAGAGTGGAGAGGCAGTGGCACAGGATGCCCCATCCCTGGAAGCCGATCAAGGCTAGGTTGGATGGGGACCCGGGCAGCCTGATTTGGTGAGTGGCAACCCTGTCCATGACAGGGATTGGAACTGATTGGTCTTTAAGCCATTCTATGATTCTGTGTTTAGATGTTTGAGGCAGATAAGGGAGACCAAGGCACTGCTTAGGAGTTCCAAGTACATACAGACCCTGGCACCTGAAGTAGCAGCACAGTGCTGCACGTGTCTTCTGGGCCAGAACAGGTTTCTGTGCCCATCCTGCAAAAGAGAGGCTGCTGGGTAGGTGGGATAGCAGAAGCCTATTGGAGGAAGGAGCAATGCTGCGATAAAAAAGCAATGAGCAACATCTAATGGGGGACTGCAAGCAACTTCCTCTCATTTTTCTCCATGCAGAGTCCAACCCACAGCAGATGTCATTAGTACAATAATGCTACACATTTCATTTTCAAATACATTCATTTTAACATGTTTGCAGTTCTTCTGTTTTGTAAGAGAAAAGCACAACACCGTGACCAACTGCTGAAGACAAAATAATGAAGTGACCAAGCTTGCATTGCTGGATATTTTGGTAAGATTTTCTTCCTTGTCAGACCTCAACAAAGAAGAAAACAATCAATTTAATCACAGTCCAATAGTGGAACTGAAGAAGGAAATACAAATAATGGACAAAAGTCACTGCAAGAAGAACAGCAGTACGTATACATGAATGATGCAAGGGAGGGGGGTTTGGACTCCTGGTTATTTAGCATGCATTTATTAACATTTTTCCAAAGATTCAGTTTTCCAATTACAAAATATCTGTTAATGCAATTGAAGCCATCTGGTTTCAGAGGATTCCTCCCTTAGCCCCTTTCACCAAGGATGCCTATTTTGTGAGATCTTCTGAAGCACAGAAATATCTATGTGATGTTCCACCATTTACTAGAAAACTCTCAAGCCTTTATTTTTAATGTCTTTCTTCTGTGTAGCCAAAAACCTATGCTTTTAGCGAAGGACTGATAATACTGAATAAGTTCATAATACATATTCCTCTAGTCAAAATTGTACTTGATCTTTCAACAGGGCAAAGAAATCAAAAGAAGCAGATAAAAAGTATTTTTATAATAACAGCCATGCAGGAGAGCAAGCTGATGCAGAAGAATTGACAATGCCCTAAAAGAGTCTGCTCCCATTAGAAGCTGAAGGTTGGTAGCAATTGGATGACCCAGAACAGCCAAGAGTAGTTTCACGTACAATCCAAATGTACTTCACTGAGACAAGTTCTCACTTTTGGATTTTTAAGAACTTTATTATTCGTCCTTGTGATTAGATGGAAAAACACTTGCAAATAGATAGAGCTTTTCAATTGCCTGTAAGTTTCATCAGCGCCAGAAACTGAAACAGAGGAGGGGACCTGTGAGAACAACCTCAAGCATATATTTAAGAAAAGGAAATTTTATATATAATACCCACAGAGAGGAGATTTCACATGTTCAGGCAACATCCTCTCCAAAAAGAGTGCTGTTCTGAAATCAAGCATTTGATCTGGGCATCTGGGTTGAGCACCTATGCTGCTTACGGATCTCGCACTGGAACACTAAGATGGCAAGTATTCCTGTGAGCTAAATACTGTTGGGCACTATATGATGCTTCCTTACATCTTCACGTACATAGCACATTTTAAATTTCAGCTCTGCCTGAAGTCAGGACTATTAAACAGATTTGTTCCTCCTTTCTGTGCATACGCGATGCCATCGTGATGTGGGAGAAGGGGAATTACAAATGAACTTCTGGTTTTGCAGAAGCACAGAATACGAGTGAATCACTGAGAACTGAAATTTCTCCTAATCCTTGAAGTTCCAGCTATTTCATAACTTTTGCTGTCTTAGGAACAGAGTATTAGATTTATAAATACATCGGGAAAAGCAAAAGGAAAAGTCAGTATGATTCAGTGACTGAATTACAGGATCACTGAAAAGGCCAGCTGTGTGGTTCTCAACCCAAGGGGCTCAGTAATTAGACAGCAAGCATCTGAGGCCAAATGAGAAAAAAATGTGACTCTTTCACCCACTTGCAGCTTTATCAGACCATCCAGTGCCCCATTTCCTGGCCAGCCTCTGCTGTGCTGCCCTGAGACGGGGCACCTGATTTACAAAGAAATACAAAAACAAGTTTTTCTTAAGAAACAGTAGAGGTCAGCAGCCCACCAATGGCCAAATGCACAAGGTGAACTTTGTGGGACAGAATAAAAATTGGGAAACATGGGGAGAGGCATGGAGCTAGACAAAGGCAGGTAAAACACAATAAAAAACAAATGATGCCACATTCTGAGTCACAGACCATATCTGTCACATCCCACTCCAGCTTTGCCTGCAGCATCTGACTATACCTTATCTGGCAGAGGCACCCTCCAGTGTCCCACAGAGCACCTGGACCATGTAAGATCTGTTTCTCCTTCCCCTTTTTCCTGCAATTGCACCTGCACTGGTCCTTTGCTTCCCATTGCTATCAGCCAGCTTTCCTTCAGAAAAGTGTTTTTTTTTTTTTTTTACTTGTCCTCTAGCAGGATTTACGTGCCTCCAATTCTACAGTACCCTATGTGAGGTTAGGGTCCTTCCTCCGTCCCTCTTTTATCATTTAATTTTTGTCTAAGCTATTCCACAAAGGTTTACTTAAGGGTAACCATCTTGCTTGCGCCTCTCCTTCCCAAGTCTTTTCTATGAGAATAACCTCTTCTAAAAAGAGGCTTCTGCGTGCCCCCTCTCATGCTTCAGTCACCTACTTGCTCATACTTCACACCAGGCATGATCTGTCCCGTTTGCTCTGCTGCCCATTGAGTCACAGAATAAGCCAGGTTGGAAGGGACCTTTATTTCATCTTGTTCCATGCCCATAACAGGCTTCACTCCCCAGGCCAGAATAGCACCAGTCAAATCTCCCAGGGTAGATCTGCACCTGCTTATTTCTTCCATTCACACCACCCCCATGTGTCTGCATCTCTCCAGACCATCTCCCCGTCCTTTTCCTTGGCCACAGAAAGGTTTTTGCCTGCCCTACTGCTGCTCTGCAGACACAACCCCTCAGCTTAGTTCCTTGCAGCAGCGACTCAACATCTTTCCCCAGTTCTCCCCATCCTCCCTCCACCATTTCCCAACTATCTGTCTGCTTTTACTCTCGAAAAATGGGCAAAGGTAAAGCAGAGCTATTCTTATGACTACTCGTTGCTTCAAAACCATCTTTGATCTGCAGACAAATGCAAATGCACTCTTCTGTAAGATAGGGCTCAGTTTTTCCCCACGTTGATACTCTGATATTTTCCCAAAGCAAACCACTTCTATGAGGAGCCAACACTGCTATTTTAGAATTGATTGGTGCGGCTTTCAAAGGTGGGAGTTAAAGACAGATAAATTAGTTCTTGAGCTAAGGTGTCAGACTAGGCGACCAAGCTCACATATGAAATTTTGAGAGAAAAGAACTGGAGAAGAAAGAGCAGATGCAGAGAAGGGCAGTGAGCAATGAGGAAATGCTGTGCTATAGCTCCATACGCTTAGCCTTGATGTCGGTATACCTTAACCCTCATCTTTTCTAAGAGATGCTTTTCATTGAGTGAACAGTAAAAACTAGAAGGCACATACCTTACCTAAAATCTAAGTTAAACAGAGAGGTTGGCAAGACAAATACGAGAAAGATGCAAGTACTGCATTACAGGTCTGGAAGGATGATTCAAATTCAAACTCCATGCGAAGTCTGCAGTAATGGGAAGGGCTTTGAACAAAGCATGTCACAAACATTTAATACTGCTTTACAACATGCAAATGTGAGAATAACACGGCAAAATATGACAAAACCTTCACAGTTTGGTCTCGCACTGCGCAGAAACCCCTTTCTGATCCCCAAATACTTCCTATGAGCAGAACACCAGCGTTAGCAGTGATGCTACATGCTAGCACCCTCTAGTGTGCACCCCTGCTTACAAATGCCCTGCTCAAGTTCATTTCCCTGGTCCGGTCACGCAAAACTGCAGCTCTCATTCTTTGCAACGCCCTCCCACCTGTAACTCATGCAAAAGTAAATCCCATTTATACTGATATCAGTAAAAAGCATATACATTTTTCAGGAGGGCTGACATCTCTGTCTTTCTTTATTTTTATTATTTTCTGGTTGACATGTAATATTTCTGGGCAGCCAATTAGCAAATAAAGTACTTGCCTAAGACTTCCCCAGAGCTGAAATTAAAATGTACATAATTGCCTGGCTAAAGGTTTGAGACACAATTATTTACATCTCAAATTGTTCTTACAAAAAGGATATTTTGCTAAGGAGTGGCCTAATTAAAATATAAACAATAAAATAAACTGGTAAAAGAGTTTCACTTGCTTCTTAATTATGGAACACCTAACTTCCACCTGGAATTTTTTCTACTTTTTATTTTTTGTTTCAAGTGTTTTTTAATCATGCAAGCTAATTTATTCATTAACAAGGCTTGAAAGAACAGTATTTGCATTTTTATGGAGTTGTTTGTTTGTAGGCTTTTTTGAGAGGAGAGGGGAATTGGGACTAACACTCTATAAAGAAATCTTTTAAAACCTTTCATTAATTGATCTTTTTTCTATTTATAAATACAGCACTCACCACTTCGAGGTCATCATTTTCTAATGCTTATGCAAACCGATCAGATTATGAGGGGATCATCTATTTCTAAGCAGAAGCAACACACTGTAACTGTGGGGCAATGGCTGACAAAATTTGACATTCCAGAACAATATGTACTTAATCATTATTTTTAAGGAAAGTACTCGACATTCAATGGTGTTATAGAACTTTTTTTTTTTTTTTTTGTCATAGAGTTTGCTCCTGCATGCAAAGAATACGCACAGAAGTAAATGGAAGACAAATGTTTGAGGACAAAGCATGGTCAGTTTTTGAATGAAATCCTCTTCAAATTATTATCCTTTGATTACTGCACTGCTTCAAATGTAAGGCCTTTGGCAGGAGGTGAACGAGGCCTAGAAGCCCTGACCAAATTCTGTGGTGTGCTCATTGTCATCAGATGATGGTAAGCAGGATACTGAAATCTGTGATACAGAGTCAACAAATCCTGTTTTCCACACAGCTCTTACATTCACATCACAGCTGCCACCAAACCACCTCCAGGCAGACCTCCTGCCATTAGACATGCATTATAGTAAGCTCAACTGTTTCCACTGTTTGCTTCTTACCTGAGGCCACCATTCTCCAGCATATCAGAGCTAAACAAGGAACAAGAATACCTCAAAAATGAAAGTAAAATATTGACAAATAATAACTATATTAAGTGAAAAAGCTCTTGTGAAGGAAGGATCTGCTTTACCAAACAGAAGTTCTTAAAATAAATAATGAGTCAGGAAAAACAAAATATGTTCAGTTAGTGGAATTGTTTCTACATAGACTGCTCAAAAGCTTTCCATATGGGATAAACAGATGTTGGTGTGTACTCTGCGACAACAGATATCCCTTGCATGATATTGTGCACATTATTCCATTGGATTGTAGCAAAATTAGTGCTTGTTCATCTAATATGGAGGAGGAAGGTCTATATGTACAGGGAACCGGTTTCAGATACTTTTAGAACTACTCTGAGCATCTTGCCTCACCCTGGGCACTTCATGCTGCCTGTGCTCATTTGCAGTCTCAGCCACAGTCTGGGGAAGCACGGCAGGCTGCAGCTGCCCTCATCCACCAACTCAGCAGCCTCTCCAACACCCAGAGCTCCCACTCTAGGGGCTAGCTCACTTAATCCTGAACTTGAATCATTTCTTGTAGAATTCAATTTAAAAAGTAAAAGAATACCCTGTATTAAGTGTCAGATGCCTTTGCAATAAACTGATGACAAAATCAGACCGAAAGTCCAAACTGTTCTTGCTCTCCCTAACCAGCAAGGAGTCAATAGAAAATAAATCAAAATCTAATCAACATCCTCCATGAACACAAATTCCTGGTCTGTCCTGAAGTCAGCTAAGGATAGAAAAAACACTGGATTTCTTTATTTTGAACTAGGCAGTAAGTAGACTTCACTGTTGAGCAGTAGCTTCACGCTATCCTAAGAATACACAAACAAGTTTCAGTTAGCTTCCTAAGTTGCAATAGGTAATGGTCAGAGTTATACACTGCCTGAAATCTTCATGCTTGCATGAGAGAAGAGCAGGAATGTGTCAATATGTCTAGGTCCTTTTCCTTTATCCCTGGGTGATGCAGGACATGGCTGCATTGCTAGCTGCCTCCACGTCACCAGCTGAAGGCAGGTTCTCAGCCTATGTGAAACTTACCAGCAGTAAAACCTGCTTCACTGCATTAATGCTATAAAAAAGGGTTTTGTGGCAGTAATGGGGAAAAGTATTTGAAAGCCTGTTTGATTGTCACGTATTGTGGTAGAAACAATTAGCAACGAAGTTTTATAATACACTGGAAACTGTTTTGAGTGAATATCAAAAGAAAAAAAATTCTTCTAAGTTTCAAAATATTTGGATCCCTAGGTGTGTTCATCCCAACTTTTTTTTCTTTTCAAACCGTTTTGCTATTTTCTTTATAAAGTAAAGGATTTAAAAAAAAAAAAAAAAAAAAAAAAGGATTCTGTTCTCCTTCCCATTCTGAAGTCCTATCAGGTTATCAGCATCATTCTGACAATGTCTATTCTCATCTGTTTGAATCATATTTCTTCAAGGGCCCATCATATCCAAATACTTAGTTTGTTCTTCCTATGAATATCTTGGGAGTTTTGGTCATTACTGCCTTTCCTTCTCTGTCAGGACTGTTTACAGGCCATCAAAACAAATTAGGCTTGGAGAGGTTAGTAAATTAGAATAGCTTACAATCAATATCGTACTTATGTAACAAGTAATAAATAACCTATAAATGCAACAGTGTACATCATTTTGCTCTTGCTGATGTTTGTATAACACAACCATCTGATCTTACCAAGTATATTCACTGAAATTAAAAAAGAAAAATTGGAAGCACTGTTTTATTAATGCTACCATACACAAAATAGCTGCCATTATAGTAATTTCCCACAATTATGTTCTTCAAAACTCTTTTATTCTCGGCAGTCCTCTAAAGGAGTAGTGCTGTACTCAAACTGCAGCTCTTTCCTAAGGTTTCCTTCGGTGCTCTTCACTGACTTCATCCCAAACAAAATACCCCAGCCTCTCATATTTCAAATCCACATCTTTCTCTTAAAAACAAACAAACAAACAAACAAACAAAAAACCCATATACATACACACACGTTTGTTCTATTATTAGGGAAACAAGCAAAACATGATGGTTGTTTACAAGCAGAGCAAGAACCATGTCCGCAATTAAGAACTCGACATGGGCAACCTTTGCTTTGTTTGAAAGAAATTGATTTTGAGATGCAACAGCATGAAATTATACACTAAGAAGCCACAGCACAACAATGTGAAAAAAAAACCCAGCAAGATCCGACAGGCAGCAAGTCTTCCACAGCAATTGCCCAAACCTGAACACAAGAAAGCTGTACCAAAGAACATGAGTTGCACGTGTGCATGCATGCGTAGACATCAACAACATCCTTTGTGGGCACATCAAAATAATATCGTCCTATTTACAGAGCAAATTATATAAGGGGAAAACATTAACAGGAAGTCACTTACTTAAAACACAAATAAGTCTGTTTTTGAGCAGCTTAACTGGTATATTGACGTTATTCCCATCCTAAATTCCTAGAAACCAGGGGCTTGTCACAAGTGAACAATTTACATTTTTAAGGCAACATAATTTGATTCATCCTAGATGAAGATTTTGATTAATTTTATTCAGAGTCCTACTTAGAGGAAGAGCACTGTTTCTATAGCCTCATCACTCTGCTAATTTGTGTTCACTTATTCTAAAAGGCAAATACTTTTTACGGTACACATCTGTTCTGGCTTTAGCATTGGAAGTCATGAGCCAGGTCTAGCAAAACTGCTTTGCTCCTCTCCTTTGAGCCCTTAGCTCCACCAATGGAGACCTCGATCAAGGCTGCCCGCTGCCTGCACAAGCAGCTCCTGCCCAGCCCAGCCAGGCTTCTCCAGGCTGTCACAGAATCGTTAAGGTTGGAAAAAGACCTTTAAGGTCATGTGCTCAACCATCAGCCCACCACCAGCATGTCCCTCTGTGCCACATCTACACATTTCCTGAACACCTCCAGGGACAGTGACTCCATCACCTCCTTGGGCAGCCTGTTCCAATACCTCACCACTCTTTCTGAGAAGAAATTTTTCTTAAATATCCGAACTGAACTTCACCTGGTTCAACTTAAACTTTCGTTCAATGGCTAGTTATCTGGGAGAAGAGGTCAATCTTCACCTCACTATAACTCCTATCAGGTAGTTGTAGACAGCAATAAGGTCTCCCCTGAGCCTCCTCTTCTCCAGACTGAACAATCCCAGCTCCTTCAGCTGCTCCTCTTAAGAACTGTGCTCCAGACCCCTCACCAGTTTTGTTGCTCTTCTTTGGACAAGCTCCACGATGTCATTTTTGTAGTGAGGGGCTCAAAACTGAACACAGTACTCAAGATGCAGTCTCACCAGTGTCAAGCACAGAGGGACAATCACCTCCCTGCTCCTGCTGGCTGCACTATTTCTGATACAAGCCAGGATGCTGTCGGTCTTCTTCGCCACCTGGGAACACTGCTGGCTCATGTTCAGCTGCTGTCAGCTAATACTGCCAGATCCTCGACCTCTCCCAGCTTGCCAGCCACTGTGCCCCAAACCTGTAGCAACGCATGGAGTTGTTACGACCAAAGTGCAGGACCCAGCATTTGATCTCATTAAAGCTCATACAAGTGGCCTCAGTCCATTGATCCAGCCTGTCCGTTCTCAGGCAGATGGACACTTCTTTCCAACTTGATGTCATCTGCAAACTTACTGGCGGTACACTCAATCCCTTCATCCAGATCTTCAATAAAGATATCAAACAGAGCCGGCCTCAGTACTGACCCCTGGGAAACACCACTGAAGACTGGTTGTCAGCTGGATTTAACTCCATGTTACCCCAAGATGACATTTTTGTGTGGCATCTCCAGTCAGAGCTGGAACAGCCTTTCCTCCAGTCACAGTACAAATAGGGTTTCTCTTCTCTTGCTGCCTTTTATCCCAGAAAATACACTGGAAAGTAACAACTCTAAGATTTCTACTTCCATAACAAGTATCACCAAAATAGGTCAGCAAGTGCAAATTTCTAGGCCGGCGAGTCACACACATTATCATCACATAGTCTCACTTCCTTTAGACACTGCTTAGTATTTTTAAAAGCATGGATTTCTTTTTCTTTTAAGTGTTAAAAACAAAGGTATAATTATCTCAGATGAAAACATTTCATCCTGGCAAAACACAATTATTTAGAGTAATTAAGAAGAAAAAAAGAAAAAATATTTTGGTTCTATCTGATTTGATTCTATATCTGTCTGTTCCAGGTTCCACATTGAGAATCCTATTCCTATTTAATTGTTTGAGAGTACACATCTGAAGTGGTATTCAGGACTATAACTGGCTGAACAGTGAGGCCCAATACACATCACTTTAGAGGAATCTGGAGAACAAGATACATCGCCTCAGCTTGGAAAGGTGATTTGTTATCGAGAATATAATGGCATGTGTCCCTACCACTTCTCCTTGAAATGAATTAGCTTTGGTTTACCAGCTCTCACACATAAGTTGAAATAAAGCTGGAAAAAAAATGTTTTTAGGTGATATTTGGCACGCTTAAAAATATACTAGTTTCTAATATTTCAGAGAAAAGTAAGAAAAAAAGCAATGTGTTTTGGCCATACTTTGTCCTCTTCAACAGAGTCTTTGTAATGCTACAAGGGTCTGAGTTTCCTCAGAACTTATTTCAGTAAGAGTTTTGTATGCATGTCACTTTGGAAGCTCCATGTTTTACCATCTACTTTGAGAGCAGCACAAGGGAAAGAAAGGAAGAAGAAAAATAGAGAAACAAAGCAGTTGTCCTCCCCAATAGCTAACAGTTTTCTGACAAATAAGGTTTCATTCCATGCTCATACAGTTCATGCTGAGATTCATTTACCTGACAAATTACTCCCCCAAACTTCTAGCTTCATTATTTCCTTAAATAATTATGCCTGCTTTTTTTTTTTTTTTTTTTCTTCTGGTGTGATTTGTGATGGTAGCAAACATCTGGCATCATGTTATACACAAGTTTCTTTCCAATTAATATAAAGAAGCAAATGTTATTTTAAGAATGCTTTGTTTTGCAAAAAGGCTGTGCTCTAGATAAACTTCAAATATGTATGTAAAGATGCACACACTTTATTGCACACTCAAATACAATTCAGTGCACAAAAAAAATCAGTTGTATAGCACAATAAATACAACTTTTTCACTCTACTGTTATTCTTACAGTAAGTATTGTATGATCTATTCAGAAAGAGCAATAGAACAACATCTATCAAAGAGATTCAATTTCAATTAAGGCCAAAATTCGCTAAGTTCTGAACTTCTTTCTACCTGAGGACATCCCCAAACCATAAGATGCTATGATGGCTCTGGAAATATCTATTGCTTTTTCAGTGCAGGAACCCCAACGCGTGCAGAGGTGACTTCAAATCCTTGCCATTTTCAAATCCTTTATGAAAATTAATATCTCATGTTCACCTACCATCTGCACCCTGCACCAGGCACAGATCAGATCAATTAAGCAAGGAGATCAAACACATTTCTCTAGATCGGTCCCAATAGCAATAAGTCTCTTCTTCCTTTTCTCCTGGCACAGCATTTTACCGATGGCCTCCTCACTTCCCTCTCATTTTTTTAATTGAGCTTACAATGCATCTCCCTTTCATTTGCTCTTTGTTTTGGGGAGTTGTCTCAGTTCATCATTCAGACTCTATCTAAAATTGCTTCATGCCACTACTCACATATTTCTACGGCTACTTTCGCAGGTAAAAGAAATCAAAAACAATTCCAGACAATCTGAGGAAACAACATTTCTTCGGGGTACTTAACCATTCCCTAATTTGTGTTCTGTTTGCTTTGCAACCATCTTCTAGTGGCAGAACATCTATCCCCCATATCTTGATCACTCACTTCTGGGCCTGCAGATACTCCTGAGCTGGTATTTTTCCAGGGTCAGGATAAAAACTTCAATGGCTCAGAATACAGCAGCAGGGAGCTTTACTTCCCACCCTTACAAGGAGGAATGTGGAACCCTCCTTATGAGAACAGTGAGACCATATTTTCTTTTTGGGTGTCCCTACTATTCCACGTCACGCCATACTGAGTGCCTTCCTTGTTCAACCACATCCAATCTGTTCTTCAGACTTTTTGAGCACATGGGCCTCCCAGGAAATTCAGAGAACTGAGCAGTGGCTGAAGAGAGAAGCCTCACAAAAAAAAGCTTCAGTTATTGCAAGAAGGGGAAGTGCTAGGGCTGATGGCTTACCTTCCTGGAACTTAGCCAATATATCTGTGTCTGAAGTCCTAACATCTGTAGGAAGTGCCACATGGAAAATCTCATTTAAAACATCAAATGCGGAATGCAGGAGTCTCCTTTCTGTCCTACTGACATCCATTGAATATGGTTACCTGACAGAACCATAGCTCTCTCTGGTGAAGTTCTGCCCAGACAAAAATCAAAATGTGCAGTCTCTAGGGCTGCAGACGAATCTCTTATTAAATACACCCTAAGCAATGGAGTCAGTCAGATTCCACATCACTGCTTGTGACTGATGCAGCTGTGGCATCAAAACAATTTTACTGTCACCACAACCTCAGCTCAACCTTGGAGGAAGAAAAGAATCTGTAAAGATGGAACGTGTATTTCAAAGAAGATATGCAGTTTCAAGCCTGAGGCTAATAAATCAGCCATTAAAAATATTTTTAGCTAAACTCTCCATTAACCCAACTTTTGCAGCAACAGACACCGCATGTAAAAGCTTGCAAATAACAAACTTGACTGAACCAGATGGAAGGAACTGAACAGAGTTCTTAAGTGAACAAGACAGCTGTTCTTCCAACGTCTTGCTCCTGACAGACTCAATCAGGCCCTGTCTGAGCTCCTAAAGATGTGCAGATCTGAAGTTATGAAGTCTATTTCCTATTTTCAACATTCCAAAATGTGGCTGTCAAACTTTAAATATTGAAGGGACTTAATACCTCATTGTCCACTCATTAGCTTGTGTTTTTCCACCACAAATCTAAGACAAATTAAATGCTATGAAACTGCTTATTATCTTTTTTCCACCTATTCAATTCCTCTGGCTGTGTTATATGCAGCTAATTTTGTTTCCCTTACTATTGCCTGAAAGGATAGGAAGCAATTACATGTAGATTTACAAAACCTACATATGCTGTGGAATGAAAGGGTAACCATTCACGTTTTTTTCCACATTGAGTTGTTTAAGTTTGCATTTTGCTCCAAGTTATAATGAGTTTTTGTTTGTTTGTTTGTTTTTAACAGTGATGTATTGATACAAAATGAGTATGGGGGGAAAAGGAGGGTTGCAGCTTTTGCTCCCTATAGTACCTCATCTCAAGGCTGAAATTGCACCTATTTGCAAGGCTGTTTTTGTACAACATATGGCACTAATGTTGTTGGCGTTCTTCAAACATGCTTCAACGCAGATTTATTACCCAGAAAACTTTAAGACTGATAAATGCTTAATTTACAGCTTCATGTAAAATTATCAATCTAATAGCTAGGCAGATGAATGGAAACTAGTTTCCGTTTCCTTCATGTTATGTCCCAAATGTTACTGTCATCAGTTACAAATACTCATCTGTTGAGGTCAATGCAAAATGCAAATTTAACTCGATGCAAAATCAATTCTTAAAATCTGTGATGTCTCTAAACCTTTCAAGGTAGTTATTAATATCAATTGATGAAGCCTCATAAAGCTGCTGCTGGGTAGCTAAATGGAAAGAAGAGACTAAAGCAAGGTGAAAGAGTCAACAGATCACAAAAGGAAGAAAGAAATGCAAATGTGTTCAGCTTTCTTGTGGTGTACTTATGAGACAAATGACCATATGCAGAGGGATAACAAAATTCAATACAAACATAATGAACCTAAATGGAATTCTGTCTACATTTCCACAACTGGTCTCTGGCCATGAAGAAGTATCAAGGGTCAGACTAGACACAGCTACCCCTGAACATCAAAGGCAGCTTCTGGAAAGCTCAGTGAGCATTAAATAATTGATGTTAAAAGCAAAGATTTACACACTGTATTTCACAGGAGTAAAGGGTGTTCGGCTGAGCCTCTGTGGCAATTTTACATTGAAAGAAACCTGAATGATATTTACTATTTTATCTGTTTGTTCATTTCAGACTTTGATCCAACACGGAGACTTCATCTCCGTCAAACTTCAAGCCTCTCATTAAAGCCAGCACCTAATATTAACGACTGAGTTTCTGTAATGAAAAACATATGTTGCATGACAAGACAGTGCCCTGTTACAGTGAAATACCGTAGAAGTTCTCATACCTGCAGGAGAGTACAGTATTTAACTACTGGATTTTTTTTCCCCAGGGCATAAACCTCAATCTTACATGAACTGAAATAACTTAAGTATTTAATGTTTTCTAGGTTTCCACCTCTTTCACTCCTGCTTATTTTGTTTACTTTATAAAAATAAACAGCATTCTATTGTCAAGAGTCTCCTGGGAACAGGATGATTTTGCAGAGGATAGTTGAGATGATTATTCAGTTATCAACATCGACAACAGGACTTGAAAGAACAGACATTAGTGCCTGAAGAATAGTGTCTTATTAGTGGCTTTCACGACCTGACAGGAAAAGCAACAAATCCACTGAAAGCCATGATAACCACTCTGAGGACAGAGTCAACAAATCCTTGCTGTCACACTCCTGAAGTCTGCCAAGAGCTCGAATATAATTCATTAGCAAGAGTCTTTTTGACGAGATAAGGCAATCTAGCAGTTACTCTACTGGGCTGAAATGAAACAGCTGAGAGCTGAATCTTTTACTCCACCACTGATCTAGTAAGTAGCCTTTGGCTATTCACTGCATCCCCCCCAATTTCCTGGAATAGAGGGAATAAAGTTGGTAACAGTTTGAGAAACAGCTCCGTTGATGTTCTCTCCTTTCAGATAGACTAAATCTTCCATTCTGGTACAGAAATGTAACACCAAAGAGAAAAGCTTTGTCCAGAAATCTAGACCACGCTCAACCTGAGGCTGCTGATTTCAAATGGTTCTTTCAAAAGAAGAACAAATTGAGGATGAAATGCTGATCATATCTGCATGGTGATCCTTTAGGTGATTATACTTTACATATACACACAGCAATGTTGCATCATAGTTTGGCAACTCATGTTTGAAATGTCATGACAAGGTTACACTACGTGACAACTGCATTTTGAGTACTACTTCTCCCCACTATCTGAGCAAAGAGGTTTCTAGCTTTCCATGAGATTCAAGAAGCAATGATGCCGTATGAGGAAAGGCTGAGAGATCTTGACTTCAAAAGCCTGCTGTAGCTGAACTTCTGAACAATGCACCTCATTGATGGACAGCCTCATCCCTGCATCTTTATAATAAAACTAAGCCATCCCAGTACTTCAGTGAATGATCAGTCAATTGCATTTATTCTATAAAAGCTAAAATGATGAATCAGCTTGCTAATTTGAAAAGTGGAAGTGCTCTAGACAAGCCCTGCACTGGATACTATCAATTTGATATATTTTCTGAAGAATTTTACACAGAAATAACACAGATGGAATAGAAACGGGCACTTAACTCCATTTAATTACTACCGTGTACAATCTTTCCTCTGTACCTCATTTTTACTGCAGCACAGTACTTGAAATATCTCAATAAAGTAAATCCCTGTCCATTATTTAGACAGAGGAAGATGGAAGTTTTTCTTTTCCATACAGCCAGACCTACTTAAGGCATCTAAAAGCACTTTACAGAACAATCAGTTAAATTTTGTCAGACAAGCAGTTACAGCTGAAACAGCTGGGAGCAGTAAGGACCCAATCCTGAAATGTCTTATCTGTAAAACGTATGAAGGTTATCAGCCACTGTTGTTCTTATTTCAAAAGTGTGCTAGAGGGAGTGTGAATATATAAAAAAAATAGGTTTGTCTTCTTGAAAGACAAATGTAGGGAGATGCACTTGAATATAAAGTGTGAATGTAACGAAATTATTGCTTTTATTTCAGGAGATAAATTTGTTCTTTATCAGTTCATATTAATTTAACCAAATATTATTCCCACTTCAAAGCTGAATTTAAAAGAATTGTATTTTTTCCTCTAACATTCTCATCTTCAGATGTTTTCCTCAAAGCTTGTTAATAGCAAAAGAATGAGTCTCCAGCTATACTGCCCTTGTTTTCCTTTTTCTTCATTAGGGTATTATTAGCCTAATTATCTGGTGTGCATTATCCTATTAGACAGAAATTTTGTGCTTCAAAAGTGTTAACAATTATGAAAGCAGTAGCAACAAAGAATTCAGCTGAAGGAGGATCACCCTGAAAAGGCTAGTAATCACAAATCAAAGATCAAAGCAGGAATACCCTACAGGTTATTTACGGCACAAAGCTAAGCAGTAAAAAAAAAAAAGAGGATTATTTACTTGTATAACATGACAAAAGATGTGTATGCTGTGAATGTCTCCACCCTGCAGACTTTTAAACCAACAGAAAGCTGACAAAATCTTCAGACTAATTCTGGGCAATCTGAATCTTCCTATAAATCAATAAAAAAAAAATTGTTTTGAGATTGATGAGGTAATCAATGATTTTGGGCTACCGTTATCTCACAGAGATTAATTATCCTAGATAGGGAGGATAATTTGCATCTCCTTTCAACAACAAAGGCAATTCAAAACCTTCTCACAGAAAGCAAAATCTTAATAGCCTTATCTGTTCACACACCTATGAGTTTCTGTGTGTTTCATCATCTTGAGCAAGCCACGGTCTTCTAAAAGCCATAGCTGTGCACAGACAGGAGCGTGTAACTTCATCTTCACAAAGAACGTACTGAGATTTATTCCAAAATACAGCCAAACTCATTTAATCTTCACAGCTGAAATACCATTACTCATTGTTCAGCACTAAGCTTTCTTTCTAAAATCCATTCAAACTCTGTCCTATCTTACGCTAGGACTCTGCTTTCTGAATCCCCTTATACCGTCAAACCAAACAACTCTGTCCATGCAAGATAACAACTCCTTTAATATTTATATTTCATTTATGTAAAAACAAAACAAAAAAAAAAAAAACAAAAAACGTCACAGGTTATTCTGCTACGTGTTATGCCACCAGGCCAGATAGCTAACATCACATGTTCATATACTTTTAACATATCCTCTCTTGCCCATGTGCATTTTGGGTCACAGACTAGCATTTGTTGCCACAGAAGCCTGTAGAGGCAAGCATTCTCAATAAGTACAAAATAGTAGACAAGTCAAAATCAGATACTAAAGGATACAGTTCTGCTCATTCTTTCTAATATTCCTAATCAAATAGATGTGCTTGTTGTAGAGAGGAAGGGCAGCAGAGGGTGGCCAGGTTTACCTGCTGTCCATACCTAACATCTCCTGCTGCGACCTGCAGAGGCAGAATGCTGGAAATATGGTCTTGACCCAGCAGAGTTCAAGTCATTGGTATTTTTCTGAAAATCTGTTTCTGTGCTCAGTCATTTTTTAACCCTGATTTCATCACTATCTGCAGCTTTTCTTCTCATTAGTAATGAAACTTTCTATAAAATGCTTTTTTGCTTAATTACAAATACTTCAGATTCATTTTTCTGTTCTATCTTATCTCAATGAGCCTCTTTGCCTCTTCCATCTAAAGGTCACATTCAGAGTCATAATAAAGCAGCACTCCTCTACCTGAGTTTACAGCACTGGGACAAATTGTGCAGGAGCACAGATAAAAGGAAACTAAAGTAGAAAACATTTAGGAATGGCACTACTTCAATGCACGTGAAGTAAACATTTATCATTGCTCCTCAAACAATTCCTGTTCATAGGCAAAATCTGGAAAAATAGATCAATCATTTATTTTAACATTATCTATTTCATCATTTTTATCTGCACATTTTATGTGTCATAGAACATCAGTGATTAACATGTTTCTGAACACGGTATAGCAGTCACATTGCAATGACTAAGTATTAAGCCAGGCATGATTCCACGGGTTTAAAAAACAGCTGAATTATCTACATACCATATGCAGCACTGCTTAAGTCAAGGTCAGAACTATAGCTGAAACACCCGAGTCAACAGTTAATGCAGAGTAGCCAGCACTTAGCTGAGCAATAAATGAATACTCTCAAACCAGGTTTGATTTGTGTTTCTATTCAACCTCACAGCAGACCAAGGCATGCATACACACACACACACACACACAAACACACACACACATACAGGATCAATGATCCTGATAACAGTGACAGAAAATGAAGACATCATCGTATGTTCTACTTTACAATTTAGTAAGGTCTGGTGAATTGCTAAGAAGAGGCCAGAGTAAATTTCTGAATTCAAGCACAAAGATCTAACTTAAGGCAAAGACCATATTTCTTCATCTTCAGTCAAAAGGTACTGTTGTCTCATAGAGGGACTTCAGGGATGCATCCTTATCTTTGTATTCACATGAGCATATAATCATTTGAGTTGGAAGGGATCTTTAAGGGTCATCTAGTCCAACTTCTCTGCAATGAACAGGGAAATCTGCAGCTAGATTATTTAGTACTATGTCTTCAGATCTCACACTTGGTTAAATTATAGTCTACTTAAACACAGGGAAGAAAGACTTCAGAATAATTACAATGTATGTACACCTAAAGAAGTAATACATAGGTGCATTTCCTAATCTTTACTAATTCTGTTGCAAGAATCTGAAGTCAATGTGGTTAGAGAGCCTCTTCAAATTCATTTTACACATAATTCAATACATACATGCATAATAAGGAAATACATATTAGTTAAATGAACTACATTCTGTGTAATGGGCAATGTGTGAATTTAATATGAAAATATATTTAAGAGTATTATCCATTAAAAAACATTTTTCACATACATATATATCAGCCTTAATGCATAAAAATGTTGCGTTCAGATACCCATAAGAAAATATCTAAGACAATACCATATGTATTGAGCACATTTTAAAATAAATCATTCTGCAATTATTCTGAATTATTATTCCATTTTGCCAAAAAAGCATATTTATAGAAGTAAGATAGGTTTAAGACACAGCACTAGACAGAAATTATTAACTAGAAATCACAGAATCACAGAACCCACACTTTTCACTCGGAAGCTATTAAAGAGGAAGTTCTAATGCTGGAGTGAAGGGTTACTGAGGGAGCATTTAGAAACTTGCTGTTATAAGCTGGAAAAAAAGAGAGGGAAATGGTGTGAGAGACATTTCTTCACTCATTAAAAAATAGTGTTTCTATCCAGTCACTTATTTACAAATGAAATCCTGAATGAAATCTTCCCAGAACCTTCATACTACAGCAATCCTGGCCATGAAGTTTAAAACACAGCATGAGTAAACTGCATATATTGTATAGCATTTCTTCCCATAGATTCAGAACCACTATAAAAAGATGATGATTCCTACGTGACAGATGGGAATAGAAGAAACAGAAGCAAGCCAAAATTATTTCCTGAAGTTACACCTTCTGTCACAGCCTGGAAAAGAAGGCACTGATTTCTGTATCAGTGACCAAGCGGAAAACTCTTCTCATATGAGGATGAATAAGTCTGTTCTCCGTTTAAATAAATGTAATAGACTTATGCTCATTCATTACACTGCACTGGTTTTGATATTCTGTATTTCTAAAGAGGAGGTCAGCATCACAAAGCTCATTCTTACGTTATGGAAACTATGGCATGTGGCACAGCAACAGCCTGCCAAGGTCCAAGGTCAGCCAGCAAGTGCGTGACAGAGCTGGAGGCTGAAACTAAGTACGCTCAGCACGGTCATGTGCTTATCATCTAAGCCAGTAAACACCTACCAAGGGCATGCAGTACTTAAACATAACTCCAGATCAGTCATGTGCAGCATCTTCAATGTTTTTTTTTTCTTATTCTTAGGTACTGGATTTATTTTTAAGGTCTTATCTACAGAACAGTAGTATTTCTACCCCTAAAACCAAGAAGATGGGATTTTCATGTGACAAGATACAGAATTCATAACAAAGTATTAAACTGCAGATGAAGTGCAAGCTCTAATCACATGAAACTCTTGTACTACCATTGTACTATATACTACAATGTAACACATTTTTCTTAATTGCAAGCATCTAATTCCAAATGTACTATCAATCTTTTCCTAAGCATGAAATATTATTCCCTTGATTACCAGTTTTAAAAAACGTATTTTATTATGTTAACTGATGTCTACTCATCAATAACTCATTCAGATGTGCTGAGTAACCTTGCTCTTCTGTACCTCTGCTTAGATCTAACTGGCAGAGAATATGAAAGAGAAGATCAATGACAGACAGAAGTGAACTGTTCCATACCACGAGCTGCCCATATCTTTAATCATCAGTGCTGTCAAAGACAATGCAACTAAGAAAATCTTTAATCATTATTAGTAAACTTGATGAGTAGAGAAAAAAACAACATGAATTGTAATAGGCAGAATTTGAATGATGGTAACAATTCGTCATTAATGTTTCAAAGTGAAAGGCATTTTCCATGTATCATATATTACACCAAATTAAATAAGTGTCAGCCAGTCAAATAAAAGACATTGATTCATTGATAGATGTCCCAGAGACAAATAGTACAACTGAATGAATCCATCGGTCTTGTACAGTTATTTAAAACAAAGCAACAGTATTTATTAAAGTGTGAATTTGTCTTTGGTCAGTTAATGAAGTCTGTTCCTAGTTCAAATCCGGTATCATCACCTTCCAAGTGTTTGTGTCCACCAATATTCTTTTGCATTGTTTCTCATTTTGTTTTATCATAGAAAAATTGCACACATACTATTACATCCTTCTTGGCATATTTAAAAAAAAAAGAAATAGCTTTTCTACAGCTCATCAATGGTGTCTGTTTGCAAGGTAATGAAGATAGAAACCAATGGTACTTCAATATTAGGGGAAGAACTTGAACTCAAAAAGATAAAGATGCTCAAAAGTCAGGGAAAACTAGTAGTAAGAATTTAAATAAGTAGATTATTTTTAGCAAGGAGATGAATAATAGGGCATGTAATAAAATACACTGAGTAACAAATGTTCTGGAGAGAGCAACCTTTGAGCTGGTATTTCTCTTGCTTTGTAGCACAGTAAAACAAAGGACATCTTTCTCACATGAAGTGAACTGAATATTTATAACAGAAATTGCTGAGATCAAGAATTTGGCAAGATTTAAAAATGACTGACACTAAAATGGACATAAAATACATGAAGACCTGAGATGACTAATGATAATAAATATTTTGAAACTCATTGCAAGTCTTATCTAACTGGACTTCTCTCTGTCAAAGAGTATCTGCCTCCCCAGTGTGCAGGTTTACCTGATCCAGAGGTCACTGTTTTCCTTCAGCTCACGTAGTGCTGGGGATTAGCAGAACTCCGTTTTATATTCAAATGCTCCAAGATCAGGTCTGGCCAGGCCACTGCTACTCTGTGATTACTTCAGAGCCAAGTGTCAGTCTGCCCATTCCAGGATGTCTGAAGCCATCAGGAAGACATGGCTGAGATCATAATGATTCATTTATTGGGTCTTGGCAATTGTTGTACAATCTCCAAAGGAACACAACAATGATTTCAGATATATGCCCAGTTGGACACACTGAAGTACTTACTTTTGGTCAACGCCAACTTATTTGTATCAGTTTGGCCTAAAAACACTTCACTGCTAAAAAGTAATTGCCTTGTTTGCTCATTGCTAGGGACAGGACACTACCCTACCACACTGCAACTGGAAATTTGCTTTCTCAGGGCACCAAGGCTGCAACAGAGAAAACTTGGGAGTAGTCAGAAGGAAAGAGTGACAGAAGAACTTCCATTGCCTCTAATTTGACCCCCTTTTTGAGGAGCGGTGGGAAATGAATGAAGTCGGACCCAGCAAAGTTATGAAGATTTTCTTGGATTTGAGCTGCTACAGATGTCAAGACATGGACCTAAATTTGGAAGACCACAATTACCTATGTCCTAACAGAGGCAGAAATGCTGGCATTTTGAGATATCCAAGGTCTGGAGGTCTTGTAGATATGCCGCTATGTGCTAGGAATCCAAACATACGCATCCTCACAATCATTTTCTCTCTTCTACACGTGACAGAAAGAAGGTCGTTGTGATGTTACACTTCTATGCAAAGGCCCAGTGCCATCCTGTGTCTGAATTCTACCTTTCTCAAAATGTCCTTGAATTTGATTCTAATTACATTTATCTCTAGTTACTCTGACAGCTGAATTGATTTTAACTTCTATGTGATCAGCTCTCTAACCAACCTGCCAATTGAGATATGACTTAGGCATCTGTTAGAAAAACTAAAACTAACTAGCTAAATAAACGAATGTGTACTTCAACACAAGAAGTTAGTAAAACTGAAATAACTCAGTAACAGTCTTCTGCTTGAATAACAGCAGGCCTGTTTTACCTGATGCTACTTTCAAGATAGGTACATGGCATTGCATTACAAAGCAAGCTGATTTCTAGCTGCTAGTACCAATAGGGATGCTGGTTGGAAACCAGTCAGTCCCCTTGACTTTAAGTCAGCAGCACAGCTCTGTGATTTCTCACAGTGCCAGTCACTGGCAAACAGATGCAATATCTGAATTGTACTTCACTGTTGAAAGAATATGAAATAAGGATAGCACTGCTACAAACCAAGCAATTGATAGAAAAGGCCTCAAATACCCTAAGGTTCAAAACTGCATATATGTGAGATAGCTGAATCTGTAAACAATTTTCTATTGGCCTGCTTCTCCTGATACCCTAACAAGCTGCCTGAGAACAGGCAAGAGAACTAATGAGTCATGGAGGAAGCTGAAATAATGACATAGAAGGTTAAATCAGAAATTCATTTAGTATAATTTAGTCATCAACTTTTTCAGCATGGAAAAACAAAATAGCATAATTATTAATAGGATAGAACTTCACTGCGTGCATTTATTGAATTCTCTATCAAAATTTTAAAAGAAAAGATTTTTGTAAAATCCTAAGATCACATATGAAATTAAAATATACTAAGAAAATGAAAGCAGAAAAAAAATGGGCTGGGAAGTCCCCAGATTGATACTGCATGGAAAATAGAATCAAAAAAAGCAGATAACAATGTCCCTAGACATAGACTAAAGGAATCTGAAGCCTCTGAGGTTGTTTGATAACAGATACTATCTTTCTAAGCCACTGGACTTAGAAATGTGATTGCATTATCTCCTGCAGTCTTTTTCCTCACCCCTTGCAGTCCCAGATTTTGGCAAAAAATAAGGCAGTGTGTGCCTTTTCAACTTTACATTAAGATGCCATGCATTTAAGCTGTCTGAAAACGTAACTCATTTGCTGACCAAATGTTCTTTAACCAAATTTATTTTAACCAAAACAGAAACATGGAAGCTTTCTTGTAAATTGTACTAAAAATAGTATGCATGAGTGTTTGTATAACTTTCTAGCAACACTAATTAGTTGCCTAACTGCACAGTGAAGTGTTTGGATATAAAGAGAATAGTTACACGTCCAATACCTAATTTAAGAGTCCAGGCATACTTACATGTTCAAAATATTTAAATATGATAGTCAATTGCTGTTTATGCATATAGGTATATATGCCTATACTCACACTATTTAACTACAATGAAGTCAATATACATTATATTCAGAATATCAAATTTCAGAAATGTACGAAAATAGATACCAGTTAAATATATATATGTGTAAATAGAATTTCCCTTTGAATTTGAAGAAACACATTTACAGCCTTAGCAATGCAGTTAATGAACTAAATTTCTATTGGTAGTATTTTTAATAGCTTATATCATACTTGAGTTGGTAATCTTAAATGCAATTTACTATTTACTGGTAGAACTAGCAGCTAACTCAAAGCCATCACACTAAATTCTATTTAAAATTCATTATTTGTTCATAAATTTTTAAATTAAATACAAATGGGATTCTTGCAAGGCAAGGCAAAAAACTTCCAAAACAAATACATGTCCCTCTATGCCCTCTCTAAACTCAGCATTTCCTGTTCATCATAAATATTCTTTCCTAATAGTTCAAGTTAAAAATAAATAAAAAGCAGAACAATAGTGCAAACAGCATTCAAATTGATATCGGCCAAGCAGAGGCCAGAAAAATTCAGTGTGTATTGAAATGTATGATGCCAAACATTCCTCTATTTGTACTAGTGCTACTGTTGCCTACATGTGAAAGGTGTCCCTCAGTCAGTCTGAACATTTCAAGACTTTTACTGAGTGTTAAGGTCTCAAGGCTAAAATTCATACTTGTTTGAACAGCTAATCTCTCATTTTATCCTGCTGGTCTCCTCAACTGAGCCAAGATGAGTTTTATGTATATATATAAATATGAAATAGCCCTTTGTTTCTTGATACCAAATGGAATTCCTCCAAATTCCAACAAAACTCTGTGATCTTGAAGCCTTTCTTGGTGCTCTTCAGACTTCTTTTGACATCAAGAACCACAAAACATCCTTAGCAGCACAATTTGTATTCTAATCCTCATTCTATACTTTCTCTTTTGCTACCCTCTCACGAGGTCTTCTTTTCTTTGATGCACGAGCTTTTTCTCCCAAATGGTTAAGAATTTTGTCAAGATTGAGAGGAAAAACAGCTCCTTTCTTGCTTTTAGAAAAAAAAAAAAAAAAAAAGCTGCTTTTTTTTTTTTTTGAGGGAAAACAATACATTCACAAGAAATATCTCTTGACATGTGCCTTGCATTTCTTCTAATTTAAGAAGGAAAAGGTGAAGAAAGCCCCCACTTGCATCCAAATCCATGGAGACCTTATGCCACTGAGTAACAGGGATGCACTTAGAAAACAGTGACAGAGAGCACGCCAAAAGCCTTGTACAGACCAAGTGGAAAAGCAGCAATTTCCACATTCTATTGATACTCTGAGAAATTCACTGCTATGTTAAACTTTGCTTGGCTAACTCATAGCACTCAATACTAGGAGCCTAGAGACAAGCTATGGTTAGGAAACCTCTCAGTTTGCATATTAAGAAAGATGCCAGGCATTTTTTCCTCTTCTTTTTCTCTCTCTCATACTGATACACTTCCATGCTTTTCTATGCGAAATGGATCTGAAGGCCATGATCACTCAATGTAAAACAATCAAAAGTGTTGTCCATATATCAATATGTGACAGGATTTCATTGTTTACTGCACAATTACCATATGTAGGGGGAAAAAAAAACCCTCAGTATTTCTCATTGTCTAAAATCAATAGATTGAGTTATGCAACGTTGAAAGTATAAAATATTGTTATTTAAATTTTTTAACCACAACAGATGTGTTTATCTGGACTCATCATTATGACATGACTCAGAAATCAGACAAAGAGCAACTGAAGCTTTTCCAAATTTTCACAGAAAATCTGCAACTGGTTTTGCCTGATGGACAATTGCTGTGAGATAGTAATAGTCTTGTATTACTCTGTTGCATATTCACAGTAAATAGTTTTTGCAACTGATTAATGAAAACAAAAGGAATCATTCAGTTTTTTTTCAGGAGCCATTCATTGCTTATAGTCAAGAAAGTGAGAGATTAAATACTCTACAAACTCAATACATATGAAAATAAAAATTTAATTCCAGCCTGAAGCACCACCCATTCTAAAAACTGTTTCTCCAGCATGGAGGAAGATTAATCGTGTATTTCTCCCCTAGAATTATATAAGCTCAGAATTGCAGAGGTGGCCAAGCTCTCACAAAAATTCAACTCAACCCAGGTTTCTCACCAAAAAATATTTCTAGCGTTAGAGAGGCACTATATGCAGGGAGAGGAAAGTAAGGTCAAGCTCAAACAAGGGGACTGGCACCCAATTTCTGGCTACCTTTGCTGCCAGAATTCTGGATGAATAGGCTACTCTAACCTTTCCAGAAGTCATCCTGCCAATAAGTAGTGGCAGGAAATGCACAAATCCAACCATTTTGATATAGCAATCTTGCACACAAGAGGACTACATGTACACTTGTCAAAAGCAACAAAGCTGGAAGGAGTTTGCGTGGGGTTTTCTTCAATAACATTTTGACATTTTGTAGAAGATTCAGCTGATGAACGGAAATGTCAGCACTCGAATGTGGGCAAAACAAATGCAGCACTCCATTATTCCATCCTGTCTTTCTTGTCTCATGTACAGATTACACTATTTTGTCCAGCTTTACAAAAGACAAGCCCTACACTCTTTCACTCACTCTTGCGAAGGACCAAAGGAGGGCAGATGAAGATTCAGGAAAAAGAGACACAAGCAGGTAGCTTCAGGAGAATGACACTGCTGTGGAATCATTAACTGTCCTAAGGTGAATACGATGCATGGAAATTTTTCATTCTTGATAACTGAAGTTTGTTGAATAACAAAACAGACTTTTAAAGCATTCTGAAATACGCATTCTATGGATAGTTCAAATCCAAGGCACTCACATGACTCTCTTCCAACAAACATCTGATTTGTCCTGTTGTCTAAAACTATCCATCCACTTTGATAATACTCTTCCTATTAGTTTGCCATCTAATGTCTTATGAGAGCTACTGGATTTTATCCTCCAAACGCACCTCTTACAGCAAAGCTATCCCTTAGTATCTGTATAATGGTATCTAACAAAAATAAAGCCTCTCCTCAGTCTTGATCTAAACTATAACCACTCATCTTAGGAATGTTTATATCAACAAGTACATAACAAGTGACAGCAGCAGCATACAAGCTATGGTTTACCATACTAAATTGTCTTTATGTTTATTTAAGCCCAGCTGGAGCACTGCTGCATTCTTATTCTTTAAGCTTCATTTAGTTGCTTGAATAACTTCTTTATCCAAGTTCTTTTGTATTTATTTCTTTATTTTAAGTCCCCACTGCTAGTTTTCCTGATCTTTCTACAAGCAAGTGACAGTGACAAACAATGAAAACCGGAGCCCTTGGAAAAGCTGCTGCATCCTGGCTAGAACACTTTGCTGAAGTAATGACGCGATTCCAATAAACAAACAGGCAGATTCATTTGCAAATCAATATCAATGAACTGAGCAGGAAATTGAGGGGAGTCATTATGCTCTAGAGCAGCCCACTAGCCTCTTGATTTATCTGTTCGCCCAAGGCCGCTGACAGTGTTCATAACTCCAGTGATTCGGCAAAACAGATGGGACATAAGTGTTCACTTTTAATTACAGCAGCCAACTTGGAGCTTCAGTAGTTTGGGGAGACATTTCTGGGGACAAATTTTGGTTGAAATGAACAGAATTTACTTTAGTTTTGTAAACATGCAAAGCGCCTTTATATGGCAATTCTTTAACTGGGTCATTACCTCCTCGTGAAGACTTATATGTACTTTTAATTCTAATTTTAGGGTAGCAATTGTAACAATGCAAACACATCTCATTAAGTGTCCATGTCACTCATTTTAACATTATCACCACTATTATTTAATGGTAAGATCTCTTTAACTCCATCTATTTAATGATTGAAGTTAGAATTCAGTTAGTACGAATTTATCACAAAGGGAAATGCTTGAAAGGAAAGTGGGGGGGAAAAAAAAAGAGAACAAGAGAAAAACACAAATCCTCTGGCTAGAGAGGCTGCATTTTATTTTTCAAAGCAGCGAAAACAAAGAGACAAAGGTTATGTACAACTTGTGGGAGCATCAACGTGACCAGTATGATCCAAGGTAGGCATGATCAGCAATGCAGGCTGTCCAGTACAACCAGGCTGATATCAACATGCTCATGGCTTTTCTACTTTAAAGAACATACATCTTGTGACTCATTTTCACATTCTATTTAACTAGTATATGTAAGCAGCCAGCGGGGTCTTTCTTTGCCAACAGCAGGAGTGTGAACAACATAATCAACTAACGACAGTCTCACAGTACAATATTAAAAATAGAGTTTGAGGAATGAAAGAAAATCCCACGTTATCTGCAGTTGGACACTGCTTTTAACAACTGAAGAGACACTAATGAGATTCAAATGATTATAGCATTTGATTTTTACAGTGGTTTACAATTGCTTGATAGTGTTCTTCTGCCAGGTGGCTTTTAGCTTCTATACTTGAAAACTTCTGTCAGAAGTTTACAAGCAGATGGAAATTATGAATCATACAGCTGACCTGCAGTCCTCTTGTCACCTGATCTGCTGGTCATGAGCAGCAAACTGCTGGCTTTCTCTCTGTGGAGTTCTGGAGTTCTATTTAAGGATGTTTTCACAAAGTTGATCACTTGCATAGATTTGATCTTGAAAATTGTAATGGATAGAGGAATCCTCCTGACAAGCTAGTACTCTCAGATACATCAGAAATTGTGCCTGAATATCAGATGGAGTGTTATAAGACCAGCTTATAAAAGAAGTGATGGGAAAAAGTAACACATATAGTCTCTCCATCCTGGCACATAGAGGAGAGTGTGATGGAGCAGACCCTGCTGACATGTTGTCTTGAGCATCCCTGGCAGCCCAGGCCTAGCAGTAGCCTGCCTCCCCACACCCACATATCACTGCTCAGCACTGGCTAGCACGCCCTCTGCAGGCATTTCATGCCTTCAGATGGTGCATGGGAGCTAGGCCAAACACATTCCCCCAAAAGGCCAGGAGTACGCTGCCTGAGAGCATACACAAACACCACTTTTATGAAGGTACATGCAAGAATACTGTGCTGAAAAATACAGAATTTTCTTTTTGTTTTTTTCTTCAGCTACTCCTTCCTAAGTAGTGTTGGGGAAAAAGTTGTTTATTTTCACAGATAACATACCTAGTCATTCTGAAATTTTCTGCTTAAAAAAGTAAAACGTTTCTACTTTTTCCCAAGCAGCTTTGACAGGCAGGAGTTGACCTCACTGATTTTTTCTGTTCAAGTTATGCTCCCCAAATGATTATTCAAAACATCATGTAGGCTCTTCCATTCTCCAGAAGCAAGGATCTGTTTAGGCATCTCTATTCAACAGCCCCAAAATGGTGAAACAGACACTTTGCCTCACGATATTCAGAAATGTGTGATGTTTTGACACTTCCTCTCAGATATTTCATTCAAGTTTGTTTTCCTTTTCAACTGAGCTTGCAGCACTCCATAAATACTCAGAAATCACAAACAACAGCTTCCACATCAGTTACCATTGAAGAGTGGAAGGCGTGACATCCAGCTCCTGGTCAGGCTCAGTAGCTCAAGTGATCCATGCATGTTCCATAAGAGATTTCTGCACTTGAAGAGCCAGCCAGCACCAGGGTGACTTTTCCCTCCTCACTCTCTCATCAAGGCTTTGACTTTTCCTCATTTTACTCTTTGTGTCTTTGCCATTTACAAAAAAATTTGGTGGCAGAGCCTGAGCAAGGCAGGCTTTCTGTACTGTCTCTGTTCCATCTGATCAGTGTTGCAAGTCCCTTGCCTGAAACAATAACCAGTTCCAACAGGGTTTTTAAGATACCATTCCCCTCCTAGTTTACAATGAGAGATTTTGACATTGTTTGTAAATGACAGTAGAGCATATTAGAAATGCCAGTGGTTGCAATGAGCTGAAATAAAACAAATCTGAGCTCACGCCTTGCAGGGTTAATTTCCCTACTATTCTGGGAATTATATCCCTATTAAAATCCAGTCAGACATTTGAAAAACAGGTATAAGATATACTCAAACAGAATGAGAAAGACAGAAAAAGTTGAAGATGCAAATATAAACTAAATGTGAAAGTACCCAACCCACGAACCTGAACATGAGTTACTCCGTTGTCGGATGATTTGGGCTGTATGAACCCTTCTGAAGAATTTTATGCAAATTATTCTTCAGAAAAAAAAAAAAAAAACTATTTATTTATTTATTTATTTATTTATTTATGTTTTTTAATTGAAGTTTTATTCTATACAAACTACTACACTATAGAAAAAAAAATCCTAGGGAAGACATAGGATGTTCTGAGCACTGCCACGGGAGATGTCCTGACACACAGGTTCCCATGTGCCTTTACACGTCAGACACCTAAGGCTCACTGATGTTCACAGCAGTGCTGTACTCCTCACGGTCTTATTAGAGGGAGCAGGCAGGGAGAATCCCATCCATACATTCCCAGAGATTCAGGAGAATTTGGCAAGAAGCTTCAGGGCCAACTCCTTATCAAAGTTTTGACTCAGCACTCATGCATGCCACACATTTTCCAGTTTGGACACTTTCACTGCGTACTTGGCCTGGATGAGGTAACCATCTTATTTATACAGTGACACTTAGAGCACCTACAGTGCTAGGGTGCAACTTGGTTATGCAAACTATCAGATAAAATGAACCGCAAATATTTATTAAGTATTCATCCCTGTATCCTGGCAGAAGTGCTGGATTGTCCTGACTTTAAATCAGAACTGACGTTCATTTTTATAATATCCTTGAATGCCAATACTTTTTAGAAGTTGAACAGCAAGGTAGTTATTTTGTTTCGTTTTTGTTTTTCATTTATTTTATGCAATGATGGACATCTCAAAATATTCTTTAATAATTTTAAAGGAAAACATGTTGCGGAAATTGTTATTTTTTCAAGTTGAGATACTTTCCATTAAGCACACACAGTCATTGCTATGGTTTTGATACGGGCTTTTTTTTTTGAAGGGGGTTGTGTTTTTTTATTGTTTTTTTCCTTTTCAGTTTGATCTAAAAATAATCTTAACTAGATTTTTTTTAAGTTGGAAGGAAATATTAATTACATACCAAGACCAGTCACTCAAGGTGCTTTCCTAAAGAGTGTCCTTGGAATCCAATCACTATTTGCACATACATTAATAAAAGTGCAAAGCTTTTAAATCTGATTGCTTCAAGTTGAATGGATGGCTCAGTGCCAAACAAATTGATCTCATTCACAGAGCAAACTATAACTCCATTATAGTTTGAGAGGACTCAATTCAATAAATAAAATACAAATTTTAAAAGTTACCTGAGCAGCTCTTAAAATGCTCTGTAGGACTTTATGTGCAAGCTGCATTATTTATCTGAAAATAAAGCCAACCTACTATTTGAAAAGTGCTATAATATTTGACACAGTGTGTATGGGTTAAAGGCTGCATGTCTGATACAAGAAACACTGGAGTGACAGAAATATCAGCTCCATCAAATGAAACAACTAGAGGTCAATAGTAGCAAAGACATACCTGGCAGTATCAAATGAAAGGACGACCTTTTGGAAAAGTTCTTGGTGTGACATTTAGAAGTTCAGACCGCATTTCAAATGAATTCAGTAAATTGCCCTCTTTCTCTGCAGCCCCCTGCCCCAGAAGCGGAAAAAAAGGACTAATAATCCCGTATCCTCCACATTTCTGTGCTTTAGGGATAATCGTTAGGCAGCTTCCTCAACAGGAAGAGATCAACCTTGAAAAATTATCTTTGAAAAAAAATCATGAAAATATATTTTAATATAGATCTGATAAACAAAAAAACAAAAACAGCGGGGGGAAAAAAAAGCCATATGCCATTAGTTTGAAAAACAGCAAATCAATGTACAGAAGTGTGATTTATTTCCTTCTGTGAAAATTTCAGCACAAAGATTTTTCCAGTAAAAACACAGCACTAAAAACTAAAATTCTATTAGAGATTGCCCTCTACAAAACACAGTTTATGTTCTGCCCCACACAGGACACAGTCAGAGCCACTGTTCTTTCATTCCCTTAGTCACACTGCAAAGGAAATGATCCAAATATCTGGAACATTGACTTCTTTCTCAATAAAACTAAAATGAAAGAATTCTGCACAACGCTGTTCTCTTCACTTTGCGGGGGGGATATGGAAAAGCATCTCTTCTACCTACTGATCTTTTGCTTTCCAATCACTGGAGGACAGAACACAAAGGAAACTTCGTTCCCAATGAGAACTGTGGAGACAAACAGGGCCAACTCTTAATTTGGCACTCTGGAAAGCACTCGCTGTCTATCCAAAAACATGCAATCCCCAGCCTACAGCAACCTGCTGCCACTGCCATCCTTTCCCTTCACTCCACACATGTAATGCCTTCCAGTTTCCAGAAGCTTTGAAGATATCTTCCACACAACTCGTATTATAAGAATCAGAAGATACCCTTATATATACACCTTGACAGTAAATTCTTTTTACTTTATTTCTCTTTCCTGAAGCCAGAAAGCATTTGAGACTTCCTCCTTTTTCACACTCTTCATAGTTCTACACCCTCTCCCTTTCAGCTACAGCCCTCAAACATGCATCTGTTGCCTTGACTCCCTCTCTCCTGATCTCAGGCTAAATCCTCTTCATTCTGGTTTCTGCCTTCTGTACTTCAGTAAAATCATTTGTATTGACATAACTCAAGAACTTTTCCTAGCCAAACTCTAAAATTGTTGCTCTTTGACTTGCCAGCTGTTTTTAACACAGCTGAACTCCTTTTTTTCTGGATAAATTTTATCATCCCAGCACTTCTTTCTTTGCAGGGTTTCTTTCTACGCCACTCCTTCAGTATAGCCTTGTTTCTTTCTACACCACTCCTTCAGTATAGCCTTGCTAGGGGACTTTCAAATATTCTTCAAGCTCCCGAGGAAGGTCCCTCATCAATTCTTTCTGTGATCTCCTCTCTTGGTGCTAACTCTATCCAGCAAGCAAAAAGGCAAATAATCCACTGCCATCCTCATGTTGTTCAATCTTCTTCTACCACTCTGTGATTTATTTTTCATATTTTGCTCAGTCTAAATTGTTAACCTGGTTTCTGGATACTCTCATAAGCTTTATGGGGATAATGAGATTTCTCAATCCTCTCCCTTCAGGGAAAAGGAAATCCTTTTTCTCAGTCAAAATAGACAGACAGAACATCAGACCTGCCAATTTAGACTACAATCCAAGAGTCATCTTTGCGTCTTACTTCTTTCAAAGCCTCTCATGCAGGATAAGCCCAAAATCTCCCAGATTCTTTAGACATAACCTTTCTAATAAACTATTCTTTATATCCATCTGTAATGCTAAAACTCCTTTCCCAGTTTGACGACATTACATATTGATTACTGCAAAGTTCATCTTTCTGACCTTAAAAACTGAAAGTTTCTCTTATATCCTACAGAAACTTCTGCTGCAAAGAGGATCTCTAACCCCTCGCTTTGATCATTTCACCTATTTATTCACATTGCTTCAGCAGCACCCTGATTATCTGTAACATCAAAGACACAATAATAATCTCAATTTCCAACACCATATACTTTTTATCCCAATATTCCAGGTTACCTATATTTCATCACTGAGATTTTGGTCTTGGTGTCAACTTCCTCTACTCCTATTCAAAATGAAAAAAAAAAAAAAAAACAAAAACTGTCCACAAATCTTAAGACCCTTTATGTCTTTTCAAAATGCTAATTGCTAGGGTTCTCATACAAAGACTATTTCTGTCATTGAACAACCTTCTCATCTAGACACTGTCTGTCACCTCTTGTACACTGCAAATTCTTTGGGGACACATGTTCATACAGCATCCAGTAAAACAACATGCCAATTCATAATTAGGCACTCAAGTAATACAAGCACAGTATTTATGATAGCACCCCTGGTACTAACAGCAGCAGTAGGAAAATAATTATTGATGGGATTATACTATTTAAAATAAACAAATTAAAAACCAAAGCAAACCAACAACTTATATCCTTTCATTGTACAATGTACAAAGGTAAATGAAGGAGATGGCACATCATGCTTTATGCTGATGATACACTGTTCTATTTGTTTGACACAGAACACTCTTGGCCTGAGGAAAAGACAATCTCATTGCATGGTTATCACACTGTCTCAAGTTATAAGCTTAATTTAATTGGATCTAACCGCTTGCCCATAATGCACAAGGTTCCTGAAAATTTCTTCCCTTACATTTCCAGAGAGCTAATATGAGTATTTATTTTGGATTCTCTGGGAGCTCTGACATTCTGAACTGTGAGGAAATAACCATCAGTGCTGTCTCCTACATGCTGACAATGCTACAGCAGCAAAGGCTGACCCTTGCACCTACGCCACATGCATAGAAAGAACTTTAAGAGGATCTGAGCACCAGTCCTCGTTTAGGATTAACCTTCTCAAACCAAAATACATCTAGGCCAAGCTTTCATCTTGCACACAGATACTGCTGTACTGCACACTGCAAGCAATTAGTGAAGGCTTAAATCATTTTCCAAATTAGTTTGAAACTAAAAGCAAGTCCTAGGTAAATATCATTTCATTTCACCTACTAAAAGTGATTAAAAACCTCCTCTGAAAAAGATGCAAAGCAGGTGCAAATCATTATTAGCAATTATTACTCATCCCCTCTTCTCAGGATAAATGGCCTTCTTCTGTAACCCCTGAAAAGAGTAATGAATTGAGCCAGTGATTTCCTTAATCCAGTACATCAAGTCTACAAGAGCCTCTTAGGGGAGAGATGACTGACAGACTGAGCAGAAGTCCCAGCTCCAAGTCAGTCCAGATGCTCAAAAGCACTTACAGATGTGTCCATGGGAAACATCAACCTGTAACCATAGTGCGTATGCACTGGTGTTGAAAGTTTAAAATTGAATGCATTATAATTGCGATATGTGTTTCATAATCCTCAAAGTCAAGCTACCGTAACACAGTAAGCTGAACGATTCACTGCAGGTTTGTGGAAAGTTAGAACTGGAAAAAGGTAAATAGCTTTTGTGTGAGCATTACATTTTTCTGGTTTTTATAAGAAGAGTGTATTTTCTTTGCATGAAGCTCTATTGCTTCTGCTTAAGTCTTACAATAAGCAAACACTGGTATAGTGATGAAATGCAAATGCAAGAACGTATTTTAAAATTAATCATCTATAATTAATTAGTAATCTCTGCTTTCTGGTAAGTGACAGATAAATTGCAGAAAATTATCCTTGCTATGAATGATAAAGTCATCTGCAGATTTACAGTATTTTAGAGAAATGGTTCAGATATTAATGTATTGTAATGACCACAGATATGTCAGAATATTGTATTTAACCTTCCACTACATTAAAAATATATTTATATAATCTTTGACTTTAAATTGCACAGCATTCCAGGAGTCAGCTGAGCAATCTGAAGTAAAATAATCTTATAAAAATGGCCTTTGAATATAAAGGAGTGAGGAGAGGGGATGTTTTCTGCTAGCTTTGTTTTTTTTAGTGCTCACTGGAGATTTGGTCTCTTTTAGCTTATAGAAAGGCTAATCCTGGATGCCACTCAAGACAATACTAAAGAAAGTGAATCATACGTTGCCCAACAGTCCATTTTTGTGTTTCCAAGACATTAATAGCTTTTCTTCTTTAAAAACAAAACCATGTACACAGCTCTACACAACAGCCACAATCATTTGGATAAATCTGTGCAGAGAGCTACTCCTGGAACCGACCAGGTTGTGTTAACACAAGAAAGAGGAACCCATTAACCCAGACTCAGCACTACACTGACACCAGTGTCAGCCTCTGCACTCTCCCACTACACTGACATAGTGGCCTCTCCAGGGCCCTCCCATACAAACACACTACTTCACACCACACAGCTCCTATATTTAAGAGTGATGTTTGGGAAATATAAATATACAATGGATAAGGAAAAAGAAAAAAAAAAACAAAAAAAAGAGAGAAAGAAAAATATATATATTAAAAAAAAAAAAAAATCGAGCTTACAAGTCAATTAGAAGTTAGTTTTAAAAGTTTGGACCACTTTGTCAGCCAGATATTTGGCACAGTTTCCTTTGACCTGACAACCTTACTTGCGGACAGCAGAAAAATTTTTAGGAACTGAATCACATCTAAAAACTCAAAAAACTGCAGTGGAAAAGTACCCAAAATTGCACTGAGCATTAAGAGTTTCAAACGTTAAGAAGAAAATTCCAAGAACTTCCTAAGCTTCCAATACTTGCCAGAATTAGAATATCAAAATCCAGCCTGGTGTTTGCCAGACAACTCTTTCATAGGGAAGTGGTGCTCCCTCAGCATTCTCCACAGATAACCTCCAGGTAATCACATGTAAGTTGGGTGAGAAAGAACACAATCATCTCAAGATTCAAGATTCAGTTCTTTCCTCCTTAAAGCCATTACCTGATTCCCCCCAGCATCAGTTCCTTGGCTTGTCCCACAGTAGTCCTACAGCAAAGTGGCTTCTCCAGCTTGAAGCATTTCTGATTTTACATCAATTCTAAGCAGCCACTTCTTATCACTAGATTACTCCAAGCGCCTCAAACATAGCGTGCAGTTCTGAGTCATAACTAAGTCCTCCACCATAGAGAGAGAGGATGACACTTCTTTGTAGCATAATTCGCTAAGAAGCTTTGTCCATTTCACTTAAGAGTAATTTCAGCAGCACTTCACTTAAAACTTTTATCCAAGGAGCACTGAAGGGATTGCTAACAACACTCATCTCTGTGAGACTTCAGAAGGAATTTCCACCAATTCATAGTGGAAATTTCCTTGTCAATAATACCATGATATTCTCTTTAGATGGTTCTTTTCCCACATTATTTTTCTCATTTCCACCTTCTCTATCTGGAATAGAAGCTGTATGTCTTGCATTGTTATTCCTTCAACAAATTGATCTAAAACTATCAGTTCTGGTAAGCCTCAACTACGCTTCTGTCAGATGCTTGTTCTTTTCACACACTTAATCCACATCTAATTGTTAACTTTAACAACTGCTTATTGCTAAAAAAAACAACAACAACAACAACAAAAACAAAACATATATTTTTAGGATGCCCATTCTCTCCTATAATTATATACCTGTTCCTTTTCAAATTCTTGAGTTTATTGTTCTGTTCCTCCACTTGCTATACAGTTGCCTTCCCTTTCAATAGCCCTTCTGCTTTTAACCCTGTGTTCAACATCACCTTTCCAACACAAGAATACAGTCTACACTGTTACCTGATGTCACTACCTTGTTCTGCTTTTAACAGGTCTATTTCAGCTGGACTTCCTTTATTTCTCTCAATGGGAATTTAAGATAAACTTGCTTTTCTTTTTCTTTTTCTTTTTTTTTTAATTTCCTCATGTAGTTAATTATGTTTTCCCTGCCTATCTTTCTGGAATATGGTTTCAGGCAAAATAATAGGCCTATAAAAGATAACAGAGACAACTCAACATTAATATCAGTCCAAAGGAAGGTTCAGGCCTTCATGAATTTCTGCTGCACTTCTTGGAGTGCACTGCAGTACGTTGATGCTGACCCTGCCCAAAGAGCAAGAACAGCCAGTTCCTGTATATACTGATTTAATGACATCAAAATAAAAAAAAAAGATGCTCTATTCATGAGCCCCGTCAACAGAATAAAAACAGGAGATAAAATCCAGTTCCTTCAGACCAGACATTTTATCAGTCATACTGAGGGATTTAGTAAGACTGCTAGTAAAGCAGTTTTTAGACTCATAAGGACTTATTGCAACTCTTGCCAATGGACTCAATCTCCATAATTTTTTTCTCAAATGTTACCCAGGCCTCAGAAAACTGTTGTGTTTTATTGTTAGAGAACTACAAAATGGGATGCAAGCCTCACGTTTCTCACAATTACAACACTCAGGTTCAAAATTCGATGCAACATCACTAGCTGAGTCGAACAGGATTTTTAAAAGCATAATCACTTAAGCATACCTGCAGTAGTATTTACATGAAGCTGTGTAAGCATTTAAAGAAGTAATTTCTTCACCAAGTTATGACTTTATTTTCCTCTCTTCAGTGCGCCTGTAAGTCTATAACGTAAGTAATGATTGCTCCAAGCATATGCTTGCAGTGATCCCATATCTTGGATCATTCACAGTGATATTTTTTGTTTATTGGGTTGGGTTTTTTTGCTTGTTTAGTTTGTTGTTGTTGTTGTTGTTTTCTTGTTGTTAGTCCCAAATAAGTTTGCTTCTAAGTCAAATTATCCCAAAATGGGAAGCTTTGTTTTCAGTCAGGTTGTGGCAGTTTAATGAGGTTTGTTTGGGTTTTAATTATAGCTAACACTCTCTTTAACCACAAAGAGTCTTACTGTATTGCAACTGTCAACAACAGCACACACGATTACAGCTCTGAGGAAAAAGCAGAAGATCAGATGGGGATTTGCTAAAAATCAGGCGGGTGTAATTTATCTTGAAGTATTCTACTATTGTGTAGCTATTATTTCTAACTTCTGTTACCAGCACTCACAAATCATTACCGGCTCTTTAAACAAAGGAATTACCTTCTAAAAACAGAAGAGGCATAATATTTTTCCCTGAAGTTATTCACCCATATTTCAAGATGTTTATATACTGTATATAAAACAGAAATACAGACTAATACGCTGTGCATTTGCAACGTAAATAGAAAAGAGATATATGCCAATATGAACTACAAAGTTCCAGAGAATCAGTATTAAACTATTTCTTTCCTGCTTAATTCTGAGAAATAAAAGTCTTTGTTTCTTACAGAAAAAGATTTCACACATTTACTTGTGGGTGCAGTGTTCAAGATGCCATAAATAATTCCTGCAGCTCCTATCAAGTAATTGCATGTCAGTGACTGCAGAAGGGAAAGAGAGAAGTCTGAAGCACTGGTCACAAACAAGTGCCAACTGGGAGTACTCTAGGAATGAGGTACTCAACAACTCCGATGACCAGAAACGAAGGAAGGCCACAAATCACTGTGAAATAGTACATAAGCAAGAAGCAGAATCTCTTTTTTTTTCATTTTCTTTTTTTTTTTTTTTTTCCTTTTACCTTTAAAGAACTAGTCACACACGGGATATGAGCCAGAGAAAAAGAGTAATCATTATTTTCCAGTGAGTACGCAGAGGTGACTACATAAACAGGGCAGAGATAAATGACAACTCTAACAAAATTCTTAACACTCTGGAAGTGGAAATCTTCAGCTGCTGTTGGGATTGCAATGGTTCAGATTATCCTGCCTCAACAATTCAGGGCTTTAGCGTTAATTTTTAATGCAATTAATCTGCTCTCTACTATACATTTTTTATTTTTGCTTTTTACTTGTTTGCAGTACTAGGCATATGACATGCAAAGTGCTCTGCTCCCAGCTGGCATGCTGCAGTGATACGCATACATACTGGGCACCTTATTGCAGTAAGCTTACTAGCTTACAGGCGGGACAGTCTTGCAAGTAATAATATCATTCTCAAAGACCTATCTAAACAGAAATATTTTGCACTTCACTGAAGCTGTCAAAAAAACAAGTCATGCTGAGTTAAAGGTTTTGTAAAGCCAAGAATTCCTTCTCTTTTCAAATCAATAACCACATACAACTGTTACAGTTTCTGCTTTAATGGTTTACAAAAGTACAAGTGATAACACTGGGAAGTAGGATGACTGAAGTCTATAAAGCAACTGATGTCACCCACGGTTTTAAAGAAAAATCTCATCAAAATTTACATCCCAAACAAACCATATGAGTTCTGTGAAGAAGAAAAAAGAAGCCTCAGCAATTGTTACTGCAAATCCGCAATAGGAAACTTAAGAAACCCTAACCTAAAGATCTCTTTCTCCTCTTCAAGTACACTGTGTAAAAAATGTACGAAATCTAAATTTATTCACACAACAAATGTTTCCTGATAGGTCTTCAGGAGGCCCCCTGGGTCATCTAGCACATTCCTTCAAACTAGTTCAGGAAAGATGGCTGCACTAAGCTACCCAACCGTTTTATTTAGCGTGCTCTTGAATGCCCTGAAGGACAATGCCTTGCTGACCTCTTGCCAACCACTCACTATGTCTAATTGACCTCCCTGGGAGAAAACTTGCCTTGTTTAGCTTCAGGTCATAACTTCCTGTTAGACCACCCATCATCACCTCATATAATTCCTCCTCCTCCTCCTCTCATGTTTCTTCTCAAATATGTCAGTTGTACTCCCGTAGGCAGGCTGTATATACTGTGCTCCTGAGACCTGTCTTCACAGGTCACGCTCTCCTATCCTTTTATCATTCTTGACACCAATCTTTGTACTGTTTTCATGTCTCCATATAGTGCAGAGCTCTTAATGATAAAAGCAATCCCTACAAATGTAGGATTCTACTTGCAACCAAAAAAATATATCCATTGGCAAGTGGAGGAGTCAGGCAGAACCCGGCTGCCTCTATAGGCTGGTCTTTCAGAGGGGAGCCTTCTGAACCTCACATCCTGGCATAGGGGCCAAAGACCAAAGACAGTAACAGCTGTGTGCCCCCCCTCCATCTCTCACTGAATTGTCCTCTTTTCTTTCTATATATTTCCTTGTGGGGAAATCACATTGTCTGGTCTTCAAAAAAATAATAATTCACTCCTGCTCTTACATGCTTACTTATAGGTGAGAATGGTTTGGCATGCAAACAGAACAGTGGCACCAGGCCAAGCACACACAAAAGGACTTCTGCAGGTGGAGACGGAAGCATTTTTCTCAAAACGATTAGGAAACACACGTGCTCCATAGATGAGGTTTGCTTTAATCCCAAAGCATGACCTTTAAAAGCAAAATCAGGGATGGCTAATATTTTATAAGTGTATTTATATTCTGTTTTCTGAATAGGCCAATTACATGCTTATACCTATACCATCAAAAAGATTTTTTTTTCCCCTCTCTTCCTCCCTTCTCTCAGACTCAGCAATTCAGTAGCATAATAACCAGCATTTAAAATCTATGAAAATATCAGTAATCTCTGCTGCAGTAAGGCTGACACATCACGGAAACTGGCACAAAGCCAGAAAAGTAAAAACAATGTCTAAATGAAAACCAAGAGAGAAAAAAACCCTAAAATTGAGTTCTGTGCTTTGGAAAGGCTTTCATATATGAGATTTCAGAGTCCTCTAACTCTAGATCTCATCTGAAATTAGATGGGATCTCTCTTGCCCACCCAAGAGATGATAAGCAGGACTGAAACATGGATCCATACTTTTAGAGGGAAAAAATGTATCACTTTCAATATCAAACAAGCAAAATAAATCTTGTGCCTGCTTCAAATGACTGATGGGGATGACTTTTGCTTAGAAAAAATTGTTACGATCATTCATGTCAGGGTTCACAATCCAGACAGTCTGAGAATGTCTCTTGTTTTTATTATGCATTCCACAAGAGGGTCTTTATGAAACACTTGAAAAAGAAAATAAAAATCAAGATTTGTCATTTAGCCAACAGATTTTAAACAAAACTGGCTGAAGTTTTTCCAAGACACTTTTCCTCAACTACAAAATATCAACTAAGCAACTAATTTTAACAAGGAATCTCTGCTACATACAGAATTTACATTGCCAGAAATTGTACATGGGATCACAAAGTGGCTGAGACTAGCAGGGCCCTCTGGGTCCATTGGGCCAACCATCAGTAAGCTGCTCTTACTGCCTATGTCCAGCCTCTAGTAGTGGGGGATTCTTCCCTACCTCACACACCTTGAATCTTAAGTCTTTTGAGAGCTCCTTCCAAAGATTTACATTTTCTTTTATAAAGCTTTTCTGAATCAATCAAGATTCAATACAGGAAGATTGCCAAATAAATTACTTCTCATTTCTACCTACAGTTAAACTCCTGTAGGGATCTGGAAATATATCAAGATCATTAGCCTTAATGCCTATAATAGACACTGCTTTAAGGTGAAGTGAGTAGTAAAACAGTTTAATACATTAGCCCCTACACTCCGGAGACCTGCAGGGTCCTGGCCAGGCTTGCTTCCTGATAACATTTGCAGGAGTTTGGGACACTGAAAGGCAACAGACCCTCTTGCTGGTGCACATCATAATAAAACACACATGACAATTTCTGTTCAATACCTGGCTTGGAAATTTTGTGAGGACCCCTTGGAAAACCAATTTCACCAGTCTTTGCTGGAGGTCTAATATGAAGCAAATAACGCTACTGACTGAGCTGTATAAGCTAACTCTACTTCTAAGGCATGAACTGCCTTGTTCCCCGACTGAAAATCCTTCTGCATGCACAAACACAACTGAAATCTGTCCCTGTGCTCAATCCTGCTCAAGCTACTCCTTTGCCATGTTTATATATGATAAAATTAACTACATTAGTTTTAAAAAATTACCACTGAACATAAATACAGAGGATTTACTTATGTTGCTATCTTAAAAAAAAAAAAAAAAAAAAAAAAAGCCCTAATGAGCTAGTTTAACTTGATTTTTAAGAAAATTGCATATTTTTTTAAGTGTAGCAGACTGTGATATGGCAGAAGTGGTAATGAGAAACAGGTCGCATCCATATTTTAATGTCTTGGTTCAGCCTTATCCCTGGTTGGTTAAAAAAAAAAGCCCAATTCTTCACTAATGAAATACAAGAAAGTTAGGCTGAGGATCCAACTCATATTCTCCACTCTGACATATAAAAAGCTCTGCAAAATAATCCATTATTTAATATTTTAAAGGCTGGATAAAACTAATTAGTGCCAAAAATTAGCCCTTAGCACAACATTAATTATGAGTTTGCCCAACAGCCACATCCCTGTCCTAATGAGCATTAATGACTCCAAGAAATCATCAAGAAAAAGGCAAACATACAATTCCTACTTTGTACTTGATAAAACACCGTGATTCAGCTGCCAAACATCAGTAAGGCATACTTTTGCAACAAGTCTGAAGATTTCCAAAGATGCTATTCCCAAACATGTTATGTTCCATTTCTAATATACCACAGTAGATTTTCCAGTCACTTCGGACAGTGTTGAAATCCAAGTCAAGAGTACTGGTATGAAAGACAACCAAAAAAAAGGAATAATTTCCCCACTGAACTGTGTTTCATATTGAAAGCGTCCATCTAGTCACCCCCACCCCATTTGCATTTACTGCAAAGTTTGCATGAAATGAAGTACATTACATTTTTATACTCTGAAACTGATCTGACAAAGAACGTTCAGTGCTTACCAACCATCACTGTCAAAATCTACCACTTCCAAAAACACGGCTAGGTATCACAGAAGTCATCATATACATTCTTGAAATGTTGATAAAAATAACTGTTCACTGACCTCATTAATAAAAGTCTGGGCTCCCCGTGGGCTTAGAAGTAAGATAGCCCTTCGTAATGTGTCCCGATAGCGGTTCAGCTCTTCTGTTTTCATTGTAGTGAAAAGGTTGGCAAAGACTCTGCTGATGTTCCTGTCCACTTTTTGTAATGACACATCAAGTCCCAGCCTGGAGGCCTGATCGAGAAATCCCTGCAGTCCGCGTATATCTGTAACACAGGAGCAAAAAAAAAAAAAAAAAAAAAAAAGACCGCTGCATCAACCTCTGCCAATTAGGCAAGCATCACTAATTAGGTGGAAAAATACTCCTTTCATTTCCTGCAGTGCTGTCAGAAGAGCATTCCACACAGCCTCACATGTCTAGGGCAGCCATTGCCCACAGCTCCCTTTCATAGGCAATGGCAGCAGGGAAAACCCATAAGTTCCCTTCCCTGGAGGTCTCTGAAGCACTCTTTGAAAGAGCAGAACACGTGGCTGCATGGCTGTGGACACCTCCCTTCAGCAGCTCGAGGCCACAGGGCTGAACCCTGCACAAAGGCAGTCCCACCCCAAGCAAATCACAGCTCAAATGCAGAAAGCCAACAGGAGATGGCAAAGCAAGGGGATAAAGATCTCACCCCTAAGCCTCCCTCCTTCTCCTTCAACCTGACTCATATAAGATCATGCATGCTTTTCTCTTAAAAAAATTAAGATGTTCAGTGTATATACAGCCCTCCTTTTTTCTTCCCCTTCTACAGATCTATGAAACGGTACACAAAGCTCCAAAGTGCTAGGATATATTAATCTGTAAAAAATACAGCATTTCAATATGGGAAATTATGCAAACAAACCCTTCAAAATCTGTTTATTTGAGCTCTACTCCTCAACTTCAAGCTGACTGAACAAAATAAGTTTTGCTAACCCAATTTGTTAGGACATTAACACGGAAGAACACATTTCATTATACTTTCATGCTGAAAACTGCTGGTTCAAACTGTACTCTGTCTTCATGACTATCAGCATTTTTCAATAATAAATGTCTGAGTTTTTATTTTGTAGTGAAATTTCAAGCAAGGAAAAGGTCAAAGCTTATATTGAACCAGGTTGCTCTCATTATTAATAGTGACCTGACAGCAGCTGTATCATGTCATAAGAAGCCCTTAATTTTATTTCAAATATGTATAGAGCTTGTTTTGATAGGAAGGTATTTTTAACTCTCCTCATATTTGCTTCTCACACTTTTATTATGAAAGTTCCTGGGTGAGACTGCACAGTGTAAGTTAGAGTAAACATCCAAATATGTAGACTTCTTAAAGCAAGAAGAACAAAAGATTTGGGACAAACAGTTTCATGGAAGGCAGCATTGCTGCTTTGTTAAATTGCAGGGGTTGCCCACTGTAACTGTAACAATATTTATCTCAAGTACATGAAGAAACTGGAAATATGCTGACTGATGTGACCCGTAGAACCTTGGAAATATAAATGCAGCCATAGCTGTTGTAGCCAATGGACAGGCCCAGGCAGTCCCACCCCAAGCCTTTCATACACAGTGAACATCTCCATCCCCTCGACCACCCCTGGACACAGAACCAGGCACCTGGCAAAGAGGAGTGGGCAACATCTTTTTTTCTTTGCGCCCAGACACAGGTCTTCTGAGCAGATTGGGTGCTGGGGCAGAAATGGGAGAGAGACAGGTTCTACCCTTCCCTTCAAGCAGAGTTTCATTAACTCACTACCCCACCATCCTCAGCGTATCACAGAGATATTTACTGCTCTCTCTTCAGAAAACTTTATTACAGCACTAATAATCTCTGTATTTATAAACTAGATTGTAAAACCTGTTTTTGCTTGTTTAATTCTGAAAGTAAAAAAGTTCTCTCTGATAAAATTTTAATTATCAATACCACAAGGCACCACTGAAGAGAAGGGATCAAAATCCAACCTTCAGAAAGCAGAATTCCTTGTTGCCTCATATGAATAAGCTTTTAGATCACTACTGATCTTGGCACGACATGACCATGAAATACATATACAAACTTATTTTATCTTTCCCCACAAGAAGTATTGCATGAGACATAACAAAAGTAACATCTTGCAAGGTTGCACCAGCTGAAAGTCTTTAGTGCAACATCAATTAAGTAGTAAATAATAGATCCAGAAGTAAGACACTGAAAGTTACCTCCAGTATATTCACACTCCTATCTAAACATGAAATGGTCATTAATGTGATTCACTCAAATTCAGGAAAGAGTAACAATTATGAAGAAACTTAAGAAAAGAACAGAAATGAAGCTAGTGATGTGATGACCACAGCAGACTTAACTTGGACAGAGTTGCTGAGATGATGCCTCCAGCCAAGCCCATGCTCAGCACGGTGCCCTCGTGGGGTTCTGCTGGTGACACAGGCAACCTACAGCAGCTCTGTCACACACAGGTTATCTGCTGGGCATCTGCTAGTCTCCAAAATCCCGAGTCACTGAAGAAAGGATGGGTTGGAATATGCCAGAGGAATTCAGCACTCGTGTAACTGCTGAATATTGGAGGTTGCTGAAATAATGACAGTGACAAACAACTGTTGTCTACAGGCTGAAGTATTTTATTGAAGTTGTCAAGCCAAGTTTGGATTTTACTAATTTAAATTCGATAAACTTGCATTCATTCCTATACATATGCTTACTTAATGGGTCTGTGATACTAGAAAACAATTTTTTTAATGCTGTTTAGTCTTTCAAGAATGACTGTAGTGCTTGACAAACAGTAAGAAAATATGTTTACAAAATACATGGCTTATTAATAACCCGATGTCTGTGTAAGCATCTGAAGTCATCACTGCACAAAGGAAGCCTGTTTACCAAAAACTGACCAGGCTGATATTGCTCTAGGTTTTTCTGCCTTATGTTTTCAACTGACCCTCCAGATCACTGGTTAAAAAAATTGCTGTAGACCAGAATAAAATCCTTGATGTGTATGATAAGACAATTTGGACTTGGAAGAGCAATTTGTATTCTCTCACAGTATTTTGTATTCCCTCACAATTTTTTTTTTTTTCCAAAGGAAAATAGCCTACTTCCCAATTTAAAAAAAAAAGGGAAAGGACTCATATTTTTTCCAGCTTGACAACAAAGCAAACTCTGAGATGGAAGAAACTGTCCAAGCTCAAGTGTACAAACACAATCTGTCAGTTTTTCACAGATATAAATGAATGCGAATTTATTCAGTGTTGGCAATTAGAAAGAATTGCATGACTGTATCTTCCTCAACGCTGACATGCCTGTTCCTACACGACACTGGGGAGGAGGAGAAGGCTTGGTAGGAACTCAGAAGTGGAAGTGGGAATTGAAGAGCAATTTGCAGGGGTGAGTAACCAATTTAGCTGCCTGACTAATGGGACCTTTCTTCTCAAATAATTATTTGCTATTGTTACCAAGAGGGCAATCAATTCTTAAAACGTATGAGTACAGAAACACACAAACACATGCACATATGCAGGAGCATCTGCTTATAAATCATAATGAATTAAGCTCAGCTTTATTTTGTCTGACATATCGCATAAGAAAATAACTTGATCTTCTCTTATTTTTCTACATTCAGTAGATCACAAATCCATTCAATGTAAAATAAAACCAGATCTTTGTTCCGTGGTAGTTCAAACAAATACTAACAGAAATTCAATTGTGAATTTATTCCTATAAATGCATTTGTTAAGTGCGTGTACTTTGTCTCCTGTAGTCTTAACAGTGACTCTTTATGTTTTATAAATGCTCAAATTCTAACATGAGAATTATCCTGAACTATTACTAATAATTCCTCATGCCCAATCATTTCATGCTTCATAGGAAAAGCACAGCAATCTAAACTCAATAACTGTTAAACACTTGTTCCTAGACTGCCTGATAAAGAAAACAGCAGTTTGCTGTATCTACGTAACCTATACCCATCTCTGCCTTTAGCAGTTATTTTAGCTCAGGGCGTAGCCTATACTCAACCACAGAAGTCACTCTGTGTGATTTTAATCATCTCACTGCCCATGTATATCCAGCTCATGCACGTTTAACATGGCAAGCAGAATTTCAGAGACAACATCCAAAATTCACTCTTTAGCAAATATCTACTTCCTGGCAGTGATGCAACACCTCCACTCAAAAAGGAAAATGACACTAGGCACAAAAAGATGAACCTCTCTCATAAAATTTATCTGTAAAACCCTATAATAATTGGATATGTATGAAATACTCTAGTCTTAAATACAGTCATGTGAAATTAGCAGGTTGTAACTGGAACTAACTCAGAACTATGTCCTTCCAATTACATCTGGCTTGGGAGGGAACTGCTGTAGCTGAGGGCCCTTTTCTTAATTCTGACAGATATGCTATGCATTCAGATTTGACAACAGAAGATCGAGAAGATTTTTTTTTTTACTGTGACTGCAAAACAAAGGCAAGCTATAAAAAAGGGAGATTTATTGGACTATAAGATAAAATCATTTACTGCTCGAGATTATGTTGATCACTGCACTGTTTATTGGAAGACATCTCTAAAAGCATGCCGTATGTGGCATTAGCTTCCACTAGGTAAAGCTTCTTTTCATTTACAAAGCAATCCATTTTTGTCATAGTACCTGCAATCTTGATTACAGAAAAAAAAAATATTGGAGAGTCTATGATAACATTTGCTGTCATTAAGTTGTAGAATCTGATTCTTGGCCTTGACACAAACAGCTTAAAGCTAACATTTTTGTGTGAAACAGCTGTACAATTGGGCACAACTGGCCTGTAAGGATGGCTCATTGCAGAAAGAAATTTCCAGGAGCTGGAGAGCAGTATATTGTCCTTTCAACATCAGTTCCTAACCCCAGTTGACATAAAAAGAAGCAGCACATGACCAGGAAATGTGCCACCTTGGACAGAAAAAAGCTGGAAGGAAACAAGCTGGAGCTGAAGGCTGGAGAAGCTCCAAGAAATAATTTCACACTCTTTCACTCTTATCCATCAGCACGTAAATTTTAGGAGCACTGAAGTATCATCACCAAGCTGTATTATCGAATAACACCAATCTTTTCACTTGTACGTTTGTAAAAGAGAAAAGTAAATAAGTGTGAAACACAATGAGATGAGGCAGAAAAGGCTGAGCTTTTGGGTTCTCATTTGCTTGAATGTAGGCTCTATACTTCACACTTCAGCATTCTATTTATTTGAGCATAATTTTGGTGATATTTTTAAGCAGTAACAAGCGTGTCACAGAGAGTTGGATGGTTTCATTATTTTAGCACTTATACACTTCTAAAAATACATTCCATTTTCCCAACATTTTAGAAACAATATCACGGCATTTTTTCCTTGTGCTTAAGCTTTAAGAGAAAACAAGAAAAAAAAACCTTTTCTTAATGGATATTTCTTACTTTTACTAAAAGGATATTCTGTTTTATTGTAGGTTTGTACCTTTTGATTGTGCATAATATTTCCCACTTGTAATTTAGTTTCTTAAGACAGAATAAAATACATATGTAGGATTCACTGGTTTGGAAGATAATCTACAAGCTCTGAAATGGCTCTCCTAAACCACTTCATTTTCATGGGTTTCCTTTCATTTTACCTTTTTTCACAATTGCAAACTGTTTACATAAGAAATAAGGAATAATAAGACTGACAAAAGAAACAGATGCACATCCTGGAGATCAGACCTCTGCTGCATTGTACACTTTCTGAATGAATGATTTTGAATATCATCTATGGGTTCTTGCTAGAGATAATAACCTGCCTGAAGGATTTGAATATACACTAGCATTTTAAAAACCGAAAGTAGACATCAGAAGTGGCTCCTCTTCTTATGTTAATAAGTAACAAAGTTCTCTTCCTTCGAATAGGGAATAGAATACAGCTTATGCTTCCAAATGGGAATTATTTTATGCATACCATCTATAACAATTCATCCTCTAGCAAGCACTGAGATTTTCAACCTTAGAGACTCACAACGCAATTCTGACTGTGTGAGTAGTGTTTAGATCAGAAAAAAACAACAGCAAAGTCTATAACAATATATGTTATGACTACAGTATAAGATAAGACTGAATTACTATTTGAATGTACATTCTCATTAGAACCCATTGAAAATGCAAAATGACATGGCTAAGGCTAATTTTCTATTTCTAAAAAAAAAAAAAAATGTTTTTCCCCTCTGTTCTTACAATCTCTCACTATGCATATAACATCTCTCTCCACCTACCGCATGTCTGTCTGTATCTTTCAACAGTCAGTGCTAAGGTAACTGCTGACAGCCAGATCATTTTTATACAAATGATGGAATGCACCATTTCTACACTGTCTGTGATTTAGTTATCTCATTCAGAAGTTTCACCTGAAAAGTTTTCTGCTAAAAAGACCCTTTTTGCTCATTACATGCTTTTAGATATGCCAGAAATCAAAATAACAGTTTTCTAATTTCACTCAGTAACTAACAGTCAAACAAGCACAGTAAATCCATGAAGTCATAGCTTTATTTCAATGAAATACAATTTCATTGTTTTCTTATTATTATTCAGCTTATATAAGAATAGCTGTACCAGATGAGACCAAATGAGAAGTTCTGTCTTGCTCTATAACCTGTTTTGGATGGTGTAAAACAGGAGCAGTCACACAGTGATAGTTCCCTCTAACACTCTCCCAGCAATTCACAGTTGGCAGTGAAGGGAATACATCAGGTAGATGTAGTTCTTGTGTATTTCTATGCATTCCACGGCTGTATTTCTGCATTATAACCCTCGGTGCCTATGACTCCATAGACTAGTAGTTTTTCCTTTGTCCATGCAAACTACGAGCATCCAGATTAAGTGCATCTTTAGCAGTTTTAACTCAATGGACTTTCTCCCCACTTTACTTTCCTAGGTAGTTCTACTAGTATAGATCAGATACAAAACAATGTGCCAGTGCTTGCTCTGCTAGACCAACCAGGCACTATGCAATGCCCTTCAGACCTAGAAGCTGCATTGCCTCTTCTCAAAAAAGTTACAGGGAAGAAAAAAAAAAAAAAGAAATTCTGAGATTTCTGGAAAGAATAAAGCAGACTAGTAAAAGTGTAAGCTTTGAAAAATACAGGGAGCATTGATTTGCTATTTAAGTCTAGATCACAGCCTGACATTTGACCACTTCTCAGAAGAAACTGAAGATCTTACCGTGTGTTTTGATATGAATTCAAAGGTATAACCAGATCCCCTTGCGATATCAAAGGCTGAGTTTGTATAATGGCTAAGGAATTATTTTTATTAAGCAGTTACACTACATGCATAGATTCCTTCATTACATTTTTAAACAAAGAAATAGAGACTAAACAGATATCTGTGATTTTTCACTCCTGAATGGAAGAGGAAGGGACAGAACAAATCAGGAAGTCAGATCTGCTGATGTACAAGCAAATGTTTTCAGATTTGATTTGCAATAGGAGACAGATGTGACAATAATATTAAAGGTTACTCTACACAACTGATGCTTCATACCTGAAGCAGCTGGTCCGGTCTGAAGCTTCTCAGGAGGCCCAAGAGCAGAAAAGCTTTTTAAAGGCTACAACAATCCTTTCGCATTTAGCATGCAAGCTCAACTACAGGTCTCTCCTGCTAGATTTTAATGCTTAGCATTCAAAAGCACAAGGGAAACCACCTCAGGAAATTCATTACTGTTGGAAAAAAAGTGGACATATTCTGCAATTGTTGTAAAAAGGAAATTCACTAGAGAACTAGCATTTCTATTCAAATCACTCATCTAGCTCTTCCAAGTGCAATAATTGCCAACTGTTTGTCCAATGGTGAACCACTTAAATGAGCTGTAATAGCTCCTCATCTCATTACTGTTGCTAATACATAAAAACACTTCTGAGGACAATATGTAGTGTTAGTGCTGTATCTTCTTTTAGGAGATAAAAATAGAGGTATTGACAGACATCATGATTTTGCAGATATGCATCTTAAGTTTAAACAAATGACTGTTTTATATCATTTAAATTATCTTAAAGCAATGAAAATAAACTACTGAGTCTAATATTTGCTCTGGCTGAGTGTAAGTAATTCTAAGCTTCCATCCACCAAGACATTAGGAAAATGTACTTGTATTTTTCTTCTTTTGGAGAGTTGAGATAAATCTTCTTAAGGCCATGTGATTTTACACAAAAATCTGAATGAAAATCTAAGGCTGGGTTTTTGGGACTGCAAGCCTGTTTGCTTTAATGCACTTTTACTGTTGTTATTGTATTTTAAGCTTGGTTATTGTACTTTGATACACGATGTACATCCTTCAAAAATAAGTCCAGTCACCCTAAATTAGATAAACAATTGCAAACAAATGAATCCTGAAATAATTTGAATGGATAGAGAAAATGTCTTCAGTAGAGAGGCAAAAGGCATCTCCTCACCTTGAAAGAAAACACAAAGTCACTTGAGAATTTGAAGGAGATTCATTCTTTGTAGCTATGCAGAGACAAGTGTGCATAGCCAAATGTCCAGCAGAGAGAAGGAAAAATTGCTCCCTTTCATTTTAATGGAATGCAGAGTAACTGTCCCTCTAGTTTAAATCAACTTTAAAAACTACACATTCCAATCTCAAGAGAGATTGCAATAAAATTCCTGCAGATAAAGAAATTAAATTCCCCCTTGAGGAAAGGCTACTGGCAGGAAGACCTTATTCTTTTATATGTGCAACTGTAATTATTGCTTGCATTTATATACCACCTTTCAGCTAAGGTGCTCAATGTACTTTATAAACACCTGCACTGTATAATAAAGTATACACTATAAATACACATTACAGAAGCTAGTTGCTGTTATACCTACTTAACTACATGTCAGCAAATCATAATTCAACTCCGTTAAGGAAGCATTCTCCCTCTGCAGTGTTTCTGTAGGTTCAAGCAGAAGTCAAGAGCCCTGGACACACAGCTGGCAAACAGGCTCTAGGAATTGCAAGCTCTTGTGTTGGTGAGACCATCTGGGGGTTGAGTTCTCACTGATAAACTGTGACTTCTTTCTAAGGTTACTGCTTCTCAACTAGTCCCAGATTTGGACAACCACATCCTCACTGATGTGTATTTCGTAATACCTCCAGACATTTATGCTAAGAAGTCTAAATGATGCATTGGTTGTTGAAAAAGTTCCACTCTGCTCCTTTCCTTTTCAGAGAATTCACCACAATTTCAGTGTGGTGGCACAGTATTCCAAGCTGAGTCAATCCCAAACTATGTGGCCAGTATTTGGTGACTGGCTGACAAGTCAAGGACAATGGTGAGCGTATTTTTAGGTCAGAACTCAGGAAGAAGAACCCTGTGGCCACTCTGTGTCATTCAAATATTGTTGATCAGGCTGTAACTAAGAGAGCGGCAACTGAAATCTGGAAATTTCTTTTCCTTGGCTCTTCTTTTCCTTGTGAGCCATTTGCCTCACAAAGTGCATTTTTCTACGGACACTGAATGCAGAAGATCAGCATTGTTCTTTCCTTTACATTTTGAAGCTCATTTTTGCAGTACTGCCTCCATCTAACTATGTTAAATCAATTACAGACTCCTCTGTTTTCCAGTGTAGTCTGTTAAAAGCAAGATAAGATGGATCCCTACTGAGATAACGAATCTCTTGTGGTGGTGTGAGGGAGCTGAAAACAGAAACTAAGTTCATGTCACATATAATGACCGTCAATTAGTCTGTCTCATAGTAAGAAATTAACAAAAAGACAATTGCAAATTTTTTATTTGCATTATGACAGCCACTTTCAGTATGATGGCAAACACAAGTATTCTATTCTCCAGCAACATGACTGATCCCAGAGGGAGGAAAAAAAACAAACAAAAAAAACCCCCAAATATTCTGAAGAATAAAAACACAAATTTGCTTATATTTGTCATCAGCTAAAATATCCCCCAGGCATCCCTCTGTTAGCTCCAAACTTTTGTAAAATAACGAGTAATGATTACTGAAAAGACAACTGGTAACACCGAGGTAGCACACTGTACCAAGATTAGTGCCAAAAGATTCTCCTCTCCTCGTACTGTAAACAAAATTAAAACACATATTAACAGAATGAAAAACGAGATGTTTTAGGTCTTAGTCCTACAAACATTCAAGCACTTCTTCAGTTTTGTGTGAGGAATCTCAGCGCCAAGTCCCCTCCCACGTATGAAATCTCTCAACATATGAATAAGTGTTCACATAAATACTGCACGCTGTGATTTATGATCAAGATAAACACTTCAGCTGTGCAGAGTGCACTCCTACCTTTCAGGATGTGAAGCCCTTTTTTTCTTTAAGTAGTAATAAAAAAAGAAACAAGCAAAATCCTTACACCTTTTTAACCAGCCCTCCTCTCCAATCTTCAGGTGGGTATTTATCAGCTTGTGGCTGTATTGCAGTACGCAGCTATTCTGAAAGCACAGCAAACTTGCTCTTGAAAAGCATGCTTTTTATTGGTTTCATATGTGCCCTGACAAGTTTCACCAAGCACTCCATTACAAAAGTAAAAGCCATCTTGAAAACATAGCTTTTTTTTCTTCTCTTAACTACATTTGTATAGAGCAGTAGCACAGAGAAATATTTACAAGCCTGGAAAAATACTGCCCCCTCATTGAGGGTTCTTTCTCAATTTACTTCAGTGATGCTAGGTTTTTTATTTGCATATTTACAGACTATAGCATGTCCCATAAATACATGTATATATGAGCATATCCCATACACACACACACACATATATATGAGAAAATGAAATGAGAGCTATATGCCTCAGTAAGTTTAAATTGCGATTCAACTGTGGGATTCATCAAGACAAAGTTTAAGTGCAACTCCCCCAGAATCTTGACAAGCTTATCTCTCCTGACTATAACTATTAATATGAAGGCCCATTAGGAAGCCCAACATACCCTAAGGTTAACATGAAGAGGTCTACTTTTTCTCCCCTAATTAACCTAATTCCTCAGCTAATATCTTGTAATTTGCTGGAAAGGCATAAGGCAATTCTGAATGCCATTGGGAAAAGATTTATCATTAGAAAAGGATATGAGGAACACCGCTGGCTGAGCGGCACCATGCAGGTGCCAATAGCATGCATGTGGGCTGGCAGACCTGCACATCTTAATGCGGCTCACCAAAGCAGACACTGTGCTAATTGCAGTTACTTCAAATAAAGCAATGGCTTGGAAGAAGAGGAGAAGTTATGCCAGAAAGGATAAGATAGTATGTTACTGCCAGGCATCCAAAAGTCCGATCAATCAGGTAAGGACAAGACTTTAATATAATTACTGACTTCTCATTTTCTTATCCTTCAGAAATAGCTGGAGAGGAGGAAACAGCTATCTCCGTAAGAAATAATGCAATGAAAGGAAAATGAAAAAGATTAAAAATACAACTAAAAATTTCACATTAATTTTACATAATTTAATGCCCAAGAGGAAAAAAATAAAAAACACACTAAATCTGCTCAGCTCATGAGAACTACTCAGCATGTGATGCTTTACTACAAAAGCATGGAAAGTCTGTTTGAACTCTAGATGAACTAGCTACAGGTTTTCAGATTAATACACAAGTTTTTATCTTTTACTTTGCTCCTCACTCTAGGTAGAATAAATCCCAGCTTTTTTTTCCTGAGAGATCACACATTGAGCTCTGCCTCTTTATAGCTGTAAGGTAACTTCCATGTACTGTAAATAATCAGAAGTACGAAGATGAGATAAGGGCTCTACCTCACATTCTCCTAGCCCATTCATGCTCAATGTGCAGATAATGCCTATTTTAGTTTTCTTACAGCTTGAACATAAACATCATGATAATCGTAGTGCTTTGATGCTATTCAGTACACTCTAACATTTCTGTGTCTTCAAAGTGTATTTGATTGTTATAATTAACGAATTTCTGGGAGTTATGAGGCAAGAGACTTCTTAGAAGTTGATCACTGAAAGACCACTGAAACGCTTTTCAAAAAACCAGTCGAAAGCCTTTAGAAGGCTGAGTAACTGTCTTTTAGACATCGTTATTTTAGTGTCTTAGGTTCACTTCAGTTCAGGTATTTCTTCCAAGTCCCTTCATTCATACAATCATCCATTCATACAATCATTCCTCATACTATCACGATGTTGCTCTTGGTCACTGAGTACATTAACAGTCTGTGCCTTCTTTCTTCTCATCCTTAGCATTTATTTAGATTCTTCTCCTGATGTAAAACTACACTGACTTATACAGCAGCACAGACAATATAGTCATAAAGTTCAAGGAATGAGACAACCGTGTAAGCTGCTGGAAACACCCTTATTTCAAAACCTCCTGGCAAGCAGTTGCAGATACAGTTTCACACTTCATTTCTTTTGACATGTCCCCAGAACCACTGCTGTGCGTATCTAGTGACAGTATTCGAAACTTCACATCCCAGCCACCTCCGAGGCTCTAGTACATATCTACTGTTTGCATGAAAAAGAATCATTTTTTCCCCTGAAAACAAGTACTCACTGTCTGTATGAACACAGCTCTTTTGCTCAAAGGAGTGGAATGAGCGAGCAGCAGAATGTGCTTTAACACCAGAAAGAGAGGGGGCTGGAAGTTAGGCTCTTGAGAGAGACTAGGTCACTGATTAAATCCTTCATACAGCAGGATCTATTCCATATGTAAAGCTCAGATGCTAAGTATTGTATGATAGGATCCAGATATACATAAATAATTTTTCCTGTTGTTTCTGCTCATGTATCTTCAATTTGAGTACTCACATCCAACACAGTAACTCCCACCTCTTTTCTCCAGTGTTGGCTGCTGATTCAAGGGGCAACCACAGAACGACTGAATAGTTCAGTGCAGAATGAGTCATTCTTAGATTTATAGGAAGAAGTTACTGTGATGTGTTTACACTCAGAGAGGTTTACCTATGTGTAAATAAGTACTCTTTTCCAAACCGTTCTAGAAAAAGTGCTTCTGAAAACATGAATAGCTGCTTAGGTCTCTGTAGTATGACAAGCAGGGAATAGGACTTCACTACTGGATCAATAAATAACGAGCAATAAGAATATTTCCCTTGAGCAAATAGGGTACAATTTGAGCATGGAAGCCAAAGGAGGAATATTAGAATGAATATCAACTAGTTAATTAAGGATAAACATATCAGGACTAAAAGAAGACCACATGTACTTTGCATCCAGCTGATGACGATCTGGAGAGACAGTGAGAAAAAAACCTACTTAAAAGAGAAGAGAATGAATCATCTGAAATTTGCAGTGGATTTAGCGAAGTGCACAGTCCCATGGGCTAAAGAGATGCGAATAGAGATAGTAAGGCTGACTGTGAAAATGAAACAACTGGACAATGAGGAATGCTATGGGAATAGAGAGGCAAATTCTTCCATCAGCTAGAGAACAGAAAGGAAGAAAATAACACAAACAAGCACATTGCCAAGCCTGTTGATTCATTTACATTTTTGACCTTGTTGTGGGAAAAAGAAAAAGGACTGAGAATAATACATTGCTTTAAGTTCTTATTCAGAAATCAAGCGTAAGATTTACTGTGCAAAATTTCAAAATTTCAGACAACATGCATTTAGACAGGACAAACATGCATCAACATAGATGATTTTGTTCATAAAAGCTGTTAAATTCCACCTTCAGAAAATTTTGCCCTCTGAGCTGCTGGCTCCAGTTGTTCCTGAATGGATGCCAGCACCTCCTCTTCCTTCACCTTCTCTCCCTCATTCCATGTAAGGCCAGAGGTCCTCTTCCCACTGTGCCCATCCTCAGGATACAAAGGGAGAATTCCCCCCACTCAGTCCGCTCCCATCCCTCTGCTGCCTAATCCCTTCCAGGAAATGCATTTGGAAACACACTTCCTAAGGGAAGCTTTATTTAAAATAAATAAATGAATACATAGATAAATAATAAATAAATTGACTTAGCAAGATTGCAGTAGGGTGAATCAACTGATGCCAGTGTGTAGAATAGAATACCTAGAGGTATATTAGAAGACATCTCTCCAGGCTTAATCTGGTTTCTATTTGCAGGAAATTTGATGGAAGTCTTCATAATAGCAAATGTTCCTGTATCTGCCAGGTGAAGTTGTTTTCAAGCTTCTAAGACCCACCGAGTGCTGTATCTGTGAATCAGGGTATTGAGTCTCAAAAAGAGGGACACTGACCTAAAACAACTGTAACTCTCATCCTCTGTGAGTGCCACTGCTTTCTTATGCTCTGAAATCCCATTTTCTCAGCCTTCCAAAAGAAAAGCTGAGTAAAATGACTGTTATGAAGGATGTTTCCAGTAAATCATCATTTTTTAAAATAATGTAAAATTAATAATTATTTCTGAATCATGGTTGAAAACGTCCAAGTGAAAAGGATTTCAGTGATTACTAATTTGGCAAAAATATTTCTTTATATTAATTCTTATAGAGACTCTCACACTACTAAGGAGCTAATTCCTTTAGAAAAGGGCTGGCAGGACAGGTCAAGCAGGACCAGAGCGATGGTGTTGCTTCAGCCACCACATTAGCAAAGCCACTGTTTAACTCTGCTATGCAAATCCAGCATCCATTCTTCAAAGGAGATGATAAAAAATCCAGAACAGGCCTACAGAAGTTATTGGACCTGGGAAGCATGCTTTGTAGCAAGACTGAAGAGCTTCAGTTTACTTGGCCTAATGAAAATCTAAACAAGGATAACATTTCTGATTTCTTTCACTGGTTTGCTAACCAGAACCTAAAACAAACCAACCATGCAACAAACAATATACATTCTTAAAAGTAGTGTAAGCCACTGAGCTTATTAGAACAACTTCCTCTGGGATATGGTGGTTCAAATTAGGCATTTACAAATCCCAGTGTGAGACTAGAATAGATCTGAAATAGCTGAAAGAACCCATAAGCCTTATTTAAAAATAAAAATATATTATTGTGCTACATGGCTCAAAATTGTTTAGCCTTACTACATCTTTGGACTGTGGGTTTAATGAACAATTCTGGTTTCTTGAAAAAATATTCATTTGTGTAGCAAAGAAGCAAACCTGAAAATAAAGAAAAATGAAGAAAAATACAAGTACTTTCTCACTAGTGCTGCATACTTGCAAGAAGGTGACTGAAGGAATAAGAGAGGTATAAAGAAGGTTTCATGGCAATTTCCATCTCATCAGCATGAGGACTATGTGCAGCATGACCACAGAAGTCAAAAGAAAGGACATATGCTGAATATGCCAAAACAGAGAAGAAAGCAAATGGAGATATCATCCCTGGTTCTGAATCACAGCCTGTATGACTGCAAGATGTCAAGACTTGGAGAGAATCTATCCAAAGGAAAAAAAAACAAATTGCACAGACTTACTGTCCTCACTCTACAATAGATGAATTCACCTTTCCTAATATTTAAAATAATGTACTTTTAAAAATAACTAGTAGACAAACCGAGATACTTTGAAAACTTCAAGTTGAAAAAAAAAAGAAAAAGAAGATCTACATTGGTATTCAGAGTCACCTCACAAAAATGGTATTATACAGTTGGAACTACATAAATCATACTAGAAAACAATTTACATAATCATCAGAATTTGCCTTTTACACATATTATGATGAAAATAAGTTTTCAGAGTAACTGTTCAAAAACTTTTCCTTGTTTCTAATTTTGCAATTCACTACCGCAGATGAATTCTGGTGATGTTTATCTGACGCTGTCTTTGATGTTCCATATCTTAGTTTCTTTTCTGTCTTTTTTTATTTTTTATTCATCCCTTATTCCCATTGCAATAAATAGTCACTTTGATTTACAATTCCCTTCAGCAAACTGAACAGGATTTTATATATATATAAAATAAAATAACTAAAGGGTAAGTTCGTATTTTATAGATTTTTGTAAGATGAGTTTTAACTTTCTTTCTTTCTATTTATAATTGTGTTTACAATTTGCACGACATTGGCAGTCAAAAGACAAAAATGAGCTGCACATACAGCCTTTAAAGATATAAGCAGTCATTAGCTGCAGCTTTCTGCATAAATAATAGGACTGAGAAGTTAACGTTATCCTACAGAGATTTTATATACAATTTTATACTACAAGTTCTACTACAGAGATTTTAAAATCAAGGTTGAATATCATTCTGCCTTTAGACAGATACTTTTTCCTCCTTCTCTAAAGGCTTTTCAAAGGTCTATATACACACCAAAATGTCTCATATCTCAGATTTACAAGATGTGCAGTGTCTGTTTGTGTTGCAGCTTGCACTTAACTAATTTGGTACCTATTATTAGTTCTCTAATTAATAGATTTCATGTAATCTGATTTAAGTTACAAAAAAAGACTCATAAGCCCCCTTTAACTTTGCCCCCATTTCTTTTTAGCCTCTACTAACAGTAGCTGAAAACCACATTTGATTGAAAATTAAAATTTCCATAGCCTGCAGGTTCATTAAATTTATCTGATACAATTTTTGTGGATTACAGTACATGCAAAATGATAACTTTGTAATTTTGCTTTCAACACGTGTCTATAACTAATGGAAACTTAATAAAATTAGAATTTATTCTTCACAGTGGTGCTTATCAAATCTCGTAAGTCGCTCCTTCCTTTTGAGCAATTCTGTCTCCGTATACTCACCTCTACACCAGGGCGTCCTTATCTCTCATTTCATCAGTAATGTCTTACCTTCTCTCCTACCCACATATGATTTTGCACTCCACTTTGAACTACCTCTGAAGCAGCATGTTCTTCTTAGAGACTCCATTAAAAAAAGTGCTCTCCCAAGCACTGCAGATCAGCCAGGGTGGCAAACGCTCTGTGGCCAGGCAGCAAGTGGCACATCCACAAAGCCCTTCCTAATTCTCACGTGCTCTCACTCTCTCTGTAGACCAGCCTACCCCAAAAATTCATTTACTACAAGTGACACTGTTGCTAGCATACATTTCCACACCTCCCAGACCTGCCATGGCAAAGCAGGGTAGGAGTGGAGAAGCCAGCAAGAGAGGAGGACAGGAGCCAAGGCTGGCCGAGGCATTTCATTCTGCAGAGGCTGACCTAAGAGCAAAGAACCCACTGCTTTGCAAGGTAGAAGAAGGTTGTAGTTGAGAAAGTAAATAGTCGGCCGTGGAAGATCCACTGTGCCAGTTCAACAACAAACTCACAAAAAAGATTAAGAATCTGTCATGATCAGGCCAGAATTAATCCCAACAAAAAGGAACTCAGATTTTTTGGTGTGTTTTCTTCCAGTATACCGCTGCAAAGTCTGGAAGGTAACCAAGAGCAGACTTCCAGCCTCCCCATCACCTCTCAGGTGGGTGCTGAGGCCCTACACCTGTGAGTTCTTTGCACAACATCCTCCTCCCCTGCCGCTCCATTTGCCTGACAAAGACTGGAAAGGACTGTTGTCTACCAGCTCCAGATAGAGAAAGAAATGGGCAAGGACGGTTTGGATTCAGGTGGAATGATTAGTTTATATAGAGAGAAATGTCAGCTCTACATACAAGATTTATTTATTTATTTTTAATGGTTTCCTGCTGCTTTGATCCTCAATAATCTGCAGCCAACTGTGTTCAGCAGGCTGTGCTCGTCAGGCCTACATGCCCTTCTCTGCAGGTGGTCATTCCAGCAAAAAGTCATCCCACTAATTCAGAAAGGCAATGATAATAAGAAACAGTGGCAAGGCGTCTTTTGGTACTAGCAGATTTTGATCATGATGATGCTTATTAAATCTGATACACTGGGTGAATATACACATTTTTATTACTCATCTAGGGAACTGCATTATCACTGAAGTTATTGAAGTTCTGATATTAACCTTTACCAAGTGTTTGAGCCATGCTGAAAAAGATAAAACAACACTAGTTAAAAACCTGAAAGTACACAAATTAATACATCCATGATTTACACTGAAGAAATATTGGGTCTGTTCATCACATACGGGTATGTTATAGTTATTGAGAGATTAATATTTTAGCCATCAGCCACAGCACATCTGGCACTGAAAAAAATATAGACTATTAATATGTGATGTATATCATTGACAGTGATTAATTTTTAATCAGCTTTAATAACCGTAGCATTAGAAAGTTAAATTCTATCTTTATTACCAGTGTAAATGAGCATGAAAGAGCATGTGATTATTACATTCTTGGGGGAAAAAAAAAAAAAAGAAAGAGCTCCTGAAGGACATGAGCAGGAAAACAAGAAAGAAGGTAACCAGGTTCTATTTAGATCCTCCCCAAAAGCCTAGAACATAAATGGGTATCCGTAAGTATGACTGTAGACATGTAATTCTCAACTACTTCTACAAGAAAAAATAATCTTTTCAACAATATAACATTTAGTTTTATCTAAAAGAATTCCCAATATGTAAGCCACCTTTGAATAACTACCTTGCCAGTGTTCTTCATGCTATTATATCATTGAATAATCACACTTTTGCTTTGTTGCAGAACAACAGCCCATCAGAAACCTTGATTCTATGTTGGCCACCCAGTGAGAGGTGCTGGCAGCACTTTATGAGAGAGAATGTAAATCTAAACAGAGAAAGGACGGGTGAGGAAAGAGAATCTAGAGTGAAATTATTTGCTCTTCAGAGTATCATCAGAAGTAAACAGTGGGAGATTTTATATACTTCCAATGGTTCAGGTCTCTGCCCCACCTCTGGCTTTGGATGAACCATGCCAGCTCACGTTCGGTAATATGCTTGGAGGCCTGGTGTGCAGAGATGCCTCATGGCAACTGCAAAATTCCTAGCCAATCCCCAATAAAACTGTTAAGCAACTAGGTAACTAATGCTTTTCTAGAAAAAAATAATTACCAAATTCTGCATGTCTGTGCCTCTGTTTCCACATTCTGAGCATTTTTTCACACAGGCATGATAAAAGATAAACTACTCAGACAACATAACTAGAAGTAATATTCTCTTACTTAAAAGAGATCATTAAAAAACATATCCAAAGGCTCAGAAACCCCTTGCATTATATCTTCCTCAAAATCTAAGTCTACTTAATGCAAGCTACAGATAACTTGTGAATGTTTGCTTGTTGTCCTGGTTCCTCCCCCTGCACGAGCAGGCAAGGAGGAGACTTGAAGTAACACTGTCAGTGCAAGCAGGATCTCAGAGAGGTGCTGCTTAGGCAAAACTTAAGGAAGAGTAGGAGGTGGTGGGGAGATAAACACATACATAAGCAGAAAACAAAAATACTTTTCATAAAGTTGCTTGACTCTTCATTCACAAATGGGGAAGAGCTATTTGAGGACACTATCTAAAGAGTTGATTTAAATTTCTCAGGCTACTGGACAGGAGTTCAAGATGATACTTACTAGTCAGGCCTAGAAATACCATACCTACACAGTGCCATTAAAGACATGACAGAGATGGTACATGGGTATTCGCTTTTGGATACTGAAAAGAGTACTCACAGCCTATCTACATAAGTAACTCTGTCAGGGGACAGGCAGCTACCCTCTGTGATTCAGAACAAAGAATGAAAAGCAAAGAATGCAAAGCAAAAATCAGTGTTTCTAGGATGCTGCTGTAATCTTTCACAACACAAGATAATCATATATGAGGAAAAGCATATGTAGCTTTCTCTTACTCTGCATTTTCCAGCAACTATTTTGCTCTGGAGCCCATTTAAAAGTTCGATACATTTCTCCTTTTGTATAGCAACATATTTTTTTTTTACAAAATGTTTCAGTTTTGCCTCTGCTATTTTTCTCTAAGGAAATGTGCTGCAGATGGAGCTGTTTTACAATTGAGTAAAATAATTATTTTTCTTAACAAGAAGTTTCATACTTTGGACTTAAGCTGGAACACCTGCAAGTGTTGCCTCGAGACACTGTACAGCATGATATGGGCTGCCATGAGGAATGTGGCATGGCCACATTCCTGCCAGGCCTAATGCAGCTGCTCAAGTTTCCTGCTCCACATCCCTCCTGGCAACGTTTGTTGGTACTTTACTTTCATGCCTTCCCAACACTGTGCCAGGAATGGGTTTGCAATGCTACAACACTTGGACAATGAGAATAGCACTCATAAACTCATCAAGCTAATTTTAGTTAACATGAAGCAATATCAAATCTTTAGTATCCAGGGCCTGGACAGATTAAAGCCATCTGCACTCCGTGACAAAGCCCATTCCCTTACATTCCTTGCTGCCAGCATGAAGAAATGTAGTATATATAGTTAGTGTCATATTAAAAATATCACCAGCGATCCCTTCTAAAAATCAATTCTTGCTGATAATTTAAGAATAAAATATACAAACAAGAAAGTCAACACTAATTAAAAGGCTATACTGGCAAAATAATGCCAGTCTAATAGGATGTGCAAATAATCAATCACTAGTCATCTACTGCCATAAACACTATGGGAGGATTACAAATGCGGTGCTTCAAAGGAGGGGAAAATTTTCTAAAATATAATTTGAACTTTACTTTTGAAATACCAAGACCATCACGATCCATCACTTGCTGTCACTGCCCAGACTTGCAATAAATCAAAGCTGTGACCTAATGGGTACAGTCAGTCGTGAGAGAGCAGAGAATGGGAATGGTAGTTCCATGTTTGGTACATGCTTTTCAGATTATACAACACACCATTTCAGTAAATGGCAAACAGAAAGCTGAGAGTGAAAGCACAGGTCTAATAAAACCTTACACAGCAACTAATTAAAGCAAACAAACCAAAAAGATAGAAATCCACTACAGAGGTTCAGTTGAAGCAAAGCTACATTGCCTAAGGTGCATGGGAGATGGTGATTATTTACACATTGGAAATTAAAAGCTTACTCAAAAGAGATGTTACATGCCACTCTTCCAGAGGAATTAAATGACCTTGGAAGAAGTTTAAACTGTGAAGGAGTTATTCAGCTAGAATAAATGACCAATTACCAGAATATAATTGTGGGCTGTTTTCCTGAAGCTTCAAACTGAGAAGGTGCTGGGGACAGAATTTATAAGGGAACTGAGACTGTTTTCTAACTTATAAGATAGATCTATGCCAGGCTACTCATATTTATAAACAGGAAACGGTTAAAAAGCAGTCCACATCAAGTCTATATCATAGTTTTATTTGAAGAAAAGTCTTGGGGTGACCAGGGATGACCAGAAAATCCACAAGTGCATGTAGTACAACATTAGATATTTTACTAAGCTATTCCAGACGGAGTTTTTAAACAGAATTCATCTATCTACAGCCATGTATGTTCTTATCAGAAAGCATTTTGACAGTCCTAGTTGCTGACAGAAATCAGAAGCAACCTTTCGTTTCTTATTGGATAGCTACCACAGACCAGTTGACTAGACTTTAGTCAAATACATTATATAAAGATTTCACTAAGATAAATGATTTTATACTTACACATTCAAAAAATAAATCTAAATTGAGTAATTGGACTAAATTTTCTTTAGTCTGTTCATATAATTCATGCAATGTATCTGAAGTCTTATAATTCCATGCAATCAATTTTGAGAAACAAATCATGCAGCACCATTTCAGAACAAAGTGGTGTGTAGTCTAGCCTTCATTCACCGTACAGGCTGAAATTTTAATACAGAAATTGCTTCCATTTCCTGTGAGGAATTAGAATGGCTTTTCTCTGGTAAACGGTAGATGTCTATTAAACAAAGTTATGATGAGAAACAGAAGATGAACATTTAAATTCACTGTCAAGAGTTTTCATTTTGATTATAGCAATTTGCAGTTTAAAAGGAAATGAATATCCAGGAAAGCATTTAAAATTAATCCTTCCCTTCTGAAGTAGCACTAAAATTCAGTTAGGAGTGAAATATGATTATTTCATTTCAAATCTTGTCATCTAGAATAAAAAAGATTCAATTGTGTATTTATTCAGCAGTAGCTCACTAAGCAGAGTAAGGTATCAAAGTCTTTTACTGAGTTCTAAAATTCCAGTTTGAGCTTTGCTACTTTCCTTCAAAAACTAGAGATCAATGACAACTATGGTGCTAGCCTAGTACATTTTCCTTCTTCAAGTTACAAGTATAAATCTCACTGAGGTGCACCAATATATTTTAAGGCAGAAAGGAATTAGAAACCTGCACAAAGGTCATCCTACCTCTTCATTCTCCAATGCAAAAGGAGACATTTGAACACAGACAAAATAGTTGGAGAGTTAAACATAATGAGGTTAAATGCCATTTCAAGTCTGCCTCCAATGACTGCACACAATAATCATTAATATGAGCTTGGGAAGTCTAAAAAAAAAAAAAAAAGAAAGAAAAACACAAAGACTTGACCTTGGGCCTCCTATCACCTTGGGAAGAACTGTCCTTGTTGTGCTTGTAATTTGACTGTAATGTGGCTGTAAGAAATCTTGTTATTCAAATTGATACACATTTAAAATAAAATAAGCAAGCAAATGGCCAAGTTTTAGTAAGACATTACACTTCAGACAAGCCTTAACATTTATGATCCTCCAGCTTCTTTCCCATGTCTTCCTTCCTTCATCCCTTCTTCTCTGGCTAACCTGCTGATGCAGAACTCTTACAGATACTTTAAAAAATATACAAGGCTCAGTCAAAACATTATTGCCTTTTTATTCATGAAATTATTGCTGTCTGCTGTTTTCTTTCTGTTCTGTCAACACTGTGCTATAAGTCTAGAAAATCTCTGAAGAGTTCATAACAACCATGACATCCCTTCCAGTCCACACAAGATGGCAGCTATCTTCCTACTCTATCACGCAGACTGCGTTTACCCATGAGAAATCTTTCAACATCACCACTGATAGACTGCTAGTTCAAGCTTTCCAAGAGATGTGCTCTCCCTTTTGATACTCCTTCCCTATTTCCACTCTACTGTTTTACAAACTACATGTTGACCGTAAGCGTGCTTCACCAAAAGCGTCAGTTTTATTCACCAACTTACAAGTTTCTAACATCTACTTATCTCTGTCTTTTGGTGCACTTTCAGACACTTCCACTGGAATTTTATCCTCTGAAGCACCTCAGCTTTTCTGATTTGCACCCTGCTTAAGGGAAAACCATCCTACAGCATGAAGTCTATGAGAAATGCCTTCACTAACTACACTAAGAGTCAGACACACAGAAAAGAAGAATATAGTCTCATGTACTTCATTTATTTATATCTATATGCAACACACAAGATTTCTCTCCCTGCAATTTTATATTACTTTAAGAAGTTCAGTTGAGGCTATTCAAAGAAGTAGCTGATAACAGCTACTAAATGCCTTGGAACTTGGCAGAAATCTAAGATGAACAGCTATTTGTCACAGTGCACAAGTCAGTGCAAAATATCAGCGGGTGTCACTTCCCTTCCTAAAATCAGCACTGTATAGAGATGATGACTTGATCTTAAGGGTCTTTTCCAACAACCTACATGGTTTTATGATTCCATACATAAAACATCATAAAATATCCCAGAAATAGTCCAGACCATTCCTCTTACTTTTTGACATTCTTGGCTTTGTAAAGCTCCCAATGATTTTGCATCTTGGTGGTTCTACCTGCCCTCAGCAAAGCGTAAACTCAGTAACGACGTACTGTTTTTAAGACTCAGTGAAGTTAATGTGAAAACGGCGCAAAGCCGATTTGGCTATTCAGTCTGCATTAACACCACTGGATGAAGCAGTTCAGTTAGATCCTAGCTCTTCTGAGCTCACACATACCTACTTTGAAAATAACGCAGCAGCATGGAAGTTAAAGATCACATTTTGAGAACCATACTGCACAGTATCAGAAGGATTTCTCTCTCGTAGAGAAAACAACTCAGGACATTTAGTCCCCCTCAGCCAGCTGCCACATTTCTTGCAAAGCATCTCCTATTTTAGATAGAACAGGAAAAACTAAAGGGTAAACTGGACCACCTGGAAGTCCCAGCTACTGTCTGTTTTTCACTTTACTGACTTTGTCTCTGTGTACAGTTTCAAATAAACTGGTTCTGAAAATGGACATGAGTTGACAAACTACTGAAAGGGACTCTTCTCCTAACTGCAGTAGTCTGAGCATGGACACAACATGAGCCCACTGAGCTGCACTGCAGGCACACACTGCGATCTCAAACTCACCAAGTAACAAGTTCCCTTCTTGTGGGATCAGATATGAGCCTGTTGGCAACCCTAATCCAGACAGGTTGTTATTGACACTCTATTTCATGTTTCATTAATACATTTAGTTATTTAAGAACAAGTGTATGGGGAAACATTCAGATCTTGCTGCTAATATAACTGTTTAAATGCAAAAGCAATTGTAATTAATAAAGTCTAAACACTTTTTAATAAGGTGCCTTGATAGTTTTTGTTTTTTTTTAAACTGTTTCTCCTTAACAGTATTATTAATATGGAAAAGCTCTGCACATTACAGGCACGTTGCAACTAACTAATGATTCAAATTGAAGCATTTATACCATCCTTCTAAGCATGGTGTCCAAAGCAAACTGTAGTCACAGAGCAAGTTTCTTTTAGTGGCTAAAACATAATCCTGAAGATTTTAAACTGGCTTATACTCTCACAGTTTCTGGTCTCTGTTGATTTCAATGAGACCTGGGCAGAGGTTTGAAAATTTGGAGCTAATGTGTTTGACAACATCAGTAGCAGTTCTAGAAACATCCAGTCTAAAGTACATACATGGTCAAGTGTGTATGGTAAAGATGGTAAAGATAAATTTGAGTATCCTAAAATGTCCAGTAATAACAGGAACAAAGAAAAAATTATATCAACTATTCAGTGCAACATGCTCCATGGGCTTCCTAAAGAAACTGTTTCACGGCCTCTTTTCTTTTCCCCATCATTCTGCCAGCTCAGGCTCTGTGTCCTCCAACCTCTGCCACCTTGCAGATGCAGACTAATGCTCCCTCGGCATATGGCAGACACATAGTGGCTAAATCAATCTTCTCTTTCACTAAAATCAGGTCAGCCCTAATAAAAAAAATACCAGTTTTTCCACTATTGACAGCACTGAATTACTTTGTGGTGCCTTTGGAATGGGCAATATCACTTCAAGAACAGAGCAGCAGTGCCAGGAAGGCAGGTGTCCCAGCACACCTACATGCACGACTGCACACACATTCCTGATGCAACGCAGTCCGTGTCCCTATGTGGGACCACAGTGCTTCTGGTGTGCAGCATGCACAGCAGCAGCTCAGAGGTATTCCTTCATCTTTATTATTCTTATGCCCTGTCATGGTAATCAAGAAAGGCAGAAACCTAGGAGAAAAAAAAAGCACACAACTTCTGCCAGATTAATTTCTTTTTACGCTGGTGGAGAATTAAAAAAAAAGAATTAAACAAGCATGATTCATTTCCTATTATTCACTGTGAGGTCCATTCAATTACTGTTATACGAGCACGATGCAGCAAGGATAGCTTTCCGACATAGGGAAAGGTCAGTCTAACCTCTGCTGCTAAACTCTACCTAAAACTTGCCTCTAGACTGTTCTCTTCCAGCCACCATGGCACAGAGCAGACACAAGTCCATGGTGCTGCTCTGCACCTGGGGTCTGGCTCAGAATGAGGAACCAGAAGCTCAAAAAAGAAATACTGAGGGAGCACGTGGTACTTACCCTTGGAAGCAAACTCACTTTGAAGAGCTTGGCTCCCAATAGAAAAAAAAAACAAAACCCTTCCAACTTCCAAGCTTGCTTAAATACAACAATTTGCTCTTGGCCTACTGCATACAAACTAATCACTCTTAGGGCTAACCACCAACCTCAATAGCATACTTAGGTTGCTCCAAAAGTAACGCTTCCTGTTTATTTCCATGGAAACTACAACAGATTCAAAAACCACAATAACACTATTTGATAGAGCAAGTTCTCAGCTACAAAACACTATTTTTCAACAGTCACCACCACCAGCTCTGCACTTCCACCAACACTGAACAAGAGTGTGCATATCACACTCATATATATTATATATAAAAATCTCATAATACATGTATGAGATGAGATTCATAATTGTTTGAAAGCATTTAGAATTAGGACAGTACATGATGCAAGAACAATGCTGTCTCCAAACAGGAGGAGGAGACAAGCACACAGCATTCGATGGCTGCCAGTGGTGTACACAGTAGTTCAGCTCTGTCCTGATCTCTCACACAAGTGTGACAATTCTTCTTTTAAGTTAACAGGCAGCCCCCTATGGAATACGCTGCCAGCAGTCAGAGGAAAACCCCCCTGTTTTGACAACATCATGTGTACCTGTTGCGTTGTATAAAAAGTCTTAAGCAAGTACATTCCAAGTACCTTGCCTACGAGGTTACACGAGTAACACAATTCAATGGTTTTTCAGTGTGTGCTTGGACTGAAAAATTGAAAATTCAATTTTCTGCTCTGTACCAAATGGGAGTACCTGTTAGATGACACAGCTCTCTATCTTAGAGCATGGGCAGGTGGTGATTGACTGCATGTTTCACTGGAAATGGCGTTTGACTGTCTGGCCTGAAGAGTTTCAGCATGAAGCAGCCAAAACTCTCCCTCAGAAGACAAAACCCATCAACTCCCTTACACAGTGCTCTCCTCCATCTCAAAGGACCAAAGCCTCACTGGGTTTATAAAAGCAACTCTTCTGCATGCCAGGCCGGGATGCAAACCAGCACATATATATTACTGGCTACTGACAATTCAAGGGAAAAATAAATAACAAACAATTCAACCTAAAAAGTTATTTAAGGGCTTGAGAATTCCCTGAGCGTTTAACCACTGTTAGGCTCTTAAATTATTAATATTGCAAAGGACATTTGCACAACAATTTTACCTGATTTAAGAGGCAAGCTGCAATCTTCTGCTGCTGCAGACTCCCTCCCCTGTAGTTACGCTCCTGTATTTTGACACGGTCATTATTTTTGCTCTAACCGAGGATGCCGCTAAGCAAAGTCTGATTCCAGGTGAGGAATACATAACAGCAGTTGCTCATTATGTCAGAACAGAACTTTGGAATAGCATTAGAGAAACTGCTTTATTTCATATTTTAACTCAATTTAATGTTTCAACCCCACTCACTTTTTGCTCTTGATCCTGAGTTCTACATTAACCCACAGTTGTAAAGTGAAACTGTTACATCCTGCCTCTCTGCAGCCCAAGATGAAAAGAAACGGATTTGCAAGTCACTGTTCTAAAAGTCATGATTTCAATCCATGTTCCTCACATCTCAGCTAGGGAACACCAAGGAGAAGACAGCATTCAGAGATTACAGCATTTAAAGATTGAAGATTTCCACTTACTCACTGAATAAAAACAGAACAAAAAGCTCTAACGAGCTGCTAGTGCACTGCTCTCCTTGCCTCAGGTTTGACCCACATGGATCCCTTTCTAGCTAAGTACAGAGTACATTTATTTAACACAGTCAAGGGTCAAACTTACATTCAGTTCCAGGTTAATTTCAATTATGACTGTTCTTCTAGAAAGCAAAAAGAAAACTCACATACGTAAAATTAAACCTGTCATGTACTTAAAATATTTGAGGTAATCACTGTCAGCAGAGGACAGGAAGCTTGCCAAGGAGTAATAATATGCTTAGTACTGCAAAGGCCAATTTAAAAAGCATTCATATAATGCAAGAGTTTAAATCTTATTTCTAAAAAATAACATAAGTACTCAGACTTGGACATTTCAAGGCAATGGAGTTTTCTAATTCACATCACTTGCTTAAAGAGTTAACGGTTAGCAGAGTCAGCAAGCCACCTCAGCTGTACAAGATGCTACAAACAGTTCTATCAACTGTTCCAAACTCGCCTAATTATCCTGGACACCATGTTTGTGAAGTCAAGCCAGAGTAAATGCTTAACCCAAGCAGTCAAAACACAGTCAGCATCTATTAATAAGTTGAATGTAAACAACCAAAATCAGTGGAAATGAGAAAATGAGGGTGAAAAAAAAGACAAAAATAAAAGTAAAAAAAACGAAGAACCCCTCAGAGAGCAACCACAGTAAAAATTTAAAGGCAACTCCATGTACTTAAAGGCCCTCAGGTATATTCAATATTAAAACCAACAGTGCTTAAAGAAAACTGAAAAGGGTTTTCACTTCTAAGACACAAGCAAAATGTAGTTCCATTTTACTGCATTACTTGCATAGTACTGCGTCATGGACTAGATCAGTGTTACTGGCTTGTTTAACTTAATTGCTTCAAATACAAAGCAATAAAAAGAATTTTGGTCCAGCTCCGAGACCTGGACCAGAGCTCAACAAAGAAACAAAACCCCCTTTCAAGTTTGCAACAGTCTCACAATATGAAACAACATCTTTCGGTATACATGTTCCATGTCAAAAGAGATCTCAACACAATCTTTATGATTCCATATTTTAGAAAAACAGCGTATAAATATTTAGCAAGTTTGAACAGCACAAAAGTCAGATCTTATGTAAATAGCAATTGGAGAACTTACACAAATAATACGGGTCATAAATATTGATTTTCCTTATTCATATCAATGTTTCTCTCCATGTCCTACTACACACACATCAATTACCTCCAGTACTGTGTCCAGTTTTGGGCCCTCACTGCAAGAAAGACATTGAGGGCCCAGAGTGGGTTCAAAGAAGGGCAACAAAGCTGGTGAGGGGTCTGGAGCACAGGCCTTATGAGAAGCGGCTGAAGGAGCTGGGATTGATGAGCCTGGAGAAGAGGAGGCTCAGGAGAGACGTTATTGCTCTCTATAACTACCTGAAGGGAGGTTGTAGTGAGCTGGGGGTTGGACTCTTCTCTCGTGTAACTGGTGATAGGACTAGAGGGAATGGCTTCAAGCTGTGCCAGGGGAGATTTAGGCTGGATGTTAGGAAATATTACTTGTCCGAAAGAGTGGTCAGGCACTGGAATGGGCTGCCCAGGGAGGTGGTGGAGTCAGCAACCCTGGAGGTGTTCAAAGAACATTTGGACGTTGTGTTGAGGGACATGGTTTAGTGAGAACTATTGGTGATGGTTGGACTGGGTGATCTTGTAAGTCTTTTCCAACCTTGGTGATTCTGTGATTAGATTATCAGGTTTTCCACACATGCACATAACTGTATATGTGTATCTGAATGCTTAAATAGAAGTTTGTGCCATATTGATTGATTTGTGATCTCATGACTGCTTCGAGCCACAGTTTTTACCATTACTTATTACTCAGATCATAGCCCAGGTGTGCATGGTGCCTTACAGGCAGACGAGGCTGATGTCAGAGCTGGGGAGCTGACCGCACCAGACATCACACAGCTGAGGAAACAATGAGCACTGAGACAACAGGTCTGACAGTACAAAGATGTCCGTTGTAATCACAGAAATTCGTACATAAAACCAAACAGTGTTTATGAAGTTAGCCTTGTCCCACAGTATGCTTTCTTCCCTGTTTAGATACGGCAGCAAACGCTGGCTGTATTCCAAGGGAACAGACCGCAGTAGCTTACTGTGGTAGGACTTTTACCTTCCACTTTCCTATACCAGCATCCTGAATTCCTGCTTTCCTCTTGCAGAACGTTTCTAGTGAGTTAACTGCAATGGAGCTGTTCAAACTGTGGCCAGACCCAAATAATGAAAGAATACCCACTGCTCCATTCTTTAAAAGTGTCAGAACTGGATATCTGGTTTAACAGTTTCAATAAGATTTACAAAGAAAAAAAAATAATGAAAAGGACATGGCAGAAAGCAGTGTGCTATTTGGAAGCATCCATAGGCAGCCTGCTAAAGTAACTCGGATCTTTTTCTCTGATCTACTCAAAGGCAGAGAACAGGCACAGATCTCAGCAAACAAAAAGCTCCCTTTCTCCAGAAAGTACCGTGCCATCCGAATGCACTCCCAAGCTTTGGAAAGCAGTGGGTGGGTTTCAGCTCACAGCTCTTCACCAAGTCAGTCACGCTCTATGACCTGCTCAGAAAACGCTCAAGTATAAAACATGATGGGAAGAGAGCTTTGAGTGACGAAGTTTCACTGTAAAAATTGTATGCAAAACTCAGATTCTACCTTGCTTTAATGTGCTCTGCTTAGCACCAAGTGCATGAGGTAAAGAAACATCTCCAAAGGACTTCACTTTTAATGGCTCTTCACTGAAGGGAATTTACATCTTCCAGAACGCTGTGAAGAACAAAATATTCCCTATCTTGCCACCCAGGCAAGCATATACCAATTTTTAGTACAGTTATATATACTCATGTCCATTTTAGAGACAATATTACTGCAAATATAATGAAGAAAACAAAGCTCTAACATAGCTACTGCCACTGTGAAGGGATGTATGGAATAGTACCAACAATACCCACATGTCTGTATGAAAACAAAACAAAGTACATATCACTCTCATTTTCAGTTAATGTGTCCAAAATTAGGATTTTTTTTTTTTTTTTTATGTTTATGTGCCTTTAGTAGCATACTTTTCTGTCCAAATGTCTGCTTCCTTTATGATTACTGGAAAAATAGTATCTGGTTATTTCTTCCTTCTTTGTTTCATACGTTATAATCTTGTTTACAATAAGAATTCCAAATAAAAATAAAAGTTTATTGGGCTGTATTGTAAAAATCTTATAATAAAACATACTTGCCTGGGGATAAAAACTTTGCCTGGCTTTTATTTCCCTCCAGATTTTTACAAGATAACTGTTAGCCACATTCAAAATCGTGCCAGTGAATACACAACAGTTGATGGTCAAGATTAATTATTTTGTTTCTGGAAGCTGGACATCATTTTGATTTAAATGAATTATGGTTTAACTAATCTATAAAATGACTCACTTTGTAGCAGTCTCATTACGGTGGAAAAGTTTCAAAAGCCAAGGTATTATTTTTCATACCCTTCTAGTCTGAAGTGCGTGATGCAGAATTGGATCTTACAAAGGATGCTGTCCTGCCATGGCTGAGAAAAAAAACAAAGTATCAGTAGTCGGACTCTTCAAATAACTCACTTATGACTGTGACCGCTAGAACTTGATTTAATGAGAAAGATTATTGCATGCTGTCAGGATTAGCCTTCTCCTCTCACCTTTCTTCAGTATCGTGGCGGGATAGCTAGCTTACATTTTCAAAGCAGTCACCAGCAAAGGCACAGAAAAATCCATGGCTTATCTCTGAAGCAAACACCACCAGTTTCTCAGAAATAAAGACAAAAAAAAACGGATTCACTTAGAGTCCAGAATTTAAACAGTGTTCTGAAGTTACTTGGACGTTTACTCAAATGTTTAGTAAAAATCCAGAGCACTCCAAGAACAAAGAAATAGTTCATTCCTACCTCATTTAAGAACCAATTAGGATTATTACTCAGATCTTTAAACACGTGCATCTGATTTAGTATTTTCTGCAGTCTTCAAAATGCATCTCATGTCACACAGGGCCTACAAATTGTCCTACAGGAGCTTACTGTATGATAATGTAGATGGCCTAAAGAACACACTCCAAGCACCTACAATGGTACTAACCAAACACCTTACATGCAGAGTTACCACCAGCATATTTTCATAGGTTAGGCAAAATAATATATTCCTTGCTGTCAAAATACTTGCACTACTTGCTACAACATTACATGGATTTACACGTGTGCACCAAGAGTAAAGAACAATACTACAGTCATACTCATGGCCAGAGACAGTGATGTATTAGTAATGCCAGGCACTCGTTAGACCCTTTACATCTTTAAAATAAGGGGAAAATCACTCCAATATGCAATTACATGAACACAATAACACCTGCCCAAAAACTAACTCATTCTTCAAAGGCGAATCTTCACACATTTGAATAAGTCCTAGGAAAAACTATGACTACCCATTCAAGCTTGAAGATATCTTAGGTACAGCACAACTGTGTTGTGATTGTATATTACTGTGTTTGTGCATTACTTAATGCAACATTTGAAGACTGTGAGATAATCAGATGAAGCAACTCTAAAACTTTCATATAACTAGAAACTGATAGTACGATTTATTATTGGAAATTCAGAAGTACTAGTAAGTTTAATGATCACCAGCAGGAAGTTTGTGAGTCAGGTGAATAAAGAAAAAACACTGTAAATGTAGACTACTCGTGAGCCCTCTAGAAAGGAGCAGCACATGAAAATATTTTTAATATAGTATGGAAATGTTTTACAAATGGAACACATGGAGAGGAAAGAGTAATCCATAAGTGTATTACTTTGTCATACAATAATGTTTGTAGCAGTGTGATCTCAATAAAAAGTGAAACTACCTGTATTTCATCAAGTTTCAGCAACATCTAGAAGATGGCACTTTGCAATGTAGTTTGGAAAGTACTCAATATTTGGATCTAGAGTTCCTAACCGTTAGAGCAAAAGCTTAAGAATTTCTCCCATAATAAAAGGTAAAATTAAAATAGGGGTTGTAATTATTGCTGCAGTTGCGATGTCTTCATATCACAAATAATTGCAACACACTCTCATACCAAAGTCACTTTTCAAGGAACCATGACCATTCTTGCTAAGGCTGACAGAGATACTTGCGGTGAGTTAAGGAGAACTGAATTACAACGAGTGCACGTTCAAATGAAACCACATCCAAATTGCCACATATAGGTCATACCTCTGGTTCAAGATGTGCATTTTGCGTCAAAAGTCGTAAGTTATGAAATTTAAGGTTTAACAAAACCTCAGTTCCCAGAGCCACAAATTACAGGACACAAGATGTTATAGCTTGACTAAACAGTAGTGTTATTCTTGCGCTGGAAGTGATCACTAACTGAAGGGTTACTAACTGAAATCAGGATAAAGATGGAGAAAACATACTGTCAATTAAGAATGGGAGGGGAGGTATACTTAGAGCTTTCCAGTTACTTTCAGAAAAAATATATTATTAAAACATACTCAGATAATAAGTTATTGGGAAAATACAAATTGACAACTGTGCCTCAAACGGAATGAATTATGTAAAATGTAGCCCTGAAGAGCACACCCCCAGTAGCTCCGTCATCAGGAAAGAACAAATTTTACATACGATCAAACTTTCATGGTTTCATGAGATTCCAAATGTGAAGGTACTTCTTGCACAACACGAGGAAGTACAGCAAAACTGCCAGTCCGAATTGTTCTTTAATGACAGACTGAGTACTGGAAGATGGAGAAAGAGTTGGAAAATAAATAGTAGTAATAGTAGGGTAACTACCACACATCATGCAGTTTCCACATATACAGAGCTGTCTTTCCTTCAGCGTAATTCCTTTTTGATTATTTTCAGCTGGGTCACTTTTCCTAGTCTAATCAGATAAACTTTGTCTGAAGTGGTTTTCAGAACAAGAAATACATAACTTCCACAAAACAAGTCATGCGTCAGGTCAGAACATTTGTGGGTGAATTGCAGCTACTCTAAACTCAGAGCTCGGAGTGAATTTCACACAAATTTGTAAGGAACTTTAAGCAAATTTGCGATAGGTGCAAGATGTCAGAATGACACTGATGTTAATTTTTTACAGAAGGCCTGTAAGAGAAACTGGCAGGGCAACTAAAGTTGCATGAAACAGTATGAAAACTGCTTCTTTTTTTTTTAAATATATAAACTCATTTCTGGTATAAAAGACTAGTTCCCTGTAAAGCCACGTACCTTGCAAATCCCAGTTTAAAGAAACTGGTATTAGCTGATACGTAAAACAGCCCAGCATATTTTAACCCAGCATGTAAGTGGATGTAGAAGACACTCTGCTGTATCTACACTCAAATGGGAAATTACTACTAATTCACTTCACATTAACTTATATTTTCTAAATCCTAGACAACTGAACTCTTTCTGACTTTTCATGACCACATCAGAACAGACAATTCATCAGCAGGAAACTAACTTTGCATTCAGCACAAATACGCCAGCAACAGATTAAATACTACAGCTGCCTTTTAGGATAAAGAAGTGAGTACATAAAAGAAAACATATGACATTAGCAAATCCTCCCTAATTTGCATTTTAAAATGCACACAATCTGAATATATATACAAAGGTCATGATAAATCAGATCATGCAGTCCAAAATATTATTAATATCTACAGCATTTCTTCTCGTGATGTTTTAAGTTCAGTATGCTGCTCCAACTATTTGTCTTCTGTTTTTTCCTCTCCATACGCTTCAATAAATTCCTTTCCTTCTGATAAAAATAAAGCTGCTCTAAAAACTGATAAAAAAACTTTTCAGCAAATGCACTAATAGCAATAGTTGCTTCTTCAAGTGTGTTCAGTGGTCTGTGTCTACCACTGATTTTGTCCTTTAAAATGTACCCATTTCTCCTCTTTTTGTTCTTTCAAACTGTAATTGCATTGTTAGATAAAATACATAATTGAACTCAGCAATCTAGTCAGAATGGAGAAAATCTTTCACTGATTTCATATGATATTTCACAGTCCAATAAAAATTTAACTGCATTTCATTAAGATTCAAGTTTCTTTCCCTTAGTCTGATTCAGGTGGTACACGAAACGCAAAGTTTATACTGTGGAAATATTCTAATAGTGAGACTGCTTGATTGTTGCCATAGAAATGATGAATTATTAACTTGGTAAACGGTGCCCTCTCTTTGGTGAACAGGTAACTGCATGCAGCACACTTCAATTCCATGCAGGACGCTGTACCTGAGGGCTGCAGCAGCTCAGTACATACCCACCCTCCACAGCTCTGCGGGCACTCAGGCAGAAGTTGTGCTTATGTGATTTTTACAAAGATATTCACTGGAAGAAACTGAAGCCCATACTGACATCACTCAGACAATTGAAAACCTGTATTACTTCTTGTATGTGTCCAAATTTAATACCTGCCTAAGGTCATTCCTATCATGCACTCGTTAACTCATGCTGACGAAGGCACACACTCTCTCTCTCTTTCCTTGATTGCCAAGCAGCAAAGGGCTGAACTGTTCTGCTGGATGTGAAGAACTAGCCACTGTATTTGCCTGGAAACTTCTTATTGCTCTCAACAGGTATCAGATCAGGCCTTTAAATAATGAGAATCTTGTAAACAAGTCCTATCTTCTGTACTCTTCCTGCAAAGGGCAGTGACCAATGCTATCCATTAATAATAAACTTGTATGCTTCACTCTACAGCCAGTGAGACACCTACACATCTCAGGGACAAGCAACTAACTATCTCCCAAGGCTGCCTGCTCCTCTGACAAGCTTCCTTTTTATTGTTTCGGGTCAACCCCTACACTTCCCTTCTGCCAGATGTATTGATCCAAAGAAACAAAACACAAACAGTACTTTTAACTCTTAAGAGGCAAGAAAATAGTTTCCAACAAAGGTAAAAGTATCTTCCTTCCTGGGGCAGGGCACCAACCGCAAGTCTGCTGACACAGGCATGCCCCGTCCCGTTAGGTGATGTGGAACACTGTGGTGTCACAGTGCAGGCAACAGCAAGCAGACCTGCAAAGCTGTGTTTCAGAAAGCTTTGGTTTGGATACCAAAATGGACATGACAAGTGGATTAAGGATGCCTGTTCTGTGAAGACAGGGACATTTCTGGGCATAAGTAAGGGAACACTGTATACCTGGAAAACCACTGAAAGCATAGGGTGCCTATGGATGTGTATTTTTAATGCAGCAACTATTTTGCAATGTTGACTCCATCCTCTCAAGAGGTTTCCACTCAGGCTTTAGAAATATTTAATACCCTCTGAAAGTTAAGGCTGGGCCCTCACTTATCTGTTGCACTGGCTCTGCAGTGAGCTTAACTGGAGCTTTTTGAATGATGTCTTCCTGCAGAAGACAGAGAGGGTGCACAGGGTGTTCAGCTGGAACAGCTGCTTTTTCAATCGAGTGATACTTAATTAAGCAGAGAGGAAGAATACATAATGTACAGAAACAGGCTAGCTAGGGCTTTTAGCCCAGCAATAAAAAGACAAGCATCCAAAAAAATATACCTGCCTACCTCCTTCTTATTACACTGGCTTTCTAAAGAGAACCTCAGAGTGCTGTGAAGCATGTTAGAAGCCCAGTATTCAAGAAATGAGAAAGGAATGCACATGGAGAAAGAAATTCACAGTCTACTATGACCAGAGATTTCTGCTCCCTGAAATTTCATGGCAACAATTAGTGCTCAATTCCAAAAACATATAGTTCTTTAAAGCAAATGAAGCGTGAAGAAAACCTAATTACAGTAAGTACTGAAATGATCTGAACATACAACAAAAGCATCAGTGGTCTTACTGTGCAATAGTGTCATGCTCTGTGCCTTCTTATCAGACTATGAGACTGCTTAATTCTATTATCACATTTTAAACATTCTTTTCTAAATTTCATTTCATCAACACAAGGATATTTTTTCCCTTATTCGTAATGAATTCAGCAGTTTTATTATTACTTTATAAAATGTCTGCAGACTCTTACAGCATAGGCAGACAAGAAATCAAATAATCGCAGAAGGTGTATCATCTGCCTCTGGGTGCTCACAAGTCTGTTATCACTTGAAATGCCTGCTTGAGACTGCACCAATGTATAGTTACATGCTGCATTTTCATCACAAGCCCACCTAACCGGTCTTAACACCCCGTATGTGCTTCCTCCTTTATCATGTTGGCTCAGGTGTACTTTTGGGGATCTTTGTCAACTGCAAACAGCAAACACAGATGGAGATTATGCCTTGCTCCCACAAGCTCCTGTGCTTGCTTTTATTGGTTGGGTGCTCAGCTCAAGTCACATTTTACCACCTGTTCCCCATAGTAATTTACATCACAGCTATTACACAAGCATAGTATTAGTCTAGTAAATCCAGTACTATTCCATAGTATTAGTCTCCCATATCATAAAACTGGGTGCTAATCAAGCAAAGATAACCTGATACATAAATATATTTTAAAACATCAGTACCATATGCATATCTCTATAGAAAAAACATGAAAATCTGCAGCACATCGCCCTTGCGTAACCTTTCCAGATCTTCAACATTACAAAAAAAAAAAAAAACAAATAATTTGTATAGTACTCTTTGAAGAGGAAATAAAAAGGCTCTATATGGCTTTCCATAGTATTTCTGTAGACTTGAATCACATTACACCAAAATTTTCTACACAAATTAACATCTGAGTTATCTGTACAATAAATCTTCAATTGCTAACACAGCTATTAAATTTTCTGTACTATAAAAAGATGTTGAGAAAAAAATCCCAAATAAAATAGATGCAGCACTTGCTTAGTTTATAATATCTTTCAGATGCTGCCAATAAGTTAGCCACAGATCTTGTCCCAAGCTTACCACAATAAAATTGCTTACACACAGTCATTTCATATTCATCCCTCAGAGTCTACTGCTATGTGAATAATTTCAAGTAATGGTAAGTCTATTCCACATCTCATTTCAGTTCAGATGACTCAGTTTGAGTGCCAATCAATTATATCAGTTGTACAGATTATTAACAGGATTGGAAAATTAACATTAACAACTGAGCAACCACGGAACTGATAAAATCATTTTGATGAAATGGGGAGTAATCATTGCTGAACCTCTCCATAGGAACTCAAAAGGGAGAGATGGGTTAAGCATGTGCATTTCTATTGGGAATGAAGAAGCCAGTGAAGATTCAATGAAGAATATATCAGCCTTAACAAATAGCAGTTTGGAATGCAGCTGGCTGGGTTGGAGCAATCTGCAGTAGCATATAATGCAAAATGATGAGGAATGTTTCTCGTCCTCCACCCAGCAGTCAATTCCTCCACTCCAGCCTGGACTATAAGACTGGTTAGGCAAGATGTGAATACTCAGCAGTAGGATGAATCACCCACATAACAGGTTAGCATCTCCAAGAAGGGCTAGCATGATGTGTAAGCAGAAGACCAGCACCAGTAACTCCAAGTGTTTTCTAAATTTCATGAAGTAAAGGCCCTGTGAGCAGTACCACCATCTACTCACTCCTCCCCTTTCCCACACATCTCACTGAAAGCATTTTTTATGTGGTCAGCAAAACCACTTTTTGCTTCAGTTTCTCAAAACAAGGAGACTGCAGAGTTGTCCAGTGGGTTTTACAGAACCCTGCAGAGTACACTGACTACTGACAAGGTAAAAAATGTCGAGATAAAGACATAAAAACTAGAGAATATTATTCCAGAGCACATATCTCAAAAACTGTAGAGACTTGCAGAAACCTCACAAAGCGCTGAGCTCCACTGGTCCTCCTGCAGTCCTGCATACTGCTTCTAACCCTGGGTGCAGTGAGGTGCTTGTTGCCTGCTTTCCCCCTCAGAGACCGGGGACCACTGGCATGTCACCTTTGTCTCAGGACACAACACACTGGCAGGCATGGGAGATCTCTGGCGATGGGTTTCTTATTTATTATGTTTATTAATACGAATCTTGCTCCTCGGCTTTACTGAATCCACAGAGTTAATATTGCCAATCTCAACCATTTAAAACTGAGGAAGATCCTAAAATCAGCAATACTTGCTTTAAAAAAAGGCAGGGAGATAGGAAGGAAATGCAAACTGATTTTCTTATTATAATAACTTCTTTTCAACTTTACCTTGTACCATGGTTATCTTTCCTAGGCTTACATTTCTGCCTCCCTAAAAATCAGGCACAGGAAAAACTTGTGTTACATAAACAAATAAGCAAACAAGAGCTACAGTAATTACATTGTCATAACTCCTGAAGCTGGGATGAGAAAAGTAAAAACAGATAGCACAATACTACTCATGAGTTCAGAGAGCTTGGCAGTACACTGTTAACAAGACAGCGGACTTGGAAAAGTCCAGAACAATCCCTTTGATGATAACTACCTGAGTTTTAGTGAGCTCTCAACACTCCATCCCCAAATAACTACATTTAAAATGTATTAGAATTTAAAGTTATTGCAATAATGTCTTGCTGTTCATCCCTCTATTTAAAAAGCCCAGAGCAGTCATCTAAATCTCTCTTGACAACATTGTCAAGACAGAGCTTATCAGCAGTCTAGAGAAGGAAAAATCCTGTGGGTTGGGATTATGCTTTTGATTATAAACTTCCTGAGAGAATGATAAAGCGCTCTTTCACACTAATGTTTGTCAGGCTGTGTGCAAGCAGTATCTGCAACATTTTCCTATGTGGGAAATAAAAACCTTCTCATTAGATATAACCCCTCAAAAGAAAGTAAGTCAGGGTTTTTGTTTGTTTGTTTTGTAATGAAGCCCTGTTTATTTTTATCTTTCCATTGTCATCAGCATACCAGCTGTTACATATCTCTTTAAGGAAGATTAGAGATTAAAGCCCTGTATCCAAAATATATTTGAGTACCTAGTTCCTTCCTCTATCATAAACATATTCCAACACAGGAAAAAATGGAAGGTCTATTTCTAGACATCTCAAAACACAAGAGACGAAGATGACTTCATCGGGATTATCCCATGCACGTTCCTAAGAAATGTCAGCTCCATGCTCACCATCCTTACCCTGTGCTGCTCTCCTGTAGAGAGTAACTGCAAAGACCCCACAGGAGTGTAAGTGACAGAGCAGGAGGGAGCCCAGAATCCCTGAAAGGAAGTGAGCTGCCTGTCTCGGGGCCAGGTAGGTGTCTCAGCCTGCTCTCTGTATCAGGGTAGAAGTTGCTGGGAGTTTAACAGAGCAGAGGTCCCCAAAAGTGTGTTGGCACGACACTGTCATTGAATCACAGAACCACAGAATCATTGAGGTTTGAAAAGACCTCTAAGATCATGTAGTCCATCTGCACACCCACTATCAATGTTGCTAACATGGCAGCAGCAGAGTGCACAAACACCAGGAAGGGTGTAAAGACACTCCTTAAACAGGCAACATGTAGGGTTTATTCCAATGCATGTTTACCACTGCAGCTCTGCACTTATTAAAGGCACACTGCATTACCTCTCAGAAAAAGGACAGTAATGAGAAATAAATCCCTCCTGCTCACCTGGCTATGTCAGTTCCAGCATGTTATCCTTCCACTTCAGACATTACTGCCATTTTTATATCAGTCACCACTGAAACCAACAATTTTCCACAGGGCATTGCATTGAACACTTTCAGTTGTATCAGAACCACTGTATATATTATATCTCAGGAAGGAGCAGGCTTAGCAAGGAAATATATGTTTTGCATATTCTGCCTCTAGAAACTTCATCTGCTCTTCTCCCATTTTCTTTGTACATATGTATTTTTACCCATTTAAAAAATAAAACCCATCTCCCTGTCCCATAAAATCTTATTCCCTACTTCAGGCAGACCGGCAAAGTCTGTTGTTCTCCAGATTACTGTTTCTCTTTTCCTCTTCCCCTCAACCATATGCACTTCTTAAGTATAATTCCCAATATACCACTGTGGTTGCTACTCATCAATCCCACAGTAATACAGCTAAGTAGGTACAATAATTGGAAATGCAATTGTGTTATCTTAAGTCAAGCCTTCACAACTTCAATGGAATGGTTAGCAGATCTATCCTGTATGAGCATACCCCACTCTTCTGATAGTATTTCAGCTTTACTTGTGGCACTGTCTGTTCCCTTAGGCCTGCTGTGATTAGCCATCTAATTTTGCCAGTGGCCAGTAATCAGTTGTGCTGAAACCAAAACACAAATGCATTTACTGAGCTATGTAAGTCTAGCCAGATCATCTTTTTTCTTTATCAGATTTCTCAATGTGTTTGTAGGGGTTTTTTGTTGTTGTTGTTGTTTGTTTGTTTTGTTTTGTTTTTTGCTGTTGGTGTTGTTGCTGTTGTTGCTTATTTGAACAGAAGAATCATTTTGTTCCTAAGAATTACCTCAGCTTGAATTTGACAGTTCACATCTAACTCTAAAGTACTCGGGCTCTAAGGTATCCTGTTCATAACCATAATCCTTTCATTATTTGCTTGTTCCTAATGCTCTTTCTGGGATGATAATTTACTCAAGGTAGTGGGCTGTGGTTTTTTTGTTTGTTGGTTGTTTTTTGCTTTGTTTTTAAAGAAGAAATGTCAGGCTTCTTCTGTGTTCAAGCACTTGAGCTCCTTGATTCAGCACAATTTGAGTTATCTCCTCAGAATTTCAACTTTTAAATCAGGAGCTTCAAGGAGCAGCTTTTGTCTTTTTTTTTGAAACTCCATTTATTCTCGTGTTATCCAAATATTTTAATTTGTCTAGCTCCTTTGTAATATATTTACTGTTCATCAGAACAAAATCTGAAGTACTGCTGGTCCAGTAGAAACATGTCACCTTTCTCACTGTAAAACATCCCATATGTATGGAACCATAGAATCTTTTGAGTTTGAAGGCATCCTAAAAGATCTAGTCCAACTCCCCTGCAACGAACAAGGACAATTACAGCGAGATCAGCTAGCTCAGTGCCCTGTCCTGCCGCTCTTGAATGTCTACAGGGGCAGAGCTTCCACCTGACCATTGCTGACTTTTGAAATATCAAGAATGGCTTGGTGACTGGGATGCATCTCATCAGGAACCACAGACTTAAGTATGTTCAGCTTCTTCAAGTGGTCCCGAACGTGATCTTCACTCTAAGTGGGAAGGAAATTGCTCTCCCAGCTCTCACCTTTCAACCCATCTGTTCAAGGAGTGTGTGAAGAGCAGTTACCAGTGAAGACTGAAGAAAAGTTGTTGTTGAGTACCTCAGCCTTTTCTTCTGTTTGCCTGGGAGTTCAGTTTGTTTCTGTATCCTTTCTGATGCAATCAGACAGCCTGGCTCTCCTCAGACCCATATGCTGACTAGGATCTCTCTTCTTGGAGAGTGATAATCCTACACTTAGAGAATGATGATCCCGTACTTAGCAGGCAATAAATCCCCACTGAAGTAACCTGTAGCTCGCAGAGTGCTCTCTCTGCCTGCACTCCCTACCACCCTACTGCCGCACCACACTTTGCCCATCTGGATGCCACGCTCCCAGTGGCTGCCTTTGTACACACAGTGGTTTGGCTGCCGCCACTCCTGGCTCTGCCCCAAGCACTGCCTTCTCTGGGGCTGGATGAGCCTCAGAGATCCAAATGCTCTACCCTTTTCACCTTTGTAAAGACAAGAAAAATGGAGTAATACAAACACACAGGAGAAAGAGACTGTGTCTTGCTGTACAGCAAGAAAATGTAAAGATTAGAGAAAACTCTGGGAGGAGATCAGTGATTGTAAGATATTGTGCAAGCTCTGGGCCCAGGGCTAATCACCAATTCATTTGCGCCCAAGGCCTCAGCCGGCCATGCCAGAAATAGGGATACTATTCTAGGGAAGGTGCAGCTGGCTTCTCTGTGACTGGCCACTAGCAGGATGCACAGAAGGACGAGCACAATCAGTGCGATAGGGCAGGCGGTGATGCTCAGTGTATGACATACCTCCGTTTCTGTGTTTTACTGAGACCCGAGGCTCTCAATTTCCTTCCAGTATTCTTTGAGCACTGATGCTGTCAGAGTTACTTCAAACAAAAGCTCTATCCTAAACCAAAAGACAGTCAAAATCACTTCTGCACTTCTTCCATTAAGTACACAGAATCGCAAATTAAAAGGGACTGAAATATTTCATACACAGTGTTTGCTCTTTGTTCTTGAGAAAAAAAAATGGGTGTTATTTCCTGCTATGCTGTCTTTGCAACAAAATGCTTTCAAAATGTTTGAAATACTTCCTATTCATGCCATTCTCCCAGGTTTTAATGCAACATTTTATAGTTGACAAATTAGTTTCTCCAATTCCTGCTCTTAACAAAAAGGATCAGAGATTCTCCTGAGAGTTCACTGAAAGTTTCAGCTGAAAATACCGTGATGTCAATCTCAAACAAAAGGAAACAAAGAAGCAACTGCCTCCTTCCCTCCCTACTAAGCTTCTGTCTTTATTTGCTTCTAAACAAACATTTGCTTCACTCCTCTGACTGCCCTGAGGCGTGAAATTGCTCTGAAACAATTAATTACAAAAACATTCAAAAAAGTCCCACTACCTGAGTGCATGGTCTGTATTTGAAATCATAAGTGAAAGACAGTAACACAGACCCCTATTCATTCATTTTGATAATTGCAGCAAAGAAAAAAGCACCTTCCAAAAGTCAGTATACAGTCCTGGCAGAAGAATGCTTAATAGCCAACCAAACTATTCTTGACTCATACTTTACCTTGCACAGACATAAATGATAAGATATTTAGGAAAAAGTAATAGCCATTCATCCTTTCAAAAGCACAGTTTCTTCACTCTGTGCAGTTCAGTGCACAGCAACATAACTTATGAGTACAACACTTACCTTGATCTCAGCTGGATCAGTACATCAGCAGCTTAGGAGATCAACACTGACAGTTATCAGGCATCTAGATGACAATCATATTTCATAGAGGTGCTCAAAATTTAGTCCACGTTTTCAATTCTGCTCATATTTTCCAGTACGCAGACTGGAACAGCATTTTTTTCTCTACCACTACACCTCTTAGAAGCTACGAAGGCTTTCAGAGTTGAAACTAAGCAATTTGCAGAAGGCATCGAGACATAAAACACTATTTGGCAAATACTAAGAGCATCACTTCTGTAAGTGGAATGCTCTCACAGGAAAACTCTAATACAGCAGATCTCTGACACAGCAGTCAGCCAGAATTAGAGTCTATACCTGTGGCACTACAGTGTGCATTTTACAGGTCTGTCTACAGCAATATACCCTAGAAGAAGAATATGTTTGGTGAACAAAGCAACTTCATTATCTCTGCTGAATTCAGAAGCTCCTATCCCAGTCTGCACTTTCATTCTCAAGCAATAGAGTTGCAGTGCTTTTAAAAAGACGTGCTGGTGAGCAGCACATCCACCACACCTATTTCCCCACATACTTATAGCCACCAGATCTCTATGACCAGCCTTCCGCATGTGGTGCTCTGGAGCATTGGGATGGGGAAACACCAGTGGAAGCAGCAGTATGGAAAGAAAGAAGCCTTCTGCACCAGAATCCAGCTGCAGACTAGCTGGAGCAATCCGTACAGTGCAACACTTTGTGCACTTAACTGCCACCTCTCCTGCGATTCCTTAGCAGCTGCTATGTTTGACCAGATGCAGGAAAGAAAAACAAACAAACAAAACAAAAACAGCAAAAGAAACAGTGCAGACATCAACAAATATTAAAGATGATGTAAGAAAAGGCACGAATAATATTTCACCAGAGAGATAACGCAGTTCAAATTTAGGGGCGCCAGGTCACTATCTCAGTATTTACATTTGTATCTGATACTTGGTTTCCTTCCAGTCCACCTCTATTGGAAGATCACCAGCCATCTACAAATATTAACTCAGCTATACTGCACCTTTTCCTGATACATTTCTTTTGTGCTCGTTTTTTTTTCCTTTGAAGTAAGCTTCATCACTACAGCATCTGAAATCAGCTACATGCCCATCTAATAAATCTTTGTGCATGTGATCCTCTCTCAACATATTTGTGCAACACGGGAAATGACTTTTCATTAGTTTCATAAAAGAATTTATCATAAAAGCACTATGAAAGGAACAGCGTATGACAAGATGGGAATGTCTGGCCAGAATGATTTATAATAGGCATACAAATTCCAAATACAAAGATGAAGGACAACGATTAAACATGGGAATTTCAGCAATAATGCTGGCAATAAACCTAAGAACCAAGAATGCTCTATTGTGATTTTTGCATAATGCATTTGCTTTCACATGCAGTAACAGAAGAACTATTAGAGGTTCTCGTAGAACATTCCCAAGCTCAGTTCTGAAGCCTGTCACATTGAGATGGGTTTTATGATGACACTCCTGCCAACTGCACTTTGACTTTGTTCTAGCTACAAGTCCCTGCCATACACTAGCCAGTTTCCACTGGTGCAGCACTACTAGATTTAGATCAAAACAGATGCGGAGAGAAATGATTCACTGAAAACACAGTTTTCAACAAGGCAGCTGCCCTACCTTGGCCAACACAAGCAGATCCACACATCAAAGAGTAAGAGCTGAGCAGAAAAGGAAAGATCTGTGAATGAAAATATCTATGTCCTTGGAACAGGAATGTGTAAGAGAGGTTAACGGAACAAGATGGACAGATACAATGGAAAGAAATTCTTCTTAAATTTATTTTATATTAAAAGAGGACCACATGAAAAGCCTAAAAACACAAGACCAAAAAAGTAACAGTGAGAATCAGAGCACTGGCAACAAGAGAACTATCTACATAAGGCAAACAGGAGATTCGCCTTCATTTCAGACCCTCTGTGCAAAGTGAATAGCTCTCCAGGTCATAGACTATAAACCCATCAGTCTGCCGCGTAAGTGATACTGAGAATAGATCAGATAATCCTCTCTGGCCTTAAAATACATGAATTTGTAAAAGACTCATAAGGAAAGAAGAGATCAGAGTTAACAGTATAGGAATCATAGAATCACTCAGGTTGGAAAAGACATCATTGAGTCCAGCTACGATCTAACCATACTACCCTAACTTTAACAACACTCTGATAAATCATGTCCCTGAGCATGCTATAGACAGCAGGAACAACTCAAATCTTACACAAGTTTCTAAAAGATTCAGAATTTGGGTTCTCAGAATTAGCAGGAATTCTTAAGACAGTAGATTCTTCCAGACTAAATTTGCAACTACTTTGCACTAAGTCCATTGCACGTAAGGTTAGTTTTCATGACAGAAAAATAATATTTAAGATACAAAAACAAAACTCAGTGACACAGATTTCAAACATGCAACAGCAGTAAAATAGTTGTTACCAACACTGAAAGTTTCCCTACAACATTTCATGTGTACCTGAAAACACGTCTTATGAAAACACAGTAAAGCTAAGTAAAGCTATTTTAGGCACTGTCTTCCCCCCTTTTTTTGGATAATGAAATTCCTTGTATTTTTTTTTTCCTTTAATAAAGAGACAAAACAATACTAGGAAAAAAAAAAAGTACTAATAGGAATAAAAGCATTCAGAGAAACACTGAACATGCAACTGAGATTCAAAGAATTGCACATTTAGTTAAATGCACAACGCTCAGGAACACTCAAACATAAGACAAAAGACAAAGTCTTAGAATGAAAATGTTAGTACACAACAATGTTCTTACATTTTTCAGTAGACAGCTGCAAATTCTGAGATCATTTCAACACACAGAACTCCCAAGACAACCACAGATAATGAAGTTCCACATCTTTCTGATGCCATTTTATTTGAAGCTCTGCAGCCCAGCACTGCCATGTTGAAAATTAGCTCCAAATAACACTACTCGTAGCTGGTGCGTCTGAAGCCAGACTTCTCTGTGAGGGTTATGAGGGCAGACTGAAGCGGAAGGTGGGAATGTTACAAACAGCAGTTAATGTTTTCTAACCAACTTCTTGAAGTTCCACACAAAGTAACTAATAAATTCTGTTCCTTCCCACACAAATGCTTCATTATTGGAGAGTTTGCAAGTGTGCTGAATAGCGTCTTCTTGGCAGCAGCCAAAACAGCAGTTAACATCAGAAGCTAAAAATTCTCTGGTGAAAACTGCACCAAATCTGTTAACATCTGAACATGTAAAATATCAGCATGCTGGATTTCACTGTGACTGCTCGCTTTGGCTTTGAGGCAAAAGATTCAAGCCTAGGGCACTTTGTATCTCTTTGGGATAGGTATGCTCTATTGCACTGACTGAGTTGAAGGAAGTTTTGAATTTCGTTTGCATCAGTGCAGGAAAGGTTCACCGCTAAGATACTTTTCTAATTCTATCAGTACCTATTGTTCATCTCATCATGCCAGAGAAACTAATCATTCACTTGAAGATACAGAAAAAAAAAGAAAAAGGTGTTAAATAAATGTGCACAAAGGAATTGCAGGAAACAGAGCAAAGCAGACTCAGAAAAAATGAATATTGACACAATGACTAAAGATCCAACAGGAACTACTCGTACCATGGTTAACTCCACACTAAGACTGTGGTCTCAGTTCTTCAAGGAGGTGCTGTGTTTTGGACAACACAGGTCAGAAGTTCTGTATTCATAAATAATTGCACAGAACTAAGAAAGCTTCTGGGGCACAATATGATCAATAACAGTGATATCTGATACCTAATAGTGCAAATATATCCTGGATAAGAACTCAGTATTGGAGGAGTTAAAACCTTCTCATCAATCATAGCGGAGGTAGCAAAACTGTCTGGATTTCAGGCTGCTACTTTCACTATAGCCCAGGAATCTAAATCATGTGTGCTTCAATAACAACAAAAGCAAAAATCAATCAAATAAGCAAAAAGCTATTATTCCCACACATAAACAAAACACATACTGAAAAGCTAATATTCTTACAGCTGAAGAAAGTAAAAGAAAAAAAAAGGCAGAACCTTTGTACTGAAGCACTTGATATTCTTTCAGATGGCATATTCGTTTTCTTTTCAAATAAAAAACATGAAACCAACGAAGATGTCAAACATGAAATGCAGATTCAGTGATTACACAGACATTCCTATTTCACAAACACTGACACCGAGCTATTCCTCAAAAGACCTTGGAATACATAAGGTCCCAAACTGCAGGTAGAAAAGCTAAAGCATGAAAATCTGAAGGATGAGAAGACTGAGACAGCTTAGCAACAGGCCAACAGAAGATCCAAGATTAAAAGCTCAAGTCATAGTTTTATTCAGTTACCTCACACTTCCTGATCAGCCAAATATTTTTAATCTGATGTCTTTATCAATGCAGCTTCACAAAATATCAATTCTGGTTTCTTTTCTAATCAGAGATGAATGATTCTGATGTGTTATACTTTTCTTCAGCTGTGGTTCACAACAGTGGGGAGGAGGGGGATAAAACTGTAAGGGATAAAACTGTACAAATATCAGCCTGTTGTGCAAATCCATCCACAAAAGCATGCTATTCACTCACACAAGCCACCCTTCAAGGTTTGGGTTATGAGTCAATCTCTGCATGGAAGTGGTGTTCTACATTAGACTTTTGGAATCTGAGACTGCAGCCATCTCCAGAGAAATTAATGCAAGTGGTAATCTAAATCAGAAGTGGGAAGAAAAAGTTTTCAGCTTCCTCTTGTTTCTGTGTAATGAAAGCACCCTACTTGTTTGTTTTCAAAGAACACAAACACTGAAACACAAGACAGACTGGTGCTAAAATATATGAAAAAGACTCCAGGTTCACGTTCTAGTTCCTATCTTATATGAACATGGGATTTGCAGTTAACACACACTGCAGACATTATGTGCAATATCTCCTAAATGAGATTATATTGTATTCCAGTGTTAGCAATCCCTGTAGCTAAAAAGAAAATAAAAAATTACAGGCATTAAAAATAGATGGCTGCAACTCCTCTGCACTTCTCAGTGATTTTGCATGTCTGTAATTTATCACTGTAATTGTATCACCGTTATGCCGATGACACTCAAGCCTACTTTTCTACTTGCAGCAATCTATCTTGCAAGACAGAATGCAAGCTACTCTCTTTTGGCTGTGAAGCTGCAGCTGTTTTAAAACGAGATACTGACAATCCCAAATATTGCTTCCTGCTCTGATTATTTGATTTGGTGCTTTCTGTCAGTTGTCCACACTGACTACCATCCCGTCGCTTTGGAGGAACAATTAGACTCATACTTGGCTTTTAAAAAAGCATAAAATAGATGCATAAACAGACTTCAGATGCAGGCAGAGAGAATCTCTTCTCCATCAACTCAACATGTGAGTTCATACGGATGTGTGTATTTAAGCCACAACAAAAAGCAAAAAATAGCAAACTCGCATAGTAGCAGTTTTAAATACTGTAACACTAGGATAAATCCCAGAAAAAGAAAGCTAATTATTTGTTCTGTTCCATCACTTTAACTTCAGGCACAATAGATATTTGCCATCCACGTTCCTAGAAGTAGAATGCGTTAACTGTTGAAATAGCTTACACTACATTCAAAATCCATTTCCATGCGCACCGCAAACACTGAAAAAATAAAAAGGTTATATTCTGATAAGACTGAATTACTTCTTCATTTTCTGCTAGAAGCACAGCCCTGTTTTGCAAAACTAAGATATAAAGAATTCTCAAAGGTTAATCCCTTTCCCATGGAAGTTGATTTCAGTTTATATTTGCCAACTTCTCTATCATGTTCTTTTTGGACTTCGTGAGCTAAGCACCAAAAACAGAGCAAAGACTTATTCACAGCACAGTCCTTTATTGATGAGGCTTTTCTTTGCACAACACCTCTGCTGTGCAGTTTAATTTGCCTTTCAATATTACCTCTTCAGGTTAGTCTTTATATTTAGGACAGATATTCCTCTGCAATCATTTTAAACAATAGCAAAGGAAAAGGGTTGGGTTTCTTTTCTTTTTCTTATTTATCTTCAAATTTTACAGAGCTACATACTTCCTCTCTGCTGTGCTTTACAGAATTTGGGATGGTAGCTTTGCTCTCATTTGAAGACTAGCAGCTATAGAACTAATATTTTTAAATCTAGATTAAGGATATCTTAACGCAATAAGTTTTAAAACTATGGTTCATTTATCTCTTCAGCAGGCAATGCCAGACACTCTCTTTGTATATGTGCTAAAAACCAGCAGAGCGCTAACAAAAATCAATTAAAATGAAACACCTTGAAACTATCATAGACAGAGAAACATTGTCCCTCTGGGATAAAACCTCTGGAAACAAAGAAACCAACATGTTGATTTTCTCAGTACTGCATCAACCAAGCACATTTATGGCAAAATTGAGGAAAGCAGGATGTCATCAGGAAACTGTCCATCACTGCTGATTCTAAAGAAAACTGATAATGAAAAATGGAGACCTGAGCTAATTTACTCAGAAGAAAAATTGAGCAGTGTTGTGAGGACTGAGGAGAAAAAGGAGGAAGGAAGCACTATAAGGAGGTGCTACCATGAAATTTTTCTGTGCTTTTGATTTTTGTGGGAGCTTTTCTTTCTTCCTTTTTTTTCTTTTCTTTTTTTTCTTTTCCTCCTTAAAATTATGTCTGTGGGAGTTTGTCTTTCTGAGAGTAGCAAAGTAGAATTGGTTTGTTAGCTTGCTGTGCCTCATGCTAGGAGAAAACAGACCTGACTCCCTCCTGGAGCTTATGCTTACTAGAGAAGACTAACCTGAGGGAGAAAACAAACCACGGTGTGGGCACCTGTCAAGGCTGTCCAAAAAAATCCTTCCACACTTTTTGTATATGATTCTTTATGAAACAAATTAGTGGAGTTTTTTCTTAACCCACAGCTCTGAGACTGCTCTCTCCCATGCATGGGAAGCACCAAATCTATATACTTTTCAAGTATGCCCTGTGGTGGGAGGCCAGAGATGCAGAATCCCAACATTTGACTCTCAACTGAAATTGAAAGCAACAGAATCTTGCACAGCCTCCTCTGATATTTCTGAATAGCAAAACTGCATAAAAACTTGTTTTGTTCAGCAAGTCACAACACACAAACCGCTCCATCAATTTCCCAGACAGCATGACGGAAGCCACTGAAAAAAATTCCCATGATCTTAGGTATGAATTGAGCCAGATGCCTTATTCATCCTGCTCTGCTCACAGAGTCTGTCCTTTCTAGCCCTGCACTCAGGTCAAAATATTGTACTTGTCTCCTTGTGAGCATAGGCACATGATAATGGGTATGTGAGTCCAGTTACGCAGGATATTTTATTTTACACCAGTATACTCAGTATCTGATCACCTACCTGCGCCATCTCTTGCAAGCCTTCCTCTCAGGGATCGTTCCTCAATCCCCCTCATTTCTGACACACCTCTACAGAGAAAAGAACCAACCCTATTTAAATTATGTGAACAAGTAAGGAAAGGAATAGCAAATGGGGAAAAGAAGTGAGAAAAAGAACCCACTCACTATCAGAATTTCATGTATTTCCATCAGACAAACAACAACAACAAATCTAAGAAAAAAAAAGCAGACAACAGTATTCATTAAAGAGCAGTGTCTTTAGCAACTGACAATGATCTTTCTTAATCTCCACCTCATTACCCAAGAAAGGTAGCAGAGAAGTTATACCCATATTAATGATCTGCAGTACATTTGAACTGTTTTGCATGCAATTATAAAGCATTCTGCCTGAAGCTATTACATTAGCTCCTCGTTATATGCATCTAAATGCCCACCCACTGAATATGAGTTCATATCTGATACTGTAAGATAATTACCCATTCACCAGGAAGTCAGTGTTAATCTTCTCAAGGACATTTCAAGGATTATCTGTGATACCCATCAATCAGTTTTCATATCCAAAACAGAAAACACATCATCTTTTCAGCTCCTGGTTTAAAGTCTCAGAGTATTGCTGCTGGCAATAAAACACCCAGTCTGGCCAAAACAGCACTACTTCACCATGAAAGTGCATATTTCTCCTGTGTCTGTGTTAAAATTACCTCTCCTTATTTCACAAGGCAACACGCTGATGTTACTTTTTGTGTTGTCCAGTCTCCTCACAGTTTGACTCTGTTGAATGATAGGGATTGTCAGAAAGGATTAATTTTAGAAAGATTATTAGATTTTTCTTTCCTTTTTCTTTTCCCTTTTTTTTTTTTTTTTAATTAAGAGAAACATTGCATTTAGAGAGAAATAAAAGAAAATAGGTTTTTCATGGCTGACAAGCTCAGGAAACTGAGGTTATTATTTACAAAGTTATTTTTATTATTTTATTTATTATCTATTTCTTTAAAAGTAATAAATCCTTGTGAAACTTAAGCTCCCACACTCAGCTGAGAAGCAGCAGCTCTGTCTGGCTGAACTTAGAAAGGTGCTCCCACTGGAAGAGCAGAAAACTCAAGTAGCAGCTTTGATTGGTGAAATATTTAGGTACCACAGATTCAAATGGCATACAAAATAAAACAAGCAGAAAGCACAGACGACATCTAAACACACTCTGGAAACCAAAGGGGAGGAAAAATTGCAAGGAGAGAAGAACGCGGCAAGGGATATGATGCCCCAAGTTGCGCTGCTGCTTTGCTGTTTGGCCACAGCGCAGTCTTTCAGCAGTGAAAGTTGCACACAAACAGCTTAGAACTTTGGAAACATTCCTTTAGACAGAGAATTTTACGGATATCAGATTGCAATTTACTCTAATTTAAGGACATCTCACTTGCAAGCCCAATTTAATGCCCTATTTCTAGGATGTGGTACAAAGAAAGTAGCTTTGAATTATTCTGTACTCTCACTAGAAAGTAGGAACTAACTTTTTTAAAACAGAAAATGCCTTTCTGGTAATTAATTCTGTCATGAAAAAGCTGTTCACAATGCAAAGTTATCAAGTGGACTGGAAGCTCTTCACAGAGTTACTATAGCAGCTGATTAGCATTCTGTCCAAGTTACCAAAACTGTAAATCTAGCACTTAACCTTTGAAGTTGAAAACACAAATCTGAGTCCTTGTGGATTGAGGTGTGCAATAAACACGGCCAATAATCTTTCTAATGTCACAGTTAAAACACAAACAGAACACAGGTCATATAGAAAGCTGGGCTTAGAGGTTTTCACATTTGAAGGTAATTAGGGCTTGCAGCACTAATTAGAGCACAGGTCCAACATAGAATTGTCCAACATAAACTGGTTTGTTGTTGTTTTTGTTTGTTTTGCTGTTTGGTTTTTTTTTTTTTTTTTTTGTGGCGGGGGGGAGGGGAGGGGAGGGAAAAAATAAATTTTCACATTTTTAATTCTCTTCTTCCTTTTAAGATCTTAGTAGAGAGTGACACAATAACATCTTCTCCAAGGTAAAAAAAACCTGAAATCCTAAGAAGCATTCTTCTCTTTGAAAAAAGATCCTAGATCTGACAGTTCCAGATCTTTGTTCAAAGGGAAGACCCATTGCTCTGCTATTCCTGACAAGTCCCTCAATTTCAACAAGGCTGTTTCTTTGTTTCTCTCTTTCCATAAAGCAAGAAGTGCCCAGCCCTCCATCAGGCTTGTCTCTAGACGTAGAAGCCCTTCAGCAAGTTGATGCTGACAGAAGGACAAAGCATCTTTTCAGACCTCGACATTAGTTTTTCATTAGTTCCATCAGGATACAATGGTTGGGCATACCAGTTTAGAAAATGTGAAAAGCTAACAAAACAAAAGCATACAAAACAAGCTACCATATCAACCTGCCAGCTCTTTCTCCCAAGTTAGAAGAACCGTCTTACAAAGATAGGGTGAACAAGTTGCAACACATTTCACAATTTCACACAAAACTCCCAGATTAGAATTCCCTGGGCTGCAGAGATGATCTAAAAAGGCAGAAAGCAATTCTGGCAGCTGGAAATTGGCTACAAGAAACTTAGTAAATGTTCTTTCCCTTTACCGGAATGCTGTGTGATAGTTAATGACAACAAGCAGCTGGATCTATAGTGGCTACACCTTAGTGGCCGTATTCCCACTGCAGCCAAACACAGAGCAGCAGTTAGCATAGACACACGTAAACGAGTTTTCAGGTGACAGCACAACTACTGATGAAATGCTCTGATCAAGACAAATTGGCATGAGAAAAACTGCACTTAAGTAGCAGGGTACTTACACCTAGTAGGTATTTTGTTCTTCTCACTATCATAACTAACCACATAAAAATTAGACACTTTTAAAGCTGCAGTTGCTTAGGTAGTATGCAAGAAACCAGAACTTTTAAAGAGAAAAGTAGTAATCAAAACATTCTTCAGAAAAACACAACTGTCATTCATTTCATAACTAAGTTTTCTTGCAGGTCATCTCCCAAAATCTACTGATATGTAGGCAAGAAAATCAAAGGATGCTCTTGGTGTCATTTCAACTCAAATGAATACCTCTTCATCTTGTCATCTCAGCAATGCCCATAATTTCATTTGAAAATGACTTATACACATACAAAGAGCAGGCAATTTCCTGAGTCTTCTCTCAGATAATGTGATTGATAAAGCACTTCACAACCTCAGTGCAGAAATAACAACACACACTCCACAAAATTACTAAAAATATTTGCACTGCATTATTACTAGAAAGCTCAACTCTGATTTGGTTCAGCTTTCACAACAGCAATGGACTGCAGTTTCAACACCTAATGCCAATACTCAAAAGCAGACGTAACAAGCAGATGACAAAATAAGTGGTACATCCAGAAATTGGTCCATTTACATGGATTCTAATGATGTTAAATTCTACAGAGTAAGTTCTGAAGTTACTATCGCCTTTTTTGCTTGTTGATTATTTTCCATGAAGTGCTTCCCTCTGTTACCTAGCAATTTAGCTATTTTCATTTCTGAGTAAGTTATTATATTGGATACAACCAAAAATAAAAGCATCCATTTCCCAACCTTACTTACATGGTGTTCTTGGTCAGCAAAGCAGTCTATGAAGCTAATAACTCATTGGTATCCCTACAAATGCTACAGCAGGCTATCTAAGCAAATGTGAATTTCAGGTATGTCAGGTCACGTTAAGTCCCATAACATTACATCCTGTCAGCATGAAGAAGAGCATGGTACAACCTGACGTGGTGAAAAACAACCTCACAAATCTGATCTGAAATGATGTGGCAGATGATAGACTGAAACACATGTTGGTTTTGAAACAAAATGCAGTAACATACTGACACTCTAGAAATGACCTTCTAAGGAGAGAAAATACCAGGTGATCTTCCATTCTCTCCATGGCAATATGTAAGGTCTCTTTACTCTGTAATTTCAGAACTGGCAAGTAATCCATTGCTCAATGACCTTATCAACAGTAGGTTAACAATGAAGAGCGAGAGGAAGATGACTACTAGCATCAATGAAGTGCTCTATTATTGCCCCATGCACACGGCCAGAAGACTCAGATCTAAACTTTGGATACTGTGTTGTGGATATGAATAGATAAACTTAATCCAGAATACTTTTGGAGCTGGCTTTATCATCCTAACTCTTGGTTTCTACAAGACAAAATATATATCCAAGTTTTAAATGGCCCATAATTTAAAAAAAAATATCAAAGAGCTATAATTTCTGATAAATGTGAATAATGAGAAAAGTTTCAAATGTATGTCAAATTGTTTTACTTATACATGCATTCATACATATGTGTATATGCATAAATAATCAAGCATTCCTGAAATGCTTCCATAGGAGAGCTATATGACTACCTTGGTTCAACACGATCTTCAATTAACTGAAAAACTGAAAAAGTAAAAGAAGTAGTTCTATAGAACTAAGAGAAAGCTAAAGCGCTCTGAACCAAAGAAATTTTAAAATACTTAAAAAACATAACAGATCTGGAAAACATAACAGGTAAAACAAATAATCCTTTGTAGTCAACTCATAATTACTGTTTCAGCCCATTTAAATTAGGATGTCAAAACTAGAGACAAAAACTTGAAACCATACAGAACAGATTTTCATGAAAGAAAAACAAAAGAACAAACAAAAACACCACCAACACCCTCTTCCCTTCACATCTCCCACAAAAAAAAATATTAAAGAAGACCACCACAGCAAACACTGAGAACTGGACAGGTAGCAATGCACTGACAAAACTGTAGTGGGAAGAATGTTTAGGTTTAGAGCTATATTTCATTAAGACTTCACGTATAACAATTTGAAGAGTGATTTCCACTTGAAAGCAATTAGATCAAGTCAGCAATGACCTCCTGAATCACGTGGTAGGCCAGCTCAACTAAGTCTCCCAAAAAGCTTCTTAGTGGTGTGTTTGTAAGGCTGGAGACTAGTTCCAGTTCATCATTATCACAGAACTCACTAAACCTCTTAAGACTGCAAGGTTTGGTACACTGAGAAGAGGCTCATCAGCAAATACCAGGGTTAAAAGGAAACAAGTAAGGAAAAACACATTAGAAGTTGGTGAATTTGGCACTAAGTGTCTGTTTCACAAAGATCTATGTGCTGATTGAAGCAGCAAGGAAATATGAAGTCTCTGCCTGTTAATAAACAGAAGACTTGGAAACATAATTTCAAAGATAAAAATGAACATTTTCCATTTACTTTTCAATTTACTTAATGTATATTAAAATACAGAAATGCTCTGGAGATGAAAGTGAGATCCCTGTCTACAGAACATCACTGTTTGTTTAATGCTGTTTTGGAATTATTAGCATTGATAAAAATATCTGCATCTGAAATTAATTTGGCTCTCCTATCCTATGCAGCTTCCAGAAATATATGCATGCAAGAAAAATAGTACTTATGTCTACAGATGAAAACAATACATAGAAGAACTTTAATATATACCCTAACAAAATAAAGTAAAACAAAAGCAGATACATATTTTAAACTCATAATCAAGGTACCACATTGCTTTTTTTCCCCGTAGGTCAAACAGAGTCAACTGACCAAACACTCACGTGGCAGCAGATCTGTCTTGTCACAACAAAACTGGAGTTTCAGCTCCTAGCCAACATCAGAAGATCCTAGTGTCTCTGTAATTACGGTGGACAGAAATTACCAGGAAAAAAAACAGAAGACCAATAATTTCTCATTTCCATAAAAGAAAAGAGTGAACAGTTTTACTCTAAAGCACAGAATCACACAGTCATTAAGGCTGCAAAAGAACACTAAGATCATCCAAGTCCAACCATTTTGTAGCGCTTATCAGCACTCGCTTGCACAAGATCAATAATGAGAAGCAGAGAAACGTCCCATCAAAGCACCCTCCTGGATCCTGTTGTGAAACTGGAAGGAAACCATGTTAATTTGTTTGGTCAGTTTGCACTGCAGCCATGTAAGGCATAACGGCCTGTGACAGAGGAGAGGACTGCTATAGGAAAGACACTTTCTCACCACGACAGTCATTTTTCCATATATCACCTCCATCTCCACACTCTCCCCTACTGCCAAATTCTATTTTTCCAGCATTACAGCTCAAAGCAGAGTGCTGCCTACACTGGCACAGCCCTCTTGCTCCCAAGGGATAGAAAGCAAAGTCGCTTGGGACCATGGCCAGCAAGTAATGACTGGCATCCCCGCTGTCCAGGCAGAAGGCTGTTCAAAAGGCTCTAATATACAAATTTTCCTTCAGAGCATAATGAAACAATTCATAGTTTCAGGCATTCAAAAATGAAACAGAAGAATAAAACTCCCTGCTCCCCCTTTTTTCCCTCGCCCCGTTTCAATAACATGGGTTAAAATAACATCAATCATAAGAAGAAAATAGAAAATGTTTAATTAAACTTTCCTATCTAAACAAGTTCCACTCTTAAAAGAATATTTGATCACTTTTATACAGGAAGCACTGTGTAAACCTATTAAACATTCAGTAATAAACATACAAGGGCATTCGAGAAAACAGTCCACAATCTGAAGCTGAATTACCTTCCATTCATAATGTTTGTCATAGAAGAGTCTGAGTAACATAAAAGAGAGATCAATACAGTGTGAACTCAAAATTAATACATCATGATACGATTGAGATTCTGTAATTACTGCCTTTTCAACGCATGTTGGGTTGCAGAAACAAGTTCTCAATTACCAAAATGTCTTGAGGGCCGGGGAAACTAGCTTAGCCACCTTCATTCTCCTGTACTGCAGTTATTTCTCTGCTGGCTCATATATCATTTGTTAACTCTCTTAATACGGATATGAAACACTGGATAATACAGAATGAAAACTGCAAGGTTATAATTTTTAAGTCTTCCCAACAATAAAGAAAACAGTTGAAGAGGGAAGAACTGCTCAGCAAGATGATGGGTAATGCCTCTTTCACAGGAGGACTGTCTTCCAAGCACTTATCCTTCTGATATCTGAATGGTCAGGTGAAAGTCCTTCAAAGTGTGATTAGATACATACTGTAATATTCCACTATCTGAACTTGCAAGGATTTTAACATCACATTTAATTTTTATCTTTCAATTTAACATAGGAATGTGTGAATATTTGAAAAAACAGTTGAATTTGACCTTGAGACAAGTCCTTTGGTTAATTTTACTTCAGTACTGTTACTGAAATAGGTTACAACATATTTTACCTTGACTATCATCAGGATTTACAGCCAGCCATTTTTAATATTTATCAGCTTGTCTGACTTTAATTATAACAAGCATGGAGTTAACTTCAAAAACCACATCTATCAGATGAACTTCTCAGAAGTCAGCAAAGTCTGAGCAGGAACATCAGAACTGAGGTAACAGGGATTTCCTTGTGCTACTCATTTTGTGTTTGCTAACCACTCATCCAGTGAACTAGGGAAAGCCAAAGCAAACTTTATGCATGTCTGCCTGGTGAAAGAAGCAACCCCCAGCTGTCCTCCCTTGGGAAGTCTCTGACAATGGAGCGCGTGGTGTAGGCTATATGTGATGGAAATCATTGAATTTTCGTTTGATGTGAGGGGAGAGAAGAAAAAAGCATGAATAGGAAAAAGCTATCGAGGATGGTAAGCTCACAGTACTTAAAATGCAGTGTCCTCCAGCTTGCCAGATACGTTATGTTCAACAAAACAACGCTGCATTACCTGTATAGCTTGACCTTTCCAAAGTAATCCACTCCCCAGGGCAGACCAAAGGCAATAAAATTTAATTTGGAAAGCAGAATGGTAAATAAAGCTACCAGGGCTACATGGAAACAAAACTATAAAACAACACGCTTTATAGTGCTAATAAAGACAGGTGCTAACAGTCTCCAGAATTTTTTAAGATAGTGCTTTTTGCTGGCTTTATTTTTTTTTTTCCTTTTGTTTTTAAATTCATGTATATTTGCAGTCATGCAGTCAGAGCTGTAAGCAGTTATAGTGAAAACATGCAGTCCCTACCCTCCAACATCAGCAACATTGAATTATTTGGGAACTCGGAAAGCGTACGTGAATTTTTATTCCCCTTTTCTTAGTGGCACTAGCTTTTCCTATTTAGTGACAAAGCAAACTTTTATTTATACAAATTTGTTGGGGTTTTTTCTACCTCTGTGGTTAAAGCTGAATTTCTAATTTTAAACTGTAGGTAATTGAGGTTCTTCAATACAAGTTGTGATGGTGTGCTCCCTCCTGCCCCTAACCTCCTCCTTCAACCTGGCTGTTATGCTGAAGGCCTTGCTCAGGACTGATAACACTGTCCTATTAAATACTACGACTATAAGCCAATTATTTTACCCATTAACAGTGAGCTGCATGAGAGCCCCTTGAACTCCAATCCTAGTAACAAGACTGTATGTGATCTCCCCAATTCCTTCTAAATAATGTGAAGCTTGAGTGACTGTAGTCATGGGGTGGATTATGTGAAATAGCTACTAGAAATGATTTATGGAAACGTCCAAATCTTGAGAGAAGGTAAATCTCCAGAGTGGAATGCACTGGAGTCTCTCTCCCATCCTCTCATGGGGACACCTATTGGGTTAGATTCACACCCTGCTATACTGCTTTCCCTGGGAAACTTAGAAATCTCTTTAGGGTTATTCCATGACTCAACTGTAGTCGGGTGCATTGTTCATGTTCTTTGTTAACTTCCCATGTTTTGCAGACACCGCGCTGATCATCAACAATCCAAAAGAATCTGTAATCTCTGGTTTAATAAACTGCACTATTCACTAGCCTGGCTGTGAAGTTCTCATTGGGTGCAGCCATGTTCTTTAACAGTGGTCACCAGAGTCCATTTGAATGCAACCAGACAAACTGGGCAGCTCACTATTTATGAATCCATAATCACGATAGTTCAGATACTGACTGTGACTGGACTTACTGCACCCAATTGGGCATCACTCAGAATCAAAGCTCAGCCAGCCCCTGTCCCTCTGATACCTGGTGACAAGCTAGAAACTGCTTTATTTTCTGCCAAACTTCTCCACCCCTTCCACACAGTTTTTGATCATTCTATACATATTCATGCATGCAATTGCATACATCTGAATTTGTATACATGTGTACACATAAGCCAGGTATATATGAATCACACACGTGCTGCATGAAGACATTAATAAAGACACAAAAACACACCTTTCCAAACTGTTTACAGATTTGTGTGGATATTGATTACATATGGGTTTATCTCATTTTTTTTCCCTATCCTTTACTGATTCTGAAACATTACCAATTATATTCAGCAACAGATAGTCAGCTGTAAGGACTGACATGCAAAATAAACCTCTTTTCAAGAGGCCAGCCTTCTTTGTTAGTTGTCACCATGCAAGCAATTGCTATCAAAGAGGCACATCCCTAACCGTGAAGACTGTAGGGAAAGGAAGACAACGAGCTCCTCATTAGTCCCCTGATTAATGTTACCTAAATGACTCCGCAGCTTTTCCTGTTGGAAGGGAAAGGCTCACATGTGGAAGGAGGACAGAGCTGTAACACAGTCCACTAAAGTTACACTTGAGCAAAGTCTCTAAAGCAATATGTGCTCACAAAAGGAGAAAGGCACTTTTAGGGCCCTGACACACAGCCTCAGCAGCTAGTGAAATAGTCTCTGCACAGTGTGACACTAGTTATGGCTTCTCACCAATTATTTCTAATAGAGGCGGCTCCATCTCCTCTATGCTGAGAGAAGCAAGCAGAGAGAAAGAAGATAACCTTACACAGACACACCAAATGCAAAGCGCATGAATGTCAGGAGAACCACAAATGAACACAGAAGCCAATTCTAACTTGATAAATACTCATCTACCTTTCTCACTCTTAAAAAGAACAAAACTGCCAGTAAGCACAGCTGGGTCTCTCCTGAAGCCTGTGCTTTGGAAAAAATAACCATTGGTTCGATGATACCTTGCCTCATTAAACCATCCAGGTAGATGTGTCAAAAAGAGGCGGATGAACCATCAGAGTACAGAAAGCTTACACATGCAATTCCTATTATGAAGGAATGGTCACAGTTGTTGGTTTGTTTTTTTTATCCAAAACTAGTGATAAAAGAGGGTCATAACACTGATTTTCTCTAAGATTAGAAAATTGTAATCTGTTTGTTCAAAGTGCATGGACAACGAGATTTTAAGTTGGCTTTTCTTACTACAGCTTTAAAAAGAAGCTTTAGGGGCTGGACCTCGATTGGATCTGCATCATAGCCATCAACATCCTTTGTGATAAATATAACTTTTAAAAAAAGCAAACAAATACAAATCTTCTTTTCTTTCCCTTCTGTCTGTGACTTGAACATTTGAGAGACAGCAAAGCTGTGGAAAAGTCACAGCAAAACAGATATGAATGCTGTTTGGTTTTAACCCTAGAGTTAGGGCTTCCAACTATCACATGTATTGTAGAAGGTTTCTGGCAATGCACATAAACCTGACTGATGAAAGCCAGGTGTGCACTGCTCTGATTGACAAGAACAAGGTGCCCTGAAGCCTAATTGACTGAGTGGGGCCAGGACGAACACAAATGATGAGGACATGTACATGAAAACATGGTTGGGAGGAGCTCTCCACATGAAATTTAGCCAGTAAACTGATTTATAGAAGATTCTACATAACAGTCTTCACTAAAATTAACTTTATACTACATTTGTTGTTGTTATTTGCTTTTTTTTTTTTTTAAGTAATAATAAAAAGTAGTAATTTAAGAAACAAGTCACCAGACAAGAGAGTTAAAGCAAACAAAACACAGTCATCTCTCCTCCCCTGGACCTTCCAAAACTTCTCCTTGGGAATAAAAAGTTTCAAGTGTAGAAATGAAGCACCTTCCCACTCTCTGTGCTGATTAAGTTTGACTACTTTGGCTTCCTTTCATTTTAAGTTCTGTACAAAACACCCCGCAATAACACAGGTTGTACGGAGAGTCCACTGTCTGACAGCACAGATACATACCACTCAGATCCTCTAATGAAAGACTTGATTGTGGATGTATTTGCACGTTTCAAATAAACAAACTAGGCATTAACATCCCACATTGCCAGCTCCATACAATCGCCACAGTAATTAACAACAGTGAGCATTAAATGTTTCAAAACCCTCTTTCAGATCGTTTCAGAGCCTTGCCTCTTTCCTTTAAATAACAAAAAGGATCTTTCCTCCTAACAAAACATCTCCTTAGCACATAAAGAATTAGCTAAATGAAAAGCAGCCATCCTCCCACCCAAGACATATGGGAAAACAAAGCTATTTGCATATATCCCCACAGGTCTCCTTTTGCTTGCCAATTTCCAGTCTTTAAATCATTAAGGCAAAAAAGCATTTAGTTGTTAATTTTTATTAGCTTGTTTTGCTAAAGAGAATATAGTTGAATCAATTCCTCATAGTAGCATTTCAGCCAAGGTATTTTTTTTTTTACAGTTAAGTGGATAACAAATAATATTCAGGAACACATCATCTACACTTTTCCAAAATCACTCACATTTAGGCACAAAAGCAGAGGTATTCTTACACCCCAGTTTTATAATAAATCCATGACGAATTAATGTCCCTACAGACAGTGCTGGAGCAATTCTTTAAAAACAGCAATGACCACAAATAAGAGGAAATTCAACCACGCTATTTGATTTCTAAACACTCATTAAGAATCCCCAGATGGTTCTCCAGATGTTTTAACACTTAAGCTTTCATTCCCATTAAGAAACAAAGATCTAATTAGCTATTGTTTGACCAGAGAGCAAGTAAAATCTTTCTTCTACATTAATAATAAAACCCTGCAACGTAAACGCACTCCTCTTCTGCAAAGAATTCAAGCTTTTCAAACACTCTCCCTTGCTCCAAGGACGTTTATTACTTTGGTAAGGATTTTCCTCTCCCTCAGGTAGCCCAGCCAGCCCCTTCGCAGCAGAAGGGTCCCAAATCTGCCTGCTTTCACTATAAAGTGATTATTCACAGAAGAATAAGCTTCATCACGTCCCAAGAAAGAAAAAGGGCCACCTTCAAAGGAATTAGAAAAATCTGAAGAGAAAAGTAGAAGTTACATTAAGCATGAATACCATAATTTATTTCTTTATTTCTGTCTTGCAGTTCATTAGATAGCACAGTGATTGCTACAGACAGAAGTTCTAAAAATGATTTTATATATGGCCTGCTCCTTCCTAATTCACTATTTATTATAATAACAAGTCTTCCTGACATTAGCTAAGGAAACACAAAAAGTTAATTAACACACAAAATGCAGCATCAGAAACAAACTGTTTCCTGTGCAATGGCAGCAGTGACTCCTGTGACTGCGTGTCTGATGGCTGGGTTACTTTATGTTTAATAATGTTTGATTAATGTTTTTAGTATCTTCGAGAGTTCTGTAAGACTCTCTATTCTTGGGATTCCCTGATTTCAGATCTACCCAAACTCTTGCTGCTGCTGGGTTTATTCTTTTCTAATAGCTTGCAGTCGAGCTCACGCTGCAACCTTTTGCACAGCAGGAATTCAGAGCTCTCTGCTGAGCTCTCTGCTGTATTAACCAACTATTTCTGTAAAATGTATAGAAAAGGGCTGAGGCCTTTGCCATACCTGATTGGTTTTAAATTGGTTAACAAGTTTGAAATTATACAGGTCACATGCAGACTGATAGGTAACCTCACACATACAGAATATATTCACAGAATACAGAATATATTCACACAAAAATTTTTCTTCTTTTTTTCAGGAACTAAGAAAAATTCAACACCAACTGATCAATTCAGTACTCACATATAGGTAGACAGCTCCGTTTTGGCAAATATTAATATGTGTTTCAATTTGAGGTTATATTTTGTCTTCGCAGTCCTTCTAATCAATAGAGTGATAGAACGGCTAAGATTGCAAGTAACCTTAAAGCTCATTCAGTTCCAAACCCCTGCCATCATCAAGGTTGCCACCCACCAGTTCAGGCTGCCCAGGGCCGCGTCCAGCCTGGCCTTGAACACCTGCAGGGATGGGGCACCCACAACTTCTCTGGGTAACCTATTCCAATGCTTCACCACTCTTTGAATGAAATATTTCTTTATAACATCTAAACGAAATCTCTCCTTTTTTAGTTTAAAGCCATTTCCTTTTGTCCAGTCACTATCACACTGTGTAAAAAGTTGGCGTCCTTCCTGTTTAGAAGCCCTCAAGAACTGGAAGGCTGCGATGAGGTCTTACCAGAGCTTTCTCTTCTCTACGCAAGCAAGTCCAGGTCCTTCAAAAGACAGAATCTTTACAGGAAGAAACTGTTTCTCTTCCATTTATTTTTGTAAGTAGGGTTATGAATCTCCCTTGCTGTGGAAAAATAATTAAAGGTCAATTTCTGACAGTGTATTCATAAGTTGGCACAGCCTGAGCAGCAACACCTAACTGGATGTCCTACCAGGCACCTGTGGTGTAATAGAAATCCTGTTGTCTGAAGGAAGAGCAGTGTTAATCCTGAGCGAAGATATTTCCTGTTACTTTGCATTAAGGAAGCTGTGTTATGTTTGCCTTGTACAAAACTATAAAAATAATAGCTTTAATAGGTTAGACTGCAGCCATTTGACTCCAAATGACAATTCTGGTGCCCAATGTGCAGTCTCCCTCTTCACCAAGCAGCATCCGGTAGTTTTGCAGGAGCCTTCATCTTTTATTCTCTCTCACCTTGTGCAGCCACGTAAGTTTGTACAAGCTTTAATTAAGGAAACGATCTGTTATGGTATTAAGGGGAGCAACAGTGGCAGCTTTGTAGCAGTAATGCTGGGAGGCTGATTAATAAACTGGTGACAGATATACTCAAGCCTCATTTCTCTCAAATCCACCATTAGAAGGGGAATTTTTTTATTTCTTTATTTTTTAAATTACAAAACATGGCTGCAAGAGAGGGTTGGAACCCCATAGGATAAGTGAGTTTGGACAGTACAGCACTCTCAGTAACCTCACATTGGTCATGCAAAGAAGTCACGCTGATGTAATGTCACCAGTAACATCACCACAGGATGGAAGAGTTCTTGGTAGAATCTCTCAGACTATCCTCTTTCTGCTAGAGCTCATCATGACACTCCCCCCCCCCATGGCACCTCTCTCCCTTCAGCACCTTCTGTGCATTATGTTCTGCTCCATATGTAGACTAGAAGCAGATACTGCACCTGTTTCTCTATTGTATCCAGCAATACTCTTTCAGGTTAGATTACTACAATTTCATCTGTTCATTATTGATCTGTTTTAGTAACACCTGCTGTGCAACAATTAAAATCAAAAAGAAGCTAATTAGCAATAAAAAAGCCTTGAATATCTTCAGTTATGTCAGTGAACAATAAGACATCCAGAGCCTCTTCAGACAGTTATTTCAGAAAAGTTTGATGGATAACAATATGATGGAATTGAAAAAAAACTTTAGTGTTAACTCAAGTTAGAAAGATTGAAAACCACAAAGTTAGCAGTGAGATGTGTCAACAAGTCAGCAACTTGCTTGTAGTAAAAATTAACATAACAAAATGTTATAATTTGAGAGGAAGGAGGAGGTCTTGGTTTCAGACTGAGATCTACTTGTGCATATCCAATTAGAAATTAAATAATCTGAATTGAGTTGTTTAATAAATAATAAAGGATGAAAAGTTTATTACCTTCTTTTTTAGTGAAAGGACATGTATTTGATTCTCTAGTTATGCAAGAACTGTGTAACTTTAAATGAGCAAATAGTCACCTTGAAATCCAGATGTAAATGACTAATCACAGGAATGGAATTGAGGCGTTCATAACCCATCTAAAATACTCAGATTGACTTGTGAGCTCTAATCCCCTCTTAAGAAAGGTCTTCATATGTGGAAATATCCTCGTGAGGCATTTTTAAGCAACAGAGTTTAATACCGTGTTAGGATACCCATGAAAATGGTATCAGCTCCTAGCCTAACAAAAATATGCATATGCTAACTGATGTACCTTTAGACTCAGTGAGGGAGATAACTGTCCCACTCAACACTGCCCTTGTGAGGCCTCACTGGGAGTACTGCCCACAGGACTGGAACCAGGCCCCAAACACAAGAAGGATGTGGAGCTGTTGGACCAGGTCCAGAAGAGGTCCAACAAAGATGCTCACGGGGCTGGAGCACCTGTCCTATGAGGAAAGGCTGAGGGAGCTGGGCCTGGTTAGCAAATATAATATCAGTGTGCCAAAACAAAATTACTCTCATAATCAGTGAGGAGCTGTACTGGGACAAATGAGATCTTTGAATTACAGTTCTGTATGCAAAGAACGTATTTTGTGTTTCAGGGACTGAACACATTCAGGTTTCTTGATACAAGCACAACTTTTCTTTCCATGGCACAGTTTTTTCTCCATTTTCCTCACTCAACACAGGTATTTTGCCAGGCGAACACTTAGTTGATGCCAGAGACAGATCAGATGCAAATGTTGTCAATTCATTTCATGCCAGCCATAATATGTACCAGAGCTGAATTATCCCTCTTGAGTTCCCTCTCAAGTCTGCTATGCAACAAATGAAGGATTTATCCAGCCAAGAGTTTGACTCTCACCAACAGATGAGATCAGCACCTAGAAACTGAGTACCATCAATAGTTCCTGACTCCCTATGTCTTCCTGACAGATGAACTAAACTACAGGCTCCAAGCAGTGTTTCAGTAGCTGTGTTTCCATTCAGAGCTCTCTTGTTAATTGGAATGATCAGTGAAATTTAGGGATATCCTTATTCAACTTTCTTCTCTTTCTTAAAGCCCTCTGTGATTCTTCCATCTGTTTTTGTTAGAAACAGATAATTTGAGTGTTGATTACCAAAGAGAGAAAAACAAAACATTCAATATTAAAAGGATCTCTGTAGGACTCAATGTTCTTCAGTGATGAGACAAATCCTATTTTACTCAATTTGTACACAAAAAATAATGCATTATTTCCATTTAAACAAAAGCTATAATAACGTGATGAATATCAAATCACCCTCCAGTGGAACTTATGGATCCAGATTACCTTCCTAATGGGCTCTGACTCCGAATAATCCAAATTGTGAAGCAATTATTCCTCCACATTTTATTTAATTCTTCGCAGTCTAATGATGCTTTCGCTTCTAAAATGATTGAAATAGCTCTTAAAATAACTCTCAAAGCAATTGATCTAAGCATTAAGTACACCAGAACATAAATGAAGACTGTACCAAAGGCTTGCCCAGAACAACTGAGGGAACAGCAAGCCTATGCCACTTTTGTACTGTTCTGGGCAAGAAGAAAATCTTGAATTGATGCGGACATTAAACAAGCTTCACTGAGGGAAGTAAGAGGGGAGTAAGATGCCTGCTTTATAGTCACACAAATCTCAAAGGTCCAGTACTCTTTGTAGCTCTGCAACTTTTGTACAGCCGAATAAGCACAGTTCTCTTGTTTTACTGGAGTTGCATTAAACTATCAGTTGCTTAAATGCTATGATAAAAGTACATTACTAATGGATAGTTTAATGCAAAGTCACAAATGTAGCCTATAACAGAGATGACTCCAGAATTGTCCAGGTGTACAACTTGGTACTCTGCTCTGAGCCCAGGTAATTCCAAATGCTTTGAGATCCACACAGCTGAGGGCATCTCCCCAGTTTCACAATTTCCTGAAGAGAGGGTTCATCAGAATGGAAACCTGTGCAGTTTGAATCCAAAGAGTGTTCCACTGAGAAAAATACACTGCTTTTCCCCAGCATTTTTCATAACTTCCTAAATGGACAAGGAAGCTTGTCTGTGATTACATTCAAACTGCACCTGAAAATCAATCAAATTTTACTTACTCTTTTCTTCATCCCTAACCATTTGTTTTGTTTTGTTTTTTCCAGTTAAGGAAAATAATCTTCCTTTCCTGCTTCCAGCTACAAAATATATGACAATCTTGCACTTGCACATGGACTAAGGAAACGGCTCTCAAGTTTAAATTCATAGGATTGTTAATACTTATTTCATATTCCATAAAGATCACTACAGGGCAGACAATTTACAGCTCTAACTTGTCTTTTCGGAAAAAAAATAGATATATTGTGGCTTTGGTTTTAAACTCCATCTTCGATTGCATGGATCTTTCCTGTTCTTCAATTTTGAACAAAAGGCTGGCATTAATAATTCTGCTACCACACAGACAATACACATAGACACACACACACACAAACGCTGTCATCTATTTTAAAGGTATATGAATACATCACAAGCATATGAATACTATGTAGGCATGGTAACAGCACATATTTTTTGATAGGCAAACTAAGCAGAAAACCATTTTGACCCTCAGGGCTCCATCAGAATTAGCTTCTCTCCCATACTTACCCTCTACAAGGATTTCAGGAGCTTTATGTACATTCTAGCCACCGAGATTAATTATTTCTATGAAGACAATGACTAACAACGTTATCTGCTCTCTGACATACTCAGTCACCAAGATTTACTTGTAGAAGAGAAACAAAAAATCCTTCAGAGTGCATTCATTTGGCTTATCATTGATCAGAAGAGAAAAGGATTAGGCCTGGTTAAACTGCTAGCCCTGGTCTATCAACTGAGTGCTAAAGAAACCAACAAATGGTTTACCACAAGGAAAACAAATAAAACTCAGTATTTAAATACAGGAAATTATGAGAAGGAATGGAATTTCTGTCTCAATAAAGACAGCATGGGTTAGTGATAGGAAGACATGCCAACTCCTAATTGGGTAAAACAAAGAAGAAATCTTGCCTAAGGAGGAGGAAGGTCAAAAATTCGTGTCCTAAGAGGCATTAGCAAAGCTTACTATGAGAAACTGGGGAAGTCAGGCAAGAAGCTAAGTGAGTGTTTCCTTGATTCCATATATGAACTCCTGCATAAGTATTTACATATTCACAACACAACTCTTTATCACTTTCCATGAAATCCATACATGTGTCTACACACATTAGTATACTTGCAGACACACATACATTTTCCATGAAAGACAACCGAGGCTGGGAATTTGCCCACTGAAATTCACTGCACATTGATGATTATATTTTCTCAGAATAATAGTGTTATTGCCTGAAGGGCTGCAAAAAGCCTCCAGGACAGACTCCATCCTTCTAACATCCCATTTCTGCCTGTGCATCTACAGAACAATTTCTAAACACGGATGTATAAACACCTGCTATCTAACAAATGTGAACTTAACAGACTCCTTACTGGAATTAGTTGCTCACATTCCCTGCTCAAGTACAGCAAATCATCCTCACATTTCTCCTTGCCATTTACACACACCTAAACGAACAGTTTAGCTTTATGCCATGGCTTGAAAAATCAAGAGATTCAAAATACTGTCAGGCAGAGAAAGAATTCCCAAGAACTTCAGATCCTCTACAAATGACATCTACAGTTTTCAAAGATTTCTCTGTTCAAAATTAATTCATTTGCACCCTTCAGTTCAAGGGTGCTGAACTTAGCATTTTCTTTAGACTAAGTGCTGTTCATGACACATCTTTCACAGTATAAAGAAAGAAAACAGAATCACCAATAGCCACTGGTTTGGGCAATGCTGAGCCTAGAGACTAGTAGTTAAAATGTTACATGTGGTTGAAAAAAGAACAAAGAATGCACAGAGAGAGCCTCCAGTACTAGACAAATAATTACTTTTGGTCAGACAGCCATGCTGAAAAACCAGTGGAAAAATGCTTCTCATAAAGCCTTTCATTTAATTTTTACATGAGCTTCCCTCTACATACACACTTTTGAAGTCTTTTAAGGTATAAACTGATTTTAAATATAAGTGTTCTGAATTAAGAAGGCAAGCCTGTTTTGAAGTTACTAATCCACACATGCTTTTTGATTTTTTTTGCAAAAGAACTTGTATCCTTGCTTTGTAAAGCATGTTTTGAAACTATTCGAAAGATTAAAATGATGTCCTTAACTTGCCTTGAATTGAAGTAACACAATTTACCTGAAACTGTTTAAACTGTTCAAAGATCTGAATGGCTCTTGTTTCTACTGATCCAGGTAGATTATGATACAATGCCTTTGCCTTTAATCTGAAGAGTAAAGGCAGTACCATAATTTTAAGACCATTTGTATTTAACATCAAGCACTGCCCTGAAAGTATTTAGTGAATTACTTTTATGGGAAACAACCTCTGCCCCACTGCTCACGTATTCTGCTAGGAATTACAGGGGAAGAAAGAGGGGGGGGGCCTTACTTTTGCTATTTGCTCCTGTTAGCATGCTACTCACATGCTTTAAAAATCAAAGTACTAAAATTAATTTATAAGTAATAATTTGAAGTGAAATTGACTTTCTTTAATTACATTCAGTGTTATATACTGTGGTGCATTACTAAATAAAAAATACCATCAGAAATGACAAAAATCCATGCTTAATTTAAGAAGGCCAATTACTTTAAGTGCTGTTACAGTCAGAAAACTGATTCAAGGATTAATATGGGAACACACAATGTCATTTCTTCAATAGCTTCCAGATCAAATTCAATGTAAAAGCCAAAAGGTCAAGTGTTTTTTTTTTTTTTTTTTTTTTTTTCACTCTTTACTCCATGGCATCACAAACTTCCCGCTGGAATTACAGATCTTGGCTGAATAGTTTCTTTCCTAGCATTCTCTGCAGCAGCAATGGCAATTACACATTGTGTCATAAGACATGCTCTTTTTCTGAGGAAAGCCTTCATTTTATCCAGGTAGACGTTGAAGATCTTATGTTTGCCTGGAACCTAGACATCCAGCAGCCCTGCTGTAAGTGAATAACTAGGTGGTGCAGAGCTTGTTTGCAATAAATGCTTAGAGAACCTTATTCCTTGTACTCCTCTTGTATGAAGAGGAGCTTTGGTCCAGTCTGTTCCACTCTTCTTCACTTTATGCAGCATCACCAATGACAAAGATGTCCAAGGACTCCTATCCCACATCCTTGCTCATCATAATGAAGTTATGTTCCTCCATGCCTGGCTGCTTAAATTCTGTTTTTTTTTTTTTTTTTTTTTTTTTTTTTTTTTTTTTTTTTTTTTTTTTACTATTCAAACACAGCACTGCCAATTCAGGCTTCTCTGCAACAGTTCCAGCTGGCATGTTCCAACCAGCCAAAAAAAAAAGGTGTTTTTAACAACATATGTGAACTCAACCATACAGCTCATGCAGAGAAAGCCAGCACTATTTTCCAGTAGCATCAGATGTGCTGAACTGGCACATAACAGGTGCAGCAGGTCCAGAACTTTAGTGCCATTTTTCCTGTATTTGCATTAAAGAAGCCAGTGCTTCACGTTACAACTGATTTGCAGCATTACAGATAGGGATTGCGTAAAATACGCATTTCTCAATTTTCATTACGATTGTCCATTGCAGATTATGTTCTGCAAGAGTAGTGGCCTGCAAGAAATCCCATTTACAGAAGACCATCTCAGGATCAATAGCTAGCTGTAAAGCTATTGATAGCATAATTCCTGTAACTTGCAATCAAATGCCCTTGACAGGTATGACTCAGAAATAAAACTACCATGTAACTGCTGTAGGGAAAAAAAAAATCTGGGAGTCACTACACCAAAAACCAAGCTCTTTCTATGTAGCACAATTAATCAGGAAGCTTTCATGTTACTGTGGCATTCATGAGAGTAATGAGAAAAACATCTTCAGTCTTAAAAAAAAAGTTTAGACATGGAAAGTAAGATAAATCAATAAATTCTAGGTTTAAGATTTTTTTTTTTTTTGGTTGGTTGGTTTTTGGCTTGTTTTCTTTCCCTGTAGGAACAGAGCTTCACTGACAGCCTAAAGTTCTTCAAATGTTTCTTTTGTATATCTTCTCACAATATTACTCTTAACCAGGCAACACTGTCACTTCTTGAGACCAAAAAGTGAACACTTACCTTTCACAAGTCTAATGTCATTTCATTAACAAATGGAGCCATAAAAAATCAACTGTATTGTTTTACAGTGTGTAATATGTTTATGAAGGAAAGCAGAGAGGCCTCCTAACAAAGTGTTTCCAATACTCTGATTACTCCAGCAAAAACAAAGCTATTACTCACGTTCTCTTCAAAAATATGACTTCCTATTCCTCACTGCTTTCATTTTCGCATCTAGCTCTCATGATCCTTGTCAAATCCTCCCTCTGAATTTACAGCTCTTCACTTACCCTAGATGCACACTTTCAACTCATTATTACCCAATCTCGTCTTACTGTGGGAAGCACCCACTGCTTTTAACTGATCCTCACTTTAGAGCCTGATAAGTTTCTTTATTGAAGTTGCCACACTACCAATTTTTGTGTCAGAAAATGTGATTACTGATGTTTCTACTTCCAGGAGGTCAGTAAAATAAAACATTAAACTTCTCAGCAGGCCGTTACACACTGATGTAATATATATACGCATAAGTACAAAAGATACTTCTGTAGACAAAAAAGCAATTCAAGCCATAAGCACAGCTGAAACTTTCTAGGACAATACAACACAGCTGACTGCTATTGCAAGGTCTTTAACAGGTAGATAGATACAGGTTCACAGAGTGCTGTATGACAGTCATTGACAGACTTAATTCACTTTTCCCCAGAAAATTGAGATCTGATACCATGATTTTGCATGGCATTTTCATAAAAGCCTTTAGAGTAACAATGCATTTAATAAAACCCAGTCCTTTGAGTTCTTACTGGAACTACTTCCCCTTCGGAATGCGTCATTTAATTTTGTTGCCTAAAAACCTTCTGAAGAAATTCCAAACACAGGTTCAGTCACACTGGGAAGGTTTTTCTTCCCATTTCACAGCTTTCTCAAGACAACACAGCAAAGGACAGCTGTGGCAGAGCAGAGATTCAGTCTCTCATTCCAACTCCAACAGCTTGTACAGCACATCAGCAAGGAGACTTGTCTTATCTATAGCTTATGAGAGTTACTATAGGCCCTCATCATCATTTTCATATCAAGCAGCAGTTTCATCAGCAAAAAGCTCCCACTGCGATCAACAGGAAGTAGATTTCTGTGCCTCTTCTGAAATTACACACAAGCTGTTAATGAGAGAAGTGATAAAACACAGACTGAATCATGAAGATCCACTATGTGAAACCTCTCTGCTATTCTGTGAACCCTTATTTTTCATTATACAAATATAGGTGAACCATGCGCTATGTATAAACTGCCTTACTCCCACTCAGCAGATCAGTGTGTCTTTGAGAAGAAGAACTTGAATGCTACAGCTTTCAAATCTGAACTCTCTGAAAGGTCACTACTCCAGAAGCAAGTTTTTATCCATTTCTTCACCAAAAAAGTGACAAAATCTAAAACTGGTTTCACGTAAGGGGAAATGACACAGTTTGAACCCTACTTCTACCTTCTCCATTTAACAATCCTTTTCTTTAAAATTTCTGCATCTTCCCTGTGAAATCTTTCCATCTTTTGTTATAGATTCAAAACCAGAATTATAGGTATGCTAATGGGAAAGAAGTACATTCTTTCATTGAAGTTATGCATACATAACTTCATATCTGTTGTTCCAGTGACAAAAATGTCAAATAAAGAATATTTTATCATAAGTAAAAATATATTAACATATATGTTCAGTGATACAGTGACTACTCTGTATTCTGATCACTAAGACTGTTATTTTCCCTTTATTTACTAGTGCAAAAATTATAATACAAAATGCATGTCTGTTAAGGGATGAGTAATTCATGAGGTAAATATTTTTCAGCTCTCATATAGCATGGCATTACTATAAAACATGATTTCTTTAAATTGTGCAGTGTTATTTCATCTTCAGAAACCCTGACACTTTCCAGAGAAACCCTGACACTTTCCAGAAGGAGGACACCAAGAGACTGGCTGGTTTTTAGAGATCAGCAGCTGGACAAATTAAAAACATTACTCTAAGGACTAGTGTGACTCCCAGAGAGCAGGTAGAGAAGGTCTATTTGTTAAACAACAAAAGCCCAATGCTGGAAACTCTCCACAATCACTAACACGTGTTGTTCAAGTGACCTCCCTCCTCAGGGCCAGCAGTCGATTCCTGCATGTTGAGCAGGGAAGTGCCACTGAAGATGCCTGAGCACAGCTCTGCTGAAGCAAACTAATGAGGGCAGTGGGCATGCCCTGAGAGCCAGGTGCTGTTCTTGAGCTCAGCATGCAATTTCCTGGGAACTAGCTTATTCATCCAGTACTCACCAGTGCCTGCCCAGAGCTGGCAAGGTTCAATTACGAAATGCTTTTTTATTGAAATGCCATCTTATGAAAAAGTTCTTCTCATGAAATTAGTATAAAGTGGATATCCCATCCATGAGGAATAGCAAAGGAAATAATACATTAACAGCTACAGTATACACAGCACTCTCCACTGATACGAACATACTACCTGTGGTAATCTTTTCTTCCCTTTTACTGTTTATTTTATGGGTGACAAGTCTATCTGTGATAAGTGGAAAAGGTGAATTTGATATCTGAATTTACAGATTATGAGAATTAAAGACTTCAGGATTTGATACTGATATGTTAACCCTTGCCAAGAGCAAAGAAACAGATGCATTATTGGAAAAAGAGGTAGTATAGTTCAGTAACCAGCTTTGCTACCAGGGAAAATAGGTGACTGCAGTTTCTACACAGGATATCTGTGGTTTTACCAAGGCCAGGATTCTTTGGGGATGAAACTGCCTTCCCCTTCGAAGATTTCTGAGTAAAGCAGCCTAATTTCTTTCAGGCTTGCAAAGCAAAAGCTACAGATTAGAAGGGACGACAGAACAGCAACTATGAAAATGATGCTTAAAGCATCCTCCTAAAACCCTTTCTTATTGAAAACTACCATTAGAACAGTTTTAATTTTAAGCTTAACCCTCTGCTACATAGCAACATGGTCATCACTACTAGGATGTACTTACAGTGCTGGTTTTGTTTCCAGTGTTCAGTGGTCAAAGATTACATAGGACAGTAAGTCAACAACAGTTTATTTGCTGGGCTCCCACATTTTTGAGTCAACTGACTACCTCTGTACAAGTACCACAGCAACCTTCTCATGCTTAAAATAACTGTGTGTAATTAAAAGTATGTAGGAGCCTCAACTGATTTCCCACTTAAAATCATCACCACCAACTTCCATTTGGCTGTTGAATAAACAGCTAAAGACAAAAGTCAACGTCTTGTGTAGCTTTCTTTTCTTGTTGTCTTTAAATCATGAGCGGCCCAAACTAACAAAACAAATATCTCATTGATTCATCCATGAAAAACCTCCGTTACATAGCAATAATACAAATACAGAGCTACACTGCAATTGCTGAAGACTGTGTAAAGAATCTAAACTGTATACTGAGAGGCACATAAGATTATCTTTCCAACAGCAATCTAACCTCAATTTGCTTTTTTTATATTCTTTTCATACTAAGTCACCACACCAAAAATCACACACATCACATCGTAAACACAAAGTATTTGCAGGGTTTTAAAACATTCAATAGAAAATTTATCTTCCCCATTACGGATGCCATATCCTAAGATGAGAGTACTGAAAATACTCTAAGTTAATCATATGGAACAATGTTCCTACCAGTTGAGCAGGATAAAATAAAAATAAAAAGCTAGGCACATCTCTTCACTCAGAGCTTGGCACAAACTGAGTTTTATATTTTCTTACTGCTTCTTTACACTCAAAGGGTATTAAATTTCCTTGTGCAGAGACTTCTTTTTGCTATGCTTCGGCACAAAGTAAAAATTTTGCTGAAGAAGGTGCATCAGACATAGTGAAAATGCTAACTCTAACTTTTGGGTTAATTCCAGGAAACATAACGCTGTGAAAATTACTCCAAACATAGAAAAGTAAAAGGAAGCACGTGTGAAAAAAATATGGTAATAGTTATTTTGAAAATTGATTCTTAAAGGGAATAGTACTTCGCTTTGACAGAAAGCGTTTTCAGGGAATGGACAGAGGCCACCTTGAACTTCCCTGCACAGCTATATGACCCTTGCCAATCAATAACAATGCTTTATTAATATTTTACTTCAGAAGTGTGAGATAATTCAAACTTTGGCTTTCTTTGTAGGTGTTGCTAAGCAACTTTGCTGCTCGTCTGAGAATTAGTTTTCACTGCAATCTTTCCTTCAAACCAAAGACCTGTGTCACTTAAAACACTCTGCCCTTTGCCAGCGAGGGGCCCAGCAAGTTCTATCCCCCCAACACTTATATTTCCCTTTCCTAATTAAATTTAACAGCGTCTGAAATTCTCTGCTTTACTCACCGTAATCGCTGTCATAAAAGACGATGAATTTCTGCCAGCGGAGCTCAGTGACCAATTTCAGCATAACATCATTGAGGCGGACCGGCGGCCGGGCAGCCAGTGTGTACTCCTCCTCCTCCAGGCTGGGGTTCAGGTGGCAGGCGGTGCGTGGGGAGCCTCCCGTGTTGCGTTGCACAAAGAGATGTGGGATGTGCATGGCATCTGTCAGGGACTGCAGGGCGTTGGCTGAGGCACAACCTGTGGATGTCACCAAGGCTAAGATCCCCAAGGTCATCAGGTCGCAGGCTGCAGAAGACAAAAAATAAAGGTGGGTTAGAGCAGGCTCAGAAATTCCTTTGACTGACTTGCGCATCAGGAAGGGGATGTGACAGGCTTTGCCCTTGCCATTAAGACAGAGTGGAAGAGATTTCTGTTACAGTATCAGCTGAAGCCTTTCAGAGATCATCCTGTATCTTTACAGTAGGCAACTTCAGTCTGTACAGATAAGATTAAGTTGGGGAAAGATAACATTACTGCTGCCATTTCTTCACACCAAAGCCAATCTAAATGGAGATTGTGGCCCTCACTTCAGGGCAGAGACAGGAACCGAACTCCAGATCTTTACAACTCACTTCACTGCTTTCCCCGCTCTGCTGCACGCGCTGTAAGTGGGCTTTGGATAACAAAGAGTAATTTTTGTTCCAAGGATTTGTTTTAAACAACAGAGATTTGAAAGATTTTTAAATTGATGAAGAAACACTCACTGAGTGCCTCTCAGAGCAAGAACAAAAGTGCTCATCAGAAGAAAGGCAATTCAAGAAGGACTAAACAATTATTAGTAACACCGTAGTTCCCTTTAGAAAAATCAGGGAAAGCATGTACCACTGAAAAATAGATATAGATATTTGAGCCTGTTCACTTCCAAGAACGAAGCAAAACCAAGCTCACAGCACAGCCTGGCAGGATGGGCAATGCCAGCAGCAGTGCCCCGCGGCCTGGCCTACTCACACATGGCTTGCTTTTCCTCAGGGTGAGCCCGACTTCAGCTGGGGCTGGAAAAGGTTTTCACCACAGCCCCTAGCTATACCTCATCTGTTACTCTGTCAGAGCTGTGGTACAGCACATCCCAGGAGCTCTCAGCAGCCACAAGCCTTCGCATAGGAGCCCAGTGCTTCTCACCACGTTCCTCCCTTGTAGAGGGCTGGGGGTTTGCTCAGCATTCAGCTTTCTGGGGGAAACAGACTGAGCAGAAATAGAAAAATGAACTATTTTCCTATTTCCAGTTGTTTTAAACAACAGAGTACTGGAAGGGTTCTTTTGTCCTCCCTTTTCTAACATTTTCATTTGTATTACCACTTTCAGAGGTCAAAAAGCCAAAGGAGAAGGAGAGTTTATGAATAATTAATAATAATTAGCTGTTAATTATCAATTAATATAGATTTTTATAAAGTCATGGCAATTGAATGCATAAAACTGCACCTAATACAACCAATGGATCATTTCACCAAATAGCTTCTTAGAGCAGACAGAAAATAAATTTATTTCACTGATATGAGATAACTGAGAAAAACATTTCATCTTCTCTATAAACAGAGTGTTCAACATGTATCCTAATGCAACAGAGAAAAACAAAATACTTTCCAAATTATTTTCTTCATGGTCTTTACAATAAACACGTCAGCTGCATTACCTAAATTTACTCTGTGTTAATTATAGCTATATGAAATCGTACTTTGTTTTTCCTGAGAGCTGACCTGATTTAGCAACAGGGAGGCATTACATTTGCCAAATGGGAGATCCAGGTTTGGGAACAGATTTGATTTCCCAGGCTCCTTGCCAGAGAAAACTGAACATGTCATACAGGTAATTTATTTAGTCACAGCAGGGGAGGGAACAAGAAACAGAGAAGCGGGAACAGAGGGAGAGAACAGCAGAGCTGAGCTACGGACCCCTGTGGAGAGCACCAGCCACTGAGCTTTGCTTTGGTGACAAAAGCAAAGCCCCACAGATCCACGGAAGGAACAGTTTACTTGCACAAACAAGACAGAAGGAGAAAAGAAATAAAGCCCTTCCTTACAGGAGACTACATTCAGAGAGTCACTTATTCATGGAATACAGAACCCATCATCAGTTGCATTACAAGAGAGATCTTCATTCCGAAGGTGACAGTAATCAAAAGCTGCTCGCTTACCAGCAGCAAAAAGATCAGTGGTACAACAGACCACAGCAAATGGCCCCCCATTTCTCTAGGCACAGACTACAGCTGAAATATCTCAGCAAAGACTGCTTTGATTGAGGAATTTCCACAGTGTTTTGCAGATTGTGCCAATGGGATAAAATGAAGAATTAGCTGATCAGCTTTTACATTATGATATTTTGTCAATTGATTGTGTTCTGCCTGAAAGCATATGCTACACAGTAAGTGTTTTTTCCTCTTGCCTTCCTGTTTTCAGATAGTACTGCAAGCAATAAAAATTGGAATGACTAAGGAAAAAAGGTTTCATATTTTCTGAATCATTTTCCTTAGTCAAATTACAGAATGTGAAACCAAACATCATAACTTCAATAGAAGACTTGCATTATATAAAAATACGATGGATTCCAAGAAGTTTAACCTCCACAATCCTCACTGAAGCTAAGAATATGCCTTTAGCACATTTAGAAGAAAAATACTTTCTACATGAGTAGCACAGTGGGGAACAACTACAGAAGTATAATAGACTCTAATTCATTAACTCATTAACTCTCAAGACATCTTGAAATTGCCTAGCAATAGGATGTTCAAAGATTACACAATCTCAGAAGAAAACTGTTGACTTGTTTTTTTTTTAGGATTTCCCCATTTACACTCTGTGGCACAAGAAAATACATGTAATTTTGTTTTACTTCATGCTAGCTATTGATATAGGTTGGTTTGCTTAGCAATAGGTATTCCTACATTAGATTGAGAACCAATATATTACATTAGCAAGAGAAATCGCTAAGTGATAGGTCTAAAACTTTCTGTTTCAACTTTAGTGTGTGAATAATCTTGTTTTCTGCAATAAATTTGCCCTGCAGACATAATAGAACACTTATCTTTTGCCTCAATGATTTTGCCTCACAAGAAGCACTGGTATCACAATAGAATACTTTAATCTTTTGCCTCAAAAGGTGCAAGGACATTTTCTTTAGGTTGCACATACACTTTTTAAAAAGTTGCACACTATGGCCTGATGAGCAACAGAAATTTTCCATAGGCCTCACTGATGAAACTGATAGTGAAAAATGGGGAAGAATAGGTGGGCACTTGACCACCCTAGATACCACTGAGCATGCCCAAAGAGACATTAGCATGTATCTACGAGTCCTTGAAAAGGAATGAATATGCATGCAATGCACTGCATATACACATCTTAATTGTTGAAATGTACAGTGTGAACTCTGGGGAGGGTGCACTTGCTTGTCAAGTCGCTGGTATGCATTGTAAGGAATAAAACAATGCTGCCTTCTAACACTGTAGTGAGAGAGTCTTCTTCCCAGATTTTGGATGACACTACAGATTCTGAGCAACCATTCAGCATCACTCAACATGTGACTGAGTAGATCTATAGTTACGTACCTCAGATATCATTTCAGCAGTACTTCAATGGGATTTCAACTTTTTGCACTCAAATTGCACAAATCCCATCTTTATTTCCTTAAAAGTGCAACAGAAGTTTGAAGCACTGTGGTTCACACAAGTTTATTAGCATAAGGGAGAGATGAATCCAAATGCACTGATTTCTAGTGATATTTTTTTAATTACTAGAGATGTACCACACTTTCATCTAGCAAAGATACTTTCATATTTATTTACCCTGAAGATAATATTCTGAAGTTTCAAGCAATAAAGAAATGATGATTTTTTATTTGAGTTCTACAGATAAAAGAGACAATGTTCTGGCAAACTTGTCTCTAGATTGCAGTGCTATATGAATAGCAATAGTTATTAGTTTCCTGTATTGAATGCCTTCATCACTGTCAGGATGCATTTTAAGAGGATACCACCATCCCACAAACCATACTGTAAGAAATGTGCATGGTAACCTGGTCAAAACATGATCACTACATTTAAAGAATAAATCTGCATTTAAACCATTTGAGTAGATTAAACTATTTAATGATGCTATTGGTCAATGTTCTTACAGTATATAACCTCTCAAACTTATACTTGATTTGTTTCCAAAATTATCAATTAATCCAGTTTTTAATCATCTTAGTGAACTATCTCTGCTAACCTGTTCTTTTGAAGCTCCCTTTCAGAAACTCCCTTTTTCACACCTGCTTGACATTTTTTGTCTTAAATTGCTATTTCTATTACTGAGGAATGGATGAATTCTTTAATCTATTGCATCGTTGTTTGGTTATTAACATCTGCCTTCTCTGTAGTCAGCATCTTTTTTCCAGATTTTGTTAGATGTTATCTTTGTCACGATATTGGCAGAAGTAACAGGTTGATATTTTTGGGGAGCCTTCTTACATCCTTTTCTCTAATTTGACTCTAACATCATAGTGATATATAGTAATTTCTTCCTCATTTGTTGAGTGCATCTCTAACTCTAAACATATTCCATTAAGATCACAAGTGAGACTGCAAGAGCAACTATGATTTTTCATACTGCATCTTATCCCCACTGCTTTTTTCAACATATGGAACTCTTCATGGCACATGAGATAATGCCATAATTCTCCTTTGCTACAACTACTTTTAAGATTTTACTGTTCTACCACTGATTCCTCTATCACCATCCTGTCTCTGAAGACAAATGGACAAAACTGTAAAGTTTGGCATCAGCTTTGTAAGGATATTTGCATTAAGGGCTTCAGCTCAAATCTCCCTGTAATTGAATCCCTCTTTCACTCTGCATGAAATCAAAATGCTCCAAGAGAAACCACTATCCTGCTCCTGGTAACACGACAATATGGATATCTTTCACTCCTCTTTTCCTTTGTTTCCACAGTTATCAACAGCCAGCTGCCACTGATTTCTGATCTAACAAGACATCCTCCTACTGACATTCACACTGCCTCTTCCAACTTCTATGCCTTGGCATCTCTTGCTTCTGTGTATCACTAGAGCTGGTCCTACCCACTTTGGACACCATTAGATAAACCCTCCCTTTTTTTTTTTTCCTTCAATTATTTTCTTCTATTCCAGTTTGACTAACTCTTAAGATCTCATTACTGCACAGCAAATGGAGTATCATTCTAATCAAACAACTTGTGTTTTAAACAATTTCACTGTTTGAAAACCAAGATGTTACTGCTTTTTTTTTTTTTTTTTTTGTCTTAGAAAGATCCTCAAATGAAGGATGAGAACATCAATCAGACACAGCAAAGGAATGGAAATCCAGTCATGCTGCAAACACCTGGTATTTTTGGTGGAGTACTCTGCCATGAAATGATTAACAAAGCTGGCACTTAAGTGTTTTTAATTAAGTTTCAAAGCTACCATCCTGCTGAGATGAAGGACTTTACATTTTTCCCTTAGTACTATCATCTCTGTCACCCTGGCATTTTTCTTGTAGTTTATCTTTGAAAACCAGATGGAATAAAAATAATTTTATTATTAAAAACATCAAATTCAAGGGAACACATGAAATTCCAGGAAAAATATCTTTTGGGATACCAAATCCTAGTATTTCATGCATTATCATCAATTTATGTAATTTATTCTGCTGCAAATCTAACCAAGTAGCCCAGCTAGCAAAATATCACGTGTCACACACAATTAGCTGTTGTATTACTTGTGCATACAAAATTTAATCACCAATTTGATTCATTAGTCAATTTATAAACAAACAGACGCACTTAAAGTTTTGAGTAAAACACTGGTATAGTGAAGAATCAGGAGATAAAAATACATCGGGTCAGGAAGGCGATAAGCTATATCTTTAACCAAGACGTTAAGTGTTCAGGAAACTCATTCATGGAGGTATTTTTAACTTAAATGGAAAAGATCTTTCTGGGAGATTTGTCTGGAGCACTGAGATGAGATAAAAAGGATGACAGGAGAAAAAAGACTGCAGCCCTCCCAGCAGGTGTTTAAAACAAGACAGATGATGACAGTTTCTTCACAAAGAAAAAATGTCAAACAACACTAAACAGGGAAGCGTTTTCATGCATATATAAACAAAAAACCACAAATATTTCTGAAGTAGTACACGAGAAACTTCCATGGTCAAAAGCAAAAATCTACAGCAAATGCAGTCCTGCAGGGAAGAGGCAAGACTATTAGCTATCTACATTCTAATTCTCTTCAAGCCTTAACAGGTATTTAAGATTTAAATGTCTTTGTGCAAATTCACTCTATCAGGCACACAAAATTATAGAATAAACTTATTAATACCACTAAAGATGCTTCTATTAAATGTGTTGATCTACAAAAAAAGATTAACTCATACTATTGATGAATTGAGGACAATATCAAAATCAGCTATGTAAGCACTCAACCTGATGACTCACTAAATTGGTTTCCAAAGCAATGTGTTCTTCCTTAATTCATGTTTGATGGTGTCAGGTTACTCTTCAGCTTCTTTCATTAATTGAGAAAGGCAATTTAAAATAAATTTACATTATTAGCACTTAATGCATGTCATTTTATGCAATTCCTCTTTCTTTGGATACTCAGCAGTAAGAATCTTTCTCTCATTTTTTATGGGCTTTTGCTTCTCTGTATGTTGTACGTTTATAGTATACCTCCCCCTTTTCAAATAACTAAGATTTTATTCTAAAAACCCACACGAAGCTATAGTTACTCGTCACAACAGAATAACTGTTAAGAGAGAGAACAATATAACAAATGTCAGAAGTAAAAATATTTTATGTAGCACTTTGATCACTGTATCACTTCACACGCAGTCAAGTTGAACATTTCTCACTCCACTACACAGACCTTCAATTCAAACAAAATGCACCCTAAAACAAGAAAGCTAATTTAAAATTACTCATGGTGTAACCAAACCAACCAAAATTCCTAATTAGCCAGATTAGACTGTGGGTTTTTGCACATAGCATTTTAAGAAAAATAAGTCTTTCCTCTCTTTCATTTAAGCAGCTGTCCTTCTATATTGGAGACCAGTACCCAGGCACTCCTGACACGATTACACTGGAAGCCACAACAGCAAAGTCTAATGTAGCCTCATCAAAGATCCTGATGTAAATCATGTTCCTGATGTAAATCATGTTGGTCAGATGGATAAGCTTGCTAGACTTCACAAGAACTCAATACAGATACTAAAAATAAATGAACTATGTACTCAACACAGAAGTAGAGCAAACTTCTATGTCTGCCCCCTACAAATCCATGCTCTCAGAGCCCAACATCAAGCAAACATCCCTTTCAGCATTCCTTTCTTAAGGCTGTATTGAGAAGAGTTTACAGGAATTCAGTGCGAGGTTCTCTCCATCTCCAAGCAACCAAGCACACTTTCTCCTGCGAGCTTGTGATCTCAGGAACAGCTCCAAACCTGACATGTCACATTGCCAGAGCATCCCAAGACAAGACGCTGAAACTTTCTGAAGTGCAAATACATGTGATGCAATGTCCTTCGCAAGGGATTGACGAAAGCAATAAAACCGGGCACCACAGTCCAAAATCATGGACTTGCGTGGGCTTACTGAAGCAAAAAGATGTATTTTGTGAAACTGAACCTATAGTATCATCATTAGCATTTATGTGTGGATGAGACACCAACAGAGAGGTACAGGCAGCCACTAACCCCACTGCGGATGAGAAAAGATCAGTGACAAAGTCTTGTAAGCCCATATCTTTGCCTTCAATGAAACTACATAGGAGATAGTATCTACCAGCACTGAAGAAATGAGACCTCCATTTTTTGCTACTTACCTTCCTAATAACTACCAACTAAAACAATTACCTTAGATAACACACTGCAGAAAAAAAAAAAATTAGCACTTAACCTGTTTCTGACTTTTTTTCTCCAAGATGAGAAACTTAGGTGTTTTTCATAGCAACTGAATCTTAGCAACAAGAATGGTAAGTCAGTTGAAGAATATATCTTTTTTTTTTTTTTCCTCTTAGAACAATCTATTATTAATTGTATGGGTATATTCAGCCCTATAGCTGAATACTTCTGTTTCCACTTAAGGAAAAATTCTCAGTAGGCCAGCTCACATCACTAAGCAATCCAAAAAAACAGATCTGCATCACTGCTTACATTCTCTAAGATAATGCTGATTATTTCAGAAGGCCAGCAGCTATAAGAAAAAGATTGAGGAAAAAAACAGTACATGTATGTATTTCTGCGCATGCTAAGTGCACGTGTAGTCAGCATGTCAAAATATCTCCGATAAAGCAATATATAAAAACTGCATCTAAGCAGTAAAGGAAAGCAAGAGATTTAGACATGTTTACAAAAAATTTTCAGAAACAGCATTATTTGATAGCTGCTCTTTTTTTTACTGAAATTCAAGCACTCAGCAGTGTAAACAGAAGAAAGGGGAAGGGGAAGAAAAATGAATTTATATATATATATATATATTCCTCCTCTAACTTCCAACCCAGCCACCCCACTCCCCCAGAGCAAGAACTGCTTGCTGTTCCTCACAGAACCAAAAGGAACATTGGCAGTACAACCTTACTCATGCTGCTTTGGCAATAGGGGAAGCAATATTTTAAAAAAGCTTGCCTACAACTATATGCCTTACTGATATGCTGTGGGCCCATTCTTAGAATCACAGAATGGCCTGGGTTGAAAAGGACCGCAATCATCTAGTTTCAACCCTCTGCTATGTGCAGGGTCACCAACCAGCAGACCAGGCTGCCCAGAGCCACATCCAGCCTGGCCTTGAATGCCTGCAGGGATGGGGCATCCATAGCCTCCTTGGGCAACCTGTGCCAGTGCTTCACCACCCTCTATGTGAAAAGCTTCCTCCTAATATCAAACTTAAACCTCCCCTGGCTCAGTTTAAGACCATTCCCCCTTGTCCTATCACTGTCAATGCATGTTGATAGATCAAATGTGATTTCTTCGGAAAAGATCCCTAGGATGTAGCTCGAGCAATAGCAAGCAGCTACTCTGCATTAACCAAGGAATGCCCTCAGCATATATAAGCTGTCAGAGCTCCCTAACATTACCAAGACTGTCCTTTACCTCTGAATATCAGTTGTGCCTTGTTTCCTCTTTTATCCCCATGTTTCAGCATTTTCAGTAAACAGTTATTACTGGCTTGTACATACATGGAAAGATCACCCACTTTCAGCATGACAGCTGAAAAATGCTTTTGTTTTATAGGAAGTATTTACTCACAAAATTGCATAATTCCTTTCCCTAGAATGCACATTGACTGCAGCAATTGGAGACAAAGTAATCTCCCTGGAAAAGCAAACCAAACCAATTTCAAAGCACAACACCATTTTTTCGTGTCACTATCAGCCTGATAAAACACTAGCTGCCATCCACGAGAAGTTAACAAGGGGGGGGGGCAGGAAGAGAAGATATCTAGACCAGCCTCCTATTGGCTTCTACGCAGTTTAAAATAAGATTCAAAGTGGCGAACAATATGCCATAAAGAAGAAATACAGTTATCAGAACTAGAGTTGTGGCTTTCATTTAGCTTATGGGAGCACGTTAATAGATCTCTTCAGTCTTTAATAATCTCCAATAAAACATTAAAGTCCCTTCATACCAAGTACAGAAGTAAAGCTGCTCTGTGGGCAAAGCGGTTCAGCTCCCGTACAACTGAGTGATGCCACCAAGTGGTGAACAAATGCACCAGTTGTTTTCCAAATATTTTTTTGTTTTTGTTTAATCTTCATTGAAAACATGACTTTCTGTGCAGGAAAGATGCCAGCATGAAGTCAGAACAGGGCATATGTTACTGCTAAAAGTGCACTAAGAGTACAGAGTGAAAGATAACTGATGGCTTTGTTTTACAAACGACAGATCTGATATTGCTCTCTGGCTCCTCCAAAGAGGGTAAGAATCTCAGAGTAAAGCAGCTTTATAGCCAATAATCTACTTTATAGCTGAATTTTGCTTGCCTTTGCACTTGAGTGGATTTCGAAGACTGAGCCAGTAAAGATTTCATCATGTATTTAAAAAGAAAAAAACATTTGGGTTTTTTTTTAGATAGCAATTTAGAAGTGCGAGTCAAGACATGAATTATCCAACCATTTAAATATTAAGTTTTACTAAAAAAAAGAAAAAAAATCAACTAAGTGGTACCTGACACAAAGTCTTCAAAATAACTGCACTCTTCTCAACAAAACTTCATTTCATTAATAATATTTTTCTCCCAGAATTGCAGCTTAACACGAAGTTTGAAACTGAATAAGCATTTCTGGAAATTTTAAATGAAGCACGGTTTTACAGAGCTGCACATTAGTCACAATGGCATTAATACTATTCTAAATCACCAAGTCGAACTGAGCAGCTGACTCCTTTTTTCTGTCCTTCTACATTAGTTCAAGGTAGAATTAACTGCAAACCATCTCAGTTATTTGAGGGGCATACAACTGTTTTCTCCTGAATAGCGCACATTTGACTTCCACTCCCCCAGCAAGTTCTTCAATAACTGTTTTCTTTTGCCCTTCAGCACAGACTAAACTCCATTTTCTCACCCTCTGCTTCTTTCACCTGCTTCTCATTACAGATCATAATGCTATACAAGTATTTTTTCCCACCTTCATTAGCATTCAGCAGGGATGCCCGACTCTGCTGCCTCCTTAGGGGCTGTTCTGCATGTACACGCTGAGCATTATTTTAACGTCAGCGTGGCTCAGGCTCAGTTCCGGCATGCACAAAAGGAAAACACTCTACTGCCATTTACAAAAAGCAGCCAAACGTGGCAGTTTCAGACAAGCTGATAAAACCTCCGAGTTCCTGGCAGTGAGAAACTCATTTGGATTCTGAGCAGTATTGACAAGCAAAGGAACACGTTAGCCCTGCTTGCCCGTCTAATTAGCAGCAAATGATACATATGCACAGAAAGTGCCGAGAGAAACTTCGATTTTCTTTTCTTTTTTTTTTTTTTCTCCACTCTCTCCCATTAAATTGTTCTTCTTCGTATCCTGCCTTATGCTGAAAGCAGGGGGGGGCACACCAGTCTGAGCATCGCAACATTACTCCCAAACCAACTGCAAGAGATTTCTCCATTCCTTCATTGCCCCGGCACACGGTGCACGTGCCGCTCAATGCACACTCCTACTCCCAGAGACAATCCCAAGCAAACCAAAACACTGATATGTGATCCCTTCTCCATAACCCACTTGGCATCGTGCTTCAGGAAAACGCCTACTTCAAAATGACAAACTACCGCAAACATCACAAGGCAGCATTTCACTTCCTCTGACCTAAACTTTACGTGGGAGACTTAGAACTAAGCATCTAGGCATGTACAATACTATCAGAGCTGCTGTGCTATGAGAGGAACTAAGTGTCACAAGTCAGTAAATCCAGAAAAGCTACAGTCACTTCCACACACAGCCAGCAGGCTCCTTACACCACAGGGCAGCCCAAGGAATCCATGCTCTGAAAATGTATCCTTATCATCCTGTTTCTGATGTTTTTCCCCCAGACAGATGTTAAGCCTACCAGCAAAATGGACAGGGCCATTACATAAGCCAAGGAGACACCAGGAAGCAATTTGTGTAGCTGGAGAAGAGTGCTCATAGTGAGGGATCCAACTGCAGCAAACAACATGTATTTATTTGTGCCAACTGCTGAAAGACTTGTAGTGTTTATAGGTCTAGCTGTGAGTCAGTAGTTATTTATAGCATATATTTATTGACAGAATTTAGTGGTTGATTTATTGAAAAATCTCTGCAATGTACCACATCCTTACAATTGCATCCAAAGATTATGCAAATTTTCCAAGCCTAGCAACAGTCTAAAGCCACTCTTTCAGTTTATGAAGTAAACTTGAAAAGGAACACTTTTTTCTTTCCTTACCCATGAAACACATAATGAATGCCAAAATCATTTTTGCTCAATACTCAGAAAAAGATCCACTCCTCACTCAGCACCAGTATTTCCTACATAGAGAAAACAAAACAGAAACAAACAGCATAAAAACCACTTTGCCACTTTCAAATCCCTATGGCCATCCAGAACCACAAAATGGGTGGCAATCTGGTTCGCCTTTTAGCAGTTGCCCAAGAGTAATTTCAGATGCCTCACATGACTTTACGATATCTAACAGAACTGTGTTAAATTATTTGAGCAGCGGTCTGAACTTCCCTCTTTCCCTCAACTCCGCACGAGCCAAATCATGGAAAAACATCAAAAACTACACAATTTCAAGAGATCTCATCTAAATACATGAGATGAGCCAGTTGTTCAAACATATTTAACACCTGATAGCTCTTGCTATAGAGCTTAGGACAGATTTTCAAAACATCTCAACATTTATGCACCTATTGCCCAGAGGCTGCTTGAAGACTAAGCCACTTTCTCGGAAACTCAAATGAGACCTGATCTCTCAAATTTTTGTCTGTACACTTTGATTTTTTTTAAAAAGAAAAAAGAAAGTATCTCCATCTCTGTAGGTGAGCAGATTTATCTGATGCTGTGGACCAACACACATCAGCACAGAAGCTGAACATTTCCTTAATATCATATTATTAAGAAAATTTTAAAACAAATTTGAATGATATCTTGCACCTATTTTTTTGTAGATAAGAGAATCACTTTAAGGAAGACACCATTTTAAAACTAGTAAGTTTTCCTGAAGTTGCACAGGTTTGGTAGAGGTGAGTGCCTTTCCAGCCCAGTGGAAAGCTCAAAGAAAACCAGCTTGAAAGGCAAATCAAGAGTCATCTAGAAGTATCAAGTCACAGTCTCTACTAAAAGAATCATAGAAACCATTAAGGTTGGAAAAGACCTCCAAGATAATCTCGTCCAACCTCAACCCATACCACCATGCCTTCTAATTATGATTCTCCATACCACAACTACACCTTTCTTGAACACCTCCAGGGACAGTGACTGTACCACCTACCTGGGCATCCAATTCCAACACACTGCCAACTCTTTCGAAGAACTTATTCCTAATACCCAACCTGAACCTCCCCTGGCACAACCTGAGGGCATTATCTCTCATCCTAATCACTGTTACTTGGGTGAAGAGGCCAATTCCCACCTCAAAACAACCTCCTTTCAGGGAGCTGTAGAAAGCAATAGGGTCTCACTCTTCTCCAGAGTAAACAGTTTCTGAAGGACTGGAGCACTGCAATGACTGCATGTTTTTAAGAAGCTTTAATTCTCCATTGTTCACCTACTGACTGGGTTCTAGAAACTCACAGAAATATATTCAAAGCACTCAAATCACAACTGCAAAGGAGTCTGTCAATGTAATTCAAGTTTCTGTGAGCTACGCTGAGATTTATTTTTCTTTTAATACATAAACCTTACAATTACCTGCTACCGTGGGCCAGAAATAGAAAACAGGTACATTAAATTCATATTGAAAAAATAATCAGCTTTATAGAAGATTTCATTGAACAGAAATAAACACATTAATATTGTATTTCAGTAGTCTCCTATCCTTCCCCAAATGGGATGCACCACCAATCAGTCCACCTGAACTTCACTTCAAGCTTTCCTAGAATGAAGCTGAAGAAGGAAGAAACAGAGAGGGCAATCTTATGCACAGATTAGTCAGGTTGCTATGGTTAAAGTATCATGCTAACAATTAAAATGTTTTAATAATAAGACAATTGATGATCCTATTATTCTGAAGTATGAGAACTTTCAAAGACATACAATTAATTACAAAGCTTACATCTGTCATTTAAATGAGACAAATAAGATATGTCACGTATATGAAACTAATCACTTATTTAATAGAAAGACTACAGGCTGCACAGTGGAAGAAAAATCCAGAAAGTGAATATGTCAATATATTCAAGCCTAAACGGACTAATCCAGAAGATCTACTATTAAAAGGCCTTTGCTTCCACTGAAAGAGTCTGTTTCATTTCCAGGCTCCTTCAACTTCATCCGATTTTGGTTACTCCATAACTCTTATTATTATTAAATTGAATAATAGAGGACAATTGAGCCCCATGACATCCACGCATAAATGCAATGACACTTGTAATTAGGCACTGCTTAGGGTATGTTACCCATAAATTTTAACTGTTGTTAGGTTTGCATTCATTAAGCCTCATAAAAAAAAAAAAAAAAACCTCCAGATAACTTTTAGTCACACACTAAAACCAAAATAACTTTGCCCCTGTTACCCTCTTGTATGGTTAGGATAAATCACACGTAACACAAAGTGAGCTTCCAGTGCTCTGCAGTAAGAGGAACAGACCCTAGGAAGTAAACACAGATCCTGAGACACTACCACGATGGGACAATTAACAATCAGTATGGAATTTCAATATCACACTTTCCTCAGTCTGTTTCTTCCGGGTGTTATAACATCATTAGATATTACTTGCATGAAGAACTGAATTCTTAAACATAGATGAAAGAAAAATACTTAAACTTGTACTCTAGGTCTTATGCCAAAGAAGTCAGTGCCAAATAACAGCTCCCTTCCTGGACATGCAAAGAGATCAGCGTAAGAGAAGATGCACTTCAAATACAGAAGCAGATAGAGCGGGTCAGAGAATGGTCCTGTATTTAAATATCAATTCTCTTCTTAAATGTTAAAACATAATGAATGATTTATTGGAAAAGTAACGTTGTATATAGAGATACCACTACAACTGAGAGGTTTCATTTATTGATATGCCATCAGCTTCTCACTCAAGGCTTGAATTACATCTGTGCATTAAATATTGGGTCATCCAGATTTTCCGAGACTACACGTTATATCCATGTGCTCAAATCATAGGCCAAGAGAAAAAGCTTCAGAAGCCAAATGTTAAAAAGCTGCAGCAGCTGCAGCCCTCCTGCAATTCCCAAACTGTCTGATGGATTAGGGATGTCTGCAGTGAGAAAAGCACCTCCATTCTTGGACTAATACAAATCAAGTTAGGGTGAGATGCCACAGACAAAAACTATCAGCTACTATGTTAATCTTCCCTACTGGGCAAGGTTTGCTTTTTGTCTTTTTGTTTGTTTGTTTGCTTTTCAGTTATTGCTGCAACACTGCTATGCTTGTTTTGATATATATATATATATTTTTACTGTACATGATCTTTATAAAACCACCATCCCACTCAGGATCAGTTAAAAAGCACAAGCTATATAAACTAGCTAAATTGCTGCTTCTTTTTTCCTTTATTTCCTAACAATTATTGAGTTGGTCATCATACAAAAAGTTGACTGCAGTTCTCAGGCCTGGTGGCACTTCCTCCTCTGGGATCCCGTGCATCTGATTTCTGATAACCTCAACAACTAGTGCTGCGGGTTTCTAAATTTTCCAGAGGCTTTCCAGAAGCGAGCAATTGCCTTCCTGAGGTTAGTTCTCCCGACAAACCATCAAAGTGTACTTTCTGCAAGCTCAGACACAGCTCAGTTTTGCAGACTCAGTGGCTACTATTAAATACCCAAGCTCTCCAATTCACTTACGGTAACTTTTTCTTCGGGATCCAAGATCCAGAACAGGCTATAAATTTTCATTCAAGAAAGTTGACAGTTAAATCTGTGACATCACTTTTGAAGTCATTCCTGACACAGCCCTTTAGCTAGTATAAGAAATTTTATAAAAATAGTAACGAGCTTCCCCGTTTTCAGTCTCTTCAACACATCACCTTCATCTCAGTCTTTATTCTTTCAGATGTAAGTGATATCTTTAGACTGAAGATTTGCCTTTCTCCTTTTTCTTTCCCTCTATTTACTGCCTGAACCATAGAATCACTTCCCACAAGTAACTTTTCCTCTCTCCTTCCTAAAAACGAGCACTGAGAAAAATTGTTTTTATAATTCTTAGTCAGCTTTGTGAGGAACCCTTTGGTCATCAGCTGATTGAAGACCTCACTAAGAACACAACTTTCTGCCTTAAATTTCAGTTTGATCTTTATTCAATGAATTTTTTTTTTCCTTAACAGTAACCAACCCTTTCTCCAAGAGCCTTCCACAATCACAGAAGTTCTGTGGATCTTTCCATTGCTTCCCTTATACTATCACATAAGTAAAAATCTGTCAAAAATAGAAGACAAAAGGAAAGCAGAACAGCCATTTTTGAAGTGGACTTTTTCAGCTGCTGAATGCGTGTTTCTGTACAGAGACTGTGATCTTAGAAATCATACGCTGTAAATAAAACAATTGTGAAGAAAGTTTCAAAAACAATGATTCACAAATCACAAAGCTTTTTCCATAAGAATTTCAAAGCAAAGCAGATGCATTTTCCCCATAAGGTAAATCGATTACTACTGCAGAGTTCCATCACCTTCAGGAAAGTGCTACACTTTGTTTTCCCACTTTCTTTTCTCTCTTATCAAGTACATATTCAAGTACATCTCTTGTTTTTTGGAAAAATAGAATTGAAAGTTTTATGCTGGTTTCAGCAGCCAGAAATTTCTCCCTGTCATACCAGAAATGGCAGATTCAGATTCTTCTCATCACAACCTGAATCACCAAGGTAGGCTTGCGCGTTAGCAGCATACCTAAAGGCCTTAGATTTTTAATTACTAATATTATTTATTAAAAGCCTTATTATTGTCACAGCTTACTCATCTTCTCTTAAATGACATTTTTAAGCCAGGTCTTGGACAACTGAATTTTTTGCAAGGTCTATCGAGTAGCACCTTGGCTTTGAAAGTTCCTGAAATGTTGACAGACAGAAAGGCTCTTCAGTGCAAGTGCACGCTTGTGCCGAATGGTACTTCAGCTTGCACATACTTACACACAGACTACAAACCCTCTACAACCAGTTCTGTAGTTCCAGTCTTCAGCATTTTTTGTAACGTTTATTACATGTATGTCACTCCAAAAGTAATGTCTCTTATTTACTTCCATGAAAATTACAACAGATACAGAGAGCACAATAGCACTTTTTCATAGGGCAAATTCTCAGCTACAAAGCAATAGTTTTCAACAAAGTTATCCCCATTAGTTTGTGCATTTGTGCACCACCCAACGCCTCACTGTGCTGACATCCACTGCTTGGTCTCCATAAACATCCAGCAAGTATTGATGAATGTCAACAGGGACCATTTTTCTCTGCATGGAGGAATTCAGTTCCACAGCTGAGCTTCAAACACAGTTCTATACAAGATGCCAGACTTTTGTCAGACCGCCCGCTCTGCTGCCCTGCCATCACACAGCAACAAAATGTAATAAAATATCAGTGGGAAGATTCATCCTCTACTAGTGCCGTGCCACCAACACCTGCCTCTGATTTCGTGGGTCAACATAATAAAACAGGAGGCATTACTTTTGGAGCAGCCCTCATACACAGTGCTACGAACTGCTTGTATTTAGGACCTGATTCATCTAAATAACTGACTCTTTTGAAGTCAAATGGTATTTATTCCTTCACTATGCTGAAACTATTTTATGCAACCAAGCAAAACTACCTCCTGGATAAGCCATGTCAGCTGGTTTTTCAGAGAGGCCTTTTGTTGGAGTGGCTCTCCATTTTTACATGATAAGCATATTTTGATATAGTTCAAATCTGTATCTTGAGATTACCTATCTAGCAATGACCTTGTACATTTTATTACATTCTAAAATTCCACGGGGATCAGTCTGATTTTACACATATATTTAGACTGATGTGTATTTACTCTGTTTTACAGGAGAAAAGTGATTTTTTCTACTGATAACAGGGTATCTTAGCTGTACAGCCCAAAGCATAATATATTTTTCTCAACCATAGCACCAATGGAGGCAGTTCTAGCTTAAAGCAAGCTTAAAGTTTGGAAGAAATCCATCCCCATCTTGCATGCTTTACATCTTACATCTAGACTTGCCAGGCACAGCCCAAACGCCCAGATGGCCAAGGACAACACCTGCTGTAAGGTCACATTGCTGCCTCTGTTCTTCAGCTTATTGGCTACGACAGAGCATGGCAAAATGCTAAAATGGGCAGCATGACTGGATCCTGACAGCAAAGACTAATCTTCAGGTGTATTTAAGCCCACTTTGATGGTAAAACTGGATAGACAACTATTTTTACTCTTCCACTACAAGCCCTTTACAGCTTAAAAGATGTGACTGTGCGACACAATGAAATCTAATCTTTCTTTTCCTCCCTTAACATTCTCTCAGCCTGCTGCACTTCTGTGAATGCAGATGACCAGACATCGATGTGTTAAAGAGGGGTGGGGGGAAAACAGTGGGATGTTAGGAGCACCTAATCTTTTTTTCCACATTAACTACAGGAAGAGCTGAACTTCTCTGAACATCAAAATTAGATGAGGTTTTTGTGAGCAATGACCAAATATATCAGCTAAACAGTCAAAAAGATTGCAAAACAAAGATTACAAAGATAATACACATGAGATAAAAGGATGTGTGGAGTTATAATACTTCATTAGTTCTCCCCTGAGAATGGCAAGTACCTAAGATTTTAGGCAAAATGCTTCTCAACATCTGTTGGTCATTCACTTATGCTTGGCGAGCTGGCAGGGAATAGGCAGGAACTGAATTAATCCCTCAAAAAATCTTGTGTCTAAGAAGCCTGGAGGTTTAAATTTGACCAGCCAGGTCACCTATGATACAGAAAATCACTTTCTTTACCTTAGAATGATAACTTGAGGGATGAGGTACTCATGTACGTGAGGTACATCTATGAGTCTCATTGATGATCTCTATCACGTCAGACTTTCAGCTAAATTTGGATATTCTAAGCAGAAAGCCTATCCAGCTATTAATTTGCCATTCCCAATTTGATTGCAATGACCTAATGCAACATACATCAAATCTCAAACAACCTTCACAATATCCATATTTTTCCTGAGAAATACACTCTGAATAAGGATCGCTTGTTCACACAAAGTTATGATAGCACTTCACACATACAGTGGATGAGTTGTTCATGTAGATAACATTCAGTCTACAGACTGACTTTAAGATGCACAGAAATGCATAGCAAAAAGAACAACAGTGTTTTCTACTGATGTTCCCAGCTAGGCTCGTCTCTGTTCAGTGTTAATTACAAGCTAGTTTTCATGTTGTGTGGATAAACAATTTTTTACCACTCAGGACAAGTTGCTCACAACTGAAGCAGCCAGACCTCACCAAGCCCCGGGAGCTGACCCAGCAGCGCAGCCTCCAAGCAGCTCCAGGCACCACAAGTGCATGCACAGCCCCATATGAGATGAGCAGGCAAACGTCTGCTTGGGTCTCACGATGCTAATGCACTGGAAAGCAGACACAATACCCCAAGGAAAAGCATTTTGAAATGCGAGCTTTTTGTCTGCGGATCTCTGCTGAAGACATTTAAATATAAAGCTCCACACAACAAATATCAAAAGTTTCACATGAGAAACATATAAAACATTTAAAACAAAATCTAAACAATTCTTACTTTAAATCCAACCCTCTTGATTTCTTATTTTGAAATCTAAATACTTGCAAGGAGAAAGATAACTGTATAATTTTGGTTCTGAAACTGAAAACCAGGGGGAGTTGCTGAAGTGTTCCAATGCTAAGTAGTGCTTGTACTCTCAGCTGGTAGCATGGTGCTACAGCCAAAATGTCTTTTGTATCTGCCCATCCCAGCAGTCCACACCTGTGGATCAGCACTGGGCAGCAAAAACAAACAAACAAACAAAAAAATCAGTAACAGGGGTTCAGTGTCTCTTGTTCTCTCTGAAGCCCCTAAGGAAAATAGCTCATGCAAATGTCATGTTGATTCGCAGTGATGCCTGCATACAGATACATCTCCTATGCACTTCCCATCTTCCCTAAGCATATCAGTCTTGCTAAATGCCTCTCTAGCTCTCACCTACAAGCTTCTGCTTTCTCATACATATATTTGGGACAACACATTACTCACAAGTGCACACAGACTGTTTTCTATCTAACATATGCATACAGCATCTGTTGATGCAGGAAGAGGTACATTCCTTGCGTGCCAGTTTTTAACATGCCTATACAGTAGACTAAACTCCACTGCAAATCCCAGAAGAGGCATGTTTCTCACAGTGCGCTTTGCATTCCCTGGGAGCAGATGTTCAGCTTTACTGCCTTTCTGGGGTGCCTCAGACAGGGCTGCAGGTGCTTGGAGCATCAGCTGGGACCATCATAGGCTCCAACAATGCTTCCCAAGTCGCCAGGTGAGTTTGCCAGACCAGAAGACTTTTGGTCACTCTCCTGTCACCACAAAGCTTTTCCATTCCTCTCTCCCCACTGTGCAACCTGAGCAGGACTCAGGTTGAGCCCCGTGGTTCCTGACCCACATTTGACATCACTCTGAGCCTCAGAGCAGCCAGGAGATCCCATGAGTGTCTCAGTGAAATAACCAGTCTCCACATCTGATACTTGATACACATCATGTGCTACATCAGCCCATAGACGGTTGCTTTTCTCAAGGGTCTGAAGCTGAAAAAATTTTGGCAACTGAATGGTCTCTGTAAACGCTATTTGGGGTGAGCATCAGCTGGCAACCACTTGATTCAGTTGTTTGCTATGAAGAGCTTGGGATCTCACAGGCAAGTTACACAAAGCCTCCAGAATAAAGCATTGCCGGGCTCCCTTCTACACTTTGGTTATGTGCCAGCTAAAACAGTGAATGAATCAAAAAGTTCCCAGCCTCCGCAGTTCAGAAACCCAGTCCAAAAATGGACTACTTTATCAAGAATGCCAACATTTGCCTAGATTAAATGTGACGATAAGCACTTTAAGCTACCTACACAAATTAGGACAAACAAAACTTTTGTTACCTATAGGGTCAATTGGATTTGACTGAGAAAAGTTATTTCTGGTCTCTGCGCATAGATGGGAAAAAACAGAGGCATCACAGATAATTTATGGAGACAAATGTATGATAGCAATGTCTAGCTTCATGAGTAGTGATTTCCTTTTATTTCTTTTCTTTAGATTTTCATGGAGCACTTGCATGAAACACTCAGCAGTATTCTGTTCAAGTGATAAATACAGCATGAAGAGAAATCTGTACTTGTTGTGACAATTCAGGTCCTGCATGGCACAATCACATGTATGAGTAGCACTCTTTTTAGCTACTGAAAGCACAGCACTGCGGATGCTATAAAAATCAAGTGACCAGAAATCTGAATTCCTGTGAACTACTTTTCATGTAAATAACTGCCCATGAATTTCTTGCGCAGTCCAGAATCAGATCTTTTCTGTTTCAAAATATCACACACTTTTGCAATCAATGCACTGAAGGAAAACTTAAGAACAAGATTTCTTTTGAGGCAAAACCTTGGGAGCATTTGGGGACTCCTGCTAGTCTTTTATTGTTCCTCTGTCATAGTTCAATTTTGCAACCAGTATAAGCAAAACCCTCACTGAAGGGAAAGAAAATACTGAATGTAACATACTAGCTGTCTAGGTTTGTTTAGGTCAGTGTCTTTTCCATATCAGTCACTAATACCACATGAGTCTCAGCAAAGCTTATGAAAATCTTATGCAGACATATACAAAATCCAAATTCCCATGTGAGAGTATTCTTCAAAATATCACCAGAGCTTTCGTACTGAAGTATGCGAATTTAATTTCTTTATAATTTCTTAATCCTATCAAACATAGTTGTGGATTTTCTAATTATCCGTACAGGAGTCTAATCCTTAAAAATATAAAAAACAACTACTACTACTAAGCTCCTGAGCTTTCAATGTGTTAATTTGGGGAATTAAACAAATTTTTGCTGGTTTTAAGCCTTGACTCTGCATCCTCTGAAGACGCAGTAACAAAATCTCACTTGCTTTTTCATTATCCGTCTTCCAATTATGAATCCTGTTTTGCACAATAGTTGCAAGGTTCTACTCTTCTCTACATCGATAATCAGCAGTCACTTCTCTCTGATTACCTAACTCTGTTTCCCATATATCTTCACAAACTATGGTCACCAGAAACTAAAGGGGAAACAGGAAGCAGTTGTTACAAGTTTATATTGACCTTTGTCCAGTCACACTTGGCCCTCTTCTCATGAACTGCACTACAGGTGTATAATTCATTACTTCTCCACAGGCACAAGTGCACAAGTCTCAGCACTGCCTTTCACCTGCTATTACAGTGCCCACGCATTTACCTACAGTACTACTGTCCAAAGAACGAGAAAGATATCTAAGAGCCATTACTTTTTCTCTTTGAAGTTAACATTGTAAAACCATCTGTTTAATTGAGTATTGCACTGAACAATTGTATTTTGGCTTCAGTAAAAGCCACAGGCTTTCTAGTAACACTTAAGTGGCACTGCAGCACTCCTATTTTAATGGAATCTCATTCTCAGTATTGCAGCAAAATACCTCATAGCAGTTCCTGGAAAATGTAGCAACCAAAAGAATAATCAAACAGTTATAAAGATACTTTTTCCTCTTCAAACATTAGTAGTGCCAAATCATGCCACCTTCAATGGAGGAGAAAGGCAGAACCAATATAAAACCACAATATAAATCCATATAAAGACTTTGCAATTCATCCACACTGAGCAGCTTACAGCCGCATCAGCTTCTGGAATGTGAGCCAGGTCATTCTGAAGTCACTTGGGTTTTGCTGTATTACAGTGCACTAAGCAGTGCAGGCAAGCTCGCAAGCGGCACACATTTCACATCTGCAAAGTAGGGCAGGAGGTCTGACATCCTGGTTAAGACTCACGTGTTTCTGACACAGAGCCGATGTAGTACTTATTACTTATGCCTGCATCGGTTCCTAAACGCAGATCTTGCAAAATGTGATGGAATTCAAGATTCGGCAGAGCCACCGAAATCACACGACAAATCTCTCTCGTGTCCGAGGAAAACTGTATCACAAAAAAAATGAATGATTCAGTCTTGAAGTAGATCCAGCTTGCTTTTTCTCTGGCCGTGGAATTCATGGGCTGAGGGCACGGGTTAAAAATGCCCTAGGGATATTTCATATTTCTATACAGAATTCTGTACAGAACTTTTCAGCAAGGTTTTCAACCCCGTTATTCAGCTAAGATGGAAGAGGAGGTTATTTCCCCTGGCAATAAAAGTCTCCCCCTTTAAGCACTTCAAAGTAGGATTTAATACTTGAAGCTGGAAATGAGGGTCCTTTCTCATAGCTGAAGCAAGAGCATGCTGCGTACTGCTTGCTGTTGCAATCAGAAGCCTCATGACTCATTTCTTATACCCTCATAAGACACTTCAAATGGAAACGCACTTTCAGGACACGCAAATATCCCTTTTACATGGGAAATGATTTATTAAACCATCATGAACTTTTACAGTGCTATTACTTGTTTTAGAGGAGGTTTTATGTTTCAGTTGGATCGTGACTCTACTGAACTTTTCTGGGGGGGTATTTCTTGCAGTTCAGCAAAGCGTACAGAGATGTGTACATCGCATACCTCAGTATTTTCCTCCAATATATTAACGAAGAATATTAACCGCTAAAATCACAGTTAAAAATGAACTTCAAAGAGATTAAAAAGTCCTTTTTGAACCAAAGAACAAAATCATGGTTTTCATTATTCAGAGTTTTCATTTTACTGCCTCAGCATCCATATCAAACAAGAGCATTGGGTTTACATGTACCACCGAATAAAACAACTGGCAAATAGTGGAAACTGAGCCCTGCCACAGCATCGAGTTCCTGCCCTCAAAAATGAGCATCTCAGAGTTTGCACTGCTGATTTTGTTGCTTGATCTACAAATTATATCTTGGACAAAAGTATTCGCTTACCCCTGAAAAAACAGTTTTCTGTTTGCATCATCTTTGCTGGACTTTCATAATGCCCTTTTAATTTCAGAGACTAAGAACACAATAGAAATTCAAACCTTAGAGCACTTGAGACAGGCCTACCAGTCAGAATCACAAGAAACTTTGACTGGATGAAAATCAGGACGTTTTATGTTATATGTCTCTCTATAGAGCACATATCTACTTTTTATCCACATGCAGCCATGGGACCACAGGCTTTGCCATTTATGCTTAGGACAGATAACTTAAGTATGCTTAGAAAATAGCATTGGTATTCCTCAGTAAGCTACAGCTTGCACGGCCATTTCTTGCAACTATACAAAAAAAAACTGTCTATGATCAGTACCGCAGCTTCTTGTGCTCAGTACAAGTAAGAATATTAAACCTGGAATTCAATCTTTGACATAATTATGGTGTTTGACATAAGGGGAAAAATAAAGTAAAAGCAAACCCTTGTTATAGAGGACATGTCAAATAGTACAAAACGCAGCTACACCAAAAAACACCACCTCTCAGATTTGAACACACCAATAAAATAAAAAAAGGGCCAACGGAAAGCATGTATTCTTTTTGGCTTAACATTTTGGACCAGGTCAGATAGAGCCATTGCTTTGAAAATTCTGGTTCTCAGAGGTATCAAAAAAGTTAATTCACATCACAGGAGACCTTCTGCTCTCCTAGCCCAAAACGCTACAGCAAAGATTTACAAGAAAAAAAAGTTTGTATTGGACAGCAGCAGTGTAGAAAGTGACTTTTACACTGTTTTTTGTGTTTTGTTTTTTTTTTTTTTTAAATACACAGGAATACTCATTATACTCATTAAGAAGCACATACACAAAGTTCAGTTCATCAGCAGAACAGATGAAACTCTTCTTGTAGTTAAGACATAAAATTACCAAAAAATAAATCAGAAAATAAACAACAGCTGCTCCTTAGACCCTACAACAAGTGAAGATAAAGCTGTACACTGCAGAAGAGCCCCACTCCGAACACGGAAAGATCTCTGCTAAAAGGGAGTAAGGAGCCACCTAGCCCAGTACTGCTCTCCTCCTCCCTCCCACCACTCTCATTTTCTTCTTAACTAAATGCTGGTCAGCAGTTCACACTTAAAGGCTCAAGGAAATAAAGCTCATGTTCTGTGACTGTACTGTCCATAGCCTCACAGACGTACCAGTAGCTTTATAAGTTGCAGCAGGTTTCCAAGCAATTTCACTCAGTATTCTACAAAAAAAATACTTTTTATGAAAAGTGGCAAACTTTAAATCTTTATATTTTTACTCTCTTGAATTACAGAATGACTTGGGTTGGAAGGAACCTAAGGGATCAAGTTCCAACCCCTCTGCCACAGGCAGGGCTGCCAGCTGATAAATGAAGTACCAGATCAGACTGCCCAAGGCCCCATTGAACCTGGCGTTGAATACCTCCAGTGATGGGGCATCCACAACTGCTCTGGACACCCAGTTCCAGCACCTCACCACTCTTTCTTTAAAAAATTTTTCCCTGACATCCAATCTAAATCTCCCTTCCTTTACATTAAAACCATTTCCTCTTGTTCTATTGCTACACAAAAAGTTGCTTTCCCTCCTCTTTATAATCTCCCTTTAAAAAGTGGAATGCTGCTATGAGGTCTTCCCACAGCCTTCTCTTTTCCAGGCTGAACAAGCCCAGTTCCTTCAGCCTGTTTTCACAGGAGAGATGCTTCAGACCTTGGATCATCTTAGTGGCCCTCCTCTGGACCCTCTCCAAAAGCTCCACATCATTCCGTGTTGGGGGCACCAACTAGACACAGTACTCCAGATTGGGCCTCATGAAAGCAGAGTAGAAGGGGAAAATCACCTCCATCTCCCTGCTGGCCACCCCTGTTCTGACGGAACTCAGGATACCATTGGCCTTCCAGGCTGCAAGTGCACACTGCTGGCTCATCTTAAGTTTTTCATCAACCAGGACCCCAGAGTCCTTCTCAACAGGGCTACTCTCAAGGATTTCTTCTCCCAGCTGTTATACATATCTGGGATTACCCCAACCCAGGTGCATAAACCTTGCACTTCGCTTTGTTGAACCTCATTAGGTTCATCTTTTGAATTTATCAAGGTCCCTCAGGGGGCAACCCTTCCTCCTGCTGTATCAACCACACTGCTCAGCTTGGTGTCATCAGAAAGTGCAGAGTCTGAGACGATGCAGATCATCTTTTCCAATATGGATTTTGTGGTAATAAGCTCTACAATTTCAAAGTGCCTCTCATGTAAAACTACTTTTGTTCTTTTCCTGTTTTCTCTTGGACACCTCTTAGCTCCTATGGTAAAAAAAAAAAAAAAAAACCAAGTATTTCTCTTTCCCTACTCATATTTCTGTCCTATTCACGATTTAATATACTATTATCATATCTTTTCATACAGTGATCCTAATCTGTTGTGTTTCTCCTCTCTTACAGGCTGTTCTCACAGCTTTACCCATTCTTCCTGTCCTTCTCTGCAATTTTATCAGTTTTACTGTGACCTCTGTGAGATGGGGTCACCAAATCTGCACGCAGAATTTAAGATGCAGACATACACTTGAAAAATGAGGATTTCTGTTTTGTTCCACGTTCCTTTCCTTAGAATCCTGAAGATTTATTTGCTGTTTCTCATGCCACTAAGTATTCAACCAGTGTTTTCAGAGAAATACCTACAATAGATCCAAGCTCTCTTTCTGGAGTGGTAATAGCAGTTCAGGAATTTATTACTGTACATAGATGCATATATATTCTGTGCAGAAACACAGACACAGTGTATCACAGCAGGAAATGCTGCTTGACAGTCTCACAATGCTAAGAAAATAAAATACCCAGAAAAGAATAATCTGTCATTCCACATCAAAATAGCAACTGAAGCGCATGCATCTATCCAACCCTACGTCCAGTTTCTCAAAATGATGATTATCTGTAAAAGTACAAATAAGGAACTCCTTTTTGTTTTTAACAGCCTAGAATCAGGAGCATATGCATTTGCAGATTTGGCCAATGTTCAAAAAGCAGCCACCAAACACACCGCAGGTATGCCCTCACCAGTTAACAGGCAAGTCGCCAAGAAATGCCCTTCCACCAGGCAGCACGGGTATTGCAGGTGGTTGGTCACCTAGCCAGACATCTCTCAGCAAAACAGAAACCGCACCTGAGCTCAAAGAGGTAAATAAACTGTTTTGACAGCTATATGAAGCCTACTTGTGTAGGTACTGCAGGACTAATTTCCAGCCTGAACCAGAGTACCATGAAATCACTGGAAGTTTCTGCATGTAGCACAAGATTTTGAGCTTCAGGCACTTTCAGGGCATCATAAAAAAAAAAAAAAAAAAGCTAGATGAAGCTTATCAGCAAATAAATCTTTTCTTGGTCAGCACAGGCAGGTAATTAGCACATCCCCATGCTGACAGGAGGCTTCTACTTTCAGGCAGCAGAAATATTTTGTGTTACCTTCACGTGTATCTTTAACAAACACCTCTGAACCCAAGAGGGAAACAAGAACACGCACAACAGTAAATGTAACTATGTCTGATAAAACAACCAATGGATACACCAGAGAGAGCAGGATGAATGTTTTTTGTTTTTTGTTTTTTTTTTTTTGTTTTTTTTTTTTGGTACATGGGAAGACAAAGCTTACTCTAGAGAAAAGCAAGACTGTGAAAATTCTTTTAAACCCAAATAACTACAGATAAATACAAATACATTCCCTTAAAAAAATCTGAGCTACATTCAAATTCATCTTCAGAAAACATGCTGAATACCTGTACCTGTCTCAGTGAAATCAAAGAGCACATTATGAAGCACTGAAACTTATTTCCTTGCTAGGTTTTTCTATTTCTGTTTTCTGATTGTCTAGGTGTTTTTTCATTTGCACCCAATTGAGCACTGCTACATCACCAGTTCCTTTGTACTGACCTGCTCATCTGCTGCAATATCTTTTTTGTTTTCCAGTCGGTGATTCCATCTCCAAGCATCTATCATCCTGTTTTGCTGCTTTATTCAATTTTACAAACTTGCCACTGCAAATTATTTGCACAAATGGAGAGTGATTTCTCTTTACATTAGCTCTCCCCTCTGTAGCAGACATGCTCCAACAACACACTTGGCACTGCTGGGGCAAACAGTGCATGGCCGCAGCACAGCAGCAAACGGGAACTAATGAACTTGAGTGCTCATGGAGAACCGCACACTGACAAAAGTAATACTCATTTTACAAGCCACAGGAGACCAAGAAAGCTTACCACAGTCCTAACCATTTCTGCAAAATGTTTCCTTAACATATTTTATAATCTGTACTTACAGCATAAATCTCCCATTCTTCACAGTTAATTTAAAAGAGTGAAGAGAATAAAGAGGGATGTTCCACATTACTTGAAATGAATGAAAAACACCACTGCAGTAGAAGAGACTACAGAGCTCATTTTAAACATCAGCAAGCTGTACAATAACAACAGGATCTAAAGACCAGGCCACATGCAATCTTGTTATTTTCAACTTCTGTTTATCAGCTGAAGCATCCTTATTTAATGGTCATTATACACTCTCTAATTCAAAAAATGTCAGGAAGTTGAATTAATCCTCAGAACTGATACCATCAGAAGGCCTTCTGCTGTGAGCAGCTCGGGGAAAAATGTTTTAGATTCAAGAACACAGCATTTCAGACTTGTTCCATAGGGTTAATTTTGTTGCACTTTCCTACATCTGTTTTGTACATCTTGCACACTTGTTAAGCAGAGCAAAAATTAATTCTCTACCAAATGTAGCTGAAGGCCTGGCAGATACTTATCTCCAGCCAACCTTTCAATGCTGTTTACCATTCATGTTTCAGCTCAAAATACTTCCTGAAATACTTTCATTTGTTTCAGAACCATGAATTGCTCTACACCAAAAGCCCAGGAAAGCCAAATTACTTCTCTGAGCAACATGGTTTGTCTGTTCTTCCTTATTGAAATAGTATCTTGAGAGCATTAGGTTCATCTTGTGTTGGGTCAGCTAAATTCATATCAAAAGAACTGATGACATCTCTCTACTTAGTTCAGCACTATTTCTAAACAAAAAAATGGCAAAAGAGAAGAAAATCCCTTTTCTCCTTTGGGAGCTTCATGTATCATTGACATCTTGTCCACAACAGATTGAAAATGTGGTAATGTTGGACAGTTCTGTTGCTTACAGGTGACATACGCTACACATACAGCCTATGCACTGGTCAGAGGGGCTGGAGCCAGACAGGCTGAAGGATGACTCCTAAATGGCAGTGGCTGAACACTGAACCCCAAGAGCATGGGGTTTATGCTGTGCAGTAAGATGGCAGTCATTTGCAGCTGTGTGGTGCATCATTAACAACGATGTTTTCCAGTAGAGGCTCAGGAGACTGAAGATTCCCCACACTGTAGGGGAATCACTGCAGCACATATCAGTTTGGTTCATGCAGCCACCTTTCCTAGAAGGTTCAACAGGGTCCCAACAAAGCTCGTGGACAGTCTAACACTAGTTTCTTTCTAGTTGAAAGAAATAATGGGAAGGGACTGCTACAACTGTAGAAAAACTTTGAAAATCATATTAAATTCATTTAGGTTAGAGAATCATTCATTTTAGTATCCAAAAGTTCATAGTATTTGGAGTAAGACATCCATGAATACAAGAATAAGAAAATATATAATATTAATATTTATAAGAATAATATTTATAAGAATATATATCATTAATAATTTAGTAGTATTATTTAAAATTGCAGAAAGACTAAGATAAGCTTTTCTGTTCTGAATCAAGTGAACCTTTCTAGTCTTTTAAAACAAGAGAAATTTGTGTCCAGTCATCGTTGTAGCCCTAGATTGAACACTAAGACCTGCTCAGATCCCTTACTGACCACGTACAACTGAGCAGCACACTGTATTCCAAGGCAGTTTACAGTAATGCCATAGTATTAATACTGTTTTTCAATTTACTTCTCCCATAGCTGCCATCAACCATTAGGGCTTATGTTCAGAAGTCAAAAAAGATAATGACCCCTAGTGTTTATTAAACTACAGCACCTCAAAAATACACTCCTTTATTATGCAAGTTCGATACATATCCTACATACCTAGAAACTTGAGTTCCCATCACTTAATACAATTGCCAAACAGAAATGCCTTCAGCAGCATCAGAAAGGTATAGCCAAATGCCACCTCAAGTTCCAAATCCTTAGTTATAATATTCACAGAAATTTTACTCATCATTTGCCTGAAAATAACTTCCCTGTAGATGATGAAATTTCAGATATTTTATAGAATAATAAGAAATGTATAGTTAGAAGTTAACTAATTCTAAGAAAATTTTAAATTTTGTATATTCCTTTCATCAAATCCAAATTTCTTTCTTTTATCTTGTTGATACCAACTATGCTGAGTTACGCAGAACTTGCCATCAGGCCCACAAATAGTCTCACTGACATCGAAGATGGAACTCCACTGAGGTGAGCAGAGATCACAAGTCCATAGCCAGCTCTCACATTTTTAACCAGTTGGTCATAGTTTATTTCTTAATGATTCCTTCCCTTATTTTTCATCAAAAATCATTCACGTTCCATGAAAAATGGAGAAGATGAACATGCTAAGCAGGGTGTAATGCACAGGTAACCATCTCAACAATGAAAGTTAATACTCTCCCATTGTTTCTCAGGATTTATGCATATCTGAACTTCAGATACAGATTAGCTTTGTCTTTCAGTAACATCTGCGTTCATTAGTCAGAGGAAAACTACATAGGTGAGAAAAGCACCAAGTTTACTTTGTCCATAATTAATGTGAACAGAAATTTGAGCATATAGGACGATCAAAGACATCCAAAACCTGACAGAAAAACTCATGTGTTCCCAGAACACATAGTCACAACTTTGCAGGTGTGTATATATTAATTAGAATGCAGCACAGGAAAAAGTCAACTTGAGAAAATATAAAGAGAATTAATACATGCTGACCTTGCCATTTTCTTTGATTTGATTACAAGTACACTGCCAGAGGAAGTCTTCATATATACTACATTTTATTCATATTTATCAAACATCTCCGGAAGAAAAAAACATGTATCCCACAATGCATTTATTCAGAGAGAAAACAAAAACTGGTTTGCCTGTTAAAGAAGGCATGGTGAGCTTTTTTTATTTTATTTTTACTTTTGTTTCTTACTCAATATGTTTATCCGTGCTGTTCAACCGCAATATATTACAGAGCCCCAGTGGCTCTTGTGGTACCTACCATGATTTCAGCTCCTGACAAAACTGTGATCTGACTCTCCCAGACAAGAGCAGGCCATTCCAAAACATGGTTGGATAAGAAACATCTCATCACTGATCTCTACCATGGCCAGATACTGATTTACAGATGAACCATCTGTAGAATCATAGAAATGTTCAAGTTAGAAAAGACCTTAAAGATCATCAAGTCCAACCACAACCTAACCATACTACCCTAACTCTAACAACCCTCTGCTAAGTCACGTCCCTGAGCAGCACATCCAAACCGTTTTTAAACACGTTCAGTTCAGAGATCCTACTTGAATAGAAAGAACTTAGCTAAATTGAAATACCTAAACAGATAACAACAACGAATCTCTAAACAATCTATTTGTTTCTTTGTGCTTTTTGGGGGTTTTTCATCTGAATGAAGTGAGATTATTTTTTTTCTTTTTGTATATATTTCACCAGTGTTCACATTTCTTCATCACTGATAAGCTTTGCAGTGACAACCCAGTTTAGGAGATTTTAAAAATAAGTAAGCTTTACAGATAGAATTTTGTCTTCAAAGTCACCCATTCATTCCTCAGGCTCTTACAAACCATAATCTGCTACGAGATCAAGCTTCTAAGAGCTGTCAGGCAAAGCCTTTGGTGAGTACAAGCACACCTCTCCCAGGAGCCGCCTGCTGGCAGCCCAGACCAGCGCTTCTCTCACACTGGGGAGGCCAGTTGACAACAGGAACATGTTTGGGAACATATTCCCTGAAAAGGTCTACATAGCAAACAACTGCCATACTGAAATGCATAACATCCAAGTGCTGCCCCCCTCATGCTGAAATATCAGCAGCTACTGAGCGGGATGAATAACAATAGAAAATGGATGTTCCTGAAAACATCTCTATTTTCTCAAGAAAAACATCAAGATCTTTCTGAAATTTCTTGAAGAAAATACAATTGTTAGAGGTTATGATATATGTATATGCTGTATCAGTAACACTACAAGGTAGCACCAACAGTGGCATTAGAGAGGTAGGGATTTAATTTTCTTAAAGCATTTTTTGTTTGACTTTAGGCATTTCACCACCTGAATAGCATGTGGCATGCAACGAGGCAGGAGCCAAACACAAAACAAGGATTCACACTCTAAATCAGGGGCTTATTTTCAGGACTGGTCACAAGAGGATTGTATTCTTAGACTTCCACGTAATTATCAGCTTTGGCACCTAGCAATTCTCTATTTGCAATGACTACATCTCCGTGCAACCACTTTTTTTTTCTTTTTTTCTTGCCAGTATATGGATTCCTTTTTGGTTAGTAGGTCTTGGCAGTATTCTTAGGTTGTGGGGTACTTTTGGTTTTGTTTTGTGGGTGCTTATGTACTTGTTTGTGGAGTGTAGGGAATGTTTAATTTGAAGGCTTTTTGGTTTTGTTGTTTTGGAAGATAATGACTGCCTTTAGACCTAACATAGAAAAGCCCCGAAGAAAGCCTTTTCCAGTTTTCAATTAATGTGAGTTAATTAGAAGAGGAAAAATCTATTTCTTACATTTTACTGTAAGCATCTGAGTTTTCTGTAATGTATTATTCTTCCTCCTAGCCAGGATTCAGATCATGCTTTTCAACATTCATCTTCTGTTTCTTATTTTCCACCCATATTCCTATTAATTTTCAGCAGCCCTTTGTGCTATTTAACCATTTTCCTCTGCACTGAAGCTATCACGGTTCAGTACCTCCACAGTTTTCAGTTTATATTCTTTATTTTCTATGTTATTAACAAAGATATTAAACATTAGAACACATACAGCACTATCCCCTGGTTAGGAATTTCCCAGAGCTCCAGCCACTTCCATTTAGCATTATTCTTTGTTTACAGTTGCTCTGCCAGCTCTTAGATCATACAGCAGCATCTCCATCACAATCAATTTGAATCAATTTTTCAAGTAAGATTTTTTGAAACAATAACAAATGCTTTATTAGAATCAAAATATATGATATTCACTGCATTCCTTTCATTCACCAAATTTGCAATTCTATCAGAAAGGTAATCAGGTTTGATATGCTTTCCATGCCATACTTATAACTCTCACATTTTCTGGCCAAAACATACTCACCTCTCTTTTAAAATGCAGAATCGCTGCACTGCACGCAGAGCTGAAGAGAAATAGTTTTTGGTCCCAGAGGTAGAGCAAACTCATTTAAATCTCATCTCCCACATTAGAGAGCTGACCTCTCATTGTGATCCAGCACATACACAAATAAATACAGAGTGATTAAACTGCCTTTGATAAAATTTATACAACATTATGTAGCTCCAAAATCCAAAATGCAGAGCTGTGAGCAATCAACTTCAATATTCACTTGGCTCTGGATCATCTTGATTCTACACAGCAGTTGGGTGCTTTAATGAACATACTCGTCCATTTTTTCTCCCAAAGCCAGATACCATGGCTGCTTCTGAGGTCAGGTTGTGAAAGCATTGTAAGCAAGACTAATCATGGATGGCTGTTCTCATCTGTGGCCTCTCTCATTCTTGGCTCTGAAATGCATGTTATGATGGCTTGGGAATCACCCTCACTCGGCTTGCACCTGGAGGCTCCTTCTTTGATTCAAATTTCAAATATATTAGATACACACTTCTTTTTCAGTATGTATTCTGCACTGCAAAAATGGGAGGCTACAATCATGGAAAAAGGCATAGACCGGCTGCTGTCATGCAGGACTTTGTTCCATACGTATGCCATACATCAGCATAGAGCATCCTACTTTCAAAGAATAAAGCATAAGTTTGTAAGGAAAGTACAAGCCAACACTAATTGCTTCTAAAAAGCAACCAAATTTCTGCATAAGTAAAATAAACTGGGTCGAAAAGTCTCATTAAATGAGACAGATTCCCAGGGGGAATGGACATGTAGATTACTAGGTATAGATTACTATTGTTTTCATGATGTAGTTTTAAATAAAAAATAAGCGAGCTAAGTGATCAATGAGAGTATAGGTCCCTCCAAAGCACTCTGGCTGCTTCTTTTATGGTCACTGGATTCGACATCCTTACCAGGAGAATCACTCAGACCCTCTCATGGGACACAGCTCTCTTGCAAGAATGAAAAACTCAGGCTAAGATGTGCAAAGTCCATCATTATGCACCAGCTGCTCCCTGCAGCAGAATCAGTAGAAGAAAAGTACAGGACAGTATAGTGTACAGTGTGGGAAAACAACTAGAACACTAAAAAGCTCATTGGCGTTAAGTTTAATAAAGATTCATTCCAAGCCCTTGAAAATGAACCTTGCATCAACCACGATGCAATCACTCGCAAACAGTAACTCTCTATAGCATTTTCTTTTGCTAGTACTGCTGTGAATTTCTGAGTGACTATTTTTCCTGTAACACTGCTCGGTAAGACTCACCCTCTCTGAAGGACACATCATAGCAGTAGCACCACACGGACGCAATTGGCACAACATAGCCTTTCACACAAGCACAGGTCCAAATCGTGATGTCAGACTTCTCAGCTCCTTACCCATGGGCTGTTTGACACCACTGCTAGGGATTTCTTTCCTCTGACAGTGCCCAGAAAGCATGCATTGCTCTCAGTACCGCTCCCAAGCCAGAGTGCAGCACAGGGCATCTTGCTCCTGATATTCAAAAGGGACTTCAACTGGCTACTCCAAAATAAGCACACAAGCACTTTCTAAAATAGAAACACGCTGGTCTGTCTCAAGGTTGCAATTCTATTTCTCCTGCTTTTACAACATGCACTGATGATACCTTTAATCTACTCAGTACAAAAGATTAAGAAAAAAACAATAAAATGGATTTCACATGCTTGGCATTGGTATCAGGGTTTAATAGAAGAAAATCTAGGAGCAGAAAATCTTAGTAAACATACTGCTTGTCAAGGAAAAACATTTGCCAGTGATACGCTAGCTGTATGCAGCAAGATTAGTAACATTACAATTTACTTATATTGAATATTGTTGAAATCAGAATGACAATCCCTATTAAACGTAAACACTAAGCAATTATTTCTAAAGGGTTTTAGCTTTCAACTGCCAACAGAGTCTTCTCTTTCATTCTTATTTTTGTTGAGGTACCTCCTTTAATCCTCAGATCAGTAGAGAATGAACTACAGAAAAAACATTTCATGTTTTACATCTGTTGTTCATGCAAAGCGCACAGGATGTAGCAAGCAGGATCAGCATGGGAATAAAGCATCCTGCCAGAGTCAGACTAGACAGTAAATAGAGATTAGTGACTTTTGTGTAGTTCAAGAGCAACTGCATGATTTGTGTATTAGCTCTCCTCTGAGGCATTTATTTTATGTACACAGAAGCTGGAGGACAGCAATGCTCCAGTGTCAGGTATAGCTTGGTTTAGCACTCCAGATACCTGCCAGTGGGCCCCCAAGCTCTTGCTGCCAGCAGGTCTTACATGGAACTGCTTCCCTGCCCTTACTTCTGCACGTCTCACTCTGTTTCAGTGCCAGATACTGGAACTGAAAAGACTTTGGTCACTCAGCTATTCAGTAACACTGACACTCTCCACACTAACCTAGACTTCAAACAAATAAGTTCTAGGGGGTAAATCCACTTCCAAATGCTAAAACTACCTAACTTCTAGAGGGAAAAGAACAATCCACACCAACCCTCCCACCAGTTTCAATGGTACCAAAGTCTTCCAAGAAAGACTACAGGAAAATCCTCTCCCTAGTTCTAGCAGTTCCCCAGCTTTATATGGCCCAGTAACCACTGAGTCTTCGCCCCGTGCCTCTGGTTGGGGTACATATCCATTCACTGCACTGCAAACAAAATCATGCATATTTTGCTTTGTCATCTCAGCTCAGATTTTAGCATCCCAGATTATACCAATAACATCACTTCCAAATCTAACACTTCTGATAATCATTCCACTCTGTAATGCCACTGTATAGCATAACATTTGCATTGTACATGTTGCATCTGAGCTGCTGGCGCTGACGGAAAGCTGCTTTCCACAGAAATAACTTAGAAGTATACTCTGCTAACGCAAATGAATGGAGAGAGACCACACAACAGCATTTAATACTGTGTATGGGAACTGTAATAGTAATACAAACATGAGGAGGAAGAGAAAGCAAAATGCATGCATTGCTGATGCTAAGCAGCAGAATCCTAGCCTGACCAAAACACAAAAAGAGAAGGAGGCCACCACTGCGCCAGGGCTCAGTGGATTGATTTAGTTTCCTTCTGAGCATGTTCTCCCACTAATACATCCTCATTGGCCCTGTGTGGTGCCACAGTTATCACTATAAGCAAAGCCAATAACACCACAGGAAATAATTTCCTGCAGATGACAAAAGCAAGAAGTGAGAGCAGTCTGTAGAATAAGATAGATCCAGACAAATGTAAGGTTTGGGAACTGTTTCAATTAGGGGTGCTTTTTCTGTTGTGTTTAAATTTGTTTTAAGCAATGCTCCACATGGGTAACCTCACATTGCTGTCCGAGATAGAAATGACATATGGCCACTGAGTTATGCCTTATGACAATTTGGCAGTTTCCAATCCTTGTTTCTAATCTTAGAAAAATGCAAGTCATTTTCCTAAGTAGTAGTAGCAGCACTTGGGATTCTAACTAATATTGAAGCGTCTTTCTCCTTTTCCTGTCAGTCTCCTTAGATGTGTAACACACAGCATCTGTCATTAGTTGTCATCGTGTGGGAAGCAAGATATTTGTTTTCATTTCTCCCACTGAACAAATCAGTAGAGGGTGACCTCAGTTTAATTACTGTAGCTCTATGATCAGTTCTAAATGCATTCATCTAAGTAGCTCCATTTTCTACATTGTCTACTTTCTTTTGTCCTGTTCAACTAAGGAAAATGAGGACTAGCTAAAATATCCATAATTTCATTCATCATAAAAAAATAATGGATTTTAATCCAATTAAAAGTGGTATAATGAATCTGCATCTCCCAGGAAAGAATATTGACAGAATCATTAAGGTTGGAAAAGACCTCCAAGATTGTCCACCAACCACAATATTGCCCAATAAGCCAAGTTCCTTAGTATCACATCTCTACATTTCTTGAACACCTCCAGGGACTGTGACACACCACCTCCCTGAGCAGCCTGTTCTGATGCCTCACGCTTCTTTTAGGAAAAAAATTCTTCTCCAATATCCAACCTGAACCTGTCCTCATACAATTTGAGGCCATTCCCTTTTGTCCTGTCACCGTTACCCAGAAAACAACTTTCTCTCAGGTAGTTGTAGTAAGCAATAAGGTCTCCCTTGAGCTTCCTCTAATCCAGACTAAAGAACCCCATTTTCTCAGCCATTCGTCATAAGACCTGGGCTCCAGTCGCCTCAACAGCTTCCCCACAATGTAGCAAGAAAATCACTACTGCCTTTCCATAAGTATTTCTACAATGAGGACAAAGTGGTCCTGTTGAGCCTCATTTTCACCCACATGCTTTTATCCGTTAGATAATACTGTTTTTCCTGGTACTGCACTGATATGTTTACCCTTAAGTCAGTAGAAGTCCAATTTCTTCATAAATGTTCCTCTCATTCTCTATTGTGTCCTTTCATCCCTTCATTCTAAAAGTAGTACTTTAGAGCTCACCACCTTTTTGACTGGACAGATTTATTGTTCCTTGCAAATTCATGTTATACGCTGCAATTTTTTCCTCTTTCTCCAAATGTCAGGCTGACACATGACCTGACTTTCACAGCTCTAACTGCCTTTTCATTTTAAGTGTTTACAGTTTTCTTTTCTGACTCTGGGATCAACGCCCTGCTTGTCCGGCATTATTATAAACTGGGCAGCTTCCTTAGGTTGGCTTTGTTTTAGCATATTACCAATAACAACTGTGTTTTCCAGAATTGGTACCATGCTGTCACACATATGAACCACAATCCATTTTCTTCTTCTCAAGGATGCATTGTTAGAGAATCTCAAACTCAGCAAATTTTTAGATGAGTTTATGATTTTAATTCTTGGTGTCTTACTTTTCAGCCTTCTGTAACAGAACAATTCAGTAGGAAGGGACCTTCAAAGGTCATTGAGCCCAACTGCCTGACCACTCCAGGGCTTACAAAAATTTAAAGCACATTATTAAGGGCATTATTCAAATGCCTTTTGATCACTGACAGACTTGGGGCATCACCTACTCCTCCAGAAAGCCTATTCCAGTGTCCAACCATTTCCATAGTAAAGAAGTTGTTCCTGAAGCCCAGTCTGACTGTCCACTGGCTCAACTTTGTTCATTCCCTTCCTGCAATTGGTTCCCAGGAGCAGAGTCCAGCACCTTTCCTCTGGTTTCCCTGCTCAGAGAGCTGCAGACAGCATGAACACTGTCGCTCAGCCTCCTTTTCTTCATGCTAGCTTTCTTGGCCAAGTTAACCTTAAAAATACTAATAATATGAAGTTTTCATCAAGTTAGTCCTATTCTCATTAAAGTTGGTCTTCTGTCTTACAACACACCTTTTGCTTCAGGTGAAATAAAGTTCGTTCCAAAGTACAGTTGCTTTATACTATACATTTCTAAAGAGGTACAATTCCAAGGAGATATTTACCCTCTTTTTTTTTTTTTGCCCAGTATGCTTATTGAGTGGCTGCAGTCATCACTGAGACCCATGAATCAGTGAGAGACCTGTTCAGTCCCAGAGTTTCTAACTCTAATCTCGATCTGTGTAATCAGCATCACAGTTGAACAAGGCAGTTCACACCAGCTGGCTGCTGCCCAGCACTTTCGAGAGGTTTGGTACTTAACAGGTGATGTGCTGAATATAGCTCAAGCCAAAATCACCAGGAGAAAAATTGAGGGAATTTCCAGAACTAGCAGTCTTCTAGCTACCTTATATACAAAAAATAAGCAAACATAATAAAGTGACTTAGCCATTGAAGGATTTACATTTCCTGTAGAGATGTAGCACAGAAAGTTAATAAGGCAAAAATAATGGGATTTGGATCAATGCTATGGCCCCCAGCAGAGCAGTTACAAAGTACAAACTTCCTTCTTCTCCATCCTGATCTGAGTTTGATATGAGTTGGACTGAAACAGCTGACACCTCCTTCCTGGCACTCAGCCACTCCTGTGAATAGAGCTGTTGATCTCATTACAGTTTCTAGTAATTTATAATAGACACATCAATTGTTATCAGCATTATTTGTGACACTTGGAAAGGAAGTCATGAACTGGAAAGTTGTGGCCTCTAAGCAGCCCCTTCTCCTACAGAAGAGATCCCCTCACATCAGAGTTGGCAAATAGCACTGGACATGGGTACAGCAACACTGACACTGATAGATTCAATTCTGTTTTGATGGCAATCCAAAATCTCTATCAGCAAATTAAATCATGCTAAAGAAATAAATCTACTCTTTTAAGAGGTCGCTTTATAATTAATTATACTCCAGCTTTTAAACCATTTTGCAGAGTGCAGCTCTCTGTAATATAATTATCTCACAAACTGCATTTTACGGCAAATCTGTATTGGGAAGTTTAGTCTGGAATGCCAAAAGTGAGAATACTAACGCAAAGCTCCAGTAGGTGTTTATAACGTGTATAGGAAAAAGCAAGAAATAAAAATTATACAGTCTTGAGACTAAAATTAATGAGACCATAAACAGAAATTAGCAAGCTGGCAGGTCTCTAGTCCAAAAGCAGTGACACAAGCAGTTCTCTCAATGTTAACCTTCGTGCTGACTGCGTCACTACTGGTCTTGTTCAGATGCCTGAATTAATACACCTTGTTTCCCACAACAGAGATCTTCCATGGACCCCTCCAGCCCCGCCATCCCACAAGAATCCTCAGCAGCTCCCAGCACGGCCCTTGTGGTCCCAGAACCCATCACAGCTGGAGGGCACTGCTCAATTAACTAGGGGCATTTCCTTTTCCTATGGGCTGTGGGTACAGGGCGTGGAGAGGTCTATCCACTGAGAGCTAAGCTCAGGACAAGGCACACACACAGGGGCTGGTGCCAGTGTATCTGGCAAGGTAGTTAAAAAACAAGCACTAGTCCCACCCACCAAACCACAGCTCCAGCAACTACCCAGGACTTCAGTAAGAGATTATGTTAAACCTCTGAGAGAAATCCAACAGTCTTCAATGGGAATTCTGTTCCATGTTATGCAAAAAGATCATTCCCTGTTTTGCAATAAAAAGCGAATGCAAAAAAACAAGGCTGAAAATAGATTGTCCTATAGGAAATTATGACGTTCCTGATGGCTTTTTGTAAGTCAGAAGAGTAGGACTCTAAGACTACTAAATCATATTCAGTTCATACCATTACAGAATGGTAGTGTAAAACAGTAAATCAAAATCTCAGACATGAAATATTAACTAAGTTTTTAAAAAATGTATGTTGTAATGAAAAGAAACACAATCGCATTTGAATAATCAATAAAATAGGTATTGTTAGGACAAAAATGAGATCTTTTTTCCTCCAAATACAAACACGCCCACAACAGATGTTTACCAAAATAGCATACAACTTCCTGCCATTGTTTTTCAGGCAGAGAGGCACTGTACAGTTTTAAAAAACCTCAAGGCAATATCCAGATTTCATAGTACTATAATCCACGCACAACACATGAGAGTTTCCACACATTTAAGATGAATGTCATTCAGCTTGACCAAATCCAACCTTGGCATGATCCTCAGAGCCCCTTAAACCGATAGAGCTCTGCACATACAACAAACACAGATTTTTGTTCCCAGTGTGCACCCAGTCAGAGCACCAAGCACAGTATTTACAAGTAGTCCGTAGCAAGAACAACTTGTCATCTCCAACTTCTTGCTTGTCTTCTATATTTTCTGGCTGCCAATTTAAACAACATGCTATGCAGGAAATTTGTGGGCACAACTTTCTTGACAACTGAAACCAAAATGAAATATATCTCAGACATTAACTACACATGAAAACTCGAATTTTATTCCTTCACTGCACAGGTCAAATTTTATACTACTTCCTACCTATATCAAATTCTGCATTTGTGAGAAAATCCTCAGTGAAAAGCAGTATCTAAGGTTCTCTTTATGAATGTTATTAATTCATGGTTGTATCAAATATATTTGAGTCAGAGATCCATCAGAATTAATTCCCCTACTTCCAGTGATCAAGCAGCCAGCTAATGGCATCCTAGAAGTTCTCCAAACATTCTCACATAGGTAAATACTTTTCCCATGTACTCCAATGCAATATATATACACACACAAAGGAGTTCACACTTTGGACAACCAATGAATCTGAGTTAGAATCAGAGAAAGTACCAAGAAACCCAAGTTGTCTCATAACTCACTGAAGCCTCCTGGTTTCCTTCCAACAAACCGAAGGTTGCCTGCAATGTTGAGCCTACCAAACTAAAAGAGAAAATGACTGAACTCTTAAGATCTGATAACAACAAAACAGCCACACGGTTTTCCATTTAAGGAAGGGAGTCTAGAAGGTTTTATAAGCCAATCTATCTCACAATATTTTAATTAGATTGCTCTGGACATGATGTCACGCAGCAAGGCACTGCACAGTTTTGACTCTTTTAGGTTCTATCAATATAATTCAACATCTCTTGTAGGTGTGATTGAGTCGTCTAGCCAGAACAGAGATTTGGTAAAAGTTTGAAAATCATTCTTCAGCTATTCACACTCCATCAGTGATGATGGAGAACTTGTCAGTAAAGACTGCAGAAACATAAATGTGAAACACTTTGTAGCGGCCAGCCCACAAGACACACAGATATCATCTAACAGTACAATTGATACATAGTGCTGTCCGTTCAGTATTAATTCACACTCAACTACTGTCACCAAAATGGCCTGATAAAGCAGTTACGTATCCTATAGCCACAACACCAGTCTTGTGGGACAGCCAGCAGTCCTTGGCCACATCAAAACAGAATCAATCTGTATTAAGGCAGTAATGCCTACTCAGTGGAGACACAGAGTACATATACTGGCAGTTAGCATGAAAAGGATCAGAACCCAGAACTATTTCTATGAGAAGTACTGGGTGCATACATCCCTAATGCTATAAACAAAAACACCACATAGTTTTTAAGTGATGAAGCCGAAGTGTAAGGCTACAGTGGTTTAAAAGAGGTATTTAGAATAACTCAGATGATCGTATCAATTCCACTGATTCCAAAAAAAGAGCAATAGTACAGAAGCATAGTTTCAAAACATAACTTCAGAAAAATACTAACTACAATCGGATTTTATTTTCTGTATTCAAATTTGTTTGAATACATACACTGAGTACTGTCTATTAAAAAGCCCATACAACAATTTTCCAAATATCTCATTTGCAATTTTGTTCTGTCGTTGAGAAATTCAAGCACTGCAGCTGCGAACGCTGTTAAATCTGCCTGCTTTTCGGACCATTTGCAGTTGCACAAAAATACATTAGAGTTGCTGAATTCTTCCAGCCATATTTCTATTAGATTACAGATACTTCTGCTCAGTCCCCCACCTCAATTCTCATTGTTGGGGCTTCAGGTTATGTAATAGGCTGTGATGTAAGACATTAATATGTAATACAAGCAGATATAACATTTAAAAAGGTCTTACCAAAGGTATATAGTCCTGCAGAGGATATTCTCTGGATGCTGTCTGTTCTGTCACCATGTGTGCATAGGTTACACTAGATGTTTGATGAAAACACATAGCTATAAAAAGAAATCTGTACTAACTGTAATCTCTCCTACTCCTTTAATCCCCCAAGATCTTTTTAATAAGCCTTCCCCATAGAAATAGAATAAAATCATATTTTTATGACAAGAAATAGCACATAGTCCTCTATATGAAATGTTAGTAATTATGCATTTCAACAGAGCATTTCTTATTTCTGAACATCCATAAAAGATCAATACACCGGTATTAAAATATATGTTAAAATATATCAGCATCAACAGGAAATCACAGCCTAATATATGATTTACTGCATGAGAATTCTAGTATAGTAACTAACCAAGAAATCAGCTATAGCAAGTCATTAATAACAAAAATCAAATTACCTTGAAACAATTTGAAATTCACTGAATAGCACCAACATTTACTTCTTATGAAAAGTCATAACTCTCTCCATTTCAGGCCTTAGGTAAAACAAAACAAAACAATTCGAAGTTAAACTGAACAAAAGCCCTTTGTATTTAGGAGCAGAATAAACCCCTCCAAAATGAGATACCTCAGCTTTCTGCTTAAGGATCTACCAAGTGCCATAGTGCCACTTTTGTATAACATAATTATTTTACTACATGCTTCACTTTACTAGGGTAAGCAAAAGTAACTCTGAATGCAAAGTGTCCTTTATCCTGCTAGGAGAAAAACCCTCCCATGGGTAGATCCCATTGCTCTACAAGATCTCCCTACCTTTGGGCTAGGCAGCAGCAAGCCCACCTCTCCAAAAAGCAGCGGTTTTTTTTTTTTTTTTTTTTTTTTTTTTTTTTTTTTTTTTTTTTACAGAGATGCCTTTCCATGCCAAAGGAAATTCGGTTTCGGAGAGGACACAATGTAAGAGCAGACTAGGTGAGTTCTTAAAGTCTTGCACCCAGCAGAGCAGGCAGTGCCAGGCAGCAGCACAGCTGGGGGATGTGGAGTAAGGGCTGCATGCCAGCGCTCTGAGCCTCGGTAAGAGACTGAATCCAAAGGATGAGTGTGTGCTAGCTACAGAGAGTGGTAACAAGGAAAACCCTAGCCCTTTCCTGCATCTATTACTTCTCAAAGCCTTTTGAAATCAATATCCAAACAGCAGCTACACATGTAGGAGAATGTTACTGAAGCCCAGAGCTGCAATTCCTTATGCAGTACAAAACCACTGTCCTCTTCCAGAGAAAGATGCAAACCAACGTAGGCACTTCACCTTGAATGGATGTGTCAGAACTAAAAACATCCATGCAGAATGCATCTATTTATTGAACTCTTCTGTACAAATAGCAAAAGTACAAGGAAAATAAGTTAAAATCAGCAGCCTTCCCTCCTGTGGCCTTCTATTTCATTCCTTAAGCAGGTACAATTTAAAAGCTCCCAGAGCTCCAGCTAAATGTCACCCAGGGGGGCATCTTCAGTATGCAAAGCATTCCACAGCAAAACAAGTTTCATATATGTACAATTTGACATTAAGCAGAGAAAAATGGAATGCAGTAAATACATACAAATTAAAGCAAGATTGTAAGACATACTCAGGATTGTTAACTTACCAAACTTCCTTGGTTCAGCAACAAATGAAACATCGGTCTCACAATGGAACTCACTACAAATTATCCAAAAGTTAAGAAGAGCTTAATACAGCCCAGGCAGCTCAAGATTCCAGCATTTCATGTGTTGCCTAGGACCATACGCTACCATAAGATACTCTACCATAAGTAGTCTAATCAAAACAGTCTGCAGAACAGGGACTTATACCCATTCTCTGGTTTTACTGTAAACTCCTCAGCATCATTAGGTAGGAATTAGAAAACAGTATTAGCATAATTATACATATGACCCAAGGTTATCTACAATGGAAAAAAGCAAAAATCCTTCCAAATCAAGCAAGGTTTTGGATCATGTAGTGAATAAGCACATATGTGGATAATCATGAGAAACGTCTATCTCACAGTCACTCCACTAACAGTTTTCCAGTCTCCAACCTCTTTTGTCAGCTTCCCTCACCCTCAGGAACAATCTTTGTTGCCTGCTCTGACTTTATGCAGATTATCTGATAATATCTGAAAAGGACTTCTAAAGATGTTCAACTCATTCACATGAAAAAGTCACTTCTTACCATGGCTTACAGCTCAATTTTTGATGAAAGAGGATCGTGAATAATTCTAACCACACTGAATCTACACATTAATAACTCATGTACATCACTGACTAACCAACCATGTCTGCCTGCAAAAAGAAGCTCTGCAGCACACTATGAAAGTGTGGTTAGCCGGTTCTTACAGCACAACAAAGAATAAGGGCAATCTTGATGACTTCAAAATTAAGAAAAGGGTAAATTCTATCATAATCCTGGTAAATCCTTGGAAACAAAAAAAGTCAGTCAGGTGGTCTGACATTTTTACAAGCGTTTAAAATAACTTTTTTTTCTTTTAATCAAAACAGATTCTGAGCGAATTCACTTGCTAACAGTTGACGCAGAAGAGCTAAGCTTGAGATCCAACTCACGCAGCAAGGGGAGAAATTTGTGGCTTGTTACAAATTGTTGACCCAGTGCACAAAGACTTTATGCACAGTTATCCACATGATTGTTCCTATTTAATACTTGACTTCTCTTCTGAAACTACTAATAGAGTTGTCAGAGTGGCAAGGTTTGTTCAGCTGTCCTGTAAAAAGCTAACAAGCAGTATAAACACCTACTGCATTTTTACAGGCCAACAAACAGCTTATCATGAGATTACAATTAGACTAATGCGATCAAATTCAAAGCAAAGACCTAGAATGGCAAAGGTTCCCTGTCTCATTAGCAGTCTCCTGCAGCAACTCGTTAGTCAACAAACAGTTTGCTTAGCATCCTGTTCCTCAAATAGTTTTGTCACCAAGCAGAGTATTTCCATCAACATTATGTGAGGCTGAAATAACTCAGTGGGGGAGAAACTCAAAAGAAAACAAGGCCAAAGTCAATGGACCCTGAAAAACAGGCTATACGCTTATCACAAATAAAATTCAGTAATTAACGACTTTCCAAGTTTCCATGAAATCCCAATATTTGGTGAAGAGCATTCTATGCCACATTTTAACTTCCTCTGGCATAAGTCATCGTGCTTTAATTAAACACAGAACGCAAATATCATCCCTGGGAGATGATGTCGCTCATTGCCTCTCTTTCCATAAGCCAGTATGGAAACAAATCATCAGAGAAATACAGAGAGACCAGGACAGCTATGCAGTTATGAGGCTGAGCTTCCCAACGACCACTGCAGCAGTCAGCTCCCAAACAGTTCCTGCAGATGAAGTCACTTCAAGCTCGGCTCCCTGCCGGCAAGCAGGAAGCCATCCCTCTCTCTGCTGGTGTCTTCTGGATCAGCAAGCTGCGTTTGCTGGCAAGCACGAGACTGCTTACACACTTGTAATTGCCTTCAACTCCAGGAGAAAAAAAGAACAGAATAAAAAGAATAAAAATCCTTACTTGAATATCTTGTCCACATTGTAGTTCTCTGTGGGACAGCCCCACCAACATTGGGAAACTATAGCAGCTAACCTACATAGTGCAAATAGCAGACAGCTATTCACTCATGTGCTGTTTAGAACTGCCCTTAGTAGACAACTCCATGTAATAACATTTCTGTGTAAAACCGTTTTGCCCAGCGATCAATCACTTCTCTACCGAGAAGCTAAGAAAAATATGGGCACAGTAAGAAAGCAAAAATCATGCTGGTAGAGAAAAACATAATGCTTGAAAATATAATGCCAAGATATTCAATTTATTTTCCTAGTCTATCTCCCCCCAGATCTACCAGTTCAGGAAAGTCAAGACATTTTTACAATAAATGATAAACAGGGATAGGAATGGAACCAAAACCAGGGGTTTAAGTCAATACTTTAATCTAGTAATTCTCAAGTTTCAATTGTGTCCCCTTAAATTCCAAAAGTGATGAAAAACCAAACTCATTCATTTAAAAAAAAAGCTTATTTTTAATAAGTGTTCCTAGACTCCACACTGAAAACACTACTGCTATGTTTACTGTACATGAAGCCAACCAAAATTCTTTCAAGGCTGCTTAAAAAAAAAAAGTACAGCTACCAAACAGTGAAGATCTGCACATCTTAGAAATGTATCTTTTCTGACAACAGCCAGTTCAAATATCATGGTGTAAGTGCATAATACACAACCTACAGTACTGGGAATCCAGTGCTGCAGCCTCTTCTGTCTTGACAAGCAATTTCTGGGGCCTAAGAACATCGTACAATAGCAGTAGTTGTCCTCAGGAGTCTTTCCTGAGAAAGAAGACTGACAGAAGCGTGAAAGGTACAACTCATCCTACAGCCCGCACCCATGGAAAATGGATAAGCTAACAGAGGGCACACATACATTTTTAAATACTTGAAGCATCGTATTCTAATGTGCATTTACTCTTGGTATTGAAAAATGAAGCAAGGAAAACCCACTCCACATATCCGTGCAGCTCTAGACAGACTGCTACTCAGAAGCAGTATTTTATGCTGTAAGCTACCGCATATCTAATTCCCCTGTCATCACCAGGGTTTTTTTTCTTCCAAAGTATTTTTCAGCCAAGTTCTGAGCACTGCCTGAAGTGTCTCAATGCATGAAGCCTCATGTCTTTTCCCTCTGCTCAACATTCCTTTACATCTTTCAGGGGGATCAGCGCCACAAGGTAACTCAGGGTATGACTCTCTGCAGCCATTCCTCAGACTTAGTTAAGCCCTCTGTACTACTCTTTCTTCCAGCAAAACATTTCACTGATGCTGCCAGCTCTTAGCCCCTTAGCTAAGAGAGATACGTGCTACTGCAGGTGTTAAATGGGGAGTGAGAGAAAGACAAGCTCTGCAGGAAATACCTGTTTCACAAGGGAAACTAATTCCTTTAACCAAGGCAAATACTCACAGAACATTAGATATCTTTCAACTTGTGAGAAGAAATAACAAAAATTTCAATTAGATATTGCACGGGGTTCAAAAGTTGAAGAAATCACACATTGTAAGTTTAGCCTTTAGTACAAAAGTCATGAATGTATATCATTAATGATCCTTAGTGACAAATATCTTCACCTAAACTAACAGCGACTCTTCAGAATTTTGTTCAAAGGGCATCAAGAGGAATATCTCACTCAGGCATCTGTGGTTGTGTGCATTCCTTCTCACTGAGGAAGAACATACAGTTTGAGAAAAATACAGAAGAAAGACTCTATGTTTAGTCAGGCACCTCTATGAATGCTAAATAAGGGGGGTGCTCTGAAACCGGTGAAATCCTTGGAATATCCACGCTGGCCATACGGCATACATAGCATCAGCCCAATATTAATGAGGCAGCATTCAACCATCACAGCTTTCTTTAAGAACTAGGCAATAGAACTATTCTTCAGGTCACATTCCTTTTCAAACAAAAAAAATCAGCAAAAATTTCGTTTCTAAAGAAATTAGTTTCTTTGTTTCGCGGCCCCATTCAAAACCTGGCTAATTGATGGGATTGATTTATCAAGGCCTCGATTTAAAGCAAAATATTACTTTTTAAATTTGCGTGTAGTTAACAATAGTGGAAAATGAGCAAAGTTACCTCACTGAATTGCAGCCCTCATCACTGATGGGATTTTGGGCAGTGTTGAACATAAAGCTTTTACAGATTTTAAGACAATTGCAGATAACTGGCTCCCTAGGGCCAGTTGGTAGAAGGAAGACTGGTTAAGATAAAACAAACAAACAACACACAGCAGCATCGTTGTGAGAGAGACTAAATTCACATCCTCTCTCTGAATCCTTTGGCCTCATATAATAATAATGAAAACCTCTGTCCCTCTTTTGGATTCTTTTTCACCTTCCTTGTTTGAGGTATTGTTTCCCTTAACAGCAAAAGAACTGTAAATTATCTGCAAACAAAAATATTTGCTAATGATAATGTTCAAGCACTTTGCTAGTGGAAACAAGCGAGGATCTTCTCCAAGCATGCCCCAAATCCCTTCTGGTTCATAATCAACACAGCTCTGCACTACTGAGTCATCAAGAGGGACCAGTTTTATTTGCAAAATTCAAATGTTGATTCCAAACAACACGGCCTTACTGACATTGGAAACAGACACACTAATTAGGGCAAATAATACTTCAATATCTAACTGGAAGACTATATGCTTTTTCTTACAGATCCTGCCTTAAGATTTCTCCTAACCAAACCAATGGCTGTCCTACACACGTGCAGTTTTTGTACAAATGTCTTCAATCTGGTTTTTTTTTTTGGTTGTTTGGCTTTTTTTAATCACCATTCTACTGCAATGTCCCACTTAATTCTGTTTAAATGCCAAGCACTAAGCTGTGACTGTGAGAAAACTAGAAAAAAGCACCAATCTTAAGTCAGTTTCTGGGGATTTTTTTTAATGCAGTCCCTTGCTAGAATCCAAAGAATAAAGATGGCATGCTGCTAATTAGAACCACTTTGAGCACAGATTATTTTACCTATACAATGTACTTATTCAAATTACGCTGTCAGTTTATGGAGGCCTCTATAGAGAATTACTTAAATTTAGCTGAGAACAACAACAACAAAAAAGCTTTACTTTGGTTTTCATATGTCTTCGGTTTTTAAGTGTGTCCCGAAGTAACCAAAAGTCATAGCTGGAAGATTAAAAAACCATCTTCTTCCCCAGCTGTTTGATTTTTTTCCTACCTGTATAGTATTTCCAACTATTTAGTTTTTTTTACCAAAATAATGAAGGCAGAGCTTCTGCGCTCAGAGGTTTTCATTTCAATAAGCAAGAATAAGCAAGGCAATTTCCATTCAAAATGTATGTTCTGTCATGCTTCCACAAAAGAGAAGAATGTCATTTCTCATTTAACGCAGATGCCAAGTTATCTAGGTTCTTACATCCTTTCGGAAAATCATAAAGCAGTAAAACAGCCTCAGTTTGCTCAGTGCTCAGCAGAGTGAGATTCCTTGTCCAGCCTGAGACCTGTCTGCAAAGTTTAAATGCAAAGCCTGCTCACCTCCTGGTTTTCATTCCCAATTTTAACCTGGCACATACAAGGGCTGCTCCATAACTCTAACACCTCTTGTTTTATTATGTTGGCCCACGATGTCAGAAGTGGATGTTGGTGATAAGGCAGTAGGGGCTGAACCTTCCTACCAATATTTCCTTACATTTTATTGCCACGTGACAGCAGTGGGACAGTCTGACAAAAGGGAATCTGACATGAAAACGTGAATGAAACAAGGAGGTGGAAGTGAAATCTTCCATGTGGAAAAAATGGCACCGCTGACAATTCATTGCTGAATGTTTATGCAGACCCAACAGTGGGTGTTAGGAAAAAATTCTTCTCAGAGTGCTGATGCATTGGCACAGGCTCCCCAGGGAGGTGGTGGAGTCACTGTCCCTGGAGGTGCTCAAGAAAAGACTAGATGTAACATGGGTTAGTGAGCTTGAAGGTGGTGGGTTGATGATGGGACTCAGTGATCTTAGCAGTCGTCTTCAACCTTAAAGATTCTATGATTCTATATTAGCAAAGTAAAGCAGTGGTGCATCACACAACAGTGGGTCACCTCTGCTGGTGCAGATTCTTTTAAGCATGACATTCAGGCGCTTGTTCATTGCTGGCAAAAATGAATAGATAATAGTGGTAATTATGGCAAAAAATAGTTCTTCGTATATGAGAATTTGCTCTCTCAAATAGTGTTATTGTCTTCTTTGTAGCTGTTGAAGTTTCTAAGGAAATAAATAGGAGGCATTATTTTCAGAGAAACCTACATACATTTTCTGAGGTTGCTGCATCTGTTTCTCCCTTTACATTGTTTTCCTCACACAGGGTATTTACAACCCTAAGTTCAGAAAACACTTAAATATATTTAGATACAAGATATGGAGCACTGTTCTTAAGAAATCAAGCTATGTGAAACCAGCTTTGACAGCTGTGTTAAAAACCTTCTCCACCCACTTCTCTTGTTGGAAGAAACAAAACTGATACTGAGGCAAAGTTACAGATTAAAATTTTATGCTGAAATTTATAAGAAAGTTTTTCTTAGAAAACCTCTCCTTTAAACAGCATGAGCAACTTGGCCAAGTGCGATTGCTAAGTTAGTTCGTCTCACGGTGTAAAACTTTAATTTCATTTGCTGCCCTTGTTACTATGACCCTAGCAATATTCCATAAATATTTAGGTAGCTTTCCACCAGCATGCTTCCAGCTTTTGAATACTAATGCTAGCTGTAGCAAAGAAGAAAAGGAATTGCTGTAATGGACCATGGAGCTAGCTGTGAATATCTAACCTGCTGTTTGTCAGAGATCCTGTTTGCTAGAATTAAAGCAGCCATTACTAGCACAAGGGAACCCATCACATTCTTAATGAATTGTGAGGCTGTGTTGGGAAAATAACAGATATCTTTACCTGAGTAACCATTAATGTTGTATCAACTAGAAAAGAAAAATCAATAGCTGTAAAAAGCCTAAGGTCTAAGAACAGGAAAACAAGACTGGCATGCATACAGAAAACCTTACCAGTAAAGAAATCAAAGAGTTTCTGGTTTGTTCTGCATCTCATCACGGTGCATGACAGATTATCAACAACTTTTAAAGTATCCTTTGATATAAGTACAGTCAAGGTACAGGGACCTGACCTTTTACTACCTATATTCCTCTGTTCTGCAACACCCCAAGCTCAGCAGACATCACGGAAAGGTTTTTCCACTCTTGGCAAAGCAGCAGCATGTAATGGTGTGAGAAGCCTTCCCGCTGCCGCAGCCAGAAGAAAGGCAAGCTGGGGATCAAAAGCACAGAACACCCCTTGTTCCCTTGGTCAGCAGATGCAGCATCCACTTTCAGTCTCCAAGGGGACAGGGTCATTCAGTCCATGAAGAGGTATTTTCCTGCCAGCTGCCCAGATCTGTCAGACACAGCAGATGTAGAAGCAATTGTTTGTCCCAGCAATGAGAAGTGCTGAGCATAAGTAACCATTAGCACTGAAAGAAAAGCAGAGGAAAAGCTGCCAAAATTCATCTCTACCTTGCTTCTTGCTTTTGCTAGAACCTTATCTAAGCTTTAGTCACTTTTTGTCTCCACTACTGAAATTACCTTTCAAATTACCTTGTTACACTGCTATGCTTTCAGAACTGCAGCGACAAGTTGGGAACACTGCAGCACAACTCCTCTTGCTCCAGAGAACTCACGTTACCTCATCTCCAAAGTCAGAACTAACATCCTAATTTTAAAGGCCATCTTCTAACTTTTCTTGCAAATTCAAACCTAGCTCCTTACATTCCCCCTTTCTTCTGAATGATCCTTGGAAATAAACAGAGCGGAGATTCAGGTGCTAAGGTGTTGTCTTTTACACCCACTAGAATTCAGTCAGACATTCATTTCTGTGTCTTTAAAATCAATGTAACTAAACGTGTGAATGAATGTCCTCCTGACTCCTACCTTTCTTTATTGCCTGGGCTAAAACATAAAGCCTCTGGCTGATAAAAGTACATAAGCAATGACAAGGCAAGTGTAACATTATATTAAAATCAACAAGTAAAATGAAACCACTTTCTTCACATCACGTTAAGAAGCATTTGTACACATAGAATTTCTCCTCTTCTTTGCAAGTAATAATTACATAGAGCTTGTAGTCTGGCCTGCGCTGTTAGGCTCAGAACTGTCTTGGCTTGGCCAGCCTAAGCTCCCATTACACGCAGCACATTCCTTCCTTTCTGAAAAGCACATATTTGTTTTTCAGATTTAAAAGGGAAAATTTGCTAACTTATCTTCCACACTTGAGTTAGCACGTTTCCATGTCTTAGGGACTATAATTATGAGCTAGAAGATGGTTCCCCAAATCCTGTTGAAAATTCAGGCTGCTCACTTTACAAACCATTACCTGTGCAGACTGCATTGTAAGCGACTCTCTCAAGCCCATCTGCCAAGCACACTGCACAGGGTACTTTTTATTCTCAAAGTTCTGCTGCATGAATAAGGGCGAAGCACACAGCAGAGCTCACAATGAAGAAAATGTAGATCTTTACTATAAATTCCATTCAGCACTGACATAACAAGAACCAATCAGCAGGGTAAATAGTATAAGTAGGTTAGAAACTCCATCTTCTTATTCAGGCAAAGGAACTCTGTTGCCACTGTTACTGGACTATAAGTTCTCTGTTGCAGACAGAGTTTAGCAGTAAATTTATAGTTCTTACTAGGAGGATTTTCACTGAAAGATTTTTTCTTGTGAAATCAAAGGACACTTAGGCACTATTCCTTAGGATTTATTAACTCAGACAAAAAGTACAGCTTCTGAACAGACCAGAGTTTCAGAATACTGAGATGTATTTTCAGAACATAAGCCTCAAATACTCAGCTTAAAATCACCTTGCAACGATACACTTGACTTCCAGTATTTATACTCCAACACCTACTGCTGTCTAGAGGCTAATTCTTTTCCATCTTAATACTGATTCAAGGTTCAAGGGTCTCTAAACTGCAAATAATCTACTTGAGGAAACATACACGCAACTATTAAAAAAATTGATAATCAGTAATAACTCCGTCAAAAGCCATTCTCTTCAAGTACTGCCCATTTAACTGGTTTTCGGAAATTTAATGACATATTATAAAGAGTTAACGGTGACAATTCTTTCACTTTGAAGAGTCTAAGAAGATAGTAGGCATTAGTAAGTGTCAAACCACAGTAGTTTCTTAATGATGTGTCATTCAAAACACTCTGCCCAATTGTTTACTGCTTGTTTGTTTTTCAATCCCTGCTTTCCAAAGTAACCCAGCCATTTTCAGACCCATGCAAAGTTTCTAGCAAAGTATCTGTAATAGAAAACAAGATATCACCATTCAAATGGCATCTCAACCATTTATGCGTCTGGACCCTCTCCCTCCAACATCACAACCTTCTTAAAACCAGAAAACAAATACCAAACATGTATGCACACATGCACCATTAGGCTCTCCTAACTCTCCCCAAACTACAACCAGCCCATTCAGCAGGTACTATGCTCAAGATATTCTGAGCACACGACGTCCCTGTATTAAGCTTTCTTTGAACAAAACCAATCCTACTGTATGCTATCCCTTCCATCAAAACTTCAGCAGTTGTGCTGTTGCTGATGCAGACTGAAAATCCTTTCAGTATCATACTCTAGAGCTCTAAATTGGCAGAGCGAACTGTAAGTGAAACTTGTAAGCAGTAGTACTCAAAAAACAAGCAAGCAAACAAACCACCACAAACATCTACACGTGTACTACAGAGAAAGACCATCTTTCAAGTCAGGTTGCATTTACGCATAACTTGAAGACCACAAACTGATTAAACACTTCATCAACAACATCATCAGACGTGTCAGCAGCCTGGTTGAAGCAGAAGAGCATAACATATAGAAATCCTCACAAAAACCTGCACTTGAAGTACTCCTGTTGGTTCTCTACACAGAATGGGGAAGCCGCATATCTTCCGCTGTGCTAACAAGTTCTGGCTCCAGTAAATGCTTGAAACAAAGTCTCTTTTGCTTATCTCCAGAGACATTTGAAGATAAATTAAGGAGTCCATGCCTAGAGAGCATTAATCTGTACATACTGCTCAACACAGCCTCTCTCAATAAAATTAGAGCTATACCACTAGCTATAACTTTAAATATTGCTAACTATCTCATAGCTGCTGGGCCCTCCTATGACCAGAGCATTGCTATTACTTAGTTTTTCATTGTATGAGTACTTCAGGATTCTTTGGAAATCTAAAAAACACAGCCAACTCTACCCTCTTGTGTAGCACCTCCCAGGTTAGCATCTGTAAATTGGAAAGAGACACGGCTGAGCCTGGCAGCTAGTGCAACATACTTCAGTTAAAAAAAAAATATATATATATATATATACATTATATATATATGATTTACCCAGAACTTTTATTTCATGCTTAGGTCAGGTTGGGCAGACTGTGTTGACTTCATTAAACTCAAGAATAGGATTGCGGTCACAACCAATTCCGCAAACCAATCTTCTAAATTCAGACTTCTGTTTTCTCCCCCATGCTGTCCTTTTCCAGGAAGATCCCCAAATCTTTGGCATCAGAGGCAGAACTACTATGAAAACACACCTGTAGAGATGCAGCAATACAAAGTCAATAAAATACTCACTTAGATGCTTTCAGACTTTTTTTTTTTAAACCAAAAGCTGCTTGAATCTGCACAGAAAATGGAAAAGTCAAACCAAGCACATACACAGCACTCACAAAATGAAGGCAGCTTCCAGCTAATTTACATTTATCATTAATATCATAATTTTAAACTCTGAACCATTGCTGTACTTGACCTTCTCAGTTAACTTCAACATTCAATTTTACTCATAATTGTGTTCTGTAAAGCTGATCTAAACCTTCAAAAGTTTGCTCTTTTTCAGGTTGTTTTTTTCCTTTGTGGTTCTATACAGTCAAATTATATTGAATAGATATTATGACGTGTACTCACATTCTATCAGATACAAGAGAAGCTAAGATTCTATTAAAATGATCTTTTTTCTACAACTTTCAATTTATGCAAAGCTAGAAGTTTGCATTTAAATTCAGCACTTAGATTCCTTATGTCAGCATTTGAATTATTTGAGGTGAGAATTAGGTGTTAAGTCTATTGCTGAATTGCTGCACGTGAGGTCTGCTCCAAAAGTAAATCTTCCTATTTTATTATGTTGACCTGCAGCATCAGAGGTGGATGCTAGTGGTACAGCAGTACAAGTTGAACCTTCCTGCCAATATTCCATTACATGTTGTGGCCATGTGACAGATGCCAGCAGAGAAGCAGTCTGATAAAACGGCATCTGATGTGGAAGAGCATATGAAGCAAAGGTGTAGAATTTAATTCCTCCACGTGGAAAAAACTGCAGTCATGGACATTCATTGATGCTTGCTGAATGTTGAATCTCCATCACTTATGGAGACCAAACAGTGGATGTGAACACTGTGAGGCAGCGGGTGATGTGTTTTAGCAGTGGCAATAGCAAGGTGAAAAACAAGTTATGTTCCTGATGGCCATTCACAACTGTCACACCCTGAAATTAAGAGTGTTTCAATCAGCTCACCCACATGAACCACCAGATTACAGCCAGGGAACTGTGCATGGAGATAAATATCACCTTCAATGCATTGGAAACAATGGTAGCAACATCACAGTATCATAAAGTTTGCGTCATGGAGGTCCTACAGATGCTCACACAGGAACAGAACAGACATCACATTCAAGTTTCTCAGGAGCCATTGAACCAATACAAGGATTAAAGTGACAATTTTTGAATTGTATATTTTTCTGAAGACAAAATGTGGTGTCACCACTACGAGCCCAAATTCCACATAGAAGAAAAAGTTCAAGTCACAGCCCTCAGCAGGTCAAGCAGCATGCAATGTTTTCTAGAACAGGAAAGAAGTAATCCTTCTGAATTTCCTGGAACTGAGACAACAGTTCTGACTGCAACATCACACTATTGACTAAGCCGAAGGCTCAAACTTCCAGAGTCAGACCAGAGAACAGCCATTCTCATGCAACACAGTGATATCAAGTTCCATGCCAGTTAAAAGACCATGGAGTGTAGTGCTAATCTTGGCTGAAGCATCCTACAACAGCCAGTATGTAGTCCAGACTTGGCACCTTCTTACTTTCATCTGTTCAGGCCAATGCAAGATGGACCGCATGGGCAACATTTTCCTAGCAAGGCCATCATCAAAGCAGCTGTGAGACAATGGGTCACTTCCACTGGTGCTGATTTTTATGAGCACAGTATGAAAGCTTTTGTTCATCACTGGCAAAAATGCATAGCAAATGGTGGTGATTATGCTGGAAAAGTATTTTGTAGCTTAGAATTTGCTCAATCAAATAGCATTACTATGATTTTTGTATCTGCTGTAGTTTCTATAGAAATAAGCAGCACTACTTTTGGAGCAACCTACATATTATAAGAATGTATTTTTACTGAAGTAGCTGAGATTTGTAATGGGCTATTCTTCAAGTGTAAGGATTCAGCCTCAAGTATGTTTGAATTAACTACAAAGCAGCCGCACCTGAAAAACAAACAAGGTCAAGCCAGTGGTAGTTCTATTAGTTAAGTCTAATACTTATTATGCAAGATAGAGAAAGTAAGATCAGATTGTCGGAGTATTTTACTGATTAAAACCTGCAGAATGTAACTACCCTGAGATCCTACAGTTATAAGAAATGCAACCAAAACTTAAATCCAGATCTTTACAATACAAGCTTGTTTTCAAGGTGCAAAATGAATTAAAAATGAAGGATAATTGCTTTCTTTGTTTTAAGTATTTGTGTTATAAGAGGCACGATTCACATAGACTTCAAAGCTTTTATTGTTTTTTCCCCTTGGAAGGTTATTCTTATTAATTTTCCTCCCTTGTTTTTGTTTGATTTGTTCTGTTATGGATTGAATTCAGTGCTGAGAAACAAATTTAATTATTTTGTGTTTGTTTTAATCAGGCCTAAATCTCACTTTATAAATTTAATATAATACATATACAGATCACACGCCTTAGCTGAATGCACATACAGAAAAAGCGGCCAACTCTCCAGGTACCCACATGCCTGAAAGGCCATAATCTGTCCCACTTTACGCAGGCAGAGGCACTCGATTCCAACCCTGAGGAGACAGATCACAGATAAATGCAAGACAAGGGAATCTGCATCTCTGTTTCTGCTTAGGGTAGAAGGAATCTTCCCTTTGCCCCTGAAATGGGGCTGCAGGATCATACCCAGACAGGGGTGGTCAATGGCTCCACGTCTGGATGGAAATCCAGTGACAAGTTATATGCCTCAAGGGTCAGTGCTGGGGCTAATACTCCTTAGTATCTTCATCAGTGACATTGACAGTGGAGTGGAGCACACACTCAGCCAGTCTGCTGATGTCACCAAGCTGCGGGGTGCGGACAATGCACCAGAGGGACAAGATGGCAGCCAGATGAAGACAGGCTTGAACAGTGGGCCCAGGTGAGACTCATGAGGTTCAACAAATCCAAATGCAAGACCTTGTACCTGTGTCAAGGCAGTCCTCACTACCAATACAAGCTGGAAGATGATAGGATTGAGAGCAGCCCTGCCAAAAAATACCTGGGATACTGGTGGGTGGAAAACTAGACATGAGGCAGCAATGAATGCCCTCGCAGCCTAGAAAGCCAACAGCATCCTGGGCTGGAAGGTCCCTTACAACTTTAAGGATTCTGTGATTCTATGAAGTGCCCCTAAGCAATCGATAAGAGGTTCTGGGGACGGATAGAGGAGAACGTTTCTAGTACTTGAGAGGAACTCATAAGCAGGACTGACTTTTTACACGGGCAGATCATGATAGGACAAGGGAGAATGACTTTAAACTAAAAGAGGGAAGACTTAGATTAGCTGTTAGGAAGAAATCTTTTACTCAGAGCAGTGAGGAACTGGAACAGGTTTTCTCAAGGAGGCTGAGGTTGCCCCATCCCTGGAGGCATTCAAGGCCTTATGGGTTGGGGTCCTGGGCAGCCTGATCTGGTGGTTGACAACCCTGCCCATGGCAGGACGGTAGGAACTAGGTGATCTTTTAAGGTTCCTTCCAACCCAAGTCTCCCTACAATTCTGGGATAAGCCTGTAGCAGTCTCACAATGGCATAAAGAATTGCACTTCTCATTTAAAACATCTGTAAATATATATATATACACACATACATATATAAACATACACTTGTTAGAGTAGTAGATCTACATCGCAATGTTTCACCACAGACTGAGGTCACTGCTACTGCTGGCCATGGCTCCAAGATACCACAGGCCTTGTTGCAAGAACATCCCACACTATTAGCAGGATGCTGCCTACACACACAGACGCACAATGGGAAGGAAGAATACAGTCAAGCATCAGCACGTTTTCCTCCAGACTCACACAAAGCCATCTTGAGTCTCCAACCTTCCACAGCCCCGCAGGTTGCTTCTTTATTTGCTACATGCATCAGTGCAGGAATAGTTTAAGATTCAGAATGATCGTGCTTTACATCTACCTTTATTCATATAAGAATTAAACAAGGCTGAAGACCAGCCTTTAATGGAAGGCATATATCATACCTTTGCATCAAGTTTGAACTCTCCTAATAAAAGCTTCAAATATCACTTAATTTACTTTCCACCCCTAAGGTATTTATGCTCAGCTTTAGAGCCTCTTCTACAGTCTTTAATTCTGACTTACCTGTATGAGTACAGCTTTCTTGATATTCCTGGATAGGAGTTTCAGAATTCAAGGAAGTTGAAATAGATGCTTTCAGATTGTGAAAAATACTTAAAATCAATATTCAGCTACATTTTCCAAAAATACCTGTCACTGTACCAATGCAAATCACTCTGTCCTGAATTAGTCTTTTATCATATTCATACAAGTTATTTGTTTTATAGACTTGAAATCCCTTTGTGGTGGATTTTATTATTTACTCTTCATTCCATTACCACTGTTATGTCCTTGGAAATCCCCATGGCACTAGTTGTGATTTTTTTTCCTGTTATCTATTTCAACAAGACAAGATTTTTCCTGTATCTCTTGAAAACAACAATGTTGTGGACACAGGAAGGCTTGTGGTGTACACAAGACTTAAACAACGAAGGAATAACTGAGCACTGAACAAAAGGTTTAGCTAAAATACTCAAATTCATGGCTTTAATAAGCATGTAAACGAAGTCAGCAACTTGGATTTACAATCAGCTTCAAACAGCAACAAAGGCAGCATGCTGTGCTCTGCCATGACATTTACCTCTCTTACAATTTAAACCTAGATACATTTGAGTGGCTTTGCACTGAAGAGCTGGTAGGGATCAGGCACATACATCACCCTGATCAAAAGGCAAGCGGTATTTATTGTTGCCAATTGACTTCAGGAGATAATGAATAATATTATTTCTGCATGAAATTTGAAATTAACTGCAAACTCATAAACAACGGTTGTTTTTCATTTGTTTGTTTTCAATGTGTCTTTGTGATAAGAAGGACTTATAATAAAGGGTTGTTAAACTATCAATTAAAGGTCCCATGTGGCATTCATTGTTCAATGGCAAAATCATCTCAATTTTTAAAGTGCAAATAAAATCATAATTAAGGAAGAAAGACCTTTCTACAAGTTTTTTTCTGGCTATACCGCTACAGTACTCTCTTCAAAAACCTACTGGAGATGTTCACACTGGGCAGACTTGGGTCTAACCACCGCAAACATTAAGCTCACAAACAGATTATTGAATTCAGCTAACAACTACATTAATTTTGCTTTTTAGGTGCACTTTTATTTTCTAAGCACACGGAAAGCTTGTGTTAAAGAAACATTAGAAGTTACGGCATTCAATTCAGTGTTTCCTGCTATCTCCTCACAAGGAACGTGGCCTGCCATAATTCTAATTCAAAGCACAGAAACAGCCTGCATTCCCCTCTGTTCAATTTACCTCATTAAACAAAGGGTAGATTTAACTCCAAAAAATTTCACCATCACCATGAACAGAGAACAGCTGAAATTACCTCTCTGAACTGTAAAACGTTACGAGAAAAATCCAATCCAACATGTTACTCCTCAAGATCAAGTCAGTTTAAATTCTCAGAGACAGAATGGCTGAGTGTCAGGTGGCATCAGTGAGGCCAACCTCATCTCAAGCAGGCTGAGTGGCAGCAGGTTACCCGAGGCCACTGGAATACAGCTTCTCCACAGAATTCAGCTACTGCCATGAAAGCCTCTCTTAAGGAGGATAAAGTGCTTCAGTTTATGAAACAGGAAAAAAATCACTTGATTTAATTCTATGAATTCTTCAGAGAGAATTCAGTTTTATGCCGCTATTTTCATTCTCACTAAATTCTTAGTCTTCCCTTGTTAGATATTACGCAACAGTAACACTAGCTTTTTTATTATAAAGCAGTGCATATCTCTGTGGCTGGTAAGTTACACTGACTGTTATGCAATTTATTGCCATAATTAATATAGATTATTTTTCCATAATCAGTGATGCTTCCCAATAGAAGCTATCATTTGACATAAATGGCATAAAAAACCTAGGTATAAAACTAGTTAGTACCTACGTGTACCTCGGTGCTTCACACCATACACACTGCTAGTCTAAGGCTAAGAAGTGGAAAGACGTTTAGATTTTGTACTAGTTTTATCTCTTTTGCTGGAACAGAGATGGGAAATGTTGAAATCTGAAAGCATGCGATATGGGTAGAAATATAAAATCTCAGTGCAGTTATCACATAGTGACAGGATTATATCTAATGATTATATGCAAGTCCCAAGCATCCAAACGATGTGACACGGAATAAAAGTAACTATTTTTCTACACTAAATAAACCATGTAAATGAAACTGGAAAAAAAAATTCTGTTGAACTACTTTGAAGTAGAGAGTGACCACTTACTAGTGAAACTAATGTTGGGTAACAGTCAGTGGTTGGAAAAAAATCCCTGATTTTCTCGGTAAGCAATAGCAAATTAGCTTGTTTTCCTAATCACATCCCCAAAGAAATTAGAATCAGTAATAACTTTTAAAAATGAAATCTAATCATGTTTCTGGGAGTCAGCAATGAACATTTAAAAGGAAGTAACCAGGATACGCTAAAGAAAACTAATAGGAGATACTGATAAAAACAAATGCATAAATGCAAGCTACAAGTGAAGGGCCACATACTTCACTTCAAATGGGACATATGGCTATTGAACACTCTAGAAGTGGCTTAAAGAGCAACAAAGCGTTTCTCAGAGGACTTGAGTCAGTAGAAAAGCAATTGCCTGTTAAGGACAATAATGGTTCAGATGTTCTATCCATGACTTGTCTGATACAGCTTAAACAGGATAGGTACTGTGAATAAGAAATTGTACTTTCTTGTAGCTTAAAATTCACTAAGACACTTTCCTGTTACACTTACCAAGGCATAATTATCGTAAATCTTAATTTCGAGCAAAACTTAAAACTGCAGATTAGACTTAACATGCAGGTCCTTAGCTATAGTACAAGGAGATACTCTCAAGAGCGGTTCCAAAAATGAATGATCTGTACAAATGGAAAAGCTCTTTTCACATTTTGCACTACTAAAGACACTTGGAATTTGAACATATTGCCCTGTGAAACACTGCTGTTAGGTAACTTGATTGAGATGATATTTACTGAAGCTGTAAGTCACACGAGTTGGGCTAATGAGGCATTCATGTACATTTAATACCCATACTGACCAAAATTGTAACATAGTTCATAGTGCATCCGGAGGATATACCTTTTCATTCTCAGAGATCTTCTTGATTTACCTCAGGAACATACTTAAGTTTACAGATTTAGAAGTAGTAGCAGTTGCTGAAGTTTTCAAGTTTGGTTCCTTAGAAAAAAATTGAGTTCAATTTGATCCAACTCAGTGATTCCATTTAATTTTTAAATTGCATGTCTGTATAAAATATAAAAATGATTTACAATATTCACAAAAACCGCTCTGAACTATCACCTTCATTTCCTAACCATTTCTTAATCTATTCCATAGATACATTTCAAACATCCATACAAATATAACAAAAAGCACACTTCAAAAAAATTCAGCCTTAAGTCACGTTTTTCTGCAACAAATGGCTTTTCAAGCAGTGAAAGGTGCGTGTAGCACAGCTCTGAAGTTACTGTTGTTACTTACACTAGCTTCAAAATACACACTCCTCTGTGCTGCTGGTCTAGCTCCTATTATTGTTTCTAGGGCAACCCACACTCAGCTTAAGACCATATAGAGGAGCTAGTGTCTGTAGAGACCTCATGCCTGCACCTCAAACAGATGAATATCTTACGTGCTGTGGACTGGCTTTGACTCATTCAGTAGCATTAAGTAGAACACCAAACGTCTATAACAACATTCTCTAATCTCAGAGCCTCTTATGAGCTCTGAGAATTTAACAAGAGAAAGTCAAGAATGAACTCTGGCACTTCTTCCCCCTAAAAAGATAAAGTGAATGAGTTATTTTGATCAATCACCTGGAGGCTATTCCTCACTAGGAGAGAAAGAGATGAGTTTTAATGCAAATAATTGAAGCTGACCAAAGAATTCTACAAACTTAGGTTTATGCGTGCCTCACCTTGACTGTTATGAGCACATGATAATTTACTGACTTCAGAAGTTCACTGAGAAGCAGCTATCCAATAAAGAAAAACCTGGAGATCACAGATGACTCACCTGCCAACTCTTTGAAGCACCAAGTTGTATGATCTGCTAGAGCAAATAAATCCATTTAGTTTCCCAAAAAGATTAAACTGAAGTCAGCAAAAAGCAAAGAGTTACCACTTCATTATTTAACCAAACGCAAGGGTTTGCAAGGCCGTGTTGGAGGTACGGCTACTTGTCTAGATCTGTTCAAACTGATTATACTGAACAACTTTTAAGAACCAATAATATGTCATGTAGAGGAAATCCTGCGAAGTCGTTTATGTCACTGCTAAGAGTAAAATGAAAGGATAACAGATTATTCCAATGAGAATGGGATTACAAACAGAAAATTCCCAAAGACAGAATTCCCAGAGACTGAAGCCAAGGAGAAGCAGACTACTTTCCCATTCGAAGTCACAGATTTCTTTAATTACTCCAGCATTCTCCATAACAATCTCAAAAGCAAAAGGTGGATGCAATACTGCATGAATAGTTCAGATAAATGGTAATCAGTAACTAAAAAGTGAATTAAGATGGTGAAGCCTATTAGTTTGCAGCTGGCTTCTCTGCTCATTGTTCACAAAGACTGTAGCCTGAAGGACAGTAAATCCTACTTATCTTCCAAACACAGCATCCAAATATGTACGTACACACAATTTGAAACTATAGTCAAGCTACACATATTACACAAGATAGAAGAGAATAAAAGAACAAATCTGTTGGTAATTATTTAGCAGAGATTTAGTTACTATGGTGATGGGTTTCCTCCAAGTACCTCAGTCAGAGACACAGCAACACACATTTTGGCTACATATCTTCATTTTTCAATTATGTTCAGAACCATACTCTTGTAGCGAACTACAGAATTATCTTCATTCCCCTCTAATGCTTATAAAACAGACAAAAATAACAACAACATTCAAATAGATTTGATGAGGGAAAATGAAAAGCAAGAAGTTGTGTGCTTGCAGATTGGAAGGCCAATAGCATCCTGGGCTGCACCAAAAGAGATGTGGCCAACAGGGAGAGGAACATGATGGTTCCTCTCTACTCTGCCCTCTGAGGCTCTACTTGGAGTACTGCGTCCAGGCCCAGGCCTGGAGCTCCAAGAATGGATCTGGAAGAGGGCTGTGACAATTCTCAGGAGACTGAAGCACCTCTCTTAAATAAAAAGAAGTTGAAGGAGCTGGGCTTGTTTGGCCTGTAGAAGAGAAGGCTCAAAAGAAACCCCATGGCAGCCTTCCAGTTCTTGACAGGAGCTTATAAAAAGCAATAAAAACAATTTTTTTACATAGTCTGACAGTAACAGAACAAGAAGGACTAGTTTTAAACTAAAAGAGGGAAATAATTAGATTAGATGTTGGGGGAAATTCTTTATTCAGAGAGTGGCAAGACATTGACAGGCTGTGGGTTCCCCATCGCTGGAGGTGTTCAGGTCCAGTTTGGACGGGGCCCTGAGCAACCTGGTCTGATGGTTAGCAACCCTGCCCACAGTAGGGGATCGGAACTGGGATGGTCTGCAAGTTCCCTTTCAACCCAAGCCATTCTATGATCCTATGAGATCATTGTATGTTTTTCTTATGCAGTAAGATACAAGTACTGAGCAAATACACCGTTAAAAGAAACATCAATATGGATGCATTTAGTCACTATCAAATGAAATAAAATTTGTCTCTTGCTTTTACTTTAGTCAACTGAGTACTCATTCTTTGCAATTACACACTGCAAATTCTACTACAAACACTTATTCTGACATGGGTCCAAAACTGTTTTTAAAAGTAGCCCTCCAATTAGAGCTCATCACACGATCCTGCCATAAAGATGATTTGTGCTTCAGATGAGTGCTTTAGTTCCATTCCATCAGGTAGTATGGAGGGCATCTGCAGCCCTGCATGAAGATGACTTTCAGCTAGCCTTAAGGGGGCAGCAGCCAGCTCTAAACAGTCACTTCCTATCACCCTTTTCTAATCTTCTATCTGAAAGTCAGAACAGGGCTCTGAGGTAGGGCTTTTTTTTTTTTTTTTTTGAGTGGGATACAGACACGAACCAGCCATTTGTGCTTCTGGAAATCTCCATAAAAACAAAACAAGTCTGAGAGGCAGCACTTCTCATCTACCCACCAACTTCTATTCTCATCAGACTCTACAGTTATCTCTTTCAGAAGTTCTTGATCTTTGCATTCAAACCCAGGACGGGCAGTAAGTTTCTCTGTTTGGTTGGATTTTTATTTATTTACTTGAAATAGTGGTACTTGCAAACTCCATTTCTTGGTAGTATGACAATGAAGAGGGTTGCCCAATAGTCCAGAAATGTCCATCGTTAAAAGTAATAAAAAGTTACAACACAGCACCTTCCCCGCAGGGACTCAACCATATTTTCTACTCTGGCCACATTTTATGAGGGAATTACTTGTCCTTCACTCACATTTCTTAGAAAATGAGAAAAACAGTGAATGCTCTTCACATGAAGCATCAAGGTCCTGAGCAGCCTCACTGCAGCTGCAAGTGTCAGGCTGCCAAGGCAGAACAGCTCTCTGGATCCAGCTTCTAATATTAGATGGGATTATACTCACTGTATCTACACTCTGCTTTTACTCATCTCATTGAGAGACATTTGGCATCAAAAGCAACATACTAGCTCAAGCATGTGCACATCACCACAACAAACTGGCATATGGCTATTTTCAGATAATCTACATTTGGCATCTGAGGTGAATAATTTTTGAGTACTAGCATCTGACTTTTCTGATACCAAAACGACCGAACTTTGTGTCTGAATCCTCTGGCTGTGACTTTCCAGAGCACTGATTATAACCACAGTCAAAGGTTTCAATTTCTGTAACGAATGAATTTGATCCTGTCCCACCCTCCCCAATTTCTTGCTGAACTCCAAAGCAAAATATAGAAAGACACAGCCCTGTTCTCACTGCTTGAGATAATCTATTCACTTCTCCTTCCTTAGAAAAGCAGTGCTTATTTATGTATTTTTCTAAACCGTGATGAGTAGTAACTCAATAACTGCTAGTAATTGCTTATGTGCTCACATTAATACCTTTTCTTATTTGAGATTATTCTGCAGTAATGTAAGTAGTCAAAACTACATTTAGACAAGCAGTGATAGTGAGTTAGCAGAAAAGGAGAATGGGAGAGGGTAGGAAAAAAGAGTATCCTCGAGGCACCCATATCACACCACAGTAGGGAAGGAAGTGGCCGTGACACAAGTGCTCAGGATCACTCAGAGCAACAGGACAAAACAGCAAACCAGGTAGCTTCTAGCCCCATAACTTTACTTTCAGGAACCCTCTTTCATTTAAATGCTTGTAACCTCAAGTTCATTCTCATGACAAGGCAAACGCTTTCAGCAGACACAAAAGGTTGCACTTCTATTAGACCCAAGAGTAACCACAGCAATTGCACAGTTTTGCTTTCTCTCCCCACTACCCAGATGTGAGGCACCAAATGCAGCTGAGCCACTTTATATCTTCTCTGTATCTGAGCTTTTATCTTTATTGACAAGACCAGTGCAAAGGTTATTACCTAGCACCATCACTGGTTTTATACTGAAGACTCCAAACTAAGCCTGCTGAGACTGTAGTAATTAGTAACCTCACACCATTTCAGAGAAGCCACAAACTCAGCTGATCCAGCTTAACTTCCATTAGTCAGGTTTTTGTTTGTTTGTTTGTTTTGTTTTTTTTTTTTTTTAAACACAAGCATTATGTTGCTCAACTTGAAATAACGGAACCATTTCTGGGTGCTTGGAAAATTGAAGACTGCATTGGTTGGAATTCATTTCACCATTAATTGCAGAATATATGCTTTTTTCAAATTGCATTGACATAACATACATCAGAAAAGGAAGATTTTTTTTTTTCTTTTTAACTCAAAGCTATGAAGTCACCCAAAATGGAAAAGGTACTGTGAACTCCCACTCGCTCTTTCCCCTAAAATACAGTCACACTGGATTAGATATCAACATAGGAGCAATTTTACTTGGAATTTATTCTCTTCACAATTGTAGAGAAAGTAGGTCCTTTGACTGAAGGTAGACAATCAGAAGAATAGCCAGGTCAATGAGCTGTGCTAGTGAGCACTGCAATAAGGATCCTCCAGACATGTGCCTGAAGAAATGAAAAGAAGAACAGCTCATCCTTTTTCTCATCTAATTAGGCAGGGAAAGTGCAGCTCCCAGGAGAAGGGCCAGCAATAACAGGGAGCACAGCTTGGTGGAAGCATTATTGAGCAGCCAAGTCAGGAAACGGCTAGGGTTTGGAAGCCGATTTTACTCAGCTGGACCAAGCTGCCTCCACAACACAGTCCAATCCTCGTTTCAGTCAAGGAAATGCATAAGCTCATTTGGTATCAAGATTCAATTTTTCTTCTATCATTTTACACAGCTAGTTTTGTAACAAGTCACACTTTTTTTTTCCCCTCCCAGAGTTGCTGTAGCCAGCTTATTTGATTTTTCCTATACTTTGCATTTCAAATTGATTTGCAACAACAGAGAGGTTATTGGTTAAAGAAAACACTTCATCCCTTCTAGAACAATGTTCTGAATACAAAGGCGTTTTCTAAACTACTTCTCTTGCGTATTAAATGCCTAATAACTCTATAAAATAATTTCCTGATCACTGGTTGTCATTTGACATCCTGCAACTCAAAAACGACACTTAAAAAAAACACAGCCTTTTGCCTGTCTCAGAAATTTGAAGGAACTTGGCCATGATGGGTTTGCCCAAGACTTACTCCTTTTTCAATTGAGTCAAACAGCACCAATTAAAGGGTTGTTTGTCATTTGACAAGTCACTTTCCAGAAGTTAAACCACATCCTGTAACTGAGGTCTAAATATTCTGTCTTGCTCTGATCAGTCTTAAAGGTCTACTGGTTCAAATTAAAAATAAAAACAAGCTGTCCCACATTGCACAGTAGTATTTTCCCATTCTGAAAAGCAGGAGAGAAATCTGCTTCTGATTCAGGTCAATTCTATGGATGATAAAACAACACTAAGAAATGCTGACACTGGGGCTTGCTAATAGCCCTGGCACTGTCATGGTTTGTTGGCTACACAGTGAGCACAGATCAGTTTTGGGGATCTCTATCAATATAGCCTGTAGACAAGTATTAATCAGTGGCAGTAAGCAGGTGGAAGAAAGGCAATAAAAAAGGAAGGTGAGAAGTACGTGAAAAGACACAGTTTGCAAGACCTGTGTAGGTAGTAACAAAAGAAAAATGGGAAACTTAGAGCGAACAAGCATGAGTAAATATATCCTGTCTAGTTTTGCTGAAAAAGAATTCAAACCAGGGGCTGACCTGTTCATCCCTGCACAGAGGATGTCCTTGGAAGGCTTGGGAGGTTCTCCTCTTCCCAATTGCTGTTAAGATCTCCAATACTTCTACTAGCCTGGTTTCCATATATCTTGTAACGCTCAATAATATGAGCATAATATTGGCTCTCACAGGACTGGGAATAAAAATTGTTTTAAGTGTTTGTACAATTGTCACTGCTTCCTTCAAATTATCCTTTATATTCTTATTTATTAAGTGATGCCAAGGAATAATATGAGTTGAGAAAAAGACAACTGAATATGCTAGTCTGATTCATCTAAAATCCCTGAAGCTGTCAGGAAACATTGCAATACTTCAACTTAGTCTAGAATTCATATAACATAAGAAGATAACTATGCAGGAAGACCAGCTAAGATTTAAAACAGTGAACAGCAACAGAGATGACACCCAAAACTTTTACAATGTGCTACACAGACTGCATTAGGCATTATGAGAGCTTTAAAAGTCTTGACTCAATTACAATCTTAATACCATACTCATTTTCCTTCCTGATAAACAGCTTTTAAATAAAATAGCTTGTAAAAAGTTTTCACATACAAATAATACCCAAATTATTTAGCTCACTGTGCTGCATTTGAGAATTTTTTTCCTAAACTATCTGCATGGCAACCAGCAATAAAACCACACTACTGCAGCTCCTGCATCAAGCACAGCAGTGATGGCACATGTATACCAACCACTGCTTGTACGCAGTAAAAATAATGCTACAAGTAACGCTTGCATGCATGTAAAAATCATTGCACAGACCCTTCCATGAGCTACAGTAAGAGACTTTATTACCCAGAGCAAGCTTATCTTCTCCCTGTCCTCTTTGTGTTTCTTTTATTCACCCCATATAGACTGCCAGTCTTCCAGACACCGAGGACCTAGAAAGAAGCAATAATTGCAAGTCCTGAAGAATAATGTCATCCTTCCCTTCTGGCTCTTGGGTGCTCTTTTCCAAGCCACTACATCAGCTGCTGAACCCAGAAACAAACACCAGCCGGCCAGAAGGGTGCCAAAAAAAAAAATTAAGGGCTGCTGGAGAAAGATAGAGTGTGGGGCAAGACGCTACGATACTTCTATCTCGCCTAGTTAATGGACTATCAAAAGAAACATGCTTCTTTCTACCCCTCCCCACGCATTCGTATAGAATACATTACTTTCCATGTGTGCATGCACACATACAGGCAAGTCTGTTTTCCTGTCAAATCACTTTTTAAATTGTGCACTCGCTAAGCAAGCCTGTGTAAACAATCAAATCCCTGAGTGCCAGAATAGGAAACACCACCCATGTACCAAATGGAGGGAGCTGGGATCCTGCCTGGCATAAGTCCAAACCTCCTCCCTTCGTTTTCTATTTTTATGATGGGTGCTAATGTGTAAGAAAAGGTTTTAACAATCTGTCATTGGCATTCTGTGCCTTTTGATGCCCAAAAACTCCAGATGATAACATAAGCAACCCCTGCCTGCAGAATACCTCTAACCCTACAATTTCCTTGTTTTTCCTTACCAAACAGTGCAACGGATGGCCAAGAGTTTGCTCTTACTTGCTAGAACAAAACATAGAATTAGTGTCAGAACTTCCTGGCATAGTGGTTTTTGTGTCTGCCAGCTGTCAGCTACCGAAAAAAAGCAAGATGTCAGGGAACAGCAAGCCACTTTCACTCATAGCCCCATCCTGAAAGCCTGGAGAAACTGCTATCAGGTACCGGTTCTGAAGCTCTCATAGAATACTCATCTTCAAGCTCTTCAGCTCATCCACTTCTTGTGGCTGTTGGCCACAACAAGATTTAGAACATGGCCATGGTCAAGCCAGTGAATTATTTATCACTCATTCGTGTGAGTGCTTTGTTTGCTTGTTTTTTCTTTTTAAAAAGCTAATACTACATTCAACAATGTATCCAAACCTGCCAAATAAGATATGCAACAACAATGCAAACATCTGTCAAGTGCTGCTAAGACAGCATTGAAATAAAATGTTAATTATCAGGACAATCAAGTTGTATCCTTATAGATTTTTCTACTCTTAACATAAAGTCTATTAACTGACTTACTGAAAATCACGACCAGTAAGTTCATTTGAGATAGTCAACTACAGTAAGTCTAATGAAAAAAACATTTTCTTCTAATTCCAGGTATGTGTATTAAATATATATATACACATCTCCAAATGCATACATATCTACATATAAAGTTTGTATCTACATAAGACTCCAATTTAGAGGTTTACTTCACAGCCACAAGATGCCAAAAATTAGGCTGGTTCTTCCTTCTGGAGGGACAAGAGAGCAGCCTGTACAAATCCAAACATCCCTGTTTTCAGTACCCAGAAAGCTTTGTAAGGACTAGCAATGTTGTTTTAAAAATTTTCAATTCATTGTGCTATACTGTGTAAGAGAAAAATCAAGACGTTTAGTAACATTCCTTTTACCTAAACAGGTTAATTCTGCACCTAATGCTTCAGACAAGTCAGCTGAAATCTTACTTTACCCATTGCTTTGGAAGTCTCATCTCTTGATGAATCCACATCTAGTCATGATGAAACAAGAGAAGTCAGTTCCCTGAATTCAGCCTAGGATCTCTAATGAGTAAACAACTGAGATTATTCAACAGTCCAGGCAATTTTTCATATTTCTAAGAAACTCATTCATTTTTCCCCCTTCTGCGTCCTTCACAGGCTCAAACTACTCTCATATACTCGTCCCTTAACTAGCTTTAAATTCCACAATTGAGAAGTTCGTCCAGCTTCAACTGTGTTTCCGTTCTTCATCAACAACCTGCCTAAAAAGAAAGTCTCCTTCCTACCAAAGAGTAATTAAATGCAGTTAGCTGAAAAATTGGTTCTCATGAACAAAGAAGAACAATTTTTTTTAACCTATTTTCTTTTCTTCTGTTAAGAAAATTATACAGTCTAACATAACCCTGTGTCACAAGCCTGTATTTACATACTGTGTATTCCCAGAGATAATGTTACAATCTCCAAGGTACCTCTGGTTTAATACAAGATACTGGAGAACAGTCTAAATTATCTCTGCAGTGATTTCATGCTGAATTTGCAGTGGTATGTAGCAAACAGTGAAAATGGAAGAGATATACTTTTGTGGACTCACAGCACTTTATCTTCCGTCCTGAAAATAAGTAGCAATTATATTCTTAATAAGTTTAAAATATATGTAATATATGTAATATGTAGAGGTAAGTCTTCTAACAAAATATGTAACTAAGGTGGAAAATTGTATTATTTGTGTTCAATTAAAAATGAGCAATTTGCCCAGACAGGAAGGGGAAAAGTCAATTTCATTAGCTATGTGAAGTTACAATGGTATTGGCATATAGTAGTCTTCAGTAATTACATTTATTCTAGCTACAGGAACAAGCAACAAACTCTTTGTATACGATGGTTCTGTGTAGAAACTAAATACTTGTGTGTGATCAGTACTGGGAAGTGTCAATGCCTGGTCCCATGACTAATGGGGTGGGAGGACCCAACTACTCACACCGTGAGAGAGGAGGAATGGGGAGAAGTTAAAGGTAGGGAGATGGGCCTAAAAACAAAACAGCAACAGCTATCTGAGGGAAAAAACTAATTTACTGAATATGATAAATGAAATGCATGAGAACAATATAATAAATCAATAACAATAATATAATAATAAATCAAATAGATGAAAGAGAGAGTGTCCAAAACTGAAGTCCTTACTCTAATGCTGAAGGTGAGACAGGTAGGGAGCACACACACCGCAGAGACGAGCAGTAGAAGAAGGGACAATCTCATGGCTCCTGAGCAGTTTTACCTTCCCCTCCGAATGAAAAACAGAACAAGTCTTCTGGGTTCTTCTAAGAACAAGGTACCCAGGAATACTGACAATCCACAGAACTGGAGCATTAACTCTTTAACTCCCAGTGCACTACATGATGTTATGATGTGGAATACTGATAACAGATCATAAAACCAAGACAGAAAGAAAGGAATATTAATTGTTTTATAAATCTGTGTCATATTTGCATTCATGTTTTCTGAAAGAGAATTGCATATTCACTTTCCTTTTTTTTCCTGTTCTTATTCATCTTCCCTCCATCTTTTTACTCTTGGTACAGAATTTTTGATTCATGAGATAGAAGTGATTTCAAGAAAGAAGCAATTATAACACAAAGACTTGTTGCACTGTTTTCAATATTTCATTGCCTAACAAAGTTAGAACTCTAAAGCTCAGAAGTTATTATGGAGATAACTCATAATAGCTTTGCCAACTCCCCAAGCAGAGGGAGGAAAAGAAAGCAAATTATGTATTTCATCTTCAAAAATTAAAGCTAGCCTGGGACCACAAACATGGTAATATCATAATAAAAAAACTTGCCACATAGTTACAGGAAAGTCTGGATAGAAAAGTTAACTGAGCAGGTCTTCAATTTGCAGATACTGAAATTTTTCAAGTGCAACATTAGCTATCAACTTCCCGTTTCCGTTGTTTAAACACTAATAGGTTTTAGTTCCAATATTATTTCTCTTAGTTTGATAAATACTAGTTTTGCAGTGCATCTTCCTGCCACATGCGTAACTTAAATATGAACAGTAAAATACTTAGTAAGATCTTGCCATAAAAAGAAACTGTTAACACAAGTTTAGTTTATTGCTGATTTAACAACACAAGATTCTTAACAACCCTCTTTAAACTTTCTCTACTACAGCATGGAGCAATATGGGTGTGGGCAAGTACACACAAGAGAATGGGTGTCAAGATACCCACCTCTTTACAGGCTATCGTTGCTCAATATATCTGGTCACTTTCTATCTAAGAAACTAAAAAACAGAAGCAGCTTAGATGCGAGCTTTTTACTTAACCCACTTATTTTGAAAAATAAGTACTTGCAATATCTTGCCATTATTATTCAACACCATAGCAAAGAGTCCTTCCAGTGCCAGTATTAAGTTCTAGGTTGAGGTTTAGGCAGAGTGGAGCCCAGTACCGTATGTCTCATACCCAAGTATGTGCCCAACCTTAAGGTTCCTTCTTCCAGATACAACTGTCAAGAGGTTGTACTTCTACAAGTACTTGGCTATGACAATTAAGAACCCACTTGAAATTTCCTAATCTCTGTTTTTAACATTTATCTTATGGTAAACATGATATGCTCATGAAAAGATAATCACTTAGCTTTCAATCCAGCATGTTAGTCATAAGTTCAGCTTCTACTACACACAGAACAAGAGTAAAACCTGCTAGTGCTGACAAAAAGGCAACTCACAGCAGGCAAACATATATTATCAGCCTATACTGGAAATCTATTTTAAACTGCACATTGCTGCCCATAAGTCTTATTTTAATTTGGCTTCATTCATAATAGGATTCGTCAAGCTTCCCATTGAAGGAACAAGGCTCAGAAATTCTAGCAAGTGATAAACCAAATACTGTAATACTCACTTTTTATATATTTTTAAAGAGAACAAGAGTGCAGAGAACAGCTATCAAATAGGCAATGCATTACATTGCTTTATGTTTAGTTGAACACTTCTTCCATACTACTGAAATTAAATTTTGACTGCTGGAAATGGAAGCAAGTCAAGGCAGAAAACTCAAACACTTTCCACACAGCTTTTAAGGGCAACAAAAGCAGTCAGGAGCCCAGATTTCCCTTACTGCTGAAGTAAATGCATACAATCCATAGAAAACCACAACAGCAATAGAGGTGCGTGTAACCTTGAACACTGGGAAAACTACATTAGTATAAAAAATTTCTCCCACCTGCAGAAAGAAGTGACACTGGAAAAGGAGGAGGACAGAATACTATTTAAATGGCTTATTATTATTAAAAATACTCGGAGGCCTTCCCTGTTACGTAAGAACTGTAAAAGCAAGATGTTCTTGGCAATCAGCATAGCTTCACTGTGTTTGCTACATTGATTTCATTAACTATTACATCATGCTTAATTTCCATAATTGGCTTCAACTTCACTTTATAAGCCAGCCTAATTTAGTTTTTATGCATATTTCAATTTAATACAGTGTGTTCTCCACTGCAAACCCTTCAAGGGCCACATATTCATCTTTCGCTACCTCATTTAGAGCTTTCCCTAGGAGCAAAACTCAAAAGGACAAAGCCCACAGTGTCTAGGGAAGTGCCCTGTTCTTTCAGCTCTGACAGCTACAACTCCCATTTCGCCCCTCACCACACAGATTCAACTAGCAAATCCTTATCTTCTTGTGCATCCAAGACACAAGGACATGCTCCCAGCAAAATACAGCTGCTAAGAGTTTTTTTGTTGACACAATTCTATTATAAATTTACATCTCTCTACTACTCCACTTTTTTCCACACAAAATAAAGTTTCCTAGCCTTTACCTTCTTGGCTCCTCTGGATGTTTTAAAGGATGCTTTCTCTTTCATCCAGATCCACAGTTCAGTATTATTAGTGTTGAACTTCCTCAAGGACTTCGGATTTGGCACCGGCAACATTGCAGTAACGTCAGACCCCACATCCTGAGCAGCTATTTCACTCACGACAAACCCTTTTGCAGACCTTCCAGTTCTGTTTTCTGGCTGCAGCACGCCCTCCACATACCCATCTGCTCCATGTTCCTCACTCACATCTCTTCCAGATCTTCTTTTATGTTGACAGCTATGAGGATGGGCTAACAAAGGTCATTCTTTCCTTTATGCATCTTTCTGCATGTTCCATTTCTGAGTGAATTCAGTGTTTACTGATGTAATACATCCAGCTCTCATCTTTTCTCATCCTTACTTGTTACACCCTGTTTTCAAATGTCTAAAATTAGAGTGACACCTCCAGAGGGAAGAGCAGTTTTTACATGAAGCCCGATGACTTTCGTACCACAGCTTTTATCAATATAATGCCATACCTAACATTGTAAAATATACAGTAAGCAAAAACATTACACCATTGGTGCCGATTGCCTCCCAGAGCAGAAGTGCACTTTAAAGGAAGGCAGTGACCTAGAAAGGGAGGCATTATTTGGATAGCTTTGTTATCCACTCAGCTTTAAACCTTATTCACTTTAAAGACACAGATGCCATCTATGCTGGGGAAATGTTTACAACACTAACACGATTAAGCTCAGTAGTTACTCAGAGTTAAAGTCTCAGCATAACTGGGCCTCCAGCTGTTGCTCACAATAACCTAATGGGTACCTGCCTGCTCCCCAGCAGGCTGTGGAGTGCGTGCTAGCAGGAGCCAAGGACTGTATGGAGCAATTCCCCCTCACCCCTCTTCTGCCGAATGGTACAGGATCTGATAGCATTCATCCAACACAGAATAAACATCTGTCTTTGAAAGGAATTAAATCCCTGGAATCTTTTGTGATTTTTTAAGCTGACAAATTGTCGTCGGTTTACCAGCTTCTGCAGAGTATCCAAATACCAAAAACCAGGAAGGCTGCAATGACTAAAATTACATGCGTATCAACTTTTCACAAGAGATCTTAGACTCTTAGACTGAATACAATCCAGCCACAACAATTTAATGTTCTCCAGTAATCCTCTAAATCTTAGATTTGTACATCATGCAACCCACAGCACTTCCCCAATTGTTCTGAAAATAAATAGGTTGGGAACCATTTATCTGTTAATATGATATTACAGAGCTCAGATCAGGGTGGGGATATCCGGATGCCTGCTACAGAGTCTCTCCCAGCCCTAAGCCAATAACCCACCAGCAGCACAGCATGCAGCTGGCTGGGTTGGCACAAGAAGCCTGGCAGCAGAGCCAGGGCTGGACCCAGAGCACCCAGGACCAAATCATGCTGCCACCTGAATGCCATGTTGATGTGATGCATGGGGATGTTTCACCGTTCTTCCCCACGTTCCAGCCACTTTTGAAAGCAGTATAAGAAGGTTTCTATGAAGTTTGTTGACTCAACCCCTTCTTGGGATTTCTACTTCACCAATTTGTTTCAGTGCAAATATTTGCTAAATAGTTAGAAAAGGAGGGTTCTGAACAGGCACAGAACACACAAACCCGCTTTCTCCTGCAAAACGCTAACCGGTGTTTTGAAAATGAAGCTCACCTACCAATCATTAGAGGCTCAGATTGGTTTCATCCTTGCTTTTTCTCCTGCCAAGCTTTCAGAACACCCTCTACAAGCTGTATGTATTCTGCTGTACTCATTATGGATGTGAAGGTTACTAGAGGGAATAGAAGACAATGGTAGAACCAGAAAGGTTTTTAATCTCCAAAGTAATCAGGAGTTAGGTTGATGCCACAGGAGTGCTCTGAAACTCCCAGAGAAATACATCCTATCTCCAAAACAAGCCCCCACAAAGAAATTTTCCCCATGAGAAATTTCAGAACTTTCAAGTAATTTATAGGCACAAACATTTTGATCTGGGTCTAGTTCAGCCGAGCAGTTATTTCTCCATCTGAGTAAAGCAGGTTCCTACTCAGCTTTCTCATCACAGATTTTTTCTCATTGCCACTTTTGCAGGAGCTTCCTGTCCTAGATCTTTCTAAACCAAGTTTTGTTCTGACAGTATTTATACCTATTTATACTACTTTTGTGGGAGCTGACATCCAGCCATTCCAACACATCAGCTACCAAACAAGCCTCTTTGACAAGGGCCTTGAAAGTCTCTTTTGCACACCGAAGAGAAATACTATAGATTTAACACATTTTACTATTCCTACACTGTAGCTATTGTAGCATGCAATATGGATACTTTTTCTCCCTGCTCAGTTCATCACGGTCTTCAAATATATGGACATAATTTGAGAGTCAGTTATTTCTTAGGCATGCTGCATAACTGATTTCCTATGGCACCACTCTAACTAGTGCCTATTTTTTGCTGGTCTGAAGGGTACAAGTGAGTTCAAAACCAGGAACAAGCTGCATGGTGCTCCCTACCAAGCTCCTGGACAAGCTCTACACTGGCTTTCCCACAGAGCCCTCCATGTGCTGCAGAGACCCCTGACCTGCTCATCCTTCTGCTATCTCACTCTCAGCCTCACTGAAACAAAGGAAGCAAGTGAGCCATGCAGTGGATAAAACTGATGTAGAGTTGGGAGCAATCTGAAAATACTTCTATTTCCAAACAGTAAAACTGAATACAAGCATCTAAAGGCTGGTGAGCACACTTAGGTGGCTATCAAGGGGCTATCAACTCGTCGACCATTTTAACAAGGTTCTGCTGACATTCTTCAATAAAGCCATTCAATTTTGTACCTTCTATTTGAAACATCACACTGACTTTAAAGCAATAAAATCCCCATTTACGATGCATTACATCTGCCAACTTAATTAATATGTGAGTATTATGAAACTATCATTAGGGTCAAAAAGACTGCTCCATTCAACCCCAAACACTTGTTTCCACTGTTTCAGATCATTAAGTGCATTTTTTGTGTTTTGTCAATTCAAAGGAATTTCCTCACTCATTTTCAGAATTGCCTTAGTAATAACAGCGCAACAATCGTATGATTTACACCCATTTTTTTCCCCCCCGGAAAGGAGAGACTTCTACAAAGTTTTCAATTTTCTAAATACCCAGAATAGACACAGGTTAGTGTATGTATAATTGGAATGTATTTCAATACATTTTATAATACACATTACATCAATAGGTAAGATACATAGATTGACAGCGTATATTCTATAAAGTGGTATAATATAATGCTCAAAAATCCATTACCTAGAAAGTAAAGGGAAACTTGATTAGGTGTTCCTTACTTAAGAGAGGACTATCTGGTTATTTCTCACAAAGTTAGCACTGTTATGGCTCTGGCTCAAGAAGCAAGGGACATCCCCCATGTGCTGGCTGACCTTGTGCCGCAGTGTAACCTTAAAAAGTTCAACACCATTTCCCACCAATGAGCAATATATGAACACACTGCACATCTTAATTAATGTTTTATGAACTACTCACTGTTATTTACTTTCCAATAAATTACACACACCTCCACAAACACTCATTCAATAAGAAGTTAGTTACACAGCACAGGTTATGTAAACAAAATCAATTCAGCCTTCTTGTATTGTGACACAATCTTTAATTATACGATCCTACTCCCCCCCACCCTTAAGTTTTCCCATGCTATCCAATGCACTGAAAAAGAGAAACTCACTTAATAAGCAGTTTGAACAAAAGGACCAATTGCATCTGTGCCTATCCCTTATTTTTCCAGTTTTAACTTCAAACAAATGTTTATTTCCTACTAGGAGTTTCCTATTCACTTATTAATCACTTAAGTGCTAGAAAAAAAACACTTCAGTCACTATACCACACATGGAATAGCGAGACTCACATCAGCAACCTTGGTTGTCCAGTTCAAAACCACTGAATCAGCCCAGATATTTGCCCTCACATTATCTATTATATGCTCTAGCCCAGTTCCCAGGCTTATTTCTGACACCTGATAGTACTCAGCAACTTTGTGAATCCAACACTAAGACATCGTAACAACCCAGGTACAATTAGAAACTTCTAGGAAGTTTGGTTTGGTGCAGTTTGCTTACAATCACTCTGACGTTCCACAGCAGAAGCGGTAAGAAGGTTTTACACGCACTTACCTTTTTGAAACTTCAGTCCAGATGATTCTAGAAACATCAAATAGCTGCACTGACATCCCTACATCTGAACTCAGTCTTTTAAGAAACCTTTTTGTGAGAAGCTTGCAGACACTGGGGCAGGACAGCATCTGAGGTTATAGGCCAAGCTACCGTGCCTCGGCAGTTGACAAGTAGTTTGCAGTGCACCCACTGAATCCAGCTGCTGCCTGGTTACAACTTATCTGAGCAACTCATTTTTGTTGCTGGCAAGGTAAGGTCACCAGAAGGTGAATCCTGCCACTCTCCCCTCTGCAGGTCTGCAATCCACATTCCACGTGCTGTCACATTCATCAAGCTGCCAGCACACAGATGATGCTCTTTTTGATGAACAGCTCAAATCCCCCTAAAAGCATTTCTCCTCACACATGCCTCACAGAAGGAGATAAAGATACACGGGCAGAAGCCAATTGCTTTAGAAATATATAAATAAGATTAACAAAAGAACAAACAGCAGTTAGATGCTGGGAGCTGGTAAGAACTGGGCAGCTAATTCGCATTTGGCATTTGAAACAATCTTCTCAGTCATTTGCCAATGGCTCTCTTGGAAAAATCTGTATTCTGATGCTAGCATTCCTGTTAACAGATCCTGCATTTTCAGCTAGAAAGAAGGACATTAGACCAAATGTTCTTACAAAATAATTTTTCCACAGGAAGAGATCTCTGCACAGGCTTAACAATTAAAAATCATTGATATTTACCAAGTGTGTTGTCTGTGGCATAAGATTTTCATCAAAAAAGGGAATTACTTTTCATCTGAGAGGAGAAATGACTTACCATATCAATCCATTTTCATTGGTTCCTAGTTAATGTTTGCTTCTGAAATCTACAGTATCACTGCTTAGACATGTCCCAAGACTTCTGTAATGAGTTACATTTTATACGCCACTGCTTGGCATTCATCCAAACACACTTAATACTATAGACACACGTTATTAAGTGATTACACCTTACAGTACTCTAGTCTTGGAGGATTGCTAGTGGAATAAAAGAATACTTTCTCCCTCTCTTTGGGTAATCAAAATCCCATCATCCCTGTGCCCAGGCTGATTCAACGTTCAAATCCTATCAGCTTTCTAGCCAATGCCACATGAGAAGCACAATATGAAGAACTACATAGAATGAAAACAATTTTTGTCTTTTCAGAGGGGAAACATGCAGCAAGACCATCTTGCATGGATGAAGTGAAATTACTGCCCTTTCAGTGTATGCTATTTTTCCTTAACACACAAAGATTTCAGACTCAGATGTCCTCATCTTGGCACTGGATGTTTTTTGAAACAAAGCTAGATTACAACTGCAGTTTCACATTACACTTTTAGTCTACTGAACATGTTTTCTTTTTGCTTCAGAAAAACTGTATTAGCTATATCATTGCTTTTGTCTCATTAAGAGTCATCTATAATGCTCCAAACCCAAAGGATTATTGGGAACACTCGTCCGCTTCCACTTTACTTACTCCACTGCTTCCATCCTCCCACCCCTATATTCAGATCTCTGGCCAACAACGTGCTCAGCTAGAGAAGAAGAGGCACTTGTAATCTATACTAGGAAGAGGCCAATTTCATGAAGTCCTGCAAAAAGCACTTTTTCAGAAGCCATCATAAGAAAGAGATCATACCTCACTAAATAGCTGATAGAGAAAACTGAGGGAAAAAAAACACATTTCACTATTAAAACAAAAAATTTCTCAGCAAGATAATTTACACCAACTCATTAGCTGCCAAAATTGACCTCTTGCTTTTAAACCACATTTCTCCCTTCCAAGTGGCATTTTCATTAAGATGAAACGCTGCTTGAGGCTTTGGAGAATTTGCATTTTGTAGACGCAGCACATTGTCATCAAATTGTATACAATTAACCTGAAATTAGCATGAGCTACAGAAAGGCAATTAAAGTAAACTATCAAAGAAAAAAATTGCTATCTCTTCAGTGAACCCTTTTTGGAACAAACACCAATGGCTTGTAACCAGCCTATTGCACAATAGCGTAGATCTCCTATCATTCTAAAAGCTTTCCAGGCAGACAGCTATTTTACCATACCAAATTTTGCTTAAGTCTTTCTCTGATGCAGTTTTCAGCATCCATAATCAACACCAGAACTTGATGAAACTTAATTTTTCTATTTTTATTTAAGTCCACTGTTCAGCATGAGTATGGACCAACACACACATTATCTCTGTGGTTTTGGTGGTAGTTTGGTTATTTTTCCTTTTCATACTGTAAACCAGGTATATTTTTTGGTTTTCTGTTTTGAACAACAGAGTTAACGTGGAGTCAAGACAAATCCTCACACACCATCTCATGGAAGACTGTCGGTAGAAAAGCTGACACCTCTCAGACCAACAGCTTGATACAAAGTCCTGAGCAGCCATTACAGCCTTCACTGATTCTTCACAGGGCTTTGGTTTAACTTCTGAGCATGAAAATTCAAACACTAGCCTTGCCTCATTATGGATTTCATGGAAAACAGCTTCACCATCTGGACCCACAAAGCAGTAAATGTTCTCAGGTACTCACAGTCCTAAAGCAGCTCCATGTCTGGATTCAAATGATTGTCCTCTATACTAAACAAGCAATGCACATGGTTATCTTCACGTAGACAAATATTTCCCAGAGCTTAAAATTGCCATTAGTTAAGGCACTGGCATAATGCTTGTTGCTAAATAGCATGACAAAGGAGGAAAACAAAAGATGATGCTATGGCTTCTGCTTGTACTGTGATCACTCCACCCTTACCGTGTCTTGTTTGAGAGAGCCAAACAAGCCTCCATACTGCAATCACTCAATTGTAACACTACATTATTAGTCCCTTCTGTGTATTTGTATTTCTTCGCATACTATCAGTCACACTTTGCCTTTTTTCCAGCCTGAGCTAGGAGATCCCAGAGGAAGCCATATCCTAAGGCATAACACAGCAGGATGGGTGGGAGAGTGAGCCAAGGGAAAAAAAAAGCAAAGGTCTTCCTCAAACTTCTGGATTGGTGTTATGCTCCGCAGGGCCAAGAAGGAAGGGAATCAGACCTCTTGCTTTGTAAGAGCTTGCTCTAGCACTCTGGTATTAGTTCCCCCCGTCTCAGGATAAGGAACAAACTGCAGTCTGATGTGCTCACTGCTATGGTAACCAAGCTGCTTTTACTCCTGCTTTTAACAAAAAAAAAATATTTTAAAATATAGATGCTGAAAAAGCAGTTTTACAGTCCTGTTTTGGAAATGTGAACAGAAATCTTAAAAAAAGCTTTACTTTGCATTATTTAGACAAAAGTTCATACCGCGCATCACCATATCCCTGCCTACCCTCCAAAAACAGCCCACAATCAAATGTCAGCTGTCATGATAATCTGAGCACCTAACCCCAAGCTGTATTTCAAGACAGTCCTAGGGGAAATATCATGCTGAGTTTTGACTAATTGTGTGCCTATCATAAATAATCCTGAGGTTCAGATCATGAAGAGATGTTGAGTATTATTCTTGTACTGCTAATTAATGGGACATAAGTTTTTTTCTCTCTAACCTTTAGCTAGGTTCAGAAAACAACTGAAATGCTAGCAGAAGCTTCAGTAGCAGCAGGTAGCATTTACAAGCCACCAGTATCATAAACAAATGTAAATGTAACTAGTCTAGAAATACTTTTAGAGTTGTGATTTTCTTTTGTCTTTTATATAATTTCAGATTCAAAACTGCAGTTGCCAGAACAGATCCAGACGAGTGCTCTTCCTTCTATCATTGAGAAGACACGATTTCCCAAGACAGAAATAAAGAAACTCGATGTCACTCCTTGAGAAGCCCAGTACCCAAGAGCAAACTCCATAAGCACAAGGGTCTTTATAAGGAAGTACAGAAAAAGCATTTAATCCGAATACTGTTTTATGAACCTACAATCTTGAACTGATTAAGTCTTTGAGAGTTTGGAAAGCACAAACCATCTTAGTCAGTTCTGCTCCTAACTCTCCAGCTTTATTTTGGATACAGAAGTTTTGAATCATTTTGCAGATGTTCCCCGCCAGATGTAACTGGCTCAGACATCTTGCTCTGCTAAGAGTAATGTCAGGGGAGTTCTTGAGCTCTTTAACGCAGCATCTGATCAAACACATTCATCAGCAACACTGTCCTGCATTACTTTATATGAGAAAATGAGGAATAAACTACAGATGCCCCCTTTTAATTTTTACTAAAATTTCTATTTAAACTTGCATGTTCAGTTGCCTCATATGATCTTCTCATTTATTCTATATATCATGTTAGGTTTTAAGTCTACTTGACTTGAGCAAGACCTAATCATAAAGAAAAAATTCCACAGGAATATGTTTAAATAGCTTGCATGCCACAATTAGGACTGAGGGTATCGTGTACATCTGCAACATCTGGATTTTCGTTTCAAATCAATCTGAACAGTCTCAACTATTTTGTTGCTCACAAAACCTTGTTAGTACAATATACCTACCTTCCCGATCAGAGAGGTACAGCCTACTTTGGGGCCATAAAACTACCAGAACTATTACCGTCCAAAACCCATAAGCAGCACTCTAGGATATCCAAAAATTGACTTCTCAGCACTTTAAAAAAGCCTCCTATTTAATTACTGCATAGGAGATGTTGGGTGGAACACGCAGTTTTTGAGAGGTTTGTCAAACCCATTACAACACTGGATAACAACCATGGTGCCACACCTGTATTTGATTTTCTTTTCAAATATCTTTAAGTTGCAGTTCCCAAATTAAATAATTCAACCTGTCCCAAAACTGAGATGGTTTCACATGACCTCTGTAGACAGATGGAGTTAAATTCCTTCCAAACCATATCTCAGCAGAGCTGTCTTGGGGTTTAGGCTACAGGGAAAGAAAAGGAGGTTGGTTTGTGTTGTTTATTTCACACAGGACAATTGCTTTTACTCAGATGGGCAAGACACTCCTACTAAATCTGTTTCTGCTGTTTGACAGCAGGTATAACTGAGAACAGCAATAATAATGGCAAAATACCACAGGATCTACACATACAGATTTCAGAAGGCTACTCTGCCTATATTGTGATCCATGCATTCAGCACAGTTATTCCAGCAGTACCTTGCCTCCTAGAGAAAAAAAACAAAAATACAAAACCAAACAATTCTCTTCCACACTAAGCTCCACTAGAATGCTCTAGTTTGGAATTATATGACTGTACATTGCATTCAAGAGGTTTGAGTCAATACGTTCTCTCTTTCCCACAGAGAACAAAACCAGAAGCTGGAGGTTCAGACAATAAGTGAGACAATCAAATCCAACCCTGCTCGTGCAAAACAATTTGTAACGACTTGGCTGAGTGCTCCAACAGTTTCTCTTGCCGTACTTTTATTGAATTCTGGCAGGATTATCCAGTCAAATGGTCGGTATTCTACTACTACCATTTATGTTATGTCAGCTGGTATCAACTCACTGTATTCTTGAATCTCTCTCTCTAAAACTAAGTATTAACTTTTTATTTGGATTATAAACCTATGATAGAAGGGGCAGTACTGACTGCTGCAATTCACAACACTGATAATAAACCAGTGAATCAACATGTGTAAATACTGACTTCTTGCCAACAGCTGTCAACCTCTCAGATAATTCAATGTGAGTTACAGTAACAAATAGATGAAGCAGGAAGGAAACAATTTTAATAACTACTGAATTATGTATGTTTAGATAAGAATCTTTGGCCTTTCCTTAAACTGCTGCATAGATAAGTAAGCAAAACCACTAGCCAGCACAGCCAAAATAAAATGGATGAGGAATGACAACCACAGGCAAAATTGAAATAGATTTTTTCAATGGGCTACAAGTAGAACTTAAGAATTGAAGAGTTCTATATGAATTTTAACAAAAGTAGCTTGCTTATTGAAAAAGTGCTAGTACTTACATCCAATAAACAACAGCACTATACCTATACAAAGTTTCCATGCATTTCATCTTGCAATTACTCCGTAATGCTTATTTATATGCATAACTTTGCTTGGGTTGGCATACAGACCAAATAAGGAAGATTTCTTTGTAGCCATCTCAAATTCTCCCTCATTAAACCATATCACTTAATTTACACGGTGCTTTCTGTATCATACCCATTCTGCTCGCAATACTGCATGAACTGCTGGTGCTTCATTGGCAGCAGAAGCAGTCCATGTAACAGTGACATGGAAGCGTGCCTGCTAGCTTGGTTCTTAAGTCTGGAAAAGCACCTGCATGTCTGGTCTGCATAAACCATGAAGTAAAAACCATAAGATTTAATCATTCCCAGTAATTGTCACAAATGCATAAACACTCATCTTCCTTCAGCAGAATAGCACAGAGACTGGTGCTAAGTCACAGAGGGAAAAAAAGACCTACTAATGTTGGGTGACTAACTAAGAATAGAAACTATTTTTGCAGCATACTGCTTTTACCACTGAGGTATTAACCTTCACTACTCCCGACTCCATCAACGAGGATGTGAACTGTTGCCACATCTAGCTAGGACTGAAGGAAATAATATCACAGCTTCAGACACTCAACATGTTCTTCCACTATCACAGATCCACTACGGGTGAACAAGAGTCTTTCACCTTCCTGCACTTGCAACCTGAGCAAAGTACATAAAGAAACGAAACTTTCTGATGGCAGATGTTACTTCTAATCATTTGCTTCCCATTTCACTAATAACCCTGAAAAATACATGATTTACATAACTGAGAGATTTCCTTTAGGTTAATATTCAGCAGTATCACAAAACCCAGAGGAAAAAAAAAAAGCACATAGTAAAAGGAGAATAAGCCAGCTAACCTAATCCCAAGGGTCCCAATATAAATCACACAGAGACCAGAGCATCAGTCAAGCTTCACCAATTGATTTGTAAACTTTTGAGGGTCTTCATTTCATACAGACTGAATTGGTACAAAGCCAGTTCATTTGCCTCCAGGGGAGAAGGGGAGAGAAAGAGAAAAAAGATGATGACACAGAACGGAATGGGCAGTAAATTGAGAATGGGCAACAAAGGTACCCCCTTCCCTTCTAGTCTATTTCTATGTTTGAAGCAGCAGGTACAAAACAGTTCCAAATTCCCGAGCTAGGACTTTGCTAGTCCTTCCCTAAGAGATGTCAGAACCAAAAGGACAAAGATGGGCTTACTGAATATATAAAACCACAGATTCAGCACAGCAGAGGCTGATCCAGTAGCTGAAAGGTTGAACTGAGGTAATGTTACCCCCTTCCCAATGGTACAGGGAGATGTAACAGCTGTTCAGCATCCTGCACAATACAGGAGGACAAGACAGAGCAGCGTTTGGTCTTGTTTCTTAACTCCACCTGTATTTCTCAGCAGACAGCCAGAAAAGACAGATCTGTGTACATACTGCGCCCTACGTACAAGAATTTCACTAGATACCCCTACTGGGAAAACATGTCTGTATCAACAGTAATGAGGATGTTTCATTCTGTCACCTGCTGCTTTCTTTCTTCCTTTCAGGCACAGGAAAGAAGAGTGCTCTCTGGAATTTATATTTGGTCAGGTGAAAATGGAACTTAACTCCAGACTCTTACCTACAGATTCCTACTTAAGAGCATGTAAGTTTCAAGAAACATATTGGCATTAGGGTTTGTTCTAACAAGTTCAATCACCCAAGAGGTGATCCTGCACTACTGGGGCCAGGTAGCATGTCTTCTGAAGCTCAAGGGGACAGGGAATGAAAGCAAGGGTTTTTACAGCCTTACAGTATAAAGACAGACTGAGGGAACTTGGTTTCTTTAGTCCGGAGAAGAGAAAGCTCTAAGGAGACTTCCCTGCAATCTTTCAATATTTAAAGGGATATTACAAACAAGAGAGAAATAAACTTTTTTACACAGGCAGAGAGTAATAAAACAAGAGTATGATTTTAAATTAAAGAAAGAGAAACACAGATTAGATGTCAGGGGAAATTTTTGTACTGAGAAGGTGGTGAGGCACTGAAACAGGCTGCTCAGAGAGGGTGTGGATGCCCCATCCCTGGAGGTGCTCAAAACCAAGCTGGGGCTGGATGGGGGCCCTGGGCAACCTTATCTAGAACTTGACCTGGAACTTAGCAACTCTACCAAGACAAAGAGTTTGGAAATACACGATCTTTGAGTTCCTTTCCAGCTCAAGCCATTCCATGATTTCAAGGACACTACAGTTACCTTCACACCAACAGAACGTTTTTCACCTTCATGACAAAGGCTTTAACTTGAGAAATGGTGGGTGGGATTTTGTTTTAAATGGAAGTTACCAGCACAGTGAAAAGCAAGGTACAATTGGTAAGTTGTTTGTGAGTACTAGAAAATAGGACCGACAGAGCACAATTCCAACCATGAAAACTTCTTTCAAATCACTAAGCTGACTGCTACTTGACAGAGTAACTGGTAGTCCTAAACTAGATGCACAGCTGGAGGAGCACAAATCCCCTATTTTAAATTGGACTTATCCCTTCACTAGTCAGACAATAATTCCAATTTTGTAATTCCATTGCCCAAGCACTGCATGGGCTCGAAATCCTCTCTCTCCCAAAAAGGTGAATCCTATTCCTCGAGTACTATTATGAAACAAACATACTGTTCTATAACTAAGCCCTTGGATAGCAGTAAAGTAACTCCAGGAGAGGAAAGTAAAAGCCGCACTGACATGAAATAAGTTACCAAATATCAAAACAGGTACCACTGCAGCTACTGTATGTGGGCAGAAGAGTACATTAAAGAAAGCCTGGGTTAGGGCAGCTGTATTAATGTTGATTGCCTCAATTTGAAGAAAAAGGCTTATGAGTGGGTGGGGCATGATAGAGGTCAGCTGTACCTGGCAATTAAGGGGCTTACTTATCAAGAGTGGATCCTATGCATGTATTGTTCTTGCGAAGAGAATACTCAAGAAGCCTGCTCATTTAAGACCATAAACCAAAAACAATTGATGGAAATATTGCTGCTGAAAAGAATCAGCAATGTTTTCTGTATTTTTCTTTTTTTTTTTTTTTAAATGACAGAATGAGTTATTGTCACTAAATAATTTATATTCTCATTGTTCCTTTACCACATATAAATAACCAAGTTTGATTTCTCTAAGATCACAAGTAACTACAATTTCACCAGAAGGCTGAAGGGTAGAATATACCTTCACATGGGGAAACAAGCAAAAGCAGAATCTAGAGAGCTTAAAGGACTGGGGAAAAAAAAAAAAAAAAAGCAAGAAGAAAGGTGAGGGGAAAAGGAATCTTAAACAAGGGAATTGAAGTCTTTAAAAATAGGGTATTTATTCCGTATTTAACACGTAACTAAATTTTGCAAGAGTCTGAACATTATGAATATGAATGCTGGTGTATATTCTATTTCTTGAACTCTTAAAAGAAAATATTTATCATGACCACTTGCATGTACATATGTTGAGAGCTAGTTCAGCTAAAATAGGCTGAGTTCCACCAGCACATTAGAAAGAGTAAGAATTTATGTGTTCAGTGTGCAATAAAACCTGTTCTCATTCTGGATGACTTACAGGAAGAAAGTACATGATGTCAGCAGATCATTTGAATGTGGAACAGTCTGCACACTAAATAAAATCTGTTGGCTCTCCTGAACGCAACGAAGTTACTTGGCACGTGGACTCCTAACCCAGCTTACTTCTAATTCATAGCTTCTTCTCACCAGAACAAGAGCCTTACTTACAAGGCATTTGCAGAATACCAAGATGGAACACGGATTCAAATGTGCTTTATTCTTCCTTGGGGAAATTCCCCAAAATATGTATTGTACTGGAAAGAAACATAGCAATTTGCCTTCTGCAGGTTTAGTAGCAGAGATGCAAATACTTATAAGAGCACTGATGAGAATCCCCCTTCTTTCTTCCAGTGGGTCTCCACAGTTTTATTTCTTTCAAACTCACTTAGACACCCGAAAACTTTGTGAAATGAACAGTGAGCAAGGGCAAACCAGGCAACAAGCAGCTAGAGGCTCAAAGGTCATTTTTTGATCCTAGAGCAAACATACTGAATGGCTTCTGGTCTGTGCATCAGCACGGCCAGAGGGCATGCAGAACATCGTAAGATGCAGGAGCACGCTCCCCTTCCACGGCACCTGGTACCAAGCTGTGGCCTTCAGGGGAGGATGCAGGGTGAAGTCTTGGAAAAATGAAGTGTGCAGTAGGTAAGATAAGCGAAGTGTTGGGATTGTGCTTTGTAGAGACAGTAGGAGGTTCTCCAAATAGCATGACATTGCTTCCTCACTGAAGAGCACATTTTCAGCCTATACAGCGCTGCTGAAGTGATCCAAATCAACTTCTATACTTAAAAGATTTCCTTCTAACTCCATTAAAGAAAGATTTGGAAGAAAACAATGCATCATAGTGATTTAATTGTACAGAGATTCATTGTAAGACCTTCAGCATACAGATCTCTTAGCGATTTAGCATCATCCCAAGGGCCACACGTACACACACTTGAGCAGCCAGCTCGATTTGCAGATCCTTAATGACAGTGCCTGTGTCTCTACCTTGGCAGTTATGCAATTGTTCTCTTTAGCCTGTGACCCAATGACAAGCCAAGTTGATGTGAATAAATGTGGCACAGTCCATCCCTTTTTTTCTTAATTCTGGGATTACCAAGTAAGAGCTGGCAGAATTTCAAAGCAGAAGAGCTTGATAATTCAATCTTGGTTTTTCAGACTTACAAATCCTGCCGCGTTTGTAGGGTACACAGAAGATCGATGGGTCAAGAGAGCTGAACTAGAACCAATTCTCATAGAAAGCAAAACAATTATACTAAATCTCACTTTTATAACTAAGATTTTAGATGCTCAGAAATATCACTTCGGAATCATTACACACTGAAAAACTTGTAAATCATGTTTCCAATATGCATGACTTCACATTTAATTAAAACTGAATAAGGTAATTACTGTGTGTTCAACAGCAACTTAAAAACTACTGGAGTTGAATAGCTGCTATGTGATAATGATGTACTGACACTTCCACATGCTGATGCACAATTGTAATAGGCTTACAATGGAAATCTGTACATTTTCATCTTGAGGCTTTACTGAACCATCACCTTTCTTTTTCATAAGCATCACTTTCAACATTTTACGCAGTTCCCATTCTTTTCATTTGGCCAGTAAGGCTGACTATAGCACGTATCACATGAACGCTCACGCCATTTCTATTAGTCTGCACAAGAGCCTTTCACCACTCAGACTGATTACAACTAAACTAATCCAAATCCTGCCCAGTGAAGATCAGCTCTATAGTTCAAGATCCAGAGATCTGCACGAAGTCTTGTTTATCAAAGCCTTATCTCTACAGCAGAAAAACACCTTGAGATAGTTAAGATATATATACACATGCTATTTCCAAAACCATCTAAAGGCAGATTATTCATCACTCGATAAGTAGAGAAATCTTCACTTCTTCACATTACCAAGTTTTCTCAGCGATAGATCTAATTCACGTCCAGAACAGTGACAGTAAAGACAACCCAAAAAAGCTGAAAACAACTCTAGTCTTGAAAAATTTTAAGAGATTAAAACAATATTGATATCTCTGCTCTGTATAGAAAGAAACTGAGGAACAACAAGGTTGTAAATTGAACACGTCCTGGAGAATGAAAGAAGCAGAAACAAATTTGAAGAGAACACCTGTCTGTGTAGTACTTCACTTGCTAAACCACTGAATCATAGAATTGTTTGAGTTACAAGGGAGCTTTAAAGACCATCAAGTCAAATCCCCCTGCAGTGAATAGGAACATCAGGTTGCTCAGAGACTGAGCCAGCACAACCTGAATGTGTCCACAGACATGGCATTCACCACCTCTCTAAGCAACCTGTTCCAATGCCTCACCATCCTTTTCATAAAGAACTTCTTCCTTATATTCAATCTAAACCTCCTCTCTCTTAGTTTGAAGCCATTTACCCTTGTCCTATCATAACAGACCCTGCTGCCTGTCCCCTTCCTGCTTACAGTCACCCCCTTTTGATACAGGAAGGTTGCTAACAGGCCTCCCCAGAGCCTTCTCTTCCACAGGCTGAAAAGCCCAGCTCACTCAACCTGTTCCTGTATAGGAGGTGTTCCATTCCTTGAATCGTTTTTACCCTGCTCTAGACATGCTCCAACAGGTCAATGCCTCTCTCGTACGGAGGAATCCACATGTGGATGTAACACTCCAGGTGAGGTCTCACCAGTACTGAATAGAGGGGCAGGACCACCTCCCTTGACAGCCAGTCATACTTCTCTTGACACTGGGCCCACTACTCCAGCCCGTCTAGGTCTCTTGGGATTACATTCCATTCCTTGGATATGTTGACTGGACCAGACAGCTTGGTGTCATCTGCAAGCTTGCTGAAGGTGAACTCAATCCCACTGTCAATGCCACTGATGATATCTAAAAGCACCTGTTCCAGTCCATGGACACCACGCGCCAATGATCACAATCCAAACATTGAGCCATAGACTACCATTCTCTAGGTATAATCTCACAACCAGTTTCTCACCCATCAAACAGTCCACCCATCAAATCCATATATCTTTCTAATTTGGAAAGAAGGATGTTATGGAGGACTGTGTCAAAGGCTTTACTGAAGTCCAGATAGATGATATCAGTGGTTCTTCCTTTGTCCACTGACAGAGTTACACCATTAGATAAGACCAAAAGATTGGTCAGGCAGGATCCGCCGTCAGTGAAGCCATGTTCATTATCCACTATCACCTCGTCTCTTCCATATGCTTTAGCATAGCATGCAGGAGAATCTGCTCCTCAATCTGTCTAGACACAGAGCTGAGGCTGACAGTCAGTAGTTCCCTGAGCAAGCTTGTCTACACTTCTTTAAAGTGAGTGTGACAGTCTTGGATCACCCTAACCATTTCTTACTACTCTAATACTGTAATAACACAAAACCACATTTATGTATGTAAGGCTAAAAATTGTCGGAGTGCAATGATAAATATATATATTAGATCAAATATTGTAATAAGTGAGGGAAAGAGTCTCTTCACTTTTGAAAGTTACATAAAGAGTTGGCAATGCAAGAAGCAAAGCCTAGACAAACTGGAGAAACTGTATTTGGAAACACCTGGGCTCTTTCCCAGACCATATCATGTTTGAAAATAAGTAGGTTTCTATCATAGATGTTTCCTTAAAACTTTTCCAGAGACCCTCACCTACTGCCTGAGAACTACAAAAAAACACATGCATGCAGTCACAGCATCACCACTTTCTCCCTCCAGACTGAACAGCACAGTGGATGTGCATTATATTTGTCAACTTGAAGACATGGCCTTCCAACAGATTCACACTGAAAAAAATTAAGTGTATTTCCCCAATGCTTACATGTTAACAATTCAGCATTCCTTAGCTGAAATCACTCCTTCCCACTAAGAAAGTAAACAGGCTATGTCAACTGACAGATTTAAGACTAGCTTTGTGCATCCAGGGAGGCTTTACTGGAGACAGAGCTTTAAAACATATGTATTTTTTTGTATAGTACATAAATGAAGGAGCAATTTGGGTACGTACTGACTGAAATGATGTCGGCTGATTCCTGCCTCTGTGGCACAGTGTAACCTTACAATGTTACCCTAATAATGTCTGCAAGACGACAGATATACTTATGAGGATAGCCACTGTAACTGTGGCATAAAAATAACAACAGTAATAATTTTGCTGTTCACACATGCATCATAGCACTTTCAGCTCCCAGATCTGAGTACATATCTTAGCTGAACCTGCCTTGGGACATCACCTAAATGCTCACGGTTCTTGTTTTTCACAGAGTCAAAGAAGAAATGCAACAAGTCTGACAAGTCCCCATAGTTATGGAACTAAGGAACCAAGACTTGCATTTGCATTTATTTTAGCAATACAATTAAGTAATGAACTTTATAACAGTTTAGTTCATAAGGTTCATGAGTTGACTAAAAGTATTGAAGAAAAAAGAAATAGCTGAAAGCACTTTCTATAAGTAATCAGCTCAATGTGGAGCACCCTATGCTGATAAGACTGGTTAGATTACTCATTAAAGACAATGCAATTGTAAAAAAAGCTCATTTTACAGCATTTCTTTTTTTTTTTTTTAATACCACATAATCACGAGCACAATTTACACAGCACTCAAGTGCTGCTGTAGATATGTCTTTCAGCCTTTACACCTTTTAGGTATGTGAAAAATTATCAGTGCCTCTGAATAATACTCAACTGCAGAAAAGTTAGAACGAGCTGAAGAAGTGTCTTATTGTAAAAACAAATGGGGAAGAAAAGGGAAGAATTCTTAAAATATTCTGGAGCGTGATTATTTTATTATAACAATCACAAAGATCCCTCTGCATGAAACTTTAGGTCCATCTTTGAAGTAATCTGCCTATAACCTAAGACACCATTTCTAATAATTAAGCAAATTTGACCTCTGATTCAAACTTCCTACGCAGTGATCTCGTGCTGACACCCTTTCAACATCAATTTCCTGATACATTTCAAACCCTTTGCCAGCCAAGACACAACCTTCTAATTGTGAAACTGGATACAATCTTAGCACAATCCAGTTGACAGAAAGCTATAAATAATTGCAAATCAAATAAGATTTTTTTTTTTTTTAGAGAAAAAAGAGGTTTTCTTAAATTTATTTTAAGAAGTGTCTTCAATGTAGCAGATGTGGAACAATAGTTAGTGCTTGCAGAAATCTTGGCAAATTACTGTTAGACACCTTTTTGTATCCCCACAGCTTCTGAAAGAAAATGCTTTGAAATGACTGAAATTCAAAAGGAACACAACAAGGAGAAACACAAAGATGCATTCTGCTTTAGATTTAAGAAAACCAAGTTCATACTGATTTATCCCATTTTCAAAGGGCTAAGAAAATAGTGCAGTAGCAGGTAAGCCTCTATCACCTCTTCAGCCATGAGCTAAGAGTCAGAGGACAACGATATGTCTACTGTGATGCAAACTATTTAGCAGTGAAGAAGCTGGGAAGTACAGACAACGTACTGAGGGAAGCGGCTTGGCTCCCTAGTGGTGGGTTTCTATTTGAAAGCCTTAACTATGAATACAACTTGCATGGACATAAAATGACTCTTGAAAAAAAAAAAAAAAAAAGACTGTGGTGCTCCCCAAGAATAATCTAATGTCTTCTGGATAGGAAAGTTCTAATGCCAAGCTCACTACAAGTTTTAGCTTTAAACAGCCTCTCAAAAATGTTTCTGAAAACAATGGTTTTCTAATTTCATCAGTATTCTTCTCAGTACAGATCCTTACACATCCTTATAAAGAACAGCGAGACTCACCATAACCATCCTTTTGGTAGAAACAGAAGTATCTAAAATTAACTGGCCAACTTCAGGCACGGAAAAAGGTGAGGGTAAGAAAGTAATTAAGCTTTTTGGCTCATTTGTCTCCCTACGCTTGCCACTGCGCATACAGCTTATCACATTAATGCAAGAATAAGCGATACAGGTACTAGCACTTGCATCAGTTCACTACTCTTCATCTATGAGATGAAAATTAAGCCTATTTCCGTACTGAACCACCACTAGCACAGATGTGAGAATAGAAAGTCTATTTCCAAAAGAAAAAATCCATCAATAAAATGAATTCTTTATTACAGGAAGAGTTTTTAATGTCACACTTCAGCAACTAGCATAGATGTGTATCAATGAAAAATGTGCAATAGCCATTTTTGAACCAGTTTTCTATATATGACATAACCACGTACTCGGAGATGGGGAGCTCAGCTTTCATCCAAGCAATCCCCTGATTTTTATTGATTTTGTTTTTTTTTAAATCAAGAGCAATCATCACAGACTGATTCTCTGCAGGAATAATTAGATCAAAGCCAAAGGGAGTTCTTGGCAGAGATCTGAGGAAACCTGTCATTTAGAAGTAATGTAAACCAAATCTCTATAGCTGAAATCATAACAGAAAGATGAGAAGATGCACTTTTTCCTGAGTATAATAAGATATAATCCTGTTGCATTGTAGTTTGTTACAACCCATTCACTTCTGTTTCTAACTGAAACAGAAGATCTCAATAGAAGCTACGTTTCTAATTATGACTATCTTTTGCTCTATTTGAAAAGACAAACTGTGCTTGTTTGCTTATGTTTTGGGAAAAGAATGTTCACAAGTCTCTCTAACTACATTTGCCACCTCGTTCCTAAAAAGCAAAGACTGGAAGCCTTCTAACAACTGAACTGAAATTCACTTGCACAAACTATTTAAACTCTATTCCTACCATACTGCAAGGGACCTAGAACCTCCTATGAGCATTTTCAAAGCACACAACAGAAGAGTCCTTTTCTCTTCAGTATCCTTTTATCATAAATAGAATGTTTTAAGTGCACCCAGTGATAACTACAGGATCACAGATTATTTCCTGTCTCCTTCCCATCTATGCCCTTTCATCCCTGCATATTGAAGCCTGCCAAAATGAAAACTTATACTCCATCTCTGTATAGTTTCTACTGATTAATGATCAGGAAGCCCCACCCGTTTATACTGTTTCGAATTGCATACGATCTCTAGTCACCTCAAGCTTGAGCTTCCTACTTCAAGAGGAAGCGACATCATCGACATCGACAGCCACTTGTCTTGCTTAACTTGTTCCTTTCCTGCATCACACACAAGGAGAAGATTGACGTGCCTGCAGCACAAAACCAGTAATGACAGCAGGATTGCCAAGCATTAGAAGGCAGCGTCAATTCTATCAAAAAGAAAGTTCGATCCCCCATCCCACTCTCAGCCATTAGTTTGAATTTTGTCCAAGTCAACAGGGCACAAATACTTAATCTTACAGGGTCCTCTGGCAATTAGCAGAACCTCTTTGACTTCAAATCCTAAAGCCCGCTCTGACATACCTCGTAAAACAGGATTGTGCTTAACCACTCTGAGCATGAACCCATAAAAAAAGAACCCTCATTATATCTTGCCTTTATTTTCAGTTCTCCAGAGAAAAGTTCAACAGCAAGTGGCTCCAGAGAACAACCAACATCTTTACTGTGGTGATTCCCCAAGGACTAGGGCAGCTCATTATCAAAACTTTGAGGTTACACCTATATCTGCTTCACAGGTTATTATTTTCCCTTTTGTTAATCAGGGCTTTCTAAAGAAAGCAACAGTTGATGTAATAAAAACTAATGCAGTAAAATAGTAAGTAACACCTTTGAGGTGAAGGGAAATAAGATAACAGATCTAATAATTGCAAGGAAAACCTCAGAAAAATTCTATTGTTGCAAGTAAGAACAAAAGTATCTATTAAACAAAGCAAAAGACAAGCATACTAAAACTGCTAAGTTAAACATTTAAGCTTCTGTTAGTATACATATCGCTTATTCCTGCGCAGAGGCAACACTTGTGCAATTAATGCCATGTAGTTTATTACACCAGGATTTTTAGAATGGTTATTTATACTAATGTTTCAATCTTGCTCCAGCCCCAGATTTGAAACTAAACAAAACTGTCTCAGAGCCAAAAAGATCACATGTGGTCTTTTTCCACTTTTCCTTAACACCTTCAGCATCATCAAAACCCACAAAGTTTTAAACTGGAACTGCCCAACAAGTGCCAACACATCTGCAAGGTGTGATGTATAATCTGTGATCTTCTCATAGATCAAGAGTCTGTTCTAGATCACTGAGTTTGCATTTTTCCCCTTGTAAAGTTCAGATATTAAGGAGCTAGTGCCACCTAAATAGAAAGGAAAAATAAAATAAGCTATTATTAAATAATAAATAAAAAAATAAAATGATAATAAAAAACAAAACTCATACATTATATAGGGAATACGTCACAGTGTGGTACAATCATTTGCTCTTGATCATTCAAGACACCCTTGTGCACATCTGACTACAAATGAAGTTTATGTTATAACATCAATGATATATCTAGTTATAGTAAGAAGCAACTTCAGACAGATTTTGTAACTGGTAAGCCAAAGGTCCTGAAGAATTAGAGTTTCAAAGTAATGATAAAAATTAAAACTCATTACATAGACATTTAAAGTTTCCAAATCCATGAAGTATTTCACATTATTAATTTTCTTCTGTGTGATAGGAATATTGTGAAATAATAATACTTAGTAATTCAAAATAAATATAATCCCAAAATACCCGATTTTAGAATGGCTATCCAATTTTAGAATGTTTTTTTCCCTTTACTCTTCCTTTTGGCATTTAAAATACTTGAATAATATCTTCATATCAAATATACTTCTGGCAGCTCCCTAACAATGAAGTACAACTGGACAAATATCACGAAAAAATCCTGCAGGGCAATGATTATGACATTTTCATTTCAAAAGTATAGTCCATTCAGTTTAAAGAGTTAAGCTAAATTTAAGCTCATGAATCTGTAAACTAATCACCCAGAAGTTCCAATGAAACTGTCATTATTTATATTCCTTGCACAAGATGATGATCAAACGCTGCAGCTATCAAGAGACACTAAAATAACAGCGTGAGGCAGTCTGACATCAGTGTGTAATCCCAAATTTGCTGAACACTTCTCATAAGCACAACCCAAACGCTTCGCTCTGTGCGAAGTCAGGATCTTCAATACTGACTGCTGCAAGATCACAAATGTAAACAACTTCAGTGATACCCAAAAAACCCTCAGTGCCTTCAGACAACACCACATTGTGAATTTTGGTTCACCAATTCCCACAACAGCTGTCAAAGACATCACTGTTGAAAAACTGTATTTATTTCTTAATACTCACTTCCATGAACATTAAGGAAACGTTACAACACTGCTTCCAATGTCGTATCATAAAATGCTAATTCTAAAGCTGCTTGAAGGTACTTTCAAAGAGACAGTTCACAGCATAACAGCTGGATGTTTTACATTCAAGGCTCTGTTAAACTCATCAGGATTTCAATCAAACAATTCCGCATCCAAGATTCTTGAGCCCTCTGAACAAATGGTAATCTGCCTTACACGTGGTTCCATGACATGGTAAGAAGCTCAATCTCTCTGCCACTGCTTTATGAGAAGGTTAGCCTTCCTCTCGTCTGTACTACAGAAAACACTTATTTAAGTGGTTCCCAAAACACTAAAAAAACTATTATTCGGTTCCACCCAATCCAACACAAAACACTAGTAAGCAATCTTTATTGCCAGACCACTTCACAAATACAAGTCCCTTTCAAAGAAAACTTTTTTCCGTACAGTTTCTGATGTTAGTCAACACCAATACCACAAAAGGCTTCTACTGCCTCCTTCTGTGTAATGTAAACCATTACATATTTAAAATACAGAATAGTCACACAAAGTTGATATCAACACCAGATGTCCTTGAAGTAGCCTAGGAAACCTTTTTAAGTGCAGAAGCATTGAGTACGTTTGCTATTACTACTTAGTTAAAGGAAATATTGCCCAACAGGGCTGAAATTAAATAGTTTAGCAAGATGTCCAGATAAAACTAAATATATGCTGTCGGTACAAAGATGACAGGAAAACGTTCTAATTGCTGCTTACCAGAACATGCTTTCTGAAATTTACTTTTCTGAAAGCAAGTGTATGCCACTACAGTTCTCTGGTCATTCCACAGCAGGGAGAAGGGGAGTCAAAAATAAACATGCTACATTAAAAAAATAAAAAAGCTCTTGTATAATCAATGAATATAAACATGTTATAATTATGAAATAAACAAGAGAGTTTGGCAATAACAAAAATAGATAAAAAGCTTATCTGCGTCCTGGGCTTGCTGCAAAACTCCAGAGGAGGGACCTCCAGAAGAGATCCTTCCCCACTGGTAGTCAGTCACTCTTAAATGGGTCTAGCAGAGGCGGAGCCAGGCTCCACACCTTCTGGCAGCATAGGAGAATTGCCTTCAACTGTGCTCCCAAGGCTGACTCGTTGCTTGCCTCAGGTGATCAATCAGAGGTTCAGGCCGTGACTCAGCAGTTCCCATACAGCTCTTTAAGCAGAAGATGTTTTTCAATGTATTTGTGTCCTAACATTAACCTGCCCTACAATCTAAAGCATGATCACTTCCAACAAATGCAACAGCTCCTGAGGCGACAAAGCATACAGGACTACTCACCTCTCTACATATTCTGATACGCAAAAAATAAGGGAGACTCTCCTCCAGTTACTGCAAGGAATGCCAATAGAATTTCCCCAGTCCAGTCAACCTCCTGTTAACATCAGCTAAAATTAAACAAGGCAAGAAACTGCAAGAAAAAGGAAGATACACATGCAAGCATAAACAAAGCTCTTCTAAAAAACAAGATAAAATGATAAATGCAACATGAAAGGTTTCTATAAGCTAGTAGTTATCGAAGAGCACAGTAACAATAAAGCAGAAAAATAATGAATACATTGTGTATGCTACCAGTTCTCAAAGGTGTCTTTTACATCATATGTGTGAGCATCTATACACCTAATGCCTTGGAATATCAGTATTTACAAAAGACAAAATGGGGGATATGGTTCTCCTCTGGGCTACGCAGAATTATTATATCTCTAAGAGGAAAAAAAAACAACCTGAAAACACTTTCAGTTTCCCAGTCTTTTGATTAGGAGTTATGTAAGAAGAATAAATGGTAATCAGAAGAAAAATTACTAAAAGGAAACCATTTAAAGAAAGGAACTGAGACTGAACAACTTACCCTAGGAATCACCACTCTATATTTTGCTTCCATAATGATTTTTAACACCCTACATAAGATCAAAAAAAATCCTGAATGAAAAAGCAACATTTATGACAATATATTACTATGCAAATTCTACTGAGGATTCAGTTTTATATTTTGATTGACAGTGCTTCTATCAATTAGTCTTATCACAGTTTTCCTGTTACTTCACTAAGATACGAAAGCTTTTACTAAAACACTTCAAAAAAAGAATAGTAATAGCATAGAAGTCCTCTTCCAGTATGCCGCACTCTTGCTTTCCTTAGGAAAAAATGCGTTTTCAATAGTGGAAAAAGGTATAGTCCAGTCTAACAGTGGAAGGACACCAGGCGTATCAAACCATAAAAAGGTTGGACATACTCTCAAAACAGAAACAACATACAAAAATCAGAACTCTTCCATGTGGATAAATAGTAGGACACCATTCCTGATAGTCACGGTGGCACAACAAATTCTCAGGAGAAAAAACAGGAGGCAAATTGAGAAGAACACATATAAGACGTGATAAAAATGACAAGTGGAGCAATAGATGATGAAAGCAATACATTCATACAGCCTTAAGTATGAGAGTAGGCCTTTCCTACTCCAGGCACAACCCCCCCCTCCCCACCCCCTCTATTCATTTGTTTAATCTTGTGGAATACCAACTATTATTCTCTTTAAATATTTTCATCATCACAGCCCAGAAGCTGAAACTCCATTAGATTTATCTCCATTACTGAAATCTTGACATATACAACACAAATTGCTGAAGCTGTCTTATTTTGCACCAAAAACTGCAGCAGAAACTGGGATCCAGGGCTTGATTACCTTAGTTACAATTCTTTCTTCCTCACTTAGCATAGTAAATGCATACTGTATGCAAAGTGGAACCTCAATGGGCAACACTAAAAGCAAAACAAAATATCCAGTAATGACTTACAAAGCTGGCATTTACCATGCTACTATACAAGTTGAGATGTGTGTCTAGATCTCAGAGGTGAGAGCGAGATGGTTCTCCCATACCTCAAAAAAGTATAGTCATCCCTTGTCCTCTGTGAAAAGTAAAGGTGAGGTTTTCATTCATCCTCATTGTAAGAAAAAAATAAAATCAGAGTTTACATAGCGTTGTGTTGGCTGCAGCTTTTTTTCTTTTCAAGTGAGAAGCATTTCTATGCTCTCAGTTGGGCTCCATAGATATTTCATACTTCTTTCTTCATCCCTCAACTTCACACTCCAACGACCTTCTACTTTCTGTGGTACACACATACAAAAAAATAATCTCACAATTTACCTGTATTAGCCAGCAACTCAAAACAGTGCGAGCTGCTCCCACAAGCAGTGAATCAACAGGAGCTATTGACCAGGTGTTCCCAGAATAACATTATAGGGTTTTGCTTAGCACTAGCATTGATTCTGTGCTGTGGGCTAAGTGTCCTTTTGAAGCTTTTGGAGTCCACCTGGAGAGCATCTTCCAGTTTAATTTCATCTGAAAAGGCTCAGTTTTAGAGTTAGAAATTGGTTCGTGACACAAACCAGAAGTTGGTGACTGACTGAGGATTAGTTTCTGATGGAAGACCTCAGCACAGGCACACACACACACACAGTTAAGTCCCAGGTGCAACTTCAGGGTGGTTTTTTTTTGTGGAAGTTATCTATGAAAACATGCAGAGTATTTTCAACCATACATGAAAACAATATTCTCACCACTCTTGGAAATAAGGGAGGGCCTGAGTCTGAGCCCAGCAAAAAAGCAGGTAAACTCTAGGTGCTGATTTTACAGCCCCTGGAAGTGTCAAACATGGCTTTTCACTGCACAATCCATTCCTCAATGTCCAAAGCATAAAATCTCCTCAAGATTAATTTAGAGAAAACTATTAAGTGAATAATTTAAACATCCTATGGAAGTAAATTGCTATCAATCTTGGCCCCTTAAGCATCAGCATGCACATTGCAGGTCACTGCTTCTAAATTCTCTATGGAAAAAAAATCATCAAGTCAGAACTGGGCAAAATAAATTTAAAAGCTTGCGAGTTCAATAAACTGCAGGGTTTAATACTAAACATACAATTAGTAAGTGTACTCAGATTTAAATGTACTAAGACTTACAAAGTTAAAAAAACATTTAAGTCTACCCTACACAAAATTTTGCAGTTGACTTTTTCCCAGAAAGGGAGCTCTTCATTGTTTTCCCCCCTGCATAACACAGGTACAGGAAAATCTCAAGACATCAGAGATCCAACGTTAAAATCAGTCATATTTTTTAGAAGTCTGTTGGTTCAAAATACAGATTCTCAGTGAATAAATAAGTTCAGTCAAAAGTTCAATTAGGTGTCACAAGAAAGCGTCTCATTAAATTAAAAATATTAACTTTAAACTTAAACTTTAAAAAATATAATTAGTTCTTAAATGATTTTGAGACAGCACGTAACTTTCGATGAAACAAAATAATTTATACAAGCATCTAAATGATTCATGCTGTAACTTCTGGCCAGGACAGAGTTTTTTGTGGTTCTAACCACTTCAAGTATATCTGATAAACCCATATTAATACACTGTACTACTTAGATTGTGTTGGTCACAGTCATCAAAGCTGATGACTTTCCAATTCTGTAGATATCTGTCAGTAAAGGTATAAACATACGTAATACTATAATGGGATGGAAAGTACAGCAGTAACAGTAGAGTGGCAGAGCCTTTGGCTACAACAAATGAGAGCACCACCAAATGCAGCAGCCACAGAAATGTAGGAAAAGAGCTACTTACGTTCGGAATGCCTCAGATACACAGGGATCTCCAGCAAGAGATGCCCTCACCTCCCCTGCCAGCCATTAAATGAGGTCTGTAAGGGGCGGATCCTGGCTCCAGCCCTTCTGGTCAGTTAGCTGCATTGCATGCAGCTGAGCTCCCCTGGGTTGGCCCTGCCTTCCCACCAGGTGCTCAATCTCTGGTTCAGGCCAGGACTTAGCATTTCCACTACAACACAGAATTCAAGAGGGAAGATAAACAAGAAGTCTCTAACATACCTTACAACGTTTGAATCAATACATCCTCTCTACATTCTTTCTCGAGGCAGTAGGAGGAACTCCCTTGTAAAGACTGGTTTTCCACTAAATAAATTAATTTCTATTTAAAGGGCAGGAGCTACTTCAACCTCCGCTGCAGGCCTGATTCAAGCATGGGTTCAGTTCGCTGAAAGCTAAAGGTATAAAGATACTCAACTTTGCTGGAGTTCCTAAGGGCACTACTGGTTCACAGAAATATTTCCCCCTTCTTCCCTCCCAGATTTACCTGGGCTTGGATTTCATAGACAGCAAATTTGCTTAGAAAAAACACCAAAACTTTGTAGCAGGGAGCCACAGTAACCATGCCTAACAACTGCCATCACTCTTCCCACCCTTCTGAAAAAACGTGTTCCTGAGAAGTAAAGCAACTCATTCAGACACACCAGAAACAGCTAACAATGATATAAGCTTTCTTGCTATTAGCAGCACACCAGACAAAAGCTTCCAGTGATTACACTTTATTGTTGATAGAGAAGTGTATAAGTAGAAAATGTAGTCAATGAATTACACTTACGCATGTACACCATAACATGAATCAGTCATTCAAATGTGAGCTAGAATAAAAACCTCCCTCTGGATGAGCTGGTGGAATCAACAGTCATCCTTCACAGCAGGAAGCACAGAAACTACAGCACTTCACAGAGCTCCCTGAACACCATTTGGAGTTCATTTACACGCTGGTAGTTTAAGAACACTGAACTCCCTCCCTGCTGATAGATATCTCAGTTTTTGTTGCACCGAAATAAACCCTTGTAATTCACAATGTACCACTGACATCCACAAAAGGTGAAATAAGCCACTCAAGAAGGAGCAAACTACCACGGAGCAGTTACCAACAGCTTTTGAAAGAAGCAAATACAAAAAACAAAAAATCAACTTACATAAGTTAGCAATTAGTATATGCCGTAGTGTACACTGCGTTTAACTTCACACTCCTATGACTTCTATGTATAAGGGATCTACTAGAGAAAGAATAAAAATGAATTATCTGTTAAAATATAAATGTTTATTATAAACCAATGCCATTTAACTAGTGCTTGAAAAAACAAACAAAAAAAACAACAAAAACACCTAAACATATAAGTTGCATAGCCAAGTCTTTCCCTTCACACTCCTAACCACGCTTACTCTGGCTTTCTAAAGAGGATATTTCTACATAGAGAACGACACGTACCAACGTGTTATCATGGAACTTGTATATTTTCTTACTTCCTTAACATCAATATGACTGCTAGACTTTTTCACCCACTTTCCATCAATTAAGCTTCCACAAAACAAGTAGCAGGATGGAATCAATCCATGGTGCAAAGGTTGCAATTTTTACCACTTCACATAAAAAAAAAAAGTATAAAATAGCACCTAGTGTACATCCTTCTACACTGTCCACTTGAATTCTATAATCCAACATACATAATAACAATCAAATTATGGTATTCTAAGAACCAAAAGCCAATGCAGAAGTTAAACTGCATTAAAATAATAAAAACCCAAGCCTATTGAAATACACCATGTTCTGCTTAGGAAGAAGAAAATTGCTTCTGACAGGTTCTTGATGACATTGAAGTATTCACAGATACAATAATCATAGGAAAAAATGGAACTCACCCAAGTGCTAAAGGAGACCTCTGGTTATGCAGTACCCCTTCCCAGGGAGCACCCAAGCTGCAAGAGATGCTTTTTGTTCAATAGCTAGCCTGGGGCCCACCCCTTGTGGTCATGTGGGAAGCACAGGTGCAAATAATTTGCCTCCCTGGGCCAGTCACACCCCTTCAGCAGGTGCTCAATCATCAATTCAAGCTGTAGTGGAGCAGTTCCCCTACATGCTTTAACAAAGTTCATAAATTTTTATCACTCAGCATACAACAGCATTCCCTTTGGAAGAACAACAACTATCTGTCCGTGACTTCCAGGCACCCAACACGTTTAAACACCAGATAAATAGCAATGCAATAGCTCCCAACCCAGGCTGCCAGGTCAAATAGGTGTCAGAAGAAAATACATAGATTTCTTTCCTCAGGGCTGATTGCTGACTTTTGCACCCCAAATACTTTCTGTACAGTGATCTTCTTGCAGTAAGGGTAGACCCAGACAGGATTTATGACTTACAGAGCTCACAAACATAAAATGAGTTTCCAAAGAAATAAAAAACAGTATGCTAATAATAAGCAAAAGTGACCGTAAATAACCAGATAAATAGGTAAATAAATCTTATTTGTTACCTGCATAGATAAGTTGTATCATCTACTTCTAAAACCCTGAAATCCCACATGAAATCTACACTCAAAAGCATTAAGCAGACCATCTCTTCTCAAGAGTACTCTCAGTTTCCTGCATTCAGAAAGGTTCCACCACACCTGTTGGAAATTCCCTTTTAAAGGCTCCCCCACAACTGCCTTTCTGCTGTATGTTTAGCCCATATGCTGCTCACCACTCTGCTTTCCACCTGGAATCATCTGCTGCCTTAATCTGAGCCCCATAACTGCCTTGCATGTGAATGGCATGTATAAAACTGACAGAAATCATAAAACAACATAGTGTAGATTTAAGGTACCTGCTAAAAGTGATTCTGAAAGTCTAGACTTCACTCTGCTTCTATCAACAACAAGGAGGTGATAATTCTCTTCATTGATTTCAGTGTAACAAGGTCAGATTTAAAGCAGAGGAGCTCCTATATTCCAGAGCGTTCAGAATGGAAAGAGAGCACTAGGACAAAAGGTGCAAGCTTTTGGGCACAATCAGTCTTTTCAGACATTCAGACAGTTCAGATGGAAGAACTGCTGTAAATGCAAAATCTGTCCTCAACAGAAGAAAAAAAAACCTTTCTCGGGGGCAAATATCTATGTATCCATACATTCAATAGAGGTAGAAGTTTTGCTGCTCTGCTAGAAGCAAGATCAAACCCAATTTTTTATTCAAGAAACCACATTCACCATCTCTACCAAACCAAAATAAAGAGGAAGGCAATAACCACTCATCTACTCTACAGTAGCCCTATAAATTTTCTATTAAATATTTCTAGTGGCTTTCCCAGATAACACTTTTTCCTCAGTACTAGTGTTAAGATTATGGAACTTCTTAAGAAGCGTTGGAAGCTCTAACTGTAACTGTCTGTACAAGATTGGTTGGATGTTAGGAAAAAAATTCTTAGAGAAAGCAGTCAAGCAGGGAGCAGGCTGCACAGGGCAGTGGTGGAGTCACCGTCCCTGGAGGTGTTCAAGAAGCATGTAGATGTGGCCCTGAGGAACACGGGTTAGTGGGAGCACTGATGATGGGCTGACAGTTGGACTAGACGATCTTAGTGGTCTTTTCCAACCTTAATGATTCCACGATTCTAAGATGAAAGTCTTGATAAACTGATGATGCCAAACAAATGCAGGCAGTTGTTTCCCACTGCATCTGAAAGCTCAGTTTCTCAGGACTGTCACATTTACATAAGACAATCCATTAGATGATGAAGAAAATGAATTCTGTACGCATGCAAGTTATATAAAAAATTCATTTGAATCGCTGGATTTCATCTCAAAAACATGTCTCTTTTCCAGAGGGAAGTAGCAAAAAGTAACATCATTTGCTTTAGCATAATACATCTGTCTAAGTTGTTCTTTATATGTAGTTAGATTGTACTTAACAATTAAAATCTGAGTGGTACCATCTTCATCTCAGCACAAACTAACATACCCATAAGTATACATAATGCAATAATTGTGTCAAGAGATTCTGAAAATAATGGCAAGTAAGACAATAAATATTTGATTCAATAAATAAATAAAATATTGATTGTGATAATATGTAGATTGTGACTTCGTGCAACGTGAACTTGGGAAAGACAGGATGCATGGTCTGTATCCATCAGTGTCCAGTGAGACGTTAGAAGTTCCAGGTGTAAAAGGAGTATTAATCTGAGTTTCTTCTTCCCTGAGCACATATATGAGTAAAGTCACAGTTCCCTGCCTCAAGAAGTTCTGCATCTTTGAACCGGCCAATGCTACTAAATCCTCTGAAGGCTATCCAAGTATTTTTTCCCTCCATCTCACAGAATAAAAACAAGAAACAAAAATGCATAAAATTTAAAAGAAAATGTATTATGACAAAAAGGACAATCATGCCATCAAGAATTACAGACAACCTTGACAGGTGCCTAACTAAGGAAAGGGCCATAGGAAAACAAAGTTGGATAGAGTGAGAGAGGGTTGGTAAAGCAAGGACAAATGAGATCTGGTTCCTAGCTATGACTCCACAATACACCCGGCAGCTCCTGCAGTAACACTACCATGAGTTCCTTCTCTACAGAAAAATTAGCTGTTCTCTGAAGGAATGAAAAGATTGGTTCATTCACATTTGTTAAGTAAGCAGGATGTTTAGATTGCTATGTCACAAAATGAGAGGCTTTGTAATAAACTTTGATGCAGTTATGATTACGGTGCTTTTCTGTAGTAGTAGCCAGCATTTATCTGAAGCAGGATATAAATCGCTTATGGCATAATTTTAAAACTCTCCATGGTCTTAGAGTGTACAACCTAAAATCTTGATCCAATACACATCTAGAAGATGTATTCTAGAGCCAGCAACAACATCCAGAAAAAGAGTCTGAAAATATTTCTTCTTTACTCCATTCACTGACCTCCCTTTTCTTCACCAGAACAGCAGGAGAATCAATATCCTACCAAATCACACCTAATTCCCATAACCACAAATTTCATTTGCTCGGGAAGCAATAAAGTCCTTACATAATAAAAGACTTAAAAGAAATTATTTCTAACCCACACTATTACTTTTTAATATCAATTTCAGTAAACCATATAGAACATCAGAGAAATATGTATCTAAGATTTGAACTTAAACTGCTTGCACATTGGACATCTGGACTCTAGCAATTGGATCATTGCTCACTCAGTCAGCTTCTACAAGCTCTATAGAAATCCAGGACAGTGAACACTGATCCTAAATTTGAGGCAGTGAAATGAGAGTAGAGGCAGAGAGAAAAGAAAACCCGTGTTTGAAATTTGTTAGGCCATACCATTCTACGAAATACCCTTTATCCTTTCCAGACTCTTCCCTGTACACCTGATCCACCTCTTAGCCCCTTGCCAAGGCGTGTACTTCCCCGTCACTATTGCCTCTCAGAAACACATGGAGTGAGTCCTCCATAATTACCCATCTAAGACATAATTACCCATTTAAGGCAGCAGCTTTTAAAAAAGCAATTTATTTAATTTGCCTAGTGATTAAATATCTTTAAAAGGAATGTTCATATTTCAAGAATCCAAACCAGGAAAAGCTACCTTGGTTTTCAGCGTTTAGGCACTTCATGGATTAGCTTGGTACTCACCATGTTGATGGACTGAGAATGCAAACTTTTAAAAAAATTAAAACACAAGACATAAATCTCCATTACAGTCAGGCCATCAAAGCCTGTTAATTCCCAGTTTATTCAAAAATGTGCCCTTTTTAAACAGCAAACTGCTGAGGTGGTTGCCAAGAAACCAGTATTTGCAATTCACAGAGTTCATATTCAAGAGATATTTGTACTTACAAACGTTTATGAAAGTAAAACCAAAGTAAATCTGAAACTGTGGTCTAATTTCTCTCACGACTTGTCAGCATCACCCTAAAACAAAGCACACATCCCAAACCTCCCATCCTGAAATTCGTACATTAAACAAGAGATCTTTGTGGACTTCTGTTCCAACTTTTTCTCTGAAATACTGAATAGGTTACTCCTATACTCTGTCACACCCAGACGTTCTGGTTTTCGCTGACATCTCTTCATGAATTATAACACTGTCACTAGGGTCCTCAGCAATGCCCTGCTCTTCTAAGTCTTTGTCCCAGTTTGTGGATTGCTGCACTAGCTCACTGATTAAATCCAGAGTTAATCATGATTATTGTGCTGTAAAGCACCTTGGGAGACATGAGATGGAAAGTACTAAAAAAAATGCAGATGAACTTGATTACTCTGTATCTTCTCAAACCCATTTATATGTTAAAGACTCTTTTTTATTACATTCAATATAACATTTCATACAAACTCCAGTCTCAATCCAATTTTCTCGTGCCGTTTTTAATTATTAGTATTACTCTTTGCAACTACCGACTTTAACAAGGTTGGGTCCTCCTTGTTCTAGGCCCTGTACAGACATCAGATGAATGACAGTTTCTAACAAAGACTGGTTTGTAACAACCAGTTAAAGGCACGAAAAATGAGACCACACAACTGTCTAAGACAAGCAAACAGAAGGTGGAAGGAAAACAGTTAATTACCAATAGAAAATTTCCACAGAACTATTTTAAACAACCAATTCTTGCTCTTTAACTTCCCCCAAATATGTATATTTTCGCTAGCTCTCCATCAAGCCATCTTTTTAAACTTTTTCATGTGCACTGATTTCTGTGAGATTAAGAATAAATAAATCACACGGCCAGAGTCATGAATATCTGAATTCAAATACTGTACTTATATGAGATTGACCAGGCATTACTATATTTATACCCATAGTATCTCATCACAACAGAGTACTTCATAGTATGCCGTACAATACGAAGATGATCAGGGGACTGGAGCACCTCCCCTACAAAGACAGGCTGAGGGAGCTGGACTTGTTCAGCCTGGAGAAAAGAAGGCTGTGGGGTGACCTCATTGCAGCCTTTCAGTACCTAAATGGAGCCCACAAACAGGAGGGGAATCAACTCTTTGAAAGGGTAGATAACAGCAGGACAAGGAGAAATGGTTTTAAGTTGAGGGAGGGAAGAGTTAGGTTGGACATCAGGGGGAAGTTCTTTACAGAGAGAGTGGTGAGGTGCTGGAACAGCTGCCCAGAGAGGCTGTGGATGCCCCGTCCCTGGAGGTGTTCAAGGCCAGGTTGGATGGGGCCCTGGGCAGCGTGGTCTAGTATTAGGTGGGAAGATTGGTGGCCCTGCATGTGGCAGGGGGTTGGAGATTCCTGATCCTTGAGGTCCCTTCCAACCCTGGCCATTCTGTGATTCTGTGATTCTGTTCTTAGGTTTTGATATACAAAACATTTTAGAAGAGGACAAAGAAAGATGTTCCTAGATACTGCCATTGCTCTGTAACCACTCTGTTCTGAGATGTATTATTGCTCTTGTTGCACTAACTTGCTCAAATAGCCATGCTTCATCGCTTTTACTTTTTTATTTTTTTCACTTCTTCACTTTTTTCCATTTTTTCCATGTCATGATGGAAGTAAGAAAATGAAGAAAGCAGTTAGACAGAAGGGCCAGTGTGTGTGAAGTGTGAACAGTAAAATTCTGGGAAGTGTTCAGCAAATCCTTCAATAACAAACTAATTTGAAAATGGTACAAGAGTTAGAAATGGTGTAATATACCAAAGTCTTCCAAAGGTGCTTTCCAACATGCCCTCTAATGAGATCAGATGATCTTCCATCCTTCAGATAAAGCTTTTCCAAAAGGAACAAATATCAATGAAGATTATTTGTGGCATATCCAATATTATTTTATTATTATTATTATTATCATATTAGTATTAGATAACAACTGATTTTCAGTCTCCTTCTCCAAAGAAAACAAGTCCTAAAAGTACTGTATAGCAGACCAAATAACCTAGTCACAGATTTAGAAACATAACCAGGGATATGTTTACCTTTATGGGATATGTTTTCCTTCAGGGAGTATTTACTTTGTTTAATAAAGAAAAAGAAAAGAATTAGGACACTACTTTAGTTTATTTCACTTAATTCATCCTACTAGTTCCTGTTCCCTTAAGTCCAGCAAAACATGCATTTTTTTGCTTAAAAAAAAAAAAAAAAAAAAATTAACAGAAAATATAATCTTTCCTGTATTTAAATAGCAAGTTACCTTTACTATAAAATATGACAAACTGTAGCTAAATCACTTTGATAGAATCATAGAATCGCTTAGGTTGGAAAAGACCTTAAAGATCATTGAGTTCAACCACGACCTAACCATACCACCCCAACTCTAAGAACCCTCTGCTAAATCATGTCCCTGAGCACATCTAAATGGATTTTAAACACATCCAGGGATGGTGACTCAACCACCTCCCTGGGGAGTTTATTCCAGTGCTTAACAACCTTTTCTCTAAAATAATAGCATAATGTTCTGCAGAATCAAAACAACCAACCATACAACAAAACAAAACCCACTCCAACCACTAATCCTTGCAGACAGGCAAGTTGAAATTCTCGATGCGTAGAAAGAATATTCTTAGTTATCTGATGAGACCTGTCAGTCTTCATGTGGTAAAGCTGCATGCTTACTGCATTATTCTATTTACAATCTGAAACTGTATAGGCTTTAAGTCTAACCTCTTGAAATATCAGTGACGAGCAAAATTCTGTTCTGATAAGGAAAGATTATCATCTTCCTGCTTAAGAAAGCAAGTGAAAGGGAAACGTGAAATCACAATCAACACTATTTGTCTCTAGAGATTACTGCAATGCCCCTTATTTTATTATCTGTTTTTAGTAGGGCCTTCATCCAAGTCATATCAGTAGAGAGAGCAGGAAAGAAATCAAAAAACTAAGTTTATACTAGTGATGACTGCTGACTTGGAATCATCATTTTTTGGTCACTAAGGAAAGAAAGGAGGAAGAGGGTGTAAGATGCAGTAATTAGCAATGCATGTTTCTTCGAAAGGATATCTTGAGCAGTCTAAAATAGCACAAAGAAAATTGTGTGCTGTACTAACAGCTACAGATCTGCCCCTTTATTTGGGGGATTCAAGGAGAAAACTGGAGAAAGCAGTCCATCCCAATTGCAGATTGCCTCTTAACAGAATCATTGAATTTCAGGGGGTGTCAGACCTTGTGAAAATATGCACACCTGCAAAACCAGTGAGGAATTTCACCTTAACATTCTAATATAAATATATGAAGCACAACAATAAAGCAAAGGAAGCTCATTTAAATTCCTGATTACCCTATTTGGCAGCTATGCCAGCAATGAATTCAGTTTATTGTTTTCTCATAATGGAACAGCAAACAAGTTTTTTTTTTATATCACAGAATGTACTTTTTTAAATGATGAGGTCATTCCATAAATATATTTTTTCTCACTCCAGTTGTACCTGTATAAGCTTTTAAAGAATTCAAAAGCACTAACTTTATCCTAGGGGTTCATTGAATACTGTCACATTCATCAGCACTGACCAAAAACCAGACATCTGCCAAAATGACTCAGCAGCTGGCCGCTTGCTGAGGAAAGCTGAGTCACTGCTTCTGATCTAACAACAATGTCCTGCATCAGATACAATGCATACATCAGTATTTTGTTTACCAGCCTAAGAGGAAAGTAAGTTATTGCTGTGAGTCACGGAGGGAAAGAGAAAAAAAGAAAAAAAAAACAACACAGAAATTAAGACAAATGTTAAGAGCATGGAACAACTGGAAACAATAAACCAAACTCTGACACACACAGAACAAAACTCGGGGCCAGGAAAAGATTCAGATGCCTATTTTGATAACAAAGATTACTGATTGCTGCCAGCTAAATCACAAAGAAAAATCTTCTACTGTCCATATATTAGCCTGGATTATGAGCTGAAATTCACTTAATATAAATATTAATATGCTAAATTAAAGGCTTTCCTCAGAGATAATCAATAGTGATATATTTGTGTATCATCTTAACATCTAAGATGACATGTTTCCTTTACATTACAGAGCTGCAGATTTGCTGTGATTAAAGAATCAAAGCAATGAGGATGAACCTTTCAGAACCAGGCAGGAAGGATCAGCTCAGCCCTACTTCTGGCAGACACAAATTCATCACCCAAAAAATGAACTGAGGAAAGAGGCTGTATTCAGTATATCAACTGAAAAGTATAATCAAGAAAAGATTATAAGCCTGCTTGTTTTGAATGATTCATGAAGCATAATTTCTGCTCTTGCCCGAGTAATTAGAAAGCTTTCAATTCCAGTTCAGATATATGTTTTGGGGCATTTCTCATTCTCAAACCTATTAAGCTAATAGAGTCTTTTTTTGCTTTCAGACATTGACATCAAGGCGGGAGATGTAGCAATGCAAAATATGCTTTCATCGGTCTGTAGAAGTCCACGATTTAAAGTTTTGCAGTAATAGTTGAGAGGGAAGAAAAAGCCACTGCAGGGTCAATTTCTGAGAAAGCATCCTCAACTTCACCACCTTGGTTAGAAAGGATAACTATGGGAAAGGCAAACTGCAAAGAATTTCAGAAAGTATCTGTAGGGCAAAACATATCACATCTATTTGTAAGATTTTTTTACTTAGTAATTAAATAATAGTAATAAAGCAAACAAACCGTAATTGAAACTGCCCTGATAACTCTGCTTAATTATATGATTACTTGGAAATTCAGGACAACTCTCGGCTCAGAAATCTGTTCTGAGAGCTTATGCCAGCAGACTTTACAACCACTAGTTTTTAAAACAGAGATGTGTTATTTTTATACTCTGTGATGGGTTAGTTTACCAGATCATTTTAATTTGCATCTTGCTTTATGTGTTAATGAATGCTTTACATAGGATAATGCACAACAAGTTGCAACAAAGGATGATGAGCTTTCAGATGTTACATTCTCCTCCTCAGTGGTGCCCTGGAAAACACAGATCTGCTTACAACAGGAGTGTCAACTGAACTGTTGATAGAGCATTAAAAAGTTTCCTGAATGAACTAACTCAGTCTCTAAGGAGAGTAGGAAAATACTTTCACAAACAACCCCAGAAGAACTCTTATTTTTAACTCTTCACCAGCATTTTTATTACATCTTTGTTGTTAGAAATTGTGTAAGTAGTTTTTCATAAAGTATACCAGTGGTTTCTTTCGGGCTTCAGAATAATACTTTTTAATTCTCACTCTGGCCTTAAGAACTCTCCTCACATACTGTACCAGCATTATAGTAAATATCTGTAATGCTAAATAGCTCTAAAAACTAATCTAAACCTTTCAGAAACATTTTAGATTCTGTAGAATGACCACTGGTTTATTTTGCACAGATAGCTCAACAACAGTCATAGTGTAACCCTTTTACTTGCTCTGGGTTAAAAAAAATGAAAGGAACATGAAATTATCCTCTATTCTCATCAATCACTGCAGTTGTCCAGTCACAGACCATTTTTTCCATTATTTTTTAACTCTAGAAAGATGATCTATAACCGCACTTCAGAGGAACAAGCTCTGTCCGTTCTCTAAAATGATTATTTTACTTGCTTACTCTGTAGTAAAACAAGGTGGTCTGTAGACCCTGTTTTCTGTAGCCTATAGCTACCTGAGATACTGAGAATAGGTTTCAGAAACTGTTTCAATTTTAAGTTACTCAAGGCAAAGAGAGACTCAATTTCATGCAATCCTAGCTCCTGACTTCACAGTACTCCTCGATTAGAACTCTGTTCACTGGACAATCCATGCACATACACAGCCTTCTGGCAGCCCTAAGTTCAGGTGATCGTATCAAGACAGAATTATGCTCACTCAAAACTTTTGTGGTCACTTTTACCACAGCAAAACAAAGATTTTAACCACTGCAAAATCATATCAGTGGTAGGCATAGAGCAGGCTGCAACCTTACTCCAGAAGTCAGTAACTGCAATTACATCTACAGCAATAATTAGCAATAATTAATCCACAGCAATAAATACACAATTTATTATTCTGTTTCAAAACAACAAATAAGAGAAATGCCATCCTTTTATTACTCTCTACTCTCTCCCCTAGACTTGCATTTCTAGACTCTGATAGGATGTAGACATTGTATGATATTCATTTTCAACTTTACAGTTGAACATGTTAACAAAGCAGTCTAGGCTGTTACAAAACTGCAAAATTAATGGTCTAAGGTACTTGGATGTGTAATTTTATGGCCTTGTTCCCTCCCAGCTTCTGGCAGAGAAAAAAAACACTGCTTCCAGTTTACAGAAGCAGAACTTCAGGGCACAGTAAGTACCCTGGCCAACATCACAAATCCATTTACCTGTGGCAGAACCAGGAGATTTTGGTTGAACACAGAGCTTCTTCTGGAACTCGGAGAAATAAAAAGAGACCTGCTTAAGGGTAGGAAGGCTCTGCAGTTGGATCTGGATAGGCTGGATCAATGAGCTGCATACAACTGTAAGGCATTCAACAGATGCAATGTGTAGATATATTTGGGCGTTAGGATTCTAGCCTGGGACATGGGAAACCAAATTACCACCTTCTGTCCCACCTCAGACATCTTTTTTCACCTAAGGAAAGCTACAGTCCATCCTGTGTTTCCGTCACCCAGCTTTAAAAGAAGGATAGCACATTTCTGCTAAGAATATCACTTTTCTGACTCAGAAGTTTGTTCAAACTATAATAAAAATCAATAAATCATAAAAACACAGGAAGCACTGTGGTAATCCCAAAGAAATACTCAGGAAACTTAGCAGTAAACTTTCTCTTGTCAGCAATCTTCATAGCCCATTAGTTTCACTGAAAGACTATTTCTCATCGCTCACTCACTGAATTCTTAAATTTCCAATTTTCAATCTCTTGCATCCTAAATGCAAATATATTCAATTAAACTTATGTTGGATCTCTATTTACAAATACTCTCTGATGTATTTTTCACATAAGCAACCTAAAATCTTTTCGTCTCTTAAGTTACTTATTTGTAGGTTACATTGCCATAGCTAATGCTTCACAGTTACAAAAACTAAGATGATACAGAAGTTGCCAACATAGTTCTACGTAAAAGAAACCACAAAAAGCAAACAAAATAAATTATAGCATGTATTGGAGAATGAAAAAAACAGCAAAACTATGAAGTAGAAAACTATCCAATTGTAACTGTAGTAATACTAACTCATTGTTGCACTGTAATGCAACTATGGGATCCTTCAGTCTGTGACCTTCCTGAAGTAAGGTCTCATCATTTACTCTTCTGATGTGATAGAGTAGCAATTATGCTCTTCTTGCTTCCTGTGAACTACAGAGGAACGTGCCACCTTTCCTTTCCAATGACATCCTTTGAATTACTCTCTGGAGACCTATTTCTCTTCCCTAGTACTAACAGACATGTCTAAACTATTCCTTTCTGCTCCAAAACAATGATAAATCCACTTATCTGTCTCCTCCACTATGTCACTGCATTCATTACTCTGTATATCTCCAACTTGTAAAACAATAGGATGCTGATCCAGACAACTCCTGGAAACAGACTGCATCTTCCTTCCATTACAACAAAGCCACCAAGGAAGACAAAGAGATAAATAGTGGAAAATTAATGCTAAAAGGAATCTCTGACAGTCACAATCAATGAAATATGCACAGGACAAAATAAACAAACAAATAAAATAAACAATTCAAATGTTCAGAAGAGCAGACAAGAACCAAGGTATGTCCTTTTAAAATCTGCTTCCCTTGGACTTTACTACGTTCCAGTGGGACAGATGTTTGAATATTACATTTATAAAGCTTTCATGGTACATATTTAGAAATTCTCTTTGTTTAGCATTTATTGACAGGCAAAGCACAGAGAGGAAGTTGATTCTGGCAGTTATAAATGAATCCAAGATTAACAACTGTATAAAATCTGAGAACCGAAGATCCTTTGATGTATTGTTTTGAGGTGAACACTTTATTTTCTGCAGCAAATCCTTACCTCTGGGATTATACATTTGCACAATAAATAAAAGATTATCTTCACCTACAGGAAATAAAGAGAACCCCCTTGTGCTGTATATACCGTAAATGTTTCTTTTATTGTTGATAAAGTGTTCTTTTGCTCCTGAGCCATGGACAAAATTACAGTGATTATTCTCTTTTCTGAATTTTTCCTACTTTATGGATATGGCCAACTATTTGAAAGTGAAGTTGCAGTCTAGATGAGTAGAAAGACCTTCACATCCAGAAGAGCACTGTGACAGCTCTGTCTGTATGTTTGCACTAGACAAACTTCAACCTCTCTAACTATAATTACCTTTGAAGTTGATGAGTGTAACAGCCAAATAACCTGATCAGATTTGCATGGCTGACTGCAGCTCAGATACACCAACTACTATTGCTCACTTAATGCTGAACCTACATTACCTCTTCTGCAGATTTCCTACTCCTCAGAAAAGAGGAGCAGCATGGTAGGACCACCTGAACAATGTCAAAGAATACTGATTTAAACAACACACATCTGCAATTTGAACTTCTCCAGAAATCATCCCTGTCTTCATAGAGACAGATGAATAACATACATTCACTGGAAAATTAAAAAAATATATATCAATTAAATTAAAATGCACTCCTGTCATAAAAACCTATGACAAAGGGATCTGTAAAAAGTGTGAATGACCTTTGCCTCCAAACTGGTCTCTCCTTCATCTGTGATGGGAAATGTGCATCTTGTTCTCATACTCTCATGCGAGTTGCAGAATCTGGATCCTTGAAAATACTCAGAATTCAACCTGACAAGATCTTGATCGGCCTTGTCTCTCCTGCTCTGCTCTGAGCAAATAGAAAATCCTCCCATCTTATGATCCCTCTTACTCCTTTTAAAATTAACCCTTGTGTAAGGTGTGTTCTCTTAAACAAAGCATTCTAATTTAAGTAACCCCCTTAATATACAACCATTGGTTCTATTTCTTAAGGCTTCTGTTCTTATGTCTCTATTTCCATTTATTTTAAAATAACAAAGCGACCAGGGATGAAATGTTTCAAATTATCACTAGTCACTAATAACAGGAGAAAGCAATTTCTTAGGTCTAATTTAATGCACTTCTGAATCCTGTAATTTATTTTGATTCTGTATTCTCTCTTCCTTTCCCGGCACTCTGCCAAAGAAGTTAAATGACTAGATTTCCAATATTCTTCCCACTTTGTTTTGTTGAAGAAATAGGTGGATTCATGGCATAGAGCCAAGCTGAAGTCATTAGTAAGGATTAAGCCATGTGAAGTTGGTGTTAGAGTAGAAAATGTAAACACCTCTTACTGTGGCAAAATATACCTTCGGAAAAAGGAGATAGACATCTTTTCTTATAGTGCAGATATAGTAAGGAATATTTCCTAAGAAAGAAATGCTTGTTTGTTCAAGAGTGATCTTACACAGAGAGCTCTTAAAGAGTTTAAGAAGAGGCCTAAGAAGTTTTACCTCCATCTTGTACTCAACAAAATGCACAAGGATAGAAATTTTAGGCAATTCGTTCAATAGGCAGAAAAGGATCTCAGCCTGTGAACAAGGGGCACTTTGCGGTAAAGTAACTTACATAACAATAATGTGTGAGCAGTAAGCACAAGATTCAACCATAGAACTTCTTTTAATATTTGTGCATTCTCTGTTTGGCATGTATTAACGTATACAAGCATATGAGAACTTGGTCCGGGAAGAAAAAATACAACATAAGGAAGAGGAGCCATTGCAGTAACAAAATTTATTACGCTCATTTTCTAAGTGAAGAAGTTACATGAGAAAGGCTTTCTTAAACTATCTCATCTTGAAAAGGCATTTTAACATATTTTCATTTTGAGGAGTAGAAAGTGAAAGAACAGTTCAGTGCTGTCTGTTTTTCAAGGTTGTAAATGGTGACATAGTGCCCTTCAAGACTTAACCATTCTAAACAATAGTTAACAGTTAACAGGATAGTTAGTGAGATTAAAAAAGACTTGCTCCTCTAAAAAGAATCATCACTTTAAAAAGCAAACTGTCAGCAGCAGCTTGCATTTGTCAAATGTTGTTCTTTTAGTCCTTGATATTGATTAGTATTCCACTTGGATGAGGAGATAATGAAATAGATAATTTTTGTTCTCCAGCGTGCCTGACACAAAGCTGACACAGAACATTTTCCTACTTCTCAATCTGTCTGTCCCACCTATTTCCTTTTCTTTGAAGGCCACAGGGGAGAATGAGTGAAAATAAAATTAAGACATTCTGGAAAATAACTGAAAAAAGTAATGAGGTGCATTTAAATTTCACGTGAGACAGAGGAGGGATAGATGGCATAATGCAAAAGTCACGTTACATCATTTGCTAACTATGAAAACAGAGATAAAGGTACTTAGACTATTTTCTAGGATTTTATATTCATTATATGCACTTACACAGAATGCGAATGTTTCACCAAAATAACATAATTCTCACTTCAGAACTGTTTTTCTTCTAACTATATACAAACATGCACACTCACACAGAAAATCTAACCCTGCGTGCTCATACACTGTAAGTGCCAGCATAACTACGGGAGTAATTGTGATTGCTAATTTAGTCAGAAAACCAAAAGCAGACAACAACAATATGCATTTCCTAAACCGAACAAACACTGGTGTGAATGGTAAGAAGAATGTTTGGTGAAATGCAGGAGCAGACAGCCTCTAAGATGCTCAGACTATGAATCCTTTTATGTTATTGCTTATGTAGTGGTTTTCCAGCCAACTGCTATTACATGGCCATGCAGCCCTGGCTTCCCAAAACACTTGTGAGTTCAGCCAACTGTGGAGTAAAACAACCTGCTCTGGCACCCATAACAGTGCTCCCTCCCTTTTTAGTTCCCCATTCTCTCCTGCAGCAGGGCAGTATGAGCAAGGGAGCACAGCAGGTCCTTAGTATGGTCACAGTTACATTCAGAGGAACGAGGTAAAGAAGATGATAACGGAGTTTAGAGTATCAAAGAGAAATACGGTGTATGCACAGTGCAAAGCTTTAAAATGCACTATAGATAGCAAAACACCAGGGGAGCATTTCATTTAGTTGTATCTCTAAGCCTTACTAATTTCAGCTGAACTCTGGGCTTTGCTGATTTTTGGCCTGCAGCAGAGGAGAAATTTGTTTGTAAATGACTGCAGCTGCTTGACGGGCAAACAGAAACAAGTCTCATCCATGTTTCACCTCATACACAACATCTTCTCTGAGTATGACACAAATGCAAGGAATATCCAGTCTGACCAGGATTTCTGTCATTTCCAGAAACTGCACATAATGCCTTTCCCCAACCTGTCCTCACCACTCACACTTTTCCTCCTGGGCTTCTCTGACTTTGGAGAAGCTTAAAATTCAAAGGTTTGATTTTTTTTTTTTTTTTTTTTTTAAGATTTGGGAATTTTTAAGGCAAAAGTCTGAATTTGCTATTGTTGAGAATTGACATAATCCACTTTATGAGAAATCTGAGCATAACAATGTATAGCTGTATATAGATACTCTATTCTGAACACAGACTCTTCTTTTTTCCCTTTATCAAACGCTGATTTCAAGGTTGATTATTTTTGCTTTTTACAAGACAGTTTTAAGCACCGTCAGCCCAATCCCAACAATGGTTGGTAAAAGCAACAATGGTTTTCTTTCTACCCGACATTCCAAATAAACTTCAGCATGCTGGAAATGTATAGCTATAAATAATTAAGAAATTCCAATAAATCTTCTTTTCTTTTACTATATTCAAGCAATAACCATCTGTTTTCTCCAAACAGAGGAAATTTATCACTTTTTTTTTTTTCTTTTCAGTTTTACTATTAATTCTTCAGGCACTTTTATCCATAGCTTCAACTGCACAGTCTGCAAACACATGAGATGAACATTACTGACTCTTGAACAGCCATTGTTTGCTCCACTAACAGTTAAATGACATTCTTTTCAGGTTATTTTACTTGTTAATTATATCTCCAAATTGCACTTGCATTTTTATTTCTCACAAAAAGCAAGTGCTTTGTGAAGAGTTCCATTAATTACACATCAGACTGTGCTGAATTAGCCATGTTACCTGGCACCACATTTGTGTTGTGTTATAATGCTTCAAAACCATCATTCTGTGGTAAGACGTACTCCAAAAGAGTATAGCACTCCTTAGAAATTTCTAATAAAATGTGTTTTCTTAGAAATCAGAATGCATGTTCTGGATTACCATTTGGGCACATTAGAAAGCTCGTGGAAAATAAAAGGGGATGAATTTGAAATATTACACTTTTTTATTCTTTCTGTAAGCAAAAAGAATATTTCACAGAGTTCATATTTTACATTTTAAATGCCTACTAAAGCATTACGTTATGGCTATAGTGTTTCTTCCCCAAACACAGCCTTTAAAATAGGTTCTTAAAATTTAGTTTTAAAAAAAAGGCTTTAAATTCTTCTGGACTGGCAGTCACATCTTGGGCTTAATAAAAAGGGGCACACATAGTCCAGGCACAAATCTTGACAACGTTCCTCTTCCCCTGAAACTGCCATTGGAAGTGTTATTGAAAGGTCCAAACGTGAGAGATGTGAGACTGTGATAAAGAGATATCCATAGGCCTCCAGCATTTTACAAATAGGATAAGAAACCAAGTTCTTGTGGAAAGCTGTACGTTTGGAGGTAAGATCGCATGAACGACCACATAGAGAAAGACATGCAGAGATTAGCCAGTAGTCTGGTGAGCACAGCATTCAAATCCTATCTCCTAATAAGCTTTCTTCTGATCTATTCACAAACTAGCTTTATTCTGACAAATTTAGAACACCAGAGTCTCCTTTCCCAGCACGTGCCATGCCCAAGGGATACTAAACCTTTGTGTAACTGTCCAACAGTGTGCAATTAAACATGCAACCAGAAATAGCCAGACTTTGCTTCTCATGATGGCTAGATATACCTAGCAGGCCACCCATTTGCCTGAAACCAGACTCAGCCTCTAAAGGAATTCTGTTACAGACCTGTGTGACCGCTCTTGCAGGCACCATCTCAACTCATTGGTATTTTTGGATTCAAAACAAGTTTTTAATCACATTTTTAAGAGGCTATGAAAACAGCTTCAACTGCTTGTGCATAAGACATACAGAATTTGAACAGTTTCTGTTTCCCTACTTTCCAGCAGGTGTGAAATGCTGTATGAAACAATCTCTTCTGCTTCTTCAGGAAAAGGAAAGCTACGAGAATTTCTTACAGAGGAGAGGGGCATCTCTGGAAACAGAAGCATATATAGGTATTAACAGAATTAGGCAGCTAAGAAAACAGAAGGTCAGACTCTCCTCTAACCCAGAAGGAGTGCTAGTGGGCACAAATGACATGTTTTCACAGTAAATATTTAAAATTTGAGTTTGGTACTATTTTTCTTTCTTAATTTTGCTTGGGTCACTACCATCCATAAATAAAGTCATAAGATCTTCTAATTAAGGACATTAATGCATTGTTATTGTTATTAATAAAAAACATTCAGAACACTGCAAGTGTTTCACTGAATGAATCCAGCAGAGCCCAGAATCATAGTTACTTCTTATCTCCCACATGACAACGTCTTCATGTCTTCACTTCTGGCAAAATGATTAGGCAATGGAAGCCCAGGTGGAACTGCCTACACTAACTTTTTCTCCAGAGAAAAGCAGACATTTCACAGCTTTTCTGTTTCTCTTAAGTGATTCAGAACTTGAAAGGAAGCCACGCAATAGTGGCGTTCCTCCTTGAGAGTCACCCTCAAGAAAACTAAAGGTAGTAAAAGTGGATTTAAATTAGAAAGATATTTATCATCCACATTAAACAGCTATTAAGTCAGATGTAATGCAGTACCTGTGGTGAACCAAGCTTTCCCATTAAAGTGAAAACCTCCCCCCCAGGCACACAGCCATCCCTGAGTCAAATTTGTCCCTTCACCAAGAGGAACCCAGAGTCCTGTGATCAGCACCCAAACTCCTCACACTGGGAAAGAGGAAGTTGAATATTCCCAAATGCAAATCACACAGCTCTGAGTCTGAAAGACGCTACAGATACAAACAAAATCAGCAGGGTATCTCAGTTAGGTGAGTTGAAAAAGAAGAAAGGAGGTCAGCGATGATCCATTTAACCCAAAGGATCAATGATCACAACGGCCTGTAGGGAGCAGGAAGATGAGTAGAGAGAGACAGTCAGCTCCCTCTTCCTGCTGGCCACTTCTCTTTTAATGCAGCCCAGAACATAGTTGGCCCTCCAGGCCATAATCTTATGTTGTCTAAATATTTATTTCATGTTCTATATTTCATACTCAAAAAGCTCATAGTGGTGAAGGCACTGCCTTCAGTCTTAAATCAAGGTGACTCTTTCATGTGCATTTGAATGGTGTTCTTCAAACTCTGCCTTGTGCAGAGTTTGGGAACAATCACCTCTAATTTGCTATTTTACCTCAATTTAGTATTGCTGAAAGAAAGAGAAAACTTACAGAGGGCTTTGATAACATTTAATTTCCAAAGGATTAAGGATTCATTTTGAGGAATACTCCTCCTCAGGTTTTTGTGGAAGGAAAAGAGGAGGAAGAGCAGAAGATTTAAAAGAATAAAAGGTATTTTCATAACTCTATTTGTATAAAGTTATCCCCGTGAAATAATATTTAGGGAGCTCCAACTGGAAATAAGTGTGATATTTGTTCTCAGAAAAAATTCTCTGAACTTAAGTCCCATCTGAGAACTACATGTGGCAAGAGGAAAATTATTTTGTACTGCTCCTTTAAAAATAAAATTAGTAGTAATAGTAATTGCCAAGTAATAGGAAATCCTTTTTCTTTTTTCATAGAAACAAGCATAATATGTAAATTCACTAATTGGAGAATTCTTTTCGCATGGGTTAGCTCTACAGGACATTCCTGTCTGAAATAACAAATGTTCAAGAGCCTAATTACAAATGTTGCTATAAATAAAGTACTTTCTGCAACTATTTTACTCATTATGATAAATAACTACAGTAATCATTACATGTAAAATATGCTAAAACATTACAAGCGTTCTGATTTTGTATCCTTGCATTTCTATTCCACATTTGAAATATGATGTTAACGAATATTAACTTTGTAAGTCACATTTACTTACTACACTCATCTCCAATTCTAGACTCCTTTCAAGTCACATTAATTGCACACCACGATACCCACAAAAATCTCATTACACTGCCTAATGATTATTTCTTTTTAGAGCTGTTAATTCTGATGTTGTAAACAACTGTATATACTATCTATAATATCTATACAATCTATCTACTATCTATAATTAGATGAAAAACTTTAAATAAAAAAAAAAAAGATGCCCATTATCACTCCGTTCTGTCTTCTCTCCATAAAAATTGCTACACAGACAATAGATTCAGAATATAATACAAGCAGCATCTTAAGAGAAGCTGATCTGCTGTCCCCATGATAAATTTACATGTCTGTAGTTATTTCATCCTTTCTCACTGTGGGATTTCTCTTTCCTGTGCTGAATGTCACTTCAACTGCTTGCTTTCTTGCCTTATAGCTAAGGATCCTAACAAAGCTGTAATGAGAAAACAAAAGCAAATGTATCATCATTTATAAAGCAGTAATCAGTGAATCACTTACTGACTGACAACCCTATTCCATTCAGGGTATGTGGCACGTCTCTGTGGAACAGCTGACTGGGAAACAGAGCTGCTTCCCAGCAGAGTCCTACAGGACTCTGTACTGTGGGGAGGAACGGCTCATTAGAGACTCAGATAAAAACAAACGGGGCTTGGAAATGTGGATTCAAAATTGGAAAAAATATCCAGACACTGTCCTGCTTTCTTCAAGATAAGAACTACAATGGCATTTGGATCATGTCTGCATCTTCATGTTATGCTATCAACATGATACTACTTTCATGTGAATACATGCAAACCAGTCATCTTAAAAAAAAATCCTAGAAGCCTCAACAACCAGTAATTCTATTTCCATCAGCCTTCCTAAATGCAGGAACCTGAGTGCCAGTTAGGATTAAAACAAAAGGTATCAATTTTACTAAATTTTCATACTATCTGCTTTACTTCTAAGATTTAACACAATATTAGTCTCACATTATTCCATTTTATTTGTTCATGCATTTAAAGGAATCCATCACAATTTCTGTTTTACTTGATTTGTTTAGCTTATCTTTCAGTGAAGCTAGACAGATTCATTGAACCAAAAATAACCTTATCTAACTGTATGGGAACTGCTGAGTCACGGCCTGAACCTCTGATTAATCACCTAAGGCGAGCAATGAGTCAGCCCTGGGAGCACAGGTGAAAGCAATTCACCTGTGCTGCAGGAAGGGGTGGAGCCTGGCTCCACCTCTCCTAGACCCATTTAAGAGCTGACTAGCAGTGGGGAAGGCTTTCTCTCTCTCTTCGGAAGATCCATTCCACTGGTCTTTCCTGAGCGAGCCCATGATGTGGGTAAGCTTCCTATTTATTCTCGTTGTCTCCCTGTGCCAAACTCTCTTGCTTATTTCATTATTATAACATCTTAATATTATTTAATTATATAATATTCCTTTATATAATTTTCATTGATTATACACTAACAAAACCAAGGAAGAATAAGAACAAACATCTCCAGATACTTAGTTTGCTGTCCAGATGTTCCACCTGCCTTATACTTCTTGATGCATCTACTACCACAGTCAACTTTAGGAAGCACTTCTACATGGTGTTTTCAAATCAGAACATGTAGAAGCAGCAATAGCTCCAGCTTGCTTTTTTGGTTTGAGTTTGTTTTCTTGGTTTTTGTTGGTTTTGGGTTTTCTTTTGGATATGCAGCACTCAGTCTCCAGTGACTAAGGTGATAAAGCTACAAAGCACTGTGACAAATTGACTGAATTTTACAAGCTTTCCCAAAGTACTTTTTCATATTGTTTAAAGCTTTCCAGGGAAAACATGTTGGTAGTATTAGCTAGGCAAGGTACTGACATGCACAGAATTAAAAGGGAGCTAATACAGTGCTCTTGGTACTTAAAAAGTGTTATGCTACCAGCCTGTAAGCAATCTGCTTCTCTTTATGCATCTTGTATGGTTTGAATAGAAAGTAGCTGCAAGCATCTCTAAATAGGAGTGAAGAAAAGCATGTGTGATAAACAGCTACTCCTCAAAGCTTTCTTCCCTCTGGTATTTGAATTCTTTCACATTCTTAGTCAACAAGCGGTTTGACAAGGTTCTACTCAGGGCATGTTTGTTTTGTACTACTTCTTCAGGCTCTGTGCAGCACCTTGTGGTGTTCAATTACTTTCTGCTACAGCAATTAATTTCTCACAGTAGAGACTTTCCACATTCTTTCTTGAGCATGGAAGAAGACCTCCAGATGTCTCCTAAGATTCATTAAATTACAATGGGAAGAGCAAACTCATAAAATATGGGATAAGACATTCTTGTAAATTAAGCAACAACTTAAGCAGAACTACCTGTATGAGTGGCAGGCTCAGTGTGGACAATGTTCAGAGAGGCTTCTCAATCATGCAATGCAACCTCAACATCATTTACCAGACTGGAATAAACATGAATTTGAATTTGTGTTTTCCTTCACACTGAATTGTGAAATGCAGACTTTGTCTTAAAACAACAGGAAAAAAAAGAAAAAAGGAAAAAAAAAAAAAACAAGATAGAAACAAAAAATGGTACTAAGCATTATACTACACTCCTCTTGAATATTTTTATGTATTTCAGCTACTGAGATAGAGGCTAATTATTCAAAAGTACATGCCAAATACGCAGTATAATTCATATTCTGACACTCAATCTGTTCTAAAGCTTTACTCTGAAACACACAGAATCACAGAACAGAATCACAGAACTGCTCAGGTTGGAAAAGACCTTAAAGATCATCGAGTCCAACCACAACCTAACCATACTACCCTAGCTCTAACAACCCTCTGCTAAATTACATCCCTGAGCACCACATCCAAATGGTTTTTAAATACAAAGCATCTCACGATTCACTAAATAACACTAAACCAAAATCGTTTCCCATTTTGGCAATACTTTCGCCTAAATACTCTGCAATGCCATGTGCTTTGTGGCATTTTTCAGCTAATTCTATTTCCTATTCATTTGTCCTACAGAAATAGAAACAGAAGATATAGATAGTAAGGCATTTGATTACTGACTGGTAAAAATATGCTTTGTATCTTGTTTTTCTTGAGGAATGAATTAATGGAAACGTGTATATTATGCCCAAGAGCTGCATAACAGGAAAATAGATTACAGGCTATAGACAACTTGAGTTTTGTGGTTTGTTTTTGGGGGGGTTTATTTTGTTTTGTTTTTCCCTTTGACTTGGCTATTGTCTCAGAAATGTTTATAAATCTTTACTGCCTAAACTTTACAAATATCTTCCAAATAATGTATTATAACTAACGTAGCTAACAGAGTCAATAAATCTTTTCATCCCTAGTTTGACCACAAACTTGTCATTCCTTCAGGCAGAAATGAGACATTTTCTTCTACCTACACTTTTAATCACTCATCAGTGCTTTCTGTACAACAAGGTTCCTGAAAGGATTCCTACAAAAAAGAGCAAGAACAATGTAAAATCTCTTGTAAGAAAAAACACATTCTTGCATTTGTTTCAAACTTACCACCCCCTCATTTAACCCAATAAACCATAGTGTTTAGATTAGTGAGATCCTTCTTTATGTCACTGAAGATTCTATTGATTTCTATCGTATTCTGTTGCAACTGTCTCTCTTCTAAAAGAGTTTGGAAACTTCTCTGGAATCATTTGCACTATTTCACAAAGTGGTAATGACATGGAGAAGACAAGATGTCATTCTATTTCACCAATTTACAAAACAAATCTAATCAAAAATTAAATGTTCTTAAATAACATAAGCACAACTGTCCACTACAAACACAGAAAATGGCAGACTGGGGTGGGAAAATTATGTGTTTAACTCCCACAAGCTCATTAGAGCTCACTTTGTATTAGGCGTATTATCTTGATACATGCTTGATGACCTACTTGCAAAGAGATTTATGGTTCATGAAGCTGTTATCATGACTATCTGCTTCTGCAAGAAGACTCCCCAAACAGAAATCTCAGATGCCAGAGGATGAATAAAGTTCTCAACCAGGCAGCAATATGTAGAGATAACTGCATTTGCAGCTCAGAAGGCCAATCACATCCTGGGTTCATCAAGACAAGTGTGACCAGCAGGTCGATGGAGGTGATTTTGCCCCTCCGCTCTGTTCTCATGAGACCCCACCTGGACCCAGTTCTGGAGTCCCCAACACAGGAAGGATATGGAGCTGTTGGAGCGGATCCAGAGAAGGGTCACGAAGATTATCAGAGGGCTGGAGCACCTCCTGTACAAGGACAGGCTGAGAAAGCTGGGGCTCTTCAGCCTGGAGAAGAGAAGGCTCCAAAGAGACCATATAGTGGCCTTCCAGTACTTGAAGGGCCCTACAGGAAAGATGGGGAAGGACTTTTCATAACAACATGCAGCGACAGGATGAGGGAAAACAGTTTTAAAGTGGAAGAGGGTAGATTTAGATGAGATATTAGGAAGAAATTCTTTACTGTGAGGGTGGTGAGACACTGGAACAGGATGCCCAGCAACGTTGTGGATGCCCTCTCCTTTGAAGCATTTAAGGCCAGGCTGGATGGGGTGTGAGCACCCTGGTCTAGAGGGAGGTGCCCCTGCCTGTAACAGGGAACTAGATGATCTAGCCCCTTCCAACCCAAACTATTCTATGATTCCATAAATGTTTGCCTAGGTTAACACAATGATTTGGGGCACTTGGAAATTTCTGGAAAAACAAGCCAAAGTTAGCTTTTAATATTTTATGTATCCATTTTTATGCTTTCCTAATATAAATGAGGTATAAATGTGTGCATATACATGCCTACACCAACTCAAATATATCTTCCAGCAGAAAGTAATGTCTTCTAAGTATCTCACTTCTGATCTGAATTTGCTATTTAAATCTTTAAATTTCTTCACCAGAGGAATATAGGTTCTCTCCTTCCTCCCACCACCATGAAAACAGAAGAATATTTTAAAGAAACCAAGAATGGGAATGCCATTAGAAAATATACTGTAGGTGGAATCATATTCTAATATGGAAACTTACATATTGAGAGGAAAAGGCACGCAATGTAAACTGCAAAAAATATTTATGTCTACAAGAAGTTTATGAGTATCTGATATCTGACAGTATTCCTTTTAAAATTATCCCTAACACATCACATGTTAAAGGTCCTCTTAATAACTTTGAAGCCTTGATTATCTCTTCTCATGGTAAGTCTCTCTGGAGACAGAGATCTGCAGTATTTCTTTGGTCACTGCTAAATTACAGAAGAGAATGCTGAATGCAGTGTTGTAAATGACAATGAAAGGAAAGATTCATCCAGTCTAACTCCCAAGCTGCTTCTTGTGTATATCACTAACCTGGCCTATGTTCCTACAGACTTCCATTTTCAATTCTTGAATGATTTTTATTTTCAAGCAAAATACACTGGAGAATAATGACTCATAGCAGACAACCTACTGTATTTATACTATATACCTATTGTAATTATACTGACTAGATGAGAAGTACACTAATTTAGAGGAGATTTTTATTTTATAAGTGTTCCCACTCCCAACTCATTTCTAATCAAACCTTTGAGGAACTATGGTGCTCTCTTTAAGCAATGAAAACATACATGCACAAACCTCAAAAGGCATGACCAAGTTAAAGAAAGGTCTATCTGAGTGACCTTCTTTTAAGTCTCATCTCTGCCACAAATTGAGTGCTGCAAGTTTGCATCTTCAGGACACTCCATATTTTTCCCACAGTTCCCTCTTTATGCTCTGCAGAGTATAGAATTACTATTATCACTATTACTGTATTACTATGTTACTATATGCTGATTTCTCTTGGGGCTTCTCGCTGTCTTTAAACACAATTTTAAAAAACACAAAACAAATAAATAAATGAAAGAACCTTCTTTACTTTGTAATCATTATAAAAATGATGAACATTGTTTTCCAAATTGTACAAGGAGGGCACAAATTCATTTTGGCTGTAAGTGCATGTAAGTGTATGGAGTAAGTCCAAGAATAAATTCGTCCCCGTGTCCAGAAAGGTACTTACTTTATTGAATAAGAAGAAGTGAGTGTGCCCATCCTGACCACAGATCTGTCAGTAGTTATGACAAGCCAAAAGCAAAGTCTATTATTAGCAAATTTACTGACATAAAGTTTTTGCTTTCAGAATCACTAGCCACTGCCTTGAGGCAATTAGAGCCTACTTGAAAAAACAAAGACCCAATTTTCATTTAAATTTCTAAAAGGGTTGAAAAAGAGGACCTTGAAACATGCTAAAATTTATGAAAATCTCACTACAGGTTTATTCTTTCAAAGCCATTCCCCTATTTCAAGATAAAAAGCAGAACTATTCCTGCAGGATCTATGCAAAATTCTCCACGCCATGGTGCCAACCAGTGGCCAGGCATTAAAGCAGAATTAACCAATTAGTAAAGCTTTAAATCTGCAATAGCCTGGGCTTGCTGCTTCTCCCCAACTCGCATTACCCTGACAGAAACTTTTAAGTGACATCTTTAATAAGAAAGCATCTCTCTCTCTCTGGAACATCTTTCTTTTAATCTTTTCAATGCACAAAACCAAACATGGTCTCCAGGGAAAGACAGAGAATTCAGAGTTGGCCCATTCTCACCATAAAAGGGTTTTTTTATGTAGGCTTTCCTGCAGGTCTACTTCTGCTATGAGCAGAAGTAGAATATGGATGTCTAACCCTTTGAGAAATGCAGCAAGTAAAGGCAAATGATTTAAAATTATTGAGGAAAACAAAACAGATGTTAACATAAAAATATCAAATTTCATGTAGCCAAGATTTCTCTAATTATTTAGAGATAGCAGATCTGGACGATAAAGTTTTTCTCTCAGAAGTAAGCAGAAGTCCAAACTTCCTCTTATGCCAATTTTGCTCTGCTGTCAACCTAGAAAGTTATCTATATGTTTGAAAAATTAGATTCTGTATTTACACTGGCTTTTAAGGTTGCTTAAATTGCTACTGTGGATATTATTAGAGAGACAACTATTAGACAGATTTCAGTAAAAGAGAGAAATAACAAACTGGAAACAGACAAGGCAGCAATCTTGTAGCAAGCTTTCACAATGAATCTGACTTATGCAGCATCTGAAGTGGTGACATGGAGATGAAGAACTTTAATACCTAGTGTCTGAAGCCATCTATCTCCCTCACAACTTGCATAAAGACATCGAGGCCCTCGAGCATGACCAGAGGTGGGATTTTAGGAAACATTTCTTCTCAAAAAGAGCGGTGAGGCACTGCACATCACTCCTTGCATTGCATATGGACTCATACAAACTGGGAGAGGCAATTTTTAATTCTCCATTCTTTAAGAACCAAAATACAAACCAGGCTAATTTCTCTGTCTGATATCTATTTCTTTCTTTATTACCTTCATTATACAGTCTATTTTTTCAACAACAAATAAGCATAGACTGAGTGTACCAAAGCTTGTGTTAAAAGCAAAATTCAAAGTGTCACGGACTAGTTTTTGGTAATTATCACTAAGGAAAATGAAATGACAGTGAAATTCCAATGAGCACTTGTCTCAGTGGTGCCAGGATACTGAATTATTTTCAATATTGCATATTAAAATATATAGCAAACTTGATTTACTATCATAAAACTCTAGCTTTTAATGTAGGTCCACAGGCATAAGTAGATGAGATATTTGAATAAAGTATGCAGAGACAGACTGTAGTTTCTTTCTATGCCTAATTTGTTAATCTTGCCCATAAAATCTAGCAACAAATATAACAAGGAAAAAGCCTTCCCTATATGAATATAGAAATGCTATGAAATAACACTTATTTGCAATTCAGTGACTATAATGTGTTCACAAAAATGTATTTGTTTTCTAAGACTGTATAATTTTCTATGTGCACATGCCTGTGAATGATTCATTAAATTTAGGAGGCTGGGTGAGTTATTTCCTCAATTAAGTATTTGGGGTTTTTTTAGAATAACTTTTGGGGCAAAAAAACTTTGTTATTCCAACAGTATTTGGGAAACTGAGAAACATTCAATACCTCCAGCTTGAAAAATATTTTAGTGGTTTGGTAAGTTTGTAAGACTTTAGAAACCGAGATATTGTATCATCAAAAATCACAATGTTTATAGAACTGTGATGGCTCATATGAAGCACAGTATCTTCCTCCCAAGAGGATTTGTGTCCATATTCTCCATATTCTCATGACATTAAAAACTAATGACAAACTCAGATTAACCAATCAGAACACCCAGTTTCCCTGGTTTGTATCTCATCAGTACACTCAGCAAGGGGTGGGCTTGTCTTTCAAAAAATCATTAAGGAAAAGGTAAAAAAGGTTTGGACAGTAATCTATAAGATAGAATACGAATTTTCCTGCAGAACCTTACATTTTCTCTAAACTTAATTAATATTAGTGGGTTCCAGACAAAAGCAAGGATGTCATTTCAGAGGATATATTCAAGAGATCAAAGATAAAAAGCTGAATTATCCTTAGTTTTCATAAAAGCCTTACTATTTTCAGATACAATCTATACATTTTAGTTCATTTCTATGTTGGTTCTCTGTCAACAATTCTGCCATGCTAAGGAAAGCAAAAACACGCAATCTGAAAAGAAAGCTTAGATTTGGGTGCAACTTAACCAGACTCAGCAAGTAACACAGATGAAACCCATAGAGATAAAGAGATGGGACTACAATTGTAGTGATATGCCAGATGAACTTATGCTAACTACTGGTGAAAGATAGAGTTATTAGGGAAGGAAAAGAATTAAATAAAAGCTCCAAAGTAGGTCAGACAGTATTTCAGGTATTAAAGTATGGAAAATGACAGCAGATCCACTGCTGGGTTCAGAGAGCAGGCTCTCTCTCAGAGAGCTCTGGAGATGCACTGCTGGTCACTTTCCTTCTAGGGATGATCTGTGTTCTACATCCTAGCAGAAAAGTAGCACTGCCACCAGAGCTCTACTAAAGAATCATCATTCATTTTCCTGGGCAGGAACATATATACAGAGTAGATGCCAGTTCCAACCAGAAGATGAAATGTACACCAAACCACCGGAAAACGCATTAAATGTGCAGCTTTTTTTTTTTTTTTTTTCTTTTTTAATGCAATATTCAAAAACAGGATGAGAGATGGATGAAGAATGAAGATCCAGAAAATTGCTGATGTTGACACACACCGATTTTAACTGACATGTAAAATAATGACTTCATTGCTAAGATCTCACCTTGCAACTAGCAAATCTAACTTTTAGCTTTCGACATAGGAAAGTAGCACCCTTGACCAATCCTGAAGGAACTGGGAATTGTTTCTATTGAGAAAAGTCTACTAACTTTGACAAGTTAGACTGTGCTTTCATCACACAGACATTCATCCCGCACTGAAGGCATGCAAAAAAATGTAGTTGTCTAATAATAATACATAATAAAAGTCAATATGGAAGGCAGATATATGACCATCCAGAGGTAAACTGGAACTACCTCGTCATAATCCTTACAACAAAAACATATCTTCCAAGACACTGTCAAAACAATAATACTTTGTAAACACACAGACTTTGCAGCACTGCAAATCATAGTTGGCAGCGTTGCCCCAGGGTTTGTTCACCAACATTGCTACGTTTCTGAATGTGCCTTGACATTACCCTGAAGTTTCAGCCACAATAACAAGTATTAAAATGAAAAAGGAATATGTAAGTCAATTGTGAAAAGCTGTTTTGAAAACACACTTGCCTAATACACTGGTGCTCAGAAAACAAATGAAGAGAGGAGAGAAAACTTGCCAAAATTCAGAATTTTTTAGTAAGAAGAAACTCATTTAATTTTGTCAGGATCTTTGACAAGAAAATAGCAATTCCACTGAAACTTTCAATGGAAGAATGCTGATCAGTCTGTCTTAAATGGCACTGTAGTGTGCTGATACATCTAAACGACCTCTGCAAAATTTGGGAGCATACTCCAGAAATCTGACATCTGATAAAATTATCCCAAAAGTCAATAGAGAAGTGAAAGGAGGGAGGGAACAGTGACTGTATGCTTTATTTTCTGTCCCAGGTATGCACCTGCTTCGATTTTGCAGGGAAAAATTTCAAGAAGAAGTGAGTTAAAGGTCTGATTTTCTCATGTCAACACAAGAAAACGCCAATTTTCTAAGTTTTTGGAAGAATATAGCTTTTTTAGGCTAGGCATCTAAATCAGGAACACACTGTTAGAACAAGTGGCATTTATATATATACTATGTTTTGAAAAATATTCTGAAAGATCACCAAATACATGTTCCATTCTTGAGAAAATCTGTAAATCCCAGAAATGTCCAGTAAGGTCCCATTAAACTGAAGCTCTGCTCAGCACTTTTGCAAATCAACACAGAACCAACTTCTCAAGTGGTCCCAGACAACTCCTTTGGAAGGCATTAACTGGCACATCTGTCATGTAATGAATCTTCAAGGCTCTCAACTGTTGTAAGTCTGCCTTTTAGTCATAAAAAGCAGGCATGGCACTTGGTAACTCATTTTCAAAGGGAACACGTAAATGCAGCTTATGTTGAGATGCACAAACAATGAAGAATTTCGTTTTCTGGTCAAACACTAAATTGTCTTTTCTTGATGAAATAAAAATATAACAATTTGTAAACAATTCAAGGTCCTGAAGCTTGTACTGAATCCAAATGTACAGCCACAGCTCCTAGGAGAATCAACTTCAAATTCCTGCTTTTCTTATTTGAAAGACAACAAAAAATATAAGAAACAACAGAGTATAATAAGCCTAAGACATAACCAAACAACCTAAGTGGATAAAAATAGAGGATCTGAGCTAATTTCTATGGCCATATTTCGTTAACTTACAAGTATTAGAAATTGCTCCTATGACAAAATCTTTGGGTAGCTAGGAAGATTCAAGAGCTGGCAGGGGGTAAGCTGCTGGTTTTTTCCATTACAATAAGTTGCTGATTATGATGTTGTTCATGTATATATTTTAATTCATTTTAGCTCTTTGGCGAAAACAGTTTGAAATACATTGTCTTTCTATCAAGTTCAGCTGCTTCTGAAACTGTCTGTTTGCAAGTAGTATTTGAGCTATGATAGAATACATATGCTAGCACTCCATAGGGAGCCAGGATATGCCTTGCTGTGCTTTATATTCAGCATGAAGTATAGACTTATAAAGTATGTCTGACCATGATGTATTTTAACCCAGCATCTCGTATTTCCCTTATGACTGAATCTCCAGTTTAAGCCACTGAGGTCTGTATTCATTTAAATAGTTCAAGCTAGCATTATCTACTTCACAGATCTGAAAGAAAATTCCCTTTACCACACTCTGTATAGCCCAGGAGTTGCCAGGTTTCTTTTCACAAATCTATAAGCAACTCTATATGACCAATTTCATCCTTCACAAACCAAGTATGCAACAACAGCATCTTAACAATAAAGATCCACACACGTGAAAAAGTATCTTTTGACAACAGGAAAGACGGAAATACACCTAGAAATATAAAAATGTAGCATCTGCACTTTAAAACTTCTAATACACTGTCAAAAAGTTACAGGCTCTCATAAAACTCAAATGACCAAAATCCTTACACAAAACAAACCCTGATATGTGGACGTCTTATCTGAAAATCTGCAAACCCTCTACTACAATGACCACAGATAAAAAAAGTAAGCCATAGATACATAAGTGTTAGATTTGTGTATTTACAATTTTAAGATCTATCAAAGGTGTTGCTGTGCCAGATAGCTGCTCTCATTCGCAGGGAGGAAAAGGTCACATTCCTGTCTTCTAATTTATTAACGACACACAAATAAATATTTGAACAGAACATGAATATTTGATTGCCTATGCAACTACAGTGCCTTGGGCTTTTTACTACTGAGTATATTTGGTCTGAATTTTCAAAATCATATGAAAGAAAGAGGTGAAATCACAAATGGCTTGGGAATACATACAAAGACAGGAGAGGAGAGAGAAATAGACAGAAAGGAACCTTTATATAAGAGAAAATCCTTCATTTTTGCCTCTGCATATTACATACATTAGTGTGCAACAGGACCCAGAAACACCAGTTGAGGTTACAGTCCGTTTCTAGCAGCAGACAGTCCAAGTCAGACAATTTGGCATCTCAATAGGCAAAACAAAGAATCTCCATTCAGAGAACTTCACATCAACCAGAGTCAGGAACAGCATCACATTAGTACAGATCTCACAAAAGCAAGGGAAGAGTCACAGCCTCTGTTAAATACATGGTACATACTGGACAGTTTACCGTAATTACTGGTTAGGATTTCTTTTCAATAAATGAAATAAAAGTGCACCATATCATGAAACACCTCTTCAATCAACCTTTACCATCCTGCCATCAGTTCCCTCTGCTCTGGTGGCTGCAGTGAGCACGAAGGTCACCTCTCAGCCTCCTCTTCCCCACACTGGATGGTCCAAGTGTCCTCAGCTTATCCTCACAGGACATGCCTTTCAGTCCTGCTACCAGGACTTCATTACCCTCCTCTGGGTGCTTTCAAGGACCTTAACATCCTTCTTATATTGTGGATTATATCGTGAATTTATATCGGCATGTGGCTTTTAGGAATACCACATTGTTATTATTCCTTATACAGCAAAATTGTAATAACTGCATAAACCAATATCTCCCACAAACTTTGAAAGAAATCTCTTCCCTTTCCTATGGCAGGTGAAGTCACTTCTCTCCTTCCAAGGAAAGGCTATGACTGGTTTTGTTCCTTTTTTTGAAGCAGAAGGAGACATAGACAAGGGGAAAAGAGAAAATAAGATGAAATTATTTCAGTAGGGAAATTGGCCTTCTGAAGCCCTTAGTCTATTGTGTCTTATCTGTACTCAGTGCTACATTTTAAAAACTAAATTATGAAAAATTATAAAACATTACTATTCAAACATGGCATAATGTTTATTGCAAACTAAACTATTTCTTTAAAACAAGATAATTAAAAGGGGTTGCAGTAGGCATGAAATGCCTATGAAATCTTTCTATTAATGTTCACAGTGCTTGCCCTTGGACACAAGCTCATGACTGACAATGAAAGCACCCTGCCTATGCAAAGAACGAATACACTTTTGTAATTTTCTGACAGCAGAGGCTATTGAATTAAGTGACTCATTATTAGCGTTTACCCTTTTGAAGTTATTTCTAATTTATTTTCATATAGTGCAAAAGAAAGAATGGTAGATTAGCCAGAGCTGAGGCTTACAATAAACTACATAAAACAAACTAGTTGAGTCTTGCTGTACAATTACATGGACTCATTTAGCATCTCGCTTGCATACTTTTCACTTCCTGGGGAACAAACTGACACTCTGGAATGATGGAACTCAAGGACAGCATTTCACAATACCTCTGCCTGATGTGACACCATTCACAGTTAATGCTGTACAGCTGGCAGCATTGCAGACAAGCCTGAGCAAAATTTTGTGGGGAGGCTTGTACAGTGTATGATCTTAAAGTTGTCTATACAGCAGCTGGCTTGAGCCAAATCAACTTGTCCCTAACCAACAAACTTGCTGATGGACTTCTGACGTTATCAAACCACTCAATGGTTAGAGGGTCAGAACCTTTCCTTTAGGGATGCATCATCACAGAGGCACATTACAAGAATCACATCAGAGGAGAATTATAACCACAACCCTGGAGCTTTTTAGAAATCACAGAACAAATATTTATAGCCTCATCACAAAAAATACTATGTGTTCTCTGTCAGTTACTATTATCACCAGTAGCTCAAGTGGCCAAATTTGAACCAGGAGGAATTCAGATGTTCTTACATAGTAAAAACAGAGAAACAAACAAACAAACAAAAAAAGCAACAAAAAAAAATCCACCCTACTTTCCTGTAGTATTAGATTCCTTAGGTAAAAATAAAAATGCTGTTCTTCTGTAACTGGTCATGGATGGCCATCATCAAAGTATGGTGCTTGGGAGAAAGATCTTTACTTTCAGATATTGATGTCAGCAACACAGTGCTCAGAGAAAACGTTTTGATTATGAAATGTTTCACCTTAAGATATTATTTATGCAGCTGACTTCTAAACAGAAGTTTTCACATAAAATACAAAATGTGATTGCTCTCTGCCCTAGAACTACTACTACAGGAAAAAAGTTTTTTTCTAACTTTAAAAAAAAATATATAATCAATTACATTTATTTCATCAGTATAAAACTTAGGATGACTAAGTTAAATACTTTCAAGTCTCATGACACAGGCAGAACCTACATCTTTACGGTAGTGAAGTCCAAAACTTTCCTTCGATCCCCCTCAGTGATCTCAAACACAAACAGATATGATCAGGAGGGGTGACAGCACATTCCAGATGAGAACTTAAATAGCATTTAACATACAGAGGGATGCCAAAGCCATCCTGAAAGGAGTAAAGGAAATCTGAAGATTCTTGGTAACTTCAGATATGAGTTGTCATAGGGTTATCAAAAAATTCAGGATTGAACGAAGATGTTTGTGATAGGGTTCTATACCTTTTAGTGTATCCAGAGATTTTTCAGCTGTCATTTATCACTCATACAAAAGTAACTCACTTCATTTTCCTGGAAGAATTTTTCGATCAGTAGTGACTGTCACGCCATCCTCCAAAACTTTGAGTAACGCATGAGAAGTATAGACAAAATACAACCTCACGTTCTCCAGAGCTCAGCAACTGAATTTATTTAATATATTAGTAAATATAAAAGAAAGCAGGCAGATTAATGAGTAATTTAGAAGAGATTAATTTTAGTACACATCACTTATTTGAGCACCAACATTTTTGTTAGTGCTATGCCCGCTGTCTGACACAATAATAGAGTAAGCATCAAGTCTGCCTACTCCTCACCAGAGGCGTATGTATTAGGTTAGATGTATTAAGCATTTATCATTTTAAATGAAACACATCTTTACATGAAGTCACATTAAAAACTGCAGCAGACTGAAAGGCATGCTTCAGACTGGGCAATGTAGTATAAAATGAACGTGAGACAATTCTTATGATAAACTTGACAGCTGTGTCCTCTCCAATTTTAAAACAATAGAAGCATGGTGGCTCTTAGCCTCTATGCAAAACTCTTATGCTCTTTATTATATTTTGAATTTTCTATTTTTCTTTTATTAAATTCTTTCCTCAAATGGCATTTATAATCTCAAATGTTAATATGAAACAAACTTTCAGTCGACACACTGCAAACTTTTTCACAATGCTTTTTTTTCCCCCTTTTTAAGTGATTCCATACAATATTCATAGAATATTTTCATCCATACACTTAAATAAATTCTTATTTATTAGGGGAGTATAGTTTAATGAAAAACAGAAACCACTTGAAGAGATCTCCATTAACAGCAAAAGTTTCATGGACACTGTCTTTCCTCACTGTTAATATTGAATTATATTAATCATCAGCAATGAAGTCACTTAAATATTCTACAAGCTCATTTTTCATTTCTAAAGTTCACCACAGTTTAACCATTGTAAATCACGTGAGATTCAGAGTAAATAACTACACATATAATGATATAGCCTTCCATTATCTCATATAAGCAAAAAAAAAAAAAAAAGGCAGTTCAGCTGTATGAAAAAAAGTCTAGAAAGTCATCAACGAAGAGCTGATAAGAAGTTTTTGGAAAACCTCAGTGTTTATGAATTAAATAGATATACATGCTCAAGTTTTATAGAGTATTGAAAAAAATCATGTCTCTGTAACTGCTGTTATTACTCTAAGTAATGAAAATTTATTGTATAACTAGCAAATGCACAAAAAATGCTGAGCTAACATTCAGAAAATGAAATAAAAGTTACAAGTTATCTCTATAATCATCACAGTTAACCGAACAGGAAATAAGGAAAAGTTTGAGCTAAGAGTATAATGAAAAGGAGACCAATGAGTATCCTGTGGTCATAAACATAGTATCTTGAATAACAGATGAACAGAATACAAAATATATGTGAAATTTGATAGCAATATCTAATAAATACTTTTCTAGGGGTTTATTTATTTATTTATTGTTATTGTTGTTGTTTTACTTTATTAAAGAACTTGGCTCAGAAATTATTATAACTCTGAACTTAGTTACACTTTTATGTACATGACCCCTTTGCAAGCGGGTGTTCCCTTATTTGGATCAAAATTCATTAAAAATATTGATGAAAAACATGTAAAAATGTAATTAGATGTGAGCATCTGGAAAAATCAGCATGTGGAATAATAAGATAACTTGTTTCAGATCTTGTCACTTAACAGTTGATATAAGACTGGATGAAGAGAAAGGTTAATGAAATTCATTGGTAAACAGTAATGGGCGACAAGCAGGAGTGAGGAAAACAAAAAACTAAAAAAAGAGAGAGACGTGAAATCAGTGCACAAAAATGACAGCTGACTGAGGAAATGGTCAGATGAGTCAAGGAAACAATTCACAACATGAGAGCATCGGAAACTCAAAAGGTTAGTAGTGCAAAGGGAATCTATGAACAAGGGGTCCTGAGCTTGTCAAGCACCTTGAAAGTAGAAAATGCCAATGTAATCTGGACTAAATTGTCAGTTTGAGGATAAGTTTGGATATATATATATGACTTCATTAGGCAGCTTTTCCCTGCTGGTCAGATGCATGAGCACTTGGCTCTGTTGAAGTTGTGAATCCTAACATAATATTGTGGAAAGAGCTGTAGTGACATTTTGCAGGAAGCTGTTTCCTTCCAGGCTCACTGGAGCCATATCAGCACCCCTCTGACAGTCAGTCAGTGCAAGAGACAGGATTTGTGCCCTAATGAACAGCTTCTACCTGTTCTCTGCAGACTCACAGGTATAGATCTGGCCAAGTATATACTGAAGAAACTGAAAGACTTCCTTTCGGGAAGGCATCTTACAGACATTGTATTTCAACTACAGAACACACTTCATCCCGATTTGCCCTATCAGGAGTGGGGAACAGAAAGAGCTTTGAGTCTTGTAAAGTATTGCTAAAATGTTTTTTGAAAAAGTTCACTGCTTGCTGTTAATGTGAGAAAGGTATCTGGCAATGTTTCCTTCCCTCTGCACTCATTTTTTTCTTCCTTGATAATGTCAAGGACTGTTCCTTCATGTGAGTAAGTGTCAACACACTTCTTGCAGTGTGTAAGCTCTGAAACCTCAGACAGCAAAGATCGTGCTGTAATTGAGATTGGGCTGAAGACTGTAGGCAATAAAATCCCCTGCTAAGAAATAGAACTAGAAATTCTGCTCAGTGCAATTTGATTGGAAGGAGAAGCACTTTATCTTTCTGTGCAAATTAATGGCTTAACTGAACTGTGTTTAGTTCAGATGTTAAGAGCATTGCATTAATCCTCTGAACAATTTAAAAGCCTCAAACCCTCCAGAACAGACTTCTAAGAATGCTATCAACAACAGTGATAAACCAACATGAAGAACACTCATTGCATTTTTGCCCTATAATTTTGTCTCAGAATTGTTTCAGATTTTGAAACATTAATTTTATGTACACAGAACAGGAAGTCATTTTTCTTCCACTCCAATGAGTGAAGTTTGATACGTCCAGGATAGGAAGAAACCACAACCCAGAGTCCCTGAGCTCTGCAGCACATCCAATGGGATTCATTCCAGCCATCATTTTTCTAACACTGTTTGCCAGACTAAGTTTGATCTGAGGAACTGTGCTGGGAGAGACGATGAATGGCAGTGAACACTTTGCTTCAAGCTCACTTCCTCAGTGAACTTGTCTTGATATGTAACATATTGCTGTGTTACTTTCTCAGCAGAATATCTTTCCCCTCAAAAAAACAGGAAAAAAAATCCTTTTAAATTTGTATGAGTAATTACAAAGATGCTTTTAAATAATGTTAATTCAGATGCTAATGCTCATTAAGTCTTTATTCCCTATATTCTAAAAAACAAACATTTTCTCTGTAGAACACTGGTCCTAAGAAAGATGCAGTTCTCTTTCTCTTGTGGTTTCCAAACACTGAAACATAATGTCTTAAAACAACTGTTACTGTTATAAAATGCTTAATCACCATTTAAAAACAAAAATCATAATACTTCCTTTTCATAAGGAAAGAATTAAATTTTTTATCATCTGAGCTTTCCAAGTATCTTACATATAAAGTAAAGAAGAAACAAACAGCTCTGTCAAGTTGCCAATGTCCAAACACACAGCGTGGTATTAAATAAAGTCAGTGACATTTAAATGAGTGCACCTGTATGCATACAAAAATAATTTCCTAATTAATTAGCTCTGCAGCTCTTGATGCCCTAACAGGTATAAAGTACATTAATTATATCTAACTGAACAAAAATCTTTTACAGGTGGCCACAAAACCAGTGAGTATGTCTTAATAGTTCTGATTCCTGCACTAAGAAAAGGTCAAATATTTACTTACCATATACATCTGGGTACGAAACATAATTGGAGGGAAGATGCTGTATTATTACTGAGTACAGTGACACAGGTTTTACTGGACAGACACATAAAACAGCATTGCCTGGAAACTGCACAGCATTGGAGATAGCTATAGCTGTACTGTGAACAATGGCATATTGAGCCAGCAAGGATTTGTCAGGAAAGAGTGTGGGTGAGGAAGGGACTGAAACTGAGAAGGGCTCTAAGGAGGTGACAAACAGAGTTGTAGACAAGGTGATTAAAACCATCAATTACTGAAGAAAAAAACACTTCACAGAAGGGATGCTAAATGTTAATCAAGCATCTGCACAGCCCTGCACTGTCATTTTGGTAAGAGTCTCTCTGCGAAGTACGTGCATCTATTAGACTAAAATATGTTCACGGTGTATTGACAAAACAGAAAAACAAGCTCAAGAATGTTGGATGATCTAAACTTGTTTTAAAGAATGAAATCCATTTTTTTTTTTTTTAATGTAAGGGAGGTAATTTATACTCAAGCAAATATATATATATATAAAAGAAATCATATTGCTATCTTTCGATACAAACTTATTTCTTCAAATTTTATTGCAGTCTTCAACTGAAGAAACAATAAGATGGAATTGGAACTTTCCCTGAAAATCCCTATGAAAAATCTTGTATCCCGCATCTTCCTTTATATTATTTTGGTGTTAGGATGATTTCCAGAATCAGAACAATCTGCCTGAATTCTGTGATTCTGTGAATTGAGGATTTATAAATTAAAGTCTCTGATAACCTGACAATCTGTGTACTTCCAGGAGGGTTAGAAATAAATGTAGCCAGGGTAGCTGATTCTTAAATACAAACACAATTAGAAGAAATACCATAATTGTGTTATTAAATCTTTCCATAACTTTTAGCAATTGTTTACTAATCTCTATGGCAAAAGATGACCTAACAAGAAGCAGCAAAGACTACATGCTTTATCCTCAGGAAGACAATGTAAAGAAGATCAGAAGCTCTGAAGGACTGGTGAATACATCTCAATAGCAGTAACTATATAACAAAGATATCTAAGTGCAGTTGTTTTTCCATTAATATTTTAAGTGTTCTTGGTACTTAAAGCATATTTAAAATCGGGTGTGTTAACAATTCACATTCTTATATTTTTTGTGACTGGCTTAGGCCTTGTTATTACTCACCTGTTGGCACTTACGTTGACTATTTACTGCGCACAACTCTGGGATTGTTCAGCTCCTGCAAACTGTGTTCCTCAGCATTCTTGAAACAGTAGTTACCTTCACACTGCAAAACTCATCTACTTCTACTGCTTTACTAAGATTTTCTCTGGGACTTTCTAGATACCACTCTATCAAGGGGGGTCAAGTATGACAAAAAGTAATCAGATGAATGCTTCCAAAGATTAGTCTGGTTAGGATGAACATAATATAGATTTAGTCTTGTATTATATAGTCTCAAGATTGACTGCATGGTCTCTTCTTTCAGAATCAACAAATCAAAATTAGAGCAACAAAGCATTCTGGAATTCTCATTAAAAAAAACATCATATTAATCAGACCAAAGAAGTGAAACCGATCGACTTAAAACAGTGATTTCAAGGCAAACTATTTGCCTCCAATTTAAAAAAAAAATACCATTAGTAAGAAAATGGATGGTGAAACAGCCAGAACGCCACGTAGTTTTCTACAAAAAGATGAACTGACAGCATTAATAAAAGACTTGTATAACACACTATTGATAATGAGATTTCTAACAGCCTTTTAAAAATACTGAAAAATACCCAGTAAACGGATAAGATTTTAATGAAGATTATTAGCCTTGACAGATCACTTCTTCTATTATTTTTCTTTCTCCTAGTATTTTGAACAAAAAGTGACACTGAAGTACAGCCAGCTAAATATACACCCATGTTGCAAAATAACTGAGGAATACATTTGTGAACTCCTGTCTCTCAGGCCAGCGGGGAAATTAAAACAGCAGAGAATTTAACAAGTTCTGTTCTCTTAGCTGAATGTAAGATTATTCTTTGTAGCAGAAGCATTAGCAAGCATCTGTGCCCGACTGTGGACAATACAAGGGCACCAGAACCTCATTTCACTTCCACACTGCTGCCACGTAAGGACTGATGATGACATCACTACTCTCTAATCTTCACCTGATTAGAGGGGCAGAGAAACTACTCAATTGCAGCAATTCAGGACAGGAAGTGAGGTGAAAGATGATGAAGTATCTTTGCAGACAGGGAAATTCCACTGAAAATGATAAACAACTATTCTCACCCTGTGTCAGAGACTTTTAATACTATTAAACAGCAAAGGTATGTTTTTTCTTTATTATTAGAAAAGAGTCCCTCCGGAGAAAAGTTAAAGACCTGGATGCAAGTGATGGTACATTACCATCAGACCCCATGGCACACAGCCATGTTCCTGCAAAGGTTTCTCACCCCAACCAGAACTAGTATCACTGCGTGACCACCAGGATGAAATTCTGGAGCCTGGGGAACCACCACAACCCTTCGAACGCCGTTATCCTCAACAACCTGTGGGGCATATCCAGGAGGCACACAAATAGTAGGCACTGAACCATTTGGGGACATCATTGGAACCTGAGCAGGACCTGTAATGCACTGAAACTGTCCATCTTCTCTTCTTATTGTAAAAGCTTCCCCTGGATAACTTGCATAAGAATAACCTGTTGTGCTCCATCCCCAGCACAACATCCCCATGCAAAACCTGTGCTTAGCAACTAAAATAGAAGCCAGAATGCTAAAAGCTCTATACTAGTACTGCTTACATTTACCTGAACATTTATGAATTCACTGAAAACTACCCATTTCTGGAAAAACTGAGTGATTCTGCAGTTGTGGAAGATTTAACAGAGTGATACCAACACTGACTTCTAGTAATGCTTCCCTCAGCCATGAGCCACAGAATTAGCAGTCCTGTCAGCCTTCACAACTGTCATCCTCATATTGGTATATTCTAAGTCATGTAAATGTACAAGACACCAAAAAGCAATCAGCCAACATAAAAATTTTCACATCATGCCCTGGAGAGCTTTCATGTTAACAGGAAAAATACGTACTGTATTATGGGACAAGATGTCTCAGTTACATATTTCTACTGCCACAGTCCAAAGCTGAAAGCTCCTTGACGTGGCAGATGTATAAGGAATGAAAACTGGAAGGAGTGCATTGCACAGTTATTTTGCTTACAAAACTCCTATATTCTCTGCAAACACCACTTTATGTAGGGTGTTAAACTAATCTCTGTAATGTAAGCCAAAAGCAAGCAGTGAAAATCAAGCAGAAAGGGGAAGGAAGCATGCTCTCCTAGGTATTGATTAGCTCCTCAGGTATTTTTTAGACAAATATGGCTTTTCTCTTTGGAGATGATTACTGCCAAGCAAGATTTCAAGCAGAACAGGATGAAAGGAAGAAGTTTTGTTTCAGTACAAATGCTTCTCAAATTAGTGACTGTAAACAAATTTATTCAAGATTCTACTTTCACTTCCGATGTTTTGGGTTCAAAATACCTGTACAATTTTGAGAGCTTCTAGCCATACAAGGAATCTGAACAGAGAATGGAAAGAGTAACTTCCTCTGAAAACAGATTAAAAAGAGACTGTAAGATATGCTGCCAGCCAGCCTCTACATCTTTCATAGCCATTAAGTTACTATTCAGAGTATATATACATCTCCTGGCTTGGCCATAAGAAACACAACAGAATGCAACTCACCCAGCTGTAACGCAGCAGTACTACTGAGTTTTCCTTCTTATCAATAAAGCAGCAAACAAGCACTTTTGCTGTTTTTTATCACTGTAAAACTCACCTCCCACTCACTACTGCTACCACAGAAGCTGCGAATAGGGGATCGACATCATTAGGCTGCTAATCATTTGGATCTATCAGCAAATATAGCCAAAATATTTTTTCCTCCCTTACATTTTCCTTCTTCTACTTTCAAAAAAAATACCATGAAAGGAAGGCCCATTTGACTGCTGTGTAGTCATGAGAAGTCACATAGAGTCCTGAGAAACTGACAGACTGGGCACTGCTGTAACCCTGATGACTTTACTAAATTGCCACTGTCATTTGCAGGTTTTGTAACATCACTCAAAATTTCCCTACAGTGCATTTTGCAGGAAAAGGCTTAAAATATTTGGGTCTGTGTCAAACCATCCAACTTCTCCATTGACTATAGAGAGTTACAGCCCCAACTACGATTTTGTCACTGTCACACAGTTTTTCTAACGCTATAACAGAGCTGATTAGTGTGTTGGCACTTCATCATAAACTGACATACAGTTTCACTGCCTACACTAGATGAGCTGGACTGCAATCATTGCACTGTGTAACTACCCTGACTGAAGGGACATGGAAGAGAAGGCTTTTGGAAAAATAAGTATGTACTCTCCTTTTTTCAAGATGCAGGAGACAGGTGGTTCCCTTACACTTGCCTAGGAGCTTGATGGGATGGGAAGGCCCAAACCTGCCTGAAAGCTTGTAACGTTCTGCTATAAAATTGATTTCTCTACTGCCAATGGTGTTTTTTGATTTAGTAAAGCAGAGAGTCTCACTGATGCTTAGAAACAAGGACTCATTTCGATGCTTTACAGACTTTGTTCTTCCTTTGGCACTCATTAATGGAAGTGGGAGTTTTGTGTGTGCACAAAGGGGAAAATTAGATCCATATAGCCATCATGCAGCAATTTCTTAAGGGACTAGTACTAATCTCTACCTTTCGGCAACACTCACTCCTTCCTACTGAATTGTTTTCAGCTTGCAAATCTCCAAAGAAAAGAACAGGTAAGCAGAGCTCTCCTTTGTGTATCAGCAGTGCTTTGACCTCTTTAAGAACATAAACTATATGCTCTGCAGCTTGTCCTTGAGTGCTTGCCCTGGAAGAGTCCTAGCCAGTTTCTATGGAACATCATGGTTACATCAACTTGGAAGTACTGTAGAGCAAATTACAGAAAATCATACACAAAATAAATACATCACCAACTGGCATATTTTTCTAGGTGTGTCCGACTGTAGAACCAAATTTAACAATAATAAAAAAATGCAAACTTTCTCAATGCTGAAGATGTAACAAGGATCGCTTCATTTGGAACATGCTATAGGCACTTAAGACATGACAAAATGCATGGGATGAAAATGTGATTTGTATATTGTCATAACTGTAAATTTGTGAGCTTAAGTTTTGAGTTCTACAGTAATTAAATAACTAAACTTCATTTAGTTTTTAGAATAATCGTTAAATTAATAAAAACGGCCAACTGTGAAAGATTTATTCCACAAGAATATAACTGAGCAAAATATATTTAAAAAACCACCAGAAAAATAAGTGTTTGATTACAGAAAAAGAACACAGATGCTTACCATCATCATAGCAAGGAAGAAATTGATATGGCAAAACACTTTACAAGAGAGTGCAAAACAAGTGTCAAACAAGGGAATTATTGTGATTTTTTTTCTTCCCTCAGACATTCATAATTTATTTAAGAAAAAGAGAAGGGAAGAAAAAGATAATGACAGAGAAGGAACAACAGCCCACCTTATAGAGCCTGCCACTGCTGAAGTTATATAGCCAGTGTCTGTGTTCTTTTTCTGTAATGAAACTTTAAAGATTTATAATTCCTACTTTTATATGGATTTTGCTCAGCTTTATTCACACAGAAAAAAATCAACAAACTTTAATCTCATGAAGGACATATCTCTTTCTTTTGTGGTTTGGCACTGTTGCTATAGTTTAGCACAACAATGTATCCTGATGGAAGTGGCAAGGAAAATGGTAATTCACCTACAACCAATTCTCAGGAATTTTATTCATCTGAGATAGGTTTTATGGGAGTAATAATTTCTGAAGGGTTTTCATCTGAAGGTTTTATGGGAGCAATAATTTCTACATGAAAAGGTTAGTTTTAATTTTTTTACTTAGCTTAGAATACATTTTTTTAAATGTGATTACAATCAAAGAATTCCTGAGAGTAAACATTGTTCCTAAAAAAACTTTCAGAATCTCATTCCTTTTTAGAATTAATTTTAAGTAATTTTATTAAACTCCCGCAATTTCACCAAGATGGCAATTGTTCTCTTTCTTGTTGTTGCTGTTTTTTCCTGACCCATCTGTATTTATTTTTATACTTCACGTTCAGAAACCACAGAATAAAAAATGAATACAGAATAAAGTGGACATAAAACTGTCAGAAGAGAAATAGCCCAGGGGAAAAAAATTGTGTAAGGACAGAGAAAGGATCTGAAGTGACAGGAGAAAGGCCTAATAATGATGAACATAAAAAAACAGTGAACAGTTTGTCACATTTTAACACATAAGAAGTAGATATATTTACTCCCAACTTGTTTGACTAAATTATTTCATTACCTTGGGCAAAGGCTGTCTTAATCCTCTGTGGCATATTTATTCCAGCATCTATAAAACAGATGCCATTCCTCCGCCTCTGTCAAAAATGTTCCCACCTATCTACTACATAAAAAAAAACTTAGGATCCTGGCAAGAAGGTAAGTCAGATTTGAGTCAGCTTTATTCATTCTGCCATATGCCATTCCTGGCTGCGGTTCTTCTGTTATTGCTTTACTATAATACCTGCAATATACTGTGAGGAATGCTGAAGTTCTACCTCTTCTCCGAAGAAAAAATGAAAAGTAAGCTCCACATCTTAACTGTGTTAATTCTATCAGCATGTACAAGTTTCTGATTCTAAAAGATGATAAAAACATTCACTCCAACGAATCAAAAACTTGTTCTGGGATAAGACTAATTGGCAGCCAATAATTTCAGAAATGAATGACACAAGAGCAAAGCCAAGCCCATGCTGGGCCATGCAGCCTGTTTATGCAGCTTATTCTTCCTGTTTTAAGAGAATAAATCTCTGTTGTTAAATTAAATCAAACTGAAAAAGTAGGCACTTGAATTTCCTTCAGCCGTATCCTATCTCAGATATAGCTGCAATTTCAAGGCTTAAGTTTCACGCTATTAGAGTCATGTCTGGCTTTTATCAGTTTCTAAATATGTCAGTATGGTACCACCATTTCTTTGATTAGACAAAAGAGATTGGAAATACAACCTAATCTAAACTAAAATAACCTGCCAGACAGATAATGGGAAGTCAAATGGTTATTGTATTTTTTACACTGTGGTATTTAAAGTGAAAAATATTTTTTCCTCCTTCAATGGCTAGTTTTGATTGCTTCATATAATAGAATAAATGTGCTTGTACATGGCAAAAACCAAGGTAACTTCATACAGCAGTTGGCCAGCTGTCTTCCCTTGGCAAAGGAATGAAATGAACGTTCTCTCTCCTCTTCACCATTAATGCACTAAATGACACTAAAACACAAGTATAAATAACAAGTAGTCCTTTTGGCGATACAACAAATGTGATAATCTCACATTAAAAATGTAATTCTAAGCTCAGTTACAAGTATAAAACTAGTATGACTGCTACAGAGCATTCTTCCTGGCTCACTGTATTGTCTGAGCATCCCAAATACAGAAAAATCTAACAGATTGAATCATTTTGCAAATGTACTATGATCTATTTGTTTTCCCCTTTCAAAACTGTTCCTTCACTAAGAAGTAAACAAAAATGGATCTTCTGAAGTTAAAAATTACTGCAAGAATCAGAAACCAAGTGATATTGATTCAGCACTGTGAAGAAATGGAGATTTTACTATTGATAAAATCTTCACTGAACGTAAAATTAAGCATGTTTCAGAAAGCAATTTTATTATTTTTATTTTACTTTCCCGGGACAAGCGTTAACACAAATATGGTCGGTTTCCTCCTCACCTCAATTCCCCATGCCACACCAATCTGTGCCCTCAGTATTTCAGAAAATAGCTTAAGTTGGAGGGCAGCTTGCCCTGGCCTGTGTCCAGTCAGGTTCTGATCATCTTCGAAGATGGGAGACACTCCAAAGCTGCTCTGGGTAACTGCTTCCAGCGTTCAGAAATCCATCAACAAGATTCTCCTTCTTTCAAATGTATTTCCTGTTTTTCAGTTTATCCCTATTGCCTCTTGTCCTGCCACTGGGCATTGCTGAGAAGAATCTGCTCCTGTCCTCTTTATTCCCCCCCATCAGGAATTTAGATACCTTGATAAGAACCCCCCCAAGCCTGCTTTTCTCCAGGCTGGAGATGTCAGAGTCACTGCAATCCTCATGGATGACCTGATCCCACTTCTAGTATGCTTCCTTTTCATGGCAAAATTTCAGAGGATCTTTTTTTATCCATGCATGTTAGATTTCCTAGCACCATTTTTCTTGCTTCATACCTCTTTCATGCTGGAAGAGACCACTCTTGTTCTTGGATAAACTGAATGGAGAAATATCCCTTCCCGTCTAAAAACTAGTAAGTATTTGATGACAGAATTTCAGAGGCAAGCTGGGAAACGAAGTATAAGTGCTGGTGACAAAAATAAATGAACAGTTCCAACTCTCCTGTAAGAAAATCACTTCGGACAATTTTAGGGGAAAGGAAGGTCTTAATACAGAAAGAACAGAAGAAAAAGATCGGTGTTTGTTGGAAAATGGGATAAAAGGAAAATAAATAAGCAGTGAAAAATACATAACAGAGTATAAAGAAAAAGACAGAGAAAGGATATAGATTTCTTGCAGTTAGATGATGACAGAGTGAAAGGCAGAGAGGAAATAAAATTGTAGCTCATCCAGCACTGCCAGTAGTTAGAGGGAGAAAATTATCTGTTCATGATTCAGGGATAATGGAGAGAGGGGAGAAACAAACATGAAAATTCAGCAAAGTTGGTGATGATGGAACTGACAAGATCGTGTACCATTCACGTATGTGACATGTTAGAACACAGGTGTTAAGTAGGGTCCCATATGGGGTGATAAGTCATACCCCGTCACAGCATCCGTTCCTGGGTCACAGTGGCAAAACACCATAGGGCACCCAGGGACACCTGGCTACAACTGCCACCCTGCTCAGCAAGAAGCTCCCACTAACCTCCTCTTCAGACTCCCATCACCTTTCCAGTGATTGGAGACTTCATCTCTGGGTTTGTGCTTGCTCCCAGCTTGCCATCTGGAGAAGGTAATTTCTTTAGGCGTCAAGCATTTCTGCCCTCCCACCTTCCCTGTCACATCTTGCTAACCTGGGCTCTGACAACAAATGTCTTCAGAGCAAAGCAGTCAGGCAGCATGTGGGAAAGCTCCCAGCAGGACATCTGATGGTTTGCATTTTCTCTGATGGAGAACAACCTACCCCTGCACTTTCACAGCCCCGTAAGTCACACAGTACCCGCAAGCAGCTGAGTGGCAGCCCGTAAGCGCATCACATGGCCGGCTCCCAGTGCACGGCCCTCGGAGGTGCCCCCACCACCTGCCGCTTCCAGGGCGCTAGCGAGAAGCACAGCAGAGCACAGGCCCTGTGCTGCCCTGCAGCTGCAGGAGGTGCATCTTCATAGTCATCTTCTGCTGTATCTGCTGCTTCTACCGGGTCACAGGGCTCTCAAATCTGTGCCCCAGCTGAAAGAGACACTCGAGAGAGGCTCCCAGCCTCTGCTGAGCTGCTGAGTCCACAGGGACAGAGTAGGTCACCTTTTGCTGAAATAAGATAAAGCCAATTAGCTTGTCAGCAGGCCCTACCCCTTGGGACATAAAACGATTCTGAGATCCTATTGATCTAAGAAATACAGCCTTATTGGATAATCTCCAACTTCCTTTCTCCTCTTTATTCCCCACTGTACTTTCAACTTCTAACCCTCCAAGGATATATCCCAATTAGCAGTCCTGCCCCAGCCTGTGAATTCAGGAACTCCAGTTTACTGGAGAGGCTAGCACAAGACTGTGGATGTGCAAAGCATACATGTAGTGATCAGCCAACATGTAAGAGATGCACATGCACAAATCACCTAGCAGGCATTTGCAAGACCACTTTTTGCAGCCTCAGCATTTATACAGCCTGGCACAAACAAATGCTGGATTTTACAAAATTTTCCACTCAAAATCAAATATGAAAAAGATTGCAAGTTTTTATTCAGTACAGCTGTTTCCTCATTTTCCCACCAAGGATCTGTGATCAGGTCTTGCATGACCTGAAATGCAGCCATGCCGCATCAGCTGGAAGAAGCTGTTAGAGGCTGGGCTCTAGAGGCTGGACTTGTTACTAGCAGACTCAGCTGGGTTTAAGTATATTTGAGACTAAAATCACTCATGATTTATTTCCTTCTTACAAAAGGGAAAGAAATGTCCTCCCCATCCACATCCCCATCCACAGAGAGTCTCCCGGGCCTCCTACTTGTCTTGACCAAATGTACAGCATGTAAAAATACAGTTTGCCTACAGTGACAGAATCATCTTTTTTGGCCTCAAAAGGAGAAACACCTGTATTTTGGTCATAAAACATACGCAGTACTTCCACAATGCAAGGCACCATGAGACCTTAGAAAATAGAGCAGAGAAAATGCTTTCTGAAAAATTCTTCTGCCCAGCAATCCCTTCCCAGCATAGATAGGAATTAACCCCAAAAAAGTGAAAGAAGAGGTACAGACTATGGGGATCTTTCCATGGTCTCAATGTAGAGATGTTCTCCTATAGAGAACATTCATTCACATATCACTTTTTATTTTCTGTGCAACACAAGCCTGTTACTTACATTTATAATGCAATTAAAATTGAATTTGATAGAAAGATTAAAGGAAGCGTATCTCCTTTATAAGATTTTTCTCCCTGAATATCGAAAGCTGCTGATGTAAAGATACTAAGGCTGACAAAATTTGATAAAGTTTGTTGCTGAGCTTTGTTTTTGTTTTTCAAAATAGCACTGCATATAGAATGCATACGTGGGGTGTCACACCTCCTCTAGCCTGTATCACCAGCCAACAAACATTTGCTGTCAATTGCAGTTGTTATATTCACTTTTCCCACGAAAAACTCACTAGTGTCCTTTCTCATCCACATATGAAACAAAAGCATAACATGCTTTTGCACTCATTTCACAGAAAAGTAACTTCTACGCTTTTTAAGATCACTTTTCTATATTTTCATTGGAAAGTGAAGAGTAGAAAGAAAACATAAACACTATAAATCAATCAGTCAGTAGCGTTGTATTCCAACAAGTTCTCATCTGTCATCTGAATTTGCAAGGCCCACTTGGAGACCTCTATTTCTTGCTGCATTACTCTCGATAACTTTTCAAAGTAAGACAGTGACCTTCACTTCAGAGTCAGTGGTCCCCTTTATTCTGTCAAATCAATAATTTCTTTACATTGTTAAGAGAAAACTAACTTCTATTTTAAGGAGTTAAATTAGGTTTGTTTATTAATTTATTTTTTCTTTTAAAAAAAGATTGTTTTACTTGTATTATTGAGCAGAAATAAGGTAAGAAACTCCTCATTGCTGCTGACAGTTCTTTTTCCTGAATCCTACGTCATATGGCAAGCACAATGCAGAAGCAGAACAAAAGGCTTTCTGTGACCTCCTCGTAAACAGGTTTATTTGTTGCTTTCTTGCTGTCAACTATTTCAGCCAATAGATCAAAAGATACATACAGAATCTTGAAAGAAGAGAAAGGACAAAGCGTCTCTTACGAGTGATACAAAAGACAATGTTTCTTGGCCAATTATAGATTTTTTTTTAGGGATGGGTTCTGCACTGAATGGTGTATGATTCTCAGTAAGATATGTAAGCACAGAGGAAAAAACCACAAGGTTATACGATTGCTTCAGTGAGCCAGAATTAGAAACTAGACAAGAACTCTAAACAGGGCTCTTGACAAAGTGACAGAGGGGAAGAAGGGGTGGCAAAACGTGAGGAAAAGACTGTAGCACCTTTCTGATCATAAAAAGCTTTCTGTGATGTGTTGAAGATATCATATTTTTATACAGTTAGCACAACACGTGTAAGTTAAGCTAGTAAGAGCTATTCAAGTGCAAAATAACCTAAAAAGAAAAAGTAATCAGAAAAAAAAAATAGGTTAACGTAGAAAAGTTACATCTATCTATCTATCTATATATATCTAGTGTACATACCAATACTGAGTAAGGCGCTCTACCAGAGACATACCATTTCATTGTGCAAAGGGCCAAAAAGAATTCATTTTTAAATTGTTATTTCAATGCATTTTCCATTATTTCACATTATGGGTTAGTACTGACATCATTATATGATTCAACTTTATTAAAAGATAAAATAAAATCAAAGAACTGACTTTAAGAATTCATTTCCTTCAAGAAGTTGTTTTTTATCACTTGATTTGACCAGAAGGATTGTTCAAAAGAATGTGGATGAGAAGCATCTAAACCAACCACAATTTTTTCAACAGAAAGGAACATGTTCCAATTCTGTTGAAAATTTGAATTAATATATAAACTACCTGTAACATAAAAATGGTAGCCTGAAGTGACTATGGTGCAAGTAACCATAAATTGGACAGCTCAAATTCTGAGATGCAAAATGTTAACCTTGAAGTTACAGATGAATTTTGTGTTTTGCAAATATCCTCTCAGTATCTGTTTGGGCATGCCTTGCACAGGAAATGACATTTATTCACACACTTGAAATCAGAAACAGCATGTCCAAGACATGTTGTAACCTTATGAGTCTAAGGATATTATTCTAAAATCACAAAGATGAAACAGGAAGAAAAATTGGAGAGGAAAAAAAAAAAAAGCAATGTTATTACAAATGTATATATATACATTTGTGTTGGTTTCTTCCTTCAGGAACACACATAGCATTTATTAATTCTTCATTTTAATTTTCTGATCTTTCCAATTATCCCTTAACAGTTCTACTAAGAACATTTTTCCAGCTTGCAAGAGAAAAATAACACTGTGACATACGTCTTAATAAGGTACAGAGTATCCAATGCTACCCTGAATACAAGGCCTTTTCTTTCTAGAATAAAAGATAATCAAACTTGCTTGGCCTAATTGGCAGCAACTCATCTTCTCAAACCGCAGGTGTTTACAAACAGCTTGTGTGTTTCAGAAATGTATTTAGGAGCTGATCTGCCCAAATAATAATTTCTTTCTCCTTCTCCTCCTCAGCCTCTTTTAAAGACAGCAAATCTGTGCCTTCCTTCAGCTTGAGCCACTCTCCTCCCAAAAGTAAGCTACTGCTGCTCTGAGGTTAATTCAGCAGTTTTTAAACATATCACAAAGTCACATCAAGATAATTTGAAAACATTTTAACAAATAAAGCATTAAATGCAAAGACTAATATTCTTTCCTGGGCAGGTAGCTATCTCACCTTTTTGTTATTAGTATTATTTTGTTACCTTCCTGCTTATATTTGATCATTTTCATGAGTGCTTTTCTCTTTCAAACGACATTAAGAATATTGCCCTTCTTAACATCATTCATCGAAAAATCTTCCTTCAGTTGCTACAAAGGAACAAAGTTGCTCTTGGCCTTCTTTTTCAACAAATGCAATTATAGAAATATTTCATGAAAGCCTTAATGTTTCCTGCTAGGTGCATCTATTTGTAATCTTCAGGCCTCATTTTCTAAGTACTCCTCTATAAATCAGTGCTACTCTTACAGCTGTTCTTAGTAAACTAACACATTTCCTTTACTACTTCAATCCAGCAGGGAGTTCATAATTTAGCCAAGTCGGGTTTTAATACTTTTGCTCTGCTCTCCTTTCTCTACACACGGATAATTTTGAATTATGCTGTTAATATCATCTACTTGAAAACAGGTCGCCTCCCTTACTCTTTTTCTTGAATGTTCCCCAGGATATTTAAATTTTTATATTTCTGCCTTCTTAAAACTTTTTTTTTTTCAGTCATTTCATTTCTACATATGAGTGCTGCTCCAAAAATAATGCCTCATATTTTATTATGTTGACCCACCAAATAGTGTTATTGTGTTCTTTACATCTTTTCTAGTTTCCATTAAAAAAACCAGCAGGCATTATATTTGGAGCAACCAACATATTATGAGCTCTGTCTGCCCAGCAGTTCTCATCCACCTAACTTCCTCAGCATCAATTTTTTCTAGAGCAGATCGGAGGATGTTGGAACAATTTCTCTCTTTTCGCACTGTCCCTATCAACAAGATATCAATAAAAAATGTTTATCAGTTAATGAAGCTGATGAATTCTAAGACTTTGCTGAGCATCCATCACTTCTTCAACTCGCTTAACCATGCTTTACTTAAACTTCACAGTATACCAAGTCTTGCATTCTTTATTATCATTCATTAAAAACAACTTTGTCAGATTGCCAACTTCATCATCTTTTGCAAATTACCAAAATGAAAAGTCATGCTCCCTATGCTACAGGACAGTGACTTTTCAGCTTTATTTTGCTCACATGATGCTTTGATCTTTCTTTGAAGCCATTTCCCTAAGCCAGTCAGCCAATGAAGAACCCACATTACCCTTTCTCAGTGCCTAAAAATGCCTGTTTAGAAAAAAAAAAAAAAATGGTGATTTATGTACCTGAAATATTTATCATAGTCAGATAATCATGCATTAGGTACTTATTCCACATACTCCCAAAAACACATATTAAATTAAAATCTCTTTAATCGATTGACTGATACAAAAAGTCCCACATTCAGTCACACCCGTAGTCCCACCCAGTCTATTTGACCAGTAACTTCCCAGGAAACCCAATTTTATTTGATGCAAACTAAGATAGGTTTCCATCAACTACTTCTAATGCCCAGGTATTCATACTTGAAAAGTTACTCCACCCGATCAGACATTACAGATATGATCTGCTGTTTTCTTAAAATGCAGTTTTAATATAAATGAAGGGAAAAAATCTATGGCATCATTAACTGATAATTTAAGGTTTTGACATGCTGCTTTGTGTTGTGCAGATGTTACTATGCTGCAATGCATTTAACAATCTCACCATTACATGCATTAAACACTATTCCTTACTAGCAATAAAAGAGCTACAAAAGATTTTACTATGCTTTTTTAAACTTACTCAAATTTTATTGTATATTTTCCAGAAAGAATTTATTTGTAATTAGAATCACACAGGAAAGAAAGCAAATTGTTTCTTTCCGTATATGTAAAAAAGTAATTCCACTATAAGTATCTCGTTAGCAGAAAGCATGTATTTAAATGGAAATTATCATGAGAGCACACACATCAGAATAGAAAAAAACACAACAACATGCATCAGGAACTTTACTTGATTACTCAAATAATGAGTCAGTCCATTGTATTATATCAAGATTAGTTATCTAGTAACAAAAAGTAAAGTGAAATTCAAAAGCAGATGACAGTCTCAAAAGATGTCCTCACCATATCCAGATGCTTTCATCTACGCAGGATGCACATTTCAAAAGACTGAAGATATGAAAGGCGTTCTCACTTTACCGACATACATGGCCAAATAATAAGCCTGTTTTACAACATGTTCCATTTTATCCTGGCCTGCTTTGTTAATTATGCAAAGAAACCAACAGGAATCGGTCATGCAGTTGCAAGAACTTGCCCTGTGCAACATGTCAGATGAGCAGCTTCCTCAACCGCAGTGTTTCCTTTAGAACAGGAGCGTCCAACCCGCAGGCTGCATGCAGCCCAGCACAGCTCACAAGGCAGCCACCCCACGCCATCCTGGCAGCACCTCCTCACCTGAGCAGCTCCAGGCACACACCTGGAGCTCAGCAACAGCCAACCGTCAGCGCTCGGTTAGCGCTGTGTTGACTGACATCAGGGCACGGGGAGGGAAGCGCCGTGCGGGGCTGACTCAAGTGATGGCAAATAACTGTCTGCATTTTGATACGCAGGCTAAACATGCTGCTCTGAACAGTGAAGAATACGCGGCCATGCTTCCTGGTTTGATAAAGGAGTTTGACGATAGGTTTCAAGATTGCAAAAAAGTCATCTGTTTATGCTTCCAGCTGATATAAAAATACATTACTTGCAGATTTTCAAATGGAATGCATAGTGTTCCAGTAAAAAATGTGATCATGTCTCTTTACCAGACTATCATAAGCCCTCTCGTACCAGGGAGGAATATCCCTCGCTTCACAATCACATCTCATTCATGTCATCACTTTTTGGCTGTAAACACATTAGTGAACAACTGTTTTCAAGGATGAAGTGTAGGAATTATATGATTCCATGAAGAGTAAAATCACATGAAAAATCTCTGATGAACACCCTGAGGCCTCAGTAGGAACTGCAGCTACTTCCACTGAACCAGTCTGATGCATCATTTTTGCAAAAACAAGGCCAAATATCCCACTAGCTTTATGCTTTTGTTGCTTTCTTTATAAATAATAATAATAATAATAATAATGATAATAAACTAATAAAATAACTTTTGTTACCTATATATTTTAACTACATTATATATTTTTCAAGAAGTGCTCTGAAAGGAATGCCTCAGCTCTCACTACATTGTTCCACAACATCAGAGGACGATGTTGGTGGTATGGCAGTAGAGGTTCAACCTTCTTGCCAATGTTCCATTACATTTTGTTGCTGTCTGACAGATGGCAGCAGAGGGGCAGTCTGACGTGGAGGTGTGGATGAAGCAAAGGTCTGTCACAGAATTCCCGCATGCAGAAAAAGCTACCCATTGGCATCCATCAGTGCTTGCTGAATGCTGATAGAGACCAAACACTGAATGCAAGCACACTGAGGTGCGTTCCAGCAGTGGTGACAGTGGGTCACCTGCTGATACAGATTTTATGAGTGCAGCATGCAGGCTCTTGTTCATCACTGCTGAAAATGCATAGCTAATGGTGGTGACTGTGTTGAAAAATCGAGTTTTGTCAATGAGAATTTGCCCTATCAAAGTGTTCTTTGTATCTGTTGTAGTTTCCATGGAAATAAATAGGCTGCATTACTTTCAGTACAACTTACGTACTTGCAGCCCCAATCAGTTCTTTTCAATTCAGTGTGGTCCAGGCAAGTCAAAAGGTTGGACACTCAGGCTTTAGTAGTGGCAGCAGCAATCTATCACCAAGGAGAGCAAAGCACAGAAATGATAGGAAAGAGCAGATACATATCCCTTCCTAATAAATTCAGAGCTTTTGAATTTTGTGTTGCAACTGAACATTCATATGGAATTATCTGAACTTCCTTTTTAAGTAATCAGTTGTACTATGCCAACATTTTTTTGGATCAAGGAAAATTTCCCACAGTTAACATTTAGTTTCTCATCTTAAAAAAGAGGCCAACCAATAAGTAATCGTATATTTATACCCTTATTTTCTTTTTTAACCTTTTGGTAAAAATGTAAAATATCATACTGAAATAAAAATAGTAAAATACTACACACACATTTTAATTCAACATCCAAAATACAATTAACAACCACATACAAGAAACCTCAAGATCAATGTTTCATCATAGAATCACATTTAAATAATAATAATAAAGCAGAAAGAAAATAAATCACACCACATGAAGAATGTGACAGGACCAGTAACGAAGATTACATCAGACAGGAAGAGGAGATCAGGTTTATTTTCGTGGTAAGTTCATTGGCCTTAACCAAAACCTGACAAATAGGATGGATTTAGAAAAAAACCCCTAAACTAACTTTGAAACAACATCACATTTCAAAACCAGCTCTGAATTTGAACATTAAAATATCCATTAACAAAAATCCCTTTGAAAAGCAATAGCTAGTGAACCGTGCAGACAGAGGGAAGGTCAACTAGTCGGATGCTTTTAGAAAACTTGTTCTCTTAATCAAAGTCTTCTGCCGTTATGTCGTTACTCCAAATATATGAAGATACACACGTATATATACATGATATAACAACAAAATAACTCCAACAGAGATTGCTTCTAGTTTCTGACTGAGGCCAAGCAAAAGAAGTAGTTTTGAGAAAAGAAGCTCTCTCCTAAAGCAATAACAGAGAAGAGTAACTAGAGAGGAGCGGAAGGAAAGAAGTAGCAACTAATTTTCCAAAAATTTCATTCCAGTTCTGTGCCCTCCTGAGGGACTTTCGAAGTACATCAAGCAAAACTACACTAAAATCCTCAAATTTGTTCATTTTTCTTGGGAACAGTCTTGGGTGTGGACCTTAGCTCCCGATACATTTTCTGTTTGAACTGACTTCTTATGGTTTCCTGTATTTGTAACTGAGTTATGAAGCGAAGTACTACTATTCAGTGTGGAACTGATAAAAGCAAGAGAAGGAAAACAAAACTGCTCCAGATGGCCTGTCAGAGCTGCAGACAAAATACATGGAGATGGTTATAAAATTAAATTAAGAAAGAACTGACTGCATCTACAATAATAGTAAACCAACTATGCCTATTCCAGTACAGCAGCCTCACGATAAGAGGCTTCAATACGCAAATTGCAACTCAAAAGCCAGGTGTGTGTTTATGAGCTCTGGGCCCTTGAAAGATTATAAATTCGCCATGGGAAATAAAGATAACTAGCTTTGGAGAAAGTTTGCTTTTATCTTCCAGCATTCATACACAAGTAGTATCAAACATTCACATCTCCCTCCCTCCTCTCACCTCCCCTGGCAGTCCCTCAGTCATTATGGACCGTTTGGATGCTTTACCAAGTTGGGGCTTGACCCGTAACTCAGGTGATCCTCCCTGCACATGCAGACACTGTGCAGGAATACCTGCCCTATCAAGCATTTTCCAGTACAGTGCAAGACAGTGAAGATCTTTCAGCAGATAACAAGCACTGACAAAAATATTTCTCCTGTTCCCTCAGTAAGAGAAGGATGGGCTCCCACTCCATTTATGACATGAATAAAGGTTTGGGGAAAATGAAGTATCTGTTCTCTTTTGTTACCATGGTGACCATCCTCTTTGGAAGGCCAAGTGATTTCAGTCTGTTGACAGAATGATTTGTAACTGAGTTTTAGAAAAGTATGCTGTTCATCATATTTTGACCGAAACAACTCTTTTTTAGCTTTGTCTTTTGCCTTGCAGAACAATATGGCCAAAACATGAGAAAATCTGTTGATGTTATTTACTGTTCTGAAGCCCCTGGCACTAACAAAGAAAGAGGAATGCTGTACAGCACCAAAAATGTCTTCAGTGCTTAGCATGAAATGCCTTCTCTCTTGGCCCCACAGGACCAAGGAGCAGACAACCTATTTTAGATGCTATGTGCATTACAGGCTGTCTGAAGTGAAAGATTTTGCATCTTAGTTTCAAATCCTTAGCCTAAATGCAGGAGGGATTTTTTTTTTTTTTTTTTTTTTTGGTACTCAGCTCAGTAGCATTTGATGCTCAGAGCTGCTTATTTAACAGTATAATGCCTCGTACAACAGGGATGCAGCTCCTTGCAATGTAGTGTATTCTGCTCGGGAAGGCTCCATTGCTCCTAGAAACCAGGCACAGCATGAGCCCAAACATGTTAAAGCAGCAAAGGCTATTGCTGCTACCAAAAAATGTCCTGTTTTCCTCTAGTCCTAAATGCTCCACTTCATCCATGACACATTGTTGGAACAATATATTAAAGCAAAGCAAAGCAATCAACAAGCACTCAAGTTTGTGAAGAGATATTACTGATCCCTCAAGCTGGTCATCTGTTTCTCTTTCAGATACTGCATTCTGGAAAGTATTGCTGTGCCAAGTAAAGAAGATTCTTATTGGTGCAGAATTTTTTAGCAGGATGATACCTAGAAGATATAACAGGTGCTTAGCAACCACCAAACCAGCTGCACCTAAAATACCTTGTAATTGTAAAAATAAAAAAGTTACAAGCAAATTCTGTTCAGAATACTCTAACGTTGGTTTTATGGATTTGCTGTTTCAGATGTTGCTTGGTTTAGTTGAAAGCCAGACTTCTGAGGCGATCTTACAAGGTTCAGGGATTCTCTCATTGGAAAAGGACTTTGAAAAGGATCTAAAATCAAAATCAGAGGTGTACACGGGAGAACATCTATTAGCCTGGTGACTGTGCAACTTATGAGCGTATATAAAAAGACAATGTGAAAATTTTGGTTCTGCCCTTCCAGAATTTGAAGCAATTGCCTACACTTTTTGCTAACAGAATATATCTTCTCCTTCAATTTGTTTTGGAGCAGAAAGCTCACACACTTATCTTGACATAAAATGGACATTTTCACAAACAAACATTTGTGCAGGGACAAGTGCAGTAACAAATTTAGTTGAAATTCAAATGATACTGGATCCAACATTATCAAAAACGCATTACCATCCAAACAAGTGAGCAGAACATACCCATCACAAATACTCGATAGATGTTAAAAGAGCTATCCCACAATATTTAGAAGGATTATGGAAGAGGAATCTAAAACAAAAAGTAACTTTACATTACAAGTTTGGCAATCCACACACAACCTGATTTTTAACAAGGCTAAAATATATAGGCCAACATTTAGAGTGTGACCCAGTCACATTCACAGATTCCCCTTCTAGGCTCCTTCTAGGAAGTCTTAAGATTTTAAAAATCGCATATAGATTAGAATGAAAGTGACAAGATGCATGCATGATATCCAGAGATAGACACTAATATTCATCATATAAAACAGCATCTGCTTCTGTATACTCCTGAGCATGACAATGATCCAGCCTCATTGCACTTGTAAGCAACCCCTCCAAAAGAGTTAATTAGAACAAAAACTTGATATTCATCATTGAGTTGCCATTGCCTAGCATGTAAGATATGTTTACCCTACGCTAACACTGTGCATAAATTTCATCTTTTATTGATTTATAAATACTTCACACTATGTAAAATATTGTCAGATTATAATTCTCTCTCCATAAAATGGCAAGCAAACGTCCAGCCATCTGTTTGGCTAATGAGAACAATCACCCAGACTACTTTTCAAGCATAACATATCCCAGTTTGAAACTGCCTTCAGTGTAAGCACCTGTTCATACATATCAATTAAAATGATAATTACTCTGTTGGTGAATACAATCAAAGTAAAATAGTTATAATTCTATTGATACCTACTAAGACTTTCAAATTCATTAATGATATATTTCTGTGCTCATTTGTTTTTCTTTCTGACCCGTTCTAAGACTGGAATAATTTCACAGTACTTGAAATACATATGTATTCAAGGTAATACATATTTAAATACTTGAGAATGTGCAGTTACAAAATGGCAAAACCAGAGAATCCCCTCTGGAGTGAAATGCTTTCCTGGAACGTCTCTCTTCACAACAGGTCCCATAAAAAAGAAAGGAGACTTCTCTTGTAAGAAAGGACCGTGATTTCCGAGATGAACAACGTGAACAAAGTGAATGATGGAACTAAGCAAGAACTGGAACACTGCTCTTTATACAAGGCAATTATCAGACTTTTTAAATTATTACTATTACCAATTATTACCAATTGGGAAACAACTCATTATACAAAATGGACTATGATGATTTTTATAGAAGTGTTGAAATACTAAAGACAACTTAAAGACAGACAACTCAAAATGCAGTACCAAAAGATATATTAAAATGTCACCTAAAACCAAAATGTATATCTTAAAATTATTCTAAATTCAATATAATTTTAGTTTTAATTCTGCTTTCTGTGACCTCTTTGAAAAAGTAGACTATAAGATCTCACATCAGCAAACTAATCTATGTGCACATCTTAAAGAGAGCCTAATCTCAGAATGTTGGGGTTTTTTTTAATGAAAAATAGAGCTTATCTTCCTCATCCTTGCAAAAGACAGGTCATGAACACAACCACAAGAAAAGTATGTCAGGAAGCCACATTTCAAGCCAAACACAGTTGATTGATGGTGAGAATGTCATTTTTGTGGATTCTAGCTTTTATATTATTTTAGTTCACCTTAATGTATACAAGAAAAGACAGTTCTCCACAACGAGGCCAATGATATCCTGGGGTGCATTAAAAAGAGCACGGCCAACACATCGAGGGAGGTGATCCTCCCACTCTGAGGTCACGTTTAGACTACTGTGTTCAGTTCTGGGCTCCCCAGTTCAAAAAAGAAAGAGATCTCCTAGAAGGAGTCCAGCAGAGAGCCATAAAGATGATTAAGGGCCTGGAGCATCTCCCTTACGAGGAAAGGATGAGTAATCCAGGTCTGTTCAGCCTGGGGAAAAGACTGAGAGGGAATTTGATTAATGTTTATAAATATGTAAAGGGAGATGGGATGCAAATGGATGAGGCCAGGCTCTTCTTGGTGGTATGTTGTGATAGGACAAGGAGCAGTGGCCCAAAACTCTAACATAGGAAGTTCCTACACGCTAACATGTAGAAGAACTTCTTTACGCTAAGGGTGACAGAGCACTGGAACAAATTGCCCAGGGAGGCTGTGCAGTCTCCTTCTGTGGAGTTATTCAAGACCCATCTGGACACCTACCTGTGCGATCTATTGTAGGGGACCTGATTTAGCAGGGAGGTAGGACTTGATCTCTTGAGGTCCCTTCCAAACCCTGCAATTCTGTGATTCTTTGATATACAATATATGATAATATAAGTAAGTTCCTTCCTTCTTCCTTGCCAGCACATAACAGAACTTAGCCATGTGTGTAAGAAAGAATTACATAACAGCAGAAAATAAATGCAGATACTACACATAATCATATTAACGTATGGGCTACTTCTGTGTTTGTATGACATTCTCACATTCAAAATGCTTTTTCATGCTCACTGGAAAGCGAAACTCCTTCATTCTCTTTAATTAGCTGCGAAACAGCTTCCAAATGAAAATGTTTTCATTTTCTAGTCTGACCCACTCTCTGGTAGCCAATGAAACAAAGCTCTGATTCTCATTTGGCATCTTCTAACCTTCCATCAAGTATTTGTTCTTCCCTACCTTCTCTGATTCTTACCCTCATCAGTTTTCAAGTCAGTACTGGAACTGAATTCCGGAGCCCTCATTCCACATAGGTCAAATGAGGTGACACATGAGGTGACAGCTCTGACAACTGTGACTACAACAAATTTATGCTAGAACACACGTGGAACAGGGAAGTTTGCTATTCACGTCCACCCTCATCTTTGTTAAGGATGAAACTTGACACATCTATCAAACTAGAAAACTATGTTCTGGTTCATGACTATACACTTATTTTTTTCCTCCAGGGAAATTCATTGCAAGTATCACAATACAAAAAGAACGTTTATATTTCACATACATTATTGTGGCTAGTAACACTTTACGAGATAACACGATTTACTCATAGGTACTTTTCCATAGTTCACTGAAATGTGGATGTCTGTTATAATAGATATTACATATTTTTCTTCCTCCATTACTCACACAATCCATCATAAGTTGACATCAGTAAACATGACTATGTTAACCAATCACAACAGTTTCCAGTACAGCAGAAGTGCCTGGAAACTGACAGTGATTATAACATTAGCTTTGACCAAGATAAATTCTGACACAACTTCCACTATGCATACATATAATTCTCTAAAGACTCTGATAGACAGAACACATTTTATGTTGTTAGAGCACCAAGTGGACCCTGTCATTTTGAAAGATTTGTTAGCCTTAAGTCATCCAAGCCATCGTGACAAAAAAAAAATGTCTAGAGTACAAGAAATGCTAAATAAAATAGATTTTTCAAATGGATATGTACCTAGAGATTTTTAATTAAAGAATTGAAAATATTTCATAGTTTGCTTCCACATAAATAATTATTCTTGGACAAAGTGCTCAAAGAAAACAAATCCTCTTTTTGCAGAAAATAAACAATAAAAGCAGAACAGGTAACTGTGTTTGCATGGTGGATACGTACGAACAAAACATTTCCTTCCCTGGTCCTAACATTTGAGTTGTGCATGTAGATTGCATAAATTCTGTGCAAGTGGTGGAGAAATCATAAGATTATATTTTAAAGGCATTTATACCTAATTTATATTTAGAGAGATGCAAGAAAAACTCACTGATTTTCTGTCCATTCCTCTTATTTCAACTTACATTTTCAGTTCCTTCTTTCTATGTCTTTCCATGGATCTTTAAATTGCTTTTTGATCAACCACATGAAATGGGTACAGGGTATTCTGTTTATACCGGTTCCTGATCTTTTTGCAATTAATTCATGATATTTCACTCTTGCCAAATTTCATATTGGATTTCACTCAAAAGTAACATCCAATTGCATTAATAACATTAGTTATCTATTTCTGAAAGTCAGCCAAAGAAAAAGAATCTGCCAGGGTCTTATCCAGTCAATGAGCATGTTGAAAACTCCACCACCACTTCAGTGTACTTTGGATTTTCTCCTGGACGTTACCAGCACCATGTTGAATTTGACATGCCAAATGTTTTTAGTAGCCACCTGAGAAAAAATTCATCATTTACAGAAAAAAAACTTTTTATTGTAAGTGAAAAAGTGTTATATAGAAAATACAACTATAATAATAAGAACTATTTAAAAAGTAAGCTTTCCTAACATTTGGTAGTTCATAATGGAACTGATCATTCAGACTAAAAAATAAATATTTTTTGCTTTTCCATTTGTAGACTATAGCTAACACACATTGTCCTAAAGCAGGCAATATGCTTAAATTCGACCATTGGCAGTGGTGGCTGATATTCAGTCATCAACAGTTTACCTGTCCATACATATTCCTTACCTGAGCATTACTAACCAGAACACATCTCCGGTGCTTAAATGCCCATGTTCTACGATTTTTCCCCTCTGGAGCTGTAGCTACCAGAAAAGAAAAAAGGAATCAACCTTGGTATTTTTGTCTTCTGCCTCCTCCTTCCTCAGATGTGCCACAAGTTTGGAATTAAAAGAATAGAAAACATTCTTTCTACTCCGAAAAGTCAACACTTACTCTTCCTACTGACTTTCCAAGGCCGCAGTTCCCACTCCCACTGAGACAAAGAAGCTGAATGTCCACACTGCATGATCTTGGGAAGTGCAGGGTACAGTATTTTACAGATGCCCTAAGGCTTTTCTTTTACTGTTAAAACTCAAATAATTCTTTTCAGATTTTTTTCCTCAGTGGCTCTCAACCAGCTTGAGTTCTTCATTCAGCTGGATTCAAAAAGAAGCACAACCAGGTGCAGCCTCATCCTTTTAACTCTTCTTCCAAAGGGACTTCTCTCCTTCCCTTCGTGGTATTTACAGAAGCAGCCATGTTTGCTTTTGTGACTGCTGTTTCCCAGTTACTTTCATCTCATTTTTTACTACATCTTCACCGTGTTTGACTTAACGTTTCTAAATTAACAGCTCACTGAGATTGAAGCAATCCTACATGAAAAGTTACCCTGTGGCCCACACACTCCTCACTGAATATAAACAAGATAGCTTTATATTGTCACCTAACATCTGACTAAACAGAAATCACCTGCAAAAAAATGCTAGAATAGCTAGTTAATTCGTAGTAGGTACGGCTTTTTGAAACAGCATATCGTCACTAGGAGTAGAGAAACAAACAGCTAAGGAGAGGAAATCCAAACATCCCCTAGGAAAGAGATGTCATTTTCAAGGAGAGACCAACCAGTTGAGTGACACATTTATTCCATTTCCCTTCACACATATTTTGATTATATTCCACCCCTGACCCCCCTTGCTTCTGAAGGAACACGGGCAGACAACTGCTCGGCATTCTTAGGCTCAGGGTTGCCTGCATGGGTCACTGAACAGATAAAGCACCAGAAATAATATATTTCTGTCCTGCTACTTTGGCTTTTCTATCACACTCTCACTGAATGTTTTGAGACAGAGGTAAGGAAACTGACTCCAGATCCCATGCTTGTAAATGATAAGCACAGGGATACTCCTGAACAGAAGCCTGCGGCTGATCCCTACTCATCTATGTACTACTCAAGTAGATCACATAATATTGACAACAAAGTATATATTGAAATAATTTTTTGGTAGACAGCATACACACATACATATATATTTTATATTAAAAAAAAAAAAACAACAATCCTTTGTAGGTGGAAACTAAGAGCCACTAACAAGTATCTAAAGGCTACTCAGAAAGTGTTTCCTAAAAGCTTCAACTCCTTCAACAACGTGCTTTCAGAGGGATGCTAACAACAAAGAACCCATATTCATCAAATACTATTTTGTGCGATTTTTATTTATGAGTAATAAGTAAACCAATTTATTTTAGAAAACTAAAGTCTCAGTTGCAACTCTCATGCTTTTTCTCTAGCCTGGTGTTTTATTTAATCCCACAGATGTAATTAAATGTACCATTCATTTGTTAACCACTGTGGCGTTTCAGACAAAAAGAAATTGGTTTCAGCCTTCATGCACAAGAAAACTACTTTCAGGCAAGGATTTGCTAACTTCATAACAATAGCTTGAGAGGTCGTCAAAGTCATTTAGCTTTTCTATTATCTATTTACAATGAAATTTAGACTAAACAGCCATATGCATACACATGTGTAACTAAGTACCAATTTATCACAGTATTAACATAGAATGAGTTGACAGGTTCCTTCCCTCCCATATGTAGTGATAGATGATGCTTTCATGGCATGTTCCTCCTACTCGTGGTAGCTTGTAATATATTTAATCATGTCTGTGGTTCAACTATGCTCTGTAGTTTCATTTCATTCGTAGAGTTGGTAAATACGTGCTGCTGGAAGTTAGGTAAGGGAGGCTGCTGAATGACTGAAACAGAGGGGAAGGGCATAAGGAAATTGGGAGGGGGAGTGGAATCTACCATTTAAGTCCATTTTAATAAGCAAATCCAGAAACCCAGCCTATCGAGGAACATCCCTTTCGTGTTACAAGTGATGTAGTTTGACTGTGCTCGAATTCAGCTCAGCTCTCATCTGCCTGAAAAAGCCCATTTATATACAGAGTGGTGATTGCAAAATGAATCCTGGGAAGCATTTTTTCAAAGAGGAGGCTATTGACAAGTCTGTACTGCAGAAAGAATGCACTGTGAACAGAATTATCTGTCAGAAGATAACTCACTGCAAGGTCAAACATTGACCTTGCACTGATGAGGCAAAAGAGGCTCTCAGGAGGCAATAGAAGAGGAGTTGTTTGAAGGTGGAACTGGGCCAGATCAGCTTCCTTTAGAAGACTGCAAGCAACTGTCATTTCTTTTCTGAAAGGATTAAGCTACCAACAGAAGATAGTTAGAACATTTTGGGTTTTTCACCCTTATGTGCCAAAAGTCAGGATTTTCCCATCTCTCTCTTACTGTACTTTGTTCTCAAGACGTCAGGAAAGCTAGCACAGAATATTTTCTATTATAAAAAGGTTGCCTCCCTTCTTAATCATACCAAGTATAAATCAGTTAGAACAATATAAATATAAGGCACTAGAGTAATAAAGGAACTGTCCCTAAGTATTCAGAGCATGCCCAAGATGAACTGCAAAAGGCAATGCGATTCCCCTTCATATTTATTTATTTACCTAATGTTGTTACTGAAGTCATTTGAAGTCCAGCAACATCCCCTGAGGCAGCATGTTATAGACTTTTCTTGGTAGGAATTCTACAGACCAACCAGTGAAAAGTTTTGTATAGCAGCCTGCAGTACTGCACAAGTACTTCAGTACCCACAAGATGTCTGAGAGCCTACGAATCTATTAAGAGATGCTCATTTCAGTCAGATATACAGCCCTTAGCACAAAGCAACACAGTGAGTCTCTCAGTTCTGCCTCTCACCTTTCTGAGATCAAAATCAGACAGTCCTTGGAAACAAAGAAGTATATTCCAGCATTGCTGTCAAGACCCACAGGTGCTACACAACTATGTATCTCGCTGCTATCTCTGAAGCGTGACTAGAATTTATTTATCTCTCAGTCAGTTCTCAGTTACAAAATTCATGATTTGTTCACACCACAACTTGTAAATGTACTGTCAGTGCCTTTGATTAAACATTTTGTCCAACTGGATAATGAAAGCAGAAATTTCTGTTGTTTTTTTTTTGTTTTGTTTTGTTTTTTGTTTTTTTTTTAAGAGAAGTTTGGGCTTGATTAAATGTTTACTACTGCTAAAGCTCTACTTCTACCTACAAAAAAAGAAAAAGGGTAAAAGAATTTAAGATACAAAAGACCTTCTCTTTTAATCCGTGTCTATTTCTGCACTTCTTAGACAATTTGCACATATTTAATTCTGATATAACCTAATAGTAAATCGTAAGTGAAATGCTCAGACAGAATGTTGTGTAACTTCTAGACAGTAAAAAGTGAAAGATCCTAAAATTTACTTTCTGCATCTGAGAAAATGAATGCTATCTGAAAAAGAAACGGAATCATATTTTCCCAGAAAAACTGAAATACGAACCTGTCCAAGCACTAAAGATTCAACTGGTTGAATTCAATTACTTCTGGTTTTAGTTTTTTTTTTCCTTTAATAATTTCATTTTTCAAATTCATTTGCCATGATCTTCCTTTGTATTTTTCCCTACTAAATTTAACATGAATGTCACTGTACATCATAATACTGTAATTACAAGATTCAGTGGGAAGATGACATATAATTAAATGTAATTACACTCGCTATATAAATGCAACGCTGTAAATTAAAATTTACAGGAAAATGTCCAAGAAAAAATAAAGTCACAGTAATGGAAAATTTAAACTGATCCATGGGATATAAATGCAACAAGAGGAAAAACAAAGTTAAGAAACTCCTCTAAGGTCCTATCTCTGTTTCCCCCTAAAGAAATGTTGTTATTTAGCATGTTTTTATTCTACTTTTAAACATGTTTGCAAGAATAGGACCAGATCACACAACTTATCAGTTCTTAGAAGACTTCAGAATATGAATCTTTTTCATTCCCCAGATTGAAGCATTTTTATTAATCAAGGTAGTAAAAGTCCCTGGATTTATTCATAACTGATAGCTGAAGAAGTAATACATTTTTCTCCTAACCGTTATGCTTTTACTTCCTTCACTGCTGTATGAGCAGTACAACCAAACTCCTCTCTTTGCTGTAATTAAGTTCTGGATAACTCTGGAAGACAATGTAGTTGTGTGGTTTCACTCAACAGACTGCTTAAAGCTACTTCCTCTGCATGCTGGCAAGAATGACTGCTGAGGTAAATCAGCAAAAATTCCCACATGACTGGAGAATATTAGGATTCACTCCATTCTATTCAGAGGGAGGTAGGCCACGAGAAACGGGAATCTACTCCAAAAGTCACAGACTTGGCTTAGCACTGCACCATTTGGTACTTTACTCCTGTGATCATAAATCTGCAAAATAAATTTGGGGTTGTTCTGGAATATCTCTTCAGAATTGACTGGTTTTGTCTCTTTTCTCATTGCTAACATTATCAGTTACAACAACAAGATGCAGAATTCAGTACTTTGTTGTGCAGGCAAAGTGAAGAATATATTTTCAGCTGCTCCTTGTTTGAAATATGGGGTACATATCAATTCCCAAACATAAGGATCTATTCTCTTCCTAATGAATAGATCTTAAAAACTGAGCTAATTTTGTAAAAGTTTAGCCTCTCACATTTTACAAGGGCTTAGCTTACTGAGAAAGTATCATTTGATTTGATGACTGAAGTTTTGCAAGGTGAAATGAAAGACTTTCTCCTGCCTGTGTCTACCAGGGTGGCCAAACACCAGTTCTCATGAACCACAGGTGGCCAGATGTTCAACCTTCATCCAAGCAGTTTCAGAGCAGCAGCGGCTGCTCATGGTATTTCTGCAAGTGACAATCTTTTCTGTAGGACTCAGACGTACAAATTCTCTATTGCTACTTTTAATGGGAGTTTAAGACATGTGGACATTATTACATTCAGTAAATTTAAGAAACCAAAAGCTGTACCCCATAAAAAATGAATTATGGAGACATTTTATAACCATCCATGGGGACTCTGAGGTAGAAGTTAAGGTCTGTATGAAACACTTGCTTCCAAGACCAAAAATACTCAAGTTATGGTTTTGTAGCAGCATGTGGGTGGCTGTTGGTAAAGAAGCAGATCCAAGTTCAAAACCCAATATTCATTATATGCTTATAGTGAGAATATGCAAAGGGCTTTCTAACCAAGAAAACTGGGACTCATTACACAATGCAGAACCTACAATGGCTGTTGTTCAAGTGTATCCTGACATCTCTGAAGACCCATATAGACTTTTGGTCTTTCAGGACAAACAAAAAAAGTAATTACTCATGGCTTTTGTTCTTATTATGCTACAAATAAAAAGCAACTTTACTAGCTCTGCTTATTGTTCAAGCACATCTCCTCAGGTGCTCTTCTGTCCAATATATCGCTGAATTTGAAACTCTGAAAAAAGGGTATGCTAAAAAGAACCAATGTATTTGCCCTGAAGAAGAACTTATCGTTCCTTTTACCCATGCACAAAGTCAGAACAAAAAGGCTTGTCATAGAAAAATGCAAAAACGTTGGAAGATCAAAACCTAACCACATTTTTCAAAAGCCAGATGAGATTTAGGCGCGGTTTGAGTTCAGCTTTAACAGAAAGAATTGACCACTCTGCAACACAGAAAACTTGTATGAACACTCTCAATTCAAATTAAACTCTACATGGTAATTCATGCTAAAAGCCACAGTTTGCTTTACTGTAGCCAGACGTGGTTTTTAATAAGGCACAAGTTCCCACAAACCTATACACATTTGCAATGGACAGTAGTCCTGTGGCTGTCAACTAGTTAAGCAAAAATCACAAAAATCACTGTGATGCTGTTATGATGGAGCTAAAAAGGCTATTGCTGAGTAAACAGTTCCCTTGTCCCTCCTACCTGCACATTTGTTTCCTGTACTTATTCTCAGTTTTATTTCTTCGTTCATGCCAGCACCCACACTTCAATCAGCCCACCCACTTTTCATCTGCTAAGCAATCATTCTTTGCTCCTTAAAAAATACAGCTTCTTGGCAGAAAATCCCAATACTGTTCTCCAGGGATACTCTCATCCTTCCCTCTTTTAAAAGTGAACCAGCATCATGGATGTTTTTATAAATGCTGTAGCAGAAAGCTTACAGCAGCAGCTCCAAACTGCATAAAACTGCATCCATGCAGACGGATAATGAGAGTATGCAGTGTTGCCTGAAGAGTGCCATCCTTTTTTTTTTCTTTTTTCTTTTTTTACTGTATATTCCTTCCCAAAAAGCCAGATTTAGGTCAGGATTTGTCATAAACATAATATGGAGCAGGAAAGGAAAGAGACTAAAAATATATTTGGAAGAGGATAGAGATTTGAAAGCCAGTACAGATGGGTTATCCACGCGATGCCACACTCCACATCAGTAGCTGTCTTTTATTGGAAACCAGTTTTGTTTTACACCAGCTTCCTATGATACATTCACTTCAAAAGATTTCTGAGAAGAAGAAACTCCCTAGACTGTGAATCCTAAAAATATTTAATTATGTTAAGATTCAAAAGCAATGGGATACACTGAAAGAAAGAAAAGCGAAGAGTTACTAGAAAAAAAAAGAGCAATGCAGCAGAAGGTACCTTTCACTACCACGATTTTTGAGAAAGGAGAATTTGAACTCATCTGAATGGTAATGGAATCAAAGTCAAAACTCAAACTATTGGTATCCAGTGGGACAGCAAGCAGATGGTTCACCAGATATTCTTCATAAAAAGTGATGGTAAGCATTTGCAATACAGTCCCAATTTCAATAATCAAAGACCCAGTAAAAAAATCAAACCATAACCTCTGTCATATTGTTAAATGTTAAGAAAACTATTTTATATTACATTTTCCTCCAAGATTTCTTCAAGAAAATAGAAAAAGAAACAAACTATTTTAAAAATAGGCAACAAAACACTTTTTCTTCTTGCTAAAGACCCAATTCTGAAACTGAAAAAAATATACTTAAATCATAACATAACGTCACAGGAGTTTCAAGGACATCCACAAAGGGCTTTCAAGAGTCAATCTCAACTCAGCCTTTGATTTTTCATGATGGAAATCTGTGAAAATCATATAAATCAGTCTGTTCAATTTCTGATTAGAAATTTAGTGGACATTTATAACTTTCTGCAAAAAGCCACAAGAAACTGAAATATATGCTCTTTATCAGTCACTTCACCACGATATGAAGTTAATACAGCACAAGAAGGACATGGAGCTGTTGGAGCAGGTCCAGAGGAGGGCCACAGAGATGATCAGAGAGCTGGAGCACCTCCCCTGTGAGGACAGGCTGGGCTCTTCAGCCTAGAGAAGAGAAGGCTCCGAAGAGACTGTATAGCAGTCTTCCAGTACTTGAAGGGGCCTACATGAAAGATGGGGAAGGACTTTTATAAAGGCATGTAGCAACAGGATGAGGAGACATGGTTTTAAAGTGGGAGAGAGCAGATTTAGATGAAGAAATTCTTTACTTTGAGGGTGGTGAGACACTGGAACAGGCTGTCCAATGAGGTTGTGGATGCCCCTCCTGAAGAAGCATTCAAAGCCGGGCTGGATGGGGGACCCTGATCTAGAAGCAGGCACTCCTGCCTATAGTGCGGGGGGAACTTGATGATCTTAGATGTCATCAACCCAAACCTTTCCGTGAGTCTATCATAATATGAATCTATCTAGACAAAAAGGGCTGACCTACTAAAGCAAATGGAATGCTGAAATTTTCACATGTTCTGCCGTTCTTTTCCCAGTACAGTCCAGAATACCTGGTTTTAATCCCATGTGATGTGATTCATTACTTATGACTGCTATACATACTGGGAAGCAAACATTTTTCTAGAACTATAACAAATATACACCCAATAGAGAAAGACAGAAACATTCAGATCCTGAAGATCATATACAGGTAATCAATATTTTCATTAGAAATTGAGCTAATATTCAAAATTGTACTTGGACTCAGGTATATCTACCGCTTTCATATTCTATAAAACAATTTGTTGTACATGTAATTTCCCGAAGTGCTTTCTCTTTTGTAAAAATATCCCCAAATCAGTGGCCAGACACAAACTCTACTAAAATAATTTTATTTTCTCAGATTACAAATTAGAAGACATGACAAGCAACTCCATCCTTAATTCACATGCATGCAGCCCTATGAGCCTTCATAGAACCACTGAATCATAAATGCTGGAAAAGACCACTAAGATCATCCAGTCCAACCACAGATCATCCCCACTATACCCTTTAAGACTTCTTAGACTTCCAGCTAATATGAAAACATCTGAGTTTGTTGCGCATCGTACATCTAATCTCTCTTCCCTACTAAATCAACCCATGTTATGGTAAGGCTTTAATATAAAGGCAATCTCACTAAAAAGCAAGTTCTAAAATCCTAAATCCCATATGTTATATAAGCAACAGCAACATTTCAGCAGCAGATTTTGATAGGAACCAGATTGATAAATCTTGAGGTCTTGAGATGATTAGGAACTAAAATATCTCCTGCTAAAAATATGTCCACACAAAATGTGCTGCCTCTACTTAAGTTCACCGTCCATAGGGCATCCAGTGAGCTCACTACTACAATCACAACTGACTGTAAATACTTGGAATTACTTTATACGAGTGCTTATTACAAAGAGACATTCTTCTCAGTGTCAGTGTTCTGGACCTTTTGGGTGACTGAATGCCAGCTCTGCAGCTGACCTTCCGCAAAAGTCACTTAGAAAGAAACAGATGCAATTAGAGGTGATAATATCTCCATAAATTCTCTTGACAAAATAAAGGGCATCTCCGAATAGATCTCTATGTCTGAAGAAGATCCTTTATATGGCAGATCAGGAACCAGCTCATGGCACGTCCCTTTCTCAAGACACTCAGGGCTGTTCTCTCCCCCTCGCATTGTTCATTTTAAATTAATGATTTAAAAGTAATTAAATTCAATAAACCATGACAAACTAAATAAAAAATAATCAAAGCAAATGAATTACTGGTTTCACATACATCTATTGTTTTGGGCTGCAGAACAAAAGAAACTAGATGATGAGAGTAAGAAAAACTAATAAAATAAGAGGAAGGAACTCTTCAGCACTTGAGACAAATTACAATGGACTAAAATTAACTTTTCTGTCTGTTCCTTGGTGAAATAGACTCTGTATCAGCTAACAAGACAATCTAATGAGACCTATCAGGGGATGGTTGTAACAAGATTAGGAGACGAACCAGTAGCAAGGCTGTTTCTGCACAATCAAGAAAAGGATTTTTATTTAATTAACAGCATTAACATCCAACAGTCCATTCCTAAGAAATACTCAGATAAAGGAAAGAAGTCTGTTGAACCAACTGGTCATTTAGCCATACAAATAATTTTTAAAGAAAATATTTGGGACAATTATTTGCTAATTATGTTATATTATACGTTATATTAGCATTTGGTTGACATTACATTTGAAGCAAGTTTTATTTAGCCCCTTCCATTCTCTTCTCAAGTAGTCCTTACCCAGGACAAAACACAGATGCATCTAAAGTTACTATGTGCACATGTATAGTTCAAGTCACAAACACAATAGATAAAAGACTTCAGGATTGTTCCAGAATCTGAGCCATAATGTAGATAATGTAGAAAAGCACCCCCATCTGTACAATGGGTCCAGCGAGGCTCAGAGATTAACTGCTAGAGCCTGAAGATAGGTATCTGGCAGATGGTAATAATTTTGTAGTAATAACATTAGAAGAATCCTAGGAAAAGTAAATGCCACAGAAGGATTAGTTTTAGTACTGGAACTAAATATTACAAGCTTCTGTCTCCCAAATCTGCATTTAAATACTTACAGTAATTCTTCATCTTTATTTTTTTTTCTGAAAGACCCTCTCAAGTTCTTTAAAAATGATGTACATTTAAGTACAAAATGAGAAGAGAGCAAGTATATACAGACCTTTAAAGAGGTCCTGAACTGGAACAATTTAAGACCTGCACCATTCTTTATAATATACACTAAAACTAAAAGAGACTATTGTAGTCCAAAAGTGAAAGAGTATAGTACAAAACCAATAAAAGGGGAGTGATAATTTTTTAATTCACATTTGGCTCAGAACAATGGAACTATCATGCTCAGATGCATTCTTGGGCTCTAATGAACTGAGCAAAAAATAAAGAAATCACAGAATCGCAAAATATCCTGAGTTGGAAGAGACTCACAAGGATTAAGTCCAATTCCCAGCTCTGTGCAGGTCCACCCAAAATCAAACACTTTATCTAGGAGCAATGTCCAAACACTCCTTGAACTCCAGCAGTTAGGGCCATGACCACTGCCTTGGGGAGCCTGTGCCAGTGCCTGACCACCCTCTGCTGAAGAACATTCTCCTAACACTCAGCCTGACCCTCCCCTGATACAGCTCCATGTCAATCCTTCAAGACAATCCCATTCTCTCTTCCACCTACCTTGCACAAAAACAATAAGCACCCAAGAATAATGACAAACAAAAAAATTCTGCTGTTGCTCATCTCTCCTGGAATTTTCTGGCATATTGTCACTTTCATTGCCATCTTATTTTGTTAATTTACATCAAGTCTTTTTAACTCAGTGGACAACTGCTACAGAAAGCTTTTTGAGGATACTGAAATCTCAAAGCCTGTTCATACAAAGGCAATAAAAGACTACATAACTATTGTTGTCTGTAACCATTAACACTGCTCTCTATAACCACTGACTTCTGAATTATGGCTGACAGGCTTGCCGTAGGATTCATGGCCATTCCAGTTCTGTTTGAGAAAATAATTCCATACAAGATCATCTTTAATTTACTCGATGCCACTTTTGAGGGTACAGATTCACTTCATAATCTGGTGTATTTTTTTCACAATGGTAACTGCAAAGGCTGCAGATTAGCATCTGGCACAGTTCAATAATCAAAACCTGATGTACTACATGAGAACAGCAGAAAGTCTGCTCCTCCAGAATTCAGCTGTTACACATACCTCCCTACCACAAAAAGATTAACAGCCTTTATATAGACTTAGACTAAGTGCTCAGGAAACATCTTTAGTAAATTATTGCTGAAATCTTTTACAAATTATATGTAAAACAACAGAAGACCCAGTACAAGTCTCGGGTCCTTGCAAGCATTTCCAGTAACAATCTATGACAAGCACCTTGACTTTCCCATTCATGGACACTTTCTGTCAGTGAGTCAGTACTATCACTTAATCCAAAGCAAAAATTAATTCGCCATTAATACTACTCTCTAGTACTCTAAAGATAATTAAACTTCACTTTCTCAGAGTAACTAAAATATTAACTTGGGTTTCTCAAGATTTAAGTTTTCCGGGAGCACTTCAACACAGAGCTCCTGCAGACTATTTTTTAACCCATAAGGAAACAGCTCTCGTGACTTGTCCACAAATGCAACAGTTCAGCTTGTACTGCATTCTCTACTTATTTTAGAAACTAAATTTACACTTGCTTTTGTCAATCTCTGCAAAGCCAAAAGAAGCAAAAGTAGTTCAAATCTTCTGAGTGCCACATCAAGTAAGGCCAGGTCTAAAGAGCTCAGCTGGCTGCTGCAGGGGGCTGGAAGCAAGCCCTGTTGTTACAGAGAGATCTGTACCCTCTACTGTTAACCATTACCCAAAATCTTCCATCATGGGATTCTTAAACTCTGCAACTGAGAAGGCAGCAAGGCTAAGGCTGCCTTCTGTAGAGATGACAGCAATAGCTGACTGCTCAAGGCAGTCAAGCCTCACATATGACTGAGACCATACAGACGAAATTCTCCAAGTCTCATTTACACAAAGGCCTCTTCCCACTTGTAAAAGGGTCTTGCTGCAAACATGAACTCAGGACTAACTGTTCACTTATAACCACCATTGCTGTGCTATTCCCTCCACACAGCTTTTGGGCCAGGTAAAAGAGGATGACACTCTTAGCTTTACATCCAGGGAATGCACAGGGTACACAAGAAAGCATGGAGCAGCTCTGCAACTAGTAGTTGTTTCCAGCAGACACGTGGCATTAGCATTCTGAGCAGATCCTTCCCCTTTACTTTACAGCATGCTATATTGATCAGTGGAATGCTTGTACTCACTGGAGACCTGAATTCAGTGCCTTTAATGAATTTAATTCTCTTAGCTCCAGCTAAGTAACTTGACACCTTTCTATTACATAAAACTGATCTTTAGCAGGCTTAATCTTACATATTTTTGATCACTGAAAACGTTTCAAAGAATTTGAGTTCCTTCAGAGAGATTCCCTCCACCTCCATCCACATCAGGAAACACTGGAAACCCTTCCAGATTTTTTTCCTGTTTTCTGACTCTCCATAGCATAAAGAAAGTAATTAGTCTTGAATAAACTGAACATTCCATTTAATGGAAACCAGGACAACAGAGTAAAGATCTGAAGAGTTTATTTAGTCTATCAAAAAGCCACTTCCAATACAAATCTTCTACAAGGTCTGGAACTGTACCACAGCAGACATGAAAACTGTTACTGTAACTAAATAATCAAATGCTGCTTTTGTTACGGCACCTAACATTACCTCCAACAGCTTTCCCTCCTTTTTATAATAATGCCTGATTAAGTGTTCTATAATGCAGATTTCCCACGTTGCCATAAGAAAATGGACAGTGCAGATGGAAAACTATCTGAAGAACAGCAGAAATGAAAACTGTTTCAGTCACTCCAATGCACCTAGCAATGATTCAACAGTTGTAAAAGCTAAAACAAGCTCTGCAATATTTTTTTAGATGATTCCCAAACAAAAATGTGAAAAAGGGAGGAGAATAAATGTTTTAGACAGCCATAGTGAATGTATCAGGAAAAAAAAAGAAGCTCTGCATACATGCAAATGTAGTGCCTGTTTCAGGAACTGTTACGTGGTGTAACACATCCAGCCCTCAAACAAACAGATAGCTCTCAGTTGTCCTGGAATTTCACTGCAATCAAAACCAATTTGAGGCACATATATGCAAAATACAACAAAGCCCAAAGTTTTCACATTTTAGTATTACTAGATCACTAGAGGTAGATCTGTTCTTGTGGATAAATATTGCACAAGCAAGAAGAGTCCACACTTTTCACATACGAGACCTGAATAAGTCACTGACACACAGCATTTATAAGTCCTCCATCTTTGTGAGATGTAATCAGCCTTCAGGATGGAGATGACAAAAGACCTAAAGTTTGAATCATGGTCATGTCTCTCATTGTGGCAAGGACACCTGCTGCAGCCACCTCATTTAGTGCTCTGCTGGGCAGGATACACTTTTGTAAAGCAATGGGGAGGGATGAAAAGAAGCATGTGATCTAAGTCCATATGGCCTTTTTGAGCAAACCAAGGTGCAGTTATCACCTTTTAAGTTTAGCAACGAAGCAATTCAGAATTTGTACTACGAAAATTCTGAAAATATCAATCTGAATAGCTAGATTCACACCAGGAGAAAAGGAATCAATTATTCCTTTTGACTAAAGTAGATGGCAGAGGCTGTAGTAATTGCTCTTTAAATAAAGTACACCATTCCCCACACAGAATTTAATCTTCTAGACTGAAAAAAAGGATTACAAGCCCTGGAATATCCCACGCATATTTATCACACTACTGCTGCTGCTGTGGAAGGGAGGGAAAATATCTCCTTTTGTCTAGACAAATGAGCCAGAAAATAGTTTGAGCATTTTTCTAGATCCTGCTGACCATGAGAATCTGAACAACTCAAGTAAATGCGATTCCAAGGTACAGCTATACCTTACCAACTCCCTCACTGATATCTCTGATTTGCAAATGTTTGTTTTTCCTTAATCTCAAAGTGAAACTCGGCACAATTTTCTCCAAACTAATATTCAAATCAGTAGGATCTTATGGTCTCTTAAAAAACATATGACAACTACTTAAATAGAAAGAATTTTAATTATTCTTACTATACTTTGTTCACTCCTTCACAATATATCAATGATACAGAAGTGTATTCCTCAAAACACGTGGTGGTTTAACCCAGAAGGCAGCTCAGATCTGCACAGCTGATCACTCACTGTGTTGCAATAAGATGGAGGAGAGAATTGGAAAAAGTAAAACTCATAGGTGCAGATAATAGTAAGAATAACAATATTAATAACAACATGTATACAGTTACACAAAACAAGAGAAGAACAATGCAGTTGCTCACCATCCACTGACCAGTGCCCAGCCGATCTCTGAGCAGCAGCAGCCCCCCATGCCATCTTCCCTCAGCTGTACACTCAGCACAACACCATTTGCTACGGCTCCCTTTGGCTACTTTGGGTCAGCTGTCCTAGTTCTGCCCACTCTCAATTCCTCGTGCCCCCTCAGCCCACTTGCTGGTATGGCAGCGTAAGAAACCAGAAAACCCTGACTCGGTGTAAACACTGCTCACCGACAGATAACACATCTGTATGTTATCAACACTATCTTCATCCTAAATCCAAGACAAAGCGCTAAATCAGCTACTAGGAAGCAAATTACCACATCTTATCAGGACAGAAAATCCTTGTGATTTTAGCCTACTGTTTGATTAATTAATGTCTACTATAGATCTCGTTCAGCAAATAGTTATGCAGAAATATATATCTAAGCTACAGGAGGAACCACAGAATGCAAGGAAAACATGCAGACAAAGTATTCGGGGAAACATTTTACCATGGTAACACAATCACGTGCTTCATACTTTCATGGAGCTAGAAAGAACAGTAAAACTTATATGTTTTCTATTTTAACCAGTTAATTTTTTTCTCTTTGTACCCTTCTTCCAATGCAACAATCCCAGCCTTCTTAGCACTGACTGACTTTTACTTATGAAGTATCTAGAATATTTTACAATGCGCCAAGATTTAAAAAACATGTTCATTAGTAGTGTAACAGTCACCATGCATGTAGTCATCACCTGAGCAAAGCAATTGATTTGCAGTTAAAAGATTATTCAAGCAATTTCACTTTCAACAATATAAGCTACAAGGTTCTGAGTCACAAACCCTAACTCTCCCTTTGCCAATCCACTAGGAAGATTTAAAAAAAAAAAAAAGAAAAAGAAAAAAGATTTAAGAAAGAGATTCGAACTCTCCTGGCCGATGGTAATAAATGAAACACATGAGACTCAGTCATGGCCTTTGTTGTACAACGTCCAAGAAAAACATCCTGGGGAAAACTCAACAAAGTATCTGGCAGGAGAGGGGGGAAGCACTCAAGCTGACTGAACACACTTATTTTCAATGCTCTACCAGTGCAGGACACAGTTGAAAGCTACAGCTAAATGCTGTGGATATAAGACAGAAACAGTGAAAAACTCTGTGCCAACTGTGATCCAAATTTACCCGCATTCTCCTGAAAAATGTTTACTGTCCTTTACGTATCCATGCATACTAAACAAACCAAGAAACCAGCAATAAGTGTTTACATAAAAACAGAATTCAAAGCAGAAGGTAGTAACAGATTCTGAGAATGCAGAATTGGCTAGTGTCTTAGCATCTAAAATTTGCAACAGCAGTATGAAACTCAGAAAGTGACTAATTAATCCTGCAAATTGCCCTACAGTATAAACGACCTCCAGCAGAAGGAATCATTGAAGTGGTCTTTGCATGTGTAGGAGCACATGCTGTGTTACTGAGCTACTGCAAATGAACCTATGTTAAATGACATGACCATGGGGTAAAGGCATAAGGGGTTAATTACAGTCAAGTACACATGAAATATTTTGCTCGCTGGGTTTTTAACCTGAAACTAATAGTGCAAGTAAAACCATCACCCTCCTGTTAATGATGTACTACAATATCATTTATATTAGCTTTCCCTTAGGTATAATAAGCTATATGGGGCCTGTTAACGAGGGAAATCAGTAGAACTTCGAGGCTTTTAACTTCTCTTTTATAAATGTAATCACAGTAGAGCTACGCTCATAAAGTCTTGCAGCACATTCATATATGATTTTCAAGCAAGTTTACTCCTGTGAAGGCTATAAAAGAACAAAAGTTAAATATTCTACAGATAGTGCGCTCTGAAGAGTGCTCTGAACAGACATAAACAGTGTCAGACAAAACAATTCAGCCTATCACAAGCCTAAAAGGAGTAACATCAAAGATCTTCAAGAATCAGAACATTGCCAGCAACTCACACTGTTGCTCCTTACCTGGATGTATCCTTCACTAGTGACACATGCTCTTCAACCATGCAAATAACTCAAGGAAAATGTTGTATAATTTAAATAAACAGATTCTGAAATGGGAAAGATCCTAGGATTGTTTTTTGGTTTTTTTTTCATTTTAATAATCACTACACTCATATAGTTATGAAGACAAACTCCTCTTTGTATACCACTTGTCTTCTACAGGAATATGCAGAGTCTCAATCCAGCACAAATGATGTAGTCCATTTTGTCTCAGTGTAAAAGAAACACTGTATGCAGAATGTTGTCTCTGGATCTACATGTGCTCACAGGACTAAATATGATTATTGCTTCAGTGGTCTTATAATATCTAAGCAATACTAAACCTAATAGTAAACAGAGACTTATTAATGAATCTCATTACCAGATCTGCATTGCATCTCCCAGTAATATCCTAAATAAGATGAAAACCACACTTCCTAGTGTAAGAAAAGCTTTATTCAGTCAATCAATTAAAAAAAGATTACTTCAACATCAGTTTTAAGGACTAGGTTACATACTGTGGGGATCAGGCTAGCCATTCATTAGGACCTCCGTAGTGTTCCACAAGATGAAGTTATTGTTAGTTACACAACATAAATGAGCTAGCAAGACTACAAGGACTGTTTTCTTTTCACATTAAGTATAATAAAAATTTTAAATTACAATTTGCTATGGTGTTTTAAAATCTGGTTAAAAGCCAGCACATATTGAATCTCATCTGTTCTCTCACTGAGACTCATCTTCCAAGTGACAAAGTAACACGGTTTCATGCAACCATAACCCAAATAGACAAACAATATTTCTGAGCTTTTTTTCCTTCCATGAAGCAATTTTGTTTTCTTACAGCTATACACCTGCAAGCTGTTCTTTCAATAGGCCATATATTCTTCCACTTCCATGTAAGACCATTGTATGGCAAGTAGATTTTTTCTAATGATCCTGTCTACAACTGTATTACAGGTTGGGAATTTGGGGGATTAATTAACATCCTAGGCATTTTTATGACATTGAGACAGAAACCATGTTCTTATCCACATTATCATACTATAATGCATCTCTCTGCATAATTGTTGCACAGAATTACATACACAAGCAGACAAGGCAGCAACACAATATAAGCCCATTTCCACAGCACAAGGAAATTTTCACCTCTCTCTCCTACTGCCACACAGCACTAACACACACTGGTACAGATGCAATCTGAGAGCCACAAATCCCAATGCACAAAACTGTCCTAAAGCATTCAGGAAGGGAGGTTGGAGCTAGATGATCATTGTAAGTCCCTTCCAACCCAAGCAATTCTATGGTTCTGTATAGTTGTATTAGCACATCACAGGCTGTGTTCACCTCTCCAGTTCCCAAGAGCTTATCAGTACTTGAAAAAAACTGCAGTATCATGAGTTCCTCATAAAATAAGATGGTAAATATTAATACTATTTAATACCATTGCCTTGCCACCAAAACCATTCCAAATGTCTGCCATATGGCTAAAAAAATTACCTATTTGGAATTTCCCTGTGTACTCTGAGCAACAGATAAACAACATTCTGGTACAAACAATTAGGACTGCAGTATTACTTAGAAACCCTTGTATAAAAACAGAGAGAAGCTCAAGGATTAATTATGAAACTATATTTTAATATCCATTTTACATTACTGAAGCCAAGAGTTAATTGATCATTTAAAAGGCTCGGAGTGATATATATACAAGTTTGGTAATATTCACTTTCTCAGTTAAAATCTGCACTATTATCTAATGTAGGTATAATTTTGTTCCATTAAGAAATCTGTGTGAAAGTAATTCTGGGATTATAAATCAAATGAGAACAAAATATCTGAGCTAAAAGGTGCATTTAGAATGGTTCATAAACTTACGAATATAATCAATCTGGTAGTAAAAAACTGCAACGTCCCTTCCCTGAATTCCTTGTAATTAATGGAAATTAAGGTTTTGAGTTTGGATAAAACCTGCTAATGATGACCACAGTTGATCATTTTCTAACTATGTATACAGAAGGCTTCACATCTACGTCAGGCTATCAGTAGTTACCAAAACACAAGGAATAAGCCTTCATAAGTAACATATCACTGCCACAGACAGCTGGTATCTTTTAATTCTTCTAAGGATGATACAGTCTGAAGGAATATAAATGCAGTTGATTTTCTTAACACACTTCACATCCCCTTCTCTTCTCCACTTCCACTCTGAACTACCTCTAAAGACCTCAGTCAACAGAGAAAAAACACTGGCAGTTTTCCAGTGCCCAGCAGGTTGCTTCTGAAAAGATCGGTCAATACACAAAATCTGGAGAGGCTCGAACAACACAGAGAACAGCAAGAATCTCTGAAGGCAACCAGCAAATGCTACTGAAAACAGACTGCTGTAATTTTAGAGTTCTTATTCCCTCTGCATTTCTCCAAATTTCATATATTCATTTATTTAATAACAGCTAAAAATTCTTCAGGCGTATGAACTTTAAGTGGGATACAAACTTGAATTACAACTCAGTGGCTTCAAAGCTTTGGAGCTCTTTGCTAAAGCTGGAAGCCCGCAATTTGCTCCAAGTTGAACCAATCTGCTTCCTAATTAGAAAGTGACCTGAACGAGACAATGTTTTCTCTTAACTGCAGCAGTCTAAGATTAAATGGTAACTTCTTTCTTTTTTTTAACCAATATACCTGACAGTTTTAAGATCAATACTTGTTACTCAGTTGCAATATTACTACACAAATTACAAGGCTCAACCAGCACTGCTCTACTCCTTCCAAATGAAAAATGATTAAAGAAACAACTTGTAAGGAACGCAGGCCATCAAAATTTACAGTGTATTTTCAGGAGATCGATGGCAGTGTGAAAGTTAGAAAGGAAATTCGTATGAGTTCTTAAACATTGGGAAGTGAATAAATAAAACTGCTTTTCTCAAGAAACAAGATATGACTACTGTGTTCTTGACACATCAATGCTAGCGCATGAGAGAGGAAAAAATACAGAACTAAAATTACGAAAGCAATCAGTAATTAATAAAAGCCTTTTTAAAACACAATTATATCAACAGCCAGGGGGTTGATGAAGAGCCAAAGTCATGGAAATGCTTGTTCAGACAAGGATTTGAGAGGTTCATGGGGAATAGAATCAAGAGAGCCTAAACCAGTCTAATTTTTAACATGGTTAATTCCTGTATGGAGAGACACTTGGTAGTGACTGGAAAAAGAAGAAACTCGAGCAAGTACTGACATTTCCCAGACAAAACTCTACATAAACAGTAATTGTGGTTAATCTATCTGGTGTACTTCTTTGAGTCGGGTCCACAGAACTGATCCCAAGATACAAAACTTAATGAAGAACTCTAAAAATGATTGATAAAGAAGATTCAATTCTCTACCAAAATAGCTGTCCTTAATGCATAATGGACTCTCCCTTGTAACTCATGGGAAGATAAATTTGTTCAAAGAACAAAGGAAGAGATTCCTATGACTCGCCTTCTTACAATTTATATTTTGTTTTCATCAGGGCACTGGTCAATATTGAATTACTTTTCTGTCCTTATGCTGTTTGCCAAGTTTGTAACGAAGGCTAAAAAGAACAGGAGGAAGGAAAATCCCATAACATTAACTTCACACTACCTGTGCAGTTCTGAAAGTTGCATATTAGCATGCAGAGGAGGAGGATAGTGCTATTCTTCCTAACCATAATTTTGAACGCTGCTAATAGATGTTATTTTGGTCATGACAGGTAAAAAGATCCAAGAAAACTAATACCACTGAAACAGTTACACAGTGGCCAAAGGCGGTCTCCCATCAATAAATGCAGTCACAACTTGTAGAAGCAGCAAATAAAGGACATTTTAGTTTCCCTTGGCCCTCCTTCTGCAATTAATCTGGACTACCAGAGCTCAAGTGAAACCAATTAATAGTTATTAAGGAACATGGTTAATGGCACTGTGAGCGTGCATCAACACAGGCACCCCATTTGTAGCTTTGCCAGAAATAATACATTTTTACTGCAGATAATTTGCAGGCTTGATTTCTCACAACATATTCTCTCCCTGAGGGGAATATGAGAACACAAGGCTGTCTGCACATACAGAAATATGCTGAGATATTTCATTTACCAATGCTTATTTACCAGTTACAGAATTTAGAATTATAGCTAGAGATAAGTGGCTGTTTGTGTGGTATTCCTTTTAAGAGGGAGGGAGGGATGGAGAGAGGAAAGGAAGGAACAACTGCTACATGACCAAAATACTGGGGGAAAAAAAAAGAATGCTTATTTTAATGTTAGTACACAACATAATTATGCTCTCAACAATATTTCCTTTAATTTAGAGAAATTTTAGGGCCAAAAATTGAAATCGATTTGTTGGTAAAAGTTGTAGAAATAAGAAAGCTGGCAATGAAATTTCTCAGCTGTAGCTTTATGCAAACAATTCTTAGGGTTCATCATTTCCAAAAGCAAAAAGTCAAGACATTTTATTTGAAGATACTGTAAAAAATAAAATACCTTTTTAATTCAAATTTTCCGAGAACTCCAAATTTGTCTGTTTTCTTCTTTCCTCTTCCAAAACTGCATTCTTGGCAAGTATGAACCCAATCAGAATCTAATTAAAAGTTCATACAAATAGCACAAGCTGTTTTGGTTTTTCTTTTTTTGTGTGTGTGTAGTTCACAAACTACAAATATTTTTAATGCATTTACACATTTCCAATTATAACAATGAAGGAAAATTAATTTGAAGAGACAAGTTCTTCTGTAAAGCCTACAAAAAAAAACAGCGTATATATAGTCACTTAAGTTCTGTATTTCCAAAAACTACAATGTCAGTAACTGTCACTCTATTTTGTCTCAATTCCCAAAGTTTAAACCACTGATGAATACCCAAAGGAGGTGCTCCCATAGTACAGCAGTGGTTAAAGGAGACACCTCTTTGATTATCCTTCTGACTACTAGTGCCTAATCTTCAACATTAATTCAGAAATCTTACATTTCGGTTAAAGTACAAAAAAGGAAAAGATGGTTGTGATTGCCTATTAAAAATATTTGAAAACAAATTTTCATTATGTTCATCTTATTTCTGTCTTCATCAAAATGCAGAAGAATAAATTCTTTTTATTAGAAAGACGGAATGAATAAAGAAATACATACACACATGCTGAGGGAAGCACAATATAGATCACAACCCTCCTGCTATCACACCAAACTTGCACAGTTCAGCAGCAAGAATTATTTTGTAGTAATGGCAATATGGGACACATTTTTCTCTCACAGGTAGAAAATGAAGGAGACTTAAACCACAGTACAGGGCAACAAGGACTCTGCCCACTGATTGTAACTGCCTGCATCTTTTCTATATACCAAACTCTAAAAACTTTCCCCTGCGGAAACAGGCCAAATCTTCAAAAAACTGGAAACCAAAATATACATTTCTATTCTTATAATACAGCTACATGACAACAACTGCATGGCTCTAGACTTGTTGTTCTCTGGACCTTTTAAACAATCCTCCCATTTAACAGCAATAAACATTGACTCCAGAACCTCAGCAGAAGTCAGAACATGAGGCTGCAGATGCTCAACTTCTTTAGACATGCATTTTGACTAACAGAGATCCAAAATTAGCTATTTTGAAGCACCTGGAATATCTAAAGCTGTACACTTCTCTCACACATATAGAGAACCAAAATTCCAGCCTTTGCTTGAAGTAAGATCAACCACAGCCTATTGTGTAGGCCCAGCTTTACAGTGGTCTGCTGTTAATACACGAACAAGCAACAAACAAGCAACCACCAAGTGGATAGCAACAAGAGATCATTTACATCTGTTTCGGCCATCTTTCTAAGGAAATTCATCCTATATAACACACACATACAGACAAATGCACAGAAGAATAAATGAAATCAAAGCTTTTCTCCCATTCACAGAAGTCTCCCATCACTCACTGTCATTGTGCCCCAAATGTTCTTTTTATAGTGTGTGAAATGCTGATGCTAGCTATGGGAAGGGAAGTCACCTCAGGAAGACCAAGAGGCCATACCTCTGCCCTGCTCTAAAGCCATTTTCATGAGTAAACAGGACCTAACATTTTCTAAACCTTCAGCATTGTCCTGATTTGATTCTTAATACTGCATGCCTCATATGAAAGCAAATGTTTGTTTTCTTCCTGATTCCAAAACCTAAATTCAAGCTACTTCAGTTCATGAGAGTAACTAGAAATTTCATGCTTATTTATAAAATCCACAAAAGCAGGTTAGCATGAAGTACTTCCCTTTTCCCTGTTGGAAAATGGGGCATTGCCTTCATTCTCCAAATCAAAGTTCAATTGAAAAATCATTGTTTTCCTATGGAAGGACAGATTCCAAAGCACCTGCCACATCATGCTGAATAGCACACAGAAAGGATTATTATTACAAATATTACTGAAGAGTTCATCTCACCACTGTGTCTGCAGATAAAATATGCTGTTTAAAGATGAATAATAGAAATGAGAAACCGTGGTGCTGGTGGGAGGTGAGAGCCAAGCTAGAGACTACAATGGAAGTCTTTTTGTAACTCCAGTGTTTGTTGCTGCAAATAATATAAGAATTCTGTGCTCATTTGAAGTGTATCCTTCAGAGTTCCAGCTGTGCCAGTGCACAGAGGGGGGGAAAAATACTTAAAAGATGAGATGTTTTCAGTTCTTCCACTGTAAATAGGAAATAGAGCCTAGACAGAGTGAGAAAATATGCATTCCAGGACATAAAATCTGAAAGCATAGCTAATGGGGGAAAGATGCATATGCAACATGTTTGAGATCTGGATGGTCTGGGTTAGTTTAAATGAATCATGTTCTGTCTTCACACTCATCCACACTTACATACATTCAGAAAAAGATGGGCAAAACAAAAAGGTGTGATAAAAGAGTTTCTACTCTGGTGAGGTCCTCAGGTTTCTCCTGAGAGAGAAGCACAAGGATTTTCTTTTGGCACCAGGACAGTTTGTACTTTGGCCTCCCTTGCTACTAGAAATGTATCATTTTGTTTCCTATCTCTTTCTGGAAGTACTAAGGAAACAATCATTCTAGGTCACAAACATTCGACAACTCTGCGGTTGCACTACTAGAAAAAAGATAGAAATAAGAAGTACAAAATTAAGGCAGACTAGGAAAACAAAAGGGACAGATAAGGAAAAAAAAAATAGCAAATTCAGGTGTAGTAGGAATATACCAAAACCAGTGGGAGGGACAAAGCAGAGGAGCCTGAAGAACCCTACAAGGCACAGGAATGTGAAATGACAAGGGAGGGAACAAGGTTAAGAGTGTCCAAAGAGCCATCAATACACCTTTAAAAGGAACTTGTTTAGGGTGCAGATTTACAGAATCAGATTGAACAGAATACAAAGCAAGGATTTTGAAAAAATATCTGTTATTCACACATTCAGAAAAGGGATAAAGTAGAAGAGATGATGTTCTAAAGGGAAAAACGATAACATGATGAAAAACAAATATATTTGCTTCTCAGGGCAGTAAAATTGCAAAAGATAATGAGATCTGAAGGGAGATAAACTCAACCTCTGACAAAGCTGGAAATGAATTCTGGCAGCTATCAAAGATATGTAGTAAATGAAGATCAGTCTAAAAGGTGAACAGAAATGGTGCAGTCTTCATTGATTTTCTCTTTGAATATCATGGGCAGACACCAAGGACCAAACCATGCCCTGGCATAGCTCACCAAGGATAAATGTAAAACAAGGGGACAACAGGAGGATTGGGAAAGCTGACAGAAAAAGCCTTGAGGGACTTGGGCAGGGATTTTTCATCAAATTATCAAATTACAGTATGCCATCACTCTCAAGATTTACAAAATAATAACAGTACTTGATCAATATCATATAAATATCTCCCATGGAAGATCTTGCCGTCTGGGAAGAAAAAATTCATGCTGAACGTTGTAGATGATCACAAGGAACTGAAGAAATCCCCCTCCCCCCCCCCAAAAAAAAGACAACAACCAGGGATATTTAACAAGAAACCAAAGAGATATTTTAAGTAAATGTGATCCCCATCCACTGGCATCCTGCTATTTTTTGTGATTAATCAACTAATTAAGTACTATTGAGCGCTCCGCTTAAAACCTCAGACTACACGTAAAACATTCTCAACATAGTTACTACTACACAGCCTAGTGGTTGCAGCTTTGACAGGACCTTGTTCATTGTATTTAACTTGGTCACTCACAAGATATGCCATCAAATTCTTTCTCAGGTTCAAAATCAGACACCGTCAGGGAAGGGACATGTAGGATCAAAAAGCTTTCAGTGCAAACCGATCAAAAGGCAATAAAAATAGCAATTTCAGCTACTTTTTCACTTGGCTGCTACATCCACCCACCCAATCCTCAACATCTGAAAATATATCCCTGAGGCCGAACAGTGCAATTCTGCTTCCTGACCTTTTATTCTCATGCAAAGAGAGAAAAGCACTTCAAGTTCTTGTAGTGAAGGGAAGATATCTCTGAATAAAATACTTAAGGGCACGCTGAATATTCTTATCAGGACTTGTTAATTAATTCTTACAATGCTCCTCACAAGTAGGTAGAACAGAAAGATTATATTATTACAGAGCAACCATAACAATATCTATACACTGATAGACAGTAAAATAGTCTAGAATAGCTAATATTTCTTGTGGTAGAAAATACAGATTTCTTGGAAAAGCGACTGCCTTTTTTTCTACTTCGACTCAAATCTAAATTCTTCTAAAATATGTTTGATAAGTCTGAAATTTATAACAAACCTGAATAATAAATGCATTTGCATGTATCTATCTGCCTCTTTGAAACACTGAGACTGTAAGAAACTTTGACATTGCTAAAACGACAAGCCACGTGTAAAACAAGTCAGTGTCATCTTTTCTTCAATGTTCATCCAAATCCCTCTATAAAAGCCCTTTGTGTCTTTCACAGAAAATTGACACTGCTATTATACAAAGCACAACGGTTTATATCAGGCTAAAACATTTGTCTAACCCAAGTCTGCCTTCCTTGCTATGTGTTAGGCCCTAGGCTTGGGGGTTTTGGTTTTTGTTTTTTTTTTTATTTTATTTTTAGAAATTTAAGTCTTTACAGAGTATATAAAGAGAAAAAAAAAATCTTCTACTTTGCAATACTTCCTTTTTTTTAGGTGATCATACAGCTGCATCCAAGCAGCAATCCTCTGTTCTTCTCAAGTATCTTTACAGAGACTTCTGGGAAGACTCCCCTGGATAAGAAGGCTTGGCGAGGGCTGTAAATCAGACATGCACTCCTGAGCCTTTCATGTCACCAAGGATCTGGATGAAGCAGCATTATCTCTCAAGACTATTTTGAAGGGAAATCCACAGCGTCATCTCAAGAGCAGTTAACAGCTCCATCTCTGTGGCATTTCATCTGAAATAAGAATGACAGCCTCTCTGCTTCCCCTGCTTTAAAAAGCTTCTCTAATTGAACACACAATGCAGGTACATAGCAGCTGCTTTTGATATTCCTACCATATCTGACACCTCCTTATTTTATCCTGAATCTCTTGCTAATCAACTATTCCTGAATAAGAAACATTTAGTATCAAAAAGCTTAGCTTGAAAGTGTAAATACCCAAGCATCAAAGCTGTTTTTCTATGAGGAAAGCTATTTTCAACAGAAAATCCTTCTATTGCACCAAATCAACAGGAACAACCTTTATAGGAAGCACACATTGTTCTGCAACAGTGATTCTTATCGGGATCCAGGTAGTGTTAAAACTTGTGCGGAACTGTTTCTCATGAAAGGCCATATTAAACAAAGTTCTCATTATTCTGTGAGAAACAATGCCATTGAGGTGGCCATTTAAGCACCTGAGGAGTTCCAGTGCAAACACAAAGTTTTACATCAGCAAGTGTGCAGACAGCCTGTGCTGCCCTGGAGCACAGAACAAGCTGGCAGGCTGGGCTGCGTGGGACCAGGAAGGCGCTGCTCAGTGCCCGACACTCAGCCTGTGTCCCAGCTGCAAGGATTTCCTCACAGAACTTCTTCTGAAGGATGGTCTCAGCATAAAACAAGAGACATCTAGAAGAAAATTCTTTGAAACAATTCTTTGAAAAACGAGGCTCTATTCAGCTTTCAAAAACCAAAGGGGACAAAAGGATTTTTCTAACCGATGTTTCAAATCCCACTGAATGAATTTTTTTAAAAGAGGAGTTTAGTTTTATTTGCATTCCCTGTTCTTCCTGTATCATTCATCTCAGAAGGATGATAAGAGAGCAAAGATGCCTACTTGCCTTTTCAAAGCTCTCTTCTCGTTCAGGTGCTGAGAGTGCTTAAAAACTAATGCCGAATCTCTAAACAGAATACATTGTGTTACACATTGCCATTTCTGTTTAAAAAAATTATTACATGCTCAGAACTCTTCTCTTCTGTATGTTTTGTACTACCCAGTAACAGCTCTACCGTCTCTCTTGCCAAATCTGTTTCTACATAGGCTGTGTAAAACCACAGTAAATTACGAAATGCGTTGTGCATTTTGGAATAAGTACACCCTTTCTCTTGCTATACTTTAAGTGTATTCCTTGAGACATCAAGCTCCAGGTGTATAGCTGGCACTACAGCCTCGAAGCCTGCTGTAGGGAATTGCCCATTTTCATTCCCCCATCACGCACACCTGGCTAGTTTTGCTTACTACTATGCAATAGTCAGCTCTGAGCTTAGAGCAACTTTTGATACTGACTGCAAATCTGCACACAGGCTCTCCTTGAAAGAGCTAAAAGCTGTCAAATTCGAACCAAGACTTCAAGAACTGTGAATTCCTTGCTTCAGATCAGATCTATTAAAGTCTCTTTTTAGGAATTATTAGCTAATGACTAATAAAATAAGCAATGAATTTTTAAAGCTATATTTTCTATAATTATTACAGTCAGATTTAATACCTACTTTGTGTCCCATAATAAGTCTTACAGTAGGTGCTTTTGGAACTAATGAAGGCAGCCTAGAAAATATATTGCCTATTTCTTCTACAGAAGACTAAATATTTTTCAACAACTTCCTTCAATATAGACTTGATCTTTGTGTCTATACTGAAAAGCCTGTATCAGACTGCAATCCTTTCTCTTAAAAATCAATCACTCCTGGCCTTTACTGGTAAGTTAAGTCCACAGCAAATGATCACTTAGCTGGATGCAATCACTCCAGGAATGCCTCTTTGACTTTCCCTAGCCACACGAGAACGCCATCACCTGTGAGATCATCACCTACATCCAAGATAAAGGAGTGTAACTTTGAAAACACAATTTCCTCAACTCTATTCATTTCGCCTATTACTTTAATACTGCAATTACTTCAATGCTGGAAACATTTTGGAAACTTGGCATAAATGATATGACTGCTGAGACAGCTCATGTGTCAGTAGTTTAGGTAGAATCAAATTTTGATACCACCAGGATAAGAGGTTGTTTCTGGACAAGTTCAAGTTGCTTCTGCTGTAGGAAAGAAATATAAAGGTGCAAGTCTTTGTCATGTACTCAGATGAGTGAAGCCTATTCTTCCTGATGCTGGGAAAATAGCAGAAGTGCTCCTTCCCTACTGCCATTCCCACTTCCCAACCCTTTGTGGCAGCAGCAATAGCACCAAGCCTTGCCATGCAGTCACATTCATCACTAGAGCGAAAGCTGACGCTACTCTTCCAGCCCTCGAGATGCCTGCCTTGCATATGCCTTGAGTCATCCTGCATTTAAATCCATGCATGTGAAAGTTCCTCCCAGGAGCAGGATCTGCCTGTGAGACGACTAAGTATCATATTTCAGAATTATCTGCAAAAGTGACTTCGGTAAGTATGTAAATATTCCTTTGTGGTGTAAGATGCCCACTAACTGAGGCTGAAGAGTCAAGATAACTCAGAGAGAAAGTAGAAAGACATCCAAAAACATATTCTCGTGTATATGCCAAGCTCTACTAGGCACGGCAGGTAGAGGAAACAAAGGTTGCAAAGGAAATAAAGGTTGTGACTGTATCTATAGCTTTCCTTGGTACCGGATCTGGTTCATTTTTACAGTATTTATACTGTATTAGTCACAAGTCAGGCCTAAATGCACAGATTCCAGGCTGCTTACAGAATTTAGCTGTGATTTGAACTATTTAATATCAGAATTGCCAAGAGATTATGTACGTTTTAGAACCTCAGCTGTAACAAACTTGAGGATCATGTCAGGCAAAAGTATACAAGGTTACTGATGGTTTTAAGGTTACTTTTTCAGATCTCTCTGAACACAATGAAAGCAGGTTCTGATTGTCACACTGAACTTCCATGAACTGAACACGGCTACAGAAGCACTTAAGAAATGAGAAGGAGCAGTAAAACATTACTGCATACAGGGACCTGGGAAGATTCATTCATATTTCTCAAAAGAAAAAAGCTCACTTCCTCAAAATCCTCTCAGAAACAATCCTTTCCAGTTATTATTTTAAGTGACTGGTCAGAATATTGTACAGAATCACCAAATTGCTACTGCGTGCTGCAAATGACAGCAAACTTAATCAACTTCAAAAGTTAACATGCAATATACAAAAGGAACAGTTTCCCAGGAATTTGTTGCCATCAGTTCAGATGAGGCAGATGGTAGGAATATGCAACTCTCTGATACAGAATTAGTGCCAATGGAGACTACAACATTAGAAGTACTCAACAACACTGCTGTACAAGAGAGGTCCCACTGTAGCGCACTGCATTAACAGCAGCAAAACCCTTGAGAGTTTTCCAGGCCTTGTCAGTCTGGAATGCTTCAATGAATGGTAAAAATGGAGGCTGAAACAATCACTAGTTTACAAGCACCGAAGTATGGCTACTACAGATTCCTAGCCTGCGTTATAGCAGTGGCACAGTTACCTTTGGCAAACAGGGTAAATCTGAGCTCATGGATGTCAGATGTCCCAAATTCTCATGTTCATTTTATTTGTCTGGATTCATACTCCAAAGACCTCCTTCACACTCTATTTCCCTACAGAAAGCAACTCAGACAAGTGAGTTCACCAGCACTCAGAGCAAGGGTGTTTACCTGTTTGTTGTACAAGAACATCAGTCATTTTTCCTAGTCTTTGTTGTTATTTAATGATAAGACAAGCCATAAGTACTTCCGATAAAGAATTACTGGATTATCTTCAAGCAAATTAACAGCATGAAATTAATGACAAAGAGCATACTTATCTCCATATCTGGTGGACAAACATAAAAGGGTCATCTGAGTCTCTGACTTCTATCCTCAGCAATCACAGCAAAGTAAGAAGGGTTCAATAACATATCAGGACTATTTTCTAAACCTTCTATCACTGGTTTCAGTCTATGGCTCATAACCAATCTGGTCATTAAGAAAAAAAAACAATCAAGTCTATCATCAATGGATTTAGGTTAGCATCCTCTAACTTCTCCATAGTTAGTCAATTGTGGAAATTGACAAAAAAAAAGGAAAAAACTGGCTTCCAACCATTCCAAAGCGTACAATAAAGGACCAACAAACTATGTAACTCAAGAGGTGAAAACGAGAAATTGAGTCCATCATGCTGGCCCCAACAATATCAAGAAATGTGTTACGTCACATAGTTCAGACTCATCTAAGAAACAGATGACAATACACAATACAGAGTAAAAATGAAATAAATAGCAGGTTCTCACTCGTCTGGAGAGTCAAAAAAAATTCCTTCACACATCCAAATCTAGGTCAGAAGGAGGCATGAAGCACATGGCAGCACAACACAAGCACTGGAAGGCCGAACTCTAATCTCAAGGATACCTACAGAGGTCATGAGCTTAAAGCTTTACGTTCCTCGTCCTGTTCTACAGAACAGAACTCAGCAAGCACATCAGAAACTGCACTGGGAGCACTGTTTCTTTTTATCTAGCAATCCTCATTCAGCAGAAATCAGAGGTAGAGTGCACTTCCACAACACAGAGCTCAATCCAGAATCAGTATCCAGAAGATCAGCTGATCTCTCTCTGTATTAAGGTAACTAATACCCTCAATTATTTTACTTCCGGTATGAATAATTATCCATAGAAAAAAAAAAAGAAAAAAAAAAACTTCCCTATAAAATCTCATCAAAAAGAGAATGTAATTGTGGGGAGAATAGAATAATTATTTTTAAGCCAATATATCCATCTTGAGACAACCTTCAATGCACATTTGTACATTTCAAGCAATTTTATCAGCATTTAGGAAGGAAAAAGAATGCCTTGAGGCCAGCCCTGTCAGCAAATATTTTCCATCTTCAGTTTAAATCTCAACATTATTCCAGATGAATGCATTGCAAGCACACTTTTCTTAAAGCACTGTGAACAGCCTGTTACGTTGATGCCTCTTTTTTTCCCATGTGAGCCATTATTTGCAAACATAGATACCCCGGAAACAAAGGTAACTGGTAATCTTCTAGAAAGAAGACAGACTTACTTCATGCTAACAATCTCTCATTAAGAAATTCAAAGGAGATTTATTACAGTTAGATTTATGAAACCAAGGCCAAAGCCCATCTGCATCTGTATCTCTGTGCTTTCATGAAGGTAATGATTTTGTCATATGTTAGAAGACTTTCTGTCCAAAAGCTAAAATAAAGTGACACGACTTTTTTTTTTTTTTTTAAATTGATATGTTCTTAAAAAAAATATTAAAAAATAAGTTTCCTTTGTCTATTTGCATTTTATCAGCAGTATGCCATGCTCTGATATGAATTTTCAAGTAGTTTAATAACACTGCACTAATTCACAAAACTTGAACATGCCAGTTAAAATTCCCAGTTTCAAAGTGCATTTTCTATAGGCCCTGGGATTTATGACTATTTCCCAGTGTATCTGATCATCTGACAAGCCATTTGCAAGTCATACATTTAAAATAACCCTAAAGAGATGGAGATATATTTTTAAAAGGCAGAACTTTCTAAATACTTCTGTTTATTTGTATTTTCTAAGCATATTACACATCACCAACAAAATAATTGTGAAAAAAAATCCAAAAAAGACACTTTTATATAAGTGGTAAATTGACACAAGCCTTCATTTTGCCTTAATGCACTTTCCAGGGGCACCAGAGTCAGCAGAGCTTTTCAAGCTTTTTAAATTCAAAGAAACTCTTCCTATTTCCTATTCAATCTTGAAAAGATGCATCTTACCTTATCAGTGCACCCTAATGATCTGAATGATGTGGCCTCAAGTCTTTTTTTCTGTCTATTCCTTCATCATTTTGGAAGTAAGTTTAACTTGAATCTGTCTAGGTAAAGTGTCATGCATATGACACATACTGCTCTCCAGGGCCTTGTACAGTAGTTCTCTGGTCTCATGCACTCTATGTTAGACTGTATGAATTTTACAGTTAACTTACATTCCGTGCGTAGGTTTTCTGCAAAGGTAAACTACGCCCTTGGGCAACTAGCAATGATATTTCTGAAAATAAATCAAGGTAAATAAATAAATTCAACTTTATACATTATAAATCTGTCACAACTTACAGACTGTAATCTTCACTCATTTGCAAACTCAAAAAACATCAACATTTTATAGAACATTTTCTTCTTTTAGAGAGACTCAAAATAAGCTCTCTGCTACTTACTTTTAGTAACAGCTAATTTATTTGTTTTTCTGAGAAAATAAATTCCAAAGAGAGACAAAACATCACAATCAGTGTCTCGTTCCAAGCCTTACTCATACAACTTCCTTTAGAAGATGTACCACCCTGTGTAATATCTTCAAGAGAGAAGACTCTGGTTTACAAATAATCTCCCTGCAAGCCAAGATAAATAAATAGACAGATAGACAGACCTGCAAAACACACCTTAGAGCCCTATTGCCACCAGGAGTACAGGGCATGATCTTCTGTCTTCGAGCAACAAACTTTATTTCTTAAATACTCATCAGGAGCTTTTCTGCCTGCTGCCTTAAGGACAACCTCTCTTTGAAGAAATCAGCACAAAACAGAAAACAAAAAGGCACAAAGTTACAATGAAAAATAATCTGCCTTCTAGTTCACTGATGATTCATGAAGCACTTTTGACCAAATTGTCATTTTAACCTGAATGCAGTCAACTGTCAGCACTGCCAGAATGCCCTGCATTACAACTGTACATTACAAATACAATTACAACCACTGTTGTAATTTTCTTTTTTACATTCTTGATATTTCATCATTTTTTGAACTAATGTGATGTTCTCAAGGAGCACCTCTGGCTTCTCATTTGTCTGTTTTCTCTGTTTCCTTATGATGTCAGAGAAGCACACTTTTGAAGGTTAAAATGAAAAATAAAAAGAGAGGAAGATTACATGTTGTGTTAGTGAAAGCAGGCTGAGAGACTCAATTCTACAAAACAGATCCTGGACTCTCTTCAGCAGGTTAACATGGAGGAAGCTGTGTGGAACTTATAGGATTCCCCTGGCGGTCACAGAAAGGCAGCAAGTCTCCCACAGACACGCATTTCATTTCCATAATGCAGCTCCGCTTCTTTTGGTGTAAATGCAAAGGACAAAACCTTTGTTTTTTCATGTAGATAAAGCAACTATTTATGAACCTTAAAATCTGCTCTGGCAAACATCTGTATATTGCTGCCCACAGATGTTGTCATCACAATGATTAAAATGCAATGGAAATAAAATAATCCAGCAAATCAAGAGAAGACATGTTCATAAAATCTATTGCATTGAGTAGAGTCAGGAAAAGTACAAAAGTACAGGGAGAGCAACACGCTACCAAAGTAGAGAAGGCAGGTACAGGAAAGACATCTGAATTCAGAGGAACAGTTTACATTTACAAAGCTCACTAGGAACTAGAATGATGAATCTGCTGCTGTCCATACGAAATAGGGTACAGCACTGGTGGCTGCAAATGAGGAGGAGGCAGCTTTGAAAAGAACATAGGAAAGTATACGTCTCATCAGGAAAAGTGCCTTTGCATAACTGGAGCTTGGGTAAAGATCCCAAGGCATAAAGACACCAACAACCAATCAAAGACCTGGCAAAAAGGCAAAGAAGAAATTAAATGAGTAACAGAAGGAAGTTCATCCTGAGAAAAATACTAGGTCACTGTAAAAAAAAAGTCTAATGAAAGGCAGCAAAACAAGCACTGAAAGTCTAAGAAATAGGGTTGCATGCTTATCTCAAAAAGAAAAAGGCACCACTGCTTACTGCATCACCCACCTGACTCTGAGTTATAGCTGACGTTTTATTTTTTAATCAGCAGTGTAAATGTAAAGAGGGCACAGCGTGGTCACAAAAATGTAAGCTGTCCTCAACACGATACGGCGTTAAGCCTTTAGAAATATATCTGTGAACCAACCAGCCTTGCCACAACAGAGCCACTGCCACTGGCAAAGGGAGGGGAAGATGACTCCAGCCACCTGCTTTGAGAAGGCTGTCTCTAATCACACTTGACAACAGCACTTCTGCTTGCCTGCACAAGTGACTTTGTGAGTACCCATCCAGAGGCAAAGCAAGACCCCACCGGCTGCCAAAGCATCGTAACACATTTAATGGCTATGCTAACTTGTGGATAAAGATACTGCTTTACCTAAAAGCCTTGCTGCAAGACATTCCTCCCAAGTGTTTCCCAAGAGTTACAGCACATACTCCATCAACTCTCTTCTTTTTTTTTCTTAAGAAAAAAAAAAATCTAGGTTGCACAAAATCACGTTTTGTGCAGGTTGTACAACACTTCAATCCACATATAGGCACTCTCATTTCAAGCTGCCCTGGACAGATGACTTTCTACAAGCAGAGGTTCAGTCAACCTCAACTTCTGCTATGCCATATCTTTCCTCATCTTGTTAAGTGAGCATACTTTGGAGAAGCCTTTTCTTCTCTCAGAAAAGGAAATACCTGCAACAAGCTGATTATTTGCAGATTTATTATTGGCTAACAGTGTGGCACCCCCTGCTCTTCTCTTGTCCCTCTAAAAATGTGGACTCATGCTATGCGAGTACCTTGCTCAGACTAGAAGGACACCATGCTTTTTCTCCTTCTTTCCAGTTACTAAGTCAAACAGATATCAAAACCACTGCTACTTCCTCAGTAACTGAAGTACTTCAGACAGACAAGATGAAAGAAAAATAAAGTTTCAGTAAAAAATAAATCTTAAAGCAGATAATTAGGTTGTTCCTTTTTTTTTTTTTCCTCTCCCCCCACCCAAACATCCTAACTCTTTGCACTTTGACCCTCAGAGGCATCGCATCACAAGTTCCTTCTTTCCGAGCCTCTCAGATAGCTGTTCAGCTGTTCCCTTTCCAGAAATATCCCTAAGCAGGATAGAAAATGGAGAAAATACTGGTCCTCTGGATTAAAATAGAGTTAATATTCAATACAAAACAATGTTCATTTTAGAACAAAGTTTCCTTTTGTGTTGTAACGCACTTTTTTAAAAAAGGAAATAATAAGCTGAGGGTTTGCAAACAAAAATTGACGCTGAGTTTCTGTCTCCCAGGAACAAATTCCCTCTTCCCCCCTCCAAGTTTTACCTTTATTCAGGAGCAGAAAGGTTAAGAAACACAGAGCAATGGAAATGCCACTCCACGTCATCACACAATTTCCACGTTGAAAGTATAACCAAGCAGCAAATAACTGGTATTTTCTAATAATCAAGTAGTAGCTTGGAGTCATTTACCTGCTGACAAAGACAATTCTCACTCACTTTACAAACATTTGCTCATATACAAAATCCTTTATTCACTTTCTAAATAAGGACAAGACAGACTGTGAGTAAGATTTCGAGGATATTGTAAGTATTCTATCAAAACAGCTATTAGTTAAAATCTGAACAACTCCAGTAACTTAAAAAGCAGAGGATTGAATAGTTGGGACTGAGAAACAGGATAAGCAATGGGAGCTTGGACCCACTGGGAGGTTCCTGATTTGAGTTTGTATTTTTTAAGAGAAAGTCAATGCTTAGATATTATTCTATTGAATATACAGAAAAAAAAAAAAAAAAAAAAAAAGAATGTTTTCTTACTGTCCTTTTACTCCTTTTATGAAAGGTTACTAAGGGAATGGTTCTAGTAAGGTCAAGCAGTAGAAGCCCTGCTGTGTGTTTTCATACAGCCAAATACTGCTTGACATTAATGCCTCTTGGTTCTTTTCTCCTTTAAATGCAAGCTCTTGGTACTTCCCAATATTAATTCTTATTGCATGTTCTAATATATATATATTAGTTAATATATTATAATATAATGGGCATAATAGAAAAAAATGTGCAGGCACCAAGATGTCACAACAGGGTCAACAGAAAAGAATTTGACATCAGCAGGGCTTAGCATAGACAGCCTCCTTCTGGTAAGGCAAACCTTGCAGGCTATAAAATGCACTTCAAACCCAAAAACCTAAATGCAATTTCAAGCACAACTATGAGGTCTCCAAATCATAATTGAATGCAAGCTATTAGGAAAAACATAAAAGAACAGCTTTCCACATAGTTTATATATTTATTGCCTTAAAGTTATGCAAATGAAAGAAATTTTGTCATATTAGAGTATCATTATTATCCGCCTTTAACATTATTACAGAACTATATATGAAATAAAACGGGGAGCTCGAAATGCTGCATGCCATTTAACACTCCCACTTCAAATTTCCCACAAAGAACACTAACAAATCAAAAATTTGCACTGCACTGATCTGTGTTAGCTGGATCCTTCCTCAACCTTTTTCCTGTACTCTGAAATCCAAGGTGGTTTCTAAGTTGTGAAAGTGCCACCCTTGGCATTCGTTTTATTTAAGGCCCAATGTTCTCCATGACGAAGATCTTAAATTGTTGATTTTTAATTCAGCTTCAAGGAAAGCATGTTATTTTTAGTCATGCATTTGTCCCTTAGGGGACAATTTTTGGTTGTGGACAAGGAGGAATTGTAACATCCAATGCCCATCTGTGATGTGGACTGAAGTGGAAAGAAGTTTCAGGACGGTGCCTCGATTTTCACTTCAGAGGTGATCCACTTTTGCACACAGCAGACTGCATATCTCATACCTGCCCCGTGCACAAAGTGTTTCATTCCCTGGTTTGAAAGCCATTCCAGCAGGTTTACAAATGGAAAGTAGTTCACAGCATATCTCCACCTAAGAAAAATCACCACTAAGTCCAGTATATAAAAAACCTGACAAAATTGAAAATGCAAGCCATTTATCAAGCCATCCCAAATCATGAACTCAAACATCTGTAAATTATGGGGAAAAAAACTTGACAGAAAAGCAAGAGCTGTGTGGGACATTTCCTTTCCAGGAGGGTACTTACAGACATCAAGTAAAAAATAAAAAAGGGAGGGGCTTAATTTGAGTAATTGTAACATTTATATAGCAATATGACTCCAGCAGTGCATTCTACATAATTTTTTGGAGGGGCAAATTGAAGAAACACCCCTAGGCAACAAGTGAGAGAGACAAATAAAGACACTAGGAATTCCCATCAGAGGGAATGTACTATGAACAGAAGTATGAAAAACATTCTGATCTTCGCCTAAAAAACAAAAGACGACTTTGTGATTCCTCTGAAATGGCAAAAAATTCAACCTGAAGTAACTGTTTCAGCCACAGTCTTACTGTGTTGAAGTCTTATGCTCACAAACCATTGCATACCTTACTTTTTTTTTTCCTGCCAGTAAATAACCATAGCAAGCCATGCACAGTTTTAATAAACATGACAGTATCCCCCCTTTTCAAAGAACGTGTAGTTTTGTTTCCTTTCATTCTATGGTTAAACCATACCACGATAAATCGCAGCAAAATAATAAATTTATCTAATTCTGCAAGTATTAAGGTGTAATTTAAAACAGAACACTTAGCTACTTCAGTCCTCTCATCATCGGCGTCTGTAAGACTCTGAGCACAGAAAAGCTCAAAGCAGACTCCCTCCTGAACACATTGCACTTAAGTCTAGTAATTAAATCCTTTGTACAGGGCATATGTGCATGCATATATATACACATGCATATATAGTTTATACTGCACAATTTATGGTCATCTTCTTTAGCCACTATTTTAACTGGAGGCAGTTTTGTATACTCATTTCATGTTTACAGATCCTCCTCCACAGTAATGACTGAGAAAAGCTGCCCAAGACAAACAGAAACACTCAGAAAATTATTTTCTTCTAGAAAAAAGCAAAACAGAAAAAAAGAAAAATCTTTAATCATGAAAAACATTCACTAATACTTTCTATGATACTTTCTGGCATACACGTTAATGATAAAGCATATTCTCCATGATGAAATTCTAGAGTAAGAAGTCCAGCTGCAGATTTTTAATAAATGATCTCCATTGGCAGCAGGATCAGTGGGGAAGACCATCAGATATTGCAATTTGATGCAGAAATAAAGGCATTAGCTACTCAGCAAATTAGATAAGAGAGAGAAGAAATAAGCTTACACAGCTATGTAGATGGAAGTAGTAAAAAATTTGTTTGGACAAAATTCACTGAAAGCAGGAAGCCACCCAGGAATTTCCTGTCATCTCATGGCAAGCAGAGTCTATGACACCTGCTGTGAAAGGCTGAGCACAGCACTCCTCATCACTGAGCTGCAGCTCAGTGCTCTAAGCAGGTTCCATCCACACTGCCATGGTTTGCACAACAGCCTCTCTTTCTGCCTTGGGTTGCTGAGCAGGGAGCCCTCCTTCATTCCCTGACCTCTGGCTGCCTACTGCACTCCTATGTATGACACTTCATGGAGTTCACTCTCCGGGCAGCTCAGATCCAGCCCAGAATGATGGGAACCTCTCCAAAAGCAGATAATATGACTGCAGTGGAATTAATCTATGTACACCTAGGGAAAAACAAAAAAACAATAGCAGGGATGTTTTTAAACAACAACAGCTCCTTCTGAATGTACAAAACATTTTGCACTTCAGACCCTGAGTAACTGTGGTTATGAGTAGAACATGGCAAGTGGAAAGAAACAACAGAACGAACATGTATTTGGATGTTCTCCCACAGCCTGTAGTCTGCCTTCATTCTCAGCACCAAACTAACTCCTGTATGGGTTGCTGGCTTCTCTCCTTCCTATTGAAGATATCAGCATGTTCCTGCTTTCAGTATAACAAAAACATGAGAATTGGTAGAGATAGGCATTTTAATTTGCTGGGGTTTTAGCTCTGTGAAACACTGGTTAATAATAAACTGAACCATGCAACTACAGCTCATAGAAGCACAAGCGTAATGGTACGACAGTGTCACAGATGTCCTCACTGTGGCAGTCCTTAACAAGTCCTGGTTTGGTCTCGAAGGGCACAAGGAGGTAAAACTGCTAAGCACATTCACCCCACTGAGCAACAGCTTTTAACTGCAGCAGACTAGTAGAAAAAATGTGTAGTTACACAGCAAGGCCTCCCTGATCACGTGACAGATGCACTACGCTCACTCCTTCTGGCTGGTTTTCAATAAGTAAGTGTTGAAAGCTCAGATTAAAAGTAGAAAAGCTATACATAACAACATGTTCTTTCTGGAGAGCTCATAGCTCTGTCAAGAACTTCCAAGCAAGACATCATATCCTGATGATAGCACTGTGAAATCTGTATTCTAGCATGCTGTGGATGGAAAGAAGATGAAGTTAACATTATGTGGCAGTGAAGGACTCAAAAGAAACCACTGGAGAAAATTTAATAGAGAGCATATGGATATAAATGAATTAAAAATCTAGATCCAGTCTACCAAACTACTTCTAGCTAGGCGGCAAACACCTCAATTCAGTGCAGCCAAATCAGTGAAGCATAATTTAAAAAAAAAAAAAAAAAAAAAAAACTCACTTTTTTTTTTTTAAATTCATTTAATACTTCATTAATTTTTACCAGATTTTTGGTTTCTATTTATTATACTTTGCTTTCTCTCTGCTCTTCCATTCTGGTATTAAAATATCCGGATTCTTAAAACAACAGCCTTCACATCTGAAACATGTGAAACTACAGCTCAGCAAAACAAAATGCCTTGCCCTGTACTTACACAAACATCCATCTTCAAATGGTCCAGAATCTGGCTTACCAGGAGGTGAAGAGAGTGTTATCACCATGACTGCTGGCTATGTTTTCACAGCTTCTTTTAGGTCTATTTAATAGCCACTCAAGTTTAAATTCTCCCAATGGAGAACAGCCCTTTAATTGAAGTCTGGAGTCTCTATTCCATTAAAATCAAGATACAGCTTCTGACCCACCTGTGGGTTTCAAATAAGGGACACTTGCACTAAGTTGACATAAAGTCCCAGGTTGGCAAAATGAGCAAAAAAATCCCAAGATACATGCACATACTTAAATAAACCATTAGTCAGCTCCTCCACGGTTCCCTGCCATTGGGCAACATGCATATGACAAGTACAGCTTTGTTTGGGGTCTTAATCTGTCAAATAAATGCAAGAATAGCAACAGAGCTGATGAGTCCCGTTCTCCAGTTCTGTAGTTCACCTCAGTTATCCCCACACTGATCAGCTTACACCTTCTCAACAAATAAAACAGTTAGAATGCAACCATGGGAGTAACTTGAAATACACGTGCTGAGCCAAGATAGCTGAAGAACTGTGCCAAGTACATCCCCAAATTCTACACACCATGATAAGAGATCAGCTTCACCCAAAGTTGTACAACACAGATATCTAAAAAATCTGCAACTCCGAGCCACTCTACAACCACAGCAGCATCCATGGGATTGACAATAAATCCATTTATGGCACACCATTCTTGCTCTGAGATCACAAATTTTCCAAATTTGTTCTTGTTTCCAGAGCTGACAGTATTTTAACATCAACAAGCATACATACAAGGCTGCTCAAATTAGAAACAATTCGTGTGAAATTGCTATGCAGAGAGAGAACAGCAAGTTTCAGCTCCAGGAAAGCTCCATAGATGTGTAAGCATCGTTCAGTGAGAAACAGGGCTTTAAACTTTCACAGTTTCTGAATAGCAATCTCCCAGGGATCTCTTCTCCAAAGAGCGCTAAGAAAGGTAAATATTAGCTTTTCCTATGCCCCAGTTCTGACCTACTGCTGACTATTCCCCCTCCAAAAGTGACAAGTTAAAAACTTACACATTAATCTTGTTTGTTTTTTAGTTTAAACACATGCTTTCAAGCCTGGCTGGAAACTTGTTCGCCACCCATATGTCACATGAAGAATCACTTTCCAACACCAATGGCAGGCACAGAAATCCCAATTTGAACTGAGAGCTTTCAAGTGTTTCTCATATCTTTGAGCTTATTTGAACGTTTGAATCACAAAAACATCACCGCATTAGTAGGTTAAATACACACTGCACACAAACAACTATTCACTATTCCCCTTCTCCATCACTTAACAGAAACTGAGTGCATACCTCCTTTGGAAACTAGCATATAATTTAACACCACGTTTGTGATTTCAGTTGATTTTCTTAAAATCATATGAAAAGAACGATGATTGCCCATGTATTTTTTTTCCCATGACAGCCAGTGAAAAAACAACTTATCCCTCCAGTAATTGCCACATGCACAAAAGCAATATGCTACGAAATGCAATGCCTGCTCACAAGCACAAACAGACAACAAAGTCCTATTTCATGCACACACCAGGGTCCGTTCTGAAGAACATGTTCTTCACTGTTACATCCCTTGTCACTGGAACTCCTTCCACACACGCATTTGCTGCCCTTAGTTATAAAATGTGAGGCTGATGGAGCCAAAACAGCACAACAGAATTTTGCTTCCGCAATTTATAGCGAAATAAAAGACAGATGGAACACAATTACACTTTTTGTCACTTTCTATTCTCTGGCACCTTACATAACCATCAGCATAAGTGTCCACCAAATCTCTGAAGAAAAAGGACTTCTGATTTCATTTACTTCTTGTAGTCACCACAACTTACCAGAACAGAGCCCTCCTCTCTGCAAAGCAAAGTCCCTGCAGCCCCTATGTCCAAAATCCTATACCACTTCTCCGCACTTTTCAGCACCAAAAACCACTCCATTTAGGAAAGGCACGTTATTTGCTCTTTTACCCTTTTTGCCTCTAAAACACAGTAGCTTCTGCTTTTCCATGCTTCCTACTCACAAAGAAGTTCTCCACCTGCACAACAGCCACCAGGTCAGACACATCAGTAACAATCACCATCAGTAACTACCGGCTCGCTACCAAGAAACAGACCTCATAACATGGAGAGATGACTTTCCATAATGTTACCAGCATGGTATCATTGAAATGTAGGTCCTAGCTTGCAGCACTCTTTATAAAGGTCTTAAAAAATCATTCACGGTGTCGTTTCAGAAAAATGCATATAAGATTATTCAAATAAAAACAATATTTATGATTTGATTGATTGCATGCAGTACCCTGGCAGTAGTATCACGGTGGTTTATTTTTATTCCAGATTGGTTTTTACTATAAGAAGTTCCATCGCTATGAAACTAATGCTTGCAACATTGATTTCCATGGCACTGCTTAGAAAGACTCCAGAAGAATAATGTGAATGTCAGGGCATTTTATGTAGCAGCAGCAACATTCTGCAAGCAGTCTAGGCAGAGGACTTGCTCCGGGTTATTTTGAGTATTATCTGCAATATTCTACCAAAATGAGCAGGGCATCCGTACAGTGAGACGTGGTGAGATTCTGAATAGTCAGAACGACACCAAGGAACACTCAGCAGAGCGACACTGCACAGCCCAGCAACTTGGGTGCCCCGTGTATCATTTTGTCAGTGTGCTGTGCAATGGTTTCAAAGGTAGAAAATTAAATCTTGCAGAAAAATAATAATAATAAAAAAAGACCTGACCTGAACCAACAACGCAAGCCAGGAAATTGAGTAAAGGCTTCAGGACCACTACACAGTCCTCCCAAAAGAACACCTTGGTATGCCTTAATGTCTCTCTTACAGGCAGAGGACAATGTCTCTTGGGATCACTTCCTTAATTGTCCAGCATGAGATCAGATCATCAAAGAGCCATTCTAAATGCAATGGACACGCAATCCCTGAAAGAGCATCTTGGAAGGAAGAAACATCTTTATTGACACGTGTTTTCGCAGTACAAATATTCTGTATCGAATAGACCAAAAATCTGACCAGGGTCCCTTCCGTGGCTTCAACATGGATTTTCAACAGAGATTTTCTGTTTTGATAGAAGTCCTTTTAAACACAATACTAATCTTCAAGATTAGCAAATAGAGCAGTAGCATCAACAATAAAAACTCTTACTAGATCAAGAAGAATCCTCCAGTTGATCACGCTGCCTGCCCTCAACAAAACTGAGCAAAGAGTCTGGCTACAAGAACGTCAGCCCAAATGCAAAGCATTCAGAACAGCTGCATGAAGTTTTACACTGAGAAAACAGCAGTAGTAGCAAGCAATTATTCAGCCAGCCAACTACTGTCACTTCCATGAAGTTGAACAAGCTCCAATACAGGACACCGAGCTTCTGCAAAAGTTAAGAAGATCGAATTGTTCAGGGTTAATCTGTGCCAATAAATGAACTCTCTGGTGTCTGACCACATCCATGTGGTCAGTACTGTTTTAAAATCTCCTTCTTTTTCACAAACAGTTTTATTTTCATGCCTCCTTGCTAAGCTTTCAGAGCAGTAGGAGGAATCCCATTAATGGGAAAGGTCCCTTGGAAAGGTATACTTAGCTGTTTCTCTTGAATGTGCATATTAACTAGGACTCACACTGGGGAGAAAAGACAGCAGAAGAAATTGTTTAGAGTTCATGAAAATTAACATTTGGTGTAATTTTGTAGCTATAATTTGCATGTACACAACTTACATAAAAATACATATGGATTAATGCAAATTTTCATACAGAGAAAGATTCACTCCGTGCTCTGCAGAACTAAGGGCAGGGCTGGTGATGAATCATTTTTTTTAATATTCTAGTTTGGGTATATAAATAGCTCTCTGTTTCTAGAATAATTACTACTGGAAAACACAGCTTCTGAAATAATATAAGCCATAATTAACCTTGGCTTCATTAAATCAGAAATAATGTATTTTTCAAGTCTTATTTGTAAAGGCAAGCTGATTAATTTAAACGTTTCCCTTTGGAAAAAAAAAATCTAATTGAAATGAATTACCTACGTTACTACTTGTCAGATCTCCTGAACTCTGGAAGGCTTCAGCCGGTTCCCGGCTACCTGACCGACTGCCTGCCCCGCTGCCAGGCGAGGGCTCGCTCCTCTCTCAAGAAGCGCCGCGCCGTCCCGCCGCCTGCCCACCTTCGCTCTCTCCGGGTGGCTGCGGAGAGCGACGCTCCGGGCCAGGCGTTGCCTTCTGCCCCGCCGACCCCCCATCCTCCCGCCCGCTCCGGTGCCGGCCGAGCCCCACGCGGGGCCCGTTCTTCTGCCCTGCCCACGCGTGGGCTCCGATGCGGGCCGTAGCAACGGAGAGCAGGGGCGCCTGCGGACTCGGGAGCGACGCGGAGCCCCCGGTCCTACCGGCTCTGCCGCTGCTGCCCCCCGCCCATGCCGGGCTGCCCCTGCGCGGCGCTGCACGGCACGGCACAGCGCTGCAGCCGGCGCACCGCACCGTCCCTTCTCTTTCCTTGTAAGACAGCGCCAACCCCCGACCGAAGAAAAGTTTCCAAGCGAGCCGCAGGACCGAGACTCCCTCCCCGCTAACAGGACGGACCCTTCTCCCCGCCCGCCTGCGCCGTGCTGCCCCGGGGCTCACCTTCCTGCACCGCATGGAAGGGGTTGTTGGCCTCTATGAGCTTGATGGAGTAAGTGATTTTCTCGCTCTGGAGGATGTCGTCATTGAGGTTCAGATCCGACACCGCCTGCTTGAACACCTCGTCGTCCTTGGCAGCATTGCCCTCAAAAATGGCACCTGTGGGGAACAAGGAGGCAGAGGGCGGTGAGGGCTGTGCCCGCTGCCCACCCGGAGCTCCCCTGGCCGTAGTAGGGCCGTACCAGGCTCGCAAGGTGCCAGCGGGGCTGCTCCCACGACACTGCAGGCCCGGGGAGAGCGACCGCTCCCTCGGAGACGGGATGGGAGCGGGCCTGGGAACGGGAGCAACCTGTGCTCACGGCGCACCGTTTGCGGCCCTTGGGGCAGCGCTCCGGTCCGGGGCCGAACACCCACACAGACGCGAAGGCTCTGCGGCCGGTCACCTGAACGCTTCCATTTCACTGTCCTGCTTATGCACTTAACATGAAAACATCTGGCGCCGTGCGTTACGTAAGATGCCCTATGCCGAGCATGTGTGTGCACGCACCACTCTTAGTGCCCTGCTATAGGAGCGATGGATCTGTCGTGCTGGCAACCAAAGCTCTCTCTAGGCTCTGAGAAGCGCTGCCCGGTGCGTGCCGGGGCTGAGAGCCTCCGTGCGCTGCCCCGCACCGCACAGCTCCGCGCACAGCGCTCTCCTGCTGCTCGCCGGAGCGTTCTCCAGGGAGCGAGAAACGCTGCTCGGGCTGAAGTTTGCGCGGGGAGAAGCGGCGGTGACGCCGCGCCCCCATCGGAGACGCGCGGCCAGGAAACGGCGAAGGGGGGCTACCTCATTCTCCCGGCTCGGGCACTTCCCCAGGGCTCTAACCCCGCGGGTCGGCCTAGGGGACAGGTGGCACGCCGGGCTCTGTCCAGCGCTGGGTAGCGCCCCGGGGCCGAAGCCGCCCTGCCCCCGCTGCGGTCAGGGCTGACCCCGTCTCCTTAATGGCTCCGCAATGCTGTCTGCCTTGGCTGCGTCCCCGGGCTTCGGAGGCGCGCGGCGCAGAGCGGAGCCTCCCCCGGCGGCCCTCCGAGCCCCGCTCAGCCCTTCCCTTCCCCTCCCCTCCCCGGGCCGGCGGGGGACTTTCCGCCCACAGCCGCGGAACTCCCCCAGCCAGGATTGCTCCTGCCCGCCCCCCTCCTGTTTTTTTTTTGTTTTTTTTTTTTCCTTCTCATTTCTTTTTCTCCTTCTATTCCCACCCCCAACTCCCCCCCTCCCCACACACACAAAGGGGCTGGTGGGAAGGACGGCTCTTCATTCCCCGGCCGTACTCCCGTCTCCTCCCCTACCATCTTCCACAAGTGATCCTCTCCGCCTCTAAGCATCCTCATTTCTTTCCTGCTGGTACCTTCCGACACCAGCCAAGAGGTGACTGCAGAGCCTCGCTTGCGCTCTCCAGGCTTCCCGCGGACATTGCCGTGCTCGCTCCCAGAAGCCGCAAAAGTTCACATCAGCCTTTCCCTTGCCTCTCATTCATGCCCCTCTTTCTCCCACCGCCGATCCAGCCTCCTTACTGCCCAGGGGTTTTAATGAGATCTTACTCAAACCACAACAGTTGCGCGCACAGCCACACGCACACGCGCGGAGCCGCCGCAAACCTCGCCTCTCTAACCCTTTCCCAGCCAAGTTCTCCCCTCGCGTTCCGGCTCGGCTGCCACCTGCTATGGCAAGGGACGAAGACCGAGGGATTATCTCCCCGAAAGTTTTCCCTCCTAGCACGTTCAGACGATGCCTCTCTGTGCCCGGGTTCCGGGGGCGGCTGTTTGTTTTCGGCGGCGGGCAGGAAGGAAGGAAGCGTTCCCCACGCGAGCGGCTCCGAGCTCGGTTCCCGGCCCAGCGGGAGCCCGCGACGGGGCGCCAGGGGGCCCCTGCCCCATAGCCCGGCCCCGGCGTACAGCTCGCCCTTAGCCCCCAACTTTGCGATCCGGGGGTCCGGATGCCTTTCGCCGCACCCTCCTCTCCCGTCTCTCCGCGGAGTTGGGCTCATTCGCTGCCTGAAAGATGACAGTGGTCGAACGAGAAGATCCCTTCATTTATTTATCCACCGCGTCCCTCTCCGCCGCCCCCCCCACCCCCCGACCAACCCCCCGCGTTCCCTCTCTTACCGATGTGGATGATGGAGTCCGCCCGCACCGAAACGCACTGAAATATCCAGGGGAAAAGCCAGAGCATCAACACTTCCATTTCCAGCCTCTCGCACTGCACATCAGCCCGGGCTCGGCGGAGAGGCAGGCGGGGGAAAAGAAGAAGAAAGGCGCAAGGGCAGGTGGAGCAGGCGGCGCGGGAGGGCGGGATGCCTCGACACCCCCCGTAGGAAAATAATCCCAAATTCGCACGGAACGCAGACGATTCTCCGAGATGGAGGGAAGCGGACGACACGGAGAGGAGAAGAAAGACGGGGCCGAAACGGCGCGGTGGTAGATCCCGGCTTGGCAGGCGGCGCGACGGAGCCTCCAGCGCTCGGTGTGCGCCGGGGCGCCGGCAGACCGCGAACTGCGGAGCGGCCCCCCCGCCGCCGCCGCCGCCGCCCGCCCCCCGCGCCACGTGACTGCGGAGCCTCGGCGCTCGGTGCCGCCGGGGCACGGCGCGGCGGGGTGCGGGCGGTGGGCGCCCGGGCGGCGCGGAGGGGGACTTGGCGGCTCAGCGACGGAGCGGGAGGGCGCTGCGAAGCGTAGAGGGGGGGGACCGGCCGCTGCGAGGCACGGAGGGATACGCTGGGAATGATGTTACGTATCGCGCGCGTACGGCTGCCGGGCTGAGAGGGGCCGCGGCTCCGGGCGCACGGAGGAAAGCGGGGGGCGAGGGGATGCCGGCAGGTAAGGGCGCGGGGTGCGGGCCGGGCTGGAAAGGGGAGATTTTGCCCCCTAACCCCCCCACCGCGCTAGGAGCAAAGAGGTGGGGAGAAAAGTGGTGCGGCAAAACCGCTGCTCGGTTCGGTTTGTTCTAGCTTTCAATGAAATCTAATTCATAAATCGGACGTGCTCGGACTCAGAAGACTAATTCATCCCCTAAAACAAACGCATCAGTGATTGCAGGCACCCAAACGTGACGAGCGTCTCAATACGCCAAGGATCCAGAGAAAACAAATTCATTCAGGAGCCCGAACCGTAATTAAAACCGCTGCCAAGAAGAGGAGCCGCGAGCAGGATGTTACCAACGCTATCAAGTTGCTGCGGGGCCGGGGCGATACATACAGAGAACGTCAGCGTTCGGATAACGCGAGGCACGGCCATTCCCGGAGGTCGCCGCCTCGGCAGCGCCGGGCTGCTGCGGCCGGACCTACCCGGGAGGGAGCGGCGTGGCGTCCGGGACGGCGGGCAACGAGCGGGCAGCGAGCGGCGGGGCTGAGCGGGGCTGCTCCGCGCAAACGCGCTCCGCCGCCACCCGCGCTGCCGGGCAAACGCAGCCCGCTTCCACTGCGTGAGCCTCGTCCGGACCCGCCGAACGCTCCGGATACTTCGGATCTGTCGCTCGCCCGAGGGAGTGCTGCAGCGTGTTTATTTAATAGAGAAAGCACAATACGGCAAAACCGCTTAGCGCTGAGGAGCGGCAAACACAGACAGGGTTTACGGTGACTGGGGAGGGCAGGCGGGGGAGGGAACGGCTGGATGGAGCTGGAAGGAGCCCTGTTGCTCCTCTCGGGCGCGGGGAGGTTACGGAGCGTCTAGGAGGGGGGAAAGCGGCGGGCAGATAAAAGCCGAAACGCTTATCGCAAATAAATCACTCGGTAACAGCTCTTACTTACAGTCCCTATCCTAAATATGCGATTTCACACTGGTCGATGCAGAATGATTAAATACCATTCGCCATATTTCACATAATAAAAATGCTTAATCCCGATAATTGGCTTCTGGGACAAAGATCAATAGAAATGTTCCTTATTTGACTACGTTAGCGAGCCAAAATTAATTCTGATCTCAATTTGCTTCAAATCAATACGCACTTAGTGACTTACATGGGCTCTTCAAAAAGTTAAACACCTGTATTGACCACAATCATATATATGTCAGTAACGAGTCCACATGGGGGGCTCATGGGGAGTGGAGAGAAAGTATTTTCACAGCCTGCTGGGGAAACTCAATTTATTTGTGTTGGGAACGTGCTTCGGGATCCTAGCCATGAACCCTGCTATTTATATGCAAGCACCCATATCCCAGTCTGCTATACTCCTAGCACTTGGGAGCAGGCCTGCACAGTTTGCACAGTGGCCCTGACCTCAGCTGGGCCTCCTCCGGCTTCTGGATCCATCAGACCCAGCAGCTGAACTGCAACTTCAGTAGCAGCTCTGCAAGATGGGGAGTTGTAGCATCAGAACTGTTGCACCTTGCTGTGCCTCATCTAAATCAGGCCTTAGAAAATTCTTTTCTTTAATTTGGGTCAGATCACCCAATCCCAATGTTACCCGTTGTTCATGCTTAGCCCTTCTTTCCTTCCTTCCCTCCCTACAAAAAAGGCACCTACGTTGAATGCGGGAGCCCCATAAAAACAAGCGTTCATTTCAGTTCTGCCGTTCACCATTCGGCAGGCGCTGCCATTCTGTGGTTGGGTGCATGTTGTTTGGACACAGTGATCAGGACTAAAAGGCTCATCCATTTGCCAGTATTTGGCATGTTAAGAATGTTACAAGTTACCGTGATACTCCATCATCACGGTGCAGGGGACAGTTTGTTACACATTACTGCATAAGGCACCACTAGATTTACAGCACCCACAAAAGAAAGGCCTCTCATTCCAAATACCAAATAAATATCCAACTCAAGCAATAGTAACTATTCAAAGATCAGCTCCTTGGCAACAGATGCAATTCTATGCACATCTCTAACAGCTATATTACCTTTGCAAAGCACTGTGGTGATTTTAAGCTAACCTATCATGAGGTATCACTCTGCTCGTTTCTGTTGTCAGAGTGAATGTGGAATGAAACTCGTACCAAGAGAGTTTTGCTACCAGCAGAGAATGTGTTGGACAAACCTCTGTGAACTACATCGCAATTGGAAATGCTCACCTTTTTAGGCCTGCACAGTGCCATTCAGAGCTTGGCTTAGCTCTGTTCCTCCCTGCTGCATATTCTGAAAGGCAGCTCCAGAACTACAGCTGCAGAAAATGCCTGCACGGGAAAAATCCCTGATGTTTGCTAAGCATATACCACAGGATGGATAAAGCTGCTCCCTAAACAAGTGATCTGCAAGACCAGAAACCTGAGAATTTTACTGGATCACTGCCTACGCTTAGAACACATGGGGTGCCTTTAAGATTCACAGAGTGGCCTGAGTTGGAAGGGACCTCAAGGATCATAAATCTCCAACCCCCCTGCCACATGCAGAGACACCAACCTCCATATCTAATACTAGATCAGGCTGCCCAGGGCCCCATTAAACCTGGCCCTGGAACACCTCCAGGGACGGGGCATCACAGCCTATCTGGGCAGCCTGTGCCAGCACTCTCACAGTAAAGAACTTCCCCCTGATATGCAACCTAAATCTTCCCTCCCTCAACTTAAAACCATTTCCCCTTGTCCTTGTCAACCTTGTCCATTATCCCCTTGTCAACATTTCTCCTGTCTTTTTCTAACCATCCATCTGCTATAGCTAAGCTAAGACTTCCCCATGTAAAAGTTAGAACTTGAAGTGCTTAAAATGGGGTAAGAAGCATTAGAGGCTAATTACGGATGTTGCCTGATGAGAGGGAAAACAGAAAAAAGATTCAGGGTGTTTGTAACCCAGTCAGGAGAAATAACCTTCTCTGAAGACACCCCTACAGTTTTATCAAGAACCTTTAACCCCAGCAGAGGGAAGAAAGGGTGCTTGCTGGGAGTAGGAGAGATTCTCCAGTCCCCCTTACAGCACAAATCCATAACAGCCAGTGCATCTGTACTTAGCCAAGGTAAAAGCTAGCTCTTAAGACATATGTTTATATCTATGTGAGTGCATGTAGAAATGATTATTATTTCCTCTGAAAGTGAAATGAACTCCTTTTCTGTATCTGTTACACATATGTCAGCTGATCAGACTGTAGGATCACAACAATTGAAAAAGATTACTGAAAAGATTCTATACACAACACAGTAATACTCAGTCAATTTTAGAGTAAGAAATTGAATAACTCTGCTTTTCTTTGGAAACAATTATAAAAAAACCCTCAAATCTGTGATTGTTTGCTAAGTGTTCAGAGTTTTGTGTTTAAGGTCATTTGATCGTCATTCTCTTGCAGTGACAGCCCAAGATTTCAGTAGTTTACTGACATTTCCTTTAGCTTACGGAAACCTTTTTTTCCTGCTTTCATGGTTGATAGCACAGTATGATAACCTTCCAGGAGTAATGGACTTGTGTGCCTGTGCAAGAAGAGGTTGCTGAATTATAAAGCTCTTTGCAGGTATGCTGTTTGATTGGGATCGAGTTAATTTTCTTCACAGTAGTTCATATGGTGCTATGGTTTGGGATTTGCAATGACAACGTGTGCATAACACACCGACCTTTTAGCTGCAGAGGAGGAGTGCTAACACTGAGTCAAGGACTTTGCTTCTCACTCAGCCCTGCCAGCAAGGAGGCTTGGGGGTGTGCAAGCAACTGGGAGGCAACACAGCGAGGACAGCTGAGCCCAACTGACCAAAGGAATACCTCATAGCACACAGCATCATGCTCAGCAGTGAAACTGCAAGGAGTTGGCTGGCAGTGAGCAACTGCATTTTGTATCGCTTGCTTTTGTCTTAGACATTCCTGTTCTGTTTGGCTTTTTCTGTTTGTTTGGATTTTTTTATTGTTCCTTTGTTTTGTTGCTTCTTCCTAAATGAACTGTCTTTACCTCAGCTCACACATTTTCTAACTTTTGCCCTTACAGTTCTCTTCCCCCATCCTCTGGAGAGAAATAAGCAGTATGCTGCCTACTGGGGTTAAACCACAACTGCAGGACAGCTGACATCCTAGATTAACTTGTTGTGTACCCACTAACAATCTGAAACTTTGCTACAGTCAACCCTATTTGAATTGATGTGCCTTTTAACATACCATGAAGAAGGCAAAGCACTATTAGTCTCAGATTTCTACTGATTTAATTCAGTAGAGTACACACAGCCTATATTTGTTTTAATTCATGCTTATGTTTGCTTAATTCTATTATTCAATACTTTTTGCATCTCAATAAGACTCATATCTACATCCCCACTCTTCCAATTGTGCCTTTCCGTGCCCTATTTTTCCTTAGCAGGCATTTTCTTTACAATATATGAGGGCCTTCATAGGCTTTCCCAACCTTCCTCATTTTCCTGGTTGTGTAAATACTGTTATTTTGGTCCCAGACAAGTTGTATCAGTGTTGGTAAATTTAACTTGTCTTGGCATTTCTTCTGAGTAAGTAGAAGAAACTCAAAAGGAATCTACTTATTCACAGCATCTTACTACAACCGCTAGGTATCCTGGAGAGAGCTCTAAAACACTGATGGACAAAATTTTTTGTCATGACCACTGGAGATGCGAGTATAACTCGTACTCATGGGAAAAATATTTTCTTCTTCATTTCTAAGCAAGGCTCTTGTCATTATATCCACTGGACACTGACTGGAAAAGGCTAAGTTCTGTAAGCTGGTTTTATGAGCTGGGCTCTTTTTCTAAAAAATTCACAATCTGAAACAAAGTAAGTACAACTGGCATCTCAGTTACAGTACAAATCCATAAAGATGCAAGCTTCTCAAGGAAAAATGTTCATTAGTTATTCATAATTTAACGGTACCTACATCAAGATAAATCTCTGAACTTGGCAAGCATCTAAGAGAGAAATACTACAAATTTATCTACAAAAGAGATATAATCCTCTCCAAGGAATTCCTGCTTCTATTAGGGCAGACAGGAAAGCAGAAATGATTGTGTCCATTGTCCAAGTCATTAAAAGTTGCTTCATGTTGAAACGTCTGCAGTGAGCAGGATGTCTGGTCTCATAAGCTACCTACCTTTCATGGATACAAAGACATTGCTAAAGCAGTTGTCCTTTTGTCTTCATAGCAACCCAAAGAGATAGGCAAGTATGAAAAGGAAAACCAAAACCAGAAAACCCCCAGGTCTCATTACTTGTATAACCACCATAAATGTGTACTGACTGATCTCACACCTTCGCACATAACAGGTCAGGATGGCAGCTGTGTTGTACAGATACATCACCGTGAACACATCTCCCAACGCCCACTATTACAAAACCTAACACTTAACTCTAAGAACCAAAGGGTGGGTATACTTGCCAAAGGAAATACCAAATTACCAGAAGTTGTCCTGCAGTTCACTTCCTTTGGAGCCTGGTAAAGTCATACTCTTCTGCTTCTCACTTCACCCATCCAGACAGTAACAAAACCAGTAAAGCAGATGCTGCTGCGTGGCACGGCAGACAGTGAGAAAAGTCTGAACACATACATTTGAAAAGTTGTGCCCTCCAGCCAAGTAATGGTAACTGATCTTGTGTTTGTTCCTACTTCATTGTCAAAGCCACAGAGGAGCCATGAAAGCAGAAGGATGTTGCTACAAAGCAGGAATTTGAATGCTGGCCTTTGCTGCATCTCAGCCAAAGAAGGACCTTTCAATTGCACTAACTCAGCCCTCTGCTATCACTAAATACTCATGCAGTTTGTATGTGCAGAGTCCTTTAAAAGCCTCACAGTGAGAAGTACTCTAAATGGAAAGTAATTTTATATTTAAGAATACCTGATCTTTCTCAACAGTCCAATCTAAAACATATTATATTTAATGACTGTTTCAACAATGGGCCACTTCTTCCAGCTAGTAGGTTCTCTTTATTGACCTGCAGTGCTGTGCCATGGAGTGTATTTTTTTTTTTCCAGCTTGCTATTGCAACATCTATTTTGCAGCCATTTGTACAAACAAGTACATATTTGACTCCATTAACATTAATGGTAGCCACACACACAGAGCAGGGGAGAATACATTCTCCCAGGGATCTGCGTCCTCTCTTCAGGAAAAATTTGCCAGTCATGGAGTTCATAGTTCATACTCACATTTCCAGGAATGTATGAAATGAAAATTTTGTAACAGACACATCGGTTTGACTCTCATGGTATGTCTGACTTCAAAATTTACTGTAGTAAACTTTATTGCAAATCTGGGTGGGGGCGCATTCAAACCAACCACTGTGGTAATCTGTCGTGGTACTGAATAATATTTTATACATTTTCAGTCTCCCCAGATGGGATTTTTTTTTTAAAACCGTTCCATCCCGCAGTTGGAGCAAAGGGGTGACAATTCCTGGGCTCCATTCCCACCAGAGTCACCAATTCATTTCATGACTAATCGAGTGGACTGTTGCATGAACATTGTATTCAGTTCTCAGTTTAAGGAGGAACAAGAACATGAAGTTCCTTTCCTTAGTTACTGCCCTTGGTCAGCTGTCCTACTTCTCCAGGAGGTGTAGAGGAGACACGGTAGGTTTATTTTTGGCAGGTCAAACAGTGAATTTCAAGTATTTTCAAGTTTGTGAATCATACACTAAGTACGAAGTTTTCCTCACATTTTAAATAATTTCAATCAGAAAATGTTTCACGTGGTCCTTGGGACCAGCTCATTCCATGTAATTGAGTATGGATGCAAATGTCCAATATCTAAACTTCTCTGCTGATCTGAATGACAGGACTTCAACTGTTCAATGACTTTTGTTTTTGTTTCATGTTTCATCTTGTATGAGAGGGGGGAAAAAAAAAAAACTTCTACTGAAAGGGATAAGGAAAGCTCTACAGATGAGCCCATCTAGAACTACAAGAAGTTTGGGTGGTTCCATCTATCTTTCAGAGAAATTCAGATCACTTGTTCAATTCCTCTAGAGCAGGCACCTGAGCTAGGTCTCCTACCTGAGATAGGAATGTCCTGGTGACTGGCTGTTGGGGAAGGAGTGGGAAAGAATATATTCCTAATTTGAGGAAAAAAAACAACCACCTTCCAATATGTCTATTAGAGCCTGGTGAAAAAAAGGAGAGAAGAGAAAAACATACCACTTGTGTCCTACTGCCAGGTTGCATAAAGTGCTTGTGTGCATGAAAGGGGAAGTTGCAATCTAAGTCAACTTTCCCTGTGTCATTCCAGTTCATCCCAGGTTGATTTTCTGTGGGTGTTTTTATGATACTCACTCAAAAGCAGCTATTTCCATGAACACACCTGCCTATGAACACACCCAGGCACTCACAAGATTTCCAGTGGTTTAAGTCACAAAAGCCCCATCTTAATGGTGCATCATTCCTTCCCATCTCTGTTCCTTCATCACCTGTTACTTCCCACTTACAGAGCCACAGTATAGGGTTTGTGTGTATAAAAGTGTATATAAAGTATACAGGTAAGCCAGGACCATGTGGCTTTGTAGCACTCCATTTAGGATTGCCACACTATACACAAGTTTAAATCACACAAATAAACGTGCGCAGAAAATTTAAAAACTCCAATACAATTCAGTTCCTGGTACACAGCACCAAAAAGCACTGGAACCAACAGCCTTGTGTTATTGATTCCTCTTAGAAATGAACTTCAAATTATTAGTCTACACATTTCTCACTTGACTCACCAGTTCTGAATGAATATAAAAAAAGCCTCAAAGCTTTTTTTCTGGTCTTCTGACAACTCAAAGATATCGGGGCAAAGGGTTTATGCAAAGTGCAGGGACAATAAAAAGCAGGTGGCACCTTAAGAATACAGCAGTACAAGCTGCAGTCCCTGCATTGGCTCCCTAGTGAATGACCAGAGTTTTCCAAAACTCCCAAGTTCATTAATATTTTCATAATATCATATCGACACCATATCTTTTGTTCTTTCTGGTGCTGTATTACACAACAATATATTACACTACAGCTGTATACTATCCAGCTGAATGCATGTCTGCAATTTAAATAGCTTTGTTTTTACAGTGCTGTATTTATCACACATGACCATATCATGCAACACTGATTTTTAAGCAACAGCACTGATTAGGAGTCTTATTTTCAAAATGCTGTTAGGATTCAGCTTTTAGATTAAGTACTGTAAGACCAAATTTGAATTGTGTTCCCCAGCAACAATCCTTTCTTTACAGATTACATTACAGAACTACAAGTAATACTGCTGACTTTAACATGTAATGCAAATTGACACTAGCATGATTTCAGTAATGTGAGCTTTTAGCTCTTCACACTTACACTATAGGCTTCAGAATTATTATTTGGAAATACAAACTTTTTTTTTTTTTTAACTTCCTCACTAGTTGTGAGGAAAGATAAGTTTATTAAATGGAATGTGACCGTTCAGAGCATACCTAGGTAGGGATTTCTACTCCCTGCAAACACAGGCACGTTCTTCACATACTGCTCTGAGTCATGCAAGACTCTACAAGGAAGGAAGCAAACCACTCCTGGAAGAACATTTTACATTAAATAAATTATACACTGGAGAAAAAAAAAATTCAACATCAAACACAAAGCATATGTTTGCAGCTCCAATTCAGAAGCCACACTTGAAGGTATAAAATCATTACAATAGGATTTTCACGCTCTCAAACAGTCCTCCAGATATAACAACAGCAAGCCATTGATTGACCAGTTTCCCCAGGGTGCCACTTACTACATTCCAGAAGTAACTTTTGAATACTTCCTCAAAACTCCCATGCTGCTTGGGCTTTTTCCTCATACTTCCAACAGCTCCCAAGTTGGTTAAAATCTCCTGGTTCTCTTATTACTCTGTCAGTTGAATCTCAGTTTGCAAAGCGGGTTTGTTGCAGTCATGCACAAAGACCATCCTGCTCTGGTTCTAGTTTATTTCTGCTGGGAAGCCTGAATGCATCACAAAATCTTTGTTTCACTCAGTATTACAAGCACCAAGATTACAAAAACCTTAAGTACACAGTGACCTTTACATCATGCATTACAATAAAGGGAGATTGTTTTTCTGAGCTTTAACTCTTTGTCTTTGGAGCATTACCTCTAAATTGCTATTAGTTACTTGTGCTTTTGATGGACTACTCATTACAGACAAATTATATTTTACTTTCCGCAGCAGTTCGTTCAGAGAGCTTACAGTCTGCCATGTAACTGAGGCACATTAAATAAAGCGGGTTCCCCTTTCAAGGAGAAGATTTGAAAAGGGAAGATTGGTCAGGCGTTGGAACGGGCTGCCAGGGAGGAGGTTGAGTCACTGTCCCTGGAGGTGTTTAGGAAACATTTAGATGTTACTGAGGGATGTGGTTTAGCGTAGAAGTACTGGGGCTAGGTGGACAGTTGGGCTAGATGATTTTGGAGGTTTTTTTCAACCTTGGTAATTCTATAATTTAGTCAGGCTTCAAATCAACCCGTCACAAACAGCAATTTAAGGTGCACCTAGTATTCAGTCGTTCCACTACATACTGTATTTTACCAAGTAGAATACATTTAGGAGAGGTAGGAGACATAACAGGATTTGCCAACATTAAGTCCAGTTGTTTCATCCAAACTTCTCTTTCCAGCTCGCACTTGTGGATTCCTAATTAAATCCATGGCTGCTCTACTACCTTCATCTATGTCAACAGAATTACTGTAACACAGCTTGCAGAAAAGGGCACAGGAAGTCCAGTAGCAATTGCTATAGCCCTCCTGAATCCTGAAAACCCTTTGCATTTAGTTTGAGTCCATATGACAGTGACCTCCCCTCCCTCAACACAGGGCCAAATGAAAACCTGCACACAATAAGAGGAGAATCAAATCAAACTGAATTAGGATTATCACAGTGCAACTGCCACTTCTCCACAGATCCCTCGTCTCATGGTAGGTCAGAGCAACTGAGCAGCTGATAAACTCAGAGAAACATAATTACTCTCTGCACTGTTACACTTTGAAAATCTGTGGGGTAGATTTGCTTCAGCTATTTGATCTTCTCCCATTGCTCTGTTACCACTTACCTGGCTTTCTTTTGAAAGCTCAGAAGTTTTCTATACTACAAACAAGCTAGCAAACACCTTAGCAATATACACAAAATAGCCTCTTACTACATACGTAAACCCTCACATCTCTCTAAATTCCACACTGAAGAAAATTGCTATTATATTAAAGAACGGTTCTAATAGAACATGTCCCTGCAAAACCATGCTTCTTTCTACATTATATCAATTCAGTTACATCCTCTCCATTAAAAAACAAACCTGACAGACATAGGTAATTATTAACTGCTGTACTTGATTTAAGAGGCAGATGGGTTTCCCACCGCTGTTTCTCTTTTCACTCCAACATGCCCAAGACACCCAGTTCAACAAATTTTTGGCTATCCCTGATAAACATTTCTAACAGAGAGCTTTCCTCTTTCCTATTCATAAAGTGGAGGTATATGCATGGATTTTGTGTAATCTTCTGGGAAGCATAGCTTTGCAATACAACCTTAGCTTGCTACTGTTTTCAGCAGTGGCATTTCTGGCCCTAGAAGTGGCCCTCCATCAGTGACATCATTTCCTTTTTCCCCTCCCACACACACCACTGCCTGACCACAGAATCACCTGAGAGAGGAGAAAGAAAATCTCTCAGGTCCTTCAAAGTCACCACTCCCTATGACGATCACTACGATGTATGTACTTACATTTCATTTATCTAGATCACTGCCAGTAAAAATCACAAGATTAAAAGCTTCGATTATCTGTAAAGCTCTGTAGGTCAAATACAGGGTCAGCTGCCACTAGATGGGTTAAGAATCTGGAAGTTAGCTAAAATATGGTAAAGATGTAGGTACCAACAGCCCCACTCCCTGCCTTGATGTCAAGCTGTGTGTGTGGCTCCTGCACAATACTTGCTAACTAGGTACATGGGGACAAATCCCCAGCTTCTCACATTCAGTGGCAGCAGCTTGTCTGCTCAATTCCATCAGTGGCTGCCTTCATATTTTAATGTGTGTTGGCCAACACAGCCTGAGAGGATGCATTTTAAAAACATAATAAATTATTTCCTATATTTAGACTTGCAAATGCTGGAGCAGAAGTTCTCGCTATCTGCAGTTAGAAGCAAATTGTGGTTTTCCTCACACAGGATGAAAACCCCTCTCTATTGATGAATGTGGCACCACATCAACTCAAACAATTTTCCATTAGCACACAAAAAAAAAGAAAAAAATCAAACTTTCTATTGCTCACAAAGGGGAAAGAGATTCAGGATACTGTCTGATACTGTAAGGCACTCCTGAGGAAACAAAACCAAGATGCAAATGAATTTCTCATGCATCGGTTTTGGTAACCTTGAGCTCATGACTCTTGTTGCAGTGTAGTGGAATAAATCTCTTCTGTCTATATATGGATTTCATTTCAAAGCTGAACAAGAAAAAGAAACATAGTAGTTCTAAGATGCTTCACTATACAGTTTTACTAAACTAATTAAAGATGTAATAATGCAATGAATAAAATTGAGTGAACAGTTACAATTAAATCGATAGGTTCAAACGATCAGATCATTAAATTAATACAGCCAAGGATAACCAAACCAGCTCACAAAAAAAATGAGCTTTTTGACTCACAGGAAAAGGAATGAATTGCTTTGGATTCAGGCTATACAAGGACAATTTTCAGGAAGTACTATCTCCCTTTCTGTGCAAGTCCGCAGCTAGCATTAACTTCTATGTAGTACATAATGCACACTGGTATGCTGTTTCAGACTTCAAGATACAATGAAATATAGATGAGGAAGCAAAGACAAGTGGCCTGCAGGTAGTCTGAGTTCAGATTCAAGCCAAGAGAAGTATCCTAAGATCAGGGGTGGAATCCCGTTTTCTGATTGGTAAGGCTGCACCGGCTGAACTTCACAGCAATGACAACAGTGACCAAAGGATGACCTTCTGAACTTTTCAGTATTGCTACTTAGTTCCCAAAATCTCCTAGTTCAGGGAAGTATTTATGATTACTCTTGAGCAATTTTTTGAGGTGGCCTGTCCACCCATCCACTAATGCAGCATGTAGTTCTGTAACGCATTTACTGCAGTAGCAAGTCTTTTTTTAAAACTTACTATGTAGCCTTGCTCATCAGGATTATTCAATTTGACATCTTTTCTTAACTTGCACATCCACTATTGCGGACCTTCTGGTTTTGGTTGTTTAATTCTTCAAGAAAAGATAGGAAACTGACCGAAACGCATCTGTACACTGCAATCATCCAAGCCCTTCCTGATCTTTATAGAACCAGGCAAAAAAATAAGCTTAAGAGGTCCCCCTTTAGACACAAGAGATATAGAGCTCTTGGTGTTTGTGAGCTCTTTCTGCACCTCCCAAGGACAGCTTTAAGCCCCGGTGTCAGACTTATCCTCCTCCCACCACCACTTTGGTTAGGTAAGAGCTGGATTAATGCAGCTTTCCTCCACAGCCATGGCACAATCCAAGGAGGGATCTAGAGAAGCCAACACAGCTCTTGGTGTCAGCCTATTGCAGCAGAGGGGTAGCACCAGGAGAACTGTAGTGGAAGTTCAAGTTTCACCACAAATAGCCTTTCATGACCACAGGTCCAAATCCCATTCTATAATCTATTAGTCCATTTTGACTAATAGACAAATGGCTATTAATAAGGCTATTATTAGCTACTGTTCTCATTACTTGTTAAGACAAAGAGGCAATTTTACTCCCTCAGTAGCATTATCTGCTGACTAACAGTGTAAAACAATTCACAAAAGAACAAGGCTTCTCTCTGTTTGCTAGCTTGAGATTTTCCTTGTAAATAAGTGCTTTCTGGAATAAAACACAGCAACACCTGTAATAAAGTACTTCTCACATGTAAAATTGGACAAATCAATCTCAAAATTCTGCAAGCCCAAATAACTGCTAGTATGCACAGACTTCTTTCCTGAGAGCTAAGGAAGCCTCAGATGAACTGTTTCATTTGGAAAGATGAATTCTTGCCAAGGAATTACTAGAACTGCTGATACAAAATCAAAATGTCTATGTACTTATAGCCTCAACAAGGCCTCAAGTAAGTTGACAGAACTTGGAATGCCCAAAGGAGCAAGATGTACCAAATAATAGGGGTTCTTTTATCTTCAATACCTTCCCTGTTCCAAAGCACACTTCTGATTTTCTTCCAACAGGATGGTTTAGCTCATTGCTTATTACACAGCCTAAAGCAGCTCATTGCTTTCCTTTCAATAAATAAATAAATAAAATAACCTTAATGGAGTTACATGAGAAAAGGAAGAGTAACTTTACAGCATAAAGGGTAATGTCTTAAGGCAACATCATCATAAAATGCATTTTTTTTTTTTTATCTAACTTCCTTTTAGACTGACTTTTCTACGTACCAAACGCTTCCATAACATCTTTTAACATTTCTCCTGCACAGCTGGTTACACCACCCATAAGCAATCTCCATCTACCTGGCGTTATTATTTTAAAAGCCATTTCTTTCATCTCCTTTCAGCTAAGATTCACGTTAAACATAATTACCAGTTGCTACTCCTCCTTTTACAAAAAAGAAAACCTGATTTTTAGTCATTTGAAATGCATCCTTACTGTTCACTGTGACACAGTCCTAATATCTGTACATGCACTTCATAGGAAGATGACGTGGGCACCATTTGCATTCTTGGCACCTAACTTCAAATGCAAACTCAGAGATGAACATAGACTTACAATAATAACAATATTACAGAGTTTATCAGCAAGATTAAAAAAAGCTATTAGTGCTTGCTTATGATTAATAAATGTAATTAACAGAGAAAGAATATTATTCTTGCTGGGTACTTACTATGCATTTGATAGTATCTATTTATAGGGCAATGAAACACAGGGTTTATGAAATGCCATCTGTAGGTTTCTTCTTAATGTACGGAATTTCTGACAGCTCAGGAGCTGCAGCTCAGCAGTGCTGATAATGCTACAACATGAAATACTAAAGCCTTTGGTTATGAAAACTTGAGCCATTAAACATCAAGAAACAGACTGGATAGATATCCTGAAGAGCGTATCTTCTGTCTTCCGATATTAATCTGTTTTAAAAGCAATTCACACTTTCATGTAATTGATTTTGATCAGTCATTCAAACAGCATAACACACACAAAATGATATATTGCAATTATCCACAAATGTGATAGAAGTGATTTTGTTCTTTGATCTCTGCAGGAGAAGGTTTCTCATGAGAGAAGCTCACAGAAATCTAAAACAACCACGGGCAAAATGGCAACTACTCTTTTTCTTGAAAAAAAAAAAATTAAAAACACAGACATCAAAAAGGTATTTCTTAAAACACAGATCTACCTGCATTACATTTGTCAATACTTAAAGGATGCATTGTTCTTGCATATTACCATGAAAATAAAGAACTCATAATGAAGGTTAATATTGGAGTGCATCAGGTCTAGTAATTTTGACTATCATTGATTCTAGGATCTAATTAAGTCAACAAATAGCCCAATATTCAGAGCTTAGTTTCCCTTCGAGCATAAACTGCTGCTTTTAATGCAATTAATGAAATAGTGATTGATTTTTCTGAAATGGTCACTATGTATTCATATCAGCATAAAGTTGAAGGGCACAGTATCACTGGCTACAGGTCTAATCAGCACTACTGGTTCTAACAAGAACCATAAACACTGAGCTGTTCACATCACAGGGCAAAGAAACCCAGGGAGAAATTTGGCATTTTAGAGTTATCAGCATGTGATTCCTGATACATGATAGGTTGATACAATTATTTCAGGCAAATTGAGATATCTTGACAATAACTTCCCATCTGCTTTTTTTGCATACAGAGAGCAGCTAGTACTGCTTATACAGCCGGGCCTCAGCCAGACTAAGGAAGAGCATTAAGCCCCCCAAAAACATAAAACTTCCATGAAAGGGCACCCAAGCAACCTCCAATGTCAACCTTCTCATTGACATTGAAAACAGGCATTCTCCTTATTCTCACAGATGCAGTTTGAGGCAGGGCAGGGGGGTGATAAATAAATAAATTGAATTTGGCCAGAAGATTAGCAGGATGAGGGGAAATGGTTTTTAAGTTGAGGGAGGGGAGATTTAGGTTGGATGTCAGGGGGAAATTCTTAACAGAGAGAGTGGTGAAGTACTGGAACAGGCTGCCCAGAGAGGCTGTGGATGCCCCATCCCTGGAAGTGCTCAAGGCCAGATTGGACGGGGTCCTGAGCAGCCTGGTCTAGCATTAAATGAGGAGGTTGGTGACCCTGCATGTGGCGGGGGGGGTAGGAGATTCATCATCTTTGAGGTCCCTTCCAACCCTGGCCATTCTGTGATTAAGGCTAACTGCTAATAGACTCGAGATTTTGGGGTGGATATAGAGAAGATCCTATTTGTTTCTACAAGTACTACCAAACCTGGTTTTTCTGGAAATCCACTGTTAGTGAGGTATCTTAACAAAATCCAGAGAATTGTAAACTGATGAGTAGAAGCTAAATTTAGCAGGAGATCAGGGCAGTTCTATAAAACAAGTCAGCAAAAACCACAGCAACTTAACTTAACTTATGAAATGTGACACAGTAACAGAAAAAAGAAGAATAGTGAATAATAGTGAATAATAGCAAGATGAGTTGAGATCAGAAACTAAAATGCTCTCTGGTGGCACAAACAATTCTAAAACAAAAATTGAAAACCACTGCCTGTATTTTACTTAAATGCCACTACTTAGTTTGTTCAAAATCATTTAAATAAACGGCAGTTGGCGATGTAGCAAATAAATAATCAATGTACCCTCATGTTGAAATCTTCATTAAGTGGAAACACAAATAGATGCTGCTTCCACCTCTGTGGAGAATATATAGTCACAATTCAGTTTAGGCTTATTGGTAATATCTCCTTCATGTTAGAGTAAAGTCTGCTCTTAAATGGACTACAGCAAAGTTCTCGGTATTAACTGACAGGGTATTTGTCAGATAAGTACTACAGATTGTTCAGTGTTTTTCCTTCCCATTAGTTCCGTGCTTTGTTGGTAGCCTAGAGTCCCCAAATGCTTCATTTGGAGAAAGACACAGAATTTCCTAAATGGATTCCTACAGAACGATACTATCCACACTTAACTTGGAGAGACAGGCCTTGAGAGGTATTTTGGATCATGTTAATTAAATTTAAGAGGAGCAAAACCTGTATCAGGGAGCCAAACACTGAGTGGTTCCCACTGCATGAAAATTCTAATCAGTGGGAGCCCTCTACTAGATTTGTTTTATTGGTCTGAAAGGAAAGGTAAATGTGAGTTTATACATGTGCAAAAGGAAAGAGGAACTCCAAGGGCTGCTCTGAAAGCAAAGCCTCCCATTTTATTATGTTAGCCTACAACATCAGAGGCAGACGTTGGAAGTATGGCAACAGAGATTGCATCTCCTTGTCAGTACTTCACTATATTTTGTTGCCATGTGACAGATGGCAGCCAAGGGGCAGTCAAACAAAATGGCGTCTTATGCAGAAGCATGTATGAAGCAAAGGTGTGGAACTGAATTCCTCCAAGCAGAAAAAGTGCACCCACTGATTTTCATCAACACATTGGGCCAATGAAAGATGGACTGCATGAGCAACATTTTCCTGGCAACTACACTGTCATAGCAGCTGTGAAACAGTGGGTTACCTCTGCTGGTGCAGATTTTTATAAGCATAGCATGCAGGCTCTTGGTCATTGCTGGCAAAAATGCGCAGCTTACACTATGGTAACTATGCTGAAAAATGGTGTTTTGTAGCTGAAAATTTGATCTATCAAATAGTTTTATTGTGCTGTTAGCATCCGTTGTAAGTCTTCATGGAAATAAATAGGAGGCATTACTTTTGGAATGACTTACATATAATGCAGACAATTCAACTGTAGGGTGCTTGAAAACATGAAAAGTGAACTACAAGGAAATTGTTTGTTTTTTACAGAGTATTCTAAAACCTTGTTAAGTTGAACTAGTGAGGCAAAGAGCACACACACATCTCCCTCTGCTTGAAATTCCACTTAGGCAGAGACCTGCTGCTTTGATCTCTTCTTCACCCCCTTTAAAGGCTCCCAAGAGCTGCAAGGTGAAGCCATCTGGTTAACACACTTCTTTCCCCGCACATCCGTTTCCCTCAGCACCTGCATATTACACTTTGGAACCTGCTACCCCTTCAACCTGTTGGCTTGGAAAAAAAAAACAACAAGCCAAAAGCATGCAACTGGGCTGTAAATTCTCAGTTGTTCTTAACAGTACAGATGCAAAGATCTAGAAGCTCTAAGAACTCTTCCAGCCAACTATTGCTTGGCATCTTAATTGATCTCAAAGGAAGTTTATAGAGACCCAAGTTATGGGTCTCTATAACTCCATGACGTTTTTAAACAACATCTTCTTTTAATGTAAGCAATGTTACTGTGGATCAAATAATCTAAAGTGAAACAATAATTAAAACACTTCCAATCCTAAGAAATGAAAAATGTACATTATATTCAATAAATGTGCAATCATACTATAATGGCTTAAAGAAAGCTTCTATTTATTTACAAATCTGTAGAAGTTTTACAAGGAACTCTCTTTACAACTACAAAAATATCATCCTGAAAAAAGTACCAACGTGGCCATCGCTCAACACCATATTTGCACAAGTTTCATATCACAGTTGCATAGGGAAACATTTGTTTCTGCTGATACCTTCAACAATATCTAGTTACTGAACGGCAGAAGGAAACCAGATCATTCAACCAGTTATTTGAAGTTGAGATCTATTTATGATGTATAGTTTAACAAGTAAAATAGGCCTTGAACTCCTTGAACTTGCAGGTCCCTTCCAACTCAGGATATTCTGTGATTCTATCCTTTGTGCTGGCACCAACACATCAACATAAATTTACTTTAGGCACCAACATAAATTGTGAAGCAAAATTTCCATAATAGAGTGGCCAAACAGATCCTACAAAACAGCAAGAAACTTTTACATGCCACTTAGATCTAGACACGGTAGCCTTATAGTCCAACAGTGTTTGGCCACGTTAGACTCTGCCATGAAACCATTCCCAAAGCAGATCTGAGAATTATTCAAAAATCCTATTGTTCGAAACCTTATCACAACAGTGATTTGCAAGAGTTCACATCATATAGTCCCAAACAGGATGCTTCATAATGGAATATTCATTGTAACTAGATTTATGTCTCCACATAACAGCATACTAATCCATCCGATAGAGCAATACAGAACTACATTTAGGTTTAAATGTCGATCAACAGGAATCTAGTGGTATTTGCCTTCAGAGTTCAGATTCATCTCTGGCTGTGGCAGATACACATTTTATATCTGCCTTATAACCATGCAGTTCAATAGACTTAAATTGTGCATTATCAACTAAGTACTGAAATTAACATTTCACCACTTTTTCCATCAGTCTCATTTCAGTGCTTGCTAGCGTGTCAGCATTTTGTCTCACAGCCCAATTGCAGCACTGCTAAGTGTGTAAGTGCTATATACCTTCATATCTTAGATTTGTTTCACACGGACAACACTCATCATGAATGGCAGATCTTTCCTGAAGACACTTGGAGTTGCATTCATTTCCCCTTTGTGAAATGGGAATAATGATAACTCTCTTTGTAACCATGTTAGTACCTACCAAAAAGGTGTCTGAAATTACAAGTAACCATTTTGTCCTCCGAGTCTTCTACTTTTTGGTAGGTTACTGCAGCGTTACTAGTTTTGCAATATAATTTTAAAGTTCTCCAGTCTAGTTTTATCTTTATCAGCTTAAATAACCACAACTGGTGATCAGCCATATCACTGAAGTTAAATACTTTTCCAACAGTGCTTCTAACCTCACTAAAAGGCTTGTTTTTCCCACGTCTAATTTCCAGGAAGAAGAAACCACATTACTACACAAATGTGCATAGCATAAATCATCTAGTTTTATCAGCTATAGTCAAGACCATCTAGTCCAACCATCATCCCACGCCTGTGACCACTCCAAACCACGTCACTCAGTGCAACATCTACCCCTTTCTTTAAATGCCTCCAGGGACAGTGACTGGGCAGCTGTTTCAATGCATCACTACTCTTTCTGAGAAGAGATTTTTCCCAATATCCAACCTAGATTTCCCCTGACACAATGTAAGGCTACTCCCTCTTGTCCTATCGTTAGTTACCGAGGAGCAGAAGCCAACATCTGACTCACTACAATCTCCTTTATGAGTGCTGTAGAGTGATATGGTCTCCCTTGAGACTCCTCTTCTCCAGAGCGAATAATCCCAGTTCCCTCAGCTGCTCCTTCTAAGTGTTCTCTGTGCTTCAGATCCTTCACTATCTGCATTGCCCTTCTCTGCTCCAGGGAAGCTTAGTATCTTTCTCGTAGTGAGGGGCACAAAACTGAACACAGTACTCAAGGTGCAACCTCGCCGGTGCCAAGTACAGAGGGACTGCATGACCACGCACATACTAAACATGAAAATACAGTTTGCTCCAATGCATTTTTGGAGGAATATGATTCTAGGTTAAAAAATAAAAATAAGGACTCTGGTACAAAGTAGCACTTGAAAGAATGCTACATTTACTACACAAACTCACAAATTAAACAAAAGTTGGGACTTTTCATTGCATTTCTATTCATAGTATTTCCAGATGACAACACAAACCTGACAGTGACTGTACTGTTATGGACAGAGGATGATGAGGAATATTCTGAGACAGCTCCCAGCTACTCTGCTGGTTTTTAGCATGCTCTCGCCAATTACTAGCTCACCAGAACGCAGGAAGCACTAGAGAAAAAAAAAAATTAGTGGCACCTTTTCTACTAGATCCAGGTAATCTTTTTCTGAAGGAGTCCTAAGGACAAGTACCAAACTCCCAGCTAGTAATGATCATTAGCAACTCGAACACAAGTTGAATATAGTTCTGAAAGAAGCACACTTCAGTAGACATCAGAGTTTATAAAATATCTAACCAACATTTCAAATCCTCTTTCTGACACAGACTGTAAAACTAGTATTAACACATATATGCCTTCTATGTACTTGACCCCTGTGACCTAGGTATAGACTTAGAAAAAAAACAAATGTCTCCTTAGTTAATTGCATCTTTCTAGTGATGGATGAGAATCAGATGCCTTGTAATAATGCTGCTATTATTAGCTTGATTGGCTGCCTTTGATACTGTCACAGAAGCAAACAGGTTATCTCTAATCTGATTTATCTTGTCCAGAAAATAAATTGACTTCCTTGGAGTAGGAAGGCCTCAGAGTTGAGTCACCTACACACCTCAGCAGGCAGCAATAGGGCTTGTCCTTCAAGTGAGAAATCAAGCTCCAGCAAAGCTGTTCCTTCTCTCAGTTCTTCCCACAAACAGCAGGAAGGATGGCAGTGAGGAGAGATGAGTTCAAGTTGAGCAAAAAAAAAAAAAAAAAAACACAACACAACAGAACACTCAGAACTAAGCATGGTGAGTATTTAAAATTTTCTTTTGAAACTGTTGTGCTAATTTTTTTTTATTCAAGTGTAAAGTGAAGTGGTCTGAAAAGTTACCTCTATCTTTTTCCTCTCCCCTTCCAAAAAAGAGAGCAGGAGTTGTATCAAGAAACAGATTGTTTCAAGAAACAGCTGACTAAGTCACGCATTTGCAGGCAAGGAGGAAATTTCAAAAGACAGATTTTAGTGAACCTGAATTTTCTTCTGAGTGCTTTCCTTCTTTTCATTTCAGACATTTCCTCTGGTAGTCGTCGATGTGGCCTTCTCTTCCACAACAGGTCTCACAGCAGCAGTAAAAGTGCCTTCTCTGTGACATGGGGCCTTAGAAGGACATGTGAATTCCAGTGGATTTTGCGTACCAACTTATGCCAGCTGCACAGCCTTACCTCATCTGACCTGCACAGTGCAGCTCAGGGCTACCGACCACACCTTGCTGAAATATAGATGCAGGTGAACGTGAGACAGCCACCACTCAGGTAAAACTAAGGGAGTTGGAGTGGTCTGGGAAGAAAACAAGTAGCTATACACCTTCAAAAACATGGACTGAATCAGTGAGTTAATTTCAGCCTTTGCATTAGAGCAACAACCCAGTCAGCTCCTCCTACCATCTTGAAAGCAGCACCATTTTGAAAGCAGCCCTTCTCATCATGACCTATAATTTTCACCTCGAGACTGAGTTTTGTTAACAGTACATCCTAGATAGGACTCCATCTGAGAATCACCAGGTGTTTGAATTAGATACTGCACTGCCATGTGCCAGCACTTCAGTACAGGCTCTGACTGCATTCAAGTACCATCTAAAAGTGAAGGCATGTCTTACACGCCAAAAGACACCTCGCAAAACAAATCATTTTGGTCCATCTTCCACATTCCAGTGACTGTGGCCAGGCAAGACAAGCAAGTTGAATGCTGCTTCAATATCCACTGCTGTGCTTGCCCATGTAAACTGAGCATCCTTCAGAACTGGTTTCTTATCCTGGCCAAACATCAGAAGACAACAATCTATTGAGAGCTTTAAAGAAAGGAAGCTTACATTTTCCAGGATAATAGAGAAACTCCTTTCTATCTTTCTAAGTGCTAGCTCATTGAATTCTTATCTTAATTATTATTGTCAAGGTGCTGAGCATTTATTGTGTTACTAATGATTTTTCTCGGAGCTCCACATAAGTGTTTCATTTTAAATCCAAAATAAACAGGAATGCCTTAAACTAAGTCTACTGCTAACATGTAATTTAGAGTGCATGTTAACACACTCTTTTTGGGCTTTTAATCAAAATATAAAATTCCTGTTAACCCAGATTTTTTTTTCTTCCAGAATTATTTCAAGAAAATCTTGCAATAATGCATCTGCTTCATCTTTTCCCTTTCTGGTAAATACCAAGCCCTTTTTTTTATAAATAGAGACATTTTGGGTAGAAGGCTGAAAAGCTACAGTGCAACAGTGCCATCCCCTGCCTGAAAAAATCATCGTCTCTCTTTCCAAAAGAGGACAAGGATTGAAACAGTTCACCAATGCCTGCTGTATCTAGGTGGGAGGTTACCTGAGAACAGCAACATAAGCACATCATGGGCCATGTCACAGCAATACTGGTGGGGAATTGCACTGCACAATCTAAATTCAGAAAAATTCCTTTATAGTTAGCACCATGAACCTTATGTCAAAATAAATTGCATGAGATTTCACACATTTTACATTTAAACTTAATTTTCAAGATCTTATCCAGCACACAGTCTGGGAGAGGGGAAGCAATTTGCATCCTTTTGCAGTAAGCAGAAAGGAAGAGATTCCTTTCAAGGTAATGCCAAAATATGCCTGAAGAATATTTGTTCCTCTATACCACTGCTCTGCATGCTAACTAGTGTTTCTGATGGAAGCAAAGAGTACTTGTTATCAAAGGTCTGTGCAAAGTACCATAGCAGCTCTAACATCTCACGGATCAACATCAGTTGATTAGTCCAAAACATCAGCAATAATATAAAAATTCAAAATTTTAGTTCAACATTAGCTGATCTGTTCAAAAGCTGAATTAGAATAGAATAGTGCATGAAATTGTATATTGCATGGAATTGTGTGTGAAATGGAACATTAAAGACAAAATAGAACTAAAAATTTAAGAGGAAGCAGACAGAAGCATGCCAAAGGATGTTCTCCAAAGGATTTCTGGATTCTGCTGCATATTTGATTAGTACTTTTCATTTACAGAAATCTCAGAGGAACTTTCATGTATTAAGGGAATAGGCAAGACTTTTTTTTTTGACTTCATCTCCTACTGTAGATGCTACATCTCATTCTTTCCACAGTAATCGGACAAGAACACCACAAAATCAAAATTAAGCACAAAGTTGGCCATGAAATGGGTAATGCACAGTTACCAGTTCCCTCCACTTGACAACAGAAATTCAAGCTAATCAATCTTTGTGGAAACTAGGAAATAGTTTGCTAGAGGAAGAACAACTGAATCGCCATCTATAAACGTTTCCTCCTCTGGAGGTCTAGAATAAAAAACAAAGGATCATATGTTGATATTCATGTCTGTCATTGGAGGAAAAAGAAAACAAAAAACAAACCACACAAAAACAACCCCACACCACTGATTTAGTACATGGCACTATTAGCGCAAATTTCCTGAATATTTCAAATAAAGCGCAAATACAGCAAAAGCTGTTAACATAACCTCCTCCAATTTTCTCTTTCTACAAATTCTAACTCAGTTCTGCAAACCTCCCTCAGAACAAGCCTTCCTTCAAAAAGACAGAAGTCTGATCTCACATGCTGTCAATCCTTCAAGTGCAGACTACCATCTGAGTGCTTTAAGATCTCAGAACTTGTTTATCCTGATTATTTCAATAAAAAGACCTCAAAACTACCTTTAAAGCAGCTGCAGGTCCATTTTGCCATGTTTTTCATGCCACTGTTATTATCATCACTTTCACCAAACAAGCACAGGGAATTACTGCCTTTTAAATCACTGGAGTTCGAAGTGTTGCCTCTTTCATTTAGGCTCTTGGAAAAGTGTAACCGCAATATAAAAGCAGGTTTTACAGTGCTTACGCAGCTCCTTGCAATTGCCTTGCTTGATTAGGAATAACTGTAATGTCAATGACCTGCCTGCCTCTCCTTGGCTTACAGCGACCCTCCTCCAGGCAAACAGCGATGGGACTCCATTGGGACCACGTGGAGTCCCATCATCTCTGCCAAGCCAGGTCACGCAGGTTATTTCCATGTTTCTTTTAGAGCAATAAAACAAAAATATACCAGAAAAAGTGGAAAAGAAATCCACCCTTCATTCTCTGCTGTCCCCAAGAACACCTTGAAAAAATCTCAGCTTTGCTCCTTACATCTATTGGTTCCTGTAGTAAATTAACCTTCAGTATAACCAGCTAGAATGCCAGGTTCAACTTGCTTCATGCTGCAGTTTCAATCTGTAGCTGGTGGTAGCTCAAAGTTCATCAAGTCAGGCATAGACTCACTGTATATGGTAGAAGATGACAGACACACCATCTAGAATACTTTATTTCTTATCTTCTTAAGTCAAATATTTCATTCAAACCCTTCCTATATTAGAAGCAGCATCTGATAGCAATCTGACATCAGAGCATGCACTGAGGAAGTCAGCTTCCACTTTGTTGTGAACAGGTTATTATAACTAGAACTAACAGCTAGAGTTTGAGCCACAAGAGAAGTTACGGGGGTTGGGAGAGGGAGGATAAAAAAAGCAAACCTCTCAAGTTAGTAGAGTGCCAGTCAGTCCACCTCTTAGGAGAAGTAGCTGACTTCAAATTATAGATGACCAGTTAGCTCTGTCTTTTTTGAGTACATATCTCTTCCTCACAAGATGATTTCACAGTTACCTTGAATTAACTGTCTTTAGCTAGCTACTGATTTTATTCGCTCTGTAAGTTCACAGTAGCAAGTGACTGTGGAAAGTTTCAGCAAGAATTTAATATTGCCTTACCCCAGTAAACAATAATCAATGACCTGTCATACACAAGCAAGAAAACTACAGATAAATCGAAATGACTAAGAATTAGCTATGCCACTCATCCTGAAGAGGCAGCTTTTTAGTATTAAATGAGGAAATATTTCCACAGAAGTCACCAGGGGGTGCTGTTAAGAAATGCTCATTTTATTAGAGAAATGACATTTTTTGGATGAAGTCTTGTTAATAGGGGCAAGAAAGCTTCCTTTCTGCCTTAGAGATAATCTCATAGCAAGATTGTGCTGGCAGAAAGAAAGCTTAGTACTTCCTCCAAATCTCTTGAGAGAGGTTTTGACATGCTTCTGAGCACCTCTGCTCTTGGACAGAACTTATAGGAAGCTTTGTTTACCTTACACTATAAAAATACACAGATTTTGTTTCTAACATACAGAAGATTGACTTAGGAAGCCCAGGCTACATGACAAAATAGAGGAACTTGCACTAGCTAGTTCAAGCCATATCCAGTCCAAGAAACCACGAACTATTTCCAACAGGCTAACAGAATTACATGGTTAGTTCTGCAGCTTTCTTTTTCATGTAGGGCTCCTTTGTACAGTATGTATACTTTGTGGTTATTACAAAAAAAAAAAGATTTGAGATATGGGATTTTTTTCTCCTTTAGTTTCTCAGCTACAACCACAAGTTACCTAACAGTCTTCCACTGAAGAAAAAACACAGCTGGAGCCTACAGAGAACTGCAGCATGTCTTAGTTGAATATTGTCTGTCACGTTGCACGTAAAAAATTACCCTTCAGGCTGACAAACACATGACAGATCTTTATCTCTGGCTCATTAGGATACTTTCACTTATATTTTTCTAAAGCACCTGATTTCACTACAAGTCCTTAGAAATAGCACTACCAATTTGAAATGCACAAAGAAGTCATTTGGATCCACAATTATAGGAAGTCATCTTTGGCATCTTCTGTGGTTACATTAATGCACATGACACCATTAAAAAAATAAATCCTAAAGAACTCCATCACCTTCACAAAATGGAGAAATGTTTCAGCAAAGAGGGGTAAAACGCAGAACCTGTTCCAGCAGATCCCCTGTTACTTATTTGTTGCTGCTGTGTGTAAAATGAAGACAAGAACTTCCTGAAGAAACTTCCATATTAATTTTCATAGTTAATTCATTTCAGTACTCAGTAGATTCTGACTAAATTATTATTTTCACACTGAGTAGAATGAATTAAGACACTTCTCTAACAATATGATTTATTTCAAAGCTATAGGAATGTTGCTGGCAGTGTTTAGATTCAAAAGGTGCTAAGATAAAACCAGCAAGAAAGATGAGTAAAACATCCTACAAGGACACTACATGCATTTCCCAATATTCCATCTCCAATATTCCATCTTTAAAATACCTTTATCACATTACTGACTACAGATTGTGTTCCAGAAAAGACAAAACAACATACTAGCAGCATACAAAATAAAAAGAGAACAACAAAATGGCTGTTGTCTGCTACCAGGAACTTCGCAGAAGGTTTTTTTTTTTTTTTTTTTTTTAAGTGCACCATATAGAACAAGCCAATTCAGATCCAAGTAGCAGACACCACTCCGCTCCACACAGCAATCATGCTACACCCATGAAAGAGCCACACGACCTTTCAAGGCTCCCTGTAAAGGTTAAGGATTTCACTTTGCACATTCCCTAGACACAAACGTGTAGTGTGAAAAAGTAAAAAGAAATATGCCACCTTTCACAGCCTGTGTACAAAGTTTCTTGCTAACCTTAACATCACCGCATCTGTTGACCCTGGCTGGAAATACATACCACATATGTTGTGTGTGCAAAAACCCTACATAGTCTCATTAAAGACACTAGCAGTTTTATGCCATCTCAGACAAAGCTCCATGTGTGACATTTCTGACGTGGCCACCGGCATTGTCATTCTCCATCCAATGCCAGCAGGAGTTGAAGCTGCTTCAGATTTAGGAAATTTCAGATCATTCTAAAAGCACACTGGGTTGGATAGAAAGACTTTTTAATATTTGAAGAAAAAGTACACAACCAAGCAAGGGAACAAAGATGAAAAAGTAACCTGTTTACTTCACAAGTTTGGTTTAAAAAAAAACAACAACAAAAAACAGCACTCTACACAACTACTCCCACGTGCTCACTACCAGCATTTCATTAACGAACTTCACAGTTTGCTGCTTGCACTTCTCAAAAAGTCATACTTTTCCTTAAAGCTTTTGTTGATTCACCTTTCTGCAGCCCCTTTTATGCTGACAACAGGTCTCTTCTTTCCTGTTAAGCTCATTTAGGGCAGTTTCAAGGCAACTCCTTGCTCAGACATTAACAAATCAGACTGCTAAGTAGGTCCAAACAACAGGTATAGTTGAAACCACTCTGAATTAAAGACTCACACACCGTTTTAGATAACTGTGGATCATTCATTTTTTATGTTATGCCTAAGCCAATTTTCAGCCCATTACTTTGCCGATTTAGAAAATGTAAAGAGACCTATAAACAACAAACAACAACAAGCCGTAGGAATTAATCCCAAATGAAGAGCAGGAAGTTAAACCACAGTTTTCTTTGAGTAAAATGTTCGAGAACGTCTTCTACAAAACATTTTCTAGCTATTCAATTTTAAGAGCAAAGTCAAGTGAACAACTCTTGTGCTGCCTCCTACCTGACAATAAATAACTTCAGATGGCAGAAAAAGAGCCTAAGGGTCCAATACTGAAGATCTCCAAATCCTGAAAGTAAAAAAGGAGGTTGCTCTCTTCTTAGCTCAAAACATCCAAAGCACAAACTGAACAAAATAACCTAGACCCCAGCTGAGTGTTGTCCCTGACTTGGGACCTATAAGTCTTTTTTCCAACAGCAGCACATTCCTCTCCTTTTTCTCTTTACAATTTCAGTTCACGGACAAACCATTTTCTCAGAACTGCTAACAGCCTGTGCTTCTGACTACACTGGAATAATATGGGTAATTAAGTGCCTCAGTATTATTTCATACCTTCAGACCCCTACATGGTCCACAGCAGAAAGTCAAAGCCACTAAGCTTTACAAGAGGTGTGATATACAAATACTGATCTGTTGGTGATGCTTACTACTGCACCTCAGTCTTTAAAAGAACACTACACCACAAATGCGGGATTCCCACGTTTATGTTCTATTAAATAGATGTTTCTTAAGATGAGATAGAAGTAATTGTTTATGAAAATCCTCCCCAAATACGGGAAGGTAAAGTAATCAAGCATCAGCCAAACCACAAAGGCTACCACTACTGCCAATTCAAAGGGAAATAGGGCTCAAAGCTCTGTATCCTAGAAATGAGATTTTAATACTGCTCTTGAGGATAAGAAATAGCAGAAAGTACTTAAATACCCTCTGAAGCATTCATTTGTAACATTTACTATGAAGTGTAGCACAGTGTTGTATAGATACTATTTTCCTTCAGTTTTAAACAAAATGAACTCCTAAGCCACTCTTACAAGCAGCTGAATGCAATTATCAATCATGCTTACATGCACACCAGTTTCAAAGCTGATTGACACATCTAATGGCAAGTATTGATCTATCACTTCATATAGCCTCACATGGCATTTAGCTCAGTCTTCAGCCTATAATGCATCCTGTAAATTAAGAGAAGAATAGCTCTTCACTGTGGCTTCAGCACACAGAACTAAGGATTCAGCATTTAGATTCAGATGGCACTAAGAACAAAAGCCACCTTAAGCTCTGTGTATTTCTACAGCCACCTTCTCATGGCAAGATTCCTGAGCATAACTGCAGGTCTATTATTTTTCTCTCCAATCACACCATAAACGACGAACAAAGAAAGTCTCTCGTGCTCTCCATTCTGTCTTCCTTGTACTTCACTAAAGCACATTAGTATGCAAGTTAAAAAAGACAATGACCATTGATCAGAGTTTCCCTATCCGCCCTTCAAACCAAACCCTCAAAATGAATAGACACAAAGAAAAAAAAAGGAAAAATCATTCCACCAAGCTCCTAGCCAAGCTGTGAACACGTCCATAATAAGCCTCTCAAAGAAGCTCCTGAAGGACATGGGTGAGTACAGAAGCAGTGATCCTGAGAAAGAATGCATTCTAACAAGATAGAAAATCATCCTGAGTGTTACAAAGCTGCTCAGAATCTCTCCTCTCCACCTGATACTTACACATTTCTTTACATTAACACTTATGACAGAGAAAAACCAGTTGTCAGCACCAAACATATACTTATGAATCGAATCCATAAAGAGCCTCCTGACATGAGCTTTTTGCTGTGTTTTTTTTTTTTAACTTAGGAATGCAAACCTCAAGGAATAGGAGAGAGTGTTTGTTTCATGAGCAGTCCGAAATAGACAATGAGTCACACGTTCTTTCTTTTAAGAGAAACGTAACACTCCATAGTTTTTCTGTACAAAAAGATTCAACAAACCCGTGCTCACTTCTAACACCAGAGGAACGTGTTACAGCTAAATCTTGGCTGAGCAGTCCAGCTCTGCCCTGGGCACACTCCCATCATTCAGCAACAACCAAGAAATTGGCATGATATCAGCACTGCTTCAGCAGAACTCAGTACACACAAATTACTGCTAGAAGTTTGTCTTCTCCAGAAGACATAAAGTAAGATTGCTGTGTTACAATGCAAAACTAAAGCTTAACAAGCAGAAAATAAAGAAATACAAACCAACAAAATGAAATTCACCACCCACAATCAGGTAATGGTGATCTGAATACTTATAGGTGATTTCCTGCTCCAGGAAACAGAGGGAAGTAGAAATGGCACATCAACACTAGAACATAAGCAATAGGATCATTTTCATGCAATTTATTTTATATTGCCATTATGATATCAACATATTTTCACATCAGAACAGTTCTAGCTCTGTTGAAAACACAGTTTATATCACACAGTGTAACTACAGCATTTAGCCTGTCACTTCAGAAACTAACTTTGCTAAGGAGTTTTAGTCATGGTAATCGAGTTACCAAAATTGAAGGTCCTTTTCTAACTGCAAATGCAAAAAGACGATTGAGTTTCCAAGCAACCATTCTGCTACTGAAATCTGCAAATACTAGAGCAGGAGGGAAGAGAAACTGCAAAATTCAACAGATGGTAATAGAAAGTAATAGAAAGCCCTACTTAACCAACCATAAACTGTATTTCTCGCTGTAGAGGTAGAACAAAAATAGAGCTCTACTTTACGTATCTTCCAAGAACTTGTTTGTTACTTTTACCTTTTGGAGTTGTGCTCTAGTGCACTGCAGATACACCAGATGGACCTGACCCCAAAACAGTGTCCTTCCCATTTATGGGACAACATCCACTCTGACAGTTATAGCACCAGTTCCCTGACATGGTTTGCCTTACTAGAGGAACTGCAGTACTCCAGCATCCAAATCTAGATTTCTTGGGGGTACACATAGACTGGCTGCAAGGCTTCCCAAGACACAGCTCTCCACAAGGTCTTTTGAATTCCTGTTTTACCAGACCTGCCAATCACATATGCTAACTCCACAGCTCAGTTCAACCACTTCAGTCTGCCCCACTACTGTGAGGCTACAGGCCTCCTCCTGCACAAGCAGCTACTCTCCCCTGCCACTCTGATCTGGTGCTTTCATGTTTGTTTTTTTATCTAAAAGGTTTTAGTCCCTAATTTAGGAAGTACCCATTCTCATAAGACTGTCCTTTCTCTGATGATATGAAATTCATATTAACTTTGAGTACTCTCTTAACCTGCAAGAGACAGAGATTGACAAGAAGTTATTGATCACGTGGGCCAAAATACCAAGAGAATACCCAATCTGGTGTAACGATCTCTCAGCCACCTGGAGCAAACATTTCTATGCAGTTTGTGAGTTATGTGAGAAGGCAATTACTGTCTATCTATCAGGCAATGCTGATTACTTTCTAACCAAACGGCAGTTTTCTCATTTTAAAACAATATACAGTAGAATTCAGTTTATTCCTGTTGATTAACAGAGCAACCACTGCAGACACAGATGATCTCTCAAACATAGAGCTTTTGCAGCAGTGTAAGTGCAGCACATGCTCTCTTTCTACAGATTAGACACTGCATTAAACAAACAATCAGCCACAAGCACCACATTTCCTTTATCAAATGAGAGTTACAGAGAATTTCCTTCACCTTTCCCATTTTACACTTTCTCTAAGATTCTTGAAGGAATGCAGAACTGGAATATGGATTTGCATACATGTGAAATCAGATGTATGCAAAGTACCTTAAGGCAGACATCCCAACAGGAACTACGCAGGCACAAGTACCCAGCTCCTGCCTTTGCAGAATACAGGTCTGCTCCTCAGTCATACAAGAGCACAAAGGCAGTTTTGCCTCATGTGCATACAAATACTCTTATTCCTCAAAAAGCAATAGGAGGACACAACCCAAGGACTAAATAAAGAAGCCCACAAAGTAGTTACAGTTAAGAAAAACGATTAATTTTCCTTTATTTTCTACCTCAACCTGCTACTATACTTTGCTATTTCAGAGAGGATGAAATAACATTAACACTCTCCAGATCTCAGCTTTTCTTTGGGGGATTAAAAGAAGCACTATTACCTTAAAAGGCCGCAGGAAAGAAGGCAGGTATTGTAGCCCTGCTCACAGCATAGCAAACTGAACAGGATTTGAGTTTTCCGCCTTTGAAACATGAACTAGAAATCCCACTAAGAGACAGCCATCTGCTGACAGAGACTCTAAGTTGCAGGAGTTAAATTACTTCCTACTGGCCACTGCCTCATGAATACAAATTTATTGAGAACTACCTTCCAAAAAAAAAAAAAAAAAGAAACTCCAATAAGAAAACACAGTTCAGACTGATTAAGAGGGAAATGATAAAACTAGCCAAGATAGCTTTTCCACAGACCACAGCTGAGTTTTTAGACAGACTAGCTAGAGGATAGTTGCCCTGTACTCTTCCCATTATTAATATATATCTAAGATGAGACTGATTTTAAAAACACCACATTTAGGTAAGAGCCTTTTAAAAAAAGTAAACAAAAAACCCAAAAACCTACACATAGGATCCTCTGCAATTGAAAAAGTAGTAGCTACTTATTATTCAGTTTATGTAGTCATAGAAGAAATGGGATCCCAGGTCTTCTGACAGCACACACACGCAACCTGAAAAGCCAACATCTGCTAAATCCTCTTCTCCAGATCGCAAGAAAGGACAGTTTATTACATAAATGTGTCCACAATGTACTTGTCACCATGTGGCAACAGTTTGTTTCTAAATGGGTAACACTGAGATAATCCATCTTTCAGATTCTCTCTCATCCTAATCAAATTACACACAGCAGTGCACTAATCCAAACAATATACATTATGTCTAAACTAGATGATCATACAGATAAGTCTCCAATCCTCCTTTGTGAGTAAAAGTGCTGCAGCTAGGTGGGCATCATTCGTGTGCAGGTATAACTCATCACAAAGGCTGCTCTATCTGGGAAGTGACAACAAACAGATTCATCAAGTCGTTTATTTTCAAGAACAGTCAAGGGAGAAGAAAAGACAATTGGGGAGAGCAGCTGTTTTATAAACACTTGCAGGTTACTCCTGCCATGTCCTTCAGTGCGAGATCACAAAACAGCAATCCTTTTCAAGAAAGAAGTCTTGACCTGATGTGTCTCTGGTTATGCTGCACACATTACTGTTTCAGCATCTCTTAACTTTTTGCCTCTGCAGAGGTCTTGGAATCAAAACTCCTTACACATCTGCAATATCATTTTGTAAATCATGCATCCAATACTTATTTGTTTCTGTTAGTGCCACTGATCAAGTGATATTTGATAAACAATGAATACTGCAGCATAGTTTTCTCATCAGTCAAGCTATATAAAAGTCCAATCCAGTAATTTAATCTTCTTTAGCTGCGAGCTGTCTAAACACAGTGTTTTTTTTTTTTAAAAAAGGCAGTTTTGTTCTAAGAGTACATACCCAATTCAGATCTTGTCATTAACTTGAAAAATTTCGTGCACGATTCCCAGTCCTTGGGAAACAAAAAGCTATTTTACAACTATTATTTGGAACAGAATTTCTTTTAAACAGAGTTGGAATGAAGACTGAAACATTAGCTGTTAAAGCATAAAAATAAAATTGAAGATCCATCAAATAGTTTCTTGTTTAGTCCCCATTTTTTAAAAGGGCTTTTGTTTGTTTTGGGTTGTTTTTTTAAAAAAAACACATGGCCAGATTTTAATTTTAAACAAAGGTCAAACAATTCAGAATTAATCATTTGGTCAAACATATTACCAAGGCAACATATTGCTTTATTTTTCCCCCACTTTCATAAAGCAGAAGACAACCTCAGAATTTGAAACCACGTATAGATTATCAATGTACACAAGACCAACAGTTTGTTCAAGACCTATCACTGACCACAGCATTTGCTCTGTCCAAACATAACACGGCTAACTGCTGGGCATGGTGTATGCATTCCAAGTCTGTCATGCTCAAAAAAAAAAGTCCCCATAGGATGTTCCTACATCTATAACAGGAAAGTTGAGCCAGGGTATTCTGGAAAGCCAAAGGCTATTACAAAAACCAGGAGCAGTCTTTCAACAGACTAAGAGGAGGCAAAGACCCAATCTAACTTGTTCTGAAACAGAGCCTCAGTTTATTGCAGAGATTGTACCGCACACCCACCGAAACTCGACAGCCTCTAAAATTCCATGATCCAAGAAGCCATTTCCCTTCACAGACTACATCACAAGCCCACCGGGCACTCAGATCAACAGGTTTTGTAACAGTGACTGCCGTTCTTCATTACATTGCAAGTTCAGGTTGGTGTTCAGTGCTGTGCTGTCACAAACTTGGTAAAGAGGGCTAATAATCAGAAGACCACTGATAGCTGGTTGGCGGTGATGAGTTCTGCTGGATTCAACTGAAAGTCTCTGCACTATTCCACTAATGCTTCAAGCAACCCACCATCCCCTCCTCTCCCACTCCTTCCAGTAAAGAGCAGTTAGGTAAGGACAGAAAAACTCTGTTCCAAGTAAGTCAAAGTTGAAGTTATACACCATTTGTGCATTATGTAGAAATCGCTTTTATTTTGACTTGTAAAAGTCAAACTCTCTCCTGACCTGAAAATGTGAGCAGAAGACCTTTTGAATTTTTCATCATGGAAACCCACTGTAACAAATTAACATTTTAATTCATTTACCTTCCCAAGCGAATAGTAAAATGTCAAGTATGGAACACATTGTACCACCACACAGAGCATTTATATCCAATAATATTGGAGTTCTATTGTTTTCTGAGTATTTTCTATATATAGGAGTTTTATTACATATTCTGAAATATTTCAGAATTACTCAAAATAAACAACCTATCAGTGAGAATGGCATAATTTTCAAAGGTCTTAGCTAACTATTCAGTGAGTGCAAGAGCCAAATCATCAGTTCACAAAACTGAAAAGTTTGATTTCTAACTTGTTTGGGGCAAAAAGAAATGCAAGTGGAACAGAAGTCCCATGCACACACATGAAAAACCTGAGCCAAAGATGAGGACAATCCTGCAGGAGCAATACCACGATCACAAAACACCAAAAGCCTTCGTCCTCAATGGAAAGGTGAAGGAACTCCTCACAGCCATCATATTCACTCACTCTTCCAGTCATTTTCACACCTAGTCCAGCTCCAGTGAACTGAGCTGCAGAACATATACTCTTCTACAGAGGAAGGGGAAAAACTAGTGAAAAATTCTGAACTTGGAATACCGTACCAACAAGCCAGTTTTATTTAAACAAAATAAAAAACCTGAGTTTAATTAGCAATGATAAATACAATTTGAGTTTTCATTTTGAAAACTTGTGTCCCAGCTAAACAGTGATCCAGAAAAAACTGTTCCATCTGGAGGAAAAAAAAACAATTGGTCTGAAGCATGACAGCCTAGGTACCTCTAGATATACTCTCATGTAAATACACAAAACTCAGATGTGCATTTGTAGTGCTATCAGTTATCTCACACTCATCTTCAAAGTCAGGAGGTAAAATACTCAACTTTCACATCATAAAAATAAAAGTAATTGTTCTTTCTCCTGATTCTACCCCATACCAGATTTCCCATAATTCAAGCAGAAAAACATTCAAATAATCTACATGATTCTTATTTTCTTTTCCAGGAAAACACTGAAGGCAGGTAATTCTGGGGCCAATTTAGTCATCTTACGTGGAATTTGTCAATGTATAACGCTTCTGGTCAGAGCATCTCTTCAAGACTTTTGTCAGTGCTTTGGATCTCAGAATTGCAAATATCTGCACAAATTACTTCATCACATCTGCCCAATCTGTTCTTAACTTCAGCCTTTTCCTGGGAGCTGAGAAAATTACTTTCAACAAACAATTCAGAGAAAAATTTGATAGTTCCTACGTACTTCGGACAGTCTGCAGGTAAAAATCCTCACTTAGGGTTTTGAGGAACACTGAAGGAACAAAGATGTATTTCCTTCCTCAAGGATAAGATGGGGCGGGTGGAAAAAAATCTACCTAGTTTTCCATTATTACACATTCTAAAGCCTGATTAGCAATTATCTTGAACTTACTAAAAAAAAAACCCGAAGTTCTAAGGCACTTATTAAGTTAAACTCTGAGAAACTAGATCCGTACAAGCATTCTGGATAGTATCCTGGCTATCTCTTACACATCTGAAGTTTAAAGAGCTATTCCCAGATGCTACTTTATGTTCATTGAAACGCAGCACCAAATTACTTTTTCTACATTATAACACTTTTTTTAAATGATGAGAGTAGGGATGAGGGAGGCAATAATTACTGAAAATTTCTGTCCTACCAAAATATTCGAAGTTTCTTATTTCAGAGATACACTTTTTCAGTTATGCTTAGACATGGAAAAACCCATGAAATCAACAGAAATTCATGGCATATTTGGCACTCATTGGAAAACTTCTTTAAATCAGCAACATTTTTGTCATATATTTGCTCTTCAGCTGAGCTTCCATCACCACAGTATGCATTTGGGAATAGAGACAAAAAGTTATCTGGATATAGGTGTTCACATGAAGAGCAACTACTCCGAATATTCCAACAACATGAGGGAGAAGTATTGTATTCTTAGGAGCTGTTTTGTTAATTTTAGAGTTTTCAGTGTATTATTACTCACCTAGGATACAAATTCAACCATTCTGTGGTAGGAAAACGGAGCGCAGAATGAGCTGCATACTGTTGGCAGCAGTTTTTCAACTGTTTGTCACATTACCTGTGTCAAAACTGATCTGGCTAAACTAAACAAGAGTATACTTTAATAAATTCTACTGCTTAAGTAAAATAGCTTTGATATAGCTTTTGAACACTTGGAGGTAATATTCTGTTCTCGTTTCTGCAATCTGTACAGTTACCTCATCTGAAAGCTCTGGGAACACTTATTGTCTTATTCTCTCACTTTCTGTAGCATCCCTCAAAGATTAACAAATCTAAAAATTGAAGACACAGTGGTGCTCTTATCAGAACTCAGAAAAACATTGTGAGATTACACATATACTGTCTCTCTGTTTTACTGATCAGGTTTGTCTTGTTTATAAGCAAGGAAATGCTTTTTTATTTAGCTGCAAACTCATATCTCAAAAATTAAGTTATACTCCTTCACTGTAATAGATTACCAGTAGATGTGGCTCCCCACAGTTCATTACAGTACAAATGGTTCTCCAGGCAATCCTTTAGCCATGGCCTCACAGTTACAGACTTCTTGATCATGCGGAGAGCCAAGGAGAATACTTCTTGCTCTCCAGAAGACATTTGTTCCATGCTGCAGAACTCAAAACACACACATAGATCATTTCTCACAAAAGCAGATCTGACAGATATTAAGGTGATACATTTTTACTGTCTCCAGAGTCCTCAAGCACCCTATTTCTCAATTTCAGAACCAGATCTCTTGTTTCTGAGGTAAAGAAACACTTCTTACTTAGAATTGAATTTGTATTCCATGCTTCTTCCTCCTACGACACTCAGCTTGCAGGTCAGCTATGCTCATGGTGTGAAAACACCGTATTATGAAAATTATGCTAATCTATTATTCTAATCTGAGCAGATGTCTCAAACAATCAGTGATTATTTTGCAGGCTTATTATTGCCAAAATAAGAGCTATACAGAGTTGGCCTGCATAACAGCAGACAATCTAGTTATTTGACTACTTAAAGCAGTATTTTCAAGGTGTGTTTTCCTCTCTCCCTGTGATTTAGCATAGAGGTTACTGTTGGGAGCCTCTAGGAATCTTACTTCACAAATGCAAAAAAAACTAGGTTAAAGCATTATTAAGCTTGTACAGACAGGCATACAAATAGAATATAACGAGAGCTAAGCATGAACAAAGACTGTGCTTTTTCTCATTATCTATTCTGCTGCCACACTGTACATGAAAGCGTAATATTTTAAATGACAACAAAAAAATACACCATGTAACATAATTAAGAACGTGAGAACTACCATAAAGAATATTCAAAAGGGCTGAATTAGACAACACATTCGCTCTTGAGCACCTTGTAATCTGCACAGCAAAAAGCTCATTTCAGACTAATGCAACATAATGCTTCTTAATGTAGCAGGCATTAAAAAAAAAGACTGAATAATTAAGAAAATGGTTATTCCAGTATTCTAGTTACCATTTAGCCAGGTACCTTAAAATATTTTTATAAAGATAAATGATTCCATTAATATTTAACCAGAGACACAAACTTCTACATGTACTAAAAGCCACTTCAAGATGGGGAAGCATCACTGACTTTCTCAGAATGATTTAAGAAATTCCCCTTCAGATTTTCAACCCAGGACAGCAATCCCAACCGTTCATGTTCTGCCCATCCTCCCGCACTGATTAACAGAAGACTGTCACTGAAACCCGTCTGAAGTTCTGCACTACGCTGGACTTTATTTGTAACTTAAAGCATTCCTCAGAGGAAGAACCAGAGCAATAAATGCCAGATGCCAATATAGGTTAAAGATGAAGACTAAATATGCCAACGTAATTTCAAGCTTAGTGCATTATTTCTTTTCTTAGGGGAGCAGGTCAAAAGGCCCTTTCCACTCTAAGAATGGCATTGAAGTGCATTACCTAGACATTCCTGCAGAAAGACCATCTCACACTGCTGTCTCTACTAAGTAAACAATAGGACTCAATTCACATTAACAGCAACAGAAGCCACACACAGTATATACAACACAGGGATGTTTCAAAGACATATTAAAGACTTTGGATATGTCTTATGAGCAGCTCTAAGAGATTCCTAAACCAGACACCATTTCAAGCAATAGCAATATAATCCTAGGATACAACCTGTGCTACTGACACTGCAGCCCTTGTCAAAACCTTGATATCTCAGTAAAGTGAAGGAACTAGGTTTAATGCTATATTTGCCCATAGCTTCTTCACAAAAACGAGCATCAGTTCTAAAAAGAAACTCTGCTTCAGGGACAAGCTGAAGAAGTGCTTTAAGAAGCAAGGCAACAAATAAAAACGGGATGTTACATGGGGATGCAGCTTGTTATCTTAGCTATCAGCACTTTATCAACAACTCACGCTCCTGAAGTGATGAATGTGAATGCAATTAACACTCTCCCCCCTTCCTCACGTGCAGCATCTCTGCCTTTTTCTAGTATCACAGAGATATTTTTAAGCTCTGGATATGCAGCATATGTACTATCACTTACCCTACTGATCCTTGCTTTATCATAAATGGTCTGCATGATAAACAACTTTATAACATGAAATTAGGAAGACACTGCACAGGTCTGAACTACCATCTTTGATGGAGTTACCAGCCGAAAGTTTCAGAGGGGGTACCAGCACTCTTTTCTGTGTCACCTGTCACTGTGCAGGATATTTAATCCCATTATCTATAAGAAATTAAAACTTCATCACCTAATTAGATCATGAACTTTCAATGTACAGGGCAGGGATTATTTACCTCTCAGTTTTGATGTGCAATCATACCTCTTTACTTCTTTTTGGTTTGCAGTTACACTCTTTACTTCTTTTATTCTCTTTCATAGGTTAAAAACTAACAATAGATTCAGTGATATTCAAAATGTAAGAGAACTCTGTATTGACTGGAACACACAGATCGCAAAATGACAGTGACCACAAAGGAGGTGAGCATCAATACAAACCATTTGGAACTTTCAGACTGTTGAACTCCAGGAAGTACTGGAAAAAAATATTAGATTCTTCACATCCATTAGCTATTTCTTTTATGTTTATGTTGTACTCATATTTGCTGTGTCCTGCAACTCTGCTTTGCTATGGGCTGACATACACTCTTAATTTCCTCGTATTTGCTGGCTCACCCCATAAAAGTATTCAAATATTTAATAGGCCAGATAATAGGAATTACACTGTCATCTCACTCACAAAAGGCCAAAATATCACCCATCTGCAGAAACAAGAGGATGGCCTTGCTTTTCGTATTTCTAATCCATACTTCATATTGGAACAGAACATCTCAACTGAATCAGCTAGATGAGAAGGTTCTAGTGGAGTTCAGGCAAGTTAGCCGCCAGTTAAAAGCAGCAGATAATAATTCTTTTTAAATTCTAGTGTGGTTTGGGTGTGGCACAGCTCTAAGCTGAAAACGGCTCTGAAACACACTGAGTTTAAGAATAAAAGAGCAGCTGAGCACAGATTTTGTGGCTGAGGGAAGTGTTCTATTGGCTAAAAGTGAAACAGAGCTGCACAGGAGTGAATTCACACTTAAGATAATTAGCTCTATGGAGAGCACAAGCATTAGTGACTGCACAAGCAAAAACGTGATATATTTGTAAATAGAAGCACCTAATATCATAGCTAGCACTGCCAGTATGCCTCAGATCTGATCACCAATATTACATATTCTTTAGGCCTGTAGAAACTATGAACAAAAACTAAAAAGAAACAAAGGACAGACTAACTTCACTATGAAGCATGTTAGCTTGCAATCAGATGCTCAAATTTAGCATCTTGGACCTACTATGGACAAGAAACTGGAAGACAGGAACACAATAAGCTTAATAAGCCCTTCATACGTTATCAATCAGAATTCTTGACTATCCCAGTCTTGGCAAATTCACAGCATTTCTACCCTTTAGGTAAAAATACCCAAGTTAATAGAAAGCAAAAATCAAAACTACCTTTAGTTTTTATGTTGTTTGAACAGTTTGGAAACGTATTTAATTGCAACTACTTGATTGAGAGATAGCTTGCTCAAAGTTATGCAAATCAGACCTATTAAGTACTGATTCATTATCAAGTACAGATATTTTTCTTTCCCCCTTTGTTGCAGCGCTTAATCTTGAGTTGACACTACTCTGTACTCATCTCCCTATCACAATCTGCTGCAGCAACCAAGTGATAAGTCTACATGTTTACCTTTAAGAACACCAGTTGCTCATGCTGTCAGTGTTCAGGCTTTATTACTAATTCAGAGGCACTGAACTGAGTCCTGGGAGGCAGAAGAGTGCATTATGTGAGAATAATTAGGTGCAAGAACAGCAGTATTTTTGTGATTGAAAAGTCACCTGCAAAGTTACCATATACCAGCCATTTGAGTCAGCTGCAACCATAAAAGAAAACCTGATATGATGGCATCCAATTGGACTGTAGATTTTGTGTGCTATAAACCATGAGCTATGAATCTGAGTGATTTTCAGATTTTGCCTATATCCCACACATGGCCTGCAGAGTAGAAATCCTGAAGCACATTATTTTTCAATCTACATTTCTCTCTGCAAGGAAGTTAGTACTCCAAGACCTTTTATGAGCTGTCTAAAAGCTTTTTTGTTGTTGGCATGGTACTTTTGTTTGATTGGTTTTTTGCTTATGCATACTTAAAACCAAGAATTCTTATTTGTATCCTGTTTGCCCTTTTTGAATGGAGTCAGCTTAGAGGTTGACCTCAACACTGGAGGGGTGAAATAAATAGACAAAGGCCTGACTACAAAGGGGTGTTGAGAAATGAACTGTGGCTTCAGAAAAACAAAGTAATGCAAATAAATGAACAGGCCAATTGCACTAGAGAAGAAAAAGGCATAGGTACATACATACAGGAGGATAATACTCCAACAGAAGGTTTTTTTTACATTTTACGTATGACTTGTGCAATACAGAAACATACAGTAGGAACTATTTCCTCAAGTTCAAAACAAAGGTAACATACATATTTTTTAAGTCTTCCTACTTCTTGAAATATATCAATTAAATCAGAGAGCAAGAATAAACACAGATAAAAGAATTTCTCAGTTTCAAATGCACTGGTCCAATAAGTCTGGGAGAGAGTTCAGCCCATAGAAGCTCCTCCTACTTCACCTTCTACTTATTAAGGAATAAATCAGTTACGGCACTGTTTTGCTTACCCTGCTACCCAGAACATCTTACCTTTTTCAGCAGGTTTTGCATTCAGCAAACAATATGAGAAAAAAAATCATGGAAAGATAAATCTACACAAAGAAGAAATTAACAGCTCTTGTCTAAACTCCAATAAGTTTATGATATTATTATGAACTACTGTTACAATTGGAAAGATTAGAGCAGTAGAAATGTGATATAAGAATGAAGCAAAAGGACAAATAGGGAAAGAATGCTCACCCTAAGATCAAGGCTTGCAGGGAAAAACTCCACAAAGGAGGAATCTCCAACCAGAAGTCTTCCCCTCTCCGAGTCAGCCCTTAAATGGGGTCTAAGAGAGATGCAGCCAGGCTCCACCCCTTCCAGTCATACAGCTGAATTGCCTTCACCTGTGCTCCCAGGGCTGAGCTGCTCCTTTCCCCAGGTGATCAATCAGTGATTCAGGCCGTGACTCAACAGCTTCCATATAACTACAGTTAAATTTTAAAGACCATCCCATGTTTAACAATGAGACCCAAAGACAAGAAATGGTAGGAATAGAAGCAATAGAACTGAAGACCTTGAACTGAAAGTGGAATCCTTAAATTGGTAGCATATGAATATAGCATTCTGTAAAATATCCAACAGTAGATATGTTCTACTGCATTAAAAAAAAAAGAAAAAAAAAGACAAGTGTCCTCATAAGGTACATAGGGGTAGTGTGAAATCAGGATCAGTGTCCTGATTCTTGTCATTGCAGAGATAAAGCTGGATATTGCTCCAAGTTTCCAATGAATAAGACTAACAGAAAGAAAAACTTGGAGAGGATATTTGTAACTGTACATACAGTTTCTCTAGAAGTGTGTGAACTGGAAGAATGGATTTATCAGAAGATTCATAGGAAGTAGCAAAGTGGAGCAAAGTGGAGTAGCCAGTGGAGTGACATAGACATAAGGTCAGCGATTCACAAGATATAGTCTACCTTCACTGCAAGTTTAACTCTTCCCAGAGAATAAAAGAAATGAAGGAAGAAAGCTCCAGTGAATGCTGTTCCTATTTGCTATAGCATTTATTACCACTGCACTCCTTCCCTTACCTAAAAATTTATTCCACCCTCATTTTACATTTGACAACCGAGACATGTAGCTAAGTGTGTCAGCTATGAAAATAATGCCTCCTATTTATTCCCATGGAAACAACAAAGAGCACAGTAATACTATTTGACAAAGCAAATTCTCAGCTACAAAATACTCTTTTCCAACATAGTCAGTATCATCAGCTATGTATTTTCATCAGCAATGAACAAGATCATGCATGCCATGCTCATTAAAATCTGCATGCTCAGTCAGAATTTGGGTTGTCTCTCACGCTGTTGTCACCATTGCTGAAATACACCTCCCACCACCTCACTCTGCTAATATCCGCTGATTGGTTTCCATAAACATTCAGCAAGCATCAATGAATGTCAGTGGATGCTATTTTTCTACATGGAGGAATTCAGTTCCACACCTGCGCTTCATATGCGCTTCCATATCAGACCCCATTCCATCAGACTGCCCTTCTGCTGCCATCTGTCAGGTGGCAACAACACGTAACAGTATGTTGGTGGCAAGGTTTAGCCTCTACTGCCATACCACCAGCATTCACCTCTAATGTTGCAGGCCATCATACTCAGATCTATTACTTTTGGAGCAGGCCTTGTATGTGAATCCATCAAGGGGATGAGCTGAGTTGGGAACCAGGTTTTGTGAACCTAACATGCAAATGAAGGCTCCCAGATGCTATCAGCATTTCATCTCATTTGGCTTTCCTTCTTTTCTGACAATAAGGGATTCTGCCAAAAGAAATAATTCAATTATTATAGCCATGCCCACAACAAAGTTCTGTTCTCAAGGTAAAAGATGGTTAGAAATTATTGGATTACCTTTGGCATCTGTTACTATGTTGAAAAAAAAAAAAAAAAATTTAACCTCTCTCTTCCATGTATCATAATAAAAACCCATGATACTACACCATATATTATCTACAAGTTGGTAATCCAGTTGCTAAAATTAAGAAAAAAAAAAAAATCCTGAGGAGCTTCTGATAAAATCGGCAAAATTTTTCAGCTGTTCTCTGTTTGGAAATAATTTTGTCTCTCTGCTGGCACCAGGAGGTGTAGTTTTTTCATTTTATTACTTCAGTAGCTCGTATGGAACCCGTATAATTACATTTCTTCTCCTCCTAGTTCTTATTGTCCCCACCTGAAACCACATTCCTATGACATAAACACCTCTGAAGAAGCCATCTGTGATTCCATGAGCTGATTATGACTTCAGTCAGGAAAGAAGCAGCAGGAGTAGATGAATTCTCAAATATTGAATCCCATTATCTTGCAAAACATTTGGCAATTAAAAAAAAAAAAAGGTAAATAAAGGAGAAATAGGAGTTAGCAGAAGGGCAGCTAGACAATGTGCTTTTTAAGTTCTACCAGCAGGAGTTAGCAACTCTGTCAGAAAAGTCACAGTTCTGTGATGAACTCAGACTATTCCTAGGCAAATAAACAAATAAATAACTCATTTTGACAAGGCACCTACTGCTCGGAGTAATACACTTGGGAATGCAATGGATCCTTTTCTGCTGAAAGATCGTGTGTCCTCTTGCTAGGAATATATATTTTTTAATTCTGCTAAAGCTTTTCTTGGTATATTCACACTTAAGTTCCACTCAGCCACTAAAAAGCACAGAAACATCAGTGCTGTAATAAATTCCAAAACATCTAAGAAATCTTCAGTCTAGAAAATTACTTTACCTAAACCCACTGGAAAGGATGTTGTGTAGTTAGGAAACAGGCTAAAAAAAACCAACTCTTTTCCCATTGTGTGTTTGTGGGTGAATGAAAACAAACTAAGCAACTAGGTCAGGGAGGAACTGCTGCAGAAAGAGGATGATCTACAAAGTAACTGTTGTCACCATCAGAAATTTACTCATTTGCATCTTCAGCCAGCAATTTCACTGAGCCTACAAAATCCAGAGCTTTGGGGCCCACAAAAGTCATCTCTTCCCTGCTTGTGCAGGCTGGAATCAATCAGGTAACAGTTACTCCATCCATTATGGTTGTTCCATCCTTTGAACACCTCAGCCAGCCTACAGCTGAAAGGATTGAGGCAGTGAAGAGGATGAGGAGGAAGGTGAAACATGAAACAAATTGTGTGTGCCATCTATCACATGAACAGAACAAATTTCTGTTGTGTACAAAAACTTGTACGTATCTAAAGCCAGCACATCTCTCTTCCCTATTACTGCTTACCAAGAGCAATATAAGGAATATGAGTCACAGTTGCTGTAAACTACTCTGGTTTTAGATGCAAAACCTGCGAACTGGCTCTGTCCAGATGAGCATAATGCCTTCCTAAGACTTGATCCAGTCTACTGACTGCTAAAGGAAGAAACCCAAGGTCCTGCAGCTTCCTTAAAAACCTAAAACAAAAGTCTAACTCGGTGCATTTTAAATACAACAGCTGAGGAGTTAAGTATGTAGGGTTTCTGAAATAATGAATACTAACTTGCAGTGCTGTGAAGCTAGGACAGCACAGTCCCCAGGCTGGTAGAATACAAACAAACCAGTAGAGCTAAGGCTATGAGTATGCATTAGCTCACTCCACCCCGGCAATGTTAACTGCTGGAAGCTTCTGGCTCATGATAGCTACAAAACAACAGAATGCATCAAAGGTAAATACGGTCTCTCATAATGAGGCTGTTTTACTTAGCCCTTACCCATCCTTCCTCCACAATTAAAGTACATTACCAGCCAATGAAGAAAAGCAACTTTGCAACGCAAGTACAATGCTACCCATTCAAAACACAGAAGTTAAAGCACAGAAAATAGGAATAACTGAGTAGATGTACTGCTGATGGCACAGGGGTATTAAATGCACTTCTTGATAATTTGAACACAAAGACTAGAGAGAAGACTCTTTTGTGTTTGTGTCCCATGGTACTGGGGTGGATGTGAAAAAACCCTTACCAATCTAAGCAAATGTGGCTCAGTGTCAAAGCAGTTATCAAAAAAAGAGCTCTGTTTCCTTGGTCAATATAATTTTAAATGTAAAGACCTAGTCCTATCATATTTGGCTCCGATTTCCACAATTTCAAAGCAGGCAATAAGCCTCTCTCTGTATCTCTGCAAGGCAGCAAAGTAGTCTTTCTATCAGTTATAACAAATAGAGGAATAATTGATAGTGGGAATGTTCTTTGTGCAATGCCAGACTATTCTAGAGCAGAGCAAAAATAGGTCAGCACAAGCCAGCCTGTGCATGCTGTTCTACTCCAAGTCAGAAGAGACTAACCAGGACAGTTCATCACCTCAGTAGAAGGGGTAGTCATTTCTGACTGCAAGGCAGCAATTTTTTAAGCTGTGAAGCAGTTGGCAGCTGCTCATATAAATAGCATCCATAAGACCAGGCCAAGGCCACATGGGAAGTCTGATGAGGGTATTTGGGTCTGCAGCAGGACTCACTGGTTCGAAACAGATGGCAACATCTCTTTTCTGACACTGAGCAAAGCCAATGCTTCCTGAACTGCAAAATGCATTGTCCAAGCCCCCTTCTTGGCTTGGCTTTCAAGTGTTAAAGCAGCTGCGAGAGCAGTCTATAAGCTATTTGATAGATGTAAAGTGCATCCTTATTGGTGTCTTCTATTTGTGTTGAGTACAGATAACATTTCTGTTATAGCAGAAATGAAAGAATAGGATGTCATCATAATTTCCATCAGAGTAAAAGTTTGTTGGCTACATTGGAGAGAGAGATTAACCAACAGAAGAGCTACAGATAAATATTTCCCAAACTGAACATAATGCCATGAAAGTACACAAAGAATATTGTGCTCTGAGAAAGACCAAGAAGAATAAACTTCACCAAGGCCATTACAGCCATTGCAATAACTTCCTGATATTTGGGGCAAACAGCTTAGCTACTCTGTCACAGAGTAAGACTAGTTTCACTCTCACAAAATTTAAGTAATCAGACTTGTCTAACTGACAGGACTTTGAGATAAAAAGAAAAAAAAAAGTTTAGCTCCATGCTCCACTTGAAGAAACAAAAAGGTTGCTTTGGTTCACCATAACAACCTTCAGACCTCAGACTTGATCTTCCATCAGTGCTTTTTATATTAGTTTATCATGTTTTGGCATATGGATCGTCTTTAATTTTAATAAGCCCCCTTCCAAGACCCCTTTTCCCTCATTAATTTAGACCTGAAAAATAAATGGGATCCAGAGACTTGCATTGCTCTTAAGATCTGGATGAAGCAGTGGTTCCTAAGAAAAGAGCAAGATGTATAGGATCCATAGTTTCCTAAACAGCAGCAAATTCCAACGGTTGAAGTCACTGATGCTTTGCGAGCATAGGAAGAGAGGGCAATTACAGCTTTGTCATGGACAAAGGTATACAATCCATGCAAAAATCATCAGCTTGCATCTGCAGTTTGAAACTAACTTGTAGGTGGTGCTATAATCCAGAGAACACCAATGGAAAAATAAACAGTTTACTCTGTAGAGGGATGCAACTTCCAAGGATGGATTTTCTGAGGCAATAATGTATTCTCTCTAATTGTGCCTCTTCCACTGCACAGGTTCTAAAAGCCAGGAGACACCAAGATAATAAAACTTTTCAGTGTAACACTAGCACAAAAATAATTGTATACACTTGCTTATGGCAAAGGATGATAAATAGCCCAGTAAAGCATTTCATTGTTGAAGAATATTACACACATTCCAACTAAGGAAAAAAAAAATACTATGGAGATTAAAATTCTTAAAGAAACAGATCTTGCAAGAAGGAATCTTAATGAGCTACCTCACTTCAGGCAGCCTTTATATCCATGATTAATTTGATGTTTCCTCTCACATTTATTTTAGGAAGGGGAAAACGTCTGTAACTAGCTTTCTAAATGGTGAACATCAAAGATTTAAAGTGATACCATTTCAGATCCCAGTTTTCTAACACTGTGTGTATATATATACACGCAGATGAGCACTTAACAGGAGGTTTTAAAGCGAAGACAGATGTTTTTAAAAAAATCTTGAACAATTCAGTATCTTGATTTTTGAATGAACAACTTTTAACACCCTCATCCGGAGCTGATTTCTGAAGGTTAGTGCTTCCTTCCCTGAGTTACGGATCCTGACAAGTCAAACCGAAACACTGAGTGAGGTACAACTTTGAGAAACTCCAAGTAAAATCCTAATAAAAGCAATAGTCCTGGTGTCAGAGCTTCTTCTCTGTACTGTCCTATGCTACATGGAGCTTGTAAAGCAATAGGTAGCAAACAAAAATATCACTCTCAGCTGTGTTTCACGTGCCTTTACAAAGACATCAGCTCTTACAATGGAAAAAAATGAAGCAGCTCTGAGAAAGTGGCAGGCAAGTGGAGAATGTATTAAATTTACTGTGAAGAACCAAATCTCTTGTGATAAAAGCATCAGGTTAGTTAAAAATAAAGCATGCATCACAAGCTCACTCTTGTGTCTTAAGTTAGACACACTATTGCACTATCTGCAGATTCTGGTGCTCAGGTCTCCAATGTGCACTGCAGCAGACGAACACAGTGACTTAAATGCATTGCTTCATGTATCCCAGTGCTCCTACCATTGCATCTACTAGTTAAATGAGGCAGCCCCAGCAGTTGCAAAAGCCTGGAGTAGGTGGAGGAGGAAGGATACAATCACTGACATCTGTACAATAGGGCTGTTTCCAACACTGCTGCGATAAGCTAAGCTGAACAGCAAGAGCCACACATCGAAGTCAGGGAGAAAGAGAGCCTGGCAAACTCCTGTACTGAATTATGTTCCACAATAAAGCTACTTGGCTCTTCAAATCTCTTCCCCCTACTTCAGTCTTGCATGCTAGAACTACTCTTTTGGCCTTTTATTCAAGTATTTGAAGAAGATTCTGACAGAACCAAATACTGACGCCTTCTTGCCTCTCAGACTTGCTGTGGGGCTCAGCACTCTTATCCACTCTAGGCTCCAGTGTACTAGGATGGAAACTGAAACTCAAAATCTGCCCTGAGAATTTAAACATATCTCAAGTCAGTATATCCGTTCTCTCATCAAACAGTGATCTATTTGGAAAAGTACTCAGTGCCTTCATATAACCTGAACACGTATGGCTTCATTCAAGTGGCATTTCTTACTGCTCCTCGTTCACCTCCACTGCCCTTTTACACCACTCCTTTTACTAGTTCATAGCACTGGTGCAATCCAATCACAGGGCATGTCTTAAAGAGAAGCAGCATTACTCCTCCAGAGCTCTGGAGACGATGTTATTAGAGGTCTGATTCCCATAGCAAGTACATTGTAACCTTAATAAACCACGTATTTGCATCAGGGGATTATGTCCACGAGTGCAGGGGAATGGACTCAATTAATAGTCTCTTTCTATCCCCAACTGCTGCGATCCGTAGAACAATTCTGCATTACAAAAAACATAGCTCCAAAATGATGTATTGATGCTTTTTTTGTCTTTTAAAGCAAGTCACTTATTTTATGGCCACAACAGATGCACTTTTCTCACTAAGATTTAAGGACAAGCTGGCTATATTTCTCTTTATTTTTGCCAGAAGCTTTGTATTTTGTGCTCAATGCCTCAGGACAGGGCTGATCTAATTCTACAAACTATGGTTGATCTGTTTTGTTTTTGCTGAGCAATAGGACACAAAAATAATCTCTGTGATCCTGACTGCAGCGATTGGGCAGGATTAGAGAGTCAAAGGTCTGACGTACACAAGCATGTACCTTTATCATTAATTCTGTGTGCCTCCATTATCAGATGGTAATTCACGTAATCTCCCCTTTGAGCTTTACATAAACAATTCCTTGTATCTTTTTTCTAGGAGTAACTAATGCAAAGTTATCCCCTCCGCATGAACGGAAATATACTGAGAGTTATTACTGGAAAATAAAGAAGCTCCTTTATTTTTGCTGTAGGGTGCCTGATCTAAAGAGCTTCTCAGGACTCCTCCAGTAGCAGCCAGCACTAGCTGGCACCATTCTGGCTGCCTCAGACAAGCTGCCAGCAGCTGACTAAGCTGAAGACTCACTGCTTTCACACCTGCAGGGAGGTTCTCACTTTCTACAGCGAGTTAAGGGCATACTGGAAGACTTAGGCAGGATGGTCTGTACTACTAACACACCTCTGCGGCCTCTGAGGTAGATAAACAGCACATTTCAAAATACACTGCACTCAAATTATTTGACCAGTACACATTTTGGAGCCCTTCTCTCACAAATTCAATACCATCCATGTCCTCGGTGAAAAGCTGTACTGTAAATATGTACACTGCTGTGAAGTTAGGTAGCCCTATGCACAAGTGGAATTTTGATCCTCAGCCATAGTTGCCTGTGGTGCATGTGTACTGTCAAAATGAGTCAGTTCTCTTTGTCTTTTTGCTCTTCATAAGTGTCTCAACGTAGGAAAGTGAGACTTCACTCATCCTGACTTACACAAGTCCTGAAGAAACTTTTCTGGCATAGAAAATTCAAATAGAGTAACAATTGTGGAGCATATACAGAAGTACCTCTATAACAGGCAAATAGCTCAGTTAGTTCAAGTTCAGAAGACATGGAAAAAGAAGCTAAGAAACATTAAAATCTCAGAATTTCTTCAGACCTTTCTCAAAATACAAACAATAAAAATGGATGCTTTGCTTTAAAAATAACATGAGAAGGCGCACAACATACTTCCATTGGTATATCTATCTGAACTGGGGAGGAGTTATCAGCACTGCAGTAACAATACATAAAGGATGGATAGTAACACCTACACTGCTATCAGCATTTGAACCTGAAGTGATGAGCATAGCAGCTGCTCAGCACTGAACACTGCAACAGAAACCTAATCTCAAATTAATTTTCAGAAATACACCTAGTGTATAATGCAAACTGTCATCTGACTGGGCTTCTGATGGTTTTTGGATTCTCTCTACTAGGCTTGGACTTAAGGTAGGTATGTATCAAACTAAGAGAGAGCCAAATTAGACTTTACTTGACTCATTGCAGGCAAACACTAGCCTATGCAAAAATCATCTTCCTAGGTAACCAAATGACGAGGTTGTGCTGGATATAACAGTGTTATACAGTCTTTAGATGAAAGGTAGCTGAGAAGGAGACAACATCCAGGAAAGGCTATTGGGTACTAAGACCCTTCAGCAAGCTCCAAATCTATTTCCCTAAAACACTGGGAGTGAATTTTGAACCCCTGAAGACACTACAGTTACACTTCCCTTAACCATCAGTTAGGAAATCCTCTGGATTCTTTTCTGTGTGTGTGTCAGTCTTTCTTTTTTCCATCTTCTCTGTTATTTTCAGGTTTCTCTGCCTGCTCCCAAGTGAAGTCTGTTCCCTGAATATTTTTTCTTCCTTGGTAGTGGATACACTGATCTGCTGCTACAGGATTGCTTTAGGAGCTTTCTGTCAAAAGGTCACTCAGAACAGTTGTACTATCAGAACCTTGCTCAAAACTAGAACAGGGTGAATGCACAGTTTCCCTTAATTTATTTATTTAGGAGACATTTTTCCAAAATGGCTGGAGGATTTAACCACACAAATCCCTTTGACTCTCAATGGGATTTGTTCTCCAAAATTCTCTAGATGCTTTCGACATTTTAAAATCCCAGCCCTACAATAACTCTGCTTTGTTTTCTACTGTGTTTTTGTTTCACAACTGTTCTACTGAACTGGCTTACAGGCAAGCATATTTGCTCATCAGCACATTTTAAGGAACCCTGGAGAACATGCATAAAATTCACTGTATTCTGTAAGATAACGATAAGCACTCACAACAGAATGTATGTGCATATTCCACTGCTCCAGATCATAACGTAAGTACATTACAATTCAGGAAACTGACTCTGGAGAATTAGCATAAATCAAAATTGAGTGGGAGAAATGGATACATGCAAGGAGCACAATAACGCTATCTGATAGAGTAAATTAGCAGGTACAAAACTGATAATTTTGTGGCAATCTTGAAACCTGTCCTCAAAATCCTTTATCACATCTGAAAGCACAGAACAGAAAGTATATTATTTGCTGCTCACAGAACTGTGTTTAGCCAATTAATTAAAATATTAGTGTATTTGCCATTACTTGAGGTAGTACTGTGCTGCACTCTGCGCCCTGGTTTCAGCCCAGATAGGGTTAACAGCATGGCAACATTTGGTTGTTGCTGAGTGATGGCTGCTTGCCCAGGGCCCAGCCAGGCCATTCGGCAGAGAAGAGCTGCCACCATGATGATGCGTGGCAGGGAATGGGCCACAATATGAGCTGTGCCAGGCTGCATGCAGCCCATCCATTGGACGTGCCTGCTTTCAAGTCACCCATTAGAAAAAACATTGAATAAATTGTCCAAATTATTAACTTAACTCATCAAGGTTAAAACAAACAGCAACAACAACAACAAAAAAACCATGTCATAGAAAATATACCCACTGACACAATGGCCACTTGAGCCTAGGAGATCGTGACTCAGCAAGCTATGCAGCTATTGCAAACAACTCCCACTGACCCTCTCCCACAATTTTTTAGTCAACAGAAAAAAAAAAAGAAGCAATCTTGAAAGCAAGCAAGTTTTAAAATATATCTTCTTCAAGAGAACACTTTTAAGGAGTTTTTTTCTTCAAGAACCCTTACGCTCTACGCCAGTTAAACTTGAACACAGTGTAGGCAAAGAAGGCAAAGATAACAAAAGTTTTGGGTAAAAAAAGAATTCCAGTATGTCAGCCTAGGGATCCTACGGTTCTGAAGGAAAACACCTTCAATACACAGTAAATACCTACATCATTGCCTACCTCTTGGAGTGATTGAACAGGTGATCAGACTATAACTTTCTCTTAAAGTTTAAATTTAAACTTGCCATAACCTATACAGGGCTAATCCAGCACCTCTAAGCAGTCCGGTAATAAATTCGTCTGGCTGTGTCAAAGATAATACAGAGCCTGAAATGGCTTCAACAACTTGTGCTGGTAGCTTCATAAAGGTACATTTGATTTTTTCTTTAGCATCACAATCTGTACTTTGCCTCTTACAGCTTGAAGCTTTTTCTTTTTTTTTTTTAATCTTGCTGCTAATTACTGGTGTAGATTTGACATTCAACAATTTTCTGATCTCTTAAGTTAAAACAAAACCATGGAAATCAGTAACAACGCATCTAATTAAACTGTCAGCAACTATAGCCAATAAGTAGAGGACTGAAATGGAACACTGACCTCCCCCTGGTCAGCTAACCACTACCAAAGAGAAAATAGATCAATTTCAAGGTTATTAAAAGACAAGGGAAACACATCGGATACTGATGTGAGTGAAAACAAGCTTAGAGAATTATAATTGTTAATACAGTCTGTTACTGTGACATTCAGCTGTTACTTGCACTACAAAGAAGTCCATTTCTGCTTCAAAATGCACTGTGATACCTTCTTTAAAATATATTCTTGTGAAGAGACATTTTGTGAAGTAGAATTCTTGAAAATAACCACAATAAAGAAGCAATTGCTGTGAATTAATTTTACTTGATTCACTTGGTAGCCATTATGATTACAAAACCAGCTCAGCTTGCCACTGTATTCTCTATTGATCCACTTTCATCTTGTAAGAAAAGTAAAGAAAAGAGAAGTATTTAAAGGTACCTTATTATCTTCCTGACTACTGATAGGAGCAGCAGCAGACTGTGGTTCTCACTATATGGTAGTTCCAGTAATTAGCATGTCAATAAAAGGAACAAAATGTAACAGAACTTGGAGAGCCACTTATTCCATAGAAATAACGATATGGGAGCTATAGACAGTTCCACCATTAGAAGTTCAAAAAAGACTAAATTAGAGTATTTTCAGAATTCAGCCTACTGGTTAACTTACCCTAAAATAGTCCAAGTAACGCCAATGGGCCCTGATATCAGGGCTGACACTCAAGATTTGAACTTCAGCATTACAGACTAGCCTGATTTAAATGCCACTATCACTCTCAATACAGTTATGGAAATTGTATTTGTGCCACAGCTTTACATATTACGAACGACAAAAAAATAAAAAAAAAAAAAAAAGAAAAAGAAAAGAAAAAGAAAAAGGCACATAATGATCCTGCCTTCCAAAAAGTTTGCAAACTTGATTGCGTTTCTGAAATTTTCCCATAGTACATAGTCACAAGTTCTAAGCTTGTGTGTTCTGAAGATATCAAGGCTGTAAAATAAACTTCTTATTACAGTTTCAGAAAGAATGAGATGGAAAAAATAAATCCTATGGTGAATATCTGACAGAGACAGGTATAATGAAGCCAATATAGAGTGGCCCAAGGATTGAAGCTGACCAGAGAATAAATAGCAGTCGAAGGGTTCACATTTTCCCTGCCTGTTGTCTATGTGATAATAAATCTTTCTTGAAAGAGAAATTGCACCTACTCGTTTTCCAAAAAGAAGAATTGGTCACTGAAAGTAGTAGAAGGTCAACATCAATTTATCTACATAAGTGGCTGGTATTAGAATGACACATTTTATCAGCCTGTGCTCTTAATGATGCAGCATGATAGATATGGTTATTTCGATAGGTGCTATTCCTTTTTGGCTTTATGCCAAGAAGCAGCCTTTGTCAAAACACACAAAAGACTACAACAAAGTTGCTCAGAGACGTTTAAAAACAAACACACACAAATTTCATTATCCACTGAGCAAGGAAAACATTATCTCAAGAAAACCACCAATCAACCAATCCTCATTTCAAAAATGGCCACACACTATTTAAGTCCAAAACACTGGGTAGGAATTAGATTTCAATGTTGACTTTTCAACTGTTTTCTGATGCTATGGCTATACCTAGCAATAAAATATCCTGTGCCAAAAGACATACTGCATTCCAGAAAACTGCTTAGAGTTTCCCATTTGTTTATTTTTCCAAGACTCTTGCATTTTTTTACCTCCCTTTTCATATGAGAAACAGGATTTATAACAGATCCAGGGCTTGATTACACAGGATGTTAGTACAAAGTGAGCTGGGTTTTGAAATTATTACTCATTAGCTACTTCAAAATCTAAGCCTCAATGCGGGTAGAAATTTTAGCTGCTAAGCTCCAGTCAGTCTTTGCTGAACCCACATAAACTCAATTTTTTTCATATTTTGAAATTCATTCAGAATTGGGTACAGAGTAAAAGAGTTTTCCCGATATGAAGCATCATTGCTATTACGCATTAAGTCTCTGATTCAAAATTCAATTACTATTAAAAAAAAATCATTCCTTCACGATTTTCCTCTGGGAGTATACTGTGCAGGGTAATAATGCTTATTAACCTTTTTACAACTTTATTCCTTAGAATCATAGAATCGCTCAGGTTGGAGAAGACCTTCAAGATCAACAAATCCAACTGCAACCTAACCATACTATCCTAACTAACAACCCTCCACTAAATCATGTCAGATGATTTCATGCATGTGCAAATTGCCATTATTTAACATTTAAAACAGTGTATTTCCTTATTTTTAATCTGGCTTTTTACTTCCGAGACCCTGCAGAGAGCAATAGGAAATACAAATACTGACTACTTCCAAGGGCTACCCCTCTGAAACTGTTACGGAAGTAGAACTAGAAAGAAGTGAGTGAAATCCAGCATAGACATCCACTTCTTATCACACCTGCTGAATACATAAAGAATCATCATTTTTTCTAATGTTAAAAGAACTGGATAAGAGTGTTACAGCATAAAATAATCCATCCTTTTCTTCTCCTTCTCAGAAATCAATCAACTTTTGGTCACTACTCCTCTTGCTGTTTTTTTTTTTAAACTCAGCTGTGGCAGGGCCTGTGATCATTTCTTCTAGCTTTGCTACAAATGTAGATCTTTTCCATGAGATTGTTACAGTTCTACTATACTAACTTTTTCTAACATAGTACTTTTCATATGTCTTCTGTGAGTCCCACTAGTATTTTGTGCAGTAACACACACAAAAAAATATCCTCTCTAAATCTGATCATTTCTCTTTCACTTCTCAGTTTATTCTCCTGTTGCAGCGCTCTCACTGACTTAGGAGTGTTTCAAAGGTGCTTTTTTCACTCATTATGAGGTTTTTTTTTTTTTTTTTTTTTTTTTTTTTTTTTTTTTTAATTGGAAAAACAGCCATGTGAAACAGACACATTTACTGGAGGAAAAAAAATAACTAAAATTTCCAAAGTCTCTGAGATTGACAGTGAAAACATAACAGTTGTTAGCATGGCTGATGTAAAGGTGCTTTGCGTTCCCAAATGAAGTAGCTCAGAACATATTACTGTCCTCTTAAAAACAACCAGAAAAAGTGGAATCTCCCTTTTATTGTCATAATTCCCATGACATTCACAGAAATTCCATCTTTGAAACAATTCAGCTCGCTGCAATTAGTAGGTTCACATGGTATTAGAGAGGACTCGAGCAGACCAATAGCACAGCAGCATTTCCTCAAGCTCATTTGTACTTCATTTCCTCAAGCAAAAACCATTACTATCAGGAAGCTCGGTAAAACAAGCTCCACCATTTCTCAGTCCATTGTATGGCAGCAAATTTTCATTTCATTCTTCACTTATATGTGTTAATGCAAAGAAGAAAAGCAAATCATTACAAGGTTGGTCTCCATCCTTAAGAGTAGTAATAACACATCTGTACCTGAGAAGAGATCCCCATGAATACACACCTGCTTCAAGATAAGGGTCTGAGGAAGAGACAAGAAGGCCTGGACAAATTCTAGCTGGTACGTTTCCATTCTGGAAAAGCATCTTTCCTTTGTCTTAAGAATGGATAATTTGTGCTTGTGAAAACCTGAAAACCACCAAGGGACACTAAAAGACAAGGGTTGGTCCTTCTGATCTCTTCCATGACTTCCTTTGCCATTCCTTGGCATAAACAAAGCACATCAAGCTTTCACAGTCTCATCCTATCTACTACCTAGGTTTCAAAAACAGTTGAAAGCCGCAACTATTAACCTTGTGATAATTTCTATTCAAGAGTGTGTGGAAACGTGCAGCATAATGGGAGGAGGTGTCTTTCCAGTTGATCCACAATGGAGTAATCAAGGTAGAAAGCAGTATGTGTCTTCTTTTTGGAGGCAGAAGAGCATCAAACAGGATTAATTTCAAAGCTGAATATTCAAGTTACCATGCTGTCTCCCAAGTTAGGCAGAAACAGCCATAGGGAGGACATTATGGGGTTCCCTGCCAGCCAGTTCTGCTTCATGCTCCTTTGTCAATTAGTCTAGCAACATCTACTTCAAGCAAACAGCTCACCAATAAGCTTGTTTATTAAGCATTGTTTCCATATCTTGTTTTCCCTATTAAAGCAACTGCATCTTTTTATGCTGAGGAGATTGCAATTCAAAAACATAAGGTAAAAGGCAAGAGAGGGAGAGAAATATAAAAATGCATCTGTATCATCTCCATTCTTGTTTGAACAGATCTCAATAGTAAGCATGTGTGTGACTTCCCAAGGAGCAGGGCTGCACAGGGAAGGCAAAAAGCCTGGCATGGCAGTGAAGAACCATCCAGCACTGCAGACACATTGCACAAGCACCTACCTGTCCCTGCTCTGTTCCTCTGAGCTGCAGGCCATGCTGTATTTATACTAGAGGCAATGCATATTTGCAGATACTTCTGTAATAAAGATCTAGACCAAGGATTTAGAGAGAAAATATGTACTGGATATGTACTGGAAATTCAGAGGGGCTTAGGAAGGGGGAAATAACTCTGCTGGGGAACCAAATACTAATAATCACACTGGTAAGTTTGATTCACTTAACAGCATAATGCCTTTCTATATTTTGGAACTAAGCAGAAAGGAATTGAAACCAAAACTCGCTACTCAGTGTTCTTTGTTGCATAACATCAGTCCAGATCAAAGTGAAAACATACTTGAGCTACAACTCTCCTGTACAATTACATATGCATGGTAACACTTCAATTATCACAGAATCATAGAACCACCACGGTTGGAAAAGACCTCTAAGATCAGATAGTCCAAATGTCCACCTACCACCACTATTATATTTCCCCACTAAACCATGCCTTTTAGTACAACAAGACTTGTGCTCTAGAGCCCTCACAGCTTCATTCTCCTTCTCCAGACATGTGTCAATGCCCTCCAGGGCCCAAAACTGAACACAGTACTCGAGCTGTGGCTCCACCAGTCTGAGTACAGAGGGATGATCACCTCCCTGCTCCTGCTGACACTATTTCCTATACAAGCAAAATGAAGACATGGCACTGAAAGGCTTATAAGCTCACTATAGTGGCTAGATATTTCTATATGTTATTGGCTGAATATCCCTGCCTGCTGTTTCTCATTTCAGAATCTGTGGTTATCACAGAAAAACGTCTGGTTCCTCTTTTCTACTGTGCACTACATGTCACAAAAGAAATTGTAAAGCTTGTCTGGATAAGTATTTACTTTTCCCTCCCCTTCCACTCCCAAAAAACTTCATCAATGACTGCTATAAGGCCACTGAAGTATATTTGTCTCACGTATTATACCACAGCAAATTTTCAGGAAGTGCTGAATTATAGATCTCAGAAAGTCTTCATTAATACGATCTTCTCTACAGGCCTTTTTAGGTTCCTGGAGGATCTCTGTAGCTAGGTAAGAAAGCAGCAAATATAAGTGATATACTGCTCATATCACATAGTGCCAATTCTTCCACCAACCAGCCTCTGATGCCACCAAGCTCCTCTTACAAACTGACAGGCTCAGCCCAGACTGACAGGCTCTACCCTAACAAGGTTCTCCCATTTCTTCTACCACAAGCAGAGCCTTCGAGACACCCCCTAGAAATGGGTGAAAAGTGAAGCCATGTCCTTTACTTCCAAAGACAGAAGCAATTCTTCTCACCCTTTTAATTCTCTTCAGCTTAAATAAACGCAATATGCAAATTGTACTTAGATGGAAGTGTTGGACCAGCCAAGCTGGAACTAGTGTTGCAAACACACTGCAGCTTGATTTACACATCAACATTTTGACTGTATAATTATGCCAGTTAAAAACAGGGAGAGAAGTGCACCTCCGGCACCTGAGCTATGGCAGGCAGAGCTGGCAAAATCAGCTGTTCACCTATTGAGGCCACAGTGAATCTGACATACTTGTACTGAAGCAGAGCTAGGGTTGCACAGGGAGCGCTCAGTTGACTGAGCTGTTAACAATGGTAACAAGTTGCAATGGCAAGGAATAAAAGCCTGGGAGCAGCTGCAAGCTGTACAGGTAGGGAAGATCTACAGGTGATTTTTTTTATTTTTCTACCTTCATAATATTCACTAGGAGAGAAACCCCTACTGAACTGAATTGAATTCACCAACAAGCTGCTGAGTGATAGATCCACTGAGCAGAGTCTATCTAAAGTTCACATTAACTTGGATGGGCCCATGAGTATAACCATTAAATACAATCATTAGGAATTTGGCTCAGCTGCAACTGGATTTTCTCAAATGTAGCCTACACACAAGCCTTACTATACCTCCAAAGTACATACAAAATATTAGCAACAAGCACCTTATTACCTAGAAACATGTGAGATAAAAAAAGAAGTGACTTGGCAGAAAGAAAACCTCAGCTTTAATTATTGCTATCAAGCTAACACTTACCTCACTCTCCTTAGAGAACACAGGTTTTGCTTGAAGATTTCACATAGTAAAGTCAACGAAGTCACCAACTTCTTTATACAAAACGAAGAGGCTGAATCCCTGTTTTAGGTGGAAAAAAAAAAAAAAAAAAGCCATTGAAATTTCAAGAACAGTACAGTTTGTACTTCTGTGTGACCAGCATGAATTATGATTATGATGCTATCAAATAGTTCTGGTCATCTACTACTCCTCCCTCAAGTACAACTCCAATTCTTATCTCTGACATCTAGAACAAAACACTGAATTAGAAGCATGTTTCAACTCCACTTCAGTTTTCTTTAAAACAGAAGAGTGGAGATAAAAACTACTTGGACAGAAAGCAAAGAACTATGTATAGCTAGAGCCAAGTCAGCAGTAGCACAGTATAAAAAAAAATCCCAAACACTTGAGTTTTAAAATAGAAACTGCACGCCTGGATTTTAATAAGAAACAATTTCCAGCTCTTTTCATTCTTCATGTAATGGACAGGACCAGGAACAAAACACGGCATTCCATCTCAGTAGTTATCTAACCACAGAAATTAGAAAGTATTTCTGGCAGTGAAACTCCTAAAGAAGTCAAAAACCTTCTAAGCTTCCAGGACTGAGTAAGGAGTCTGTTGCACGAGTGATCCTTTCCTATTAACCTATTCTGCTGGAGCTGTAAATCAGCAACACAGCAGTACTTTGACAAAAAAAGCAAGCAAAAAATAACATAATTTAGCTGTCCTTTTTGTTCAGTTCTTTTGTGATTCTATAATTTTGTTGAAGAAAATAGTGAATGCTTCTAGGATTAAAGAAAACATCATAACGGAGGGCTATTCTACTTTTCCTACAGAACAAGAGCCTCCTGCCCAAAGCTTTCCTACTTGCTGCACTATAGACCATGAATATGAAAAACACAGACCAGAAATATATATCTTCACTTCTGAAGTAAGCTGGCAATGTTTTTTTTTTAAGAACACACCATAGGTAGGAGTGAAAGCGTGCACGTCCTTTATTCTCCTCTAGCTGCAGAGGAAGGTAAGTCACACAGTGCTGAATGGTACTTGGATGGGACAAGTTAAGGTTTCTGTTCTTGTGAAAAACAAAGAAATCCATAATTCCCCACTGCACAGTTTCTATTCTGATCTCTGCAGAAATATGGATCTTCAACATTAGCCGATCCAAACCTGATGTTTGTCATCAGCACGATCTATCCACCTATCAATTATGGCAATTTCCACTATAAACCAAATTATTACTGTTCAATCCTAGCTTTCCACATCTACCTTTTCCACAGTCACACTGGTCCTTCTGCAGGTTACACCTCAACACGAGCAAGCCTCAGTCGCCATTTGGACTCAGGCTCCTCATTGCACATTAAGCAAATGGTGCTATGCAGGAGTTCAGGTGGTTTTTCTATTTTCTTCTTCTTTTTTTTTTCATTCTGATTTCTTTTGTTTCCAACTACAATATGCATTTAAAACTTTCTGCTTTGTAGAACTGCACGCTGGCTCTAAACAACATGGGCAGGTCAGGAGCTGGAACGCAGATCAATGACTGGGGGTGAAAGCACTGCATGGTGCAGGGAGGAAAAGTTGTGTAGCATCAGACTCCGCTGCCAGGGGCGAGATAAGGGCTCGGCAAGCAGGGCAGAGGGAGACACATGGCATGGCACCACAGAGGACCACAGTCTGCCTCTGGGGCTGAGGATAGACACGCACCTCCAGAATACGTTAGCATTTAGGGGCATCTTACTAATTGTGCATGAAATCCCAAGGAAAAAGAAGAATGTAAATTTGCAAACTGAAGAGTGAAGTAAATAAGTGTATTCTTGAAAACACTGGCGAAACTAGACAGATAATCCATATTCCTTTTTTTTTTTTTTTTCTTTATGCCAGAGAATTCATAAATCACACTCCTTTCCCCATTCTGGCAGTTTGCATTTTAACGAGCCGCTCTTTTCCACGAGGAAAAAAACGTTTTCACAAGAAATCCACCGGCTGCAGCCAGCGCGCCCTGGACACGCGCCTGCGGCACGAGCTCATCTGCAGCACGCGAGACCTCGAGAAAACTTTCTCTGAGGTATTTTATCAGAGCCCCGACTTTTAAAACACGGAAACGATCCAAAGCTTCGCCCTGCTGTTACAAAGCGAAGATTCCTGCATGCCACCCCCTGGCGGCTGCCAGAAGCAAACGCCAGCAGCGAGGCGCCCGGGCTGGAGAGCCGCTGGGGACGCGAGCACCACGAAGAGCAGCGGGATGTGCGCTTCTACCTCAGCTCCTGGCAGAGCCGACCCTCAGTGCCAGCCCTGCTGCAGGAAGCCTCCCGACAGCCCCTCAGCCAGCAGTGCTGCCGCAAGCCGTACCTGCCTCAGCAGCTTCTAGGAGCTTGCGGCTCCACCGCGCTGCCGGGGCTGCTGGCACAGCTGCGGCACAGGGCAGGAGCGCAGCCAGCTCTGCAGGGAGCTCGGCTTCTTCCCTCAGCGCGGACGGAAGCCATAGCGTGGTAGAACCGCTCTCCTCAGGGCTTTGCGTGACACATCTATCACCACTTCGCTACGGCTGCGCCGACTGACCGAACACGCTTAATACGCTTCACGCAGCCCCTCTTTGTCGCCGCTACTGGCGGGCGCGGATTCCTCTCAGCGCCCAACGGTTTCTGCGAATGGAGAGCGCTGCAACTGCGCGCGCGGAGCGGCGTTCCTGCGAGCCCCGGGCAGCTCCGTGCGCTGCTGAGGAAGCAGCGCAGCCCCAGCGCTGCGGGAGCGCCGGCGGGGAAACCGGGCGTCGCTCCTGAGGGTGCGCAACATCCTGTGTCATCCTTTAACATCCCAGTACGAAACTGGCGCTGTTTCAACAGCCTTTTTCTCAAAACAAAGCATGCTCTCTAGACGGTATTAATTTTTAGAGGCTTGGCACTCGGCATTTGTGAAAGCATCGACTGCTCTGCCAAGAGTTTTTGCTCTGGCCCATGAAACAGAGGCAACCAAACCGAGCAGAGCCTGCGGAGCAGTCAGAGGAGCCTCACCGGCTGTGTGACAGGCAGAGGAATTGCCTCATTTTGCCTTCTATTTCTGTAACAAGCTGCGCTTCTCACTTCCCCACACTGAGCTCACCCGCCAGCTATTTTCCATTCCCACACAACCAGCGTGGAGTGAAACCCTAACGGCAGGCTGGGCTTCTTCCTTGCATGAGATCCCAGGTGCTACTGCTGTGCACCTGTTAGGGCAGGCCCTGCTGTAGCCGAGCACTGCGTTCTCACTGCATTCTGCTGCTGACAAGATTGTACGCTTGCAACCTGCACCGCCCTGCCAGACACCACAGTCAGTAACAAGGGGCAGGCTTTGCAGAGTTTGCAGGGCCTCAGGACTGATGACAAAGTTGGGAGAGAAAAATAAAAGCAACAAAAAGGCTGGAGAAGTGGGCCCGTGTGAATCTAATGAAGTTCCATAAGGCCAAGTGCGAGGTGCTGCACCTGGGGCAATCCCAGGTATTTTTACAAACTGGGGGAAGATCTCCTTGAGAGCAGCCCTGTGGAGAAGGATTTGGGGGTCCTGGTGGGCGAGAAGCTGGACATGAGCCAGCAGTGTGCGCTTGCAGCCCGGAAGGCCAACTGTGTTCTGGGCTGCATTGAAAAAGGGGTGGCCAGCAGGGAGAGGGAGGTGATTGTCCCCCTCTACTCGGCTCTTGTAAGGCCCCATCTGCAGCACTGCGTCCAGGTCTGGGGCCCCCAGCACAGGAAGGATGTGGAGCTCTTGGAGTGGATCCAGAGGAGGGCACTAAGATGATCAGAGGGCTGGAGCACCTCTCCTATGAGGAAAGGTTGAGGGAACTGGGCTTGTTTAGCTTGGAGAAGAGAAGGCTCCAGGGAGACCTCATTGTGGCCTTCCAGTACTTGAAGGGAGCGTATAAACAGGAGGGGGAACGGCTGTTTATGAGGGTGGATAGTGATAGGACAAGGGGGAATGGTTTTAAACTGAGACAGGGGAGCTTTAGGTTAGATATTAGGAGGAAGTTTTTCACACAGAGGGTGGTGAGGCACTGGAACAGGTTGCCCAAGGAGGCTGTGGATGCCCCATCCCTAGAGGCATTCAAGGCCAGGCTGGATGTGGCTCTGGGCAGCCTGGTCTGCTGGTTGGCGACCCTGCACATAGCAGGGGATTGAAACTAAATGATGATTGTGGTTCTTTTCAACCCAGGCCGTTCTATGATGAAACCCCACCCACAAAGTAACACATGTAGAATACACTGTACACAGAATACCTGGTTTGTAAAAGCATGCTGGTAAACATGTAAGGAGCCAGATGAATCACAACAATAAAGCTGCAGCCACCAACATTCATCCTAGTGAAAGCCCCAGAGTGCTGGCAAATGGTCTAAGCATGCATGTTACCAGGCTGAAGCCACCAGCCTAAGGGCCCAGAGAAGCAGTGGAAAAGTGAGCATAGAACCAAGAAAAGGGGAAGATGCTAGGAAGCATGACTATAATATTTTTAACTGTATCATTGAGACATGTATATATATATGTGTGTGTATGTGTGGTTTCTTTTTTTCCTTTCTATAATAATTCTTTCCTTTCTATAATAATTGAATTAGTACAAATTCCTAGACTGTCAAGATTTCAATATTATTAATGATTTCTCAGGTTTATATAGATTTTTTTCTTTGCTCATAAACATGGTTTTGAGGGTAATATGCCTTAAGCCTATTATTATATAGGATCATATACAGGACCTAATCTAGTTTTCCTGCTCCAGCAGGGTGATTAGACCAGATGATCTTTCATGGTCCTTTCCAGTCCCTGACGTTCTGTGATTCTGTGATATTACTTCATTGCAGTAGTACTCAAAGTGCACACAGAGTTGCAGGACAAAGGTCTTTGTGCCTGGAGGAGATTCCAAACTGCAAATTACTTTTTTTTTTTTTTTTTTTTTTGCAAAAGTTCTAAGTAGTAAGAAGAGAATTTAGCATAATTTAAAAGTTGTCATGGTAACATGATCTTACATGTAAGTTATTCTGTGGTTTTAGGCAAATGATACCAAGAGCTGCCAACTACTAAAGGATTATCTTTTTTTGTATGAAAAATTTCTTTCAAGTGTTGCAATTAAACATTATTTAATTTACTTGTTTTAAAAAGTATACATTTTTTTAATAGTCAAACAATGGATTACTTTCTGTAATTAACTTGAGACACTTATGCAGTTCTGTAGAAGATACTCCATATTCTTGTTCATCAAATTTTTCTCCCTCCCTCCTTCTGTGGATTTCTATTTATAGCCCAGACCAAAGTTGGCACTCTGTGATGTTAGAAAGTACAGCTAAAACTCACACAATTGTTTAGCCTTCCTAACAGGGAGGGGGTGGAGAAAGATCAAAGAGATTGCTCAAACAGAACATCTCAGTTGTTTGTAACAGCACCTTTAAAATAAAGGTTGTAATTAATTAAATACTTGACATTGTGATGAACTTCCATGGGAAGAAGATTGCAGACGTGGAATCTATTGCAAGTGCTGACTAAAAATACCACTCCTTAACAATTAACACAGAGCGGGACTGATGCCAGCACAGGAGATGTTCCTGCTAGATGAATTAGTGTTGCTTCTATATGCAATTAAGCTTGAAGTCTTGTTCAAAGGCTGATTTTCCTGTGCTAAGACCCTCTTGCTTCCATGGATGGGCCCAGAACAAGTGGTGTGTGACACAAGTTGGCCTTAGCATTGCCACTTCTTGGGTATTTACAAGCTGCAGTTCTCAGCACACAGTCTGCCCCAAGCCCAGCACTTGGCAAGGCATGAAGCAGCATGTCTGAAACTCTGGCTGCCCCGCAGGGGTCTCTGTGGCTGAACACCCACCTTGCTGTGTCTGCCTCATCACTGAGGGAGCTGCAGCAAGAACTGCGTTAAAGAGAGAGCTGAGCTCTGCTGAAAGGCATGTGTGATGTGCCAAGCAGCAAAAAGCAGAAAGAGCAGAAAGGCTGGGTAAGGAAGTTTCTCCCTAGCCTGGTTTCATGTGACCTGAACAACTCAAGGGGATACGTATGACAACTGAACTGAATCCATCTCCAGCTAGCAGCAGAAGCTGGAAAGATACCCGGAGTTGAAATGCGAGCGAGATCTACTGGCATATCTGTCTGGCCATGGTATTTACTCAGTATTTTTGGAAATGAAATTTGAGTGCAACAGATTATACAGATGGGGCTGCTTTTGAAAAGAATACAGATTATTTATACAGAGGCTTGGTAGGCATGTGGGGGCTGGGAGAAAGCAGGCTAGTGAAATTAGTGGTAGAAGAGATGAAAGCAGGGGATAAGTGGGTATGCAGTGAGCTCTGGAAAACATAGCAAGGACACGGAAGAAATGGGAATAGATGTCTGCCACCTTCTAAGCACGTGCAAGGAAATTCTTCCCTAGGAAGGACTTGGCTTGAGCATTTGGGAGGTGGAAACCCTCTCCCTGTCCCACCAGAGTCTGGCCCAGTCTGTCACTCTAGGATTGCCACCCAGGGACGTGACTGTTAAGCCCAGCTAATCCTGAAGCATAGCAGCATCTGGGGCACTGCTGGGTAACCAAGGAATTATGCACCAAATAAAGCTGCCCCTGCTGCGTGTACACACTGGACAGCATATGTGCTGCCTCAAACCAGTGCCACATTAAAGAGTGGGGGAATTGCTGCAAAATTTGAAAGAAGAGACCAACACTTGCAGATAACAGGAGGACCTACCACTAATCCCTCTTGCAGTTCAGTGATTTTTAGCCACCTTATATAGAAAGGCTAATGCTCAGTAAGCAGCCTGCAATATGGTAGGGCAGGGAGTTCCACAGTTTTATTCTGCACTGTTAAGAAGTCATTCCTTTTGCTTATTTTCAGTTCTACTGCCTGTTAATTACACTGGGCTCCCTCCTGTAAGAACAAAGGAGAGCTCCTGGGAGAAATAGTTATTTCCTATTTAGATTTTCCACATCATAATTGGATTTGTTTCTCCCAGTGATTATTACTTCTTTGAGTTCTGTTGAACCTCTTCTGCCTGTACCAAAAGCCTGGATATTCAGGATATAAAGAAGGAGAAAGAAAGAGGCTGTTTTTTGTTTCTGTCTCTCTTGCTATCTCCCAAGATCTGTGTTATGTTCAAAGCAAGCCAACAGAACAGATGCATATTGTGAAATGGAGATGGCTTCTTTCTATTTGCCTCCCCAGTAATGCCTACTGTTTTACTTGCCTTTTTGCCACATGCTGAAATTCAGTAGTCTGAGATGTTTTCTGCTGCTGGATACAGATAATTTACTAACTTCATGCAGGTATAGAGCTGTTTTTCCTCACATGCATTGCTTTATCAGGCTGGCAAGCTCAAGTAAATAACCTTTCATTTTCTTCTATTGCTCTTTGGTATTCTGCAGGCTGAATAGTGCTGGTCCTTACTGTAATGTGCAAATTCAGGATTGATCACCTACATATGCTTAGCGTTTCTGGGTAACTTGCACTTGAAATCTGGACCATAAACCAAGTGTTGTGAAGAGCTCTGGACCTTAAACTGATGGAAGGTGGAATCTGTGTTCTGATACAGAAGCCACTGTAGAAGAGTCATTTCAGGATGGGAACAAGATAGGGTACAAGATGGGAACAAGATAGTGTTGGTGTTGCTTTTTCATCTCTCCTGGAATAAGAGATAATAAAAGTTCATTCCTTGAGCTGAATAACAGCTCTCAGGAACTTCTGCCAAACAAAACTTTCCTCTTGTAAAATCTTTAAGTGATTATATTGAAAACAGATGATAGAAAAGGTAGAGAGGGTGATTCGTAAACAGATTTCTTAGCTGTGTGTCATAATTTCCAACCAATGTAAGACAGCAAAGTTGTTTGCCTGGAAAGCACTTGGTAGATCAGGTCCAGTCTAGTTCTGGAGTCTGCCACATTAATAAAGGTACACTACGTACCACCAAATTAAGGCAGAATATCAACTTTAACTGTATCTTGGTAAATTCTCAGTTCTGGAACCAAGTTGTTTGTGGTGCAGTAGTGTATGCAGTCTTCATGGCAGCTGTATGTAGTTGGTACGTTTTGCACTACACAGAGATAGCAACCGAACCCTAGACAGCACGATACACTACTGGAAATGCATTCAGAAAGGAAGACCGTCCTCCACCTGTGCGGAATGGGAAATCAAACCACCTGCTCATAAAGTCCATGCATAATCTCACATATTAAAGTAGTTAAGTGAAAGCTGGTCGTAGAACTTCTTTGGGTCTTTTGGTTGCATGATTTCTAACGTGCAGTGTTTTTTTGCTAGATATGGGATAGAATACATTCCCATGGTGCTGAATTAACTCTCCTCCCTGGAATGATACAAGCAATGGCTCAGCAACTGGGGTTAAGGAGGGATTCTCCTTAATGAGACTCTGAATGCAAACAAGAAGTATCAGGTAAAATTATAGTTGTGGAATGTTTAAGCTTTTTATAAGCATCTTAACTAGATGACAACAATATACAGCCATTCTATCTTCTCTGGAGGAACATAAAAACTGATTTAATTATCTCAAAAGATAAATTTACAGCCTTCAATTGGATACATAGTAGACTAGCAAATTGTTGTGGTGCACAATTTTGTCCTAGCAGTTTTAATTGATGCTCTACAGGAATGCATAAATGACATAAGAAGTCCTGTATAAAATACTGGGATTTATCTCACAATTGAAATCATACTTGAAGAACCATTATAGCCTAAACATAACGAGGAAACAAATTTTTATGATTATCTGGGATAGAATTGTTAAAAATTAATTTTTCAAAATTCTTAATAACAATCTCATTGTATTCTAAAGGATCACAAATTAAAAAAGGGATTTTGCAAGATGGAAGCTCTGGTTTAAAATCAGCTGTATAGTATGACTATGTGCAGCAAATTCCAAACTGATTTTTCCAGTAGAAGATGCTTGGTTTAAACGACAGGTTTTCAAATCAGGTAAGGAACACTACAAACAATAAATGTATCACTTCTGTTTAGTTACAGCACTCAATTTCTGCTGCTGGAGCATAATTCCAATGTAGCTCTTCAACCTAGACAAACAAGATGGCATTTTTACATGGGCTGCTCCAAAAGTAATGCCTCCTATTTGATTATGTTGGTCCACAATGTCAGAGGTGAAGGATGTTGGTATGGCAGTAGATGTTGAACCTCCCACCAACATTCCATTATGTGTTATTGCCATGCCACAGATGGCAGCAGAGGGGCAGTCTGACAAAATGGCATCTGACATGGAAGTGTGTATGAAACAAAAGCGTGGAACTGAACTTGTCTCTGTGAAAAAGACTGTACCCATTGACATTCTGCAATGCTTGCTGAACATTTATGGAGACCAAACAGTGGGCAGTGTGTTCCAGCAGTGGCAACAGCAACATGAAAGACAAGCCATGGTACTGATGGTCTTGCACAGCCATCACACCATGAAATGAGGAGCGTTTTAATTAGCTCATCCATGCAAATTGGCATATTATGACCAGGTAACTGTGTACGGAGCTGAGGACTGGCTTCAATGTACTGAAAACACAAAGCACACTGTATGCAGTTTGTCAGGTACTACTGAACAAATATGAGGTTGAATGTGACAGCTTCCTGGATCACATCACTACCAGTGATGAGACATCAAACAGCATTACTGTCCTCTTTGTAGCTGTTATAGTTTCCATGGAAATAAATAGGAGACATTACTTTCAGAGCAACCTACTTAAATTGGATAAGCTAGCTTAACCTGCTCTAAAATTCCTTGTTGAATTAAAACTTTGATATTTGAGCCAGAAAAATGACACTTGATGCTACACAAGTTTATATACTACATTACTAAGTTGTTAAGCTTGAGGCTCAGTAACCTGCAGATCAACATTTTGAAGCTGAATTTACACCTGAGAATAAATCTGTGACACAAAGTAATTTGACTGCAAGTTTTCCCTTATGGTTTGTATTTAAATTCCATTCAGATACAATCTATAAATTAAACAGCAGACTAGAAAACAATGCAAGCTTTTTGCCTCAGAAGAGTCAAACTTGTGGGACAGTAGGCCAAAAACACATCCATGAAACAAAAATGAAGATCTAAAACTTTGGGAACATTCCCAAATTAATTAATTCACGTACACATATTTCGAATGGACTCATTTGATACAAAAGCGAATTCCCTTCTCACTCGAACTTCTGTAGAAATGCCCTTCATTTTCATTTTCAGGCATTAGTTCTGCTAGATACCGATAACAGCAGAAAAGCAAAATATATATAGAAGGATGTGTGGTGTGTCTATACACATATGTACATTTCAGTGTATTTTTCATCAAGGCTTGCTCAACCTCCTAATTCAGACTACTTAGACTGCATAGCAGGCTTTCTATTAACAGAATACAGTACTGTAATGAGGAAGGAACCCAAACAGCAGTAATTGGCTCCAGGACTGACAAGTCCTTCCTGCATCAAACAGGCTGGCTGATTACATTTTCTTGTCTATCACTGGCCGGAAAAAAAGTATACTATTTTATGCATCTGTGGGGTTTTCCCCTTCAAATTACAGCCATTGTTACTTTATTCTTTTGATTTCTATTGGATTGATTGCACATCAGTGAAGTTGAAAAAGAAAATCCAAGTTCTGAATCTCTTGAAGAAATCTGCTTTGGGTCTTTAATAGAGATATTTATCCAAGTGGTATCTCCACAATTAAACATGAACTATTTGGTGCACTTCTGGCTCAATCCTTTTTCCTAGTACAGCATCCTCTTTCTCACTGTCTTTATTCATTTTTTTCAACGTGAAGACATTCAATTCTTTTAAAAATGACAGAGCTAGAAAGTTCTAGAAAAAGAACAAGAACACGTGAACTCACTCACCTGACCAGCACTGTACAGCTGTATTTGGACACAACCACAGGGTCAGCTTTGCAGATGGAATGAGAATCGTTCCATGCTCCAGGTTAACACCCTTCCTCCTCACTTTGAAAAAAATTAAGTGCAGAGACAACTAAATCTTATAACACAGAATATTGATAAATAATTCCCACATTGAACAGCAAATCTAAATAAAACTCCTGGTAGTTCTTTAATTTACTCCAAAAATAAAGAAGCCATCAGTGCCACATCACCAAGTGTTACACTGCAAAAGCATACTATTAATGTTCATCCAGCACTGAATCTTCTTGGTATCTTCAGATCACCTCAGAAATCAAAATTTTAAGACTATGTAGTAAGCATAAATGGAATTATGTACTGTTGTATAAACAACACTTTTTTATTTCTTAGTAACCTAGCTTTCAAGAGCACATGTCAAAAAATTCTTTGGTCTTTACTTCCAAGCAGATGAAATATGAATTCAACATGTAATGGGGGTAGGGAGATTTAGGGACACAGTTTGGACAACAGAAGTTGAAAGATTAATTTTTCTTCCAAATTTAAGGCATTTTCTCTACTACAGTTCTTTCCTCCCATTGAACCTGTTGTTTCCAGGACACCCTACAACATCCTCTGCATCACCAGGTAATGCTCACTGTCCCAGACAGGTATCATACCAAGGTTGGCAGCCTGAAACTTAACCTACAGCAGTAACTCAAGGTCACTTTTCACAGCTGGAATTAAGATCACTGTGGCATTAGTAAATTAATCTACCTTTGGATAAGGACTTAAAGCAGCTTTTGCATCATTTATACTGGTTTCACTTTTACTTACAGTAAGACTATCTACACCTACTGATGCTGCTAATGTCTTAATAAACCACGGTTCCTTGGACAGGGGACCTGCAGGACAGGAAAGACAGAATGTGTGAATGGCTTCTGTTCCATGTAGCTAAAAGAAACCCGTAGTGGTTTTTATCCAAAAGCGAAACAAAATGTCACACAGAAAGGAGAAGCAACAACAATTACATTGTCCTGGTTTTGAAAACATTTAGCATGTAGATTCAGGGCAAATTCCAGACTCATCATCTTTAAAAACAAAGCAATTCGTAAGTTTTTCAAGTCTTATCTTGTAAGGAAAACCCTGATGCAGAAGAATGGCAGCAAATTAAATTCCTTTATCTTCTGAAGTCAAGTACACGTTTTTGCTTTCCTTGCTGCTTGCATAAGGAAAGCACGTTGAAGAGAAAAGCAACCAACCAACCCACCCTCCAATGAAAAAGGCACATGGGTTTGCCTGGTAACAGTCCCACTGACTAAGTATGTTTTGACTTGCTTACTCAAAGAAGTGATTAGTGATGTCGAGAAAGAGAAAATGAGGGAAGACACAATACTTGCTGGAGCATCTGATACCAAAAATATCTATATCAATTCATTGAAGTATTTGAGAATAAAACATCACCAATGGCAAAAAAGCCTCTTAGATAGCCTATGGCACGTCCCACCATCGTTTGTCTGCGTAGAAGCAGCCATAAAGCAACGACACAGCTCTGTAGAACCACAGTATTCCAGCTGTGCATTTGGCACAGGTGCTCAGCTCAAGAACAAGAACAAAGCTTTTATACCTTTGTGATCACTGTCCAATCTTCTAATTAGAACCAATCTGCTGCCAGCACAAAACCGACTCCATTAGGTCAGCTTGAGAAATTACCGCCAGCACTATAACCTGCTTTTACATTAAGCTTACTGTAAATCAGTGCTGTACAGATCATGCCAGCCTTAGTTATTATGCAGAGATCATGCATTTTACAACAGTATTTTACAAAGCAAAATAACCTATGTGAACAGATTACTCCCAAAACTATAGAAACTTCAGCCGACGTCTTCTCAAAGCACCCACATATGATGTCTCCATTACATACCCAGTGACAAAACCTAGAGGAAGTATTTATTTCACTAGAGGTTACATTTTTTTTTTTTTTTAACACTTGCCTACATAAAGCTGTATCTACCATTAACAGTGCCACATCTAGTAACATCCTGTTCCAGATCTCAACCTCCAGCAGGATTCCTTTACAGCACAGAAATAAAGTTCCATTATGCTGATGCTCATTAACAGTGGCAACGAGATGACAGACAAATTTAAGTTGTCTTTACTACAGCTCATGACTTTCTGCATTTTGTTCTTGTATCTGCTTGGATCAGTTAAGAAAAATCCATAGAAAAAGTTCCATCCTGAACAAATTAAAACATCGTTCATATTGATGTACAGCTCTCAATTTAACTTTTTTCCTGCTGAAGAAAAGAGCCATTTACATCCTTCATAATGTAAAAAGTATCACTACAACAAGACCTGCTTGATTTCTCTGTACATTTTTGTTACTCTAATTACAGCTTTTCAAAACTACCACGTCCCTTCAGCGGAAAGATCAATAGCAACTTGTGTGGAGATCTCCAAAAATGCATCAAGATTCAGTGCATCTTCTCCAGAACAGTTCAAGCTCGGTTGGTTCGATAAATCATAGCGTGGGGGTCCAGGCACTGAATTCTGTCATCCCATCACACCAATGTAAAACAGCGCACTCCTCTACTTACTGCACGTTTTTCATTTGACAATTTACCTGACACTGCCTTCTGTCTGCAGTCACTCAGGGGAGTGCTTTATTACATGTTAAAAGACAAGATATGTATTGAAAGTAGCAATTTTATTTGAGTTAAAATTATTTACAAAAACCCAAAGACATACTTCATGAAACTGGTACAAACTATTTTTCCTGCCGTTGGCTTTTGCTCCAAAGATCACAGCTGAGAAATACTGTATAAAATAAAAATAGGATTGGATTCAGAAAAGTACTCTACTGTTCTAATTTCCAATTGAGATTATTTACACAAATATTTACAATGGAAAAAAAGTTACTTTAAAACTTTAATTTGCAAGTTGGCCTCAAGTACCCTTTAATGCAGAGTTATTTGAGGGTCTAACACACAAAAATGCACTGCAGTTCACAGGGTGATTTCTCCCCCCACCCTCAAAGAAAAAAAAAATCTGCATTTGTCAGTGCTTGACAATTAGTTACATTTAAAAAAAACTGTTAAACACTGAGGTAAACCAATTCCCAAACAATTACCAGTGTAACAAAGAAAGGTAGTTGTCCCTGATTGCCCCTTCATCGCATCTGCATTGTCTCTTGCCATCGCCCCACAAAAGCTCTATAATCATTTTGAAACCCCACTTCAGATGAAAAGGTCTTAAATCAGGAGGATAGGCGGACAAATATTCAATAGTTTCCTCTTGATACAGATGGTCTACGTACAGCTTTTGTCTCTCAATACTGAGTTGTTTAGGTTCAGTTTTGTTTTTAAGCAAAGGGAACACAACCTCAAAAACTTTTCTGAGTTACACTGATATGCTAAGTTTTAGAAGGTGATGAGAGAAAACGCAAAAAGTATGACCAACATAGGAATTTAGCCGCTAATCAGTTACTTCCTTACAGAATTCTCAACAATCTGCATTATCAAAAATAGGAAGACATAGAAGGCAGCCACTGTATGTAAAAAATTTACAGCTGGCACTGATACAAAAGCACAAGTTTGTAACTTTATACACGGAGATAACAAGATCTAAAAGCAGGTTAGATTTCCTGTTACTTCCCCCTCATTATACATAGAACTAATATTTTTATGGCTTCAAGTTTTACAAATTCAATGGAATAACATGATTTAACTATCTATACAGGTATTTAAAAATGTGATGAAGCAGATCTCAGAACAGTCTGCAAATATTCAAGACCAGCTTAATAAAAATAATTACCGATTCTGTTGGTCTGAATAACGAGTGCAAGAAAAAAATATTAAAGAAACAAGTAATGTATTTTCTGGGATTTCTTGTTCCATTTAAGTCTTCAAACACAATGCTTTGCTGTGAACTAGACCTCAGACTGAACAAAATCTTAGCTATATCAGCAATTTAAGGCTTTGTGTTGTATGCATTTAAACTTTGACATACTACAGAAGGATGAAATAGAAAGATTATGTCAGCTGGAAACATTAATCCCCATTGGTGTTTTAGCCTCTTCAAAATTCTTCCCCCTACAACATCCAAATTCTTTGTATCAAGCATTATAAAATACATCTTGAGCGCTTCCTTGAAACAAATCTAAACAGCATTTCAAAGTTTTTGCTTATTAGAAGTGTAAACTGCCCTGGGAATGAATAACTTTCCTCCCACCCCCCACCCCACTCCCCCCCTTTTTTTTTTTCCTTAAACAGGCCACAATTTTTATTTCTTTTGTGGATAACATACCCTCTCAAATGGCTTTATGTATTTATGGGTTTGCATGCATCTTGGAATTACAAAGTGTTATGGTCTTATCAGTTTACAGTACATGGGCCATGACAGTTTTAGAACTGAGAAATAGTTCAACAACCTAATTTCAATCAAAACAGTATAAAAAATAAACTATCCAATCCTCACCTCTTTGGATTCCAACAAATTTTAAATATAGACAGTAGTTAAAATCACAAAAGTATTTAAAAATTTATATTTTACGATTTTGGAATAATCTAGTAATAAAAAAGCAAGAGCAAATTAAACTCAAATAGGAGCGGTGCTGCTGTCCAGAACTTCTTTATTAGAACATTTGATACCTCAGTAGCTAAGCTGCCTTTGCACCTGGCTGGCATGAAACAGTGGCTCAACAGTAAACAGCAGTTGCACTATCAGCAGCAAGTTTTCCCCTTGAAACTGGTCACGAACAAAGCAAGAAAAAAGATAGGGAGGATAAACCCTGCCAAAAATATTTAAATACTGCACTGCATCATAAACAGCATGGTTTCTTTATTTACTTTCCTCAGAACCTTTTTCCCCTCATTTTTGATAGTTGCAGATTGATGTAGTAACTGTCTTTTAGAAAATGCTGAATGCGTGGTTAAGAGACCAGGTAGCCTTAAAAATCCGAACACGAATGACATAGATGAATGCTCTTGGTATATCCTTCAAGGACTTCTTTCTGACTTCTTTTGTCTAAGGGTAGCTCCAGCATTAGAGTGCTTGCAGCGGAAGTTAAGTATCTAGCAGTGTTCCAAGTATTCAATCACCCTAGAGATGGATTTCTGGCCTGTTGTTCCAACAGCACACTGGAAAACGTAACAGAAGACAAAGTATCAAGTAAGCATTTATACGGTACCACTTGAAAACATTTTAGGGCTATGTTTGTTTCAGAATTTTAGGACTTAGACGTATCAGTAAAAACAATTAGGTTCAGAAAGAGGACCCAAACATTTTCCTGATTAGTAACATTCAAGTGGAATAAAAGTAGCTCCTAATTAATACAATAAACAAATAAATAAAAGACATAGAAACAGGTCTTCAATATTTGCATATACAGAAAACGACCCCAAGCTCTTCTGAAGCCCACTGAAATGTCATAAAAGCTTCTAAAAACGTGTGGGCTATTATAGCAGATGACAAACCTACAAAAAAATCTCTATATTCATAAATTTAAAATATGTATTATTACTTACGGTAAGATTCATAAAACTGAGAAATTTTTTGAGCATTTCAGTCATTATTGAGAAATCTCCTTCAGGTAAGTATTCCCTCACAGTAGTCACGTTGATCTAGGAAAAATATAACCAGTTTAAATTGGGAAATATTTTTCCAACACCGAGAGCCATATTACTCCGTATGCAAGAAGCAGCAAGACAAATGTATTTATAGCATAATTAAGATGGCACTTTGCTATCATCTCTGTGATTCAAGGCTCTCAAGGCTCTTTATGTTTACGGTGTTTATTTCTAGGATACAACAATTCCTGCAATCTGTTTTCAATTAAAGATTATTACCATCAAAGCTACCCGTGGCCTAACAAGGTTACCAAGAACTGAAACAAAAAAAGTGACTGGGTTATTCTCCTGACATACAGAGAAAATCCCTTTACAATTAATTAGTTAAATAATTCTCAACACTTAACATCAGTATGACTCTACACACTAAGATTACATAAAGGTAATCAAGAAGCAAGAAAATATACAGAATAGAATAGCATGCTGAAGAACATTTCTACCATCCCATAAATTGAAGCTATCTGGAAGGCAGGTTTGAACCTCATTTTCATTTCAACATGTATCTGACACCAGAGTTTGAAGTTTTCAGTCGCTTAATACTTAAGCATTAACTTCAACTTTCTATATGTATTTCCAGTCTGAAACAAACACCTTCAGCTTTTGTGGACCTACATGGCTTCATACAACTTCACTGGAAATAAAATTCAGACCAGGATGAGAAAAACTAACACGACATTAACTTGCTTAGTGAAATTATTGAAAAACAAAGCAAGTTCTCATAGTTAGAAAAATTGCAGGCAAGCCAATTTGCTTTTCCAAAGCTCATTTGTGGTCTAAGACTAACAACAAATGAGAGAGAGGTACAAAAGATTAAATACTCAAATCCAGTCTCCTTTGATAAACATACTGATGCTCAGAAGATTTGTTTTGGATGGAATACCTCTGGCAACTTTCCACAGAACTATATACATCAATATAGCTGAATAAATGTACTAGCTGAACCCTAATTCAATGAATCCATTTCAGTAATGCAAATTATTACTTCATTAAAAAATCTACTGGAGTTAAGAGTGAGTTATTGACTTATTCCCTTACTGGACTCTCTTGGCAGAGACAGCCTAGAAGCAATGCTGTGTATGAGGCCACAATGCAGTCTTCCATGTGCTTCCCAGCATGCTGAAGAGCTGTAAAAAGAGACAAGCCAGTGTATTGTATCCTCTAAGCAGCTGGTATCTTTTACTGCTTTAAATACAATCTTTCATTATCACTTTCCAGAATTCTACTTTCTCAAACAAAATGACTTTTTGCTCTGAGACTACAACAGCAAGAATCAAACTCCTTACTACCTAACTTAGCAACACACTTTCTTCTACAGAAAAACAGCGCTCATTCCCTTTCGATTCATTACACTGTACAGTACTTTTATTATTGCAATGCACAAACTGTATGTTTAACAAAACAAAATACAATTATGCTTCCCGTAATGCTATAAGCCAATAAGATTTCTACAAAAAAAGATTTCTGTATTACAGATAACAGATATAACGCTTTTTAATGGCCCAGCATTTCTGAGGGGGGAGCCACAAATAGCACTGAAGGAAGGAGGAAGCGTACAAAGCAAGGCTGGAGAATTAGATACCATTCTACCAGAACAACCTAGAAAGAATGCCATTTAGAAGGTTTCTTACGCAGAACGTCTCAAAAATACCACCAACCCACAGGGGTTTTTTTTGTTTTGTTTCTGTTGTTTTAAAAAAGGGCCTGACAGAAGGTTCTATGAAGTAACAAGTAGCACCGTTTTTTCTATTTCTCGTGCTTCATCTCTCAACTGCTCCCACTCATGCTCTAGTTTCACGAGAGAATATGCTGAAATCTCAACCCAGTGGACCGCAGATAGGAAGTAGAAGATAAATTAGGAATTTATGCCAAAACAGAGTTCTTCACCATTTCTGAGCTCATCAAAACTCTACAACATACCTTTATTAAGATCAAGTTCTTCATCATCTTCTTCCTTCTTATCTTTCTCTTCAGTACTATCTGACTTTTCTGTGGAGACCCACTGTATCTCCCCACTTGTTTCTTGCCACTCTCCACTCTTATCATGCTGAGCAGTAGGAGCTTCTTTAATCAGTTTATCTGTCTGGCTCTCAGCCAGCTGTGCCGCTCTCTCACGCTCAAGAAATAGCTGATGGGGAAAATTTCAGAAGAATTTCTATCATAAATTAAACCCCAAACACATTGAATTAACTTGAAAGTTTATTTCCCCTTCACAATTCACCCCTCTAATACAGTTAGCCTTCAACACTATTCTTTGCAATAGCCTTTTATTCTTCAAGGGATAATCTGATTTATCACACTAATGCTGTGCTCTGCAGAAAAGACTTCCCACCCTCCCCAGCACTGAACCAATTGCCAGGCTTGTCTTGGCTGCCATAAATGCTTAATCATATTCTTTGAGACGCAGCTTGAAGACTAAAAATTGCCAGATATGTAAAAAGCAGGAATTTTCAAGTAATATAAAATGACTCGAGCCATTTTAAGATGAATGTAACTCAAGGTGTTCTCATACTTTGCACTTACATCTTGTGAACTACTTCCCACACCATATAACCATCAATTCTAAATACGACTTTGCAGAGCTGCATACATTAAGATATTTAATATTAATATTTTGATTACTGATCTTTTTTGTCTGCTGCTGGGCAGTTATTTCACATAATTAAACGGAACAACTGCTAACAGCATCTATAAACTTATCTCCATTTGGCAAAAAGGTTGTAAATCAAAATTCTTATTTCCTTTTATTTTAGTTAGCAGATTGGAACTTATTCACACCGGCTGATTTATATTTTAACAAGTTAGTCAATACAACATTTAAGAATGCTGTTTCGCATCCATGTCTGGATAAATTCATATTTATTGCTCTCATTAAAAAAATGATACAGCATGATTCTTAAAAATGGTCTGTAACTCCCTTAAAGACAGCACTTAGAAAAATCTAAGGTAGCAAAGTAGATAACATAAGTAACTTACAATTTTTACAGCTGTTTAAAAGCACAAGAAATAAACCCTATAAGAACAAGAAAGAGCAGCGTAACAGAGCAACTTCTGGATGTCCATAGAAAACACCACCATCTTTTAACAAGAAAGCTGTTTCTGCAAAGGATAGTACTGAAAAATCCAAGTTGTGAGCAGCACCCCTCTTCTCCTCTATGCTGTTTAACATTCTCAGAATGCTTAACAGAATAAAGTTCTGGCAAAATTCTTCACTGCTCAGTTCTTCCTCCTTCCTTGAATTTCTGAGACTAAAAATTACAGGAAAAAACACATTTTTGGGTCATTTCTTACCTGCACTAAAGCCTGAACAGCATCAATCTGTCCAGTTATCTTTAGGCTATCATCTCCTTCTCCCGCACAGAATGAGTCAAAAGAACACGATGTTTCCATATTGACAAGACAGTGCCTGTTCCGAGCACTGTATTCTACTAGATTGATCAGCAGACCCAGTCCCTGTAAGAATTGTATAGTCACAGAAACATAGAAACAAAATCTAGCAGAACGTCCATTCAGATAAATGTCTTCTTTAGGCTTTCATCTCTCTGAGTATATTTATCTTACTAGCACACCTTTATAAAACAGTTTGATAGATAGATAGAGGGATCAGGATTTAGAGAAACACGAGGCAAAAATAAGAATCATGCATACAAGTTCCAGATCTTCCAATTCTGAACCATAATCATTCCACACGTTCTTAAAGGTGAAATCGTATTTTCTTGCTTAAGGATTCAGGTGTCCAACTTTCAGCTTCTATTCTTAAAAGGTCCTTCACATACACAGTTTCAATGTTATTATTTAGGACACAGACCTATTTTATGCATAGTGAGGTAAATCAGACAAATTTGTACCCATAAAAATAACTAGCGTAGTGTTTTGAAAATTGAAAAGACATTTGAAAATGAGATAATACACAAACTTACTAACCTAGATCTCCCAATTCATCTACTTTCCCTATAAAACACACAGAAAATGGTTACGGCTCAATCATCAAATCCTTCAGCAGTTTTTTCCTGGACTTTACAGAAACCTTCTGTAAGAACCTCACTGAGTATACAGTCAATGGAGATTGCACAGCCAGCACCTTAATTTGGAACTGGAGCAGTTAAAGGCACACTCAAGCAGCAAAACATCTTATGTTAATATAACAAGCACAAGAGCTTACCAGCACCCGAATATCAAATCTCTGTTCTTGAGGTAGGAACTTTGGAACGTGAAGCACACAATTCATAGCTGTGCCTATCAGACCATCTTGTTCACCTGTTTTTGTACTACCCCATTCTGTAAAGAGAAAGAGTTTCGAGGCTCAATATTGAAAATACTCATTTTCTATTACTGTAAGCAGATGGACGCGACCTTTTGGCCCTCTAGATGAGCTGTACCCTCTTGGCCAAAGCCAAGATCTTGCTAACACTTAATACTTGCAATTACTCATCCCATTCTCAAAAATAAGTAACTTATTACTGTAAAGCAAGCACCTACCATGCATACATAAGAAAAGGGTTTACATTAATATATTATCTGATGCTGTAACAGAATCTGAATTTATTTGCTTTACCATTATCATTTGTTAGGTTGAGCAAGACACCAATGATGGCCCTCATGCAGTCTTCCACTGCTTTACCCACATGGTTAGTTACATTCTGGTGAGGCAGAGGCTTATTGTCTGGCAAACAGATACTGTCTTCAGCACGATTATATCTCTGGATTAATTCCTCACAATGCTGCAATGCTCTGCAAAGAGAAGATGCAGAACAAAATTACCTGAACAACATACAGAACATTTTATCTTATACTTATTTCATCAGGAAAACTACAAATACAGAACTTGTGCAAATTTTTTTTTATTCAAGTGTGCAGGGAGAAATGATTAACTGCACACCTATGAGATCTTTTATAAGCTTAAGTGAAATTGTGAAAATAAAAAACATGAAAGCTTTGTTGCTTAAAGCTTCATCAACTTGAGATTTCAAGAGCAGAAGTACATCTTTCTTTCCAGCTTCATCACATGGTCTTAAAGGAGGCATCTCTTCTCCCTATAAACAGAGCCTCTCACATCCTCCAACCATTTTGACACTTATCTAACTGTTCTCTTGTCTTGTCCTCACAGAGAGCTATCCCTATTCTGTAATAAATAAATAAATGAACAAACAGATTACATTATTTTCCAGTAGGAGAAACCTTTATCTCATAACAACACTGGACCAGTCACATGCCGAAACAGTTGATTTTTAAAAAAACAAAACTAACCAGCAGTTTTTCAACCCAGGAAGATCTAGTGCTACAGTGCATTCACTTCTACAGACAAATGTTTAGAAGCCTGTGAATATTTTTAGCTGTCCAAAGACTCAAACTTTTCTGGTTTTAAAGCTTGTTCTGTGAGGGACATAGTTTGGTAGGTGTGGTGGCAATGGGTCGACCGACAGTTGGACTAGATGATCTTAAAGGTAATTTCCAATCTTAATGATTCTATGAATCTACAGCATGACATTCATTTGACATTGAAGTGACAACATCGATATCAATTACAAACAAAACTAAGATGTCAAAAACAAACACGGGTCAAAACATCCGGCCTGCAATCATGACATTCTTTTTCCAGTGAGGCCTGCAGAGTTTTCAGCTCAACTTGCATTCTCATGAACCACCGAGGCAGTGCAAGAGCGATGCAATCTCTGCCAGTCAACAAAGACCACTGACAAGTGGCCCAGGGAGTACAGTTGAGCACAGAATTCCTCTGTACTTAGTTACTCTGCCAACTGCCTATTCTGCTTTGTTTCAGTAAACACTTAAGCATAAATAAAAGTAGCTTTCCAACTGCCCTCTTCTGTGTTCATCTTATCTTGGCACTGAAAGAGCTTAATCCAGTTTGCAACTTTAATAGAACCAACAATAACAGCACTACCTGTTGTTAGAACTTAAGAAGTTAGTGACACTCTCATCTAAAATAACTGTAACAACACTTATTTTAACAGTAGTTACTGAAAAGCAATATATGAGTTAAATATTTTCCCCCTATAATTTTTCTGTTAATATAACATTCATTCATATCATGTTCAGAGGTGTGATAAAATGTTTTCTGTTTTTCGTTTTTTGTTTTTTTTTACAACTTACTTAGCTGAGGAGACTATGAGTTGTGAGTCTTTGTATGCTATCAGGTAGCTCTGATTTTCTGGATTATGCACAGTTACCTGAAAATAGGATAAAGTAATATTAAAAATGGCATTGTTCTTTTCCTTGAAAGTAATATTCCCTTCCATCACTACCCCAGTTTATTTAGTTCCGTGTTTCATAGTTATTATCCAGCATAAACTTCCACTTACCAACATGTTGGTATATTGTACCAGTATTTCCTTGGAGTTTCCAGCTAATAATTAATACCACAAGATCATTACACTGAATATATTCTCAGACACATGGCAGGCAGAAACACTGTGGCAAGATGCTCTGCCATAGCAGAACCCTGATTCCATATCCTGGGATTCTGCAGTCCCAGTGCGTGCATATGGGCATGCACACATGTAAATATTTTGTTATTTAAAACTGAATGTCAGCTCCACTTCTGAGAGCTTATTATGCATCTACGAGTTTTCCCTTGACTCTCCTGACTGAATCAATTTACAGAAACAGTAGATGTTCTACTACTTTACTTGCATTGTTTGGTATGCTGATTTTTGTCTTCTTTCCCAAATTCATAAAGACCTCACTATACAAAAGCCATCCTCAAATTCGTGTATGAATATTCTGCTACTAAGCAAGTCTCTCTTCTGTGCTTGGCCATCCAATTGAATATTCCATCCATTGAATATAGAACCAGAGACTGAATCTGAAAATTTCTCAAGATTCAAGTAAAGAAATAAGTTCCATAACTTCTAAGCAGTAACCCTTATATTTGTTCATCTTTCTCAGTTTTTAGCTTACAGTTACAGTACTTTTATGTTTATGTTGCTATTTTAGCAAGGAAAAAGCCACAGTAGCTATTTACCCTCAGATTTAAGGTTGCTGACCTGTACTTTGAACCTGCACGTCATTTTCTGATGCGCAAAGGAGAAATTCTGAAACATCACAACACTTCTTCTGTTTGCCTACCATGTCACAATTGACAGTTCTTGTCAATTAAGCTCTACAGAGTTATTTTAATTCTGTTCAGAGCTTTCACTGAAAAACATTTACTATCTCAATATCCATGATCAACTCACTACATGACTAGTTATCTTCTAGGCAGTTAGCTCATGTTAGAATGCAGTAATCCTTGTAATATACATCAGTTTGTTACTCTTAAGAAAACACAATTATGATGTGGTATTACTAGACACCCTATAAATGCAAAATCAAGCCAAACAATAACCATGAACAGCAAGTTTTAATTTCTTAAGGAACTTCAGAAAAAGCATCCAATTACATTCAGCTATTCTTAACAACAGTACATTTGCAATACCCAATATTGTATTTTTATAAAGAATGATAGAATTTTCAACAAGCAATCCAGGAACACTGATAAACATTCCAACGTTTCTCTTAGTAGTCTTCTTTTATTAAAAAACAACAACAAGAAAAAAACCCAAACAGAAAAGCCTTATATTGTTACTGCAATTATAATAATATATTGTTAAGTGTTTGTCAGGAATGCAATGCATTTACTCATACTTACACTTTCTAAGACCCGTAAACATCTTTCTGCACCCCATAAGGAAGCAACTAATTTCTCTTCATTTTCATCACTGCTAAGGTGATCCACACATTCTTTAACTAAAGAAAAAAAAAATTTTCCACTATTGAGGTGAAGTCTTCAAAAACTATGCATAAGAATTACCCAAATATTACTAACTTTAAGGGTTTATTAACTATTTAGGGAGTTGTCAGCAATCTTGTGTTATGCTTTACAAAACTGTAATACTAAGAAACAACCCTGAAGATGTTATCAGCATTTCAAAATTTCGTATTTCCAGGTACATTTTATTTTCTAATGACAAAGATGATGTAATACAGCACAGGATTATGTTTCTTAACCATAAATACGCCTACACCTCTTAAAAATGCACTGCTCTGTAGAAGCGGGGAAGAAAAAAATACAACACAAATGTTCTCTCTATACTTCACAAGGGTGAAGCCATTTGCAAGCTGAGTGCTCATCTCTTCAACCCTTCCTTTGCCACCCCTCTGCTCACTTAAAACCAAAATGCTCAGGAATTCATTTTTTTAGAAGTCCACTTTCCTGTCCTTCAGTAAGAACAACCAAAACTCAAAACCAAACCGTAGCAAAAAACCACGCATTACCAGGCCTGAAAACAATGCTGTAAAACAATGCTATAAAACCAGGAGGCAGATATGACAACACTTACACTGGAGTAAGTATGTTGCATACAGACGATGCATGTAACAATTATCTGTACCCTAAACTTAATCCATTTTTAGTCTTACACTGCAGACAACATTATCCACATTCTGTTTAACCTTAAAGCTACTTTCAATCCCGCAAAGAAGAGATTAAAGCCATTAATGCTTTCCAATAACATGACACAGAATTGGGTATTTTTAGAATTGACTTCTCCAAATTCTTAACAACAGCAAACGGATATTAAGAAAAGCAAACATCTTTTACTAATTTGCCCTCACCACCAAAGCAGAATCACCAGCATACCTTTATCTACAATATGATCAAGACCACCTAGGAGTCGCAGTTCTTCTTTAAACCAGTCCCCAGCTCGCTTTGAGGTGAGAGACAGTAACGTCTCCATTGCCAGATGCCCGGTCTGAAAGAGTCACATTCCAGAATTAGTGAAATCACCACATGCAGCTGTAGCCAATATAGCAGATCATATAAACACACTTCATAGAAGAGCCATTTAAGCGAAGTTAAAGGTTCTGAGCAGAAAAACCACCAGAGGGAGCAAGAACAGACAGAAAGGGGTTCTCTTTTTATTTTTTTAAAAGGACTTGCTACTGATGAAAAAAGATGTCTTCGCATTTCTAGCCAGACAGCAAAAAACCCTGCTTGTTACTTCTGTTACTCCCAGATACCATGCCTTTGCTGCCTGGAGAATTCATTTGTTTCTAATGGAGGCTTTCTGTGTCTGTGGTTTTATTTTAGATGTACTAATGACAACAATTAAACTAAAATGTTGATAAAAGTATCTTATTTTATTTAGTGAATTCTTTTCTCTAGAGGGAACACAGATCTAGATTCAACAACATTGAAGATAACTCTGTTTCCTGCAGACTGCAGTTGAACAGATTAAGGTTGTCACCTTAGTTAATCCTCTGCAAGGTTTTTTAACTGACCTCCCCCCCATTAATGAAGACATTACTATTTAGGTTGACTTTCTAAAGGCTTCTATCAAGGCAAATGATAATAACAAAAGATACTATACACATATTAGACATACACATATGTATGTATAAGATTTACACTTACAAAGAACTATATCAACTTCTGTAATCTCAAAAAAAAAAAAAACCAAACACACAGGTAAACCTGGGCTACTATGCACCTAATCATTTCATGTGCCACAAATTCAACCATGAACACCTAGAGAAAAAACTGTAAGTCTTCCTTAAATTGAACTGAATTTAACTACTTTCAAATTGTCTTCCTTCCCTGACATGTCTGATTTGTAATGCTTCTGAGCAGGGCTGTGCAGCATGCTCCAGGAGGACACCAGTGCAGACCTCAGCACTTCCCAGGAATAACAGGACTCACCGGGCTTGAATAAACCTTGCTATCTTTGAAAGCCAAGTTATTATTTGCATGATTCTTCTCACCAACCGTGATAGCTTCAGCTGCTTTCCTTGCTTTCAGAGTAGTGATTTCCAAGGAGAAGCTGAAGATATACACTGATAAAGAAGAGCTACCACTCAAGTTCTCATCTGTATTTTTTTTTTTAGAAGCAACCTCTGCAGCACATGGTCACTGATGACCCTGCAGTTAGTGAGTGCATTGCAGCAATGTAAATGGATGCATCCTTTGGCCATGAAGGTGTTGAGTGGGGAGAGCACAGGCAGCAGCAAATCTATTATAGGTCATTTCTCACTGAGTCAGCAGCTTCTCAGTTCTCCATCACAGAGGAAACAACAACAACTGGCCATTACTCCTGCAGCTGTTTCACCACTCAGGTAACAGCTAACTGCCTTATGCCAATAGCCAGAAGGACAAGGATGATTTTCATGTGTGTTTTAATTATTCAAATCTTAACTCTTCCTTTTGAGCAGCCATTTATTCTGTTCAGTTTTACGTATGTTCCCTCACAGTAACATGTCACCAGCTGACAAGAGAACTCGCTCTGGATGATTTAATTACAGATAAGATCTACCTGCAAGCATCAGATACACTGGGCACTGACTAAAAGCAAACTGCCCTTCTCTAACAGGAAGGCTAAGTTCTTTAGGTTTGAGCTCCTGCTACACCAGGAAAAAAAAAAAAAAAAAAAACTAGAATAAATTCAATTCACAGAGAATTCCTTTTCAGTTTCTGGCTTTCCATTTTTCAATATTGAGAGCGGTCTGGAAAGCTGAGTCCTCTGCATACATTTATGAGTACTCAAAAATTAGCCCAAGCTCATTTCCAGTTGTAGTTACACAAACATTTCTGCATAAAGATACGGGTGGGGCTGTATTGGTCAAATTAGATTCAACAATCTAATTGTAGTTGGTAAAGCACAAACTGGAGCTATCAAAACATCTGTTGCAATCCTTCTGTTTTTCATTGGTTATGTCCAAGTTAGAAAAAGATGTTTTCTGTAACTCAAGAAGATCTGCATTTTTTGTTAGCTTTTTCTGCATGTCTGTCATCTGGTACAAAATGGAGATTACTTATAATATCTCATGACAGATTCATTTGAAAATAATTTATCTTCTACACACGCAATTGATTATTGTCTCAACTTACCACTGCTACCATCACAAACTGGCAAAGAATCTATTCACATCATTTGGCTTGCAAATATTCTCTAAACACTGTACAGTCTACTTCTAGATGGTGCAGCAGGGAGGGAACCAGTCTCCATCTGTGAGGTACTACAGCATTTAACACATTTACAACAACAGCTCAATATGATTTTAAAAAATAAAGATGTCTCAGGAAAAAAAAAAACGGAATTTTTTAATAATATTTTTCTTTATTCACAGACAATTTTCTTGCAGGACTGAGTTCCTCTTAATATATCCTCTCCCTTTTAAAACTCAGGCCAGCTGAGATTATGAATATGGGAAAAGTTGAATACAAGACAGTGGCCTGCGTTGCTACATGCTTTAGCAATCACGAACCTGTAAGCAGCTGTTCCATGATTGATAAATGGAGCTGTCTTACATTTTATAATGCAGAAGATCTAGCAGATCGCACTATGTGAGTCTTCTCCAGGGTAAGATATTGTTTATACCAATTCCTTGTTAATCATCACCTTGAAAGCACAGTTCGTTCTGCCTTGATATCTTAAGATTGTATCATATGAATTACCAGAGCAAGCTGAAAGCAGAGAAAATCAACCCAAATCTCATTTTGCCTTTGCCAATTCTGAAGGCCAAAAAAATCACTGAGTTCCTTGCCTATATATTTTGTGAGTTTGTAGGAAGTAAGGCTAAAAATCAAATACTGGAACAATTATCATTTGTCAACATAAATCACTTACCAAGGTGAAGAATTATAACAAGATTATCCTTCCTCCCTTAAATCTCCACTCTTCCTAACACTACATAATACTGACTTTTGATATCAATTCAGCTATCTGTTCCACAGCTAGAATTTGGAGTGGGTGATGGGGTGCTAAAAGGACAAAGAAATTCCTAGAACTTAAAGGACCAAAGTAGGTCACTAGAACTACAAAAGAAAATGTCAGTTCATCAATGCAGATATCTTTTAAACTACCATGAAATAGAATACAATCTTAAGGGTACCAACAAGAGTTGAAATGTTTGTTACACAGATGAAGCTCTGGAAAGTTCACTTCATGATCAATAGATTAGAAACTTCTCATCAATGTAGGTGTTAGATGAAAAATAACAAAAACCCAGTAAGAACCTCTGAAACATTAAAGAACTTACAAGAAGATATTAAAATGATACTAACATCTGTTATACTGAAATAGAGTGAAAACAAGAAAACATGAGTAATTTGTGCCTCTTTGACCACACATCTAGTCAATTTGTTACCCATTCTTTAAAGACGCTCTTTCAAAAAGACTTGCAACTTGCATTTTATTTTTCAGACTAGCTTGACACTAGCACCAAATCATGGTCAAATTTATTCTTAGACAAAAATGTGCTTGCTCTGCAAAAGCTAAAGATACAAAAAGCACTAGTAGCTTTGAGAAAGGAAGCATAAAACAAACAGCCCTCATCTAAACTTAAGTTTATCGATACATCTGCCACTGCACTTCCAGCACAGAGAAACTGCTTTCTGAAAGACAGCTTTGTTTATTTACTTTCAAATGCAGGTACTTGCACCACATTTTCAGTTTAGCACACAACACTCTTACTCTCACGTTACAACCCCACGGTTTGTAGATGTACACAAACGAACATTTAAGCAAAGAAAGTCAAATAAACTAAATGTAATCCTGAAACATAATTATTTCAAATCTTATTGGTTTTTAATAGCTACCTGTAACGAACTACACTCCTACCAATAACCAACGGTGAATCACACAGCTGAAAAACACAACTTTATCCTTCTAAAAATCTTCCATAAAGGAAATTTTAAACTCAGAAGATACTTGCAGTGCAATCACATATACAGAGAAATTTGATAGCGTCATGACTTGTGAGTTATGAGATAGGAAATGAAGGTTGGTGCTTATCAATTCCATTTTATTAAGCATTTTGCTATTGTCAAGGTTTCCAAACAAAAGCATAATACCCACCGTGATGTTTTCGAGATCCAGATGTTTATTGTGAACAGTTTCACAAAGTCTCCGAATCTTTTCCTTAATTTTATTCATGTCTTTCTCATTCAGCAGCTTGGCAGAAGAAGCATCTTGTTCCAATTCCAACAGCCGTATCATCAGATCTAAACTAGCTCTGTCTAGATCCATGTTCAAACGATCCCTACTCAAGATGTACATTAGAGCTGCTGTACAAAGGGACAAATTCTTGGGTTGGGAAAGGAAAGAAAAAAAAAGAAAATAATTTTTAATAATCACCTTAAACAAGTTACACAATTTTTAATGAGATGAAAACTTAAATAGGTCACTCTGACCTATTTATTTCCACAGAAACTACAACAGATACAAAGAACACACTAACACTACTTACAGAGAGGTCAACACAGTCAGCACCAGTTATGAATTTTTGCCAGCAATGAACAAGAGCTGCATGCTGTGCTTGTAAAAATCTGTACCAGTGGAGGTGAGCCACTGCTGCTACTGATGAAACAGCACCCACTGCCTCACTTGCAGAGACTTACTGGTTTCCATAAACATTCAGGAAGTGTTCATGAATGTCAATGGGTGCCATTTTTTCCATATGGAGGAATTTAGTGACACACCTCTGCATCATGCAAACTTGCATGTCAGACAGCATTCCATCAGACTGCCCCTCTGCAGCCATCTGTCACACAGCAACAACATGTAACAGAACACTGGTGGAAAGGTTCCACCTCTACTGCCATACCATCAGCATTCACCTACCTACACAACAAAAAACACCTGTCATGTCCCCATCTCCACTAGCACTTGCATGAGTATTTATTCTGGTACACAAATTGATTCACTGTAGTTAGTTTCTAACTCACAGGAATGAGACAAATTTCAATATATTCATAAAGCTCAGGTTGAGAAGCAGGTTCTTCTGCTTTTGAGAGATTCAATGCTGCAAATGAATAATGATAACTCCGGTAACAGAGAATTAGGGAAGAGACAGATGGCAGAGGAACAAAGTAAAAAGACCATGGTATGTGCCAATGTTGGTGCAAATTCAAGTTAGGTAAGTTCAGCTAGTGACAGAAAGCATCAGAAAGATCATAAGGATGGGAAAGGAAGACAAAAAAGCACCTGGTGACATACGCTCCATTTCTGCCAAGCAGGTCTATCAGTCAACAGCTTACCCAAACCTTTCCTGCACAAACACATTTCATTTCCATGGGAATTCTGCTTTTTAGAAGCAAAGAGAGTACAAACCAAACGAGTCCTTCCTCCCACGTCAGTTTTTCAACTAGAAAATGCTGTTAGCGCAACCATCCCTATCTTACAAAGAATTAACAGAAATGGCCTATAGGGACCTCTTATTGGCTAAAGAATACCTAAATCTTCTTCAGGGAGTTGTAACTCATCCTCATGAGGATCCAGAAAAGCAAAGGCAGAAAGGGGCTGTCGGGAAAAGACAAATGACAGTAAGAGCAAAGAGATCAGACCAAAGTTATCTGTCGCTAGGGCTGGCAAGTACAGTACTGGTGCCAGGAGAGCCATCTATCCAGATGAGCTCCAAGCAACAAGAAAGAGTGAAAATGTACATGGAGAATCGAGCTGTGCTGAGCACGGTACTTCCATAAGCCTTTTTAGACATCTGAGGGGAGGTCTATCAGTTTTCTTAGGAGTAACTGATTGAATTCAAGTGGGAAAGAAGAGACAATATGCTGCATGTATGTATTTCAATTTTTTTTTAATTTTTTTTTTTTTTTTTTCATGATCGGTAGATTTAAAACGCAGAAAAGTTAAATTCATATCACACAACTGAAGTCTGGGAAGTACATGTTGTAAGGCTCAACCGGAAAGAGCTGAATTTCTGGATCATAACAGATTAACATTTTGTTAACAGTTCAACCAACCATCAAAGCAATCATTAGCTGCCTCTATTTTAGAAGCAAGCAATAATCATACCTGGTCATACCAGGCAGTACCAGCATCTCCAAAGCAGGATTATGCAGCTGACAGTCTATCAAAAAGTATGCTAAAATGCCTTCTTGGCTGAGACAGGGAAACCCTTGAGGACAGAGGTGAATAAAATGCATCTGGAATACTGAAGGGAGCAAGAGTTTTTAAATCTACATCTTCTTTCACAGTACATCCTCAAGGCACAGGATTGTTTTTAAGAAATGAAGCTTAGCTTAGAATATCCCTGTTCCAGCTTTGTCAGCTGGACCTTGTAAGGCAGGAAGCAGTATACACAGCTTACCTAGATAGACATTACCTTAATTTCTATTTATTTTCTCCAATAAACTTACAATTTTATCATTTAAATTACAGAAATACTATTTGGTTTAAACTATAAGAAATTTCAGGTTACTGGAAGATGACTGCACTTTTTGTTCCTTCAGAACGGCAGTTCTTAGAACAGACAGAACCACCTTCTAGTGAACAGCATTACTCAGCTGCTCAAACGCCCCAGAGGACATTTAGTTTCTGACAAGTGAAATTTATGCAGTAATTGAGAGAAACTGCAGAATTTACAGTATGGACTACTAACGTTTAGGCATTTCAAAAAGCCAGAGTCTGCTCTTGTATCACTACTTAGAATACTGTTTTACAGAAACTTACAGGCCTGATGAGGGCAATCAGACTAATTCTGTAAGACTGTACCAAATTCTCATTTCTCTCACGCTTCCTTCTTTGCAATCCAGCTGACTTTCTATTACACAGCAAGTAATGGCTTTTCCTCCATGCAAGCACCTGGCATCACTTCCCTTCAGACTTTCCAACCCAGGTTTTAACATGCTCAGATTAAAAAGGAATCAAGGTGGGGGCTAGGATATTATATGGAAGGTTTCAGGCTACAGGAGGACTGCCAGATTGCAAAAAGGAGCACAGTAGGTATGTGTAACAAGAACTAGATTCCTGCAACAAGGAAAACCTAAAGACAACCGGGCTGACAAGCTCCCAAATGCTCAACTGCAAGAGGAAAACGATCACGTTGCACAATAGGACTTCAGATAGTCACGGTGCTTATACTGCAGAACAAATCTGCTTCAGCTATGTGGTGTGTTACTGGTACAGTAACTTTTTACTAAAAGTCAGTTTTCCTACAGACAAGTTGGTTTAATCTTAAATAACAGTAACTCTTGAATTCAAACAATTTTGCTCTGATTAGTAAGTGTTCAAGACAGTTATTTACATAGGTTTCAGACAACCTCATGCACTACCATACAGAGAATTCTAACGTGAGAATGGGGGAGGAAAAACATCTGTGCAAGTCATTTTTTATCCTAAAATAAATAATCAAAAGCACTAAAAAAACCCCACCAAAAACAAAACAAAACAAAAACCCTCTTATGTATTGCAACAGTAAACCTGTGCCTTGTTTCGTTCGTTTTTGTTTTTTTCCTGTTTTATTCCTGACTTACAACACATCCTGCTTCCAAATGAAGGCTGTGGAGGGGAGAAAAGAATAAAGCAAGTATTTGTTCTATACAGAATTTGAGGCAGATTGCTATCCATTCTTCTACAGTATTCAGGAAAACAATCCAGTTGAAAATTTACTCCAGAAACTGCAGGCCAACTACACCCACTCTCATCCTTGTCTTCCCTTGCTCATTCTATTTATACCCCAACTTACAGGAACAGATGGTTATTTTCTGGGGTTCAGCGCTACATTCAATGCACCCTTTTAAAAATTTTATTTTTATTCACATGCTCAAGACATTACAAAATCACATTTCTGTGCTTAACTACTGACAACTGTAATGAAAATACAGATTTTACTTGAAAAATGAACAATACTCCATAGTCTTTAAAACACAGCTAAAGAGAAAAGTCAACCTAAAGAAAAAAAATCAAATTGCAGCTTAGAAGAGAAATGTATAAGCAAACTACATCCAACAAGTACTCATGATATAAATATTCTGGAAGCACAGCTCAAGAAGATACCAAGCTATGTTGTTTTCTTTACTGATTGAAAAATTGCTCCGCATCTACTATTTTATATTCTTATGGAAATCAGCAAGCCATCTGCTTTCTCAGTCTATTCCACTGTACAGCACAAGTGAATGCAGGATACACCAAACTGTATCATTATGACAGCTCTCTCTCACATCCAAAATACTATATGCCAAAGGTATCAACAAATTAATTGTGCTCTTTTCCCCTGAGGTCCCTATTCATGTTAAAACAACATCAGCCACCTAAGTAACATGATTTGTTATTGAGTTACCTTGCACTATGATTCAGTGGAGAAATTTCTTTTGATTTTAAAGAAGTTACAATTGTAGTGAAGCAATGAGTGAATGCATAGGTAGTTTAAAAAGACAGCAAGGTTATACAAAAAAAGCCATTGCTGAAACATACACTGACAGTATTCAGAGCATATATTTTAGAATTTATTATTAGTTTGATAAATCAGTGATTTTGTAATAGTGTATATTACATACCAAGAAATATACATTAAAATGTTAAGTACATTATTACGTTAACTTCCATTTTTTTCCCCCAGACAGAAGGGAGCATCAGAAGACATGCTGAAAAGAGTGAATAGAATCAATGCTTTTTGCTACTGCAGCCTAATAATAGCATGCAATTTCCTTTTGAACTGCATGTGCTAGTTCTTTTGAAAATGAAGGAATAATGGGAACTGTTAAGTGACAGCCTAAAATACTGAGCAAGCCTGTACATTTTCCAAGTAACTGTAGCTGTCCTCTGCAGATCTCCTGCAACTCAGTGGTGGTATACATCTTAAATAGCGTGACTACATCTATTGCTAGCATCACTCAGCACTATTTCAACAACTCACAGAACAATGAACACGTTGAATCTGGTTCACGTGTCTTACAGTTAGCCATTACTAATTTGCCAGGAAGAGGGAAAATAAATTATTATTCTAAAATTAGCTACTTAGAGTTCTACGGCTCCTCTCCTCACCTCACACTCCTTCTTTCCACCCTCCTCCCCCCACTGTAAGAAGTCAAATACAATCTCTTAAATGTTTATTCCCACAAAGTTTTCTACTGCAACATCTGTCATTCCATGATAGCTATTAGAATACCAATAAAGTAGACTGGATATACGTGTATCTACTATCTGCTTCTAGTAACTTCTCCCATATTCAGCTTTCATAGCAATACTTGGCGGGAAACTCCAGAGTCGTCAATCACTGACAAAAAAGTACAGCTACCCACAAGTTACAGCTGAATTGAGCTTAAAAAACTGGTAAAGAAAAGCCAAACTGCTTCAGTTTTCAACTCTCAGGTCACTTTTCCTGTTTTATCACAGAACACTGCACATACTCAAGACATCCCACGAATGCAACTACAGCAATGCTCAAGGAGACAAGCACCAGATGTACCAAATTCCCCACCACAGCAAGGGAAGCAGTTCATATAAGCTACAGGTGTAGCACTGAAGACATCTTTAAACAAAAACAAAGGATTATTTTAAAATGTTAAGTGTTTTCTTTGAATGAAATATATAGTTTTCCTTCAGATCTGTTTTGAAGAAAAAAAAACCTATGATAAAGTAAGTTTTTAAAAGGTAGTGTTTTTATGTTTTGTTTTTATGTTTATTCTATACATGAAGCTTGACTGCGAATAAGGTGTACACAAAATTTATAAGAAATACACAGCTATAGCCAAACTGTAATAAAATGCACAATGGATACATACCTGATGGTGCTGGGAATCATCCAGTGTTTTGAAAACCATGGCTACCATCCCATGTGCTCTCAGATGCATCCGGAAGCTGGGCATGGCGCACTTGGTCGCCAAGCTGATTACACTAGAGAAAATTAATTCTGGATTAGAGCTAAAATCACCACATTTACAAGAACTGTAGTGAAACAAGTCTAGTAAACACAGCTCAAGAAGCCTTGTTCTAAATTCCAAAATTTGTTTAAGCCAACTTCAGCACTGGAGAGCAGAACAGCATTTATTCAGCAGTTGTTTACCAGCACCATACTGTATCTGTTTACTTATTTTAAGGTCAGCTAGAAACCAGTTTGAAAGTGTAGCCTGAACTCGCTTCTTTCAAACAAAATTTGAAATAATTAAATTGAAAATAAAGCGTTCATACATTAAGCATGAAACTGAGTTAGAGGTACAGGAGAGCTCACTGTGGATCAAGGAACAATCCAGAATTATAAACATGAGCTTCCATCACTACCTAATAGCTATCTGTTTAACTGACTGATTAGTCCTGCCCACGTCCAATGCTACTTCCATAAAAGCTAAAAAACAACCAACCAAACACAATCATTTAATATGTATTGCTACATTCAGAGTTGATGGAAACACTTTAGTGTTAATATATTAGTGTAATCAAAAAGCATAACAGTTCTGTTCTACAAGATGGAAGTTTCTCCCATATTTTTTTTTTGAAAGTTGCTTTGTCATTCGCAGCACAGCCCAACATAGAGACTATTTAAAAATACACTGCTTTTCAGTGTGGAGTAATGTGGGAGCAATGCTGCAATCAACTCTTCTATGACAAGTAAGGAAACACCGTAAAATTCATACGGTAAGGTGTTTTGAGAACAAGCAGCTTTTCTCCCATCACAATGGCATCAATTAGAGCTACACAGATTTCCTTCGGAAAAACGAATTTCTTTTAATTTATTAACTGAAAGAAAAATGTTTATGATATTTATGATATAAGTTGCACTCCTTGATAAAAACGTGGAAGTCAGAAGTCAGTTGAAAGCCTTAGGATGCTTGCAATACAAGCAGGTGCACTTGATGTGAAAGACAGTCCTGAACTACCACCGAGGTACTCATTTATTTTCTCTATGATGTACACAGAAACAGGAAAGCAGATTACTTGAGCTTATGCTACATCAACAATATTCATTACTGTTTTCAGGAAACAAGAAGAATAAATTCTTTTATATAATAATAATAGCTCTCCTGCAAGCGTAAAGCTCTTTCTCATCGCAGACAGGTCTCCAAGCATCCTTATCACTTGTGTCTGTGGAATCATGTTGTTCCTTTCTCTAGCATTTCAGTTGTGGTAAACAGGAAATTTTAGAAGTATGAAGACGAGATAAACTATTATGTGGCTACAGAACATCGTTCCCATTAATTTTATGTTCAGACAATAGAAACCAGTATTGTTGTGAATAAACTTTGTCAAAGCATGACTGTAACTTCTTTGATATTAACTTAGCAATGACACGTAAATCGAAGCAGCACGAGTACTCAAAGACAGCTTAGGACAGCTCCCAATAAGCACTGTGGCCACAACACTTCCAGTGGAAATTTAGCGGTATCACCACATCACATCAGCTTTATTTTCTAGCCAGCACAACTTAACTGTCTTACAGATTTCATTTTAGAATTAACTTTTTGCTTTAAAAAGTAAGAAAGACCCAACAGACATCTCATTTAAAATCACAGTGAAGAAAGTTTTTTTTAATTTAAAGTAAGGCAAACAAGTTTTGAAGATGTACTTTACTTTGCAATTTCTTGCTTCATCTTCTCTCCCTTGTACTGCTGCTGATTACTCACAACTTATCTTCAAGACTGTTTTCAAATGTTATTCTTTACAAAAGAAGCACTGAGTAACCACCAAATAACATTTTAAAGTTTAGCCACTTCTTTAATGGGTATTTGTTTAATTCAATTGCTCTTTTAAATACCAGTTTGATATATCTTACCTAAGGCAACGTGTGTTTAGGGGCTGATTGCTCTTCAATCCACTTAGCAAGTACTCAATATCATCTGTGAACTCTTGGTTTTCACCAAATTCCACTACATCATTGAAGTGCTTTACATGCTGAACAACAGTGTATAACTGGAAGAGACAAATATTTTGACCTAGGTAAGTTCTTAAGCTCTTGGGATTTATTATAACCTTAGCAAGCACAGTTCAAAATCTATTCAGTTTTGAGTGCAAGGAAACGTTAAGTAGTCAACAAAGGCCATTCAACCATATAAATAAAAAATATTACCTTTAAGAGGAAAGCCAAATTTCTTTTTGATACTGTTCCTTCAGTACTTAGAATTAGCAATAATTCTTTATTTTAAAAATTTGTCAAGAATACTTACTTCTTTGTCTTCTTTCCTACATTTCAATGCAGTTACTATCTCTTGATAGGGCTGAGTAGGTATTGTCACAGTTTTAATCACTTTGGGAGGTGGTGCAGGAGCCTTAAAAACTCCATCATCTTTATGAATTGCCTCCTTTGAAGATAGCCTTACCTATTAATAAGAAAGTGCTAAAATGGGCAGATGTTTTGAGCATGTAAACATATACTGCATACATCAGGAAACAGTACAGGTGTGCAATTGTCAAACTCACATTTTGGGACAATTTAGTCCTTCTCTTATGCTACCAAGATGTACCTAATCTGCGTGATAATGTACCTACTCTTAAAAAAATCAGTAAAAACAGAAATTACATGCATTTTTAAGTATTAAAAACAGTTTTAAGTAGTCAGGAATGCTCCAGTGAATTCTGAAACTGAAAAAAAAAATCCCTTACCGATGTTCTTTAAGCTTTAGGGTAAGTAAAACAATCAAGGGTTTAAAAACAAGTATTTGTTGATACTTACACGTATTTTACCCCCCTTTCACTGGAGCTTCCAGGACTGACAGTACAGCTGGTAGCTATACTGAACCATCATTAAGCACACTGCTCTGGATACGGTCACAGCACCGAGCAATCACTGCTTCAGCACAGCTGGAACTGAAAAACTTTGTGTCTACTTCTTTCATTCCTATCTACTGGAGGCCACTGCACTGCTGTGCTTAGGGAGTACCTCACCAACCTAACACACTGCAGAATGTCTCCAGGTAATTTTTGTAGTACTATAAAAACATGCCGTTAAAGTAAAAGAAGCATGAAAGCCTAAACCTGACAAGGTATGCTCTAATAAGGTATTCTCCACACACTGGCCTGGTGCATATATGTGTTATTAATACTTTCCAGGAACAACATACTACAGCAAGACCTATTTGGAATAAGCAACAGGTAGTAAAGAACTTGATGCAGACACAGAATATGAATTAGCTGTTACATGCTGCAGGGGATATTAGAAAGAAAAGCTTTCTTTTTGTGTACCAACAGTCAAAATTAAAACACAAACGAAACACACCGTTCCTTACACACTGCTTCTACCAGTGTGCAGCACATCAGTGTTTGCTCACTTAGGCTCCAAAGGCAAAAGGATAATAAGCCATCCTGGAAAGCATTTAATGGAGGACTGTGATCTTAATCGGCTTTGGAAAGCAGGAGATCTGCTGAAGCAGAACAGCCTCATCCAAGTCTTGGTTAACAACCTGCCCTTCAAAAGGGATTCCAAGGGAGTTAAAAAGCCGTAAGAAAGAATACTTGACATAAGCAGTTTGCACGTTATCTTCTTGTAAATTTGAAACAAATTCGTCTGTATCTGCAAGATGACCTGCTCAGGAATTACTGCTGAACATTTGGAATAAGGCTTATTTCTTACTACTCTTACACCTTGATCATACACACAAATCAAGGTTAAAAAACATGACTGAAGTAACTTCAGATACTCTTTATAACATCAGAAGCACCTACAGCTTCTGCTAGCAAGCTGCTTCAACCAAACCTCTGCCGTGTTACTGAATTAATACAAGGATGGTTCCAAAGCGGAAGCCTGACAGAAGACGAAATGGCCTGTTTGAATATGCATGATCCCAACACTCTCCTAACCTGAAGAGGCTATGCTCCAAGACTACCTGAGAAGACTCAGAGAAAAACTGCCTTGCAGCTGGCTATCAGAGTCTTTCATGCAAAACAGTATGGATAGAAAGATTAAGCAAGCAATCAAAGCTTCAGATCAAACCTACACGCTTGAAATCGAGAAAAGGGTCTAAGAACTTTTAACCATCTGTTTAAAGGAGAAGCTCAGGGTGAAAAATCTGCTCTCCTCAAAGCTGGTGCAATTAGTTGTTTCAATCCAAGTCATCTGCGCTTTCCAGGCAGCATGGTTAACAGCAAAGGAAGGCCTTTTTGAATAAGGTGAGGACAAGCAAAAGAAATGTAAATCAAAGAGCTGTCATCAGCACAGAAGAGGCGCACAAGGGTGGAATAAAAAAACCCACAAAAACTGAAGACATATCAGTGCTAGAATAACCTCACTTTGATTTTCTGTTCTCAGATATGAAATGAATTCACACCAAATGAAATAAAGTTTATTGACAAAGTACAATGCCCTTCCAGCATAATTCATAACTCCTTTTACACACATACAAGCACAAGATGCTGGATCCTCAGAGTCTAAATACATTCCAAAATGTATTTAGACCTTACCTATTACCTTAAAGCTCTAATCAAATGCTAGCTTTTGAACAAATTTCTTTAAGACTTGTTTTTACCTCTTATTAACTTCTTGCATACATCCTTCTATAATATTAGTCCTTCTAGGCACATAAAGAAAACTGTTTCTTTCACCTTGCCTGTGGACTCCCGCTACCGACTGACAATACTTTGTTCTTAGAAAGGAGAAGTAATGGAAATATCTTTATGAGGTTTTCCTTTTTGACTGACAAATTGCTGATTTTTACGGATATTAGCAGGTTAATTCTCAAGGTTCATAGAAGATAAAATGGAGTCCAGTGTTAGAAAGCTTAACTTCTGCACATCAGGGAACACAACTATCCGCAAACTGGAATGATATGGAAGATCTCATTCTAGATTATTTCCACTGACAACCTCCTTCCTGCCAAATGATTGACTGTGACATAACCAAATATCAGTAACTTTTGTCGGTTTCAAAAGATAGCACTGAAACTTAGAAGATACACTAATAACAGTCTACTTACTGGGACACTGGGAGCTTTCAAAACCGGTGGTGCTGGCAGAACCTCTGACTCCGGCTGGTTCCAGTGTCTAGCATTATATACAGCTTTTGTGGGAGACTACAAGATAAAAATGAAGTTGTTGGTTTTTGTTTCTTTTTAAAATGCAAATTCACCAATAGTTACTTTATATTTCAAAAACAGCTGTACCAAGAAAAGAGCCAACAAAGCTGGAAGTAAAATGAGCTTCACTCTTTCCCTTCTGACTTCCTGGCAGCACAAGTTTTTATTTAAATTCTCTATACTGTACATATCAGAAAACCTCAAAGGCTTTGAAGTATCTTACAGGTCTAAAGATACGTAGACCCACATAAATGGCAAAAGACACTACACCCAAGTGTATCAAGAATTCTTCCTTCTTTTTTTTTTTTTAATCCATCCTTTTAAGATTTATTAAGACACAAAAGATCTGCAACATTCCTATAGACAAAAACAGCTACAGGCGAAAAACTGTTAGCCAACAGCATGACAGCAGAAAACATGAACAGTTTGGAATCAAAATATGAATTTATACAGATTCTGATGCTTGGAGAAATAGAAAATACTGCAATGAAATGTCTTAATCCACATTAATACACTAAGCTTATTTTTCTTGCCCAGAGATGTGCCAAGGCAAATCGAAGCTGAATCAGAACACACTTCCTTGATTCTGGGGGGAAATGAAATCCAATTCTCTGAAGGAAGCTAAGAGAACCGTATTTTAGCATAAGAGTTTACCATTCTAATTGCATAAAAACATTTCAGACTAATACGTCATTTCAATTTTCACTATTTCTCAGCATGCCTTATATTGCATACGTTCTTTAATAGCTTAACACCTCACCTGCACCTATACAACATTTTAAGTGTTGAAAAATATTTTAAAATTGTGGGTATCAAAAAATTTTTTGCCAAAATACAATGCATGAGCTATTTAAAATAAATGATTGCTCAAATATAGCCTGAAGAGGAGCTACGTGTAGAAACCTAGCAGAACCATCAGCATGGATTTCACAACCCTATGAAATACGGTAAAGTTTTGGAAAGCAAATTTGTCAGCAGTGTAGAAACTCCTGAGTTACAAACTCTATTGCGCTACATCCTTCTGTCCTTTACAAGAAGTGCAAACTGTGCTTTGATATAGTTCTAAGAAACTTACCTTAGTTGAATTTTTATTTTTAATTTTTTAAAGCCATGCTCCTCTCTCAAATTGCTGCAAGTTTACACTGGTTTCATCCCTTTTTCTGAAGCAGCTCTTCTAAACAAGCCTTACAGCAACCACATGCAGCCACAACGAGCACACACAGAAATAACAGAAGGTTTTCCCACAATTTCCATTTTGAACTTTCCCAAGAGACTGAAGCACCAATTCACACAATTTCCTAACAATCACCAGGCTCAGAAAGTTCAACTGAGAAACTTAAAACAGAATTCATGCTGAATACAGTTACAATAGCAGATCTGTCTAAAAATAGGAAACCATGCTGAATAGATCTTCATTTGGAAACAGTTAACTGCTGACAAAATGGCTAAGGAGTTAACTCTTTCCCCTATATATTTCTGAGTAGCAAGTTCTTACCTTGAAATTCAGTAAGGGTTTGTGATGAACAAATGAAACTTACTGAGAAAGATGCTTCCTTAAGTCAAGAGGGATACAATGATAATCAACCGCTGAGTATTTTCTCATAGTCACGTTATTTATTTGCTATTCACAGCTGTTGCACAGATTATCTCACTGCACACTATGTTGGGAAGAGAAGGCCCAAGTTTCTGCATGCAGCACACTGACAGAAGGAGTAGCTCAAAGAAATAACAGCATTAAAGTATGAAGCGTATTTAGTATCAGCCTCACCTTCCTACGACTGCTGGTGAGAAGATGATGCACAATTCTTATTAACTTTGAAGGAAGGCTTAACTACTACCTGACAGCTGTGTACTGCATTGCAGGTGCTCAAGTCCTATTAACACAGGTTATTCATTATCAATACCCTCGGATCTCTGATAGAACTTCAGATATCCCTGCGTGAAGGATACAAATACAGTAATGTCCCTGAATTTCCTGTCTGGCAGCTACGTGCAGTGTGGCAGCTTGTCAGGTCTGTGCCACAGCAGGGCCAGGCCTGGCGCCTGTCGGGGAGATGCCATGGGGAGATGCAGCCCATGCCAGAGCACTACAGCATCCCAGGGCTGTGCCCACCTGGCAGGCTGACACAGAAACAACTGCAGCACTGACTAAGGTGGGCTCCACTGCTGTGTGGGCATCCTGCAATCCTCCTGCAAGGGGAAAGCACCCCACACTGCTTTTCCTGCGTAAATTAGACACGCGGGAAAGAGTTCAAGGGACAAAGAGACAGCTCCTCAACATGTGGGGCTCCAGGGCTCCCCAAGTTAGAGCTGTCGTCTTATCTAGTCATCAAAAAATGAGTTTTCCTCCTGTGACTTTTCTTAACTCCTTTCTAAACCAAAAACTGGGGCATCCCACAGGGTGCTGTGACATGGCACTTCACAGCTTGCTCTGCTACTAACAGAGCAACACAGAAGGAAGCTGCATTTTACAAAAGAAATCAAGTAGTGCCAGCAAAAAATCCTTCGCCTAAGTTGTCTTCTAACACAACACCAGCTGAAAGTGGTAACAACCTAAAGGATCCAACTCCTACACAACCTCAGCTCTGGCCCCTAACTATAGTCCTATCCCCTGCTTACTGATCCAAGCCATTTGCCCTATGATCCCACGCCACCTGTGTTCTGCCTGGTCCTGCACTCATACTCCTGTACCCCAATGGCTTGATCACCACAAGTATCTGCAAAATTCCAATATGACTTTACAAACGTCCTCTGCTTTCTAGAAGAGAATTTTCCAGAAATATTTCCTAATACTTTTTGAATTACGCAGAGATTGTGGAGCCACTCACACACATGTGGACGTGCCAATTACATCCCTCCTTACAAACACTTCTTAAAGCAGCCTCCACCTTTTCCCTTTCACACACTGCAGAGATGAATTCCCCTAACAATTTCGAAGCAGCAGCCCCAACACCAACTGACCAGCAAACACTGCAGACCAGCTTCAGATGAATGTAGCCAGGCAAAGTACCAAAGAAAGATCAAACAAATGCTGGTGAACTGAGTTTTCAGAGCCTTGATCACGGAAGAGAAGTTGTGTTGTTGTGGGTTTGGAGGTTTTTTGTGTTGTTCCTTAAGAACAAAACCAAAGATGACAGCTCAGATGCCTGTGATAGCAAGCTGTCCTGAAGATGATACGTAGGCAGCAGTAACTTAAGAAAGTGACCCTCTCTTATAAAGAAGACAACCTTGCAATTATTCAAATAATGCAGACTTCTCTTCAAGAACTCCACCTCCCAAGACTAACTTAAAAGAGATGCGAGTGGAACTACATTGCTCCCCTGAATTGTGTTCTTAAGGCAAATAAGCTCCACAATATTAATCAGCTGTAAGTGCTTCTGCTGATGAGCAGAGTTTCCCTCTCTCCCATGCAGAGCCCTGACAGTGATTTACACAGAAGCAGACATCTGAACGAGAGCAAATCTCCCAGTGAAGGTGCAAGGAGTATCCTATGGTGGGACACCTCATGTGGCACCGAGGGGTGAACTGGAACGCAGAACCACACCTATCATCAGGGATTTCTTTTAATATTGTTATTTATTTGTACAGAAGGAGTGCACAGGGGTGTCAGCACTATACCACCATCTCCAACAATATAAACCAAGGGTCAGGCTTAACCTCTCTTCCCTACAAGCTTCAAAGCAAGAGCTGGCACACCACATGTACTGATGCAGCACTGCCTGCCGTTCACAGATGTAAGAATAGCAGAAAGTAAGAGCCAGGAACATGAGTCATGCTGAAAATACTAGCAAAACAAGACAGACAGCAGCTATTTGCAGGCAGAACACTTTCCAAGGTAGAAGTCGAAGGGAATAAAAAAGAACAACAACAACAAAAAGAAAAACCACCCACATTTTTAATAGATATCCTGAAAAATGCATTATTTATATTTGAAGGGCATTCATTAACACTGTGCAGCAGACACCTGTCAAAACTACAAATAAATTAAAAAACCCTCAAAATAAATTGAAATATTTTATTATTTATTACTAAGGATTTATAATCTTTAGGAGCGCTTCTCTGTCTGTCTTTGAGAAGGAAAAAAATGTAACAAATACATTATGCAACAAAGCTATTCATAACTGACTGTTTCTTTTGAAAGGGAAAGAAATGAACGTCTGTTTGGAGCAGAGAAATAGAAATTACACTTTGAAGCAAGAAGACGGGATATCAGTTCAGCACAGTTCATAAAACAGAGAAGTTTCTCTGGACTTCTGATAGGACAGAAGTTTCAAAGAGCAGTTAAAAATCAGAAGCAGATCAGAACCAAAGTCATATTATTAAGTGTTCAAAATGTGAACTGCATCCCTTCAATCACAGCAGCAGATGAGTGCCGACAAATCACCTCTGGGTGCTGGAACACTTCATCATGAGCTGCTGGACCACTCAGAGCAACAAGCAAAACTAGGTTTGTTTTAACACTACCTACAAAAATACTTATGCAGCTGGAATCTGGATCTTGAGCTTTTATTGTGTCCTTCCAGGAAGGGAAGCATGCTCTTCCGTTTGCAGGCATAGAACAGCTGCTGGTTTTCACCACGTGAATGGGAAACTCGAGTTACTTTTAATAGCTCTGTAGACGCATCTTAGTAAAATCCAGTGTCATGACAGAACCCCATCATTTTCAATCATTCTTTCAAAGCTAACATTTATATTTGCATTTCTTCATATAAAGACTATTCTGAGCCAGGCAGTAAAAACATCTTCAACATCTAGACAGTGCTCTTTTACAAGACCCCAAATCACTGATGCCATGAGTATTGCTATATCCAATTGTTTTACTCCTGTTAAACAGAAAAGAGTTCCAATAACACTCATAGAAATTACACTGCAGTGCAAAAGAGCTCCTTTAATATTTTCTCAGAGAATGTCTCTATACAAAAACAGATATTTGCTAACTGATTTGGTGTTACGTGCTAATCATATTTGGAAAGGTGATCCAAATATTGCACCTGAAGGAAGGAAAGCCACTTGAAATGAATGCCACTTGTTGGAAAGTTTCTACAGACTCACTGGCTACGCAGTCAGGCGTTAGAACCACGGACTGCAGGTCACTACAGAAATGGACTAAACGATCCTGTATAAATATGCCTTAGAAATACAATGTCTAGGAACAAGTACTTGGACTGAGCATGCAGTTCGTGGTTCTAAAGAGGATGAAAGAAATGGAGGTGGAAGGGTGGGGGGAAAATATCTCAAGGAGCAAGTCCAAGAGCCAGACAACAGTCTACTTCAGGCTACCCGTGTTTGCTCCCCTTTCTCTGTCTTCTCTATAGGCATCTTCACTGTTCTCCTCACAGACAGGCAGGACATAAAAAACCACTATGCATGCACATGGCTTAGCAACTACAAGCTGGCTGTAGTCAGACAAGGGTGAAGTCTTCCAGCAGCAGAAACCAAAGTCACTGAAGCTTTCTTTGTTCCAGACTTCTGAAGAACTGCAAAAGGAAAGTCGTCTTCAAGCTCCAAAGGAGGCCTATAAAGCACTACAAGATAGACGGCATCCAAACAGAACAATGAAAATTTAACCTGAAGAAACAGGATAGTTTGGTCAACCTGAGATTAATTCTTTAACAGAAATAATGGTGCTCTCTATGCTTCCTACACAAAGCGTAAGCAAAGCTGGTCAGCTCTGAAGCAGAAGCCATATGGCTATTGTTACTAATGTGGCCTGAAAAGTACACTAACTCTAATTTAAAGGGAGAGGATACAACAGTTTAGACACATCATCACAATACCTGGAAACCTATCATTTCAAATCAAGACAGCAGAAAAACAGCCAGACAGAATTCCTATCCGCATTATTGCTATACATATGCATCCAGGCCCTCAACACCAACTGTTTCACTCTCTGTACTTGCTCATGTTGCACTGCATCTCATGTCACCTAATGTAAGCACAGTCACCAGAGCTGGGCGAACAGGCTGTGCTCATCCAGCACATGGGAGCTGTGAAAACACTTTTGCATACTCAACTGCATCTAAGTTAAGCTTTCACTGGCAAATGAAAGTGCTGTATTTTGGTCTCTTCCACTGTTTTGGCATTTCAGAATTCTCTGCAGGACTGAAGCCTTGTGCAACAAAGCGTTTATCCTACAGTTATCCTGTGTTGCCTAATTACTGAAACACTGAGTTAATTACAGGGAACTACACAACTGATGGATGGGGGTGGGGAATACTGTAAAGAGGCAAAAGAATCTCATTTCAAAACACCTTAATGGATCTCTGTTTCTTGACTAAGACGACTTAACAACAGTAGGAGCTGGAAGGATAAAACAAGGCCTTCCACTGTGACACTGAACATTTTCCACTCAACTTTCTATTCCTGAACATGTAAAGCATTTCCACACTCAGCATTTGTTTCTCCCTCTTCCCTGTACGAACACTTAGCCTGTTATCTGCACACTGCACTTTGCATCCCTGCATCCCTCAGAAGCAAAGCTACGTCTCAACCAGTAACACCTTTCCCAGCACCACATGGGAGAAGGGACGTGCTTAGGACAGCATCGCGCTGCGGTGGCAAACAGCACGCAGAGGGCAGCCCAGGAAGCAGGGCAGCATCTCAGTCAGCATCTGCTAGGGCACACCCATCTCTGCCATCGCTTAAGATGAAGGAGTGGGAAGGAAACAATTTTGAGCAGAGTCAAATGACTATCTGCAAGGTGACAGACTGACTCCTACATCTACTTTTGCTGATAGCTCCAAGGTGTTATGCCCCAGCTCAATACAGCTGAATTACAGGGCTGCTTCACTCTTCAAATTAGGTGACTAATCTAATCTGAGAGCCTTGATTAGAATCCTGTTTACCAGCTACAAAAAAAAAAAAAAGTAAAATAACCATATCAGCACGAGACTGGTTTTAACAAATCACTGTTTAGTAAGCAGATTCTAAATCTATTTTTCTAAATCCATTCTTCATTCAGCAACATAAGAGTTGCTCAAAGCACACAAACCGTTTCTCGTTGGTTAGCACTTAGAACAGCTCGCCAGTCATTCATCATTGCCACTAACAGTTATTGGACAAAAAACACAGGAACGCTCGAGCTCAGGACTGGGCAGAGCATGGGCCAGAAGCAGCAGCCAGCAGATGGAAGGAATGCAGAGCAGAAGCAGCAGCTCGCTGTCACAGGCTGTCAGAGCCGACTGCTGCTGTGTGTCCAACTGCTGATGGAGCAGCCGGCCGCCTCACGCCGTGCTGACAGCAGCCGAGTGTTTTACAGATTATTTGGACTGTCAGCTCAACTCCTCACAGTCGGAACTGCAGATGTCAGCTAATCATCTGCCCTGTTAAAAAAAGGTATTTTGATTTCCCGATTTATGATGCAAAAAAACCCCAAGCAGGTCAATACATATAGTGCGAGCTGTTTGAAATGACCAAAATGAAAGTCTTGTTATAACTGCTCATCCTTTTAGCACCGTGCCCTTCTGCCAGTGGTTATGCAAACTGAATGTAAGCAGTTCTCTCTAAAAAGAGCCGCGTGGTTAGGCTTACTGAAAGGGTGTGGCGGAGAGAGCATAACATTGAAAGACTATTTACTTTTCTATGGAAAAGAAATTAACCAAAACTAAGCGAGATTGTGCACTTATCTTCACGCGTATTAAAACCAAATCCAAAAAATACTTGTAAAATTTCCAGTTTGATTAGGGGAAATGCAGATTCACTTGCTAGGAAGCAAACATAAATATTCCTTGCAGGGTATCTTCAATAAATACCCACAGCAAAGTGCAACACGAGCCGAGTGGAAAACTACAGCTGAGCGCAGAGCCCGGCCCATCCCCTGCTGCACGTCACCGCCACGCTCACAGGGGACTGTGCTGCCAACCAGAGCCATGCATGGATTCTTACTTCTTCAATTTCAAAACACTTCATATCAGGCTGTAAGTAAACCTAGACACAGCACTCTTTTCTAGCTGGTATTTACAGCTTCCAGTCAGCATGTAGCACCAGTGGAAAAGGCTCAGATCAGCCCATAAAATGTGAGGTGGTGCCCCTTAACTTGAATTACCACAATCCCTACTAGGAACAACAGGACCACACGTCACCTTTGCTTTCAAGGATTGACACTTTTCTCGGGGTGCCTAAAATTTTTAACAGGAATATGGCAACTCCATAAAAACAACCTACTTGCAGGCAAAAAAACCCCTCACAGGACAGGCAAGATGCAGTGCAACAATGAGCTACGTGCTATTTGCAGATCATACTGAAGTTATGCAAGAGGAAAAAAATTACTAAGTGCTGAATCAGCAGAAGTCTGATAGTCGATCTACCTGGACATCTGTGCTCTTCCTACAGCAGTGATCTACACATCCTTCCAACAAATCTACCCAAAATACACTCTGAAAGCTCACACATATTTCTGCACCCAGCTGGACACAAAACCTAGCAGTTGCTCGTAAAAACTACATAAAGCTGGAAAACCAATGGCTGGAGGATTATGACTGAAGCAAATCTTTATCTTGGCCTCACAGTTCAGAAGCAGTCTTTGGGCTAAGCCACGTCTGCATTCAGCAATGATTTCATTCAGGTATTCAACACTACTGTCATGTCTAACTCTATTAATGTCACTTGATCAAAGCAATGCGTGTAATCCTCCTAACGCCGGCCGCGTTTAGTGAGCATTTCTCAGTTGCAATGTTGACTTAACCAGGTTAAAGACAACTTAATTCCTCTTCTTTGCTTCCCTTTAACTGAGCAGATACAATTGTTTGGTCTCCTGGTGAAGCAGACCAGGATTTGTCTTAAATGTTTCCTTTTCATGAGTTATTTTCAAACACAGTTCAGTTCCCCAGTTTAGTTCAGTTTCTTGCCTAATGAAAGAGCAAGGAGACACGAGAGAGCAGGTGTGGTAAAAGGAGAGCAAAGTCAGCTTCACCAACTACTTGTCAGTGGTTTTTTTTTTCCTTTTCATTCTAAACCACTCATTCAATTAGTCTTTTTCTTCTTCCCCATTTTGTCTGAAATGCATAACAAGATGAACTCCTCCTGGCTAATGCATTCTGTGCTGATGGAATAACTTCCACCAAGGCCACACGGTTACACACAAAGGCAGTGCTTTGCAAGAGGAATCCCACAGCCCAGTATTCCCAGTGAGCAGTATAAAGGAAACAATGTGAGAGTGTCAATAAAGAGGTTTTTCCACACCTTTTCCTACACTATCCCAATGCATGCATTTGTTATTTGTATTTTATTTCTTGTTGAAAAAAAGCACAATGCTGTAACACCCAGGGAAAAAACTGTTCGGACCTTATTTTCAAGTCTTCAATCTTGAGTAGGTCTGAACCACAGCAACAAAAAAAACCTTGTGTATACTTGGTTATTAGCTTCATCCACAGAAGAGGAAGGGCAGGACCTATAGGCAAGCATATCACAGCCATGCTGAGTTCCCAAAAGATCCTACTTGGAGAATGAGCTACTAAACAAGCTGAACTAAAACTGTAAACAGCAAAGAAACTTTTTGCAGATATTACTCATGTAAGGTTCCCACCCATAATTTGCAAGTCAAGTAATGCCAGTATTTATGTACTCTAAGTACATAATTACATTGCTACAGAACATAATATTCTCTGTCAGTCAGGCTCGGGATAAAGAGAATTAAACCACTTAAAGGCAGAAGTCAGGTTAGGACTTCACATACCTAAAGTAATGCACAAACTACCTCAACTCCAATGCTCATAATTGTATGTATGAATGGTCAATTATTATAGTGAGGTTCCTTACATTAAAAGCAGTTTTTAGAAGCACTGCTCTTGATGTTAGAGGCAAGTCATCAATGTCTGTTAGCTTCTCTTGCCTGGATACGCAAACTTTCAAGAACTGGACCTTAACATTGGAATGAAATGGCTGAATTTCAAAAAACACGAAAGTTAACAACCCTGCTGGTCACAAACTGGAAAAACTCTTCAGCTCTCTGGTTCTGCTGAAGCTGAACAATACCACCTGCTGCTTCCCAAGTAATAGAGCTGTTGTTGGCCTTTCAGCTCAGTCTGCCACAGAGGGCCGTACCTCTAACATCACTGCCTAGCAGGGAAGAATTAAGAGTCAATCTGCTAGTTCCTGCAAGGAAAAAAGCAAGCAAGCAAGCAAGCAAGAAATGATGTGAGGATGCAATAACTTTATTCTACTGTACTTTTTAATCAGGATGAGGCTGTTAAGGTCAGGTTAGTACTTTTAGTTCATTTTTTTGCATTACCAGAATGAAAATTCCATTAAAAAGGAATTGAGATTAAGAGTTTATATCTATAATTTAGGACGATAATTATAGTGTCTCTAATTACCATCAGAAGCTTCACAGGCTTTTTTTTATTATTAACTCCATGTAACAGTCATATGATTAGAGAACATTAAACTTTAAAATCCAAATTGCAATTACAGCAGTTTCTGCTTCTATGCCTATTATATCACTGCAGGTCAAAAAGGTTGCTTAATTCTCACATCTCCCACTTGAATTAAGTTCATTCTCAACTGAGAACTTCCTAGTTGAATCTATTTATCCCCATACAATATAACATGGCTGGATTTTTTTTTCCACCCCACATAACTCCAACGTATGTATTCAACTGTTCTTCTACAAACCCTCAACTATTTGAAGTATAAAAACTAAAAAAAAACAGACGTTATCAAAATACATGAAGCATATTAATATTAAAACTAACAAAAAAATCCATATTTACCAGAACACCCACAGATGTTTGACGCTGCTAAAAAAATACAGCAAAACAGGTTTGGTTACATTTGCATTTTCTGTACTGCTGTTTCACAGTCTGCTCTAACACGTCCACTGAGAGAAAGCTGATTTTTGTAAGAATTACTGTTACATAAGCAGCTGAGGAACTCCAGAATTCAAGAAATACTACTTCAGTTCTGAAAAAAAAAACCCCAACCCCTCCTGACTTATCAGAAGTAATACTGAAGCTCCTTTACAGTACAAGTAATACTGATAATTGCGTTGATACAAGTAATTAAGCAGCTTTATGAGAAATTTTAGGGTGTTATCAAACCACTGTTATTCTTTTCTAACTGATTCCAAGAGAAAATAATTTCTTTAAAATGTCTTTGAATTGCTGGACTACTCAACACATTCCTCTGCATACAGAAGCATATTTTAACATACAATTGCCAGGACTTGCAAAGCTTAAGAAAATCAAAAGGAAATCTGAAATACAAGAGCACTTCTATCTCCAGTCTCCTCTCTCCCGTAGTATCGGTTCTGGATTGCAATGACAGTGAGATGACTACTCCCTGTTCCAGGCATGGAAACACATTGTGCAAAAAACATACTAAAATGTATGAAAATGGGTGTCCTGGACAGTCAGGCGATAATTACACAGATCCCACCACTGTAATTTTTCACCTAACAGCTAAATAAATTTTTTGCTATATGCACATTTTTAAAGCCTCAAAATGACCTACAGAAACAGGCAGCACGGCAAAAAAACTAACATCAATGAAATACACAAGATCTGTTCACAACAGGAAACTGTGAACAACTGACACCAAATGCTACATAGTTGGGGTATACGGGGACACAGAATACGTCTTATTTTTTCTTGATTTTAATTCACATTTCCATCTTTGAATAGCACACATCCTTAGAAAGAATACACCAATGGCAAATTCCAAGCTGTTGGGTTCTAACCTACAGTGTGATAGATATTTCTTGAGAGAACAAAAAAAAAACGTGCACACGATCAAATGGTGCTTTGCCTTATCCATCACCTAGGGGGAACCCATAAAGCTGTGAGTTAGCAGTGCACAACCCCCAACTTCACACTTGCATCTGAGAAGTGAAATCCTCACTAACTTACAGAAGGATGTTCTCACTTAAAGGTTTTAATTTTCTAGGCAAAAAATGCAATGTTAAAAGACATCACCTCAAACACAGGTATAAACTGTACAAAAGCCATATTTAATACACAGGAAGAAACGCTCACAGTGAAGAGTTAATGGAAATAAGGACTTTTGGTATGATTACTCACCCGCTTTGGCCCACTAAAAATCTTCCTGGTGTTTTCCTTGGATTTATCACCTTGTTTATTTGTGGATTTTTTATTGCCTTCAGGCACACCAGATGCATCCTCTGAAAACTCCAGAAGATCTGTGAAAGGAAATTACAGAACAGTCTTTACTGAAAGCTGATGAACTGCTAGTGTTGAACTACTGAATTGCATTTCTTGCATCTAACATTTCAACATGCATAGCTTCTGAAGTAACAAACCAATCCAACAATCTTTATCATGAAATCAATTTTCAAGCCAGACACAGCTCTGCATGGAGCTCAGGTTCACCATCTGGAATGCTGCAGTACTCCAACGATGCATTACAAGACACAGCACCATAGCACCTCCTGCCCATCCCGTGTCCCTTGGGTTATGACTTCCCCATACATGCACACGCTCCTCTGAATGCTGGGTCGCCCACCATACCTGGGTATTTGTGGCTTACAGCCACAGCTTAGCAGCAGGTGAATTAAATCAGAGCTGAGGACCTTCAAAAGTGTATGACTATGAGATTTAGATTTCCTACTGCAAGTGCAGGAAAGACAAACTGATCCTACGTGGCTTCTCACAAGAGCTGCCTGTTTGTATTTGCTTCTGCTGCAAAAAGCATTACAAACCATCCATAGCAGCCATCAATTCGGGAAGGAGAAGGCTCAGAGTGACACTGGAAGCTCTGCCAACGTGCTCTGTATCTGTGGCCTCAGTATTTGTACCACCTAGTTCTGGACTACAAACCTGTAATTCACTATCTAATTAAATCCTTGCCCTACTTTCTTCTTTAAACTTGTGCTGTATTTGAAGCATTATCCCTTGGTGACCAACTAATGTTCTTTTATTTGGCACAAACCAGAAGCTATCATAAAATTTCAAAAGAGCAATAAAGAGAGCCAATGAGCAGCACTGTTTCATCTGATGAGCAGCACTGTTTCATCTGATGAACAGTGTAGATCTATTCTGAAAACTGATCTGTTCTGCAGCAGCTGCTGCTGTTTGAGCTCTGCACTGCAAAACCACAAGCAGGCTGGATCAGTTACTCTAATCCTCAGCACACTGAGTGAACCAGACCAGCCAAAGTCCTTCAGAGAAGAAGTAATTGAAAGCAAAACCGAGCAAATGATTTTCAAACTGCAGTTACACAAAATTTAGCTAGTGCTGGAGATAGAAATATTCTGCAAATAAGCCCCCAAAGCAGTCAACTTCAACACCCACGGCAGGGAAGGCACAGGCCCACTCAGCCCAGCCCAGCTGTTTTCCATTCAGTCAGCGTCAGCAGCAGCTTGACAATGCAGCATGACCTGAGTCTTTCTACAAGACGTATGAATAAATTTAGTCTAAAGCAGAAATAATTACGGACCAGTTCTAACTACCCTTAACTTAAATAATACAAAACTACTCTCAAGTCTACTCAGAAGTCAGCTGAGTCTTTTACTGGAACTTACCAGTTAAAGGAGTCAAATCCAACTGCTCAGACACACATCCGTAAGGCCCTGACCGCAATTCCCAAAGAAAGTCCAACAAGCCACCAGGAACAGAGCCTTCTATTCCAGATGAAAAGCTAAGAAGTAACTCACTTGGCCACAACAACAGCAAACAGGCAAGTTATTAGAAATGCAGGATGCATTTACATCCACTTCATCAACCTCAGCTGTGCTTCGCAACGAGACCTGGAGCTGCTACTGTGATCAATAACGATTAGTAGCACTCTATAGTAATTAAGCCACTATTTCTAAATCATTTAAGTTTTTGTTGAAATTCTGCTCCTGTGTGACACTAATTCAATCAAATTAAATGCACTTGAATTCAATTTTTCAAGAAATTTTAACTTCTCCTACTTTAATATAGAGTCACACTGCATGTTTTGATGCTGTTAACATACCACATGCTTCTATGGTTAATATCATAAAATGATCTGGATTGCTTTTATTGAAGCAATATTCTTTGTGGCCTTCTAGGTATCCTAAAAGCACTGCATTCACATCCTACCAGATTTTCAAACCTAAACAAAAGAGCAGGGAGAAAGAGTCTTTTGTGGAAGACAAACTGATGGCACAGTTATCCCTGAGCGTACCGCTGTCCCAAAGAAGCAGGTGTGCTATACAAAGCTGCAGCTTGAATTGGTATTTTTGGTTAAGACTTTCTTGTCTTTGCCATTACTTCAGATTTCCTTAGGACACAACTGCCAACTGATGCATACAGTCAAGCAATTGAGTTACTTTGACATTAAGAGCTTCTCTTTGCTGGACTCATCCTGCATTCTGGCTACCAGCATGACGCAGGCACTGCTCCTGAGCTAGCGAGTTCCAATTCACATTTTTAGCCCCTGATATTCCAAATGCCTGCAGCTGGGAGGCCTTCACATCACAGGGCTGTTTCTGTGGCTAGGATGAGATAACCCGAGACCGCAACCAGTAAAATAAAAGTTAGAAAAGACAACTTGAACTAGAACTCAAAACTTCACTAATAATCTCCAGCTCAAAGTTAGGAGGAGCCTCCACTACAACAGAAGTGGTTGTGAAAATGATTGAAGAATTTAAAAGCCAGAGCATCTCAAGCTTTTCACCATTTCAGCATGTGACCTTAGCAGACAACCAAACAATAGAAAAGACAGTTCAGTGAGACAGTGTAAAACTAACAAACCTTAGTGACCTGTTCTGCATTTTTTCTTGCACTAACGACACTGTCCATTTGGTCTTTGGAGCTTCCTTTAACTTGATTTGCAGAAACAGTCATGTTTGTATTACTTAACTTACTTTCTTACTAAACTTTCCTCCAGCCGAAAACTTTCAGCTAACTAACCTACATCTACCTTTGCCAAGGCAATCTCTTCAAAACATGTCAGAAATAATCTGCAACGGCTCAGAACATACCAGTCTCCTTTGTGACTGCAGTGCTGAATGCAAACTGGAGATACACTGAGGCTCCAGAGCACAGCAGCAGAAAGGAATGTTTGAGGGATCAGCATCTCAGCTGCCTTAACTGTATGAGAGATTTTTTTCCCTTGGAACAAATGGCTAAACAAAGACTTGTCAGAGAGAAGAACTCAGATAGGGCATTTCATAAGTGACCCTGTAAGTGAAACCCATTTTCCAGAGAGGTTGGAATGCAAGCGTCTCACCATAACTAGAGAACAACTCCTATTTTTGTTTGAAAACACATTTCCAGTATACTATCATTATCAAGTTAATTCTAATGTTCATAAAAATCATTAGCAGTAATACTTAGCTTTGCTTCAAAGGTCCTACAGACAATTCTGTTCTTAGAGAACACTAATTTTAACAGAGAAAAGAACATCTTTTCCTACAAACTTTTCTTTCTCGATTACTTCAGTAGAAACTATTTGTATAGAGGAACAGCAGTTTCTTCAGCATTTCTAAGGCTAGACCTCAATACTCTCCTCAAGACAAAGTCTTATCCTTCAGTGAAGGATAAAAACTTCTCGGCAGCTTCATGCTCCAAAGTGAAGGACCATAAAGTTACTAGAGCAAGATTCTGAAATACTTAATGCAACATGCACGAATTGTTTTGGTATTAGACTACTGAATAGGAAAAAATAAAAGACGACTTGCACCAAAGTTATTCCTCCCCTACTTCAGCAACGTATCTTCATGCAGCCTTGCTCAGTCACCACATGGAACACACGGACAGCCAAGCAACAATCTCATTTTTCCAAAGGCACCCAAACACCAGAACTTGCTCAGCAAATTTTGCCTAAACACTTTCATTCATGTGTCTGTGCACGTTTGTACACAGAAATATACAGACATGTACCACCTGCATTAAAGAGACACCAGCATTGCTGTGAAAACGAAACAAAAGCAGAAGTTCTTCAATATGCAGAGATACGCACAAAGCCAGCATGCTGACACGTCCTTCAACAGCCCCACAGCTTTCTTTTCCTGAGTGAAGTTCGAACTACTTACAAATACATTCAAAGAGCACAATTTTCTGCTCTCAGTTCAGCAGTTCTGCATTTGCTTCTGTAGAAAGATATCTGCCTTCCAGGCACGAGTACTGTATGCTGCAATACAGTATACTGTACGTATAAGGAAAGAGGTAAGAATCTTCTTTTAAGAAAATCCTCTTACCTCTATGATGACACTAAGGGACATAAAGCATACTTCACGACGGATACAAAACAGCAAGCAAGACCACAGCAGAAATAAGCAAATGTAACTTCCATATTTCCAAGCCAAGGGCAGCATTTCACAAACTCTTCAGCACATTACAAAAAGAACAAAATAAAGGCCAACTGAATTCAAGTATTTTATGCGCATTCTAGAAGAGCTCTGCTTACCTGTGTTAGTATTGACCTGATTATCCTGGGAACAGTTTTCATTGCTGTCAGAAGTTGGCTGTAGCGAGGGTGATGGTGCAGCTCTAGTTCTTTTTTTGTTAGCTTTCCTTTCTGCTATCTGCCACTCTTCATCTTCATCCTCGCTTTCACTCAAGTCATCAAACCCAAAGTACTTAATTTTGTAATTGGAACTCCCAGAACTTCTAGAGGCACCTTCATCTCCCTCTCCCTCGTCTTGATCATCAAACCCAAAAAACTCTAATTTGACATCCTTTTTGGATTTGGTATTGCTTGGTCGAAACCTGGTTGTAGTCTTTGTAGTAGCAATGTCTGCTTTTTTTCTTAAACGTCCAGCTTCTCCCAAGTCAGTAGGGGTTGCCGTGGTAAATTCGTCAATTCGTTCCATGGTATCCTGTATAGTAACATTACAAACTGACAAGCAAGATGGATGTAGAACAGTGTAGTCTCTAGTCCGTCCAACCGTCCCTCTGTAACTGGTCCCACTACTTAAAGAAGCTTTTTTTGCTGGGTTCAGACCATCGTTATTTGACTCATTGTTTGCTTTGGATAAAGACTGGCTAGTGCCATCCATTAGCTTGTCAAAGTTTGTTGCCCCCTGCTGTTTTGCTTTGTTGGATCTACAGTATGTCCTACAGTTGCTTGGCCTAGGAATAGTTTGCACAAGTTCTTCACAAATGGTTTCCTTTGGATTTTCTGTATCTTCTTTATCACCCTCCTCATCCTTGCTCTTCATCTCTGAGAGATGCTCACTGTCAAAATCTAATACGTACTCTCCAGTTCTGGAGTCTTCAGGTTCATCGTCCCATTCATACAAGTGAGTTCTTAAAGGCCCCTTCGTCTGAGATGCTTCCGATACAGAGTCTGTTGGTTTTCCAGCGTGGGAGTCCCAACAATCAGGCAAGTCCTTGGCTTCAATTTTGTATCCAGAAGTGTCTGTAGTCTCAGCATTTGTTTTGTTACTGTCTTCAGCAGTGTCAAAGATGAAATGACTGTTCTTCTCATCATCTTCAGTCAAATTCTGCATTTTATCTGCACACGTAAAAAAAAAAAAGACAGAATTATTGCTAAAAAGCACTATTTAAAACAACACCACGACTTGCAGACAAACTTGGAAAAAAAAAAAATCACAATAACAGTAAATATTCAGTGCTTAATAACAAAAAACATTAAAAGGGTCTCCATCCTCCCAACCTATACTGGTAGGTTTTCTAAGCTTTCCAGTTTAAAGTTGTCGCTATCATAAAGTGTCTTCATCATCACTTGCAAAAACACACATCAGTTTGAAATAAGTGTCACTTTGAAAACAGACACATCATGAAAAAAAAAAAACAAAGCAGAAAGCCCTAAGTGCACGCACTACATACTTGGTATGCAACTTCTGCAAAATTAAAAAAAAACAGAGAGAAGTCAGTAATGAAACATCCAATATGGCTAAAACCCTAATCTGTTTCTCATAGTGTCTTACAACGAATAATTAGGGATAAAGGATGGTCATAATGCATTTTCTAATTATGTTAGGGGAAAAAAAATCGTTCCAGTACATAGAATATTGTATTATCTTCCCCACAAAATCTTTTTTGTAATAAACAACTGAAACTTTGGTAGTACTTCAGAGTTAGAACAGAGTTAGGACAAAGTTAGAAGTTTTGTTATGCACACGCTATAAGGCCTCCTTTGTTTCACATTCTTCTTAAAGAGCTTTTTCCCTTTAGTAACTTGAAAAGAACAGGATCCATCACTGCTAACGTGACACATAAGAATCAGCGGACTGGCTAAGTTTGCAGATGCTCAATTTTAATACCATAGGACACATGGTTGCCCACTGTGTTCAGTAAAGGGGCTGCAGGAGCAAGTTACAGTTATCTGTATGTTCTGGTCTAAGAACTACACAGCAGTGAGGTATTGTAGCAGTAGAAATGGAAATGAGCATTGGCTACAGGTACCAATTAAGTTAATGTCCTGAAAACTTTAGTATAACTCCCTGCCTGCCATGCTAACTGTACAGCTACTGAAACCAGTAAAAGTAATCCAGTAAGACCTGCACTAAAAATGCTACACATCTCAGATCCTTACACCTTGTACTTCAACAATCTTGACCAACGTACCCTGAACAGAACAGCACACATCTCAGCAACTGTCATCTCATTTTGCTGCATCCAAATGAAACATTCAGACCTCCCGAAGAAAAAGAGAGAAACTGATTCTCATCAAAACCATAAAGTGAATTACTTCAAGACCAATTTTTATAATGTACTTCTACAGATCCAAGGAACAGCTGCTGCCAAAGCTCATCACACTGGAACAGGTTGCTCAAGGTTGTGGATGCCCCATCCCTGGAGGCATTCAAGGCCAGGCTGGACGTGGCTCTGGGCAGCCTGGTCTGCTGGTTGGCAACATGCACACAGCAGAGGGGTTGAAACTAGATGATCATTGTGGTCTTTTTCAACCCAGGCCATTGTATGATTCTATGATCTTATACTTGTTTGCCCCACAGCCACGCTTGCATCTTACTTACACCATCAAGAAGAAATTCAGCTGTAAGCATTTTTTGTCAGATCTGACCAACGCTCACACTACAGTAACGCCAGGAAAGACAGAACTTGTAGTAGAGAAACCACTGCTTTTGGTATCGCATGACAAATTGTACCATAGACTCAGAAGGAACTGTGACAGGGATGAGTAGAACAAAATGCTAGAAGAGAACTTGCGTCAAGAAACAGGTACAGAATGCCACAGTGATGGAGGACACTCCACTCATAGCAAACAAACTCCTAAGCTCTGGCTTTGTTATGTAGCAAATGCTTTCCAAACTCACCACTAACATGAAGACTCAGCAGCTTTCAGCGCTGGTCCTGATCTCTCTAAACTTAATCAGACACCATTTACCCAAATGGTATAGAAATTTCACTGCGCTGACCAAAAGATTTCAATCTTTTTGATGAGGAAAGCAAGCATCAGCACCTTTTCTAGGATTTTTTTGTTCGTTTAAAATCAAAATTGCATCATCTAAATGCCCATCCATGCTCACACTAAGCAGAATTTTAATGCACTAGTAGAGAAATTCTACTAAAAGGAATGATGAGCTAGTCAAGTTTTGCAAGAAATGGATCTAACCCTAGGTGCAACTCCTCAGGGATAAAGGACAAGTAGTATCTCAGACTGCACCCTTCTGGGATTTTACCTCGGGTCCCACATTGAAGCTTCAACAGTCAGCTAGAAATAAAAAAATCTCTCCACAGCATATATATATATATATAATACTAAATTCTCTGAAGAACATCAATCCCAACCAGCTCAGCAATGGAATCTTGTTCAATCTTGGTCTTTCACTATCAGTACATATTACTAGAAATCTTGTTACTCCCATTTCAATTTGCTGCTAGTGATAACCTGACATGCCCAACCAATATTATGGCACCTGATAGCCATACAATGTGCTCTTTCCCCCTCATGTTTCATATTACTGCACAACTGAAGGCTGCAGTTGTATACAGGCATGAAAACCAGCAAATTGAACCTACAAAATTTGATTTTCAGTCTCTCACTAAGGTACGTTTCATTTTGTAGTCGTAATGCTCCTATTTCATAGTTTTAAAATTTAGAATGCATACAATTAACACATGTCAGTCTTTGCTTACTCAATATTTTGTTGAATTGCTACAAAGAAGTTTCAATACATGGATCTGGAAGGGCAGTGATTTTTCTATCCCATATTGTATCAAGATCAAATCAAATCTATTCTTCCCAAGGAAGAAATGGAATACACGTGAGCATACACATATAACATTACAGCTGTTCCCATTTAAAAACAGATTCTGAATTATTTGACAGTTAGGTTCTACTGGTAGAACTGGGACAGCTTCGATCGTTATCATCAGAGCTATTGTTTACACTGTAAAGCACAAAATAAGATCACAGAATTGCAGGGGTTGGAAGGGACCTCTGCAGATCATCAAGTCCAACTCCCCTGCTAAAACAGGTTCCCTACAGCAGGCCACACAGGTCAGCATCCAGATGGATCTTGAATGTCTCCAGAAGAGACTCCACCTCCTCTCTGGGCAGCCTGTTCCAGTGCTCCATCACTTGTACACTGAAGTCCTTCCCTGTGTCTGCATGGAATTTCTTGTGTTCCAGTTTCTGCCCACTGCCTTTTGTCTTGCTGCTGGGCACCACTGAAAAGAGCCTGCCTCATCTACTTGACTACCTAAAATTTATAAACAGGGATGAGATCCCCTCTCAGCCTTCTCTACCAGACTGAAGAGTCCCAGGTCTCTCAGCCCTTCCTCATTCAGGAGGATGTACATATCATGCCTGGAAAACAGACTGAAGAGGCCAAACAAATATTTATCTGTATCTCATACACTCCAGTTCCAATACTCAAAAACAAACAAACAAACAAAAAAAACCCACCAGGGAATCTGTTTACAAATAAACTAACAAACTACAAGGGAAAAAATCTTACTGTCATTTTATAAACACTCTGCTGCTACAGCATCACAAGAAGCATGACTGCCCTGTAACACACACATGCAAATATGTTCTCAAACTTCCAGTTCTTAAGAACAAAATGGAGTACTTAAAGATCATTTTTATAAAGGAAAAATACTCAGGGAGTACACATTCAGCTCTTTCACTAAAGATCACTATCTAAAACACACTCCCTAAAGTTTAGGGAGTACACTGACTGCCATCAGAAGGGTTTTTCATAAGCAAAGCTGATGAAAAATTCCACCAGTAAGCTGTTTTCTGTACAAGAGACAAGAGTTTGGCTCTAAAACTGGACTGTCACAATGCACTAGTGGAAAACCGAATGGTGACATTCAGGTGAGTACTTCCTCAAGTACCTGGTCAATCCCTTGTCTTCTCATCATCAGCAAATCAACAGCAGCCAGGCAGGAGTTTCTATAAGTGTTAACTGTAAATCGCTTGTTTACTGCTAAAGGTGTACAGTATGAGTGATCCCAATAACCTACACTTCATTTTAAAAATTACAGTCTCCACCTTGTTGGCTATTACAGCTGAAGCTGGCAGGACTGCAGGAAACTGCAACATCTCAATTTACCTACGGATGCAAAATGCACAAAGAAAATATATATTAAAAAAAAAAAAGAAAGTATTAAATGTATATGAACAGATACTCTGTGGTTTAGAAGAGGCAGTATAATTTCTCCTCCTGATTTTAACTGCAATTAAGCTCTTTCAGGATTCATATGACAGAAAAAATCTCCCAGGTAATTCCAGATCAGCAGTATCACATAACAATATAACTGACTAGTCTTTCTTCCAGGTGTTAGTACAACATTTCTAAGAACCATAACAACGCCGTGTACTAACCACCATTTGTTTAAGTCTTTAGAACTTAATTACTAGAGTATGAGAGAACCAATCTAACTGTGGGCAAAATAAGGTTATCAGATGAAGGAATAAGACCCCCTTCTTTATTTTATGGCCTAGTTTACATCAGTAGAAAGATAGGAATGGCTTAAGGAATGCTGATGAATATAAAAGGAGCAACTCCTGCTCCTCACTAAACACACTGAGATGTTTCCAGTCAGATGCACACAACTCAACTCCAGTTTCAGATAAGTGAATACAGTGATTCATCTCCCAATCAGCTTTGATAACCATTCAACACAAAATATTTTTTTAAGACGATGAAACATTCTATTTAGACACTACACCTACATCCCTCAGTTGGTTCTTGGTAATTTTGACTTCAGGATGTCTCAGATTTCAACTTTATTTTTTCACTGAGATGCATTATGGGTGCTTATTTTAGAAGGTGTCTACCTCAAAGCCTGCCCCCTGACCATCCTCAGAAGTACCACTATTTCTTCATCATACTATATGGAAAAAGCAGAGATCTCACAACAAAACATTTCGTTCAATCATCCAGCAGAAAACACCATACAGACTTGCTGAGATGGTGAAAATTGCAAGGTGTCCAGAAATTGGCAGAGTAAAAAGAATCATTTTCTTTTTAACTTTGCATCACCCATAAAAATAACAGTAATTGAAGACTGGACAACAGCCAACATATACCAAGATACAATCCTAAACAAAGCCGATGGAAAAAAATCCTTCTGGAAACCTAACACTCTTGTTGGCAAAAATACCATCATCCAAACCAGACACCACCACATACATACCCCACCCCAGACCCTATTTCAATTCAATCGAATTTCCAATTAACTCGTAAGACTTAAGCAGCTCAGCTCCAAGGCTGAAAACATCAATTTCAACTCCACGAAATCAAATCATCATTTCCAATCCAACTGCCTGAAGTCAAACACTGTATCTTTTGGTTAACAACTCAGCAATAGAGCTGTAGTGCCCTGCTGTCCTTTAGAAGTTACTCTGAGCGCAGGCTGGCCTCTCAGTGTGTAACTACAGTGACTCCCAATGCAAAGTGCTGCTCAGAATTGCTGCAGGGCAGCAGAGCGCCCTGTTAGTGCCACTAACTTGAACTCTAGGCGAGTTTTCTCTCATTTCTATCAGTCCTTGGTGACTGCTAACCAAGGTTTCCTGAAGCTGTGGATGAAAGATGTATTGCTTTCTCTTGCTTATATTGAATGGGAACTGACGCACTTTCACTGCTGTGCAGCCAGCTGGAAAAGCCTTCATCTTAAAACTAAAAAGAACATGATTAAATTGCTATCCACAGGAAACTAATGTTCAAACTTAAGCTAGGTTTCTTTATTATTAGTCACACAAATTCACAGAATTTATTCTGAACACATACATGTTAAAGTTAGTCAAAGGCAATGACGTTTTTTAAAGGGCAGGCAGGTGGCATGAATCCAACTTGATATTCCTCTATTTCTCTCCAAATGACATCTGACCACTCAGGCAGAGGCAAAAGCAAGAAAAAGAAACATCAAAAAAGCAGGCCTTAAGATTAAAAGTAAAGACTGGCATCCAGGACCCGGCTATCTGTTATCTCCAACTACTGAGGGCACATACATAAATGGGATCCAATATGTGAACAGAGCACTGACACAAGATGGAGGAAGCAGTCTGTAAGCTCATTATGAGCTCTGCCTGATGTTCCTCAACATTCAGGAACATTTATTATGGCTTAGTAATAACTTTCACCAATTTTCCAGAGCATAAAGCTACATCACTTTACAACTTGAAGCTGGCCAAGCTAAAGGAAAAGACGAATCTTTACCCGGTGCTCGTATCATATTCTTCATTTCTGGGAAGAGAGCCCAACCAAGACATACAGTGTCTTCACTGGTTTGGACAGATTTACTAGCTGTAGAAAAAGCCATCTTTTTTTCCAAATATGAAAATGAGTTTCATTAGTTTCTTTCTTCTACTGTACATGGGAAATCAAATATTTTGGTTGGTAAGGAGAAAAGGTTACAGACTAAACTCCTTTGCTATGTTTTCAGCCTATGATTGAACAGCTGGGAAACAGAAAAAAAGCTTATGGATATAAAATACACAATTCTAAGAAATGGGCAAAATTTGCCACTTAGATAACATCATTATCCATTGATGCCCGCAAGATCTGTTAGCAGGCATAAACAGAAAATAAGATGCATAAGAGCCTCAAAAGATTAGACTCTCAAGACCAGTTTCATAGCTGACACTCACTGAAACAGATAAAATTATAGAACCACCATATCCCAAAGCTATGATTACAGATTCTAAATAATGCTCACTCTCTACACTCGGAATCAAAATGAGTTCCCACCAAGTTCACATTCAGGCTGAACAGACAGTTTTGCTTCTTTGAAGATGCTTTAAGTTCTATATACTTTGCAGAGTTCCATGAAAACTCTAAATTGATAAGAGTTACTTTATTGCTATCACAAAACTATGTTCCTTAAAAACATTTTGTTTCTCTTTTTCCCTTTCATATACCCAGAATATGAAAATTCAGAAGTAATTCATATGGAAAGTCCAAATTTACTATTTAAAAAGATATACATCAATGAGTTCTTGATTACACTACAGTTCCTTGTTGCAGCTGGTTACTCTAAGCATACAGCTTGTTAGACAGAACACACCTTCTATTTTTTTTTTTTGCATATCACCTAGACACAGACATTCCATTTAATGATACAGCATTCAGCATGTAAAAAGCCACTGCTTTAACCCAGGCACCCAGCACACGACTTTGTGGAGCTGGACAGTGCCCAGTTTTACTCTCATTTAGTGATGCAGAACTGTACTTGGGCCTCATGCAGCACACTAGACAATTCTAATAGAAATACAGATCTTCAGTGCAGAAATTCTGAAATAAACAAGTGCAAGGTTGCCAGGGTTCTGTAAGAAGAGCTCAGGCCGGCCTGTCTGCTGGCTGTCAGAAGGACTGCTGCTGCTGGTGTAACACCCCAGGCTGGGGCTTCCTGCAGAAGACCAAACCCTGAGCACCATATTATGATTGCTCACCTTGGACCTCTGTTCATGCCATATGAAGTAATTCCTCACAGACATTTGTCCCTGCTGGGAAAGCCAACTACCACCAGGGATTTGGAACAGCTGTCACATGCTAACATAAAAACAACAGCTCCTGTCAGCCAGAGCAAAACTTCAAAATTCTTACGTTTCTGCCTCACATCCTCACCTCTGATGAAAAGTGCGGTGGAACAGGCACATCACTCTTCCCTGGTAACTGAGAAGGGCATCGCTCGCTTGGAGCAGCAGGAGAAAGCTGACCCAGCAAGATAACTGCTTCCCCCTTGCAGGGAAAACAAGACAAAGTGTCACCAGCAACGCAAGTAGCTGGCACATGCTAATAAATGCTTGTTTCCACCAACTCAGGTACTGCAAGCCCTTCTGAAAACAGGGTAATGAAGCAAATTATAATACAGCAGCGCTAATAACCATTAAAAATATATCCTTAGACTTTTAAGTCAGTCTGGCTTCACACACCATTCATAAATAAGTTGAAACCTCTCACTGTATACAGTTGCAGTTTCTTAAATGAAAATCTGAACTAACAGCTTGGAGTTGAATAACACTTTCCATGCAGTTAATGGTACAGTAGCAATACAGTACTACAGATCTCAGCAGTTGGAGCCTGAAATGGCTGCCTCACCAACTGCTTCCTACTCCCCTGCACGCCAGGCCAGCTGGAGAGGTACGCGTGTTAGCAGGCTCTTCCTTCTGGGAGCACCCAACAACTTTTCTGAATGCAGTTAGTTCAACTTTTTAAAAATGAGAGAAGTTTGTGTCCAGCGACCTTCTGACACACAAGCTGAAGCTTCTTTCCCTAACATTTTCTCAAGCATTGCTAATTTAGCAGATCAATATACACACTGAAATTTAAGCAGAATTTCAGCTCTTTCATACTTCTGAAAAAAGAGAAGCATTATCACAGTATTCTGCATGTATAGGAGACGGGACAAATCAAACAGGAAGAAACATAAGAACGAGACAATAGAGGGCTGGGGGATAAACATCAACTGTATACTCTGCATAAGCACAGCCAGCTAAATAAGCTTTGTCACACTGAAATTCTACAGGTACACATCTTCTGCCAAACCATTCCCCGTCCCAGCTATCGCTTTCTTAATGTTTTGAGCCAGCCTGAGCACAGCTGCAGTTCTTTTTAATCATGGCTGCTACCAGCTGTCTCCTAAGACAGCCAAATGCACAGGCCTCATTCATTTCCCCCCAGCTTTTTTGCTCCATTTTTGGACAGAACATGACATAACCGAAATTCTTCCCGAATAAGTAAACAAAATACATTAAACAACTCTGCAAAAGGAAGATAAGGTAAGATCACCAATGTCTAACTATTATCTTAAATGACCGTGCCACTGTTACACACAAAATAGAAGCTCCGAAAGAATTTCAAAGATGCTGGCAAATCTCGTTGCCCAATGTAATTTTGAAGTATCGCTAACCTGGCATTTGAGAAGCTGAAACTTAGCTCTAAAGATAGGGCACCCCACCCACACAATCAGGATGCAGAGGCTTTGCACACACATCCATCACAGCGCTATCAGGACAGTGCATAGGGAACAGACCTGATGGCTCACACTATCTTCCTCTCAGAACAACCGCTTTCTGCACCTTACTCTATTCACTCGCTCCTCTTTCTGAGCAGCTAAGTAAAGCTAGGCTCTGTACGTGCGAAGTCATGAAGTGGTTAAGCAAAATCGTACCATGTTCTCCTGCACTGCATAAGCTGAAGTTATTAAGCAAAATTGCATTTGTCACTGAGATTTGCTACTATGTGCACGAGCCCCAAGTGAGAAACAAGGGCATTAAGAACTACTGAGGAACACCTAAGAACTATGCAGCACACAACAGCCACATTTTTGAAAGTCTGCCTCCCTCATAAAAAGTTCACCTGCTAGCTACTGAATTGTTGCATTACTGCATGATACAAATTACCATTTCAATAATTTTCAAATGACTCCAATTTCTTTCCAGCTACCACGTTCTCCTATCTTAACAAAGGTGACCTAACAGTGGCTATTAATACTGAATACTCTTTCGCTATTTCTGAGTTACCTGAACTCCTACTATCTGCAAATTGCCTCTCACACACAGGATTACTCGTGGACATTCTTCACTCTGCCTTAAACCTTGATCAGGCGACAGAAGGGAAAGATTAGGAGAAGCCTTCCACATTAGGAGCTTCTCAAAGCCCTCTAAATGAGATTGTTACAACCACAAGCCAAAGGCTATTGGGAAAAAAAAAGACCCATAAGACATGCCATTTTAAATAAAAGATAAACATCCCCAACCGCATCACAAAAAAAGTTGCACAACCATTGAAACAACAACAACAAAAGACTCCTTTTGAATACCAAATATTAGTTAAAATTAACTGATGTTGCATCACCTTCAATTTAACAAAGAAATGAACACTGAGGTAAGAAAGTACATTTGGAGCTAAGTTAGGCTCAAGAGTAATTCTCAGTTTGTGACAGCCACAGTTTTCACCTTATTCAAGCATAAGGATTACAATACAATGACAGAATACGCTACCACAAAGTCCCGAGACCTTGGCTCATCTCTCTTAATTCAATATCATGCCAAGGACTAGCAAAATGCACTCAAAAGAAGCGCAGCCTGAACATCAGCACCTATATAACCTAGTTTCTTATACTAGATATACACCACAGTATGTGGGTTAAGGTTGAGCTCACATTGCAGTCTCTCTCACAGTGGGACCATTAGCACCGTTCTTTCTTTATTTCTCTCCACTCTTCAGGAATGCTACAACTTGCTGTCTCCAGGATCTATAAGCTCTTTGAACAAGTTGGGTTGAATCTGGTAGAGTGCAAGAATCACCAAGGAGGGGAGAATGATTATGGAGAAGGTAAGGATATGTAAGCAGTGAAGTACACGCACTATACAGCTAAGGATAATAAAGAGCTATAAAAAATTAACCCTCTTCAGGTCTGAAAAACAGCCCGGTACCATCAAACTTCACTTAATAATCAACGCGACAAAGAAGCTTTTGAAGTAGCCATATTTATACTGGCTGACTACACCACTATCTCTAATTGCTCAATGTTCCCAGTGACATTTTCAGGGACCACATATTTATTTTGGTTACTACACACAACCACAGTATCTGCTTAAATTCTCCAAGTTTCATTTATATTACCTGTCCAAAATAAACACTGTCATCAAAGCTACAGTCTGGGTTTTCTAATACTTATTTCAATACTTTTCATTTGAACTTCATTTCTGAAGAAAAAGATATATAGAATAGATTTCTACATACAATGAAACGAAGATTAAACTGTTTACAAGAACGCAGTCTGAAAGAAGAGCATTATCAGGCCAAGATGTACCTTGTCCCACTCTCTCTGGCTCATCTGCAGTCAGTAACAAATACATCAGTGAAGCATGCCAGGTGAGCAGACGCTCAGTGAACTGTTAAGCAACTTCCCCTAAGTTAGGGTTTGTTAAGGTCTGTTCCTCCTGGCTTTTCACATCCTACCAATTTTCTCTCCACAGCTTACAAGCTCTTTTCCAACTCAAAAAAAACCAAACAAAACTTTATGTGGAAGCCATTTCATTCTAAAACTGCACTGCTATTAAGAAGCAGAAAAACTCACTGCTCTTTCATCTCCTTGTAAATACTGGGGGAGGAGACTCTCCCATCTCTAAATTCAAACTTGGAAAACAAATTGTATTTACCAAATGAGAGAGTACCACATTTACAGATTAATATTCCACAGAAAACCACATGAAAATCAGAAATATTTCAGCATGAAAGTAAGAGTAAAACCAAAAGAAAACTACATATTCCACCAATTCGTCTGTCAAACTGAAGTTCCGTCCCCACATCTTGGTTTTCTTTCAATAAGATTAACTCACAAAATTACTGAGCTGTGCATATCTTGCGCTATTTGGTATCTTCCTTGTCTACTGCATTACAAAGTGAACAAGTCCACTCCAATTTCTGATCCCAAGGATAAGTTAACAGTATCTGAGAATTCCAAGTTACATAAGTACTTCTCATTAAAGTTGATTATGATAATCCAGAGCAAGTCAGTAGGTGCCAGCTTCATCAAGGTTCATCTAATGTGATCTTCTGCCCAATTTTAGAAGCTACAGTTTAATCAGCCCATTATGTGAAAACTTCTTATGAGATGTAATGACATGTGATCTTGTCAAAGTGATGTTTTGTGAATTCCCTCTCTGAAGCATAAAGATATCTCTCAGTTTGGGTCTGGAAACAGCCCCCAAATAAGCTTAACAGAATTCTGTTTTACAGAGGCTAAGCTTTTCACATACACATTGATAAAGACGTGGTAATAAGAAAATTAACATGCCTCTAGGCAACTGAAGTTCACAAGACTGCTTTGTCCATACAAATCATTACAAAGGCAGATCATGAGCTACATCTGCACTTGCATCAAAGTGACTGTGTACCTTCACTAAACTAGGGCCAGTAACTACAGAATAGAGCATTCTGTACTACCCCCTACCCATCCCATATTTAAAAAGACAAAAGCATTGGGATCAGGACAATTTTTTTTTTTCTAAGAGGTTGTTATTCCATTCTGCTCAAGGTGGACTAACATATTGTATCTGAATCTGCGGAGACAAGAACTAGAATACCAAGAATCTCAGATCAACAAAATATGAGATGTTTATTGGCACTTTTAGTTAAATAGCATATCCTACAAGCTGCCCTACGATTTGAACGCATAAATGATTTCAGAAAGCACTAATTCTAAATGTACAACGGTAAAAATTGAGTAACAAAGCTGCTGTGTCTGGACAGCTGAGTAAACGTACCTGCAGATGTGAGTTTAGTACTGCTGCCTTTGCATTCTCCATCTTCCACATTTTTGCTTGTGCTCTTTTCTTTTATAGGAGGAGCAGTACTGTCAGCAGGTATCTGCTTGCTGGATGCAGTGTTTTCTCCACCGTCTGGCTGATTACTTTTGCTGTTGGCTTCAAGTAGAGAAGCGAAGTCCTCAGACTGAGTAGCTTCATTTGGGTCCAGTTGGGAGGAGCTTTTACCCTGTGCCACATTCTTTGAAGACACGGGAAGAGATTCTTCATCACTGTCAAACCCAAACGGATCCTCCGTTACCTCATCTTCAACTCGGGGTTTTTTAGGAACTTCGGAAATGTCTGTTTTGACACTGGGCCTCTTCTGTCCTAATTTGGCCATGAAGGTGGTTTCTCCCCATTTCGTGCTAAGGGTGGTCCGTTTGTTGGAAAATACTTCGTCAAACTTGGAACTGCCGTTTCCCCCTTTCCGGCTGTAGGTCTTTCCAAATCGGGATGTCATTTTGGCTCCTGTTTCATATTCTCTGTTGGAAGAAAATGAAAGAAACAAATTCACAAACTTTTTAGCACAAATGATTGCACCTCTACCGTTTGTTTGGCCTACAAGCACCAAGTATCTACATTTAACACAAGTAATATCACCCGCTCCATTCTAGTGACTAATTCATCTAGATATTATCGTTACTGTAGGTCCCATGCTTATGCAGCATCTAGTCCGTTGTCCAGTGTCTCTCAAAGCTGTGTTATTTGCATGTATTTAGCCAAGACATGGCACAATAAATCCTTATGAAATATCCCCCATCCATACATTCTTTCCGGTATTGCTTTGTTCTAGCTTCATATTTTCAAGTGCAGATGGTACTGCTTTCATGAAATATCAGGAGAAAGCACACCTAAACATGCAGCTCTCTGCTGGTATAGTAATGCTGCATGCTTTCAGAAAGACTCTTCCTAGTTCAAGCCTTTCAGATATTTCAGATACTAATTCACAACAAATAACAGTGACAACTTCAGCCCTTGTTCTGCTCATGCACTCAGGCTTGCTCAGCAAGCACATTATTTGTAAATATGACTTGCATGTTCATGATCAGCACTGATACACAGCAAATCCCCCAGGAGTAAGATTGATTTGATCGACAGACAGGACTGAGGAGACCCTTCTAAATCCCTGTCCAAGAGCGTGGAGGTCAGCTTATGTGAGACAGCATGAGCCATGATTGTCTACAGGCTGTCAGAATTGCAGCCGGATCCACAGCTTTCTCTGCCAGAAGAATAAAGTTTAAATATAAACAAATTAAACAGGAACAAATTTAAACAGTTCCCTGCATGTATTCTATTCCTACTTTTGTTCCACTCAAGAGAGAAGACAGACCCGTTTGTTGCATTTTGCCTCCTCTCCAAAACAAATACTTGAGCTATAAGACAAATGGCAACGTAACACAAAACAAGTGTAACTTCTGTAAACCAGAATTTGTTTCTTTTTTTATTTTTCATTTTGGCCCATGCATCAATAGGAAATTGAAATTCTTTATAGTCAGTCTGAATCTAATCAAGTCTGAAAGCTCTCTCCATTCTGGAGAAAAGCCTGCTAAAAAGGGGGTGTGGGGGGGGGAGGGGGAATATTTCTTTAAAGTATAGAATCAAAGAAAACCTACTTCCAAAGTGTCAACTGCCCTCATTTACTGTAAAGTCTATGAGAAATAAGCCACTAAAGTTATTATGTGAACTGTTTCGAAGGGAGAACTGTTCTTATTTCCCTGAATAAGTGACGTGCTGTCTTTCCACCATGTTTTCATCTCCACCTGAAGTACCAGAGCAGCTTCTGCCAAAAAAAGTCAGACCATTTTCCAGAAACGTCATTCTAACGTTCTGTTCTAGGAAGACTGCCTCACTAATGACAGTCTCTTTTTATCGGGTCAACTTTCCCCTATTGTATGAACTGAGCAACTCATAAGACTACTTTTGAGCTAATTGAATTAGGAACATCACGTCTGGGCTTTCAGAACCAGGTGGTGCTGCAGTGCAGAAGATGCAGGACAACCACTTCTCCTGGCCATTCAGCGGATGGATGATAAAGGCACGTGCCCATCAACCAACCCTACTTCTGCTGGGAGCACACTGGGATGGCTGACGCCACTGGCAGCAGTCACTCCTCAGCCCACCTTCACAGTATCACAAGCTGCTGTGCGCTGCCCCAAACATCACTGCTGAACCAGAGGCTTTTTCACTCCCCTACAGATTGCTCTCAATTCCTATTTTCCAACCAAGAGCAAAAGTAAGATCTCCACATCGGCAAACAACAAAGCAATTCAAACTCAGTAGGTTCACTTTGTTGATGTTTGAAAGTACTTATAACTGCAACACCAACACATTTTGTACAGGAAAAGAGTCAGCTCTCACAACTACAGATACGAAATGGAATATTTAGCGACGTCTGAATTTCTATATGACTCTTATGCAAAAGGTCACGGCACTCCCGAAAAGTCTCTGTTCCTCCCTAACCCCTGACTCACGTATCTCCAGCCTCTGACACTTTCAGCGCCCGCAAAAGCAGCGATGCATTTGAACGGCCGCCTGTGCTTCGCAGTTGCAAAGAGCAGCCCGCTGCAGTCGGGAGGACCTCATTTTCAGAAATCAGAGTTACACAACCCGGATTACCTCTTTAACGGGAACAACAAGTTCGTCTCGCGAGGCGTTCCGAATCAACCCATCGAGACTCAAACGCATCCTCTACGCGACGAGCGCTGGGGAAATACCGATAGCGCACGGCTCGGACCGGGGTTAAAGATCAGGAAACGCCGACGTACTTCCGCGTACCGGAGCGCCAGCAAAGCGGGGCTCGCAGCCCTTCGCAGCTCTCCTCCGCTCCTCGCTCGCCGCGAGATCACAACGGGGCCGACCTCCCCCCGCCCCGCCCGCCCGCTCTCCCGCTCGGAGCGGGCAGGAGCCGAGAGGCCCGCAGAGCCCGGCGCCGCCCGCCGCCTCCCCGCGGGGCTCGGACCCCGCCAGGCAGCGCCGCCGACCGCCCCCGCCCTTACATAAGCGGGGCCGGAGCCGGAGCCGGGCCGGGAGGCGGCTGACGAAATCCCACGGTGACAGCTCCTTCCCTCCTCCCCCCGCGGGGCTCGGCGGAACCGGGTCACCCCCCCGCCGCCGCCTGATGTCACTTCCCCTCCCGCCGGCCCCCTCCCCCGCCCCGCGCCGCTCCGAGCCCGGCCCGAGGGCAGCGCGGCCCGGCCCCGCGCGCCCCGCCGCGGCCGCCACCCCCCGTCCGGCCCGCGCCGCTCCCCCGCGGCTCCGAGCGCTGCCCCGCGGCCGGGCGCCGCTCACAGGACCCCGCCGGGCCGCCCCGGAAGCGGCGCGGTGCCGCCGGCTCCTCCCCGCCGGGTGCGAGGCCCGCTCCGCTCCCCGCCGCCCGCGCGGCCCCGAGGCGCCGCACCCACCTCGGCCTCGGCGGTGGCGGCGGGGCCCGGGCCCGGCGCGCTGCGGGCGGTGCCGCCGACGCGGCTGCGGCCGCCGATCCCGCTCCGCCGCCCCGAGCAAAGGCGCCGCCCGACGAAAGGCGCCGCCCGACCGGGCTCCTCCGCGGCTCCCGCACGGCTCTCCGGGCCGGCGCGGGCGTTAGGGCCCCCGGCGCCGCCTCCTCCGGCGCCGCTTCCTCCGCGCCGGAATTATCGCCGCTCTCGGGACGGGGCCCGGGACCATCTCTCCGCCATTTGCCCCGCTCCTTCCGTCACTGCGCGTCCCACGCCCGGCCGCCGCCCGCAGCCAATCGCTCCCCGCCTCGCTCAACCGACCGCGCCGCCGCCGCGCACGCGCGCCCCCCGCCGGCCCCGCCCCGCCCCGCGCGGCGCCCGCCGGGAGCTGTAGTTCCTGTGGGGGAAAGGAAGGAGGCGGGCGGCGCCGCCGGGCCTCGGCGGGCACAACGCGCGGGACGGCGCGCAGGCCCCGCTCGGCGCTCCCCCACAACACAGCCGGGCGGTGGCGAGGCCGTGAACAGCCGCGGGCAGCCCAGGCCCGCGCCTTGTGGCGGTGGTGGGTCTGGCACGGCCCTACGGCAACTCCACTAAAAGCGCCTCACTGTTAGGGAGCCGCCGCTCCTCGCTGGTGCTCACAGTGGCTAACACAGCGCCCAGCGTCCACTCCAGAGAGGAGATGCGCCATAGAGGTCCCACAGAACAGCCACTCTGAGTGAAAAAGCAGGTCTGGGGCACTGCAGTACCACGAGCACTGCCCGACACGAGGCCTACAGCCACCCACGACGCTGATCATAGAATCATTGAATCACTGAAGCACCAAGGTTGGAAGAGACCCACAGGATCACTCAGTCCAACCATCACCAGTAGTTCTCACTAAACTGTGTCCCTCAACACAAAATCCAAGCATTCCTTGAACTCCTCCAGGGTCGGTGACTCCACCACCTCCCTGTTGGGAGGCAGCCCATTCCAGTGCCTGACCACACTTTCAGACTAGTATTTCCTAACATCCCACCTGAATCTGGTGCAGGTTGAAGCCATTCCCTCTAATCCTATCACCAGTTACACACGAGAAGAGGCCGACCCCGAGCTCACTACTGACGCATACCTCTGAGACTGACAGTAGTGATACAGGCTGTACAGAGGAAAAAAAAAATCCTCCAACAACAAACAAACACAAGAACCACCACCGCAACCTTGCCATATCCGAGGTACCTCAGATGGTTGCACAACACAGCTGTCACACTAGCTACATCTCTCATCTGAGAAAAGGTTTTAAAGCACATGGGCCAAATGCAGCATGGATATAATAAGTGGGAATGAAAATAAGAGGCTGCTTGCATCAGACAGAAGAGGTTATGGTTGTCTCATTGTCTCTAGTTCAGAAACCTCACTTTTTCTTAATCTTTATCCAATGCAAATTAATGGCCAGTATGGACAAGCAAGATTATTTACAGGAACATTAAACAAAATGATAAATGGGTTTTTGGCCTCTGCTTGGCACCTACTGCTGTGTTACTGGCTTCTACGTTTAACATCTAAACAACAAACATGCTGAATGTGCTCCTGAAGGAACCATACAACTGGAGCTAGAGAGAGCAGTGAAAATGAACTCGGCCTTGTGATGAGAAATCCAAAAAATGGCTGCTGTATTTCAAGGTATTTTACAAGTGTATTTATACCTTCAACACCTGACTCAGTTATTGGAAAGCAATTGAAAATAGGTTAAACATTTTAAAATACATGGTTTGAATATAAAAAGATTTTTTTTTGTCCTCTGAGTATTCTTGTATCAGACCTATTAATTAGCTTGTTTAATCATCAAGAGTAAAATAGTGCACACAATTCAAACTGGTTTAGCTATCCATTGCGTGAGTTTAAAGTCTTATTTGGAGACTAATTGATCTGTTAGACAAAGAGGAAAAAAATAGTACTATGAGAGCTCAAAATACTTTTGGTCTCTGTGGAGTTATTTACAGTATTAAAAAAATTTATCCTGAGACCAGAAAAACTGAACAACATGACCAGAGTGCGGAAGTGAAACCAAGAAACTATTTGGATATAAAGTCACGTAAAAAGCTGTAAATAAGTAAGTTCCTAACTGAAAGCCTGAGCTACTTACATCATTTTAACTGTATTTTAGATAATTTTGCAGTATAGTGACAGAAACTGGGTGCAATTAATTGAAAGCTCCCAGATACCCTGGAGTCCCAGGCTAGCTTTGTGTTTTCAACAGTATTTCTAATCTTTGTAAAATCTCTATACAGTCTGCAATCTACAATATTGCAGATTTCTGGTCGTAGTGGAATTCCTCAGATTGATAGGGGATGCTGACCTATTTTATGTGCTGACTGTCTTAGGTCTCAGCAAAGACATTAAGTCTCAGAAAACCTTTTGTTTAAACGATCATGGGAAGCAAACATTGCCAAGTTCAGAAGCAGCTGAAATGATGGCCAATTTTTGTACTCCTACTGTATTTTAGATACATTTGAAAATTTTCATTTTATCTGGCTTACCTCAAGTATGCAAGCAACAAGACAGAGCAGATGACCAAGTCCCATCCATTTTCAGCAGCAGATAAGTTTAGTTCTCATAAAGGGTGGAATTCAACAGGCATCTTATTCCTTTTGTTGCCATCTCCCTTCACGAAAAATAATAACACAAATCAAACAAACAAAAACAACACAGAAATCTTCACAAGAAACAAACCAGACAAAACACTTCAATTTGGCATTTGCCTCCATGAGGAAAGGAGTGGGAGGTAAGCAGCCATCTTATAACTTCAGCTTTTCCATCTTCTTCTGGAAAGCCAGAGTGGGCTTTTCTAATTCATTCCATAATTCTCCCCTTCAAAAGAAACTAGCACCTTTGCTATTTACAGTGAAATCAGAAAGCACTGAAAGATGTAGCTGAAATGCTTCAAAGCTGTGGATAAGGAGAGAAAAGTGAAACAGGAGGAAGAATATTTAGGAAGGACAGAGCAGTTAATTTGGATAATACACCCTGCAGCTTTCCCAGTTCTCTTTGTGGAGATACAAACCAGATTGTTCAAAATAAGCTGTAGCCCAGTACAGAGCCTTTCAGAGAATTCAACCTTTCAGTATCCATTAAAACATGTTAAACTGTTTCAATGTAGTTTTTCATCCAAAAGAAAATGGAAAGAAAATGGAGGCTACACCGTAAATACATCCTTTTCCCATCAAAAGAGAATGAATTGAATAACCCATTGTCCCACTTCCCTACTAGGCACTGCCCAACAAGTACATATGAACTCACAGGCAGGCTCTCCCCATTTCACGAGTGTCCAGACCTTTCCCTCCAGAACTATAAGTCAGTGGCACCTCAGTCCACTCAGCATCTTCTCCTTCTCCACCTCCTTTTCTCCCCTTCCTATCTCTCCTAGCCACTATTTGCCTCTCACATCATGTCCAGCAGTTCCTTCTGTGCCTTTTCTCCAGGTAGGAAAGGACTGGAGAGAAGAGGATGCCTGCTGCTCTCACTGCACTCATAGCTGCTGCTACACTTTCATGTCTCAATTAGTGCCACTTAAAACATTAAACATTTTGGTGTGTTTTGCTTTTTCTTCGTGAAATATCTGTTCTTCTCCTGTTCCTGTCCTTCAAGCATCGCCCAGCACGCCAGGGTGAGAGCACTCAGGGCTTTACCGTTTCACTTCACTGGGGCAAGAATTTCCCCCTTCATATTTGCTATGCAAATAGGTGAAGAGACACATTAAGTAACTAATTACCATGCTTTAGTCAACCTCTGAACAGCTCTGAAAATAGTTATTTACACATTAGTATCACTACTGATGTGTGCTGGAGGAAGTTCAGCAACACCACTCGTGACTGCATGAGAGTTGATGAAAGCAGCTGTGCTGAGAGCCACAGTGCTTGGATCAGGGCAGACCATAAAGTGGGGCTTGGAGGCCTGCAGCACAGTGTGCAAAGTGTGATTTCTGATAATAGAAAGCTTTTCTCAGCAAGGCATTCCCAAGTGGGTAGCATATTACTTTTCTGACACTGATCCCTGAGAAGAAGGATCAAAAGGCTTTCAACAAGGAGATCTTGGTATAGATTTGGATGATGTTTTTCTGTATTTCTATCAGGTTGTAGTTTTCTCATCCTATGAGATAGCCAAGTCAAGGCATTAAGCTTCATCACTGAAAGGTTAAAAGAAGCACCACTGAACAGAAGGAAGAGACGCTGATGAGAGCACAGCAAGGGGCTAATTTTGGGGGGGTAAAAAGAGTTCCCTCAATCCCGATGTCAATGAATCAAACCCAGGCAGCTAGCCAAAAAAAAAAAAAATTGCGCTACTCCACCTTCTCTCCAGTCTGCACACCCATTTGATGCAATCACATGAGAGGGAGCATCATCTCTACAATGTAAAAGCCTCTGGAAATACGAGTTTTACATGATGAACCAACAGCAGTCATTCACCTACGGCTAAATTCTCAGTGTTTGTTCTGCACATTTTTCCCTAGTGATAAGCCTGCAAGTCTGCTGGAAAAAAGCATGGTGAAGTACAGGTGGGAAATGCATGAAGTAGCTTTGGCCTTGGCGTAATTGTCAGGGGTAACTTTATTCTGCTGAGCAGTTTATCTCAGCAAGATCTGCCTTTTCCCAACAAGATTTTGCAATGTGCCATGGCGTTCCAGGAAAAACAAAACATGAAACCGCCTCACTTACAGGGATGATGCAGCCTAACTTTAGAAGAGACAAGGAAGACTTAGGTTTTTTTTGCTCAGGTAAACTTTGCATTGTTTCCTTTTCATGAACTAAAAGGACGACCCTCTCAAATGCCTGAAATCTGTTGCAGTCTTGTAGGAGGACCACCTTCAATTCCTCCTGGAAATTTTCTTAGAATTCTTCTTTTAAGAACTCAGTTCTCATTATTGTTGAATTTTTCTGTTTTCATGATGGTGGCCCTTAATGAAAGCTGTCAGAATGTACTAGAATAGCGCTTGCTGGAAAGAGAAAAGCATAGGAATGCAACAAGCAGTTGGTGTTTTACATCTCCTTTCTTATGAAAAGTTTGATAGGACTGAATGTCCAGTTCCAGTCCTTCTCCAAGCAGCAGTGTAGCAGCCATTCCTGTTGCTTATTTTGCTTCTTTCACCTGCATATGCCTGACCTACACTTCTGCATTACTCACTGTGGGGTTTTTTTTTGTTTTTTTTTTTGTTTTTTTTTAGCATTTGTGTGTGTTCTTCATACATAGATGCTGTATTTACTCAATTCCTTTTCCCTTTTATTTTCCAAGTACTTTTTTTTTCTACTCTTTAGAAAGAACAGAACTTAGCTAAGCACTTCTGCAGCAAATTATAACAATATCAGCTCAAACAAGAAAGCTGCTACAGCCAGACCAGTATGCATGGCTTTCAAGAGCTCTGAAACAAAACAAACTACAGCTGAAAAAACAATTTCACAAACAACATGCAGGGCTAAGGAGGCCCAAATGAACACAGCCCTGAATCTCATGCCAGAACCAACATATTGTCTAGCAAATTAATCTGATAAAATGAGAATTTAAAAATAATTGCATGAAGAGTTCCTCCTGAAGAGATAGGAGGTAACAAAATATAGTGGCTACTGCTTTTTTCTGCTGGAGTGCAGACCTGAACAAGTTACTTTCTACTTTATTCCAGTTACAGTGCAGACTGATAAAGTGAGCAGAAATACCTCCAGCCTGCTGCACAAGAGCTCCATACACCCAGCACGACGCAGGCATAGCAGAAAAGGACTACAGCTCATTCAAATAAGAATGATATTTTATGGTCTTCTTCAGTGCAATCCTAAGCAGTCTTGATCAGCACCATGCTCCGTATCACCTAACACAGGTTATAGGATGCAAGGTCCAAATCTTCAGAAAAACATTCCAGTAATAAAGTACTAGTGCATAAAACTAGAGACAGGTGATTACACTGCTTACCTCTGAGGTTTTGTTTTTTTTTTTTCTATTCTTTGGAAATAATTTAGCTTTAAGACTGAAGAAAAATTGACATCAGTATGAGCACACGGCTTGTTTCCAGAGGCAGGTACCTAGTGACACCAAAAGTGGGGCTTCGTCTTCAAATGCTTTATCTAAGGCTTGCAGAGAGATGCTCAGTGAGTGACAGATAGTACAGGTCCTTCCTGTCCCACTCAGTTCCCAGGCCTTGTAATTTTCAATGCAACTGCCAAAGAAATTGGAGATCCGAGTCTTTTGGCTTGATTTTCCATTGTCTTCCCCCCTGCTGATGTAATATTGAGCAAAGGCTGAGTAATCATACAGGCACTGCTTGCTGCCATCCCCTTTGCACTGAATAATCACTTTGGTCGTTATCTGTTTGGACCAGATCCAGGCATGCTACACAGAAGGAAAAGAAAAAAATAATCGTATCAGAATTACTTCTAAAGCTATTGATGTATCCTTCAGCAGTTACCAGTAGCTGAGAGGGGGGTAAAATCCCATACCTGAAAGGACATTGACTGTAGTTCTTCATTTTTATTGCATGTAAGACAATATGTACAAATAGCAAATGCATATGAAATAAAAATTAACCTGAGTAGATGTTTTAAACCAGTAATAGCTCTCTGCTGGACTCCAGTGACATCTACTGGTAAATGAAGAGGTTACCAAACATTCCTTGGAAATGCTGAAGAGTTACTTCATGCAGCCCACTCACAGTGTATTCATTCCAGCAGCTCAGGCTGAGAATACCATGTTACAGTGTAGTTGTTTAAGGAAAATTGTATTTGGTTTTCTGAACATGATTTGGACTCCACCTCGTTGTTAACTTCTTGGAATTGCATTACTTAGGATATTACCAAACTTTTTATTACTGACAGCAGGACATTAAAGTAGACCAGTGGATTTTTGGCTTAGAATACACTGTGACATGTGTTCAACTATTTCTTTACTTGTTTCATTAACATAATTGTTGTCAGAAAGTAATTGATACCTCTTCACTTGCTCTCAGTTGTGTGTTTTTGCAGAATTCCAGCAGTTAAAATGTCTTCAACAATAGCACAACCAAATGAGACTGTGTTTTCACTTCTAACAGTTCCTCAATTTGTCTTGTAGGCATAACAGATATTTCTAAGCATCAATTCTGCCACCAGTCATAAAAAAAAGGAACACCAATACATTCACTCAGCTGGGAGTCACTTTTCTGGTTTCTGGTAAGTAGTTTGTGCTTGTTTATTTTTTTTCAGGAGATACAAAACTCACTTTTCTTAATCTGTTAGTGAGATTTTGTGTTAATGAATTTCTGAAAGCTCCTGGAATATTTTGCTTCAGTAGTAAGACAAGAAAGATTTGCTTACCTTTCCTATTACCAGGATCTATGATCACGATTAAAAAAAGGTATTTTCAGCAGTCTCTTAGAGAAAATTGGAATGAATAGCTCTCTTCATGGTGGAAATAGAGTTGTCACATTTCTACATATCTTCCTGATCAGGCAATGCAGCCAAGGTAACAAATTTCAGATACTTGAGATACTTTGTTTAGGAAAAGAAAATCCTCCCATGCAATCTTTCATGCTAATCCTACCCCAAACCCTGATGCACGGCTTCATACTTTTGTTACTGAGCAGCTTCACAAAATGAATGCATTATGCATGATGTGCATTTGGAGACACAGCAACTACTGACCGGAACACGCAGGCTCAACGCAATAAATGGACGCAATACTTTAGTCTCTCCAGCTACCATTTAGGCCCTGTACAAACTAATTCAGTGTACTGCCATAAGTACATTTAAGAAAATTTGTGAATGAGGGTTTTGTTCTGAGTTTGAAAGGTAAATAACCATACACGAGGCTTTTAAACTACTGCCTTGCCCACTGACTGGCAATAAATACCACTTTGATAGAGGCCTATTTTGTCCACATTTCATCTGAAACTTTGTCTGCCTCTGGCAGGTAGAGTTACCTCAGTTTTGGCTCTTCCAATGTTAAGGCACTTTCAGGTATCACCAAACAAAATCAGATGCCCAAAATAATTTTTTCAACTCATATTAGAAAACTTTCAAAGAACCGAAGCTTGTCCAAACCACTCACTTGGTAAAGCCTCCTCGTCTGCAGCACAAACGACAACAAAAACGCTCCATCGGAAGGTGAGGAAGCAGAGGAACAAGCCCCCCTGCTCAGCAGGGCACAGCACAGCTCCTGAAGAAGCCAGCACAGGCATCCCTGATAAGGAACACACGGATCTTTGAGAACCACCATTTAACTTGAAAGTTACTCCTAACTTAAAGAATATAGATGATGCAAGTTTGCACAGCAAGAATGTTTTTCTAGATTACTGGAGAGAGCAGAGAGAACTGTTAATTCTTTGTCCTTAAACTTGCATACTCAGATGCATCAGATGTCAGAGCAGGACTTTGTGTGAGGTGGTGGAAATGAGATGCCCAGATGTTATTCCTGGCACTGTGCTTGCAAGCCCAGGATTATCTTCGCTGAAGTGCACAGTGACAGATAAGCTCACAGGGAGCTGTCATGGTGACAAATTCATAGAGAGAGGAATATAGTTTTTATGCACTAACACCTTCCGAAGAGACTTTATATCCACACCTTGGTTAACCATGGATTCGCATCGTACAATTATTATACCAGGACTTAAGCTTCTTGTAAATTAGATGCTAATCTCTCTACACACAGGGCAAAAATATTCACTCCCTTTCGAAGGATAAGTGGGAAGCTTTTCTTGGCAAATGGGGGAAGCCTAAATTACCTATTTTTAAGTTTCCATTTAAACTCAATAGTTTACTTTTACAAACAAACAAAACCAAAACCAACCAACCAGCTGCCGTTTATGTGAACAGATGCTGTGCTGTCTTCTTGAAGCTGCAGGCTGAGAGACAGATTTGTCATGCAGCTGCGTAACAAAGTCAACAAGCCCGCTCTGTTCCAGGGCTGCTATTCAGCTCCTTTTGGGCAGCAATGAAAGAAGATCACATCAATTTCATGCTGGTTTTACTGCTTGACAAAGATACAAGCAGCATCAGATACAGACACAAATCATGCCTAGATTGCAGAGGAGGAAGATAAAGCTTTTTGGGAAAACAAGGTATGGAAGACTAAGTCAGTACTTTTACACCATTTAGTTTCACACGTCTTTTACTTTTGGGTACTTCTGATGCAATGGCATTGCTTCTGTAACAGCTTCAATCCTGGCTGAGTTGCATATCTTGAGCTCCATGTGCAATTAATTACAGCATGAGCAAGGTTCTATATCCCTACAGGAGCACGGATTTTACAGACATCACCCTCTGCAACTGCCACCAGCACTTCACCTAGGGCCCACACAGGTCTCAACACTGTGTTCTGCACCTGACATCACTCTCCATTAAATAACTGAAGTGCAACTCAGTGTACTTGCTTTACAGCAGAGTCTACCTGTGGATTCAGTTGTAATAAAAGAACTGACTTGGTTGGGGCCACACCTGTATGGCAGGTAGGATATCTGCAGTCTGAGTGACCACATTTAAGCTAGCTCCTTACCAGGCTGAGGAACAGTGGAGCCAGCCCAGTTATGGTGTCCCTGCTGCTGGGACCCAGCACAGGCAGATGAGAGCAAACTGGTGCAACTGCAGTGAATGCTTTCATATCCCTCCTGCAGGAAGCAGTTGAGCAGATGGGAGTCAAGCACAGATATCCTTCCTCATGTGTCATTGTCCACATTATAATCAAAATTTATCTTTCTTCTATTTGATAATGTATGAGTCAGGCAACCCCAGCACATTCTTCCATAGGAAGGAACTAAACTATCAGACAACTGACAAGGTAAACAGCCAGTATCCCGGGAAACAATTCTATTCAACAAGATGTTAAAACGTGCAGCTTTGTACTTCTGATCACAGTTACCTGCTTGTTTGAATACTTAGTTATATATACACTGAAAGCCAATAAGGAAATACTATTTTACAAAAGCATGTTACACTTCAAATCTGTGGCAGTTCACTTAGTTCAATTTTGAGTTCTGTTCTTGCACATCCAAATTCGGACTATTTCAAGGCCACAAAGTTTTGCTGATGTAATCCCACAACACTGTCCCACATCAGATTGCGGAAACATGTAACACAACATCTCCTGTCTGGGAAATAGGAGTTTATAGGTGCTACGTGAGTGTACCAGCAGGCTCAGCCACACCACTGCCGCTGTCTCAAGGCCAGCTCAGATGCAGCCATTACACTTGGTCAGGCTATATGCAAGAGCAGTGAGATGCCTCACCAGGGTTTCCTCTGCTTTGTTTCATGCTACATGTTTCATGTTCAGGCCCTTGCATTTAAGCCTGGTTAGACAAATTGAAAGTGCAGCCTCTAATCCTGAACTGTGCTGCAGGTAAGCCTGTGCCTGACTGTAGAGATGTTCCTTGCTGATCATCATCCATGCCTCAGCACTGCAGACTACTACAGCTACTATCACCACTCCTGCTTGGCTCTTACTAGACGATCTGATGGGACTGTGACTCTTGGTGAGCTAGTGAGGCCAGCTTCCTACCTGCCTTGCTCAGATCCTTGCAGCCTCTCCTTGCTGAGCAGTCCAATCCTGAGGTTTTCTGATAGCAATCTCTCTTCGAGAGAAACAGGAAGCTAGATTCTAACCTAATATGGAAACATACAATGATTTGGTGATAACTGAAGTGAAGTGGAAGAGTTCTTGATGAATGGAAGTCCTCCCTAGCCTCTTAAGCCCTTCTCCAAGCTCCACTAATAAATGCAAGTTTCCACATATTCTAGGTACAAAAAAGGATTAGAGCAACTGACCCCTAAAAGTCAGACTTCAAAACAAACAAATGTATAAAGAAAGCAGCAAAGTGCTTAACATCTATTTGTTAGAAAGCCTGCCACACACCTCTAGCACCTCATAGCATAAGGCAGATTCAGTAATCAGCAGGAATAAGAATTAGCAATGAAGGCAATGATATTCACATTGTGCAATTTACCACAAGGCATCTGTCTGTACATAAAATAGTTTTTTCCTTAATTATCCATAATAGGAAATCCCAAGATTCTCAGCTGGCTCTGTCAGTTAATATTAACTACAAACTTTGAAAATGGTATAAAAATAGAAAAGACCAAGTCCTGCAGAGGCAGCAGCAGGACATTATGAAGAATTCAAACTTAGCTTGACTGGGAATTGCAGTATTGGCACCACTGATCCCACTCCACTATAGAGTTTGCCAACACAACGCATCAAACAACACAATTCAATGCAACATGATGTTCAGTTAACTCACAGCACACACACAAAGTGAAATGACTGCCATAGGTACGAAAGCTGGTAATTCATATCCATAAATACAGGTTCTACTACAGATGCAGCATCCTCTTTTGTAATAGCCGTGAGGCAGAATTAATTTGTTTTCTTTCCAGGACTGTGCCCTCTCCTGTGCAAGCAAGGATACAGACAGGTCTTCTAAAGAAGGCTGCAAATCAGATAGCCCTTAGCCCTGCTAAGGACTTCCTGACTAACCTTGCACAAATCTTATTCACCTCACATCCCATTTTGGAGCTTCAAAATGAAAATGCTACTTTTGTCTTCCTGCTCTTAGTTGGAATGCAAATCTGATGAGTTCTTCAGTCTTTCACAGCTGTCATTCCATGATGAGAAATACTGCACTGGAGAGAAAGAAATGTTATGGCCTTCATTTCCGCAGTAGCCTGCTTTATAAGAACAGAATCCGGCCTGGCAGTCCTCCATCATAAAATGTAGTATGACCAGCCTGACACTTCAGGAGTTATCACATTTGAGTTGCAGCTTGAACCATTGTAATTCATCACAAAACTCCGCCTTCTCACATTTTTAAAATAAGACAAAGTGAAAATACTTGCATATAGTAATTATGTATTGTCCTGTTATTATTTTATCACTAGAATTTGACAGCAGGGGCTGCCTCAAACACTAAACTCTTCACTGTAACAGTTACTGTGCAGTTGCTTTCAGAAACAGTAGAAGAGCAACAGAAGACATCTTGTGACAAAAAGAGGGCAAAGCTACCAGAAACAACAGCCCGCAGGGCAGGTGGGGAATAACCAATAACCACCTCAGTACAACAAGGGAAGAGCCATGCTTCTAGGATGCGATGTGGAAACACATTACATTGCTGATGAACTCTAAGAATAGCTTGAATGGCAATTAAAAAGACAAACACAAGGATTTCAGTGAGCCATAAGGCCTTGTTAACAACAGTGTTAAGATCTTAAGTTAAAATACAATAATTGCAGATGCTTGAAAGCCATAGAAGTTATTCTATAGCTGCTGAACTTCATTTTGCCAAGATGCAATAAGAATTAAGTGCTCCTTAACAAGAAGCCAAGTACAGTAACAAGGCTAGAAGCACTAACCTCCTATTACCTGAGTAAGGCAGGCTTAATAACAGCAAGCTGATTTAATCAAGTATCCAGATTATCCAGCAACTTGCTGTGATGATGCAGGCCCAAGGTCAAGCCAGGAAATCAATCTACAGATCAAGTCAAATCCAGTGGGACCAACCACAGTCAGACACAACTCAATAAGTACTCAGCAGACAGAAGATGACAGAATAAGCCCAAAGTCAAGATAAAAAGTCACCCCGTAAATCAGCCAGGAAGACTGTGACTGATTCAGAGATCAGCATTTTTGCAACAAAGCCCAAAGATCACAAAGACCTAAACCTGAGTTTAGCAGGCTGGGCTGAGGACCAGAGTGTGTGGGTCCCAGGTGAGGCTGGTTAGTCACATTTCATTCATTTACAGTAAACAAAAGAAACCCAGCACACCATTCTTCAGAGAATTCAGTTTCTCAAGCACTGTGTTTATAAAAAACAAAGACATTTTGGAAGAATTGTATTGCTTCAAATGGATATCACAGGACTACCTAGGCTCCATTGCTCTTACAATTTAATTTTCAAGCAGTTATTGGCACAGCTGGCTCTGCACAGGACTAGTGACTGCTCAGCAGGTGATCACATTCCTCTAAGCCTTGTGACAGCTCTGAACTGTGCTCATTTGCAGCCTTTCAGCTACTGCTTGGGAAACCACAGGGGCACTGCGTGTTGCTTAAATTGGTGTGGCCAGTTCTGTTGCTCCCAACTGCTGCTTCAAAGAATATCCAGTGGCTCCTTACAGACCAGGCTACGTGTATGTCCTCCTCAAATCAGGGATCTTAATAATGTCTCCACTGGAGATCCACGAGAGCAATGTGTTGGAGATTCTTGGCTACTATCCCCATCTGTTTTATTACATATATATATTTATATTTAATACCTTTGATTAAAATTAAAATTTCCCAGAGCAATTACTCATAATCTACTAGGCAATATAATTAATCATAATAATGAAAGATGTGTTTTCAAGGAACTTACTTTTCACGCACTGAGAATTGCTCTGATCAAGTGATAGGAAGCGAATTAAGAGGTAGAATACTGATATTATAACAAATATTGCTTCTAAAGTAGAACTAAGGGAGAGAAGTATGAGAAACACGGACCTTTATGGGCTCAATGAAGAGTCAACAGGTGAAAAATACTTCTATGGATCAGAAAGCTTTTGTATATTTTTCACCACAGATGATAAAGAAAGGAAAGAGATAAATGCAGAGGAAGATATACAGCAAAATAAAAAGAAATGGGCAAGAAAGCTTTTGAAAGACTGGACTCTTTTTGCTGTACTGTATCAGAAATCCTCTCTTAGTTAGTACTCTCATTTCACTAAATAAAAATAGTTCCTATAAAATATCAAGCATATACTGGATATCTTGCTGCAGAAAAGAAATGAAAGTGCTGTGGTTTTGTCATGTGATATAATAGTAGGTAAGTAAAGGCATTGTCCCTTGTCAATGCTTTCAATTTGAAAATAGATAATGAATACATATTTAAAGAAATTAGTTTGCCTGCTTATTTCACGTGAAACAAGCTACTCCCTATCCATATAAAATACTTCAGACTTGAAAACAGTTAATTGTTTGTGAAACAGATTTGAAATTTTAACAGCTGCCTCTGGCTGAGCCCTGTGTCTGATCTCAGAGACTAGTTAATCTTGTTGTGGTTGCAGTTGCTTGAACAGTGTAATCAAATGAAGGAACAATGCATACAAACCCAGTTTCGTTGTTTAGTTCAAACTGTATTAAACTGAAAGAAGAATCTATAGTCCTTTTTGCCAAGTATTGCTGTAACTCCTTTAGCTTAATGCTATTTTTTAGAAGAAAATAATTCCATTCCCCTTATCTAGCTTCTAAAACCAGAATAATGCTCTTTTGGAACTAATTCACAAATAACCAGGTCAAAGTATATTTAACAAATGGCTTCTACATATTTATCTTTTTCTAGCAATGGTCATGAACTATTTATAGCTTTTTTTTTTTTTTTTTTTAAATCAGAGTTAATGTAATCTGTTCCAAATGGCTGTCATGTAGCATATTACTGCATACAGTAATATGCTACAATATACCTTTGCTTTGCAAGGGAGAATATGTTTCTTCATTTACATTTTGTCACATCCTCTGCAATCGATGCTTCCTTCACTAGCTGATAAAAAGCCCTGAAGTTTGTGGAAAACACTGCAGTGAAAGCTTCTCAAGGGTCTTGTTAGAAATTTATTGTACTAGTTGGCTTTCTGGGCATGCAGAGAGTTCTTGAACACAAAATCAGGGGGACTAAGGTAAGAATTTCTGAAATTTTCCGTGCAAGCACTGTTAAATTTCCAGCAGATTTGGTCCACCACTTCTGTTATGAAAATAGCTTGCTTTCGTGCTTTTCAAATTTCCAACAAAGCTAAATAATTATTCTTCTCCAGATTGAAAAATGTCAGAATGAATAAAGTGAAAGTGAGAGAATGAGCAAAAAAGTTGGCATTTGGAAGAGAAGAAAGAAGCAGAGAAGGTGGGAGGAAAATGAAAGAAAAAAAGTTTAGTGGGTTGCAAAAGAACAGAGTTAGGTGAACTGTGAGAAGAGAAACTATCACTAAGGCAACATCAAGAGTGCAAGAATAGAACAGCTTAAGTTAAATAAATACACTGTTGCTTGAGCTCTCAATCTCTCAAGGAACATTACTTAAGTATTTCTGAACAAAAGTGCTTTGAGGCCCCATTGTACTCTTTGTTTCTTCCACAGTTATACTCACAGCTCATTTTCAACAGGACTCAAACACTGATGATGACATCTCAACAGATGCCATGTATACAGTGGTTCTTAGTGCACCAACTCCTGAAAAAACACAACTTCCTTGCAGTGTTTATCATGATGAGATCTGATGAGTTCAGAAGCTGCTAGAGTTCTTATGACTGGCAATGAACCTGACAGTTTTTGCTTTTACCAGAGTATGCTTCAGTTCCCTTAATTACAGGCAGACCTCCACATTTTGAGTGATGTAAATTATTGACTCCTCTAGCTGGGATCTGTTATTGAAATGGATATATCAATACTTGCTTTCCTAACAAGCAGAGGATCTTCTAAAGCTAAGAATGCTTAATCTGCCACACATAGATGATACCATTAAAATCAATACCATTTAGCATGTGCTTTACTGTTGTTTATTATAAACTTAATCATGCCTGTATCAGTTTTGATAGAAGCTAAGTGATACCAATTATATTATGCTGCATTGGTTCTTACAGGCTTTCTGCATTACTTTTTTTAAATGCATTTTTGATTTATCAACACTTCTGGAAAGTTGCTTGGTTTTCAGAAGCCAGTTCTATTAGAATTTGTTTTATTTATAGGTATATTTAACCTCGTTTATTACTTTCAGTTAGAGCACACCCTTGGTTCTTTTAAACCACTTCTCTACAAAACAGCAACTTCTAGGCACAAAGAATAAAGACAAGAAATGGACCAGAGGGGTAAAACAAAGGACAACAAATTAATAGTAGGGTCTGAAGTTACTAAATCTCTTGTAATGTGAGGAGAAAAGTAGTATGACCAATATTGTTAACTTCTGAACGTCTTGAATGTCTTCAGAACATTTTTTTTTCCATAAGTGTATTTCTATAAGATGATAAGTAGTAGGAATGAGAAAGATACCTGCTCCCATCTTGCTTCGTCCTACTTTTGAGAGTGATATCTGCCTTTTGGAGAGCAAAACCTGGGAGTGACCCTTTCCATCTGCCTTGGATGCAAAGTCCATTCTTGCCTAAGTACAGCTGCTTGTCCAGAGGAGTCCCTTCTTGGAACAGATGATTGCAGTGATAAATTTGCTTTAGAAATTTGTAGTCCTCCCCCATAAACATCATATCAGAGTCTTTAACAAGAGCAGCATACTCTATGTGATTAGAGATTCCTTATAAAACATACATCTGATTTGACTTACTAGCCTTATCTTAGCCCTTGAAACCTTTTGTCTACCTAAAGAACATCTTCAACAACGTTTCTGTAATGAAACAGCCCTTAATTCTCTTGATATAATAGGTAAGTTTATTTGGCTTTTCACTTAGCTAAAAGGAAAGGATCAAGATGGCACAGTCACTGTATTTCATTATTTCCCACATCATTAACTTTTGGTGCTACTTAGAACTTTACTAAAAAAGGATTCTAAACAGTTGTCCATCATCAAAAGACAGTTTAGCTAGATTTTTTCTAAGAATTTTACTGATGTAATCCTGAAAAAGTACATGTGTTCTTTTACAGTATTTCTGAAATAAATGCTTAGAAACCGCATGCTAAAATTTTGGAAGAAACTTATTAAAAGGGACTTATTTTAGCATTTTTAATGAAAAACATAATTCATGCTTTTGTTATCGCTTGAAGATGTAATATCACACAGACAAGATCATCTGCTCTCTGACTAGCTCTGATGTTAATGTTCATGCAGATTACTTTCAGGAAGTAAGCCTCCTACAAACACTAATGACTTTTCAGATCCATTAGTCCGTTATGTATTATTAATTTGAAGCATTACTGATTAATGTTGTAAGTAGATTTTTTTCTGCTCCTACAATATAAAGAACTAGCACCTCTTGTTACCATTATTAGATGAAGGGTATGTTACTGCTTGATATATTTGGTTTCTTTGTTAGTTTCCATCCTTTCCTCTGCTCTTATCTGTCCTCTGTTTTGCTGTCCTGTTTGCCCCCTTAGCAACTGTTTTCAATATTCAAAAAAATGTTAGGCCCCTTCCACTCACCTATTTTGTAAGAAGAATTTGCACTTAACTTTGGAAAGTTCAAAGTTTGGCAAAAAGGGAAATCTCAAGCGTGTGTAGCATTACCTTTTTCAAAGGTAATAGTGGTGCTTCACATTCATTGCCCCTTCCAGAGCCCGATTCTGCCACTGGCCGCTCGCTGCTCTGTCTCTGGCTGCTACTCCTGTTAACAGAGAGCACTGCCTGCTGCTGATACTCCAGAGCAACAGCCCATCACTCCTCATGCCACCCCTCCATGGACCAGATCATCTCAGTGCCCAGGTACATAGCTTTATCCAGCACTGGTTTTCTCATGTTTCATTCCCAGCAGTACGGTAGAATGCATAGAAAGAGTTACCAACCCCTGCACAACCAGATACAGCCCTGCAATCTCTTGAATCCAGAATCTTTAAAACACCACTTATCTTTATCTTTTTAACTAGTAACTTACAGAACGTGTATGCTCCTCTAGCTTTCATCTAGATAGCTTGCTAATTATTTTCTACAGTGAACACTTCAGTCATTAGCACCTCTGAATTCAGCTATCTTTGGTTTTCTGCGTGCTATTCTACAGATATCTTAAAGCTTGTTTTTGTTAGACCACAGACATTTTGTATGCTTATGTAAATAAAGGCATGGGAACACATTATATAATACGCTCTTTTTAATGCACCCCAGGATATCACTGGCCTTCTTGGCCACAAGGGCACACTGCTGGCTTGTGGCCAACCCCTTGTCCACCAGGACCCCCAGGTCCTCAGTATTACTGTTTATTTCCTCCTTACAGATCACAGAGCACTTAAGTGGCATGAGTTTGCTGAATACATTAGTGATGAACACTCTCCTCTACAAAGAGCAAGGAAATGAAGCAGATTTTAAAAGCTGTGGATCTTGCCGGCATGTTTAAAATTAAGAATAAAAAGGGGGAAGAAACATCTGGTGTTTGCTGAACTTTTGTAAACTTTAAGACAAGCTTGGTTGGTATTTTGAACACAACAAAGGAAGGGCTAAAGGCACCTAACAGACCTCTGGGAAGACACAGCCCAGGTCTTAGAGCCCAGTGGGAGACTGCAATTGTGAGGAAATAACAGAAGGAATGGAAATGGCTGGAAGCAGCATTGTGGTCACTCCAGACACACACGCAGACACACAAACGTGAAGTGCTGCTGGGGCAAGTGTATGATTAGAAATACAACTATCACTTGCCTAAGATAGTTTGGATCTCATCCAACAGAATATTGAAATACTAAACAGACTTTCCTTCAGGAATATTTTCTCCTTTCTTTTTCTTTTCCTACGCCAAGAAATCAGAGATAATCAGTATAAAGGCTTTTGAACTCCATTCCCAAAACCTATGAGAACAAGCCTTTGATTTCAAGTGAGAAGTACAAGTGCTAATAGTTGATATTAATATGAATGTATAAATAATAATTTCGAAAATATCTATTTACTCCTAGGTAAACATATATAGAAAAATGTGTAAAGCTCTAACCTTTAGGGTCTCAGCTGTCAACTTACTAGCAAACCAAAGAGAACAGTTCAATAAATAAATGACTTATTTCCTTCTATCACTCTCCTACAAATGCAAAGAAAATGTCATGTGAAATACCATTTCTGGCTTTCTTCCAGACAGTATATTCCTCACTGGCTAAGCCAGAGGGATCTTTAGCACAGCCAAAATATGAGAACATATTCCCATTCAAACCTGATTTGTTCCCTTATGTCAAAAGGGAGAGTCACCATCGATAAAAGTCAGAATCTCAGCAAAATTCCAATAGAAAGTGCTGGAGTGTGGTGCTCTCTTGAAGGCTATGCAGTGAACTGCCCCTTTCCACAGTGGGAAATCTTTACCTCAGTGCCTTCAACCTCTGTAAAACTCAAGTATAAATTGTCTTCCCTGTCTCCTGCGAAATGTACACTGGTTTTGACCATGCATGGGAGATGCAAAGATACAGCTGAAAAACAGGAGTACCTCTGGCAATTTACAGGCTTTGATGACAAATGTTTAGTCTGCTGCATATTTGTTAAGTAATGACACACCATGCCAGAACTGCATTGCCAGTTATGACACAGGTCACTCTGTCCCTCCATAATATCTAGCTTGGGTTAACCCCTGGAACCTCATCCTCAGTTTAGCAGCTCTTGTTTTTAGAATGTGCTTATCATATTCTGATAAATAAACATTTGAAACAAGTGATAGCAAAAATGTGATAACAGAAAAGTGAAAGCACTGAACTTTCACAAACGACATAATGCAATGCCTCTGTATTTACATTAATCCTGTTATTTACTTGATCTGTTTGGACATTATTTCAGTATTTGGCACGTGATATTTTCTTACACCGTGGAGGTTCTTTATTCCAAACGGATATAAATTAATTTAATTTATAAAAGACTTCAAGTTGGCTGATTTAACAGAAAATTGAAATAGAACAGTGAAGGATGGAGGGAGAATGTTTAAATCTAACCACAACAGCTTCAGAGACTGAGAAAGCACTATCCTGTGTGACATATATTACTTTTCCTGTTCTTTTCTTTTAATACAAAGTAAGTTTAATATAGAGCACACAAATTACCTGGGCTTGGTGACTAACTGCCTGAGTTACAGTCAAAAAAACCTCTGTATTATTCCAAACTGAAATTTAGTGTGTCGCCATTTCTTCTGTTACCTCGAGACCATTTCATTTTCAAATCAGTAAATTTCTTTTGCAGTTGAGTAAATAGAAGATGAAAAAATGGCATTATTGCTGACAATGTTCTTTTCTGTTATTTATTGGAAAAGGACAGTCATGTCAGCTTTCCAGTACCTCCTGCTTTTATACTAACAATTTATGTTCAGGAAAAGCTGTGAACTGTTCAAGCCTCTGGCAAAACACAACAAGCATCTGTTGTGAACAAAAACATTTAGTAGAATGCTAAATACTGCAGTCTTGCATGAAGAAAGGTTTCTACCTTAAACCTCCAAAGTAGAGAAGTTTCTTAACAGTCGAACTGTTCTCTCACTGAAGACCTATGATGACTTCTTTTCTGAAAAAAGAAAAGCAACTTTTGCGTTTGTGGCTTTTGTTTGTTGTGCTTTTTTTTGTGTGTGCTTTTTTTTTTTTTTTTTATCATCAGATACTAAATAGGAGGAATTCTCCAGACACGGATGAGAGACCTGGGAAGGTAATCACTTCTTCTTCCCCAGCCAGGGCTGCTTGTAGATGGTTCTGGGCAGGCCACACTGCCATAGTGACCATGCATTTTGCCTGCAGGAACCCTGCTGCTACAGAAAGACCACCGGCCTGAAGTTCTGGTTCAGTTTGACAGTGAATATAGCTTAAGTGCTGATATATACATAAATTATCACTAATTATCAATAATGATACAGTTCTTCACATTTTTGTCTGAAAATAATCTTTAGTTGATTCTGAGCTATAATTGTATTGCATTCAGTGAAGAGGGACACCCATACATCCAAGAACACCTGCATGCTTTGTCAGCTGGCACAAGGAGTTGGTTAGAGCAGATGTGGCTGTTTTGGTGGAGGACAAGAAAGCCCTAACACAGAAGTCTTGTGGATATCTCTTCAACATCTTAGAACATCCCTTGGGCAGATAACAATCTTCTTGAACCAGCATAACACAGCTGAAATCATCAGTTTTGCTAGCAATTGTAAAAATCTACATATATATATAGGAGAGGAGAGAAAGTGCTGTAGACTACTGGGCAGTGATAAAGGAACTGTCTGTAACTCAGCATATTACATTTTACTACTGGTGAGCATTTATCTTATTTAGCAAAATCTTACTTCTCTAAGACAGAGAAAATTGAGTTTAACATTTATGTTAACAATTATATTAATAAATTTATTTTTTATTAAAAAACAATAGGTGTTTCCATTGTGACTTCTCAAGTGCCAGAATAGGAAAACACTGTCAAGTATCTGGACAAAGAAAGGAACCTATTTGATTTGTCTATTAGCATACTTCATCTCAACAAATGGACGTGGCAATATGCTGGAAAAAAAATATACTTTGGTTAACAACCATTTGTTCCTGCCTACAAATTGATACATTTATAACAAAAAGCTAGGAAATTTTGAGTTACCTTGTTATGAGAGTATGAATGGAATTAGCAGCCTCAATAGCCATCTACGTGGTTAATTCTTCATGCCAGCATTCATTTTTGGGGTTAGGTTCTTCAGGGCAGGCGGGAGATTTTTCAGATTTCAGTCTTCTTAGAATACATATTTCTTCCTGAAGCTGAGTTCTCAGCTTGTCAAAATGCAGAACTGTTGTTTTTACATTATCTAGGTCAGATTTCTTGACCTCTGCTATGTTCCTACTGCTTTTCTGGCTAGTAGACCTCTGGTAAATAAGAAAGAATTGTTTTCTTCCTACAGTCAGAATCACAGAATAGCTGAGGTTGAACACGAACTCTTGAGATCATCTAGTCCAGTCCCTTCTCTAGCAGGAGCAGCTTCTGGCAGCTTCCTCAGGATTTTGTGCAGTTGGGCAGTTCTAAGGATTGAAACTCCAGCAACTCTCGGGGCAGGCCATCCCAATGGATTTGATCACTCTCTCATGTTCAGATAGAATTTAAGTCTGTAAGTACAGTATCTGGTACTGGGAAGCCCAGAACTGGACACTGTTCCAGGAAAGCAAAGGATTTTATTTATCAGATAAAAATCACATCAGGTAGAATCAGTGGGAAAACTTGCTTTTCACAGAATCGCAGAATCACAGCTTTGGTGGCTAGTCTCTTTCCTAGCAGTAATCAATGGCCCCTGTCCACTTGAAACATTGTTCTTCATATTAAAGCCAAAAAAAAAAAAAAAAAAAGATTTTCATTATACATTATTCTGATAATGACTTCGTAGTCAACTGCATTACAATGTCAGTAGCAGTTGTATTTAATGCTCATATGCCTGCCCACAAGTTAAATCTAATTCTCCACAAGCATTGAGTTTGTATGGTTTTATGATAAAGCAATTATCAGACAAATGTTCAGGTGAAATCTGGAGGGGAAAATACTACCTTTTATTCAGAAGTGGTTAAAAAAAAGCTGTCTGTTTCTTTCACTTTCAGTGGCAGCTAGAAATATGAGCTATAGGCTTCCATTGGCACTAGTTCCTGCCTGGTCTGTAGCGTGTCACAGAATTTAAATCGTGTTTTTCAAACATCTGTAGTTAAGGGGAAAAAATACAACACCCTCGCTTGAAAGAGTTTTTATGCCACAGTCATCATGCCATTTTAGAACGTAAATTACTAAAAGGAGTACTGATACTTGAAGTCATTTCAACAGTACAGAGACAGAGACAGAATGATCAAGGGAAACTGCTGAGTTTCATTAGGCTCATAGATAATGATAAAAATTGCTAGCTACATCTGAACTGCTGTTCATACAGAAATGACAGAAACCTGAAACAATCCCGATCAGTTGCTGGATTCCACATACAGTTTGTAAGACTAAAATGAAAAAAAACCACTGGTTTGTAAAACCCCAGACCGATGAGAGACAGCAAAATGTACCATCAGTATGAAATGGAGTATTTGCCATTCTGTAGTAAAGATGAAATGTACCTCTTTTAAACCTTTTTACCCAAGACCCTTGGGGCCTACACATCCACTTAAAGTGCACCGAGTGATCTCACAAGCATATAGATGAAATTCAAGTACACCAGAACATACTTTCACAAATGGAACAAATAACCAGCTCCCCATGGGGGAATATTTCTCACAGAATGATCTCTAAGACGATCTCTCTCTACTGATCATTAAGCAAAACTTGCAAAACACCTCTTCCGGAGTTTGAAGACTTATTTTTATATATATATAAAACAAAAATAAAAGTTAAGAATTCAGTCACAGTGAAAAAATTGGAGAATGCAAAAAAAAAGTGCCCTTCTTCAAGCCTGTTCTCAATTATTTTTCTGTGCTCAGTGAATCCTGAAAAGCCTTTTACTGCAATCATGTGGAATGACTGGAGGTAAGAAGAACCAAAGTACCTCAAGAAAAGTCTAAGCAACAGCAGGAATTGGACACTATTCCAACATAGTAAACATTGCCTTACTCATTAGTTTAATAGTTTTATTCAACATCACCACTGCAGACATTCTCTGCGCTACGAATCTCAGCGTTTTGATCATCAAACCTAAAAAAATCAGAGATTTTAGTAAGACTATTTGGAACTTACAAAAAAAAATGAACGTCTCATTAAGATCCATGAGTCAAAATTTCATTTTGGAAAGAATGACTTCTAGCAATGAAAAAAAAAGAAGGTAAAGAGAACTTGCATCTCAGCAGGTTCTGCTGACTTTTTCAAAGGCACTTGCATAACACAAAGAGTTGCTGAGCTGAGGTGAAAAGTGGTTTGTAGTATGGCTGCATTTTAAATTACATAAAGCTTTCCATTAGAGGCCGTATCAACTTTCAGATTTTTGTGCTAAAGACCAATTTGACTTCAACTAAAGTGACTTCACGGTTCACACTGCAGCTTCTTTTTCTTGACTTTTGTGTTGACAACCTGAAACTACACTCTTTCTCACATTACAGACTCATTTTACAAACCCACAGAAGCTCCACAATATTTGAGTTAGATCAGCAAAATATACAGTGAGAGGCACAGATGTATAGAGCTGTATAATATTGGAAGCTGGAAGAGTACTACAGGGAAACCTCAACATATTCTTGCACTCGTTCCTAGTATACTGCTTTTAGTCTCTGAATTTTGGGATTAAAAAGACCTTGGAACTGAATCAGAATAGTCATTCTGGGATTTTTATGTTACTAGAAATGTAATTACTCTTAATATAATGAAACAGATGATTTAAAATAAAAATATCCCCCAAGACCTTTTGCTCAGAATTTTCAAAATATTGGAAGATTCTAAATCCCAATTTAAGATGTTAAATAAATGGCCAGATGTTAAATGGTACTGAGGGTCAAAGTGCAACATAGTGAGGACTCTGTACCTGAGAAAAATCTCTGCAGCTATTAAGAATTTATTTTAGTAGAAAGAATTTAATTGAAAGAGTTTATCAAGAACTTGAGACTCAGGGTCTGTCAGTACCTTGACTGCATTAACAGGTCTTACTTGCCCTGACCAGTCTCACCTGGTATCCCATCCACCCATTCCCACCCAAGAGGTTCCATTTAAGTTTAGACCTGATCCTTCACTGCCTACCTGTGCATGTGCTTAGTCATTGACTGCATTGCTCTGACTCAGTATACTGTCACTGATCCTTCTTTTTGCTCCTAGTTTTGTCTCAAACCTGCTCTGCTGTCGTGGGCCTGCCTGATAGCCCAGAATCTTGGCTGGTCCTGGCTGCCCATCTCTGGGTTTGCCTGACTCATCCTGCTCTTGTCCACCTGACTTATTACAGTCATCTTCTTGGCCCCTACAGAGCCACTGGCACTTGCTACTCTTCGATATGATTTAACATGAAGATTCTAATTTTAAATTACTACTTTATTTTTTTGTATTGATCTTAGTTCAGTTTTTATTTGCTTTAAATACCTGTGTTTGAGTACCTGGCTATTTCATTTCAAACTATCCCCAGGAGAAAATAAATGCTGTTCTTGTTCCACAGATCTTGTACTGGAGTTGTAGCAGTACCACGTCCATTGTTAAAACATCAAAAATTTTCTCTGGAGAATAAGGTCCCGTAGTGTTCAAATCAACAGAGGAAAGGAAATAAAATCTATTGTCTTCTCTCTCTAGAGCCTCAGGTAACATGCATTGCTAGGAAAGAAACACGCTTTGGTTTCTGTACAGTGCCCGAAAAGTTCCTATGGGATAACTTTCCTTGGTTAATTTACATCAGCTTTGCGGTGCCCTGTGATAGGGATCCCAGATCCTTGAGTGGCAAGAGCTGAGTTAGTAGAGCCATTTTGGTTTTATGAGCAGTTAGTCCATGATAAAAGTACAAAAGAGCTTAATTCTGCAAGGGCAATTTGACACAGAAACTTATAGTACATTCTGTGGAATATCTATTTGGGTGAATTGTAGAATCAAGTCCCAAAAGGTATACAGCCCCTTACATTGGAAATATTTTTGTTCAGAAAACAAGTTTCACTTCTTTTGGTATCTAACTTCAGAAGGCTGCCAGGAAATTATTTTCCTATCCTTCTTACAGATTAACCAACATAATCATTGTTGACTTACTGTCTGCACTTCACTATAGCACACTGGGTCATTGCAGCTGATGATAGTAACAAGTTCTGATTGCTACAAAAGGATGTTTCTCTGAGCTGCAAAATAAGCAGTTGTGTTCTCTCACTTTAAAAGAAATCAAAGGAAGTAACTCCAACACAAGTTGCTAAATTTGAAAACAAAAAGACTGAGTAGAAAAACAGCTTTGTATGGAGCAGGCACAGCTACAAAATTAGAACAAAGTGAGAAATGATAATTTGTCTTCCTGAGGATCAGTGTCAGCGTTTTCCATCATTTTAGTTCTCATGTTCACTTTCTAAATGTTTATTTCTTCAGAAGGCTTTCTGTTTTGCTTTTGAAACCTTGCAAACAATCTTCCAACAAAACAACCCCAAAAACAAAACTACATTCATATTAAAACAAAATCCTGAGCTTCAGCTGACCATCTATTGTGGCCATACTGTACTATTAAGCAACTGATCAGCAAAAAAATAAGCAGAGTATACACAAGGAGATCTCTGACACTACCAGAGAACTGAAGCCCCCCCATATCACCGTTTGCACCACTGTGATGCCAAGAAATGCCAGCCAAGTCAGAGCGTTAAACCAGCACAGAGAGAAAGTCTCTCCTCCACAAAACTTATTATCAAAGTATAAAGGGAGAAGAAATGAAGGTGTGTGGGAAGGAAAGTAGAAAGTAATAATAAGACAGCGTAGGTCAGCAGGCTCCTTGTGCCTGCAGCCTAGCAGTTGTCAGTGTCTTTTGTTGCCTCTGCTACCAAAAGAGGAGCTGCATGAAGAAAAGCGAATCATGCATGTTGGAAGTTATGTTCAGTGAACAATGGAAGTGAGCAACACTGGCTGACAGGGCGTAAGAGCTGGAATGCCAAAGCTGTCTGAAAGATGACAGGTAAGCCGGAGGTAGATAACCTATCAAGGCCCTTGGACAAGAAGACCAGCAAGATGTACCTGAATTAAAAGGAAAGGGGGAATAATAGAAGAGGACACACGGCAATAACAGTCAAAGCAACGAGCTGGGACAGGGTCAAGATGAAAAGGGCTCAAACTGGGTGGGATGTAGCCACAGTGTTGCTAATAGGTTGTACAGTCACACTGACACACTTGCATCCTGTCTGCATCCTCATGATAATTGTCTGTTACATTCCATTAATCAAGGTCAGAGGGGAAGGATGTCATAGCAACTGAAGCAGAAGTCAGTGAGGATACAGATGAGGATTTAGCAGAGAAGATACTAATACAGTCCATATTGCATCAAGTTATACAAAGAAGTAACTTAATATTGAGATCACATATGAACACTTGGGGATCGAGGTCCAAGGTGATGACAGGCTGAATGATAACCCTCCCCTCAGCATTTATAGAGAAATGGGCATGTAGCTTTACACCTCTGTATGTATAGAGCTGCAACCGATACTCTCCTACCTTAAGCATTATGTCTATTTGATTTTGGAGACCATATGAGAGGTTTCAGGTTGTGGCAGGGAGAAACTCCTCATAACATCTCTATTCTCAATGGTCATGGCAGAATTCTGCCAAACCCTGATCACTGCTATAGTAACTTCCTGCCTCAGTAACTTGTCACTGAAATATATGAGCAATTCAACTTAAGAATTTTCTGTATTTTTAATCTGCACTCAGACTATTTTCAGAAACAATTCAAACAAAAGATTCCAGACAATTCAGTGTTGCTGCTGAGTTTTTTGTTTCCTTCTACTCATCCTGCCCAGGTTCCTGAAAGCACTGGGCGCAGTGCATGGTAAAACAGCAAATTACAGGGCACCTGCTATTGCAATGAGCTGCTGAGACTTAAGTTGCAGTTGGTGAAGAAGCTGTCTGCTTATTAGTGCAGTAATATCATTTTCTCTCAGCAGTGGATTGGCAATCATGTCTCGTTTTTCAATTTTTCTTTTTCTTTTTTTTTTTAAACATAATCACTGACAATACTTGTAGAAAGGACAGGATTTCTTGCACGTGACAGGATGTACCGGGAAACATAGCTGCATAGCCATTAGGGTAGTAAGCTTATTCTCTGTGGATTGTTTGAAGATAATAGTGCTATTATTTGTGGATAAAGATTATAATTCTTTAATACCAGATGTGACCACAATTTTTTTTTTACCCTCCAGTTATCGTGAGCTATTATTTCACAAGCCCCAGGGTTTTAACTCTGATTGCTATGTGTAAGTACAAATTGCTTCTCATTGCTCCTCTCCATTTAGTCTTTCCATCAGAGATTTGGCTGACTCCATTCCTGTATCTTACCTATCAAGACACTCGTGCAACTCCCCCACGTGCCCCATCATGATAGGTTTTAGTAATTTCTAGAGCAAATGTTACTAATTCACTATTTTAATCATTTTTTAAATCGGACTTTTTTCCCTGCCCAGAGTAGTATGATCTGCTTTCTTTCTCACATGTGAGAACGGCTGGAAAGGTGAGAACTTGGCCACTGGAAATAAGAAGCTACCAAGTGAAGTTATTCGAGATGAGTTTGTCTAACTAGAGTTCCCTGGAGAAGGGTAGGCTTTGCAGGAGAGAGGGATGAACTTGAAAGTTCAGCCCATGGAGCAAATGAACAAGCTGTTTTGGAGGCACTGCAGATTGAATGTGGTTGTGCTGGAGAGTGCTGTGCATGATGACTTTTGTCTTCAGACTCTGAGGAAGGACAAGAGGGACAGAGGTGGATAGACCTTTTCAAGCTACCTGACATGGGAGCCAAAAGACACTGGAGTAAGTTGGAAACAATGCTAGGGAAACTAAGGCAGAGTAGCTGCTGGAGGGTGTCTTGCCATAGAGAGGCAGTCTAATGCTGTGTCACACACCTAAAGTCAAACCAGAGAACACTGACAGAATCCTTTCATCTCCATGGAACTGAGGGTTTTCTTTGCTAAGGTTTAGCAAAACATTGGATCTGAATGGACCCTTCTACACTGCCTCTCCTGGCCTGGCCCTTCTGTGCTCAACTCACCCTTTATTCTTACTTTCCTGTTGTGGGGCTGAAGTGCTCCACATCTGCTGGCTGTTCCCTGTGGTTCCTGTTCTTGCTGTTCACCATAGATCTTTGCTATCCTATAAAATCAAAACTGCCCATGACGTGAATTATATTCACTTCCACAGCTGAGCAGAAACTGCATTGATTTGATTTAATATTTTCTATTTAGTCTATTGATTTTTTCGAGTAGTCCCAAGAGTACATTCCCATAAATGGCCATACAGAACTTTGTACTCAGTTTAACAGTTTTATTTACAAAGAACGTTCTTGCCCCTTGCCAAGTTTCCCCAGGCATGAACATCTAAATTTAATTTCTATGATTAATACAGCATAAAAGAGATGTATATGAAAGTTCTCTGACTGCACGGTTATTTGGGATACCAGAAGAGCAAAATACCATTTAGAAATAGCTAGGAAGTGGAAGAATTCCCACTTGACAGGTCTTAGTTGTTAAGAGACAAAAATAATAAGGAGAGTGAAAAATCTTTGTAAAACAATTTTTTTTCCACCCACCTATTTAAGCAGGTAAGCTTGTTGTAGGTACGGGCATGAAAGCAGGCCTCTGAAAATGCTTCTGAGAAGCATGTTTTCAGAAGTTACCACCACTGATGAGTGCTACTGCTCAGGGTTAACAAATCCGATAGAGATGGGATTTGTAAAATGAAGGCTGTGAGGAACAGACTTATACAGAATCATAGAACCATCAAGGTCAGAAAATTGGAAAAGACCTCCAAAACCATCTAGTTCAACAGCCCACCTATCACCAGTATTTTCCTACTAAGTCATATATCATAGTACTGCCTTTTGAACAGCAGATTTTGAAAATGGGTAGGTTCTCATGTGAAAAGTCAGTAATCCCTTTCTCTATCCTATCACTTGCAGGAGGATGTAGCATGTTTACAGAGTAAGCAGAGCATGATTAAACTTCCTCGTCAGCTGCTGAGGAGGATGAGGTGGATCTTTTAATTGAGGATAAGAAAACAGTAGTTGATGCATTAAAAAGCAGCTGTTTTGTTTCTTTCTTTGGGTATGGTTGTTTTGATTTTTTTTTGTGAATCTGAGAAAAGGCCTCTGGAGAAATGAAAAATGGCAGTTCTACAAAGCAAGGAGGAATTTGATGCTCTTCTCATACCATCATCTAAATTTTCCACTAGTGAGATGAAATCGAGCTTAGCATTATTATTCCCAGATTGTTTTACAGGCATCATCACCCGTTTTCCCCCATTGTAACAGGGGGTTAGAAAAAATTAAAAAAAAAAAATCATATAGCTTGTTAGTAAGCCTTATAAATGCACAACTTCCATGCTTTGTGCCTTCTTAGTTTGTGACATCTCCAATTCCAGAAATGTATCTGCACTCAAAGTGTGAGAGTTTACTTTGTCCCTTATTGGGCAAAGACAGGTCTGTTCCTGTCTCTCCATCCTGGGTTTGGATGAGGAGAGTTTAAGGAAGCCCAGGTGGTTTTGCGTAAAGGCATCTCAGGGATATAATGCCTGGCTGACCTTAGGCAGCCCTGATCTTCCAACCCTCCTGTCTCTTTTCCAACAGCAGCCTATTCATTTTCTAAGCATCAGGTTCCCCTTTCCTCCAGTCCACTCTGAATTCCTGCAGACAAACAAAAATTTAATTCCACACAGAGCCCCCAGCCAAAGAGGAGGAAACCGTTCCCTTTCAATGGTTGTGAAAGAAATCCCGTATTCATCTGGACTTCATTAAGCTTTACCCATAAATTATCTTTCTTTTGTTCTATTAGGAAATATTCTCAATTTCATGGTAGGACCTCAGAGTCTTTGTGCTATTTCTGTCTGTGTCTTATAAAAAGCTATGAACAGGAGTTAATTACTAGTAGGGAGAGGTGCAGTTGAAAGAGCTTTGAAACTGGGGGGGATGTTCTCACCATACCTCAATGTGGCAGAATTCAGAGAGAGGAATAATTCTGGCAGGTTTTATTTTCTCTAGAACAGACTCTGCATGGCAATTCAGACCTGGGCCATCAGCCAAGTGGGTTTCCGCTGTGATTCACACAAGACTGCGGAGGAAGTGTTTGAAAAATTTAAGATGTGCAGAGTGGCTTTAGAAAATACCACGAGTCATTAACTGATACGTTTTCTCCATTTCACTTTGCAAGGAAAGAACAAACTTTTGTTGGAGAATAAACAGGGGAAAGGCAGAGGGCAAAATTCTCGCCCCATATCCATAAGACTACAGTTCTGATAACTGTGAGGGAAATAGCCATACCTATAAAGAAAACAATTATTGCTCACTAAGTTACTTAGAATTGTTTTCTCTGGCTTAATACCGCACATAAAACGGAAAAAAAAATCTGAAATATTTTGTGGATTATTTGTTTTTGTATGTCTTTGCCAGTTAGCAAGCCTTAGTTACAGAGAATGAGATTCTTCACGCTTTACACCTTGTGCAGTTCTATAATGCGATTGCTCTCCTTCCAAGGAAGTTGAGGCATCAAATATGGAACAGACTGCTTCTAGCAATTGGCTATAACACCAGATCAGAAAACTGTAACCATATGAGGACATTCCCACTGAGCATTGATCTTAGTGTTAAGGTCTGATTTTCAAAAATGATTACACCTAGCCTTCTAATGCTTAGCGTTCACAGAAGCAGGCCCTGCAGGTGAAGGAAGGACCTGAAATCAAGAGCTCACTTTGGACTAGTATCGACTTCTTACAGGTAGAAACTTTCCTTTGTACTGCATATTTTTTCATAATAGTGTCTCAGCAGCTAATGAACTAATCGAATTCATTTGTCTGGAAAGGCATGTACAATGAAGTTAAATCTAATGAAGCAAGAAGACAATGTTTCTATAATGTCTGATTTACTTTATAAAGAAGTATTTACTCCATGACTTGATTACTCTGCCAGACATATTATGGTCCCCCCTAGAAATGCCGAAGAGGTGGATGTTTCCAGGCTAACTGGGAATGAAAAATTTTCAGCACACTGATTTGTCGTAAAGACGGAATAAGAAGAAGAAAAAAGTAACCTGTGCCCCAGCTAAAAGGAATATGTAGCGCACAAGATGTAAGTAAAGAGACCGAACGTTGGAATTACTCAATACTGGGACATGAAGAAGAAAACTAAGTGGATTTGAGCAAGAAAATTAGAATACGGAGTCAAAGAATATTTCTGATCCAGTATTTATGCCTACCATTGAATTTTGTTTTATCAAATTGATAAGAACAGAGTATAATGCTACCCAACTTCTTTGACTGTAAAGTTCACCAAAATGGGAGATCTCATTTTCCTTCCTTTCTCCACACTTCAATCATTAAAAATGTACTTTCTACTCTTTTCTCTTGATATCAGTACAAGCTCTTTCCAATTTCATATTGTAGCTTTCTGGAACGACTCTTACCTTTACAGTAGTAAAATACAAAACTGTCTTCCAGAAAGTCCTGTCCCTCGAGGAGACCAACATCATTATTCGCTGCCTTGTAGCTGCAGTGCGCTACAAAGCAAGGAAGCAGTGATTCTGAGTTCATGTCAACTTCTGAAGTTCATACCATAACACCACAACCGCTATCACAATGATATTCATGGGTATGATGCGAGACTTCGACAGGAGGGGAAGAGAATACCCTAGAAAATGACCAGAGAATCCCAGTCAACAACAAAGTTAAACTTGTCAGGTGATTGGTCACATTTGAGCTCTGTTCTGCCCCATGTGCTAATTTAAACCTAGCTTGGGTGTATCTAACACCACGGGGATATTCAAAGAAATCACTCTGCCTCTCACAGTATATCTGCTGATAGTTAATTTTGAGGTCTCTCAGCTAAACAACTTGCAGAATGTATGAAGGTAACATTTATCTTGTATCATCAGGCCACTGAACAGTAACCAGATGACACAAGATAAATGCTACCTTCCTTAAATGACTGTCAATGGAGGAGAATCTGCAGCTCTACAGAGATGAGTTTTTGATGAAGACACAGGTCACTTATGTTTGTGATACAGACACCTCCTGTTCATCCAAAGAAATGCAATCCCTTTTCCCTTAATTTAAGGTTAGTTACTGCAAGTGTGAATTGAAGGAAGGGGGCACAAGAAGGGGAGTCCATACAGAGCAGAGGGAATTCTGTTCCCACAGTTACAATCGCTACCTTCTCACAGAGGCTCTCCAGAAATAGTTCACACCATCTATTACCAACTGCAATGAAGCTAGCACATTGCATTCAGGTGATTCTGACAGTGGCCTGAAGGCCTAAACTCTATGATGCTCGGGCTGCAGTGTGTGCAAGAACAGTTTTTTTTTTTTTTTTTTTGTTATGAATAAACTTAAATTTACCATTATAATGGGCCTTCAGTTGGAAATAGAGTTGTTCATAACTATATACAGTGCAATGTAAAGGAAGTTCTTTGCGAATAAGGATCTGCCCATGTATGCTCTAACTAAACACAATGAAAAATGAAAGCAAGCAACTCTTGAAAAAGTTATTTGTTGTACTCTGCCTAAGGCATTAGTGCGTGTTATTGGTTTATTTTCAACTGAAGAGAAGGATGATGACAGTGGATTTTATTCTAATTTTTTTTTTCCCGCTTATTTTTAGAAGTGAACCAACAAACAGCCACAACCTGAATTCTGTAAGACAGAAGTGCACACATGCACTTTGTTAAACATCAGAATCTATTTGAGTTCAGATGGCTTCAGTAGAACTGTACACATACATCTTCCAATGCAGAGTACAAAATCCTAATTCACCAGTATGGTGAAAATGAACAGTAAGGTCTAATGTTTAAGAGAGCTGGTGAAGTCAGCCTTTCACCTTCTTCCTCTTCAGATATGCTGTAGAGATAGCATTAAAATTCAGACATAATTCTGTCAGAGGCAAAAAAAAAAAAAAAAACCAGCACTTTTAAGTGAGCATCAGTTTTATGCTGCCACTGAAATGAAGCCTGAATCTGGATGGAACAAACAACAAACTGGGCATGTGCAGACCCTGCAGGATTCTGTATTTAAATGGAAGCTGCCGCTGCTGCCCTTTGCTAAGCTGAAGATGGAGTAAAGCAAGCTGAAGCTCTGGTGAGAAATTCTGCACTAGATCTTGCACTATTCCAGTCAGAGAATCTGACAATCTGCTTCACACACACGCGCACACACAGGTAAATTGGCTGACTTAAAATCGGAAGAGAGCTTTGCTTTCTTTGCTATTGCTTAGATTTAATTTGCGTAAATTGCCAGTCCGTTCAAAGGGGGATATATCTTGTCTCTCTGAAGATCTATCTGCACCAAATTTGTGGAGTCCCTCAACTCATGGAATGACTCAGGAGTGATTGCCTACACACTGATGGACCTGCCTCTTAGAGCCCCAACAGTAAGTGTTTTCTCTCACTAACAGCTGTAGCAAGTAGTTCTGTTGGCAAAGCTGGCACTTATAGAACTGTAAATAGACACTTTAGGTCCACGCATAGGTTTAATGATGTAATGCAATACTAAACAACATAATAAAATCTTTAAAAATCTCTATTCCTATATTTACTGTGGAAAAGTGTAGAAACAGTGTTCTTCAGCAGTTTTACCTGGGCAAAAGACAGGGAAGATTGTTTAATGAACAAGTACGATGAATATGTTATAAACTACCAAGAGATGTTCTTGTTAAGTTATACAGTCGGTTAATAGTTCAAACACAATGGTTGCTTGTGTTATTATTCAAAATGGAAATCCCCATCATTTCTGTAATAGCCTGTAAGTGCAGCAAAGTGAGTATGTAAATGCTGAAGAGTTGTTACTTGCTATTACCAAAGCTTTTCAGAATGTTTCTCCAGGTAAGTTCTACCAAAGAGCTCTCCTTAAAAGTGTGAAGGTGGAGTTCTGTTATGATGACTCCTCAGGACAGAACCTCTTGGGGTTTTCTAAAAATATTCTGTACCACAAGCCCAAACGGAAAGAGTTCAGAAACCTCTTCTTGGTTGTGTAACTCAGTATACTACTGGATTGCATGCTGTTTGTACAAAAGTCTTTTAAAAAGAATAAAAGATCCAAGCGATCTTTTCTGAAGTTTTTGAAATCTGAATTTCAATGTAAAATATTGATGCTGTCACACCAGGTATTTCGGCATGACCCACATAAGCCAGTTTTCAATACACATAACATGTTAAACCTGGTGTTTCAGCTTGATCCTAATTTATACTGAAGCAGCAGTAAATATTTTATTACTTGCACAGTAAAAATGCAGAGTGTTTATTTTTAATAAAAGCTGGATATGCATCATGTAATACAGGAAAATGAACAGAGAAGCATCCTGAGCCAAGGCGCTTACAAACTGAATTAGATGGATAACATAATGAAAGAGGATAGCAGAACAAAGCAGGGAGGGATAACTGGGACTGGAGAGCACATGACAAAATGGAAAAGGATTCTGGGGACAGAGTGATTCACACTCAAAAATTCAAAATGAATTTTGTCCTTATGCTGCTGGAAGAGGAAATCAGCTGTCCATTCCCTCCCCCTAAGTCAAGTATTTTCAAACTTTGGCATTTTAATTTCACACAAAGATTGGTTTAAGAGAGTTTCAGAACTGAAAGCAATATGTGCTGCCTGCGGTTGAGATTAAATCTGGAAGACTGGATACAAAATCTGCTATTCTAATTGCTCTAGAGGACAAGCATCATCCATGGAAAGCCCTGCTGCCTACTGGAAAGAGGGCTTAGCATTTGGCGTCACCCTGCTGAACCCATAATTGAGGTGGGATTGATTACACTTCTCTTTGTTCTGTCTGTCATCACAGAAGAAGTGCCACTAGAAGCAAGCTCAGGAATTAGAGCAAGAAACTGCGAAGAAAATAAGTTCTGTCATTATTTGAAGCCTCTGGTAGTTAGAACAAAAACTGCACCTAGAAACTCTAAGAAATTACTGTATTTCTGTTCTGATAATTTTCTCTATCCCTATGATTTGTTGTACTGCAGAAGGCTTAACATTATGGTTCATACAATCAATGGTAACGTATAAATAAGCAACTTCATCACTTATGCTCGTAGGAAAATTAAGAACAAAGAGACCTGATACATTATCCAAGTCAACATGAGACTGCTAAAACTTGTTTCAGAACTGGGCTCTGTTCCATTAGAGCAGCCATTCTGCAAAACCAGTGACTACAGTGTGAAATCCCTAAGAACAACATAGCGGTCCCTATTTCTTCTTCCTTGTTTTACACTGTATTACACATAACCCATCTGGCGTCCAAGAAGGAGTAGCTGGAAAATGTCCTTGTCTAAATCTTTTCTGTTCCCAATTTTTGAAACAAACAAACAAGTCAACTAATCAATTAGAACCAAGATTGAAATATGTTCAAATCCCAAAATCCTCCTATGAGCATTTCTCATTTCCCTGCAAACTAAACATTACTTCACACTCTTGCCTTTGGAAGAATGTGAGGAGTGGGCTACATCAAACATATTTAATATAAATGCTTATATCTGTGGCCTTGCTCCTACTATCATCACTCTTAGCTTTAGTAGAACTTGAGTTATCAAGGTGTCTCAGAAGAGTGAAGAGTGTAGTTATTACTCTGAAGAACTACAGGCTTTTTTATTCTTTCTTTCTTTCCCTCAGTAGTACAGTGTTTTCTGTGCAAGTTGTCATTTTTTTCACTTACACAAAAATATTTTTCTCAAGTCACGGAAGCAGGGAGAACACTAGGATTTTATAAAACTGTATGTCTTCAAGTGAAACTTACTCAAAAGTAAGCTGGTATTGTTTTGTTTGTTTAACAACTTTGAAATAGCTACTTAGAAAATCTTCTCTTTAGGAAAATGTGTATAATACACGCAGTTCCAAGATAAAGCAAATGAAGGCATCAAATATTTTTGGTCTGGTCTTCCTTTTAACAGGGGCAAACACTTAAAGAGTCAGTGGCTTTGCCCTGGAAAGCAAAATTTCTCATTTCCTAACAACTCTCTTTAGACCAGCATCTTGTATGGTTCTGACACACTACACAAACTGCCACGTTAAGGCTCAAGTTTACCGAATGATAGCTGACAATATGGCCAGTTCTGCATTAGCCATTTTGTTATAAGCAAACTATGTTCTTTCAGGGAGAACATAAAACATTTCAAGAAGGAAGACTGCATTAAATGTAGTTGTTTCCCCCTTCTTCTCCTGCTTCCACAAGTACACACTTAAACATGATGGAAGAAAATACACTGATGTGCAGCAACCTTCGTAACTTGCTGCCACTGACTCTTAAGGCAAATGGCAGAGTAGGATTTAGGAAAGGATTACACCTATATATGAGGGATAAAAATATCCTCCATTAAGATTATCTTTTCAAAGGGATAACAACTCTGTTTTAGAACACAAACTGCTAAGAGTAGGAAGGGAATTCTCATATCTCTGTTCATTATGCATTCAGACTTTCCAGGGCAGCAGTCATGGCACCAAGACTGACGGAGCCCAAGAAACATTTGGACAATGCTCTCAAGACAGACTGTTGGATTCTTCAAAACTATAGTGCAAATAAATAATAAATGGCTTGCCTATTAGAAATTAATTATTTTACAGCTCTTCCAAAAGGCCAGGTTTCATCAAATATAAACAAATTATAAAACCTGTTTTTAAGGAAGACTTGAAATGCCATCCTTGGCACTAAGATATGTTCTCAAACTGACCCTGCTTACTGTGAAGATATTGAGTAACATTTCAGTTACTCCCTTGACATCTTCCACAGTTCCTCAAGCAACCATTTTGTTTGCTGCCTTAAGAAGTGTGCAATATTTACACTGACTGTCAGGAAGTTGGTGCTTCCCAGTAAATTGTTTTCTACAGAATTAATACCAATCTAAGCCACCCACAACACAATATGCCTATGGGTATACTGGCACCCAGTGGTCCAGAGCCTCAGATACAAGTATCTTTATTTGTTAACTCAAGAAAACTGACTAAGGTAAAACATCCAATTTCTTCCCAGTTCTGCTTCTTTGTTTGTTTGGTGCTGTTTTGAACCATGTTACACAAAAGAAGCTGTGTTTTCATATCACTTAGAAGAGAAATAATGTAGTACTGGTTCTGCCTGTTCATTTCTTTTAATCTTCATTACAGTGTTGTAATGCTGAAACGCTATAACGTGATGGAAAGTTCAGCAATAATAGCAGAGGAGCACAATCCTAGGCTACAGCAAATGAGAACAAATGCAAATTCAGCAGCCACAAATACAAAAATAAGGGAAGAAAAACCGCTTACCTTCAGAAGCCCACAGGCACGCAAGGATCTCCATCAGGACACCCTCACCTCCACTGCCAACCCTTAAATGAGGTCTGGGAAGGAGTGGATCCTGGCTTTATCCCTTCTGGTCACTCAGGTGTATTGCATGCACCTGAGCTCCCCTGGGTTGACTCTGCCTTCTCACCAGGTGCTCAATCACTGTTTCAAGTCGTGACTTAGCTTTTTCACTACGTAAGTGCATATAGAAAGCAGGCTGAACAGAAGAACGGGCGAGATAATCATGTTCTGGGATACCAATGCAATTGAAAGAGTTGTTCAGACGGAGCATTCTCAAAGGACAATTGCCATGGCAGGGATTGCAAAGGTGTGATTGTAGTTCTCATGTGCCACCCAAGTACTAATACCGTGGGGTGACAACAGAAGATAGACTAAACAAGGCTAATCAGAGAAAAGCTTTGAGAATTGTCTGATTTCTTGATTAGGCTGTTGTCCTGATTTCCTCAAGCATTACCTTTTTCCCCTTGTAAGACCTAGAAATGATTGTGACAGGCAAGTGTTTTCATCTTCTAGTAAGGAAGGTGACATGTGCACAACTCAGTGATGAATTTGAAGTGCTTAGGTCTGATCTAATGCCTTTGGGGTCAACTAGCACCTTTCTTTGACTTCAAGAAGCTTTGAATCAGACCTGTCTTTCCAATAAAAAGAGTTAAATTATTATTATTATTTTTAATAATGGAGTTTTTTCTTAGAAAACAGCAAGAACTGGAACCCATTTCCAGGAAGTCCACACTAAAATGTGAATTTATTCTTCTTTGCCAGTCCCTTTCTTTCTCTGTCTATTCGGCATTGTGTCCTACCAATGCTCAATTACAAATATTACACTTCTTTTTTTTTTCACATTTGACATTTTTACTGTCTCTAAACCTGTTTCGTTCCTGAATAGGTAGTTTTGGTGTCTTCTACTGTCCCCTAAATAACCTTTTTTACTATTGTTATTTCTCCATCCATATCTATCCTTCAAATTGTTTCTTGTCCTTAGTTCCCCACAAATTTAATTTAAATTAAAGCCATTTTAAATCTGCTTTTTGTAGCCAAAACAAGCTCCTTTAGTTGCTTCATCTCTTTTACCTTGATTAAATGGATAGCTATAGAGGAAAATATCAGAAATCTCCATTACATTAGTGATCATGATTCACTCTCTGCAGAGCAGCATTCATAAAACTACAGAAATAAAAAACAAATAACCCAAACCAAAGAAAACCTGGTCTAATTTAATTAAAAGAGTTTTATCTCAGACTCTCCCACTCCACTTGCTATTAGTATGGGATTTTGTGTTACCTTATTGACAGCGTGTTAAGTAAAGCAATCTCTACATGGGCAAGATGCCCACTGATTTTTATGATGTGAGGCCAACTTACGCTCGCTGAAGGAACCTGAACAAAGAAACATCATCATTCTGTCTTTCAGTTAGTATATCAGCCTTAATGCAATCATAACATTTTGCTCCAATTGCAATAACAGCCAGAGCTACATTTTCAGTCTCTCCGATGAGACTATTTGTCCAGCATTCCATCCCTGCTAATAAAGAAACTCAGGGAGCGCATTCCTCTTGTTGAGGATTGCCACGGGCAGATCTCCAGCTCACAGTCAAAGACAATCTTTTGTACAATTTCAGACTCTCCTGGGGTTTAGCTCTTGCTACCGGCACATTGGTTTTAAATGCAAACTGTCTCTTATAATTTCAATCCAATCTCAGAGATCTATTTATAAGTAATGTCTGCCTTTATTGTCTGGAAACGCCAAGGTCCTTTGATAACTGGGGTGTTGTTGAAGGCATTCCTGAGTTCATTCTAGCAGTGAATGCCAACAGTTGACATAATTGGAGCATAAAGTAAGAATTTCATACATACATCCACTGCTTTCCACTTTCCTACCAGCAATCTTCCTCTTCCTGGGAAGGAATAACTGAAAACGTTAGCTGTAACACCACCTCCCAGTACTTGTTCTGGGAGACAACACATCTAGCCTTACAGCATTATTTATGCTCAGTACAGGCACAGACTTTGATCCCTTGCCCTGGATCCTAGGCCACAGCCAGACTGACGATATTCGCAGTAGGAAAAATATAAGCTATTCAAGATATCTGCTGGGCTTTCTTGACATGCTGTGATTCCTGTAGCTCAGTAGCTGAGGAATGCCATGGCTGCAGCTGACAGACTTCAATTAGGAGTGGTGGCCATGGCATGCCATTCCAGAGTGAGTGCCACCCGTGATGAGAAAAACCCGGCAATGAAGAAGAGACAGGATCTATCTGTGCAGATGAATGAGGATGGGGCTTTGTGTTTGTCACAGCTACATTAACTGATTGGAGCTGGTGCCAAAGCATGTTTAGGACAGGGGCAGCTGCACAGAGGTGTGTGTTTAAATCTCCTTGCCTGACTTCACAAGAAAAGGCAGCAGAACAGTTTGCTGTCCTCTACCATTTTTGTTAGGTGATCCTGCTTCCTGGCTGCAGACTTCTTGTTTGCCTCATTACTAAGATGGGGTCATTTGATCTAAAAAGTGTTTGTAGCTCCTGAAACTTACTAAGAAAATGTTCTAATTACTATTAGAAGTGCTAAAGTCTCCAGACTTACCTAGTGAATTTTGCCACAAGTTATTAGTAGGTAAGATCCACGTGCTTTCAAGTGCTTAAACGACAATTATCACAAAAAGCAAAATACCTTTGCTCAGTCCAGAGTGAAAATAAAACTGATATGTAAACAAGGTGCAAACTAGAAAGTTTTCCTGTTTAAAGTTTTCCGATCTTTAATTTAGTTTCCACCAGGCTGCTGCTCAGTCTTTTACCTGCTGACAGGCTTTTAGTAACTAAGCCTTGAGGGCAGCTAGCGACGTGTTGGTTATTCAGTGAGAGAAATGAAAAACCCATATTAGCCATATTTAATTCCATAAAGGGTTAAATGCATGGTTCTCAATAGACAGTTATCCATCACTCCTATGTCATAGAGAAGATACTGTTGTCAGAACAGAAATCACACTTCATGGGTACAGAAACTTTAATGAACCAAAAACTGCAGAAAATATTCTTGTTAGGTACTGCATTATTGATGTCAGATGAAATAGAAAACGTCCCTTCATATCTCTAGTTCTCTTCTATATCTTTCATTTTCTTTTGGAAGGGAATAAATTGCTCTTCTTCATTAAAATTCTCAATCCACGGTAAAAGCACAGAGTACTGTTTGACCTTTGTGCTCCTGATGGTGTGTATGTGGCTCCCAAAGATGATCAGCTGTATCGTAATTTGAAAGTAATTAGCTTATTCTGATTCTTTTTGCCTGCTGGCATTTCACACTCTTGATCAATTCCTCTACTAGGGTAGCACACACCAGCTATTCACCGAAGTCTGACAATCTACCTGTGACTTCTCGTTTGCTCTGTAGAAGATGGCAGTGAAAGATGTTCGTGGTGCTTTTCCTACAGTGGACGTCCCAGACCATGCCCACTATACAATTGGAACAGTCATTCTTATCGTGGGAATCACAGGAACTCTGGGTAATTTCCTGGTCATCTATGCTTTCTGCAGGTATCTTTTTTTGTATTTTTTTTTAAATACCGAGATGAAATTTAACAGCGTCATGACTGCACTCTGTATGCAGTGCAGACATACTATCACTCTAAATGCATATTAGAGATATTAAATGCATATAAGAGATATCGCTTTATGACACAAAGTGGAAACCTGACTTTTCTGACTTATCATTAACTGGTCCATTAGCAACATTGCAAAGACTCACCCAGGTATGCCAAGCAATGGAAACACAGCTATAGCAGAAAACTTACAGAAATATTTTTGTTATTGGTTGAGCTTCTGCACTGGAATGATGTGATGCTTTGCTTCTCTCCCAATTATCACCTGTATTTTAGGTGCTTCTTTCCTCCTGCTATCTCCTGTGTAGTTGCTCTGCTCCCCTGCTCCCTACTGGAAATGACTTTCATTTTCACATTTTCTAATACTCAGCTTATTTCCTAACAAAAGCCACATCCCAACTTTTATATCTGAAAGTAATCTGATCTGTGAAAACAATGTAATTTTTTCACTGTTTTTTTTTTTTTAATTCACATTGTTTCTGTCTTTTCACTGAGCACTGACAGAGCATCGCCATGATGTCTAGACCAGTGAGCCTCTCCCTCCTGATTGATCATTATGCATTACTCTAATAAACATAAAAAATAAAAACTATCTGACAATTTGACTGGGTTAACTCGAATCACAGGAGTGAGAACCTAACTAATGAGGCTCTTGAGGCTTGTATTAATCTAGTGCATTTATCTAGAAGGTTAAAAAGGTGATCTCACATTTTCTGCTATGTACAGAAAATATGTACACAGTGTGTGCAGTCAGAGCAGATACCAACATTTCAGTGTGAATGACACGGCCTTAAGAACAGATCAGGTGTTGGCATGAAAACCAGCTACATGAGACAAGAGTGAAGTAAGTGACCTAGCTTAGCACTTTGGCTGGTCCCATGTAGCAAATCCAGCCACACAGCAAATCCAGTCAGTTGCATTTCCAGTGACAGCCTGTTTTTTATTTGAAGATGTTATAAAGATAAAAAGGGACATTGAAAGAAAAATAACAAGTACATCAAAAGTTCAGAGTACATGTGACATGCCTACAAAACAGACTCAAAAAGTCACAAAAGTCTAAGACAGACAGGTATCTGAAATAGAGATTAGTTCAGCAATGTAGCAGATTACTGGACAAAAACAAGTAGCCCCTAAGTATCTATTAAAAATCTCTTGCTGCTCCCAAATTGACAGTTAGGGGACAGTACATCTACTCACTGATTCTGGATCAGTACAAAGAACTGATCATTTATTCAGATACTTTATATTTTTGTCTAAGATCAACATTTTGAGAAAGGAGCTAAAAAATTACCCTAAGCCATGAACAAAGGAGCTCTCAATTCAGCTTCTCTGTGTACCTTTAAAGCATTGTACTATGATGTTATGAATAACATATGTAAGCAGAATACACTGAAGGCTGGCTACCATTCTCTTCAAAGTCGGTGTATGTACAAGTTAAATGAGTGTCACAGAGAAGACCTGATGTGAAACAAAATGCTTGATGTGGTACACAGCAAGTTTGCTTAATCCCTGTATTTGTAAGTCATTGCTGATAGGATCACCAGCGTGGAGATATGCGCTACCCCTCCTCCAGCTTAACACGACCCAGATCCAGCAAATCCATAGAGCACATCAGCTTTAATTTCCTGTTAATCACGGACATGCAGTGCACTGGGTCAGAGTACTTAAGCAACAATGTGATTTATCCCCACCGCTGAGCCAGTTATCAAAACAGTCCTCTAAAATGCACAGCAGGATAAGGATGTAAAACAGCCTTATGTTCTCTCAGGAGAGAAATGAGAAGCACACTGTCCTAACTTGTTCTGTGGAGTGCCATGGTGTTTGTGAAGCTGCCAAAACTCACAAAAAAGAGTAACAACATAATTAAGAGCACCGCATTGTTTAAGCAACATTCCTTCTATCTTTTCTTTGTAGGAGTAGGACCCTTCAGAAACCAGCCAATATATTCATCATCAACCTAGCTGTTAGTGACTTCCTTATGTCCATCACACAGTCTCCAGTATTTTTCACCAACAGTCTCCATAAACGTTGGATTTTTGGTGAGAAAGGTTTGTATATCTACTTTCCAATAAATCACTAAGTATTATTTTACTGTAGTGGCAGTTAACTTCCCATTTCCTAATCCTCAGGTACACTTGCAATTTTCAACATTGCTTCAACATTAAAACCAAAGTTTCCCTGAACATTTTTGTCCCTGTGCAACAATTACATTCCCAACACAAAGAGGAAAATTACACACACAAGATAAAAAGGGGACACTGGCAATCTAAGACAGAGGACCAGTCTCCTTGCCAGTGTTCCTTCCAAATCATCTTGTAACGTAACCGCTGGTAGAGCCCTGTGACAAAGAACCATCAACTTGCAAATCATCAACAGCAGCTCTAGATAATCTGCTCAGAGACTAGCAACCAGAAAGCTTGGCAACAGTGAGTTTTCTCAACAGAAATATTAACTGAACATGCCCGAGCAGTAAGCAAATGTTCTTGTGGGAGTTTGTGTTAACGTATGATTTGCAGAAGACATCTGGTCGTTGGAACTACAAGAGTAATTAACTTCAATGTGCTATAAAATTGCAGCAATACTTAGGAAAAAATGAACCCCAATTTCTGTCCAAATCATTTTACAATCTAAATAGTCAATATCCAAGAAAGGAACCTAAAACAAAACCTCTGTTCCAGCAGGTAGAAGGCAGTATTCCTTCAAAAGATTCTCAAATTGCAGGTGAAACATATGTGACTGGAGTCAACAGCACATCCGCTGCAGGCTTCAACAGTGGAATTTTCACCTTTGGTGTAAGAGGCGTGCAAATCTAAGGAGAAAACTCACTCCTAAGGAGTCCACAATCAATAATGTATAAAAAAAAGCCTGTAGAAGGAAATTGCTTTCATTCTTTTTATAACTATAGTAAAAAGATGACTAGTCTTTGCTCCTTGAATAGGTATTGACAGAAGTAACATGGCTGTTTTGATCTCTGATGACCAAAAGAGTGCCTGTTTTTTCTACTTCAATTGCACACACGTTAAGAAATAGAAAAACACGACTCCCAGCTTTTAATCATGATTGAATTGTTAAAATTACTTATGAATATATTTATTGTCTGAATATTTACTACAATTACGCTGACCTTGAGATACAAATGATACCATGATATCAAAGTAGCTAGAGGGCATCGTTGAACAAAATAGATGTTTCTATGGGACCTTCAGTAAAACTGGAGTTAAGCAAGATATCATGGGACCGTTGAAAAATTTCTACTAGGAACATCATAAATCAGTGAGTGAAAATATAATTAGTAAGATAAACAGTAGCTTTGAAATAGCATTACAACCTCTGGAAAACTGAAGTTCCATTGGCTTATGAATCCCAGAAGACATTAGTTTACAGGAAACACAGACTTGAACCTCCCATAAATTAATTAGCACGAGTAGATTAATTTCACTGCTACTTCTGTCATCTTCATTGAAAGGCTGTGAGCTGTATGCCTTCTGCGGAGCTCTTTTTGGCATTACATCTATGATCACTTTGATGGTGATTGCCTTGGACAGATACTTTGTCATCACAAAACCTCTGGCTTCTGTTCGAGTGATGTCTAAGAAGAAGGCCCTTATAATCCTGGTAGGCGTCTGGCTGTATTCTTTGGCTTGGAGCCTCCCACCCTTCTTTGGATGGAGTAAGTGAAATGGAATACAAGTTTATTTGCTTTATAACATTGGTCTAAAAACTGGACTGTTACACTTAAAAGAGATGGGTAAATGAATGGCTTGCATAGTAGGCCACAAATACCTGTCTGAGAAAAATTGATAAAATTTATATTGAAACTGAAGACCTCAATCTGGAGAAAAAATACAATGTGAATAAGAGCAACTTAAATGACACTGGCATTTTTTCATGAACTAATTAGTTATTGTACAAAGAACAGTAAATAAAATAAAGGCCAAAATTTATGAATTATGAACTTGCCTATTATCCCATATCTATTTCTGTTGAGCCAAACTGAATGATGTAAAAGTGAAATTACTGTATTTGTATTTTTTCTCATGACGTTTTTCTTCCCCAACGGTGCTGTTTAAGAGTGGTGGCAATTTAATTATCTTCATTCATATAATAGAGGAATACAGTCTGAATATTTTATGGAAGTACATCTTCAGTAGGTCTTGACTGTATTCTAGATGCGCAAATGGCACTGGATATTGGCTGCATTGCCCATTCAGACTTCAGTATCTTCACTGAGGATTCTGCTAGGAGGGGCATTTAGTAACAACAATACAATTTGCTTTTGTAAATCTTTTGTTTGCAAATTGGAACACGCACTTGATCATTGCCACTTGTAGCAAAGAGTTCCTGTTATTATTCCTCATTTGCATCCATCTCAGCAACATTAATTTGTTTCCTGTGAGTCACCGGTTTCAGACAGTAAGTTAGAATGAACTCATCATTCAAAACTCCAGCCCATTATTGTGTTCCCTAATTCCAGAACAGAATGTGTCAGCTCAACTGAGGAGAGAATTTAGCAATGTTTTGTTTTCCCCAAAGAACGCTGAAAAAAAAAAAAAAGGTTAGTAAGTTGAATTTTAGAAGATGGTATTTTTTGACTTGCTACTGCCTGTCATGTCTGCCTTCAATATGAGGCATGTTTAACTAGCCAAACCCCAATGCTTGCAAAAGCAGCCTTAAGTTGAATGAGGCAGAGTTAGAAGAATTAAGTGGCAATACAGTCTTAGATCCCGGAATATTCATGGGAGAAGGCAGAATACTAACTTGAAAGGTGTTAAATCATTATTTTATAATTAGGTTCCAATAGGATCCACACTACTAACCCTCATACAAAAATCAGATGCATCTGAGCACACTTGGTGCGCTATTTTTAAAAGTTCTACAGAAAATATCGTTGTAAACAGTGAAAATTACAATAAGAGGAGAAATACGTTGCTGTTGAGAATGTCTTTGCTTGTTTGACACAGTTTCTCTAAGGAAATTATATTTTATTCCTACACGTACTCAACTTCGTTTTGTGACAAAGTTCATTTGACCTATACAACATAGCTCTCCCCGTTGCAGAATAAATTAATATGTAGAAGTTTTAAAAAGTGGCAGTTAAAGCAATCAGTTTCATTTCACTCCTTGGGAAGAAAACAATTTGAGAAAATCTGGACTTAAATGAAAACAGCGTGGGTCCGATGAAAGAGCCACTGAAGTATTTGGAGAGATGCACTTTGACTATGTTGAGCTTGAAGTTATATTCAAGAACTGGAACAAAGTGATTCAGTTTTCAGATCTCATCTCATGTTACTCTGAGTATCTTTCCCTAACTCCTGCATTCAGAATACTGGTAAGAATCCCATTGTGGTTTATATCTTCTCCTGTCTCTAGGCGCCTATGTTCCTGAAGGCCTGCTGACTTCCTGTTCCTGGGATTACATGACTTTCACACCATCAGTCCGTGCCTACACAATGCTGCTTTTCTGCTTTGTCTTCTTCATTCCTTTGATTGCTATCATATACAGCTATGTTTTTATATTTGAGGCTATCAAGAAGGCCAACAAGTAAGTAACTAGAAGTCTTAAGTTTTTATTTCTTTGTTTAAACAACTGCTTTTTTTTTTTTTCTTAAAACCGACTATTAAAAGAAAATTGGAAAGTTTTTCTCTTTCAGTTCAAGTGTCTAACTGTGACAGGAAACCAAGTAAGAATTCTGTCAACATGGTAAAAATTATGATCCTTAGAAGGGCCATTCAGGACTCTGAAATTACAGCAGAGCTGTTCAGTATACTTGCTAATGATACAGAAAATGGTACAAGTAGCAACCTGAGAAATCAAAAGGATGTGAAAGAAATACAGAAATTAACCAATGGTGAAAAGCAATCCTAAATGGACATCAGAGATGTCCAATAACAGTGCATAAAAGCTATTCCATGGAAAAAAATGAAATCAACTGCAAACACTGTTTTACAGTGAGTGAAAAGGAGATAAAATTAATCACACGTCTCTGAGACAGAAACTATCATACAGGCCAGTGCCTGCCACTATTTTTAGATATCGGTCTTGTAAGTATCAGCACAGTAGAAAATGCAGACCGACAGTAAAGTACAACAATCTGATATAGGGAAGCAAAGACTTCTCTTGCTATATTTTGTATTTGTCCAATTAAATGGAGTAGCTGATTTATGTGGAAACTCTTCTAGCATGGGATTATTTTTTTTCCCTACATTTTGCCCTTGACTAGTGCAGCGGAAGTACATCAAATTGCAAGTGACCAGTCACATATTGACACACATTAAAAGTATATGACTTATCACGTAAACTATAATAAGAGCTATTGTTGCTATGGCCTATCTCAATTTTGCTGTTACACATTTACCTCCCCTAGGTCTATACAGACATTTGGATGCAAACATGGAAACAAAGAGCTCCAGAAACAGTATCACAGGATGAAGAATGAGTGGAAGTTGGCTAAGATTGCGCTGATCGTCATCTTGCTTTATGTCATTTCCTGGTCACCATACTCTGTTGTTGCCCTGGTAGCTTTTGCTGGGTAATTATGAATTTATCAGCAAATGAAGGTGTGCAATTGGGAAAGACAGATGAAAGCCAAAGCTACTTGCCAACTCTAATGCCTGAAGTGCATTCAAAACATTAACCTATTTTGGAGTGACATTTAACAAATACGGCACACACTGACTGATTTTTTCTTAAGTTCGACTTTTCAAGGAAAAAAAACAGTAGTAGGAAATTTATTACTTTCAACATAAAAAACAATGCTTATGATTTCTGAATGCATGCTCTGTGACAGCATATTTGTGCTATCTGAATTTTATTTAGCACCAAAATGTTAAGGGAGTCAAAAAGAACCACCCAGGAGAGATTTTTTCTCTACTTCTTTTACTTGCAAGTCTATTTATTTGCTTGTCTTACATCAAACTGATGAATTTCCTTACATACATGTAAGGAAAACAAGCTCAACATTACACAAGTATATACTTGCTTTGGGGAGCTATGCAGTGTTAGACATAGACGTAAACATAAATCATAACAGCATGTCCTTCATTTATCTAATTATCAGTGTTTCATACAGTAGTTTCCACAAAAGTATGATACCATTAATATAGAATCCATATACAGCTTGACTATCTGATATTGACCAGAATGCTGTTGGTGCAACCGAGGTACGAGTCAAAAACTGGAAGTCTGGATGTCTTGGCTATGTGTAGATATGTCTATTATGCTAAAGGCTGACACTGAACAGGCTTCTTCATTGTTCAGTGCTTCAGTTAAGGCTTTCTAAAGGGGATAGGGACCATGCTCTAGAAAACCTTGTAAACTGCAAAGATTCTGAAATTCTCAACTAGAAGACTCAAGCAGAAGGCAGTACATTTTAAGAGGCAGGAGTGATCATTGTAAAACACCTAAGGAAGAGGCAAATGTGGCTTCCTAAATATAGCATTTCTTAAAATATTTTGCTTAAGATGAAAATTTGCTAAGAGAACATTCTCCTATTCTCTCTCCCCAGAGAGCCAATTGCACGCAGCAGCAAACATGTTCTCCAGTAAGGCTCCTCACTCAGAAACTCAAATCCTTAGAATACATCCAACTCCAGAGTCCCCTTTCCTGTCACAAGGGACTTAAGTACTGGGCACTTACCACTGGTGATATGAGACCACTAGAGATAGAAAAAAAGTGTGAAGATAAGAAATGAATCATAGCTGCCTTACAGCACTGCTTGCACCAAGAGAACTGAAAACAATAGAAAATGCTTTAAGCTAAGCATTCTAGCTGCACAGAACTGTCAGGTTGTTCTGTATGATTCAGTATCTACTTCAGCATGATCAAGTGCCTGCTGAACTTGACTTCTAGCCTATGTTCTCCTGATGACTACAATCAAAACAAATGGACAACTTTATAACTGTACAGCATCTGTCAAGTGAGCACTTGCAAGTTTTTCTCACAAAGACAGCAAGGAAACAATACAGCTTCATTCAGTTCTTTTTTTCAGGAATTCCCTGAGTATATCAGGAATACAAACAGGAACACAATGCTAAATAGGTCAGTTAAAGATGGAGGTTAAACTGCTGTCTCAGAAAATAGAGGTGTCATAAAGAAAGGATGTTAACTTAGACTAATGAGTCATTTTACTTAACACTTTTACCAATCCGAGTTCTTCTTAGCTCCTAATCAGATCCATGGACAATCTGTCTGATAGAAGCTGCCTACAAAACGTGTTATTTTGGTCTGAGTAGCTCTACTGACTTTCTTCTGACAAGACTCTAGGGCTACTTCAAATTATCTTCAGACAAAATGGCTGAAAGAAACGTGGCAGATAAATATCAGTCATGATTTCTGTATCCTTCAAAGGCACAAAACCTGCATATACGCACGGCCACAATAACACAAGTGTATGTCATGAGAACACTCGTTCCCTCCTGATTTTAGTTCAGATCAGGCAAAAAGTTAGAAAAGCAGAATTGATTACATATCTTTCCTATAATGCCTCACTCTGCACACTCATTTAGTGACATATTTAGTGGTGGGTTATTTAGCGAGTACATCTGCTGAGTTTGAAACAGATACTCTGATGAACACGCATTCATTTACTGAAGGCAGACTTTGTCTCTAGGGTAAATAGCACAGGGGTTACCATTGAATCATAGCAGTACTGCAAGACAAGCATCACGAAAATTGTGTTTCCCAGAAATGCAATTAGGCTGGTGCACATCTTTGCAGGAAAAGGATGTAAAACTTGTCTCTCTCACTGTAGAGAACATCCCCTTTTTACATTCTGTGGAGCAATAATAACACACTGTATTGTCAGCTTATAACTGCTGAGACTTTTGAGAACTCAGTACTAAATATGTACTGCATATACACTAAATAGATTATGTGTTTGTATTACTCTAGGTATTCTCATGTTCTAACACCCTTCATGAATTCAATACCAGCTGTGATTGCCAAAGCTTCTGCCATCCATAACCCCATAATTTATGCCATCACTCACCCTAAATATAGGTAAGTTCACTCTTGTAAAATAAATTTAACGTAGCAGAGAATATCAGGCAGTAGCTTTATCAGTTAAGGAACAAGTAACCAATCTCTCGTTCACCTGTTAATTTTACCTTTGCAAGACAACCTTCTCCTCTCCAAGCAAACTTCTCAGTGCCGTATAAATGTCAGTAGAATTTGTACTTGGAACAGTTTACTGTGCAGATGGGAGCTGGAGATGTTTATGGAATGCTGATCTGTACTTACAGATCACATGATAAAAGAGACCTTCCTAGCTCAGAGGAAATCATTGTAAATTTAACTATCTTCAAGAGAGATCCAGACATCTGTCAGCATTAGAAATAGCAGTTTGTTAAGTTAACCAGGCCACTGAGGAATGCAATCCAGTAAGTCAAGTTACTCCTTCCCTATTTTGTGCATCTTCTTCACCCTTCTTCATGCTTCCTTATTTCAGATAGTATTTCTTCTGAGCTGTAACATTTATGCTCATGACCATACCAAGTTCAGATGCAGGCCATGGAATCTGATGGATACATACACTGTTTCATTCTTTACACAGACCTATAAGATAATTTGGCAGAGAAGTGTGGGCATGGACTTCTAAGTGGGATGACTGGGAGGGAGAGAAAAGCCATGCAAAAGAGTTTCCTTATGCATATGAGAAAAAACTCTGTAATATAGCTGCCTTTTGTACTACCCTGCAGATAGCAGGCAGACAGATGTGCTAAAGGAGGCCAGAATATCTGCTTAGGGGAAGATTAAAACAATTTATTACGTGGTACTTCGGCAAGGTTCAGTTGAAAGAACAGAATTTTATTTTTGCCCTGATTAAGCTGAAAGCAGATAAAATATTTTAATAGGTCCCTTCAGTTCAAAGAGTTATTCTTTAATGCCCTCGCCCCTGCGAAGTAAAGCATTTGAATTCTACAGACCACTGCTAATAAGTGATGTTGCAGGGTGATCGTTTATGACACACTGGATATCTGGAAAACCCTTTATTGTACCAGTAATTTGCCAGTCCGTGCACCATTAGTGTATATCTCTGAATAAACGCACTGTGTATGATGTCTGAATTTTTATGCTAACATTAAGAAATCTGACTTGTTCTACCTCCTGTCCATTAGAACAGCCATTGCGACATATGTTCCCTGCCTTGGATCCCTGTTGAGAGTTTCTCCTAAAGAGTCCCGGTCCTACAGCAGTTATCCCTCCTCCAGACGAACCACCATAACCAGCCAGTCTTCTGAGACAAGCGGGCTGCAGAAAGGAAAAAGGCGATTATCTTCCATCTCTGACAGTGAATCGGTAAGGAATAAACCTCTCACACACATTTTTAACTGCAGAGTAATTGACTTTTATAGAGTCCTCCAAAGTGATAATTGCTTTAGATGAAACACTTTATGCTGTTATTATAAGAACTTCAGAAAAAGAAAGGGAAGAAGTAAAATAAAAGAAGACCAACATATAAGAGCAAACTGTAGCATATTATGTTCTTGTCCACTTGTTACACTGAAGGAGGAATGAAGACATTGGACAGCAGGCATTTCAGAAGGCAAGGGAAGCTTAGAGTAAGGGAATCTTAGAAAGCCTCACCATTCTTCTAGGATGGAACTTGTCTGACCACAGATTTTGAGTCTGGACACAGAAAAACAATCATAGAATCAAAATCATACAATTGCTTGGTTGGAGAAGACCTTAAAGATCATCAAGTCTAACTGCAACTTAATCATACTACGTAACTAACAATCCGTAACTAAACGGTATCCCTGAGCACCACATCCAAATGGTTTTTAAACATATACAGTGACGGTGACTCAACTGCCTCCCTGGGAAGCTGGTGCTTAATATCCCTTTCTGTAAAGAAGTTTTTCCTGATATCCAAGCTAAACTTACCCCAGCACAACTTGAGGCCACTTCCCCTTGTCCTGTGTGTCACCAGTGAGAAGAGACCAACCTCGCTCTCACTGTAAGCACCCTTCAGATACTGGAAGAGAGCAATAAGGTCTCCAAACAGCCCCAGTTCCTTCAGACTCCCCTCATAGGGCATATTCTCCAAGCCCTTCACAAGCTTTGTTGCCCTTGATGCCCTTTCTTTACCAAGGTGCCCAAAACTCAACATAGTACGAGTTGAGGCCTCACCAATGCCAAGTACAGAGGCAGGATTCCTTTTCTAGTCCTGCTCACCATACCATTCTTGATACAAGCCAGGATGCCATTGGCCTTCTTGACCACACCACTGACTCACTATCAGACCAATAGTCTATCAGTACAACCAATCTGTTAGTCACTAAGAAATTATTTAGCGAAACCAAAATTTTAAGGAAACAGTGGTTTCTTAAGGTGAAGCGGGGGGTATTTGGAAGCATTAACCATCAGACTTAAGTAAATCAGCAAATGCATTTCTGAATCCTTGTCACATGAGACCTCAACATCATTCTACTACCATTCCAGGTAAAGTCAAATGTATTGCACAGCAGCTGGATATAGGCAAATATTTGGTGTCCTAGGCTCTCCCTTACTACACAGTTACATTAGTAACTATGAAATTGTTTTAAATACATCTCCAAATACATGAAATGGCAATGATCTTCTCAGTGAAGATTTTTTCATAGTCAGACTAAACATATCTAATGCAGTCACATTCTGAATTCAGACATTTGTTCTTAATAGTGACATTTCAATTTCTATGTTCTTTTGACTTCTCAGTCCAATCAAAACTCAGTGAAAAGCAAACAGAGTCAGGAAAAGAAGGTAGTGCAGAAAAGAACATTTGACTCACGCAAAATCCTGCTTTTTCTTTTTGTTCGTTTGTTTTTCCATTCATTGAAATGAATCTTCACTGAAACAAATCTTCATAAAATCAGGAATCCTTCACGAAAAGAAGTGCTTCTAAACTAACCAAGTACTATGGAAATTTTTGTAATGCACATAACAGAACACCATTTTGTTAGAAATTTTGAAGTAAACCCTACCAAAATAAACAAACAAGAAAACAAGAAGTAAGCCAAAGTTGACTGAAGAGATTTAATAACTTTTTTGGACTTCTTTAAAGGAAAACAGTGCATGGAGTTGTATGTGGCATAGCTTTTCTGAAATAACTTTCACTTGGTGGCTGTCTCAAAATTTGTTTAGGTATCATACTACTCAGCCAGAAATCTAAGATCATGCTATTGCTTTTGCTGTATTCATTTTAGGGCTGTACTGATACAGAAACTGATATCACCAGTATGACCTCCAGACCTGCTAGCAGCCAGGTTTCCTATGAAATGGGCAAAGATAGTACCCAAACTAGCGACCTAGGAGGCAAACCTGAAGTGAAAAGCCATGATTCTGGGATTTTTGGAAAGGTAACACATTGCATAGTAACAGAATTCTTAGGCAACAAGTAGGTCAACGATGCTCATTTTATCACAATTAATCATAAAGAATCTGGCCTAGAAGATGAGAATAACCTGTAAATTAGTGCTGTAAGTAACGTCCTTGAAGCTGTAAAAGGTCATCAGCTTTTTATTTACAGCTCTAATTCGTCATTCAGCTGTCTTTGTTGTATTTCTGGCAAGGAGCTGTTATATTGAACATAGCATATGCATGATGTGTTGCCCTGTGTTTGTCTTTAAGTGCATAATCTGTAATATTTTTATTTCCCCATGTTGCACAAATTACTTGATTCATCTTTCTGTTGTGTCACCATTTGTTATCAAATAAGCTTGTACGGTGAGAGATAGAAAACCAGTCTGTCTTTGTTCAATTACTTCATGTTCTGTAGTACAAAGTTACATTTAGTTTATTACTACATTCCTCCTCTGTTCCCTTTTTCTTTTTCCCACTCTTTCTATTTCACATACATGGTAACATACCTATACATTGTCTTTTTCACCTGTGTTTATTTTCCAGACAGTTGTAAACACAGATGAAATAGCCATGGTGGAAATGAATGTCACAGAGCATTCTGCTACATCTACTGTAAGAACAACTTTAATATTTGGCATGGGTTAAGATGAAGCAACAAAGCCTAATGACAATCTCAGTCCCTGAGCACAAATTAAGTTTTTGCTGAGATGTAAAAATCACATGAGACTCCCACTAGAATACAGAAAATATTACCTCAAAAGGTAGTGATCAGATAGATCACTATCTGATCTAGCTGAAGCTGAGCAGAAATTGATAGAGAATACATGTGCTACAGGGTTCTCCTTAAGCTCTGCTTCTTAAGAAAACTTAAGTTGAATTCAGTAGGTTGTCTGCCCATAATTTGCTTTGGGGTGAGTGGAAACACTGTTCAAATAAAGATAACAAAAATCAATGTATACAGCAAGTGGAAATAGCTATTTGATAGCTGTCCTTTTAAGACAGTCAATCTTGTAGCAAGTACTTCTGTGCCAAGTGACACTGTTGACTATTTATTGTTCTCTGTTTTGAGTAGTGCAAAACATCTGAAAAATGCAGTGTGGAGGAAATTCAGGTAAGTTTCTGAAATATATCATATCATTTATTCAGTAAGTTGTGGGCGTAGCGTCTCTTTACTTCCGTTTAACAAAGCTAAGGCATACTGATATTTATGTTTTGTTTGTTTTGGTTTTTTTTTCAATATATTCCTCAAATGAGTCAACTTGCCCTAAATCAGTGAAATAAAAGAGCTGATAGGAGGAAAAAAATTTATCTTTGCAGTAATAATAAAAATGTAACAAACAAATGCAATTTTTATTGATAGTAGTATTCCTTATAAGCAATTATTAGCTTTATCCTAACAGTCTCTTTTGTGGTCCCATGCTACTGATGGATAGCACTGCTATTGTAACACAAATTAATCCTTTCCTGTTTGACTCCATTCTCTAGTTTGTCCCCCCAATCAAAATATCAATCTTTTTATCTGTTTCACACCACTTCATCTTAATGAACCAAAACAGCTGCTTTGTCACCTATGTAGTTTTCTTTTAATGGAGGGACTCTTTACGTCATTTCTCTCTTACACTGTTTGAGTACATTCTCAGTACTTTTTCTTCCTCCCACAGTGGAATGTGCTGTCATTAGCCTGGTCCTTCAAAGTGAACTAGATTCTGAATTAATATACTAACACAAAGACACTATCTTGTTTAAACCTCCTCTCTTCCCCCCACATTACTCATAAAGCATTCCAGAAATATTCAGATCTACTTCTTTCTCCATCTTTTGGAGTTTGGCTTTAAGGTAGTAGTGGGTGCTGGCAAAGCACTTATTTAAATACATCACATTTTCATAGATGATGCAGCCTGATATCCTTTGTAGATGTTTGTGTTTTCCATTTCTTTTAAAACCTTGCATTCTTTAGAGAGGTGAGAGCCTGAGTGGCATCGGACTAAGAAAAGGAGAGCCTCGCCATAGAACATCCACATCTCAGATACCCAGCATTATAATAACATGCAGCAACGTACAAGGAGTAGAGCTGCCTGCTGGATACAGCACTGGTTTCCTGTACCCAAAGAACAAAAGCCACAAGCAGAAAAAGAGCTCCAACAGCTGAATGGCGAAAGCCCAGAATATCACCTTCACCAATACCTCTGGAGGAACCATGAACCAGCTGAATCCAGAAGACTCTCCTACCTTGCTCTGAAACACAGCACAAGACAAGCAAGAATAAAATCAAAAGGAATAACCTGTTCAGTTTCTGAACTGACTCCAATGCTTCACTTTTGATCTGAGTCACACTGCAATTTTATTATATCTTCTTTTTGTGGCTCAAAGAAATTATTTCTCTCACTTGGATTTTACTCTTCTCAGGCATATTACACTGTTATACGGATCTTACCTACAAGCCTCTTTTGATTAATTTGAGAGAAAAGGGAAGTATGAGATCCAACCTTTGTCCAATTACTGTGGAGTAACTTCAAAGCTATTTGGGGAAAACCTTAAATTACTTTCTGGAGATGCTTTCATTATTGAAGTTCCTCAAGCAAATGAAAACACTCAGTGCTCCTTTCTCTTAGTAATTAGAAAGTTCCCTCATTTTCTTGTACAATGCAATTGAAAGGTAATGCACTTGAGCACTAATTTGAAGTCTCAGGCATTTGTTGTTTTTTTATTTCTGAGATTCTAGAGGATGAAAAAGTAATCTGCTTTTCCCTGGTGCTCCTTCTGGAGTACAAAAATAAGTAGATAGAATTAATTTACAATCTGTAGAAGTTTACACCACAAGAATGATAAGATATAGTCAGTCCACAGTGGGGATATATCACTTTTAAGTCTAAAAACATAGGGTAAAGAGAGCTATTGAAGCAGTTCTTAACAACAGGTGCCTCAGTAGTTCTCCCTTTGGTTGAAGGAATAGAGGAAACCACCCAAGTCATTTTGTCCTAAGTAAATCAGTTCTTATGTCATATCAGAGAAAGCCATAGGACTATAGAAGTGTAACCAGCTAATTCCTTTGAACGCAAATAAGATCAGTCAGTTCCAGAAGACATGGGTCATTGATTACAGCCAAATGTTTAAAACTTACTTTGAACTGAATTAAAAAAGGAGGTGATAATGACTTCTGAGGCAGCTAAATGTCAGATCACAAACAAGTGGCTATTTCAGACAGGTAAATGTTGAAAGTCTTGGGTGTTTCCACATAAATCATAGGCATTAGAAATGGAAAAAGGAGTAGTGCAGTTTTTCCCTTCACCTACCACAACTGGATATTGTTTCCATGCAGAAAACAATGTTAAACTGACAATATATATACTAGCAATAAGGAAAAAGAAGGGGTAAAACATCTTCAAACAGGAAGCCTGTTCAAAGATGTTCATCAAGCCTGAGGAATTACATTCTTACTGTTTCGGCTTATAAAATAAGATAACATGAAGCATATAATTGTCCCCATCTTTTGCCAGGAAATCCAGGTGGCAGAAGGGAAGAAATGCTAGCAAATGTTGCCTATTTCATACAGACTGCAAAAGGCTGAAAACATTAAGAAAATAGGTCAAGGCTTACACATGCTTTTTCTTGTGCTACTAAGATGCATTTGTGTACAACTTGCCATTAAGAGGTAGACTTGTCACTCCTGTTACAATCCCGTTCAGAATTAATATTCTTCAAGACTGTACTCTGCTCTTCTGCATTCCCTTCCACTTTTAGAGAGTATTAAAAGAATACATTGATGGCTAGAAAAGCCCTATGAATCCACAGCATGTTGTTCTCTCTATCCTTCAGCTCTAACATGTACTAGAGATTAGTTTGTGTCTATAAAAAGAACTGCAGCTGTTAGTGCTTGTCTACTTACAAGAGGCTTGAAAAGCATATATTAATTAGGGAGAATTTGTTTAGGAGCACTTGAAAACGTGTGTACTCCCTGTGTAACTAACAACCTCACCTTCCCTTCCACTGACACTACCAGAATCATTCGTGGAAAAGCCCACAGAACTCTTAACACCTAAATCTCTCGCTAAAGTCATCGACACGGTAACCCCAGTGGCATTTGGAATAAATCATTATTAGTTCTTATTTCATCTCATTTTAGCAGCTTTATTTGCGTCCTGTATCCTCTATTTGGCAGCCATTCTCTCCGCTTTGCTGTCTCTTTACACCCCTTAACAGAGATGACTGATAGGATTAAAATAATTCAGGACTGAGGTGATTCATGTTTCAGTTAAAGTCAACTGTACAGGCTGTTCTGCTCTAGCAAGACTGCTTGCCATTCACCATGCACTTGGGCATATTCCAGTGACGTGGAGGTGTGAAAGGACTAGGGCAAAACTGAGGCACTTCCCTTTGGCCTTTCATGCTACAGCAGCTGTTCACAGAGCAGCCTGCTGGCAAAGGGAATAGCAAGAAGTGCTGTGAGTTAACAGGCTCTGTACCACAATGGGCTCAAGCTCAAATTCAGACTTGGGTCACGAGTAAAAATATTTGGCCTGAGCTTCCAAGTAATTCAGCAAAACTGCCGTGGTCTTATAAAGAAGGTGCCAAGAACCAGTGTCATAAAAGCCTGTTGCAAGACAAGTCTGAAGCAGCACCTAAAAAGACAACGGCGAGCAGCTGATATTTCCAGCTTTCACTTATTATCAAGGATCTTAGTTCATACGTTTTGCAGGTTATAGGCTCAGTTAATGCACTTTTGGGAATCCATTTTTCATCCAGCACTGGACTAGAAAGGGACATCACACGGCACTAAATAAATGTTCACACATCCTCATGTAAGGCAGACACAGACTGCTATCAAAGAGCCTGCAGATCTGTAGACAGTTTTAGTCAAATTATTGTAGCAGACAAAAGAAAATCTCTCTCCCTGCACCGGTAGCAAAGAGTACTTTTCTTCAAGTCCTGTGTAAAACCAACAGCAAGTCCAACATCCAGAAAAAAAGCCACATAACGTGGATAAATTGCACAGGCATGCCTGTTTTTCTTATTATGACTGGTGCCATGTTTTCACATAGGACATTCCAGGAAAAACTGCAGCATAGCCCTCATCCTACTCTGATCCCTCAGGGAAAGAATCACATCTCAGTAACCCAGACAGAGCAGCTGTAAGTCTCTTTTCCTGTAACAACTATTTACACAGGACTCTAATGAGAGAGGTCCTTTTTCTGCAAAGCAATGTCAGTATCATTAGTTATTTCAGAGGCTGAGCAACAGGTATCTCAGTTGTGCTTATGGCCTCGCAGTTGTAAACGTCATAGGAATGTGAAGAGTCCCATGTTACAAATAGCTTTATATAAAAGCAATCTTAAAACCAAGAAATTATGAGTACTGACCACACCTAGTAACCTCAGACAAGGGCCATAATCCCACACACTAACCATTTTACATTGAACAAAAAAAGGTTATGATGCCTTCCTCATCTCCTATCTAATTCAGAACCTAAATGCTCATTTTCAAACTCGCAAATAGGTCAGCTCCTAAATCTTGACAACTGTGAACTTCGACATCACTTACAAGGACATAGAAATGAGGAGATGATCCGTGTAAACCTAATAAACTCAGTACATTTTCTCAAAAGCAAATCTAGCCTAATTAGTCTAATACAGAGTACAAGATTTTTAGTAGAAAAGTAATAGCTTTGTTGCAGCAATCCTGTCAGCAGCAGAACCCTGCTAGAGACACGACCCGGGAATTCTATGTACCTGGCTCACAGAGCAAAGCAAATGGTACAAGAGATATGTCAGCATAGGAAAATGCTAGTACATTTTCCAAACACTGATATCACCTCACCGTGCATGGAGATATCGGGATCCTGTGATGTTCAACCACAAGTCTGGTCTCACAGCATTTGGCTGGCATACTAAGCACAAGCATTTTTTGGCAATGGAATTGGCTCTCAAGATTAGGATTCACCTGAGGTTAAAAAATAGGATCAGTGGCCGGGAAAAACAGAAGGGGATTCATTCCTCTGGATGACAAACATTTTCCCTTACTCTTCAATTATTGATCTTAAACAGCAGTACTGCTTCAGATTCAGCACCAAAAATATTTTGGACCCCTCTCAGGAGAGCTGAACCAACACTTGCCACAGAAACCTTACGTAGGAGAGCATGTTTAAGATCCACCTTCATTTGGGCTACTAGAAAAATACTCAGGCATGAAGCACAGAATTTCCCAGGAAAAAAGCCAAATTAGATCTTCTGATGATAGCTATAACTTCAGTAATTAGTAGAATTAATGGAAACACTCCTGTTAATTTTACCTGACTTAAGTGTCTCAGACATACTGCAAAGAGCAAGTGAGCTGCAGCTCAGGTTAAACTATCTCAGCAAGCAATCCAACACAGCTTGAGCTAAAAGAAACCTCACTATATACCTCTTAGGCCATCATTGTTTCCTGTTCATATTTATGGAGTCATATGTAGTTCTCCTATATTACAGTTCCTGGAGACAGTTACCTCCTCCTGTTTTTTCTCTCCCTCCACAGAGGATCTGCTCTCAGTATCACCATCCAACTTTCACATTTCACTTTGCCAGAAATAATTAGATTCAGCCACTAAGAACATGAACTTGACACATGAAAAAAGTTGCTTGAGGGAACTTATGCAAAGCATGCTTTATCCACAAAGCAAGAACAAAGCTGTTATTCATTTCCCTCAATACTTAGTTTTCACTGTAGCTTCCGTGTATATATAAGACAATAGTTCAGTAACAGACAAAAATCTGAGACCATATAATTGGATAGAACAAGTGCTCCTATGCAAGGTCACTTACAGGATGTTTCTGAATAGGCTGTAGAACATTTACAGGCATGCTTGCACTAACTGTATGTTTTCTATTGACTGGAAAAATGAAACAGAAAACACACATCCTTCCACAAAACGAGCCTGAAGGTTTACACAGAAAGTGACCGTAGATCTAATGTAGAAGCACATCCTTTAAAAGCTCCAGTGCTTTAAAGGGTACTACACTTGCACAAATTCACCCTTTGGATTGATATAATCCATTTATCACATTTTTGTCAGATGCCTAAAGATAACCTACACATAAACATTCACATAACCCCTTAAGATACACAACTGAACAAGTTGATAACATTCAGTGACTTCTAGTAGCGACCAAACATACTTGAAATACTTTTCCAGTTTAGTATTTACTGCCAATTCCATGCAACGGTATATTAATAAATTTCCTAAGTTCAAGTGTTTTTTTTAAAGCCAAGGTAAATACTGACAGCTAAGCTGTTGCAAACTGTATTCCTCTCAAGGCTACTAAGCACTTTGGTATAAGAAACCCTCACAAAGAGGGAAAAGGACATTCACACAACCACATACAGAAGCTGGAATCAGAAGTTCAAAACTCTGTTTCTGTGGTTTTCCCATCTTTTGGGAGACCTTGGGCTAATCACTAGTTGTGTATCAGCATTGTTAACTGTAAACAAGGGATAACATCCTCTTCATAAGGCTGCTCTCCATTTTCATAGCTTGATTCAAGCTCCACATCTGGAAATACAACTTTTTTCAACTGCTTGCAGTTCTTTTACCATATACTTACAAAAAATTCTAGCCTATTAATTGTGAAGTAATTACACATGAAAGCCAGAGATTGTACTGAAGTGTGTAAAGGATGCAAAGTAATTCATTTTCCACAACAGAAGTTAGTCAACAAATATTTTATAGAGATGCTCACCAGGCTGACATAAATACATCACATGTGGATATATTTTACTTTGTTATCAAAGTAAAATTGAGCATTCTAGACGTAAAACATAATTTACGCAAATATATGTTGTGTAATCATGTATAGTCTTTGAAGAACCCACAGTGTAAATGTGTTCTCTTGAGGAAGTTGTATATTAAAAATCACTGTATATTACAAATATCTATCAATTTCTGCTCTACAGTACATAATTAAAAAAATCTACTTGAACAGGGCATTGAAGTAGACCTAGGAGCACAAGCAACTGATTTACTGGGGATGATTTTAAGTGGGCAATCCTTGAAAGAGGGTTGAGACCTTATAGGTATGGTTTCTGTTCTATTAATGGGACAAAAAATTGCCAATCAAAGAAGGGAGTCATTGACCAGAGCCATCCAGAACACAAGGCTATGAACAACAGGATGAAGCACTAGAAACATCAGATTAATACAATTTTCACAGTTACCCCTGTATATTAAACAGAAAGAAAGCCCAGGAAAACTGTATAGCACAGCCTGCCCTGAACATCAAGTAGTTGTTCCTGCCCTGCCCAGACATACACTACCCTTTTCAAGACCAACTTCTACTTTCATTCACAGAAGAGCCCAATTCACATCAAAAGACCTAAAATAGGGCAACTCAAAGTCTGAATTCCTAGAGTTAAAAATACAGTAAGGCTCAGCCATATAAAGAAGCAATGAAGGAAACAAAAAGATGATATTCAGATAAATTTAGAAAAGCATTTCCCATGGCTGGGGAATGTGGTTGTCACCATAGAACTCTGTATTTTCTAATACATAAGCCCAATGTTGGGTTGTGATTTTGAGGGCATCAGTTCTACATCTGACTTCTAGTAGTACTAATACACTTGAGACCAGTCATAGTTGTAAACACTATGGAGGAATAACCAAAAAATAGGATACTACTGAAACTTTGAGTTATACTTAACTCCTTATTTGTCTGTACTAAACATACTATGTGACATGAGGAAAAAAAAATCAGAAAAACTTACATAAAACAATCCAAAATAATTCTCCTTTTTACCTCAGAGTTTCACATTTAAGTAAAGCATTTCTTTCCCAGAGCCACTGTTTATCTTCATACAACTGTGCAGAAGGCAGAGCCTACTCAACTCTATCTTCATCTCCTAGATATTCTTCTCATTTTCCCCGATCTCAGCAGAGAGCAACCAGTCATCCTGCTACCTACTCCTAAGGGCCAGAACTCTTTCCAAGGGCCTGGCACAAAATGGATTCTCATTTCTTCATAACCCTGAACTCTGGAGTTCCTGTAAGCCCAGATCTCAGCTCCCTTCTAACAGGCAGGTTCTCAGATCAAGCATCTTGCTACTCGCCTCACTGGCAGTCATGGAGCAGTACAGCCTTCAAGCCTCTCCAGGGTCTTGCCTCCCAGAAGTATCACCATCCTCTAGTTCTCACTAGTTCACTGTTCTTGTAACAATTTTCAAGCAATTCCCAAAGCCTTTGGGTGCTAAAGACAGCATTAAACACAACCCTCTCTTGGCTTTTAAAGAAATTGCATCTCCGCATGTAAACAGAAAACAGATAATAATCCATAAGCTTTTATTTTGAAATGATTTCTTTTGATCCTTCTGTCCTCAGCTGAAGTTTGAGTAACAGAAGCACAGGTCAGAACTCTTGAAATAGTGATAAATCTTATTTTAAATACTGTTGTCTAGACATTCAAGTAAAAACTCAGTTTCTGCTGCTATTCAGAGAAGTAAAAAGAATCTTAACCTTATGAAGGGCAAAGTAGAGGCAGTAGTATCAGGCAAGTCAGTGGCAAGTAACAATTACTGCACAGATAACTTCTGAAAATCATACCCCATCTGAAAAACAAGCAAGCAAAAAAACATCAATCTTCCAGGTCCCGGATCTTTATGTTCACTTGTTATCCATCAGATGAGAAGGTAGCATTCATGTAGTTTTAGAAATAAAAGCTGTTCACTTAGCACATTGCAAGGAACATTTTTGTCTGAAAGAATAAAAACCCAAATATTCCATAAAACTTTGTTTCAATAAATCTCACCCGTTTTAATTTTTTTTTTTAAATATCAAAATTCATAAGACAGCTGAAGCAAAAGGAAGCCAAATAGGAAACAACTTAGGATACCCATCAGCACCACATCAAAATAAAGTAATTGTTAAAAAGGACAGACTGAAATACTGTGAAATACAATAGCCTTATGCAAAACTTGCTCCTTCTCTTTCCTGTTGTAGACTACTCGGCAGAGGAATACAAGAGTTACCATCTTGAGCCAGATTCCTCCCCACCTTTTTTTCCCCCCAGCTGACTCAAACCTCTTTGACTTCTCCCTAGTGCAGAACTCAGACCATAATGATATCAGAGAAGGGACAAAAGAGGCCACAGCATCATTTAGAGAGCTGTATCTGGCAGCTTCCTTTCATTATGCTGCCTCCTGAAATGGAAAGAATCCCCATCACAGCTGAACATGCTCCGTTGTTACCGGGTCACAGCACAAAGGCAATTGCTTACTAAATCAGGTCATGAATGTGGCAGTAGTTTGAGCTGCCTGAACTCCAGATTTTAAAAAATGAAATTATGGCAAGAGTTTCCAAAGCAACACAGCTGACTAGTCAATATCACTGGAAGTTACATCTAGAGAATACAGGATTTGGGGTTTAGATAAGATCAGTTCATTTCTTTTATGAAGAGACAGCCAGAGGCACATGGCCTGTCCAGCAAAGCCATACGGGTAGGAACAGATTAACATCAGTAAGGACAGTGCATAACAACTGAGTCACACGATATGGATCCTGATGGAAACTGGATTTCAGAGACATGTAATTTTTTAAATCAACTTTTTAAAGATGATTCTTTAAAAACAAAAACAGCCAAGTTTAAGCAATTTACAGGGATCTCAAATCACCACTAGATTTGCCAAATAAAGTTAAGAAATAAAATATCAAGTCTTATGTCAATAAAGCAGCATCCCCTACTGACCTTTTTGTGTCTTGGTGTTTTGTTTCCCACTTGCTGAATATTTTCCACAAATAGCAGTATTTTGTTCACAGTTCTAGACCTCACAGGACTGGATACTGACCCAGAAAAGGGATTCTGTTTGTGCAAGGGATACTTGATGGAACTTCAGCAACTGAAACACTTTGGAAATCTCAGGTTAAGTACAATAACCTCAGCTTTTGCAGAGTTTGTGCAAATTGCACTCAGGATATTGGTTTATTTCACACATCAAGAGAACACCATGCTTTTCCTTCAACATACGACTAACAGGCACCTATCTTTCCTTGCTTCCCTCCTCAAGAGCTAGTGGCTTGGTTCTACCAGATTCCCTTGAAATTGAGTATAATTTCTCTGTTAATATTTTAATTAACCTCAGTTTACAAAAAAACCCTTGACCACTGATTGCACATTTCATTGGAATATTTGTTCTGCACTAGAAACTGAAAAACAGGGTATTCAAGCAAGTTCACAGTAATTTAAATTTTGAAGTGCTTTTATTTGAAAACTTAATGGCTGCCCTTTTAAACCATTCCAAATTCAGTTCAATTTGTTTTACTACTTAAAAACTAGAATGCAACAAGTTAATTAAGGGTCACACAAGATGGTGGCAACTAGCATGCTCCCTCACCCTGCCATTCTAATCTAGCCATAAGCCTAACTCTTCTAAACATATTTCAGCATCTCTTGGCCATCCACAGGTTGCGTGGGCAGACCTACCTCAGATCTGAAAAACTGAAGAATGCATTAAATTCTTTGGTCCATAGACACCTGAGGACCAGGTGGTTCTTGCTTCAGGAAATCATCAACTCACACATACAGTACAAATTCAAGCCACAGGAGTTAACAATCATTGCTAGTGTAACCTTATGCCATAGATGCAGCTGGAAATGAGGAGAAAATACAAGAATAGTTAAGACTGGCAGCACAGAATTTGGGGACCAAAGTGATTCCAAGTCCATAGGAATCAACCTTTCCCCAGGTGCTCAATCAGTGATCCAGACCATGACTCAACAGTTACCATACACCATTCCTTATCACACACTGCGTTAAGACAATGAACATGCGTATCACAGAACAAAATGTTTGTTAGAGTAGGTGAGATAGTCTTCATTTTGATAATCTAGAGGTAAAAGATGTTTTAAAATAATTATTTTTAAAGCTTCTATTACGTATATTTCAACGTTTTCATAATTATTTAGTTCTGAAGGAAAAGTGGTGCTTGATTTAAACCATTATTTAGAGAAGTCAGCTGGTTTGGTTTCCTCAGCTAAGTGTATCCTGTCTTCAGAGATAAGAATCATTTCAATAAATCATCAGGATCAACTGAACAAATAATCAAATCAAAGCACCAAGTAATCAAACCGAACAAGTTGATACTCGACTGCCACTAATTTGCAGTAATCTCTGAGCAACAGTATGGCATTAAGTCCCTCTATGACCCTGGCAAATCAGTTTACCAAGGAACTCGAGTTTATCCATAAATAGGCACAGTATTTACACTTGAAGTACTGCACAAAGGTTTAAATCATTTTTATTTTCCATACTTAGAGAGCTAACAATGGCTATACCAAAAAGATGCAACGATGGATTACTCAACCTCCAACTGAAACCTGCAGAGTAATAATGAGTGAAACAGGTAGAAGGAGATTCACGATGCCTTCCCCCTCATACAGATAGCATCCATTTATAGCTTCATATTTACAGCTGAATATTGAGCTGGAATGAAGAACCCAAAGTTTACTTGATGAACTAACTGTAAATAGAGCAAATGGAAAAAGAATTCAAGCTCTTCTGTCTAAAAGATGTCCACAAGTTTGTAGATATTGTGTAGACAACACTGACATTTTGAGCCAGGTGTTTTCCCCAAGCAGGAAAACAGCCCACATAAGGAGTTAAGCTTTTTTGCTCAAGTCCATCCCACCAATAGTCCCCACTGGATTATCCACTGCCTTGGCTCTGTTCTGGGAATATTACACTAATTATGTGGCTCAGGTAAATCCAGGAACTATCCAGGAAGTTAATCATATAGACAGTCTTTGATTTTTTTTATTATTATTATTTTTAAGTTAAACTGGATAAAAAATTCAACATTTCAATCAATGATGGGTTGCAATTTAGAATGTTTCATTGAACTCTACGTAACAGCTGGAAGTTTTGATTGTTTTGTTGTTTGCTCTTGCATGTTGACAACATTAGGAGCTTTGCAAAAGTGGTGAATAACTGATAATGGGGAAAAATGGATCTATCTTACAAGGTTAAAGCTAGAAAGGGAGAGCCATTTTATCCAGAACTAACCCTCAGCAGAACTATCAGAATTTCCCAGGAAAGGGAATTACACAGGCTCAAACTCACAGCTCAAAAGCAATTACACCAAGAGAGCATCAGAGAAAATGGCATAGCTAAACCTACCAGTAAGCCACTTTCAAGAAAGGAAGTAGGATCCTCTGCACAGGAAGGCCTGCCAACACAGGTTTTCTAATGGTGATCCTGAAGGTGCAGGACAGGAGATTCTGTCTCTCCTGAAGACCAGCACGAATTGTTGGGAACTGGTTTTTATATTCATGCTGTGCAGACAGAATTCCTGTACTTTTAAATTCCCTAGTCTTAATTTAATGCAATGAGCAACAAAAAAGCCAGAAGATCCCACTCTGGTTCCAACAGAAACACTGAAGCAGAACTGATCAGCTACTTGTCAGAACAGGGTGAAAGGACAATTTGCAGCTAACGTAAGCTCTAGGGAGTAGAAATTCAGGTTGCTGAAGTGTGGTAGAAGTTAAAATACATGCTCATAGTCTTCACAACTCTTTTTATCTCACATAGAATGAAATAATCTAAATGATAACCACTTTCTCAATCATTATATAAGGATAATTCCCCTCCACATGCAAAGTGCTTTCCAACTCAAGCCACTATTTATGCTACTTAATGAAGTTCATTCACCTGCAGAAGATCTGCTTGTTATTTTGCAGCTTCCATTGTTTAAACAGGACTTCTAGGAAGAAACATGATGAGGAATTTAGAACTGTGAAAGCTAACTCCAAGCACAACTGAACATATATTTTCCCACTTAAATTCGTTAACACAGGCCTACAGCATGAAGTTTGACAGTTACAATTCTTACTTCTTAAACATGGTACTGAGGCTACATACGCTATTTTAAATGCATATAACATATAATGAAATTAGTACAGGACATACAGAAGTGCCTCATCACACACCACAGAAAGTCAGATCAGGTTCTGGCCTTGTTTATTCCACCTAATCTTCCTAAAGGAAGATCACATGCCTTTAACGCAATGCTATTAACATGCACAAGATGGAAGCTGGAAGCTTCTGACACAGCAAAAGCATTACTCAAAGCTAAAAAAATGAGAAAGTTCTTCAAGTTCAAATGCTTCTTAGGAGATAGAGAAAAAAAAGATACTCAGGTCTTTTGCTATACTACACTAACATTATGATCCCCTGTTCATTACAGGAGAGATGAACTAAATGACCTTTAAGGGTTACTTCCAACTCAAACAACTCTGATTCTGTGAAATGGTATCTTAGTTGAACACCTCCCCAGTGCACAGTCCCACCTGAAAATACCCACTATTTAGATAAATTGTGAGGTACAAAAGCACCAGCAGCGGAATTAGTTAGTATCACAAAAATGTGATAGAAATAACAACAGCAGAACAACGACATCCTGGACCATAGCAACTAAACTTTCACTCAAATACAACAGCCCTAGACACAAAAATACAAGGAAAAAAACTGCTTACCTTCAAAAGACCTTAGCTATACAGGAACCTCCAACAAAACACTCTCCCTTGCCCCTGCCAGCCCTTAAATGAGGTCTGTAAGGGGTGGATCCTGGCTCCACCCCTTCTGGTCACTGACTGGCATTGCGTGCACCTGAGCTCCCCTGGATTGGCCCTGCCTTCCTGACAGGTGCTGTGTCACTGCTTCAGGCCATAACTTAGTATTTCCAGTATGCGTTACTGCACCTAGACAAACAGACGCAAAGTTTAAATAAAACGATATGAGTGAAAACTTGCATTTTACAGTACAATTTCATTGTTGTTTCAAAAATAATCTAGTGGATGGTGGTAACTAGGCCTGCTAGCTGTGCAACAGCAAGCAATCCAATAAATAAAGTACTGCAATTTATCCATGGCTTGAGACAACAGCAGTCACAATCAGCCATCTTAAAATCACTTTACAAATTGCCTTCTTCGTTAGAAGACAAACTGACTACACTGCTGTCAGCGTAAGCTCGTTTCCCCTGCTGCAAATTAGTCATAACACTGCACAAAGCTGTGGTGTGGCTCTGGGCACCTGATCTGGCGGTTGCTGATCCTGCACACAGCAGGGCATTAAAACTAGATGATCATGGTGGTCCTTTTCAACCCAGGCCATTCTACAATTCGATGATTCTATGACTTTTCTTTCTGGAGTAACCATCGTGGTGATCACAGTTGAGACCAAAAATAAGGATAAAAAAAAGTCGTAAGGATGATTTCGTCTGCTTAACCTGCGGCAGAAGCAATGGCCGACCAGCACGCTTGGACACGACGCTCTCTTCGCTCCCCGGCTGCGTGGCGCAGCGCCTGTCCCTGGTGCTGAAGGAGAGCGCGAGGCTGCGCGCGTGGGGCCGGGGCGTCTCGTGACAGACTCCCACCGGCTGAGGGCAACGGGTTTCCCGCCGCTACGGCGTCCCTTCCAACGGGGCCGCCGCCTTCCGGAACGTTCCGTGTCTTTCCGAACGGTCCCCACCCCCCGGCCGCCGTCTCATCCCTGAGGGCACCCGGGTGGGTGCCGCGTAACTGCTGCCCCGGCGCCCGACACGGCTGTGTGTCGCTTTGCTGCTCTGCCACCAAAGCCGAGGGGCCGATCTCAGTTCAAAAACTGAGATTTAAAACCGTTGGTGCTCAGAAAGGAACGCTTGTCGGACACTCCTCAGCGGCTGCCCCCTTCGCTGCCCACGTCCCTCATCCCCCAGCCACGCGCTGCGGCGGCCGCTTTAAGGCCCCACCTGGGCGGCAGCGCTCCTTCCCCTCAGGGGCGGTGCGGGGCTGCCCTCGGGCTGCCTCCTGGTGCGGCGGGAGCTTCCGCGGGCCGCTGAGCGCCCGTGCGTGTGGCGGCTCCGCAGCGGGAGTAGCGGGTGTGCTGCCCGCAGCACCGCGGCTGGCACAGGTGGGTCGCGCCGCGCCGCTGCGGGTCGCCGGCGCCCTAAGAGGAGCACGAGCGGCTCTGCTACAGCCCCGTTTGTGCGGGGAGCTGCTGTAGGGGGAAGCGTTTCCCACTGGAGGCTGTGTGGGGATGCAGACGCGGGTGGGTGAGCCTAACTCTGAGGGTGAGAACAGTTTAAGGTTAAACCTCGCAGCACTGTGCGCTTTTGCAGGCGTATCGTGCCTCAGCTGTGCGGTGCGGCCGCTCGTGAGGTGCCTGTGCAGGCAGAAGTAGCGGTACGGGAGCTGTCGTCAAAGCCCTGCGGAGCGCTCGCTGTGCCGTGCCAAGCCCCGGGCTCTCTGGAGGCCAGCCAGCGCCGTGCAAGTCCTGTGACATCAGTGTCAGCTCTGTCCCTGCCCTCTGGAGCTGACAGCGATCTGCACGTAGCCCCTTCACCCTTTTTTTTTCCCCTCTGCATCTGCTTTTTTTTTTTTTTAGTGGCTTAATTTTTTTTTTTTCTCCTGTCGCTTGGAATCCCCTGCAGCAAGGCACAAACGAGAGCAGTCGCGGGGTGGCTGTGAGCATTCCTGGTTTCAGCCCAGAGTTAGAGGAGAGTGACACGCACACAACAGCAAAGCATTTTGCAGCCTTCTTTCTGGTTCAAATACTTCTCTCTTAGAAAATGAGCTCTGCATTTTAATCCTGTTGCTGTTGACTCATTTCATGGTCTGAAGCTGGTAACCTAAGCACTGTGGGTCCAGCCTTAGAAAGGAGGTGGTCACGTTTTGCTGAAACAACAGGTATTTTGGTGTTCTTTCTCTTTAAAAGAAGTCAGAAACAAACAAGAAAATCTTGTTATCTTGGTGAAGTAGGTGCCACAGAGGTGTTAAGTACCGCACGTTATAGTGGATGCCCTTGAAAACCATAACTGAGATGGCGTGAAGGTGAAAAGTTTGTAACATACCCTTAAGTCGTTTTGTAAATGGGGTCTCTGCAAATACCACGGAGAGGTGTGACTGCTTCTTTCCTTCCTCTTTCTCTCTTCCCACAGGAGTGGTTTGCAGTTAAACATAGTTACTAAAACTATTAGAGTCTTCTGAAGGTGAAGGTTGGCTATGTTATGATATATATCCAGTCTTTTGGGATAGAAAAAGGAGGTTATTGCAGGAAAAAAAGTCACTTAACACCCCAAAATAGTGTAAAAAGTGATTTTTCTGTAGTGATGACAGCATTTGCAGTGAACAACCTGGTAGTGAGAAAGTGGTGAACCTGGTGAGTCCCTAAGGTGATATATGCTGCAGCATACAGCCAAACAAAGTGGTTTGAACTGCATTTCTGATGGCGTTGTATTACAGAGAAGGGGAATAATACTCCATCATCATATTTCTCTAGTGCACCTCCCCAGTAATACTACTTTATAGCATACGCTCACTCAGCACATGTACTGTTGGGACCTACAAACACCATTATGGGAAAGATAGCAACAAAGCAGAATTTGGTGAAGCTTCATGATTTTCTTTCTCTTGTACTATTAGTCAATATACAGTGCATATGTGTTTCTATGTCTGACGGGTTGAAGTGAAGATCAGAACCCAAATACAGCAACTGCTTCCTCATTATTCACTATATAGTCAGCACTATTAATCCAAAAATACTGGATAACACTAGGGACTGCATGTATCAGACTCATTTCAACACTTGACTTATTGTCAAGCAACGCAGGCTGTTGCAAATCAGACGTCAGATAAACATTCTAACAATCTGCTTCTGAAATGTTACAAATGGATGATATAAATGATTTAACCTTGTTGCTGCAGTAGTAGTAATTGAAGGCTCTCTTAGGGGCACTCTACCACAGGAGCTAAAATACATAATGAGTAATGTGGCCAGCCTAACGAAGTGGTAGCAACGTGAACAGTTGGAATTTCCATGACTTGTTTCCTTCCATCTTAATTTAGTATCGGCGCTAGAGGTTTTTATTTCATTCACTTGATGTCTGTGCACTTCCAAGCATGCAGGTGTAGCTTTCAGAAAGCCTGTTCACTGTAATGCAACGTGGTCTCCTAGCATATGTGAATTGTTTCCGCCAGTGTACGATCTCTGACGTAGCTGTGGAAGGATGGCTGTGCTTGGGCTCCGAGGTATTTGTGGAAGGCTGGAGCACTCTTTTATGTGCATGGAACTTGTTGGCATGGGGACCTGTGGTGCCTGGTACCCATCCAGCTTCCTCGCAGCTGTTCCTATCAGTCGTATGGGGACAACTCTGCGGGGACTTGGTGAGCTCTGAACAAATCTTTGTTTTGGTATCTGGAGAGAAAAATGTCACCTAGTCTCTGGAATGTTTTTTCTTTAAGTGTCACTCCTCACACTGGCGCCCTGACTTGACTCCATGTAGCTTCTATCTGAACGGAGGGATCTGCGCTCGTGTCATAGATTTTTCACCTAGACGGAGAATGTAGGGAAGAAGGCACCCCAAGAGAAACAAAACTCAGTTGAGTAAATGAAAAGTGATTTTGGAACAGTCTGAGAAGTGGTTATCTAACGCGAATAAACCTAATCCAAACACCACAAGGTTCTAAAAACAAGAGGATAGTCTACTATGTATATGCAGCTTATTTCATCTGCAGGTTTCCCAGAAGGTTTTGCGGAGGCTCGTGCTGATAGCTGTGATGGCGGTGGACTGCTGCTCCAGTCCATTTCCCTGTCTTTGCTCTGGATATTTGTCTTAGTGAGTGCGTTTGTTTGTATCACCTCTGAAAACAGGGCAGGACTGAAATAATAATCTAGGCAGGCCACTGGCTTTCTGATCTAGAGGCTGCCCACGGAAGGAGTCAGTGGAAGACGGGAGCAGTGCTAAGAGCATTCCCAGCAAATTGAGTTGTCTGCAGCATGAGCTGCTTTACTGCTTGCAGCTGTCCAGAATAAGGCAAGGTAGGCAGAGAGGAAACAAACGCAGAGACTGAGGACTTAGAAAGGCTTACGAAGAAAATAATGGAATCTTTTTGCCTCTGTGTATTGTAACTGTTGAGTCATGGCCTGAATCACTGATTGAGCACCTGGGGAAAGGACCTAGTCAGCTCTGGGAGCACAGGTGAGGGCAATTCAGCTGTGTGACCAGAAGGGGTGGAGCCTGGCTGCACCTCTCTTCGATCTCATTTAAGGGCTGACTGGTACTGGGGCTGGCTCTCTGGTTGGAGATCTCTCCCTTGTGGAGTTTCTCTTGTGAGCCTAGCTCTTTGGATATGGGTGAGCACTTTTCTTTTTCTTTGTAACACTTCTCTATTTTGCTGGTCCCTTCGTCATTATGCTGCCTTTATCACCACTCCACTGTACTGATCTTTCTGATACACTCTCCAAGAGTTATCCGATAGTGTGGGCATATGAAAGCACTTCAGTCCTGTTTTGTTAAAGGGCAAAGTGGGCCAGGACACTGGTGTATCTCCTACTTTTTCTTCATGTAAGTGCCAAGCTGTACTGAATGTTCGTCTGGATGCAGGCAGAAATCAAGGAAGTAGAGAACGAGTCACCCCAGTTTAACATGTCATTCAAATGACAGTACCCCTAATGAGATTATCACTTCAGTTTCATAGCTTGCTACCCAGCCTGAAGGACCTCAGAGACCCTTTTAGATGTCCTAAACTGTTAAGTGGGTGGCATGTTATGCATGTGAAAGTAGGATAGAAGTACATAGTGTTTGATTAAGCAGCAATTCTATTTCTTAATGCTTAGTTGTTCAGCTTGCTGTCTGTGAAGTTTAATTCTACTGTAGCTTGTGCAATTTTTTTTCCTGATGAATGTTTAAGTATAGGAAGGAATTGATCATCATAAAAATGTAACCTCTTCTCTTTTTTTGTGATACTACTTGCTAGTGAAGCAGTGACTTGCCATGTTTGATTTACTCTTATTTTTGTTGCACTCTCCTGAATCTTTGTAATAGAGCCAAGAAAAAATAGAAAAATGTAGTGAATTTCTGGGAAAAGAGAAGGAATAATGCAATGGGAACTTCTTTCTTGTGTCTGTGAACTTTTAAAATTAAAAATTTTTTTTAAATGTCCTGTACATGACTTAAGAGGCCCAATAGATTTGTTGTCAAGTTCTGTGGTTCAGTATACAGAAAGCATATCTTTTTTCTCCCATCAAAATCACCATCTAAGTGTCACTGGTTATGGCTTCTTACGGAGATAAACAATGAATGTTGATAATGTAGATTAAAAAAAGCTATAGATACATGCGTAGATAGGTATATGTATGACAGCAACCTGTTTTCTTTCAATCTGTCTTCCTATTTTCTTTCGTTTTGGTTTGGGCCAGTTCCATTGGCTGAGTATAACTTTCACTTAAACCCACTGAAACTGCCATATTGTTATAGTTTGAATTAAGGATTTGAAGATGTGGTTATATTGTTTGGCTTTCCATCTGTGTGGAGGATATATTTCTTTGTACAGTCGTCTTTTCTGCCAGCATTCATACAAAACAAGCACTTACTGCCTCGTGGCTTTGCCAAAATTATTGATCTACTTCACAGGTGAAGAGAGAGGCCATGACAGTATGTGCTCTCTGTAGTTCAACCATCAGTTTTTTTGTGACATGAAAATGGGTGCATGGGCAGACTTACTATCAGTGTTCAAATGAGCTAGTGCATTCTGTGGTTTTGGTTGTCTTTTTAGTTATAGAGCAGAGCCTTTTCTTATTTTTCAACTTAATATAATGGGAATTTCTTTGTAGTATGAGAGTAAAAGCAGGGATGCGGTGGAAGTGTACTAGAGAATTTTTGGAGGTCCTGCACAAATTAATGACTTAAAAGTGGTGTTAAAGTTTATAGCTTTATCTAAGAGCAGAAGCTTTTCATTTACCTTAGTTCTGCCAACAGTTTGGAAGTTCCCCTTTCTTCAGGTTTGCAGTTATTTTCAATCCAAAGCTGAAATGTATCTGTTATTCCAAACGAGTTACAAAGGTTTTATGAAACACCTAGCATGAAGAGAATATAAGTTCTGAAAAGTTACTCAATGAGTTTAGGAAACAGCTAACTAATTATATTCTTAGCCTTCCACTTAATTTCCATGCTTTTAGACAAGTTGTATTGAAAACAGTATGACAGCTATGAGATGAAACTATGCTTTTGCCACGTGGATTATATACTGCTTAGAAATAACTCAGAATACTGGCATTGTAAGAGGAAAAAAATGTATTTGTTCCTTTAGAAAGCTTAAGTTATGGTACTGTGAGCCAATAATGAAATTAAGGACTTCTCTTTTGGTTCCGAATGTGTGTAGTATTTAATTTGCATTTAACAAATTCATGTAAAATAAATTTAAGCACTCCTTTGGTGCCTTCCCTGCTACATATAGTAGGTACTTGTTTGTAAGATGTGATGTATTGCTGTGCAGTATGTTCTGAAGCAGAAGTTAATTGGCAAAGTAGTTGTTTAATAAATCAGTAGTGAGATTTAGATGTTTGGGATTTTAGCATGGGACTTCATTTTACTTCAAAATGTGTTTCATCCGTGCACTAATTGAATGTGAAGAGGGGCTTGAGAAGCCCAGAAAGATCTGTCCCCCTCCCTGGGGGCTATATTAGACCTCTGAGTCATGAAGTCTTTGCATAGTAGGTGTCTGGTTACAAACCTTTTATGGGCCCTACTCAGCTGAGATATCAGCATCTGCATTATAGCTCCCAACTATTCTTAGGTGATATCCCAGCACGACTGAACAGGCAAGGCAGAAAGACTGGCTTAGTTATACAAAACTCTTCCCTGTTGTCATACTACTTTTTCACGCTTTCTCTGTCTACCCCATCCTTCTATCCTGCAGTGCCTTGCTGGCTTGTGAGAAAGGTACAGAATGGCTTACAGCGTGACTCTGAATGGACCTGGACCATGGGGCTTCCGACTGCAAGGGGGCAAGGACTTCAACATGCCTTTGACCATCTCCAGAGTAAGTGAACAAAAGGCTTCGTTGAGTTTGTCTAGGTTGGAAAATAGCAGTAAACTGATTGTATAACTTGGCCAAAAAAGTAGAGGATCTTTGCAGGTAGGTCTGATGAAAGGATCTGAGAACGCAATGTAGAATTCAGATATATCAGTTCAAGGCAAAGCCTGATGTCTCAACGGCTCATCTTGCTTGCATATTTTTAAAAATGATGATGAACTCTCTTTCAAATGAACTTCCAGTTCTGTTTTGTGCAGTGTTTCTTTTTCTGCTGGCAGGGGCCTCACTGATGCAGATTATTGGGGGAAAAGAATTAGAAGAACTGTGAATGTGAATGAGCAATGGCATTTCAGGGAAGAAACTATGTAACAGCTTGTAAATACGTGAAATCTAGGTTCTCTCAAATTAAGTAGATATGTAGACTCCTCTTTTGAAGCAGTTGGAATAACTGGATAAAAATTAGGCATGTCAAACAGAAGATTCAATAATGCTTAAATGAGGACTTAAATTATGCAGGAGCCTTCCATTTGTAGCTGATGAACAGTATGTGACTTAATAATTAATTACCCAGTGTATCTGTTGATTATAGATGAGTGCATTTATTTCTCAGTAATCTTTCCCCCCCCCCCCACCCCAAGAACGATATTTCAAGGCACTGCAGTGGAGTGTTCTTATTATCCAATAATGTCATTTTCACAGAAGTTCTTAGGGTTGAGTGACTATCAAAAAATTCCCAGGCATTTATCTTCCTCTTTTCTTGCTGTATTCTATGTGACTTCTGATTTGGTAACTCTGCTTCATGCTACTTCTTAGAGCTCCCTCCTCCTTTTTTGACAGCCTCAAATCCTTTCTAGTATGTTCGACTCTCTAGAGGTGTCTCCATAGATCATCTGCGGAAGGTTTATTGTTTTGCAAAGCAATGAATAGAAGTAACTATAGAAGTTACTTAAGTGTTTAAAGAAATACCAGGATGGTTTAAGAAGATGAGTAGAATGCAAACAAATGGTCTGCTCCACTGGAGTGGGGAGGGACGGAAACCACCTCCACTACTTTGAAAATAGTTCTTTATAATGGAGAGAAAACCTGTTAAACTGTAGATAGCAAACTGATAACTCTGCAACGATCATGATTCAGAGTCAACAATGAGCTTCTTAAATCTTCACTATCCTATTTCTTATTCAAACTGCAGCGCTCTTATTTCGTCTCTTATTCTAATGCACAATTTTTTCTCCATAGAAACATATTTACCTTAATGCCAAGTTGTATAATGATCAGAAGAGCTTTTCATTTTGCAGAAGCAGTATTCGTTCCATAATAATAGCAAAGAAAGCTGTCTTGTTACAGTAACAACAAAAAGCAACAGCGAACCCTGCCCAGATAAATAAAGTCTCTTTATTAACTTGAACTAATTTCACTAATGCTTTTACTATCTGTTGAATATTTTTGGTATTGACTTAGTGCACCCAAATTAATTACGTAGAGTTGCCAACATAATTTTGTAGGCATTTTCATGACATTTTGCAGCCTGCCCTGTGAGATATTTATTAAGCAGTTCATTTGTGCCAGGAGTCCTCCACTGAGGTACCAGGGCTGTGGCACTTGCATGTTATGTGACAGCTAGAAATGAAAAGCTCTTGTTTCCAGGAGAACCTATTGTCACACACTGTGATCTTGTAAGGCATACTCAATGTGCCCAAAGTCTGCATGATTATTCTGGGGTTTTCAGAACTTGTGATGAGTAAAAGTGGAACTGCAATGGCTGGATTCCCAGAGGTGAGGAGGCATTACCTCTTTACACAGCTGGCTGCGTTTTTTTTTAGCAATAGAAGCATCAGAAAGCACTGTTCAGTTTACTGAAGTCTTCCCCAGTGAGGCTCAGTTTTCTAGCTGAGAGCTTTGTAGTCTGCCTTGGGGGGAAAAAGCAGGCATGCAGAAATGAATATAGTTTCTTGTAGGGAGGGCTAGAGTAGGAGCTATTTTTAATTGGAACGCAGTATAATACATGGCTTTTGCCAAAGAAAAAAATAGATATTGCAGGGACGTTATCATCTTTCACATGAGTATGTATTCAAACAGATCAGATATTTCCATTATCAGCAATTTACAGTTGTGCAAGGTAAGCTTTGAACTCAACCGCATTTGCAATCTTACTGTGGGGAAAGAGGAAAATATACTGATTTCAGGGTGCTCTTGACAAGAGAGGAGGCAAAAACAAGTAGCAAGGAGTCATGTTCATTTAACAGTTAACTTAAAAAATAGTCTGGGAGGACTTCAGAAACAGTACTGTCCCCACTCTACAAGACATCCTACCCTTTAGAATAAATTCTGTCATGGTATATAAGGGACAGGTATTGGAGGCATGAGAATAATCCTGACAGGCATAGTGAAGCCGAGCATCTATCTCTGAAGTGAATGGGAGCTGTAGAGTGTTGGCACTGCAAGGGCTGTCACAGGTGGCCTGATCATATGTGCAAATCCAAAATTAACATGGGCAGCAAAGCAGTTTGTTTTTTCATACTGCATGCATGAACTGTCTGGGAGCAAGCAGAATTAATTAATTTTAAAGATGTAATCCTGTGCAAGTATAGTTTAAGTAATGTGTTGTGCTATTACCTAAGATTGGGTGATTGTACATGGATGGATGCAGCAGCAAAGTCTCTTCATGTATATGATTGTTGAGCAACAAATATTATTGGGGAGGCAGACTGGCTTGCAGGTGTTTAAATGAGTGAAAGGTATGCAGACATATTGCCTCAAGCAATAATAGCTTGTAACTGGCATTGCCTAGGCTTCAAATGAAAAGTCAGAGCCTGAAGCTGAAGGAGATAAAGTTAAACAAAACATAAGAACTGTTTGGGTTTACTCTATTAAGTGAAGAAGTAGTTGATGTCTGATCACCGTGTAAGTGAAATAAGGAGAAACAGGAAATATTAATAGGGAAAAAATATTAGCTGGTAGGTATATTTATTTTGATACGAGTAGCCTGAAAATTTGGGAGGAAAATGAAACAAAACTATTGTAGCACTTTGCATTTCACCTTCCTATGCTCTCTGGCATATATATGTCAATCTCCCACTGTGGCTGCTTTTCCTGTACAGATTCTTGTGATTATTTATTCTGTACTCTAATTTGTTTAATTGCATGCGGGGTAGTAGTGCCTTGAAACAGGCAAGTGATGGCAAAAGGACACCCTCTTGGCTTTTCTCCTATACCTGAAGGCAGGAAATCCCAGGTTATCCAGGACAATCGCTATGTATTCTCTTAATGCCTCTTGGATGTGACCATACATTGTGATTATAAGAGTGAACTGTACCTTCAGTCAGTTAAATGAAGGCATTGAAGAAGATCACTTGAAATGCTGAGTCCACATCATGTGTTACACGTGCATATCTGGTAAATCTAATCACTGAGTAGTTGCAGTTCTAATCACACCGTAGTTACAATAACTGTGATGTGAGGAGCATTGTCTTGTCTCCAAATGTGAAGTCTTTTACAACCTTAAAAGGCATCAGCATTTAAATAGTTGATATTTTACATAGCTAACAGGTAGGTCTTGCTCTAAAAGCCTTCCTTTTTATATGCTGATGGTTAGAGATTTTTCCCTCTTTTTTTTCCCCTCCAAAACTCAAATGACTTTGAATCAATATCTGAGAGTAGGAGTGAGCCATTGGACTTGCATGTAATGACTGTCTTATGGCTAGATAAGCTGTGGTAACATCTTGTCACAGAATTGCAGGGGTTGGAAGGGACTTCAAGAGCTTGAGTCCCAACCCCCTGCTAAAGCAGGTTCCCAACAGCAGGTCACACAAGTAGGCATTCACATGGGTCTTGAATGTCTCCATAGACTCCACAACCTTTCTGGGCAACTTGTTCCAGTGTTTTGTTACCCTGACCATAAAGAAGTTCTTACGCATGTTTCCTATATTCAAGTTTTAGGCCATTGCTCCTTGTTCTTCCTGCTACACACCACTGAGAAGAGCCTGGCCTCATCCATTTGCCTTCTACCTCATAAGGGAGATGCGTTGGGTCCTTTATCATCTTTCTGGCCATCTGCTGGACTCCTTCTAGGAGATCCCTGTCTTTTTTTGAACTGGGGACCCCAGAACCAGATGCATTCAAAGTGTGACCTCACTGGAGCAGAATAGAGGGGGAAGATTACTTCCCTTGACCTGCTGGCTATGCTCTTTTTAGTGCATCTCAGGATACCACTGTCCTTCTTGGCCACGAGGGCACACCGCTGGCTAACGGCCAACCTGTTGTCCACCAACATATGCATAAGTGTTTTCACATTCTTTCAGTCTTCTATAACTTAGCTTCAAAAAGGTCTTTGTGACAGAGAAGACCTGTCAAAGCAGCTTTTAAGAACATTCCAGAGCTTTCCTACCTTTTAGTAATATGCTATCTATCCTGTGGACATCAGTATTTCTACAGGAGCATCTTTAATTTGTAGGTTGCTTCTTGAATGATAGTAGTCTTACCCAAAATCACAGGATACTGAAGTTAATTATGTGAAGTCATTTGTTCTATGTACGTGTGTTGATACAATGAGAAAATGCTGATTACTTTAGATGGTATCTTTGATTTCCAGCTCATTTGACATCCAATTCTGGTATGTTTACTGTCCCAGATGTCTAAACTGATTGCATTTCTGTGGACTAAAATTCTACAAGTAACTCCTGAAACCCCTTGTTTGGTATCGCAGTAGTCAGCACTGACATTGAGTGACAACACAGTACAGAGGGCATTTCACAGAATCACAGAATGGCCAGGGTTGGAAGGGACCTCAAGGATCGTGAATCTCCAACCCTCCTGCTACATGCAGGACCACCGAACTCCTCATTTAATGCTAGACCAGGCTGCCCGGGGCCCCATCCAATCTGGCCTTGAGCACCTCCAGGGACGGGGCATCCGCAACCTCTCTGGGCAGCTGTTCCAGCACCTCACCACTCTCTCTGTGAAGAATTTCCCCCTGATGTCCAACCTAAATCTCCCCTCCCTCAACTTAAAACCCATGTTCCCTCGTCCTGCAGTTATCCACCCTTTCAAAGAGTTGATTCCCCTCCCCACTGTAGACTTCCTGGAGGCTCATTTATATAATAGGGTAGTATCTCACAGCAAGCACAAGTGGCAGACGTTGGACTAGCAGGAAGGGACCTAATGCTCCATTAGTGTTCACTTTCTCTGGTCCAATAATATTGACAGGTTTTGGGGCCCAGGGGTCAGAACGTTCTTGGATAATGGGCGCTCAGTTCAAGCCTTTACTCTGAATAAAGTAGAACTGAGTTCTCAAATTGGCTGATCAGGTTCTCTGCGAAATGTGGGTTTAGATATTCTGAGGCACAAGGCATTTCTTGTTTTGACTGAAAATACCATGTCTGGTCTGAGGAGTCACCTCACTGGATGTTTCACTTAAGTTGCTAGCTATCTTGTTAATAAACACTAGTTTGGGTGATACAAAGCAGTTTCATTACAAGAGATATTTTTTTCCTCTTTGATTAAGCGATCGTGATAAAAGTGGGAGGATTTTTATTTCTCTCCTATAGGAAAACCTTCTGAACTATCCACACAGCTTATTCTTACAAATTTAAACTCAGGATTTTTGGGGAAAGTGTTGTTAGATTTATTTAAGTCTCGGCATCATAATCAAATGTAACTTGAATGTGTATTGTCTTCAAGTAACTTTCAGGAACGATATTTAATTGACTGCAGCTCTTTATCAGGTGATTTTTTTCTGTTAAAGAAAATATATACTCAGCTGGAAAGGTAGGTCCTTTTATATGTGTATGTGTGAGTGAAGTAATCATTAAATACTAGGGTTAATGCTAAAGGCCAGCAGCTTATAAACAGTATTATGTGCTCTGCACAGAATCTCTGTAGACATCATGAATAGCTTTATTTAAGATTCTCAGTTGTATCTGTTCTGAATTTCAGGAGAAATATGTAGCCCTGTTAGAACGTAGGCCAGATTAACATGAATAATGGTCCATAATAGCTACTAATAGATGAAAGGATGTTACATAATAAAACCTGCTGCTCTGACTATTCTGGCATAATGTAAAATTAGCAAATTTGAAGCCCTTTCTTTATTTCACTTGCTAAACACAGCTATTCTTTCAGGGTTGTGATTGTGATCTGAATCGCTAATGCTGTTGTGGCATTATTTGTAGAAGAGTTCAGTTTATAAAGAATTAGACAATAGAACTTATGCAATTCCTAGCTCAGTATTTCTTGGTGCAAAAGAAAACCAAGCACTCTGTGGTGACTTTGCACCTAGTTCCTCAAAGACAGATAAATATAATCTTTCCCTTGAACAGGAAGGAATAGTGTTGAATGGGATAATAAACTTGGGCCCAGAAGTTGTGAGGAAATTGAAGTTCAAGAATGGGGTAACAATTATTTTGTCTTTATGTAAAAGAGATTTCTTAACCTCAGGAAGCAAGTCCTCAGCTCAAATGAGTTTTATTCTTCTTAGCATTAAGCGTTTCTTGGCAACAGGAAATTACACTGTGATTAATTCCTCAACCTTTGACATAGTATTTAGTTCAGAATACAGTTGATGTAGTGTTTCAAGTAGTTGTCAGGTTTAATTATTAATTAAAGTTAACTTTGCAGATGCTTTAGAACCAGTAAATACAGCAGGAGATAACTATTAAATTTGATATTTAAAGCTACCGAATGCTTTACAGCTAAAAGGCACAAAGCTTTTTTTTATGTGACATTTTTATTAGTGCTGGTTATCTGAACTTAGCAAATGGCAGTCTTCCACAGCACAGCAGACAACTCAGCCATTGGCTTCATTCTGAATATGTTACCTCAAACTCTTGTTCAAACAGTGTGACATAAAGTGGAAGCTTTGCTGCACAAATATGCTAGCACTAATTTTCTATAGTAGCAACAGCAGTTCTCATCTGGTCACTCTAGTTGTCTAATCAGCAGTGTCAGGAGAAGATTACTATATAGTTAAACAAAAAGTAGATTAAAAAAAAAGCTTGTAGTTGTACTCAGAGTACCAAAACACTATATTAAATGGGGTGGTCTTCAATTATGATCTAGCACTGACTGTCTCCAGCTAGCTCCAACCCCTATTGGATATAGTTGATTTGTACAGAAGTACATGAGATGCCATAATTTTATAATGAAATACTAAAAGCTGTCCAACAATGAGATTTTGCTCTTCTTTGTTCACTGGGTTTTGTTGCAAATAGAACTAGCTGCTCAGTGTGCAAATGAGTTATTAATCCCTTTTGAGAGATCATAAGGAAGAGGGGGAACTTCAAACATGATAAAAATCAATACTTGCAAGTTTCATGGAAATAAATTTAAACAGTGTCTGACAATGTCAGCTATGCATGCTTTAAAATGAGTAATGAGAAAGGTGGTTTGTATGGCATCTGAAAGGGCTGTTTCTTCTAGTACCGTTGTAGTTAGTCTTAATAAAAAAGTTAGAGAATGAAACTTCAGAATAAGCTTTCTGTTACAACTGTCTAAATTTTTAAATCCTAATTTTCTGAAAATAGCTATAATACTTAGTAAATAGCATTTCATAAATTCTTCTCAGTAGAGAGTGAAGAAAAGGATGCCAGCAAATGTGTTCAGTCGTGTTGCACTGACCTATAATTCAAGTGATGTGACTTAATTGAAAGTAAACAGGTATCACGTGTCAAGGTGTTCTGTGTAGACGATGAAAAAACGATGCATGCAATTCAGGCCCTTAAGTTATGAGAGCAGCTAAGTGAACTCAAAGCTTGATTATGTGAGCTGTCAGTATGAAACTGACCCTGAAGGCTTAGTATAACTCTACTGTTAGATGTCCTAAGGGAAGAGTTCCAAATAGTTCACAGGTTGATGAACCATATTTTTTTTTTCCCAAATACAAAGTTTTTTCTATATTATTCTGGAAACCTTTCAGGGACTGAGAGCAATTAGCTCTTAGTTACAGAGGGATAAAATAACATTTTTTCCAGTCATTTTCTGAGTCAATGCTCTGTTTCTACAAGTAAGTATCCTGAAAATAATTATTTTCTGGCTAATGATTGTCTCCATCTGACATCTTCAGCATGCTTAAAACAAGGTGACTCTTATTGTTAGCAGTGGCTAGCAGCCATTTTTCCAGAAAGTCAATGAGAACCCGCTCTTCTTTTAGGAAGGCGTGATGGATCAAATGTCTTCAAGGCATGCAAATCCCGTGGGTTGGGTAGAGTTACTTTCTGCACCTCTCACATATGTAGTTGGTGTTTTGATTATCCACGCCACAGGTGTTCAATGCCTGGACATTATGAATATAGGTTTTAACCTTTCCCCAAAATCCTTCTAAATGCACTTGATTTGTAGCAATGGCAGCTGAGGATTAGGAATATCAGCCTTTCATGTGCAGGCACCGTGTCTCTTCCCTTTCCTTGCTTAGAGCCCAAATTCCAGCTGCTGGGCTATTTTGGCTCCCTCACTTGCTGCTCTTGGTTAGTCGTGTAACTAAAGGAATAAGTCCTTGTTCTCACTAGAGGTAACTGGCTCAAGGAGTGCACTCTGTAGGCAATTTCTGGCTTTTCAGTTTAAAGACAGTGTTAGTGACAGTCAGTCTTCGTGGCATGAAGAAAAATAACATGAAGGCCCTAAGTACTAGCTTTACCTGGTTAGGGTGGCATGTGTGCTCTTCAGAAGCTTCTGTGGGACTCTCATGCTATATTTAAAGCATCCTGTAACTTAGGAAGCTATTTGATTTGGAACGAATGCTGCATTTACCTCAAGCTTCTGGAATGGGACATAGCATCCAAATCTCCAAAAATACTACATGTAACCCCAGATTCTGGTACATAGTGCCAAATCAGAATGCTCTGGTATTAGCGTGAATTTGGTCTGCCTTTTCTTGATTGCTGGGACTATGCTCTATTTGAGAATGTCAGTGTTCTCTCCTTACCTAGTTACAGCTGGTTCAAAAATGGCCAAGGGCAGTTAGTGCTATGGCAGGTATTTAAAAAATAAATACCCAAACCTAGATGTTCTATGTTCCTGGAGTTGGCTAAGTTAATCTAGGAAATAATGGTCTTCCTACTACTTTAATTTCTTTTGTTAGGGGTTGCAAGGTACAAATATACGCTGGACTTGCTGTCAAAATTGCTCTCTTGTTTAGAAGATTCTCGTCTCACTTGTTCACACTCTTGGATTTGTTACGTCATTTTAACTCCTTTTACCAGCTCTGCGGGGTGGGGCAAATGAGGTTTTCAATATTATGTTTGCTCTCCTAATTGCACAAACTAGTCAAAATTCCTTAAGAGTTGTCATCTTCTTAAACAGTAACAATGAACCAAACATGTTTGAGCAGAATCTCTTTTCAGTTTGTCTACTTCATATTGATGCTTCTGAGTGTAAATTGAAATGCACTGTTGGTTGTATAGTCTTTGGTAGTTCAAGGTGGGTGCTTGGAGGTAAGCCCATGACACAGAAGGATGGACAGATCATTGGGTCCAATAAGTGTTCGGCTGTTTTACTCCCAAAGTGTAGCAAATGTACTGTCCCTCTTTGAGGGAAGGAGTATCCCATGCTTAGGAATTGTATGCCTTAGCATAGTAGCTGACTGCAAGGACAGGTACCGGTATTGCTGTGGGCTGTGGTCATGTGGGGGAGTTCCAATGTTGTCTTTTGGCACTCATCCTTGCTTCACGTGGGATGGTGCTCTGCTGAGACAGCTCTGCATCTGTGTGCTTGGAATGCTGTAGCGGGTTGCCCCCCCTTCCTGCCATGCCTTGCTCTGCCCCACCCATTCTCTCATCTGAGTCTGTCATCCTTCCTTTGCTTCAAGGCAAAGGATGTTCAAATTCAGTGCACTGACTGGAAGAGCAAGGGAAAGACTGCATTTGAAAAGTGAAAGTTAAGGATCCTTCCACAACATGTTATAACTCCTTGTAGAAGAGTGATGAGAAATATGAAAAGAATGTGTAGGATGTAACAATACAGTAAGTTGGCTAATGGGAGTTACTTTATGAAGGCTTATAACCATATAACATGTAGCTGTGGGTTTTCTTGTTTCTCTGATTACATGCCTTGCTACAGCAAATAGTCTGCTAGCCTACGTTGCAGAAATTTGCTTCCTCACCCTGCAGAATATTGTTATAGACTGCAACATCCAACTTTTTCTCTGATGAAAATATGCCAAGGGTGGAGAGTAGGAAATATTACTCTTTAAAAACACTGGACAGTGGTTGTGGACATTTCCACCTATTCTTAGTGGCAAAACACAGTTAAATTTCCCTATGTGGGATCATGTACTACTTTTCTAAACCTGTGTTGGCTGCCGGGACTAACATAATATACTTGTTTGATTTTTCCAGAAATCATTCTTCAGGTACCTCCAAAAATAGGAAGTCAAACAAAATAGAGTTTAAAAAATCATCTGCCCTGTAGAATAACAAAAACAAGCATTCAAAGAATGCCACGTGAATATATTCTTCTGTGTCCCAAATGTCACAGGAAATACACTAATGACATGGATCAAAAAAGTCTGATTCTTTAACTTGCGCAGTTTAAGCGTATTTCTTTCATGCAGGATGATATTGTGCTTTCAACTTCAGGAGTCAGAGGTAAACAAAGGAGGAGGTATAGAACAAAGTTTATGTAAGCTTCGCACTGTTGGAATTAATCCAATATTTTGGACCATTTTCATAGATATAATTCCAATACCACTCTTAGCAAAAAATGGGAAGAAGTCTAAGAATTAGTTATCCATGTGAACAAGATAGCCGTCTGGGAGAATGCGAAGCAGAGCTATAGGTATTTTTCCAGGGTATGTGAATTGTCATAGAGCTTATCCCAGCTTGTGGCAACATTTGGGGGAGTGTGTGGGGGGGAGTTTATCACTTCCACAATATTGAAGACACATTTGCAGTATGATTGACAAGATGAGGAGGTGGTATATCATTTCTTTCTGCATCAAGGGACTAGAAACAAGTGAATCCAAAACTAGAACTTAGCTGCTTTATTTATCCCTTGAACAGGTGCAGTACAAGCAGCTGCAATAAGATCTTTCTCTTACACTCCACCCATGATTCCCTGTAGTTCATGTGTCCTAAAGACAACCTCGAAAGTAGGCAGAGCACTCCTGTACAGTATTATTTTTTTTAAGTACAGTGCAGGATGCTGATCCTTCCCATGGAAACTGAGAACTGGATCTGAGTTGATTGCAATTTTGTGACATGGTTCAATGTTTCTTCTTTTTTTTCTTGCAACTCTAAGTATTTAGTTCTGTTATTTGGTGTGTAACTTTTTCGTTTTAATAACAATGTCTTCTCAGTCAGCACTGCTTAAAATTATTTGCCTCATACTGACTAGATTTTCAGTTAGCTACATTTGAGGAAAAAATTGTTAAGAGTTCTCCTGAATAATAGTTTTGTCTACATTTAATCTTGCTCCTCCTCCACTGATTTTGCAGGAATTAGATTGGTTCTCCGAGCTCTGGAGGCCATGGAATTGCCCTTGTCAGATAGTTGATTAAGCCTCCTTTTTTCAATGAATAGAAGAAAAAAAACAAGAGATGTTTTTTTGCACTTAGCTCTAGAACACTGACAGTGAATTTTCTGGCCTTGAGGCTAGCAGTCCTTAATTTTCATATTCTGCTAAAATATCTGCTCCTGCCTGCTGTCTGAGAGTAGTGACTGCCTGGCTCATGCAGCTATCTTAATATGAGGATGTCTTAGTGTATACTAATTCTGTAAAAAAGAGTTAGTGTAGAAACAATTCTTTAAAAGAACATTTTCCACAGCAGTTCACCTATGTTAACGAGAACAAAATAGGGATCAAGAAGCAAGGAAAAAAATCTCAATTTTCCTAAAAATAGAAGAGAGTGCATGTCATATTCTGAAGCTGTTCGTATCTCCTCACTGATACTATAGTCACATTAATGTGATAATAAGTAAAATTTTTTTCTTGATGTGTCACAAACTAGAATAATTCTGGCTGAACTCTTCCATTATAAAAGCTCATGCATCTAATCCTTTCCCAATATTTATTTGAATACTTTCATGTGTTTTGGTGAAACCATCAGATTAAACATTCCACATCGCTATCTTTATTTTGGATTAAATTATTTTTAAAATAAAGGAGGGGAGGAAATCAAATAACAGTATATTTGTAAGCAAACATACCACTCCATGAGAGGGCATGCTATGTTCTTGGTGTACTTGTAGTTGTTTAGTTTCAAATTTCATGTTGGTACTCAAGAAATGTACTTCCCCTATTGTCTCCTGAATATATACCAAATGTCATCTGTGATTTGCCTTTGGATTTAAGTGTCCTACAGAAAAATCTCTCATGCTTTTTTTCTAAATGTCTATGTTGAAGAGATCCCCTTGATAAGTGTGTGTGTGTGTATACGTACACATTCTTTCCTCTGTCATTTGAATCATAGAATGGTTTGAAAGGTATCTCTAAGACCATTCAGTTTCTACTTCCCTGCTGCAGGCAGGGTTGCCAACCATTAAATCAAGCGCTAGACCAAGTTGCCAAGGGTCCTATTCAACCTGGCTTCAAACACTTTCAGGAATGGAGCATCTGCAACCTCTCTGGTGTGCACTTGAAGCACATTGCTACCCTCTCAGTGAAAAATTTCTTCTGACATTTAATCTAATCTAAATATCCCCTCTTTTAGTTTAAAACATCACCCTATTACTATTTACCCATGTAAAACAGTTGATTTCCTTTCTGTTTATAAGCTCCCCTCAAGTGCTGGAAGGCCACAACGAGGTCTCTCTGCAGCCTTTTCTCCCAGCTCCTTCAGCCTGTCTTCATAGGAGGGGTGCTCCAGGAGTTGATCATCTATGTGGTCTCTTCTGATGTAGCCCAGGATACTGTTGGCTGTGATGTGATCTACCTGGACTTCAGTAGGGCCTCTGATGCTATCCCCCACAACATTCTCATGGAGAAGCTGGCTGCCCATGGTTTGGATGGGTGTACGCCTCTGCTGGGTGAAACACTGTCTGGGTGGCCTGGCCCAAAGAATTGTGCTCAATGGGGTTAAATCCAATTGGCTGCTGGTCACGAGTGGTGTCCCCCAGTGTTCTGTACTGGGGCTGCTTCTATTCAACATCTTTATCAGTGACTTTGAGGTGATTGAGTGCGTCCTCAGTAAGTTTGCAGATGACACCAAGTTGGGAGGGAGTGTCAATCTGCCTGAGGGGAGAAGGGCACTACAGAGAGTCCTGGATAGACTGGATGGATGGGCCAAGGCAAACTGTGAGCTTCAATAGGGTCAAGCGTCGGGACCTGCATTTTGGTCACAGCAACTCCAGACAACCAGGCTTGGGGAGGAGCAGCTGGAAAGATGCCTGATGGAAAGGGACCTTGGTGTTCTGACGGACGGTTAGCTGAATGTCAGCCAGCAGTGTGCCCAGGTGGCCAAGAAGACCAATGGCATCCTGGTTTGGATCAGGAATGGTGTGGTGAGCAGGACCAGGCAAGTCATCCTGCCCCTATACTCAGCATTGGTGAGGCCTCACCTTGAGTACTGTGTTCAGTTTTGGGCACCTCAGTACAGAAATGACTTTGAGCTGGAGCAGGTCCAAAGAAGAGCAGCAAGGCTTGTGAAGGACTTGGATAATAAACTTGGATAATAATAAGCCTTATGAGGAGAGACTGAAGGAACTGGGCATGCTCAGTCTGGGGAAAAGGAAGCTGAGGGGAGACCTTATTGCTTTCTTCCAATATCTTAAGGGTGCTTACAGTGAGAGTGAGGTTGGTCTCTTCTGACTGGTGACAGAACGAGAGGAAATGGCCTCAGATTGTGCCAGGGTAAGTTTAGGTTGGATATGAGGAAATACTTCTATACAGAAAGAGTTGTTAAGCACTGGAATAGGCTTCCCAGGGAGGTGGTCGAGTCGTCATCTCTGGATGTATTTAAAAACCATATGGATGTGGTGCTCAGGGACATGATTTAGCGGAGGGTTTTTAGTTAGGCAGTATGATTAGGTCATGGTTGGACTCGATTATCTTGAAGGTCTTTTCCAACCTGAGTGATTCTATGATTCTAGGCTGCAAGTGCGCACTCCTTGCTCGTCTTAAATTTTTCATCTACTAGAACACCTAATTTCCTCTCGGCAGGTCTCAAATGCACCATTTATTTTGTCCGCCATTTTATCTTAGTAAAAATGTAGTCTGAGCTGATGTTTATACTTGGTATTTTGTTTAATTTCTTTCCAATTCTTCAACACAAGACTTTGGATTTTTCTCCTAATTCCAGTAGTTTGCTTTTCTAGCATGTCTGCTTTGTCTAGCTAGACAATAGTTTTGCTGTCCATTGGATGAAATACAGAAGCCTGTCCAAAAGGCTCAGTGTCTCTAGCAGTACTTGTCAGAACAGGCACTGATGTGGACAAATGAATAAATAGCCATTGTTTCAACTGTGCATTTTGGTAGTATTACTTCAGTAATTTGGATCACTTTGTACTCCAAGTAAGTTGCACTGTTACCATTCTCAATTGGATAATATAACAGGGAGTATGTCTAAACAATCTCATGTTTAAGGAGAGCTGCTCATAAGTTGCACTTAAAAATTGGTGCTAATATTTACCTCTGCTTAGGCTTCAAGTATGGTTTTCATTTGATTTTTTTCATAAACATGATTATGTTTTTCATTGGGAGATAAAGTAGCTGTAAGATTAGACAAAGAGCACAAATATTCGAAGTATAAGCTTATTTCAAGATAATGATGTTGCAAGTAAGGTGCTTGTATCAGTGGACTTGGATTTTTGCTTTACATATCTTTTTGCCATCCAAGCATTCTGTAATGTCCTGCTAGAACTGAGACAGAATTTTGAATTTCAGTTTGGACTGAGTAAAGTCAAGAGAAATCATAGGCTCTGGTCTGAAAGAGGAGGAAGGACTGGAAAAATGCTGGCATGGGACCATAATGAAGAAAGCTGGCCTGGCACCTATTGTTCTATAACAGCTCTTTATTATAACAACTGTGTTCTAATGAACACAGATGTCATAATTTTAATTCAAACAAGGAAGCTGGAAGCTTGAAAAATAACTAGTTCTGTTTCTATCTCAGTGCTTACTCAATCTGCTTACGCTGGGAGTTAGAACAAATATTTTCAGTTCATCTATGTGCTATTTCAAATAGATTCTTGTGCTGGTGATATTCCAATTTCAATACTTTTGAAGGGGGGAGGAAGGGGCAGAAATGTACTATTTCTCAATCGTGTGAGAAATTGAGTCTTTCAAGAACCAAAGTTCTTCAAGTCTTAGCTTGAATATTATTAAAAAATCCTTATGGTTTCATGTATCTTTTACCAAGTCTCTGTGATAAGCTCAATTTCCAGTGTCTTATCTCTTTTCCTCTTTTTTTTTTTTTAGTCCATACTTTCATACTTCTATCAGAGTGAGTGAGACACTATTGTTGGCAAGCCTTTAATGGATGCTCCTGGAATTTCACTGCAAGAGCCATGCCTTCTGTTTTATCTGAAATCTCACCGGCTCTTGATGACAGACAAACTCTGTTTTTAGCAATGCACTGAAGGTCAGGCAAATGACTGCTTTCCAAATAGAGTAACTGAAGAGACTGGGACAGATTTATTCCTGGTATAATACCACTAGTTCTATGAAGTTTCAGGGAAAATAGATTTGTAAAGAGCCTTGACAGTTGAAGGATAATATTTCTGTTGTCATTCACTTGCGTGAAAAGGAGGTTGGAAAAAAATCATTTAATATAAAATTATTTTTTTCTGTGAGTAATACTACATGCTCTAAGAATATTTTTACCTGGTATAAACAAACCTAGCTTCATTAAGGAAAGTGAGCAACATGGGCTGTGCTTTTGTTAATTTATCTGAAAGTCTAGCTTTAAAGTTTTGAATATAAGAGCAGGGCTTGAGGTCTTTTGACTGTATATTTCTTAGGGTTAATCTAGGAAATGTGTAGGAAGTGCTAGGCTGCTTTCCTGGTGACAGTTAGGATAATTATTTTTCACACATATTCAATTTTAGCTACAGTTTTGGCTGTCTCATGTCTATAGGCTGCCTATCAAGCAGACTGGTTAGATGTTTCTTTTATTGCAAGCTATCCATGACCTTAATTCAAATATAAGGCAGGAATGATTTTGCGGTTGGGCCAGAGAAGTTCAGTAGTAATTGGTGAAAATGAAAACTTGACAGAGTTGTATCGCTGCTCAGCTGTTAGGAAGGGGATCTCCAAAGCTTTTGTAGAATAACCACTTCAACGACTAACATTACTAGAAGCTACAAAGCATTTGGGACACGAGAAACTTCACTGCATAAATCACAGCCATACTGACAATTCCGAAATCCGCATGGAAAGTGGAGCTTGTGAATGCAGTAAGTGTACGAGTATCAGCACAGGTTAGCTATGTCTCATGAGGAGGTGCTTTTCATCTCCTAATTGAATTAACTGATCAGCTGGAAGTATTTAAAGCCTTGGTTACAGACAGATCCTTTTGTTGGTAAAAGATGTCAGTGTCTATGCCATATTATACCCTAGTGACTAGGGCTATTACTGATTACCAGTTTCCCATGACATTAGGAGCTGGGGAAAAAAACTAATATGAAATTTTTAACCAAGAGGTCATTATTTAAAAAAAAAAAGTGTGAAATAAATGTAAATTATATTACATCTTGTTTAATAGTTACACACAATTTTTGCAGTTCAGTGGCAGAACTGTATCCCTTAAAGCTTGAACAGGGTTTTAATATGTTGCTTCAGTAGTAATGCCTCCTATTTATTTCTATGAAAACTACAATACCTGCGATAACACCATCTGATGGAGCAAATTCGCAGCCATAAAACATTATTTTTCAATATAGTCACCACCATCAGCTGTGCACTTTGTCCAGCGTGGAGGCCAAAGAGCCTGCTTGCTGTACTCGTAAAATCTGTGTGGCTCTCCAGAACATGGCTTATCTTTCACATCGCTGTTGCCACTGCTGAAACATGCTACCTGCCACGTCGCTATGATAATATCCACTACTTGGACTCCATAAATGTTCAGCAAGTTTCAGTGGGGCCATTTTTCTGCATGGAGGTATTCAATTCCACACCTTTGCTTCATATGCGCTTCCATGTCAGATGCTGCCTCTCTGCTGCCATCTGTTGCATGGCAGCAGCATGTGATGTAGTATTGGTGGGAGGGTTCCACCTCTACTGCCCTACCACCACCATTTGCCTCTGACATTGTGGGCTAGCTTAATAAAAGAGGAAGCATTACTTTTGGAGCAGCCCTCAAACTTCTTGGTGTAACTAAGATTGAAGTAACAGTTCAGCAAGTTTTTTCCATCAGAAGGGCAAAATATTTCCCAAGTAATAGATATCTTGATGGTCATAAAGTACAAACAGCTGTTACAGTAATGAGGCAGGACTTCCTCCCGTTAGCTTAGCTTTGACCAATGCTACACCCCTAAAGGCTCTGCTTTCCCAAATCGTTCATGGCATATGCTTTTTAAATCCATAAAACAATGCTGCACTTGCTATATACTCTGTTCTAATGCCAGAGCAAATCTATGTTCTACTTGTGGCACCTGCTGTGGCACCTGTTTCTGCTACTTTAGGGTACTACTGAGCATACTAACATACTTAAAGCCCTGTCAACATAGCTGCCTTTGGAAAATGTATAGCTCTACCCTTTAATCATTTATCATAACTCATTAAGAGACAGTTAATGAGCATTCAGTACTTGTACCAATTTGGATTAGTACCCTTCATGAAATAGGGGCATGTATATAAGTAGGCGCCTCACGTAGTTTGGGGGTACTTTAATCTTTAACAAGCCTCAACAATTTCCTGGCACAAATAAACTGAATGTTTAAAAACTTAAGTCAGTTAAAGTATTAACAAATGCTGTTACACTGAAAGCTGTTAAGCCATCAGGTTTTGGAAACTGCTGTATTTTGAAATACGGAAAATACTGTCACGTTAACCATTTTCTGAAAGCTACTAAGTTGCTTGTAGTGTTATGAAGCAATTAACAGAGAAACTGGAATGCTTGTGTTTGGGCTCAAGGGATTAAGTTCAGGGTAAGTAATGGAGAATTGGGACTATAATATTTTTGCTGTGCTTATGCTCTAATATGCTGGCAGTAAAATACAAGAAAACTAAAATCCCTGGAGGCGGTTCTCTGGCCTTCCAAGAAGGCTGGGGTCACAGGAGGAATATGCTCAGTGCAATTCATTTCTGCATGAAACTTGTTGACTCACTAACTTCCTTAACAGGTTGATTCACACCTCACTTGGGGAAGGTACTTGTATTTTGAAACATGCTGTTTCAAAAGCTGTTTATCGAAGAATGGTTCTATTCTTTCCCTTGCTTTTTTAAGAAGGATTTAACCACTGAGCATTTAGACTTGCAGTTTTCTATTTTTTTATTTTTTGAGGACTGATTATCATTGTACCTACTAATACAGGTATAAGACTTACTAATTACACACTGACATAGCATAAACAGCACACTGGTTTCTTATCAGTCTTTACATAAGATAGGCATGACTTTGTGTCATATCTGAGTTGCAGTCAGCAGATGCTGAACTTGACAGCCCAGTGCTTTTTCTCCGGACTATCATGTTGCACATTCTTACAGGGCCATGTGTGGTTAAAGAAAAAAAGTGACCCCCCCAAGAGTCATAACCAATAACCAATTGTCTGTAGGACTTAAGCACTCATTGCAAATCTCTTCACAGGGGCTGCAACAGATGCTAGAATTATGCATGAAATTGATGATTTCATGTGAATTCTATTTGTGATATTCTCACAGAGCAGTGGAGTTAGAAAAGGAATGATAATGTTTGCAAGTAGGGAATCAAGACTGATGTTTTCTGAGACATGTTTTTTTTTCCCCTATGTTTTGATTTTTCTGTTTTCCATTATATTTTATGAAGAACTTCTTTTAACGCCTGGTTGGCTTCTTTATAATTGTCTTCTGTATAATTTGCCAAAAATAGTGCTTAATGCCATTTTTTTTAACGTTCAAACATTTCTTGCTTGTTAATAGTACTTTATTACCCTGAGGTACAGGGCCAGAGTGGTTTGGGTTCTGCTACACTTGGCGCTGTACATGTGTGGAAGAATGCGGTCAGTGTCTCATTGTTTAAAAGCAGAATTTCCTTAAATTAGATAGATTAGTATAAGTCTGTATTTATACCTTCTCTGTGCAGTAGATAGCTTCATTATCAACTATCACATATGCTTAATATTTCTCAAAGCAGTCTTGGGACTCTCTTCCATTTTTTCATAAAATTTTATTGGTGTGATTTTATTGCCAGAAGTGAGAGAAGGCTGAAGATGAGTCCTTTTTCTAGTTCTCACTTTAGATATCTCTAAAAGAATAGCATTTTCATAAAACATGAATTGTTATTTTCTAGTTATAGAACAAGAGGCTCATTTTGCTTGCTCAAATTTTAATGAATTTTACTTGTACGTATCCTGGACTTGGTGTTATCTGGAGTTGTGTAGGAGATGCGAAATGGACACAGAAGGTAGAGGGCATTTCTTTTAGTCTTGGAAGTGATACAAGTAGATGAAGGGGAAGGCCACTCAAGAAAATGCCTGTCATCACCTGAGAGAACCAGGTTGTTCTCTGTGGTGCTATTTAAAAAATGCCAAGTAAATGTTTGGGTGGATCTTCAGACCTCATTAGGCTGTTACTTGTAAGATAGATGCATTACTCACTCATTTATGTAATTTTGCAGTCTCTTGAAGAGCTTTATAATTCTATAAATAGAAAACCTATCCTGGGATAGAGATTACTAAAACGCTTTCATTCGGGGCTTCTTTGCCACAGAAATTTCCTCAGCTGCCCAATAGCCATTCAAGTAATCTTATTTTTTATTTCTGCTTCTTCATATATGAAGTAAAAGCCTCCTATTGTTAAATAGATGCGTGTTCACTCTGAGAGATGTTTTCTGTTACCATTCAGTTGACATGTTCTTGACGTGGAACACCATAAAGTTCCATTGCTGACTGCTAGTAAATAATTTATCTGCAAACATGGTTCATGAGACTGAGCAATGTTAGTGAGTGTGATACTGTGAGAGAAAGAAGAATATTAAAAGCAAAGAAAATATTGGGGAAGATCAGGAAGGATATGTGTCATTCATAAACTAATCTCCTGATTTACGAGGTTTTAGAGAAAATTGACCAAAAACAGTCTGACAACATATGAAAACAGGAATACCTATAGGTCTTGTACATGCATAGGTGTTGTTTAGCTCTGCAAAACTTGACTGTGAATATAACTCTGCCTGGAGAAGAGCTGACATCTGGATGGACTTGAGATTTGCATGTTGAAATTAGGGAATACATTAATCTTTTTGTCTTTAGGGACATTTTTACTTCAGATATTTACTGCAAACCAGAAGAACGCTTCAGGTTCCTTTTTTTTTTTTTTTTGCTCACACATCAGTATGATGAAGCTCATATCCTGCAGTTTAGCTAGGTCTTCATTTAAGATCAAAGTGGAGGGTTACATTTTTTCAGGTGTTCCTTTCATTCTTGATTGGTAACAGACAATTAGCAGAAGGAATCCCTATAAAAGTAACTGTTATGTATATATTTACATCTACAGAATTCATAGTTAAATAATGCATTTTGTACTAGATGGAGGAAAAGACAAATAGGTCATAGGCAGGCCACTTCAAACTTTCTCAGACTTTCCTGGGCAAATGAAAACTGCTGCTGCTTCTCCAAAAGCAGTAGCTTATAACATGCTCTACTGCAGAAGTTGGTGTCTAATGTGGCCAAGGAAAGCATTGCTAACTCAAATTCTTAACTCGAATGCATTCTTTCCATGTACGTAAATAGAGATGCCCTGTGAACATCTATTCCAGCACAGAATATGCAAACAAATAATCATAATTGGTGTATTTATCCTGGACCAGAAGAGGAGAACTCCCAATTTGGGCATGCTGAATTGTGAAACTTACAGTGACTAGGTATGTAGTATATAGGTACGTCCTTACAACCTCTGATTCTAGCACTACTGAGAAAAATTTCTGCAGTTTCCAAGAAAGGAATGGAGGGGAAAAAAAGTAGCTTTGACGTGGAAGTGATGCACCTGCAGAACAGTTTTAATGTACAAGATGCACAGCTTCATGATCCATAGTGAGCCTGAATCAATTATGCTCTGAATCAAGCATAAATGAGTATCTTAAAATAAAGAATAGATGCATATTAATCCACAGAAAGCTTAGCTAACTATACCTAGAAAATAAATATGATTTTCACGTAACTTATGCATCTAAACTTTATTACTTCAGAACATTTATTAGATAGACACCTAATCCATTTTCAAACATCTACCCTAAACTTCTATACTGCTGATCATACAACAAAACTTGTAGACATCTTTGTCATTTGCTATTTGTTTTCTTCCAAGTATGATTAATTACATGAAAAATGTAGGAATGTATAAAAGAGTAAGAGCTGAGGAGCATATGTAGAGGGCATGTTTCAAGGCCCTACCTGGAGCATTCCGTTAAATGTAAGACTTAATCCAGCCTTAACTTGTTGCTGCCTATACCGTTAAATGGCGAATACCACATCTAGATGAGATAAAATGGGAAAGAAGCACAATACACAAAAGAAAGAATGGGGTGATACAATGATCCAGAATAGCTTGTCTACAAAACGGTGATTCTCTAGGCTCCTAAAAGATTGCTAGATGAATGCTGAGAAATAGCTAATAAAATGATGTTACTGCTGGCAAGGAGTCAAAATTACTTAATTGTCACAGCAAAAAGTGTAAGTCAAAATTTCTGTTTTTCCTGTTCTGGAAGTAGTTACATTTATAGAAAAATATTGTTAATGTGCTGCTGAAAAGTATGGTGAAGTAAAAATGCTTTACTATTTTTGAGAACACTAGAGACGGGGAGTTTAAACAAAAAAAAATCCGTCTGCAAATTAAAAACCCAGTCACTTATCCAAAGATAATTGAGCCTGCTTGAACTGTGCACTCTTCTGAATTAGGAATCATGAGATCATATTTTCCTACCTTTATCTGGAATGGAAATATCCCTAGAATATCTTTCCTTGCAGTGTTTGGGAATTTTTGAGTCATATTTGAATCCAGAACTTGGGCATAAAAATAGAAGACAGTGGTGAAGGTGAGTGTCAGTGTTTGAATCTGCAAACACAGATCAGTTTAGATGAAGATATAGTATTAATTAGTTAAAGTCATTACTTTCTTAAAGCTCTTTCTAAGTGTTCTGCTTCTTTCTCAGATTATGGCTTCTCAAATTTGAGACTTTCTTGTTAAAACCTTGCACCCTTTTTGATGTTGCATTTTCTTACTTTAGTTTCAATTGCACTTTTTAGGGTGTATTGGCTTAGAAACAATACTGATGTTAGTTTAATGAAGATTTTCTGTACCATTTTAGGATGTATTTTGTCTTCTATGTAGTGCTTTCTAAAATTTTTCTAAGAAAAATTTCTAGGAAATAATGGAGGTAAGGAAGGAAGCTGACAAAGAAGTACTTAGTAGGGAGGAAAGACTAGGTTAAACTTTGTGTAGTGCATCTGGCTAACATAATTTCTTTCAGGCCAGAAATGAAACAAGCTTGTGAACCCTGTATTATATACAAGCCACTTTTTCAGATCTTACTTGGCCTTGTGTTTCATTATAAGCTTGATCATGACTAGGGGAGAAGAGAAAGCAGGTAATCTTTTATGGTCACTGAATCTACCTTTGTTGCAATTCTGGTTAAACAAAAAGTGCTGTTTCTTTCTCAATAAACGATACTCTTACTAATTTCTTTTTTTATTTTGAATCCAAAATAGCCTTTAGCTACGGGCAGTGCTAGTACATTAATACAACTTGAGCATCTTTACTTGATTGAAATGCTAGAGCAAAGCTTAAGCTATTAAATTTTGTTGGATAAAATATCCTCAGTCTTTAGAACCTCTTTCTTCCTGAAATCTGCATTATTTTCCAGGGACTCTGCTGGGACACCTGGCAGGATATTGTTGGCCACTAAATGTGGACAGCATATGGCAAAAGAAATCTGCATTGTGCTTCCTTGGGGGAAACTTATGTACGGTTCTTTATTTTTTTTATTACTTTTCACTTGAAAAACTAAGTTGCTTTCATTCTGGAGTTCTGAAGCTTATGCTTTTGTTTCTCTCACAGAGATGAATGCCACAGGTGCAAAACACTCTTGACAATAAGAATACTGTTTGATAGGTAGCTGATTCTGATAGTGCTGGGCAATTCAACTGGAAGAGACTCACACTGAACAGCCTCTAAAACCTTGAAGACAGAATAGTGACATACTGACTGTAGTTGATGCAAATTTAGTTCTGATTCAATGCCTGTCACTGCCAACATGTGCTACGTTTCAGCTTCTCTTGCGCCTTGCTTTGCTCTTATAGCATCTGCAGGCAAAGCGTGAAGTTGAATGCTACGTGTTTTTCATTTAGGGACAGGACTGCTATTTGCTATGTCAAATTGGCTTCTAGTACTTAATTGATCAGAGGAGGAATTATTCCCCTGGCCGGCAGAAATAAAATGAACTCAATAAATATGCACTTGGAAGGAACAGTAAACTCTAAACCTGCATCAAAGCACCCTAAGTTCCAAACACACAGGAGCAGAAGAGTCGCTCGCGGATTAAAAAACTGTGCTTCAGCCTCAGGATGTGCTCCAAGTAAAAGCTATTTTATTTTGAGATGTTTAATATCAGAATTGGCTGCACATTTGACTACATGTCAAATGAATGCACATGGTATTGTCTCAGATGCTCTTTCAGTGAGGCCTTACTGCTGTTGAGCAGATCAAAACTCCTTCAAAATTATAAAGCATTGTGGTCTTGGTTATATACAGTGAAAGACCTTAAGCAGAATGAACTTAAAGAAAATCTTAGCATAGTGATCAGTGGGAAAAGACACAAAACCTTCAGTTTCTTGCTGATGCTTGTAGGGGTAGGAGAGACAAATTTCCTCCATCAGGAGATCCAAATGCAGGATGTAGATTGAAATAAGATGAAAGCGGTGAAAATCTGGAGGGTGTATTGATAAGTAAGATTTGTCTTCGTAAGCATTTACCTTATAAAATTGCCCTAAAATGAATTCAAATTGAAAAAAGAGAGGTAGGGAGAAAGAAGCTTTTGGGGGAAAGAAATATTGGCATTTCTGATCCTGCAGGCACTTAAAAGCTTAGTGTAACTTGGCTCCAGGGAGTTGTGCTGTGCAAATCTCCAGAAAGTGAAGCATCAGTACCTTAGTTATATACTCGAATGTAGTTTGCATTAAGGATATTAACCTTTGGTACCAAAGAACTCAGTAATGCACTATCATGGCACAATATATGATGACAAAAGTAAACTGAATTGGGTACAACAGCTGTTTTTTGATGAAGTTTAGAAGAATAGAAATTACTAATTCTAATGCCATACAAGATTTAAGAGCTGTGTAGTCTTCTGGCTATGCCAACGCATAAAGCCCGATCCACGTTTGATTATTATAGACTTGGTGTACATAGGCTGGTCGTTCTTACAGGCTCAGCTCCAAAACATTTCCATTTGTTTATTTAAACAAAAGATGGAGAATATTTCAACCAGATAAGGTGAAACTGGGACAGAGGATAGAAGGCTGGAATTCATTCTAACCAAGGACAGAAGTCTTTACACTCAAAATATTCCCTCCTCTCCCTCCCCAAGCTTTCTTCTCATAAAAAATTCCTATGTGCTTCCTTTCACTTCCCAGCTGAAAATCTTTTACATTTTGGTTTATTTTGTCACCTGGGTCTTTTTTTCTTGATAAGAAGAGTATTTTCTTGGTATTAAAGGAGCCTTGTGGTAGTATTAAGCAGGAAGAAAACATCTAGTGTTGATTATGGAGGTGTCATTCCAGTATGCTGTGGTATACCCAAGGCTGAGGTAAGCTGGATGGCTCTAGCTATAATGGCAGTTCTGCTGCTGCAGTACAGATTGGACCATAGTGTTCTGAACAGTGTTTGACTGGATGTCCCACAAAATCTTTGTGCTTCTGATAGTGTGGTTCCTTATATCCAAGAGAGGTAGATTAAAGCTATTTTGGGTGTTCTCACATGCATTGTAACCTTCCCTCCTAAGTAGAGATGAAACATTAGCCTGAGAGGCCACTTCAGTGTGCCCCTGCAGCATGCCAGCTCAGCTTTGCTTAGTATAAATAGAAACTCTTCAAGATGTCAATGACATGTTTTGCTGATCCCTTGAGCATTCATTTAAGGTAGGTTTTGTTCTTCTATTAAAAACAAATTTAAAAAAACCTACTTTTAATAAAAAGCCTAGTAGTATATTGGAAAGCAATAAGACATTTTATTTGGGAAGATGGTAGCTGCAAAAAGTACATTTTATCTAGGCTTGATTCATGGTATCATAGAATCCTTAGAGTAGGAAGGGACCTTTAAAGGTCATCTAGACTTCAGCAAAGCTTTTGACGCTGTCTCCCACACTATCCTCTTGGAGATGCTGGCAACCCATGGCTTGCACAGATGCACTCTTTGCTGGGTAAAGAACTGGCTGGATGACCGAGCCAAAAGAGTGATGGTGAATGGAGTTAAATCCAGCTGGTGATTGGTCACAAGTGGTGTTACCCAGGCATCAGTACTGGGGTCTGTCTTGTTCAGTATGTTTATTGATAATCTGGATGAGGGCATTGAGTGCACCCTAATTGCCGGCTCCTGCACTTTGACCACAACAACCCCGCAACACTACAGGCTTGGGACAGAGTGGCTAAAAGCCTGTGTGGAGGAAATGAACCTTGGGGGTACTGGCCAATGCTTGGCTGAACATGAGCCAGCAGTGTGCCCAGGTGGCCAACAAGGCCAATGGCTTCCTGGCTTGTATGAGAAATAGTGTTGCCAGCAGGAACAGGGAAGTGATCCCTCTACTCAGCCCTAGTGAGGCCATGCCTTGAGTACTGTGTTAAGTCCTTGACCCGTCTCTACAAGAAAGACATTGAGTCCTTGGGACTTGTTCAGAGAAGGGCAATGAAGCTGGTGGGGGTGTCGGGAGCATTTATGGGGAGCGGCTGAGGGAGCTGGGATTCTTCAGCTGGGAGAGAAAGAGGCTCAGGACTGATGTTATCACTCTCTACAAGTGTGAAAGGAGGTTGTAGTGAAGTGGGAGTTGACCTCTTCTCTTGTGTTACTAGCAACTGAACTAGAGGGAATGGCCTCGAGTTGCACCTGGGAGACTCAGGTTGGATGTTAGGAAATGCTGCTTCTCTGAGAGTGTGCTCATGTGCTAGAATGGGCTGCCCAGGGAGGTGGTAGTGTCACCAACCCCTGGAGATGTTTAAGAAATGTTTAGATGTTGTACTGAGGAACGTGGTTTACTGAGAAACCATGGTGATAGGTGGATGGTTCAACTGGATAATCTTAAAGGTCCTTTCCAACCTTGGTGATTCTATGATTGCATCTAGCCCATCTTCCCTGCGGTGAACAGGGACATCCGCAGCTAGATAGGTAGACCAGGGCCAGGTCATACAATCCTTAGAACTGGAAGTGATTTCTGAGGGCCATCTAGTCCAACTTCCCTGCCATGAACAGGGACATCACAGATAGATCAGGTTGCTCAGGGCCTTATCCAGCCTTGCCTTGAAAGTCTCCAGGGATTTGGCATCCACATCTCTAGACAACATGTTTCAGTGCCTCACCACTCTCACTGTAAAAGACTTTTTCCTTGCATCTAACACAAACCTATCCTCTTCAAGCTTGATACCACCTCCCCTTCTTCTATCACAATAGGCCCCACTAAAGAGTCTCTCTTCCTTTCCTGTAGCTCCACTTTAGGTATTGAAAGTCTACTATCAGATCACCTCAGAGCCTTCTCTTCTCCAGGCTGAACAGTCCCAGCTCTCTCAACCCTAGTTGTGTTCCTAGAACACATAGAGGACATGTGTTCCGTCTCTACAGAACATCCACATGTGCGGGAACTTCTATTTTCCAGTATACTATGGTCCTCTTTACAATTAATCAGTCTTGCTAAGCTCTCCCATTTGGCCTTGAAAAGTATTAAAAAAATCATCAAAGATAGTGGGATGCTTACTGTATGGGATGAGTTACCTAGACTGTTTCTTTGTTCCTGTCTCATGCCTTCTGGCAATGTGTAAGGTGAAATTGTAATTCATCAGATGGAAATTCACTTCAGTGAATTTTACCTCTTTGCTGTCATTTCTTGTCCAGAATTGTGTTCTGTTTTGTAAGAAAACCATTGATTTTTTTTCCCTTGGGAGTTGTTACGTACTTATTATAGGGATAAGGATAGAAACTTAATCATTTAAGAAACAAAACATAAAATTCCTCAATTGACTTTTTCACAGTGTAGATAAGAGAGGAACTGATTTGTACAGTCTGGAGATAACTAGTTGGATTTCGGTATTCATCATTTCACTGTTAACTGCTCCACACTGGGATTTCAATGTTTCCTTTTTCAAGTGGGTCATGCTTTTATATGTAGAATGAGGAGGTTCTCCTGCCACTCTCAGGCACTGTGAGCCTCAGTGCTTAAAAAGCCTGCGAAGGTTTGCTGGAAGCATCTATATAAAACAGTGGTAAAAAGAGGGAGACTTTAAATGCTGCTTCCTGCAGACTTCATTTTCTAGTGATTCTTAATGTCTGTCCATTCCTTTTCTTGTAAAAATATGTGCTACGGTGACTGTAACTGATAGCTTATGTCCTGTCTCTGAATTTCAGCTGAACTGTGGAATTGAACATTTCCTCATACTATTTTCTTCTTTTGTACATATCCAGATGTGAAGAGGGTGTTCATTTCCAGTGCTTTAGCATATTTCTAGTGCTAGTGAGACATTTTCTTAAATAAGAATGGGAAGGTGTAATGTGTTGATTGGAGGGCTGGGGTTAGGAGGAGGGTAGGCATAGCTGAAGTCCTCGGAAAAGAAGAGGTGCTGACTAATGCTGCAAGCTGCTGTATTAGCACCTTCTCACTTGTGTAGGCCTCTGTATGTATTTTTGTCTGTCAGTAAATTAGGAATTCCTTGTGGTAGGGAAGCTATGTCCATCTATCTGTTTATACAAGCATTCTTGATAGTCTTTTAACACTCAGCCACTGAAATGCTGCCTGATCCCGTCTCTCCCATTCTGGAGCGGAGCTGAGGAGCCTTGCAAGGAAGCACATCTTATTCTCGACATCTTATTCTCGAGGTGGTGCAGCAGCTGCACTTTGTATTCCACCTCCCAGAGCTCCTGCTAGGTGGTCCTTACTCTGAACCTAGGGTAGACTCATTTTTTTGGGCACAGCTGTCACTGTTGTGCTATATATCTACCCAGTATACAGCTCTCCTTACAATGTGATACCGCTAGCCTGCCCACAGGTTTTAAGCTGGGGATATTGGAAGTCGGATGTCTATCTTGTTGGAAACTTCTGAGAGCTTGAGCAAGTGTTTCTGTGCTTTCCTGAGATATGAGAAATATCCTTTACTTTCTAACACGCAGCCTGTTCTTGAGCTTGGGTGATAAACAAATGCAATTAAAATTAGGTCTTAACTGTCAGTGATATCCTGGTTTCTTTTTTTAAAATCATTATTTTACTTTCTTCTAATCAATTGACAAATATTATAGTTATACCTTGAGTCTGGGGCAAATAGTGTGTGACCCTTGCAACACCTGGCAGCTGAAAGCTGTGCCATAATTTAGAGCAAATGAGTTAAGACTGTTGCAAATGTTTTCTGAAATAGCTGTGTCTGGGTTTTACCTACTTACATTTTAAGACAAAAGCATTAGCAGACAAAATGACAGCTGTATTTTAACTAGACAATATTTATATATTCAGTATTATTTTTGTAATGCTCTATTAGAGGAAAAGCTGGGATGACAGTAAACTAGAATTTATGGTGTAGACAAACAGATCTGGATCTCTAATCCTAAGGTTTAATTAACATTAATGCTTCCTTTTAAAAATATTTTAAAAGAACATTTTAAATAGAAAATAAGTCCTGAAGATTTCACAAAAACATTGATCTGTCTGCAACCACTTAGTAAGTAAATGGTTGATCAGAGCTGAGTTTTCAGATTAAGAAGCATGCCAACAGATAAACACTTTGCATTCCATTCCTTTCTGTTGGATTTTTAAAAATGGGAACAAGATAGTCTCGTAAGTGCTTTAGCACTTTAGATCTGGCTCTCCTTTATCTCCATACGTATGCTGGTATTTTGTCCCCTGTGATTCCTGCAGGTTCTCAGTGTCCTCTGTAACTGTCCACTTTGGATTGACTTGAAAGTTTCCCAGAGTAGTCTGTTACCTTCTAGCTAAAATGGTATAATTCTGCATTTGGATATGGATATCTCATACAGATTAGACTTTAACAGATCTTCCTATGTAAAGCTACAGGGAAACAAGTAATCTACATAGCTTCTTTCTTAGCCAGTGGCAAGAATGGGGGAAGTAGTAACTATCTCCTGGTATGATTCTGAATGATATTTTGAACTGGATCCATACTTGCTAGTCTTGCATAGGTTATCACATCTGCCTATGAAACTAGAACAACCTGAATTTTAGAGGGTGATATTAATGCTGTGCTTGTTCCTGAAATGGGAGCTAGAGCAGTGGGACTGTATGAATGAATCCAGCACAGTTGGTTACTACTGTTAAATTTAGATGAAGACGTGGCTACAAATTCCCATCCTTACATTTTAAAATAAAGGAATCCTGGTTTATAAGCCATGATTGTGGTGTTCATCACATTATTTCTGTAACTCATCTGTAGCTCTGAGCCTCAGGCAGGCTGTTGCAATGGCTATAGTTAAAATTCAGGTTTGCCCAGGAATTCTTGTTTTATAGGCTTTACTGATCAACACATCTTATCATTTTGGTATTGTTTTCTTAAAACATGTTTAGCAGAAAATATCCCACTAGAGTAAGTGAAACCAGTATGATTATCTCTTCCCTCAAAATTTGTCTCTAATTCTATGTCAGTGGTAGTTAACTACTGTATGTTTATTTATTATATTATATTAATATATATTTTTTTATAACAACTAAATTTTGAACTGGAAGAAGTAAGTATCAGAAACTGAGAGAAGTCAATGTATTTCACCCTGGAAAAGAGACATAAGAAAGTTGCACGTACAAATTTCACCTTGCAGTCAGACATTGTTTATGTATACTGAAGGAACAAGAGTAGACAACTGCAGACGTGGTTGTAGCATTTTATATTATCCTTGGTGTGGTGATGGTGATTTTTTTTTTTAAGTGAAGAAATTGAGGAAGTGGATATCGTAAAAGCATTAGCAAAGATCTGTAGCTTATCTGTACCTTATAAATACTGAGTGCAGAGAACAAAGGAAAAATCTGTTGTGCTCACTGAAAGCTGGTTGAAGGTATCTGATGGCTCTTCTCTAGTTGGAGTTGAGTAATGGAGTGAAATTTCATAGATGGCTGTTGGGTGAGAACTGTTGAGTCAAGGCCTGAAGCACTGATTGAGCACCTGGGGAAAGGTGCTGGGAGCACCAGTCAGCCCTGGGAGCACCGGTGAGGGCAATTCAGCTGTGTGATTGGAAGGGGTGGAGCCTGGCTGCACCTCTCTTAGACCCCATGTAAGGGCTGACCCCCACTGGGGAGGGATCTCTGATTGGATATGTTGGGTATCTCTCCCTTGTGGAGTTTCTCTTGTGAGCCTAGCTCTTTGGATATGGGTGAGCACATTTTCTTTTCCTTTGTAACACTTTTACATTGTGCTAATCCCTTTCTCATTACACCTCTTATGTGGCCATTCCACTGTGTTGATCTTTCTGAATGTTCTAACTGTAGTGTATTGATGCCACCCAGATGCACCTGAGAGGGTTATGTTAAATATAGGTGAGAATACTGCTTGCTTGAAGAAGCTGCATTCCACTGGGCATCTGGAGCTAACACAGTGCCTTATAAATACTGAGTACATAGTGAGGAACCAGAATTTCTGAACTGTTGTCGCAGTAGTTGGATTTGTAGTTGGAGTTTCTTATTTCTAAAAGTGCTTGTCTTTTATTTTTGGGTTGTCATGTGGAAGAGGCTGGTGGAGGTTATCTTGGATAAGTAGTGGTGTCTTGGTAATGGAACTGTAGTTTTATGTGGGTTAAAGTTAAGCAGGATAATTGCCTATAAAGCTCACTACAGAGAAACAAAACATGTCCACGGTCCCTCACGCGTATTCATTTTCTGTCTGATCAGTGTAATGAGTTAGTTTGGGAAAAATGACTTCTAGGAAGAAAAATACAATGATACAACCGTCATGCAGCAGTTAGTGGCTTCTTAGTTTTCCAGTTCTGAGTAATGTCTCTACCACCCCAAAATGAATTATGATAATTATCCCCTTAAAATGGAAATAATGACAAGTTGGCAGTACCCTTGACCTTTGCAGAAATGTGAGTTAAGTGTATTTGTTTAATTTCCATAAGTTTTGTTGTTCTACGTTTACACAAATACAACAATAGCAATAATTGAGGAAAATTGTGTTACAATTCTGGACAGGCTCTGTAGAAGTAATCTATGCACAGAATGACTTATAAGACTTTTTTTCTTTTCCTCTCCCATACAGATCACTCCTGGCAGCAAGGCAGCACAGTCACAGATGAATCAAGGGGATCTTGTGGTAGCCATTGATGGAGTCAATACTGACAGCATGACTCACTTAGAGGCTCAGAACAAGATCAAGTCAGCAAGTTACAACCTGAGCCTCACTCTTCAGAAGTATGTTGACATAAGTTAAAATGTTTGCGTTCCCAAGGATGTCCTATGAAACCCATGACTAAGGGCTATGTATTTCATCTTTACCTGTTGGTTTTATTTGAAGTGTCCAATGTATAGATATGAGGTAGACAGCTAAAATCTGTGGGGATTCTTGTAGCAAGTAGCATGGATTTTTATAGATATCACAATGGCTTATATGACACTGAACCTGTGTTGCATTTAGCCCACTGAATACAGGTGTAATTCCTTGTTCATTCAGGCTCCTGATAAAAGTCCAACAGTGATTTTTCTTTTACTTATCCCCATGTGAACACGCATACTTTTGCTTAATATGTGAATGACTATTTTAGAAACAACTATCGTAAGTGTTCTGATCCCATGGATTGAATCTCTCTTTCCCAGAGTGAGGATTTTTATTAATGGTTTGGCACCTCTGAGTTCACACTGAGTGACCTGTCTGCATTTGATAGGGTAAAAAAAGGTGTAGCTTTAGTGCAGGAAAGGAAAACATTCGAAGGCAAAAAGGGGAGACATTCTCACAGAAATGTGGTGGAAGTCAGTTAAAAGTGGTCTTTCGAAGTTACTGAGACCTTTCGGAATTAAAAAAAAAAAAAAAATAGGGTATTATCCTGGATGCTTGCAGTTGAATCCTCATTCTGTGACCCTCTCCAGCATTTTTGATCTAATTTAATGAATAGTAGCGATAAGGAGATTCACATGGCATCTTTTGAAAAATGGTCTAAATTGTTTTGAGTTACTCACAGGTTGAAGATGATCCTTTCTGATAATTTATTGTAGATCTCCTGTTTGCTTTCCTATTGGATTCTTATGTTTCATGTTTAGATAAGATCTCAACAAAAACAATTTCACAAAATATTGCATTGGTGAAAGAAAGACCAGTTAACACAATATTGGATTGCTAGTGATGGAGTGGACCAAAAAATCTACTTTCTGTACAGATTGTTGAGATGGGGACACTCAATTATCTGATATACATTAAAGTCTGAAAACATGGCATACTTTCAAATTTAAAAGGCAAATATGTGCGTTAGTAATTGGCTGTAGTGATAGGAAAACTGAAGCCATGAATTTCAGTGATCTTGGACATAAACGTCTAGTAGTCACATGGCTCTAAAAAATCTTATCAAGATCCTGGAATTCCTTACCAGGGGACCTGTGGCTTGACTGTTGTTGTTGCAGCTCTGGAATCAAAGTGAACTTGCTTGTTTAGTCTACAATGCCAAGGGAAAAGCAATGGAACATGAAATCTAGACATAAGCATTCTGATACCAAAAGCTTTTTATTTATCTAATGGCTATGGGCTTTCAAGAGCAATGGCCTTTCCTTTTATTGATCTTGACCATGAAGGTTTCATGAGTGTTTTTTATAACCTGACAGTTCACATAGTGTTTGCTGCTACTCACTTTTATGATCACACTTAAATTCCCCTTGGAGTTCCTTTTTCAGGGTGAAGAACTGGTGGTTTTTGTTTGGTTATAAAGAAAAGCGTACATAGTGTCAGCACTTGTGCGGGATGTCAAATTGCAAGACATCAGATGTAGCAGAAGGGAAGCATTAAGAATGCTCATTCATCCTGTCCTACTCTAAACAAAGAGTCTTCACTTTCCTGGCTATACGAATTTAGTTTTTCTTCAAGTACCATCAATTTGCCCTGTTCAGTGTACACTAACATAGCTCTTAAGTGAGTGTTTTGTGTGGAGTGCTGGCCTGCGTTAGTCATGCAGGTATCTCATTACGGGTTCAGGAGGCCATAGGTGACAAGTGTTTTCTGATCACTCACTTCCCTAAACTTGCTGTTAATTTTGCCTTTTATCACCTTATCTAAGCTATGATTTCACTGAACCTTCACAAAACTTTGTCAATATCATGGAATTCCTTGGATAGAGATCTTGACAGCTGTGCCAAGAGGTTTGATCAGGCAGTCAGAATTCAGCCTTCCAGTGCTTTTTCCAAATGCTTGCTGTCAATTTCTGGCTGCTTAGATCTCTGGAATCTGCTATGTACTTCCTGTGCTGCTAGACAATGCTATGGAAGGCTGTGATCATACTCTTTAACGAACTGCTGTGGAAAAAGAAACTGCTTCTAATCTTTTTGTGCCTTACTGGAGATTAGTTCTCAGTCATTTTACAGTATCTGTTTCTGATCGGTCACTTGAGCTGCACAGCTGCCCTCAGGCATTTTAGTCCCAGGCCAGTCAAAGTTCATCTTCAACTGGCTGGCTGTCCCACAGAAACTGGGCCATTTGCTTATTGTTCTGCTGTGTTCTGTTCACAGGTGAAAAATGAAATGCATGCAAGATGTATTTTTAATTGATACAATTGGGTTTCTTTTTAAAATTCGCATGAAATACAATTCATGAGTATGGTATTATTTGTCAACACGTTTCACTGGAGCATCCACAGTATTCATTTGATCTTAACTCAAGGAATCTGATCAGCCTCCTTGGAAAGGATTCACCAAATGTACTGACTTAGCTTTGGAAAATGCTGTAACATGAGCATGCCTCATTCTGCTGGCATAGGCATTCCTGTGATGCTCTAAGATGCCTGCTTTGGTGTCACTACGAGTCCCTGCAGAGGAGCAGGGAAGGTGCACTGACACAACATCTCCCCCTTCCAGGGCAAGCCAATGTTGGAATACAATTTGCATTCAGGCAGCCACAATTGACTGCTTTTTGCTGGCAAATCAAGAGCTAAATAATCCTTTTTAGTAGTGAAATGGGAGGTATAGGTTGCGAAGCTATGAGAGATTTATGGTAAATATTTAATAGCTTTCCTTTTCTTGTGCAGCACCAAAAGATGGCTGATCCTGCAGTATTTATTTCAGGCCTACCATAAATAAAGTATGTGGTGACAGCAAACTGCAAGCCAAGGAAATTCAAAGGTTATTGTAAACTGCTTTCTTTTGTCTGTAGCTGTGAATAGTAAACAATTCTGTGCATGTTGTAGGTCTGATGGGCTGATGGGCATATTTTTAAATCAGAACCAGATTTAGGCTGGGTTTATGCTTGAACAAGAATTAGAAGAGTAAATATTATAGTTTAAGAGTAAACTTTCTGTAGGCAATTCTCCGAAAAGCACAGACTAAAATATTGAATAGTTGGAGTATCACTGGAAACATTGCCAAAAAGCATTGTAGAAAGTGATTAGTAAAAACAGACAGAAAATGAAAGTATGGTTTTGGAACTTTTTCTTTTTTTTTTTTTGGATGATTTTATTACATTCATTAGACTAATAATGCCTTCATTCATTGACTGCTTCTATATAGAGGGAGAATCTGTTCTCATGCGAATGTGACTTTTTTCCTTTTTTTGAAAGGAATGCTAATGCTAGGGTTGATTTGCTAGTGTTTGTGTTCTGCTTTCTGAATGCCTATCCTGAAATCCATTCTTGGGGTAGCTAAGTTCATCCTGGCATTACTGCTTTTCTACTGCAGTCTTTATGGAAACTGAATTCCTGGTGCCAAATGACTGCTCCTTGGATGAGCAATACTTCCGCAGCACAGGAGTACTCCTTGGGACTCAATAGCTAGGATAGCAGCACTTAAAAGTTTGGGGAGCAAAAGCCGTATCAAGACTCCAGTAAGACTTCTGAATTACTACATACAGAAGCAAGTCCTTTGCTACTGTGTCAGTCTAGACTGAGGATATGAATGCCTGCCTCCTACCCACAGTATTCAATAATCCAGCCTTCAGAGTTCAAGAAGGTATGTGACTTGCATTTTGACTTGCATTTGATAAAGTTTCATTAAAAGTGTTAGTCTTAGCATATTTTCAAGTACAAGTATGTTCATGTTGCCTTATAAATACAGTCTGAAATTACATGGCAAGAAAGAAGAGTATCAGAATATAAAACAAAAAAAACCCCTTTCTTTAAAAAATGAAGCTCTGTACTTCAGCCTGTCCCCTTCTTGAATTTTGCAGAAATTGTTTAAATAAGTTAATATGATTCTCAGAGAATTTACATACTGAGCCAGTATTTTCTTTATTTCATATCAGGAAAAAAAAATTCAAGGCAGATGCCATGTTGGTTATTCAATGTCAAACTCACTGGAGTAATTGTGGTCTAGATTGTGCTGAGGTCTCAGATCTTAGACCATGTGGACAATACATTTTGGAAACCTCAAGTTAAAATAGATTAGAATAGTTCAGTGGGAAGGGACCTTCAAAGGTCATTGAGTCTAGATGCCTGACCAGTTCAAGAGCTAACTAAAGTTTAACTGCGTTATGAGGACATAATCCAAATGGCTCCTGAATGCCAACAAGCATAGGGTATCAACCACCTCATTAGGAAACCTGTTCCAATGTCTGACCACCCTCACAGTGGATACATTCTTCCCAGTGTCCAGTCTGACTCCACTGGCATAGGGGAGATCTGTTTCTGTGTATCTATCATTGGTTAATGGGAAGAAGAGGTTGGCACCTTCGTGTCTTAAACTGAGATGGGGTGGTTTAGGTTAGATATTAGGAGGAAGTTTTTCGCACACAGGGTGGTGAGGCACTGGAACAGGTTGCCCAAGGAGGTTGTGGATGCCCCATCCCTGGAGGCATTCAAAGCCAGGCTGGATGTGGCTCTGGGCAGCCTGGTCTGCTGGTTGGTGACCCTGCACATAGCAGGGGGTTGGAACTGGATGAGCATTGTGGTCCTTTTCAACCCAGGCCATTCTATGATTTCTTACCTTCAGGGAGCTGTGGAGGACAGAAGTTGTCTCAGCCTCTTTTTCTCATGAGTAGACAATCTGGGTGTCCTCAGCCTTTCCTCAAAGCATGGTTCCTCAGTTGAGTCAGTTGGTAACCTACATGTACCTGTGCTCAGGAAAGGAATTATAAATTCTACTTTTGGCGAGATAAGAATAGTGGAGTAAGTCAGATTCTTACATGCCTTACTTAGTCACAGTATGCATAAATCCAAAATTTTAATCGCATTAATAGAAAAAAAGGAAAGCAACAATGGTGAATGTGATGTGACACTAACTCTTATTTTGCTTAGAAATTCAACCCTGGAATTTCCTAGAGCCATTTATCCTCAATATCCAAGGTTTCTTCCCCAAACTTCTGATGAGACCATGTGCTTAGTGCATTGAAGAAAAAGTTGGTTTAAAAAAGTTAACATGTATTATTACAAGCTCTGAAATAGAGGTGAATCTCATTGAATATCCAGTTGTCTCTGTAAGCAGAGATGAGAGGATGATAGCATTTGTTTCTGAATGTTAGGCTGGTATCTGGACAAGACTATGAGTTACCATCTTAGAGTAGTTAACCTTTAATGCTTTTGAAAGTGGTGAGTTGCTTATTCCATGGAAAATCAAATCAAAATGTCAGTCATTGCAATGAATATAGATATACTCCCTACATGAGTAGGTTGAACGGACAGCTATTTACACTCAGTGCATAAAGTGTCCTTGTTAGTTTTAGAGCCTGGAAACTGTGGCACCAAGGCTTTAAAGTGCGGATAAGTTTTGATTACAAGAAGATTATAGGGATTCAAACTATTCTCAGACTGCATGTGACTTCTTCCCTACCTTGAGACACCAGTTTTCAGTGAAGTTAAAATCATCCTCTTATGTGTAAGATAAAAATGCAATGGAAGAGCTGATTTCATCCATCTCCATGTAAATTCTTATATGTGTTATGTTGCATTTAGCATGGAAAAATTATGGATATCACTGGCACATCTCATCCAAATCAACAGGCTAACACAACTCGATACACATGACAGCTATAATCTTTGAAACAAATACTGGCTGCATTCTGCAATCAGGAAGTCGGTATATTACCCAAAATGTTAAGCTCACAAGAAGGTCACAATATATCAGGTCTGAGACCTTTTCTTGTTGATAAATGTTGATTGGCTTAAGCGTGGATGTGCCAAAATGTAAATTACATCCTTCAAGCTAATACATTACTTGTAAGAAGTGGAATTGAGGAGTCACAGAATCACAGAATGGCCGGGGTTGGAAGGGACCTCAAGGATCATGAATCTCCAACCTCCCTGCCACATGGAGGGCCACCAAGCTCCACGTTTAATACTAGACCAGGTTGCCCAGGGCCCCATCCAACCTGGCCTTGAACACCTCCTGAGATGAGGCATCCACAGCTTCTCTGGGCAGCCTGTTCCAGCACCTCACCACTCTCTCTGTGAAGAACTTCCCCCTGATGTCCAACCTAAATCTCCAGGTGACTAAAAGCTACCGGGTCTCTTTTTTTTCCAAATCTGAATCACTGACATCCCTGTTAAGATCAGGGGCACACCAAGGTGCGTTCTGCTTGGCTTTTGGGCTCTTCAGAGGTCGGCCATATCTTTGTTTCCTCTCTCTGACTGCTGTTTACTGCAGCATGGCAGTACTGGGCACTGGCAGGTGGTGGTGTGGTTTCTGCATTGTCACAAAGACAACTTCAAGCAGTACTTGAATAACTCAGAAGGAAGCAAATTTTTTTTGACAAGGCCTGGCAAACTTTCTTAAGTAAGCAGTCTTAAAACACAGAATTAAGTTTCGTGTCAAAGTCTCTCAGATACAGCTTCTGACAGATTTGACATCTATCAGATGAGGAAAAAAGTGGTTGCTTAGTTTTCTTACAGCTAATCAACAGTATTTGTAGGAAGCAAACTGTTTATCTCAAAAGTTCAGAAAAGTGTAAAATAACTAGAGAAAGCATCTGTTCATTATATTGCTGTCTCAACAGAGTATCTGAATCGCTCATAGCCTTTCATATATTTACTCTCATGAGGGAAATTGTCTTTCTGTGGTGAAGCAAAATAGAATGACCAGTAACTTTTTGTTGGCCATCCTGTGTAGTAACAGATAAAACTGAATTTTAATTCCAAAGGCAGTTGTCCTGTCACAGGACATCCTTCTTCTGCAGCATAATTGACAGATTAGCTACTGAAAAAAGTAATGGAATTATTACTGAGCATGAAATGGTAAGTTAGTTGCCTTTGTGAAGAAGGCACTCTAATCACATAGCAGCATTTAAAAAAAAAAAATAAAAAAACCAACAAAGCAAAGAGCATAATGAACCATATAGTGACTGTGGTGTGTATAGAAGCATATCTTATTTGTATTTCTGTAGAGCCTTTGTTAATGTCTGTTTTGCCTAGTAAGCAGGAGGTAAATATATAGGTATCAGCATACCAAAAAGTAGGATGTACGTCTCTGCAGGCATCTCTGAGTAGTGGTTGCAAACATCATAGCTGCTTGTTGTAATAACTGAAGATATTCATATCTTTCAGAAGCACTGGAAGTTCGCCTAGACAATAGTTACTGATTGTTGTGGTGAGACAATGGCAGTGAGTGTTTGGCTCTGCATAACCCACTTCAGCTCGTGTCCTCTAAACAGTAAGAAAAAGTAAAGAAAAGGCACTGATGAAAAGCTCACTGATGTATTCTGGTTTGCAAACAGAGTGAATAGTTAAATGAATTGAACTACAGTTAAGATCTACTTATCCATGATCACTAATTGTTCTTTCTGCCATATATGTCAATTAGAAATGCTCTGGAAGACCACTGAGTATACTGTAATGTCCACATTCCAAGTTAAAGAAATTACAGGAAAAACAGGTAACTAATTTTGCATCGTTAAGAGCTTCAGGAAATTCTAGTCATTTGTGATCATGATGCTCAAAGTATCTAGAGTTAGACTTGCTTTTAGCAAATGTCAAGCGGCAAAGGGAAAAATAGACTTCATCTGTGTAACATCAACATATTTGAATTTGGACAGCACAGACAGTACTGCGAGAAGTACCTTCAACAGAAGGCAGCTGTTGAGATTTGTATTATTTTTTTGTGAATCTCTTTACTTCCTTTTTAAAAAAAGGGATGGATTCATCATACGTTTAAGGCTCGGCTGCATTCTTTGGGGTGATTCTCTACAGTAGTTCCCAGTGCTGATCTGAAATCTGCAGCTGAGTGATGTTCACCCTTAAAGCTGTTGGAAAGCTAAAAGTTGAGGGATTGCCCTGGAGTCTGGTGGTACTTGAATGGAGGTGATTTAAGAGTCAGATACACTATCTGCGTGACAGGGGAAAGTTAAACAGGAGAAATGGCTATGTTTCACATTAGATGCTCATCAGTAAAAAATACATAGGTAAATATTTTTATTGAGGTCTGAGTCCTCAAAATTTTTTACTTATTAGGCTTACTGGGGTGAGTCAGTGACATTTCCAGTCCAAGTTAATACTTACGTATAAGCACTGGATAAAGACAGTGCACTTTCCTGCTCCTTGTAACAATGGCTCTTCAGTATTAGATCGTTTCATAACCTAAATGTTTTGTTCTTCTCTTCTTACACTAACAAATTATTTCATTATTTGCTTGTTCATCTTAATTACATTTATTTTTAGCATCTGGCAGTAATTAGAGATAATAAATACAATCATGGAATCATGAATAATAAATAACTACTGAATTGTCAGAGATTTCAAGTGAGATTATATATGATTAAGCTCTGAACCTTCCCTGATTACTGTGATTCTATTTCAGTCTCTCCCTTGTAATTCTCTGACACTTCTCTCTACAGCTGAGCAATCTGAATTCTGCCCTCAGTTGCTGCTGGGGTGGAGGGATCTTAGAGCTGATACTGAGTCAACTGGGAGGCAATGGAGGCATTAGCAGCCAGTCAGCCCTTCCAGGAGGGAACAGGCTCAAGGGCAGAATACAAGGGAATTCAGGTGAAGAGTTTTTGTCTCCCAAGAGAAATGGGAAGAGTGAAGAAGATGTGCAGGTGTCATCCAGTGGGACAAGGGGGAGCTGAAGAGAAAACAGGAGAGTAGAATTAGATTGCTGCTTCAAAATCTATAGATACGTACTCATTTTCAAAACTCACAGCCTCACAAGTATTTTTTCTCATTTTCCCTTTCCTTCCTTACTCTAAACTCTCCAAGATTTCTCTGCTCTTTCCTTTTCTGTCCTGTAGTATTTACAGCTACCTTTGCTCGAATCCCTTCTAAAGGAAGCAGATATTACACACTTGCAAACATTCTCTTCCACAGACTTATGGATAACTGCTTACTTACAGGTAAATTTATGAGTATTTTAGTTCATGTAATGCTATGGGTACAAACAACAGGCCTGAAAAGCATAACTGCCTGTTCTGCAGTCCATCTGAGTGTAATGCAATGCAGGGAAATAATTAACAAGTCAGTCATCCATCCAAATGCTATATTTGCATTACTGTTGACACAGAGCAAAACTGCTGATGGAAGTATTTATCAATTTCAATGCAGGTACAGATGCAGTCTTGATAAGGTGAAACTAGGTTTCATCCTAGCCCCAAAGCGATCACAATGATATATGAAGTTTTGTGGGTTTTGTATTTGTGATTCTCATAAAAGATGCTGAGCCTGTTTGCTAATGTCCAGGAAGAGCTTGGTGAACTTAAACTGTGGAATCACAAGACGCAGGATTTTCCTTGCAAGGTTTAGAATCAGTAGATAGCTTCTATGCATGATATTTAATTCAGTGTTTGGCTGAAGATGGATGTATTGAAGTAATGACCATGAAGAATATTTAGTCTGGCTGTTTTACTGCTGCTTTTTTCCCAAAATTAAAATTACTGCATTTAATAAATACATATCCAAAGCCCAGTGTGACCCACTGTGTGACCCACTCCATTAAATTAGGAGATATGTGAAGTAGGTAAAATGATTTGAAAATATTTCAAACTTGATTTTTTTAATTACCTTTCTATAGGCCCTCCCTTTTTTTTTTGAGTTTTGAGACAGTAAGATACTTTTTTGAGCATCTTAATCAGTGTATATAGATGCTCACATATAACGAAGTGAGAACAAGATCTTAATGTAAAAATGATTTTAGCTGTCCTGAGAATCTAAGAATTGAAGATAGACACTGACTGCCAAAGTTATAAACTACAAAAAACTGCCATGAGCATGAAAAAGAGCTATCAGCTGTTAGGTCTTATCTCCTGTCTCCAAGTATGGTAGTATGCTTCCCTGAGAGCAGGGATAAGCTGTTATTGCATTACAGAACTCGAACTCTCTGGAAGCTCTTCCTTAAGCAGGCAGCTCCTCTTGATGCAGCTGAGTCCTAATGAACATTTGTTGGGTGTGCAAAGATAATACAATTGAAGTCAAGAGCTCTTTGATTAAAGATATATTTAGGTAGATGGGAACAAGTAGAAATTTTGACAGTTACATCAACAGTACTATCAAAATTGAACAGCTTTTCAAAACTACATCCCTACTGCTTTTAAACTTCAGTAAGGCAGAGAACCTGTGTGTGGAGACAGGGGAGGTGCATTTCCCCGAACAGGAGATGCTAGGGAAGAATTCAAAAAATGCTGGAATTACGTATTCGGGTTTTCTTAAGGCTGGGAAACAAGCCTTTCATTTCCAATGTTACTTTTGCAACTCGAAAACAAAGTGCAGACAAGTTGAAGGCAAATAAATTGCTTTGACTGGGAAAAAAGTCGTCTTGGAATATTTCAACATCAAATCTATAACTATCGCAATCATTTGTGGAATTTGGACTTCCATCTTCCTCGCAACTCTACAAACTAAGCATACTGCAGGGGTTTTGGGAAGGAAATAGATAAAATAAGCAGCAGAATCGTAGGGGACTGCAGGCCTGGATGCAGTACTCCAGATGGGGTCTCACGAGAGCAGAGCAGAGGTGAACAATCACCTCCCCCAGTTTGCTGCCCACCCTTCTTGATGCAGCCCAGGATAATGCAATACAAATATGCTCTAATTAAATATTAAACTTGCTGTACGCAGCTGTTTGTTCTGCATGTAAAAGCAACAAAAAGCATTTACATTGCTGAGCAGCTTTGGCACTAGAATTCATGATCAATGGATAGAGCATAAGGTACAGTCAGTGCCCATGTTGCCTGGCTCTGGGTTTGACTATGTCTAGGACTCCCTCGATAACTTCACAGAAATACCTGGGTACCAGCAGAAGGAGGATCAAAATCTCTCCTAAATCTTTGCCTATTCATAAACTTTTCCAGTCAGTTTTTTTTGCAACTGTGTGCTCTGGGCTGGAGCTTACTTTATTTTCTTTCATGATGAGTGTGCACATCTTAAATATGAGTTATTTTTTCTCTTAGCTGAAATGGTTGGTGGAAGCACTTCTGAAGGAAGATGGGTTAATAATGCATCTCTGAGGATAGTTTGTTCTAGGCAGTTAGTGATTAGCTTTTGTCCTTGGAATTTGAAGCATTTCTCGGATTGTTATTATGTTATATCATGATATATGCAATCTGTAAATATCAGTTATTAGTGCCTTTTACAATTTTTTGGCCTCTTGCTTCAGGAATTATACAATCATAGAGTGGCTTGGGTTGATAGGAACCTGAGAGAACATCTAGTTCAACCTCCCCCCCTGCTGTGGGCGGATTAAAAGAGTCACATAATTTCTGTTTTCCGTTAAGAAATCTTCCAGTTCCTGTGAAGATAACTCATTTTTTTTCCTAGTTTGTTTTCTACGTGGATATTTTATACGTGACAACTAAAGCTAAATGCACAGCTCAGTGTGATGCTATGTATTAACGCACAGATTCCCACTATGACCGGCCCTAGCTTTTGTCTTTCTCAGTTTTCTTTCTCCAGTAGCTGCCATTGTTAAGTACATCATTGGAAAGAGCAACACAGCCCTCAGTGAGGAAATAATGAGCCTAAAATGGAATATCTTCCCCTATCAGTCTTTCATTAAGTTGTGCTATGAAAAATGCAAACCTATATGGCTATGTATTTTTACTGGACCAAAAACATCTTCTGTGTTTTTGTTATAAGAATAACTATCTAATCCATCCTGATGGCCTATTATTCTTGTAGTCTCGATGTTGTTTTCTAGCGTTAAGTTTCACTTCAGGTTAATCAACTACTCTAGGGAACAAATTTTGTCTTTTCAATGTTACTTTATGTCTAGCATAGCTTTATTTCTCTTTTCCTACTACTCACTGTTTTCTTAACTTTTATAACGTCTTCCCCTATTCATTTATTTTCTAAAGCAAATGGTTCCAGATGTCTTAGTTACTTCTGCTTCAGTAACAGTTTTGTGTGATTTTAAGTACTTTTATTTCATTTTTGTTCCTCTGTCCTAATTACGAAATATAATTTTTATGGATGAGGTTTTGAAATATAACTCTAATCTGTAGGTTGCCAATAGGACAGCAATAGCAGAACTGTGATTCCTTTAATTATTTGTACTTTCTTCAGCTCATTTTCCTGTGATCCTATGTTTTTGGGGAAGATTTCAGAAGGGTATTCAGTGAAGTTCTCAAAACCTTCACAATACGTCTTCAGTTTCTGAGCATTCTAAAGTACTTCAGTTAACATTTTAACTCTGCTAAATTGATTTCGTTATATTCCAAATAAAGGGTGGGTTGTGTGTTTTGCAAATATTTTGGTATGATTTGCTTCAGTTTTTAAAATCCTCTGTATTTGTCAAACACAGATACAAGGTGGTGAGTATTTGGAGTGAAGTGATCTACTATTGAGACTATACATTGTTTAAAAAAAAAAAAAAATAGGCTTGTTTCTGCCTGCATAGGCATTAAAAGAGTGGTAATTGCTACATAGTTTAAGATTCTAAGTAATAATCTTTGGAGGAATTGATCTTGAGATGTCTCAATATCAAAGCATAGTCATTGCTTTTTAAGATACTTCTAGGTCTCGTTTTCCAGAATGCTGTCCAAACATGAGTTTACCTCCTGTTACAGCTAACTGGCATCTGTAAAAATCCAGTCATAAGGTACTAGAAAATGGGTGATGCAGAGTGGAAGGCTTTTCACTGTTCAGAGAAACCAAATCAGGCATTATTTTTCACATTTAAGACTTTTGCAAGTTAGAACAACGAAGAAGCATTATGATGACTAGAAAAAGTATTAGCTTTGCCTAATTTTCACTACTGATGAAGTAGCATTTTTGCAAGAAATGTAAAATTTTATCTGGAAAAAAAGGAGTTCTGATTGCAGAATCTTTTTTTTAATCCTCAGATCGAAACGTCCAGTGCCAGTTTCGACCACACCACCCAAAATTGACTCACCCAGAGCTGTAATTCCCCACCAGAAGGTATGTGACACAGTTATACTCAGCCAAAGTTAATGTTTTTATCTACCATGGTGAAGGTAAATACCTACTACTGAAAATATCTTTTGTCCCTCCTAAATAAATATTGAATGAATGCATAGGAAGCAAAATTGATTATAATGTACCTGATGACCTATATTTTGCTAGTTTCTGATAAACAGAACCAAGACATCTAGCTGTCCTATGATATAATTCTGAGCACCTGGAATCTGTCGTCTTCCTGACTTAATTTTTTCATATAAGGAAGTGGCTACCAAATGCTGAAAATATACACTTGCTTTTGTTTATTCTTGGGGAAAAACCCTTTAGACTGTGCTCAGTGTAACTGAATCCAGACTCCAATTGGAAATGCACTGATTTGAAACACAGACATGCAAGGGAATTGAAGATCTGCATCGTATCGCATTCTTGTTGCATTATTCAATAAGCATCAAAATAAAATGTTAAGTCAATTTAAAGAATAACAGCAAATGGCAGAGGAAATGGATGGCTTGGTTTCTGTTGTTAAATGTTGCTAGCTTCCGTAATTTAAATGTTCGTATTTGAACAATCATTAATTGACTGTCTCTGACAAGACATCAGATATATTTTGGAGGAACTGAGGAGTTAGGGTGCCTGACAGATGGTATACATCCTAAGGCTAAAGCACTGAGGAGGATGTTTGTATTGCTGATGCATTTAATTAGATAGTTGAAGAGGAGATAAAATGTCCCTTACTGCAATTTTATTCATTCTGTGCCAGTTTCATCCCAACCTTGTAACATAAGAAACATTTTTGATCAAAAGGCATTGGGAACTAGGTGATCTCCTCCTACTTTAATAGTTTGAATTTCTGGTGATAATTCTTAAAAATTTTTTTAAAATAATCACCATGCTTTCCAAATTCAAAGGTTAGGAAATTGGCATCATCCATGTAACTACCACACACACAAAGAAGCTAGCAAGAAGCTAGAAAACACAGCTGAGAAGAACAATTTGACTCAATTTTATTTTGCTAAATTTGAAATGAACCTGAAGAGCTATTTATTAGTTGAGAAAAAATGTTACTTCATTCTGGATCTTGTAATCCTTTTGGTGAGGGAAGAAGAAATAATTAATTGATCTTGCTCAGAGTTATTTCTTCTTATATCATGATTTTACAAGTATTATCCAGGAGAAAGTTTTTGAAGACTCGCCAAACAGTACTTAGAAATTCCTAGAAAAAAAGGGTGGATCATTCCTTCAGTTAGATTGGTGTTCCAATGCACCGGCAAAATACAGGGCAGGAGTCCTTATTTTTCCTTTAAGAACTACACAGAATGCTGTTAGTTTTCAAGGCAACAGGTACACAATCTCTCTTCAGAGCTATTTCCCAGTACAAGACTGGTGACTCTCTTTTGAGACCTTCACTAGCACCTACGCAGGTATGACGAGTTTGACTACTCTCATTGCAGGCCTATAAAAGCCTGTATAAAAATGCATCTAATTTTTATGGTTCTGTGTTAGGCATGATCCTTCCATAGCAGGTGTCAATTTGAAATTTATTGCCATAGGCATTCAAAGCTGCTTACTACACAAAACTGTTCTCCATATCCAACTACCCTATGGAGGAATTAACTCTATACACTGTAGGTTTTTAGAAGTCTTAAAAACACCTTTGACACAGAAGTCATAAAGTTCACTTCACGTTTCCTATTTTAATCTGCCTGAATGATATAATACCAAAGGACTTGATCCTTTTTCAAGAGCAAGTTGTCTAAAACTTGAGCGCTCTGTGTATCCTGGTTTAGGAAATGCTTATAGCAGCTGCTGAAGGTAGGATTCTGAATGGGGTACAAGCAATAGTTGCAGCTGGAAAAGAGAATTTGTAACACCTTTATTTGGAGAAGGTGACATCTATGTGAAGGCATGGTGGGGAACAGTTTTTCTAACAGTATTCAAATAGGCCAAAGATCCTGCCTAAAAACCTAGTGGAATAGGCAGCAGTGGAGTGCTGGAGTGGGGGGCCATTAGCAGGTTAGGGGTGACAGTTACGTTTTGGAGCACAGAAGCTGCTGACCAGATATAAAAAGAGGACTATTGAAAGCCAGCAGTATGTCTTCTTGGCCTAAGACTTGTGTCTGAGTAATAGAGAAACAGTTGAAGTGGACAACGGTGATTTTAGCTGTTGTAAAGTAATAAAGGTAATGTTGAGTGCAGAAAGTGGAATTCTTCTCTGAGGATGGTTTGGAATGTAATGAAGACATTGACCCTTTGGAAAATAGGTTTCAAAATCCAGAATAAAATTTTAGTGGCACGAATAGCAGTGTGAGGATGTCACGATAAGATATGTTACAGTAAGTGCACTTTAAAATCAATGTTTCTTTGTTTATCCCTACATTATTTCTGTTAACACTGTCACTGTAGAAATGAAGAGTTCTTTGACACATAGGCAAGAAGCTGCCACCTCCACATCACTGCTTGACAACGTTTAGGCTTTGATGGTTCACTTGAAATGAGTCAAGTTGCCTTACCAAAATAGCAAAAAATGATGTTACGAAACAAGTCATGACAGTGCTGACCTCAAACATCAAGGGAAGTTTTTCTTACCTCTTTCTGGGTCAAGGTTAAGGCATGGCAATGTTAGCTTAAAAAAAAAAAATCTGCATGCGCAAGTTCAGTGTCTTATTATAAGCCATAAAGTCTTCTGTACGTTACTCTGATCAGAATGTAGCTTCCACTAATTTTGAAGCATGTATTTCTTCTTTGCTATGGTCATCACTTTCTGCACTTATAAAAAATAAAGGCGTATTCTTTAAAAAAGATGTAAGGAAGGACAATAGGATTTTTCCTATCTATCCCAAGTAATACATTCTCTAATTAACCTTTTTGAGCTGATCGATGTTGCAGATGGTACAAGTTCTGCAACTATAAGTATGGCTTCAGCTGTGCTGCGGGATATTACTGAAAATAAGAGTTAAACTGATTTGCAGTTTCAATATTTTCTTCTCTAACATTAATCTTAAACTTGAAACAATTTTGATTTATGATGTTTTAGTCAAATATTTCACCACAGATGTAGCATAGGTGGAGGAGGAGGAGATAACTATGGCTAACAATATTCAAACAGGGAGAAGAGTAGGTATGAATCCAAGGGCTTGAGATGAAGCCATTACCAGTCAGTGAGCTTCTGCCAGCTTTTCAAGTGTGCATAATACAGGTGAGGATTCAGCTCAGTGCAGTTGAAAGTAGTTGACCTGAACCTTGAAGGCTAAGCACACTGATTTAACATTCTCCCTTTGTATAAAGGTATTAAGAAAGCCTCTTTCATTGCTATACTATAACTACCCTCCTGAACACACACATTACAGAATCCCATTGAGGATCTCACAATGCTAAGGACTTGTTTCCTGACAAATTTAGGTACCCATGTGGCTAAGAGAAAATAGATGAAGGGAGGATAGGTCTCTTTAGCAAACTGTACTGTGGAAGAGAAGACTGAGCTAAAAGCTATTGGTTGAGTATCTTTGAGCAGAGTCATTTAATGCCATTGTGCCTCTATTTCCTTTTATATAAAAAGCTTCAAGTAACACCTTTTTCTTGGGTATGCTGGGAGGTCAAATTCATTACTGTAGTGGAAGAGATGTAAAACTATTCTCCCAGAAGTGCTAAAAGCCAGAGTCATTTATAATAAAGACTGTATGGACTATAAGAAAGAGACAAAAGGTACTTGAGCTTTCAAAAAAAAAAGAGGACCTGAAAAATGTATTTTTCTATATAAATATTTCTCGTTTCTTCAATATATAAAAGCAGAATTTGCTTTTCATAGAAATTAAATATCTACAAGAAAAAGAACTGATAATATTACAGAATAGAAACTTAACTGATTTGTTCCTTCCTTGTATTCCCAAATGTTTGAGATTCCTCTACATTTGTCAGTTTGAAGCTCATTCACTGCCATTACACTGCGAAATTAAAACCCAGTTTTCCCTCGCAATAGGAGATAGCTGCAAGCCCGCTGCTCGATGCCAGAGCCTCCTCTTCTGGTCGGCTGAAGAGTAGCAACACACTGGCATAGTTGTAAACGTTATCTTGCCCTTCCAGCCACAGAGATGGCAAGGCAGATTGGGATGAGAGACAGATGGGAAACAAGGGGATGCCTGTTACTGTTGGCTGTGTTTCCTGAGAAGTAATGCTGATACTCAGCACTAGAAATCCGAACTTCATATTTCAAAAACTTTTCCTGTATTGATCTGCTCTTGTGACTGATCTGAAATGAAAAAGTAGAGAAGGAACAGTATTTTATTTTAAGATATACTCTCAGGAACAATTTGGACCAAGGATCACAACAGCAAAGAGATAACAAGGTGATTATTGGGCAGAATATGGAAATGATATCACAGCTCTTTTATTCACTTCGTTTTTCATCCCTTTCTCCCCAGATAAGGGAAAACACTCTACACTTGAACTAACACGAGTATTAACTTAAAATGGAGAATGCTAACCTGGCACTGCTGGGTTACCAGGAACTCTAGTACTGAGTTGCTAGTGTGCTAGTCTTCCATCTAGAAATTGCTTGTGGAATGAAAGCAAAGGTTTGTTTATGTCATAAAGCTTGATAAAATCATCAACCATTGTTTCTTAGGGCTGCCCTGTAATTTTCCCTTTACTTACTGTTAGTGTTCAGTAACACTAAAATGATGAAAATGAGTTCTGATTGATGAAATATCTGGATTTTCTTTCGCTAACTGTCGTTGTATAATATAGATACTCTATAGTCAGATCTATTTGCATGTCCTCTTATTACAACATTTAGAAAGGAAGTTCACAGTAAATTGAGATAGAAGCCACTGATTTTTCAATGTCACAAACTAATCCAGTTCCTTCAGATATTTTTTCTAGTCTATCACCTCTGTACTGTTTTGTTTTTATTATTTGTCCCCTTTCAGCTAGCATGTGACATTCATTTGCACAGTGGTGACTTAGCTTGTGAACACAACCCTGTGTGTTTGCCCCTTTTAAAAAACATTTAGAGAGACAATAAGTGCTTTCTATTTATTCAATAATACTTGGAAACATGCAGTAGGCTAGCTAAGGCTGATGGGTTGCTGTTTTCAGTGTCATAGTATAATGACTGGATATGTAATTCCATTTTATTTAATAACTATAAAAGGAATAGCGCTTCATGTTTATTTCTACAGCCCCAGGTAGCTATTAATGCCAGCTAAAATCTCTTCGTGTTTATTAACAAAAAAAAGTTCTATGTTCATTTTATTGGACTTCAATATTTGGTTCAAAACATTCTAAATGTATTAATGTTGTAATTCTCTTCCAGTTATTTAGCTTTGTTGGATGGGTTAGTTCTTTTACAATTAGTTATAATTAATCAGTTCAAATTATCTTGATTTTCCAAATATACTCAACCTCCCTAAATCTTAAAGATGCAATATAGAAAAATCCAAGAGGATAAAGTAAAATATATATCTTTCTAGAAAACCTCAGTATTGAAGTAAAGAAGTTTAATGATAACCTATGCCAGCAAACATAGAGAATCAGAGGCTAAATTATTTGCAGGTGTATGGTTCATGTAAGGCTATGGGGAAGTGCATGGAGTATGTTAAATATGGCAAACACAGCAGTGTGAGCCCAAAGGAGGCAAAATAGCCCTGTAGGTTACCACCTGCTCTTGTACTAGCTTTCACTGAGAGCAGGTTGTGAGCTCTATGCTTCCTTCAGAGCTGTGTCCCCTTCTTGTTGCTGTCCTCCAAGGTGGACTGCAGCCTCTGGCTGGCTGGACCTCTGAACTGTGAGTGTGTGGGTACCTGGGCACCTGTTACAGCTGCAGGTCTGGAGAGAAAGATGGGAGTGATCCTCCTGCTCTAGAAAAACATGCAGAGCACAATTTAGACTGAAGCCAGGATTCTAAGCTTCTCAGACAAAATTCAAGTGGTTGTTATGGACTCTAAAGAAACCTATAAGTTGTGAAGCACTAAAATATTTTGTAGGGTATCTCAGCTATAGAAGGTCTTAGCCAAATTACAAAATTACAGGCACAAAAAATATAATAAAGCATCTACTTTTGAAACTATTTAATTCATTATTTTAAAATACTTTTGAAACTATTTAGTTCATTATTTTAAAATACGTGCAGGATGAGCTGAACTCAGGATTCTAGGTTCAAAAGGCAAGCATGGGAGAAATGTTACTAGTATTAGAATTTTACTTGAGCCTTTTACTGAGCCTTTAAGATTTTAACTTGTGTTTTCCCTTCATTGTCAGAAGGGCTGTCAAAAATTTTTTGCTGTAAAAATTTTTTTACTTACTCTTGTCTTCAACCACAGCTTTGACAAGAGCATTAGATATTTCAGAGTACCATTAAATGTTGAGAACTGTTTAAAGTCACAGAAGTGTGTACCTCTGAAAACCTTTTTTTTCCTCAAACCTGGAACACTTCTGCAATCTTCCCAAAGCTACAGATGCAAAAGATTTTCAAAGACACTGCATGTAGAGAGCCTGACCTGCTGAACAGACATGCTAAAAGATGAAGATAGTGCTTTGCTTAAATGAAAAAAGGAAACTGCAGAGTTGGGTATTGTCAAGACAAAATGAGGCTGACAAGCAGAATGGTAAAAAGTGAGTTTGGTTTTTTTTATATGTATATCCAAAGCACAAGTAGTTTTCTAGTATTGTAATATTAGATAAAAAAATAATAAGAGAACAGGAAAGGTATAAAACGCCCACCTGAAAGACAGTTTGTATTCCTCTTAGATAAAACTGTCCATACTGTAAACAGGCAGCCTTCCAAAAAACACAGAACTGCAGTCGCTGCACCCTGCCAGTAGCTGGAAAGAAAAGTTGGTTTAACCCTAAGTGTGCTCAGCGTGTCCTGTGAAGTGCTGAGTGCTTTCCAGTTCCAGTGATTCAGATGGTGCTATACCAGAATAAGCTTGAACTGAAGGGCAGAAAAAGGAAAAGGATGTTTTAGCTAATGTGAGAACAGAAGTTTTACATGTGTTTTCTAACTGATATTGAGGTGGGTTTTTTGATAAGTATTACTTCCTTCTTCGTGCAGGAGAAGCATTATTTTTCTGTTTTGATATTATCCTTTACTTCAGTTGCACTAAACTGCATGAATAGTAAATCGTTTATTGAAATGAAGCATAGTACTGCCTTTTACCAGGATGAGTTTCTGCTAGTACACTTGTAATTAAAGAACCAGTGCAGACTTTTATGAGTGTAGTTATTGTCAGGAGAGTTTACTGTGACTTTGACTGCAGTCCTAGTTAGAAACATTATCTGGGGTGTAGCCATAGGATCATACAGCCATCAGCCGTGTACTCATGCACACACTCATTCAAGTGGAAATTATACAGAAATTATCAGAATAAAAAGTATTTTGTCGGTAGAGCAGATACCTTTTCTGGAGTCCATTTGGTCTATTTGCTAACAATGCTGCATGGCCTAATTAGCATGAACCAAAGCCTGTGAAAGCAATGCAAGGTGTGGGCTTCAATAACTTCAAGCGTACTCATGAAAAATAGAATGGTGTGGTTTAGAATAATTATGTTTTTGTAATAATAAGTTTGACTTTTATGTTTGTATAGTATTTTTCAGATAATTCTGAACTGAGGATATCCTTTAAGTTTTCTTAATTATCTTAGAAACTAATAGGCAGTGTTGTATTTGTATACAATCATTGCTATGAAGTTGACCAATAGCAAATGCTCTTCTAATAATAAGCTTTAATTTGTTGATTTGAACTAAAAAAAAGAGATTAAAAAAAAAAAAATGCTTGAGTATGTTTTACTTCCCTGATTTTGAAACAGTGAGCTTCTTTGTTGAAAATCTTTCCTGAAAGGTTGGATGTTTTGGCACTTAATCTGTTTGTTGCTAGTTTATCAATATGTTTAGAAAGCAGTGATTGCAGATGTATTACTTTTTGCATGTGTTCTATGATTGCTCTTTTCTTTTTTTTCTTCTCTTGGCCTGCATGTTTGCTACTACAGGAACCTGCTTGGGAAATCAATGGCAACAGAGCAACCTTCAGCCCTCTAACTAACACGGCGACTGGGCCTATGGGTAGTGTTTTAGCAACCAATGGAACATTTTCAGGCTACTTCAACAAGGAAGAGATCAGCTTTTCAAATAGCTCTTCTTACTTAAAGACTACCACAGTTAGATCTTCCATGTCCTCTCAGTCTGTGACTCCTGACGTTTCACCTGCAAAGAGTAATCTAGGTTCAAAACTAAGCCCTGTATTGACTGATGGCAGTAGTCCTGTACGCCAGCTGAGCCCTGCAAGGCAGTATAACAACCCTATTGGCCTTTACTCAGCAGAAACTCTAAGGGAAATGGCTGAGATGCATAAATTAAGTCTCAGACGAAGGGCTTCGGAAGGTGGACTTCCTAGAGGGTAGGTAACATGGTAAAATATTTAATGTTTCAATAAGTTCATAGTAATATTCAAACAAGATTTTGCTGGAAAATGAATGTAATAGTGCCTACCCTGTTGTGCATTTGTGTTGCAGTCATGATTGAGGTTTGAAACAATCTTTAAATTGTTTAGTACCCCTGAAAGTATATTCACAGTACCATTAAAGAATAAGGTCTTTGTTATCTGAATTGCAATGTGAATTGGCAGTAATCATCAGGGCATGAGAAGAACCACAATGACAGTGGCATCTGTAATCTAGGCAGAGCTGTGGCATTTTCAGGTTTAAAATGATGTTTGTATTCTGCCTGAATGTAGTATCCCTACCAGCTGTTACAGAAGCAGCTACAGTAGAGATCTGACCCTTTGGTACTTTCCTGAGGAGGAATTGCTTTGACCAGCAAACTGGCATGCTAGTGCACTGCAATGTCCTGCTTTAATCCCTCCCTTAATGTATTGGCTTCCCTGTGTAAAATGAGTTAAAGCACCATTTCTTGAATCTTCTGGTTTGAGCATAATCTGTCTCTCATCTGATCACTGTGTTCTTAACTAGTATACTAAGAAGGCATATTCTGCAGATGCTCCCTACAAAGTTTGATCTCACACTGTCAAGGTTTTCAGTGTGTTAATGTATTGCAGAGAACTGTGTTATTCTTAGGTGTGTGATGTAAGCAACTTGGACTGCAGCATGTGAGGAGAAAAGCAATGAGGAATGAGTTCTCCTACTTTTTCTGCCTTCATGTATTAATCTGCTACTATATTTATTTTGCTTATACATGCTTATCTAAAAATGAAGTTCCTACTTAGGAACATGGGAAAATTCCCTTCTTCAACAAGAGGGAATTGTTTACGTGAGATAAAAGCAACAAAAATTTCAGACAATCCATCCAAGATGTGATAATAAATGCACATTTTCAACTGCTTTATATGCAAATATGCAGAAGAGTTTTACCCTTTGCTAGAGTAAAATGTGTAAGGGTTTAAAGTTTTTGGAAAGGGTATTTTATTCCTATGAAAGAGCATGTATAAATGCTTTAGATGATTCTTCTGGTTTAGTTAATTTATCGTAATTCTCTTGGGCATTCATGATGATGATGTCTGGAGCATCTCCCATATAAAGAAAGGCTGAGGGACCTGAGTCTGTTCAGCCTGGAGAAGGCTGAGAGGAAATCTGATCATTGTTTGTATGTAACTAAAGTGCAGGAGGCAACTGGATGAGGCTAAGCTCTTTTCAGTGGTGTGTAGTAAAAGGGCAAGGAGCAATGGCCACAAACTGGAACATAGGAAGTTCCGTGCGAATAGGTGGATTAACTTCTTTACAGTGAAGGTGACAGAGCACTGGAACAGGCTGCTCAGAAAGGCTGTGGATTCTCCTTGTTTGGAGATATTCAAGATCCATCTGGATGCCTACCTGTGCAACCTATTGTAGGGAACCTGCTTTAGCACGGGGGTTGGACTTGATCTCTAGAGTTCTCTTCCAACTCTTGCAATTCTGTAATTCAGTGATTCAGCATTTCCAACCCTAATTAATCTGAACAAATCCTACACTCTCTTTGCATGCTGGATAATTAAGAAGGGCAATTCATGTTTAAGAGAAAGCGGGTTCATAGGCAAGATCAGCCAAGTATAGCTCAAAATGCTTCTCCTTTACAGTTTTCTTGAGGAAAGCTAATTGAACCACTGATTGAGCACCTGGGGAAAGGACCCGGTCAGCCCTGGGAGCACAGGTGAAGGCAATTCAGCTGTGTGATTGGAAGGGGTGGAGCCTGGCTGCACCTCTCTTAGACCTCATTTAAGGGCTGACTGGCTCTGGGGAAGGATCTCTGATTGGAGATCCCTCCTTGGTGAAGTTTTCCCCCCGTGAACCTGGAATCTTCTGATACAGGTGAGCAATGTTCTTCCATTCCTGTATAACACTGTTCTATCATGCCAGTCCTTCCATCATCACAGCTCTGTTGTAACACCTTTCCATCGTACCGATCTGTCCAATTGCTACAACAATTGTCTTCGTTCTGTGGTTTTTCCATGCTTGTTTCTCCTTTACATGTACATATAATCAAAATGTACGAAGGCTGCTCCAAAAGTAATGCCTCCTATTTTATTATGTGGGCCCTCAATATCAGAGGTGGATATTGGTGTTATGGAAGTAGATGCTAAACCTTCGCACCAGTGCTCCATTAAATTTTTTTCCTGTGTGACAGATGGCAGCAGAGGGGCAGTCTGACAGAATGGCACTTGACATGGAAGTGTGTATGAACTTGAATGACAAACAAGACAGCATATGAAAAATCTAAGTGTTCTGTTTAAAAAACAAAACCACATTAAAACTGCCTTTATCCCATCTTCTCTGAGGTTTAAAGCATTCTAAATCTGTTTACGTGCAAATAAACTTAGGAATGCTTTAAATCTTTACCAGTCGCATGGAGTGTTACTCATAAAGTGAGAGGCATCATTCTGCCTCTTCAGATAGTGAGTGAAACATGTAACTACCTTGGGACTTTGTATCGTTCATGTGTGTCTCCATTTTGTTATGTGAAAGAGCACACAAGGAAGGCACCCTGAGCCCTGCAAAATCCATTCTGGACTTTGTTGCTTTGGATGAAATATGGTATAGAGGTCATGAGATTCTGAAGCTTCAAAACTGTGCATTCATGAGCATGTACTTAGCAGTGGAGTAAAACCTAGATAAAAAATGCAGGTTTGGTGGTAAATCTGAAGATGTATTTTGTTTCGATTTCTTGAAACACAAATTCAATTTGCTGTTTTCACCAAATCATTTAAACTAACTTACAGTTGTGTGAATTGCTGTCAGAAATTTCACCGTGGAAAGTCCTGTCAGTAAGTTATAACTAATTTTGAGATTGTTTCCTTGACTTCTCCAGATTAATAGAGCATCTGTTGCTCCGATGCACTTTTACATAAAGATTTGAGAATCCCGAGCCAGGGTAAAAAACACAGAGGTGGTTCGTTAAAAGTGCAGAACTTTATGCCCCCAAAGGGGAACATTAGTAAATGTGAAGAACGAGTGACAGCTTCTAACGTGTTGTTCTTTTTCATTCCAGTGCATGTTATTTTTCACATTGTAGGTCAAGGGCTATTGATATGTTGATACCTGTCCTGCACGTACTTGCCAGGTGGCTTGGGTTTCTTGATTCTTACTGCGTGACCCCTGTGAGCAGCAAGTTGGGTCCTTTGTGTGTCCATATTTAGGATTGAGCTAAATTAGTGTGTAGCTCTGAACCAGAGAGGATTTTCTCATGGCATACAAAATGTAAAGAGAAACAAACTACCCTTTGAAGGAAACTGATAACATCTTCACACCTGAAAAAAAAATACTTGATATGTGGCTGTTGAGCTGTTCTTAGTATACACATGTAACGATTTTCATCTTCGCACATAAGATATGTGCGATATGTAAGATAGCCTTTCATTAAAACCAATGGTAAGGACCCTGTAGTTCTGTCATTGTATGTGTAAAGCGGAGACTTGGATTAGAGGATTAAAGCATCCATCAGAATCCACTGCAGAAAATGATACTGTTACACCATATTTCATTGTAAATGAGTGCCCAGCTGTTGTCCTGTAGGTACCTAAAATGGATATAGGATCAGTGATATGCTTACGGGCTACAGCTTGTTCCTAATATAGCTCTGCTGGTTCCTGCAACAGATTGTTGTATTTGGCTTTATGTAGGGTTTATGAAATTGGAAGAATATTCCTGAATCTGAGAGGCTGAAGTACAGTAATTGCAGAAGGTGATCTGTGATGTCCTTTCCATGGAAATGCAGAAGTACAAATCCTTTACTGCAGCTCTGACTCACAAGAGCATTTTTTTCAGTCATGAAAAATGCATCAGGGTGAACCATTTGCAAAGTGTCTGTATGTTTAGAAAAAAAAAAAGAAAAAAAAAATAATAAAAAAATGCAGCAAATCAAAGGTTCCCCAGGAGAAAAAGCCTAACATTCTGGTTTGAATGTCAGTCTAACATTGCTGTCCAGTGATTTGTGTAAGTTGCACATTTGCTCCAGATCGAGCATTGCAGTAGCAAGTTGGAAGGGGGTAGTGGCCAGTACTGTTAACTGTGCTGCATGAAGCTAAAAAGCTAAATAAGAAGAAACGATTGTTAATTGATCCTGAACTCTTTGTTATTCATTTGCTCAAATCATGATTGATTTCTCTTCATCTGTGAATATGATCTAAGCTTTGAAGGAACTAAGGGAAAATATACATGCAGTCCATGAAAGTCATTCTTGAAACCACAGAATTTATTAGCAAATAATGTCATAAAATATGACAGTCTGAGCATGCTCTCTTCATTGCTCCCAGCTTTGACGGCATAAGACTTATGTTTTCAGCTTGGTATTGTGGTTTTTTTGGAATTACCATTCAAGTCACAGTTTCTTTTTGTTTTTGGAATGAAGCAGAATACACCATGTGTTTTTTCAGACTGTGTACATAGCACAGGAAATAAAATATTCACATAAAGATAGCAAAAAAAAAATACAGAATGCAAGGACTGTCATCATGGCGAGAAAATTAGGAATATCTATGCTTAAATTAATTGGCTTACACCATTGCTGGCGTAATGTATGTGCAGTAAGATTTCAGCCAATAGCTTGTTAAACAATAAGGCTTATTCCTCAGTTGAAGATTCAAAACATATTTTGAATATTCTCCAGCAAGTGAAAGACAAGAAAGTCAATCTTGCAGTACTGATTTTGAGGATGACCTGACGAGAACCAATTTCACCCCTGAATATTTAGTATCTAAGGGAAGAATATAATCTCTATAACACACTTGCTATTTTTAGTTGAGAATATACTCTGCAAATACTTTTTTTCATACCATACATTTGGATAATAGTACATTCAGGGATGTACACTAATAACATCATGTTCAAGGGTCAGCCAAAATGCCATATTACCCTACTAAATCCATGTAGATAAACTATAATCCCTGCTTTTTTTCCTTTCTTAATCATGTTGGGGTTTTCAGGCATACATTTATTTTCACTCTTATTTGCAGATGGTCTTAAAGCTTTAGTAAGCTGTAACTACCTTTTCCTTTGCACTGTAAAAACTTCTGATATTTTCTGTTTGGTTATGATGTTGTTTGTTCTCTTTCTCTTCTTTTAGGTTATAACCAACACCACTTCCAAGTTAGTATTATTCATGTAGTGCTAAGTATTTGTGTTATGCTGTATGTGTGAAGATTTGCTTTCTGGGGTAGCATGATCCCTGATGTTCCTGCTGTGTCTTGCTTACAAGCATTATTTTTTTTTTTTAAGTCTTGTTGGCTTGGCAAGCATCATTTGCTGCCATCGTTGTCCAGAGGTGCTCTGTTCTAAGCACATGATGTGTTTAGCATTTCTTGGTGGTGTTTTAATACTGCAAATGGACTTAGCATCTGTGCTTACTTAGTTCTTGTAGATGCTTTCAGACTTGCTCATCTCTACGGTCATGATTGGATTCCTTCTAACTTTTTATGTAGCCTTTGTGCCTTTAGGATTCATCAGAGCCTTTTTAGGGGCATTATTAGTGATATATTTTTTGTCTAAGCATTAAGATAATTTCTTCAGCCACGCTCTATTGGAATTCTAATTTAGGCTGATAATAGATATTAATACTGGAAAGAACTAAAAAGAAATTGACTCTAGTAAAGAAAAAAAATCCCCATGTAAGTATACATGTTTGATTTTGAATTGTGGTTGATTTGCTTTATTAGTGAAGTTTAGAGATTACTCAGCTCTGATCTTGTTTTCTAAGATGAGGGCAGAGTATTCTCTCTAAAGTCCTCTTCTGTCTGTGCTGAATGTTGTCGATAAATTGCTGAAGAGACTGGGCTAAATTCAGCTTAAAATAAGTAATTATTTTAGTTAAACATAAAATTTAAACTGATAAGAGAAGGTTAGTGCTAGAATATATAAAATTGAAATAATACTTAAAATTTACACCGGACTGGCATTTTCTGTTGATTTCAGTGAGGTGTTGGAGAAATGCCATGTGATCGATGTAGCTCCTCTGGAAGAATAAAGCTCTTGACACCTTACACTCATAATTGTTCTGACCGTATTGGAAAGCAGAAGTCACGTAATAGGGGTGTCCATGCCCTTCTTTGGTGTTTATTTTTACATATCATCTTTACATACCTTCTTTAAAAGGGTCAATTTTAATCTCCATCTTTTTGTTCACAGTCTTCTCGGATCCTGGCTTTAGAATCTCTTCAATAAGCCTTGTAGTGTGGGGAAATGAGAACAGTAAATTCAGGATCTTGGGGGCCTATGTGTTTGTAATGATTAGATGATCGCTGAGAATATTGCAAAGAAAAGAGATACTGTTGTTAGAGTAAGGCATGTGCATGCTGTGAAGTCAAGTATAACATGCGGGACATCTCTGCACATCACCTTTCAACAGATGATGTCAGCAGAATAATTATATAATGTTGGAGAGCAGTTGACGAAGAGGGGTTTTAGATGTGAAAATGTAATTTTAAAAAGATGATTTTCACTTTTTCCTGAATGCATAATTCAGCTTTCCATTTCCCTCCCTTATAACGTTGACGTGTGTCATTAAAGGCTATGGCTGTAGTACAGCATGTGCTTATTTATGTCTCTGTTCCTTGAGCATGTTGCTGTTTATGTTCTGTGGAGTATTTCTGAATGACGTGTAACTGTCTCTCTCCTGCTGCCCACCTGCAGTCAGGGCATCCCACCACAGAGAAGGCTTAAAGCATAGTGTGCTGGCTGGATTCAGTGGTGGCACATCATCTTTGTTAATCATTGGAAGACTGTCCAATGGCTGCCATCTTTATTTGATTTTCTTTTTTCCTCAATGCAGTGTTGGCAGTTCAGATTTAGTACTCAGACACACCCCATGGCTAACTCATGAGCGACAGGAACACTACTGTTCCACTACCAAAGCAGACGTAGTTCAGTCACAGGAAAGAATTCAGCAGAAGACTTAATATAGTCCGTGTGATCTAATGGTTTTAGGTTGAAAATGAAACCTGTTCCATTCAAACTGGGTTACATTTTTCAGAATTACTGCACTACTTTTGCTGTTGGGGGCAGGAGGGTTATATCCATTCTGAACTTCTGGCTCAGTTCAAAATGAAATCTTTGTGAACAACCTGCATTCTCCAATGGATGGATCTCTTAGTTTTGCTTAGTCCTGGTGAGCGTTCAGGAGCTGCACTGCTGTCATCCTCCTGCTGTTGCAGGGTAGGATCAGCAGGCTGGATATTAATCTGATACTCCACAGGTTAAGGAAGAGCAGTTACTTCAGTGACTAACAGGTGAGGTTTTGATTTTTAGTTAAAACTCCAGACAGTGCTCAGTCCAAACTGTAGGACTGTAACAGTATTCAGCTAGGCAGTAAAAGGAACCTAGGTGCAATTTAGCTGAAGTACAACTTTAAACCAACTCTTCCTTTTGCTTTGGGAACTCCAGTTATATTACTCATTTCAGTTCAGTTTCTCAAATAAGTCTTCCCTCATAAACGAAGCCACTGGAAGAAGATGGCTGCATCTCCTCCAAATGTGACTGCAATATTGATTGCATGATGAGGTAATTGGGTTTGAGACTGAACATCTGTCATGTTATCGCAACACTTGGGCCTTCTGCAGAGTTTGTGCAGATATAGTAGCTGACAAGGGCTTTCAGCATGAAAAGGCATGAGTACTAAATTTCACTGTCATTAATTATGCACAGTGATCTTCTAAATAATAGAGAAGCTGACATCTATTCACCTCATTGTACTTTCCTAGTGCTTTGTATACCCTTCATGGGGTACATACATGATGTACATACATCCATGGACATGCGTACATACGTATGCCTTTGCTTATGTGTATGAATACAATAATACATGCATGTAAGAGTAAAATTTTAATATATGTAAATATGAGAAATACACAGCGATTTTTTTATGAAGACAACTCTTCACCTTTTTTATGTCTGTTAGCCAACACAAAGATGTCACTCATGAGCGCAGCCAGCATTTAACTGTTACTTGTTATTATGCTGACTCTTATTCTCTGAACTGAAGCTTTTGTGGTGAGATGCCATGAATACACGTGTACGCTCCTCTGTTAGTAGTTTTTCTCTCACTTAACTATCACACCTTTCTCCTTTCTTCCCCTCCCTTCCTGTTGAACCTCACTCTTGTATAATCCAGTACGGATTTCACGGAGCGTTTCAACCCCAGTGTCCTGAAGGACTCTGCCCTGTCTACACACAAACCCATTGAGGTGAAAGGCCTAGGCGGCAAGGCTACTATAATTCACGCCCAGTATAACACCCCAATCAGCATGTATTCCCAAGATGCCATCATGGATGCAATTGCAGGCCAGGCACAAGCCCAAGGTGGAGAATTTGCTGGGTAAGATTATTTCCTTGTATGGAATGCTCTTTCTCTGCATGATACGTCTAATAATCCCCATATGCATGATGAGACTTCGTCCTCGACTCTTTTTTTTCCTGGAGAATCTTTTCTGTGAAAAATACGTATCAATTCTAGATACTGTTTGAAAGTGTTTTGTTGTGGGTTTTTTTGTTTGTTTGTTTTTTTGCAGCTTGAAGGATGGATAACTAGTGTCTTAGTTTCAGCTGGGGTGGAATTGAGCAAGTGCAACTTTTTTTGGTATCTCAAATACCACAGGAACAGATGTAGTGCTCTGTATTTGAAGATAGATGGCTTTTCACTTACCTTGACTATTCTTTGTAACAAACACTGAATTAAGAAAGGAAAGGGGGAGGGTTTCTATTAATAGTTAAAGACTGCCAAGTATTTACTTAGTGTTGGCTATGATTTTATCCTTTATCATGGAAAATAATATTGTACTATTCACTTACCTAGTATATATACTATATATATGCCTTATGCATACGCTTTGTTATCCTTAGGACTATAGTAAAATTCATTGATCTTCAAGAATTTTGCTTTTCCAGTGCATGTTTCTGCTAATCTTGTCTTATAAACTTATCCACATTTGTAACTTAACTGAAATTGTATGTGGCATAAGTGTAGCCCTGTTTCTCTCTTACTAAGCATCCTTTACCTAAAATAGAGCCTACCTTCTTGTCACATGACTCCAAAATATAGGTAGAGCAACAAACATTAACATTTCTTCTTTTAAATTTGTTAGCTGTAGACTCATTCATAACGCAGGCGCTTTATAGATTTGCTTACATTCCCTTTACTGGCTATTTTCTCACTGAGAGATTTTTTGTCCCCACCAATATTATTCTGTTGTGTTCGTAACTCCCTAACGATGCATCCCAAACAATTTGTTGGCTTGATCACAGCTCAGTCAGTCTCCAAAGACGTAAGTAGAACTACATTGCCAATTTAACCAAGTACAAAGAAAGAAGTTCATTATATCTGTGTTTTTAATAAGGGTGTAGATTATAAGAACACTTTCTACCAAATGGTGTAGCATTATATAGTGGAAATTGTAATGCTTAAGAACTCCATTCCTAAGCCCAACATTCACTTGACTCCAGAGGAAATTTGTGCTTCTGTTTGTTGTCTCAGTTGCAGGTAACTTTCGAAGCCTACTGTGCTGTGTGTTACAGCCTGATTTATAAATTATTTTTTAAAAAGTGGTAATGTTTTAGTGACTAAACAAATTTCTCCTTGTTATTTCTCAGTAATCCTACTATGAACGCAACCTTTTTAATCTAGATAGAAAGACACAATCCTCGCTGATATTACTGCAGCTCTTCAGGTTGCTAATAGATCAACTCTGAGATATGAGTTTGCTTCATGCGGAAATTATAGTACGAGAAGTTTGTCAAGTAAAAGCAGACTAAATTATGTACTGATTGATTTGGTCCCAGTTCTCTGCCTATCATGTGTTACTTTTCTTTGGGCTTCTAACTTTACATTACAGATAAGTTCTGAAGCCGGGAAGTGGTATGTAATACAGTGTTTGTACTATGACTGCAGATCCAAAAGGATTCTGTTCTTTTTGACACACAATAACTGCAAATACTGTTTACTTCTGATATCAGTGGAAGTAGTACTAGGACAGGGATTCATCCTCCAATTTAACTATTTGAAATCACTTATCTTTTCCATCAGTAAGACTGGTGTCAGGCCTATGCTGTTTAGAAAATAACTTACAAATACTGGGTTGCCCTGGAGAACCTAAAGGAAAGGTTACGAATTACTTACACAACAATTATTCAGACCTGAAACTAAAATAAAACATCAGGATAGCAATGTTCAAATGCTCTGACATAATATCTTATTGTATGTTGCTTTGTTATAATTAATTTTGATATACCAAGAACCGAGGGTTGGTTGCAATAAAACCATGTGGTCAGGTATTCCAAGTACATTTCAGTAAAACCTCTTTTAAGTTCCATTATGCAGTTTCAGCCAAATTCACAGTTCATGTGAACAGATACAAATCCAACAGCTTCATCAGGATTAAGATCTTACAGTTCTGGTAGCAGAATCAATAATGTGACTGTGTAAACAAAATAGTCTAGCATCTCTTTACAATAAGCTAGCTTGGCTGTATAATTTTCTGATCTGCAGGAACTGGCTTTTTCTTTTACATTTCAAAGCATTGGTCAATAGCCAGAATTAGTCTAATATCCTGTGTCACAAAATTTTGTTGTATACTTAACGATAGAGCTATATAGTCCTTCCAAAGTTTTTACTTAACGTCTATCTACTTGCTTGCATTAAAACTGAGTCATCATTCAGGAAGTGATTTACAGGGTAAACCATATTTTATAATGAACTGCAAGATAAAATCACATTTGTACACATCCAAAGAGATTTGACTGTGTTTTAAGCTTCTTTTAATGCTAATAACATCTGATCTGTACGCTAATGCAAAAAGAGATAACTTTCTATTGAAAACAACTATAATATCTTAGGGTATTGTATAAACAAAACGCAAAAGCTCTAATGCATTTGGGCAGACTTTTTTTCAGTAATGTCAATTTGAGGTAACATTCTTAAGGACACGTGATATTTCTGCACACGTGTACCCAGATGGAAAAATGAAATTAAGAAGAGGTACAAGAACGACTTACTAACATTGTTATGTATGTAGTTCAGCTATCTGTGTGAGTCAAACACCACATTTAGGTTTATGAAGTGCTCATAATTAGCGATGCTCTGTGTTTTGCAGTTCCATGCTGAGTGGCTTATATGTCCAAGATTCTCATCTGCAATATAATTACAATTGAAAAAAAAAAAAGAAAAAGGCCTGCTGCAGTAAAGACAGAGTTGGAAATATTCCAATGTATTGCACTAATCTAGTTCAATTTATAGGAGCATATTTCACTCTTCTAGGGAGGTTAATTCACCAATCTCCATTTCCTGCCATAATCATCTAGCACAAAGACATTAATATGTCATATTAATGCCATGTACTGCTACTATGAAATCTGTGGTCTAGTCTCTAGAAAAAATAGCATATCCATACATCTACTTCTACATACGTGTACTTCTAAACTGTCTCTTTGCATCTTGGTTGTAATACAAATATAAAGCAATTTAGCTAGAGCATGTGTGAGTCACAGATTATTCCAATTCTGTTCTTCACACCACAGCTGCCACAGGAGTACATGGTTAAAATGAACAGTACTACATATCCAGCTTGCAACAGACTGCAGCATTAAAATTTGCTATCAGATCTAGCAGGGTTGTTTTTTTCTTTTTTGAACTTCAGCACTGGAATATAAGTCTGAGATATAAAGTAACTGTTGGCCAATTAAAGCAGTCACCTAGCCTTTCCTCCTCCTAGAAATTTCCCTGCCCTCAGCAGAGGTTTTGGAATGGGATTATCTTTAAAGATCCCTTCCAACCCCAGCCATTCTGTGATTCTATAGATAAGGCAAAAGACACTCCACCATGTAGTACTGAAACTTGTGCCCAACTGAGTCCTCAAGGAAGTGAAAAGTCTGCATATGCTGGGGGCATGAGAAATATAAATACTCTTTAAAAAAAAAAAAATCTGAAGGTGTTGGGGTATGATACAGTCACATATAATGCTTGCTGTGAATCTACAGCATATATAAGCACATGTAATTTCTGAACCCCTTGCAGTCTTGTTTGAAAAACACATCCATGCTATCACTAGTTGCGGATCCACTAAAAGAGTTTATGTTATGCAGTGCTGAAACAGATGTGTGTCACCGGGGAAGTACTGACATTTAAGCTATTGCCTAGTAGTATTTTTTTTTGGTGTATGCTGTATGAGAGCTGTTGTGATAGTAATGTCTCCTATTATGTTAAGTTGGCCCTTGATGTCAGAGGCGGATGTTGGTGGTATGGCATAGAGATTGAACCTCCCCACCAATACTCCATTACAGTTTGTTGCCATGTGACAGATGGCAGCAGAGGGGCAGTCTGACAGATTGGAGTCTGACACGGCATGGAAGTATGTATGAAGCAAAAGTGTGAAATTGAATTCCTTTACGTGGAAAAATGGCACCCATTGATATTCGTTGATGGTCGCTGAATGTTTATGGAGATGAAACACTGGATGTTAGCACAGTGAAGTGGGTGGTACATTTCAGTTCTGGTGACAGTGAAATGAAAGACCAGCCATGTTCTAGATAGCCATGCACAGCTGTTGCATTATGAAATGAAGAGTGCCCCAATAAGCTCATCCACATGAATTTGTGGATTACAACCAGGAGCTCTGTACGGAAATGAATATCAGCTTCATTGTATTGCAAACGATGGAGGCAACACAGGAGTTGGGTGAATTTTCTACTAGATGCATTCCACGAATGCTTACACTGAAACAAAAGGACGCTGCATGCAAGTTTGTCAGGACCTATCGAACCAGTAGAAGGCTGAAGGTGACTATTTGCTGAATCACATCATTACCAGTGATGAGACAGGGAGTCAGTACTACAAGCTGAAGTCAAAATGGTAGTCCATGGAGTGGTGATGTGAATTCCCCATTGAAGAAAAAGTTAATTACCCAGCCTTCAGCCAGTGAAGTGATGTGTGCTCTTTCAGTATGGGGAAGACACAATCTTCCTGAATTTCCTGGGGCCCGGGCAAGACATCAGCTGCTATGTCACAACACTGACTAAGCTGAAGACTCAGGCCAGAGAAGAAGACAACCTTTCTCTTGCAATGCAAAAATGCCAAGTCCCATATCAGTTTGAAGACTGTGGAAGAGACTGTCAATTTTGGCTGGACTGTCCTCCCACACTCATGGTATAGTTTGGGTTTGGCACCTTCTGGCCTTCACTTGCTCAGTTCAATGGAGATAGACCGTGTGAGCAACGTTTTTCTAGCAACAATGCAATCATAGCAGCTGTGAAACTGTGGGTCACCTCTGCTGGTGCAAGTTCTTAAGTGCATGGCATGTAGGCTCTTGTTCATCACTGGCAAAAGCGCATACTTAATAGAGGTGACTATGTTGAAAAACAGCATTATGTAGCTAAGTATTTGCTCTCTCAAATAGTGTTATTGTATTATTTATATCTGTTATAGTTTCCATGGTAATAAATAAGAGGCATTACTTTAGGATCTACCTCCATATATAGGATATCAGATATGCTTTTGGCTTTTTGATCATTCCTCATCTCTTTTTAAATAGCAAAACCAACTTCCCTGTTGATTTCCTCTGCAAAATGCAGAACTCTCAGATAATACTAAATCGGAGCCTGAGCCAGAAAAGCAACTTCTACAGCAGGTGACCATTCCCTAAACTTTATAGCACCGAGTTATGGCCCCTATCCTTTGAGTCATTTCTCAATTTTTGTGAAGTTGAGTATCCTGCCAGCAAATCTCTGCATGGAATAGCACATTCAAGCAGTTAAAAATAATCACTTGCTTCAGAAAAAGGCCTTGTGTTTACACAAGTCATGTAGTCAAGTTACTACAAGGCTGTACACATAATTCTCTCACAGTGTCTTTCTAAAGTTCTGTCACTATTCAAACTGTGCTATGCAGAAATTATTTATGCAGGAGAAAAAAAAAAAAAAAACATGTTAACCTCACGCTACAGAGTTCTGTAGTTTTGGCTTTGGATGTGAAAAATTAGAGGTTTCCTCCTGGATATCATTGTGCAAGATGATGAGAGACATTGGAAAAGCCTGAGGTACATTCTGCTGCTGAAGTTTTTAAGTATAAAATACGTAAGTAAGTCCTGAGTACAAGTCATCTTTTTTCTACTAAAAGTAGGCAATCTGGAGTTACAGCAGCTTGAGTTTTAATTCAGACTTTTGTCTAAGAATAATGACCTCTGGAAAGGAAAAAAATAAATAATAGAAAAAAAGCTTATTACATTCGTAATATAATGAAATGCATTCTCTGTTTTTACATGCAACCTTAAAAGCTATAATGAGACATAATGTAAAACAGTACCAATGCAAAGCTGTTTTTATAAGAAATAATACTGGTCAGAATGCTTGGAGAAATAAGTCTCCTTTATCATCACAGTCTCCTTTATATCATCACAGAAGCTTATGGCTGCTTTGGCTGAGGAATCATGAACAGATATTTCCAAGCATTCTCACAGTGCTTTAAATATGAGGGTTTGAATGATTTTGAATGATTTCACAGTTATAATGAGCAAAATGTTTCTTAATTCACCTGATGTTGGTCTATGTATTTGTCCTTTTGTTTTGAATTGCTGTTAGTTTGGATGAGAAGCTGTAAGACCAGAGAGAAGTAAAGATGAAAGCTTCTATGTGTTGTTTCACAACGTTTCGCTTTCTGAATTGCAGTACCCTTCCTCTTAAAGATCCTCATGTAGACAGTGCATCTCCGGTGTATCAGGCTGTTCTCAAAACTCAGAACAAGCCTGAAGATGAAACTGAAGACTGGAGCCGCCGTTCTGCCAACTTGCAGTCTAAGTCTTTTCGCATCCTTGCCCAGATGACTGGAACGGAGTTCAGTAAGTCAAATAACAACCATTTTCCTCGTCCTGGCTTTAGATTTGTCTCTTTATTTTCCAATCCTAGCACTGGTGACCAATACTTGGTTTGCATTCTTCTTGCAGTCATTGTCACTGAGGGCGAAGATCAGACAGAGAAGCCTTGAATGTAACTTAAGGGAGTTAGGAAATCCAAGTTTTATGTCTCACCTTATACTTTATGAAGCAAATTCCTTGATCTGCCAAGGATCTCACCAAAATAAGCATAAGACTGTACAGTAAAAGTTTATCTGGGACCCTATAATCCTTTCTTGCAAATCTAATCTGTGCACAGTGATCTTTCAATTTCCAGCAGTTTAGACGTAAAAGCCATCAATTCATTAGAGAAAGGATAAAGCACTTTAGTGTCTTGTAACAGACTTCTATAGAGGTGAATTCCTGAAGTAAAAAACAAAACAAAACAGGGATCATTTTTTGTACTTTACCTATGGTCCTCTATCAGCCTTTAATCTATACCTAAATCTTTTGTGAATGTTATATGAGTTTGAACTTCTTTGGTTATTGCCTACAGAAATATTTTTCTGACCATGTGGTGCTAAACTCAGATCTTGTTTCTGTTCTAGTTGAAGAACCTTTCCGACATCACAGAGAAATATTTAGTTTTCTCTCCTTGTATTAATCTACTGCTACCTCTGATGCGATTGCACAGAACAGCAAGCCCTCTCTGGGGTCATTGCTTACAGCTATGAAATGCTGCTAGTAAACAAATGAGGATGTTGTAGTCATAGCCACTTTACTACTAAGATCTTTCTGCCTAGCTCTAGGGAAACTGCTCCTCTTCCCACTGTTACAAAAGCCTCTGCTGCTAAGTCAGCATCAGTGTACCTTTAAACAGGCTTTTGATGCTTTTCTGAAGAACTTGTAATTTTATCATGAAGCCGATTATTTTTCTTCATTTCTATTCTAATGGAAATGCTTTCTCCCTGCAGTGCAAGATCCAGATGAAGAAGCCCTGAGGAGATCAAGGTAAGCAACTCCTTGTGAAAAACATGGCTTTTGTCTCTAGTGATAACAAATAGTGTTTTAAAACAGCATTAATACTAGCACATACAACTATTTTCTTGCCTTACACGTGGTGTCTAACACATTTACTTAAAAGTAACTAAAATTAAAATGCTATCAGCAGGAGTAATTTGAATGAAAAGAGCTAACAAATTGGCATGCGTTGAAGACATTACAAAAAAGTGTGTTCAAATCTGAAAGCTCCCTGCCCATGCTACTTTTATGTATTTTACTCTGTGTGTGAATGCAGTGAGCTTCTAAGACCAAATCCTGTGTAACTGCTTGATTGTGTAACTGTATGAAAATATGTAATGTTGTGATAGCATTGAAATTTATGTGCAATTTATTTGGATGATCCTGACTGACCTCTGATTCATCTGAAATGATACACTGAAGGAGCTTTCTTCCATTCATATCCATAATCATTTCTGTTCTGTTGAAAGTGCAACCAAAACTTGTATAATAAGGAAGCACAGGACTGCTTTTGCTGAGGTGAAATATATTTGTCTCCTTCTATGACCTAACAATAACGCTGATAAAATGAGTATGCTCAGAAATAAGACAAGGAATTAAAGGCCTGTGATCGTTTTATGTTTTCCTATGCTGCCAGGGATCCAGTTTATTTTACATTATTGTGTACAGTTTAATAATTGAAGTTGAGTTGGAGCATCCTACATGTAAGCCTGATTTTCTATTTCCGTACTTCCAACTCCTATTTTGCATTAGCTACTCTACACCACTAGCTGGGTTTGTGATTTCTTTGACATTCAATCCACTTGCTCTATTTTGTCATCGTCGTCTTTCTACCAGTATGTTTCTTCCATGAGTACTTTGAGCTTTTGATCACAGTGCAAGCTACAAAGTTGAGCTAGTGAGAAAGATGGCTGTCATATTCCCTATGAAAATACAGTATGTAGACTTTGAGTTTATGTCTGCCACAAGCCTTCCATTGCAGTTCAGCAAAGTTCGTGGGTGGGTGCCTGAATATCAGGCTTGGTATTACATTCCTGTTGGATTCATTTCTCCTATCAAATGTGCAAGCCTAACTGTTAGAAAATGTACCCTACATTACATGTTTTGATGTAATAGCACACATGTGAATCCTTACTATGGAGGGATTTGAAATGCTGTAGTGAACATAACAGTTCTCCTATATATACATCTGATAGTAATACATTTTATTAAAGAAGTAATCTTTCTGGATGTGGTCTGTGGCTTTGTAAAACACCAGATAGTGGAAGTTTAATGTGGTATTAGATAGGTTGCAAAAGTTAGTACATCAACATGCGTAGTGTAAGTTACATTTTTTTACGTAACTTAAAGTACCTGACTGTATTTGCTATGCATTGCACATTTCCTGCACTTCTAATGTATTAATGCTACTATTATTATTATTTTTTTTTACCATGAGGACAGTAATGATTCTGAGTATATTTAAGCACATCTGCATTACTAAAAGAAGTTTAAGTAGAGGCAGAAGGGAATATTGTAGTAGATAGTTAGAAGTATAATGTGTGTAGCAGTACATCACAAGCTCTTGTACGAGAAGTGAAATAGGGCCTCTTTCATAGCAAACTGACAGCACTTGGCTCATCTTGGTGCCCTGGTGCCTACTTTATACATTATAGGTACTCCACCTGCAGATTTTGTAGCACAGGCACTGGTTATGCATGTGTCCAACATATGTTTCCTTGGGTTGATTGGACCTATCTCTGTTTCATCTTCTGGTTTTGTAAAGGATGGAGGAAGCTATGTCAGGTGCACAGAATTAATACTTGAACTTCTCTCTACCATCACAATAGTGGAGTACAAACTTTTCATCAGTGTCTTTTCCAGTCACTATACAGCCTGTACAATCAGGTTTTGCTCCCTGCCCACAGTTAGGAGATCAGCTGGAAGGCTTCCTGGGCTCTCAAACGCAAAAGGCTATCACAGAATATTGAGGTGTGAAGCTTGTCAGGTTAATTGTTGCGTTGATCTTGTTTTGGCTTTATGGAAAAAAAAAAAAAATTAAATGTTTCAAAATGTAAACTGCCAGTGTGGATGACTTTGGTCCTAGAGCATGTTGTGAGCAGTCACCCTCTGGTGCTTTCCGTTGTCTCTGTGTCAGTTCTTCAGTGTAGTGAGCAAGAGCTGCATGAGATGGCAGTAAGATTTCATCTGAACATTTGGAAAAAAGAACATGTGGCTCACTTTTGGCAGGCTCATTTACATAAAAATAGTCACTTTTGGATTGTTGCTTATAACTTCCTAACACATGCTTTGAGTGGTATCGGTAAGACGTAAAATCTTCAGGTAGCAGAATATTTATTTTCCGTTAACATTGTTGAATGCAGAGCATGACTTCCTTTTGCTCAAGTTGCTGCTACTTTGAAGGCACACATATGATTATAACTTGCTGTGAAAACATTAATTTGCTGTTGTGATGATTATTACAGAGCAGTTTCCAGAATGATATCTGTTTCAAGTTCAGCAGGTGTTTCTTAGTGCCATTTCCTCGAATGGAGAGAGAGATTTTTAAAGCAGTGAGGGAATTTATGAATTTTATTTAAGTTCCACTGCAGCTAATAACAGCTAATACACTTCATTGTAACTGGAATAAATGCCACCGTGAACTTTTAGTGTATCAGCAATAAATACTTGTATATTTTTAAGTAATTAAAAGATAGTCTAGGAAGTCATACATAAAGACTTCCTGAGATTTAGAAAGAAAATTTAGGAATATCAGTGAATTTGTTGATGTTTACACTGTTCAATGTCTTGTGCTATATTCAGCCTGAGGAGTAAAACCAGTTTGGTCTGTTCCTTTCTTTTTCACTGGTTTCACTCTCAAGTTCTGCTACAATGAACAGGGTTATCTTACACTTTGAGTTTAAATAATAGGTGTAAAATAATCTGTTTGCAATTGATCGAATAAATTTATAAGTAACATATACTTCTTCTCGACTACACTCTAATCCCACATCCTCCCCCTTCCACTTTTTGTTTGCAAAATCTTAATTGAAGCTATAGAACATGTAGAAAAAATTAAGCTCTGAGAGGTGCTGAACATTGCTTACAACTTGCTCAAGAGCACCGGTCTGCAGTCAAACTGACAGGGGGAGGTCAGTTATTCACAGGACTGCACTTTTGAAAATCCCAAGTTATTCTGCTTTTTAACACAAATGATCAGAAATACCTATACTTACTTCTGATGAGAAACCTATAGAAACTGCTGCTGAATGCTGTGTTTGATGGCCTTATAGGACAGCATGAGAAATAGATATAAATATGCTGGCCTATATATTATTTATGGAATGGAAAATATTTGCAGTAATTTTGCTCCTGTACTGAATCAACTTTAAATGACTGCTTGGGTTGGGGAGGGGAGAGCCAAGCAAATCTGCTGGCAGGAAAACAATGGGATTGCACTGCATTTCTAGCAAAAGCAGACCTGTAATACCAAATATAAGTCATAGAATATGAAGTTACTTCAAATTACTCCTCAGAAATGAACAAATGCAAAAATATTCATTTACGGTCTAAAAAGGATCATCCAGCTTTCTTTGCACTGGTTCAAAAGCTGGGGAAACAAATCCAAATAAATTGCCATTGCCCTAACTGTAATAAGGCAGGGGAGTGGTAGCCACGTTCCCTAATCCCTTTCTTTCTCCCTCCTTTCTTTCTCCTCTTTGTCTCTCTCTCTCTCTGTCTCTGTCTTTCTCTCTTTCTTCATGCCACAGGGAAAGGTTTGAAACGGAACGTAACAGCCCACGCTTTGCCAAATTGCGCAACTGGCATCACGGCCTGTCGGCGCAAATCCTTAATGTTAAAAGTTAAAAGCCCACGTTCAGTGGGCAAAGATGTGAGAGAGAATTAGAGGAAAGAAATAACTGCTATCCTGAGTTAGAGCCTAAGAGCGTAACACGCGTACAGGAAAGATGATTGCTAGGTTGTTTTTATTTTTTCTGAGTGCCCATCTTTAGTAGATTTCTGTTGTTAGCCTGGAATTCACTCACTGTCACCAGAAGCAAAAATAATCATACTGCCTTGTTCACGTTCTTTGGTATAAAGTAGATTAGCTTTTGTCCTTTACGATATCAAATGCAACTTGAATATACAGATAGAAGGAAAAGATCATTGTGTTACTTTTTTGACTTTACTTACAGGAGAAAATGAGAGGAAAGTTATTCACAGTATTTCTTTAGGAGAAAGACTTAGGTTTTATTGACTTTTATTGTTGTAAAGATAATTAAATATGAGAGCATAGGATGAAAAGGAAAGCTAACTGATCCTGGCCAAGTGTTTGCTAAATGTACAACCTGCTTAGTTCACATAGTCAAACGATGCTGTTTGAGTAAGACTTTAGCGTTATCATTTTTTCTTCAGTATATTATGCTAGTAAAACTTATTTGCTAAGACTACTTGCTATCATATTTGAAATCTAGATTTGTTATTAGATGAAAGATAGAATGTGGTTGTTTAGGACCTGTGAGGAAATGACTTTTTGCTAGAGGTGTTTAGGAGTAAGACGGCATATAAAGTACTGTTGGTGCACTGAAGTTTATAAAAGCATCTCTGAAGTTCAAAGGAACATGTTGCCCATTCTGTATTGCTCTTGCTTTGACCCACCTTTTTTTTCTGTATATAGCAGCATGCTTTATCTCAAATAAACAGATTTAAAACTAAAATAATGATGTGCCTGTTTTACACAGTACTTCATTCCTTTTTAAGACAATAACTGCTTCAACTGATTGTTGAAAAAAGGTGCACTTTTCTTTCCACAGTAGAAAATTTGGTCAAAAAGCTTTTCCCTATTAGCTGTAGTTCGTACTGACCTTTAAACTATCTGAATTAGAATCAACCTGACAAAATAATTGAAAATATCTTTCTTGTGAGGAGAACATGGCATAATTAATAAATGCTAGACGACAAGACGTTGATAATACCATTACAGATTTCCTTTTGAATAACATACATTCTCTGGCATATTAATATACAAAGGCCCTTGAGACACTGCTGGTGAAATGGGATCTTTCTATTTGAACTGTACAGCAGCGCTTCAGTTTTAAACTCTGCCCATCAAACTAAGGTACTTCTATCCAAAAGACCCCCACGTGCTTCTGTTTTTTGTTTAAAGTACACCAAGAGAAGTATCGTTTCTATTTCTAGTTTATGCTCTGATCATTAAATAATACCAAAAAATGTATTTCAATTAAGCTACATTTATGGTTTCCATAGAAACGGTTGACATTATCCCTTGGCAATCTGCATTAGTAGACATTAGTGTAGATTGAAACTGAAGTTTCTGGTAATAAAGCAACAAAAGGTTCCTTCTGTTGCAGATCTGCTTATAGCCCAGATAACGATTTATTTATTTTTTATTAACTTCTTTAAATGGCAGGTTAGGTTATTTTATCTGGTTGCAGTAATTCTGACCGAAGAGATTATCATGCGAATTTGAAACGCAGCTTTTGAAGCTTTTGAACATCTGCAATTTATATTGGTGAGAACAAAACATGCTGAAACTCTCAGTTTGTGGGCAGGAAAAGCTATTCTTGAAGGATTTTGCATAAATCAACCGTATATGAGCGTTTAAAGAATTAAAAAGCAACTCAGACACTTGGAAAAAAAAGAAAGTTTGACTTTTATTTAAGAGTACAAGGACAGCAGTCCATTTGAAAATGTACTTCACTCTTCAAAATATAAGTACTGTAGCAATTCAGGAAACATGCCATTTATTGCACAGCGTTCATCCGTATTTCCTTATGGGAATGCAAACAAATTCCAATCTTACCTCAATAGTACCTGTGGACAATCAGCGTAAACCAGCACAAAATAAGAGTAACATTTTCACTTCTCCTGTGTGTTGCTAATATTAGACATCAATTCAGAATGGGGAAATCTTATTTATGCGTAGATAATTTTAGGAGAATTTAAACTGTCATTATGCAATTTACTTTTTTAAAAAAGATAATGTACCTAAATAGAAAATCTTCATTCTAGTATTGAACCAAATCAAATGGTTTTCTGAATAAATACGTGATAGTAGTTTCACTTGAATAGGAATTGGGTATCCTTAAATGTTTCATGAACATAATATGTGGATACTATTTCTTTCAAATAGTTCCAGTGCATGTACTATAATGAAAATGTCTGTACTATATCTGAATGTTTATATTTAATGTCATTTTTAAAGATAATTTTAAATAATCAGAAAAGCACCGTTTGGTTAGTTATGAAATTGCAAATGTAATTAAGGGGCATCTTCCCCTTATGTCTGCTTCTGTGGATTTAACAATAGTGCATATAAGCCACGTAATCATAAAGAGAGTTATAAACCATTTCCCTGGAGGACAGAAAATTAGCTGTCAGTAATCTACGTGCTTGTAGAATTTCAGTTCATGTAACCATAGGAAAAAGTAATAGAAAAAACTCTTCAATAGTTGGTAATTTTTGAAACTTTTAAAATGAGAATAATCCTGCAGAATTTGCTGCCTTTAACCCCTAATGCAAGATTGTTTACTACAACATCTTTCTACTGGTCCAATCCCTTAAAAAAAAAATCTAATTTTTTTCTTTAGTTTCTTGTTTATACTTAACCTAGCAACCCCTTAACTTACACCTCAAAAATCTCCTTTTATGATGTCCTGGCAATCTCCAAGCCCCAGAAATACTTGCTGCAAGTATTTCCTCATGTTAATATTAACAGGCTGTGTTTTTCCTGCCTGAGGAGGAGGCAGGCTTTTTCTGTAAGGTGGAGAAGCTGGGCTGCATTTGTCATTCTATTACCTCTCATTGCTGGAGACTATGACAGGCTTAGACCTGATGAGAATTCATGAATAGCTATGAGAGTCTGCTAGCTTTGTTTTGGCTGGAGGTCAAGTTTTCCTGTTTTTAATATGTCCAGGCTTATCTCATTATAAGTTGCTTCTGATCAGTCAACCTCGTCTTCCACTGTTTCTTGACCATTTGCAGAAGTCTGCTGTTTTCCCTAGGAAAACTAGTCTCAGTTAATGACAGTAAAGCTTAAACTAGGTTCCTGACTGAGGACTCGATGAGTCATGTAGTTCCTTAAAACGGCTTTGATGACAGGCAGGTGTATCTGTTCCACGTTGAATATATTTTGAATCATGACTCTTACACTGAGCGGAGGACAGTGAGATGGTGACGAGTGTCTTCTACATAATCTCCATGCCAAAAGGGATAGTAAAATGCGGGATGCAGATAGAGATATTAGCCCCCTGTCCTTCCCAGTACTGCCAGTAAAGCCTTAGTGTTATAAGCATTTAACGAAGATACAGCAAAGCTGATGCCACTAGGAAATCAAAACCAAAAGGCCTTCCAGGTAAATCTGCTTGTCTGGTTATGACACAGGGAAATGCTCATTTTCTGCTGTGGTATAAGACCGTTTGTTATACACTAACCTTTTTCCTGAATATTGCTGCTTTGTCTCCTACACAAATGGTCCCTTCCTCACCTCTTAGAGTGCTTAGTTTGCAGCAGGACTACTGACTGCATGCAGGGCATGCTGATGGGATGTGGCAAGAGTGTGTCTTTAGGAAAGCAGGCATGAGACATTGACCTCATTTCCTTTTGTGCATGAAAATATTGCAAGAGAAGAAAAGTTCTGTGGCTCCTTCTCTTGCCTCCTCCTTTTCACACCTGCCTGCATGGATAGGAGAGGAAATTTTTCGCTATGTGATAAATGTAAAGGTCACTTTCTCTTCATTGCTGTTTCTTTCTCGTTATGCTCGACAGTGTGGAGTGTAAGGGACAGGAATTCTAGAGAGTGCTTTATCACTTCTGAAAAAGTGTAACTCATGTATCACAGAATTGTCTAAAACCTTTGTAAAAAGGAATAAACAGGAAGAGGCAACCAATCTTTCACTTGTACTTTCAGGCTCCTGCAGGGAATTAGCTGATGGATTCCATAGCTTCTTTAGAAAATACTGGGACACTTGCACAAATTCTAATTTGCCAATGTAAAAAGCTAGAATCTTGGTATGGTACATGATAGTAGTAGTTCTTGTGGTAGGTCTTGGTAAAACCAATTAATAGCTTTCGTTAATCAGCCTTTTATTAGAGACCTTCTCCAATGTACGTGAAAATGAATTGGCTTAAGTTTGCTTTCAAGAACAATGGCCTTATTCTCATTACCAAAGCTATCTATATGATACCACCAAGACAAGATCTAAGGTACTTTGATCCTCTTCTATGCCAAAATTTCCAGAGGTTAGCATGGCTTCTTATCTGTAGACTAAGCAGATTACCAAAAATCCTTCCAAAAAGTATAGCTTATTTTTCTACAACAGCACACAAAATAAAGCAGAGTTTGGTAGCTAGCTTTTTCACTTCAGCAACATTACTACAGTAAATAATATTAAGTAAATCTATTTATTCTTATCCCTGCTTATCTTTTAATTTCTGAAGAGCAACAAAGCAAAACATTGCAATAGTGAATGAACTCAGTTATTCCTATGGATTTGTGAGTGAATCCAGAAGGGTCAATTGATCAAATAGGTCTGTCTTCCCCCAAACGCTCCTTGAAGTTCAATGGGAAAAGTGAATTTAGATATTGTAGATTCCTTTTTTTTGAAGCCAGTTCTCTGTAGAACAAATTGATCAAAGGTGGGAGCCATAAGGTTTATCGTATCCAGTTGAATGCACTCAATTAAAACTGAGATGAAATTAAATTAATTAAAAGTGAGATGAAATTTCAGATGAAATTAATAAATGCAGTGAAATAGTTATAAAGCAAGTAACACATAAGAATAATAGAGACTGTCAAAACTCATGATTCGCTTTTGTGTTCACTTTTTGGCTGTAGTGAATTGTATTTTAATATCTCTTATTTACCATCTCAGTCTCTTGCATGTTCGTGGCCAGCACTTGCTTATTCACAGGCAGAAATGCACACTGCTTTCCTTCCTTCTGCGGATCTGTATGCATCCCATATATATATATATATATATATGCCCACACATCCTGCCACTGATGCTGATGGCTAACCAAGATACCAGTGCATGGCGCAGCTTTCTCTTACTGTACTGCTTTCTTCCACTGCTTTCAATCTAACAAGGAAAGAGCGGTTCTTGCATGTAACAGCTTTCTGAGAGGCATGTGTAACCTGGAAGCACCCAATTGTGGTCTGTGGATCATCTGACTGATTCACAGAGCCTTGTGTAAGATGAGTTGGAGAACTGGCTGATGGCTTAGCACTGGCACTGCTTCCTTTTTCTTTGTTTCTAAATCGCATTAATGTTAACAGAATTATACTAAGTACTAATAATTTCCTAATAGTTCATTTCCACGTAATCAATTGTTGACCCAGAGTGTTGTACAATTACAAATGAGAGGAAGGGAAATAAAGAAAACCCTAAAGGGAATCTGTGAAATAAAATGTACTCCATGTTCTGAAAAAATACTGACAACTGCTTTATCTCATACGACTTGGTTATTCGTTTCAAGAATCTAAGCAAAAAGGCATAGTAGTGTATCTGAGATGCAGCTTCAAATCTATGATAACAGCAGGTAGAGAAAGTATGAATTTTCTTACCATCAATGTGCACAAATGAAAAATTGGCTTGAAAATCTTCCAGCTGACAGTAAGGAGATCTATGAGTTCTCAGCTTCTCTGGAGCAATGTGAAGTTGCAGTAAGGAAAAAATGCTTCATTGAAAGGGGAATCGTTTCCTAGTTTAGGTATCCTTCAGTATCTGAACTTGTGCACTGTCCTTGTCTACCGTGGTCCCAAATACAACCTGAAAGGTTCCTATGTCAGGTGCCTGCTGACAGATATTTGTGCTTTACCAGTGTTCGAAAAAAGCTAGAGGGAAATGTTCGGATGGATCTGATTGCAGAATTAAGGCCAAGATAGGGAAAGTTAACTGCAGATTTTTTTTTTTTTTTTGAGCTGGAATGCATCCAAGCTCAAGATGTTCCATATACTCAGGATTTTGCAGTCTTTGTTGTTACCAAAACAGTGCATTTACCAATAAGATAAATTGGAGAACATTCTTGCACGTCAGTAAATCTTGGAGAAGTTATCTCAGTACACACAGCACAGTTGCTGCTTTATTTCAATTTCAATTGAAATAATTTTCAATCATTATTTGAATGCTTAATGTGAGAGCATACTACTAGATGCCACTAAAATCCACAGGAGGGATTTGCTTTGATTTAGTCAGCTGCTTTGACTGAGTTCTGTACTGCCTGTTGAGAATAAGTACCTGTTGTTTGTTTTTTTGAAATGAATATATGACAGTGCTTGTCCTATTCTATGGCACTGTCTGTGCAAACCAAAACACCTTCTGGGAGAAATGGATTTTCCTGTTTTGAAAAGCAGACATATTAGCAGGTTAAACTGCGACTGTTTTGGCGTGGGCTGCTCACATTCTTAACTAAGGTGGCTGAAAAAGAGAGACTAGCTATTCTTCTATCCCAAGCTCAAGTTTGAACTAAACCAGCATGATAGTCATCTTCTATCCTTTCCAGTTAACTGCCTATGATTTTTTTGTGTGTGTCCTGTGCTGTCTCTGTGAAGATAATAGTTTGTTGCAGTTACAAAAACATAGCTTGGGGGATTAAAAAAAAAAAAAAAGAAAAGAGATAAACCAACTCAATGGTTTTATATTCATGTGTTTATGGAAAAATTCTCAGCTCCAAACACAAAGCTAAAAATTGCCTTACTGAATCAGAACTGGATCAGCAGTTATCGTGGCTCAGTAAAGAGTGTCTAGCAGCATCAGGATTTCATGCTGTCAAGAAAAAAATATTTGGAAGGCAATTATTTAATAGCTTTCATTTGATTTTATTCCCAGGCACCCTAAAAGAAATTTCTCAAAAATTATTTTGTGACTTCAACTTCTCAAAAGGAAATTTTATTTTTAGGAGAATGTGCTTATGTAAAGCACATGGTAAGATAAAATCTATTAGTCTAGTTAGGAAAGGTCCTGCAAATTCACAACATAATGCTAGAAAAAGAGAATTTTTTAATTTAAGAGATAGAGACCCTAATAATCTTTAATTCTTAATAAATATTTTTTTAAAAAGAGGCCAGTATATATTTTTCAAGTGTCTGCTTTGGAAGAAAGCTACTGGATGATCTATACAAGAAAATACCAGTAGTCTGCATACTAACATTTATAACAAATCACTCCATAATCTCTTGCTAAAGAGAATGAGTTGATGTTTACAGTACTCAGGGATTCAAATGCTGATTCATTTCAGTTCTCTGCCCTGCCACGGACCTTCTATTTGGTCATGAGTAATTCTATTAAGACTTAGTTCCTCGTGTGTAAAATGTAGAAAAAAATGCTGCAGGAGAATACTGGGAATTTATCTATTATATTCTCAGTACTGCTTCAGTATTGAAACACAGAAAGGAGTTGAAGGACCTTGTGGTCTCTTAGGATGCCAACATTTCCTGACATCAGATCTTCATTATAGATTGATCCTTTGTCTAAAACATTTTGATGGCACAGAGAGGAGCTGTTCAAGAGCAAGTCTAGATCTTTAAGGAAAGGCAGGTAGAAAGTGCACAAGCTTAGCATCTCAATACTTGTTACATATAAATGATTGGGAATTTTTCTCATTTTATTTTATATTTGGAAACCAAATGAGTAAGTGTTCTTCTGCTTAGCACATTTCTGATTCAGTGGAATCACTTGGAATCAGTGGGAGTTCTGTTAGGGTCTTTGATCTTTTAGGGTCCAGTAGAACACACAAGCTTGGCTTGCAAATGAATTTTACATTTTGTTTCTCAAACTCTTGCTAGTGTGGCAGAGAATATGATTCTATCTTAATCATTCAATTAACTCAGTTTTTATGACTATAGCACATAGCACATTTTTTATGAGAAGGAAACATTTAGTATTTTCTGCTGTATAACATACTATTTAATATGGAACACAGACAGTGTGTTCCATACTTAAGTCTTTTTTGAGAGATATGTCCAGTGTTCAACAAAACCTTGTGGGAATTGCAGTGTTTTCTCAAACAGTCATTGACTGAGATACTCCTATCAAAAGCTATTTTGCTGGGACAAAAGGGAGCGCAGAGAAGTCATTAATACTAAATCTCACCCAGTTAGCTCAAAACTACTATCCACTAATATCGGATATGAATATTCACCCATAATATTCTGAGCTGATTTTGTACACGTTGTGAGAGTACTGACTTTACCCAGCTTGTCCCAGTGATGTAGTTGATTCAAAAGTAAATTTAATTGTGTATTGAGTTTGCAAAAAACATTTTGATTGTAACATAGATGGGGTATTCAATGTTTTGTTCTTCAAAATGCAAGTATCACCAGTAAGACGCATCTGATCTTGAGCCTTTCTCACTATTAACCAAGCAGGAATTATTCCTGTTGACTGAGATGAGAAATAGTTCCTGAAAGCAACACTGTGAGGAAGTGCACTGTGTGCCTTTGAGCTCATCTTTCCCTTTACTCTGCCTTTTTCTTTGCTTTACTCTGTGGAAGTATGTTTACTACACTTATCTATCTCTGTAACCTTCTCAGCTCCCCTTGTCACGTTACTCAGCATTGTTATACTTGTAAACTCAGGGAGAAAGCTTTCGTAAAATCCTTATCTCAAGCTCAAGTGATGTTCTGCATTTCTCAGAGTAGCCATAGCTAGAAAAGCAGAAACAGATTAATAGATCAGATTAATAGTTTTACCAGAGGCCTAATACTGCTTCTGCTCAACCCCTGACTCCCTGCCTTTTGGCTTTAACTATAATTTTTCATGAATATTTCGTAACACTGACGTTAGACAGTGCTTTGTTTTGTCTTCAGGCTGCAACTGCAATTATTTTTTTTAACAGACTTGCATGATGATGACTCTTGGTATACTAACGCTTTCCCACCCCAGCCACTCTCTACCAATTTCTAATCCATCCTCCCCCACTTTGTTTCAGCCTGGTTTTACTATACAGGACGTTCCAGTGAAATCTCAGCTTTGCTCTTACCATAAAGGCAGTGTTTGGTTTCTCATTGCTTTAGAGTGGTGAGCAATTCATCTTACTGGGGTATTTACTTCCAAGTCAGGTTCTTCCATTTAGAACGTAATAACATTCTTAGTCAGACAGACACATCTGAGGCTCATTTCAAATCTACTGCTGTGTTTGAAAGTCTGGCTTCAATTCATTTATTTTGGGGATTACAGTTTAGTCAGGGATTTTAAAAATTTAGAGAAGATCTGTGCTGAAGTCTTTGCTGATAGACAAGTGTTTGTAAATTTATTTGGGCTAAACCATGAGAAGGGTGCACATGTGTGTATGCATGTGTACAGACAGAAACACAGAAATACATAAAACGCTTCTAATGAAAAGTATTGAGTACTTTTCAAAACAGAATGTAAGACAATGATCAGAGCACACCAAATCAAGTTAAATTAATATCTGTTTTTCTTTTTTGGAAGGACTTTTCAGAAAGGAGATTCTCTTGGGTTAATAGGGGCACTTGTTTTGTGTTTTGTAATTTTATATTTGTTGTGAGAAGTATTCTAATTTGGCACATTTTAACTTGGAGCGTGCTGAGATTCCACCACATTTTCTTGGCTATAATGTCAATATAATCAGCCTCTGACTTTAATAATAGATTATCCAGAGTTGGAAAGAACCCGCAAGGACCGTCAAATCCAACTCCTGGCTCCATTAAGGACCACCCGAAATTCAAGCCATATGTCTGAGAGTGTTGTTCTGAAAAGTAATAATCACCACCATATTGCTAAATCTTGAGACTTATCTCAAATATTTAACTCAACAAGATCTCAAACACAGGAGTCTAAAGATTAAGGATTACAGTCTTTACAGTTATTCCACAAATATACAGTTGCTTGCATTCAAATCAATTAGTTGTTTCTAGGAATGTGTTTATAGGATTTACAGCCTATCACTGAAATTGAGGCTGACTTGTTCCTTACTTCTCTGAAGAGATGAAACTTCTTGTTTAAATTAAACTTATAACTGAGAAAACTAGTACTTATTTGGGTAGGACTGAATTTTTAAGTGATGCCAGGCATATACAATCCATATGTTTTTTGTTAACCATTTTTTTAAAAATAATTTTTAAAGTACTGGATCTTCAAGGACTGCCCCAATCTGATTATTTTTACCAGTTAGATTTGGCATCAGATTATGTTTCATTGGAATTCCACTGGAATTTTCTTTTAAAAAGGAAGTAACTGAGTAAAAATTATTCCCGAAATTGCATACATACAGACAATGCCAGATTTGCATGAGAAATGAGACTGAAAAACTGGTAATTTTCCTTCGATTTTCTTTAATATTGAATGAGAGACAATGTTCATGGGGAAACTTGAAAATTTGGTGAGTTTCATTTAAGAGCTGAAGATGTTTCTCGTAGCTGTTTTTATGAGCAACCACTCTAGGATGCTTTTGGCAACCAAACATTTCTCCTAAACCTATCTTCCTTTGCCCTGTGTGTTTTTGGTTGTTTTTGATTGTCGTCTTCTTTTTCTTTTCTTTCTTTTTTTTTTTTTGCCACAAATGACAATTGCATTTCCTTCATTCATATGGTATCCCCTCCTTTCGCAGAGACAAAGAAAATGCTGCAGCAGCATCAGAAAACAGGTAATTGTTGCTCTGTGTTTTCTCCTTTATCCCTATTCAGTTGGCCTCCTTTACCCTATTACTCTTACCTCAAAAACATGCCAAATTTGAGAAGGCAGTAAATGATATAGGTTTCAACTAAGCAGATTTGCTAGGCATTTCTTTCTAATGTAGAATTCAGAAAGGTCTGCGAGATGGTAGCAGACATAATAAAGGGAATTAAATTGCTTGGAACTTTTGTATAAACATTTGTGTCTGATTCTCGTGTATGCTGTATGATCCTTGATGGGATATGAGGTTTTGTAATTTCTTTATTTCAAGTTATTTTCTCCCAAAGAATCTCAGCACAATTCATAGTTATGTGTAGGAATTTATCTATAAAGGTCCAAACAAGAACTGAAGCACAGGTACTTCTTAAATAAATCTAATCTTTTGTTTAATGGAGCAAGGAAATGTCACTTGTTAGTTCATGCCACAAAACAAATTTTACCTCATTTCTTTCCAATTTTATTCACCCCTCCATGAACAATTACTTTTTATATTTGTTCTTAAGACTTCTCACAGTTCAACAAAGATTGCATAGAATTAAAATCCAAGTGCAAGCATCATTTTGACTAATGATATAAACAATGGTAACTGGCACTTGGACCCACAGGGAAAATAAGAATTATGTCAAAAAGAAAAAAATAAAATAATAATAAAAAAAATAAAACCTTGATTCCCACATAGCAAGTGTATATAAATTAAATAAAAAAATTAAATAACACGTTTAGCATTTGAATAGTTGTTTGATTTGTGTAAAACCATCTACAGGACTGCACAGCTGCTCCACTGAAATCTCTTCTTTTGGATTTTACTAGGAACTATATCTGATTTATGACTGCTGTTAGTGTCACACTGCATTGCCTTAATCTTGCATGGTTTGTCAAACCATTGCTTTTATCCACCTCCATCCATTATCACTGCAGCTTTGCTATGTGTTTTATTATGATATTCCTAGCAATATGGTTTCCAGATTTAACACAAGGTACTTTTAAAATTCTTGCATCCTTTCCTTGGTTTAAACAGTAATGAACCATCAAAATTTGTCGTGATTTCAAATGCAGTACCATGATGATCTCCTACAGGGTACAGAATTTAGGAATACACGACGAACATGCTGGATATTTACAGATACAAATCTTCTTACAGGAAAAAGAAGAGACAGAAAAATGAAGCCTTAATTACTAAACCCAGACTTGACTTTTCAGCTACCTTGTTATACTCCTGCCCGTGTTCCTGCCGAAGGCTTTGCCCACTGCACTGAAACAATAACTGCTGCCTTAAAGGGGGCAGATGTTCATGTTCTAGAATGCTGCTTTATTTGATGTGGGTACGAAATGGTAATATCTCTGAAAACCATAAAAATTAAACAAGTCTTTTTATTTTAAAAACATCAGCATCTTCTGTAGCTGGGATTCTCTCTTCCTCAGAAACTATTACCTAGGGAATCGGTGACATGATAACAAATATCTCATTTACAACTTGCTTGTAATCTTTGTTACCCAGGGCTACAGCTACTACATATGTGCCACAGTGTGTGACCTCCAGTATTTTGCAGCCTCCTCAGTCATGCACCGTGGGTGCCAACACTGGCAGTGCTAAGCCAATGGCCTCCAAGGGCTCTGTGAGGCCTGGAGCGAGTACAAGTCAGAGGGAAGCCAGTTGTGTCACTACTGGCCATAAAGTCTCTCTTTCTTCATCCAGTAATCAAAGGTACACAGTGATGTGTAACTGCGCAACTGACCTGGTTTGGAGCTTTGGAATGGTTTGGTAATAACAATCTCTAACTCTTCCAGACTGAAATGGCTATGGCCTAAAAGGCAGCTGTCTAAGTTCTACAAATTACAGCAACTTCTAATTCCTGTGGGTTTTACTCGTCTATAAGATAGGGACGAATCATTAAGGACCTTCTGCAGAAAAGCAGCAGCTGATGTTATGCACTGTATTTCTCAAACATTGTCGTATTCAAATGCAAAACTCTTCCATGCTATGTCTTTCTCTAAATACCCTCTCTAGCACTTTTTTTTTTCTATGAATGCAGCAGTAAAAGAGATAATTTTCCCTATACCTTTTGTCTCTTATATTTTCAATTCTATACAAGAGATCTGTTGGATGACTTGAAACAAACAGGACTTCATGTGGTATAAAGGAGACTAAATGCAGCTTTACTAATCTACTCAATTGTTCTTTGTCAGAAAGTCAAAAGTTGGGACTCTACTGGGATTACGGTATTTTAAATCTTAGAGTGCATTTATTGCCACATTGCCTCATTATGGTTGTTAACTATGATAATCCTTTTAACCTCTACTGATTTGTGTTACTTTCATAAGTGAAAATCAGTTGAGAATATGTATTTATTTTCATCTACCTAACTTACATCATGGATTTTATGTTTATTGGTGACCACAAAAATGGCGATGTTTGAGAACATCCATTTCCTGCGATTTTCCTCAAAATATATAACAGTGTGAAGTTTAAAAGTATATGTAATACCTTTAAAGAAAAAATTAACCTGTAACCTACGTGATTGTGAAGCTGCAATAATAGATTATCTGGTTTGTAAAACATCATTCATGTTTATCTGCTCACAGAATTCTTCTACAGTTGAATTAAAAAAAAAAAATGGATTGGAATTCTGAAAAGAAGGAAAGAAGGCAGTCTTGGGGGGAAAAAAGAATTATTTTATTTGAATGTCTAAGTAAAATTATTTAAAATTCATATTGGATCAAGCAAAAATAGTTCTATTTAATCTGAACTGTTTCTCTAAAACTGAGTATAGAGAATTATTGCCAGCTGTCCACATTGTGTGTAATAAGATCATTGTGATTTTTTTTAAGGCTCTTACATATTTCATTTACATCTATTCTACTTCCTTTTTCTGTTAAACTCTTAATGTATTCTGCCCTGCAGGAGTGTGATCAAGCCTCTAACACTTTAATCACTGTGAAAAGCTATTACAGCATGTAAGATAAAATATATATATATATTTCTTTTAAATTTTATATCGGTATATTTGCATTTAATCCATATATGTTTGTCCAGTTCACATTTGTCTCCACACAGGTCCATATCGACATGTATTCTCTTTTCTCTCTCTTTTCTCTCCTTTATCTCTCTCTCTCTTTCTCACTCTTATTTTTTAAACATATATCACAGATTATGTCTTTTGGTGTACATTTTGGAGATCCTTCCCACACTTAACTAACCTCACTATTTTCTTCTACTCGAGGTATGCGGTCTGAGAGATTCTTCTGAAATCTGTAACCATTTTTTTTTCAGTGGTAATAGAAAGACAAAATCATATATTGTTTTTCGAACATGTGTTACATTCCATTATAAAATAGATACGTGATATTGTATAGTTCCTATCTTTTCCTGTTTGCTAAGTTAAAGTAAGCATTAAGTTTTGGTCAGTGCCATGTGATGTTAAAACCCCAGTATTTGCTGTTGCTGAGGAGGGAAGGGGGGAAATCCTGTGAATATTCCTCTGCATTTAAACTCAGTAATAGACTAGCCTGTGATCCATAGCTGTGATGCATAATATGCAACTACACTGCTGTGCAGTGCTGTATTACAGAAGTGGAAGAATTTACAACAAAATGCAAATACATCAAAGTGGAAGAGTTCATCTTGAGCTTAAATGCAGATTGTGATGAACAAACTTCTGCAAAACTGTTGCAAGACTTTTCACATAATGGTCTGTAAGCCAGAATTGCAAACAAGACGAGTATTTTCAAAAGCTCCCTTGCTATTTGTATAACTGCAGGTGAAATTTGTAAGGAAGAAAACATTGATTATCTGTTTCTGTTGTGGGTTGCATTCAACTTGGGTGTAACAAGGATGTTTCAATTTCAGCTGATCAGATTGTAAAATATTGAGTTGAAATAAGAGGTACCATCACTTAGACTATCAAACCCACAGGAGAATGTACAAGAGGATGGGACAGTCTCTTGAAGAGCAAGAGGTGTCAGGAATTCTGAAGTACTGGACGTTCATTCTAGCTGCTGGGGAGTGTACCATCTTAATTCAGAGCTCCTTTCTGAAAAGAGCATAAGAAAATGCTCCTTTAGGCAGAATGGCTGAAAGACAGAAAATACTTACGTGATGGAAAAAACTGCAGAAAAAAAGGCTGAGAGAATGAATGTTTAGGGGCTGAAACTTGGCTGAAACGCAGTCTTGGAACTGCGAGCTGCCTTTTGTTATTTGATGCTTCCTGTGCTCAGAAAAGAATATTCTGGGCATTGTTTCTACGTTGTATGACAGAATCACTTACATGCCATCACCTTCATAGGTGTTGTGTGTAAGAACCTAACTCGTAAATTAGGTGAGGAGGAGTAAAAATGAAGCTGTTGTTTTTAATGATGTTCACAAATGTTTGTGGATAAGATAATTAGGTTAACAGTGTAGTGTGGTTTGTTGTGTTTTTTGTTTTTTTTCTTTTTAAACACATTGAGATAACTGCTAAAGAAAATGAACATATAACACACAAATATGGCATCAAGAAAAATGGCCCTAATGTCTGGCTATTAGATGCCAATATTACATCTGAAAATTATGCCCCGAAATAGTATGATAATTTGAAAACTCAAATTGCAATTAATTGTACTTTGCAGCATCTTATTTGTTCTGGTAGATAAAAGTTAATTAAACCCACAGTAGAATTGGTCTAAGGACAAAATTATGCTTTCATCCTTCCCTTTTTTTCTCCCAGCTTCATGCAGGACCACTCAAAAATCAGACCCTACGTCTGAGTGCATATTGCAGATGCTTTTTGAGCTCCAGCCACGACTGCTGCGCTGCAGGGCTGTTCCGTGCCTGACCACGCTCTCAGTGAGCAACCTTTTCCTGATACCTAACCTTATTCTCCCCTGTAAATAGTTGAAGACAATAAACTGAGCTTCCCAAAAGATTGTTTCAATTTTTAGCAGTGGATGACTCTGAATGTACTGTCATGCAAGGTTGTCCAATAGATCAGCGTCACCCAATCTGTCTATCTCTAACAGACGAGTAATACTTTTTAAAGCTGAGTGAAGGTTCAAGAACAAAATATGTTAATGAGCACAGAAGAAGAATATTTTTTTTCTTTTAAATGTAGCTATTTTGCAATTCAAGATAAAATGAACATTTATATGTGCCACAAGAGGACACCCGTGTGAGATAGAAACATTTTATGCTGTATTTTCGCCTTGTATGTTGTGCACTGTTCCTCTGGGTAAAATGACTTCTTATTGGTTGATGTTCTGGCCAGCAGAACGTGAGTTGAATTTAAGGCAGAGATGAGCCAATAGTCAATGGACACTTCATGAACATCTTTCTAGTACCTGTATCGCACAAAATGATTAAACATAGCACAAAACTGTGCTGACTATATCTATAGGCTTTCAGAACTTGCAGGAAACCTGCTGCTACAGGACTATAATAATGTTCCTCAAATTGCATTTCTACATCTAATTAAGTGGTTTGCTCCTTAATGTAAACTTCTGCTCCAGGAATGAATGTTGAGTGAAATTTATCGTAATTCAAAGAGCTTGTGGCAGGGTCTATACAACATCTAAGAACTACACACCACCTTTCCTATCGCTGGTTTCAGTGGGAGCAGGACTTAAGTGCTGTATAAGACCTGGGATAAATTTCAGTCGTGCAGGACTACATGACGGTCCTAACTGCTTGTGCAGAAAAGTCTAACAAATGTCTTTTTTTTTCTTTGCATTAAATTGTGCTTTTCTCTCAGTAACACAGCACGCTGCTATGTTTGTAGCTTCAGGTGCAAACATAGTAGGCTTTTTGCTTTCCGTTTAGAAATGCAGCTTTTTAAGATGCTTTTTGTTTTGTTTAATTTAACCCTAATTAGTAGCCCTGTTGAGCATGCTCCGGTGTCTACCAGCCCTGCCTCTGCCTCTGCACCACATGCTTCAGCACATCAGCCTGCTACCGCTGCTCAAAATACAGCCAGTCTGATGACACCACCAGCAGCCACTCCCACCTCAGTAGTGCAAGAGTCTTTCTCATCCTCCTTCCAAAGGTAATGCTTCATTGCTTTGTCCCTTTGCAGATATACCCCTCTATGGCTCTGGAAATGCTGCATACACATTCTAAACTTAAGAATGTTGTATGTACAAGCTGTAGCCTATTTTGTATGCTTTTATATATTTTTGTGGGTTTTTTTTCTTATTTTAAAGAATGTTCGTAATTGCAAAGAATTTGCAAAATAAAACAGCCCTAAAAATGACAAAAAATGATGTTAAGTCTGGAATATAGTTTATGTTTCAAAAAAGCGAGTCTAGGGTCAAAACTGGAAATGTTTTTCTACCACTTGAAGTAAAACTAAAACAACTCATCACGGTACTTAGGAGTGGTTGAATGCAGCTTCTCTTAATAATATTTCTGTAGTGTGGCATGAAATGGAAATTTTTTTTTAAACTAGTTCACTCATGTAATTGAACTTACTGTGCTGTAGCAGATTTCAGCACAACCACACATCTGATGATTGAGTGCTCTGTAAAGTTTTAAGTCATCTCTAATAGATTTATCTAGCTTTTTCCTCTAATGCAGCTAAGCTATAGAGCTAACATGAGTTTCAAGGAGATGCAAATTCGTAACACTGGCAGTGTGCAGTAGGAGTTCCAGTTGTGTATCAGAGGTGATCAAACTCAGCCTGTGAAGAAATAGGACTCGCACTGCTGTCACATTATGGAGATTGTTGGGAAAGTAAGAGTGAATTTGGTTAGTGCACCTACAATCATAGATCTGCTGCTCTGTTGTTCTTTTCTTTATATTTTTTTGCTACATAAGTATTCCTAAAAGATATGTATTCTAGAGTGCTTTAAAAATCCAGGGAAAAACACATTGCCAATAATATAAACTACTTAAAATAATTGAAATCTAAGACGTAGTCTGTCATACCTTAGAATTCTGTAAAAGGATTTGGAAGTGTTCTCTTGGTTCTGTTTCTTTTTAAATTTGTGCTAGTTCACATGAATTACTTATGCATGCCAACTACTTAATTTTTACCTCAGTAATGTTTTTCCTAATTGTGACCTACAGGAATCCAATGTTTTTAGTCCAGTGCAAGAAAGCCAATCATCCAGCTATCAAAGGAGGTTTGAATATAGGGTACTACACTGTAATTCAGAACAATGCTGAAAGGCACTATTACATGAAATAATGATATGGTTTAAGCAATTTTATTCCCTACTTGAAATAGTAACATGAAGAAAATTGATTTGTGAATATATACCTCAAAACTAAATGCCTCTACCCAACTAATCATGTCAGTAACTTGTTTTCTTAAGGAGGTTAATCTTCTGTCTGATAGTGCTTTCATATTAAAATGTTTTGCTTGAATTCAGATTGAAACATCTGAATTCAAAATATAGTCTTTCTTGGTTTTCAATATCCTTTTTTTTAAAAGATTTTTACATGATGTGTGCATTTTGACTTGTGTTCTCTAGGAATGTGCTTGGTTGTGCTATTCTGTAAGCCTGCAGATGTATGCTACAGAAAACCTGTTCCTGGTAACTATGCAGCAGCCCTCTTGTACCTGAACTCCGCAAAGCTTGATTCTGATGGCACTATTTTTGTCCCTGTGAATTCATTGTATATATGCTTTCATACTTTTACTATGTCTTCTGCAGAGTGTTTGCAGCCCCCAGCTCCCTTTCACAACCTAAGCCTTTCCTTGGGTCCAAGAACATGTCAGTAGCAGCTTCCACTATTTCATCCGCTCTCTCATCTCAGTCTAGGTATATCTATAAAGATCTCTTCTGTTTCTTTGTACTCATTTGTTTTTATTCTGTACTATTCTCTCACATTTAAGGTTTTTGGCTTCTTAAGAGGTTGTTTTTGTGAAAAATATTTAAAAGCATGATGTGTTTAATAGAATTGCTGCCTTGTTTGATGGTTCACGTTAAAACCAAGTTAGCAAAACCCTAAGTTTTAGACTTAGGATAAGCAACCAATAAAATAATTTTGATCAGAGTTGCTTCAGTTGGTAAACTTGTGCTTACCAACTTGTGCTGGTTTTGCCGTCTTAAAATGAAGATGTGTCCGGTGAGGCAATGAGAATGACAGATGTGTTTTTTTTCTTGGTGAAAACATGGGATCATAGTTTAACCATGTGATATACTTTCAAAAGACCACAGCTCTTCATTTGTTACGTTCTTAGTTGTGGCTAATAAACGACCACAGATAGGCAAGAACATGCACATTTGAAGACCACACATTGAGAGATATAGCAAGAGATATAATGATCTTCAAGATTAACATAAAAAACAGCAGTTAAGTGCTAAGCACAAATACAGACTTGAAAGCATTTTTATTTGCTTCACATCACTGAAACCAATGCAAAAATGAAACAGCTACGTAACAGAAGATCAGATGAGTTCTAAGTTTTAAAAGGTAAGCATGGCTTTTAGTTCCAGTTCTCTAATTTCCATATGTATCTGCTAAAACATAAGAAATCAAACTAACATGTTGATGTAAGTCCATTTATCTAAGTTACACTCTTCATAACTTAATTTTCAATTGCTTCATGAAATTGATGAGTGTCATCAAGAATAGAAGGCAAGAATGGAATAGAAGACTGTGTAAGGGTCTTTACTACTAGTAACACATATCGTTTTATGCACAAACTTGAAAATTCTGAAGTGATGAATTACATATAGAATTTGTTGTGGGTATCTATCATAGAACACTGTAAGATGACCTCATTTTCAAATTGAGTGCTCGGTGCACTTCAGAAGTAATTCTTGTACTCCTTTTCTGTGTTAGGCTCTTAAATGTGACCAGCAGTACTACTTTATCTGACGCATGCTTTGCTAACAAATCTCTTTCAGGCAGTTGGAGTGATCACATATAGATACCAGAACAGGATCCCATGTAGCTATCGTTGACAGGAGGCCCTAATAGTCAAAGCAAGAGCCATACTTACTAAGCAACAATAACTGTGTGTATTTGGCTTTTTATAACACTGATGTGAAAAACCTATTAATTTCTTCAAAGTGACAGAAGAGACTCAAATTTAGTATTTCTCTGAGCTAAGGACCGAAATCTATCAGTCAGAAAATGACATAAATCTGAAGCCATGGTACTACTCTGGCCAGCAAGAGGACATCTATTTGTATTTTATCAGTCTGTATCCTATGAGCCATAAGAATCTTGATCTGAGAGGTATATTTTAACCTATCTACAGAGGAGATTTCTTTGGTATTCTCTTAGCTACAGTGAAAATTATACAAAATAGCTAATAATGAGTCTCATGTAGTGACCTGCAAGAAGTAATAGTATTATGGCATTAGTACTTTATTTCTGTACTTTCATTAATATTAGCAGTAGTTTCACAAAATATTTGCAAATAGTGATGAATTTCGCAATAATGCCAAAAAAAAAAAAGATGCAAATGATATGCATATTATCACTTTCAGGGCTTTACTGGTAAAACTTATTTTATTGCCCATCTTATATTAGAAAGGCCTTTTTTACACTTGTGTGCAAAACATATAAATATTATTCACTGACAATTTCTAAGTGTCATGAATGGAAGGATACAAGAGAAAGGCTAAAGAATACATCCGATTTTCAAAATGTCAAAACTATACATTTTCCAAATATTAAGAAATGAATTTACTTCTGAAATAAAGGGTTTTTTTTTTTAATTTTGTTTTTACTATTCTGTGAAGCTGCTTGACTGGGTGAAGGCAGACTGAGACTGATTACTGAGAATGCTGGTACCCAAGGGGGCCAGTCTAAATTGCGCTACCACGTTTTAAGGCAATACTTTTCAGTCATCTAAGAACTTTGAAAACCATTACAAATAAGTGAACCAAAACATCCTAAGCTTCTAAATCAGTTATAAAAGTGATAGATCTTGAGAAATATGAGACATGTTGCTTTTTAATGAATTATAGTAACATATATTATTAATAAACTAATACATATAATTTATATATAAACAGCTAATATATTAAGTATAATGCTATTTTTTAATTGAGACTTTATCCATTTCACTTTAATTTCACATTCCTTTCACTCAGAAAAGAAACAAAATAAGACCTTGAAACTATAAAATGATTTGTAGTTATTTATTTCTAGTTATCTATCAGTAAGGACTAATCAGTGGCAATCACAGTTCTAACAAGTGACAAGAATAAAAAGATCACTCTGAAATACTAGGTTTTTTTTTTTTCATTTTAAATATATTCTATGCATTAGATTGGCATGGATCATTTTATGTTTTCCTCCTTTGAAAAGATATGGGCGTCTTGGTTGAGTGCCAGTGGGCAGCAAACGTGCCCAGCACTGCCTAGCAATAAGGAGCATTAAGGACTAAGGGAAGTGATTACTCTCTTCACTTTGCACTTGTTAGTCTGCAGCGGGAATGCTACATCCAGTTTAGGTTCCCTAGTAAACAAAACTGTTGATAAGCTGGAACAAGTACAGTGGAAGGCCACTGAGACGATGATGAGAAGAAACAGCTGAAGGAACAAGTTGTGCTTAGCTTCTTCCTCCAAATTCTTCTCTTCTTTAGGCTAACAAGAGCCTTCTTTTACCTATGAGGAAATCATTAACAGGATAGAACAGAGCACTTTGTAGTGATGCCCTGCAGGAGAACGGGAGACACAAAGTCTATCAAGAAAAGTCTCTTCTTCTCTTTCAAAGAAAAGAAAGATTCTGACTGGTTAAGGAAAAAAAAAACTTTAAGCCAACCTTCAAGTTGGGCAGGGCAGCAGATCGTCCAGATGGACTGTGCCATCTCTGTTCTTTAAGATTTTCAAGACCCCACTGGATAAAACCCTGGTCAACGTGGTCTGACCTGATGGCTCACCTTGCTTTGAGCAAAAGACTGAATGAGTGACATCCTGAGGTACATTCCAACCTGAAAGCCTTGGAACCTATGAAAAACAAGTGTCCGCTTCAGAGAGCAATGCTTTCATCAGGCTGTTAAAAGCTACTGTTTGTGGCTGGCAATTATTCAAAGTCAAAGATATTGACATATACCTCAAGTTGTTATCAACTGGCATACGTTATTCTCTTAGGAAGTGCCTCTCTCAGTAATATGACAAGCCTTAGGACATAAAAGCAAATCAGAAACTCATAGGATGTGTTAAAAATTGGCTCCTAGCAATCAAGTGCAAAATGCAACAAAATACACATTTTGTTGGAGTGTTTTCTTGCAGCTGAAATAGCTTCTTTATCTCTGTGCACTTGTTTCATGTTTATTTATTTTAAAAACTGCCACATATTATAGCTGGCATTCAAATATAAGGGCCTAGAATTGGTTTCTAAATTCTTGAACATCGGATAGTTTTCATTTAGAAATCAAGAAATGTGTTAGCATGCCAAAATACGGTTCTAGAGGTCAAGTATCACCTTGACATCTACCACTGGAGCATAGCAGTAGGCCATATAACTTAAGTTCAAAATAAAATATGGATGATCTTAGTTACAGCAGTATCTCCATCCTGTAAAACCTGTACAGGTAGAACAGGCCTGAGATTGTCCCACCATTGATTCAATAGTTTTTTTCTTTTTTCCCCCTCCAGCTACATTAAAGAGATCTACCAAGAAAATACAGGATGATCTCTTGATCAGTGTCCTTAGCCACTTAAATCTGATTTTAAACCTTGATAGAACAGTTCTATATTCATTTTACTTTCCTGAATAAGGCTGCATGGATGCATAGCAACTGACATGGCTAAAATTTTCATAACCTTCCTGAAGAAGGATGTTAGAAGTCATTAATCTTTAACTGATCATGTTTCTCTGCCCTTTTTAACCTGCAGAACTAATGTTACTTTTGCACTTAAAATCGTATTTACAAAAAATGAAGAAAACATAGCAGGAGTTTTTAAAATAAGTGACAGAACTCTTCATGCAATTGGTTATTCGATTAGGAGGGTAAAAGCAGGGCAACCAGTGAGACAGCACTCTGGGAACATAGCAACAGGAGAAGCAAAGAGTCACGATTGTGGTTCTACAAGAAAGGTGTAGCTGCTATGATCCTAGGGTCTGAATCCAAGCAGTGTCTATGGTAAAGGGAAAAAATTCTCCAGAAGCTAAGAAGGTAACTGATGCATGACAAGGTCCTACTGTTATTTCTGCCAAATGTGGGCTGTGTTCCTTCGTGCTGTGATGGCTGCCACATAGCTCTGTGCTGCTCTGCACTGAGGCAGGAGCTGTGTTCATTCCGAACCCCCTTGTTTCTCATATCCTATGCTCTGCAAGGACTCAGTGATTCTTGCATTTACATGAAGGAAACATTTTTTCTGAAATGACGTTGTTCCCCAAGGAAAAAAAAAAATCTACCTGTTCACCCAGGGCTCCATTTAGCATGTAACAGTAGAAGAGTGCTGCAATGGGAAAGTTGCTCATGATAGATTGATTCTGCTGTTTCAACTATTTCTTCTTGTCCTTTGTGTGGGGTTATCCATAATTAGCCAGGGAAGTTAGCTGATCTTTGAACTTGGGTTAATTCAAGTTTTCCTTATATGTAAATTAAGCTTATGTTACTGACAAAAGAAAATTCGTACCTAATTGTTGTGGTAATACAAATTGATGGTGGATGTCAAAGAAACCGTCAGGTGGTTGAATTGTAATTCCACAACTAAAGAATGAACAGAAGTGGGTGAGAGTGAATTACAAAGCAATATACTCTGCTCATTTACTTGTAACCCTTATTCAGGTTTCACTATGATTCCCAGTTTTAATAAGATAAGCAAAATGTGATGTAATTTTGATCTTACATTATTATAAGTATATACATGTTGTTTAATTTATCACTTATCAAAAATATCTCCTATTCATAAGGAAAATCACTGTAAGACAAGATATCCCTGTTTTCTTGATACATTCTTTTCAAATACAACTTTTGTCTCATTTTAGTTTCAACCGGCATTCTTCCACCTCCATCAGCTACCAGTCAAAGAGGTATAAAAAACGTTTTGTGCAGCTACTGTACCTTAAAAGCACTTAACAACCCAGTTTATTGCCGCATCCAGTGAAGTATTAACATGAAAATCCTTACTTTCTTGAAACTAATAGTTTTCAGAGCCAGTCTTTAATTCGTTGCCTCTCACATGCCATTGACTGCTACAGATAAATCCAGTAAGGGTGCTTTCACTGCTTTAGGTATGCCGTTGCTTCTTGTTACATTACAGCATCTTCGGCACTTAGGACATCTTTTTTTTTTTTTCATTCGTTCCTTCTTCCTTCCTTTCTTTCCATTTTTTTCTTTTTTTTTCTTTAATGATAACTCTATTTCCTTTTCTTCAGCAGAAATTATATCTGATAAATCTTTTAACTTCACTAAAACCTGTAATGATGTATCGTAACACTTCATTTCTCTTTGACAAGCCTTTTTATCTTCCTTACTGTATTTAATATTCATCATACATTGCAATAGATTTTAGTAATTGACTTCTAATTTTGTCATTAACTTGATACAATGAATAGAATTCTTTTCAGTATTTTCTTTTTGTCTTTTTGACTTAATTTCCCTACACGTACAAGGAATCTGGTAGCATGGTTTTATCACGCTCTTAACTTTAAAATCTTGAATCTTTAATAACCATTTCTCTTCAAGGCACTTAAAGTATCACTAATCTGGCTCAGAATTTCTTTGTGTTTTGTGTGTTAAGAAACATTGAAATGAATCTCGCCATCAGTGAAACTGCACATCTGGGAGTAGGCTTTCTTGTATGTAAATTGTTTTCAGATTAAGTCTGTATGACATACACAGTTTAAAAACTTTCTATTCACGTAGTAAATATTGATCACTGATCCTGGAAAGGTAAGCATTCTTACTGGTTTTCTGTGTGGTTTACCTTGAACAGTCGATTTTAAAACAATTGCATATTCAGCTAAAGATGTTCTGCAAGTCCCTGAAGTATAACTCTTCCTGTCTGTGCTACAGTGGAAACAATGATTCTCTGTCCAGTGACCCCAAGTAGAGCGAGTGTGTTCTTGTGCATCATAGGTGCAGAGGTAGATGTTAGGAACGGGAAGTTGAAAAGTATACTGTGCTTTGGTGGTTATGAAATCATGGTACAGTTCACAACAGAATTTACAGTGAATACAAACTCACTGGAACAGCTTATCTTTGAGAGCCTCTTGGTCCCTAATAGGCCCAAATCCAGCCCTAACCCCTAGAGTGGGTGTAGAAATAACTAGCTACAATCATTATAGTAACAGCAATGTTTCTAGGACTAAGTAGACAAAGTAAATTAGCCTGAGGCAGCAGCACTTTGCAGGCTAGATCTTGTGTAAGTAATGGTCAGAGTAGCAAAAGGCTGGATTGCCAAGATAAGTTTATTTTGTTAAAAATTAAAAATCAAATCAAAAGTTTACATTTGTGAGAATGTTTTCTACCACCACTGGAAAGAATTTGCTGGTTTTGTCAGAGGTAAAAATTGTAACATGCTCTTCAGATAGGATCTACTTCTATTGTCAGAGAAAGAACAAGCCACAGTGGATCATGATCTTGCAGGTCAGGACGTCTTTTCTTATGCTTACAAAGTGTCTCTTATAGACAAAGTCAACACAGAACTAACTCCTAAAATCTCAGCACAAGTTGGTAGATATCTGGCTCATTGAGTTAGCAAAACTGAAAGAGTAAAACTACGTTATTGAGATGAGTTAAAAAGATAATTGAACACTGAAAGTTTTTATTACTGCAGACATCTCAGTATTTGTTACTTCCTTTCTCTGGACTTCTTTAAATCATTCCTTCTTGCTTGCTTTGTTTGTCGTGCTCTTTTAGGAGTCTATAAAGCAAAGTTACTATGGACAGAATCATCTTAAGCAACGGGCAAATAGAAGAGGCATATACTTCCACATGTTACTATAATCAAACACAGAATAACCATCTAAGCCATAAAATGGAGAAAAAAATATTCCTGATTGATGCTTGGAACCCTGAGCAAAAGTTTTTAATCTAGGAATGCAGAAATCACATAATAGTATTTCATGTCATGTATTTTTCAGTTGCTGAGTCCAAACATCAGAGAAAAACATCATAAATTATGATCTCTAAATTCAATGCTATTTTTCTTTCTAAGGAACTTTCAAGCCTCTCTTAGCAAGGACAATGATTAGTGAATCTCACTGTATTCTCTCTCTAGCTCTCACAGACAGTTCTTCTGGGGTACTTTGGAAGCATCCAAATCTCTTCCTTTTGCACTCAATAAGTTTGGCTGTTTATAAAGTTGCTGACACCTTTGTTTTGTTTTTAGAAACACAAGCCAGTCATATACACCAGTGCCAGCTTCTGCAAGCTATGGTGAAAGTCCTGCTGCTTCTGCTGCTTCAAAACCAAGAGTCGTCACTACTGCTAGCATAAAGCCCTCTGTCTACCAGCCAGGTAAGGAGATTCCCAAATACAGGAATGCACAGGCATTACTTTTAGAAAAATAATATGTATGCTATAGGACACGTATTTTATCAGGAAATTTATATATACAGAACCAACTGAACTGACAAGCAAATGAAGCAAAGTTACTACAAACAGTATCATCCGAAGTAATGGGCAAGTAGAAGAGGCATATACTTCAACATGTTACTATAATCAAACACAGAGTAACCATCTAAGCCATAAAATGGAGAAATAATATTCTTGATTGATGCTTGGAACCCTGAGTAAAAGTTTTTAATCTAGGAATGCAGAAATCACATGATAGTATTCAAGGATCAAGGACTTTGTTGTATTTGTATTAGTGAAAATGTGGAACAAATGGAGGAGGAAGAAGATAAGCAAGAGAGCAGTCTGTAAAAATGATGTATAGCCTAATTTCTCAAAGTCAGTGCATTTGCAAAATAGCCAGTACACCCACTTAGGATCCTCAGGGCACTTCCTAGTTGATAGAATAGCTTGAGAAAGCACGCCTTAGGATGGGAACAAAATAAGTGAAGTAGGATATTTGCAAAATAGAGAAAACCACATAATGAATTTCTAAAATTCAGGCTTGTATTTGGATTAAAGAATGACTTCTTAAAGTACTTAGTAATACTATGCTTCCACTTCCTACTGATCCAATTATTGAAGAAATATATTTGATTATTCATTTAGATGGAAAATATACTCCTTGATGCTATTTAAATCCTGTTTGTATTAATATGTTACAAATAGAGTCAATTTCTAAAACTAGTGATGACCAAAATGAACAAATTAAATGTTTAGCAATCAAATCCTAAATGCAATTCTGTTTCAAATTAAGTTTTCTGTTCTTAGCAAGATAACTAAAATGTTGATTTTTATTCTGATAGTCAAGTATATATGAAAAGCTCAACAGTTCTGACAGTCTTAAGCTCATTCTTTTCTGCAGTGCTTTATTTCTGGATCTACTGCAATGAAACTGAGAAATTCTACTTACATCAGTCTGTCTGCTTTATATCTATCTTTGTATTTGAGATATAAAGGTGGAAAAAAAGTCAGTTCAGAGCTTTAACAAACTGTTTAGGGATCTCAGGGTCAAACAAGGCTTCACTTTCTCCTCATTTGATTTTGGTTAGGTGAGTCAGCACATACTGTGTTCTCAGTCAAATGTTATTTCCGTCTTGCAAAAGAAGGAAAGATGAGAACAGAGGATTTATTTCCATAATGCAGATTAGAGCAAGCTGTAGAAAGTGAAAGTATCTTTAAAAAAAACTGATTAGTACAAAATACCATGCTCATTTGGGGGCAGTGAAAACTCTACTTTACATAGACCTGCAGCAGACATAAGCCATATCTGTTAGGGAAGAAGCTGGCTGTTTGATTCAGCTCAGAGTAAGAGGCACAACTTCTACTTTCTGTGATAGGCATCTTCTTTGCAATTCCTTATATTGCTGGTTTTTGAGCCCCATTGCCTCAATATGACAAGTTTAAAAAGTGCAGTATGAAAAATATGTTCTATGTCTCTGTGTAGACAGCAAAATTATTTCAAATTGAAGCTTTGCTTGCCTGCATGTGGGAAATTATTCTTTTGTAGGTAATGAAAGGATATAATGTATTCCAGAGGACATGAGAAAATTTGCAATTATACAAATGTAATACTACAAATGCAAATAGCATTCAAGTTCGCAGAGAGAAAAACAATAAGTCTTTCTATTCAGGAGTTTAAACTAGAACAGAATAGTACCATTGGAAGGTACCTACAAAGATAATCAGATCCAACTACCTGACCGTTTCAGAGATAAGCAAAAGTTAAAGCTAATTATTGGTTCTCCACGCCTCTTGAACCGTGACAAGCACAGGGCATCAACCACCTCAGTAAGAAGCCTGTTCCACTGTTCCCCTACCCTCACAACAAAGGAATTTTTCCTGATTTCCACTCTGACCCTCCCGTGGCACAGCATTGTGCTGTTCCTGCCTGTCCTGTCATCAGTTACCAGCACCTCCTCCTGTGCTCCCCCTCCTCAGGAAGTTGCAGAGAGAGATTTGAGAATAAATAGAAGTTTTAAAATAAAGAATTCTAAAATACCTCTCTAATTAAACCCCAGAGTGACTCAGGTGCATGAGGTTTAACAGAAAGACATTTTATTGTAGGTTATTGGTTTTTGTTTGGCACATTTTTCAAGTATTCTTCATTTAGTGTTGTAGCACTTGAATTGGAACATGACCCTGGCCTTTAAAGACAGATGCAGCTGTAAGCAAACAGAATCTTGCTGCTTGGGAAGAAATGGAGGAAAAACCATTTTCTGTCACTGATAGATCCTGTCTACCAAGAAAGTAGTTAGAAAAGCTCCTCATCCAACTTTGCCAATGCATATAAATTCTGCCCTGCAGTGTAAAATGCAACCTTAATCTGAAAAGATCAACTGTTCTCGAAGGATGAAATAAGGGACCACAACATTCACCTTTTTCCTTCAAGTGCAACCTCGGGCCTTAGCAGTAACTGTACTCTAACCAATGAACTTTAGATTTCTGTTTCTGTAAATCCACTGCATGAAAAGGCTGAAATAATGAATACAATGAAGGATTTGCAGTGGAGAATTTAGCAAAGGAATTCCCTTATGCTATCAGTGTGTGTTAAAAGGAATAGGATGCCTTACTTCCTCTAAAATTCCACGCTAGCAATTTTCAGATTAAAACATACAGCCCCATATGTGCAACATCCAGAAACAAAAATCAGCCACATAAGAAGGTCTACAAAACTATTTTAATCTGGATCATATTGAAAAGTAATGGGGTTAAATCTTGTTTACATTGAAACTAATCTCACAGTGAAACTGCGTTGCTGAGTATGTAGCTCAGATGTGAGTAAATCTCTGTCCATGCTTTAAAGGAAGGAGAAGAACTGCTAGGGCTTTTCCGCTGCTAAAAATCTTTGTTTCTGTCGTTCCTACATGGAGATCTTTACCCACTTCTGTCCCACACATTACATAAGGAGCTTTTAAGAGGCACGTAGACTTATTTTCTAAACATGGTCCACTAGATGGCAGAAAATGCTCGCATCTCTCCTTCCTGTACTTTCCAGACTACAATGGTGCTTTCATGTATTTCAAGCAACCCAAATGCCAGCTTTATACTACAAAGTAACACAATACTTAAAAACAAGAAAGGAGATCTTCCCTTTTAAATCTGTAAGTCCAAAAAGGGACTACTCAGATATGCAAAATGGCTCAAATGGGAAGCCTTGATCCGTTCTTTTAGAAATTAGTAGAAAGATTCCCACAGATCTCAACGAACTTTTCACTAATGCCTTAACACATTCAAGACTAGAATAGCAGGTTATGTATATTCTTATTTCTTTTTAAATTCTTCTGAATCAGAGTAGTGTCTTCTTATGGAGGACCTGTCGCATTATCTGCTTTGTCTGTCTTTTATTATGCATTTGAACAGCATACATGAATATTTGGGGCTCCAAGGATGTGGCCGCTATGTGTAGAACAAGCCAAATCATTTGTGATTATGAACTGCATTTGTTACTGGAAAACTATTACTAAAATACTAAAATTTGTGTTCCACTAACAAAACAAAACACACACACAATTGTTTTCACAGGTTAGTTTGTAAGGCTGAAGCATTTGAGACGATATGAATTTATATATTACTACACGAATCTTTGAAAACATACCTTTTTTTCTGGAGGAAGAATATCCATTGGCAGCAAACAAAGAGCTGATGAGAATTCCAAATTCCTCAGATGCACGGGATCGGCTCGTTCCTACAGTTGTTAAAAGACCTCTTCTTCTCCTTCCATTCTCTTCACATAACAGTAGTCCCATTGTTTCTCTCCTACTAGCAGAGAATCTGAAGGCTGCGAAACAAGGTGATAGAGGTTGAGTTACTGAATTATTTCAAGTATTCACTGCTGAACAGGTAAAGGTTAGCTGATGCAACACAGAACCTTTTATTTGCTGTATTAATGTTGAAAGATTTTGAAATATATAAATATGCAAGGTAAATTCGCATGGCAGTACCAGCTAAAAAAAAAAGAGCTGTTCATGTAAGTTTAAGGAATATAGCTGTAAGATAGAAAGTAATTTCTTTTTAATAACATTTACTAATATCTCATTGTTAATGAAACAGGTGTAGCGCATTGCAATGATGGTATTTCCATCTACAGTAATTCCAACCTGTTCACACGGTAATAAATCCAGCTTTTAAAATTAAATGATAATGGCTGAAATGTTAGTTAACTATGGAGAAATCAGAGCAGTTGTGAATACTCAGTATTTGTCATTCTGCAGTAATTCCCTTGGTATCTTCTTTCAGCAACTGAAAATGAAGGATTTAGTTGCTGGAAAGGGAGAAAAAGAAGAAATAGAAGAAGGTATAGAGAATAAAAAAGGCCCATCCCAAGTGTTAATCCTTCAAAGGAGTCTAGACTACTCTGAACCCAGATAAATCATATGCTGTCTACGTTGATCAGAATAAACAGGAAAAATAAAACAATGACATTATCAGATTAAGAGGCAAAAAAAGCGGAAAACAAAGAGCTCCTAATTTACTAAAGACAATCATTAAAAAAAAATATATCCTAAAAACATTAACTGTATTCATTGTTCGCTTTTGGATCCCTGGGTTTGAATATCTGACCATTTTGTTAGGTCCTTTGTGGTATGCGTTGCCTTACTTTGCATGAACAAGAACTGGCCGTGGGGGAGGGAGAATCCTTCCACAAAACTGAGTGAGCTAAAAGTCACCTTATTTAATTACAGAGTCTCATAGGTGGGAGCCTTTTGAACTCACCAATTAGAGATGAAATATTGCCTTCTAATTTTGCCTAGCTTAATGCCATAATACATAAATAGCAACAGCCCCGGGGTCTAAAGGGATTGGATACAAACTCTGTTCAGAAATCTTTAAACAATGTTTACCATTCCCAGGAGAAAAAAAAAAAGAAGCCTCAAGCTAAGGTGGGATATTCAGTTTTATGAAGGAGAAAACTTGATGCTGAAGAATAAAGAAGTTTTATCAAGAAGATGTGTTAGAAACTCTGAACTCAGTAAAAAGAATAGAATCAGAGCTGACTGAGCACAGCAGATTGATACACACGCAATTTACGCACCCACATTGAGAATAATAATCCATGTATGTTATCCTGTGTGGCAGTGTGAGCTGAGGGAGGAGTGGAGTGTTAGTAAAATATTATCACCATTTTGTTATCCTGAGATATTTGTGTCATATTCTAAACCTCTCCTTGCTTGAAATACCTTTCTACCCGAAAGCCCCTTAAAGCCACAAATGGTTTATTTGCTCATCATCTTTTTGGCACCGTGAGCTACTATGCAGTGTGTTTGCTTTGAGTACAGGAGACTTGGCTTCTGTTCCAAATCTGCGCTCTCTGGTTTGGGCAGAACACTTCAACTCTCCAAGCTTTTACTCCTTTTCACACATGCTGACAATCCCTCACTTGTTTTCCTTGCAAAGGAAAAGCTGCTTTTAGTACTCCTGTACTTGGCAAAGTGAGGCAGTTTCTTAGGCAATAGCTGCAGTCCTGCACAGTGCCAGATCTGGCATTTTGAAAAGAGCAAGGCAGTGGGGAAACATCTCAGTACGAACAGGCTGTAGCTTCTGCTTGTTTTTATGTGATAAAGCTCCACCCAAGATTAAAGCCTGATACATGCTAACAGGCACAGTCTCTGCGCAGACGATTTTGTGTGGTATTGAAAAGGTGGGAGAAAGGAAGTATAGCATTTCTGTTTTATAGATGGGAACTGAGGCACAGAGATACTACAGCTCGCTCAGAGTTTATACAGGAAGTCTGTGGCAGAGCCAAGAGCAGTACTTAAGATCAGTCACAACCGCAAGTCTGGCCTTCCTCTGAGTGCTGCTGGCTTTGTTTTGCTGGTCATGTGAGCTGAATTGGCTCCTTCAGTGTTGCTTACAGTGCTCTCTATCTCCGTATTCTCTGTGTGAGCCTATTTTTTGTCTGAAACCTACGAGTCTAGCGGTCTACAAGTGGTGAACGGTACTGGCGTCTGTGGAAAACACCTCATTTTAATGAATGTAATGAAATTTCAAGCATAACTCTGTATTGAAATTGTGGGGAATTCTGTCTAAAACTTCATTACGCAATCTGGCCTTTCTATTTATAACCTGCCTTAAAACAGATTACGTGGCAGCTTTTCAAATTATCACAGAACTGCCATATCCATTTCTACTGGAAAAATGAAGAGAGATCCTTGAGAATGGTCTCCATAAAGTCCTTACAAGCCAGCAGGCAATGTTCTCTGTAATGCACGTAGATTAAAAGCCAATGATTGTGCTGAAATCCATGGCTTCGGTCCATAACTAATGAATGATCATAAGACAGGCCATAATAAATTGTCCTCTGAAGCTTTGGTTATTGTTTTGCTATCGGAAGAAAAGACTTAAAAATCCTTCTTGGTTTCTTTTGGCATGCTTTAAACAGCACCTGCACCAGCTCATTCCTACACCCCTGCCAACACGGAGCCAGCAAGCCGTCCTCCCTGGGTAACAGATGAGTCATTTTCCCAGAAGTTTGCACCTGGAAAAACCACCACCACTGTCACAAAGAACATCCTTCCGAGGGGTGCTCCAGTACCACCTCCTGCCTCTAAATCTGCATACCCGTCTCCAGTTTCAGCTTCTCCCCTGGCTCCTGCAATAGCCCGAGGAACAATTCAGAGGGCTGAGCGTTTTCCAGCCAGCAACCGAACTCCTCTCTGTGGGCACTGTAACAGCATAATTCGGTAAGGTCACGAGGTTTTGAAGAGGGATGAGGCAGAAAAGACAATATAGCAGGGAGACTGTTTTTTATACATTAATATACGGTACCAGAGCCTAAGCCTCAGTTAAATTACTCAGCAGGGTTGTCTGTTATCTGCTTCATTAATTTAACGTTTCCAGAGCTCATTTTGCTATGGTGCAGTTCACTTTTTATCGCTGTGAAGTTATACATGCTAATTGTTTGTTTCATGGAGGCTGTGGCAAATCACTGTTTTTGTTTAACAAGTTTCTGGTCCCTGAAGTACCCCTTCAAGGAGGTATATACACTGCTGCACTGCAAGAGTTGGGAGCCAGTAGAAGGATGATAGAAAAGGAACAAGACATCATTTTGGAACAGCAGCCAGATGTAATTGTTGCTTTTGTGTCTGGAAAGATAATGCCCACACTCTATTATCAGTGATTCATAGCATGCCTCTCCCTTCTCTCCCAGTGCATTCTGCTGGATTGGTGCCCAGTGTAACTCTCTGGACTGCTAACCAACTTGAAGTAATCCACATTTAATGACAGTCTCATCCACTAAAAGGAGCTAGTTTGGTGAAGTGGAGCTACTGCTCGTCACCCTTTATATATTCTGAAACAGAAAGATTCCAGTAATAAAATAATTAAATTCTGATCGCTGCGTCTAATTACAATCAAGAGTAAATCACCAAAACCAATCTGTGTCATCCATATAATCAAGCAGCAGCTTTTCATCTGATACACTAACGTTTCTACGATGTGCAGCATGTAGCATTCTCTCAAAAGAAAATAAGGCAGGATATTGGGTGTATGTGGGTAGGTTTGGAAATTGGCCTGCTTTTTTGTGATTTCAAATAGTGGATTTACAAACGTTGGTCTTTTTGTATTGTCTTTCCAGCTGGTCACAAAGATCACTTACAGCTATGCAGATATGAAAACCATAGATGATTTTTCTGTCAGCCATTTGTAAATGCAATATGTGTGTCTAAACAGTGAAATACTTTAAACGGTTGGCAAAGTGTTTCGGTAATAATCTTTAAAAAGACACTTTCTGCTCAGGTTTCTGGATCTTATTTTAGTATGCACTTTCATAATTTGAATGGAATGCCTGTTATACATGGATGCAGCATCTAGCAAAATGGATTTGTAATCGGGGTCACTCAGTATCTTTGTAATAAAAAATATCTTTGTTCACAGGGGTCCTTTCCTAGTAGCCATGGGTCGCTCTTGGCACCCAGAAGAATTCAACTGTGCTTACTGCAAGACATCCTTGGCTGATATGTGCTTTGTGGAAGAGCAGAATAGCGTATACTGTGAGCGCTGTTATGAGCAGTTCTTTGCACCAACCTGCTCCAGATGCCACACTAAGATCATGGGGGTAAGAAAGAGAACCATTCCTTCAACTATCCGTGGTCCACTGAAATTAGAAATAATTTAAACTGTAAGCAATGATTGTAGTTATTTTATTATTTCCTCCCTTTTTGATAGTGTGTATCCCTTCCTTAGCCTGCTGATAATTTTGGAACAAGAAACATATTATTTTATAATAATCACTGGATAACCAAAATCTTGGCTATTCCTGTGCTTTATCCAACTAGATAGAATAAGTAATCCAATTATCCAATTTATTTACACTCCGGTGTAAAACTCATTACATTTTCTGGTTAGTTCACTGCTATCAAGCACTCAGGATGTTTATCTTATCTATCTTCTCCTTGTCTTTATGCAAGGGAGACTTGAACTGGAATGTTTTAATACTTGACTTAATCTAAAGTTCCATGGAGAAGACTGATCTCCGATGGGCTAAATGCTCATACTGCACTTCACTGTTAGCTAGCAGCACAGCTGCTGAGAGGAATGCTGATGACTTCTTACTGTTAAAACAAACAAACAAACAAAACTGAGTAAATAAAATGATCTGACTTGAAAAAAGACAAAAATGATGCTAACTTTTTAAAATAGATGCCTAGATACAAGTAAATATGTTCTATGCATACCTTAGATAATAATGAGGCTTGAATACAGTAAGATACCAGCAGTTTATTTATGCATGCAATTACAGTGCATATACACTATGATTCTCTTACCGAGGAAGAAAGAAGTACCACATCAGTTTTGACTGCTTAGCTGTCATCTTTTGACATCTGTCTGAATGTTGGCATGGACTGAGAAGATGTTTCACTCTGCTAGTGCTGATTAGGGGTGGCGGCATCAGACGCTTATGGTGGAGCTCTGGCTCTGCAGCAGTAGGAGTAATTTTACAGCAGAGTACTGACTTACCTAATTAATGTTGGCACAGATCAGTCCATCATTATGGATTTTCATCAGGAAAATAGCAAAGATGCCAGCTGCCTCTATTTATATTAATAAGATTTCTCTATCTGTTCTTTACTTCTTAGCTCAGTGAGGTTCATAAATGGATCCAAGCCTATTTATCGGTGATAACTGTTTTGCAAACAGTAACAGAAGTTAATGAAACTCAATGGTGGTATTCTATATGGAAAGCATAAATTAGACTATTTTGATTTAAAGCATGGAAATGGCTTTCAGTGTCTTTTATCTTAGTCGGCGGAAATAAATATTTCAAAGAATCAGAATCTATGTATTTAATCAGTAACAACGTAAAATAGAATCCAGATTCTCAGCTGCTTTAATCATTGTTACACTGAAGTTAACCAAGCTAAATTACTCCAGTTAAGCCTCTGGCCCTTTGACAGTTTGACAGAGATACAGTGTCAAACATTGACACAAGATTGACAAATTAGTAGGTACTTAATTATACATAGAAGACACTACGGCAGCTTTTGGACTTGCAGAACTTACGTATGCCAAGATAAGAATGAACAGAGATTGCTCCATACTGGACAGAAGAAAGAACATGATAAAATCTGGCTATTCCTATTTCCTGTGCCATCCATTTCTTGGTATTGGATAAGATTTTATGTGGCTATACACACAATTAAACAACTGCTAAGGGTTAAGGTAGCCTGCCAAAGAAAGGTCAGTTCCTTGGTTTTGTCCTGTAAACACTTGTTCATGAACACAGGTGGCTATGTTGGAGAGGAAGAAACAATTGAGAATGGTGGGAGTTTAAAGACAGCTCAATTTGGTGCCAGAAACTTAGGAGCTTTACAGTGCTTGTGATTATACAAAGCATGGATCGCAAGCATGTTTAAAAAGTGCTACCTGTACACTGCCAAGCTTCTCTTCTGTAAAGAACACGTGCAGAATTTGCTTTTTTGTGATGAACACATGGCCTAGGAACAGATGCACAGACTCATTTTGACTAATCACATAAGTCATAATCCAGTAACTTTTTTTAAAATCACGTTTGTAAAGAGTTCTTGTGAGAAGCTTGAAGAAATGAGTATATAATCTAAGTTGCTTTGAAAACATCAGACTTAAATCATTTATCCCCTTTGTGCATTTCTTGGTCTTAGAGATGAAATTGCTCTTCAAAATTCAAATAACAAATCATACGCTTGCATTGAAGAGTTCATAATGTCAGGGAAAAAAAAAAGGAGAAAAAAAATCTAAATCTTTGTGCAGAATCTCCTGTGCAACAGCAACTGGGCATGTTGATACAAACAGCTGGCTAAACTATGTTGTTTCATTTTGGCAAATACATTACTCTAGAGATTTTGCAGTACTTGTACTTCTCTCTTTCCAGCGGAGCTTAGTTTGTGTTATACTTCTTTCTTTTGAGGAAAGGAACTGCCTGAAACAAAAGTGAAAAGTTTTGAGCATCTCTGCCTTGTATTCTGTAAATAGTTGCAGTGCTTGCTATTCTGCTGGAGATTTTTGTTTCTTTATTTTACAGGAAGTGATGCATGCCCTAAGACAGACTTGGCACACGAGTTGCTTTGTTTGTGCTGCTTGTAAGAAGCCATTTGGGAATAGTCTCTTTCACATGGAAGATGGAGAACCTTACTGTGAGAAAGGTACGGCAAGCTGGATGGTTCTGCTTAGCATTCGTGTGCTTTATGTTGTATGGAAGCAACATACAAATAAAGCAATTGCTGGACAAAATAAAAGCAGTTACCAACCAAGAATGTATTTTGTCTCCACTGTCCACATCTAAAAATGTTTCCTTGTTGGTATTTTTTCTACTTAATGATAGGTTGGCAGAGTGCTGGTCTTTTTGCCCCTACGTCCCAGATTGCCTGACTTCATTTATCTCCCTAACCTATTATAACAGTTAGCTCTAATTTCTCTCCCTTCACATTTGCTCCTGTCCCCATAACTTCCCTGATATTTTCTGCTCACTAAAAATCTTCCTGTTACTGTGGTGAGAAACTCTCCTTCTGACAGTGCTTCTATACAGTATGTGTGGATTGCTGCCCAAATTCTCTCTACTAAGTTGTTTGATGCTTCTATCCCAACCTAAAACTGATCAATATATGAAAAGATAGCTCTGCTCAGATGTGCAACACATGGTAGTGCAGATTTTGTTTTCTGAGTGCTGCTTCTTGCCAACTAAGAAAGGAAAAAGTCAGGATTTCCAAAAATACAGAAGAGGTAAATGTAGTGGCCTGACGAGGTCAGGACGCAGGCAATGATTCAACTGGTATTCCCTCTGTAAGCCCGTCCTTGTCCTGTGAATGTGCTTCTGGCTTAGTTTTCTTTGGAAATGCAAAAATCAGATTTTCATATCGTAGTGAGAAAGAAAATCCTACAGCATGACTGACTTGATACCCTTTAAAATTGCAGTTTTCACCACAGCCTCTAATCACTTTCAATAATTCCATATATAGTTTGAGATTCTGCCTAGGCTCTTTCAAGTTATTTGCAAGTTGGACTTGATATTCAAAATAGAGATGTATTATGCAGCAGTTAAGGGGTTTCTATAATATTCTTTGTCAATGCAGAAGAACCACAGTATTTCAACATTAAATAAAACTACTCATGGAAACTTAAAACTACACTTCTAAGCATAACTTTGAACGTGATGATTTTTTTAGTGCGTATTCTCTGTTCGTGATGACAACTTGTAGCACTGTACAGCCATAGGGCACTGCACTGAATTTGTATTTAAATAATGGGGAAAAAAAAACGCAGCTCTAAAAATTCGTTATGGGAGAGTTTTAATGAATATAGTAAGAAAATCTGAGCAAAAATAATTAAAAAAAAAATTATCCTCTGGAAGCTTTCTATTTCTTTTGGGTGTAATGTGATTATGTTAAGAGTTTGTTCTAAGTTTGCTTTTTTCTTATTTTAGATTACATTGCTTTGTTCAGCACAAAATGCCATGGCTGTGATTTTCCTGTTGAAGCTGGAGATAAATTCATTGAAGCCCTTGGACATACTTGGCATGATACCTGCTTCATTTGTGCTGTAGGTTCTATACCAAATACTATCTCATTTCTTTATGCTTTTATCATAAATTGTTAAGTAACACCAGCAGACCTGGAAGCAGAAATGACTAACATATGCCTTAGGACGCAGAGGGATTGAATTTCATTTCTTACTTACAGATGGAGAGGGATGAGAGTCATTCCTCTTCTCCTCTGTAAACTTTTATTAGAATTAATAAATTTAATTAGCACAAGTGAATGCTCTTTAATAAATCATACAGTTCTAGAGTCTGTATGTATGCTTATGTCTAGCACTATTTGCTATTCTAATAGTTACTAGATAAATCGGGATTTAAAATAAATCAGTACAATTGAAGAGTACAGGCATAGTCTTACTTACAAAGCAGTGCAGTTTGCATTTCCATTCAGAATTCTTATTGAAACTTGCAACTTGCAAAAAGGAATCTGTTTAGAGAGAATGAATAGTAATTAATGTAGAAGTTGGTCACACTCATCAGTTGTAGTGTGGCCATATTCCTACGCTGCACAGAAAGTAGTTAAATGTGCATGATAAGCAGTACTTTTCATACGGTTCCAATACAGCTGTGCTGCTCCCCAACCTATTTTTCATAAGGTAATAAAAGAACCTCTAATTAGCTAAAAAAAATAGTATGTTGGCCACACCAGAAGTGACAGTTTCTAAGATCTGTTGTACTTTAATATTCAGGTTGAATAGCAGAAAGTATAGAAATATTTATAAATATATTAGGCTAAACTGGCTACTACTGATCCCTTAAGTGTACGTGGAAGTGAGTACCACAAAGGTGTTTTTCTATGCAAACTGAAATTTCTTTGGAATTTGAACACAGAAAGCAATGCCACATTTTTCTTCACAAACCAACAGCTGTTTGTAACTTATAAAAGACACTTTTTCTGAATACTTCCTGTTCTTGTTTTCGCTTTTTCACTTAGCCGCATCCTTATGTATTTATTTTATTAGCAACCCAATTTTGTGCAGAAGTGACATCCTTTTTGTTAATGTATTTCTCTAAGCTGTTTTTGTAGAAGCTCATTTCACCTTTTTTTCAGTGAGCTAAAAGTCAAATGCAAGATCTTTTCTGATGTGCTTATCCTCATATCCATTCGCATGGTTTTTCCTTCCCCGTGTAGTAGCACATCACTGATGTTATCTCTCACTGGTCTTAAGCCTGCCATAAGCAGGGACAACAGTTATTAGATTCTAATGCACTGACTTCCTTAAGTGGTTTAGCTAACTCTGACCTCACATGTTGTTGTGCTGCCCAGTGTGGATATCAGCACAATTCCAGGAGAGGCATAGCTGATCTAAATCTAGGCTACCTTGCCCTCAGCTATGCATTTTCACACACTTTGCTATGTCAATGCCGCACTTACGAAGCCAGGCAGTGAACTTAACTCACTGAAGAATAATCCACAATTTCAGTGATATCAGCTGTCTGATTGAGTCATTCCTTGATCACAAAAACACCCAAGTAATGAAGGGAATGAGTATCTGGTGGTGCCGCAGCAGGAGGTACGCTTGGGACCATGCTGATGTAAAATCATGCATTGCAAGGATCAGAATCTAGGTCTTGAAGTCTGAGCCACCTGTATGTGTTTGAGTGTGCCACTAACCAAACCAAGACCTAAACTAAGTCTCTCTCTCTCCCTCTCTCTCTCTCTTTAATTCTAGGTATGCCATGTGAATTTGGAAGGTCAACCATTCTACTCCAAGAAGGATAAGCCTCTGTGCAAGAAGCACGCCCATGCCATCAATGTTTAAAAAAAGAGCTGGAAGTCAGTAATGCTGGGGAAGCCTGATGACTAAATGAGCAATTATAAAGTTGATAACCATGGCTAGCATTTGTCTTGGTAGAAGCTATAAAGTTGATATTTCTAAAGTTTCATTTTAATCTTGTTTCTTAGAAGCAGAACGTGCTTTTGCGTGGTTCATACAAAATAAACAATCAAAACCAAATTAAATACTCCATTTAAAAACAGATTATTAGTGCAGCAGTTTGGAGCAATACTGATTAAAACCTGTGATTTAAAATGTAATGTGTAAATACAGTTTAAAATGAACTACCCACAGCAGTTTTACTGCTTAGACCACACACTAGTGTTTAAGAATAACAGGAAAAGTCCTGTTATTGTAATTGTAATAACTCACTCTCTTGTAATAGCTCATTTTCTTTCATAAAAAGAATGAGTAAGTGCTATACGAACAATAATCAGTAGAACCAAAGGGCACAGCTTTCAAAGGGAAATAAATAGGTTAGGGTTTCCTCTATGAAGAGTGTGTGCTATTCCTTTATGTTGTGGTGCTACCTCATAGCATCAAATATTTTAGATTCTTTCCAAATAAGAAATTTGCCTTGAATCCCTATGTAGCTCTGAAGCTTAGGAGACAATGAGTAGCTTAGTTTGAGAATGGAGTGGAAACGGAATTAACTCCTTCCACGCCCAATAAGATTGAGGAAAGCGTGTCAACCTTGGGTCAACCTTGGGTCAACCTTGCTACTGCACTTGGCTTATACGTGAGCAGTAGATACCTCACTTTCAAATCTTAATGGAAAAGGCTAACTGGCTTTGTCCAGCCTGCTCTTAAATTGAATGGAATCAGGCTGGCTGGTAAGGAACTGCGGCTATTAATTCAAAACCAGTTTGCCTTTCCTCTTGTGGAAAAAAAACCTGAACGTTACTTTGGTTTATAATGTCCATTGATATAAGTGGGAGGTAGGAACCCATTTCTGGATCTTTAACACTGATGAACAATGAAGACACATTTCTATCTAGTACAACTAGAAAGTGGGAGATAGCTTGCAAAAGTCGCCAAATCTATCCCACATGCATAGAAAAAAGGCACCTTTATTTCTCCTCTAGAATGTAATCAATCAATGTTTTATCAATGTAAATGAATGTTGATAAAAATTCATTGGGCAGCATAACACCACAGACAGATGCTTTTTATTGTTTTCCTCAGTTTAAATATAACACATTCTGCATCGTAGCATTTGCCATTGTAGGACAGCAGGCCTTGACATTTCGTCATAGTCCTATTTTTAAATATTTTATAAAAAACTTCGAAGTTGCTCAAGCATTTATAAAACTGTTCTTTTTGTTTGGTTGGTTTGATTTTTTTGAAAGCAATACTTGTAGTACTAGCAGTGATTTTGAATTCCTAATTTTAAATATCTATTTGTATTGGAGGCAACAGTTCTGTTGAATAGAAAATGGAGTTAAAATGGAAAGCCTAATCAATGTTCAAGTTTTATTAATTTGCTTAAATGAAAATTATGATTGTGTATTGACAGCTTGCAGTACTGACAGTTTTTAATTAGTATTTCTGAGGGTGAGGATGAGTTCTGTGGGCCACGTTCTGGTGCTATCTGCACACTATTGTACCTTGTGTTTTGAGTAACCGGGAATGACTTGGCATTGTCTGTCTTTTCCTTCCTATAGGTAATGCCAATTCTAAGAACATAGGTGTGTCTTTTTAGTGATGAAAAGCTATCCAAAGCTGTGGGGAGTAACGCGGGGAGGAGGAAATAAAAGAAAAGGGGGGTTAATATGTGAGTTACATTAGCTGCAGGCAGTCCACATCTTGGAAGAAAATAACAACCATAACTGCCTGTGGCAGTTCAGACATGTATGACCTGTGTTTATTCAGCAGGTATCTTAGTTCTCACTGATCTTGGCAGGGATCTGATCTGAGTGCTTACAGGGTCAGATTTTGAATGCATTAGTTATTCTATAACACTATTTCATTATATGCAAAGCTTTTTTTTTTTTTTTTTTTTCTATAGGAAACAAATTTTCTGTTTTCAGTCAGTGCTGGGCTGATGTAAACATAGTTCCATTAATTACAAAACCCAGGTATTTGGCTCATGATATTCTCCAGAGGAATAAACTATAATCATGGAAGTGAAGTTAAATACATTTTTACACATTTTTGATTCATTAAATACCTTTTTATAAGAGTGAGACAATTTTATATTTCCTTTTAATTTTTGAATGCATTGAAGATGCTCCTTGGGCAGACTTCTGTGTTACCCACTGACTGGGACTAGTCTCTTAGTGTCAAGATCAGACTCTCCAAACGGGGAGTCTGTCTCCTTGGCACAACACAGACTGCTAGAGCATGTGACACCTCGATAGAATGTCATGATCTAATCTACGTGTTCATGTGTGTCTCTCCCTCCCTCTCCACCTTCTCTGTTCCTAAGAGCTCCCTCTTTGCTGGTACTATGGAGGATACAGCATTTTAGGAGATGGTCAGAGATGATTGGCTGCAGCTTAACCAGGGGTGTACAGTCTGTGCAAAGAATGTGGTAGGCAGCCAGGCTGGAGCTGCTGCTTTCTTCTCCATATTCACAAGGGACCCCAAGATTGCCAGATGAAATTGCTAAGGACTTCCCGTCAGGAGCTCAGGTGGACAAGTATGGGATATGGAAGGACTTCCATCAGGGGTCTCGGTGTGAGCAGGGGAAAGAGGTTTGGATCAAAGAGAGCAGAGCACCTGCAGCAGCCAGAATTTGGGGGGCTTGAGGGCCTCTGGTATCGTATAGAAGGGTGAAGCATTGGGGAGGCAGGGGAAGCTGGGGCTGGAGGAAGGGGAGGAGCTAGGCAAGGCCAGTTGCACTAAGTTGAGGTATTAGATACTTTGTTTGAGGCAGAGGGGGGAAGCAGAGAATAGCCAGCCTTGCTATGGTCAAGGAAAGAGCTTGGCGCAGGAAATTGGGGTACAAAGAGCTGACAATAGTCCCAAGATATAGTATGAATGTATACAGAATGAGTGAGCAAGGAAGATCCAGGATCCTATCTAGTAGAAGTCAACACTGCAGAAGGGCGAATGCAACATATATTAGGTATAGCTGAGCTAGCTTCTGCAGTGGCAGCTGTGAAAATGCAGCAGTAGAGATTTCAGTGGGAGCTGTACTAACTTGAAGGGGTCCTGAAAGTTTCCTTGGACAGGTAATCTGCACTGTAACACATGCCCTGACTCCAGCTGGTGTCTGAGCAAGTGAGATTAAAACTAGTTTACATATCAGTTTATGAGGTACAGTGATATCTCTGAGTGAAAAACAGAGATACCCTGAGGATTATCATGTAATAAATTTCCTGTTTTGACTTGTGCTGCTTCATAATATGGTCCAAAAGTAGGGAATCCACTTACCTGCCCTTACATAATTTTTGCACATATCTGAACCAGAAATTTGTGAATAGTAATGTAGAATTTTAACTTTCACAGGGATAGAATCCCACATAACTGCTGATACTCTTCTGCCATATGTCACCTTTGTGATGCGGAGGAAAAGATGCATAGTTATATAATTCAGAACAGGGCCCTTCAACTATCACTGAACATAAATGCTATACAAAAATAGTGTTTGCAGGATGAATAATGTGCACTTGTTTATGTTTTATGTCTTGTAACAGATGCCTGGGATAAGTCGTAAGTTCCTCTAAATATTTATATTAATTAACATGGGACTTTACGTAATAAAACAAAGATCCTGTACCTCTGAATGACCAAATAAGAATACCGGTATTTTATCTAATAAGGTGTTCAGCATCTTTTCAGTCAATGGCTTTGAAAATGACCTTAATGCTTTTTCTCTTTTTCCACTCTTTTTGCATAAGAGAGTAAAGATTACCAAAGAAGGCTTTGTTTTTATTATCTGAAAAGAAAACCACTGATCTGACTTATTTTTTCTAAGTTAATTTGTAATGTACTGGATTCACATATTGCAACTTCAAACGAAGAAAAATATTTTACTTTGGTCCTTCAGTGGTCAGTACTTTGGGTGAAATGTTTTCTTAAAGACATATTTGTGTTTAATAATGTGAACATCCACAGCACTGAACACACTCATTAGTGTCTAATGCTGGGAATGCTAGTGTTTATTTGTAATACTTGTCTCCAGGTAGCAGATATTAATTTGTTTAGTATTTACAAACATCAGAGTTTGAAACTGAGTGATTTCTTGTCTGCAGTGATCATAGAAGCCTAGGTTTTGTAATATATTTACATGTTGACTTGATGCCACAAGTGCCCTTGCTTTTAGATACATATTTTTCTGAAGTTCTTAGTTAGTTCAGGTCAGAATGCAGCATGGTTTATGAGGTGTGAGTAACTGTACCTTGCATGGATTACCTGTGCCAACGTGGATAAAACAGTCTAGTAATAAAATGAATGTACAAATACACTTAAAGCTTTACAATTTGGACATACTTGTTAATATGGCATGTGAACAGCTGACAGCATACACAAGCTTGTATTCTCTACTTCAAACCTGAAAATAAAATTAGAAGCATTGGTTTCAACCTTGTTGTGTATCAGTCTTGAATGTTTTATTTGCTAAATTGTGCTATTTTAAACAAACGTTAGTATGCTTAAAAGATGTGGTGTACTAGCAGTACATGTTGTAACTTAGCAAGACTTGTATACTCAGAGACCTTATCGTGTCAACAAATGCTGTTTATAGCAAGTTTACAAGGAATGGGTAAATTATGTCTTGGGTTACGTGGATGAATCTGAGAACGAAGTTTGATTGCATGAGTTCTGGTGGATGTTTTTCCATTTCTTAGCAGAAGTGACTTTAAATAGTATACAAAGTGTTCTAAATGTTCTTGTTGAACTCTAGTGCCAAGAAAGTCCTTCCAAATGAAAGGGTATCTTCATATAGCAGCGTGACTTATTAAAACAGCCATTTTGTGCATTCCTAATCCACACCCCTCAGGCATGCAGTATTTTTAAAGATACAACTAATTACATGAAACATAATTAAGAATTTAGATAATAAATGGACAAACTTGGCTTTAGATGGCATTACAAAGTACAGTATCAGGAATTGCAAATTTCTGAACTTTGGTTTTATTTTACAGCCCTAATTTGTTTACAGTGTGCATAAGGAAAAACACAATTCAGAAGAATGAACAGAATGTACGCAGATTGCTGTTAATTTTGAATTGCTCTTTTTCCAGATTGCCTGTGCTGACCTTTAAACTTTGCACTAGACAGTTGTACCATGATCCCTGGAGAGCTGAGCGGTACTGGGGGGAAGCACTAGAGGTACAACACTGCCAGTTAATAGGGTGCAGAAAGTGAATAGAGCAAAGTTCATTAGGGAAACACATGGTGCAAAACAGCTTGATAAGTGTTGCGTTAAGAGGTTCTTAATAGAAGAGAGGAGATTATTATTTGCTCTGAAGAAAATGGTGATTTCAAGACTATAGGCTTTGGCGTTGCTTTTTCCCCTAGTCGTGAATCTTAAATTCTGCCAGTCTCTGTTGATTAAAAAAGAAAGGAATGCGTGAATAAGATTGCCGAGGCCATTATTGAATACACAAAGAAATGCTTTGTTCTCTCAGCCAAATTGCAGAGTTATGGATGAGATTCAGATTATACTCAAGCACAGATTTTGTGCTGTATGCATATAAAAAGCTGTTAAAAATACAGTTTCTTCTCTCTTAGGAAGACTTTATCAAAGTGTAGCAGTAAGAAATGTGTGTCGGATTAATAAGCACTGTTGGGCTGATTTGCAAGACTTTTTTGTGTAAAAAGAATAACCTAAATTATTTTTTTCATCTCAAAAATAACCTTTTGAACAAAACTTGTTTGTTCCTTTAAAAGTTTACACATTTTAGCTGCAAGGAAATAATAAATATGCATAACATGGAATGTATAAAATATTTTATAGATGAATTATCTTATTACTTCAGAATTAAGATTACTTTCCTTAATGACAAAGATGATCAGGAAATTTTGCTTCTGCTTAGTTTTACCATGTGCAGCGTTAATGAAACAGAGCTCAGGTCTTTCTGAATTTGTGATTTTTTTCAGCTGAATGAAGTCCTTTCAATATTTGTGTAATGAATACATGTTGCTACCAGAAAGCTAGGGAGCTTGCTGTTCTTCCGGAATGTTTTCTTCTTACAGTGCATTATAGCAGACACTCTGGATTTTTAGGAAGCTTAATATCTATATTCATAATCTCAGAGGCTCTCGTTTGACAAGAAATAATTATTTACAGGATTTATTAATTTTAAGATATAATAATACATAGACTGCAATGATAATGTTGGGACCAAGGTTTAGCTTGGTTTAAAGAAATGTTAATCACGATGGAACACGTGCATGGATTCGAACAGGAAACTGCTCAGAATTGAGCTCTGATTCCCTTGAACTGGGTGCATTTTATATCCATGGTACTTCAGCCTAAATTCTTGGAGTCATAGTCATTTACAATAGAATCATAGAATGGAATCATAGAATCATAGAATTGCTCCGGTTGGAAAAGATCTTAAAGATCATTGAGTCCAACCATAACCTAACCACTCTACCCTAACTCTAACAACCCCCCACTAAATCATGTCCCTGAGCGCCACATCCACCTCCCTGGTAAGCCTATTCCAGTGCTCAACAACCCTTTTTGTAAAGCAGTTTTTCCTGATATCCAACCTAAACCTCCCCCGGCACAACTTGAGGCCATTAAAGTAGCGTAATAAGCATTAAACTGAGCGTACTCAGAGGATTCGTTTCTGTTATCAGGTATTTGTGATTTACGGGAGAGTTTCTTTTTATTTGTCATAGTATGGAAGATGTGGGAAGACAAAGAAGGGCACATTTTCAAAAATCTAGCTTCATATAAAAAAAAACCCCAACACTTCAGACCACAAAACTTTGTTTCCGCATTATAAACGAAGACCAAGCATATTCTTTCCCAACCAAATACTGTTCTGCACTACTTAATGCCACTGGTAGGCCTGCATCTTCGATAAGCTATTTTCTTCCTGGATTTTCCTCCCTGTGCTGATTCTGAGGATGTCGTAAATTTGCCTATGCTTTCTGCGTGTGGGGAAGCCTGAACTGAGTTACTGTTACACATGCTTATAAGCTGTGTAATATTGTGGGGTAGTAAGCAAAATGTGCTGTGAAGCTTGTGTAGGTGTACTCAGCCTATTGCATCCTGGAAATAACAGATTTACTGAGATTTCTTGTGAATGCACGATATATATATAGTATTTATTGGAAGTTTCTGTTCTATTGGATATATGTTAAACAATGTCTTTGCTACACTGCATGCACTTCTGGGCAAAAAGTCCTTGCAGGATGTGTGCAAGAATCTCCCTTGTCAGAGAGGTTCAGGTTTTAGCTATCTCATCAAACACTGCATACCTGTATCTAAACTCTTCTGGAATACTGACAGAGCACAGTTAGCCTTTGAGACTGTATTCCCAGTGCCAGCTGCTGCAGCAAGGAAAACAGAACAGAGCTGTAAATTATACGGATGACGATTTTCTGCCATCTGTATTAGGTACGCCTGTTTTTGGAATGGCAGCTTTTGTGAGTTGCCTTTTTTCTGTTACTCCACTGTGACCCCACTAGCCTGAATTCAAATTTGCAAATATTTTGGTTCATTTGGTAGAACTTATTAGTGCACACGTAGAAGGACTCTGCTTGTCACTTACTCCCCATGTCACTTAATCAGCTTTTTGTTACACATCTTATGGATTTGAAAGAGTTTTGTGTTGTAATTACACTTATGCACACAGCATGGAGATTAAGGTTAGGAGGAACATCCAGAAAGATCAAATTCTTCATAGCGTATACAAAGCGTATTTCCCACATTTTCTAGATTTACCTGGCTGTTGGTTGATGGAAACTTCATTGTTTTCCTAAACAGTCTCAAAAGCTGTTGTCTGTTCAGAAGCTCCTTCAAAAGAAAAGGGTCATTGTTATTAAAAAGTGGATATCAAAGTCTGGGGGCAGTATATACCCTCACGGTCCAGATTTCCACTATTTAGTCCAACTTCAAACAGATTTTTGCTCCTACGTACTTTCTGACATAAAAAAGCAAAAAAATGCATAACAAAATGCTGAGATGTTACTAATCCTCCCTAACTCTGGTTAAGACTCCTCATCCCCCTCCTGCTTAGGGAACTCTACTGGTGCAAAAAGATAAAAAAAAATTACATTGCTGTGTGCCAGCTTCAGAGAATCTAGCCACAGATACCTGAGGTAAGAAGATTTTACTCAGCCTGCTAAAGAACAGCAGTGAAGTCTTCTGCCTTCCTCTGATCTAATGTCATTAAATAAATAATAGAACAATCCTTAAGCCAAATATTTATTTTAGACTTTGTGTTATTAAGTTCAACTACTTAGAAGTGAGCAATTGCTATCAAAGATGGCATGTGAAAACAGTAAAATGAGATATAAATGTAGGAGTGTGAAAATGCAGAGAGAAAGTACCATTAGCATTATAATTAACCACAAAATTTACCCTTCCTTCATTCATCACAGGAAAAGTCATTGCAACTTTATTAATGGTGAAAGGTTCAGTCATAGTTCTTCCTAAGGAAATAGGAGCAGTGTATCAGGATATCCTTCTTCCGCCCCAGAGTACCAATACTTTCAATTTTATATACAACGGAAGTAATTAATTGTAACACAAAGAAGCACAGCTGTGTTTCCTGATGGTCACACATGCAATAGCTGCTATTGTTCAGCATTTTGAATATGTACACTGAGAACAGTTCAACTTCTTTGAATACTTTATACTTTGGGTAGCAGCTTTTGAATTTATAATAGCATTTTAATATGCTACTATCTTAGATCCGATCCTGCATCCCTAATCAGGTAATTTTTGCTGATGTCAGTGGGAGCTGAAACTGAATTAGGCATAGCTGCCAAATCCAGAGATTTGCAGGCGAAGGCCATTTCTCTTTGGAAGCAAGGGAAGTTATCGATTATTTATCAGGATTTGCTTTCAGCTGCATGTGTTTTTTGAGCTTATTCAAGTTCCAGTACGTATGCAAGTAACTTTAAGACAGAGGGAGAAAAGATTTCTTACTGTGCCCTTCATTACACATTTTCAAACATGTGGGTTGACTGCTGTGACTGAAATACGAGCATATCCTTTTTCTTTTCCATTTAGTAGACCTATATTATATTGTTTGCGCTAGAGAATGAAAGAAGAGGTGAATATTTTGCTCCATTTCTTATCTAACAGCAATGCATTCATGGTTAAAGATATGATTACACTGAGGAAAAAAAAATAGGATTTGATTAATTAAAATTATTCGGTTCATTTGTTTTGTATGAGATTCAGATCTATTTTGTTCTAGCAACCTTGGAAGAACACTGCATCTTCCATCTTGTAAATGTCCCTCTTTATAAATCTTGACAGTGCCCACCAGAGCTGCCAGCAACAAAGCTGCCCGAATCCACTCCTCTTGAGGATAAGGCTATTACACATATCGACAGATCTTTTTTTCTCTGTATTATGAAGAGTTCTCTTTGTTTAACAGCAGACTGGAAAACATTTCCTATTTCGGCATTCAGTTTCTGTTGCTGAAAAGGACAGTCAGTTGTCAAGAAGTGAGTTATTTGTCAAAAAGATTGGAAGGGATGAAGCCTCCACATCAAGAAGGAGAAAAGTTAAGACATGTGGTTTGGGATCTAAGGATTACCCAAGCTTGTAAAAGGAATTAATAAATCTCACTTGTAATAAAAAGTGGAGGAACAGAAATAAACGTTAGTGTATTACAAATATTCTAAGAGTGAAGCTGATAATTAAAACTTCCTTGTAGATCATTGGGCGCTGCAGAATGATAGTTAATTCAAACTATCAATTTTAAAACAGCAGTGGAGTCTAACCCTAAATACTTAATCTCATTAGAGCAAATGAAGACTTCATAGATTTTATTTGATGCATCTAGGGAAATCATATTACTGAGTCTCCAGCAAACTGATGTGAACAAAGTGCCCAGGTGAAGCTCCTGCTGAGCCTACAAATACTCTTTTTCTGTAAGACTCTTTATGTTCTTGCTACCCTACGTTGGCTTTAATATACATATATATTTGAAATATTTCTTATATTTATAAGGAAAGTTCTCTCAGAGTTTATTACGGTCTGGTGAAAAGAGTGGACTATGCTTTTTGTACACAGGAGTCCATTAAAAATGGGAATGTAAAAAGCTCAATAAGGCATAGAAAGAAAAACCATTTGGTTTTTCAACAACAAAGAAAAAGCAAACAGAAAAGGCAATAGGAAATTTGATTCTTGACTGGCAAAATGTTTCCTAAAGCTCTTGTGAAGTCAGGCATAGTTCCCCCATTCCTACAGCCCTTGGCAAGACACAGTTGTGATCCCTACTACACGGCTTATTTAGGAATCTGTTCAGCTCCTGCAGCAGCTGCCTAAGTCATATTGCCTTTATATTCTCCTTCCTTGCTGTTCACTAGCACGAGGCTAAAGGAGCTGGACTGCAGAAACAAGAAATAACACCAGAATACACCAAGTGCTGCAGCTGCAGAAATGGTTTCCTGTTTCCTCCTGCCTGTGTTCTGCACATTGAGCTGCTGTTCTCTGGAGTGTCTCCATGGTGCTCTGCAGTCCTGCACTGCACTCAGTTCCACATCATGCTTTTTCGGCTGAAGGTTGGCTGAAGCTTGCAATGCTGAAAAATACCTCTGCGTTTTTACTATCAATGCTTCATTCGTAGATCTTAAAAACAACAACAACAACAACAACAAAACCTTCCCTCACAGATTTGATTCTACCTTATTGAATTAACCAAGATTACATTTAAAACACTTAATAAGATCGGTATCATTTCTAACTAACAGACAGTTCCAATGAATTTATAATCAAAAGAATGTGTTTTCAAGTACAATAATTCTGAAGAAAAAGACAAGAATTAATGTAAATAAAGTGAAAGGAATGTGTCCCCAACTAAAGGGTAATATTTGTTGAATATGTAGCATGGAATATTCACTTTGGTAACAGTAACAGTGAAGCGCTCATCTAATTGTAAATGGTTTTCAAAATCATATTTGGATCACAGATTTTATACATACGAATTTCAGAGACTGAAGGGAAGAGGAATCTACAAAGATTAAGTCCTATCAGATGGATGACCTTCTACCTATGCATACCTCTCCTAAACATAAGTTTAGGATTCGCAGTTCCCCAGAGATTCCAAGAACTAATAAGAAATTCCTGGACAGGAAATGACAAAAGAAAGCAGCTGCAAGACTACCCGATTCACGATTTAATATTTTTTTAATACAGCTTTCTTCATCATGACACACTCGAACTGTTCTTTCTGTATTTTATGCTAGGCTTCCATGCCCCATCTTGGTCAAGTGGAGAATTAATGTACGTTTATTTTCAAATTCAGACTACAGTGTCTCTGAGTGTTGCTGTACTACCAGGATAAACACCTCATGTTACCAAAACCTGACGTGTCCAAGCTTTTGCAGATTGCTAAATCCTGACCAGGTGAGATGTCTGTTACTGATAACTAGCTCACGGGAACACTACCTCTTTCTGAGTGCCTATCACCTAAAGTGTTCATCTTTGATTTAAACAGGTATCGCTAGCTTTCTTGCAAGGTAAACAAGGCAAGTCAAAACAAAACGGGTTCAATTCTTTCTGAGGTTAAACTTCCACAGTTACTTTCATTAAGGGAAATTCAGCACATGAAGAAAATGCTCCCATCATACCGCATTGTCTCACACATTGGTCAACAAACTCCTTCTCACATACAGACTGCTATATGAATGTAAACAAGGAGTTTTAGTCTAATCATATAGTTTTCATACTTTTGGTGTTAATCCATGTCTCAAAAAAAGTTTATACCTTATGAAATTGAAGCCATACGGTACATACTGTATGCTTAGAAAAATACAGTACTGTCCATGTGATGTTTCGTCAGACAACCAGCACAATACTGTGATGCAAATACCCTTCGAGGTTGCTATGATTCATCAGTTTAGATCAAGATTAAGCTGTTTTTTGCAGGCCTAATATTATTAAAATGTAGTTTATTTTTACTGAATTTATTTTGTGATTAAGACTAGTATTTACACAGCCCAATGCTCCTTATTTATGCTGCGAATAGGCATATTGGCAGGGTAGAGCAAACCAAATCCTCAGAAACACAATTTCTGATGTGACAGGGACTATTGCCTGAGATATATTCAGTGCCCAACTGCTTTAAAAAGTACCAGCTAAGAGAGCAGTTTCTGTGATTACTTACAAGAAATTCAGTGAAAACAGTTGATCTATTTCATAAGCGAGCTCAAAAACGAATTTCGAGGCTACTGGCTTTTGCTGAATTCAGGCATGATGGATTTAAATCTCTATCTGACATCTGGAAAATGCAGGACTGTATTACCACACAGATTATTACCGAAAGAGATGCTAGCTCTAACAGCTTTGGTTCTGCTTGGGAGCACACACATGCATGTTGCATTCTTCTTCCATATTGAGCGTCTATTCTGCTGCTATAATCTGATAGTAGACAGAGTGGAGGAACAGCAGACTCATATTTTCCTTTGAAATTATAAACATAAGCATACAAGTTCTGTATTGCTTGGCATCAGCACTGTGATTTTGTCTTTCTTGGCTGTCTTTGTCTTGGACACTGACATTTTTTTCTGGCTCATCGGAAAAAAATTTTCTACAAGTCTAGTAATGCAAGTCCTACATTTTTTAATGCCTTTCTCTGTAGTATCTGGCCACCTACACTTACTAGGTGTGCCTTTAATTGCCTATGTTTTAAAGGAGTCTGCAAAGCAGATAGGTTTGAATGTACTTCCCCTTTTGTTTTACTATATGGAATAGAATGCAAGCTAAGCAGTTGCCTAACAATGCACGTGTACAACACATGTGAACTATATTACAGAGCCAATGCGCTCATCTTACACACAAATGGGACAACATAAACTCTATATGACGCTGGCAGACAAAAATGGAGCTGGACTGTGAAGAGGTCAGCACAATGAGCAAAGCAGGGTTTCCCACATCATACGTGGATGTGGCTAAGTGAGATTGCTTCCCAACTGGTTACTCTCTAAAAACAGCTTATCTGTAGGCAGGCAGATGGCCTAAGGGGTGTCTTGGTCAATAGCAAAGGGAAAGCGAGCAGGTTTGCGTGGTCTTAGTTTCCCCCTACGGTTGGCCCTGTGTACAAAATTCTTGGTGCAGAGCCGTGTAATGGGACCTCGTCGACATCGGAGTCGCTGCCACTGTGCTGAAGGAAAGGTCCGGCTGCTCGTCCCATGGCACAGTGCTACCAACGCTCCTTCTGCACTGCTGCCGGGAGACAGACAGACAAATTGTTACTTTGGTAATGCGTCCTAATGACGAGGAGCTTGGAAATGCAATGCAAATCACGGCCTTTAGCAGTCTTATCGGTGAGCAGAGAAGCTGGTTGCAGAAGTTGCGACGTATTCCAATCCAACTAGCCAGCTTTGTTTATTTAAACAGGAAACGGAAAAAAAGCAAACGAACAATTCTGTTCATTGCAGTGGCACTCTCATCACTCATAAGGCACTGGGACGTCAAGCTTTTCAGGACTATTCTTCCACAGAGCTGAAGGACCGGTGTGAGGCCCTCACATTTCCACGGGCAGCCGCCACCCTCACCCCTCACGCCGCCTCCCCAGCGCTCCCGGCCGCGCTGCCCCTCACAGCTCCGCCGCGCCCTCGCGCCTCTCTGGCGCCTCCTACAGGAGCTGCGGCGCCTACGTCACTGGGAAAGCCCTTCTCGACGGCCCTTCGGCGGAGCCTCAGGCGGCGGCTGGCCGCGGCTGCGCTACGGCCCGTGAGGGGAGCTACGGGGAGGAGAAGCGGCCAACTTTTTCCCGCGGTGCCCCGCCAGCCCTCCCGCCCGCGGCGCGCGTCGATGCGACGGCGGTGGAAGCGGGAGGGCTCTGACGGGCGGCCCGGCGCCTCTCGACGGCGGCCGCCGGCTCCGCCTCCGCCGAGCGCGCGTCCCCGCTCTCCCCTCCCTCCGCCGTGCGCGCGGCCCGGCTCGGCGGGTGCCGTGATTGGAATCCGGCTCCGGCCCGCCCCGCCCGCTCCGCAGGGACGCGCCGGGCGTCGGGAGCGCCTGCCGGGGAGCGAGCCTGCGCCGAGCCGCCCCGCCCCGCCCTCCCCCTCCCGGCGCTCGGCCGCCTTCGCTCCCGTCTCCCAGGAGCCGTCGGGGTCCCGGGCGCGGCCTGCGTAACGCAGCGGGAGCGGCTCCCTCCTGCTTCGCCTTCTCTCCCGCCGCAGAGGATGAGGAGCCCCCCGGAGCGGTGAGTGCGGGCTCGGGCCGGCCGGGCGGTGAGGAGCGCGGCGGTCCCGCTTCCACCCCCTCTCAGCCCCGCGGGGCTCCGAGCGCCGGGCCCTCGTCCCGCTCTCCCCGTCGGACGCGGGCTGGGGCCGCCTGCCCGAGGCTCTCCGACCCGGCCGCTCGCCCCGCGGGTCGGGCCGATGCTCGGAGACCCGTCGGCGGGCGAAGCGCGGGGGCTCCCGGGGCCGCCGGCTTCCTGCGTGGGCACGGGGCCGCCTGCGGGGCCGGGCAGGCCCGGCGCACGCCGCTCTGTCTGGCCGCCTTCTCCCTCCCCCTGCGTCTGCGCCCGCGGTGTTGTAATTCCAGGCGCGGTGCCGAGCCGGCGGCGGAGCGGGGCCTGCGAGCGGCTCCGGGAGGCCGCGGGGGGCGGCACGGCACCGCACGGCACCGCACGCCTGCGGAGTGGGGACCCGCCGCTGCTGGGCGGGAGCGTCCGCTGCCCGGTTCCGGTTACACGCGGCGTTCTCGTACCTGGTGGCGAGACGTCCCGAAGAGGCTGAAAAACTCGAGTGGCTTTTCGTCGGCCTTTCATCTTCTGTGCGGCTAAGAGTGAGCTCGGCACCGAGGTGCGGTGGGAGGCTGTCGCGCGTCCGCGAAGCCGTCGTCTGGGCTGTTGCGGTGAAGGCTGTACGATGGGGAGCCTTCCAGGTGCGGGCTGGTTGTGTTTGGGACTCGTGTTTTGCGTGCCGTGAGGACGGGTAACAATTTGGTGGATTCCATATGCAGTCAGCTCCTTGGTGCCTGCCCTCTGTGGGAGTGGAGCAGCTCCTTCTGTGATGGCTGGGCTGGAACTGTTCCCTGACTCGCAGTAGCACTTCATCCTGGAATAAGGAGCTGCACGAGATCGGTTGATACTCAGATTCTTTCTTCCAGCCCATAGTTAGTAAGACCCTCCCATTGTGGCGTTTTGTAGCAGCCTGAAAAGAAAACACTTGAATACTTGTTGACAATATGTATCCTTTGTGTCTTTACTTTTGTTACTTTCTTATAGATCTTTCAACACATGTAGTTTGTTGTGTCGTAGGGTCTGGGTGGTTTATGTTTCAGTATGGACACATGCACGCCCTGCAGGCTCCAGAGTGCGGAGTTCGGTCAGAGATCTCACTGCATAGCCGTGATCTTCAGCTGCCTCTTCTCTGTTTATCCCCTTGGTCTCTCTTTTCTCTGAATTCATGAGGGCTGATTGGAATTTTTCTCTTTAAAATGAAAAAGAAAGCACCACTGGGCTCAGCCCCTGCCCAAAGCAGGGAGGTCAGATGTTGGTAAATGGCTAGCAAGAAGTAACACAGAACTTGGAGTCCACCAGTCAAAGTTCCCTAGTCACCTGACAGTTCCCTGACAGACAAAATGTGGGGTCCAGATTCTGGTGTTCTTGACGCTGCTCATCAAGATGGTTGCAATGAGAACTGTGAGCTTTGTAGAGAGAAACAAAAATACTCAATACAATTGAGTAAGTGGTGTATGTGCTTCTTCTGGCTGCCAAAATTTGGCAACTGGGGGCTCTAAAGCATAGTTAACGTAAGAGGTCATTAATCTTATTCTATACAGCAGTTGGCATACTTCTTGAGCTACTCCAAGTTGGGGTTATTGAATCTCATCTAGGTTTAAATGTGGTGCCTTTCAGATGTGCAGTAAGCAGTCTGCTAGCTTCCTTTAGAGAGGACATGTGTTTCCCATAGATGAGCGTTACTGTGATATGAGTTGTCACGAAGCATTGGACTGCAAGGGGAAAAGCATTTTGAAGAAACAATAAATAGCTTTGTCTACTTCCTGGAGTCCTGAAAAGCAAGCAGTAAGTGGGTGGCTTAGGTTTTTATTTATTTTCCCCTTGGTTTAAAGGTAGGAATGACAACAGTGTTGTATTTGTTCTCCATGAGGCAATTGGAACATAATGTGACTATGCAGTGATAATTAAAAAATAATTAAAAAGAAAACAAAAAACCTAGGGAAGGACTTGATAAATATTCACTAACATAAGTTTTGGAGTGAGAAACCAGGGAAGGCTACGTTCACAGCTTAAAAGAAAAGAAATTGTTTTGAAAATAGCAGTGTTAAACAACGCTGAATTAATAGAATCTTTCTTACATTGCTCATCAGCCAGCGTAACTAAGAACTTCTGCAGCTTCACAGAGCAGAATGAGGCCCACATATGTAACAGATGTGTCATGAATGTTTGAATAAGTCCCCTTTATTAAAATGATCAAAGAAGAGATAGTGGTGCTTGCAGTAATTTTGACTTGGCCAAGCTTTCAAAAGCATCAAACTCGCCTTTGCCTGAGACCTTAAAAGCAAGAAACCAAGAGAAAAAAGGCAATCACCCTGTTTCTCTTTTGTTTGTCATTGTGGATGGCAACTTCTGTCATGAGGACAGTATCTTCTTCCAGTACAGGTAAATAACTGATACACAGAGCTTCTGTAGCTTTGGTAAGTGGCTGGAAGGCATGGATGGGTGAACAGCCAAGATGGCATATGTAAGGGCACGTATTACAGATGTATTTCTCCCTTGCTTTTGTCAAGCATCAGATCTTTCTGTCTCTGTGAGGTTTTTGGTTCCTTGTTTGAAGGGGGAGGAGGGAAGAGAGCATGTCTATGGTGCCTGGGTTTTGCTTCACATACCTTAATATTTTCTGTAAATAAATCACGTAAGTATTGCAGTAATGTTAAGATATGTCACTTCAGAGCTGTTGTATGTAGGCACTGATGGAGTGCTTAGAGCCTTATTTCACACATTAATTTTCCACAAATGTATGTGAGGGTGGGGGGCAGTGTATGTGCTTCATTTTGACAGCAGGCTTGCCTCTAGCAGCTGATGATTTAGTGCCTTTTCTTCCTTGAACAAGAGCTGCAGAAATCTTCTGCAGTTGCTCCACCAAAGCCTTGCTGATTATTCCTAGTCATGGTGATGTCATGGAGTTTCTGTGCTTTCTAAAACATTTAGTACTTTAAAGGCAAAGCAAGGAATCTCTGTCTCTCGTTCTCATAGTCGCTTAAAAGTCACAGTGAAGTCTAGATCAGTTGATTTTTCTCAGGAATAGCTTTTTTATTTATTTATTTAAAACAACAACCACACCATGCAATATTTAACCCACTGTACTGAATCATTTAAAAATAATCTGTGAACTGTAATGCATGCTCCTTGAAATAGGACAGAAAGTTGAAGTATTCAGCTAATTCATCTTTGTTGCAAAGAAGACATAACTTTTCCTTTCTTAATATTCTTGTTTCTCAGAAAAACTATTTTGTGACGGATTCAGTCCGGAAACATACACTCAGTACTTTGTGCTCTAGGCGTGTGTTTTGTGCTTCCCCCAACAAAACAGAGTAATTTTTCTCCTAGTCTTTAATATCAAGAATTTTGCTCTCCTCTAGGGAGGGTGAATGTTAGGTTCCTTTTGTTTTCCTGTGAGGCTGTGTCCTGGCCGAGAGAGTAAACTGCAGCCTGTGGCTGGTCTGACCACTGTGTGAGATGGGGTACTCGTAACATCGTGTGGGAATTGCAGAAATGAGTGAATGTTGTAGTTTCCTGTAGTCAGCTTACAACTGAAGTATTTTCCATCAGTGTTTTTGATACATCGTGAGGCTTGAGATCTTCATTTGTGTTACAGCAGAGATGAGATGCATGAGTTTCTGGTTATGACGCTGTTGTCAACTGTACACAGATGCTGTGGGCAGTATGATCGTTCTCTTTGAGGTCTATAGTGTAGTAGATCTAGTCTTTGCCATTTTCCCAGTGGATGCCTTAGAGTCATCCTCCTCTTTCTTTTGAGTTCTGTGCATTTCACTCAGCTGTACTATTTCAGAATGAATTGGTAAGTAAAAAATCAAAATAGTTGTTAAAGCAGACAAGTGAGTTCTAGTTCATGACTGTGTGAAAATGCACGGGTGGTATATGCAAAAAGAGAAGCAATGGTGAAGCCTTAAAGTCCAGTGTGTTATTTCTATAGAATTTACTGAGGACATGTATTGTTTTGGTGGAATTGATTGACTTGATGGAGTGCTTCCTTTAAGCTCATTGGTGGGATAGTTTGCCTGTACTGCATTCAGAGGTGTTTTGTGTTCCTTCAGATTGAAAACCAAGTGCTGTGAATAGCGTGAGGGGTGTGCAACTCATTGGAAGTACTTCAAAAGTTTTCTAGATGACAAAACAGTTCAGGGAGTGTGATCCCCATGGCCCCTCAAAACAGAGGAAAAATATAGTAGTTTAAAATGTGATTATTTATTTATTTTTAGTACATGACAGACAGGCTGGTCAATAAAAGAAGAAAAATTAGTATTGCTACTTCAGCTCAGTGGTGCTGTAGCTTAATTTCTGTCACATGTTATCAGAGCAACTACGTGTTTTACAACAAATTTGGAACTAGTTCAGATTTCCTCCATGTTTCTTCATACGATTGCTTTGCGAGATGGCTTCAGTCAACTTCCTCAGCTTAAGATGTGGAAGCACCTAGCAATTTCTTGTCTGGATTCCCTCAGTGTTCTGCAGAGGGAAAAACATACCAGCCTTGTTGTGTTGTGGCTTATAAAAAATACAAGCAGATGTAGCAGACAGATATTGAAGGAAGTCTCTGAAGTCATGTACCAGGATTCAGACCTGCTTTGTGGAAGCTCCTTCCTTTTCACTGTTGCAGCTGTTGAAGTTTATTAAGCTTGCTATTCTTGCAGTCTCTTGTCTTAACAGTGTTAATTATTAACGACTTTTTCTCCAGTTGAGGGGGGGGAAAACCATTCACGTGCATTTATACTTCCTTTGTAAGAGCCTGATGCCAGACTATACTGGAAATCAGTGGGTAGTGTCTGAGTTCTGTGGCCCAAAGTCATGCAAGACTTTGCTGCTACAGAAAATTAACGTTCTGCTCACAAAAGACTTGGTGCACTTGGTTAGTGCATTGCATGTTAAAAGAGAATTCCATGCATACAGAAGCAGTGAAAAGGATGATGGAGGATGTAGCCTGGCTTCTACATTCAGATATTGTTTTCTAGTCCGTTTGATTTTTCCCTGTTTGTTCAGTTGAAAGTTCAGTCTACAGTGCTGATGCAGAAACACAGACACCGTGTCCCATGGTGTTGTGCAGGAGTATAAGGGTGCTTTGAAAACAGTGTGAACAAGCAACGTGGGTGGAATGTTTTAGCAGGAGAAGTAGTGACTGGAACTTGTAATCCCTACTCTTGCAAATGGAAGAGAGGAGAACACTGGGAACGAGTGGTTTGTAGTTGCTAAAGTGGTTGGAAGCACAAAGAAAAACAGAAAGATGTGCACAGTGTGTTCTGTGTCCCCTCTTGCTGCATATCTTTTTCCTTGAAAAAGAAATACAACTCTTCCAGAATTCCTTGGAGCACGTTTCAGAAATTCTTTTGTGTCTTTTCTTCCTTGGCCTAAGGAAAAGCTGTTCAGAACCAGCTGCTGACCTGGAAAGCTGAGAGTTAATGACAAGACAGGATAGGGATACTGCACAGGAAGGCTCTGCCTGCTAATTAGGTACAGCCATCCTCAGGCTCAGCACCCAAGACATGGACTATGCTCGATTCAGATCAGTGAATGAGTTTTAGTTTGGTAGTGATACTGATCTTTAAGTAATGTCCCTGAAGGAAGGAATTAAAAACAAAAACTTTCAAGGCAGTTTGAATAAAGCTAGTTCCTGATGTCTCTTCTCTGGGAGGAACCAAGAAGTTAACCTTGCAGAATTAAAAGAATTCTTTTTTGTTTTTATATGTTGACATTTTTCTCATTTTGTTTCCTACATTTCTTTGATGGCAACAGTGTAGTCTATGTTATGGAAGTATCCTATAGAAAATGGTCTCTGGGAATGTTCTGAGGTGTATGCCATTCATTAAGACTGAAGATAACACCCTTCCTTTTCTAGACAAATTGTTATTGTAAGCTTAAAAATACAGTAAATATTGTTAGGTTTTGAAAACACGTCTATCAACCTTGCTGAGCTGAATTTAGTGATCCTACTTGGGATAACTGCTCTTTATAATCCGTAGTGTGGACCAAGGTTTAAGAACAGTCCTGGTAATGCCCTTATCTTCTACTTTGGTTAGCAGAATGAAACTTCTTTTCACCTGTGCTAATTCGTGTTTTCTGATACCACTGGTAAATGAATTGATGCTTACTGAAGTAGCTGAAGTTGACAGCCACCGATACTGGTCTGTGCTGATCTTAATGTTTTGTAACACAGAATCACCCTGCCGGGGTTGGCAGGGACCTCAAGGATCATGAATCTCCAACCCCCTGCCACATGCAGGGCCACCAGGTTCCTCATTTAATACCAGACCAGGCTGCCCAGGGCCCCATCCAACCTGGCTTTGAACACCTCCAGGGACGGGGCATCCACAACCTCTCTGGGCAGCTGTTTCAGCACCTCACCACTCTAATATTAAAGAACTTCCTCCTGACATCCAACCTAAATCTTCCCTCTGTGGACTATCTTGGGATATGCTGAGATACTTTTTTTTTTTCTTTCTGAACTTACAGTTAATACAACTCTTTTTAAAAATAGTAAAGAATTTGAATGTTCTACCACTGAAAACTTAGGGCAGAGGGCTATGGTGAAGTGCCAGAACATCCCCATATAGCTGATATTCTTCAGTATCCCATCTTTAAAATTTAAAGGGGAATCCAGTTAGATATGTGCCAATTTGGGTTACATCAGGAACTGTGAAATAAAACCTGACCCAGACAGGACAGTTTATATTCAAGCCCAATTCTCTGTTGAACTGTCTTTGTTCCTCCCTGACCATGCTTTGCTCCCCCACCTCTCTTCAAATTCACAAGTTTTTAAATGTAGAGATGTTTCTAATTTAGGAAATTATTTTGGTGTAATTAACTAAAACAGAAAAGAGGGGACAAAACTTAAGGAGGTCAAAAAACAGATGGAAATAGAAAATCTGAAAACATCTAGTTTAAAAAAAAAAAAAATCCCTTGAAATAATGGAATCTAAATGCTGAAATTATACATCTGTTTGGCAGCTGTGCATTCCTTAGCCTGGGGTTCTGCTGCAGAAATGGCGTTAGTAAACTTTAAGAAAAGATTTCAAATGCGATTGTATAATATTTATGCCTCTGTGTAATACTTTAGGTAATAGTCCTAGAAATCTGCAGGAAACAGAGGTGGAGGAAAGAGGTGGCAAGCTGATGTAAGAATGGCCTTCTTTAGCAGTAAGCATCCGTAGCATTTATACTTGTTACTGCGTGAAATTCTATCAGCTCCTTTCTCACTGGTTTTTCATGAGTATCTTTTAATTTCTGCTGAGTTTGATTAATCAGAAGGTGAGTTGGTCACGGGGCAGAAAATAACCAAATAATAAGTGCTTGTATATGAAACACCAGTGTGCTACTAAGAGAGGAACATGAAAAGCCCAGCCTCGAGTGTTTTGTTCCCAACAATGGCCAGCATTACCATTCTGGAGAGGAGCGTGAGAGTCTGTAGCAGGCAGCTGTGGAATTACACCACTTTGTGGCTGCTTCTTCCTGAATCCCAACAACCAGAAGCTAGCTGAGACATTAAATCCTTGTGTATGCATCCACAGCATGTTTCTATACAGTATTAGAAGGAGTTTTGCCTGAAATTGAAAATGTCTTCATCAGCTATTAAGCAAGATGTAAAATTATACATTTTTGTATTTTCCTTGGTGTCTTTTTTTTTCTTTGTACTGTTCTGATGATGGTATTAATCAGTTCTGTGTTTATATTGAAATGACTTATTTTAGAGCAGGTCTGTGAGCGTAGGTTAGTTTGTATTCTGTTATGGAAACTGTTGTTTTATGGATTTTTTTTAATACAAGAGCCTGTGATTTTGTTCTGTAAAAAGATAAGTGCGAATTCTTGTTTGAAAGAATTCTGGCCAAAATTTAAAAATTGGATGTGATGTATCATGATGTAAATGTTATGAGTTTTTGTTTTGTTTCTTTGTTCTTCTGTTTTTTAGAAATTTGAAAACAGTTTTCCAAGTGTTTCTGGTTTTGGAAGTTGTTTTTTTAACAAGATAATTTTGTGTATTTGGAAAAACTTAAGGTAAAGTGCAGAAAGTAACATCAAGGGGGAAGAACTGGGGAAGGGGGGAAGCTTTGGGTGAGCTGCAAATGCAGGTGGCGAAGTCTTGTGAAGATATAAAAGAAATAGGGCTTGGGGCAAGGAGTTTCGGGTAAAAGGAGACAAGGCAGTGGAATAGCAGCATGGCAAGGAAGGTTGAATAGGTTTGAGCTCAGCAACACAGTAGAGGTGAGGTATACAGAGAGATGGGGCACTAGGATTCTTCTTTCATAAGCTGTCCCCCAGGAGACTTCCTTCAGCAGAGACCCATCGATCTCCTTTCCCCGAACAGGGCTGCGTAGCACCTCTTGAACTGTACCTTTCTCAAGCAAGCATCCCCATGTTGTCATTTCTGATTATTCCCTCCAGCATGTGTGACTTGATAGCGTGAATCGAAGTTTCCACTTTAGTCAGTAAGATGTTTCCCCCCACACAGTGTATTACTTTCCTGTACATACTTTGACTTGATTGTGCATCATATACAGCAAACAAACTGGAGCAACTAAAGGTGTATGTGCTGCCTAATGGCTACAATCTCAGTGAAATCCAGAAGATTTCACTGCAGATAGATAGGTGATAGAACTGGTGTGCTGCAGGCTCTTCAGGAGGTACAGGCTAGGGTGCTGCCTGCCTCTTTGAGAGCAATGGGAATGTGGAGCTCAGCCTTGGGATGGGTAAGTAGTAGTTCATAGAGAGCGAGTGGGTCAGGGTTAGCAGGCAGGTCAGCATGGGTGGTGTTGGTGAGCATCTGGTAGCCTTCCATGATGAAGCAACTAGCTCTGTGGATGGCAGGGAGCAGCAGATATCGTTGATCTTGTCTTCAGTAAAGCTATTGACAGTGTCTCTTCTAGTATCTTCACAGACAAATTTAAAAAAGCGTGGATCAGACAGACAATAGAATGGCCTCTAAACTGCCATATTTGCATGGTTCTGAGGAGCAGCATGAAGTCCAACTGGAGAGGTCAGTGCTAGGTCCCAATACAGCGTGATACCTTTGGTAACGATAACTGCATGTTATCGGAACAGGGACAGAGTGCACCCTCAGCAAGGCTGTAGGAGTGTTTGGTAGGTCACACAGTTTGTGCTGTCATGCAGAGGGATCTGGGCAGGCTGGAGAAACGAGCAGAGAGGAGACTCCTGTGAAGCTGAACAAAGGGAAATGCAAAGCCCTGCACTTGGGGAGGAATAATCATGTGTACTGGCTCAGAATAGGGTCTGACTGCCTGGAGAGCAGCTTTGCAGAAAAGGCCCTGGTAGTCCTGTTCAACGAGTTGAACTTGAGCCAGCAATGCACCCTTGCAGCAAAGTAGGTGAATGGTATCTTGGGCTGTGTTTGGAAGAGTGTTGCCAGCAAGTCAAAGGAGGTGATTAATCCCTTCTCAGCACTGGTCTGGAACACTGTGACCTGTTCTGGTTCACCAGTACAAGATGGGTATGAATGTCCGGAGAAGGGCCACGATGATATCAAAGGACTGGAGGAGCTGTTATATGAGGAGGGACTGAGAGAGCTGGCACTTGAGCCCAGAAAAAAGAGCTCAGGGATTTCTCATCAATGTGTGGAAGTTCCTGATGGAAGAGCAGAACAGAGACTGCACCTGTGTTGAGTGACTGGACAAGAAGCAATGGGTGCAAAATGAAATAGAATGAATGCTATTTAAGCATAAGAAGCACCCTTTTGCCTTTTATTTTTAATTTATTTAGAAACTGTTGATGTTCAAACAATGGAACAGATTTGCCCTGAGAAGCTGAGTAGTTTCTCATGTTAGAGATACCCAGAATGTGACTGAACACAACTCAGGGCTGCATGGAGGTTCCTGCTTTGAGCACAAGGCAGTTTGCATGGCTGCTTTGCACCTCATCTATTCTGTGCTTCTGTAAATCTAGTGTTGGTTGGTATTAATTTACTGAAACTTAATCTAGATAAATCCAGGTAATTTGTTACATTTTGTTCCTTATCCCCTTGGCTTTTCTTCTGAATTTCTTCTGAATTTCTTCTGAATTTCTTCTGAATTTCTTCTGAATTTCTTCTGAATTTCTTCTGAACATTCTTTTGTCTTACTCTATTATTTTTTTTCTTGTCTACTCTCATGTCAGCTGCGAATTTTGTTGGTTTGTTTTAACCAGCTGGGTAAGGGAGCCATGTCTCAAATCCTGTGACTATTTTATCATGTGAATAGATCCACCGGCTCCTCCCTCTGCATCTTCTGTACCAGCTGCATTTTAGATGGAAGTTGAGTCTAGGCACTGTTCATGCTTGGTTACTTTGCTGAGCTGGCTGGGACTCACAGCCCTTCCTTTGCCACTTGCTCAGGCTTAGAAAATAGTTGAGCAGGCTGCTAGTGTAGAAATAGGTATTTTTTTCTCCCATCCTGTTGCAGAGTCGCAGGTTTCAGCATTTTTGGTTTCACTCTTTAGTATTCTAACTATTGCTAAATAATCTTCAGTATGTTTTTTGTTGGTTTTGTTAGCATTTGTATTTATTTTTTCTTAAAAGCCAGCTAGCTTGCTTGTCTGCTGCTGAGTATTAGCCAGGTGGTGGAATGCATTGTTTGTCAGATAAATTACCAGGGTCAAGAGTTTAAGGAGAATCAATACCAATTTGCTCTCTCCTCACTTTACTATTTTAAATCTGTTGTCTCTGATAAAGTGACCACGGAAGACATGATGGTAATACTGAGTATTGCAGGCCGTCAAGCAGAACTGCTGGATGCGGCCAAATGGTGTAATAAGCTATAATGTGTGTGCATAGGTATTACACACATGCATGCAGAATGGGGAAGAGGTATTGCAGCTTTTATAAGCGAAGGCCATATCTCACTTGTTAGACCTTCGAAGGAATGCCGTGTTTGGGTAGCAGTGATCTTGTTCATTAAGTCATTGTGAAGTTATGAAAATTCATCATGGCCTCAGGAGGGTGGCAAAAAGCATCCACCAAAAAAACCCCTAACATTTCTTCAATGTGAGGGGATAATTCTAACACGTGCAAACAATTTATTAAAATTAAAGGGGAAACAACAGCAACAACAACAAAAAAAATTGCAGTGAACACTGCAATGGAAGGGTACTAACAGTCTTGCATTTTGTGTGCTTAGAAACACTTTGAAAGGTGGAGTAGATAGTAAAGAAACAGAGGATACAGGTGGTGTAGACTGGCTGTAGTACTACTGAATATCAGGATGATGGAATATCAGATGAGATACAGTAAGTGCAAAGTAACAATTCTAATGGGGGGGGGAATAGTTAAAGACTCTAATGTAGGTATCAATGCTCTGGAGAATTTTGGATAGTTTTCCAAAGAGCTCTTCATTGTGAAGCTTCAACTTTAGATCACAAATATCTGCTTAGAATTTGTTTTACTCCCTTCTATCCAGTGCTAGTAATTATGGCCAGGTGGAAGGTTGGATTTGTTTGCTAATCTGACTGAAAACTAACCCTATGAAAAAGACCTTAATTTCTCCCTCCAGCTCACCAGGAGACCAGATGTGAAGTAATGGGGGAGGAGGGGCAGCACTTCCATTCTAGCAAACAGTGCAGTCTTAAATAAGTTTAAGTCAATTTTGAAGCAGCATTTTATACTGTCATTATAAGTCTTTTTTTAAAAAAAAAATGTGATTATACAGCTGTGCACGTTGATTGTACATAAACATGCATATTATGTAATTCTGGTAACACAATTTCAACAATCTCATTAAAACAAGAAGGTTGGTCTTTTTTTTCCTTCCCCCGACATTACTAATGGGATGCAGTTCTAAATAGGCTTGTGTTTCTCATGGCCAGGAAAGAAAAACAACTGTGAGGGCAACGTGATGGTAATCTATCAAACCTGAAATGAAATTAAGAAATTGATAGGAAATAATTTTTCACCACCATTTTTTTCTTTTCCACAATATAAGGGGAGGCAGGTGGTTTCCTCCCCTCCTTACAGTGAGTACTTCAGCTGTAGGATCAACGCCAGAATATGTGGCTGGGGCCCAAAGTATCTTCCAAGTTGCAGTTGACACAAATTTTTGGAAGGATGTGTCCATTAGTGACAGTAATGTGATAACCTGTAGCTGTTCTTAGGCACTGCATGGGCAATTCCTAACTGGGGCAGACAGGAAGAAGCTGTTCCTACTTTCTTTCTCTACATGTCTGCTAGCAAGGCGGTGTCCCACGCGGAGAACGCAGCCAGACATCTGGTAGAATCACTATGCTAATTCTTCTGCCTTTTATCACACTAGCACACACACCCAGTCACGTCAGCTCCTCTGCTGTTATATTCAGGAGTGATTTTCACACCTACTTTTGGTTATATCTCACTGATGTCTGGCTGCCTTGATTGACACATTCATTGGCTTAGGTTTAATGATACGGCCATCAAACATGAAGTAACGTGTTTTTACTGTCTAACTTGTCTTGAGCGTTTTCTGTTCGGGTGTTTTATTTTTCTTAGTGTGGAAAGTCTGATGATATAGTTTCCTAAAGACTGCAGCAATACAGCCAGATAGGCTTCCATTGATGTCTGCAATGAAAATCTGCTAGACGAATAAATAACAAGCAGACCGAGGGCGGCTTGAGATAAGCAAGCCTAACAGCTAGGTGTGCTAGAAAGGCCAGTTCTATGCTCTGTTAACACCACCCATGTGTGTCCTCACCTTTTTCTTTAAAGCAACTCTGGCACTCCTGTGATAACATAGGAAGTTAAATTATGTCTGAACTGATTACTTCTTTTTTTCTTTTTTTTCTTTTTTTTTTTGTTTTCCCATGGGTTTCTGTTTTTTGCTATGGTCGGGTCAGGCCAGTATTGGCTTGTGGAACAAGATGCCCCTTCCAACTGCAGCTTGGCTGTAGTGTAGGTTGCCTGTGGACAGAGCTGCAGTTTGGGAGTATTACCTGTTTTGGAACACTGCTTTTCATTACCTTAAGTAATAGTCTTCCCGTGTAATCTCTTAATGTACATTAAGTATGTTCTTCCCACACACCCCAAACAAAAATGGGATGAGCAGAAACTTTCCCATCCCTACATCCACCTTTGTTCTTTTCCTTTTGCAGCAGAGTCTTCTGTTACAGTTTTGTTAAATGTTTCTGTATCTGATGTAGTATGTGAAATTTGGGATTAGGGCAAATTCCTGATACCAAAGGCAAGGCACGGGTTTGAGGATTAGATGTTTTGGTGAGGTGGTGGACTAGATATCACACTGTTTTTGATTGGAAGGTCTTGAGCTGTATTATTTCCTCTGTTAGAACCAGAAGTGTTTGGTAATCTTGTTGCTTTTAATGAGGGGTAAGTCAGTATGCACATAGTGTCCAGATACTGAGAGGCAGTTTGGTAGCAGAAGATGGGAGAGGGAGAGAAAGCTGTGCTTAGAGGAATATGCATGTCAGCTGAGAAGTGGGTATGTTGTGAAGGGCAGCAAGGGTGAAACTGTACAGGATATGGGGAGAAAGCTGGGCCAGTGACACTGGGACAAGATATATACCAAAACATAACATAAATCTGTAGGAAAATGAGGCCCTTCCAGGTCTGCTGCTCATCATACAATTTATTGGATCTGTGGTGGATTTTTTTTTTTCCCTGAATGAAGAGAAAATTTCAGGTGGAAGAACCATTAGAAGTGTAAGAACCAGAAATACCATGAGTGTTTTGTTTCACAGCTAGGGCAAAAGAACTAAGTATTTTTTGTTCTGTTTTCTTCAAGTAACCTAGGCTTCAGAAGAGCGAAAACACAATAAAATCTTTATATAGTAAGGACAGATATAACAACGTACTTTCTGTTCCCAAATCCAAAAAATTCTAGGTAGTCAAAAGAAGCTAGAGGTGACATAAGCCTAGCAAGTGGAATGTGGGTACTTTTCTTTTGTTTCTGATATACAAAGCTGGCTTGTAGCTATGAATGGAGGAAAGCATTTGAGATTTGAATATAGCGTATTTCAATGTGTTTTCCAAAGAACTGCTGCAGCAGAAGACCCATTTTTTGATAGCACACATAATGGAAATAAATGCCATCGTAACAGCACGGTTGGTGTGAGAGAATATTCTAAAAATACAGCAGTGAAATGGGCGACAAGGTCGGAGGAGTAGTGATACAGCCACATGTTTATGTATTAATATATGTGCAGTACCCATTCCTCCACTTACTTGAACTCATTATACTATTACAGAAAACTAATTCTGTATAAACCGCCTTTTGCAAGATAGCTTAATCTTGAAAATGCTTGGATTTCCTGCATGCTGCTCTTTTGCACTGAATTTTCCTTCCAATGGGCAGCATAGATTATGATCCGGAGCATGTGCTTTTGGGAGGTATATTAGGAAATATTTTATCCTCATGAAAACAGATTTCCCAAATGCTACTGAATTTTTAAATTTCAGTTTCGATTGCAAGTTTCTAAAAGTTCGTTATTACTTTAGAGTAATCCAGATCTTTCAGAAGATCTGTTTCTCTACTTGCAAGTGGTAACGCAGGTCTTAACTTCAGTTGGCTGTACTTGCTTCAGTTATAGCTCAGTAGGACTGCCTGTGCAAAGATGCATTAAGAATTGGTGTCTAAAGGGGCACTTAACTGAAAGTGCTAGAAAAATTCCCAGTTGTATCTCTCTCATGAAATGAAGTATGTTCAAATGGATTATTAGATTAGGATGGCACCTGTCAGGCTTGGTGTTACGAATACACACAAGACTAGCACGATGAAAGTACTCAAAACAGCAGTTACTTATTGTGCTACTATCTATGAAGTGTAATACATACATTTTTATTTGATATGTGATCTGTGGCCTTCAGAAAGGTTACAACTGTGAAGCCATAAAGTCTGTTACAAGCAGGTATGTTGCAAAAACAAAACAAAACAAAAACCAAAGAAAGAATGGTGAGAAATCCTGATCAAACAGTAACCTGAAATGTTAGTCATTTTAGATCTAGACGTTTGGGCAAGAAGGCAGAACTCTCGTCCCTCATAATTGTTCTCCCTTTTTGGTATGTTTCTGAAAGTTTAGCATTGCTGAGATTCGCTTGATCGGTTTTATTTCTTTTTCCCTCCAGTTACTGGTTGTAATTTTTGCTTGCATGAAACTTGTGTTGAAGTGAAGAACCGAAGACACGTGTATGTTCTCATAAAGCTTTCACACTCATGTTTTCCAACTGCTGCTTTGGAAAACAGAGCTTTAGCAGATAATATCTTCAGTAAAATATGTATACATTGTTTTAGGCCAGTGGGTTTTACTCCTGTTGAAGCCTTGAGGATTACCTCATGTTTTTACTGCTATCCTTATATACACTGCTTGTGTGCACTACCCCAGCAATAGGTCCTGGGGTTCAAAACACAACCTGTGGAAAAGAGAGAAGCTGACAGTTAAAGGTGGGGGGAGGGCACTACTACAGGGAAGACTGAGAACGGAACTGTTACATGGGCCTTCTGGAAAGGAATCGGTGCTAATGACTTTGTGCAAGCCATTTAAAATCTGTCATGTAATCACACAGTGGTGGTTTGAACTTCAATTTTAATGCGTAAACGTACTTGCTTTTCCATTCCTGACCAACAATTTGAATAAATGTTATTCCACAGAAGTAAGAGTTATTAAATGTATTTTAAAAGAAGAATAACTGATGGTGCTTTGACTTTCAGGTATCAGATACCAAATTGTACGTTAGAAATAAGTGATCCAGAAATAAATTTCCATAGATGAATAACAGATAATAGCCATAATATAGATTTCTTAGGGGAAAAAGTGAAGATTTAGAGTTGTGTCATCTGAAAAAAAACTGAAGATACCATATATGATGCATACAGCAAAACATTTAGCTTAGCTTTCTGTAAAGTAGGAGATCATGGGTCACTATATGCACAGCTTTTGTAATGACTGTAAATACTGACCTAGACAAACATTTGTGTATGAAGTGCTCATATTCTGTGACCAAGGCATCTATGATTAGGTGTTTGTTCTGGGACAAAACAAAAAGATAGCCCTGCTTTTGCTTTGCCTAGAATGTAAGGGTCAAGGTTAGCTGTTGGTGTTTGTGATCCTTGGCACGCTATAACCAGCATTAAGAAATGCCCATAGCTTGTGGGTGTTGGTTGGCTTTGTTTTATTTTCTGTTAATACATCAGAATATAGATAAGGGTGATACTTCCAAATATCCTGTTTAAGTTCTTTTCCAGATTTTAAGTCTTCTAGAAGACCCCATCATAGTGGCATCTGACCTTCTTCCCTGGATCCTGGGGCTTTATCATTAAAGCACTGTTCTAGTCCACCACCCCAGCATTAGAAGTTGTTTCCATTTTGTAGTTGGGAACCAGGAAGTGTGAGTTAAGGACCGCATATCTAAAGACCTTTCAGCTCTGAATTTCCATTACTTACTCGGTAAATATGTTTTAAAACCTAGGCCCCACACTCGAATTCCTGGCAGCTTTTGTTGCTCGTTGCTCCTCTTTGTAGCACACGGATGTCCTTCAGACTTGCAGCCCTCCTAGGATTCCTTGGGGGCTTTTGTTCTGCGTGGTTCTGATAGAGTAACGTTTGGTAACGTGTTTAGTAATTAAATTACTGCTGCTGGAAAAATGTTTTACAGCTTGATCTTCCCCTCTTGCATTGTGCTGTTGCTAGAATGATTGATAACTTATTTTCTTCAAGTCTTTGTCCCTTATCTGGTAGTATAATGGTATCTTACTGATGGCAGTATGTTCAGAATGGTAAAAATGCTGGCTATTTTGTTTACAGGAAAATACTCTGAATTGCAGCAGCCTTTCTTCATGCTACGGAAAACTGGGAGAAAGGAGGGCAGCCGTCTGTAAGATCAGCTTGTGCGTTGTTGGCTTGAGGCAGAGCTTCGCTGTGTTATTTCTGTGCGTGTGTGCAGTGGGAACGCTCGGACTCGGCGGTGCGGTTGTATCACAGACTGTAGAAGCGAGGCTAGCTGCCGAAGAACTGTTCCCTGTTTCCACTGACTGCTCGCTGCCCGCTGGTCAGAGCAGTGAAAGCGAGGTGCTCTCGGAGCGGGGCAGCGCGGAACAAACAGACCTTCATGGCTGCACTGAGAGCTAATTGTTCCCGCAAGCACAACTGCTGCTGGCTTGCTAGCGCAGCCGCGTTACCAGGAAATCACCGGGCATATCGGTTAGAAATGACAGATCCAAATGTGAGCTGGGCCGGATTCCTCCATTTTGCTTCAGGAAAGAAATATGGGAACAACAACAAAAACAACAACAAAGTTTTCTTTCCTATTGGAGCACAGCGTACCCGAGTAGATGTGTTCCGCGCTAGCAGCGCCGAGATGCCATTTTAAGAGGTTAAATTACTTTCTAAATGCTGCTGCGAAGGAGGAGGGGAGGAAGGGATCAAGTTACCCGCTCGGCATTCCACAGCCCGGCCTGCAGACACGCTGGCGAGGCTGAGGCGCGCAGCTGCTCCGCCCCGCCCGGCGGCCCGCGCGTCCTTCCCGTGTGCGGAGCGCTGCGCTCCTCTGCCCTGCTGATGGCTTTTGGTTTTTGTTTTGCTCTTGGTTCCAAGTAAGAGTAAGAGTGCTCTGAAAGTACAGCTCTCTGTAAATTCGAGGTAAATGTTGACCGTTGTCATAGGGAAGTAGCTTGATGTATTCTTTTTCACAGAATGGCCAGGGTTGGAAGGGACCTCGAGGATCATGAATCTCCAACCCCCTGCCACATGCAGGGCCACCAACCTTCCCATTTAATACCAGACCAGGCTGCCCAGGGCCCCATCCAACCTGGCCTTGAACACCTCCAGGGACGGGGCATCCACAGCCTCTCTGGGCAGCTGTTCCAGCACCTCACCACTCTCTCTGTAAAGAACTTCCCCCTGACATCCAACCTAAATCTTCCCTCCCTCAACTTAAAATGATTTCCCCTTGTCCTGCTCTTATCAACCCTTTCAAAGAGTTTACTCCCCTCCTGTTTGTAGGCTCCCTTTAGGTACTGAAAGGCTGCAATGAGGTCACCCCGCAGACTTCTTTTCTCCAGGCTGAACAAGCCCAGCTCCTTCAGCCTGTCTTTGTAGGGGAGGTGCTCCAGTCCCCTGATCATCTTTGTGGCCCTCCTCTGGACCCTCTCCAACAGCTCTCTGTCTCTCTTGTACTGGGGGCTCCAGACCTGGACACAGTACTGCAGATGGGGCCTCACAAGAGCAGAGTAAATGGGACAATCACCTCCCTGTCCCTGCTGGCCACCCCTCTTCTGATGGAGCCCAGGATACCATTTGCCTTCCAAGCTGCTTTTCCCCTCATCCTGAATACAAAATAGCGCTTGGAAGCAGTGTGCTTTAATGATTATATGGTTTCCCTTGTAGCAGTGCTCAGCTGCCTCATGGAAGGACAAGAGCTGCGTACTTAACGCACCCCTCTTAAAGCTTTCACCATCTCAAAAGACAAAACAAAAAAGTGCAGGAGAAAATCACGGAGGTTTTTTTTATAACGTAGCTGTATTTGCATCTAAAGTTTGGAGTCCACTTTGGAACACAGTGCTCTGTGTAGTATTTATTGCAGTTGTTATGGTTTAAAGATACCGCCATGTCAGCTTTTATCTACTCTTCTTTTAGGGGCGTTAACGCATCTGTGCTCTTTTGAGGCTGCATATATACTTCCAGGTAAGAGAAACTCAGAAAGGACTATTAACAAGAAATTCTGGCTACGTTAAGTTGGGTTACTTTTTGTGCGTGTGACAGAGAGAGTGAGAGAGAGATTTCCCCTCTCTCCATTTTTGTTCACAGAGCAAATCGTTGTGTCATTTAGGTGCCCTTAACTTGGGACTTTTCTCCCCTCTATCTTCTGTGTGAGACCACAAAAAATGAGACAAATAAGGACTTGAGACTTGCTTCAGGAACTAAAAACAACTCTGTTTGTGGGCTATCTCATCAAGGACATGAGATCTTGTGTTTACTGCAGCTTGAATGATGAGCACTGGGTATCAAGTGCTGTGAAATGTACAGAGTAAGTAAATCAGCTGCAAAAATACAACTCATTGGAGTTGTGTTATTTGTAAAAATAATAAGAAGCTGTTGGATCATGGAATTTTTCATCATGGCATGTAACCTCTTTGTAGCAAAAGAGGTAAAATGATCCTGATTGTGGTTAGCAATGCAGCTCTCATCCAAGGAATTCCTTTTATTTCCTTCCCTCCTCCCAGAAATAAAAGCAACAGTCTGCTGAAATTGGGAGTCCTATGTCAAAATTCCCCAGTTGTTTAAGTTAGCATGAAGCTCTCACTGAGAGTATCTTGTTCCAATGAAACTTCTTTCTTTCTCTTTATTCCCGAGTTCCCCCAGACCCAGGATTAAATTGATCTTTGTTTCACTGCAACAAATCTTTTGCCTTCCCTCTCTCCTACCAGAAGTACTTCTGATACAGGCTGCTGAACTTTTCATCTTCTCAGCCCAAATACCTCAGAAATCCACTGTCTGCACACAACTATCCACTGTATACATTTAAAATTGTGAATGTAAGCTTTCTTGGAAGGTTGAATTTACCCCTGAAGAGCAAAGTGAAAATGGATTTTGCTTTTCTTTTTTTTTTTCTTTTCAGTAAGACCCGATAAAAAATAAATGACGTGATCATCTCTTTGGCCATATTCTTTCTATTTGCTCAGCTCACTGTAGCCTAATTCAAAATGTGTGGTGTTTGTCAAAAATATTTACTCCAGAAAAGTGGTATGCACTGGATGCAGCTGCTGCTGACTTAAAGGTAAATGATAGAAGTAAAAAGGGGGAAAAAAACACTAATGCAACCCCTTTTTTTCTCTTCCAGTATATACCTTTGTAACAGGCTGTAGTACAGTTCAGATGGAAGGTTTCTTCATTTTCAGTCCGAAATCTGTGTCGTAACTAGCAATGAGAAAATAACTATAAATTCACATATTTTGTATTTTATTTAATACTCGTGCCAGTGCAGCAGCTTCAAGTAGTTTAGCTTTGGTTGCGAACTGTATGTGCTGAGGCTAAGGGTAAGTTAATGGATGCTGAGCTCCACGTAGAACTGCAGCACCAACACCCGACTTCTGCCTCCTTGGAAAGAGCTGTTATAGCCAGGCTGAACGCTAGCAATGAACATATCTGAATTATGTTGCTTCTGCCCACGCATGCTTACCTTGCAAAATGTTTGCATAGATCTTCATAAAAACACTTCCCTTAATGTGCCGTGGCAAGCAAGAAAATTATTTTGGCACTGAAATAACGCAATGTTTAAGCTAACAACTGAGCGGATGGATGTTTCTAGTGTTGCTTTCTCTCTGGAAATTTTCAGACGTTCATTCATCTGTCTGTGCAATGAGATAATGGCCGGATAGGTGGTTCTGTGCCTTTCTCTTATGTTCCAGCTAGCGATTGTGGTAGCCCCAAAATCATCACATCAGTTACTTGAGGAACCTCATTCTTTGTTTATGTGGGTACTAGCTCTGATCCGCAGCTGAGGGAGAGAAAAGGAAGTTGTGAGACCAAGGCTAATCCTCCTGGTTTACACTTCGCCTGAACTAGAACAGAAATGGCAGGTAGCCACTGTGCAGGCTCAGTCTTCAAGGTGTAGGTCTCTAGTATGAGAGGCACTGATGTGCTGCAGTGACCTGATGGAGCAGAGCTGCTCAGCCAGCCAGAGGCTGAGGAGTGATGACCTACCTGCTTGTCGGCAGCTGTCTGAGGGGCCTTTTAGCAGGTCTTCCCTGAAGTGTATTTTCAAAGGGTGAAAAATTAGTGGTTACAAGTTACAGTAACTTCTGACTGGATTTAAAAAAAGATAATAATAAATTGCCGTTAGAATGGGATGTATTGCTGAAAGAAGTTGCAGAAGTGCCATTTGTTGGCATATTGAAGATGCTGCTGGACCAAGTGCTGTGTAACTCAGCCTGACTTCGAATTGGGATTGTGCTGTGCAGAGAACTGGACTGAGAAATTCTAAGGTCTCTTCCTAGCTCCATGAGCTGTCTCTTCTAGGAAGCATGTCAGGTGTGTAGAGTTGCTGGCTGACATCAATTGGATTCCTCATCTTCCCCAGAGCTCTGACAGCTTGCATCTTGTCTGCTGTCTGACCCAGTCTACTAGCTTCCTTACCTGCTCGCTTGGCTTTCTTTATCTTGACTAAGAGAATGGAGGGCAGGAACAAGGATCACTTGAAGTTGTTCAGCAGCAGCCATTTGTGTTTACCTGGCTGCAGTGGTTGTTTGATTTGTATGTTGTGCCAAGGAAGGAAAATGAAATCTGGAACTTCAGTGTATAATTTGCAACTGTACTATCACCTTCCTTTAGTTTCATAGCCAAAGGAAGGACTTGGCTAACAGAAGCGGCATTGAATGATCCTTTGTTTTGAGGGTCAGATTGGTGGGCTTTTCTGCTAGATATTTCTTAAGTGGACAACCTCAGAACATTTCATTTTTCATTTCACCTCTAAAAATCAGTTACTTGTCGCAAAGATCTGTTTATTTCCGATGGCCTGAAGTCTAGCTTTCTGGAGGCTTAGGTTGCAGCATGAACAAGTATGTAGGCTTTTTTTTCCGTTCATTCCTTGTTTGTGGCAGTCTTATGTTCCCCAACTGAAGCTTGTCTGTATGTAAAGAACTGAGGCAGGAGAGCTGCCAAATGGTTTAGTGCTACAGGCTATCTGAAAATCTCCATCTGAATATTTTGTCAGTGGGAGCTGCTGGGTAGATGCCTAGCATTTAACTTTTATTTTTCAGTCTGATCATTTAATTGTCTAAATAGATTTGGACTTGTATTTTGCTTTAAATCTTAGCACTTGTGTTATGTAACAGAAGTAGTTATTTACATAGCCTTCTGCTACAATGGTTACTTCTGCTATTATTTTTTTTTTTTTTAAATATCAGTGTTTATGACCTGGGAAAGCCAACATAATGCCATGGCTGTTAAATGTTTTTTGTTTCTAAGAGGGTATTTGAAACAATGGAAAGACTTCAAAAAATGCTTAAGTTCTGAAGTGTTTCTTCTGTCAGTGTTAGATTTGGCAGTGGTTCACAAACACAAGGAGCTGTTTGCCAGGAAAGGAGTAACTCTTAATGTACTTGTTGTAAGACCCATGATTTTTCTTCAGATGATAAAAGCCTGCTGTAGGACTTAGAAGTAAACTGCTCCCTTTCTCCTCTAAGTGAACTAATTGTCCATTTCTTCTTTCCTTTTGGGAGGTAGGATTTGAAATAGCTATGTGTGGAACTGTTGGTCTGTGAGCAATTATTTTTGAAATGTAATAAATATATATGGCTGGAATTCTTTTTTCAGCAGAAGTTCAAGCACACTGGGTTTTTACAGGACAATAATAACGTTCCTGTTATAATGGCTAATTAACTTTGCCAGGTTTTGGATTGGCGTTCTGGCTATCTGCTAGATGCCACGAAGTTGGGAGAAAGCGTTGATGTGCCTGAGGGTAGTAAGGCCCTGCAGGGGGATGTGGATAGGCTGGATCGGTGGGCTGAGGCCAAATGTATGAAGCTGAGCAGGACCAAGTGCTGGGTTCTGTGCTTTGGTCACAGCAATGGTGGGCATGGTGGTGGTGAGTTCACGGTCGGTTTAGATGATCTGAGTGGTCTTTTTCAACCTTAATGGTTCTGTGATTCCAAGTTTTGCATTAGTAAATCATAGTGGGTTTTTCTCCACCTGGATTTTTTTGGCAATGTTATCAGATGTGAACGTTATCGCTCAACTCCACAGAATCCTTTCTAGTTTAAATGTTTAAATTAAATTGTCAAGCCGTGTTGGAACTTGACGGAGGACCAGAAGCCTTAAGGCAGATTACTGAACTTGAGAAAATTCCCCGTATATTAAAATCTTGTCTCTTTTAAAAATGTTTTTGTCTGTTTTCCAGGTATAAACTGTGTACTGGCTTTATGTAAGGCCTCTTACCCTATTGTCCTGTGACTTACCTTTCAATTTTGACAGTATAAAATAGACATTTCTATATTCTGTATATTACATAGCCTGCATAAATGTATGCCGGTAACCTAAAATGAACTATGTTGGCTTGCAAATCGCGTTCTGCGTAATATGGTGTACATAAGACCAAAAACAGAACATGTTATGCATTGGTAGTATTTCTGCAACTCTTGCAGCTTTTATATAGCCTGGTGGTTTTATTTCTCCAAACATCGTTAGAAGATGTAAACATTTAGGATTTTTTTTTTTTGCTCTCCTGCAAAATTGTATTTGATGTTTTCTTTCTTGTTTTTAATTAAAATTTATGATAGCAACACCAAGAAATAGATCTGTGAACTGGTAAACTTTCTCAAATGTGGCTGTAGTTCTATCAAAAATAATTTGAGATGTTGGGCAAATACATTTATATTCTCCTTCTGTGGAGACAATTGTTTGTTTTGCTTTGCTTGTTCTCTTGCATTAAGCTCAGACTTCAATAAGGAGTTCCTTTCCTTTTGAATTCCTTGAGATTTGAGATTCGCTTCTGCATCTTTTAGTTTGTGGTTTTTTGTCAATTATAGAACGTAAAATAATATGTAATTTTATAAGTAGAGATGCTCAAGCAGAGGATTAGATAATAGAATTACATAACACTCCTATCCCTCCCTCCTTCTTTGTAATAGCTGTATTTGACAATTTTCTTAAGAAAAAATGTTTTTCGATTAGTTTTAGTAGCACATAAACTGAATAGCATCAGAGGAAGCTGTTTTACAGTGGATAAAATAAAGATAATAAAATAAATGTAATAAAGATAAGAGCAGCTGGTCGCACAGTGTTTCTTACTGCAGAAGCCATGGTTTCAATAGTTCCTAGATTCTCCATAAAATATTTTAGTTTCGCTGTTGTTGACAGTGGCTTGGAAAGCCCTTTGCCTGCTGTTCAGTGTCAGCTGTGTGCACTGGTGATGCTGTATTATTAGTGTTAGATGCAATTCTTTATCCTAAAAGCAAAACGTCGGAGAACTCTGAAACATTAGATGGGTTCTTCTTTTTGCTCAGCATCGTATCATGCCCTTCTACAAGTGAAAAGAAGCACTTGTAGCTCATCAAAATGCATCCAGCTTTAGTTGTAGAGGTAGAATTTAAGCTATTAATGCTTTTAATAGTCATAGCCAGATGAAAAAAAGAGCAGTTGACTAAAAAGGGAGTTAAATGGAGTAATTGTAGAAGTCTAAAATAATAAAATAACTACTCTTAAAACTTGTATTTTTCAATTTGTTTAAATACTCCAAGTGCTGAAAGACCTGTAGAAAAATAGTGTAGTACTATTGTGCAGTAATGGAAAAGTTGTCATTATTTCATGCACAGTAGACAATTTGCCTGTTTGGGTGTTGCTCAATGTGCAACACAGTGCACATAAGGCAGTGTGTCAGGGCTGAGCATTTCCTTTGCTGTATGTCTGGGTGGAGGTCTGGAGTTGTTTCATTGCTCTGGAGAGAAGCAGCAGTTAAAACAGCTGTTCTTTGTACACATCCTTTCGTTACCTCTTCCATTCTTCTCAGCAGTCTTCTTCCTATTCATCCCATTCAAAGTATAAATATTTTCAATCTGACAGATGCTTGAAACACCGTTCTGTATACGTTGCTGATGAACTGATGCAATGGTATTTTTTATGACCTTTGCAGCCGAAAGAATTAAATCTTGTTCTTCCTCCTATTGGTATCTTATTTGTTGAATAAAACAGAAGGGTGTTGCTTCATGCTGCTAGTATTTGCTTATATTTACCTTACCCCTTTCTGTATTTTTAAGAGTCTCTTGATCAAGTTTTCAAATGACCAGGCGTCTTTTTTTTTTTTTCCTCTTTTCCTGCAGAGGTGGATAATAGGTCTCTGAAGCTCGTTTTCCATGTGTCAGTTCCAGGGTCAGGTTACCACAGTGCGATAAGAATTATGTATCCAAACCACTGCTATGTTTCAATATCTAAGAATATTCCTCTTGAGATTTTAAAAATGATTTTTGTTACTTTTAACGAGTAGGTAGGAACTATGGGCAGGTCTCGACTTATTAACAGAACAAGCACCATTTCACAAAACAACCACCACCTCCAAGAAACCCCACCTCCCCAAACCAGTTTGCTGAACTGTGCATAAAAGAACTGATATTGGCTTTGTACAAATTGCAGTGTATTAGGTTCTGTCGACAAAGAGATAAACCTTACTGAGTGATCATGTAGGCCAGGAAAGCCCACAAGCTCTTCGTTCCTTGCACAATAACCTGATGCCATCCTGTGCTTTTGAAAGCCTTGGCAAGTGTTAGCAGGGATGCTATGAGGACTTTGTTGCTTTGGGTCATGTACATCTGTGTCCTGTATCATCTTCCATCCATGAGTCTCCACACTCACTTCTCAGCTTTTAAGAAAGACCAAGACCCATGTAGTCCAAATTACCTGGATATTGTGGTGGCTTTACATTCTAAGGGCCGTTAAATCAGATCATTTAAATACCATGTAACATTCCCATTCCTGAAGGTGTTCAAGGCCAGGTTAGATTGGGCCCTAGGCAGCCTGATCCAGTACTTGAGCTAACAGTTGGCAATCCTGCCTGCAGCAGGGGGTCTGCAACTTGGTGATCCTTGAGATCCCTTCCATCCCAAGCCATTCTATGATTCTGGTTTACTAGAGACAGACATCCCATATATCAAAGAACTTGAGAATTTCTAAGTCTCACCTGACTTCCAAACACATACACAGGTGAAGTATATTGCAGCATCTTCAGCTTTCCTGGGTTTCCTGTAACTTCAAGCCTGTTGTTGTTCTTATCCTATATACTCTTCCCCTTAGCCCCCTTTCCCCTCCTCTTTTTAAGGATAAGTTCAGTTATGGCAATGCTTATGTTAAACCAATGGCAGGCATCTACTATAGCAACTGCCAGAATATGTGATGCATGCTTCTTTGATCAAGATTTAGTTGCGATACTTAGATCTTTCAAGTTCTATTTTCTTTTTAAATATAAAGAACTGAAGGGTTGTGGCTGAGTTGTTGTATGGTTTTGTTTAAATATACTCAAATATTTTTTCTGTTTCAGTTCAGAGAATATACTAATGTGGGAAAGAACTATTTAAACATTTGTTTCAGCTCACTTCAGTGACTTTTGTTCCTTCTCATGACTCTCTAGAGCCAGCACAACCAAGTCAGATGCTCTAATCTTCCTCGTGTGCTTGGAATCCATTTCCTGACTTGCAGTTGTGTATACCTGAATATATCACTTGAAGGAAACACAATGGCATATCTGGGTGCATGCTCTATCTCTTTCAGAATCTTCTACTGTTAGTGGAGTGCCAAGGAAGTCACCTGGTTTTGAATCTGTCTTGAGCTGCTGGGGCCAACAGTTAGGCTGCATAGTTCTGTGAGGCAGTGAGAGAGATTTGTATAAAGACAGCCTGCTGACTGTGTCAATTTTAGCTATTTTCAAAGCTACTTTAAAGAAAGTAGGTGGTTATTCCAACCTTGCTAATATTTTGTGGCTTATTAGGGAATAGGGAAATTACTTTCCTCATGTTCTTTTTTGTTTTAAAAACACTGGAACATCAAACTTATTATTTCTTGTCTTTTTAAGATGCACCATGATTCAAATTCAGAAGACTTGAATCCACAGCCCCTACGTTTTTCCCCCAGCTGTTTATTCCCACATTTGCTTTTGAGGCTTGAATAAGCAAAAGCAGTCACGACTATGTGTAAGTGTATCTCATCCTTTTGTAATCTTGTTTAATTGTATGGTAATCATGTTGGAGTTTTAATTGGTGTATACTTGTGTTAAAAGAGAACAGGCAAAATGTTAATTACCAGTTTTATATAACACTTGAAGGAGAACTGACTTTTTCTCATTTACGTTCGTGTTGCTCTTGTAGAACGTTTTTACTTTCTTCATGTCAACAAAGAAGTAGTTATCTCGAATTTGGATTCTTTTCTGTTTTCCACGAATACTTAAAACTATCCACAATGTTAAAACTCCATCAGTGCTCCCAATTATCTTGCATTCTTGTCACGCAGAGAATGCTGAAGTTCCAGGAAATCATCAGTGGGCTGAAATTTGTTTCTGCAAGGAGTCAAGAAATTAATTGGCTTTCTGGCTCCTTGGGAATGATTTTATGCTGAAAAGGTTGCCTGAAAACTGACGCTTCAGTTGTGCTGTTAAATCTATTTAAAGTACGAAACAATTCCAAGGAACACTCCTTTTGCTGGGGTTTGTAAGTCATATGCAGGTTGGTCACTTAGTCGTAAACCTTGATGAGGTTGAATTTCTTCAGAGCCCAGGAGGTGTTTGTCTGGCACCGGGCCCTTTTCTTCCTGCATCTTTGAGTAGTGCTATGCATGATCCGTGTTCTGTATAACCTGCACTGCGTTGAACAAAACTAAAGCATGGAAGTGTTTGAAGTAGAATAATCTGATGACCTTAAATGGAAGTGGTTGTTGCCTTCCCCTGAATTTCACAACGTTGATTGCTATTTTACAGTTTCATAATTTGCTTAGGCAACTGCTCCGTAGAGTAGGATAATGTGAAAAAATATTTAGCTGCAGTTCTGCCTGGTGGTCACAGAGAAGGGAGAGTGAAAGTGGTCTGTATAATTTTATAAAATAGATGTTGTGCATCTGAAGTGTTAATCAGCTGAGGTCTGTGTGGAGATTTAGCATAGCTTATAAAGAAGCTACCAATGTTAAATGTTTCGGTGGTTCTTTTATTTCTATTTTGTATTAATCGTGGTACTTGCTTGACAGTTTAATAGAATCCAGATGGTTCTCAGTGTAGAAAGGGGCAGAGGTTAGCTCTATATTTGAACTCCTCTTGCATTTTTCCTTGCTTAAAATAGGAATTTTATTCACTTCTTTGGATGGAATGTGGAATACCTAAGTTAAAGATGCATGAAAAGATACTCTTTTTCTCTTAAATACCCGAGAAAATAATAGTGAACAGTTACTTAATAGTTAATAATTTAAAGTATATCTCCACAATTTACTTCTTTAGCTTTTTTCTTAGAAGATTCAAGTTATGGAATTTAATAGTGTGTACATCTGAAATAGCTCTACTTTCATCTTTTCTCAAAGATTATTTAGGCTTTAAAAAAATATTATTAATTAGAAACAAATGGGACAATGCTGGAAGAGAAAAGATAGATGTTCCTGTCTTAGTCCTCATTCCCTGTGCTATGGAACTTCATCTCCATTGAATCTGAGAGGTCTTGCACACAGACTTGCTTTGCTTGATTAGTTTGGGCAGAGGTATATTTATTATTCTCAAGTATGAGGAATTTTTCTTTAGATAGTGTGAGGAGAAGGGAAGTGTACATTAATTTCTTGGCCAGTGTGCTGTAAATGCGTGTAACCATAGGGCGTCCAGTGTGCTTTTAGCTGTCTTCTGGCAAGGAAGAACCCACTACAGTCATGAGCAAATCAGTCCCTAACTGATAACTCTTTCAAGTGTATCTCCTGTTTGAATTAAGATGAGATTGAAATGTTAGCTGTTGGCTCAAGAGATGTCACGTTAAAGAAATGATGTCAGGTATCTCAAGCTTCTTGCAACAGGGCAAGTCTTACAAAGCTAAGATACACAAAATTGAAAACAAGCAAACTTAGTGTAACGATATACACCTTAACAGTGAATGTGTTTTCCTGATGGAGTGTTTCAGTGTTGATGGAAAAGCTTTCATATGTTTTTAATGTCATTGTGGACTTCGCTGTTAATACTACTGAGAACTGTGTTGTCCTTTTATCCATTTATTAGAATGTGTCCATAGTTACACATGACTACATCCTTGCAGGTGGCACGTTAACTCTGATAAAGGAAATCCAAGGAGTCATGCTTCTTTAGATGAAGGGGTTTCTATCTCTCTTTCTATACCTCCCAAATAACTTATAGCTTGGAGTGTGTTTTGATTTAAAGCATATATTAGCATGTTTGGTCATGTTTCAGGATCCTTGTCCACCTCATGTATGCTTAATTGTTTGGCTAAAACACCGTTCCTTCCTTTGGCATCTTCATCCACGAACCTTGTGCACTCGTCTGTGAAGTGATTTGTCTTCAGCGAGGGTGGTGAAGGGTGATCTCTGGTTCTCTGGGTCTGAGAGCACCCTGTTCATCCAGAGCTTGTAGAACGATGGTTTAACATCCAGATTATTGCCTTAAAAATGTGTTTGAAGGAAAGAGTCAACTCACATTAGTTTGTTTGAGTGGCTGAGGATGCATGCAGAATAGCTAGCCGGATGGCCTTCTAGATGAGTGCTTGTCTGCTTTAGGTGGTAGCAAACCTCTGGTACCTGCAGAGCTTTGTTTGGCAAAAACCCCTCCATGACTGAGGAAGCTGAGCATCAGGTAAATGCTGCTTGTGGTGCCGAAGTCCTCTCATGGAATCCATTTAACTTTTTTTCCAAGTTACTCTTTTCAGGATATAGCCAGTATTTTAGAGTTTGTTCACAGATGGGTGGTCTTGCCACATAAAATGAACCTGTTTCCAAGCAGTTAATTGTTCTCTCTAAGTGGCCTGTAACCAGTATTTACCAGAAGTTTATTTTTTTATTAAAAAAAAGAAAAAAAGAAAATGACTATTTTCATTCAGGCCCTTGATGAATGCTCCATCAATCATGTGCATCTGGAGGAGAGAATCTGAGATGAATAGAAATTATTTACTGCTATTTCTGACCATAAAAATCAGTAGGAAATGCAAATAGCCATATTAGCTATTTAGATAATTATTCAGCACGTCTAAGAACTTTTTCTTAAGTTTTCCTGCCCCGTGTTTGTCTGTGCCCTTAAGGTCTAGTCTGTATGTAGTTATTTTTTTCACAAATCTGTCATTAGAAATCATAGGTCAAGTTGAACAGAGCCTTGATTTGGTGCCTGAAGAACTACAGGCAGTGCAGTGTTCCGGCACTCTGAGCTCATAGCTGTTAGACGTAGTAGTTGAAGTGGCTGAGGATATTTGAGCAGTTTAGCCTGTACACGTGTTACCTACGTGCATTTCGTCCTACACAGTACTTGCAGTGCATTCCTTCCTGCTGCAGTATTTTAATTTAACCTCTGCTGTGAGCTCTGCTTGAGCAGAAGTTGAGACCTTGGTGGCCTAAGCTAGTCCAGTTTAGACTTGCAAAGCAAGTTCCGTATCATCATGCAAATGGTAAGGATGGAACATCTTTTTATGGTCATATTTTCTGAGATTCTAATGAGTAAATGGTTATTCTAGTACTACCCAGTTTGTTTTCATCACACTAATTTCCTTAATTCATTTTTTTTTTAAATAATTCGGAAGAAATTTTCAGAGACCAAAGCTGCAAGGATAAATTCCTTCTGCAAACTTTGGAATCAAATATTTTTGGTTCCGTAGTTATAGTTTTTATTTGAGGTGATATGCATACTTATTTTAATGTTATTCTTTTTGCAAAAAAGAACTCTTGTTTTTTCTGGTGATGAGACTAATTGCTATCTGAATAACAAATCAGTCTTACTGTATCTGAAAGAGTTACCTAAATGTATTACCCTGTTCTTGAAAGAAACGAAATTCAATTCACTTACAGCAGATACAATCAAATGCAACCAAGATAATTTCATACACTTTTCTGAGTTATAAAGCACACCTTCACCTCCTTCTAGCAATAAAGGTTGGGGGGTTTTGTACCATTGAATTATGAAAAAATGGTAAAGCTTTTACTTTCGTGTTCCCTGCCAAAGACCTGTACTTGTGTCTATACTTGTGACTATGTTGAAAACTGTGTAATTTGTTCTGAAAACAATTTCTCCTATTTATTTCCTTGGAAACTGCAACAGCTACGAAGAGCAAAACAACACTATTTGATAGAGCAAATTCTCAGCTACAAAGTGGTATTTTTCAACAGTCACTATTAGCTATGCTTTTTGGCAATGATGGATTATTCTAGGCTACTTCAGAATTTATTTTGTCCGATTGCAGTACCTGAAATAAGTATTTCCACAGTCTATGTGTTAACTCCAAAGAGAGCAGTAGGTTGGACGTAATATCTTTTATCCTTACCTTAAAGCTGATGTCTACAAAAGGCCTATATTTGGTTGTCTCCTTTAAACGTTTTTGCAGAGAGGATGTTGGTTCTCTATCTTATCACTGTTTCATATAAATGAGCTTATATTCTGGGGAATATAGGTGAATATACTGGGGACTACATGTATATCCTTATACAGAAACTTGTCAACCTGTGGAATCTCACATGAACATCACATGCACAAATCCTTTGTAGCTTTCTGGATCTCCTCACCCGAGCATCCTTATTGTATGTAGTCATTTTTTCCAAGCAGTATTGAGAAGTTGTAACTTGTCTGAAAGAAAACTCTGCACTACATTTTAATGAAATTCTGTTGTTGATTCAAGTATGACATATTTTCATACCTTAATGAAAAGAAGTAGTGTTTTGTTTTTTAACTTACAGCACATGTTGTCTTGGTTCCCCCCAGAAGTGTTAGTTTGCTGTCTTGAATGTTAGTGTGTAATCCATGTCACTTTCTGTTGGTAAAACTGAAATGCTTGACAGGCCTGCTCACGGTGGAGGCCTTCAACCATTCCTTGTTGTGTGACAGACTTCTGGTTTCCTTAAAGACTCTTCCATGTTTCCATGTGTTTGAGACTGTTCAGGTGATGGCTCTAACTTCATATTTGAGATTCAAGGACCTGAAAAAGCTATGGATGGTTTTCACATCCCAGGCTTCAGTTTTTGTGTTCAGCTTATTCAGAAAGTAATTTTGATAGCGTCCAAGACCAAAGGAGTTTGAAGCTGTGATACTCTATCAGGAACATTTTGATTTTTGTATATATAAAATAGTACGATATATTTAAATGAAAGCATTCCTGAAAGTCATTCTCACGTTTGAGTTACTCTGCGAAAAGACAGACTGAAGAAATACTTGGCCTTCTGCAGGAATCTTAGTGGGAGGAGGAAGAGGGTCACCTGTCAAAACATGATCTAATGGTCCTGCGGCACTGGCAGGAGGTAGATTTCACTGGTGCTTTTGTCAGAGAGAAACTGAAGTCTGGGCAGCATTCCCAGGATCAGTGTTATGATAAGAATGTGCTCCTCTAGGACTGTGTGCCAAGTGATTGCTTACTGTTGCTTTCATCTGCACAAAGCAAACCACTGTACAAGTGACAAGGCCCGGTGAGGTTCCGAAGTGCACTGGGAAAGTGGACTATGAAAGTTAACTGATGACTAAACAAAACAGAGCCTAGGCAGTTTGTGATAGTTTTCTGAAACTTAGGAAGAATGAGAAGTGTGATTTCACAGCTCGCCTTATGTTTTCAGGGGTGTCAACCACAGCAGAAGACCGTGTTAGCTGTGGGGACAGTCTTCAGTATTCTCAGAGGAAGCTCAGACCGTGTGTGTACCTCCACAGTTGAGGTAAAAGAGTTGTTTTTTTAGATCTCTTACGAACAGAAGCACTTTTCAGAACTGTTTTGGGTACTTGGAGAGCTGTGGGCTATGATGAAAGTAGTTGTTGTACAGCACAATCTTTAACCCGCTTGGTTTAGTAACAAAGCTTGGCAAATCAGATTCTGACTTGATGTCTTCACGCTGGATGAACTATCCAACTTCGATGCGTCACCAGTGCTGTAAGCTGATGAGATTGCCTTTGGGAATGGCCTACTGAAGAACTGCTTTTATTTAACAACAAGCTGCTGTCAGATAGCTTTTAGCCCCAAAATCTGGAGAATCAGCTGATTTTTCACTCTCTTGGCTCACTGGACCTCTCAGTGAAGAATATTTGAGACAACTGAAAGATGTACTTTACTGTGAGCATGGAGCCTGCTTGCAAAGCAGCTAAAGATGATTAGCCCCATTAAGTCCTCTGGGTGACTCCAGATGGTGTAGGTATGCCAGAATGGACTAGTAATGATCTCCTCCTAAGAAAAGTGAAGATTTAATACCTTTCTGCTGTAGGATTATTACATCTGCCGGGACAAAGTAAGAGCCTAGTGGAATTTTCTGTTCTTTTTGCCAAGGCAGACTTCTGTTACAGATCTAAGTCAGTATCACAGGAGGTTTATGTCTGGATTCTCATCATGACCCCAATAAAAAACTCATTGTGTGACAAGGAATTCTGAAGGGTACAGTGCCTTATGATATATGTACGAGTACATTTGTCTCTGCATAAAACTCAGTCACTCTTTCTTTCTGTCTCATACTGCACAGTCCAGCCTCACTCAGGAACTTAATTAAATTTTAAAATTAGTTTTCATGGGAGTATATTCTTATTGAAGTGGGAGATGGATCAAAAACTGTCTTGCCTCAAGGATTGGATAAAGGTGCTTGAACCATTTTTCAGGCTCTTTAACATCTTGCTACCTGATGTTCAGGCTGCAGAGCACTAAGTTAGTTCAGCTCTAGCATCGCTTCATTTTGTGTATTGGTCCCACATGTTTTGAAAGGGCTATTTGTTTACTTGGATGCTCATAGATACCTTTATTGTTCAACAGACAACACCACCAACCCGCAGATGTGCTGCAGGACGTGTTTGTTCTTTTCCAGCTTAGTGTGGCTTTTCTTACATGTACATTTGTTGAAAAGGATTTCCTTAAGAAATTCATATCCTTGAACATGAACTTTGAAATAGTACTTGAAAATTTGGTATGGCAGATTTTTAAAATTCTACTCTAATTTTACAGCTATATTGGACTTGTCATAGCAGTATAATCACTGTTTTGATCAGTTTATAGCTTACAGCAGCTCTGGCTACATTTTCCAGTGGCAGTCATAAGACTGAAGCATCTTCCAGGGTACTCTCACAGTCTGGACTTGCAGTGTATTTTCTGTGTTCACAGATTTCTAATAAAAACTTTTTTTTTGCCTGTGGTTTACTCTAAAATGGGTAATTCTGCTTCTGAGACATCTCCTGTCTGTTGTTTGAGAGAACTGTCAGCTGGCCATGGGCACTCAGGCACTGCTTACAGACATGTTGCTGGCACCACCTGCTTTCCCCATTCTCCCCTTTGCTCACACTCCCATAAAGTTTATTGCCTCCTTTTTGTGTTTTGTTGATTTTTTTTTTTTTTTTTTTTTTGGTCTGATATCACCAAGCCCATGCTTAGAATTTATAGGAACTTTAAAAACAAGATTCTGTTTCAAAAATTGGGACGGAGGTATGACCAGCTGAATGGTTAACCCAGCAGAAGTGAAGCAATGATGGAGGCTGGATTAGTTGAAAATGGGGAAGATCTAGCTGGAAACTGGAATTAATTGAGGGATATTTAATCCATTATCTGTACCTATGAGTCCTTCTGTGATCAGTACATAATGGCAGTTGAATTACTGTAACTGTTAATATTTCAATTAAGATTTTTCTATAAGTTAGTTCCTTAACTAAACATGAATTTGCATGTAAAATGCACACATGACTTTAAGAAGTTTAATAACAAAAATTTCTGTGCGAGTATTTGCCATCTTCATCCTTGTTTTCCTAAGCTCCACGCTAAGTCAGATTTTGTTAAAAGTTAGAGCCTTCCTTAGCATGCTGTCTTCTGGCAGTTGTAAGCTTCCTCTGTCCTGACCATTACTCTTTGTTTCTAGGCTAAAAGCTATAGTGTTTATTCAACTACTACTGGATGTGAGCAGCCACATATCAAAGCCCTTCATCTACTTGATTATTGTTTATTCTACTCTAAAATTTCTAACCTATATTAAATGTTCCTTTTTTAATTCTCCTTGAAATAAAGGGTAATTCTCACTTTTCCCCAACTACAAGAAGATGCTTCAGAGAGCAGTAGGTCATTTAAGATTTAAAATAAAAATTAAATATCACAGCTGAAAACTGACAAGGTAGTGTCTGAGTTTCAGCTGGGATGGAATTGTTTTCTTTAGAGTGTCTGCTATGATGCTATGTTTTGTTTCTAGGAGAAGAACAATGTTGATAATACATTGATGTTGCTGCATTGTGCAGGGCCAGGGCTGCTATCAGCAAAGGTCCCAAGGAACTAGGAGGGAACAGAATTAGTCTTCCTATCTGTGGGCCTGTCTCTCGGCTGTGGAGAAGCTGTCCCAGGAGTTCCATCAATTCAAAGATGCTGTGTCTTGCTCCCCACCTGTACAAACCAATCTCAGCTATTAGAAGTAAGCGCTCCTCTGCTCAAGAGGATATAGTGAGTACACGCCATGTACCATCCTGTGGTTTTCCCTTTGTGACCATGGGGAGGATGGAAAACCCACCTCAGCCCTCAGGCACGGGTAGGTGAGTTGTGGTGGAGAACTCAACAGGGGGTCCTTCCAGGCTGGGTGTTCTAACTGTTCCCTGTGACCTGCTGGTGACTGCAAACTTAAACTTCTCTGGGTTAGCAAGTATATTATAATTAGTATATTAATGTAATTCTGATAGCTTCTTTTTTAGATTGAGTGGTGACATTCTGAGTTAATAGTGTATGAAGAATTCAAATTTAATCCTGTTATAAAAATTTCCAGATCAATCTGGATTTATATGTAACTATATACCTGCGTGCTTCTGAAGCTGTTAGTGCTTCTTGTAGTCACTGCAGTAGATAAAGTTCTCATGAAGTGAAGATGCATCGTGAATAACTTATTAAAAAGCTTGATTTGTTATTGATGACGTTTCTCTGCAAAATGCCACTGAGAATGACATAAAATATTTTGAAAAACTACTGTTAGCAATTGAGCATTCTGGATAACAATAACTTAAGTCACTGCTTTTTATTAAGTTAAGTACATTCTGACGTAGCATCTCATGCTGATGAAGAAATTGTATAAAAGTAACACAATGAAGTCACTCATAAATTAATCATTAACTTCATTCATCTCTGACATTTTTGTAGCCATCTAAAAAAAAGGAGGCAATGAATTTGATGTTGACACAAAAATTTAATAAGTTATGGAAGAGGCTGTGCCCGTGTTACCCAGTGGTAAGGCTGATGTGAGAGAATCAGATCTGTCCAGAGCAGAGAACCTATTAGGCACGCTGTAGAGGTAGTGAGGGTTTTACTTGAATACGTTGATTAAAGAGAGGGAGAGAGATGGACTTATTTTGCAGATTCTTTATAAGCTTACTTTTAAAAAAGCAAAACCAAACTCCACAAAGCATCTTTGCATGGCAAGAATGTTTTTTCTATTCTGCCATGGAAGAAATAGCTGTCAAGTGTCGGCCTGTCTGCTCAGTGGAGACAGTTGTCTTGAAGAACTGCTGCTATCCGATACTCAGGATGGTTTCAGATTGCCATTTTGCACAGATTTATTATTTATTACCAGGACTATTAAACCTCACTGTGTTAGGAGCAATACTTATAAATGGACGTGGAGACAGAAGTATTTTGACCTTGTGATTATAAATGTTCTTATGGAGCTCAGAAAGGAAACAGGAAGTGGACACAGACTTTTCCCCTGCTAGAAATCATGTGGGTGCATGCTTCATCCGTCCCTGTTTCTAATGCTGTTGGCCTTCACATTCAGAAATAAGGCATTAAATTACTAGATTGTAAGATTGGTTGTGTATTTTTAACCATACATCTGTGTTTCTGATGTTTGAGCTTCTGTTTTACTGTCAAGGTCATGTTTGCAGTCCTGAGACTGGAAGTTCTTAGTGATAAAATTCTTGTGTGATGTTTCTAAAAGCTTCAAATAGAAAAGAAACATTCACAAATTGTGATGTGCTAAAATGGGAAGAGCTGGCAATATGTGCCACATGCTCAAATTGGAATCTAAGTAGAAAAGCTGCTAAGCCCAAAATTCATGTTACGTTTGAAAACCAAGGGCATTGACACAAGTCAGGCTTGCTCTCAACTGTTAGAATGCTGCGTGAGATCCTGCCCCTTGCTTTTCTCTGATGTTTGGATGTAGGCTATTTCACAAACATGAACAAAAAATCAAACTCAGCATTTTATTTCCAAACTTCTGGCTTGCTTTTTCTTCTCAGGAGCAATCATGCTTGTGTGTAACTTCAATAAACCTAGTGATGATTTCTCAGAATACTGGAGTTCCTTGTGTGATGGAACCAGTGGGGTGATACTGGTGTATTTTTGTTGTGAATCTGCAGTCCTGAAGATTCTTGAGTGGTTTGTAAAGATTGATTGGAGCATTGTTTCTTTTTTTTTTTTTTTCCGTCCATCTGTCCCCTAATCTGTTTTAGAAATAAAATTGGTGAAACTGAGTGGTTTGTAAACCTGATTGCTGAAGGACAGGTGAATCCAGGAGTTACTAGATGGTAATTGGCAGAGATGAGAAAGGCACAAAGGAAACCTTTTTAGAGGGACTTTTAGCATCCCTCCTCCCCAGGATTTGCCATCATCTTCGGCAAACCTGTATGTCATCTAAATTGAATTGAAAATGCTTTTCAATACAAATATTATGTAACTATACAACTGCTAGAAATGTGAGAGTCTAAAAAGTTGGTTTTTTTCTAGGAGCAGTTCATAATAGCAGATGGCTTTCATTATTTCGGATATCAGTATCTTCAATATGCAGTTTGCATTATGTACTATTAGCTGTCAATACAATTTCTTTGGATAACTCGTAAGTCACATTTTTTTATTTTGCAGATTAATAGAAATATGCGTTTCCATAATACCACCTTTGAACTAATGAAGTGGAAATACAGATGAAAACAGTCTGGAGGAAGCTTGAAGTACAATATAGTTTCATTCAGTTTCTTAATTCTGAAGTAAGGTAAATATATCAAAAATATTTTTAATGTTTCCAGAGTAAATATGCATATGATAAGCAGCCACCTTATCTTTCCTTTAAAAAATTTTCAAGCTGCTTCTTTTTTTTTTTTTTTTTTTTCCTTAATGCTGATGACAGTGTTTTCAACATCATGCTGAAACTGCTGTTTGGTCTTCTTTCTGTTCTGTGTTTCACTTAAGAGAAGATGACAAATGCGTATCAAATACAGATATGTATTTTACTGAGAGAGATTGGAGAAAAGTTACTACTATACAAATTCTGTTTGCTGTAACCTGCCAGGTTATAGTCAGGTCACAGTTATAATTAATCTTTTAGTGGAAGTAAATGACTAGTTTTGCTGCTAAGTGATAGATGCCTGTTGGCCATCTTGTCCTCTGGCATAGTGCTTGATGGCTACAGAGTTTTATTACACTGTTTTTTCTATTGTTACTGCTATTAGTAATGATTTTTCATACTAAATTCCATTGCCTTAATATTTTGAAGTCATTCCTGTGATTGATTATGAACGCTGTGCATGGGGTTTTGGTGTGTTGTTCCAAGTTTGCTGTTTTGCAGTGTCTGAAGCATTTTTTCCTTTACGTAATTAAGACACTAATTACAATCATCCTGTTATGTTGGATTTTGACACGTTTCAGAATTCTCTTCTGCAACATTAATTCAGTTGGTACTGGCCCTTCTGTCTTCTCATTGTCATTGCTGAGGCAATGCCCACATACAGCATTCAAGATCTGTGACTGTTGGCCCTTCCTCTCACTTTTTCCCATTTGGGTACGAACATTGGCTCATAAGAGATGGAACAGCTTCAGAGACTTGAGCTCTCAGGCTTCTCCAGTCATTATCTGTTCTTTTTCAAAGGAAGTTTGCTTCTTGGATTATGTTAGTTCTGTAGCTTATGACCCCTATTACAAATTCAGCTTAAATCTCTTTTCGAGAAAATAGAAACTTCAGGTACAGCAGCTCTATGTCTCTTACTTCCAAAGATCAGCTAAGGGAGGTTGAAAGAGTTTTTGTGTTTGACTGATACATCCTATTTAAAGAAACATACGGTTTTAGAGAAAATGCTGCAAGGAAAAGATCAACATAGAATTTGACTAACCTGTTTTTTTTTCTTCTGTTGACTTGTTATTTGAAAACAGTAACTTTCGGCACACCAATTGACAAAGCTCTAAAGCTTGAACTCATGCTGGAGAGTGCAAAATCTACAAGTGTAGAGAGTGTAGACAAATCTACAGTACTTCAGGTGAGGAAGATCCTAATCTGATATACATGGGACACATCTTGATTTATGTTAGCTTTAATAATCCTATTTTACTCAAGTTTCTATGCCTGACAGTACAAGAAGATAGGCAAGCTTTTATTCTCTTTTGCATTTAACCACATGTTCCACACATTGGAGAAAGGGTAATTCCAAGACCAACTCTACTGTGTTTCTTGAAGCCAAAGTAACATTAGATCTAGCACATTTATGCACTACTAAAAAGTTAAAGGGCAGTGCTGAAAATAAGAGGCTTTGCATTGACACAGAGCTAAAAACAAATTTATTCCCATTTGTTCCCAGTGGAGAGGAGCAGATCATATCTCATCCAATAACACAGACAACTGAACAATACATAACAGACTAGATATAAGGAAAAAAATCTTACACAGTGAGAGTGGTGAGGCACGAAAACAGGCTGCCTAGTGCTATGCTTGATGTCTCATCCCTGGAGACTTTCAAGGTGAGGCTGGATCAGGCCCTGGGCAACCTGATCTAGCTGTGATGTCCCTGTTCATTGCAGGGCAGTTGGACTAGATGGCCCTCAGAGGTTCCTTCCAGCTCTAAGGATTCTGTGATTCTATAATATTTTTTCTTAATTGTTATAGAGTTCTCTCAAAATGCGTCACTGTCTTAAAAGATCTCTCTTTGGTCTACCAGAATTAAGTTTCTCTTCTCAGCCACGTAATTACAAAGAAATATCAGAACAGAGATTGTGGAGGACTTTTTCATGCTAATAGGAGACTGTATATGTTAGGGGCTGTCTGTAGCATTGAAGAGCTTCATTAAACAGGACAGTCTGCTCTGGACATCAAAACCACAACAGCCAATGAGAAGAATGATAAATGTGTGCAATTGAAAGGATAATATGTGTTTGGGTAACTATTGGGGTTTTACAGGAGTAGAGAATCATGAAGGGTGAGGAATCTGTCATCATAGAATAGTTGTTTCATCCTACTGCCCACTGTTCTCAATGATCCCATTCCTAACGCATGTAGAGCTGATGCAGTAGCTGATTGAGAGGAAAAGGGAAAACTTTCATAAAAATCTCTCTCCTTTCATGGAAGAGACTTGAGGAAAAGGTACTTTTTTGGAGACTGCATATGTAGATTGGTTGAAGTAAGGAATGAAATACCACCTGTATTTTCTTCTTAAGTGTCTTACGATACTGTCCTTATTTGAAATAAACTGGAAAATGGGCAGATGCCCTTCTATGGCACAGTGGGAAAAAGAAAGGGACTTTTTTTGCCAATATTTGTTTATTTTTCTTCTCTGATGAGGCTGGGCAAAAACTGTCATGTGGCAGAGCATAAGTAGATGCACCTGGACTGAAAACTCCAGATGAAATACACTTTTAAAAATAGAATGGTGGAGGAAAAAAATAATACCACAAAGCCATAAAAACTCCACAAGTTACTTCCCGTCCCCCTTCTGCCCCTTGTGCACTGTATTTTTCAATAGTTAGATTATTAGCAGTAGATGGAGAGGGGAAGTTGTTTTATGCTTTTCTTGTAGGTGAACAGATGATCTGACAAAAAGTAAAAAAGTACCACTATTCCACCAGAAAATTTCACTATCATGACACAGCTTGTCCAATTTTTACTGAAGATCACAGACTTGAAAGTCAGCAAGCATGAAAATAAAAGAGGGAGCATGTTTGAACCAAATAAACCCAGAATTTTTTGCCAGTCGTTTCTATTTGTACATGTTCTACTTTCTCTTTCATTCCTTTTGTAATTTAATTTTAATAGCCAGGTACAAAAGACAAGAAATTAAGGTTACCAAGGCCAAAAGAGGGAAAGAATATAAATACTGGCTTTAGATGGAGTATATAATCCCAGATGTTGGTCAGCCAATTTACTCCCTGAGTGAGATCAGCCTGCAGTGTTCCATTTCACAGCACGAAGTGCTTTCAGTTGAATTTTTGGCGGGGGCATTTTGACACCCACAAAACCCTGTGAAAGTGAATGCTTTAATTGTAAATTTATGCCGTGTAAAAGATGATGTTATCATCTAAAACTTCATTTGTTAGTTCCTAAGTGGTATACCGACACATTTGTGATTAAATCTTTTTGACTATCTCCTCTGTGTTAAGGTTCAGTGAAGCATGTCATGCATCTCTGACAGCTTTTGACCTCTCAAGATGAGGAATAATCCTCATTTATCTTGGTCTCTCTTTAATGCAGAATGTCTTTTTAATTTGGCATTTCCTTGTACTTCTGGTAGCTGTACCTTATTTTTGGGGTGCTGTAAAATTCTCTCGCGTTTTACTTAGTGGGGTAAATGCCTACTTCTTGATTGTAACTGTGAATTTGTGCAAGTCTTCAGCATTTGCATGATGTAACTGGAGAAATGCGGCATAGTATACTGCACTTAATCAATATGGCCGTACATTCTTAATTACCTTCTGCAACTAGTCTCCAATGTCATGTTGTCTCTTTATTTAATATGAAGATTTTGTTTGTGTGATTAGTTTTTCTTCAGGGTGTTGAAAACAACCTGAATTACTTCAATATATATTTTCCATTAAACCTTAAAATACTCCCTTAATTCATCTTGCCTTTAGCAGGCAATAACTAGAAGAAGATTAAAGACCTCTGATCTAGTGGTACTTAACCAGCAACTTCAATTGACAGTTTTGGAATAAATTCCTACTTTTCAGCTTCTATTGCCTGTAGAGTCACCTTTTTCTCCTCCCAAGCTGGTGGTGGTAGGGCTATCTCATCTCATGTGATGGAGCTTCTTCATTTATGATCACATGTCAAGTGTTTCAGAACAAAATCTTCAAGCTATGAGATGTTTTTCTTGCAATGGTTTTCTTATTAATCATCAAAATCTCCTCTGTTGAATAAGGAAGCAATTATTCTAAAAGGTTGGGGTAGCTGTCTTTGAATTTTCTTGGCAGCAAACTATTGGCTAGGAGTTAATTCTATAGCAAACAGGCTCAGCCACTTCAGACTCAAACCACAAATGGGAAATGCAGGTCAGTATGCTCATAGCATTTTCCAGGAGTGGAGTAACCAGAAATCCGTGTCCTCTTTTTTATCTGCTGATCAAAACAGGAAGTGCCAGTGATTCCACTCTAGAGTCGTTCTCTTCTGATGCATGCTGTCACACATTTTGCTGGACCTTCGGAAAGTAGCGTGTGTCTAATTTGTGGTCAATGTCCTCTTGACAGTACTTCCTTTTTTTAGATCCATCTGTCCTAGTTTCACCCAAGTTGTTCCAGTAGTATGACCATCTTGCTCTCAGACAGCTTAACACGTGAGACTTCCTGATTGCTGGACCAAGACTGTCAGATTCAGGAAGATCAAGTTATGCAGTCCCTTTATTCTCGTTTTTATGTTGAACCTGTTAAGCTCAGAATCTCCTGTTGAAAGTCTGGTGAGTAACAGCTCTGGGCAAGTTCCTGTGTAGCAAGAGGAGGCAATAAGAGTGGTGAGCTGCTGGCACAAGTTGTTCAGAGAGGTGGTGGAAAACCCATCCTTCCTGACATTCAAGGTCAGGCCGCACTATGCTCTGAGCAACCTGATCTGGCTGTGGATGTCCATGTTCATGGGGACTAGCTGACCTTTAAGGGTCCTTTCCAACTCAAACGGTTCTATTATTCTACAAGGTTCAATTTTATATCTTATTTATGTATCTGTGGATGGGAACTTGGTATGGTAGTGTAGAGAATTAATTACAAGGAGATGGGAGAAGTATAGAGGGAATGCATTCACAGAACGATCTGAAGATGTTTATGTTGATAGGAATGTATTTTACAGACAGCATTATGCAGTTAGAAACATTCCTGACTTTCTGTTTTGGTTATTTCTTAACTTGTTTAAATTTAAACATTTAAATTAAGAATGGTAATATGTAGTTATGTTCTAAACAATAATGCAAGGAACGTTTTGTTTTCATTTGAAGTACGGCTTCTCCTTCTCCCCCTAGTGCAGTAGGAAATGGCTGGTTTCCTTGTTTCTGAGATGCTTAAAAAATGAAAAATAAACCGTAACAAAGTCTTGGTAAAGAAGGCTTATTTTTTATCGTGTATTTCAAAAATGTTTTGTGCTTACAACACAGTACAAGATTCCAGAGTCTTGAGTAATTTGAGTATTTTAAAACTTAAGTAGTCAATTTCAAAACTTCATAAAAATACATACAGTGCAATATAATCTGAGTAACTAGGCAGTAAATATTACTGTCTTGGTTAGTTATTTGCCATTTAAATATTCTGCCTTTTTTTTTTTTAACAGAAAGGTCTGTTACTGCTATAGAATGGAGAATCGTCTGTTGATAAGTTATTAAAAAAAAAAAAAAAAAAGTTTTTTGTTCCATGGACTTTGCTATGAACTGACTTGTGATAATGTCAGTAGTTACTTCTAACAATCTAACAATGTAAATGCCAAAAAGTAATTCTCATTTGGCTGTGTTTATCAATAATGTGAAAGGCAAAATAACAGGAAACAAGGCAAGATTATGTAATCTGGAAAAAAATAAAGGAAGTACACAACTCTGGAATGACTGATTAAGTCAGGATGATGAAAGAAAAAGTCATTTGATCCATTCGGTGAGAATTTAAGGTAAGGAAAATATGTTCCTGTAGAATGAGCAAAGTGAAATATTTCCTTTAGTGGAGGTAAAAGGAGTCTTGCTGCTCTCCTCACCAGAACAATTTCTGTGTTGTTGCAGCAGACATTTAATCAAAGTAGTAAGGCTGATGATTGTAAAATACTAAAAGGTTGCAGTAGATATGAAATTGAGAAATAGACATTGAAGACTTTACTATGAAGTTTTAGAAACATCAGTGCATATCTACATCTGGAAAGATGTGAGAGACTGTCATCTTGGTAAGCTGAACCTGTTGCCCACCTGTTCTTGTGAACGTGGTGGCTATCACATACAGTGCATGCAGTAGGGTGGCTGGCCCTGTCTTGAGTGACTTTGTGAATGCACGTGTTAGAGCACTGCTTTACAGCTGAGTCTTGGAGGACACAGCCTTTGGAATTTTTGCCTCTGTGAAGACATGTTGCAATAGTGTTTAATACGTATATTGAAAGAGTAGGCATGTGAATGAGCAAATGGGGGGAAGCTTTAGCCTGTATTTGTGTGTTTTGTACATACTTCTGAAGAAAATAGAAGCTTTGACGTGTATGATTTTTAGCTTGAGTTTCTTGAAGCTGCAGGTTGCTTACACTGATAAGGAAGTTTCCATGCACAGATGACTCCTTGTTGTGCTATATATGAGGAATCTTGCACACAGATTTTAAAGGTCTGTGGCTGGTCACAGTGACAGAAAATATGGGCCTGTTGAAGACAGAGTAATGCTAGAAGGGTCCCAAGAAGGTCAGAGGTTTCATAGTGAGGTTGTGCAGAACATACCCCAATGTGCTGGACCTTTCCTCAAAGACACTGATCTTTTTCCAAGATTTGAAATTCTTATTCACTTGCGTGGTTTCAAGTTGCTAGTTTTTGAAACACTGATTAAAAACCATCTAACCGGAAAGAGGAATGGAAATAAATATTTGGGAAGTGACAAAGGATTGTTCATAGTGAGATACTGTGCTGCATTTGCTAGAGGTGGTTCAGTAATGGTGAGTTGTTCTGTCCCTTTTCTTTCTGTCAAAAATAGTTCTTTATGCTCTTTAAATCACAACAAAACTTGTTCTCTTGGTTGAATCTGTAGTTTTCCTGTAACCCATTATTTTTCCCTCACATATTTAATTTGAATTATCAGCCTTAATTCTGACCTGTAGTTATATTCAGTCACAATAACCAGCTCTGACATATAAGCTTTTTCACAGTTTGATCTTTTCCTTTATCACCTTTCCGTGGACCGACCTGAAGCTATTTACAAACACTGCTAATGAACCTGCTCCTTTTGAAAAGCAGGAATGATCAGTACTATTTTGTTCTACTAACGCATGATAAGCTTGTGTTCTTCTTTGAATTTTCTGCCCTCAGAAAGTTATTTCTGAAGTTATTTCACATACAATTATGAACAGGGAGTATGGCAACTTTTTTTTTTAAGCAATTAATTCAAGTAATTTTGTTATGCATGAGAATTGACTGGTTTTTAGTTGCTGTCATTAGAATATGAATCAATTCAGAAATAGGGATGCACTTTGGTAGACATTTCATATCAAAAATTTCAAGATAAGTTTAAGTGCATGCAAGATTTCGAGTGGTGGAGATGGGAGACAAGTGTTGAAACAAAGGGATTTTGATTCTATCGTATGATGCAGGGACAGCTTATGTTTTTTCTTGAAAATCTACATGAGTTGCTTGATGGAGATCATTAGTTTGAACATTGTTATCCAGCTGTCTTGTGGGATGCTTGCATGCAGCTGTCATGTTGCAGTTAAACAGTGCACATAAAAGTTTTGACCTGAATTTATCCATGGTTCTTCTCAGCAGCAAGTTGAATTCAACCACAACTATTTAATTTTTACATTGCATCTGTCATACTTGCTCTAACCAGCAACTGTTTGGTAACTGTACCAGTTACCAAACTGACTGTCCCCCATGGCTCAGACTGGGGTTGGAAATAGGAAGATCTAGGGGAGAAAAAAAAAGTCAGGTGCCCCTCAAGTCTGACACCACAATAATCTGTGTTGCAGTTAAGTCACACGGTGAAGTTAAAATGAGGATTTTCTCTGTGCTTTCCCTTATTATGTGATGCCAGTACTTTATCTTACTGTTTTCTTTCTTTTTCTTTTTTTCTTTTTCTTTTACTTTTCTTTTTCTTTTCTTTTTCTTTTTTTTAAGACAGCTTAAATTCACAAAGAAAAAAAAATAGAACATCTGGGCCTGAATATAGTTGATAACTGTATCTGGATTTGTCAACAACCAAACAAATTACTTGTTTGTTGGAAATGCTCTGAGGGTTGTTTGGGTTTTTTTGGATGCTTTTACACTGAGTGTTGAAAATGGTTGTTTGACAAGCAACATCATTCCATCATCATCACAGTGATTAATAATCTCTTCCTTTATACAGTGGTGAGGCTTTTTCTGCCTTCCCATTTGTAGATTTTGAATTGTTTTCATCATTGAAGCCTCTGTGGAGGACAGTGATTCCTCCATATCACAGAGCTGCAAGTTCTGGGAAGTTAAGCATGTTATCTCTGGGATTGATGTTATTTTCTTCTCTCCCCTTCACAGTAGTTGGTTAAAAATAGGAAACTTGTACACTTACAATACAGCCAGTGTGTAAGATTGTCTTCCGTATCCAGCTGTACAAACAATGCTCCGTGCTGGAAGATTGGCCCTGGGTGCTATTTGTACTTAAGGGACTGTGGCAGTCTTTTAACAGACTGCAAATGTTACTGTCTGTTTTTTCACTTGAAGAGTGTTATTAATGGAATTTTATTACATATTGATAGTGTTAACATATCTGAAAAGTGCATCTTTCAGTTATAGCTAGAGTCAAGGAGGAGGCGATGGGCCTCAGGTTAAGCCCAGCTTTCAGTCTTAGAAGACAGAGGTGTCTAATTGTTCTACTGCTTTGAAAAATGGTAGTAAAAAATCACTGGGATGCTTATGGCTTATTTGGCGATGAACTGCCCTGCACCACTGAGTTATGTATAAAGATGGGGAGGCGAGTCTTCACCCTTGACAGATAATTTGCGTGCGGAGTAGGAGTTGATCAGTGAAGGATAAAGAATCATGAAAGAAATAAGGATTTGATAGTGTAGATGCGGAAGGATTTCTAGATGCAGTAATGGCCTTGACAGAATAATGCAGCAAAAGACAGAATGCGGTGGTTACATGAGAGTGGCTTTGGATGACTGCAGAACATCCAAACTGCCAAACTAATAGAGGTGACATTAGGAGGTAGATGCATTTATTTTCAAGACTTTAGTTTAAGGAATTATTGAGACATCAGAGGAGATAGATACGTTCAAGTTTAAGGATGATGGGGGGCCAAGGAGGCAGAATGTTATTATACAATTATGTCCAAGACTTTCCTGCAAATAATACTGAGCATGGGCAGGTTGTCATAAACCACAAGGGTCAAAGAGCAAAAGCAGGGAAACAAGGGAGGTTGACAGGAGGTTGTATACATCATAAGCTCAGTACGTTCTTAGTTTCCTTAGATATGTAGTGTTACTTTCTTACTGTATGAAGAGAAAAGGTGACTTGAAGAAAAAGAAAAGAAGAAAAAAAAGAAAAGAACATTTTAGCTTGAGAAGTGTTTTAATATAAGAAGAAAGAAGACAATGAAGAGTACCAGTTTACATGTTGACATACCATCCTTAAATCTACTCTGCTATGGTTGTTGAAAAACGTTTTTCGTAGTATATTATAATATTAGCTTGCAGTCAGAAGCTGGTGTAACTAATGGAGAAACACTAGTATTAGAACAACTTGAAATATTTTAATCTGCTTTCTAGTCCTGCTTCTTCTGTATTTGTTTTTGGTGAACTTTGTGTGAAAAATTTTAACAGTATTGCTTCAGTGCAAGGAAATAGGGGACTATAACTGTTGAAGTATAAACATTACCTTTGAACTCTGTCATTGTCTACTAATTGAAATATTACCGTTTGGACTTAGAAATGTCTTTGAAGCTATATTTGATGAAAGTACATTGTTCAAACTTAAGAGAAGCAGTTTATGTGCATGCCATGTTGTTTCTGTAGTTATTTAACCGAGCAAATCTACAGTGCGCTTAGTTTAATGCAAATCAAGGTTGAACTCATACTTTTGTCTCAGCAAGCCTTGCAGAATACCCAGGCAGAATACTAACGTGGTCCAAGAGGCTCAGTTGCATTCATCCAAAGGCCTGGAAGTTTTTCCCAAAGCAGTAATACTTTCTTACATGTTTCACAATTAAAAACTGAATACTGAGGATAAAAGTAGAAACTGAATGTAGCATAGTAGTAATTTTGGATAATTTATACCGTAAATATAGACTTTCTTAATATAGACATCAAATTTAATACCTCTGTTATTTGTGAAGTAACTGTGCATGAGCATGGTGTGCTTTATACGTAAGTACATAACTGAATTCCTTCCAAGTTCTACATGAGATAATTAATGTTGTAATTACAGAATACTTGCAGTTAGCTGGTTTATTCCTTTCTATCCTTTATTTGTGCTGAAACTTTATTTCTGCGGAAACTTTGTTAACCTCCCATGTACCAGGGCGCTCTCTCCTTGCAATCCATGGCAGCTGCTGGTGAGAGGGCTTGTGATGTTGCTACCCCAGCCACCTCGCTCATTTGCTGGAGGTCAGTGCCTCTGTGGCAGTATCAGCCTTGTGCCAGCTCATCGGCACAGCTGTTCAGAGACCGGCATATTAATCTGAACTGCCAGGGACTCTGCGTTAGGCCATGCAAGACTTGCTGCTGACAATGCTTGCTCACCTCTTGTGCCCTTACTGCAGAGGCGGTCACCTCCTCATGTTTTCATCTGGAGCCTGCAACCTTATGAAAATGTGAGTTTCTAGGGTGGGTGGTGAAGCTCGTGGCAGACAGAAGGCAATTCATGCAGCTGGAGAGAATGGTGAGAGAGGGTGAAAGGACGCGTTTCAGCACTTTAAAGTTAGAAGGGCACTGTAACTAATAGAGGTAACAAACATAAGAATTACATGCTGTTTGAGAAGTACATATTCAAAGTCTTGTTTCTGTTGTAAATACACTTTGAAGATTTAGGGAGCATATAAACAGGAGGGGGGAACGACTGTTTATAAGGGTGGATAGTGATAGGACAAGGGAGAATGGTTTTAAACTGAGCCAGGGGAGGCTTAGGCTAGATATTAGGGGGAAGTTTTTCACCCAGAGGGTGGTGATGCACTGGCACTGGTTGCCCAAGGAGGTTGTGGATGCCCCATCCCTGGAGGCATTCAAGGCCAGGCTGGATGTGGCTCTGGGCAGCCTGGTCTGCTGGTTGGCGACCCTGCACATAGCAGGGGGTTGGAACTAGATGCTTGTTGTGGTCCTTTTCAACCCAGGCCATTCTATGATTCCACGATTCTATGATTTGATGGCCTCCCTTCTGTTACTTCCTCCTAGAAATTATGTGCTCCGTGCCCTGTCAGGAAAGTGTGCCCTTCGTGTAACAGGTGACATCACGGCAGCGGATTTCACACTGCCGCACAAGGAGCGAGAGCCCTGCGGTCGGCGTTACCGAGTTGGCTCTTGTGACCTTGGTAATTACTAATCTGTGCTATCGGTATTTCTGAGCCTCGTCAGCAGTGCTTGTTGAGCGTTTAATTTCGTGCTTAGTTACTGGAAGCCTTGAATAGGAAAAGGCGACTGAAAATCTGGAGAGGAAGAAAGCAACCCCAGCCCGAGCTGTTCTCCGGGGTAGAGGTGTTCCGGGGGGGGGGGCCGGCCGCCCGAGGGGAAGGCGGCATTGTCATGCTAATGCCCGGGGGCCGGGTTGCGGGGCAGCCATGCGAACAATGGCCGTGGAGCCAGAAAGTCTGCGCGGCACCTCGCCGAGCGGGGCCGGGGGGGCTCGGCGCTGCGCTGCTGGCAGCCGGCCACGGCCCTGCGGTCCTCGCTGCCTCGGTCGGGCTGAGAGGAGCGAGAAGGGAGGGCCGAGCCGAGAGGGCCGCCGGTCTGCATTTCGGTATTCCGTGAGGAAAAAGGCCCGAACCGCCTCGGTTGACTTGCTCCGACTCCTCTCTTCCCGAGTTGGAAGCCGCACCGTCGGCAGCGGCGGCACCGCCCTGCGGGCGGGGCTCGGCACGGCACGGCCCTGCTCGGAGCGGCGGCTGCGCGCACCGCGGTGCGGGGCGGAGGCGTCACTGCGCTGGGCGAGGCTGGGGGCCGGCGGCAGCTAGCGCCGAGCCGGCCTGTGTTACAGTGCTCTGCCACCGCGCTGAGACGCGGGGAGGGTATAAAATACTTGAGACTCCAAAGCCAAGTGCATCCACAGGCACGTTAGTACAACCGTATGATATTTTCAGTAGCAACATAAGACTTATTAACAAATCTCTTTTTTCTTCAATTCACATTGACTGATGTGACTGTAAGGAACTAGCTGAAATGACAGGTAGATGATAAAAACAACTAAAAGAAGGGTGATAGTGCCTGGAAGAGTGGCAGAAGGTGATGTGGGCTGGGGTAGGGAGGAGTCTGGGTGCCTCTTGCACTTGTGTGAAGGGCAGAACACCTCAGCCAGCTAATGGCAAAAACAGCACGGGTCAGGATGAACAAAAGTTGTGTAGTGAAGTGTTGTTTGAATAGGCTCAAAGAAGAGAACGCATCATGCTTGTGACACACGGGGATAGATCTGAATACCTGATGGCACTGGGAAAATACATTTGCTGAATTTCATTACTGTTAATTTAATGGCAGAAACTTCGTAGCAGTTAGTTAATTGGAATTCCAGCGTAACAGTACGATGGACATCCAGGAGTCCAATGAGTAGCGTCCCCAATTACCTAATTGTGCTGGGCATGGTACAAAGCAGCTATGCTTTAATTTCTTCATGGTTAACAACTTTGTTTGTGAAGCAGATACGTCATGATTTGGTTGTTTTGTTTCTGAAGTCTGCAGTAATAGGCACGTTTGGTAGTTGCAAACAATCTGAAACCTTCCTTTTGTAAGACTTCTGTTAGTGTCCAGAGTGAATTTCAGTGACTTTCATCCAACTGCTCAAAATCAAATCCATTCTTAACATTCACTTCTGCAGAAAACAATTGTTAGGGTTTATGTTTTCCGGGCGAACAAACCCACCACTGCTGTAAGTTCATTATAAATACTTTTATAAATATCCACTGAATTAGGTTATATTATTCACTTCAATCTTTTGAGAAGCATGTGACACACTTAATTTAATATTACAAATTTTGTAGCAGATTGTGGATGGTGAAAGAATGTGGAAACCATATACACAATCTTGGGTTTTAAATGTGTGAAATCACTAGTATTTTTTAAATAGTGCTAATATAATCTTCAGTTTAATTGAATTGTTTTTGTGGCTTTGCACAGATAGGTGCATAGTGGTTTGGAGTAGTTTTTGTTGATGTCATACAGCCAGTTGCCTTGCAATAGCCAGAAGTCTTCTCACTGTCTCCCGCCTTCAAAGATTAAGCAGTGGTTTTACCTGCATTTACCTGTGTTTTTCATGTGGCGCATTTGACAGTGCTTAAGTATAGTTAGTTTATCTGCTTCAGTATGACACTTTTTTGTAGTTATTATAGGCATGCCTTCCATTAACTACATAGAAATGTGTTTCAAAAAGCAGAGGAAGAAAAGCACAGAGCATCAAACTTGCATTTGAACTGTTTGTGTTATGAAATTCACTAAAACTATATTTGACTCTGATCAAAAGTTAACCTCAGCTCTCAGTATTATAATAGTTATTTTACAATCTCGGTTATTATAATAGTTATATTATAATCTCAGTATTATAAATAGGAATATGGAGTTAGAAGCATTATAAGCACTCACTTATTTCAGGGTCTGCACCTTTTCTGCCACCTGCAGCTGTATCAGATGGTGGACTTAATTGTTAAGATTCTGGATTAGATTTAGTTAGATCAGCCCAAAAACCTAACCGGGGTTGGAAACAGTCTTCTAATTTCTGCTCCAAATGCATTTTAATGGCTAGATAAATCCTACCTACTTGTTGAGACAGTAGTTTGCAGATTGAATACTTGTGTGTTTTTCTTTCTTTATTTACATGTTATGCTTTCAAAGATTATTCTTTTCCTTGCCAACTTTCACTTTATTAATCTTTTTTTTGTCTCCATTCATAGGACTTTCCTGTTTTACAGATAGTATTATCAGTCCTCAGCTTATGCTGAATTGATCTGCCTTGTCTCTCTTAAAGTGCTGTTTCCTCTGGAAAATTTTCAAGGAGGGTCCTCAAATTGTGTTTGCCTCATTCTCCCAGCCACATTGCACTGATGCTTCTAACATCATGTGTTTGGTTACTGTGTCCAAGGACTTCAGTACAGTACCTTTATGCATCAACTCCTAGTCTACTTCGAGAAGGAATTATTCCTAACATGAAACTTTGCCGCTGTCATGCTGTTGTATTTCATCCTGGTTCTCATACTCCAGTTCTTCACGTGATCCAAATCATTTTTACATAAAAGCAACACTCAACTGAACTGACAGTTCATGTTTGCCAGAAGAGATTATCATTCAATTTTATTTAAGAAATGAGATCCTTGAATGTTTGTTGAACTACATGAGCAATTCTCAGAACTAATTATTGTCTACTCTGCATTGAATTCTTTACTGTTTTTCTTTCAACCAAATTAATGATTATCTGTCATCATATCAGTTGTGTTTTAAAGCTCTAATATTTGTAGTAGAAAAGTTGCTGTTGCATCAGTCTAAGGTCTGACAGTCTGGCATTCTGTTCTACCTCAGGGTTGTGTTTGAAGCTGTTTGTATGATTGAGTTAGTTACCTAAGTCGCATCTTGCCCCCATTACGTGCAGGGACTACGGTGAATGTTTTTCAATGTTGCTTTTACCTGGTACTTTATATACTAAAGCAAATGTTTTGAAACATATCTTGTGTGTTGAAATGAACTTAAGTTCTAATTCTCGTTAAGTTTGGCATTTCATATATTCTCTTTTTGCAGCACTATCTTTGCTGCTATATTGTATGCTGTCATTCTTTATTGAAAGTTAGGAATGGTGCAGCTCTTTTGGTATAGGGGTCATGCTGTTAAAAACAACATCTCAAGAACAATTATCCCTAAATTTTCTACTTCCAACATCATTTTGGATCACATTACAAGTTTTGTGTCCTTTAGCATCATATTTTTCGAGTCACACAAGGTGTAAGGCTAGATGACCATCCTGGTTCATGAATTCACAGCTGAGGTCCAATTAAAAAAAAAAAAAGCCAGAGTTATAATAACAAAAGCATTATCTTAAATGTTTTTTAGGAGGGATAATAATCTACTCTGTAGACAAATTGGACATTGATTTATGAATAAAACACTCGAAAAGATTGTAGTTGAATGCTTCTTCATAGCTATAATAGAAAAAAAAAAGAGATTGAAGACTTGGGAATCAACTGGTTGGCTTGTGGTTTTGAATTTCTTCAGTGTAACTGAGTTGACAAACACTCTATTAGTTAATTGGTGCTTTAACACATTTGAAGCACTCCCTTAGTTGTGTCCTTCTAGACTATTAATAGTCTATTAAAAGTCAGGCAGTTTTTGGAGATGTTCCAGCTATTGCATGCCTTCGTGTGCTACAGTGTGGCTGCAGTCTTCCTTGTTAATGGCAGTCCATAGGCAACTGAGCAGAGATGTAACCATGGCCCCTTCAGTTTTGTTAAATGTGGTTTTGTTGCCGTGTTTTTGTCTTGCTTTAATGAAAGATATTCTCAGAGGAAGAAATTCTCACACTTAGGGGTGTAGTATTTACTACTAGAGAAACTAGTCTGTTTTAAAACATTCTCAATCTGTTAAACTATGTGGCAGTTGTATCAGAGTTAGCAGAATGCAAGGTAGTGTTGAGAACTAAATCTTGTCAGGCATTTTCCTTTTCTGACATGGAACAATAAAGGTTTCTAGAGAACTGTTTGGCACAGTTTAGCTCAGAAACTGAAATGAAAACAAGGAACAGTTCAAAGGATGGGTGAGAAATGTCTAAAATCTCCTCTGATAGTGTGGCAGAAAAGCTCTGCTGAGTTTCACTGTGATGACTGAGAAGACTGCCCCAACCTGCCTACACTGGGTTTTTGGCGCTTGTTTGTTGCTTCTGTAGCCTGGGCAGCAGAACAGGGCATGTTCACATAGTTCCTGTTGTGGCATTTTCATTCTAAATCTCTGATTTTTCATTGGTGTAGCTTGAGCTTCCCTGCCACACCATGAAATGTTGTCATTGTGGGTACAGCAAGATTCGTAGTGCCTGTCTGCCAGTGCCTTGAGCCAGCTGAGTTGGACTGACGCTGGCAGCAGCAGCAAGGTAATTCTGGCAGCCGTGTGAAGGCACTGTGCATACATTTCAGGGGAACAGAAGGGAGTTGCAGTCCTGCAGGGTTTTAGTTTCCATTTCTGAGATCTTCTTTTAAATGGTGATAAGCATTCTCAAGTTACAATGATATAATAATTGGGAGTTGGGAAAAAAGATGTGTTCTTTGTGTCATCTTGTTACATGTGCTTTGATGTGCATGCTTACACGTGGTGAAAATTGAAATATTAAAGAAAGGAGATGCACAGGGGTTGTAAGCTGAGAGCAGTACGTTCTGTTGCGTTTCTAGAGGCAGTGGCTGTTGGAGCTCAGAGCACTGAGGCCGTTAGCAAGGCACGCTGCCATTCGTGCAGCACGAGGGCCATGCCGCCTGCCTTCCCCGACAGCCCGCACCGCACTGCGGCTGCTCTGAGCCCACAGCTCAGGGCCTCGCTGCCGCCTGCACCGCAGCGCTTTGTTGCTTCATTAGAGAGAAGTCAGAGATGTGTGAAAAGTAGGGCACGGGTCGGAGGCTGCGTGCCCCTTCCCGCCGCAATTGAAGTGACGGACACCTCCCCGCTCTGCCGCTAATTTCCCTCCATGGTGAATGCCTCTGAAGCACTAATTAAAATGAAAAGTTCTCGGGTCTTACGGCAGACAGATTGAGTTATTTCTGGTGGAAGCGGCCACCAGCAGTAATTGCGGCACAAATGCGAGGGTCTGCATTCATGAGCAGCGCCGGGCTGACAGGGGTCAGGGGGTCAGGCCCGCCGAAACAAGCGGCCGCACAAAGGCGGGTTCGGGGTTCTCTTCTTCCTCCTACAAAATCGCTTTTGTTTCTCTGCACTGTTTAGGTGTTCGAGCTGCTCTCGAGTCTTTTCAGGCCTAATTACGCTTCCTTTTTTAATCACTGTAAAAAGTTCATGCAGCAGAACACGATCACAACTACTACACTTAATAAAGGGGTGGTATTTGACCGCTGCGGTCTGAAAAAGTAACTTTTCATTCAATTTAATTTTTTGTGTTAATCTGTTAAATAGTGCCTATGGTAGCTGTGTGCGAGTCAAAAATTTATGATGGCAACTGGTGAGTTAACAAACATCATAATTTTGATTCAGCCATTAAAACTGCCGTGGGTCTGGTTCTTTGCAAAAACATTTTAGAAAATCCTAGCTATTACTAATATTTTTAGTTACTTAATAAGATCTTAATAAACATCCGCCTTTTTAATTATATTTTGCAGTTATGTTCAGTGTGATGCGGAATCTTGAAGACTTCTTTGCATGTTTCAGAAATGCGAGTAGTAACTGAACATTATTTTACTGTATTTTTCAGGAAACGAAGTTGGAAAAGTTACAAAATCATCCTTGCAGTCTTGTGTTAGGCTTCACCAAACAGACTGAGCTTAACGTTTGTCAAGCAGAAGGGCGACTTGCCTTGCACAGGAAGGATTAAAAGTGAACAATGACTCGACTGAGAGTTTGTGAGCGATTGCTTGGAGCCTATCTGCTTATCATTCTCCATGTTCAAGGTAATTGTATACTAGCTGAAAAAAAACATGTTTTTGATCTGTAACTGAAGAATGTATGCATTCTGTTGTTTATTGTTGTTTTGTTTTTTGGTGAGCTCTATGCAAACACCAAGGACCATTCTTTTGCAGGCAGGTTGGTATGTTTGCCTGACATGTCAAACACCTGCTCAAAGAAAAAAAGGGAAGATGATAGTGCTCACATGGAGGTTAGATTATGGAGTATAGTTCTGCAAATGCTTGAATAGAGCAGATGCCAGCACAGGTACACTGTAGAGAAACTTAAATGAGCAGCAAAACTGAAGAAATGCTGTGTTGTGACCTCTTGGATTTCAGTTTCCTGTAAGCGTATCTGAACCCTTCAAATTTTTACTCACTGTAGAAACTGCAGTGTGGAATTCTCCATATTTTTTTTTAACACAACAGCCAAGACAGTTCAGCATTAACTGAACAAACCATTTCAGCTCACTCAATTTGATGAGATGAGACTACATGGTGTTCATAATAGCCTGGTTTTTGGTTAGTTAAGTATTTGTGAGTCTATCTGGCCATCAATTATCAAAAACTTCTGGAGATACAGTTATCACTAGGACTTGTATTCCTCTCTCAAATTAGGTTAAATTAAAAAGAAAATAATTGGGAACCAACTGTTGTGCCTGTCTTCTTGTTGTGACTTGATACAGAATTGAAGCTTATAACTTCTAAGATGATAAATTTTAATATTATAATAACTGTCAAGACTACAACTAGTTAGGGGGGAAGAAAATAAATTGGATGTACGTTGTTCTGATGGGTGGATGAGAATCCCATTCTTGTTAGTTACAATGGTATCAGTGAAGCTATTTTAATAATTTTTATCTGGGAACTGCCCTAGCTGCTAACCTGCATGGGGAGAACTGCTTATACAGATCACCAGGCTTTTCTAAGCAATAAATATAAATGATATTTCAAATGAATAATGAAAATATATTATGCTGTCTGTGCTGATTGCAGCTTTGGTGTGGCAAGGGGCAGCCTGGCAAAGCTGTGACACAGAAGTATTTTCTTTGAATTGACTGGGGAGGAGCTAGTCAGCTACACTATGTCTTAAAATAATGATGAATGCGCCTGTGCAGGGCAGATTATCTGTCAAATTATTGCAGTATCGTTCCGCTTACTTGTTCACAGCTAAAGTTTTGTGGAACATAAGTTCTCTCTCTGGATACATGCAGAGTTCTTGTGCATGCATGCACTTTGGGTCTGAGGAGGAGCGAGGGGCTTGATTTCAAGCTTTGCAATTGTAGCGAATATTTCAGGGTTGAAGGCAATAAAACAATCATAAATGTAGGATTCTCACATCTTAGTTAATCCGGGAGAGGGAAATCCTTAATACCAGTCTCACATCCTGTTGTGAATGTGCAATTTTTTACTTAACAAGAATTAATTGAATCTGTTTAGACAGAAATAGCTTAGGTTGCGTGTAGTTGAAGTTTAGAGTACAGATTCACTTGTATTTACAAATAACTCTAAGATAATTAGATTTGTTCCTGCTAGCAATCTCAGTAAAGGACACTTCGGAGAGAAATTAAGGAAAAAAATATTGGTGATGAATGCAGTCAAGCATAGAGGAGGTTGCCTAAATAGTCTGTTCAAACCTTGATTGGAAGACTGAGCAACCAAGTCTAACTTACAAGTTGGACTGCCTTTGAGGTGGTACCAGGGCCATCTGAAAGGTCTCTACCATTCTGGATTATTCTCAGATATAGTAATTTGTAATAGAGCTTGTTCCGCCAGCATTTTACTCAAAAGCAATACTAACTGGAAGAATAAATTTGTTTTTCTTTCATATCTCCCCAGTTACAAATAGAAATAAGGTAAATATAGAGATCTCAAAGTGACTTAAAATTCAACTACATTCTTTCTGATAACAATGCTTGAACGAATACCTTCTACTGCATATTATAATAATAAATTTCACTTAATTAAGTTGAAATACTCTGTATTCTAAAAAAAAATCTTCTGAAGAAGGAATTACTCTTAAGAATATCTCTTGACTTTCATATCAATACAGAGCAAGTTCTGAAAGCCCTGGGAAAATTGAGCTAGCTGAAATGTTGCTTCTTTGATGCAAATTGCCTAAAAGCTTGTTTTCAAACACATGAAATATTTTGGGGGAGAGTGGATAAAAACAGAAGGAAAACGAAACAGAAAAAAAAAAAAACCAAAGACCCAGTCATCTATGCAGTTGTTGGATTTTTGGGGGAGTCTGGTTTAGGACAATGTGGAACAAATAAGCCGATAGTTACCAAGTATTATCTTAGGAAAGAGGACTACGTCACAGAATCACAGAATCGCCAGGGTTGGAAGAGTCCTCAAAGATCGTGAAGCTTTAACCCACCTGCCACATGCAGGGCCACCAACCTTCTCATTAATACATTTTTTTAGCTTATGGAACACTGCCCTGGTTGAAAACTGATCAGAAATGGATGACTAAATTTAATAGCCTTTATTTAAAAAAAAAAACAAAACCAAAGGCACAAACCATTTCTGTATTTCTTTTCTCATTGTGGAAGATCTTTACAATATCATCATAGATGTAACTTAGTCTCCATTCACTACTGCTTTACATAGACAGCCACCTATTTTTGCTTATCTTAGGCAAGAATTCATCACCTTCAACTGCAGTTAAGAACTGTAGTAAATGGGTATTTGCCTTACTGCTAGTGCAGGTTTTCAGTTCACAGAGTCAGTTTTACTTCAGTGTAGCATTCCTTTGTTTATACGGTTCCCTGATGAGCAGAACTAATCAAAGTATGCAATAGAGTGTTTAAGTAGCTTCAAGTATACTTAAAAATGTTCTCCTAAATTTTAAACTTGGATATAATTATGATGTAATATTAGATACCTGATTCATCACGTTTTTGTATGTTCCTCAGACACACTGCAGAACACCAGTATATTAGATCATCTAAATTAGTTAACAAAAAAAATTGCATTCAATATATATGAAGAAAAGCTTATTGAAACCTAAATTTTAAAACCTTCCTTAGTATTAATACGGAGTATTAAGACTTAAAGTTGGTATTGTCCATTAGCGAACAGAAAATCTGTTCATGTCTTTTTTCAGTATTATGCTTCCTGTTATTTGTATGGTCAGGAGATTTATGTCCAGGTGGAGGCTGGTCTCATGAACGGTGTCCCCTAGGGGTTAGTCTTGGGAGCGGTGCTCTTTATTATCTTGATCAACTAGCTAGAATAGTTGTATCAAGTGCACCCTGAGCAAGTTTGCTGATGACACCAAGCTGAGCAGTGCAGCTGACACAATAGAATGAAGGGATGCCATCCAGAGGGATCTGGATGAGCTCAAAAAGCGGGGACGTGAAAATCTAATGAGGTTTAACAAGAGCAAGTGCAAGGTGTTGCACTTGGGTCAGAGTCTCAGATGGGCACAGGATGGCAGAAGAACTCATTGAGAGCAGCCCTGCAGAGAAGAATTTGGGGATGCTGGTGGACAAAAGCTGAACATGATGCAGCAGTGTGTGCTTGCGACCCAGAAAGCCAACTGCATCCTGGGTTGCATTAGAAGAGGAATGGCTAGTAGGGAGAGGAAGGGGGTTGTCCCCTGCTGCTCTGCCCTTGTGAAGTCCTATCAGTATTATCATGTCCAGGCCTGGGGCCCCCAATGCAGGAAAGACATGGAGCTGTTTGAGCAGGTCCAGAGGAGGGCTACAAAGATGCTCAGTGGGCTGGAGCACCTTTCTTATGAAGAAAGATTGAGGAATTTGGGCTCAGTTAGCTTGGAGAAGTATCAGGGGAGATCTCATTGCAGCCTTCTAGTGATTGAAGGGGGCTTATAAGCAGGAGGGGGGCTGACTTTCTACATGGTGTGATAGTGATAAGAAAAAGGGGAAACGACTTTAAACTAAAAGAGGGGAGATATAGAATAACTATTAGGCAGAATTTTGGTTTTAGTCTGAGGATGGTGAAGTACTGGAACAGATTTCCCACAGGAATTGTGGACACCTTGTCTCTGGAGGTATTCAAAGTCAAGCCGTATGGGGGGCCCTGGGTGGCCTGATCTGGTGGGTGACAGTTGCTCATGGCAGGGGGCTTGGAACTATGTGATCTTTATGATCCATTCCAATCTAAGCCATTCTATGATCGAAAATTATTGTGTTGAAAATAGTTTATTGAACTTTAACACACTTTATGAATTTCATGTTTTGTGTTTAAGTTCAGTAACTAACCTGAAAAAAATACATATATTCTAAAATCTGCAGAAGAAGCTTAATTTTCAGTCTGATTTATTGCTTAGGAGCATCGTAATTCTGTTTACCTGTATTCTTCCCAACTCATGGTTCCATATATCTTTAAAACATTCACAACAAACTTGTTAAATTATTGTTATTTAAAACTTGTTAAATTATTGGTAAATATTTCTTCTGATTAAGTTACTTCAATGGATTATGAAGAGATTAGATTTATAACTTTGTTCTTCAAAAGTATGCTTAATGTAAGGTGTAATGTAGTGAGTTGGTTTTTTTTTTTAAAAAAAAATTAAAGTAAATTAGAAGTAAAATCCTCTTTTCTTTATCTCTTGTTTTTAATATACACGAACAGAGAGTATTCTGTTTTGGGGAAGGGAAGTAGGACCAGAGGTTGGGTATTGCTGGTTGGAGTACTGCTGACACACTGTTAAACTGTGTGGCATGCCTCCTAGGGCAGCTAGAGGGTGGCAATGAAAGGTTTTAAACAAGCAGTCTGGGAACTTGCTTGTGATTTTTGTTGTTGTTTTTATTTGTTTTGTTGTCATTGTTTGTTTTTTAAGGAACCAGTTCTGCCAGGTGGAGCTGCCTATAACGTGCCTGGCCTTCAGAGATCACAGGCTTGATATATTTATTTAAAAAAAAAAAAAAAGGCAGCTCTATAGAGACTTAAAGGTTAAAAATACCAGAATGCAGAGCTCATAGAAGTATTGAAGATACTTTATTTGTACCCGTAACACTAGTTTTCTGTGTTACTGTGTTTTTAATGGAAAGTGCTGTTATTTTGTTCAATCTGTACCAGTTATATCAAGGTTTGTATACAGTACATCTTGGAAACTTCTTATCAGTAGAATGATGACAGGCACTGGCTGTAGAATCTCTTTCTTTTTTTTTTTAAGGAAGACCTATCTAACATAAGAGGTATTTAGAGTACTGTAGTTCTGTTAGGATAAATCCCTTTTAAGGATAATTTATTTTGGAATGAAATTGTTTTCATGTATAATGTCAGTATAAACCAGAGGAAAGTGATACTATTATGAATTCAACAGAAAACTTCTGAACAACTTGAGTGGACTACCCAGACTTGTGCAAAGCATTGGACGCTGGTCCACATGATGTTCTGGTCACCAAAATGGAAGAAAATGGATCTGATGGATGGACCACTCTCTGGATTAGGAAATGCCTGGATGGTTGCACTCAGAGAGTTGTGGTCAGTGGCTTGATGTCCAAGTGGAGATGGGTGACAAGTGGTGTTGGGAGTAGCGCTATTTACCATCTTTGTAGGCAGCATGGACAGTGGAATCGAGCGCACCCTCAGCAAGTTTGCAGGTGACACCAAGCTGAGTGGTGCAGTTGGCACACTAGAGGGAAGAGATGGTATCCACAGGGACCTGGACAGGCTTGGGAGGTGAGCCCATGCCAACCTCATCATGTTCAACAAGACCAAAGGGAAGGTCCAACATCTGGGTCAGGGCAGAGAGCAGCCCTGAGGAGAAGGATTTGGCAGTGTCAATTGATGAAAGATTCAACATGAGCCAGCAGCGTGCGCTTGCAGCCCAGAAGACCAACCATATCCAGGGTTGCATCAAGAGAAGTGTGACCAGCAGGTCGAGGGAGGTGTTTTGCCTCTCTGCTCTGCTCTCGTGAGACCCCACCTGGAGTACTGTGTCCAGTTCTGGAGCCTCCAACACAGGGAGGATATGGAGTTGTTGGAGCGGGTCCAGAGAATGGCCACAAAGATTATCAGAGGGCTGGAGCACCTCCTGTACAAGGACAGGCTGAGAGAGCTGGGGGTCTTCTGCCTGGAGAAGAGAAGGCTCCAAGGAGACCATATAGCAGGCTTCCAGTACTTGAAGGGGGCCTACATGAAAGATGGGGTGGAACTTTTTATAAGGGGAGGTAGCAACAGGATGAGGGGAAATGGTTATAAAGAGGAAGAGAGTAGATTGAGACTAGATATTAGGAAGAAATTCTTTACTGTGAGAGTGGTGAGACACTGGAATGGGTTGCCCAGTGAGATTGTGAATGCCACTTCCTTGGAAGCATTCAAAGCCACGTGGGATGTGACTTTGAGCAACGTGATCTAGGGACTGATGTCCCTGCCTTATAGCAGGGGAGTTGGAACTAGATGATCTTAAATGTCCCTTCCAACCCAAATTGCTCTATGATCCTCTGAGTTCTGTAGCTACTAATTCTAGCATTACAGCTTGATTTGTGGAGGTAGAGAGGATATAGTTGAATATGAAATCACAGACATAATTTTGGTTGAAATAAACACAACATATGAGGCAATGTGGTGATGGTATGGAGGAAATGCTAAACTGTTGGCTTGAAGTTTCATCAGCTTCTCTGTGGTTGTGTGAGAATGTTTGAGCTCACCAGCACTGACATTTGGCTCTGGCTGCGACCTTCCAACCAGTTCCTTATCTACTGAATCGTCCACCCGTCAAATCTATTTCCCTCCAAGGGATGCTGTGGGGTGACCATGTCAAAGGCCATGCAGAAATCCAGGTAGATGACATCAGTTACCTTCTGTTGCCATCACTCCATCATAGAAAGCCACAAGATTGGTCAGGAACGGCCTTCCCTTGGTGAAGCCATGCTGGCTGTCTTGGATCACCCGCTCATCCTTTCTGTGCCTTGACATGTCTTTCAGGAGGATCTGCTCCATGATCTTTCTAGAAGTAAAGCTCACCAGCCTGTAGTTCACCGAGTCCTTCTTCCTCCCTTTCTTGTAAATGGGAGTGACGTTTCTCGCTTTTCACAAATCTTGCTATATAAATCATCCCTAAAAATTAAGAGGAAAAATGTATTTTATTTTTTTAACTACGAAAGACTGGTATACACTAGTCTTCCTGCGGCATTAGTTGAGGAAAAATAATAGTGCTTGAAAAATGCCAGACAGGGCTTAAAATTTAGATGGCACCTTTACCCTGGCAGGGGAAATGAAAACTGTCCTTCAGTAATTTATAGATATTTCTGTCAAAAAGTTCTGGGGAATTATATGGATTGTGTTAGCCTGAACGTATTACAAATCGCAGTTTCATATTGTGTTTATTCTCGTAAGAGCTGGGAGTAGCCCTACGTTAAGGGGCTTGGTATCTTCTAACAAATTGAAAAAATGCATTTAATGTGCAGAGTAGGAAGATGGATGAGTGTCTGTGAGATGTAGGTCGTAAAGTATTCAGACTTCAAACATGTGGAATTTCCCTGAAGATATAAGGGGTTTTACAATATTAACTATTTAGTTCCTAAATTAAGGAAATATATCTTGGTAGTTGAACAAAATAAGAAGGAAAAATAATATTTGTATTTATGCAGTGGCTTTTCCTTCAAGTAAATAGTAAGTAGAATTACCATTTCTCTGAGCAGGTCAGGATTTCTCGGAAGTGAAAACAGTGTTGTATAACATCTGCAGCATGGTATTAAAATGAACTTACAGTTTTTGCTGGGGTGGAAACTGTAGAAAGAGAGAGAGGACAGATGTGGATAATTCCTTTTGATTAAATCTGAAATACCTGTTGTACAGGTAAACGTGGTATGCATTGGATGTTACTGAAGTACTGTTGAAAACTGTGTTTCAAATAAAACATGGCTAAGTGATCTGAGTTTTTAGGTAAAATGGGGACGTACTCTTAATTGTATCTGAAGAAGATTCACTTACAGTGAAATAAATGAATTGGGGCTGCACTCCCTACTGTATTTAGAAAAGGAAATCTGTAAGTCTGTGGGTTTTTTTGTTTAAGTCAAATTTCACAAATATTTATTCACACATTTGGCTGATTGATGTGCAGAAAGTGACAGCTGCACAAGTTTTATCAATCTTCTCTGCACATCTGTCAGCCATGGTGCAACTTCAGAGTAACGTCTTCATTACTCTACAGCTAGTGGTCTAGGAGTTCAACAAGAAGCCTCAAGAATCTGTTACGAAACTATGAGCTTCCTCCAAAATGTTCTATTCCTACATACATTGAAAGTGTTCGTTGTGGCAGACCTTTTTGAGAGGTACTGATGTACTTGCACGTGCTGAATTGTAACTGATTTTTTAAAAGCTTCCATGAGTGTGAACTGGATGCTCTTTTCTATCGCATAATAAGCATCTCACAGAGATAGGCTGTGAATTTGGTCAGTGCAGGTGAGTCTGTTCACAAGTCTCCTGATTTTGTTTGACTCACGCTTTGAGGACTTAAAATACGAAGAATAGTGTTGGGCAACTCTTGGAAAAAGTTTTTTTCATGGTGGTGATACATGCAGTAGAGCTGAAGGAAACAGATGAAGATCATCTCTCATAGTGGTCACGAAGCATATTCCAAATGAGGCAGTTCAGGTTTTTTTTTTCTGGATGTTCTTCCTCAGAAGACAGATGATGTTTTTCTTATGAATTCCTACATTCAGAAAAGCACTTTAATAACATAAAGTAGAGTAAATGATGCTCAAGTCTACTAATGCCGAGCAACTGAAGGCTACTTGGGAACATTATTTAGCCCAATTTTTGTTCTCTGAAAGCTCATTTGTGAGAATGTTCATGTCATTTATGGAAATCTAATTTGCAAACAAGATTTACCTTAGCTCTGTTTTGAAGTACTAATGCATGCAGAGATCAAAAAAACCCAGGAGATTCTGGAGTTATTAATGCTCTTCTATGAGACCGTGAATCCATAAAAAATGACTTCAGTTCAGAGAATTACAAAATTGCATATTAAGTGTGTTTGGTCATGCATAAAATTATGCTGTTGTGGTTACCCAGCAGCCAGCCTCTTGGCTTTCTGAGCACAGGAATGAGAAAGGCTTTCTTCAGAAAATCCTTACCAGCCTTGCATCGCTACTTTTCTGCCCCACCTCAAAAAGGAGAAATATCCTGTTTATATTGATTGTGGCTGGGAGATTTGCTGCTAAGAAACAACATATGAGCTAGATATTTCTAGAATAGGATGTTTAACTCGAAGTTGTGTCATTCTCAGGGTAGTTCTAATATCTTGTATAATGCAGTTACTTGATAATAAAAGCATTCTGTTGTAGCAAATTTTTCTCTGAAGTTCCTAACCAGTTCTCAGAGTTGCAGAAAATCCATATGCTTTTATTTTTATTGTTTAAATGTCCAGGACAAAATCTAGACAGCATGCTCCATGGCACAGGAATGAAGACAAATCCTGACCAAAAGAAACAAGGAAATGGGGTAACGCTCGCTCCAGAAGATACCTTACCATTTCTTAAGTGCTACTGCTCAGGACATTGTCCAGATGATGCTATTAATAACACTTGCATGTAAGTATTGTACACAAGACAAAACGGGCTGTTTGAGGAGACATTTGCTCATGAAAGCATGAAGTATCTCTAGTGTGTTAATTAGGCTCTGTCAGGTGATTTGCTTGTAATTCAGTGGTACTGTGAAAAGCTGTGAGTTAAAATCCACTGTGGTCTATATATAAACAATGCTGCTTTCACTAGAACCATTTGCAACCAGTCATTTTGCCCCAGCAACTGCCTGGAAAAACTGAGTTTTTAAGTGACCTGTAGCATTTTAGAATTGGGTGAACATTAGATAACAAAAATCTAAACCTTCTGTTTTGACTATATGCCTGTTACTGTCAAATATTTCTTCAGTTAAAAAAAAAAAAAAAGAGTTTGTGTTACATGTCCATTTACTGAGTACTTTTCATGTGATATTTTAAGGTGCAGAGATGAGTGAGGGAAAGACGGGCTTTAAAAAAAGTCTTTGAGCAGCTGGGTAGCTTTAACTTGGATAGGCACAGGTATCTTATAAGGATCATTGATTGTATGCCCCCTTAAGATGGTTTTACTTTTATTTCTTTAAATGTTCCTTACTTCTTGTCTTCTGTTATTTCATTCACCTTTCCATGTTTAAAGAAACGTGGGAACTCTTCCTTAAGAACTGATCTAAAGATAGATAATAGAAAGTATTACGCTTTCTAATCTAATTTGACTATTTACAATATTAAAAGCCTCTAATGCTGTTGCTTGGCAAATAATGTTGCTTTTATGGATCCAAGCTTGATAATGCATTTTGAAACATTCACATAATATTTTAAATTCACATAGTATTTTACAAACATAGTTCTGCAGCTAGAAAATGTTCATAGATCACTCAGATTTTTTTATCTCTAAATTCCCTTCCTGCTTTTCTTTTGCTTTTTATCGCCCTCTACTGTATAAAGTCAGTATAGGTCTTCATTTTTTTTTTTCCATCTGAAGTGACTAATGGCAATAAAACAATTATTCTGAAATAGCGCTGTTCATTTCTTTGCCTTAATTTAAACAGTCCTATTCAGAAACTGGTTGTGAGTGTTCTGCTCAGAGTTACATTTTGGAAACTATTTGTATGTTGTTTACTCTTTAAAAGTTTGTTTTGTTGAAGGAGCTTCACATAACAAACAAGGGAATTTGGGGGTTTTGTTATTTGGGTTTTCCTTTTAACCTATAAATTTGTAAAGCAGTGAGCCTGCTTGGTCTCATCTCTGCACATCCACACTCTTCAGTTGTTTCTGAACAACTGTCTGAGTGATTGATTTAAAAAAAAAAAAAAAAAAAAAAACCTAGTTGGGGGAAATTGGAGTGTAAAAGCAGAAATTTGAGAGGAAATTTCCCTACAGTGTTTTATTTGAAAATACTGGGAGAGGGGAGAAAGAATGGTGATCTCAAACTGTGTGGTAACCACTACTACAGGTAATTATTTTTGTTTTAGAAACTGCAATGCTTAATTAGTTCGTAGTCATCTAATGCTGCATACCAGACAGCAAACAGGTTGGTAAAACACATCTAATCTGTTTATTCCAGAACTAATGGGCATTGCTTTGCTATCATTGAAGAAGATGAACATGGAGAACCAACGCTTGCTTCTGGCTGCATGAAGTATGAAGGTTCAGACTTCCAGTGCAAGGTAAAAAGGAGACACTGTTAAAATTGGAAATATCCATTTCCAATTTTTTGTTTATTTAGGAAAACTGCATAAGTAATGTAAATCTCTGTAATTTGACTGCAGTTGTAAAGTTTTACATGTTGCTGTTCCACTGAGGGGAATGGGATTCTTTATGGTTTTTGAGCAAAGATTGAAGTAAAATCCAGGCTTTTTAGGGTTCCCTGCAAGTAGTTCCAATTCAGTGACAAAATGAACAGAGGACAACAACCTTTTACTTCTGTCTGCTGTTTCTTTAGTTGAAGAAGAAACTTTATAGTAAAACTAATTGATCAGGGAGCTTGTTACAGTTTGGGATTTCTTGATTGTCTGAATTTGTAACTTCTTGTTTTCTTCAGTTCATTTGACAGGAGAGTACTAACCTTAAGCATCTATGTCCACGGGTTACAAGAGTTCCCTTAAAGTCAGATGAGCATGCACACAATTTAGCAAATGTCTGTGTTTTTCTGTTAGATATCTAACTTTTTTCCTTTTCAGAGAGGTTATTTATAATTAGTTGCATATAAATTGCTTTCAGTTTGAACTGCTGTGTTTAAGTGGAGCGATGCCTATAGAACTCCTTATCTATAGAAATATAGAAATTTCAGTTCCTATTATAGAATATAGAAATCCCAGCTAATAGAGCAGGGATTTGTTTAGAAGATGGGGATATAGCATTAGCTGAGCAACTGCATTTTTCTTTTTCCTTTGTCACATTCCTTATGTTAAACAAAGCTAATAGAGATAATTACCAGCTGTATTGTGCTTTTTGAAATTTTTAATCTATTTTATTTCTGCCAAAATGCTATCTCTGTTTTGAATACTCAGAATATCTTTTTTGTAAGCACTCTTGTCTCCAGTTACAGAGGTGAATGTTTAACATTACTGCAAATCAGACCTGAGGTATCACGATGACCTGCTGAAATTATTCTTATGTTTGTATTAGTGTCTTATCTTCAGGTTAGGTTACATGCTATTCCATCTTTTATATATTGTTTTGAAAATGTTTTTTGAAGCAAATAGTGCTGCCATGATGAATGCAATTGAAATTTCTAAAGCAGTTGGCTTTTCTGTCATAAGAGCAATATTTAATATCTATTAACTGCTGTTGGCCAATCTTAAAAATTCTACAGTATATGAAATAGCCAGCTAAATTGCATGTATTTACTTTTGTGCTGTAATGTGAAAAAGAAACAATACACTTGTATAATACTTGCACCCAAAGAAATTAGATGGTACTTATCTACCATTGTAAAGGTCTCGTGCATTAAATGGTGGAGTTGAACTGTTTTTTTTTTTTTTAATTTTTTTTTATTTGTGTTTTTAAATTAAAATGACCTAAACTTTTGTTTCTGCTGAGTTGTATCAGTAGGATTTCCAGTGCTTGTCCTAGCTGGTCACTTCAGAATCTGAATGTTTTTCCAATTTTCCTCCGACAGGATTCACCAAAAGCACAATTACGTCGGACAATTGAGTGCTGTCGGACTGACTTCTGCAATCAGGATTTACAGCCAACATTACCACCGCTTGATAGTACAGGTAAACAGCTCCTAAGTGTTCACATTGCTGCTGATGTTGTGTGTGTTCTCTGCTTCTTGATCAACAGGTAAAAACAAGGAGAAAATGTAATAACAATATTGCAGTAGTGTGTTTTTTTTCCTTAAGTATTTTGATTTGAAGCTCTTTATTGCTCTTCATACTTTATTTCTAGTTTTCTGGCATTTCAAAGTTAAGTTTGTTTTTCCACAGTCACGATATTTTTACTCTTAGCCTGTTCACTTACATCTTGATCTGCATGTGATCATCTGATCTATTCATTTACATTAAGGTTTCACTGAGCCTTCTCTTCTCTAGATTGAACAGTCCCAATTCCCCCAGCCTTTATTCACAGGAGAGGTGCACCAGTCCCTTCAGCATCTTTGTAGCCCTTTGCTGGACTCTCTCTGTTATCTCCGTGATGTCTCTCTTGTGTACATGGAGCGCAAAACTATACTCAAAATGTGACCAGTGCTTATCAGAGGACAGTGGTCGCCTCCCTTGGCTTATTGGCAATGCTCTGCCTAAAGCAGATGAGGATACAGGTAGCCATTTTTGTGGCAAGGGCACATTGCAGGCTCACGAATACAATTATTTTCAAATTTGGAGTAATCTGTCATTCAGACTGTTCTCCTGTCTCACAGAATCACAGAGTGTCAGGAATTGGAAGTGATCATGAAAGATCATCTAGTCCCATCCCCCTGCTGTAGCAGGAACACCTAGATTTGTTCACACAGGAGCATGTCCAGGCGGGTTTTCAATGTCTCCAGGGAAGGAGACCCCACAACCTCTCTGGGAAGCCTGTTCCAGTGTTCTGTTACAGTGAAGAAGTTTTTTTTTTGTATTTATGTGTAAACTCCTATGTTCCAGCTTGCACCCATTGGCCCTCGTCCTATTATTGGGGCCTTTTTGCATAAGCAAAAAGATCCTTGTTGGGGCCTTTTTGTTGGCCTTTTTGTTTATCTAACCTGATGGTGATTAATGACAGTAATATGGCATTTCCTCATAGCTTTGATCTGCTTTTTACACCTAAAATACTCAGCATATGGACTGCAATTGCTTTGTGTGTGGTTCATTTTTTTAAAATAAATTAACTTCATGTTAATGGATAAATACTCTTCATACTTCATACTCTTGTAGATGCATCACTTCCCTCTTTTTCTGTCAACCAGCTACTTTTACCTCCACATGAATTTCAAAGAATACTGAACACCTTAAAAATTGTATAAATTCTGTATTCTCTCGTGTATAACCTTGGACCCTAGATTCTGCTTGACTGTTTTTCTATTTAAATGAATTCCTATTATGTGTTGTCATCTCTAGCGTTTCTATTAGGGTAGCAGTATAGATTCCTGAAATGTTCAGTAGCAATGGGAAGTTCTCAAGTAGGCTTGCAGCAACTATTTGCCAGCAACTAATGAGTTGTCAGTTCAGAATTTACGTAAGGGTCCCTGGGTGTATTAATCTGCTTATTTTATAAGTAAACCAGTCCTACTACAAAACTGACTTCTGTTGAGAACCTATGACACTCAAGGTACTATATTTCTTATTCGTTAACTTCCATGAGTGTTTTGAATGATTAGATTTCAGTCAGTAGCTTAATTTGAAGAAATGCAGTTTGTTCTCATGTCTAGATTCTATAATGATAGACCAAAACCCTTACAAATAAAGATTTAAAAAAAAAAAAATCCAGCAATGTTACTGTGGATACATTTTTACAATGTGTGAGTTGATTCTGATACCATAATATGCAAATGATATGCACTAAATTTTTTTTATTAGCAGTATTGTGTTTTGCCATCTGTCAGCACTGAAACTATTACCTGCTTAATTTATCAGCAGTATTATAAATAACAAGATGACATCAGGAAATTCTAGGTAGTTATCCTGTAGGTCTGTTTTATTGCTATGAAATGAAGTTTTATTTTGTTTCCATCACTTACACATGCTTAAGTGCATACATGCACAGGATATTTAAAGCATTAATATGGAAAATGAAATGCAGTGCTTTGAAAGTCCTAAAAGAAGTTTTGCTGTATAGTCTGCAAGATCTCTAGAGCTGTGACATTTTATGGGACACTGTTTATGTCATTACTATGCAGTTCTAAAGTATTCAGTGGATGAAAAGATAACATCTAAATAAGCTATATGTGCTCCACGTATGTTATTAATGAACTGCTTTGGAAATTATTTTTGTTTTTTTAATAGATGGATTTTTTGACGGCAGCATTCGTTGGATGGCAGTCTTAATTTCTATGGCAGTCTGCATAATTGTCATGATCATCTTATTTAGCTGCTTTTGTTACAAGTAAGGAAAGCACTTCATTTATTGGTAACATTTTTCATTTCTCAAATGAGTGTAAATAGAGTAGTTTGCATTGTTATGTAAAAATGAAATATTCAGAACATGGGATTTAGATTATTTTGATCCTTAATTCTAGGTACCAAGTGATTGTTTACAGTTTTATAAGCCACGTATAGCTTTTTAATAGCATTCAGTTAAGAGGATTATGTCAATTATTTATTTAAATCTTTGATCATTTTGTTGATTAAATTTGTTCTGAGACTTACCTTTGCATAACATTTCTGCAAGCCTTAAGCAACAAGGATATGTTTTTTGACTTTCTGCTATTTTAAAATAATTTACTGCCTGAGCTATGGTAGCTCACACAACTGCAGCTTAATGCCTGCTTCTGTGTTCTCCAGCTCTTAGATAGAGGTTAGCATCATTCTAACAGGTTCAGCAGCAATGTATGTGTCAGCCCCATCTGCCATGGTTCAAAATTCAGTCTTTTCCTCTAAACCAGAAGCAGTGGTGGTTTATACTGGTAATGTTGGCTGCAAGCTGAATTTTTAAAATGCTCATTTTTCACCTGACACACAATAAATTGGTGTGCCTCTGTACATAATACAAGTTTTCTGTGTTAAAAGAAAAAAACAACAACAACAAACCTCTGTAAGTTGCATTTCTGGATAAAATTGTACAGTGAAATCTGCTTTTCTTAAGAAAACTTGTACTATTTGTATAGCTTTTTTCCTAGCTCACTATATAGTCTGAAGAAGTGTTTTGAAGCTCAACTTCTCTTCTGTTCTTACAATTTGCAGGCATTATTGTAAGTCAATGGCAAAGAGACACTGTTATAATCGTGACCTGGAACAAGATGAAGCATTTATTCCAGCTGGGGAGTCATTGAAAGACCTCATTGACCAGTCGCAGAGTTCTGGCAGTGGCTCAGGACTACCGTTGCTGGTAAATTATAAACCCAAGATTTCCACCAGTGAACTCGTGTCCATTTACTATGAAATTTGGCTTTGTGCTTAATGCCTAGCTTATCCATTAATTACTTTTAATTTGCAATTACTGTGAAAGATGAAAGAAAAACTGAAGTATGGAAGCTCATACTTGAAGTGTAAAAGCAGGTTATTTGTTAGGAAATCTGTTGCTATCAGCAGAATAGGAAAAGATGGAAATGCATTGAATGGATAACACAAGTATGCAACTGAATGAACTCACTTTTTTTCTCAGTGTCTACTATCTGATAAATCGATTTGCTTTTTATTGGTTAATGGTTGTTTGCGTTTTTTGATTCATCATCATAGTTGATACTTGTATGAGAGTGAAAAGTGTATGATTCATAATCTAGAATCAAATAGAACGCATCTTATTTAAATAAGAAATTGTTCTGATTTTTTCCCTGGGGAAAACAGCAACAAGTTTGAAATGACAGTTGTGGAAAACAATATGGAACTAATTTTCCAGTGAGATGAAAATCCAAAGTAACCTAGGTTTGACAAGTCTCTCGCCCTAGGTGCCTTTGGTTCATTGCTGGAATTTACTCTTCTCACTCAGCCCTTGTTTCTCTTTCATTTTCTTCAGGTTCAGCGCACTATTGCCAAACAAATCCAGATGGTGAGGCAAGTTGGAAAGGGACGATATGGTGAAGTGTGGATGGGCAAATGGAGGGGTGAAAAAGTTGCAGTCAAAGTGTTTTTTACCACAGAAGAAGCCAGTTGGTTTCGAGAAACAGAGATTTACCAGACTGTTTTAATGCGTCATGAGAACATCCTTGGTAAGGAAACAGCGTGGTGTTTGTTTGAGCTTATGTTAGGGTGAAGGAGGAGGAGCTCTTACTGAATGGGTTGAGGAGCATGTTGCTTCTTGTCTGAAATTATCCGGTGGCTGCCTCTTAATGTATACCAATAGAATACTCTAAAAATAGTAATTCTTTATACTTTTGGTTGGAAATGTCTGCCATCTGTGTGCCGGAAGTCTGGAATGGGGACCTCATACAGGAGTAATCTGAGCTCTTGTGTTACTAGTGTTCAAAGGGGGAAAAGAGATTCTGATGCAGTCTAAGACAGAAATGCTGTAAGAACTCTTAATGTATTGCGTAAAGAACTTACATGCAAATAACTTGTAACTTTGTTTTATGTATTTGATAGGTTTTATAGCTGCAGATATTAAAGGCACTGGATCCTGGACGCAGCTTTACTTGATTACAGATTATCATGAAAATGGATCACTATATGATTTTCTGAAGTGCACTACACTAGACAACAGGGCTCTGCTCAAACTGGCATACTCTGCTGCATGTGGTCTGTGCCATCTACACACAGAAATCTATGGGACGCAAGGCAAGCCTGCTATTGCACACAGGGACCTGAAAAGTAAAAACATTTTGATAAAGAAGAATGGGACGTGCTGTATTGCTGACTTGGGTCTCGCAGTCAAGTTTAACAGGTAGATAAGCAAATCTTCTGTAATAGGAAAAAAATTGGGTTCTTTCAATATCTAGTTTAAGAAGAGAGACTGAGTTGTTTGGTTGCATTTTTTCAGGGATTTTTTTGTTGCTTTGTTTTGAGATTAAAATGCGATTAATCCTTGGAATGCTGGTCAGCATCAAGGTGAAAACAGGCTAAGAAGTGAACAAAGTAAAAGAACACAAAAATCCCTATTTGTGGAAAGTCGCAATAATTTTTTAAAGGAGAGGAAAGGAAGAAAATTAATTCGTTACTCAAAACTGACCTTCACGTTAACTGCTCTAGTTTTGTTATAAATTACCTCACAGAAAATATGAACAGTGTGAAAGGAGTTGAAACTGAATGGTGAAATTAATACTGTAGTAGTAACATTGAAAATACTTTTCCCTTTAATTTTACAAGCTCAGTGAAGCCAGAGATAAATACTACACTAGAGCATGCAAGAAAGCATATAAGCCTTTACGAGTAGTTTTCATTTGAGTTGCTGCCGAGTATATGCATCTTTATAGTGGTTTTTAATTTTGTTTGTTATCAATGCAGTTAATGGACTAACTTCCATACAGGATCGTTTTGCCATGTTATGTTTTTCAGTGGTACAATATATTTTAAGTGTAAAATTGAGAAGGAAATAGATGAAAGAAAATAATTTATAAATGGGAGCTTTGCGGTGTGGTGATTGCAACCTTACACGTGCAGTTTCATACCATGTTTTGTAACAGTTAACTGACTTGTTAATGTTTTCCTACAGTGACACAAATGAAGTTGATGTTCCCTTGAATACTAGAGTGGGAACAAAACGTTACATGGCTCCAGAGGTCCTAGATGAAAGTCTGAATAAAAACCATTTTCAGCCATACATCATGGCTGACATATACAGTTTTGGGCTGATAATTTGGGAAATGGCTCGCCGCTGTGTCACAGGAGGTAAACTTCTATATATTCTATATTAGATCTACCAGAACCTTTTTTCTCCTTTAACATTACATACTTTTCTTGAAAGTAATAGAAGGAAATAACCAAACAAGCCTATTATCAACAAACTTGCCTTCTTTTAAAGCAGTACTATCTGTCCAGCATATAGGCTGAAAACCACTGACCCTAAAACAAACCTTTTTGATTGTTAAAATTAAGAAGCTTAAGGCTTTTTTTTCTCCTTGCTCAAAAAGCAAAGTGTCGGGTCTTGGAGAGGTAGTGGAATACAGATGTACTGTTGATGCAACTTTTAAAATGTAATTGCTGAGGTATTCTCGTGTAATTTATTGCATTTCTTTTATTATTCAATGTTTTAGATATTCTTGTGACTCCTCCATTCTTTACTCTTCACTGTTCCTTTGTGACATTATGGCTGCTTTTCTGTTCTTCCAACTTTTGCTTTCTCTATGTTTCTTTGAAGCATAGATTGGAATAGAGGATGCCAAATTCGACAGTAGGTATTAAATTCAAAGGGACTGAAAGGAGCTAGCATAACTTTTAAACTTAATATTCATAACTACTGGAGTTTTACTTGTAAAAGATGGCTGTTATGAAATTTTGGGCTTTTTATTGCTGTATAATAGTGTGTTGGGTTTGATTTGGCATAAAGCTGGTTGGTTTTGCTCCTGGTTAAGGAAATCGGGGAGTAGAGATATGGATTTTCTGTTGCTGTTGCTTTTTCTTAAATGATGTTTGATCTTTCACAACCATCTTCAGGTATTGTTGAAGAATATCAGTTGCCATACTATGACATGGTGCCAAATGATCCATCTTATGAGGACATGAGAGAAGTGGTGTGTGTCAAACGTCTGCGCCCAGTAGTATCTAACAGATGGAATAGCGATGAAGTGAGTATGCTGAAAGGAAGAATTAATTCCATTTGTTCATTAGTAAAGTTTTGAAACATAAAGGCATTGTAAAAGGAGACTGCCATCAGACATGCTGCTATTTTAAACTGCACAGCAATGGTAGGATTAAGATCTGTTTGAAAGAAACTCAGAATTCCATATTTTGATGTTAACTTCTCACTAATCTGGGAATAAGACACCCTGAAATAACATCCAAACGTACAAGTGCTGCTCCAAATGATATCTTATACTTAGCTAATGGAATATGGGGGGGAGTTTTAACTGAAGCTAAAACCAATCAATTGTTTGGTTTTTTTTTTCCTTACTAGTTTTACTGGTTTTAATATGTGTTGCCTACTGGTTTGTGATATGAAGTATTTTATGAAATAGGAAGCAATTTAGTTGCCCTTATTTTGGGCAGTATATTCAGAGTTCACTTTTTTTTTTTTTTTTACCCTGGAAGGTTATTAATAGTATCTTTACTTGTGAAGTATTTATTGTGATAGGTATTATTTACTTCTTGTTTCTGATTTCAAAAGGTATTATGCTTATGCTGTGATAAAACTGAAATAATAAACAAAAAAGTGTTTTTAAAGGGTGACAGCTTGAATGCAGTAAATAAGGCTTCACTATTTCATATACAAGGCTACATATGCCATGCCCTTTTTTCCCCAAATCTTAGATTTCTTTTAGGAATTCCCAGTCCTCTCTTTTTGATGGCAGGAAGAGCTTCTGTCACTTAACTCATATTTCCTGTGAGAAAGTTATCTGCAGTTTCTCTGTTGTATGCACGGATTTTTTTTCTGCTTATTACTATCATTTATGTACTGACGTTCTTGAGTTATAGCAACAAATTGTGGCATAAAATCTGTGAAGCTAAAGAAAAGCTTCAGTTAGTTTCAACAATTGTAGTACTAGGCAGTGGAGCTTAGGAGAAAGATCTCCATCAGTAGTTTTGCTGAAAATGTGTAAGTTACTGGTTGGGGCTTAAGAGTTTTCTACTTTGAGCATGACAGATAACCAAAATTGTTATTTAATTGAGAAATATATATTGAAAATATAATTGAGAAAACCTCTCAGATCTGTCTGTTGTTACAATACTTTTCTTTTGTTTCCTATTTAACAGTGTTTAAGAGCAATATTAAAATTAATGTCTGAATGCTGGGCTCACAATCCTGCTTCAAGACTCACTGCCTTGAGGATCAAGAAGACGCTTGCCAAGATGGTGGAATCACAAGATGTAAAGATTTGACAAAGTAAACTGAAATTGGACAGCAAAGCTGGACTCCTAGAACTTTTCACTCAAACGTGGGTGAGACCTATGTGGAAAGAGGAAATAACTGAGATTCGGTGTATTTTCTCACCACACTTCTACAGGCTGCTAATGAAATCTTTCAGTACTTCATTGACTGTGATACTGAGAGACTCTCTACACTACGTGCTATGTATATGGACAGCCTTGATAAAATATGCATTTTGTTTTGGTATTAGCTGCATTGAGACTTCAGTCATACTTTGTGAGTCTCCAGTAAAACTCTGGGTACTGAATTGAATGTTTCGATTACAGTGCTTTCTGTGAAAGCCTAACAAGCTATATGGATTCAACAGAGATGGAGAATATAAGCTTTTTATTTGCCTTCTACCTGATAAAACTTAGCCAATCCATACCGAGTTTTTGTGAAACAGCCTGTAGGTTATGAATCTGTTCGTGATGTTACTCAGTTTAACAGTTCCTTATGCCTTTGTGTGTGCCAGAATTATTTTGCTGCCATTTGGAATTTAAATGAACAAAGTTTTATTGTCAGGGCTCTATTTTGTGACTTCACAATCGGAGATCTGCTACAGAATTGAATCCTTGCCATTAAGTTATCCTTGAAAAGTCGCAGTTTTATTTCTATTCTTGTTTTGATCACAAGAAGAACTGCTAAAATGTGAACCATTTATAAATTAAGGACTGCCTGCCTGGTCTGTATAGTGCTTAAAACAATGTTCTTAGAGGCACAGACTGCCTTAGTCATCTCACTTACAGTAGAGTGGGCTCCATAATTTGATGAAATTTGGTACATTTTTCACAGTGCCACGTGCAACTAGTGTTTTTACTGTAGGGTACTTCACATCTTAACAAAAAGACCTTTGTTTTGTTTTACCTTCCTTCCTTATTGGAACTCACTGGTAGGTGCCTGTCCTTCTCCTAACTTTTTTTTCCATTCAGGAGGGAATTAATCAGCTTTCTCACTGTTTGACAAAACTAGACAGAAGATAAGTTTTGGCAGACTTGAGAACCAGTCTAATTTAAAGACACAAGAGTAGGAGATTAGAGAATACAATAAAGGTTAGGACCTGGAGAACAGAATATGTAAACTATTGAAGATAAGATTCACGACACGCAGATTTTGAGCTGTGTTGCTCTGGTGTAAATGCAGGAGGTTATGTCTGTGGGCCACTTAGTGGACAGTTGCAAAATTACAGAATTGAGAAAAGGTAAATCATTGGGTTTTTCAACTTCTCGTCAGCTGCGTTTGGGAGGAATGACATAGAAAGATATTTTGTGAAGAAAAAAGGGATAACTCGAGTTGCAGTATTTGGTCCTGTTGTGCCAACTGGTTGGCATGCACAAGAAACTGTAGTTCTCTCCTTTTCTCCTCCCATTCAGATGAGTTGGTTAAAAACCAGAACCCCTCTGTGAGGTTGCAGAAAGGCAGAATTATTTAATTATAGCTCCTTTGACACTTCTAAGTCAGGAAACAATACCATAAAGTTGAAGCTTCAAGTCCATGAATCGTCGGAAGAATGAAAACACAGTATTTGCAACCAGTGAACCTATTTGATAATTTAAGTGCCTATAACTTTGTACTGTAAATCTTGTTCTAGATAACTTTAAAAAGGGAAGTTATTTATACAGTGTGTTTTGTGCTTTATTAAAAAAAAAAATTAGTTCTATGTACATGTGTATAATTAGATACATTCACGCACACACACATATATGCCATAGTTGAGATTTGAAGAAAAAAGTTAGGAATAATATTAAAATTGAAGAAAATGTTAAAACTTCAGATTGATTTATGCCAGATTATCTGTTGTCTGAAGGTATGTACATGGAGATTGTTTTGATATGTGTTCAAATTTCCCTTAAATACAACTGGTAAGAAGTGTAATGCAGAACTAATGTGATTTGTGAACAACTACAACCTCCTAACATGTTATCTTTTCATTTTAATTCTGTAGTTTGCATAATGTAAATGGTCAGGCAAAAAGATAGCAGTATTTTTATTTTCTATTGTGATGTACAGACTTTATTTAATAGTGCTACATATTTTATAGATAACTAGCTATTTTGAGGGACATTTCTTTTTTTTAACAATAAAGTCATTACTTTTGTTCAGTAATGCCTTTAAGTATTAATATGTACTCTGGCTGAGAAGTTCATAGATGTGTCAGCTATGATTTTAATTTATTTGAAAATGGCGAAAGATACAATACTGTGCCACAGTGCTCATGGAAAAGGGCTTTTTAAAAGAAGGTTTCTCCGTCCACTGCCAAGAAATATATGATGCGTTTGAAATTATTAATCATGTCTTTGCACATCATTTTTGCACAGGTAGCGGAAAAACATTTGGTATGAGCCAAAAAAGAAAAAAAGAAAAGCTTTTTTTTTTTGGCTTTGCCTCTAGGATTTTTGTCAATAAGGAGAAATGTTTATCTAGGTATCCTGCTAGCTTAAATTTTCGGACCATGGAGATTTAGTTAAATTAACCTATTCCATTTTAGAATACTTTTGTTACTGCTTTCAGAAGCAGTTACACCATTGTAAGCTGTAAGCTTTGTAAAAATCAATTTCTTTCAAGCTTCAAGAAGCCATCGATGACAGTATAAGCAAAACAAGAAAGTGAATTTCTACAGTTTCTAATTATCCACCTGTTTTCTTCTCTATTGTATAGGCATTAACAAAGTAATAAGGTGATGATCTTTGGTAGACATCTTAAGATTTCTTAAGACCTGAATTGATTTATACATTCATTAGACAAAGACAAGAACAGACTGCTGCAAAGATCTTCAATATTTGAGAGACAAAAATCCTTGATCCTGAAGATTAACCTGTATTTTTCAGCACTTCTTTTACCAGGTTCATACTGGAACATATGATGCGTATGTAGTTTTCCCTAGTCATCAAGAGGAGCTGCTGGATTTTTAGTAATCCTTGACTCTCTGATATCTAAAAAAGCCAGTTCCTAAAGGACCTGATTGCATAAAGCGCTTCAACATGTATCTACCTTCCATGCAAAGTAAATGACTGTTTGGAGCCCAAATATGTCTATACTGCTTTCAGAATGTCTATACTAGCTTTCAGACAGATCTCAGCTCCAAGCCAGCCCATTAGTTATTACACAATGAAACATACTCTTAAGCTAAGTTTTTGCTTTATGCAATACTGCAGAATTCGGAAGCCTTTAAGGATAGAATGGGTAATTGGATTTGTCTGTTCACATGGGATTATCTTTTTTTGGTTCAAAATTATAAGGATTTGTCATCTAAAACAAGTTCCCCAAACCTGGCGAATGTGATTTATATATACACATGATTTTAAACATCAATAAAAATCAGAAAAGTGGAATGCATGAGTGCATGTTGGGAGCATGAAAACTGTGCCTTTGAATTTCTTGAACTTTTTTTTTTTAGTTTAACCTATTTCTTGTGATTTCAGTAATTTGGAAAGTAATTTTAGTAACTTGCATAATTACTACTGTTAAAATTACCTGCAAATTCCACAAGAAATATATTGCTCCTATTGTAAAATGTAGGCTTGTATTCTGATTTCTGCTCAAAATGTATTTTTTCCTGAGCTTTGCTCAGGAAAAGGACACTTTTCCCAAAATGCATCACTTTTTCCTGATTATTTTCTTGGTGAGTCTACCTTGAATGAGATGTAAAATGAGTATTTTGTTACCTCCGTAGTAGTCTCAAATGAAATTTTAGATCTTGATCTGAATGACCATTTGAATGTGTTTTGAAAATGAATCATTTGCATACATCTTGTCTACCCTATCCCCGTAGATGGTATTTCAACAACCTGAAATGTTGGAGAAGCAAACGTAGTTAAAAAGTCGTCTTTGGCTTTAGAAGACCTTTTAAAAGGGAAGTTAAGCATATCTTCCATCAACTATTAGGATGATACACTACTTCATCTTTCTTTTTGACAGTGCCTCTGAAATCAATAGATTTTTATCTAGTGCCCACAGTCTTGGTTCTGAACAGGGAGTGATGTCTGAAAACAGCTGGCAGTGTTGTATGATGCAGTGCTTTAGGGAGCCCTGGTGTGTTAGCTTTGTTTGGTGTAGCAGAAGTGGAGCACACATGACTTCTAACTTGAGAACAAATCCAATGTAATCCAATTGTTGCATATTTTACCTTTGATTGCAATTGCAAACACCCACGCCATGTACTGACATTTGTGCTCTGACATGCCATCCCAAAATAAAATGTATTATATTGTATACAAGATGAATAAATAACATTGTAGCTAACTTAGAAGAGATGTAAATAAAAAAAAAAGAAAGAGTGGAACAAGGAAAACGGTCACACTCTTGTGTGTTATATGCCAGAAGTGTAGAATAATCCTTTAAAAATGTAACACACTAATGTATTTTGTACAGCATCTGCTTTAAAAGGTGCCTTATTGAGTTTACCATGAATTGCTTGTTCTGTACACAGATTATGTCCAATGTATCATTTTTAAGTAAATAACCTTATTTTAGTACACATTAGTGATGTGTTTTGTTACTCTAAGGTTTTGTCTTAAAATGTCATGACTTGGAAATCGTAATACTTTAATACTTGGTTTTTTTTCTGCAGCCCTTGAATAAGTCATGAATGGCAACTGATTGCTCAATGGAGTCATTAATTCCTTGATGCCTTATAGTCCTCTGCCTCTTGGTCTTAAGTTGATAAAACCAGAGCTTCTTTTGTCTGATGTTTTTACTCTGCTTATATTGAAAGCAAAAGCAAATCAGACTTGAATAACTCTTCGGACATGTGTGAGTTGACTACCTGCTGATGTTATCTATATAAATTTATCTCAGTGGGTCAAGCCAACTGAAAAAGGGGAAAAAAAAATGGATGAGGGGTTCTTTTGTTAGCTTGTGTGTGTGTGTGTGTGTGTGTGTGTGTGTGTGTGTGTGTGTGTGTTTCGTGGTGTCCAAATCATGAAATTTAAGCTACTATGCTTCTCTGCTGTTGGTTACAAAATTACGCAGGTGTTTCTATACAGCCTAAGTTTATTATGTTTTATGGTTCAAGTAAATGAAAAACAATCAAGGGGATACTTGGCTTTGAGTACACAGTTGTCTAAAATCTCAGAATGTTTTTCTCATTGCAGAAATGTGCCAGCTACTAAACTGCAGCCAGTTCAGTTTCAGTTTGCAAGGAGGAAAAAATAAGGTCAATTTTGAATCATTTTGTCTACATAAAGGTATGTTTTGATCAGGAAGAATCTTTGCTTTAGAGATAGCTTTTTATGATGTCTGTAAGGGTTTCATGTCTGAGCACCACAAAAACAGTTAACCAGTATATTATAAAAATAACCATATAACTTTTTTTCTTGGAAGTGATAAATTCACGTGTTAGATTTGTAGAATATTTTTTTTATCTGGTTTCAAACTTTTTTCTTTAAAAAAAAAAAAACTTTTTTTTTTTTACACTTAACACCAGTAATTTACAGAGCCCCAAGGTTTGTTCTTCTTACTGTTAGTATCTTGAAAGAGTAAATTTTCTCTCATGGTTATGGCTGTAGTTGATGGAACGTATTCACTATTGAATTACCGTGGCTGCATCGGGTGCAGACTGCGGGATTTCTTATGTTCACATCACAGGAGGACATCATGAAAATACTGTGAGTAGTAGAAATTTTGCACCAGTGGTTTGGGTGTTTTTTTGGACCTAATGCTGCCCTTGAAACGGCCACAGGATGGCGGTATATCGTAAAGATGCGAAAACGCTTTTAAACATGGTGGGAGTTTTGATAGCTGAAAATAAGTTCTACTGCCTAATAGTAATAAAGACCAAAATCATATAGTTTGTGTAATTGTTTTTCACCTTTGTATTAAGTTTTTTCACCGGTATACTTGCATCAGTACTTAGGAACTGAAAGCCACGTCCAGCAGCATCTCTAACACCATCACTTTGTGTGAAAGCCAAAAAGCGTACCAAATAGTAAAAGCATACTGAGAAATTTCTGAAATGAATCACGAACTTGAAATAAAAGCAGAAGTATCAGTGATTTCAATTCCATAAATGCCATTAATCCTTTCTCTGGCTTTATCTTCACTGTTCCCCAAATCACTATTTCGGTCTGTCCCACTGAAGTTCAAGGAGTAAGTCTGTCATACAGGGTGTGAATCAGATTCCTGAGAGGCCCACTAATATGAGTGGATCACCCCTTTGAAACTGGTTCTTAAGGGGTGACCATCATGGACTTGAGAGGTAGGCTGAATGTGGGCAGGTGAAATGGGTTCAGATGAATCTGACTGCAGGATTTGGTGAAATCAACTACAGAAGGGTAATAAAATAGAAAATTCATATACAAAATAGAATGTTGATACACAATGAGTACTTGAATTGTGAGTGAAGTAAGGAGCTCATCATAGTAATGGGAAAAAATTAAGGAACTTTAATTTTAAAATGCAAAGCGCTATAGGGTACGTTCATAAAGCAGGTCAAGCTTCAGTAGCAAAATGATTTTGCAAAGATGTTGAAAGATACAGGGCATGGGTTTTTTGTTTTAATATTTTTATAACTTTGGGGTTTGATTTGGAGATTTGAACTACTGGCAAAATTTTCTGGACGTTACAGGTTTTTGGGGGAGTACTAAGAGAAGCTGGAAAGTATTTTTAAATATGAGAGTCATGTTGGTGATAGTGCTCAATAGGTGTGTATTTAAAGCAGAAACAAAAGAAATAAAAAACCTCATCACCTAAGAAGGAAGACAAACTTCCTTGCTTATTCTGCCAATAGAATGCTTAAATGCATTACCCTTCCTGAAGTTTTTACTTCAGAATGTAAAAAGGAGAGTTTTCCAGGCAGTTATCTCTGCTTTGTGTTTGCAGGTGGTTAACTTAAACACATATTTAAAGAATACAAATGTTAACACTATATTCACTCTGGAGTCGATCTCTGAACTTGTCTGGCTTATTCTTGAACAAAAAATGGCAATACCAAACTTTTAAAAATCCCGCTTGGGAGAACTGCTAGGATCAGAGATCACACATACAGGCCTTTCTCTCCTTTCTCTGTTCCCTGCTGAGCTACTACCTACCTTGCCTGTTTCCCAGTAGCTGTGTAGTTGTCACTCCAATTGAAGTTTTCTGTCAAAGCCTTAAGAGCAAGCAAGTATTTGAAAACATGTATATATTCTCTCGATGTATTAAACTATAGCACTTGGTTGGTACCTGCAGGATTAGTGTGCACTGAAAACAAGGGGGTCCTTACTCTCTCCTGACCTAGACAGCACAGTTTGCACTGCAGAATGCTGCCAGTGCAATAGCCCATAGCTGGGCCACTGGTAAAATAAAAAGTAAAAAAATGTCTGGGTCACCTCCTTGTGATAGACTTTACTAACAGAACCCAATCTTACAAACTGATGGTTTTATTCCTTTTTGACATTTTGCCTCTTGCCATTTTTCTTCTCTTCCTTCCTCAGATATTTTGGCAGTCTGGAGCAGATGACTGAGCTCCTGGGCACCCAATGCTGCTTACTGTAGAGCAGTGCAAGGACTGACTCCATGCTGGATGGATGGGGAGACTTGTCCAGTTAGTCTCATGTGAATGGGACTGCTGGCTAGGATAGGCAGGAAGACATGAACTGCTAATTAGGTCAGAAATGGCATTTTCTCTTTCCAGAGATGTTGAATTTCTGTCTTCATCTGTGTCTGTGGCTTTCTGTTTCTGAATCAGTAGAAGGCATTTAATCATACTAGTTTTTAGGTCCTTATTTGCGTTGTTGCCTATCCGGAAGGAAAGTAACAATCCTATCAGCAAGTCAGTAACTAAAACCACTTTGTAGTCTCAAAAGATACTTGCCAAACTGTTGTCTTGAGTGTAGTGTGTATTGGTACCAGTGCTTTTTAATTATCCTGTAGTGTAGTGCCATTCAGAACACAAATAGCTGGGGAGAAAAATTCTTAACAGCAAGATATTTTTCTGCCAGAAAACACTATCTTAAAGGGCATAAAATACATCTTAGGAGTTCATCTCTTTCACCAAAAGCATTGGGAAATTTAAAATGCATTTCATTTTGCCAAATGGAATTGTTTTTATATAGTTTTCTAACATGTTAGGGAAAACAAAGAATAACAGAACTTCAAAATGAACACCTTTGGAGATGGTTCAGTTGACAGAGGAAAAATTCAGGACGTGGCCATTCTGAGTTTGTGGGATTTTTTTGTTTTTGTTTTTTTGGAAACTCAAACCTCCACTGTTCAGAAATCCTGCTCTTGGCTTTTTTCTAGTTACAAATTTATTTTATTTTCAACCATGACAGTAGGCCAGTGAGCTTGTCTACTTGCTGTTAATTTAGTTTGCTCACTCACTTGATTTTAAACTACTAAATGTTGGACTGTCTGGGCTATATTCATGACAGGAGTATCCTTAGAAATAAACTACATTTTCAGCAATATTTTTTTGTTATTGTTGACATATTCCTAATGTCTACATTAGGGGGATGTATATCTAATACATCCTGACACTGTTATGTTACTATTAAGTTTTGCAGTGTTGTTGAAATATACCAGGTCTAGAAGGAGGAAGGCTCAGCCACTTCTAAGATCCTTGCTTACAAATGGCTGTTACAGGGAGCATCTTACTGGATTTGATTGATTTTTTTTTTTTTTTTTCCCCTAGCATTTGTGTTAAATACAGACTGAAATGTTGAGTTAGAGTGAATTGTAGAAGTTTTCAAGACTGTTTGCCTTGTCTACAGAGAACAGAAAAGTAAAATTGTCCTGGCTTCTTGGTTTTGAGCAACCACTTAAAAAAAAAAAAAAAAAAAAAAAAAGTCATTGCTAATATATAGTCTGAAATGTTTTTCTTTGATGGTGATGGGGATATCTGCCACAGGAAGGATTCTTTTTTCATGGAATCCTAGAATGGTTTGAGTTGGAAGGGACCTTAAAGATCACCTAGTTCTAACCCCCCTGTTGTGAACAGGGTTGCCAACTACTAGACCAGATTGCCCACAGCCCCATCCAGCCTGACCTGCCAGGGATGGGACATCTACAGATTCTCCTGACAATCTGTTCCAGTGCCTCACTACCCTCTGAGTAAACAATCTCTTCCTGTTGTTTACATCTACCTTCTTCTGGTTTAAAGCTGTTACCCCTTATCCTGCCACTGTACCCTTTCATAAAGAGTCTCTCTGTTAATTTCCTGTAGGCCTCCTTTAGATACTGGAATATGGCTATGACGTCTCCCTGGAGCCTTCTCTTCTGTAGTCTAAACAACACCATCTCTCTCAGCCTTTTTTATATGTGAGGTGCTCCAGCCCTCTGATCATCTGTGACTCTCTTTTGGACATGCTACAGGATACCCATGTCTTCCTTATGTGGGGATTCCCAGAACTGAATGCAGTGCTCCAGGTGGGGTCTCATGAGAAAGGAGAAAAGAGAAATGAGTTGTAAGTGAAAAAAGCCCGGTAAAGCATCTGTTCTAATTAGGTGCAATTCTCCCTGTGGAAGGATTTGAGAATGTGTATTGATATGTTTGGAATCCAAACCATTAGGTCATCACTTGAAAATCCCATTGCTGCTCATTAGCAACTAATCAAAAGCCAAACACTTCCAGAAAAGAAGCATGAAGACAAACCTAGAGTAGTGCTATGTTTAAACACATGCAGTAGGATTGAATACATCACAGATGAAGCAATAGTGAATTGATCCATTGCATCTATGGAAAAAATATCAGTAAAACACAGTGTTACTGTTCAAGTTTTAAATAGTAGGAATCCACCCATTGTTGTCCCAGGTGGACTCCGTTTCTTGACAGTGCCCTGCAGCAATTCGAAGCATACTTTCTCTCCCTTTTCCATTTCTGCCATAGCAAAAGAAGTGACAGTATTTCCACCCGCTGTCTTCCTCTGACTACTTGAGAGAGTTCTTTTGTACCCACGGCTGAACGAGAGTTGTCCTAGTGCTGGTCCTGAACTAAACTCCACAGAGATGACAAACAGGTAGACGCCTTTGTGCGGTGCTTTAAAGTAGCCATGTTCAGGAAAATAGCTGTTTCCATAATTGAGGTATGTTTCGTTAAATTTCAGAGCTTTTTCTTTATCCTTTTTGTCTGAGAATCCCACATGGAATGCTACTGATGAGTCTGAAAAAGAGAGAAAAACAGTATTTTAACAATGAGCATTCCTCTTCCCAGCTATTGCTTTTTATTTGCTCAGGAACCTAAGTCATGATGGAAACCTTCATTTTATTAGATGCTGTGCAGCCAATTAATAATTCTAGATTAAGTCTTTTGGAAACACTATCTGTGATCCAAAACACCTTTCCTCTTTCAGACAAGAGCAGTGGTACTTGTTGATGCAGCTATGAAAAATGCAAGTTCAGGAAGATGTAAAATTAGACCAGTTCACATAAGGGGAAGGAAAAAAACCCTGAAAATATCAAATGCTTTTTGGGTATGAAAGCTCTTCTTTCCTAGTCCTTCTTGCCCAGAGCTGTTAACAGAAGTAGGGAGTTTGTAAAGAAATGTGCATCTATGAGGTGCTTAGTTAAATACCTGACCCTGTTCTGATGCCTACTCTCAAATTACATACACTGTGAGACTGAAAGTGCCCAGAAAGGCACAGAGAAACTTTGGCAGAAAACTTGCTTTGTGGGGAGCTTATGTGCAGACAAGGCTGTGAAATGCTGTGGTTTACAGGAAGTCAGTTGGGTTGCTTCCAGTCTTGATCTGAGACTGGGGTCTTTCTCTTAAGTGTGAGAGCACTGCACTGCATTCCCCAAAAGCCTGCCTACCTCAGCTGCTAGGAGAGGGTGCAGAAAGTGGGAGCATTCCTGTTGTTCCAGCCTCATGGTCATTGATATAGATGAATAAACTTTACCAATTACTTCTAACAACCACTCTTATTATTAAAAAGAAATGCCACGTTCATTTGAATTTCTAGGACTGAAAATTTTGTGAGGAATTCTGTTTGCATATATTTCCAGTAGTTTGTAGGTTGCGGTCTGTTTTCCTGTGTTTCCAAATTTGTTGGCAAGTTCTCTTGCAATTCTCTGTTTTAGAGAAGTAGTCAAGCACAAATAAAAAATCCTCAACCAAAGAAAAGATTCATTCAGTGTGATCCTATGACATGAATAGGCTTTTGTTTTTCTATTAAAGAATATTCTTTTTTTTTTTTCAAGTAATATTTTTACTTTAAGATTGTCAGTAGAAAGATAAACATGCTTTAGAAAATACTTCTGTTTTGTTGGCACTGAAGGCATCTTATTCTTGGGAAAGAAGCAACGTCAGTAGTAGTTTAACTGCAGGTTTTTGTTCTCCTTTTTAAAATAAAGGCCAGAAATAGCTGAGGGAAAAGAAATGTAGATTGAGGTAGTGACAAAACAACTGATTATAGAGATGAGGCAGATATCACAGCAAAACACAAGGCTCAGTGATTTTTCCTTTAAAGTTTTAGTAAGCTCTCTAGATCTGCATTCTGTTGTGTGGGAAGATGAAGAGATTAGATCAGGATCCTTAGGAAGGCAGAAGGGTGAGACCAACCAGGAGAGAAAAAATTGCACTCTTTCTGCTGTCCTGAAAACAATTTGAAATATGTTCTTTGCTTATTCATTCTTAACTACAGTTTTGCAGCACAGTTGCCTGAAGGGGCTGATTTTTGTTATGTATTATGTGTCCATAGCAAAGGCTGAATCATAAAAGCCAGTGGTAGAACTGTGGCACTTGTAATTACATGGTACTTCTGGCAAACTGATCCATCAGTGCAGTATAAGCCAAAACCTACCTTAGCCCTAAGAAACAGATTGTACTCCGGGCAGTTCTCCCTGTTCTACTTGCACAAGTTACTGCAGTTAATTTAATGTATGAGATGATGAGGATTTGATGCTCTGAGTATACCCCTTACAGACTCAAATAACTGAGAAAGAAGAAGCAAACCACGAGGCCCAGTGTTCCCCATCAGCTTTTTAAGAGTTAATTCCATAAACATGAGCATCTAAAAACAAAATTTGGGTTCTAAATATCTAAAGTTGAATTAATTCAAGGCCAGTTACATGGCAGCTATAATGGGTGTGATTATTTTTTTTTCCCCTGGCTTTGAGCAGAAGTGTACCAGTGTATTGACTTGGTTCTCAATCAAACAGTTTATTTAGCTGGAAAGGCAGAGATATCAAAAATATCTCCCACAGGATATCTGGCAGGTTGAATTTATATGTGTTTGAGGGAATGAGAGTGACTTGCAGCAGGGCCCAGAGAGAAGCTAGACCTGCACGTGAGCAAGTAAGATTAAAGAACCTACCTTTTTCCAGCAGGTCAGTCTGCACCCTATTTCTTCCACTTACTATCTGTGTATTTTCTCTCTGTTTCTCAGGCTTTTTTTCGTCTCTTTGCTTGTCTTGACCTTTCTCTTGCCTCCTCACTTTTCTGGTAAGCATCGACTGAATCTTTGCAACATCCAGGCTTATATTTGAGGCACGTAATTCTTCATCGCTTCCAAACAGCTTTTTGAAAACCAGCAGATGTTTTTCCAGCTTCTCTTTAATTGTTGCTAAATCTCCTGAGATAATTTCCACAGAAGTGTTCAGTGGCTCTACTACATTTGCAATTGTATGATTGCAGCAGGTACTCATGTCATTTCTGGATTCGTGCCTCTTGATTGCCAGACTCAGATATTTGATGTCATTCTTCAGAGTCATTATGTCATTATACGTTGAGCTATGCAAGGAGTCATCTTTGGAAGCCTCATAATTAGGTTCCATATGTTCTACACTGCTGAGCTGATTAGCTTCATCCAGTACAGAGAGCGTCTGAGTTTCCTGCTTGGGACTCTTTGAAGATACATGAACACTGTGATTATTCTGTTGTCCTCTCTCCAAGCGATGGAATCTCTTTACAAGAGATTCTAAAGTCATATTTTGGTTTTGGAGTTTATTTGAGATCTCTTTCAGAAATTCTTGCATCTGAACTACTGATGATATTAGGGTACTGGGATCTTCCTCAAATAGCACTTCCATAAACTCTTCTCCCAGTAAAGCCTCTAGTGCAGCTTCATGCCGCATGGCGTCTTCTAAAAGTGAGCCGAAAGAACTGTTGAGGTACTTGATGTGTCTATGAATTTCTTCATCTTTCTTCTTCAAGAGTCCTACGTCTTCTGAAAAAGATGCAACTTGCAACTGAAGCTGTCTGCTTTCTTCTTGACGGAGGTTAAGGGACTGATGGATAAATGGAAAGGCTGAGGAGAGCTCTTCGATTTCATTCCTCAAGAGATCTTTGAAAACAGATTCTAACTGCTTCATATCCTTTGATTGTTGGCCTTCGAGGGAATACGTGATGTTCTTTATATCTTCCTCAAGTATATTGGTGTCAGAAGGTATCTTCTGGCAATTACATTGCTCCATATATCTCAACAGATCTGAATAGTTTTCCTGAAGATTTGAGAGAGTATCATTCATCTCTGATATCTGCCTTTCCATTGCTGCTTTATTTTCTTCAATAAGAACTGATTTCTCCATTAAAGTTACTGAAAGATCTTCAGGCCTATACTTCGAGATATTTTTTTTCAACTCCTTAAACCATCTCTCTAGGACTGCAATATTCTGAAAGGCCACATCAGACTCCATGTAGAGGTCTTTAAGCTGTTTTGCATGCCCTGCCAGCATGTCATTTATTTGTCTGATGGCTAACTGAGTAGTTTCGTCTTTGGGACCGTGATGCGAGGAGAGTTCTGTTAAATTTTTTTTCAAAGTCTCAAATTTAATTTCAAGATTGTTTTGCTCGTGTTTCATATTTGTTAAGTTGTTGTTCAAAGCTAAGTGGTGGGACTGCTGTATCTTGTGATGCTTCTTCAGCCTTGTGTCAGTATCGGCCCTGATTACGGTGAGGTTATGCTCAATACTAGCCTGCTGCATTTGCAATTGATTCTCTATCTCTCTTCTTATTTGATCAACTTTCACCACATTTTCCTGGACTTTAGATTCGAACTTAGTTCCCAGCTCCTGGAATTCTTTTTTAGGCACAGTGCTCTCTTGGAATCTTTCTATGCTTTTCTTGTTGGTTTCCACATCGTGGGACAGGTTTCTCACTATGTTGGAGAGGTTCTGTAAGCTTCTGTTGAAGCTTGCCCACATTGGGTTCAAATGTTTCCTCAGAAAATTCTCCATGTGGGGAAACAAAAATTGCCGCAGAAGCCTTTCCTGAAAATCTGTTAAAATAAAGTAAATAATAACAATAATTCGGTTTAAGAAAGCATCTTAATCTGACCAGGGTAACTCAAGGATGTATTTTTCTTCAGTAACTGCCATCTTAATTCCCAAAACCTGAGCATATGCTGAATTATTTATAATAGCAAAAATAACCTTATTTAAATCAAGGTTCATGCAAAACATGTTGTGTTTCTGTTTGCAGACTGTAACTTAGTTAGATATGTATTGATTGCCCCATTTACGTCAGAGAAATACTGCATTTTTAGATGCTTGTAGAGCAGTTCTATTAATGGTTGTAACTGCTCATTTTCACAAGTTCTTATCTGACGTGCTCTTGCTTATGCAATTTTCTCATACCATTATTTGTCTGATGATTTCTATGATGTCCCTAATGCTTCACAAAGTTACACAGCATCTTAGCATCTGCACATCCTAGGCAAAGACTCATTAGCATGAAAAATCTATGAGGAGTCTGTACTAGTGTGAATTAGACTAAGGCTTGATTTTGAACTTGAGCGTATGAACTGAGTGACTTGAAGTTCAGGCTGTATCATTAGAAGACGTTTCTCTAAGTCAGTGGTTCAGATTAGTAGTTCAAATTCAGTTCTATTCAGACCAGAGTTTCCACTGCGATATAAAGCAGGAATAATGTTTCAGATTAATGGGCATATGTTATATTTTTACAACATATACCAATCTGAGATCCAGCACATCAGGCTATGAGTCTGAAAAGAAGAAGAAAAAATACATCTAAACTCTGCATCCTCATAGAAAAGAAGCCATGGAAGCAGAGTAGTAAGCTTACAAATTAGTGTAAGTGATCTCTTCATTCTGTGGTTAAGGCAGATTCTAAAATTTCTGAAGAGTATAAAGGAATCTGCCTTTCATTTAATTTCACATTTTGACTTTTGCTTGGATTTAATTAATTACTTTGTATTGGAATTGCACCCATTTTCTTCTCTCTTTGGAAGCAACCTGCAGACCAAGGGATATTAGAGTGTATTATAGTGTTCTCAGGTTCTCCTTCTGACTGCATGGTCTTACAGGGCCTGTTGACAGGGTGACAATTCCACATCAGACCTCTCACCTTCATTGCTCTGGTTCACTTCTAACACCATGCTTGTACCGTTGTTCTCAAATATTCTCTGTAAATCACCTAAGTTGCTGACCGCTTGATGAATATCACTTTGAAGATCATCCAGTAAAGCCTCCTGATTTTGAATGACTTCCAACAGCTCTCTTGAATCCACTGGTGTTGACACTAATCGCAAGATTCAGAAAGAAAGTGTCATGCAATGAAGTTGCAGCAACACGTATTCCTACAAGACCTGTGAGCTCTGAGAACACCAGTGTATTTTTTTGCTCCGGAAATCTTGCATACAGGAATCTGTTGATTTATAGCAGCTTAACTACAGTTTACTTGCAAACGTTTTTTTTCAGCAGTGATGAAAAATTTATTTAAATATTAACCCAAGACCTTCAACCATGCTAGCCACGATGGTGGTAAAATATTCTTCATTTAAAACCTCCCCATGCCGTAAAAACATCTGGAAATAATAATTGCTTTCAAGCCAATTGACAGGAAGGATAGCTACGCTTTACAACCCAGAATAAAAAGACAGGGTGAAGGAGCAATGGAGGTGCTTCACAAAAGATTAAAGAGCGTAATGGTTAAGTGTCACCACTGGCTCTCACAGAGGGATCCTTTAACTTATATTACTCTAATTAAATACATGCTAATTTGAGCTGAAGGATTAAAAGTGTATGCTGAGTTGCAGGAACCGGTGTATCTTAACTGTGCCATCCCTGGGACCTCTTCCCTTCCAGGATTACATTTGACTTTTCAAACTAATGTTTTATAAACTTGAGTCTTCTAAAGCAACTGTTTATTCATTCAGTGCTGAGAGCATAGTGTAAGGAAGACTCTCTTTCAGGGCTGTAATGCTATCCTAAACCCGATTGCTGGAAGATATTTAATAGCACTACAAGCCACATCATTTGCCATATAGTGAGGAAAGGTTCTTCTTGGATATTAGATTGGCAAGATAGAGCACCTGAAATAAGAATCTAGGGTATCTCATAACAATATTTTGAAAGCTACAGGTAGTGGCTCTAAAATGGCATTTGGAATAGATTTGTTTCCTGGTAAGTCTTCTGAATCCAGCGAGCTGAACAAGGAGTTAAACATCCACACACAGGTTTAACACCAGCTGCCATTCTCACTAGGTTTAAGTGAGCATACTATTGTGAAACTTTTGACTGTTTTCTCAAGAACATTCATATAATTTTATAGCAAAAACCCACATAAATGGCAGTGAACAATACACAGTTGTGTAGAAAACTTTCCCAAGTAATGCTTTCACTAAAGATGTTATCCATAGTTTATCACATTAAAGGAGCAACTGAAAATCTGTCTTTTGTTCAGGACAGTGACTTGAGATGTAAGAGAATGGCAAGCAATGTAAGTTCAAGAACTTACTGTGGTTTGAGGACTCTTGTTCTTGCAGTCCTTCAGTTTGACTTCTTGGTGCTGGAATGACATTAGGATCTGCAATTGAGATGTGATACATCTGTGAAAACACTTCAGATGCAGAGACTAGACCAATGCAGTTCGATAAGGCAAGCATGCACAGTTTCACTTGCAGTGTGACAGATGTGGAGATTGGCTTCTGCAGAGCAGGTTTCTTAGGATAAGGAACATTGTGTTGGGAGAATTTCACTTGTGGTACTGCACCAAAATGCAACACCTTGTAAATGATAACTCTGTGCAGCATGGGTGTGGTTTTTAAATTCATATGGAGTTACTGATCATAAGAAGTTAGGCTGTTACAAATGGATGCTTTTCTCTGGGGAGTCCTATCAAAAGTTCTGCAAATTCCTCTTTCCTGTTCCAGTTACATGAATGTTCTGGTATTGCAGCACATGAATGTTCTGGTATTTCTGCAGTGGGTGGAGCTGCACCAATGAAGAGATAAAAACGAAGCAATTGCTTTTGGTCTGTGAGCATAACTGAGTAGAGACTAAGCAAAACACGTTGTATTTGGTAGTAGCCTTCTAGCATCATAAATAGAAGCCAGACTGATAAATTACCTTAGAGATAAGAACTGTGGAGAGGAGCTATCTGCACAAAAAACCTACACCAATAGAGATATAAAGAGGAACTCCAAACTTTTCTGAGGCGCCTGTTAGGGTAGGTGAAATGGACCACGATTTTCACCTGAATGTTTGACTTCTTTGTTTAATGCCTTAATTACTATGGAGAATTATATTTTTATTTCAGTGTAAATTCTTCCACTTTTGAATGAAGCATTCTGTTAAATCTTCCAAGTGCTGTGAAGCATTGCACTTTTTAAACCATGCTGTTTCCCCCCACCCTTTTATTTAGCAGCTGCTGGCATCAATATTCAGCAGTACGGGGAGCTCTGGTGGCACAGAAAGGCTTGCTTTAAACTGGACACTTGGCAATTTCCCCCCAGAATTACTTCATTCTCTAAACTAGTTTTTTGACGTATCACATGCTGGTGTTACTTTCTCTTATCACTACTTTCTATATGGATTTAGGCAGAGATGGAGACTTCATAGGCTTCACAGATGGAGTTTTACACGTGACAGCTCCCCCGGTAAATGAATGCTTCTCTCCAAGTGTGAAGATTAGAGGAAAGCGTTGTTGCTGTTAGCCTTGTTTAAGGCTAATTACACTTCCTTCCTGTTGCAAAGCATTGGCGATTTGGGGCATAGCATGCCAAAGAAAATAAAGCATCAATTCCCAAAGCAGAGGAACAAATAGCTAAGCTGTTTTTTGTCACAATGAACGTCGTTTAGTCTTAATTCTTATGCATGCTCTCTGGCTTTCCTTACCACGTTGTTCACAATCCTTCCCAATAAATCCAGGGCAGCACTTCCACTGCAAAGACTTCAGAACCTTCTGTTTCACTTGATAGACTGGCTTCAGGGCTGTCCTGTACCTGGGGAGCAGGGTCCAGGTGTTAGTTTCCAAGTTATGGTCAGCTGGTATCAGGTGGGGAAAATCCACTGACTAACTGTAGGCTGGTGCCAACGGTGTCCTAGATAACTAATGCAGAATGTGGTTAAGAAGTTTGTTGTGAATTTTATCACTACTGCTCAGTAAAACACGTTAGCAGCAGTTGACAGCAATATTATTTTCTGCATAAGATTGCTTTTCAGAACTGCTATTTGCAACAGGAGGTGCGTGCAAATTCATACATGCTGGCAGAACGTAAGTACTGTTCAGTTAGCAGTCTGCTTTGGTCTATCTCACCCTCCTCCTCTCTGTTGTCCTGTAGGGATTTTTGTCTGACGTGTTGCACTAATCTGACAGGAGTCTCAAAGAGATCTTACAGCTGGCAAATATCCATGATTGTCAGAAACAGAACTCTAATATTTACTGTTATAGAACCGTCCTATAGGCTTTCACCTGTGCTCTGTGGGCAGCCAGTCCTTCTGAAATAAGAATAATCCCTTGGCAGTTGTATATGTGTCACTGTGAATAAGTCTCACTGATGGTCACAGGCAGAGCTTTTTGGTGTTTTGTTGCTGTTTTTAAGTCGTGTGTGTATTAGGACCTGAAAATTGTGAAAAAGATGTGTTTGCTTTTTTTTTTCCTAAATTAATGTGGGCAGATTAGACAAATCATTTAATCCCCTTGTAGTCCTATACTTGATGGCTCTTAAAGGCAATAATTGTCCCAGGTTACTTAAATGCCTTATGATAGGTACGTAAATCAGGCATTACCTCACCTTGGTACTGAATTAAGTCCGTGCTTGATTTATTTTATAAATGTGCCAATAATTAGTTCTGAATATCTAATTTGGAAACTTCAGAGAATATCCTGTTGTTTCTAGTGGTTTCATCTGGGGTACTTACATGATCCTCTGGCAATCTGGAGCTCCGTTTGGGCAGGGCTGCTGGGAGTTGACAATGTACTTCTCCTTCATGCAGGCTTCAATGTATGTCACCAGACGGGACTGCGTGAAAGAACACCAGTTCCTAATGGGGAAAAAGAGGAATTTCAAATAGGTCTTTTAAGTTTCTGCTTGTAGCAGTGTCACAGAAGGGTGAAATGTAGAGGAGTTTTGTTTTTTAGGCTGGATGATGAGGAAAGTGAAAAATGCTTGCTAGATCCCCCCTCCCTCCCCCCCCCCCCCCCCCCCCCCCCGACTCTCTGTTCCTTTGTTTTCATTTGGGATGCTTATCAGAGTTTCTAACAGAAGGGTTGATTGTCTGAACTTTGACGCATTAGTTCCATTTCCAGCCTTTTCATTCAGCAGGAGAAATTTCCAAACCATGATAACCTCCAGGTTAATGTTGCTTTAAATGTCAAATTGCCTGAATGGGCATGTTGCCATTTCAGATGCCTCACGACTGACTCATCAGGTCTGGACTGAGTGCTTCTGGAAAATTAATCCTACATAAACTCAGTTAAAATTGGTGTCTTCCAAAATGTTGCTACGTCTGATCAGTTATTGGGCCATCTTGACTTTTTGCATCCAACCCATGGCTCCATCGGATCATCAGTTTTGTAGCCCTCCTTTGATGGTCTCTAAGGGGGTTATGTCCTCCTTCTATTGTGGTGCCCAAACCTGCACACAGTGGTTGAGGTGAGGCTGCACCAGCACAGAGTGAAGAGGGGAAAAAGAATGTGCGAACTTTGCTGGGTCAGAGAACTGGAAGATGAGATGTTAATAAACACCAGGTATCCCCTTAAAGCCTGGAGGGAAAATAGAAATAGTGTTTTGTGCCATTGTGCGTATTAGTAAACTCCTTTTCCGTAAGAAATCAACACTAGCTTTTCAAAACAAAAGCAGAATCACGTCTTGGACAATGCCAGTTGTATCCATGGGGTATTTGGAAGGATCAGGAGGTATTCCAAAGGTTTGTGTTAAAATGGAGCAGAGCATTGTGTAGGGGAGAGCTGTGCCTGATAAAGAACAGCTGAACTTTAGGCAGTATATTTTTAAATGGGAACACGGGAACTAAATCTCTGATAATCAGCATATATGGAAAAAGTTTGCCTTTCTTGTCTGAGTGCAGAAACAATGGGGAACCGACTTGAGCACGAAAGCAGAAGCTGTGGTCATGGCAGCTGGGAGAGCAGTGGGGCAGCCAAGAGGAGGGAAGGAAGCTGGAGAGGGAAAGCAGACAGCCTGGGCAAGCTGGGCGAGTTCCCCACACTCGCTGCATCCGGCTTCTCAAGGTACAGCATGGCTGAGATGCCAGCAAGCACACCTGTGGGCAAAGCTGGTCAGTTCTTAGAGACAGGCACGAAAGCTGTGCAGAAGCAGTCTGCTGCCACTTTTCTTGTGGTTGCGAGCCAAAACAGCTGTCCCCTGCCACGTGCCCAGCAAGCCATCGCTGTGAGTGGCTTTTGCAGCTCAAATCCTTAATGCTCTTTTTTTTTTTTCTTTTCCCAGCAAAATAACCTGGCTCGCACACGCTGCTAGACCAAGCAGGCACTGGTGCCAGGTGCAGGGCCTCAGACCTGCCCAGTGGGGTGCCTGCCAGATCCCAGCAAGGGTCCACGTCCCACGTGGAAATCTCTTTTTCAAATATGATTATTTTGCTTTCATGTTTTGTTCTTTCTTGATGAAAACAACCCACGCCCCATGAATCATCATCTGTGCTGGTTTGTTTTTCCCACTGTGCGTGGCTCCCAGACGAGTCCTTTTGGTCACATAAGCCTCGCAAATCGAAACCAAATGTTTATGTGCACAAACGTGTGTGAGCAAGATGAGTGTTTTACTATTGCAGATATAAATGCACGAAGACATTTAATAGAAAATAAGATTCTTTTCAAAACCTGCTGCCATGCTGCAGGTATCTGGTGGGCTTACTTCTAGGTTCTCACCCACAGAAGAGTGTTCTGTTGTGTCAGAAATTGACCCAACCTGCTGCTTGGGTAATTATGCATTATGTGGCACATAAAATATGAAGCAAAAGGAATTTGACATACTTTGCATAAAATCTGCCTTTAGTGGAAGTCACATTTCTGTATGTTTGTTTTTTCTTTAGTATCTGCTTGCTAGTTTTCCCTGGCTCAGTGTAGAAGTTGATTCGTGAAGCTGAATGGCAATACCATGTCATGCTTTGGTTTCAATCATAACAATTGTTAGTGGATTTGAGTTGGATTCAATTTATCAGAATGTATTATTTCGTCAAGTAAATATGTAAGGCCCGTTTTTCCTATCTGCAAAGAGCTGCAATATAGATACATGTGCCCAAAGGTGAAACCTCTATTGCAGTATTTTTATATATCTTGTCAAATGCTTCCTTTAAGGAAACTTTACTATCTATTACTAAAAATACTCCTTAATTGTATTAACCTTGAGGGAAATACGTCATTCCTTAACATTAAAGTGGAGAGATTTAAAGACTTACAAAGGCTTGATCTGAAGTTCAGTGAGACAAGTGGGAATTCTGCACTGACACCAACGGGCTACGAAGCCTCAGTGACTGCCCTTTCACAAAGAGAACTTCATTCGGCCTGTTTCTGGGACACAGAAGCTTTATGTTCTGCTTCTGTATTTTTTTCCCCCTTGTGATTGTGTAGCTACACTCAGTGAGTATACCGCCAGCTTTGCACTCTGCTTTCATCCTCTTTAATAGGGTTTCCTTTCAACTCCAGCCTCTGTGGCCAAGGAGAAGCTGCTTTGTGAGGAGAGCAGGAGAGCTTTATTTCTAGGGTGGGGAATGATGAAGCTTATAGCAAAACTGCAAGTTGGAGCAACACCGAAGTCAGCCCTATAAAACCAGGGCTAAGGATGCTTGTTTTGATGCTAGGGATGGTTGGTTGTGCTGTTGTTGTTCTTGGATGTTACACCTGCTTTTTCTGAAACACGGCAAAACACAAAGCAGTTTTGTTTGTGATGGCAGAATTTGGTCAGACATCCTGCTGTCACAGCAGCAGGACAGGAGGTAAAGCAAAGCGACCATAACTCTGTTACAATGAATACAGGGTTGGTTCTTTTCCATGCAGTGCTACAACTGATAAGAGCAGCATGATAGTAGATGAGAATAATGTCCCCTAGCACAGCCAGGTACTTGAGTTTTATTGGTGGTCTCCTGCTTGTCACTGTAATGCACCATTTTAGACAGTTGCTGTGTCAGTGGAATTTTTGCCTGAACAAAAGCTGCAGGATGTTGTTTTTCCATGAGTTTTGTTATTCCTTTGTCTGTGCTCATGCAGCAGAGCTGTCCTTCGCATCAGTTTCCTCCTGTTTCTGTTCTCAAGGAAGGCAGTTCCTATAATTACTTGGAGAACTCCTGCCCAGCGGATCGTCACTATTACTGACAGAACACAAGTCTCTTAATGCCCATAGCTCTTTCCTTTTCTGTACAATGCAAAAGGCACCAGATATGCAATTACTGCTGCTAAGATGTGCTACTAGATGACAACAGAAGGCTGTCCAGTTCTGGGCTCCCCAGTTCAAGAAAAAGGCAGGGAACCTCTGCAGAGAGGCCAGTGGAAGGTCAGGGAAGGGGTCTGCAGCATCTCCTGTGCGAGGAAAGGCTGAGAGACCTGGGTCTGTTCAGCCTGGAGGAGAGAAGGCTGAGGGGGATCTTATCAATGCTTGTAATTACCTAATGGATGGTTGTCAAGTGGATGGGGCCAGGCTCTTTTCAGCAGTGCCCAACAACAGGACAAGGGGCAATGGGCACAAACTGGAATACTGGAAGTTCCATACAAGCAGAAAGAAGAACTTCTTTACTGCCAGAGTGGCAGAGCAGTGGAACAGGCTGCCCAGAGAGCTGGTGGGTTGTCCTTCTCCGGAGATATTCAAGTCCCACCTGGAGGCTTCCCTGTGTGACCTGCTGTAGGGAACTTGCTTTAGCATGAGGATTGGATTCAGTGGTCTCCAGAGATCCCTTCCAATCCCTACAATTCTGTGCTTCTGTGACTGGTCTCTGAATTTGAAGGGATTTCCCACTAACTTGTGTAGGCTCCTGACCTACTCAGTTAAAGCAGAAGAAAATCAGGCTTTAGCAATAGAATAATCTGTGTTCTGTTTTTCCCACAGTGCAAAGCACCGACAATTAAAAAGAGCACTCAGTTTAAAAAAAAAAGGTTAAGTATTGCATTTAAATTAGTCTAAACTGGGACTGTGCATGTCAGTTTTAAGAAAGACTCATCAGTTAATTCACTGGGGAGCGCCAAAGGGATTAAGTTCTTAAAAAGGTGCTGCTCTCATAAGGAACAAGGTGTGCCCTTGTTTTTAATTAGCAGCTGATGTGTGATTGCTGGTGACCTGTCAGCACATAAGTGAATTCTCTGCTCTGCTGAGCAGGCAGCAGTGTGCATCAGCCAGGCAGCAGGAACTACTTCTCCTGTTTCCCTCTTTCCCTGATTATGGGTAATGCTCCTCTTGGGCAGGAACTTTGTGCCTCATCCCTTGAGCATCACTGGTTCTCACTGGGATTTGATGAAGGTAGACTGATTGATTTGCAGTTAACCATAACAAGCTCAGCTGAAAGAGCAGCAATGCCAAGCGTTTGGATTTCCTTGCAGTACTACAAGTCTCCCAGTGTCCCGAGTTTATTCCAGCTATAATGCCAGTTATTATGCTTTCAGCTGTGGCCTGCCCTGCAGAATGCCTTGTGACTGCAGTGCCACGATGGCTTTCTGAGTAAGTCCTGAACTTGGAGCTTCACAGCAAGCAGCATTTCAGAGAAGGCAGACTTGGCTGCAGTGGCTTTTGAGGCAATCCCACTTGTTGTACAGCTACCGCAGAGAAATCTGTGCGAGAGTTTTACTCTCTTCACAAAGCATCCACAGCCATTTCCTTCCTTATGTTTTCCTCAGCACAGTGCAAGTTCTACAGCCTGCTCTGAGAGCAGCTTAAACTGGGATTTCGTCTTCTGAGTGCAGATAAAAGCACACTCTCACTTCATCTTGGAGTGGGATTGCAGCTGGAGCCCCTGCCAGCATAGCTGTGCTCTTGCCAGCCAGTCAAAGATGCAGAACAAGACAAGGTTCCCAAACTGTGTGCGCTCAGTGAGCAGCAAGGCTCGTCCTGATCATCTTTTCTGCTCAGCAAAAGATTTCAGTTTGTTCAGGGCTGGCTGCTAAGGGCTGGTTTGAGGGTTGTTGACCCTCATCTGTAGGAATGCCTTGGATTCTGTCACTACACTTAAAACAAGAGATCCCTTGCTATCTTTTGAAGGAACAAATTGCTACAGCTTGCACTAATGAACCATGTAACAATGGAAATGAGAGAACCTTTTGTATGTGGAGGGCTAGATAACTACTGTACTGCGCTCAGTGAAACTATGTTTCTGCCCATCAAATGCACAAAAGGGGAGCTATTCCACCTGCAGCTGTGCAACTCAACAAGAGAGCTGAAGATTTCCAAAACTCCTGAAAAGAGCCAAGTGCCAAATTTTGATAGGAAAGCCACTGCTTCTGTTAGTGAAGTTGGCACTACGAAAGCTATTGTTGAGCACTCTGGCCGTTCCAGTAGTGTGCAGGATGTCAGGGGCTGAAGATCACATTAAGCTGCATTTAATCCAGAAGTTGCTTTATTTTAAGTCTGTGTTCTATTCCCCTTTGGTGGGAAATTTCGGTATCCCATAAACATCCTAAGAAAGTCCCTCTCTAATTTAGAAGAAATGGATGAGTCAGTGTGAAAGTGATATTAATCAAATCAATGGATGTTTTCCTGTAAAAGCAGAAAAGGAGCTGTTAAGATTGGGCATTGTTTTGACTTTGTCTAGAATAAGAGCTATTTTGGTTTCCTCTGCTTCTTTGCATTCTGAAGGATGGATGCTCCCCCTTTGGGCACCCTGGCTGATCACAGAGACCTGCTCTGTGGCTGTGTCAGTGCAGGGCTAAAGGAAGAGGTGCGTGTTTCAGTGAGATAACAGCACTGCAGGCTGACATCAGGAAGCCTTCCTCCCATCAAGGGGTGACTTGACAGAACTGTGTATACAAACCTTGACATAAGTCAGCATGATTAAGGATCTACTTATTCTGCAGATTTTTGCCTTTTCTGTCAGGATTCAGGATGTTTTTTTATTAGGTTCCTTTTTTTTTTTTTCCCCCCAAAAAACATTTTAACTGTAAGAAAAATTGCAATAGATGAGAGATTGAGCATCTGGTTGTGGATAAAGGAGGATAGAGCACTGAAATACCTGCCGTGATGGAGATACAGTGCACACAGGACAGGAGCTACCTGACAATGATTTCACTTTAGGAAAGAGGAGAAGTTTTGTGACTTTGTCATAGAGAGGGAAGCCAGGTTTAGCTCCTCTGCTCATCCCCTCCTCATCACCACTTCCATTTCTCCTTCACTGCGTGAGCCATCCATTTGGGGATCAGCTCTGTCAGTGTGGTTACTGAGGGGTGAAGTCAAAAATAGCCTCTGCTTTTTTTTTTTTTTTTCATGAGCTTATTTTTAACCTGGAACACTTAAGTGATCTAGTTTACAGTATTACTTGACAGGTCAGGCCAACTGAGGATACAGGGAACTTGGGCTTTGCTGCCCAAGCTAGCATATGGTGGAACTGCACCTTTTAGATGCTTTCATATTTTTTTTTTTAAAGAAATATGAATATTGTGTGCATGAAATCTGAGTTGTCAGTGCAATTCTTTGCTGCAGGCACAGGGATTGGATTAGAGCCTGCATGGGAATTATGGGTATTATATACTGTATATTTATGAAATCTATAACTTGTTTTTACTGTTCTTACTCTTCAGCTTCCGTGCCTAAAACAGATGCTAATGGACTATGGATATACCTGTGCTTCCATTCCCTTCTGCTGGTAAGTCTGTGTACTCATGGATCCATTTATCTCAGCCATAAGGAAGCTTTGTTGTGTCAAACTGATCAGTCACACAAGACATAGCTTCTGGGAAAAAGAAGGAAAACAGAAAGGTGGTTTCCTGTGGAAAATGAGCTGCTTTTGGTTTTGCAACAAGCAACAGCTGAGATACCAGTCTCTTACCTAGCTCTTCCTTTAACAAACAGTTGAAACTGTTCTTTCTTATCCACACATTTCTCATTAAAAACTGCCAGTGACCTTCTACTGATTTTCTTATTTTAAAACTCTGATTAGAATAACCTCGTTATTCTGAGAGGAATTCATTAATAACATAACACATCCAAGCATTTGAGTGGGCCTTAGTGAGTCATTTCACCTTACATGCTGAAACAGAACCCAGGGAACTCCGATTGCCAGGGGAGTATTAGTCATTATCATCTCCAATTATTCAAATGACCATGAGAAAAATAATACTCATTTATTTTGAAAAGATCTAAGAATGTTTTGCAACAATCATCATTTTTAACACATAAGATAAACAGCAAGAGTTTGGGGGAAAAACTCTTTGCTAGAAAGGTATCGTGGAGTTACCATGGACCAGTGGTTGGTTTCCATCACCCCAGAGCTTTTAGTGGTTTGATCTCTTAGTTCCTCATAACACCCAGTGCCTTTTCCCTCGCTTTCCTTGCTCGCTCCTTCAGCCATCTGCAGCAACACTAAGAATGTGGAGCAGAGGCACAAGCAGACCTGTGCTGTCTGTTAGTGTATGCACTCTCCCCACTCAATTTTGGGTACAACTCCTCTGAAAACGTTGAATTTCTTTCCTGAGATGTGCCACCTTGCTGGGCTTGTGCGCTCTGATTGTGATTGCTCCAGCAAAAGACCAAATACCCTGAAGCTACTGGCAGGCTAGATCTTGACTGCATGTAGTCATCAACGTTGCCTTATAATAGGGAAGAGCATTGTGATTTGACTCATTATGCAACCATCTCCTTAAAAGGAGGAAGCATTTCTCTTCTTGGGAGGAAATTAGGATGAGTAACAGCTTGCACCGAATGGCATTACACAAGTTGGTGCTGAACAAAGTCGCACAGCAAAGGAAAAAGTCCTAATTAGGAGAGTATATTACAGTGCCTTGCTGACCTCTACAAGTACCTCTTTACACTTTTCAATTTTTGTAGCTTTTAGATTGCTATCAGCATTTCAACAAGCCATCAAATTGCCTGTCACCTTGCAGTATAGCACGCGAGGCTATGGTAATGGTTCTGTTTTGCTTTCCTTGCTCTGCTAGAGTCTGAAATGCATTAACCAGCAGCTGGTGAATTGTGTGCCATTACTGAACACTGTCCAACAGAAAACTGCAAGTCAGTACTTAGAAAATGATTGGAGGTTAGTGCTATGGCATACAGTTTTGTGGAGAGATGGAGTATGAAGGAAAACAGGGCTGTAAGCCCTGCACTGTATTACATGCAGGAGGGAGGCCCTAATGTTACAGGTAGATGAGATTTAGAAAGAAGATGGCATGCTTTTGATGTGTGGAAAGGAATCGTGACATGAACGAGGTTTTACAGCGTCTTTCCAGCTCCCTCCTCTCCCTTCCCCAAGAACATTTGAAGAGAAGAATCAGAGCATCCCGAAGCAGTGAGCTGTGAACAGCACTCACTGTGCTGCTGTTCCAGCCGTCCTGAGCAGTAGCCTTCCATCAGTGCTATAAAAGATTCATTCCCTGTCCTGATGGTTTTCATCTATTTTAAACGTTCAGGGACCTACTTACATGCCCTGTAAGACTCTCAGAACTCATGGTGTTTGGAAACCTTTCTGGTGAAGTACATGCTGTATCTACTCTGAATGGGTACACAGCTAGAGATGATCATGAGAAGCATGTAAAAATCCTTTTTTGTTTTCTCCTTTTTCTTTTGCTGGGAGGAAGGTTGAATTTGTGATATCATGCTTATTTATTACTCCTTTTATATTTACTCCTCACTGTTTCTGTTTTGCTAACATCCCACTCTTCTTTTTCTCGTCTTCCTCTTTCCCCAAGGCCCAGGTCTGAGCTGAGTATGTTCTCGTGATAAGCAAAGGTTGCCACAGTTGGTAAAAAACCCCCATTGGTGTGTGAAGAGAAAAAGTGAGGAATGAATTTTATCTAGTTCTGCTGTGCCTGAAGTAGTATTCTGTGTTATTGTGCTACAGGGGAGCTGCAGGGCTCTGCCTCATGGCTTAGCCATGCCAGGTGCGTCCAGGCACCACATCCATCCTGCTGTCTTTAGGATAAAGAGTCAGCCACGTCTGTGGTTTCATCCTTCACAAGCAATTATATTTCCTGTTCCTGTAGTTAAAACATTAAACTTCTCCTATTTGGATGAAGACTGATCCCTAAAATCTAATGTGTTTCAAAGAGAAACCTTAATCCATAATGGTCTTTCATCACGTTTATCATACGTGACTCCATCGTGAGCACAAACATGCATGTTTGGGTACTTACCCATTTTGGGACGGCGGGCTGCCAGCTTCCAGCTGCTCTCTTTCTCCCTGGTGGTGTGGGTAGGCAATACTCACAGGGTATTCTGGCACATCTGCCCGGCGCCCTGCTGCCTCCCAGGAGCCCTCTTCCTCCTGCAGCAGAGCCCTCTCCGGGTGTGTGGGGGTCTGGTGGCTCTGTGCCTTTGAGCCGTGCATGGGAACATCGTGGTAGCCGTGATGGTCGATGTGCCGGGCCAGCTTAGCCAGTCCTATTGTGTTACAGATCAGCAAAACCTTCACTAGCATTGTGGGCTTTTTTCCCACCCGATTACACCTGTCTCTTGTTCTCCTCTCCGGAGCGCAGCCTGAATTAGTGCTGGAATGCCCTGGCAATATTCTTTAAACGAAAAGTTGGAAGAAGGAAGGAAAAAAAAAAGGTTTGTAACAAAGAGCGGAAAAAGCTTTCGACCCTCCCAGCCACTGTGGAAATGTCCGTGGCCATCAAACAATGTGAGCCTGGTTCCTGTGTGGAATGCCTCTAACAGAGGAGGAAAAAAAAAAAAAAAGGTGGTAGGGATATAACTTATTCAAGGAACTTCTGAGTTTGGCTGCCTTCTAAACTTATCTGTGAACAGGAACTTGGCTTTTATCAGCTGCCTTCTCCCTCAGGCACAGGAAAAGGATGTTAGCGTTAAAGGAAAGGAAGAGAAAAGAAAGGAAAGAAAATACTGAGTGGTGTAACAGACTCTCGTTACGGTGCCAGAAAATACCACAGAGCTGCTTGCTTCGGTGTCTGCAAACATTTACTTCTCCAGCTGAATGTCTGAAATGCCCTGGCTTTAGCAATTTTGGTACCTGCAACCAATTGTGGTCATTAACATCTTTGGATTAAGTTCACAGTGGGAAAAAAAGATCTTATGGACATCCATTTTTGTGTGGCCTCCGCAGAATTCTATGAATCTTATTCCATCCCCAGAAAAAGCTGCTACTTTTCGGTTTGGTTGCTTGGTTGTCATAAAGCAGAGTGCATTTCTTTCCTCCCTGCCTCACAGCGTGATGCACTCTGGCATCTTTAAGAATAAAATTAGAGTGGAGTTATGCATCCTGACAAAGCAGGTGTGGGTTCTGGTGCAGGAGTGCTGGAGCATGTCTCAGAGTGATTGATGAGAAGTGTGGCCAAAGGCTCAGTCCGTCCTGCAGGCTATTAAATGTAAAGCTTTTCTGGAGTCGTTCCAATGCCTGCTGAAAAATAAAGCAGGATAAAATCTCTCTAGGATTTTGGAAGGCCTTGTTATTTGAGGACTTGGCTCTCCTTGTCATAGGTTAGATCTGGAGCCCCCTCCTCCTTCCCCTGTGCATAATGGAAGAACCCAGAAATGTGTGGAGACGCCCTTAATGCTGACACTGCTGGCAAGGGCATGGACAGGAGCAAGGCAGGGAGAGATTCCTGTCTTTCTAAGGGCAAAACCTGCTCCTGCTGCTGCAGTCACTTCTCCAGGGAGATGAAATCACAGACTCTGGACTTAAGACTGAGAGAAGTAAGCAACTTCCCTCTGTTCCTTCCTGCTGCCTTTATTACCTAATTGCACGCATCCTGCTAGAGCACAAGCTCATGTTGTTGTGTGCTTATCTTATATGTCCTTTTTCACATGCAAATGGCACTTTCTTATAAGTAACTGGATATGACCTAAGCATTGTGTTTGTTTACTTAGGACAGCCCACTGTAGGGAAGGAACTGAAATGAATGTGAGGCAAAACAAATAACAGGTGTAAAACCTGAACTGCTGTAGGATCGTGGCTTGCAGAACGGTGGTTTTGTGCTGCAGAAGATGAGGATACCCCGTTTGTGACCCATTTTTAAACCCTTTGGTCCTGTCTTTCAACGCGGGCCTTTCCAATTAATCACCCATGGCATCTTTCTTCTTCCAGGATGTGGTATCTCCAAAGCAGTGAGGCAATGCTTCTCTGCCACCCCAACTGAGAAGTCTGTTGCTCCTCTTGTGTGTGCTGCAGACTGCTCAGCTATTGCCATGTTAATCATTTAATGTGACTTTTGCGTAGCAGTTATGAAAGATATTAAAGTATTGAGCGTGCTGGGGACTGACATCTCTGTCCTTGGATGGGTGTAGCATAGACACTGCCATGGATACATCTAGGGTGTGAATTATTCAAAGGACCCTCCTTATTAGACAACACTATGAAAGATTTCTGTTGAATTATTAACTGCTGTGGCTTAGGATCCCTGAATAACATATTCAGATTATACTATTTGTTCGTAACAGTTGCTGGGCGATGACATAAGTTTTCTGGTTTAACTTCTGTAGGGGAGTGGATATGAGGAGTACCTGCTTAGGAGCACAATACGTCTCAACTTTGCCCATTTTTTGATCTGGTGCTGCAGCATGGAGCCATGGGAAACGGACACATAAGGCCATTTTCCATAACTATTTGCTCTTTGCTTTCTGAGGACGGTCTTTTCTAGGAGATACCTCCAGATCACCAAGAATGTACTAGTTAACATCAGTAGATGCCTATTCCATATTCAACTTCCTGGAAGCCTACCAACTAACTGGAAGCTTGGTGTACTTTGCAGAGCTGGGTGCCACTGCTAGAGTGAAAGAAATAGATAAGATTAAGAAAAAATAAAATATAATTTGGAAGATGTTTTGGCATTAGAGGATGCTCAGTAAGTGACATGGTAGTTCAGTTCAGAGGCATTTGGAACTGCCCGGAGAAGTTTCCAGCAGCCCTCAAATCAGCTAAGAAAAACAGACCTGTTCTGTGTTTTGGCATCTAAATTTGACAGGCAAGATACCTGGTTTGTTCCTGCTGTCTTGGTCTCCAGTTGTTATTTCTTCCTTTCCTGTGCTCTAATTTGTGGAATTAATTTTCCCAGCATTTCTTAGAAAAATTTTCATCCATTTTCAGTCTCGGAATCATAGAATCACTGAGGTTGGAGAAGACCTCTAAGATCATCATGTCCAGCCTTGGATCCATCCCCACCATGCCCACTAACCACGTCCCTCAGTGCCACACCTCCTCATTTATTGAATGCCTCCAGGGACAGTAATTCCACCACCTCCCTGGGCAGCAGGTGCCAACGCATCACCAGTTACTCCAGACTCATCCACATACTCCATGAACTTAGTGATAACTGTATTGACTACTCTTGCCTTGTCTGCTAATTATAACTGTTCAGACTAAGCACAGCTCTTAACCCTCTCCCACAGCTCCTGCCCTGAGAGGCCAACATCCCATCTGCACCTCCAAACGGCCAAGATGTCAAACATCAGCACTGCCTTCTGGAGAACCCGCAGAAGAGGAAAATCCCATTTTTCCTCTTGGTAACTCTCTACTCTGCTCAGACAAACCCTTGAGGCTGCAACCTAACGGGAGGCAGAACCAGCAGGTAAGCAGTGCCAAACATCATGCTGGAGAGATGGCTTGTGTTCGCTTGGAAAGCAATCGTGCTGGTGATGCCTGGCAGCTTCCCTCTGGAGAAAAAGCAGTTAGAAATTAAATCTTCAATTTCAATTCAGATAATTTTTTGCTTTCTTCTGCATCTTCCCAGATTCACTGCTACACTGTAATGCTCTTAAGTCTATATTTTAATTTCAGAATCTGAATATTTAAAAAGAAAAGGAAAAAAAAAAAAAACCAACAGTTCTGGGGAAAAAAAAACAGGCTTGAAAAGCCCAGAAAAACTGGAATTGTTTTAATAAGCACTATAAGTTGCCTCGGGCTCATTTATTCCAGCCTGAAACCTTTGGAGCAGACTGAATAATTGAATGGATTTTCTGTCCGTGAAGATGAATAGGATGGCTTTGTTGATATCTTCCCAGCAAGGGGGGGAGCCGCTGGGCAGCCACCACTGCCTTCGGGTCTGGAAAATGCTGCCTCATCCTCTGCCCACCCGCGTGCCCCAGCGATGCTACCTCCACAGGCAGGCTGGGAAGCTGGGCTTCCGTGGTCTGTCCTCAGGGGAGGAAGCCACATTCTTGCTGAGAGTGTGTTTATCATTCTGCTTGGAGCCCATCAGTGGTGCTCAGCAGCAGAGATCCACCACCAAAGCCGGCTGCAGGCCATCCTGCCAGCTGTGCGTGCTTTCTGAAGGCTCCTCCAGAAATCTTACCAGAGGAAATCTCCCATTAGCCACGCAGACCTGTGCCCGGGGTGACAGTCCTCGCTGTGTGCCTGGAGGATGGCAGGCAGAGCAGCTTGTTTTCTTTCAAGCATGAAAATGAGCATGAATCTGAGACAGCTCTCCTTTCCGCGTTCTGAAGTATTCATAAACGGGGAGAGGATTTCTGTTTATATAGAGCAAGGTCTGATCCTGTTATTGTTAGCATTATTCTCCCTGCTAAAACTTCCCAAACAAAGGATATGCACCAGCCACAAAGCAGCCCATCTTTCAGACGCCGTATGCCTCCAAAATACTTGAATAGATGACCAAACCCCATTCCTTTCCAGCAGTGAGATGCTTTTGACAGCTGATGGCCAGCAGCCTGAGCTCATGGCCGAGGACAAGGTTAAGGTGCTGTGTGCACAGTAATTGGCAATGCGGAGAGCCAGAGGGAAGAGAGAATAATTGAAATCCTGTTTCAGTTTGTTGTAGTCACAAAGAAAAAAATGGGCAGAAGGGGACAGGGAGTCTTGTTTTTGATTTTCTTTTGCATTGCTTGATTTCCTTTGCATCTGCTTTAGAGGGAATGGTAGGCTCGAGTTCGACCTGTCTTGTATATACTGCAGAGTCACTGTGGGAGAGCACACACACTGCAGCCATCAGCCGTGGGGAGGGGTGGAGGGCCTCCTGGCTTAGTGGCTTCTCCTGTGCATCCCAGGGCATCTGAGGGACCAAAAGGGGCTGCCAGCAGGCCAGCTGCCAGGCCAGCCTTGGCCCCCTGTTGTGCCCTTTGGAGGAACAACTCCGTTCCTCATTAAGGTGTTTTATCTACTACAGTGGGAAAATTCTTCTTCAGGCATAGACCTCACCCACTGCCAAGTTCCCCCGAGGCAGGACTGGCAACAAATAAGCACTAGATCCTCAGCTTAGAATAGGAGGGTACAGATGCCATGAGGTGGCTAGCATTCAGGAGCTCTTATTGATTCTTGCCCTACGTAGGTCACTTACAACGTTGTCTTGAGTCCAGAGCTTTCCTAAAAGGGTTTCAAGGTAAAACAATGTCTGTGCAAACTACTGCCTGTCTTGGGAGGGATCCAGCGAGCTTTAAATGCCTCTTGTGAGTTCTGTCTGAAGGTCATTGGGAAGGGAGAGCACAGGAAAGGAGTATCCCTCTTGAGCACCGGTTGATGCACTCGAGTGATGACTCATCTCCCACACTGCAGGATGGCTTGATGCTCCTTGCATTTGTTAACTTCTACAACAATGCAAAATATGCAGCATTTAATTACCCGAGTTACAATGACAGGATGATAGCTCAACAAAATCAAAGAATACTTCTCACAGCCTTCTCAGGCTGGATGTTCCCATGAAGCGTCTGGAAAACCCTCTGCTCTGCCTTAATGCCCTTTGAAAGCCTTGAGGAGAAGTAAATTGGCCCCAAGGATGGACAATTTAATTTTTTACCAAATGCAGTAAAAACCTGGCACCTGCCCTGTGCCTAATGGAACCGTATGCCATACTCAGCCTCCTGCAGTGTGATGCACGAGGGCAAACACGTCTCACATTTGTGAACACTGGGCCCTGTGGGTTGTGGCAGTCAGCTGCCAAAAGGACGCTCAGGAGGATGGAAAGAAAAGCTGTTCTCAGTGTTATGGCAGTCTAGAACAGTGAGAGCACTTACAATGTTCAGCATGTTGTAATGGCCTTTCTTTGAATATTGCACTTTTTTTTTTTTTTTGGACTAACAATCGATACATTTTGTAGTCTGTAAGAGATTTAGCTCTTCCACATTCAAATGGGAATTTGTGGTTCATTTATTGGCAAGGAGAACCACTGGTGAGGAAAAGACTAATAAATCTTTATCTTATTTTCCACATCAACAGTCTTGCCGTTATTTCAGCATGGAGCAGGAAAACACTTCCCAAACCCACATAAATCTGCTGACTTGAGCAGTAAGAGGGCAGTCTGTGTGCTGCCCATGCCATGGCTGCAGCCTTGGAGCTTCCCTGTCTGCCTGCCAGGTAAGCAGGGGCGGCTGCAGTGGGCTGGGTTGGTGCACACAGGGATACTTCATGGCTTCCCCAGGTAGGGCACCAGAAACAAAACACTACTGTGTTGTACCAGCACTTGTTTCTGTTGGGTTTCGGGTTTCTGTTTGGGAGCAGCAGAGAAGCTAATCTGGGCTATTTAGGGTCTATTCCAGAAAGAATCGAACTCAAGGTAAATTACTAAGCACATCCAGATGTGATTAATGATCTGTGTTTCAATACTTTTTCCTGGAGAGGCATTGAGGCCACGTGGGTCATCAGCTGAAGGCTTCCACCATCAATCCTCCCACTGATATTCTTCTGCAGTGGCTCAGCCCGGAAACAAATAGAAGCAAGATTTCCCCTACAGCCATCGTGTTTTTAACCATTCTCATAAAATTGGAGAATGGCCTGGGTTGAAAAGGAACACAGTGCTCATCTAGTTTCAATCCCCTGCTATGTTGCCAACCAGCAGACCAGGCTGCCCAGAGCCACATCCAGCCTGACCTTGAATGCCTGCAGGGATGGGGCATCCACAACCTCCTTGGGCGGCCTGTTCCAGTGCCTCACCACCCTCTGAGTGAAAAACTTCCTCCTAATATCTAACCTAAGCCTCCCCTGTCTCAGTTTAAAGCTATTATGATGGGGTGTGTAGTCAAGCCCAAACTGTGATTTGTACTTGATGCCTGGGGGGACCACCTTCAGGCACTTCAGACGTGGCTGGTGGGCTTTCCAGCTCCCTGTACTTGGGGACCATCTGCTCCCCTTCTCAGTCAGTGCTTATGAGAAACCACATTTTTGTTACTGCTTTGTGTGGGATGCATGCTGTTTACAGCTAACCCAGAGAGCTGTCCCTGTCGGGTTTATTACCAGCACTCCACGTGCTTTTCTCCTTCTGGGGACCCTGTGCTTGCTGCAGCCCTGGGCAGAGGCGCTTTCAGGAACTCAGCTCTTTGGATAAAACATCTCCTCTTCACTTGAGAGCATCCTTGAGCGAGAGCACCGCAGCGCCTTTTAAAAGCTTTATCTACCTGGAGGATTTCCAGAAAGTCTCTTACGTACCTCTGTCCTCCTCCTCTCCCCCTCCCTCCTTAAATCTTACCAGGCAGATCCATATCATTAATATTTCAGTACCAGCTGTTTGCAGGCATTGGCTACTCTGCAGTGCACTTAATCAATAAGAGCCAGAGAAGGCTGCAAGGTTTGTCTCACCATCCTCCTCCAGCAGAGGAACTGGAGAAGACACAGAGCCTGGCAGGGGAGGCAAGATCTAACAAGGGCAGGGCTGCTGACTGCAGGACCCCTCCCAAGGAGCCGCTTGCTGCTGCCCTAAACCCAGCTGCTACCCGGGGCAGCCGGAAGGATGGATGTCTTTAAGAAAGGGTTTTCCATCGCTAAAGAAGGTGTGGTGGCTGCTGCAGAAAAAACCAAGCAGGGAGTGACAGAGGCTGCAGAGAAGACTAAAGAAGGTGTGATGTACGTAGGTAAGAGAGCTCTTTTCAATTTGCTTTTGAGTATGGACTGCCGCATAAATTGTCTCGGAGAAAGTCTGGTGACACTGGTTGTGTGGCGGAGCTGAGAAGTGAATGGCAGGAGGTCTGGGTGATGCCCCTGGCACAGAGCTGCATAACCCTGGGATGCTGCAGCTATCCTGTGCCTCAGTTTCCCCAGCTGGGAGCCAGGCATAGAACCTGCTGCTGCTTGGGGACGTGACAGCAGTGTGGTGCGAAACGGCAGATGTGTAACTGGCAGGTCTGTGCTGAGTGCTGGGTGCCTGTATGGTGTGTGACTGGCAGGTCTGTGCCTGCATGGAGCAGCTTGCCCTCCCCATGCTGCCATCTCGCTGCACCCAGGTGTGAGGTGTGTGCTGGCTGGCCCATGCCAGCAGCTCACTGTGTCAGGAGTGGGGCTGGAGGATGCACCTGTACCCACAAACACGCTCTTTGATCCTGAAATCCTTCTCTGTTTCATTGCCTGTATGCACGTCAGTTTCACTTCACTAGAGATACCCACATTCATTGTGCCCCATGGGCACGTTCTGAGAATCAGCATGACTCCTTCCCAGCCCAGAAATCCTTCAGTTACCATCACATTTCAAACCCTCTCTGCTCAAGGTCACCCCCAATACCTGGTTCCTGCACTGTCTGGTGCATGAGAGTACATGTCGGGATGGTCAGATGCTCCAGGTATCATCCATCCGCAGAGCCTGCTTCCCAGGCCTGCTCACCCTGGTGCCAACAGCAGCACCTGGCACAGCTTTCCTATCCTCCAGATGTAGGGGGGTCAGGCAGGGGGAAAGTGAGCAGGCTCCTCCGTTACCATACCCACAGCTGCTCTATTTAAAACAGCTATATTGGCAATAGCTGTACGTGTAGAGACAGATTTAAATTGGAGATGAAATAAATACAAAATTTATGTGCAGCAGCCCTGGTTATGTCTTCATCCTGAATTTTTAAACGCTCAGCTCATGGCATGCTGCAAATGAACGCACGTAGCAGCTCACATTTCAGTTTGAAGCTGACTCACAAGCAAAAGGCACACAGCATCCCTCTACGTAATTGAGGCAGCCACAAGAACCTGGAAATGGCTGTGTGAGCCAGCCTGGGGTGTTGCTCCTGCTCCCTGCTCTGAGTGATGCTAGGAAGGAAATTTCCTAATTTGTGTACTGAATTCCTCACATCTCCTTTGGGCAGTGCTCCGCATCTCCACGTTCTGACCTGGTTTTCATTTTCTCCTGGCTGTGGGGAGAGATGCAGAGCCCGCTCAGGAGATTTGAGCTCCTTACTACAGTTTCTAAAGGCTTTACAACTCAAATCGTGAAATGAGGACCGAGCAGAGGCGGAGATGACGAGAGGATTGGTACAGCCCCAGTTCTGCCCTGCCACACGCCCTGCGCTGGGTCTTTCAGGGACACGAGGAGCGGCGGCAGGCGCTGGGAACGCTCACACGGGCCGCGGACCGACGAGCGACAGGCGGCGGAGCGGCGCGGACGGCTCTGACGCAGCAGACGCGGCTGCCGGGCGGGGCCGGGCTGAGTCAGCGGGTGCGGCTGCGGGGCTGCGCCCGTTCCGAGCTGCTCGTGCGGGGCGTTTCCTCTGCAGGGCGGCTCCGAGCCGCCTGCCGTGCCACCCCGTGCACCGGAACGCGGCCCCGGCGGCGGCTGAAATCGAAGCCCGTCGGTCGGTACGCGGCAGCGCGGTTCTCGGCTCAGTCCGGAGCTTGCACTCGTGCCACAAACGAGACGTGTCTCTGCTCTGCGCGCACTTTATCCTACGCAATGCACACACGTGGAGGTGTGCAAGGCCGGGTTGGATGGAGCCCCGGGCAGCCTGGTCTGGTATTAAATGTGGAAGTTGGTGGCCCTGCCTGTGGTGGGAGGGTTGGAGATTCAGGATCCTTGAGGTCCCTTCCAACCCAAGCCATTCTGTGATTACCTTCAGTCGACTCTTTTTTCATTTGGGAAATACAATTAATTTATGCTTGAACACTGATGGACAGCTTGTTCCTTCTTGTTCCCTCTCGCAGGTACCAAAACCAAGGAAGGTGTAGTGCAGAGCGTGACCTCAGGTAAGCACACCGCCCCGAGGGAGATGCAGATACCTGTCCTGTATTGCACAGCCCCATCTCTTCTGCCACATGGGGGATCCCTGGGGAATATGCGGGTCTGTGTGACCAACCATTCAGTGAACAGAGGAGCAATGGTTTGGGTCTGACACTTGCAGCGCTCTTGGATGAGAGCAGGTCAAAACAACTAGCAGATGTTACCTGGCAGACACGGCTGGTTACAGCAGTTGTGCATTTCACAGAGACAAGTGTCCCAACATGTGTGCCTGCACCAGTCCTGCTGGGCACAGCCATGGCCTGGGTGACTCCTGCTGGTCACAGGGGACCCTTCTGGGAGCCCCAGGCAGCAAGCCGTCTGCTCTGCCTTGCAAGGAGAGCAACAAATACTTTCTTTGACCATGTTCTGTGACCAAATTACTGTTTTCCACCAGCTGCATTACATCAAACAAATGAAGAGTGCCCATGGAGAGGCGCACACAGCCTGCAGCACAAATACCTCATTTGCTTGACTGTCTCTTAATATCTTACACTGAGTTTTTCAGTCTTCAATTGCACGTGAAGGCTGAGTGGCTTAAGTGCTTTCATTCCCCTGAGCAGCATTTCAGATGAGTTAAAGCCCTTACCTACATGATCTAAATTCGCATGTTCTCATATTAAAAAACAAACAAACAAAAAACACGTAAGGACTTTAACAGGGCCGATTTTCTCCCTCATCTTAGTCAACCATCTTATTGTGCCTTGCTTTAGCAGCCTCTGACAGCAGTGAGCTGACTGACTTTCTGTTGTTGAAATCCCAGTTGCTGAGAAGACCAAGGAGCAGGCCAACGTGGTGGGAGAGGCAGTGGTAGCCAGCGTGAACACGGTGGCCAACAAGACAGTAGAAGGAGCAGAGACCATCGTGGCCACTACAGGAGTTGTAAAAAAGGTACGTTTGTGCCTTTGGTGGCCTGCGGGACGGAGCTTGTCTTTGGATTATGCTTTAAATATCTGCAACTGTTTACAATTGGTGGTTTCACAGCAGGAAGCTCTGAGCTGGTTCAAGTGTGGAATTGAAGGCTGTGTGCCAGAGCAGGATGGCTCCTCAGGGAAGGCCTTTCTGCCTGTTAGACAGGACACTTCCCAAGGGATAATGAGCAGCAGCAGCTTGTGTGTGAGGCTGGCTGGGTGTCTGCTGTGGGCAGCTTCTTGCTGAGCCCGCTTGTTTTTACCTTCTTTTGAGAGCTGTGGTGAATAGCGCTGGTAGTGAGGCAAGCCAGGTTAGTCACAGAACACCCAAACCCAGAATCAAAGCAAAGCAAGGCTGGCCAAAATGGGTTTAATTGTTCAGACGGTTGGCTGATGAATTTCCTGGCCTGAAAGTAAACCCATTGTGATGTGAAACAAAACTTCCACACACCGCATAAATCCTGAGAAAATAGCCCAACAAAAGTGGTTCTGAGTGACGCAAAACATCCCCCTGAAAGCATGCAGAAAGGGCTCACACAGGAGAAGTGCTGAGCCCTGGGGACACGGTTAATCTCTGTTGTGCCAGAGAATGGTGGTAAGGCTGCAGGTATGCATGCAGTGGTCCTCATAGGCAGGGAGTGATGAGCCTTGAGTACCTTTGTGCGACCCAGGAGAGGGAAGGACTGGCTGGCAGCATGAACCTGCTGCACTGACAGTGAGCTGCTGGTCTGGCCAGGAAACTGGGGCTGGGCAGCAGCAGAGCTCTGTTTGCTAATGGAAATGTGGCCAGGGACTGCCCCTCACAGCACCGGGCTCTGTAGTGTGTTTGGGAGACCCGCTGGAAAAAAGAAAACCTTTTGACAGCGTGTGAAGGGTCTGTCTGCTTGGGAGGAGGTTTTTAAGGGTATTTTAGTTAAAAGATAACACACACTGCACGTTCTTTCTGATTCGCAAAGGAACAAGAACCATCGGTAGTGTGGGTTTTGTCTACAGCTCTGCACCCATCTCAGTGCCTGCAGTGGGCAGTGAGGGATTCCAGTGAGGCTGCCACCCGTTGAGCATCCCCATCTCAGCTGAGGATTGATTTTTTTTGTCTGCATGACACAGCACAAAATCTGCTGCATTGCAGACACGGCGTGGCTGGGAAGAAGCACGTGTGCATACACACACACTGAACCTCCCTGGGGACTGGAGAGGGTTCCCTAGCTGTTTGTGCTTCCCCATGGCTCTCCGTCCACCTCGACCGTCCCTACGTTTCCCTCCCATTTCTGTATGGCTCAGTTGACAGCTTATCTCAGCACATCGGTTCTGACTGCTTTCTGTCTCACCCCACAGAGCATGTCAGCAGGCATCAGTCACTGTGAGTGCTGGGCAGTCCCCTTGCTCTTCCATGCACTGGGCCCAGCACACTTGTGTCAGTGCTGTGGCTTTCCTAACAGCTGCACATTCAGAGTAGGAGCAGTGTGTGTACACAGCCTTCATTCTGCTCAGATGAATATGGTTGCACCAAAGGAACAAAAAGGTCATGTACAGGAATCTTCCATAGCGCATGTATTCTGTATGAATATGTATACAAAATCTTGAATACTGTTCCTGAAACTTTTTTTTCCTGTAACTTCTGAGTTCAGCCACTGCGTGTCTCTCTTCTCAAGCCAAAAGATTCAATATTCCCCGTGCAGAATAGAAGAAAACAGCCCTTAGCAATCTAAATGAAAGGTTGTTTGGTTTTTTGTTGTTGTTGTTCTAAGTACTTTTGCTAAGACAGTATATTTCTGAGGAGAAAAAGATCTGTCTGCTTGCCACTGAAGAACAGCAGTGCTGACTAGTTGCTCTGTGGTTGCATCATGCCTTTCCCTTAGACCGTTTTATCCCTTTTAATGAGAGGATGAACGCTGACAGGCACTGCCCTGCGACCCAAGGTGGGCACCCATCAATTTCTGCTCCTCAGCCACAGCACAGGCCCCTCCCTAGCGTGTTTCCCCAGCCCATCACCCAGACCCCATCCTGCTGGTGCCCGCCCGTGCCTGCTGTTCTGGGCCGGGTGGGAGCGCGTGAGAAAGCGGTAGCCAGAAGAACTCCTCAGCACAGGTTGACACCTCTCCATCCTGTGATTGTGCTGGTTCCTGCCGCTGCTGCTCAGGAAAGCTCTCAGGGAGCACGGTAGCTTCCCTTTCTATAAATAGAGGTGAGTCACCCTTACCCTGCTGCAGTGCGGCCTTGGCAGCGCACAGCTGAACAGACACAACAAGCAGCACAAGTTCTGAGTGGGGAGATGTGCCCACCCCACTCCTTTGGGTGCAGCTTCCTGAGCACAGATCAGCCTCCCTGTATTTACTCATTGATAGAAGACAGTGAAGTGACCCAAGCAGCACTATGGTGTCCCCTAGCAGCCCTAGCTCCCGCTTTGTTGGGTTATTGGTATCCATCATGCGTGTGGTTTTATGTCATCGGAGCACCTGGGCTCCAAGCTAAGCAAGCCCAGTTCTCTCAACCTTTCCTCATAGGAGAGGTGCTCCAGCCCTCTGATCATCTTAGTGGCCCTCCTCTGGACCTGCTCCAAGAGCTCTGTGTCTTGTGTTGGGGGCCCCAGGCCTGGACACAGTACTCCAGATGAGGCCCCACAAGAGCCGAGGAGAGGGGAGCCAAGTCAGATGATGTGGCAGTAATTATCCCAGCTAACGATGCAACGCAAAGCACATTTCCTAGGGAAGAAGCCCTGCTGTGCTCATCATGAGGAGCATGCACAGATGGACTGATTGGTTCTCAGCTGGGGACAGTGCCCAAAGCTGCGATGGATGCTGTTTCTGTGCTGCTTGTATGCAGGCAATTTCATTTCCCTGTGGATCCATCTCCCCTAGGAGCCACAGGGAGACAGCAGCCTGCAGCAGGGCGGGTGCTCAGAGACAGTCACGATTGTGTTTGATCTCAGAGACACAAAAGAAAATGCCAGAAAAAGATGGAACAAGATTGACCAGATGCTAAACGCAGTGTTCTGTTTGTTTGTGTAACATTGGGGTTGCTTTGCATGGTTTGCTCAGCCTGTCCCAGGCAGGTGATGGCAGCCGAGGCCAACATCTTCCTTGTGCCTTGCAGGAGGACCTGGCTCCGCAGCAGCCGGCAGCTGAGGGAGAGCCAGCTGCACCAGGGAGCACAGAAGGTGGCGGAGAGGTAAGGCTGTGCCGAGCCCTGCTCCTGCCATCCCCACCTCCAGCCTGCACGTAGCTGTTCTGTGGGACTGGGTTTCCCCTCTGTGCAGTGGTGACCGTAGGCTTGCTGCACGCGAAGCCCATCAGCATTCCCATTCTCATCAGTTGTTTTGGCAAAGCTCAGAGGTTCTCCGTGTTTTGCTGCTTCCTTTATCAGGGCCAGAAGGTTGCCATGAGTGGTAGACTTTTGAGATTGTCAGCTGCTGCTTCATTTTGGTTTATTTCAGACCATGAACACACACATAATAACTACTGTTTTCCATTGGTTTTCTCATCACGTGGACTAGCTTTTCCCTGTTCTTAACCAGACTTTAGAAGAATGAACACAAGTTAAATTCTGCCAAATTTAAGCTATTTCCTTTATTTTATTTTATTTTTTTTAATCTACTGTTGCTACAATGCCCTCTTAAAGCCAAATGCCAAATGCTTTGGATCCCATCTCAGCCCTTGAACAAGGGCAGTGGAGCTCTCATTGCCCAAATGGACAGACACTCTCCTAGTGCTCTGTCCTTTACTGCCTCAGTCTGAAGACTACCAGTGTGAATTATGCTCCTAGTTTCGCTTATACACATTTTCTTTGTCAAAGTGTGTAACTGTTTTCCTGTCTTACTTCTCTCACAGGGTGAAAATGAAGGCAATTAATCAACTTCTATCTCAAAAGTTGGAATCCCAAGAGCATACGTGGAAATACTAGCTGACACTGCAGCAGGGACAGCCTGCACTCAGCACTGTAGTCTTTCACTCGCCTCATTAACCTTAATATACAACGTAAGTCAGCTCCCGGTTGTAAGGAGAGGGTGACACTGTACTGGGGGTTCCCCCCCAACTCCCCCACGTCCTTCGTGGCTTCCTGACCCCCAGCTTTGCGTGTTCTGGTGCTCCAGTTTGTTTTAGTGGGCTCACTGATCCATGGCTCATGTCCACCACCACTGGCACTTGGGGTCTCTAGGTATTGTGGAGTTTATTTTTTATTTTAACTAATAAAAAAAGTGTTTGAACAAGTTTTTGTTATGTCAGTTTTATTTGCATGGTTTAGATGTTGGTCCTGCCAAGATGAGGAGCTCTTTCCATGCAGACGTGCCGTTAAAACACAGGAGGAATCTCCAGATCGTGAGGGCCTTAGGTAATGGCATCAATGAGGGAAATAATGAAAACTTGTTATTTCTGAAGGCAGTGGTATGGATAGCCAGCTGTCTGTCTGTCAGGGTTGAAAAAATAGAGACTTGTGCTTCTGAAGTAAATAGAATATAAAGTTAAATAAATAGAGGCTATTCACTTCTTAAGAATGTCCTTGTGTTTAAGAGGTTGCATGTGAGAGGAAATTGGAAAAAAATGAGCTTTTATAAAGGAATGTGAAAGTCATAGTGAGCTCAGCTGGCATTTGTTGTTTGCTGCGTACCCTGCACACAGCAGAGCATGAAAACCTCCTGATGTCTTTGAGTATGTAATGACAGAAACATGATGGGCACAAGCTGGTGAGATCTGACCTGCAGGTCCAGGCAGGAGGGCTGTGGTGAGGTGGGTCTGGTGGCATGTTTCAGAGCAGAACATGGCTGAAGGAAGATTTTAAAATGCATCAATCTGTACGGATCTAAATGTGCTGGGTTATTCACTGACAGGCAGAGCACCCCTGGATTCAAGAGAAGCCAGCATGAACTGCAGAGATAGGGCTGCTTGAAATCAGAGTACCGACATTCACTGAGGTGCACAATGATGGCAGCTGCTGGAGGTATTGCAGGAGAGACTTGCTGTAGCACAAAAGGGTGTAGCAAGTGAGGTATCGGCCTCTCTCACTTAGTAGCTCTACGTATAAGACACAGGATTTCCATTGCAGTGGGTGTTTGATCTCCACGAGAGCAGAGAACCAAAGAGCACTGCCAGAGGTAACAAGGTCCCTCAAAGGCAGCTGTGATTCACACGTGCACACTCTTCTCTGGTGCTCTGCAAAGCATTCTCAGAATTGGAATTGCCAATTAGAATAGCAAAACTCAAGCACAGCATAAGAGACAGAAGGGGTTGTGATGCTCACACCCAGCAGCAGGAGGCTAGGAGCTCACTGGGGAGAGGCAGGAAAATAAGTCCCTGCTCTGTAGCTTTGCTTTATGGTGGTGCAGCTGTATGTCCTGCTGGGCACAAGAGGAAGGGGAACACACAGGAAAGCAGGTATGCATGCTGAGCCAGCCTGTGATTCAGAATAAGGGGAAAGCCACTCCCCAAAATGCCTGTTCTCTCATATAGGCTTTGCCTTTGCCCAAAGCAACTTAACACAGGAAAACTGAAACTGCAAAGTGAGGAGAGCAGAAGCACTGCTCTGCAGCAGTGAGCTCTGTGCTCGTGAGAGAAGCTCTCAGCATGCCACTTGTGGACGCTGCAGCATCGTTTTTCCTGTGGGAAGGAAATGATGTAACTGATATTTACATACCTGTAGCTCCAACTGTAATCCTGAAAGCATTGCTCAATTATTGCATAAATACCTGAATGTGGGCAGCTTCCTGGGCAGGCAGGGTTCAGCCCCTGCTGCTAGGTGCTCACGTGCCTTGCACAGGGCCGTCACCAGCCTTACAATGAGAGACTGGGACACGGTCACCCTGTGTCACCCCGCTGTGTTGGACAGCCACCATTTCCTCCCACTGCTGCCTTGGGCCGGCCACCACCGGGCCCCAGCCTGGGTGAGGAGAGCAGAGGGCACAGCCTGTGCCAGGGTGAGAGGAGTGAAAGCATGTCCCTGAAGGCAGAAGGGTCTGCCCTGAAGGGAGCTAAGATCCATTAATTTTTTATTAAATGTTGCGTGTGTCTGGAGGGCTAATTTAGCTTATCTAGAACAGCTTTAGTTTGATCTTATATATGAGTAATGCATGACTTAGTGTAACTCCATCTATTCGTCAGCAAATAGATCTATTTCTTGAGGTGAAATCACATTACTATGCTTACCCGGCTGCTACAAACACAATCCCCAAACCCCAGTCCTGGTGAAAGTATAATTGAACAAAGAAAAACAAACAAATATAAACACTTCCCACTTAATTAACCCTGTTTGACCATTTTCATGTGTAAAAAAGGGCCTCTCATCTCTGCTGGATGACGCAGGCAGGAAGGCTTGTTACTGCTGTACAGCAGGGTGCTCAGAGGTGTGTTCTGCCATGGATGAGGTGGGAACAGAGCTATAGCAATTCCTAGTTTCCCTGCAGCACCTTGTATATGGCTCAAAATGACTCAGGCTATGTGGGCTGAAAGGTACCAGCTGGCTCCAGGCACAGCCACGGTTCATTAAGGAGCAGGTGTTTGGGGGTTCTTTCTTTCTCTTTCGGTTTCTTTCTTCCTCTCGCTGGTCACCTAAGGTCATGCTGTGGAGGTTCTAGACTGGGAGGCACAGGTACAGAGCAGTCTGGGCAGCCAGGCAGGGAGCATCCAGGTGGGACAGGCTGCACCATCAGAATGGAGTGTTGGTGGTAATGCTTTCCTACACTTCAGCTCTGGCTATGCAGTGTAACTTCTAGAACAGCCCAAAATGCTGAGGAAACCTCAGCATGCTGCTCTGCCTGCAGTGTGGTACCATGGCTGGCATTATCCAGGGTCTGACTGCAGCCTCAGCAAACGCAGGGGGCTGAATGAGGCAAAAGTCCAAACTAACTTGCCACCTCTAGGCAGTTCAGTCCGACCTTGCAACACATGGAGTGATGCAACTCAGCCCAGGAAACCCATTCAGGAAGAGTTAATCCATAGAAATAAGAGGAACTGAAAACTAGATGTGCTCAGAGGCTGGAGCAGTGGGCCAGTACCATCAGAAATCAAGAGATTGGAGCACAAAGGCATTTGTGTTGGCATTTGGCTTTCAAAATATATTCAAAATATTTTATAATACCTTGCCCCGCCCCTAGCATTTCTTTTTCTGAGACAGCAAAATTGAGAGCTGACAAGCAAGATGAGCAGTCCAACAGTACTTGCTGGTTGGGTCTGTGAGGTGAGGGATAGATCACCCCTGTGATGGTTACAGGCTATTGACAGTGTACAGCAGAGTCAAAGTGAAGTTTGGGATGAACTAAGTGAACAGTCTGTTGAAAAAATCGTGTTTTTACCCAGGACAGGTTAAGTTATTCAGAGAAATACTTATTCTGGTAGATGAAAAACTGGACATGAACCAGCAGTGTGTGCTTGCAGTCCCAGAAGGCCAAGAGTATCCCGAGATATATTTCTTTTATCAGAGGTTTTGCAAAGCCAACAACAAAACTGTTTGGAAAAAAAGAAATCAGCAAGGAATTGAGAAAGGTTTGTGATGGGAATCATAACTGAAACACTAATGGCCTTGTCTGGGAGGAAGGGGGATCACTGTCTGAAGTAACAGAGGAGCAGTGCCAGTGGTGCAGAAGTTGAAAAGCACCCTGCACAGTGCCAGCCAGGCTGATGGCATGGAGGGGAGCGGTTGTGTTCAGGCTTGTTTTCTGCTGCTCAGGCTCACTTGGGTACTAATGAAGCACTGAGCTTACAAGAGCTGTCACTTCCCACCCTGGCTTACCCACGGTGTCTTGTTCTCGTGCCCATTTCCCACCAAAAAGCTTTATTCAGGAAGATGAATGTGGGTACGAGTGTGAACATCTGAACCAGGAGCTTTGTGAACTGGAATGCAGTAATGAGGAGTTGGAGCCCCTCCGCTGGCAGAGCCCTGGCCCTGCTCTGTCTGAGCACAGTGGTTTATTGGTGTAAAGCTTCTTTGTCTGCAGGATTGGTGACAGAAAACACACATTTCAAAGGCTGGTAGGGACACGTGAGATGCCACTTTTATCCAAGCAGGGATGTTAGGCAAGGAAATAATTTTAAACAATATCGCTGTACCAATCAAATCAGTAATACAGAGTTATACTAGTAGACAGGCTTTGCTGTTTGGACTTGTTTTTTCCCTTCCCAAGGACTGCCAAAGCTGATCCAGCTGCCCTCCCCCCAGCCTGGCACGGCCTCTAGCAGCGCTGGCTTCTTGCAACCCAGCAGGAGCTGATAACTGGGAAGTTGTATAAAAACTCAGGTAATTAAAGCTTTCACCATCAGAGGGTATTGCACGTGACCAGAAAATGCACTGTGATTAAAGACGCTAAAACCCAAAGGAAGTTGGGGCTGCAGCTGCCTCCAGATGTGAGCCCACCACCATGCTCGTGGAAGGAACAGGCAGCAGCCCTGGCAGGGTGAGTGCAGGATGCGCTCAGGTGCTGCTGCTGCGGTACTTTTCCAGAGCTCTTTGTGAGGAGTTCAGTGGTTTCTGTCTGCTTTGGTGGAACGAGTTATTTTTGCTTTGATTTTTAAAAAACAACAAACTTATAAGCAAAGACAGTGCGATGAAGCAGAAATCTCCACCTGGGCGCACCCTCTTTGGGAAGAGTAAAGACATATGTTTAGATTTTCAGCTCTCATTCCTCAGGTTCAAACTCCACCCATAGCAGCAACCGTCCCCAGAGCACCATCAGGACTCCTGGCACACATATAAAGGCAGACAGGCCAGGACACTCCTGGCAGCGTGCTGCGCATCCCTGGGTGTTGGACTTCTTGTGGCAGAGGCATCAGGAACCACCATGTCAGGTAGAGGCTTCCAGGGGCTGAAGGAGCAGGCAGAAGGAGCGGCAAAAGATGCTGGTAAGGAGGATGAACATCACTGTCTATGTGCAGGGGGTCAGTTGCTGCTTTCACCTACACAAAACTAAATCTGAAGCTATGCTGCTAGTTCCATTGGACTTGATAAGACCTCCAGTTCACCACCACCAATACAGAGTGGGCCAGGCAGCCCCCACCAGCCTGTGGAGCTCTGCTGAGCAAGTCAGCCTTCAGCTCTCCCCACACAGATCCTGAACTGGGTGGCTTGGGAGCTCTGGAACCCTTCTTGGTGGCAATAACCTTTTGTGTGTAGCATTGCATTGCTTACTGTGGTCTTTTTTTTTTTTTCATGCTTTGTGGAGTGTTCTAAGCTGCTCTGCTTCCCAGAGCTACAGTTTGCCCTTACTGTTTGCTGCTTGGCCTGAATACCAATGCCTGCTTGTGATACCTTTATTGATTGCAATGCACTGTCTGAAACAAAAAATAGAAGTGTGTTCCTGCTATATTCTTCTTCAGATTTTGCAGGGTTTACAAACCTGTGCGTATGTTTCTGCCATAAGTATTCCCACATTGTAGGACCAAGTACTGTGCATTGGGAGCCAACCTTGCTGTGCAGTATGTAACAGCTTCTCCTTTAAATGAAACAAATCACTGTATGCACAGCTCATGATAGCACATTATTTACAGAGTATGTGCAGACCATTCCTTTAGCAGAGGAGATAAGGATGGCTGTCACTTCTCCTGCAGCCACCACCAGCTTATTTTGTGCAGCATCTCACTCTTTTAATGCTTTATTTTCTGCAGTTGATCCACTCTGGTGCCAGCTCCCACTTCTCTGTGTGCTCATTTAGATCTCTGTAAAGTCTCCCTTTTCCTGCCCCGTCCTGTTCTTTTAAATGTGTTTTATTCCCATTTGAAAAAAGGCAGTGTACCCAAGCAGCCCATGAAGACAGTGCATGTGAGACCAAATATCTCCAGGGCTAATAACCTCTAAAAATCCATAAAAGCGAGTGTAGGGCAAAGTAAGCAACTTCACAGCCAAATGTCTCCCTCCAGCTCACTGCTAACCTCTGCTTCTTCTTCTCCTTATATTTTTATCTTCTTACCATCACCGATGTGCCCAGCCCCCAGGGAGTGCTGATGCCATCCCACAGCAGCACCTACATTCACCACATGCCCATGAGTGAAACCCCACAGCCCTACAGACACAATCTGTCTGTAAGGGGCATGTGGAAATGAACCTTTTGTCCTTAATTACAGCGAGTGCGTTGGGACAGGCCACTCAGGATGCAGTCAGCCAGATTACAGATGCCGGCCAGAAAGGTAGGTTTGGTGACTGTGTTGGCCTTTCACAACACCAATGGGAAAAGATTGCAGGTGTGTTCCTTGGTAGCTCTGCTCACCAGCAGATGTCCCCCAGCAAGTGGCTCCCCTCCAGCTGCCGTGCCTCATGCACAGCACTGAGCCCTGTGCCCAGTTCTTATCACTGGACACTGGCAAGATATGCCTCTGTATTTTTATAGTGGAAACATTTTCTCACCTCCCTTCCCCGTCATAAATACTGAATGAACTAGTTTGCACTTTTTTCAGGCTTTCTGCTTACATGTTGCATTTCTCCCTCTCTTCCAGCTGTGGATAAGGCTTGTAAGACAGCACAGGATGGTGTAGAAAAAGCAGCCGGGCAAGCTGCAGAAGCAATGTCTGGCTTTGGGAAAAAATGTGGATTTAAGAAATGATGCTGATGTAAGCAAACAGTACTGCATGTGAAACCCATCTTTGCATTTCCCGACTCCTCTGTGTAGAAAGCAAAAGCTATCTCAGATCTGGATAACTACTCTCTCCCCACATACAAAATCATAAGGCAGAATGCTCTCCTCATCCTTCCCACAGGAAAAACGCATCTCAGTGTATCTCATAACATCTGCTCACCATGTTCTGTTCAAAGCGGACTATAAGGCTTCAGCAGTGTCACTGCCCTGCTCTTGTAGCAGTGCAATAGTGATTGCCACATCTGTGGAATGTACTCACAAAAACAGCAGAACTGGTACTATTCTGGAATACAAGAATATCCACCCACATGATTAAACTAAGTTCCCTTCCAGTAATCAGAAGTTAAGTTACTGTTGTATTTCATGTCAGTTGTTCGCTTATTCCATTTTGCTGTATTTTCAGATTAACGTAAATAAAATTATAATTAAGATTTCCACCCCTCGGAAATACTTCGCCTCATGACGTGCTTGTGTTGTATCATCGGGCTTCCTGAAAAGGACAACGCCATGTCCTGCAGATCTCTTTTGCTTTTGATTGCTGGCTTGATGTATGATGGCTGTTTATGAGGGTGGATAGTGATAGGACAAGGGAGAATGGTTTTAAACTGAGAGAGGGAAGTTTAGGTTAGATATTAGGAGGAAGTTTTTCACACAGAGGGTGGTGATGCACTGGAACAGGTTGCCCAAGGAGGCTGTGGATGCCCCATCCCTGGAGGCATTCAAGGCCAGGCTGGATGTGGCTCTGGGCAGCCTGGTCTGCTGGTTGGCGACCCTGCACATAGCAGGGGGTTGAAACTAGATGATCATTGTGGTCCTTTTCAACCCAGACCATGCCATGATTCTATGATATGATTCTATGATATGGCTACCCCACAAGGCAGGTGGGTGCTGCACTGCTGTGTGCTCTGCTAGTGGTGAGCCAGGCATGGCCAGCACAGCACTGCGGGTCCCCTGGCAGAACAGGGGCTGGGTGCCTGCTGCTCCTGTCTGCACCTGTTAGCAGCCAACCACGGTTTTTTCTGCCCTAATGCACAGCACACCCATTCACAAAGACATCAAGAAACTGGGCAGCACGGGCAGGTTCAGACAGCACTGCCTCACAGCCCTCAGCCAGGAGCTGGGGCTGGTGGGGCTGTGGGGAGCACCGACCTTCACTCATACAGCCCTGGAAAATGGCCTCTCGTCACTGGCACAGGGATTGGCTGTGAGCTGCTCAGGGACTGCACATGCTGAAAACCCTCAGAGGAACCTATAGGTGATACATCACCAGTGAGTAAACATAGTCCAGGGCTTTGCACAGCATCCCAGTGCAATGCCCACAGTCGTTTAAAGCTCTAAAAGCCTAAATATTTACCCAAGTGCATGCTCACAGAAAAAGTGCTGCACTATTGCACTCAGTTACTGGGCAACACTCCACAGTACTTAATTATTTAGTGCTTTCCATGGTTACTTCCCCGACGGTGAAATCTTCAGAGAACAATCACTCAGGCTTGGAATTTCACAGCGCCGTGCTGCGTTTGTGGTGGCCCACACACAGGTCTGCAGAGTACCTTACTTTCTGCAAAGCACTGCTCAGTCCACATTACCAAAACCCAAGCAGTTTGGGTGGTTTGTTTCCCAGCAGAACAGTTACCTTAGAAAATAGAAACAGTTACCTTAGGTACCATTCCCACTGCTTTGTGCTTGTGGAGCAGACCTTTGTCGTGCAGTTTCCATGTCCCTGCAACACTCTCAGTGGATGCATCCCAGCACAGTGCAAGGTGGGACACACACATCACAGCCCCTTTGTCCTGAGGGCAGATGCTGTTGCACAGGCACCCGTGAGTCTGAGTCACTTGCTGGCAAGAATTTCTAGATCTAAACTGTAGAGCTTTGCTCCACAAATGGGGTCATAGCTTTGTTCATAGTGCTCTTTGGCCTCGAAGCATTTGGTTTCTCCCTCCCCTGTGCATCACAGGGGTGACTGAGTCACAACCAGGACAATACGTTCCCATCCCACCCAATGGCTCCAGATGGCACATGAAAGCCAAGCAGCCAGTTGCAGCCCTTGCCAGCTCATGTGCTGCTGCCCAGAGGTGCACACGAACTTATCTGACACCTGAGCTCTCACATTTCCTCCCATTTACTCCTGAGTGTGCCCTCAGCTGTCAGAGCCTTGAGATGCCACACGAAGGGGATTTGGGCACCTTGCCTGTGTGGGCCAACGCTGCCATTAAATGCCTGAGGGCTATTGAGGAATTGAGTTTGTGAGCACCCTGTGCTGCTGCATGGTGGGGCCAAGTGTGCGCTCAGCCTTTGGCTGTGACTGCAGCAGTGTGTCTGCTCAGGGTCATCCCCTTGATTGCCATCAGCAGTAGGTCTGAGGACATCTCGGCCTATAATCCAAGATGATGACGTGTCAGAACCCAGTCCACTCTCTCAGCTGTTCGTAATAACTTTTCATAGAATCACAGAATAATTAAGGTTGAGACCTCTAAGATCATCAGGGCCAGCCTTTGATCTGTCCCCACCATGCCCACTGACCACGTCCCTCAGTGCCACACCTCCTTGTTTCTTGAGCACCTCCAGGGACAGTGACTCACCACCTCCCTGGGCAGCCTGTGCCAATGCATCACCACTCATTCTGAGAAGAAATTTTCCTAATATGCAACCTGAACCTCCCCTGACACTTAGAATCATAGAATCACCAATGTTGGAAAAGACCCCCAAGATCACCCAGTCCAACTGCCCACCTACCACCAGTATTTCCCTTCTAAACCACGTCCCTTAGCACAACATCTAAACCCAGAAGTTGTGGTTCTGTTCAATGCCAACGGTGACAAGTGACAAGAGCCCGAGCCTGCTGCTGGCTGTGGGTCCTGCTGCCCTCACCATCAGCTGTCACCATCAGCAAGTGAGGAAGCAGCACAGAGCCAGGAAATTGCCATTTCCTGAACATGGATCTGGCTGCAGAAAGCTGAGGATGTTGTGGAGAACAATAGGTGAATGTTCTATGGCCCTGCTGTTGTGCAATGGGTTTCCACGGACCTAATACTGCTGTGGGTTATCTGAAGCATTTTGGGTTTTTACTGCACTGTAGAACCATTCTAAACTTCATCAGGTTCTCTGGAGGTCCAAGGCTTTGGTTTTCGTAACAAAATGGTTCCTTTTGTCTCAAGCACTTTTGTTTTGTTTATTTGTTTGCTTTTCAGAAGTGTGCTTTGGTAGAAGCTGTTTTCCGACATGGTAAGTAATCTCTGCTGACAGAAGATAACATGATATGGAGACATCCCTCTGTACCCTATTTAGTTGAGCACAATGTCCTGTTGTATGCCAACGAGGATCTGCAGTGCTTGGAAGAAAAGTGATACTTTGCTGAAATGCAGGTGGGCAAATGGTAAAGGAGCTGCTGCTGAAGCAGTTTATTGCCTGGTGTGGAGAGAGGCATTGCAGGAGCCTGCTGTGGGCAGGTCAGGCTGACTAGCAAGCATCTTGTTTTGGGGCAGGTTATGCTTTTTTTTCTTTTCTTTTTCCCTCCTACTCCAGCAATAATTGCTTCTCAGCAGTGGGAGATCCTTGTACATAGCGTGAAAGGGTGCAAGAACTCACTCTGCCAGAAAGCAGGTGATTCCAACAGGGCACAGGCTGGCTGCTCTGGGTGTGAAAAGCTGGGCAGCACCAGGAGCCCTCCCAGAGGGACGGGGGCAGGCTGGGAGGAGATGGATGCATTGCCTGGCCTCCTGCCTGCAGCTCCCCGGGTACAGGGCTAGCAGGGGCAGGCTGCTGGGCAGTGTTATGACAGAGTATGAAACTGCTAGGCTCATCTCACACAACAAAGATTTCATCACGTACTCCTCAAAAAAGCAGGGTTAGCTCCTCCCATTTGTTTTATAACGATGAGTTTAAGCCTGCCCGGAGGGGAAAAAAAGTAAGCGAGAATCCTCTGAAACTGGATACTTTTCTATGTAAGGCTTTGAAATACCAGAGCTGGTTTAGGCAATTCTTCAGCTGAGGACTGGGATGTTTTTTGGCCCCAGCAGCCTCCTGGGAAGGTTTTGTAAGGACAGCTGTGGAATGCACTCTGTTTACCAACTTCTTGCCATGGAAAACAAAGCTTTGATTCCTGGGCCATGGAAAACTTCTGCCGATGAATCCCCACCCCCTCTCTGGGGAGGGAAGCACAACAAACACTAATGCCTCTTCTCCCTTTTATGCCTGGCGTATTAATCACCGAGCAGGGCTCGCCGCGTCCCGCTCAGCCTGTGTTTGCCCTCTAACTACGGGGAGGAGTTCTGCTTTGTCTATATAAAGCTGCACTTTGCTGAACACTGTAACAGAACCAAACTTAGAGACTCGATCACCCATCCTCTGTGGGGAGAGCAGACCAGCAGGAGCCATGTTTGGGATTGGGAAGAAGCTCGCCGAGGAAGCAACGCAACAGGCTGAGAGCGCTGCGCAGGCGGCAGGTAAATACCATGGGCTGCTTTCCCTGTGCCTCCGACTGCGTAGGGATGCGTGCCCTGCTGCACTGCTGTGGGCTTCTGGCCCTGCAGCGTGGGTGGATGTCTCATGCATGAATGCGGCTTTGCAGATGCTCTTCTTGAGGGTGTGGTTGGCGTGGCTGCTGCTCTCAAACCCCACTGGTTCTAAAGCGAGTGAGGGACCAGAATTAAATGCTGGCTTCCCGGTGCTGCTCGCATCTCTTTACCAAGTGTGTGCCAGAAGGGAAGAGGACGGCAGAAAGCTGAGAGGGAAAGTGAGGCCATTTAGGTTTTGCGTTACTTTTTCACAACTTTTTCAAAACACAAACAGCTCTGATAAATATGAGCTCTGCAACACCATGACAGATTTGCTTCTTGAAGCTCCGAGGTCCTTGCTGTGCCCAGCTGATGCTGTAGCTGCTCATCCCACCGCAAGTCCTGGTGCAGTCATTGGGCTCAGGGCACCTGCAGCTTGGTGCTGTGATGCTTCCAGTCCCTGCCCAGGATGAAGCAATGTGCCATTTAGGTGAGCCACTGTCTGTGAAGCCCTCGCACAAAGACTGCCGTGATGCAATTCCTCAGGCTTCTGTGCTTCATACAATGGGAGTAGCCGAGTTTACCTAAGGCCATGTAGAGTGAAACTGGGCACTGCAGGTGACCTCAAATGCAGTAGAAATACTACTTTAAGGATTTCTTTTTTAATATTATCTCCTAATGTGCAGATCCTTTAAGCAGTGATCAATGAAGCAAATGGGAAGCCTGCTGTTTATTTACTACTTATCCCTGGGCCAACTCACTAGGAAGAGGAAAGACACCTCACCACATCTAGTGGCCCCTTTTCCAAAGAATCTGAGGTGATTCTCAGAACATCTTCATGCTGAAGCATGAAGGAAAACACTACAACATAGGCAAGCACTCATCTTTTCAAATGAAAAATTCCTCTTGCTTTTGCTTTACAGCAGCCCTAGACATGCATATTCTGTGGAGATTTTCATGTTCTTGCTCTGTTTCTTTACATTAGAGGACCATTATCGACTTTTTTCTGCGCTAGAAGACTGACGTGGGAATTTTAGACATGCTATTTGCCTTCTTGAATGGGTTGAGAAGTTATCTCAGTGTTCAGATAATTGAACTGTTTAAGTGCCAACCAACTCCGAGAACAGAGCTTTTAGATTGCAGCAGTCCTACCCCTTCTGCCCCAAATGCTGGCAGCTGTGCCAGCCCTTCAGACACCCTCGGCAGCCCTTGGCCTGGACCCCACACACGTCTTCCCAGCATCTCCACACCGCAGCACACCCTCCTCCCAGCAGGGCTCCCAGGCAGTCTCATGCCTGCCTTGGTGAGTGACAGTAGGTAACAGCAACAGGGTGCTCAGCTCACATCATCACCCACTGCGCACCCAGCCCTGGAAGCGCTATCAGCAGAGGTATTCTCCAAATCCCTCTTTAAGGGTTTTTATGCCAGTTCTTAAACTAGAACAAGACTGTCCAACTGGTGGTTCTGCAACTATTAACTACGTCATCTCCGAAGTACTTCGGTTGTGCCTTGCAGGCTCGGTCCCATGAGGCTTTCTAAGTTTGGAGTGGCACAACTGGCCTTTGCTAGTATCTAAAATTAGCACCCGCCCAATAGCTCCTAATGGAGCTGTAAACTGCATCTTCCTCAGCCCACCTCATCCACCAGCTGGTGAACTGTGCCAGAAGGGGATGCATGATGATAATTAGTGTAGCTTTGTGCAGTACAAGCATCTTACAAACCCAGGGTGAAGTAGGCCACTGGGTTGAGACAGCCATAATGCCATAGCTGCTGCTTGCTGGAGAGCAATTCAGCCCAGGCCCAGAGAAGTTCTGAAGTTCTGGGCAACCCCAGTCCACTGAAATGCTGTCCTTTCTCCCACACATCTGTCCTCATGCTGTGCTCATGCCCTCCCCCACGAGCAGCCCGGCTGTTCATGCAGCCTGTGGGGCTGGGCAGGGCAGTGGGTAAAAATGGTACGACATGGAGCCAGGGCAAATGAGACAAACAGGTTCAGCTGAAGGTCACTCACTCAAAATTGTATTAGAATCATCTTCTGAGATGTGATTACTGAGTTTAGGGGGACAGATAAAGAGTGCTTAATTGATGCTGTTTTATTCTGCAGTTAACACAGTGGGCCAGACTGTGCAGCAAGCAGTGGAACAGGCCAAGGATGCTGGTCAGAAAGGTACAGTCATGTTTCTGATGCTTTCACTGTCATTCCAGTGAAATCTCAGATGGGTCCCTCGCCCCTGTCCCAACACCCACCCTCTTGTGAGATCCTGCCAGCCACGTTGCTGCCCTCGGTGACTGCAGTGGGAGGGCAGAGCCCAGCTTTCTTAGCACTTTCCATTCCAGAGCACAGCACTTCTGCTCTGATCTGGGGGCTCTGGGGCCACAGGAGCTCAGCCCATTCCAAGCTGGGCTGTGCTGCAGTGCCAGGGCCGGCCAGCCAACGGCAATGAGGTCATTCTTTCCCTGCCCACACAGGACTGTGCCACAACGAGACCCCAGTGTGTTCCCCTTTCCACCTCCCCTCCACCCACACCCGATGGGGAAGGGGAACATACTGCAGTGATGCTGCAGTTACCTTTGTTTTTCTTTTTTAAAAGCTCTCGATGAAGTCTACAAGGTCGCTGAAACTGGTGAAAAAGCTGTAAAAAATGTAGCAAATCAAGCAACTTCCTGGGGCAAAAGCTTTGGACAATGAAGATAACGTAACACCACTGAATGTATTCTTAAATAAATAAAACCCCTACAGTGTACATGTCTGGCACGCATTCTTTGGGATTATTCTGATTACACACATTAGAACAGTCAGCGATGTAGAAAGGTGGGATTACTGCCCAGCAGACTGCTGAAGTTGCTGTTAGTGCAGCCAAACACTGTCAGAGCTAAGGGAAGGCCCTGAGTGGACATGATGTAAGTGGCCCACTCCAGATGGGCCGAGGATGTGAAATTTGGGGTTTTCTCCCACTTAGTTGGTGAGCTGAAGTCATGACCCCATGCAAGCAAGTCTCACAAGCTGAGCACTTCAACACTGATTTAAGGACAAGGTAAGCACCTGCATGCTTCTGTGCTTTGATCTTACCTGTAAAATTGCTATTAGGAATTACACAGATGAAGGATCGAGTGTGTTTACGGTGTACGGAACCACCGTAAAATGGTACTGTGACACTCAAACCAATGCTGGCACCAAAACAGTAACAGCACAAACTGCTGGCCAAGTGCCTAACATGCCACTGAACTAAATCCTCAGTGCAACTTCAACAGCTCTGAGCAGCAAAGCATTGATGCAGCACTTAGCAGCTGTGGTCAAACACAGAGATGGGCAGTTATCAAACGTGGTGAAAGGATGAGTACTGAGGAAGTCTGAGCTGTAAAAAAACAAAACCTATATGCACATGAACTTCAACAAGAAGAGAATTTGCTACTGCAACCAGAAAGGAACTGGATACTACATTCTCACCAATTGCTAAAGGCATAACTTAGAGGTCACTTACTTGGTATCTTGAAATGACAGCAGGAATTGTCACTGTGTAAGCACTTCTTCCTGACAGTGACAGGTGCCATCAACAACAGCGGATGCAGTACTGATTTCATTGCTGGCATGAAAAATGGTTGTTGTTGTGCTCACTCTTCTGCATGGCAAGTTTTTTGCATTTAGTAGCTGGCAGGAAGGAGGTAACTGTGAAAACTGTGGGTACCCTTATCCATGCTCTTGGGAGGCTGCACGTGCCCACCACACAATTTGCTGTAGGCAGTAGGCATGGCTCAGAGCCATTAGAAATCTGTGCTCACATGGAACTTCAGGTATTCGCTGGGCCGTTGCCCAAGCAATTCTCCAAAAATCCAAGCAATTTTCTTGCTGAAGCATCCAGTGATGTGCCAGCAAATGCAAACAGAGATCATGGCAGTAGCTAGAGGCAATACTTGTGCGTGTGCTCTATGGCTGTGTAAGGTGGGGAGTGTTCTCCAAGATGTTTGAGCTAAAATCTAATTCAAGTTACAGCTGCTATAAGGAAACACAATAGTTATATTTGTAATCTGCAGCCTAGAGCATGGCTCTTTCCTTCAGCTGGTGTTGCCCAGAGCAACTGTGTGAAATTTTACTTTTTTCCTTCTTTTGCTGTTGCCTGAACTTGGGAGATATGTGATAAAAGCATAGCATCTTGTTCTTAACCATCTGATGCTGCTGGAGCTGACCTCCACACTGCACTTAACTCAGCACCAGCATAGCCTACAATGTACACCTCGATTTCAGACGAGGATATCTATCACAAAAAGTCTGGATTCACTGATACAGCTTGACAAGCAAAGGACAAATCAGACAATATGCTGTAATCTGAAATCAGACTCTGAATGTCAGTCTCATCAAGAATCTGAAGTCTGTAATAGAAAGTATCCCAGATTCTCCTCACACCACCCTTCAGTTATGCCCAGTTTGCACAGAGAAGCTGTAGGTGCCCCATCCCTGGAGGTGCTGAAGGGCAGGTTGGATGAGGCCCCAGGCTGCCTCATCTGGTGGGTGGCAACCAGCCCACGCAGGGACTTGCAACAAGATGGTCCTCAAGATCTTACTTAGCGATCTATGCCAGCTGTCTGTGTGCTCCAACAGTGACAGGGCCCCACTCTTCAGGTCTGAACTGCTGAACTGACGGAGAGAAGTAGAGAAAATGAGGGGGCAGGCAGGAAGAAAACTATCAGCCAAATTTTCAACAACCATGCCAGCAGATAGCACAACTCAATTTGTAAGATTCTTTCTCTTTTCAATAACACAATGGTAGTAGTAGGATGGTAGAAACCCCCCCCACAAATTCTGTTACATTTATTGTTGTGTATTGATGGCAATAGAGGTGGTCTGGCAAAATGGCGTCTGGCATGGAAGTGTGGATGAAGCAAAGGTGTGTCATTAAATTCCTCCATGTGGAAAACATGGCACCCACTGACATTCATCAGTGCTTGCTGAATGGAGACCTACCAGTGGAGGTGAGGCAGTGGGTAGTGTTTCATCAGTGGTAACAGCAACAGTGGGTTACCTCTGGTGCAGATTTTTATGAACGTGGCTCATGTTCATTGTAGCTAATGGTGGTGACTATGCTGAAAAATAGTTACCTGAGAATTTGCTCTATCAAACAGTGCTGTTGTGCTCTTTGTATCTGCTGTAGTTTCTATGGAAATAAATAGGAGGCACTGCTTTTGGAGCAACACATGTATCTAACTTCAACCGTCTTGTTGTCTGCCAAGCTCATGAGACTATCTGTATGAGTGAGCCCCTTACAAGAAGTTATTGACAGTATCTTACCAGTAACCATGCAACAAATCAGCAAGTGTATTGTGAAGATTCATGAGTTGGTTGTAACCAGTGAAAGCCTTTGCATGAAATAGAAAGCAGTAAAACAACAGCATAGTTGGTTTGGAAAGGTCAATTTTTTTTTAATAACTGCTCTTCTCTCCAGGTTATGTTATGCAGTTACAAAGTAGATAGAAAAAAAACATAAGTTTCTGGGAGGGACTAGTTGTCTTTTAGAAAAAAACACTCATATTCATTACATAAATAACAACTGGCACTTCAAGGGGACACGGCTGGACAAAAGCCTTAGACTTTATAAACTGTGCTTGATCCAGTAATGCGTTGAGGTCCATTCTGTTGTATTTGAATATATTCAAAACTGTCACGACCTTCTGATGGCAAAAAAAAGAAAAGAAAAAAAAAAAAGAAGCTATGTGTTAAGACAGTGAATTAAGTTTACAGCAGCATTCCAGCTCCTCTGTAGTTTGGCCAATGATTTCTGGGTTAAATTTCACGGTAGTTGTTCACTGAGGCAGTATCTAATTTTGAAAAAGCCTCTGGGAGGAAAAGACTGACAAAGAATGTTAAAAACAGGTATGATTGCTTAGCAAATTCAGACTATCCCTTTTCTTAAAAAAAAAAAAAAAAGAAAATCTGTAGTCAGAATAATTACATAGATGCTTGATTTAAAAATGTAACTATAATTGCTTGATAATTTCAGCTTATAAAAATATTAGTTTGTCAACTCTACATACTTCATGGTGGTAGCCAAGCTAACTTGAACAAGCAATAGGGCGCAGACCTATAACAGCAGCAGTTAAAGAAAAAAACATTGCCTAGAGAGAATCAGGCCTGAAGCTTTACTACAAAAAAAATTAGACTCCTATAGAAGTTAATCCCTGCTGGAGGCCCATTCTTCCTTTGACAATGCCATAGCATTGATCATACAAGGCCTTACTGAAAGTGCCAAAGCCAAAATTATACCATTAAACAAAAGTGCATGAAGTAATAATGAGCTAAAAGTGCTCATCCAGTACAGTATCTGATCTGAAGTTTGAGAAGTGGCTCAGGTGGCAAGACCACTCTTTCATACATAAAATGTACCATTTTGTTTTGTAGGTGAAATACCCAGAACGTCCCCCACAAGTGCTGATGAACTGTTATCTTCAGATACATGCTTGTATACAATTTCCTAATCCATGGACTTTTATTGTAAAAAAAGACTAGTCTGGACTGAAACTAATTGAGAATAGAATCCACTATAATGTCAGAAGAAAAGAAATTTTTGTGGTTACATGTAAACTTGTGATAAGCTTTTCCAAGAAGAGGGTACATTGATGGCAAGAGGGATGGGATACAACAAGGAGCAGTGGCAGCCTGTTTATGTAAAGGTCAGGCCAGCCTCGTTGTATACTTTGAAGACTTTCTCAATCGCATTGACATAGGCAGCTGTTCTCAGGTCCAGACCCAGGTTGTACTTCATGGCAGTACGCATGATTTGCTGAAATAGAAAAGGTTGTGTGAGAGTTCTGCAAGTTTCCTATAGGAACTACATCAGATTCTGCCCGCAGGATCCAAGCAGGAGCGTAAAAGTCCCTAACATTGCTACCAGAGCTCAGATTCTTTGAGAATAAAGTCTAAAATTTCTCAGTTCTCTGTTCGTCTACGATTTAAGAGGTCTCAGATCTCTCCAGGGAAAGACAAGGTTTCACGTAGTGTTTCCCTACTGATTGGAAATACTTCATAAAGGGATCAATCTAAAACTGCTGATGCTAAACTAAGGTATTCTTAAGTACTTATTAGGCAGGTACAAAAAGATAACTAATATGCTTCTAATCACCATAGCTTTCCCTAGAAAATACTTCCAGATATCATACATTAGTCTCTAATGTTTTCTATGCCTAGTTAAACTTGGTCATCACTGCACAAAACAGAAACATTTGAGAACAATAGCATAAACTGTATATGTACCTAATAAATTCTGCAGAATACATTTGTCAGGGAACTGTTAGGTCACAGCCTGAACTGATGACTGAGCACCTGTGAAGGGGTATGGCTGGCCCAGGGAGCACAGCTGCAGGCAATTAACCTGTGCTTCTCAGGTGACTAGAAGTGGTGGGCCCTGGGTCCATCCCCCCAACACTCCAGCCCATTTAAAGGCCAGCCTCACAAGGGAGAATGTTTTGTTGATGAAGGTCCTTTATGGAGAGGGAGTGCTCCATGGCTAGAGACCTGTATCACCAGCTGGGTGAGTCAGCTTTTTCCTGTCTTTGACTATTGGTATTCCAAGTAATACTTTTCCTGGTACTGTAAGAACTTATCATAAGAAGTTTCACTGCTTTATGGGAGAAACAGCTTTAAAAAAGATGTAGCAAAGCCTTAAGTTCTTCTCCTACACATAGATTTATTAAAGCAATACTTACTCGAGCAGAACGCTCCATTGTGTAAGCTAACCCAGAGTGGACAATATCCTTCTCAGATGCACCCTGCAACAACACACAGTACAGTCAGGACTTATTCATGCATACAAGAAGGTACTAATCCTATTTTAAGAACAATAGATAAGATTCCTGTAGCTACTGGAGCTTGCTCTCTTTTTTTTTTTTTTTTTGTAGTGACTGATGTTAAGACAAATTGAATAGCCATTACTATTACTTGAAGTGCTTACTATGGTCAATTTGATTGCAGAAACTTGGATGTAAGTCAGTGAAATCTAGCTTCCAATTGCATAACGCTAGCATTTTCAGTGATGTTGTAACTACTGCTTTCAGCCTTCAAAACATGTCATAAATGTTAAACAAAAACTCTCAAGAATGAATAACTTACAGAAGTTACTTCAGTTATTTTGAAGACAGGTTTAGAAAGGGCATAGATTCTCAATTCACAGATTAAAGTGTATTAGCTTTGTGCAGCTACAGAATGACTTGGCTCCCCTTGAAATGTAAATGCACTGAACAATAAATAATTGAAATGGCCTGACTTGGGGTGTTAGAGTGTCAGTGTTCCATCATTCTGACTACTGTCATTACTAATTTGGGACTTGGCTTCATGAAGCAGATGCTTTCCCTCAAATACCCATTTGGTCTGTAGAAATTACTAGGCCAGTTTGTAAGGCTTGTGTTGAAGAGGTGACAGTAATGAATTCATGCTACTGAATGTATTTACTATGCCATTCTTTCAGTCTAACACTTTTGCAAGTGCCAGCACCACACTAGATCAGTCTTCTGCTGTCATCTGACAGCAAACCAAGTTCACACATACCTCCCCTGATTTAGGAAGGGAGGGATGTTTTGATAGCTTTTGCAATTTATTTTTTCCCTTGATTATTTGCCTTCTCTTCTCCTGAGCTTATGTATAAAAAAAAAAAAAAACACTACACCAATTATCACTTTTTTTTCCATACATCCCTTGGCAACATATTCTACAGCTTGACTGACTGCTGGGATAGTTTATTGGTTTTGTTTGACAGCATCTTATTCTCATTCATTCTTCCATCCATCGATGGCTGTTCTTATCCATCCATTTTCACATCACTCATTTTATCATTTACTATCTCCGTACTATTTCAAGTTAATAGGAGTAGTTTGTTGTTTTATATATGTGGAACTTCTGTATCTTTGACTATTCTATTTTTTTCTGAACTGTCTACATTATACCACTATAAGATACAGAGATGAAACCCGCATGCAGAGCTGAGAAGGCAGGCACACTCTGGACTTTATGGCATTGTCAGTCTTATATTGCCAATCTTCTTTTCATTTCAGAATGATTACTAACACTGCATTTGTGTTCTAATTGCTGTGCATTTCTAAGCATATGCTCAGGGCCATATTTAGCAGAAGGTTGTTAGGGTAGTATGGTTAGGTTGTGGTTGGACTTGATGATCTTTAAGGTCTTCTCCAACCTGAGCAATTCTATGATCCTACGTTCTGTTGTTACCTTCAGATCTTCCTTTTGAGTTCAGATGGACGAGCTCACAACTTTTCATTTTTTACTAAGATTTTTCCCACCCTGTATTGGTACACACTGGATAACACTTTATTTAGATGACTTTTTTTTGCTAATCAATTCAAGTCTTAGAAGAACATTCTATAATCTTGTCTGTATTATCCTGAATTTACAAAAATGTTAAATGAAGCTGTCTGTAGTATGAGTTCTTTGAATTAATTGTCAAATTTTAACTTGCACTGAAAGGCAATTTTAAAGATCACCGAGTTCCCACAGGCAGGGTTGCCAACAACCAGACCAGGCCTGATTCAACTTGGCCTTGAACAGCTTCAGGGATGAGGCATTCACAGCTTCTGTGGGTAACTGTGCCAGTGCCCCACCACTGGTCTTGTTGAAAGCTGTTAGAAAACCCTGGTAAACAACATTAACAAGGCTTCCAAAACAAATTCTGCTAGTCTCTGAAGCAGTATTTCTTGCTATAAATGCATGACAGACTTGGATAGCCAGGAATCAAAGAGATTACAGAATCTATGTATTGATCAGGTTAACCAGCAGAAATAGGAAGTATATCATAGACAAAAGTACTGGGGGAAAAAAAAACACTTACTAGTTTGTTTAAAAACTGACAGAGAAACTTCCTCATCTTTTCCCAAGATAAAAAAAAAGTCCACACATCTCCATCTGAACAATGGATGGAGATGGTGGAGTTTCTCAGAGCAACACACTGCTAGGTGAACAGTAACATGCAACTTTCATGTGATTAATTCCTGAGATCTGAGGTAGTAATAGATGGAAAATATCCAAATTGCCATAGCGTTGTTTGCACAAAAAGAGATGGTACTTCATACTTTTCTAATATGAGGTGGGTGCAAGCACTACTCAGTAACAACAAAAACACAAGTGTTATCAACACTACTTTCATTCTAAATGCAAATCACAGCACCATAACAGCTACTATGGAGAGTACTAACTCTGAAAATAGGGTAGTACTTTAAATACCCATCTAACACTACAGAACACAGTAGGGGAACTGTTAGGTCATGACTGAGCACCTGGTGAAGGCGTTTGGCAGGTTCAGGGAGCATGGGCAAATTGTTTGCACTTGTGCTCCCCATGTGACCAGAATGGAGCCTTTCTGGGCTCCATGTAAGGGCCAGCCATTGAACAGAGAACATCTCTGACCCAGGCTGGTTCCTGAGAAGGAATGATGCATAATGAAGATCCCCTTCACCAGCTGGGTGAGTGCCATTCTTCTTCCTGTATATGACTATTGGTCTACCTGTAAATACTTCACCTGTATTGCCAAGGATCTGTCAGAAGCAATCCCGCTTCTTCATGAGCAGAACAAAGAAAATGAGTCTGTATTAAAATTGTAGCTTTTAAACAATATTGGAGATAATTCACATGTGGCCAAATAAAAGGGAAAAAAATGGCTTACTTCCTGTATTCTTAAACAGTTCAGATCACTTGCTTCCTTCAATTGTTTGGACATCTAGCTAACATTACTAAAGTAAAACTTTGCACTTATAATATCAGGATACAGCTACAGTTAAAGAAAAAAAAAGCAAACAGAGCAACTACTTACTGATATCCTATCTTGAAATTCTGCTGTAGGCACAACTGGAATAGTTCCACCATGTTTCCCAAACTTTCTCTCCAAGCTTTCCTGTACAGACACTACAAACAAAAAAAAGCAGAGGCAATGTAATGGACAAGGAAAGGACAACTAACAAAAGGATTTGTCTCCAAATCTTCCAGCATTCCGTGGCATGAAATGCAGACTCTGGGAGCAGGGCTGAGAGAGAAGGGTCATCTTAATTCTTTTTCCTTCTAAATAGGAAATTTGCTGTTTGGTACTCCATTCTACCAATTAAAGGGTGAATGAAAGCAGAGCTGTGCACTTACTGAGCAAGTGGTAGTTTGAATCCCTTTCATATTTAAAAGTCAAGCGGCCATAGCTGACGTGGTTCAAGTTTTTCAGCCACTCAAAATAGGATACTGTTACACCACCAGCATTCAGGTAAAGATCCTGCAAAGAAACAGAGTGAGTTTGTTGACATGTGATCATTAAACAAAGACATTTCTATCCTGCTAAAGAAAGCAAGTATGATTTGCAAAATACTAAGCCACAGTATGGGAAGACAATCCAGTTGTTGTTCCTGCATGACAAAGTATATCTCTTCTGATGTGTAGGGATTACTTCTACTGATTTAAGGAGGACTTGACTTGAAAATATACGAAGTTCAGGAATGCTTGATTTTTCCATTTTAGCATAATTATTTAATAGAATTAATATATTTTTAGGCCAAGTCAATGAGCTAAGATGGATCAGTCACGCCTTTTAGGTATACTACTTGATCAGGATGCTGTCTTTGTTTGTTGAAGAGGATGCTGTCATACTTCTAGATCTCATTCTTTCAAGTTACCATGTAGGCAACTTTTACACTACACAGTCTGCAACAAACAATTCTGTTGGGAGTTCAAGCCACAGACAAATTTTTACAAACTGGCCGGTGTGCTAACTTGGCCTTCTTTCTTTGCTTAATGGACTACTTAGGTGACCAAATGTCAGGTAACAAACAAACAAGCCAAGTTACAGGTTCACACAACAACTGTGGGTAGTTACCTCTTCTGAACATGTAACTTTCATGTAATTATCTTTGGGCACTTAGAGTTGTAAATGAAGTCTCTTCAAGTAATTATTACAAATCTTGAGCAACACTAACGCTTGCTGTTTATAGTTCACTGAAATATTACTCACTAATGAAAATCAAAGGTCATAAAAGAATCTTACAGGAATAACCATGATATTCCTCTCCAAGAAGATCTTGTCAGCTTCAGGAGTTGTAGGTCCATTGGCACCTTCAGCAATAATCTAAAAGGAATCGCAACAGAGTAATTGCTAACTTGACTGTATGTTTCTGTCCATATTATTGAATACTAGTATTTATACTGGCTTTCTCTATTTTCCATTTGTTTTTGAGTTCTCCAACTTACTTTTGCTTTGACCTTGTGAGCATTGGCCTTAGTCAGCTGCTTTTCACTTGCAGCAGGGATGAGAATGTCACAGTCTGTTTCCAGAATACTGCCCTCAAGCTTCTGTGCTTTAGGGAAGCCCATGATTGTCCCATGTTGCTGTTGGAAGGAAACAAACCAGGGTGGCTTTAGCGCATGTACTCAATTTACTTTACTTTTTCTAACTTAAAAAAAAGAGAGAAGGAAGAAGCAACAACTCTAGAAAGATAGGGATGATACGTGCGATCTTTACTTAGCTTGCTTTTTGCATTTTATCTACGAGTATTGTACCTCAGTCCAATATGATTAAGGTGTAATTGTTCTCTGGCCAAAGACACTGATAAATGTCTGGGCTCTGGAATTAAAAAAAACCTGTTGTTTCTCTCAACTCTTAAAATACAATACAAATGCAATCTTTTTCAAATACTCAAATGATCCACTAGTCTGCTATGCACAGGATAAGTTGCATCACATGAAATTCAGAAATACCAGTTGTGAAAATTCAGTACTCAAGTGACAGCCTTCATTTAGTTGAGGGTCTTCCCAGCTTTCTGAGAAAGGGGGGTGGAGACATTGATCTGCTCCCCATGTAAAAGATGACACCTGAAATAACCCCCTTAGGAACTCTATGTGGAATCATAGGATTGTCTGAGTTGGAGGGGACCCTTAAATGTCATCTAGTGCAACTCCCCTGCAATGGACAGGGACATCTACAGCTTGCTCAGAGCCTGGACTGACCTGACCTTGAACGTCTCCAAGGTGTGTTGACTGCACCACACAGCTTGGTGTGTCATCTGCAAATCTGCTGAAGGTGCACTTGATCCCACTGTTGATGTCACTGATGAAAATGCATCCCCCAGGGGTTCTTCAATCACTTGTCACTATCTCCATCCAGACATTAAGCAACTGACCACCACTTGCTGGTCTCATAACTAGTTCCTTGTCCACAGAACTGCCCACTTATCAAATCCATATCTTTCCAATTTGGAGAGAATGACATTATGGGGGACTGTGTTTAAGGCCTTACTGAAGTCCAGATAGATCGTGTGTGACTCTTCCCTTGTCCATTAATGCAGTTAAAGCACCATAAAAAGTAGCAAGGTTGGTCAGGCAGGACCTGCCCTTGGTGAAGCCATACTGGTTGTACCTTATCACCATCCTTTCTTCCATATGCCTTAGCATACCTTCCAGGAGAATCTGCTACATTATTTTCCCTGGCATTGAGGTAAGGCTAATAGGTCAGCAGTTCCCTGGTCATCTTTCCTACCCTACTTAAAGGCTATATTGCCTTTTACCCAGTCACCAGGGACTTCACCTGACCGCTGTTACTTTTCAAATGTCATCAGAATGGCCTGGCAGCTTCATCAGCCCATTCTGTCAGGACTCTGGGATGCATGTCATTGGGACCCCTCTGGATCCTTAGGATCCTCAGGCTGCTGTGAATCTGCTTTTTTGTTTACTTTTTTCCCTCCAGTTCCCACCTTCTAAACCATTTGCTCAAGGGTTGTGTGTAAAGCAATTGCTAGTGAAGATGGAGGCAAAAATGTTGAATACCTCTCTTCTCCTTGTCTGTTTTTACTACTCCGCCTGTGTTGCTCACTAGGGAGGGTATGCCCTTGTGGACTTTATTTTTCTGGCTGACTTTCTTATTCTTTGTGCCCCTTGCCAAGTCCAGTTCCAATTGAGCCCTGGCCTTCCTGACGCCATCCCTAGCTTTCACTATCTATGAGTTTTCTTCTTGCTCTCCAGTTTGACCAGCAGGTCCCATTTCAGCCATGCCTGTCTCTTGCTTTCCTCTTCTGACTTCCTACACCAGGGGGTGGAGAACTCTCGTGCCCTAAGAAAAGCTTCCTTGAATATCAAGGACAGAGAGTAATGGCCTAAAACTTGAACTTAGGAAGTTCTATAATAATGTGGAAGAACTTGCATATACAGGTGATGGAGCACTGGAATAGACTGTCCAGGGAGGTTGTGGAGTCTCCTTCTATGGAACTATTAAGACCTGTCTGGATGCCCACCTGTGTGACCCGTTGTAGGCTGCCTGCTTTTGTGGAGGGTTGGACTCAATGATCTCTTGAGGTCTGCAAGTCTGATCTGACAGCTCTGCTGCACTCCCATGTCCTGGGGATTTTTGTTGACTAACTGAAGCTCCACTTGATCTGAAAGCTGGTTTTCCTAAAATTAAGCTTCCTGATTGTACTCTGCCTGATACCCTCAGGAGTGTGAACTCCTTCATTACATGGTCACTACAGCCCAGGCAGCCTCCAATCCTGATGTCACTAATCAGTTCACTTGATCTGGTGAGCAACAGGCCTAGTATTGCATCCCCCTTACTGGGACTGTCTATTATGTGGCTCAGGAAGTTATTCTTGATAGACTCCAGGAGCCTCCTGGATTGCCTACAGCTTGCTTTTTCAGCAGATGTCAGGGTAGTTATATGAGGCATTACTTTCAGAGCAAGCTATCTATTTCATACCAGTCTATAGTCATCCTATGTGTTTGCAGAGCTAGCAAAAATGCAAGTATTTCTGCATAACTAAGTTTCATACCAGTTTGTAATCTTCTAGTTCCTTTGGGTCAATCCCATCAGGATTCCATATAGAACCATTAAATTCTCCAACAGCAACACATTTTGCTCCAAAACGGTGCAAGTATCTCATAGAATGCAAGCCCACATTACCAAATCCCTGTAAGTGAAAAGAGAGAGGAAAAATAGTCAACATTTCAGCTAAAAAGATGATTAGTAGGGTTTATATGGATTTGAAAAGCTGTAAATAGTTCCTTATCTATTGGTACATCTTAGCATTTGATAATGTGCATAGGAACGATGGAAGAAATCTGTGTGTTACTAGTCTGAATGCTACTGTAGAAATTACGTATTTTAGCTGGCAGTGCAAAACTGTGCTAAGTTGTTTGTACTGGATAAAGGCAAGGGAATTGTTAACTTTGCTGTGAAAGGTTCAAAATGATATTTTATCAACATGAGAAAATTACAACTATGTATCCCATAAATGGTGTGGTCTTCAGAGGAATTCATGGATTTTTGTATAACCATTCTGAGTTCTAACAAACATTTGCAGGCCAAGAAATAATCAATTTGTCTAAAGTTTACAAGTATAAAACTCTCCCGGAATGAAAAACAATAAACATAGCTTCCTGTTAGGTTTTTTAATGTGAGAGGTTATGTTATTTCTTTAACGCTTTTGGAGCTGTCCTGTACAAAACAGATTGTTTAAATGTAGGTAATCCTGCATTTGGTTACCAAGAAAAAAAAAACTACAGCCCTCCACAAAATGAACTTTAAGTCATTATTTAATATTCTAGAACGGATAGCGTGATGCTGTCTCAGTGCAGGGCAGAGATGTTTGTGTGAGCCCACTGGTTAACTAGAAGACAACTTAAAGGTTACTATTACAGTATTTCTAAGAACTGATAAACTGGTACTAAAGACAATTATAAACAAAGCAATCCTGCAAATCCTATATTTAGCTTTCTGTTCCAAGCTGGTGAATAGAACACAACATTTCTTTAAAATTTTAAGAATTATAGTAAGTGTTACTGAATACCAAAGCCTTTCGAAATACAACAATTAGAGCCTCTAGAAGCTTTATGAATGCTGAAGATGAATATTCAACCCTAAAAATTTAGGGTAATGTATTGGATTTTACTTTTCCAACTGTTCATTCTGTAGTATAATGAGAATTTTTCTCTCCCTCTTTTTTTTTTTATTACAATAAATGCAGTGTAGGCAGAAAAAGTGTCACAGCTCATTTAAAAGTGTGCAGTAGTTCCTGGAACTCCTGTAATAGTGTTTCACTTTGCTCTTTGCAGCCAATGCTCATAAAGAGTGGAGTTTTGGCTCTATGCCCACACAGTGCCATTATAAGGTCTGTTCTTATAAAACAGTCCAAATGAAAGGGCACCTGTGTTGCTTGAAAAGCATTTCTAAACTTTGAGAGTAAAGGTTAACTCAGAAGTCATAAAACGCTAACAGGGTTTATTGCTACAGCCCTTCTTAAGAGTAGCTCTGTTGAAACTTTCTTCATCACGTTTTTCCATGCCATTGAAAGAAAAAAAAAAAAATTACCTGAACAGCAAACGTTTTATCTCCAAATCCTGGAGTCATTCCTAATATACTCATATACGATGCTTCATTGATGAAATTTTCAATTCCATGGAAGAGACCACGGCCAGTTGCAGATATCCGCCCATGGATCCCACCCTGGCTGATGGGTTTACCAGTTACGCATGCGTGTGCATTAATATCCTGTAAAAGTGAAGGAGTTGTGAGTTATTGAAGTAGTCAAATAATAGTTGGAATGGGAAACTTCGTACACCTCAGGGATAAGGGGAAACAGGTGTTGAGAGAATTGGAAGATAATTTAGTGGATATACATCTGGTTTGTACGTTGGTTTTCTTTCCTCAGCTTTTGTGAGCAGCTTCTCACAAGTACTCTTGCAGATGTCAGGGAAATTGCATAATTGGACCTGTTCTGCAAATTTTCTGTTGCATTAAAGTACATGTCACTATAATTAGCTGCAATTTTACAGTAACACATCTTATTGCACTGTTAGCACAGAGCAGATCTTTAATAAATCAAAAAGCTTTGAGGGAAGTTTTTCAATATTCACTCCTATTATAGCCACGCTTTTCATTATTACTCCTGACATTTCAGCTTTTTAAAGGGCTCAAACATTCTTGTACTAGTCCCAACTAAAGCTAGTTAATCATTTATAAGCAGTGTTTAGTGTTCCTTTATAACAAATTCAGCTTATGAACTACGTGTCCACTACCTTCCTGTTGGAAGAATACAGGTATTATTTGATCTCTGGGGAAAATTTACAGTATGAAGATCATACAGGAAAGCAAGATATTTTAGTGCTTTCATTCAGAAAAGCAGTATATACGACCAAGACTCTCTTACTTCATACGTGCTAGACAGTCAGCCAAGGAAACAGTAAACTACTTAGAACCAGAAAGAAATTTTCAGCTGAAACTAGTAGTTTGAAAAAACTTCTCCTAAACTACACATTGCTGGGCTTTGCTCTTCTGTCACCACCGGTTCCCATGCTCCCACACCCTGCAGGCATGGTCAGACAGTGCCTTGGCACCTAATGTGAGTGAAAGAGCAGGGATGAAAGGGAATCCACAGTAATGAGTCTGCCAGCAGCCGGATGGGTTTCTCTTTCGCCAGCAGCATTAGACACTGGGAGACTCCCTCCCAATACTTGTGCCAAATACATTTGCATGCCAGTGGCCTGAGTGCAAGATGCTTGGTGAGAGGAAGGAAAGGAGCAGATAAAAGTGGTGGCAAAATGGCAGGAAACAACTAGAGCCATAATGGAAGCTAGAACTGTTTGAAAATGATAGTGCGTTAACCACAGTATTGAACAGCCCCCTTTTGAAAGCAGTAAAAGCAATGGTGGACTTGACATAAATTTACTAATTCAATTTCCTTCGATGTAGCTGCATTTCTCTCGTAAAGCTGTATGCTCCCTCTGGTGGCATATCCACTATAAATGAGATTTGTGTGTGCTGGTTTGCAAGGGAACGAATTCACACAGTGTTTCGAAGTATTACCAGGTATTCATTCTGTTTAGGCTGAAAATATGTTTTTTTTTTGTCTTCATGCATTCACAAAGGAGGAGGTAGTTTTTATACAGTCTTCCATCATTTCCATCATACAGGAGAGTGTACTTAAAGTCCCTTCACATGTCATATCAGACATCGGGGACAGGAAGTACAGAAGAGTGGAAAGGATGACTTGAATCAAGAACTTTAGTCATATTCAGTTCAATGATCTGGAAACTTGAGATGGATTTTCAGGAACAGTTAACATGGTAGTTAAAGACTTGCACGGTTTGGCAAGAAAACACAGCATGAGCTGAGGGTAGGTTCCAGTTATTTTAAAGTCACTTATACGAACCAATGTCAATGTGGAGAGGGTGGGGGTGGAAAATTAGCACACCCCAGCCTGGAGAAGAGAAGGCCTTCTGATAATGGATTTTTTTCTCCTACTTATAAGCTCCCTTATTTACATGGGTAGATAGTGATAGGACAAAGGGGAAGGGTTTAAAACTAAAAGAGGGGTGATGTATATTTGATGTCAGAGGGAAATTTTTCATTTAGGGGATGGTAGGGTGCTGGTACAGGTTGCCCAGAGGGGCTGTTGGTGCCACATCCCTGGAGGTGTTCAAGGCCAGGTTGGATGGGGCCCTGGGTGACCTGATGTTTCCTGATCTAGTGCTTGATTCAGTGGTTGCAGCCTTGCCTGCAGCACAGCATCAGAAATGGATGATCTTTGAGGTTCCTTCCAACTCTAGCGATTCCATGATTCTTATAATGAGATTATACAACATTTTCTTTTTTTTTGGCTGGAATTCAAGACTTCTGCATTAGTCTCTGAACTTAGCTGGTGAAGTTCAGACACTCTGAACTTTTGCTTGTATCGTAACCCTCAACCCTTTTCTCTGGTGCAGTAGTGTTCTCCTTGCTCCTCCAACTTTCTGACTTCATATGTTAGGTTTCAAACATGCTCTCCCTACCTAATTCTTTTATTTGATTTTTACCTTTTCACTTCAAGCTCAGTGCACGCATCCTGTGCATCCACTAACTAATCAAGTCTGTAGATATCTCAGTTCCCATTCTCCAGAGTAATCTTTCCACTCGAGTGAATAGAGTTCTTTTCATAGCTTCCACCTTTTTTTTTCCTGAGTTATAGTTAGCTTCAGTTTTGCTCAGTAGTCATTTTTGTCTCTTAGCCTGCTTCCTTCCTTTCGCCTTGGTCACTTCAATCTATTTCATAGTTCTTCAGTCACAATTTGAGTTCTTGCTGTCTCAATCAGATAGGAATATCTTTCAAATAACTCTATAAACTACTTCTCATAGATCGCTTCTTGCAGCTGTGCCAGATGTGTTGCCTTCTTTCTCTACACCTGGCCATTTTCCACAATAGCTTGCAAGTCTCACTACAGCTACTGTTTTCTCTTCCTTGTAGAGTCAACCTCAGAAAATGAAGTACGCTTGATTTAACCTTTCCTTTTTATTTAAACTTTAATTCACTTCTCAGAAAAATGCATCTAAATCCTCTCAATTGTTTTTAGACAAGAATAAGACGCTGCCATTCAAGGAGAGCCTAGGAATAAGGAGCTGTTGTAGTGTAATTCAAATTGTAACTTTATCCTCAGTAGTGGCTTTTTTCAGTGATATATTTTATGTGATATATATTTTTTCAGTGATATATATTAGGCACAGAACTATGTAACAAGGTGATGTGACGGAGTGGAAAAAAATAAGAAATGCTTTTCCTTGTTCAATATGTAACATTCCACATCATTTAAAACACATTCCTGTACAAAATAGTTATGAACTGACTATTAACAAAACCAGCTGTGTGCTGAAAGCCTTCCATGTCACTTTTAATAGAGCAATGCTGTTGCATTACAGTGGAAGATGCATTTCAGTGCAGTGAGTTAAATGTTAAAACGGAATGCCTAGACACAGTTTCCTTAAATGTTGGAATGTTAAGTTGTAACTGGGGAGCAAGCTGTCACTTTGCACCTTTTAAGTCTTCCTGACATCTTCCAGCTCTTCATCAGTTCCAAAATTTTATTTAAAACACTTGAATGTAAGTAACAAAAAGCAAGAAGTAATGTTTTAGGCCCCAAAGCTTTGTACACATGCTATTTAACTTGACTAACAAGCAAGCTATGGCCTCTTCCTCAAGGTGTTTTTTTTCTCCCATAAGTTAACTTGTATTGTATTTCAGATCTAGAATAAAGCATGCCATCCCCTCCTCCTGCTATTAAAGGGCAGGCATTCTGACAGGGGCCTACTCTCTCAGGAAAGGCAGGCTTGTCCTGTACAGATATACCAGTGAGAAATGTGTGACAGGTAGCTCTAATGCCTTGCTAATGGGAGCATATATCCTGCTGTACTGAAAAACTGTTTGAAATAGCTGCAAAAAGTGAAAAGAAAGCATCTTTACAATTCAAAAGCCATTTGGTTAGGCAAACATGAGTTGCTCAGCATATTTACACCCAAGTATGAAGCTATGGCAAGACTCCTTAGGAAAGTACAACCTACTGAAATACCAGAAAATGTCTGAAAGAGAAGCAAGAAAGATTGGATAGCACAACAGCAGAGTTTTAAATAACTTCTGATTTTTTTGTCCTATCTGCCAAAAATATACAATATTAATGTTTGCCTAGTAAACACTAATAGTTTTGGTACAGTCAAAACAGGTGCAAATCAACATAAAGATGAAGGTCTTATAATGTGGGTTTTTATTTTAGTGTTATACTAATAAATGAGAACTTATTTATATGGTCTGGAGTGCTCAAAATCAAAGTTCTTATTTAATAACACTTGTCAGTCCAATAGTCTGAAAGTGAAATATTTCAGTACTTCTAAGACTACATCCACTATTATCAAACCAATACTTGGCAAATTTAAGTTTGTAATTATAGCATTGATGAAAAATTAGGAGCAAACAGTAGAAATAGAAAAAAATCAGAATGATACCTTTAAAAATTGTACAGTATTTTTGCTGAACAGTCACAATTAGTTACAAACAAGCTTAACTGAAGCCAAATATATAAAGCGTTAGCCTTTGAAGTTGTTTTTTCAACTGTACCCTAAAAATCTTGTGTCAATTAAGTTGATACATATTGAAAATACATTTAGATCCACATAATCAAATAAAACTATATGGTTTAAGCATAATGGTAATAAATTTCTAGGTCTAAATATTTCTGTAAAGACGAAGAAAGTTTTCATACTTGAAAGCCTCTGCTCAAAACTTACATAGTGTCCTATTGTACTGGCGTAAGTGTCAGCAATCCAGGACATCTCCCTCTCCCCTGTGCTCATATCAGGAGCAGGCACATCAACTCCAGGACCTGTTGGCACCAGTGAAAACAGCTCTTAAGGATCACACCTTAATAGTTACCTTCAAACATGGTTCCCCTGGGAATTGAACAGGGTATGGCAGAGGAGAGCTGTATTCCAGCTTAGTCCTCTGTTCATTACTCAAGGAACTGATTCTTCTGGATTCAGTTTTAAGTGTTGTATCATGTTTTTGTACGATACTATCAAAACCGTCAACCTTTCACACGAGATGCTCAGTAAAATAAAGATCAGTCACAACTCAGAGTAAAATAACCCACCAAAAGCATAGTTTTACTTTAAGGATCATCACTATAACAAGAAGGGCAATATTTAGGTATGATTTCTGTATACCATGCTGTTATTTTTGCATTAGAATTTTCTTTTTGCATCTGATTGAGTTGAAAACTTTTCTTTAAAAATTGAAGATAGGCCACTCCTAGCCATTGCACTGTAGTACACACATTTGATTTTTGACTTTCAAGAGACATTACATCTTTCTTAGGCTTTTGAGAGTACTTTCACACATCTCTTGCAATAGAAGCAAGTTCTGTTTTTTCTAGGTAACTAAATATAGCATTTACACAACCTATTTAAGATGTCTCACTCAGCAAGATCTTAAATCTAACTCAGTCTCTACGAAGTTGTTTTGTAAGTATTTGGAAGAGGCTTGTGAAAACTACATAGCAACAACCACAGGTTCTGTTACAGCAGGCACCTAGACTTCTTGCCTGTGTTTTCCCTGCAGCCTGTGGTTGTCATGGGTGAAGTCACCAACTTTCTCTAGTGTAGACCTTCCACTTCCTTCCTTTGTTTCCTCAGATGTATGCCAAAAGCCTCAACTGAGACTACAGTTACAGTGAAACAGCTTGATACTAGAAAATAGCATTGCAACAGGTTTGGTCACAACTTTTATAACGTTTCTAAGAGAAATGTGAGTCATTTTGGATCCTGTGAGCTCAGCTTTTGTGGCTTTTCAGAGCAGAATACAGCTCACAAAGAAAAGTTAAATACAGTTCCTTTTACAATTAAATTGCATGACTCAATTCTTGGCAGCATTTTGCTGGAACTCTTAGATCAAAATTGTTTACAGATCTCAAATACAATTTAAGCATATTGTTTAGTAGCTCCTCCTAATGAACAACAAATCAGATTACAATTTTTACTGTAAAGATTTAGTATGCAACGTACCAATGAAACCTTTTTTCGCCAGCTCCATGGTAAACCTTCTTGTGATCTTTTCCAATTCATTGTCCTATAGAGAAAAGGTAATAAACATTACAAGAAATCATTAGTGTTCATAACTACTTGCTAAAGCCTATGCCCAAGACACACTTGCTTTTTTTTTTTTAGAAGGATGATTCATGTGCTGTCTATACAGTTTATATGCCATTTCCTAACATACCCTTGGTATTCAGACAGTACAAGGAAATGTTTAACTTTCTTTCTGTACATTCTGATCTTTGACAAGTTAGGAGTGCAGCACAGGAAGAACCACCTGTGCATAGATTTCCACCACACAAATCTGATATCCTATGTGAGAGATTTATACCTAGTGACAGCAATAGCCAGCTTGGGGGTTACGTTATGTAATCAATGCAGTTTAATTACTTTGCACAAATCCTTACAGACTTCTGAGCTTATAATATCTGCTCTCTACTTTAGGAATCTTTTCTATGCAAGTTACTTTAATTAGGGAAAAAAGGCAAGCCTGCAGTAAGTTTTTTTATAAGCCAGGTTTGTTACCACTTACATTGTAACAATGCATTAAAAGGTTTAACAAAGCTTAACACTACTTGTCAATATGAAGAGAAACACTAACTTTTCTAGAAACAATTAAATGTGAGCCTTTACTTTTTTTTTTTAAAGTTGATATTGTTACTAGTCGGGTTCCAAATTACTTGTTTTCTTCTGACTTTGAGACAAAAGTAACAACTAAGTAGCTGAATGATTCAACCTTGGAAACACAGATCTGTTTTGTATCTATTGCAAGCACAAGCTAAACTCAGCCTCTACAGAGGCAGAAGTGGCAGGAAGCCTCAAGTGGTCGGTAATACCTTCAGAGCCAGTAGGAGCTGAAGTACTGAAGCTGGCAGGCTTCAGTACTGCAGTTAACTTTTTTCATCTATGATTAAGCTTACTGTGTAGTTCTTGGGATTGATCTTCACACCAGCCTTTGCTCCACCAAATGGCACATCTACAGGAATGCGAAGGAAAATAAATTTATTTTTTTGACAGTAAAGGCAGAGCACATCAATAATGTGTGAGCAGATATGTTTGGTTCGTTTTCTGATGCGAATTGAGTTTTTGCCATGTTTAGGTCTTCTCAAGTGTAAGCTATAATCTGATCTGGATCCTATTAAAAACAGGAAATCTTTCAAGGGCAGCTTGAAATTTATCTTTCAAATTCCAAAGTTCCTTGTTTGAATTTTCTATGTTGCAAGGTTTTGTGCTTAACTTATTTCCGTGAGGTGCTACAGCTTATATTTTACTGTTTTTTTTTCAAATTTAGTAGTCCTAAGTGATGCACCTCTATGCTCAATGAGATATTGTTTACAATCAGATGATGTACAGATTCTCTCCAACATGCCCTATACTTTAGCAGTCACACATGAATTGTACTTCATTATAACCTGTAAAAAAGTTTATCACTCCTCCATCTCCACAGCTTCTGTGTAAATCCTTTACAGCCTCTATCTGTTCCCCTAAAATTAGCAGCCTACTAATAAGAGCTTGAAGCACATTTGAGTTGAAGAAGCACCTTTACAGGAAGAAACTACAAGAATTTGGACTTAGTAAATGAAAACGCAGCTTTAATCAGGCTTAGGTATCAGTAACAGCAGAGGGAATATATGCTATTTGTTTTTGTTTCTATATTTTTGTTTCCTAATTTATTTTCCTAAGTATTTTAATCAGATCAGTGTCTAAAACTTAATCCTTTTCAGTGCTGATGGCAATTAAAGATTGTATCTTTGCTTGAAAAATCATCACTTACCAACCACAGCACATTTGTATGTCATCAGAGATGCTAAGGCTTTCACTTCATCCACACTAACGTCCAAGCTGTAACGAATACCTGCAGAAGACAGGAGGAAAAAAGAATTCACTGAACAACTTCACAGACACTGATAAATTGAGAATGTTAACCTCAGGCCTGTATTTATTAACTTAATTGCTTTAAGTCTTCGATCTTCCATTCTCCTACTTATTATCCATTTTTTAGCTAGAATACAAGACTTGAGCAATTCTTTTAAGTACTTTAACAGAAGCAATCAAGCTCGAGAGGAAGACAAACCAGGTTGTTGGTTAACCTAGAGTAGAGTTCTTGAGAGGCTGATAAGGGTCACCAGCATTCTGTAAGATCTTTAGCTTTGCACTTCATTGTTTCTACAAGATCAACTGTGTAGCTGAATGTAACTTACTAGTACACGTTAAAATCAAGATCTTGCTAGAGTAATGCAAGCTCCTGCTAAGTTGCCATGTGCTGGCTGTAGTCCAACAAAACCATACGTAGCATCAGAGCTCTGACTACTAAGTGCTGCCAAGTAACAGAGAGCTGCAAGCCACTCCTCTAATTCAAATCTGTTCAAAACATTTTGATGAAATAACTATCCCAGCCAGCTCGTGTGTGACGAGGCCACCCACCCCACACTGTGTGAAAGACTGCCCTCGCTTGTGTTTCCTGCTCTTAGTCATCCAGCAGCCTGTGCTGACAATTGGTCTCAATGCAAGCTCAAACAAATTGCTGCGGGTTGACAGCAGTGAGGGTGCAAAAAAATAAGAGATCACAGCCTTCAAAGTTCTTCAGAACTTAGGAGGAGATGATTATACAATGGCAGGGAGACCTGTCACCTGCGTGACTCTTGCTCATCTTCTAAAAATGGGTTGTAGCTCCCCAGTAGATTGAATTTGATGTTAAAATGGTGGTAGTTGCATAGTGGAAAATATTTTCTAGCCGAAATGATAGAATGTGTAGAAGTCTAAATAATAATGTAGAAGACTAAAATGATAGAATATACAGAAGTCTAAAGATGAAATTTAGGACCAGCACAATGCCCAATGTCACGGGACAGCAAAAAAAACAACCCACCTCTAGCGATGTGTGAGCTTCTATCCAAGTTTTTCCCACATCACTAACTAGACAACAGAACTCTGGAGGATTTATTCTCTCCTGCCTCAGCTTCCCAAATCCTTGGCAGTAGGTTGTGCCAAGTTTCACGGTGGATTGTAGCAGGCACAGAGTGTCCTTTAGATGCTAGGACAAGGCATCACTAATTCCTTATTATGTAAAGAGAAGACCATGTTCAGGTCCTTAAGAGTGAAAAAGGCCAGCATACATTATCCAGACTAAAGCACTGTGCCACTATGAAAGCCAAGCCTGAATGATTTGGAAACCATCCCGGTTTCAGAGGAACTGAGTGCTGCTCAAAACTGAGGGCCAAGCTCTGCTTTCTTATGCCTGTTCAATTGGGAAAAGAAAGGCCCAGTCCTTCACAGAACAGAATTTAAATTTAGTGTGTATATGGGGGGAGGGTGGCTTCCAAAGGGAAATTAACTAGTTTTTGACTTAGGCAGATGTGAAGGTGTTACTTCTGGGGTTCAGGAACCTCTCTCCAAGGAAGTAATCTTTGAAATATGGGATCTATTAAAGTCCACCACAACACAAAAGCTGAAGGTAAAACATATCTGCTTTTGTAACGAGTCTTACTCTGATCTTTCAGAGGAGCAGTTAAGCTTTTGTGGAGCCTTGAGCAAGAGCAAACCGCAGTGTCACTGACTGTCCTGCCTGGGGATGGTGGTCCTGGCCCTGCAGGTATGCTCTCGGGAAGGCTTCCTCCAGGGCACAGGTGGAGCTAGTAAAGTCTGAAGCCCCAAACCCTGCCCAGCAGGAGTAAACTCTGCCTCTCCAGCCTCACCATAACCAGGACACTGTATTGATTCAGCCCACATAGTTACTCAGACTTCACCAGGTTATGTACACAAAGCTGTTCTGCCAGAACGATGCCAGTACTACTCCTGCAGGCACCCAGTGCGTCGTTTAGTGACATAAGGGATCAGTAGGAAGGTTAAATAGTTCAGGATAGCTGCTTTGTACAGTTTTAACAGGAAACCAAAGTACAAAAGGAGAGATTAGCTCCCTCACACTCCATATGGAGGATGCAGTATGAACAGGTGAACCAAGTGTAGTTTGACTGAAGACTCATGCAGAAGCTCCAGTTTACAGTACAGTTACAGGTTGCTGTAAATTTTATTGTAACAAACATTAAACTTTTATACCAAGTGAACTAGGGAAAAAGCCCCAAGGCTAATAAAGTATCAGTGTGCTTTCAGCTGAAACACCTACTTGTCACCCTTATACGTATATCAGAATAGGGACAGCTTCTAGATTTGAGGCTGAAATTATCCTTTTCTGGGCAACTTTCAATTTTGAGCAGAATTGAGCCTTAAGTAGTTGTAATTGAAATGGCTTGTCACGTGGCTTACTGTTGTAAATGAGAGACGAGGGAAATCTGACTTGAACCAACTTCATTAGGCACTTTATTCTAGTTTATCTGCTAAAATGTTTTTATTATGATGTTGAGTATAGCTCACAGTGTGGGTTTCTGGTTCCCTGACAGGAAGTTCCTGCCCTTTGTGGCATGGGTGGGTAACATTGAGAATGTGCCAACAGTTTGTTCCGCTTCATGGCTTGGCTAGGTATTTTTCAGGAGATGTCTGTCTTCTGCAGCAGGCCCACCTCTCACCAGGGATGTTTTCTGTGCTAAGCTGGTAGGACTGATGAGAACCAGGCATCTGAGAAAGCTGTACATTCCAACTGCGAGGGGATGCACAGAGATAAAAGACTTAATTTCTGTTCTATTTAGATGTGAGTGGAATTTAGTTTGACAGCTTCCTAATTTGGCAGGAGGAGAGCATTGCCATTCATTTGTATAGCTCTTTTGGCAGTGTTGCTATGCATTCAACAGCCTGATTCTAAAAATGGACCACATACAAGGATAAAGAATTGTTGTGGGTTTTTTTGTGGTTGTTTTTGGTTTGTTGGCTTCTAAAGATTCTTAATACATGAGCAGTGAAAGTAACCACTACACAGCCTTACTGGTTTTTGAACCCTAGTACATTCCACACAGTAAGTCTCTGGAAACTCGGGGCTCTCACAGCAAGCTAGCCAGACAACATAATTTGAAGAAAGCCTCCAGTTACAGTATGAGTCACTGCCATGGAAAATACTTTTCATTGCAAAAACATACAGATTCTTGTTCTAGTTAAGAATTCTCCTTCCTTGCCCCACCCCAAGAAGTTAAACAGCGTGCTAAGCCTGAGTTTGTTTTTCTATGCTTGAGACATTCCATATGAGGAAATATTTTCATTTTAGCGTCGTTTCATTACTGGTCAGCAGAAAGGTCAGGCTTTGCATTGTCTTAGCTTTTAAAGCTTCCATTTTCTGACCTGCATTATGGAGATACACTCCACCCGATTACCTCCTGCACTGAGCCCAAAGCTCACTTTGGTCACAGTAAATTTTGCTTATGATATAAAGTTAGATTCTTAGAATGTTATGCATTCATCTTTACTTTACCAAGAAGAGGTAGCAAAGTTCTCAAAGTACGGTACTTTCTGAAACAAATGTCAAAGCAGTAATTAACAGCATGACTGCATTTTGGATGCTGTGACTATAGAAGTCAGTTACCGTTTTAATTAGCAGGTCTGTACCAACAGGCATGCAACAAAGACCTTTTTGTTTTAAAAAAGGCTACACGCCCTCCTAGATGTTATGTTGTATAGATTCCACCTTGTTCCATCACACTCAGCACGTGTTATGCTGCCTTAGTAAATGCTGCGTACAGAATCATCAACTATTGGAGGATGATTACTGCTCTTCTATCGTGCCTAAGGATCTGTTTAAATGTAATACTGCACACTTAAGAAAGTTGGTGTCATTGTTTCCTGATCTTCTAGCGCAGCGATGTCAAATGATAGTACCAATATCTGCTCTTATCACTAACGAGCATGAAGCACTCAAAGCCAAGTCTCAAAACTAAAGCATTGCCATAGCAACCAAGCAAAACACTCAGAGAGCAGCTCCTCCTGCACTGAGCTAATCTAAGCAAGTCTCTCAGCTTCACCACAACACGGAACAGATTTCTATCTCAGACTAAATTATTCTTGCCTAACTGAGGCTTTTGTCCTGCGCTGACTTCAGTGTTCTCTTCTGGTTGTGATTATCATTTGAGCTTTGAAAGTTAAGTGGGTATTTTACAGGTCAGTACTCCTGTTCAGATGGTGCATTTGTTCTGCTCGCCTCTGCAAAATGCTTGCTCATCACAGCAGGCATTTCAGGACAGAGCCATCCTATACTATCTGTACAGCACACAGCTAACAAGTCTTATGATCTTGTCTGAAACTTTTTTAGGACTCGCTATGGCTGTATTATTCTCCCAGTCAGCAACGCTGGTTTCTGCAGTGGCTATGTGAGTTAACAGCTCATCTGATCCCACCCAGAGGCTGACACCATATCTAGAGATTGGTAAGAATGCTCATGCTGTTCAAACTACTCCACGGAATCCGTAAATCAACTCCAGTATTTATTGCAATGTCTTAGTTCCTCATCTCAAGATCACGTGTATCATTTTCATTTAGAAGGAGTTTGGGAACTAAACAAATGAGACTATGGAATGTACTAATTTCAAAATCTGCTTATTAGCTACAAGTATATATGTAACACAGAACAGATCTTCCAGGCAATCCTTAGGCTCTTTCAGAAGGAGTATATTTTTCTAAGTCCAAAACAAATACCAGCAATCCTTTAAATTTTCCCTAAAAAGAAATTACTCAACCTTATTTAACCATATGAAAAGTGTGGTAAACAGTACAATGACAAATTAGTAATTATGGAAGACTAAGAAATTCCAGACGAATCTCTAACAAAGCAGGATGAGTAATTCAGTGCTGGAAAATAAGAATATTGTTCAACAATCAGCTCCAAGAATTACTCATCCCTCGATTCAATTCACTAACTGTCAAGGGAGGAGTATTTGTTTTTTTCATGTACAGCATTAACCAGCTACAACCTGGGGCAGGGGATGTGCTTCCCACCGTTCTGATCTGCTCAGAAGCATCTCTTTAGTGAGTATTAAGGTACTCGACCAGGCAGAACTCTTCAGTATACAGCAACCTGTGTACTATTAACAAGCTGTTTTATTACTTGAAATGTGTATGAACATACATGTACGTAAGTTCATTTCATTCTGTGCAGAGAAAAGCCAAGAATACTGTATTACAACAAACCTCTGGGGCCACTAGTAAGATATTGCATTTAAAGGCGAATACAGCACTGGGCAGGCATATCCTACCTGAAAGAATACACGGTGAATACTGCTAGGAGGTTGGATCTTACCTACAGAGCCACCTCAGCACTGCCTAAAGGCTGATTTTGTCCATCCAGCTGCACTAAGGACACTGTAGTGGTAGGTAAGGACTGACACAGGGAGAGGCAGCGACGCTGCTTCCGTGCAGACATGAATACCATCAGCATGGGTGTGTGCAGAGGGCGGAAATAACAGGCTGGCCATGGCAGTTAGATGCCATCGGAGCTGCAAAACAGCCATGCTGGCATGAAACAGGTAGACTCTATGCTGTGCTTAAAAGTTCAGATCCTAACGAGGTGGAGCTGACGCAATTCATGCAAATCAGATGCATAGAATACCTGTCAGGATGACCCAGAACATGAGAACATGAGGGAAACTCAGGCGAGAGGTTTCCCTTCCTCACTCCCCCACGTGTTTATGCAGCAAGCCCAGCGCTGAGAGCTTTCTCTATAAATAGAGCCAACAGTAGCAAGGGAAAACAACTATTTAAATCAAGGACAAAGCTGGCTACTACACAAACTGTGGGAGATAACTGTGTGAGAAAGCAGAGACTAGTAAGATTAAAAACCAGAAGGAGGCATCGCCTGCTACTGGAATATCAGTGGCAAAAAGACAACGCTAATGGTCCACTGAAAAATGCAACTAGTTTAGAAAAGAATAGCAAGAGCATAGGCTGCACTTTCCTTATCCTGGTGTTTTCTGGTGTTTTTTGGTGGTTTTTTTCGTTCTTCAATTTATCTACATATCCATTACTAGTCTAATTTAAAAATTTGTTTTCCTACAATAAGAAAACAGAAACCTATGAAAATAAGGCACTTGTATAAGCTATAGCTTTAACACTGCAAGTGTTATCAGGTGTTATCAAAAATTATCCTTTTTTTGTTTAAGTTTCAAAATTAGACCAGTTTCCATGGTTTATTTCACGTTGCTGATGGTCTGTTTATTATTCTATCTTTTATATGACCCTAAGACACATTTCTGTATCTTATCCTCTAAGACCAATTGGGACAAAGATATGACCTCAACTTTCAAGCAAAACAGCAAAGCAACCCCAGATCAATACAGTTGAAGTAAAACTGAAGTTAAGGTGCCTTACATTACTATCCCTTATTTTTTCCACTTAGGGGAGTAAACCTTGTCATGGCAGCCAAGCCAACTCAAGGGATTGTACTGGTCTGTTGCAAGCAAGGCTACCAGCATCTATGCATATTGTCCAAACAAGGTTATATGCACAGCTGTTTGGTGACTGGATGCTGAGATTAGCTTTAGCCATAGATTGCTGCAATGAAAAAACTGCAGCAAAGGTAAGACAAATAGATGTCACCTTATGCAGTATGAAGCTCATTAACATGAACTTGGGACGAGTAAGAAGGAAAAATGCTGATAGGCAGAAGAAAAGCTGCCAAAACCAGAAAATAGGATAGTTCTGTAATAGTGGAAAAAATCTCCTTCCATGAACTAGCCAAAGTAGCACCATACAGAAAATCATCAGATTCATCCAACTCCAAGTCAACTGAGCAAGTGAAATAGATTATCTGTGTTCTAATACAGATCATAAACAGAATTTTAAAGTAACATATCTCAAAGTTTTTTGAGACCCCTATATAAGTAAAAGTCAGAATCAACCCTGGAACTTAAGAAGATTTTAAAATTTCTCTGAACTGAGGAAGCAGATAAGACTCGGGGCAAGTTGGGTGAGCACAAACAAAAGGTAGGCTGTTTCCCAACTCAGATTTATTTGGTTTCATTGATAACAGGTCCGTTGTGCAGTAAGCTAACATGAAAAGGCTTTAAAATTATTTAAAACCATTTTATAGCTGTATCCCCACAGTAAGTGCTGCCTAGCAAACATGGAATCAGTTCCATACTACTGAGCAGGTAGCAACTCAATAAGCTTACTCGTATTTGCACAATGGTTATTTTCACTAATCTAGTCCTTCATGCTAACCTATGAAGGAAAACAGTTGTCAGCAGATGCATGAACAAGTAGCTTAACTGACTGTATACCTTCCATAGAACCTGATGAAATTATTTACAAAGATTCATTATTTTAAATAGTAACTGTGCGGATACTTTTCAATAGAGTCATTTGTATTCAGCCATTTCGTTTCCTGTACTCTATTTGGTTTGTTTTAGTTCCTTAGCCAGCTGTCAGTGCAATGAATAAGAGCAGCTGTGGTTTCCTGTTAATTCTGGCCACTAGCATGCAAGCCACTACATAAGCAAGGGAAAGAATAATCTAACCCACTGCATGGATCCAGCTACCATAAGCATTAGTCCTGTCTTAGCAATGCTCTGTTTGGATCATAAGCAATTTGAGTTCCTCCATGCAAGAAAACTGCTCATGTCCATGAATATCTGAAGGACTGGTGGCAAGTGGATGGGACCAGGCTCCTTCTGGTGGTGCACAGCAACAGATCAAGAGGCAGTGGATATAAAGTGGAAGAAAGGAAGCTCCACGTGAATGTGAGAAAAAGCTTCTGCCGAGACAGCCCATGGAATCTCCTTCTTTGGAGATGCTTAAGACCTGCCTGGATGCTTTCCTGCATAAACCACTACAGGGAACCCGCTTCAGCAAGGGAGTTGGACTCTGATTTCTGAGGTCCCTTCCAACCCTTACAATTCTGTGGTTCTGTAATATGTTCTCAATGGGATGCGGAAGTACTCAGTTTCCAGTCCAGCTAACATCTCACCTGCAGAAAATGGAGTGTTTAAATCCTAGGTTTGAGTATTGTGAGATCTATCATTTAAATTTGGAAAGATTCCCAAGCACAGGAGAGAAGCGTGTCAAAAGAAAAACAACTGCTATGTTCCCAAGTTGCAAAGGTTTGCAGTTCTCAGAGTCAAGAATTCTTTTATCTAAAAATCAAGTGTTAAAAGATGCAGGAAGTTACTTCTATTTTCTCTCTCTCAGTGATGTGAAAAACAAATACCGAAGTTACAAACGCAGATTTCCAAAAATTGCTTCTCTTGACCCAGAGAAGGGTTACATGTAGTACTGTGCAGTGACAGTGTCTGACGCAATAAGTTGGCTTGTGTTTCTAGACCCACTTGGTGGGAGAGTGAGATAAGTAAGCTATTAAATAACTTCCTATAATATTAAATGTGTATTAGGATGCTAGAAGTAGGCCGTTAAGAGCATCACACTTGTTCAGGAACATGACAGCCAACTTTCCACTGAGGTACAGAAGTTTGTCTACAGAAAAACTTAGAGCTGATCTTGAGTTTGCCATCATCCAGCCCAACCCATGTGCTCTGCCATGCCATCTCTGCAGCAGGCCAGTCACCTGCTTTGGACCCTGACTTTAAAGGCAAACCTCTTATAACATTTGCTCTGCTGAGTTCTGCCTAATTGCAGGCAACAGAAATGACCACAGAAGGAGGTATGGATGACCAGTAGTTTCTACTGGCAGGTATCACCTGCATGCATTATGAGTTTTAAATCTGCTTTATAAAGGTCAACTTTGCTTTAAGATGTTAGGCGCTTTCCAGATTGGGGCTGGACTATTAGGCAGAGATTGAGGTTTCACCTAGGGGTGAAAGTACAGACAAAAAAAAGTTGAAGATGACATCAGTAACTGAAGAAAAAAGATTCTAACTGCTACAGTGCTAAGCTATAAACACAGACGTTCAGTAGAAATGATAAGGCACTGCTTAAAGTGCAGAATTATTAAAAATAATTCAGTTTCTGTTCCCTCTATAACTGAGCTCTCTCCAGGTTTATAGTGTTTAAATAATTATTAAAAAAAAAAAAGTATTTGATTTACAGTTTTTCTTGCTTAGTTCCTGGCACAAACAGGAAAGACACAGAAGTCATACAATTACAGAATCCTCAGGAATGGAAGGGGCCTCCAGGGATCATAGAGTCCAACCTCCCTGCCAAAGCAGGTTCCCTACACCAGGTAATCATTCATGAAGAATTTTAGTATGGATGTGTGTCCAGAAATAAGGAGTGTAAAACTAGACAACAACCTTGAAAATACTAAAATCATTTATTTCCTGCACCCATACTTGAATCTTCAAGTGTTCTTCCATCACCTGTCTAAGCTGCAAACAATGGTATTTAATATTCTTCAAAGCTTATTAATATGCATACCATGTATTTTTTCTGTAGACGTCCTTGAAGATGTAAACCTAAATCAAGATGCAAACCTAAATCAATTGGTATTAACTGTACAATATCTAAAGCTCCAGGAATGCAAAGATGAGAAGTATAGTGCTCCTTCAAAGAGTGACAGAGATGACAAAGCATATTGATTTGCTAGTGATTACCTAGCAGTTAACTACTGAGTATATGTCCTTAAAAACATTTGGAATGGGGAATAATTGATCAAGCTACTTCACACTAAGTGCAAAGCCAAACTTCACAAGCCTGCATCTGAGATGTCAGGAGCTGTGCAACTCCTACTGCTCTGAAAGGCTGCCAGCTCACCCCCTTCTTTTAAAAGGTGACCTTATGTCCCTTGCTGCTTCTTGCTGGTGCGAATCACTTAGGCTGTACTCTGGACTCAGTGCGTGGGACACTCACTGCGGCAAGTTTTTCCATTTCATACCAGGGAGTTTGAGTTACACTGCACCAGGCTTTGTGTATTTCTTGTTTTTTTTATTTTCCTGTGGAATCTACTGAGATTCTAGTTTAAAAAATTACTTTTAGACAAAAGCTCACATTGTTGGTGCACTCCAGATGGATGCAGAAATAACTTTATCACCCCTTCTCCTAGCAGTTTAAGAAATGTTTCTGCTTTGCACACCTCTTTAATAGCAGGTTTCAAGCAGCCTATCTACACATATTGTATCTCGTGTCCTGTTTAAAGAAACTATAAATCCAGGTCTGTCATCTGATAATAAGCAAATCCCTACACAGCACTGGAAGGTAAAATCCATTTGCAATCACTGCATTGAATAGAGGGTAAAGGAAACATCATTGGCAACTCCTTAACCCATGATGGGGAATGGCACAGGAAGAATAAAGACAAACCCTCAGGGCTGGCTCTTTCCTTAGCTGTGATTTCTAACTGCCTTGAAATTTTCAGTGCATGAGAATCGTGTCTCAAGAGCCGCATTATTTACTTCTTGCATCTTTTGGATCTTATTTAAGACTGCAAGAAGCAAACTTGTCCATAGCATCATGCAGTAAATCCGGGAGCCTACTGGCCTGAGGAAGCAGCCATGGACCGCAGCCTGCAGGGCACAGCTGTAACTTTCCACATACACTCCAGTGCTGCCCCAGGCTCCCAGCAGACAGACTTAAGAGACGCTGCTGAAAATCAGGGAATTCTGCTGAGGATTTATAGAGATGCTGACGTGGGACAGAGGGTAACTGATAGCCAAACTGATTGTTTGTTCACGTGCAGTGTGTTTTGTAATTCTTCACTGAGAAAACAAACATTCCTCTGGTTCTGAGCAGCGCCGATCGCTTCCAATACGTCACGTCAGATCTTAAATAGCATCTTATAATTTCATTTGCTCCCGAGCCGTGCTCCATTACCCGTCCGCAGCTCTCAGGAGTAACACGGGCAGTACCGAAAAGGGCTTTGCGCGAACGGCAGCGGCAAACAAACGTAACGTAGGCAGCGGCAGCGACAGCTCAGCAGCGCGACAGCCGCGGTGTTTGACAGAGAATTACAGGGAGGGCAGCCGGGCAGGCCGGCGCGCTGCGGGCAACCCGGCCAGCCACCGCCGCGGGTTGCTGCGGGACTTTACGAAGGGGGGAGCCGCGTCAGCAGGGCCGGCCGCGCCGCAAGGCCGGGGGCGCCGCTCTCGATAACGGGCCGCGCGGCCCCGCCGCTAACCGCCGCCCTGGCCGGGCCCGCCGCCGCGTCCCCCTCCCCCGTCCCCCCGGGCTCAGCACGGGGCGTTCCGAGGCAGCCCGGGGCCCCGCGCGGGGCGGCGCGGCGCGGCTCTCACCTCCCTTGCAAGGGGTGCGGTGCTGGCTGTGCTGCGCCCGGTAGCCCTCGATCACTTCCCACTCGCCGTTGTCGCGCTTGATGGGGAAGGAGACGCTGAGCACGTGGTTGCAGGGCTTGATGATGCGCAGGATGCCGCGGACGCGGTGCCGCCGCTCCTCCATGCTCTCGCGGGTGCGCAGCCCCTCCACCAGCTTATCCTCCACGATGCTGGCGCCGCGGTCGAAGAAGCCCTCCACCATCTTGAAGAAGTTGGGGTCGTCCTCCTTGTTGGCCGCTTCGCAGTAGTGCCGCCGCGGGCAGCGACCCCCGCCCCACGCCGCCGCCGCACCCCCGGCCGCCGCCGCCGCCGCCCCGCCCGGCTCCGCGCCCGCCAGCACGGCGCTGCCGGCCAGACGGGCGGCCAGCTGCTCCCCCAGGTAGCGGTACATGGCGCCGGCGCTTCCGCTGGACGCGCAGGGACGACGCGTGGCGGTGCCGCTGCGGCCGCCGCTCCACAATAGGCGCGGGGCGCCGCCGCCGCCGCCTTTAAACGGCCTCGGGGTGGGGTGGGGGGGGAACTTGGGGGGAGTATGGAGAGGCAGGAACAGCCTCCGGCACTGCGCATGCGCGCCGCGCCACAGCCCCGCCCCCGGCGGGACGCGGGGGGAGCGCTGCGCGCCCCCGCGGCCCTTCCTTCCCGGCAAGGGGTGCGCGCGTGCGCGGGCTCCGCCTCGCTGCCGCTTTTAGCGCAGCCCCGCGCTCGGCTTCCGCCGTGGGTAATGGCGCCTTGCGGCTCCGCTGGTTTGGCGGATTACTGCGTCCTCGTGGCGTGAGTAGCGATAGCAGCGACGCCCGCGTGTGCGCTGTGCGGAGTGGCGCTGCCTACCTGAGCAGCGCGGGTGGGGCTGTGAGCGGAGCGGTAGTGCCGCGTGTGACGGCGGCGGGGCTCTGAGCTTTGCCCGTGCTGCTGCGTTTGGAGCGCCGGCATCGCTGCTGTCCTGTGTGTTCATTGAGCTGCGTGAGAATGAGTAGCTCCCTCCCGTCTTAGTGCTTCTAAATCACCTGCGGAGGTGGGAGGCAAAAAGCAGCCAGAAATTATGCGCGCCATCCCGTGTTGCCTAATCATAAGTGTTGGGCAGTCAGAGGTAAGCTGGTTAGGGAGGTTAATAAAAAGCCTGTCAGGTGTGGAAGTGGCAGTTGTTATAAGCAGAGGTTAACAGCATCTTCTTTTTCATAGCGTGCTATCAGGAGGTTCGTCTTTGAGTAGCGGTGTTAAGGAAAACCAGCTGGTTTCTAAGGTAACCTTTATTTCATCTCGACATCCGAGGGTTTCACTAACTTTCAGTTTCCTGTTAAATATTAGTCTTATACACACGTACCTTTCTTCATACATGGTAATGCACATACACACACGTTTAGTATATTTATGTTTCTTAAGATAACACTTCTGTGCATTGGTACTGGGTATCAATCAGACTTTGTAATGGGGTCATCTAACATTCTGTTAATGTTAAATGATCCTATAATGTTAAAACAATCTTTCTGTGAAAGATTGCTCAAAGTTGTTACTAAAAATGTGCGATGAGGGAGATGAACAAGCTGATGTAACTTATCTAAGCTTCTGAAACATCTCTATGTACTACTTGATTACTTTTTAGCTATGCATACAATAAAAAACACTGTATTGTGCCTCCGTGAGGGAATGCAATTTTAAGGTGTAATAGTTTCAAAGCAAACAAAATCAAATCTTATGTGTCAAATTTTAAAGCCTGTTGGATAAAATCAAATCTGAGTCTCATATTGAATCCTTTCTGCCTTAATACCGGAATATTACGTGGTTAACTATTTGAAAATCTACAGCTGACCCAGGTAATCCCTTTCCTATGTTCAGCATTGTTAGTAGCTATTTTATAAGTGCAAATAAAAAGCTGAGAGGTCAGTAAGGTTCGGCACAGTGTTTTCTGTCACTAATTTTTTGAGCTAAAATGTCCCTAGGATGAATTGCATTATCTCAAGTTAGAATAGCTACTACTAGTTAGCATTCCAGTTGCCATCCTTATTGGCTCACCAAAGCAGGTGAGAGAACACAAAGTGGAAATGAGGACTCTCTGCAAGACTTAGCAACTTCACTCCTCCTTTTGGCTGAGTCGTTTGGAATCCAGAGTAGACCCTGCATTGCCTTCAGTTCTGAATTTTCACTGTGAGCATCCAGTGGGCAATGTTCATTCAGTGCATTTGAGCTGAGAACTAATCCTTTTGTGTGCTAAACTGAGAAACTTTCTGGTAACAGAAAGGCAGTTTGAAATGCTCTGCAGTTGGAATTAGAGTTGTGTCAGCAAGCTTTGAGTATTCGGCCTTAACACATGAAGTGTTTAGCATTCCTCATGCTTTTTTTATCAAATAAATTGATTATGCAATAAAATCCAAATATTGTTCGTTTGCATATCTAATAACTTTTTTCTGGTGATTCTAAAAATGACTTGTTTTGTGAAATTAAGGCTGTAGTCGAGTGGGGTAATGAAGCATCTCTTGAAGTTGAAACGAAGTCTTGTTCCTCATTTAATTCCACGTATCAACAATTTTGTATCCCTAACTTATTTCATCAGAAATCACAGAAAATGCTTCCTTCTTTTGGACATGCCATACAGCACTGGTAATGTTGCAATAATACATACACACATGGATCTCTCATGAGGAACGTAAAACAGTGCAGTACAAAGTTGCATTTGGGATATGTGCATAAAACCATGGACAGTATTGTGGATACAGTAATGTGTTCAAAAAATATTTATGTTGTTTAAAGTATTCTGGGGTCTTCTGGAAACGAATTTGAAACGTTATTTTATGCAAGTGTCATTAAGATCACTGGGTGTGGAAGCAGTGTGGTGTCTCAGTAAGACTAGATAAGCACAGAACTTGGCACAGTTCCTCTGCGAGAGTTGAGGCTATCATTGTAGCCTGAAGGAAAACTGCTCAGTCTCTGAGATGTGTGATTGGTTGAATGATAGCTACTGGTAGAACAGGAGGACATGGATCTGTCAGGAGTACAAACTGCAGTCATATTCCTTTTGTTTGAAACGTTGTGCATGTCTGTAAAATATAGGGTCAGTAGGCCGTGTGTATGAGGTCTCACATTGGAATTACATTGCATATTGTGGCAAAGTATGTTGCAATACTATCAAACAACAATCTAATAATTATTTTGCAGATCTTGAGGCATTGTCTAGTTTTACAAATTGTTTTCTACCTTGACAATGATTTTAAGTTTCATGTTAAAGAAAATGTAGAATGCATAGATGTCTCTACTTGAAAATCTTGTACCAGCAATGTCTTCAGATAAGTTGGGGGAAGCTGTTTAATTGTGGTTCCTTTTTACATACGTAGGTTTCTCTGACATTAATGCTTCCTCCTTTTTCCATGAAAACTACGGCAGATTCAAAGAGCACAATAACAGGATCTATCAGGATCAAGTTCTCAGCAAAAAAAAACATTAGTTTTTCAACATTGTCTCCACCATCAGTTATGCATTTTTGCCAGCCATGAAGAAGCGTTTGTATGCCATGCTTGTAAAAAAATCAGTGTGGTGGTTTTGGAACATAGCTTGTCTTCCACATTGCTGTTGCCACTTTTGAAACGTGCCACCCACCACCTCACTGTGCTCACGTCCACTGTTTGGGCTCTATAAATGTTCAGCAGGCATTGGTGGTTGTCAACAGGTGCAATTTCTTCTGCATGGAGGAGCTCATTTCTGCCCATTTGCTCCACGTGCACTTCCATGTCACATGTCATCTAGTCTGATTGGCCCTCTGCTGCCATCTGTCACACGGCAACAAAACGTAAGAGAATATTGATGGAAAGGTTCAATCTCTACTGCTATACCATCAACATCTGCCTCTGATGCTGCAGGCAAATGTAGTAACATAAGAGGCATTACTTTTGGAGCAGCCCTCCTACATAATTTTCATAAGGTATGCTGTGGTTTAAATATTTAAGGAAGCTTTACTGATCTAAGCTTAGTTTTCATTCACAATTTGTGAATAAATTGCACCACCATTTAGAGTTAAATCTTTGTATCATGTTTCTTCTTGTGTTACTTACTTGTGTTCTTTTTATACAAAGCCAGAACCTGCCATAACAGGGATGAAGTGAGAAGTGTGGCACTGTCATCTGGCTTCAAGATCCATTGCTGGAAGTCTGTGAAAAGCCATTAGAGGCTTTAGACCTGTTGCCAGTCTTGCTGAATGGCTGGTACAGACTTCTGTGTCAGCTACTCCTCACAGCTTTGTATTGTCTGTGAACTTACTCTAGGTTGACTCCGTCCTTTCGTCCAGGTCCCTGATGAAGGTGATGAACAGGACCAAACCCTTGGAGAAGGCCACTAGTTACAGTGCTCCAACTAGACTCTGTGCCATTGATCATGACCTCCTGAATTTTGGTAAAGAACTATTTATTCCTTTATCTGTTTGAAGTATCTAAGCTAATTCTTCTTAATAGCTTCAGCTGTGTTTAGCTATACCAGTGCTGGAAAACAGGCTGGCAGATATTTTTATGGGCTCCTTGTTACAAAACAACCTCAAGTCAGTGATTCTCTAGGCAAGCTGCAGAAGTTAGGTATTTACATGCTGGAGGTTGGAAATGTGCGTTCTGTAATGTGGTTAAGTTGGAGAAGAGGTATGTGGATGACTTAGATTATATTTGAAAGCTTCCGATACATAATGTTACTAGTGAGATGCCTAGACCCCACTGGTCTGATTTTTTTCATGATATTTTATTTTCATGACTACATTAACCTCTAACATCTTGTTCATGTATATATGCTAAGATGTTTTGTTGCTCTATTGCACTATAGAGAGTGCAACTTCTAATTGTATTTGTAGGAACCTGTCAGATTCAGGTTATTAGGGAGTTTGGAAAATGAAAGTCTGAAGTGTGAGAGTCTTGTTTTCTAAGCCACAAAAATAAGGGTAGCTGAGCAAAATAATAATTTATTATTGAAATAATCTGAATGCTTTTTACTTGTCCTGGAAATCTGAAACCAGGTATCGTTCTTATTTTTTGTTTCTGGTAATAGAGTTAGTTTTGCAGAATGTCAGTGTGAAATTTTCCTAATTATATCAAGTGAAAGGCAGTAGAAAAACCCTCAGTAAGCGGAACACATCCTCAGCCAGTTTGTCAGAGCACGTGTCAGAGGGCAGCATTCTGAGCTTTTTAAATGTTAATAATTCTGCTGTAGAAGTCAGAAAATATTGAATTGATTCTGATAACTGCCTCATGAGTAAATATGCTTTTGATTGCTGTGAAAAGTGGCGGTGCTTATGTTTGTCACTTTGAAAGACCTTCTGTCTCCATCTGTTTATATTGTTGCTGTGCATGATGACTGAGGCTGCCAACTGCTTACTTCAGCTCTGTGACAGAACAGATATAAAAAGCTCTCCAAGTACACAGGAGATAATGTCCTCATCACTTGTTTAGGCAGTCCATAGATATGCAAAAACTTTTGCTGGCGTGTTTTGGTACTGTGTTGCTCTCAATGTATTACTTAGTAGTAGGTGTTTCCAGGTAATATGGTGGAAATATAAAATTCTTTTTATAAAGCTTATTTTCTGTAAATTCATTTCAGGTCTTCAGATTTGTAGGACAAAACAGCTTTCAGGTTTGATCTGAAGCATGCTGGGATTGACAACAAATCCATCTATTTTCAGTGACCTTCCAGTCAACAAGGCATTCCTTAAGCAATAGAGGCTTTTGCAGGTCAATGTAAAGACTTCTCTCACTTCCTGTACTAGTAGCAATCTGTTAAAGCAGCTGTTTTGACTCTTTGGATTTCGCTTGGTTCTTTCTCACGTCCACTTCAAAAAACAGAAGAGGAGATAATACAGTTACCAAACAATATATTTGAGCTTCTCACCCAACTGTCTGATGTGTTTGAAAAAGCTGGCAATGGGAAAGCTGGCAGGTATGCATGCATAAAAACTTACACAGATGCACTGTGAGCTTGCAAACTTCTCTGCCCTGAAGAGTGGTAGGAGGAAAAGTGCTTTAGTCAATTTGCTTACCAGGAGTTGAGATATTTCTTCAGAGCAGTGTTGTTTGTCTTAGTCAGCATAAAGTAGTAGGAAGTATGACTTGATAGGGCAAATTAAGAATTGTTTGAGAGTAGCATTTACAATATTTTTTTTTTTTGCATTTCTTGGTGGCTTTGGGTGTCTGGCTGAAAATTGTACCTGAGATTCTAACAGCCTGGAATCCCAGCATCAGAGATTGCAAACCAGCTTTTTCTTGCTTTTAATAGCGAATTGATAATCAGAAGTTCTTGTTGATATAAACCTTATAAACCTATAAATCCTTTTTGTTTTAAGGATAAACAGTAAAGCTATTATGAACTAGAGGATACTAGTCTCCTGTAGTACTTCTGTTCGTATTTCTTTGAACAAAGTCAGCTTTATCCTTTTGTTCAGGAGGACGTTGGTGATTGAATCTGTTGTTAGAATGTTTTAATGTTTAATTCAAGGGAGATTTATAGCATTAGTGTCCTTTGTGGAAGATGGTAGTGGCTGAAGTGCAGAATGAAGAAATAAGTTTGTTAATTCATTTGATATTGCTGTTGTTCATCAGAGTAGCCAGAAAGAATGCTAGATGGTATTTTTTCAATACATTATGGATTTTTCCAAGATTTTTCACTGGCTATGCTCAGTGTTATAAGTGCATGTGATGTCTTTTCTTAGTTATCTTTCGCAGACCTCAGCATTGTTCATGGTGGCCTTGGGATCTGGAGATCTAAACTAGGAAATGAACTTGATCTAACTCATCCAAATGGAACAACAGAATGGGATAGTTCTGTTTTAATTAGTGTCCCGCACTCTGAGCTCACTTGTGAACCTTCTTTGTTTTAAATAATTTATTTCAAAAAGCAAGCTAGATATTCCCAGTGCTTTCAGTCTGTCTTCTAGTTAAATGAACTGGTTTTTGAGTCTTGTCCTTCTGTGGAAATACTGGAGCTCCCTTTCTCTAATCGTTTTCTTGATTATTCTTTGTTGTCTAAGATTGTCAGTGTTGGCAACATAATGCCCTACCATCTTTTTTATTTTATCACCTCTGATTTTATTTTTCTTTACTGGAAGTCTAAGTTGAAGATAAGCTCTGCATCATTGTTGGTAGCTGATTTTCCTTAATTTGAGGAGTATTTTATTGTTGTCATCTGACTGTCACTTTAAAAACATCAAGGATTTGTAAAAACACTTCCTTTGATGTTATTTTTTTTGCTGCCTTATCAGTTGTTCAGACAAAGTGGGGTTTGTCTTCAGTAAAGATCTAGCTGGCAGTCCAAATACTACACAATTATTGTTAGTGAAGTCAGCTTTCTTGAACATGCGTACGTGCTGCGTGTTCACCACGTTTGTAGGGCATACTGGTATTGTGGTAGTTGTATAAATACAAGTGTAATATTGGGCTGCGTGGGAACTTTGTGCTATATCAGCAGAAATAGATCTTCTTTCTCTGTCTGTTGTATGCCTTGTAAAGGTAGGAGATTAGAGGCAAAGGGAAAGCCAGGCATCTTCACTGTTTCTGTTCCCTTCATGCCTCGCTGTGAACCCATACTTGTAATGCAAGTCTATTAGTGTTACTGAGTTTGAGATTTAATTCATTTTTTGTTAAATGACTAACTCAGTGAAGGCTATTTCAAGTCAAGGAAATTAATGGGTCTGTTAACTTAAAGAAATACAGTTGTAGCAAAGTAAATCTTATCACCTTTTTTTCTCCCAAAGCACGCAGATCTTAGTCATATCAGAACATAGTACACTGCCTCAGCACTTAAATCTCAAAGGAGTTATTAACATTTTGAAAACCAAGGCATACTTGTGTGGGTTGGTCCTTCACAGTACATAAAGTAGGAGAGAACCTGTTTCAAATAGTATGAGATTCAAGAATAGAACAAAAAAAATCTAACATCAGGCACACTAATAACAACTTTGAATTACTTGATTATTTTATACTTACATAAATGAGCACCTGAAACCTTGGTGGAAAGATGGAAGCATATGGCTGAAGGCAGTAACTTATACTGCAGGCAGAGAGGAAATTAGATACAGAAATGGTCTAACCATTTTAAAACGTCAACAGGTAAACTGTAAAATTGAGTTGAAAAGGTTAGCTTTGTGCCGGTTATCTAAAAGGCAGAGTTCTAGCACTGAGCAATGGTAATGCAGTATTTTGAGTATAAGCGTGAAACACTTGTAGTAAGTTCTCTGCTAGCTTCACCGTACTGTGTGAGCTGAAGTAAATTACTTTCCGATCTTCAGTTCCCACAAGAAAACGAAGTAAATTAGGTCTTCTCTACTTCAAGATATGGGGGTGACAAATACACTAAGTATCATTTAGAACTTGAGCTGGTTTTTCAAACTTTGGATTAGTAATAGATGTAGAAATTATGAGCGACTGCAGTATTTATCCTCTGAGAAATGAGGAACCCATGGAATTTGCTTTTATAACTAGCTAATACAAATTTTCTGTCACACATAGGTTTTCTTAAGGCATAGAGTCTTAAATTCTCTCAAGCGATAAATAATATTTCTGGTATTGAATGTTTATTCCTTATATCAGAGCACAATAAATTTTCTCAGATATTTTCCTTGCTTGGAACAGAATCGGTGAGCTGCAATGAAGCTAGAGCTCACATATGTTTTTCTAAGCATTGATGAAAAAATTAGCTTATGTAAAATTTCCAGCTTCTGTTGGATTGTAAGAGTCTATTGAAATTAGTACTAGGGAAATGAGCAAAGCTTTCCCTGTGGGAACAGCACATACTCTCTGTAGCTGCCTCTCTAAGTTATTTTGGTGCATTAGTTTGAATGAGAGTGGTTGTCGAATACAAAGTAGGTTTTTCTAATAGATTTCAGTTAATTGCGTTTCTTTAGCATGTCTGAAATAGTATTTTTTCAGGAAGTCTTTATCTACCACTTCAGAGGATGACGGGTGGAAGGAGGGTAATATAACTTGATCTGTGGCTATATTTTGTTATAAAGTTTTCTTGCTAATGTGCTGAGTGAGGTGAAACTACTCAAAGGAAATAGATAATGGAATTGGCATGAATTGCTTGGGAATATGCCAGTGTCGATATGATTGTGACTTTGAGTGTGCTGAGAAGTCCTGTTAGATCAGTTGAAAACAGCATCATTTCTTGGGCTGCATTAGCACTTTTTCTGTTTTGTTTTGCCATCCAAGGTAGATCATTAGAATATAAACTCTGGAGACATAGAGACCAAAGTGACTTTCCCTGTCAGATCATTAACTGCCAATCCTAAATTGGCCCGTTGCAGTGACATGGTGTAGTTTAGTTATTCCCTGATCTTCCAGTGTACAGCAAGGTGACCTCAGCAGACAGAGCTTTGACTTGTCTGCCACGAGGTCTTTTCCTTTCTAGAGTAGGATCAAATCTTTTATTTCATCAGTGTTTGTTAAGCATTGTTAATCTGGAAGATCAGTGGCAGGCTTTTCCACCAATAGTACTGCTGTTGGCATCTAGCTCTTACCCTGTGAATTCAGTATTTCCTTCTAAAGATACTGGAATTGGACCAGTCTTAAATTACAGTGAGTAGTGTTACTAGTACGGAGTGTGGTGGCAGATCTATTGTGGAGTCTGGATCTAGACTGGCAATCTAATGGAATGTGGAAAACCTATTATAACCTTCTAACAGGAACAACTTTGATCCCCATTAAAACTGCTTTGCTTCATATAAGATTGGCAGCTGAACAGGTGATTTACAGACCGTTCAAGCCTCTTGATTTTTCCTTCTCTTTGCAAAATACCAACATCTCAGTGAAATTGGTTTTTGAAAGTTATGTTTGAGTCAAGACCTTTCTTTTATGGTCTTTCATAAAGCTGTCTTAAGTAAGGCTATGACTATGGGGAGAAATACTGACTTGGAGTAACCCCACTCTTTGATACGGCAATACACACGGCTTTGCATTTCTTATCAATGCAGAATGCTACTTAAGGATGTTTTCTGTTTTTAGTTGCTAAGTGAAAATGTTCAAGGTGTCTCCTAAACAATGTGTCATTTGAGGAATACTTGGAAAGTAGTATTTGGGCATCGAATGGCTTCCAGGATCAGAACATCAGGCATGAAACGTACCTGGATTAAGGTAAATACTTCTTAAAAACATTTAATTTCCAAGTTGAAGGGTAGGTGCAAGCCAAAGGGTTAGCCAGGTCGTTCCCATTTGGGATTAGAATTTTAGTTTCCTTTACAGCTGGAAGAATAAAATGTGGATTTTACAGGTTGAGAAAAAACATCAAGTGGTGTCAGTGTATAGAGGAATTAAATGCACAGTTGGATTTTGAGGTTCTTCACTCCTTCAGTGCTATGCTGATACTTTTTCCCTCTCACGTTTTTGCAGCTTTTAACCAGCAATACAGCTTAAGATGGCGGCGCTTTGGATGCTTTACTCTTCATTCCCTATCAAAGCAAATATTTGCTCATTCTTCATGGGGATTAAATCCTTGCACCCGTGTTTTATTGCTAGCTTTTTTTTTTACTGTGATCCAGATGTTCAGTTTTCTGCATGGTTCTTCTGTTGGCAGCCACAGCTTATAATACATTGTACCCTATATTGTGATGTTATAGGAGTTCTTCTTGACAGGAGCTTCAAACATCAATGAACACTTGCTCATTTGTTACTGAATACCATATTTGTTGAGCATTAATCTTTGTTTTGAGAAAGGTATCTTTTCAGTTACTCCTGATATCTGTACCATAAACTGTATCTCTACTTGCTTTTCAGGTTTGTGCTGATACTTTTCTGTTTGTCTTTAGTTCTTGGATATTTTGAAACAGTGGAACAGAAAAACTGATCGTGTTAAATGATACGTGGTTACATTTCATTTCATGTTAAGTTGTTAGGAGCTCATGGTCCCTCATTTGCATGGTATATTGGTTTTACAAGCAAGATATGTTTTTCAGTATAGAATTATAAACATCAGTGTAGGATTTGCAGTGACATGTCAGGTAACTCAGAATATCGGCAGAGATAAGAATTCATCAAGTAGTACATTTTGTTCTTCGATCAGTTGTAAAGGTTGCAGATATCTGGAAAAAGATAGTATGTTTAATGTAATAGCTTTTTGTTTTTCTGCTTAATCTGCTATCATCTTAAGAGCACACAACTGGGCTTCACTTGTGAATTATATGGGAAAGACAAGAACAATATGTATTTACTCATTAATTGTTCTGTACTCAAGACAATAGCTGATTATACACCATGTCCTTCAGGCATTTTGAGTTCCTTCATGTTTTGTTTTACTACTGGTCTTGTCAACTTTTGGTATGAAGACTGATCATCATCTGTTATGCAGAGCACCATCTTCTCTCAGTAAAGATAATTTCCCCTTAAATTGGGTTGCTAGCGTGAGTGAATGTGATGAGCGTGCAGATACGTGGCTCAGTTGTATCCCAAGCTGTTTGAGGGAAGAATTAGGGGTGTCTAGAATATTCCCAAGGATGAAAATAATGTAAGTGAAATAAAGAAATGGTTTTAAAGACCGTTCAGATAAGCTACTTGTAATGCAGCAGGTGGATAAAGCTGTTCTCATCCTTAATGTAATACAGCTCAATAATGAGGACTGTGTAGCACTGTAAGTAATAGTTTTATGTCAGAAAGTTATTGAATTAAGGGCAATTGACTGCCCAGCAATAGAGTAATACTATCTTGGTGCAAACAGTAATTGAGGTATTGCCTCTAATATTCATACAGCAAGGAGAAGATATATCTTTACTGAGAATAATAAAGATATAAGAAGGCTTTAATCAGTAGTTATGCTGCTGAGGTCTTAAAACCATAGAGGAAGATGAAAGATGATTTCTAACACCTCATCTTGAGGCTTTTGATTTTGTCAGAGGTAGGTATGGATTGCTGGATTATTGTGTGAACAGATGTTTGTATAGGCTATGTGTATCAATGCTTCAAGCATTTTGTGCACAGTGATAGACGGATTTTCTCCAGTGCTGACATCTTCTAGCAAGTTTATGGACACATCTTTCTACTGAGTAGAATAGAAATTGTGATTTACAACTTCTAAGTTGTACAAATTACTTCAAGTTACTAGGGGAGGGTGGCTGGGGAGCAAGAACTTACCTGCCTTTGAAATGGGGGAAACTTATGTCTAAAAGGCACCTTTGGTTCAGTCAGCTGTGTTGATAGTTACTCAGCGTCACCTGTTCTCTGTTAAAGCTTAACTAGTTTGCTAAACTAACATCTATCTAAACCACTGAAATGGAAAGGCTTATCTGTTAAAAAGCTAATGGCAATTAATTTCTCTTATGTATCGTTTCTTAATTTCTTGCTAGGCAAATGCTAAAAAAAAAAAACCTTCTAAACTTTTTGGGTCTTGAAGTTTTAAAGCAGTTTAATTTCATATACTCTGAAATTTTATCTTGATTTTTTTTTTTTCTTCCCCCTGCAGCGCTGTGGTAAATTAACAACTTTACTCCTTATCCATAATGCTGGTGGAAGTGTTTGTTTGGTTGACATTCATGGAGTCCTATAAAGAAATGGGCAGGTACATTAGTTCTGTAGCCACAATAAGAAACAAGGATGTGCAGTGAACCATCTGTGATCTCTGTGGTGCCATTCACCGTTGTACAGAACCAGATTGGCTCTACTCTGAAGGTTATAGCTGCTAAAGGTAGCTTTATCTCTGAAACGAGTCTTTTAAGATAATATCTTTCAGTTGCTAAGGCTGAAGTGTATTTCTCTGGAGTCAGAGGGAAGGAGAGAGTGCAAATTAGCCTCAAATTTGCTCTGTATTTTCAAGAACAAAAGCTGACGTATCCAGATTACTGGATTGTATCACTATTGCTTGTATCACTATCATGCAGTTAAAAATCTGACTTGCTTTAAGTGCAGCGCTCACATCAGAAGCATGTTGTATGCTTTTGAGGTCTTAGATCTATAGAAAAACTGTATAAAGCCACCTTTCCTTTCTTGCTGAGCTATGAAAGTATCACAAGAGATGCTCTGTTTAATGCATAAAATCACAGGTTACGTTGTACCACACAAAAGTAAACTAATGACGCTACGTGAAGGATGTAATTGCATACAGAATAAATAGTTAAAATGTTCAGAACGTGGTTGTTCTGATGGTGTCTGGTACCATATTCTCAGTCTGGTCAAAAAAATACTAGTTCCTGTTTATGGAAAGGTTAAGTGTTTGCTCTTGTGGAGGGGTCTTGCGTATAGAGCAAGGAAGAGAACAAACTCTTAAGCTGATGGTGTACAGAGTTCTTGTGGGCATGTATGTTATCTGGTTGCTACTAGAACTGTTCGAGTAGTTTCTAGTTGTTACACAGTCCTTGAGCACAGCTTGATCCTAGTGATTGCTATTATGACTCCTTTGGGTGAGTGGGTGGCCTTCTGAGTTAACAAACATGTAGCTTGAGTTGCTTAATGATTCTGACAGGTTAAAAATATACCACTTGACTTCAGAATGCAAGGGGAAGTGTGACTTTTTGTTAAACTCTAGTGCTAACGTATCCAGTTGTGAAGAGTGAAAGGTATTTTAGTAACACTTACAGACAACTGATTTGCATAAGGTTTTGCTCATTTTAGGAAAAATAGGTTTTCAACCCCTGTCTCCCACAGTGCAAAGGCACAAGCACAGCAGTTTTACCTACAGCTCTTGTATGAAACATTGATCTCCATTTTTTATAATCTTCTGCTTTTTTGAGTCTATGTTTTGTAAAGAAAAAAAATTGTAGTTTTTTTGCCTGCTGTAGGATGGAAGCCACATACAAAATGGGTGAGTAACTTCTATTTCTTGACTCACTACGGTGAGTGCAGATGTGAGAGCAGCCTTCGATTATGGCTATTTGTATGCTGCAACCAGTTAATCCAAGTGCTGCATACGTGTTGTGGAATGTGGATACTAGTAACTTCTATGAAACATGAAATAGCAGCTTACATGTTTTGAACCTAAGGGGAATCTTGTTTTCTTTGAGAAATGCATTAGATATCATAGAATTGCTTGGCTTGGAGGGGACCTTAAAGATAATATAGTTCCAGTCCCCTACCATGGTTAGGGTTGCCACTGTGTAGATCAAACGGCCCAAAGCTCCATTCAGTCTGGCCCTGAATATCTGCAGAGATGGAACATTGCCAGGGATGGGACATCAGCTACCTCTCTGAGCAGCCTGTTCCAGCGCCTCACCACCCTCTGAGTAAGGAATTTCCTCCTAACATCTAACCTAAACCTTCCCTTCTTTTAGTGTAAAACCATTCCCTTTTATCTAATCACTATCAGACTCTGTAAAAAGTCAGTCTCCATCTTTTTTATAAACTCCCTTTAAATTGGGAAGTTTATATGGGAAGATGTACTTGATTCATGTTGTCTGTTACACAGTATAATGGTGATGTACTGGTATTTGTATTATTAACTTGAAAGGTATTTATTGTCTTAAAAATAGATTTAAAAGAACCTCACTAAATCAAAGGCCAGTGAATTGTTACTCAGTTTGGAAATGAATTGTTCTCTTGATTAAAGAATTTGTTTTTTAAATTATCCAAACGTTTACAATAAGAAAATAAAAACCTGAATGCAAGCCTTTTCTGTTTTCTTTTTTACCTCGATTCTAATAAATAAACAGGCAGTTAATCTGATGTAAAGGGCTGCTAGATCTTGTTTCTTTGACAATGACAAACTGCCTCATTTTCATCTTAAGTCCTGTGTTTATTAATCAACTTCAGTTTATCAGGAGATTTAAATTGTGGAATAGGTTTTCACTGGTAGTTATGCTTGTGGATAATTTTCTGCAGATGTGACCTTTTTTTTTTTCTCGGGGGGGGAAAAGAAAATCAACCCCCCCCAAAATTTTCATTCTAAATTGTGAGGTTTTGGACTATACTGCAGTATCAGGAGTATCTTTCCTTGGCAGAAAGTATAGTAGCTCAATTGTCTGCAATAGTTCTCAAAGTGTTTATAGAATGCGCGTTCTTTAAAACATGCATGTTGCTTCTGTGTATCTTTGACCTTTTACCTTTATCTTTCCTTCCTACTCATAAGGTCACTGTTCTAAAGAACTTTTAACTTCTTTTGTTTGTAACAGACGCTGTTCATCTCTAATTATGTGTTTTTAGTGTATTGCAAAACAAAAATCAATAAGTAATGTTTGTTGCTTAAAAGACAAGATCTTGCAAAGCACAAAGGTGATGAGGAAAGAGCTATCACATGAATCAAAAAACTTACTACCTGTACCTTTATTCCAGTTCTCAGGCAAGATCTCAGTGACTGAACTGGAAACGTGTAATGTTTGAGTTGTCAGATTTTTTGCATCATTTGTTTTCAAAAAATTTTTTATATTCATATCTAATGCAGCTGTTGAATAAATACCTATATACAGTCCAAACACTTAGAAAAAAACATCTTAATTGCAGATCAAGAGAAATATTTTTGATTGGAGCTTTTTTCTTTTCTTGCCCAAGTTGCACAAACATGTTGTATGTTCATATCTTAATCCCAGTGTTGTTGTTCAGAATATAAAAATGTGTGAAACTGCCAATACACTGCATGCAGTTGGTTCAGGTTTTTAAGGTTATTGTACAGCTAGCTACTGTACCTGGCTTTTTAAAAGACATTCAAGTTGTAGAGTGAGACTTGAGCTTCATAGTAAAGGCGGTCTGTGATATAGTTAGCATCCATTTTTCCTTTGGCTGGTGAATAACTTAGGAGATTTTCTACTTAACAATAATACAATATAAATTTATTCAAAAAAAGAAACTATAGAGTGAATTTAACTGGAAGTGAATGCTGTGAAGATGGCTATTAAGAGTTGTTTTTCTGTTAGGTCAGTGCCACTGTCTTCTAACTACAGATAGAAGTGCAGAATCTACCGTGCAAATGAGAGAGGTAAAAAAGCTCACATTTAAGATTTAAATTATCCTATTTATATGTATTTATTTTCTAAATAGCCAAATTTTCAATGGTAATGGCCAATGAATTTTTCATATTGTAGGAATCAGGTTATGAACTTAATGGTTAAGATGTTCAGCATCAAACAACATCAGAACTTCAAATGAAAAGAGCACACTCCATAGTTATATCTCATAAAGAATTTGGGAAAAGATGCATGTTTCCGTGATATTGCTTTAATTCTTTATCTTTTGATAATTACTGTGTAATTATTGCTTGAAGACTTCTGTGTAAAAGACAAAAATTGTTACCTAGACATAGAACTTCTGCAACTAGCTTTCTGTGCATAGAGCAGTAAAACCTTGATGACATCTTATTTGCATATCATTTTTAAAATCAGGAATGTCTGCTTACGACTATCATTCATCACAGCTGATGAGCAGCTGAATCTATCATGCTCATGCTCCCTTTACGTTACCTTGGCCTAATGCTTAAGTGATTATGGTAGTGAGTGGATACCCTTAATGAAGAGTAAAATAGGGGATAAAAGTAGTTTTTTTAAGGTAGTTTGGGGGGCACTTAGCTTCAGAAAAGGTTTCTGGAGCACCTCTATGAGAAGAGGAATTTTCAAGCAAGTCTGGATATCTTGTCCTATACACAACAAATTACTCTGATTTAACCTTAAGTGATGTAGTTGTGCTTTTTAAAAACTGTTAATTTTAAAAATTCCTTCTTGCTGTGTACGTTGAAGGAGATAATGTGTACCATGATGTATTTCTTGCAGTAAGTATACCAGTGTTTAGTTGCAGTGTCTTGCAAATGTGAAACTTGCTGATGTAGCTACAGTTTTTAAAAGATCATTGACCCGTCAATCAGACTCTGACCATTTCAGAGATAAAAAGGTAGGCTTTTATTGGCTCTACAGATAAAGCACCTTTTCACAAATTAAGAAATGGTGTAATAATTAACAGGTATAATGGATATGTGCATTCAGTTTTTGGTTATCTTTATGAGCTTTAGCTCCTGTTATCTTTGTAGTTAACCCCTTTCTATCCACAGATTTCACACAGAATCACACACAGAATGGCCAGGGTTGGAAGGGACCTCAAGGATCATGAATCTCCAACCCCCCTGCCACATGTAGGGCCACCAACCTCCACATTCAGTACTAGACCAGGCTGCCCAGGCTCCATCCAACCTGGCCTTGAACACCTCCAGGGATGGGGCATCCACAACCTCTCTGGGCAGCTGTTCCAGCACCTCACCACTCTCTCTGTAAAGAACTTCCCCCTGACATCCAACCTAACTCTTCCCTCCCTCAACTTCAAACCATTTCCCCTTGTCCTGCTGTTATCTACCCTTTCAAAGAGTTGATTCCCCTCCTGTTTGTGGGCTCCCTTTAGGTATTGAAAGGCTGCAATGAGGTCACCCCACAGCCTTCTTTTCTCCAGGCTGGACAAACCCAGCTCCCTCAGCTTGTTGGATCATTTACATACACGATTTAAAAAACAAACATATAATTTGTGATAGTAGTGTGTCTGTAATATGATCAGACTGGCCATTTTCTGCATTTTTTAAAGATTAATAGTAATTATTCTTTTTCTCTAGAGCAAGGCAGAGAACTTTGGTAGCAAAACTCATTAAATAAATAGTAATGTTGTCCTTTAAACAATTTTACCTATGGGGAAGTTGCCCAAACTATTTAAAAGTATTTTTTATTTCAAGACAGAGGTGATTATAAACTCTGTCTATTATTGACACTGTAGCTGGTGATTTTGATCTAGCAAGTCACTCAAATTGCCAAACAAGGTCATTTGCTAGTGGGCTCATTAGTCAAGCTGGGAAATACCCTAGAATTATAGAGTGGCTTGGATTGGAAGGCAACCTAAAGATCATCTTGTTCTGCTGTGGGCAAGGTGGAGACCAACCATTTCTAAGCTCTGAAGGTCCTAAGACAAATCAAATTTGAAGGTGTTGAAAATGTCAATGAAGCAGAAATTTGCCAAGTAGTAGCAAGGTTCAATTGTGTTGATGTGATATCCTACAGAAATCTATGAATTGGGGGAAAAAAAAGTTTGGATGGGGAAATTTTGGAATTGGAAAGTTGAAGAAAACTTAAGTTTGCACATAATGTATCTGTGAAGGTGACAAGGAAAAAAAAGTTGAAGTGTGAGACAAGAGGCTGGAGAGCTGTTCTGCAGAAAGGAATCTGGGGGTTCTGGTAACAGCAACTTGAACGTGAGCCGGCTGTGTGCCTTGGAAGCTTCCAATCATAGCCTGGGGTTTGTCAGGCCCAGCACTGCCACTGGGTGAGGGGAGGGGTTGTCCTGCAGTTCTTTGGGGCCTCACCATGAGTAATTGGGCACAGGGTTGGTGCCATGTTATAAAAGGCACTAGTATAGCCTGTATTTCAATGCTCTCTTAAGATGGTGATGGCAAGACATACAGGGGAGTGGCTGATGTCCTTTGGCTTGTTCAGTCTAGAGGAGTCTGAAAGGAAGCCTCATAATAGTAACTAGGTTTTTATAAAAACAAGTATGCCAAGATAGCAGCTTTGTACCAAATTGAGACACTGAAAGCTCTTGCTACTCCTGCCTTATAAACTAGCATCTAAATGTCTTATTATCTCTTCTCAGCAGCCAGCCAAATTGCCCTTTCAATGTCCCCAAAACTAATCATAGACTAATATTGATGGGCTCACTGACAGTGCAATTGAATCCCATTTCTAATTTTTTTACTAAGAGCTCTTCTGAGCATTCTTTAGACCTACTCTGAGGATGTAGAAAAGAGGTAAGTAAATTATTTTTACTGGAACACATAGCTTACTTCAGGTTTGATGCACAAATGGTTGAGGTTGTCTTGTGGAATTAAGGAAAGCCTCCGATATCTCTTGCAGGTTAAAAGGACAAGCAATGGACAGTAGGACTGAAGCACCTGTGGCAGGTTTGTATTCAGCCCTTGTGAAAGTTACTTCAAATGAAGGAACTGTTCCTCACAAAGCCTATTGATATTATTTTGCTGATCTCTGCTAAATACTTCAGCAGTAGCACAGATGAGCATCAGAACTTAAGTGCTTTTGTGTTATAGCACATGTAGAAGAGATCTTTGTCATTCATTTCAACATCTCATTCATCTCTTCCTTCTTACTCAGGACCTAACGTTACATTATAGGGTACTTGCTTTAGAGGGATGCCCATCTGTAGTGATTGACACTGACATAACTAAAAAGAAAAAAAAAAAAGCTGCTAGTAGACTTAATAAAATTTGGAATGGAGGAAAGAATTTAAGCTTTCCAGTCAGGTTACAGTTCTGAAATTCACGTGAAGTGGGAGTAACAGGTTCTGTTGGTTGTAGTGGGTCTGCTCTTGAAATTATTTTGTTGTGTACTGGAGGGCTTTTTTTCTTACCTATCTCTTAACTTGTTTAAGGATTCAGCCTCGCTGTCATAGATTCATAGAATAACTCAGGTTGGAAAAGACTTTCAAGATCATGAAGTCCAACTGCACCCTAACCAATCTACTCTGACTTTCCACTGCTTTTGTCCCTGATTACTTCATCTGCCTTTCTTTCCTTTCTTACCTGATCCATTATTATTTTCTATGTTGAACTGGTAATTCCTCTTGCTTATTAATGTATTATCATTCCATAGTTATGTAATATACAGCTTTCACACATATGGTAATTGTCCTTTGAAAGTTGTATTCCATCGAGCTGTAATTTAAATGTATAAATATAGAAATGTGGATACTGAGCTCCAGTTTAAGTATGATTCATTTTTGCAGATGAGCTTAAAACTGCAATATCACTTGCTGTGTTTTGTAGCTTCTTTTCTATTGTGTGCTGTGTTCTGACTGATTTCAGTGTCGTATGCTGTTTCTTCAGTTGTATCTGTAAGACACCTGAATTCAGACTTCCAAGATGTTTGCAGCTTTTGTTGCTGTGAACATTTGAATGTGCAGATTTATCGACCCCTAGTGGATTGTTAAGAAGATGGCAGTTAAGTGCTGACTGAAAAATGCTGCTGTAAGGGCTGCTCCGAATGTAATGCCTCCTATTTTATCTCAGCTCTTGATGTCAGAGGCAGGTGTTGGTGATATGGCAGTAGAGGTTGAGCCTTCCCACCAATACTGCATTATATTTTGTTGCTGTGTGACAGATGGCAGCAGAAGGGCAGTCTGACAGAATGGCGCCTGACATGGATGAAACAAAGGTGTGAAATTGTATTCTGATGCTGCATTTCAGCAGTGATCAGTTGGTTATCTCCACTGGTGCAGATATTTGCAAGCACGGCGTGCAGGCTGTCGTTGATTGCTGTTGAAAATGCACAACTAATGGTGGCGACTACGTTGAAAAATAATGCTTTATAGCTGAGAATTTGTTCTATCAAATGATATTATGAGGCATTACTTCCAGAGCAACCTATATTTTTGATTGCTGTGTCTGTTTTAATGCTGTTTCTTCTGTTCACAGCTGGATTCGTTCCTGAGTTTCTCAGCTGGTGCTCTGTTTCCTACCTCCACAGAATTCCTGCTACGACAGCTCTTATTAACATGGCTGCTAAAACTTAAACATGTCGTTAGATGCCTGCATTTTAATGCATACAATGCTTTTAGCTGTATCTGAGTATTTAAAAATAATAGTTTAGCAGATATCTTAAGAAAAAAAAATTATCATTTTTAGTGTGTGAGATGAATTTTTTTAACAAGCTGGAAAAGCTAGGAACTTGGACAGCATGATAAAAAAAATTATGAATTAACTTCTAAATCATTTGCTCAATCTACACTGTGAATATTTTGTTTTTATTAAACATCTGTAAAGTTATTGGTAATTTTCTGAGACCTGGCCTTAAAATATTAGTTGCCCTAATGTAGTGGTTTTTCTGCTAAATCAGGCTTGTTAATTTATAGCTGTGTAAAATAATGCATTTCTACCAAATTCCTCTAAATTAACTGTAAGTAGCTCTATTTTTATTATTTATAATTTTAAGTTATGTTTATAATATCTGAACAGGAGTTTGCTCAGATCATGAGTAAACTAGTAATAAAATTTGATTCCTGGGAACTTTGTTAGGATCTATTTATTACATTCTGATCTTCACTACAAGTCTACATCTGCCATGTTTCCGAGTATCAGAATGAGAAATGAATTGGTATTATTTACTTACTTGTAAAGTAAGTAAACGGGAAGTAACTTCCATTTTTTTATTGTGCATTTAGTTGTATAGACTTTAAGTGATGCTTTTTATCAGTGGTTAAATATTCCTTCAAAGTTTATAAACTTTAAAATAAGGAAAAGTTTGCATATAATTTTTGGCAGTATTTAGTATTGTAGTTGCTGTTTAAACCACACCATTTAAATTTTAAAAAAAAAAAAAAATGTCAGAAAGACCTCAAATTCATATTTTTGTTGGAGCACCCAGAATTCCAAGCCTGCTAGATGTGTCGGAACAAAGTAGTTCGGTACCTGCTGTTGAGAAGTGGAAAGAACTCCGCTGTTCCTATGCTATACACAGTCTTTTTAATGAAGAAAACAAAGGTACTGACCATTTAGTGTTTCAGGCAGGAAACTCCGTAGTCACAGCAGTTCCCACAAATGATTACAGCTCTCAGCAGTCTGAACAGAAGAGATTAATGGTAGAAAAGGAGTGTTTGAAATCTTTTGTACCTGTGGAAGTAACTTGTGCTACTTCATCCCAAAAGACGAGAGGTTTAATTTATTCTGATTTTCAAATATCCAGAGATAGGCACGTATGTGCAAACACAGATGAGGCTGCAGATTGCCTCCCTCAGACATTTGTGAAAGCAGGTAGACAGGATGAACCATCGCGTGGCAGTTGTTCAGACCTCACTGAAAGAAAATCCAGTCACTTAGGAATTAGGGGCTCTGACATCTCTGATCTGGTTGGCAGTACAAAGCAGATCAGCATACACCTAAGGTCTGTGGAACAAGATGTTGAATCGGATCACAGAAATGATCACCATGAACATTTAAGTCGATATCTGTATATGTTTTTCCCCCCAAATCAAGAGTCAAAAGCAAAAGGAGAATTAAGAGACTGTTCAGATCTTGCAGTGTCGACTGATACTGAATTTCGTAGCATAATGACTTCAAGTCAGATAGCTGCTATTGCACAGGATCACTTTAAGAACCGGAATGAGATGCAGAAAAGAAGTGTAGAACTATTGGAGACAGAAGGACAGAGTAAGCATGAAGAAAGGCAATGTGATGACTACCAATTGGAATCTGATGCTGGAAGATGTTTCTGTTTGGCTGAAAATGAGTGTAAGCAAGAGTATACGAGTTCTCCTGAACTTTTCAGTTCTGATGGCGATGACAAAAACATTGGCTTTGAAGATACAAGAAGAGAAGAAAGCTCTAATGAGAATGCAGGGGAGTCTCATGAATGTAAAGTTCCTGCTGGGCAATTCATAAATGAAATCCATATTGAACCATTGAGCTCGGGGATACTGTGCTCTCAAGTAGAAAGCTCTCATAAGAGCTCTTATAAAAGAGCCCGCAAGTCTGAAGATCTTTCTCATATTTTTAACACAACATTTAAAAGGCGTCTTAAATCAAAGAGAGCTAAACTGAATTCTTCCCCATCCCATCCTGGAATGACAGTGGATCAAGAGAAGATGAAGTTCAAGCCTCAAGGGAAACTACTATCATCACTTAAGGACTGCTGCTGCAAAAATCAGAAGTACAATGTTTTGGTCACAGTAGTACACCCGTGTCTTATCAAAGAAATACAGATGAAGACCAAACCCAAATCTTCATGTAAAGTTCCTGTAGCAACAATTGTGGTTACTGATCAGTCAGGAACTAAGAGAAAGGTGGTGCTGTGGCGTGGTGCTGCGTTTTGGTCACTCACTGTGTTTCCTGGAGATGTCGTATTACTTACAGGTGAGAAGTAGTTTTGGTTTGTTTTTAAGTATGGATCTTAAATGCCTGTTGGAAGCAGACCAGTGTGTAATTAGTAACTTGGAATTATGGCTAAATATCTGTCAGTTTTTCTAACATCACTTGTATCACTCGTATCACTCAATGTCAGTTTGAATTATTGTGGTCATCTTGATAGTTTAACCTGTCAGTGTTTTAAGGCGAAAGTGCCGTTACAAACCAGATATTACTTCTTGCTTTTTTGAACTTCTCTACAGCATATGAAGATGAGTACCGATGAATACTTTGTACTTGTTCATACATATTAGGAGCAAAATGCTCCCTTTATTAAGAGAATGCAATAAAATAGAAAACTAAATTGCATCTAATTTAGGGCTGGAGTTGATTAGAATTTGATAGCTATCTAAACCTTCAGGTTTTTTTTTGCAAAACACCTAAAAGAAAATGAAGTATAGAAGTATTTTTGTTTGAATAGTTCAATGATACCTTAAAGATGGCTACATCTCTCTCTTAACAAGAGTTCTTAAAGTAAGCACTTATATTGCATTGGTAGTTATTTTAAAGCAATTGAAGATAAGGTGGGCTTTGTTTTCTGCTTAGACTTGCTTACCCCAAAGTACATCAAAAGTTTTTCTAGGAAACCTCAGTACTATATTCTTTGCCAGAAATGTTGCATTGTAATAACTTAGCAATTTTGCTTATACCACACTTGCTGTTGGGCTATTAAATATTTTATATGAAGGATAAAGCCAAGCAAATGAGCAAATTTGATTAAGTCTTCTGAAGGGATGTTGGTAGATTAGAAAAATCACTGTGCTTCGAAGTGATATCTCTGAAATTCTTACTTCATATGATCACTCCTGAAAATGTGGGTGATGTTATAGCTTTGGCACCTTCCTGCCATCCTGCAGTCAATTAAATTCAGCGGTTTGAATGACTTAATTGGTGCGTGTACTTTTCCCACATTTTTGTGTAAGTCCCTTGCATATATCAATGTCAGCCATAGGTGTCTTATACATTGAGATGCAATGTGTCCTTGGTAACAAAGAAGGCGTAAGGCAGGGAGAAAAGGAGAGGGCAGGCAACAAGTTGAGAATGAAGAAGACATAGCAGATGATGAGAGACTGAGAGAATAGCAAGCTAGAAAGAGAGGGCAGTCAAAAGTTAAGATCTGATATGGAGCCAACCTCCAGATTTTTGGTTCCATAGCCAAGAAAATAAGTGTGGTACTTCAATACAGTTTGCACGTGAATTAATAAGGTTGCTTTTTTCTTGCAGATATCATGATGTATGAGAATCACTGGTACGGAGAAATAATGCTGCAGTCTACATTTATCAGTCAGTTACTGAATCTGGGGAACTACTCAGTTCTCAATCCAGAAGAATGTAAGATAATAGTGCACAAGTTTCCTTCATGAAATAGTGTTAAAATACTAGTTTGAAGTAATGCATTTATTGGCAATGCCTCATACATGGATAAAAATAGAAATGCAGGCAGCTGGAAAGTACAAAACTCTGTAGGTGAGTTCACCAGGACCTCGTAAGGCTTAAGAAAATGAGAAGATCTGGGAAAATTATTTACAGACTATTAAGCATGAGGACTTCAAAGATAACTGAGTTGTGGAGTGCTGGGGTAAAGGGGAAAGATAGCACAAGTGTTCCTGTGGATTTGCTTTGTTCTTAGTCTTCCTGACATTGGTTACTGTTACCTATTTAAGACAGGTTTGGGGTAAATGATCAAGAATGGTTGCTCTTACTAAGTTACAACACCAGGACTCTTTCTTCTTTTTGGTGTAACTTAGAATACTGTAACTGTAGTTAATGTTGGGATGTGATCAAGAGGAGGCAGATGAAGTACAGTTTAATTTTGAATCAAGTATTGCACATCTCAAGCATTTCCTGCCTTAGAATTCTCAAAACAGATTTGGTTTTGTTAGTTTAAATATTCACAGGTAATAGATTTTAAGCTGCTAAGCTCAAAATTAGAAGGAGAGTCCCTCTAACTTTGGTTGTTTGTTTTTATGTAAGTTTACCCTGTAGTGAATGGTGATGTTCTCCATAGCTTATTGGCATACGTATCATCAGAATTTCCTCACTTCGGAGACATTCCACGAAGGCAAGTTCAGAGACTGGACAGTGTTCAGTACGTTCAGCTTGACCAGCTTCAGCCAAACACTTTGGTTCACTCGATCTTAAAAATTATCAGCATTGCCATATTAACAGGTAAGTTCATGCTCTGAACTTCAAATTTCAGAACTTCAGAATCGCCTTGTAAAATTGCTATTTACGTTTTACCTATGGTGGGTTGTTTCCTATTCCATACTCAAATTTTTTATATGGTTCACAAATAAGACTTGTGTGAAGAGCCACTCATTGAGGTCATAGTTGGAGAAGTAGGACTAAACAGGAAGAAAATGACTGAAATCAGCTGCTGAGTGAGGTTATTATATGCAAGCTGATCAGTAGCATGCTGATCTGCGTGAGAAGTATGCAGCAGTGGACATGGACACAGTGTTCCTGCTCACTGAGTGGTTGATTTGTTTTCACTAAGGAATGTATGGTAGGAATGCTGAAAAGACAGATATACTTTATCTACAGTGAAAGAACGTAAATTAATTTTAGTGACTCCTGAAACTCAAAGGTGCATTCTTGTTGTGGACTACTGCTTTAGAAAAATGGCTTGTTGATTCAAGCATTGTGTGGGATAGTCAGGCTTCACTAATTCAAACCTTGCTTTCTATCTCACTTCCAAGTGTGCCTCACACCACCAAAGAAATACTTATGATTAGACTGTGAATCATACGATTTCCAGAATTATACAATTTTAGTTATTACAGAATTTTATCTCTTTTCTTTATAATGGAACTGTACTCCTTTTTAGTGCTTGGTTCAGAACATTTTTCTTTTTGTTTTTTTTCCTTGTTAGTGTGGATTTTAAAGCTAAGCATTGCATTCCTCATTTCTTAAATATCTGCAGTATTTTTTATTGTCCTTACGTGTGTGTCTGTGCAAGTTCTCTAAAATTTTCAACATTGAATTTCCAGTATGAACCTATTAAGATGTCTCACAGCAGTACTTGTATTTTCTTCATGCAAACAGAGCAGGAAGTGACCTCGTTAAGATGATTTGTTCTGGAAATTTAAGTTTCCTGTGTATTGTGAGGACTCCCAAAGGACTTTTGTCACCAGTTCATGTTTAACGCTTTTCACAGAATTGTAGAACCGTGGAATGGCTTGGATTAGAAGGCATCTTAATGATATATACTGAGTTCCAATTGCAGCAATGCCAACCACTGCATCAGGTTGGCCAGGGCCCCATCTGACCTTTACTTGAATATCTCCAGGAATGGGGCATCCACGGCTTCTCTGAGCAACCTGTTTTAATGCCTTTCAAATAGTCACATTCCTTTTTAATAGAGAACGCAGGTATTTTGGAATTCCTTTTAGGGAAGCCTTTTTTCCGTGTTAAAATTGTTAATTTGCTTCCACTGTTTTGTAATCAAGACATACATCAGCTCTTAATATAGAGTCATAGGAATGCTCACAAGGCTGCATGAGCTTATTACACTTACTGCAGCAGAAATAAGTGATGCCTTTTAGAGTTCTTGCCAGGAAAAAATAACAGTTTTGTCTCAATTTCACGCAGTGGGAATCAGTTTGAGGGGCTAAATGAACAAAACCAAACTGAATCAGGGTTGTCTTAAGCAGTGTACTTTTATGCAGTGTTTTGCCATGTTTTTTCTAACCGCTGGAAAAGGAATTCCCCTTTTTTCCATGCTTCCAATCTGCTCTGATTGACTTCTTTATTTTACTGTACGACTGTTTCTCAGTGCTGAATATAATGATCTTCATCTTAATTTGATCATGTTGCACTGTCATCTTGTGTTAGTGCTTGTGTTGGTAGGAAGGAGAAAAATACATCCATTTTGTCAACTGAATTGTCAGAATCGCCTTTACTCATTATAAGTTGAGATTTTTGAAGATAGGAATCTCCTATTATTTTGTACATATCTGATTAGGATATATTTAAAGCAAGAGTTTTTGTTCAAAGATTCGATTCATAAAAATAATTGCAGTTTAGCGTGGAACTGAAACTAACAGGCATTTCCCATAGGTAAGGGTCTGTAAAAATCTTCATTTTCAGTTTATATATACTGTTTATATTAATTTGTGCTGTACATGACTGTAATGAATTATGAAAATCTGTGGAGCTGTTACTTGAGTATATTGCACAGAAAGTAGATTAACTTCAGTTTCCAGTTATGGCAGTCTGTTGCTGAGAGGTTGAGTACAATTTCTTTCTACTTTCACCAGTCAGATGATGACTAAGAGATGCTCAAAGATGCTTAGCTACCTGCTGGGGAGGTGTCCTGTTGCTAAGTAGTGAGGTGGATAAAGGTCAATTAATATTCTTTATGCGTTCCTTCAAACCAGATTGATCTTACTGAAGAAATCACAAAATGTTTTCATGTTGTCCTGAAGAAATTGTAGGTGTTTTCTTGTTTACCTAGCGTTGCGCTCAAAACATATAGCATGGTTTTATTTTAATATTGAGGTGTGTTATTTTTTTGTTAATGTGCTTTGTGCCATATAACAAGTCATAATTTCAAACTTTCCAGAATCTGTGTATAGCTACAGAGGAGGCTACCAGAGAAAAATTATTCTAACAGTAGAACAGGACAAAGATCAACAGTACAAGATGGTGCTGTGGGGAGCAGGGGCTGCCTGGTGCCCTCAACTTCAGAGGAGAAAAGGTAAAACCTTTATAGGTTACTATCATAGGATTTCTCTGATTATAGTAAGAGCTTTAAAATGTTCAACTGGTCATGTTTTCTATTCAGGTCTCCTTGAAAAGGTCATATTTTGAAATAGTTTTTCAACAATTCTCATCTATTTGGAAGTAATGCCATCAGCAACTCATCAGCATCAGTGAGCTCATTTTACAATACTGAGAAAGTGTGAACATTCCCAAATTTTAATCTAGTTACAAGACACACTGGAGCCTAGTTGTCATAACTGCAAGTAAAACCAAAAGAAATCAACCAACCAAAAAAAAAATGGTGTAAAGTAAGCTACTAGTTTTGCTCAGTCTTCCAGTTGCTGTCTCTTTTTGCATGAATTGCTGTTTTTCCTAATTCTCGTTTGTGCTGTCTGCTTCCTGCCTCACCAGAATTAGGTTACGTATCCCAGCAGTGCTGCTATCTGGCCCAGCCATTCACTGCATTCCTTGCAGAATTACACAGCCTGTGTTTTAACTGTGGCAGTTATTGTTCTTTTAGGAAATCTGAATCCAGGCTTCTACATTGATTACTCAGAATTTGCATTTCTCATCAATGGATACATTTAGGAAACAAATATTGTATTATTTCAGGTGTTGAGCACGCCTTACTAAAGTCAGTTGTCATATAGTACAAAATAAAACCCAGAGAGCTTAAGCAACCTCAGATAAATTTTCACTACAAGAATTTTTACATATAGATTCTAAATTCTACCTGTTCCTCTTGAATTTAGAACTAATTTATACTCCTAAATAAATCACATAACTGCAGGACCTCCCATTTGGACTATTTGAAGAAGGCAGTCCAATTTAAGCACTCACCAATTAACTTTATTACTTGAAATCTGCATGTCTTTTACTTTGTGCATACTGTGCTGTGGGCAGATATATGCTTTTTATTAGATAAATGTTTAGGGATTTTATGGAACGTGGTGTGCTGGAATATTACTTCTTTAAATATAGAATTTCTAATGTATTTTTAATACTATGTATTGGAGCTGAAAAAGTTGACTGAATATCACAGATAATTTCTAAGACACAAAATGATGTAATTCCCTGATGCTTCAAGTAGAAAAGCAGAACAGGTGATGCAACTCTTTCTAGCTTTGTGCACATATATTTCTCTGTAAAACGTGTCTTATTCTCCAGCTAGATTTCTGTGTATCTAGTGACTGGTGTTTTAATGATTAAAAGATTATATCTGAAATTCAAGATAAGAGTGTTTTCACAACTGTTCAAATATGTATCATAGACCAACCATGAACATTTGGTCCAAGCAAGACAGCCAGAAAGATAACTCCCACGGCACTGAACAAGAATACACAGCACAGCAGCTAATAGTGTGAGTGGGTTACATGAGGAAAGCGCGTGATCCCGTTCTTGCTGCTAGTGATAGAGCAGCTGAGGATACAGACCAGGTACAGACCAGACAAGTCCCCAGGAATGGGGACTTGTAATTTTTAAGCTGTGCGTATGCTTGAATTGCACAAAATTCTACGTCTTCTAAGCATCAAACAACTGCTGGCAGTGATAGTTCACTTTTTCATCTCATGATTAAAAAAAAAAAAAACCCTCAAGATTCCAGTGTACAGTCATCACACGTTCAGTTCGTATTTTACTCTTCTTCAGATGTAGGTTGCTGAAAACATTAAATGCATTTTTGTGAACCAGCATTCTTGGGGGACTGTTACTAACATGGGGTAAAATTCTAAACTCATTGAAGATGGGGAAAATGCTGAGTAAGTTTTCAAGGCAAATATGAAAAGTGGTGTATTTCCTTTTGTTGTGCTGTAGGAATACTTTCATGGTTTGAAAAGGAACATACAAAAGTATTGCAGGAACGTACAAAAGTATTGCAGCAACGTTTTGTATACTGACCTGAAAGTATTTCTGCAGGGACATGAGAATGTGAGGAAGCGTGCCATGTATGAATCAGTCAATGTTTTGTTTGGCTTAGTGAAAAAGGGTTGTATTATGATACTTAAGGGACTGAGTCAGATCCAGAGAGTTAAATTCTCTTTCGTTTGAAGGTGTTGAATAGCATTAGATGCTGTTTGATAGGCACAATCCATATGTCAGCACAGTATGGAAAGCTGTAACTCTCTGGCGTTGCCAGGATTGCAGCATACCTTTATTTTATTTTTTTTAAACATTCTATCTGTCATTTAGGATTCTGCAGTTATTCAGGAGTGAAATCTGAAACCATAGGAGGTGACAGTCGTGGTAGGTCCTCCCCATATCCTTCCACAAACATTACCACCCATAACCATCCTACTTTAGGGCATATCTCAGTATTTCTCAGTAGTTGCTTAATCCTAGACAAAATCAGAAATACAGGAGACAGCAATAAGCTCTTGCTAGCATGAGCGATCCAAGGATGTTCTAAGTTCCTAAGAGCTGTTGTTACTAGCCTTAAGGAAAAGGGGAAGTTGAAGGAGATAGAGTATCCTTCATAGATGGGCTTTCCAAGAGCAAAAGGTAGCATGTCATAGGTAATGTTTGTAAGGGATGGTTCCCAAAGTATGAAGATGATGCCGATGCTGAGTTCCAAGACCAAATTAGGCTTGCAACCTGTACTTTTGTTATACCATAAGACACTTTTGAAACTTGTCTGGGTCCTTTTGGATGGCTTCTCTTCCTTCTTCGACACTCAGCTTGGTGTCATCTGAAAACTTCCTCAGGATGCACACAAATCATCGTTGTGACTAAAAACTGTTAAAGATTTGCTATAAATTACATTTCTGGTTTTGTTTGACCTAATAGGCAGCTAAGCGCCATGCAGCTGTTTCCTCCCTTCCCCACGCTTCCAATAGGAGGAGGAAGAGAACTGGGGAGGAAAGAAAGAAATAGAACTCATAGGTTACTCAGTCTCATGACTTCAGTTTCCTATAAATTATCCAAGATATAAAAATGAATCTCGTTTTTACTTGTTTTCTGTTCTATAGGTCATCTGTGGGACTTTAAATACCTTCTGGTCCAACACAGTTCTGTCTCGGGTGACTTTGAACTGCACTCAACTCCATGGTCATCCTGTGAGTGTTTGTTTGATGATGACAAAAGAGCAATTGCATTTAAAGAAAAGTTTCAGAACAGCAAAGCATCCCTTACGAAAGTGACAAATCTCTCAGCGCATTTGGAGGAAAAATGCTCAGGTAAAGTTGTTGTATTGAGCACTGTAGTGTCTACGTAGTGTAGTACATAGCTAAACAAAATGTTTCTGTCTCTCCAAGTAATTATTTTTTTAAACGTAACGCAGTTCTGAGAGCCTGAATTTATTCAGCAGGCTACTGCTTGGTGTCCAGCCAAACTGTGAATGCAGCTTTCATTCTGTAAGCACAAAGGTAAGAAACTATTGCTGTGTGGTGCCACACCACAAATAGCTTTGGAACATATGGAGAAGTACTGCCTTTTGTTGCCCACACCAACTATTGTAATAATGTGATTTGCCTCTGAAAGAGTTTGTGGGATACTCCATGATTCTCTAGAACTAGAGTAAAACAGCTGCTGCTGTTGAAAACTTATTTCTAAAGGTAGTGTTAAATGTATAGAAGTAAAAAAAATTAATTTCAAAGCATTTACGTGTAAAACCAGTGTAAGGCAAATACTTAAAGCTCTGCTTTTTGGAGTCTATCTGAACCAGGATGGAGGCAAATGAGTTTTTACTTCTAGTTGTGATTTATATTACACTTGTATTGACCCACCCCACTTTTAAGAACAGTTTAGATTGTGTAGGTGATTTTACCAAACTGCTGTGTGAATGCATCTAATGCATCAGATCATGGACTTGTCACGTTGTCATGTCATAGTATTTTCCTGGATCCATAACCTGTATTTAAAACTTACCTAACGTGGGATTTGATTTGCTGGTATACGTTGAGATCTATAGATGTTTATGAAATAATTTTCCATTTGTCTTTCGAATGTTTCTATTTCACTCTGTGTAATTACACTCAATCATCACCATTATATTCATGCTTATAGAAGCAACTGAATCTTTTCCTAATGATGGTGTTTCTTTTACTTCCGAAGTAGATATTCTGTTAACCACAGAATGATGTTCTTCAGTTTGGCCTGTCTCATCAGAAAACTTGTGTTCCAACACCAGCTTTCTTCTGATAGAAAATAATTTTGATTGCTTTCTGGTACTGATGGACTTTGCCGATTATTTTTGCAAATAATTGCATTCTCTTGATCTTTATTCAGGCTTTTCAATGTTGCATTTACTGTAGCAGTAACTAAGAAGAAACTACATTTGTTGATTTTTTTAGATTAAGTATTAGGCACAATAATTCTTCACTGCAGAAATAATCTCTTAAATATGACAATGTGATTCTAATGAATAAAATTCATAAAGCCTTATTAGTGATTTTGTTTTTGAATCAGCTGTACCTATTCCTTTTGCTTTCTCTATAAAACTGATTGCAATTGTATTTGAAATTGTTGTTTCTATAGGAGTGATTCAAGTGAAAGCCCGTGTCTCACAGCTGAAGTTTACTATTTCAACTGGTCAGTACAGGCAGCTCATCTTCTGTGCTGACACTTCGCTGGAGTGTGTTCTGGCTTCTCTGCCTATAATTACATACTCGGGTTGTGCTAAATGTGGCTTGGAACTTCAGGCAGATGAGAACATGATCTACAAGCAGTGTTTTAGATGTTTGCCATACAACAAAGTAAAAATATTCTACAGGTAAACAAGAAAAAAAAAAAAAAATGTTCTATTAGAGAAGTGAACTAAAACTTTCTTTGCTTTAAGTTCTTGCATACATAATAAATTGTGTACTTAAGGTGTGATTAGTCTTCTCTGGTTTTCTAAGCTATTATCAAAGATCAATTCATGATTTGCTGTATTAGTTTTAAACAAAGAATTCCACCTGTGCATAATGCAACTTTTTCCTTCCTTTGAATATTGTGGAACAAGGTTTATCCAGTTCTGCTTCATTGAGTTAGGATAAAGGAGGAGCTTAAGGACCAGAGGAAAAATCCTTGAGCCTCTTCTTTCAGCCTAAGTTTGAAAATGTGCAAACACACAACCACATTTTTAAACTGGTGGAAATAGTACTAACAAATGATTTCAGTAGCATTCTTCAAGAGCAGGGATGTGAAGTCATCAGTAGATGGCACTGTGACACAAGACGGATACTTTAAGAAACAAAGCAGATGTCGTTGATGTAGAAACATCATTAAGTAGTTCTTATTAAACATCATTAAGTAGTTCTTACATTTGAAAAGCCCGCAGTAAATTCAAGTATCATAGCAAAATTATATGCTGCTTTTATCCTATGAGTGAGAATGAAGTGCAAAAAATTCCATTTCTAACTGAAAAGATTCCCCCACCTCTTTCATAAGATGAACGTGAATTACATCCATTTGCCCTCTCACTGAAAAGGAGAGAAAAATGAAAACAGATTTCCAGTGTTTGAATCATCAGCATTTGAACGCATGTTGATGTTGAATGATTAGTCTGTAATTTGACATGCTTCTTCAGGGAAGAGCAGGAATTAATAAGCCTGATAGTGTTATTTTAAGAATGCAGATATTTAAGATACTAAATAGACAGTATGGTAGGATCTTTATGCTTAAGAGAATTATGTTGTCTTAAATCTATGGTTCCAGTTCTGCAGGTCAGTGTAGCCATTCCCTGTGTCAGTGCTATAAATCACCAACTTTTTCCACTGAACTGTTGGAGCCCAGTTTTGTTCATCTGCTGTGAATCCATTTAGGTTTTCTTTCTAGATGCTGAAGATGCAAGCGTAGATGTGTGTATATATGCTTAGATAAAAGAAAAACATTTGTGTTATTGTATGACCAGAATGCTGGACATTCATCTTTACTGAAGTGTTGTATAGTGTGTAAGTACTTCCATAATCCTTCTGGGCTGTGATGATATGAATAAAGAAAGTTAGAAGAAATCTTGAAAACTAAGAGACAAGGAAGAAGAATTTCAATTGAAGAACTTACCTGCCATCTTTAGACCACCTTTGTCTTTGGTTTTCAAAGCTTTACACTTTATATAGTGGTCCTTGCTGGTAGCAACAGACAATTGCAGATTAATCACTTCTTATTCTTTCTTATTTTTAGTGAGTTTGTTAATATTCAGTGGGAGCACAGCATAGGTGGCAATGATCTCTTTGTAAATCATTCTAAAGTTTCAAACAGGTTTTTACTGTTATGATCGAGGGTTGCTAGTATTTTTGAATAAATTGCTTCCCAAGGACTTCTTTGGTGCTCTTTGAAATCAGTGCAGTTGAGAACAGTGGCATTTGCTGACATCTAGCAGCTAGAATGCAGGACACTGTGCAAAGTAATTAAAGATCAGTAAATATTAGAAGTACACAATGACAGATACCAGGAAAGGAACTTGTTTTAACTTCTAAATGGTCATACAAGCTTAATCTGTAAGACAGTCTCTTCTTTGGATCTGATATTAATAACCACTGTGCTGAGACCTCCTTTGAAATATTATGCCAGCTTACGTAAATCATGGAAGTATTTTCAAGCATTTGGTTTCTTCAGTAATGGCACAATAAGACTATATGTTAGTCTGTTGTTGTTTTACTTTACTTACATTTTACGGAATGGTTTTTCTCAGCGTTTTCCTTGGTATTTAATCTTAGTGATTGGAAGTGTCAGTGGGGAGACAAAGTGCTTGCAAAGCTGCCAACAGATTCTGACAGTTTTAGTTTTTTTTTTCATATAGAGTAGACTGATAAGGCTCCACAGCTGGTCAAGTGTAAAAAGTGTTAAATAAGGGTTGTTGCTAATTCTTGAAATGCTGTGACTTTAAGTACTTTAATGTGTATGGCTTTGCTATCATTTACAGAATCGCAGAATGGCCAAGGTTGGAAGGGACCTCAAGGATCATGAATCTCCAGCCCCCCTGCCACATGCAGGGCCACCAACCTTCCCATTTAATGCTAGACCAGGCTGCCTAGGGCTCCATCCAACCTGGCCTTGAACACCTCCAGGGACGGGGCATCCACAACCTCTCTGGGCAGCCTTTAACTGTAGTAAAGCATGCATAGAAAAAACCTGTGGATGTGTAAATTTTCCTGCATTATATTTTGCTTATGTAAGACTTCGGATAACTTAGGAGTCTTACTGGAGTGCAAGACTCCTTCAATAATTTTTTTTTTCATAATCTCCCTTATGTCTATGCTCTCTGGTTTTTTAAAAAAAGTCATTTGGTGCAGTTCTCATCCTCTTTCAGGAAAAGAGATTACTAAAGCCTGGCTGTCTGCAGCTGTCTCATAGTAAGGCTTACTTGTAGCTTCAGAAGTTAACATTGTGTACTGGTGTTTGGTATATTTCAAGCTCATATTCTAACTGTACATATTTGACAGATGTGTGCACAGAAATTTTCTACTTGATATGTTGGAGGATTGTATTACATTGTGTAACTTTCATTCATAAATTTTGCAGCAGCTAATTTTCAAGAGCCTTTTGTTTTTGTACCTAGACCCGCTTTGATGACAGTGGAAGATGGAGGATGTGAGATTAATGTACACGTGGTGTCTGAGCTGATGGAAAAAATCTTCCTTAATATTCCTGCAGGCTGGCTGAACAGATCAGTAGGTACTGTTCTGTGAATGAACTCGTAGTACAAACACTACAGGCAGCAAAGCTCTCAGTGAAAAGAACATTTCTACTTACTGACAGTTAAGATATGTACGACATGGTTGTTTTGGATAAGTATGATGAACATTCATGTGGTATATGAGACTTAAAAAACAAAGGGGAATAAAAGCAACCTAAAGAGAACGTTTGAGTTGCTATCTGAAGAATTCTGAAGTTCAGAATTGGGTAGCAACAGTAATAGGTGAGATTATATGAGTATCTATTGTACATTATGTAACTAAATATTTGGCTACTAAATGCATTCCTTATATGCAAAATAAAATCTCTTTTAAGCTTTTAAAAATAGCTGCCATACGTTAGTCATGTAAGTAACTATAACAGTGATTAATTTTAAATTCAGGGGTTGGAAGGTACCTCTAGAGATTGAGTCCAGCTCCTTGCTAGGGCAGGTTCCCTACAATATGTTGCGTAGATGGGCGTCCAAATGGGCCTTGAATATCCCCAAAGAAGGAGAGTTCACAGCCTCTCTGGGCAGCCTGTTCCAGTGCTTTCTCACCCTCACTGTAAGGAAGTTCTTACATACATTTGTGTGGAACTTCCTCCACTCTAGCTTTTAGCCATTACTCCTTGTCCTATTATTATACGCCACTGGAAGAGTTTGGCTTCTTCCAGTTGCCTCCTACACTTTTTATAAACGTTGATCAAACCCCCTCTCAGATTTTTCTTCTTGGGGCCAAACAGGCAAGTCTCTCAGCCCCTGTGTTGTTTCAGACAGGCTTCCATTGGTACATCATCATTTTATATGTGACTCAAGTGTTATGATTAAACAGTTGATAGAAACAAGTTTTGCATGTTACTTTTTTTTAAAAAAAGGTGAGAACCAAAGAATATCTTATTTGGATGCTCGTTTATTCTTCTGGTAATTCAGTGTAGCTTTCATGGAGGTAAAACTTGAATGTTAGATCATATTATGAAAGATAAGAATTAAATTGTTCTGTCTTTTGCAGTGCCCTCCTCGGATATAACCTATGGCATGATAGTAGCAGATCTGTGTCATTCACTGCTAGCAGATATGGAAGCATCCTATTTGTTGGAAATTAGAAGCCATTTTGTACTAGATGAAAACAGCTATCCTTTGCAAAAGGATTTCCACCTGCTAAATTTTCATCCTGATCTTTGAAGCATCAACTTTGGTAATGATTAAATAAGAGACTGTAAGACATGCACTGCAAACCTAAGGAAAATGAATTAGCTCAAAGAAGCCAATATTTTAAATATAAATAATCACAAAAGAATGGGTATGGATTATGTGCTGGTTGTATATAGTATTGCTGTAAAACTTTGAAATTGTTGTAAAATATATGAATATATATGTTTTTAATCTTAATAATATATGTTTTTAATCTTAATAATATATGTTTTTAATCTTAATAAACACTTGCTGATAACTCGATTTTCTTCTCTTTGGAAATATTTTCTAGTGTTGAGACTGATTATTTTTCATATGGCAGGTTGAGGAAGAGAATTGGGATTTAGTAGCTTGATTTTCATCACAGACAAGATAAAAGAGAAAAAGATCACCAAGTTACAATTTGTTGTTTTTGTGCTTGCTCTCCTGTTGTGGGTCTGTCTTGTAACAGCAGTATTTCTACTGTTCTGCCTCAGTGGTTTTGCTGCTATTTTCTCTTAGAAATCTGAGGATTTAATCATCTTGTGTAGCTACAAGTTGTTGCATAATCTCAGAGTTTTTAAATAATTTTACATGGTGCATTCTTTTAAAATAGTTCTTTTGAATAATTTAATGCATTTAGCTATAAGGTAGCAAATAAATACGCATAGTCGCACTGAGTCAATTTCAAAATTGGTTACAGCCAATTTAACACAAGTTTCTCCCAGTTCAATCAGGTTTAGAAATTAAATTGATTCTTTTTAAGGTCTTAGAAGACACTATCAAAATACACTGCTGTTAAAAGATTGAGTAAATGATGACCTTAATCTGACTTTATAAAGCAACAGTCTGATAACTATTACTCTGAAAGTGATCAAATAGAAAGATAGTGATCAGTATTGTATTCTGATGTAAATTGTGCTTCCAACTGAGACTAAATGCCTCTTATTATGACTCTTATTGAGACAAGCTGTAGAGTATAAATCATATTTTCTATATTCTATTAGATTGCATTCTTGCATATCTTTAGCTGTGTTGTTCTCAGTAAATGTCTCAACATTTCAGCTATCCACGAGTCTCAAACACGTTCTCAAAAATGAAGACTTGATGAAAAAGAGAGCAAGCATCCTCCCCTTAAACCCTTGTGGTTTGATCCCTGGCTTTCTTCTATTAAAAAACAATTCCCCATTATTTTATTCCATCTCTGAATGTCTGACTCTTAACTCGTAAGACTAAAACTGCAGTTTTCTGAAACTCCTTCAGATGAGTTGCAATGAGTATTACCTCACTGTTCATGTTTTCACCACTTGTACCTCATCCCATGTATATTTCACTCAGCACTGCCTGATTCCAGATTGTGGGTTACTTAGTGCTGGGGGAGAAGATACAGAAAGAAAGAATAATTCCAGTGTTTGTCTTTGTTTAAATGAGGCGTAAACATGAATATTAATCTGGTATGAATTTAAGTATTCCAGGAGCTCTTTGAATTTATTAAGACTTGGGAAAACCAGACATCAATTATGTTAGAGTAATTCTAAAGATTGTTTAACGTCGTGTCGCTATGCAGCCTCATTAGGATGGTTTGATAACTTTGGAAGGAAGCTGTGCCATCTGGATTGCTGAACTATGTGCATCTAACTGCTGAGTTCCATGTATTGTGGTTGTGCTGCTGGCTAACTTGGTCCTCACTCTTTTCTCATGATCCTTTCAGGTCACTCTCTGACTCTTTTAATAGTGTTCCGTTGTGAAATCTGACCTATGTCGTGTAACAGTGTAGTTCAGTGTCAGTTTAATGTATTGTAACGCTGTAGCTTCGCTTCTGATCTTTGCTTTAATAATTCTTTCTTGGAAATTATAAGTCCCACTGTCTTATGTTTTTCACTTTAGACTTCTTTCCATGCATTCCAGATTGGAAGTCATTGCACTATCTTTCTGTGCTACTGTCTGGCATGAAGTTCTCCTTCCTAGGAGCCGTCTGATCCATCATCATCTGTAACACTGTGTTCCCCTTCTGTTATATCAAGATGTTTTTAGAATGCTTTATGTTAGGAGCAGCTAGTCACCAAATAAATGCATCTGGCCTCTCAGTTCTTCACTTGGAGGAAGGAGGGACTAATAGAGGTGACTGATCATTCGACTTAGAAGGCCGGTGTAAGAGTAATTATAATTAGCAAAGAAGTTAAGGTAGATTATGATGTACAGATAAATGTTCTGGTTGAGTAGTGACGGGGTTTATTCTCATAAAAAATAGAGTGTATCCTTCATTTCTGCTGTAAAACAGGTAAATTGCTGCTCACTGCCACTGAAAGGGATTGTTTTTCTATGAGTACATGATAGTGTTACTGTAGAGCTTTAGAAATACTGAAGTTTTTCAATAGTAATGGGAGTATTGAGAAAAGCATCACGTTTTGTATGATCTTACATCTCTTTGCTGCATGTTTTTGGGTGAGGGTTTTCTGCATATGCATCTTAGCGTGACAACAGCACTGCGTTGTAATTTGTTATTTAATCATATATTTTTCATTACTGGAATAACTGCTGTGCAGGAAGAGTCAAAATGGACCTTTTTCATTTATTTTGTTTGAGAAACATGAAGTATGCTGGTAAGTGCATTTAAATATTCTTATTTTTGGAATTTAATACTGTATATTGGATAAACTTTCTGTGGTTTTGTAGATAAATTTAGGTTTGGGCAGTATATTCATTTAATGGAGATATTTTAATATTTGATTAAATTCTAACAGCTGCGCTCTTATATCCAGTGATGCAGCAAGACAGACTGAGAATACCATTTAATGTTTCAGATGGGTGATCAGGTGAAGAGGAATGTTCTATTTTAACAGTTCCTCTCAGGTATGTTTTCATTTGTTGTATTTTCCTGTAGATGATGAGAAATGGAAAGGTTTTTTTATACTGAATTAGCATAATATCTTGTTTGAAAGGAAATTGACTTCATAGAAATCATGGTCCTCTTGGAACATAATTGTACAAGATTGTACAAAATGCTTTCCTGCAGTAGCCTATCTGGTTTATGACAGTAGGGTGTAAAAGGTGTGAAGGTCAGGACCCTAATGAACAATCAGGAAGAGAAGAATTGCATTTATTTTGAGGGAAAGTAATTGCTTTGAATTACGTTGCAGAACAGTAATTTAATTAGTGCAGGAAACTACCACTAAAACAAACATAAATCCTAAGGCCTTCCACCAATTGACTGAGTTTTCTGTGTAAGAACGTCCATAGTAGGTCAAACCTTAATCCATGCTCTGCTTCCAGCAGAGAGGCATCTGGGGAGACATGCAAGGACAGGTTGGGGTTGGGTTCCAGACTTCTGATTGTGTTTGGAGAAAGAAAGAATATACTTTTATTCCTGCCTGCATAGGAGTGTTAACTGTTCAAAGGCTTTGTATCCTTTATCATTAGGTTTTAAAAGGCAGTGAGAGCTTCTCCATTTATGTGTGTTGTTTGTCCACAGAGTGATGCTGTTTAAGTGCTGTAGCAGAGAGCATGCCACTGTTTAACCAGCTCCTTAGGCTTGCTGATCATTTCATTCCAGTGTTCTAGTTCTTTGCCTCGACTGTACATGTATGGCCCAACTACAACACGGCCCAGCACATGTGGTTCTAGGGGAAAAAAAAAAAAGCAGTTAGTAATTAACACCCATGAGTGCTTATGTAAAATATAAATTAGAATCTGTTCAAGTGTGCCCTAGTTTAAGGCATTCACAAGCTTAGCAGGGGTTGTATGATACTCTAGCTTGGGAAATAACAGATCCAGCTACTGAGACATCAGATGGGAGTCCATACACAGGTTCCATTTCATGTTCTGCCACCAGCTCATTTTCTGCTCTGTGATTAAGCAGATTGTTTCTTCTTAACTACGTAGCCTAGGATGGGGAAGATAATTTGAACCTACTTTAGATGAATTTGAGGATTTTCGTAAAGCATTTTGTCGTCTGCAAGTAAAAAATGTGACTCGAACACTGATCCTAAACCTTGTCAATCCTCCGAGTCAAACCACCTACCCATAAACTCATCTCAGTTATTATTATTTTCTTTTTAGACCAGTCTGAATCCAAAGAAGAGTGTTAATGTTAAATTACTGATATCAGATTGGCACTGCAGGGAGAAGTTTGCACTGTGAGCAGTAGAAACGCTGAATTCTGATTTGCTTCTCTAAGCAGAACTCCTGAATGGATTCTCTGATAATTATTAAAAGGTGACCTCGAGCATTGGGCTTTCTGCCAGGCAGAGGAAATGCTTGTAATCTTTCTTGTATCCCACTGCCTGAACTGCTGTGATAATTTAAATTACTGCTCATCTTCCAAATTTGATCAGAAATCGTAAATGGCTTCAAAATTTTGGAGATGGGGATTTATATGCACAAGCATTCACAAATCATAATTGTATAAGCTTGTTTCCTTAGAACACCAGAATGAAACAAAAATATGACAGTTTGTGTTCTGATAGTGAATAGCCTACAGTTATCTTTGCTAATTTTTTCCCTTCTGAAAGAGACATACACTTACTGCAAATAAGTTGTTCTGCTTTTTAAAGAGAGCAAATAATACTCCAAATCTTTTTGATATTTTATGATTAAAAGTTAACGATTATGAGTCCCTTCCGGGTTTAATCCTCTCTGCAGCGTAATAAGAGATTTGACAACTGTAATACGTAGCTTACTTTGTTCAGTGTTTTGGAGCACAGATAGACTCAGGCTTGCTGTATCCAGCTCTGTCTGATTTGCCTTGAAACTGAAGGATTCGTTATACTCTGGATTGGGAGATCCCAGAACAGCTGCTGTCTTTTTACTTCTGACTAACTTATTATGGTTCATTAACGAGACCTTGACATACACACCTTGTAGGGGGAAAAAGAAAGAGATATCAGAGGCAGTTAGGAAGGCTTAAGGAATTTTTTGCTTTCAGGAGTAAATGCCAAGTATAAAACTCCATCATGAATGATTGAAATGTACATGGCAGTGTGGCAATGTGTAACATTAAGCAGAGAGTACACAGAGGGTGCAGCTTCACCCTGCCCTTCCCAATTCAAGAGCTGTGGAAAAGAGCAGTCATCTTCTTACCTGTCATCCTTGATCTTAGATTCCTGTATCCTCCTTCCATCTGATGGTTTTTTCTTTAAACTACTGATAAACAAACCTTTATTTTCATGTAAGTGATCACTGTTGATCTAACACAAAGGAGGCTGTATAGTCTATACTTGGATAGATCTGATATGTGATTTCTGATAGAACTGTATCTGTTTGGGGGGAACTAATTCTCCTATTCAGTGAATCTTGAAAAGGTACTATCGATGCCTTCTGGTCCTGCTATGAGGAATTTCGTAGAAAATCTGTAGAAAAGAGGTGAACGATTTTAAACGGTCTCTGCTTTGTCGTCTTGAAAGTTACAAAAATGGTGACGGGGTGGACAGGGTGACAACAAAATACTTTTATGCTTCCTGTAGGGGACCTGTACTGTATTGTGGTCCTACTCAATCCGTGACAGGGAAATCCAGAGCAGGTTGAAATTACTTCTGCTGATACTGAGTTTACTATTCCCTGCTATTCAGTTCATTAAGGTTTGTCTGTGTAACAAAAACAATCAGAAATGTCAGGATGGAGCCAATGTTGGCAGGCTCCTCGTGTCTCCTGGTTATTTCCATAGTTCCACTAGGCTCTCATTACTGTTCAGAGGCTGCAGGTTACCAGAACAGATGCTTGTTGTGGCTGAGCTGTTACCTGAGTGCCATATATGGAAAAGAATAATTATGTAAATTGCTCCATACAATATCTAGTTTTTAATTACTTCACTACTTCTTGAAAACACTTGATTCACCTAAACCTAAAAATAAATTTCTTCTTACAGTCTCACACTATATATTTTCTATCAGAGATTAATGTGGCACTGAGCCCTGTCAAGAGCTTCTCATTCCTGTTTCTGTAGGATTTGCTAGAGAATCTATAAACTTATTTAGAGGGTATCTCTGAAGTCAAACAGCTTGTTCAAAGAAACTTTATGGTTTGTGATTTGTCTGTACAGAGAGAACTAAGCATCTTTTAGCTGCTAGATACTATTTTGCATTTATATTGTTCTGTTTCAGAGCTCTTCACTACATCACCAAAGTTCTGGACACAAGAAAATTTGCTTTCAACATGTGAGGCCAAGGGCATTTCAGTAGGATGTCCCAGGGAAAAAGAAAAAATCCAGTGCAAGAAGCGCTAACGATTGTGTCTCCATGCCATGGTCCTTGAAACCACAGCCAGGCCATCCTAAACTGGGAGTTTTCTCCAAGTTCAGTTCCCCCTGGGACAGCTGTTCAGTGCAAGCAGTTGTTCTGCAGCCCTTAACCTTCTGTCTTTTGCCTCAAGTCTTTTCCCGGGGCAGCTGTTAATTCTGAATTGGAGGGCAGCAAAGCAATGATTCTCACTGTGTTCAAGTAGAAGGACAAACTGTTAAGAACCAAAGCCAAAACACAGCAGAACCAACTTAGCAAAATCTAATTACCCCAGTAACAAAATACGGTTTGTTTTCATTCAAATGACTCTGTATATTTGTTCTATTGAGAGTCACTCAGTATTAGTCTGGGTGGATTAATGAGGAAGGAACAAATTGGAGGAGGAATTCTGGAGCTGGTAGCAAAGAGGAAGTGACACTTACTGACAGCACGGCTCTCATCCTGGAGCTTTAATCCCCTTGCCCTCAGAACCACCACAGTAAGACGACCCAGGTAGTCGTTGTAGCTGAGGGAGAACTGGATATCACCATGCTCTGAGGGAGTCTTGGAAAGTGAAACGGCATTCATCAGATGTCTGAAAAACTCTTCACACAGATAAATGGGAGGAGGGGGCTGTTTCTTCATGCTGGTGCTTTTTGCTGCACCGAGGCAGCGAATAGCAATAGCTTTTTATATGTTGTTGTGACATTTATAACACCGGTTAATCAGCCTTCCTGAATCTTCCTCCCTCTTGAACTTTTTCAGCTCTTACAATTTCAAAGCAGAAGGAGATAACATGAAGTGCTTTCTCGTGCGACTCCGAACAGCTGGATAATGCCTGTACAGCTGCTTTTGGGCTGCAGGTTCATAAGAGGGGAACTTAAAATCCAAATAGTTATCAAACTTTAGCATCTGATGTATTCTGTCTTACCTGTACCCTTCCAATACTTGCAAGAGGAGAGAAATCCAACAATGCCAAGCAGCCTGGTGTGTACCTACCTCTAGGTTTTCTGTCTCCAGATCTCTCCATACGACTACTTTGCTGTCATCAGTTAAGGTTTCATTTTTCAGAGGGAAGATGACTCGGCCTAGGAGGTGGTGGTGCTTCTGCTTATCAACATGATAAACCAGAAACTTCAGAGTCCTCTGAAGCAACGTTTTACTGGAAACCTGTACAGGAAAAGGAAGAAAATAATAGCTAGGCTATCTGAGACTTTTCCATGCAAGCATAACTCCAGAAGAAGAATTTCACAAAGAGTGACAAAAGTAGGTGGAGATTTTCTTTGGTTGTTTCAAGTCAGCGCTCTAAATTTGCCCAAAATTTTAGCTATACGGGAATCTGAAGATCCAAGGTAAAGCAGTTGATTTTTTAAAAATGCAGATCTAGCAGTTTTTCAACCCATGAAAATCTAGTGCTATGATAAATTCACTTCTAGAGACAAATGTTTAGAAGTCTGTGAACATTTTTAGTTGTCTGAAACTCAAACTTCTTTGGTTTTAATGCTTGTTCTGTGAGGGACATGGTTTAGTGGCTATAGTGGTGATGGGTTGACAGCTGCAGTAGATGATCTTGAAGATTGATTCCACCATTAATAAGTCTGTGACACCTGTGCAAAGCTGCTTGCTGCAGAAGCCAAGCTTCTAGTTCTACAGCATTATACAAATACAGTTCCAGACATCTCATAGGTTCTAATTTTTAGTCTGTTTTCACTGTAAAGAAATGAAAAGCTATAAAAACTTCAATATAGGTTTTCATTGGACATCTAGAGCTGTGGGGCTGCAATGTTCAGCCATAGTTCAGAGTAGGGTTATCCTTTGCAGGGCAAATTCTGGAATCCCTAACTTGGGTATAGACCACAAGTAGGGCTGGTTCAGGAGCCACAGACTTGGGTAGGTAGCCTGGAATCTCCAGAAGGCCCAGTAATAAATTGCACCTCCTGTGGAGACACTTGTGTCTCGGTAGCAGTACGTAGAAAATTCATTTTCACAAAATGTGCTTTAATTCAGTAAGACAACATTTGGAAACAAAAAGCTGCTTCATCAAAAGTACAGGTACCTGGAAAACAAAGTTTTCATCAAACTGTGGATTGAGGGTTTTACGCTTTATTTTAGACTGCAAGTAGCATCTTTCATCAGGCAGCAAGTAGATTTTCACAAACGGACTGCAGGAGTCAGAGGGAGGCTGCAGCTTTCTGGCTTTTATCAAGGAGATGAGGAGCCTTTCTGATGCTTGCTTATATTCTATAGAGAACCAGAGACGGCCAATGTTGCCTTCAGGAAAGTCAGTCTCACTCTTGTCTTCAGGAAACTTGTACAGCTCTGGGTTAACGGTCCCTACAATGTAAGCTCCAGCTTCACAAAATAGAAAGTATCAACACGTTAGTTTCAAGACTGTCGTGGGCATTATTGTAACCACTGCTGTACTAAGGAAATCACATTTATCTATCTTTGCATCATATTCGGGTCTGAAATACTTTTCCCTCAAATCTGGGAGTAGTTGTAGGCTTGTGCTGTGCAATGCTGTGTCTGATATGCCTTCAGTGAACATGCTTCAGAATCAAGCTGCCCTTCCAAGAGCTGTATGTTTGAAATGTCATACCCAAAGAATGAAATGACGACCGTGGCCCAGACTGGGGAGTCATGCAGGAGCTATTGTCTTCCTGAATTTGTTCTTCATTTGTCAGGTTAATCCAGTCTCGCCCATGCAGTGTTGGTGGAATTATAAATGGAACGCTTTTGGATCTGCTCAAGACATCAACAGCTACTGATTCTTCTAGTTTAAATACAGAAATCAAACGTGGTAACAGTAATATGGATACTTAACTTACATGAAAAAAAAATATAGAGATTCACAGATGGAAAAAATAAATATCCTTGTTTGTAAATATCTGTGTAATGCCCAGAGGTCCACCAAGGGACCTCAGATCTGATGTCTTTACAGATCCTTCACCTTTTTCTTACTTCTTTTTTAGAATTAATCTTTCAAAGAAAATGAAGAACTGCAGGTTCTTGTTTTAGAGCTTCAAAGCCCTGTGGTAACAAACTAAGAGAGTCTCCTTTCAGAACTGAAGTCCTAATGCTAACATTTTGTATTCTGTGTTTGAAACTACCAGGAACAACACAGACACCTGGGCCTTATTTGTCTATGTAACAGATAAAGCTATCCATACACCAATAATGCTCGACTACACTGCCTCTTACATAAATTACAAATAGTCACTGCATTCATAGTTTTAGAAAAGAACAAAGCAGAACATATATATTTGATCAGATCATAGCTGATTTGAATTTCACCAGGTTAAAGTGCCTACTTGAAAAACAAAATGATATACCTTGTGCTTTTTGGCTGAATTTCAGAAGATGACTGATCTTGCAAAATGGCATTCACAGGTGTTGTTTTGACTGGATCAGGGAGCTCTTCATAAGGATAAATAAGGCAAAGCTTCTTCCAGAGCAAGTATGCCGTTATTCCAATGAGAACAAATAAAAGGATCCCCACTATTACACCTCCAGCAACAGTAACTACCTGTTCTGTACAAACAGACGCACATAAAACATGATAGCAGGATTAAAGTTATGCACCTATTGGAGAGAGATGGGAAAATTAAAAGTAACATTTTCCTTTGCATTTTAGAATGTTTTTAAAATGTAATGTACTGCTCTAGTGCACGCTTTTGTCTTTGGCTGTATTGTGATGTAACTCCTGAAGATGTGTGTCATCAGCAGTGAAAGGAGTTATTCAGGTATGTTGACAATGACTGCAGTGTAAGAGTTGACAGATGGGGGAGCAACAACCCAAGCCCTAGTAGTTACATATCCTTTTTTTCTTGTAACATAAGCACTTACCTTAGCATGGCAGAAGTGCTGGAGGTTTTGTAACAGAAGGAAAAGAAAACCCAGGAGGACCTACGTACAAGAGGTGCTACTACTACAGTTTGTTTTGATATACCAATTCTTCATCTGTGCTGGATTGAGGCTAGGTCCTGGCACAATGAACAAAGCAAAGGGCAGGATGTTTTTTGTTTTTCTTAAGGGTTCACACGTTTCCTGATTGGTAAAGACAAACTTAAGTATCCAGTACACACTGTCTCCTCAATCCTGATTATTTCAGATAAAACCAAATCCTGCATTACTTGGGTTTTCTTGTATTTTTTCTCACACCAATAAAACCGGAAACTTAAGAGATTAATTAACAGGAATATAAGGAATTCGGCCCAAACTGCACAATTCTCTTTCTCTCTAGGCTGATGGGAGGTGAATTAGGACCAGCTGAGCACCGTGCAGTGACTGAGCTTAGCTCTCAAGGTCTCCTCTGGAATTGCTGTGACAGAGCCCTGGTGTTCTCTCAGAACTGATGCTGACTTTTTCTCTTCTCTGGTTTTAGGGTGCAGACTGGTGGTTGAGAGTGAGATCTGAACCTGCCTTGAATGTTGGCTGCCATCAGTGAGTCATTTCCTTTTCAAATACCAGAAGACAACCAACTGGGTCAGGCTTGTCCGTGTGTGACCCAAGGGTTGTGAGGCTTAGGCTGGAGTGCTTTCTAGCTCATGGTTAAATGTTCTGAATGGGAGAGGTTCCTGACCAGAGTTAGTGTAAGAAATAATGTAGATAGGCTACAAATTTTGCTTTTTGGGAACAAAAATGGAAATCTAGAAATTCATAATTATGCTTCCCTCCTTTATCTGAGTCTTTAATGAGTGTCATGTACTGAAATTTAGATAGAAGGGCTATCTCATACAATTCTGATACTGTATGGGCAAGCTGAGGTAGTCTGCTGAGATGCAGCCTCGTCAGGTGGGGTCTGTAACATCCAGCAGTAAGTAAGGCACAGAGGAATTGGAGAACTGACTGCAATTTCACATGGCCTTCTTGTACTACTTCCAATAGGTAGGGACCCATTCCTGGATCCGAGTGTCCTCGAGCACAGCAGCACATGGGCTGCCTTTCCTTCTGGGCAGTGTTCCCAAGGTAAGAAGATGACTGTGACTGCTGCTATTCCATGTATTCATTAGCACCAAGGCATTAACTCCAACTGTTTTCAGCACCTCTCTGCTTTTTCATCTTTTCTCTAACTATTCCTTTTGCACCTTTTCTATCCTTGCTTCTTTTTTTCAGACTCTGAACTCTATGAAGATATCCATAAAGCACCCATAACCTGCATAGATATGGTAGATATGGTAGAGGTGTTAGTATTTACGCTTTGTTCCTCCCTCGTTCTGTCTGTGCTTGGCAGATACCTTGCAGTTAGTCACCTCTGCATGGCAGTAGAAATAAAGACAACATAAGCACAAGGGATTCGGTCACTCGTGGTAGCAGTTTCGAGTAACAGCTTCAAATCTAGTAGTATAGGAAGCAAGCTGCAACTACATGTATTGCTGATGTTTTCTCTGTTACCATGCTGCGATGGGTGATATGGAATGTCCTTGGGCTACTGAACACTTATGTAAACATTCTGCTCTAAAATTAACCTGGCCACGGTGCCACCAAGGCCTTTCTCCCATCCTATCTCATTTTCCTGCCTTTGGTATGAACACAAGAGCCAGCTTTTTTTCTTTCTTTTTTTTCCCAGCTCCTATCCAAGTGTGTTCCCTTAGCTCTCTGCAGGCGTTGGCTGCCTGTGAGCCCTCTTGTCAGCTATGTATCCAGGCCCATGGAGCAGCCTCCCTGTTCCTGCCTATTCTACAGCAGTGAGCACTTTGCTGTGCCTTCTTCCAGGCTGGATGCACTTGGGTATTTAGCCAGGCTTATTAGTGCAGTACTCACTCTGCAGAACATGAAATGAGTGCCCGTTTGATGTGGGTTAATATTAACACGAGGACAAATCTGGTTGTGCTACACTGGTAGCTCAATTTTCCCTTATAAAAATGCACAGTATGAGGAAATAGGTAACAAAAATTCAACCCTGAGCATGGAAATCATAGAATCACAGAATGGCCTGGGTTGAAAAGGACCACAGTGCTCATCCAGTTCCAACCCCCTGCTATGTGCAGGGTCGCCAACCAGCAGACCAGGCTGCCCAGAGCCACATCCAGCCTGGCCTTGAATGCCTGCAGGGATGGGGCATCCACAACCTCCTTGGGCAACCTGTTCCAGTGTGTGTGTTCCTCGGCGGTTCATAGGGCATGCTCAAGTGTGTCTTCAGACAGGCAGCCAATAGATCTATAGCTTAGAAGGCCTGATGCAGAAAAGTGCTTTAATTTAATGCCAGTGAAGGGAAATTGAAATGAGTGATTTGCTTCCTAGAGGTGTTGTATCAAAAATATAAATATTGATGGCTGGTGGTTCAGCTGTCTGCTCTACCTTTCAGAAGTTAATTTTTCAGTGAGCTCAGCTGGGCTCTGTTTCATGTGTGTCCTCTCCAATCCCCAGTCCTTAATGCGTCCCGCAGCAGTCCTGTGTTCTCCTATAACTTCTGTCATTAAGAGCAGAAAGCTGAGGTGTGCTGTGATGCAGCAAAGTACAGCAGCTGTGCCCTGATCTTGAGTAAAAGCATCAGTTCCTCATCTCTTCTTTCATAAGTTTGAAGTCCTGAATTTGTTCAGTGCAAAATAATTCTCTGCCAGTGTGTCCAGTTCTGCTTGTTTAGTTATTGTACTCATTGCAGTAAATCTACCTGGGACTTAATGAGGGCAAGGAGCATTTGGCTCATTTTCTTTATTAAGTTCATCTTATCAGATCAGAAACAGAACCAGTGTTTTAGGGCACAATGTAGCACCGCTTGCAAAGCCAACCACTGAAATGTTGAATCCATTGTATGCCAGGACGAAATATGTATCTTCTAAGCTTCTGAGCAATTGATGTATTGTGTAGTGCTGTGGCATAGGATCACAGCAGCAGCCATGGAGCCGACCTGCTGGCACTACACCCGGCAGGGGGCTGTGTGTGTGTCGCTCGGGGTGCTGATAGAATCACTGAATGGCCAGGTTGGAAGGGACCTCGAGGATCACGAATCCCTGTAAAGAACTGTGTGCTGACAGCCTTTCTCACAATACAGAGAAATGCTGGTGCGTACCTTTGGGTCTGGGCCCGTTTTTGTCTAGCATCTGTTTTTAATAAGCTTCTACTCGAACTCCTCTGTAAGCCTTTTGGGGCGGTGGCCAGGCACTTCTCCATCACAACTTTTAATACTCATGTTTATCAACATTTCAGCTATTAACACAGGCAGAGCTTAAGCCGAATGGTGGATTGAACCATTTGCCCAGCTGCTTGCGGCCAGCCTGGGGGTCGGTTTCCTACCCCCGCTCTCCCGAAGCCTCCCTCTGACCCCCGACACCGCTCCCAGCCCTTACCTACCTGGCATGAGTGCTCGGGCTCCTCTCGCCGCTCGCCTCCATCTGCCCCGCCCGGGAGCTGCCGCCCCCCCGGGAGCCTGAGAACGGAGCTGCCCCGCCCCGAGGCCGGCTGAATACAAAAAAGCAGCTCGGTGGTAATAGTCTGATCTTTTACTTGCATACTAAACGCAACCAAACAGATCTTAACTGACACATTCACTTAGTGCAGGAGTAGTTCTTTGTCGTAACTCCTCCTGCCTGCCAATGTTGGCTTCTTTCTCAGCAAACACGGTAAGAATCTGTACCTTCAACTTAATGTGTGCTGGCCAGCAAGGAGTTGGAGGTGACTGTTCCCCTTTAGTCTGCCCTTGTGAGGCCCCATCTTGAGTGCTGTGTCCAGGTCTGCGGTCTCCAGCACAAGAAGGATGAGGAGGGGTTGGAGCGGGTCCAGAGGAGGGCAACAAGGATGCTCCAAGGACTGGAGCACCTGTCCTGTGAAGACAAGCTAAGGAAGGAAGCTGGGCTTGCTTAGCTTGGAGAAGAAAAGGCTGCAGGAAGACCTCAGTGTGGCCTTCCTGTACTTGAAGGCAGCTTATAAGCAGGAGGAGGACCGACTTGTTATGCTGTCTGATCGTGATAGGACAAGAGGGGATGGCTTTAAATGAAAAGAGGAGAGATTATGATTAGATGTTAGAAAGAAATTCTTTACTCAGGGGGTGGTGAGGCACTGGCACTGCTGCCCATGGAGGTTGTGGATGCCCCAGCACTGGAAGTGGCCCTGGGCAGCCTGATCAAGTGGTCAGCGACCCTGCCCATGGCAGGGGTTGGAATGAGATGGTCTTGAAGGTCATCTTTAACCTAAGCCATTGTATGATTGTATGCATTTATGCAGCACCATTTTAAATTTAAAAGCCAAAGAAATGCATAGGAATTAAGCTAGTAGAATTCTGCTGAAAATCAACCATTTCTACGGGACTTTGTATGTCCCACTGTTGATGCAGTTTGATTTAGCATTTCCCATTGAATTTTGAGTCCTCTCAAGAGGAGAGTAAATAGATTATTTTTACACATTCTTTTTTGTTAACATAATTATCTGCATTTTCTGCTGTAAAATAGCACAAACTTTTTGCATTGTACACATTTAAGTTTTTCTTACTGAGGCCTTTAAAGAGTGGTGTAAAAACTCATTTTGTAACTACAAACCACTTTTACTGTTCTTCAGGATAACCACCAACACATCCTAATTTAGAATGTAGAGTAAATGATGCTGAATTCTCCCTTTTAAAATGATTTTTGTAGTATTTGCTATGAGAATGGCGAGTCAGGCCCCCAGCTATTTCTGAATTGCATATTTTTTCTCTTCTGTTTCTTTTGTTTTTAACTCTGATTGCTTATTTATACAATGTTTTTGGAAATACTCATTCTCAGGGAATAGTACAGCTCGTGATCTGGGGGAGATAGCAAATAGTCTGTGATTTTACTGTGTGTTTGACACCACTTTGCATAAGGCTGCTTTCTTTACTTCAGTGAAGGTTGGTTGGCCTTGTTTGGTGCAGAGGAATGATGATACTGCTTTCCCAGCTGCCCTCTTCTAACTTGTAGATGCCTCCTAGCTTCAGCAAAGCTGAAAGTGAGGTGGGAAAGGCAGATGTGATCATGGAGGAAATGTGTAGAAAAGGTTATGCTGCTGTAATTTTGCTCTTAAAACTTCTGAAAAACAGAAAAAAAGTTTGAAGTGGATAATAATTTGCTAAGGAATTGTGGTTAAATGTCAGAACATTCAGTCTAAAGAGTATTCTATGTGTTCTTTCTAAAAAGATGTTGTCGCCGTGCTCCTGAGACACCAACCTAAGTAATGCACCTGTTTGCACCCTTTATCTTACATCTTGCTTCTTCAGTTGGATAGCTTTGAGATATTTGCTCAGTGTATTTTACACCATTGAGTTTCCAGTGAGGTGGATTGTATTTAATTACTTAACGCTGTTTGTAGGAGGAACAGCCCATGGCAGAGGGTAGAGAAATACTTAGAGAAGATGCTGCTGTAGAATCTCATGCACCAGATTGTTCTAACAGTAAGCAGTGCTGGCATACTTTAGTGGCTAATCTCCCTCTAACATGTGGTCTCTGCTGTAATTTATTAACATTCTTAATGTTAGATCAGATTTCTTTCAATGAAAAGATTTCTTTTAATTTATTTTTTTTTTTCTTTAAATCCAGGCATTTTAAGTGAAATGTATTTGAGTTCTCCAGCCATCTCCACCACTTCCTTGCACTTGTGACTTCAATTTTCACATTGGTGGCGCCTTCAGCTGGAATGACTTCTGTACAGAGGTAGTTTTTCTTTCCCAATTAATATGTGGCTAATTTAATTCAGACTAATGTTTCATTCAGGGACATAATGGACTCGAATCTGTGGGGAGCTCTAACAGCCACCCTCACTGCAGCAAAGAGATTACATCAGTATACAGAAGTATAATGGTGAATGGCAAAAATAATCAGTACTCAGAATTTCTATAGCACATTTTATTCACAGGCTCCCAAATTCTGCACCAGCCTTAATTACTGGTAGTTAACCATCACAAAAGTGTTTTGACATAATAGTTATTGTTAACCTTATTTTATAGATTGCTTAATAACTGGAATTCCTCCAGATTCACACTTGTGTACTGGAGATAAGAATTTCTTCCCACAGTCTGCTGTTGGCCTTGAGCTGACCTCTAGTTCTTGGCTTTAGCAAGCTATGGATATGTGACTATTTCAGAAAGCAAGATGTGAATGAAAAATTTAGTCTGTCAGAAAATATCCTCTGGTGGATCTGTTCTGGGAGCTGTTTGATGGTTTCCTTTCAAAAGAAAAGCTGGGAGTGGAAGAGAAAGAGAGCAGGGACATCCAGAGGGGATCCAGCCCCCCAGAAATGCTTTTTCTCAGCTTTACTGTTGGCAATTGTTGCCTTGTCAGAGGCAGAGTGCTCAGAGTGTCTCAGGTGATGATCCAGAACTGCTCGCAGTAGAACTGCAGGTATGAGGCAGTCAGGGCCAAAACAGAGAACAGGAGAAAATCTTCACCAGCTGCCACATGTGCTGCCTCTAAGGCACCTAAGAGAAAGACCGCCAGACAGAGAAAATGGAGAAGCTGAAACCTAATGCAGGAACCCCACTTTGGGTTCCAACTTTGGTGTTTCATCTTAGCCCAGTGAACCCCCTGAATCTGTAGCTAAACTCGATGTTCTCCATGGAGAGATGGGCAGAATTCTCTCTGGACTTGTGCAAACCTTCCACCTGAGTGTATCTGTCCCATCAGCTTCTTTCTGAAGCAGAACAGCTCAGTGGTGCCTGTGAGCATGTGAAAAACAGGGCATGCTGTGCAAGACACATTTTTCCATGCTTTGATGCTCTTCTATTGCTATATATTTGTGTCCCCGACAGCCAGGAGCACAATGCATTCACTCTCTCTTAAGGGCCTTCTTAAAGATCTTTTCAGCAGCATTACAGTATGCCTAAAAATGTACATAGTCTGCATGTCAGGGTTTCTATGGAATTTAGAATGTTTCTTTTTCTACCTTGTATTTTCCTCTTGCTCTTAGTATGCTTTAACCTATTTCCTAATCCTATTAGGAATAGCACCTCCTCCTGCTCAAAGCTGGCCTTTGGTGTGAAACTGAAGCGATGCAGTAACACAAAAAGCTTTCTTGAAGGTGACTTCTTGCATTCTGTTTCATACAGGAAAAAAAAAAGTGAATTTATATGCTGTTAAAATGCATTCTCTTATGTTATGCATTCTCTTATGTTAATGCATTCTCTTATGTACTTATGTTACAGTAAGAATTTCGGAGATGGTGTCTGCTTTGCTGTAATGTGTTTGCATGGCATATTTTTGCGTTGAGAAAGTTAACAGCTGTTGCTGTTCCAAATAAAAATCAGTACAAAATGTTCCCCTAGAAAGGCTTTTAATATAATGCTCCAAATTCACAGATGTTGTGAACAAGGCCTACAGAGGCTTCTTGCAGAGGAGGTGGCTGGGATTTGTTTTGCTTGATTTTAGAGCTTTTGAGGGCTATGTCTGTCTTCTTGTTCTGGTTTTTACACCGCTTGGCCTTGGTAACAGAAATCTAAATTGTGTAGCTGGGACAAGGCCTTGCACGGGACTTGTGTACTTGTGTACCCATGCAAAATGAACCCCTTGCCATATATTTGTTTTCATATTTTCATATTTTCCTGCACGTGTGATGGCATAGCAACTACACTGTGTGCAATGCAGCCCCAGTGGGTACAGCTCAGTGGGACTGGGAATTTACAACTGTGAGCAAAAATTGGTCTTTGTTTTGGGGGAGCTTATACAATTGGTATGAAATATTGAAATCTGAAGACCTGTGGCTTCTGTAGTTGTTTCTGTAGGCACAGTCACCCAGAGACCTTTCTGTATATAGCAGTGGCAGGTTTTCAGAAACCATCCCACACATTTATATTTAAAAATAATGGTAAGATAACAGTGCCCAAAATCTGAGCAAGATTAGTGAGCTCCGGGGGGATGGGGATCCTGACTGGAGGGGAAAAAGGATAAACTTTTCATGTAATTAAGTCCTAACTGTGCGTGAGTTCAGTGACGCTCCTTTGCAAAGCTGCTGGGGGCTGCGGGACACCTGCTGCTCTTTGGCTCCATCTGCTGGGTTGCAATGTGCAAACGGCTGCACAGGGTTGTGCTGGGTGACTGACCCAGCTTCTGGTCTGACACACGGATTCAGTGTGATCACAGGATGCGCTGGGAAAGCATCAGAGTATATAAAGGGGCTCGGTATGAAATGACTCTGTGCCTTTCTTGTACTGCTGTTGCCGCAAAATTAAAGATAAGGAAGAGCACTCACACACACAATGCGTGGTGCTGCACAAATAAATTGCAGTGTCTCGTATGCACCAAAATTAAGTCATGACATCTCCTAAGTATAATTAATACAGTGGTATTCAGCCCTAAATGCATATAATTCTTTGAGATATCAGTGGGCTCTGGCCTGTGCTGGAACCCTCCATTTCATTAGAAATGAAATCAGAAATAGTCACACGGGCAACATCACAGAAGTTATGTGAACTCTTCAGTTGTGGGAAGTTCGTTTTGATTCAAATAAAAAATCTAGGTTAGAGCTTGGCCAGCTAAATAAGCAGGAGGGGGGGGGGAGTAAAAGAAACAGATGTGTGTAGGCTAGCAGTGACTGAACCTGCCTGCTGCAGCCTGTTGCACACTGCCTGCTCCCACTGCTTGCACTTTTTTCCCCCAGTTGCCAACCTAACCATTTCTGTTCCTTTCCCAGCCTGAGGTCTGGTGGCACAGCGTGACTTTGGAAATGCTAACCTGAAGGACACTTGCCTGCTGTTATCCAACTTATTATAAAACCTGGATTGTGTTTACAGAGAAGCACATTGCTTTTTAGGACTTGGTACTTTTTCTTTTTTCTGTCCTATCAACCTACTTTTTCTCTCAGAGAGGATGAGTGAGAGCTCTGTGAACGTTCTGTTTGTGTGTTTGGCAACCAAGGGGCTGAAGGATGGGAGAGAGTTAAAGATTTCCTTTGGATTCCTGAGACCTATGAGTCAGTATGTCCATGAGCAAAGGTTACATAAACTAATGGATTAGAACAAGATTTAGTTGCATAAACACTGTTACTGCATTTCAATCCATCACAGAGTCAAACCTGCAGATTATTGTGGGCAGATCTAGCCTGAGGCTTACAGTCCTTCTCACTGAGTTCTCTCCGGCACCGGTCTAACTTAAAATAGCATTGTTTCCTTGCTGAGGAGCTGCTCGGAGATCTGAGTGTACTACCTTACAGGTTTTAGTTGTGCACACCATATTTCGTGCACCATACTGTTGCTCTCTGTGTCTAATTTGGAATGTCATCCCTGTTATATTGGTTGCATAATAATTTGTTCTCTTTCGTTTAACCAAGGACCGCTCCTCTTATGAGGATGAACCAATAAAGGCAGCCGCAGAGACTGTATCTAAAGCCTCTTCACATTCCCCTGAATATCCTGAAGCCTCTGTTGTCCATCTGTCTTTCTGTCATGCTCTCTCCCCACACATCCTGATCTCTCAACTCACCTGAGGGATATCAGGGAGAACAGCAGAGCAAGGCGAAGGTCAGAGTTGGAGATGGATTTGCTGCCGAAGCATATTGCCCAGGGAGAGGAAGGCTGGTTTAAGAGTGTTGAATGTTAATCTAGAGGCCGTGGGCCACCAGACAACCACACTGTGATGATTCTGAGCCAAACTGCTTGGGAATATTCCAGGCCATATGAGAAAACAATGCCTCTCTTGGGGCTGCACAGCTGTGTTTTTTTCAAAGTGGTTCAGAGTGGGAAATTACATTCCCAAGCTGCAGTTTTCTTCTTGTGCAGTGTTTTCCTTGGTACTTTCCCCAGCTTCTTGCTGATACTGTTTCCTCATTTTATATGTGGAAACCAAGGCATAGAAGTTCAAATCTTTATTTAGATGTCTGACTGTCATTAAGTAGAGCCAGCTGTCTCTAGAGCAGGCTTTGTTCACAGCACTTAGCCCCCAGTATGAGGTACAACCCAGAAAAGACACCAGTACTTTCTTTTTTCTATTTGTTGTCCAAAGACCAATTAATTATTTGACTCACATGTGTGAAAGGAAACTAAGGACCATTATTATATACACTAATGCGCTTTTGAGAAGACTGCAGACCTAAGACGTGGAATCAAATTACTGCCCTTCTCAAAGAGTGATGTTTTGCCCTCTTTGTTTTTCTGTTCCCTGTTTCTTTGTTTCTGAGAACTAAGGCACCTAACAGAACAGGTGGAAGATCTGCAACAACATAGAGACTGAATCTAAACATGTGATTACATTCTCAAAAAGGGCAAAGCTCTTGTGGCATGAGAGGCAGCTTAAAGCTACTCCAGAAGTGGCTGGAAGCATTTTTGCTTGGTTTTGTTTGATTGCTTGTTTGTTTGTTTTTCACCAGGGGGTTTTTTCATGTGTTTTTTTTCTTTTTTCTTTTTTCTTTTTTTTTTTTTTTTTCCCCCATGTATGCTTCTATTTAATACTTTTTTCCTGCTGGGCATTAAGCAACAGTGGAGAACAACGGTTGTGCGTAGGGGGAAGTGAGATCTGGGCAAAGCAGAAGTGAGAGCAGAGTAACAGTCCCTTGTTTTAAGATGAAATTCTAGGTTTCCTGACATGAAATCTTTGGTTTACACAAAATATGCCTAAAAGAGGCATCTTGTTTGCGTTCTTCGTAACCAATTGTTATTCTCTTCTTTTGGTAAAACAAAAGGAAAAGTCTTTGAAACAGATGAGATTGCTTATACCAGCAGCCTTCTAAACTGCCTTCTAAACTGCCAAGGCAAAATCAAGGTGGAAGAACTGCTCTGCTTTGTTGAGCAAGCTGCTTTCAAAACCAGGAGAGAAAAAAAAAAAAACAAAACAGTCGATGCTGTGGCTCTAAAATACCGGTTTTCACAGTACTAAAAAGCCTTGAAAGCTTTCAGAAAGATTAATCCCCCAATAAGAGTACCACATCTGTGCTGCTCCTTGGAAAAAATTGTCAGTAGCATTACAGCATTATTCCCAAGAAGCTTGAATGTAGGTGACCTGCCAGGTTTCGTAATTGACCTTATGATGTGAACATATGAGATAAACCCAACAAATCATCTTCCTTTTCACAGAAAAAATAAGTTAGAGAGGCTCATCGTATTGGCTACAGCTGGGCTGCCTTTGGGGCACTCCTTTTCCTAAATAACTCCTGGACATGGAACGATGCTTTGTAGCTCTCTTTATAAGTTAAACATACATATATGTATATGTATACATCATGAATTGCTTTCTGAAGTGGAATGTCAGTACATGTTCAAACGGATTCTGTTGTAAATATCGGCGCTCTTTGACATCTTTGTCAATGACATCAATGACAAAATCGAGTGCACCCTCAGCAAGTTTGCTGACGACACCAAGCTGAGTGATGTGGTTGACACGGTGGAAGGAAGGGATGCCATTCAGAGGGACCTCGAGAGGCTTGAAAGGTGGGCCCTAATGAGGTTCAACACGGCAAAGTGCAAGGTTTTGTACTTGGGCCAAAGCATCCATACAGACTGGAAGGAGCGGTCCTTGAGAGCAGTCCTGCAGAGAAGGGCCTGGGGGTCTTGTTGGATGAAAAGCTTAACATGAGCAGCAGTGTGCCCTTCAGCTTGAAGAGCAAATGGTATCCTGGGCTCCATCAGAAGAGGGGTGGCCAGCAGGGACAGGGAGGTGATTGTCCCTCTCTACTCTGCTTTTGTGAGGCCCCATCTGCAGTACTGTGTCCAGGTCTGGAGCCCCCAGTACAAAAAAGACAGGGAGCTGTTGGAGAGGGTCCAGAGGAGGCCACAAAGATGATCAGGGGACTGGAGCACCTCCACTACGAAGACAGGCTGAGGGAACTGGGCTTGTGCAGCCTGCAGAAAAGAAGACTGTGGGGTGACCTCATTTCAGCATTTCAGTACCTAAAGGGAGCCTACAAACAGGAGGGGAATCAACTCTTTGAAAGGGTAGATAACAGCAGGACAAGGGGAAATGGTTTTAAGTTGAGGGAGGGAAGATTGAGGTTGGGTGTCAGGGGGAAGTTCTTTACAGAGAGAGTGGTGAGGTGCTGGAACAGCTGCCCAGAGAGGCTGTGGATGCCCCGTCCCTGGAGGTGTTCAAGGCCAGGTTGGATGGGGCCCTGGGCAGCCTGGTCTGGTATTAAATAGGGAGGTTGGTGGTCCTGCATGTGGCAGGGGGTTGGAGATTCATGATCCACCTTCCAATGCAGGCCATTCTGTGATATCTTTGAATTACAGCTGTTGTCAGTGAATAATTTTATTTTGATTTTTTTTTTTGGTGAAATTTCTTACCTGATAGAGTCGCTTTCTTTGTAAAATTTCGTTTAAACTGTGTTGCCTATGTCAAATTGAAGGCAAATTGTCAGTTCTATGCTTTCAAGTGATCTCTGATGTATTTTGCTTGCCTAAAGTGCCATGAAAACAGTCACTGTGCTACCTGGTCTGACTGAAAGTCCTTTGGTTGGCATGAGCACTCGGATTAACATTTGGCAAAAGGTAAAAATCTGGCACTGTCTACAGAGAACCAGTTTCAGTAGGGGTCTAACTGGTTCTGTAGCATCTAACTGGTTCTGTGCATAATGAAAATTTATTTTGCCTGTGGTGCATTCGCTATTATTTTGGAAGTTCATGCAGACCTGCTCTGCGGTGCTGTTAGTCTTTAAAAGCACTCAAAAATATTTTACAACAGCGGTGTCCAAGAGCTGATCTAAATTGGCTGTGACAGATGACATACAGGCAAATGAGCAGTGTTTACCCTCAAGACAGTATGCTGTTCCTGAAGGGCTACGTTGTTCTTGTAGACTAGAAGGTGTTTCAGAAATGCATTAAACTAAAATTGACCCGGTTGCAGGTGCAGCTTCACTGGCTTAAGTGGCTTTGAATCAGCATGCAGGAAATAGCAGCCTTCCAGGGTTTGCAAACAAAGCCTGCGGACAGAGATACCAGCAAATTGCAAGCAGCATTTTTGTGAGTCAGCTCACACAGGCACTTCTTCCCTAAAGAGATTCATGAACGTAGGCTGGAGTTAGCCTAATGTATCTGAGCACACCATAGGTTACTGGCTTCTTGGTTTCCTGTAACTGTGAACTCGGTCAAAGAAAGAAGCAGAATAAATTCTGCAAACTTGGATTTGAGCCATCTTTGTGCCTTTTCCAATTACACGAAAAATTAAAAAGCTGTGTACCCATCACAGTGCTATGTGTGCCAATGATAGGTATGCTGTTCAGGTAACAGTTGGTCACCAGTATCTCTCAGTAAGAGCATTTTGATGCTTTCATTGAAAACTATCAATCTTGCTGGACTTATCAAATCCTGGATGGGAAATCTATGCAACTCTATCTTGTAGAGGTTTTAAAGAAAACGTGTTATGATCTTCACATTTTATCGTGTACATGTTCTTGGGATATGGGACAACTTGAGACAAATTTGGAAGTTGCCTTTGACTGGAAGAGTTGTGCATGGAGTCATTTCAGTTTGTATCCAATGCTGGCTTATTTACAAGTGCTGGGGCATGTCTCAGCACCTCAGCCAACACTTCTTGTTGGAATAAGGAAGTAACTAGCGACAGAACTAGAGGGAATGGTCTAAATTTGTGCCAGGGGAGGTTCAGGTTGGATAGCAGGAAAAATTTATTCTCTTCTTCTTCTCCTAAAGGATGGTCAGGTGCTGGAGTGGACCACGCAAGGAGGTGATGGAGTCACTTGTCCCTGGAGGTGTTTAGGAAACATTCAGATGTTGAGCTGAGGGATGTGGTTTAGTGGAGAAATACTGGAGGTAAGTGCACAGCTGGACTGGATGATCGTGGAGGTTTCTTCCAACCTTGGTGATTCTAGCAGCGCTTGCAAAGCCCTAGACTATTGTGGGGAGTTTGAGCTGCTAGGAACCACAAAAGGAGTGCTCTGGAACAAATGGGTTCAAGGAACTTCTGTTTCTAGCCTTGCAGGGCACACAAGGTCAGCACAAGCTGCTGACTTGAAATGCCTACTCTGCTTCATTGCTGTAATAAACTCGTTGAGTGAAATAAAGCCAGAAGGCTGCTGCTGACCTAGGCATGGCTTTTAACCCCTGAAATGCTTTCTGACCTGCAGCCAAAGGAGCAATTGCTCAGTGCGTGTGTGTAAGGATCTCTTAGGAGCAAAACCTGACAGCACATAGAAAATGACTTAGTTTTTGAAGGCTTCAGGCTGTAATCTTGTGTTTGCAAAAGATTAGGTGGGGGTGAGGGTTTTGGCCCCCCTCTGCCAACCGAGTGGCCTGTAAGGTGGGGTTCTCCCACCACAATAGGACAGGACTGGACAGGGGATGCTCAACAGCAGCAGTGATAGGGAACCTTGCCATGTCAGGGGGTGCCCCATGAGGTGCAGCAATTTGTGGCATGTTGCTTTTCCCATCTCTCCCAGTCAGCTGAAACATTCTGTCTTTTGAATCCACTAGGACAGATTAGTCACCAGTCCATACCTATACAACTGGTGCATTCTGGGTTTGTCTTTTGTTCTATGTGTGTGTGTGGTTGCTTCTCTGTTTGTTTATGCTCTAGATTACCAGAAGCAGGGAGTGTCTCCTACTGATATTTTCACATTTCCATGAGGGTAGAAATTGAACGCAGCCAGGGTAGCTTGGCCCAGCTGCCGGCTCCTCTGTGTACCTTCAATCATTTCCTTTTTCCCTCATTTCTATCCCTTTCTCTCTGCTCCTCCTCTTCCTGCCCCTCTTTGCCTCCCCTCCCCGTGCTTCCCTGGCGGCACTGCTGGCTCTGCACAGGCCCTGTTCTCTAATCAGATGAAGCTGCAGGATTATCTCTCTCCCTCCCTTCTAAGCTCCATTTTATTTCCTCTCCAGCCAAGGGGGAGGCAGGAAGGGGCGTCACCTCTAGGCAGAGGAAACCCCATCTCCCGGTCTCCCGCCTTTGATGCTCTCTAGCAATCCCCCCTCCTTCCCCTTATATACTCACCTTAGTGTCAACAGCATCAGGCGGATCAAAGAGCCCAATTTCTAAAGGAAATCTGAACTTTTTTGGCTTTCATTTTCCACAAATTTCTGAGCATCTATTTTAAATCCCCTCCAAGTAGCTTGGACAGGGAAGCTGGATGTGCCATCTCTGAGTAGGGGCAAGGTAAGGACCACGGGAGTCACGCATTGCCTGTTCTCTCATCTCCTGTAAGGATACCGTTTTTCCGGCAGGTCTTTGACAGCAGCAAAGCAGATGAGGGGAAGGGAGAGAAACTGCACAGAGACAGAGCCAGGCTTCTGTAAGTGCTGTGCTGGCAGCAGGGGGTTGGTGAAAAGCCTAAAAAGCCAAGGAAAGTGTAGTTATCTTTTTTAGTAAGATATGAGACCGATGGCTCAGAACTTTAATGGAATTTAATATAGTTCTACACATTGTGGGGTTTTTTTTCTGTGCTTGTGTCTTTAACTGAGGTGTGTATGTATGTGCCTGGTAGCAAGTATTTGTAGAATAGACTTATCACCCTATTTCTAGATTGTGTATGGCTTTAAGTGTTACTTTTTGGTGCTGATCTACTGGAGAATGGTTTCTTTTCTTTACCACCAAGCATACCACATGCTGGTTTTTTAATTCCTAAGAGGTTAATGCCTCACACTGGAAGAAAAACAGGGGAATACTTCAATGCCTTCAGAATGTCAGCTTTGTTTTTACACTCTTCTCTCCCGAGTAAATAATCAATTACTATTTAGGACAACATTTAATGTTTTCATCTCAGACAGGAACTTGTATTTTTAAAAGCTGAAAGTTCGATTTGGTTTGGCTTTTTATTGCTGTTAGTCAGTGTTTTTCATCAGAAATCACTGTAGAAGACTGTTTTGTGCATACGTCGCAGTTCCTAACCTGTGATTAAATGTAAAAATTTGTGCTGATGCACTTGTGGGTTTGGGGGAAGAGGTTTGAAAGGGGTGGGGAAAGCAAACGTTTATTTCTGCATTCAGAACTTGAAGCATAACAGATTGGCTGGGAAGATAACTATTGGATATTCTTCATAATATGTTGAGGTTTGCATAAAAAAGATGAACCATACAAAGATTAAAATCTACCTTTCTTTCCAGTGACTCTCCTTTTGATGTAATTAGCCAACACAAAAATATCAGTGATTTCCTCTCACCGGGATGTAGATGAGTCTGCAAGTAGTTGTTTGCACGTTTAAAGTTAAGCAGTAGGACTGCAGTAAGATCTGAGGAGTCTGTGTGTATAATAATTAGGTTAGGGGGAGGTTTCATTTAGGAGGGTGGATTTGTTGATTGCTTTGTCGGCTGTGCCATGGCTCAGTCACTCTGTAAAAGCACTGTTCTCTAATTGTAAGGTTTTGTTGATTTTGCTACCCAGACATTTTTACTTGAGCTGTGCTCTAGCAGAGTTGTAGTTAAGAGTGTAGTTATTGATGCTTTCCTAGGGCTGCACAAACAACAGGAGCAGTAAATGCCATATGGTATTGTAGTGTTTGAGCTGGCTTATGGTATCAAATCTGATGAGTATTCATTAGTTAACCACTCCAAATCCACATTTTTCCTTACATGGTAAATTATATTATTTCAAAACAAACTTGAAAAACAAGGATGTATGAGGGGAAGTGGAACAAATACAAATCGTTATTTATGATTATTATACTTCTGAAAGTTAGCTTTTTCTTGGTTGAGAGCAACAACAGAATGATGCACCTTAGAGGTAGCTTTAAAGCACTCCAGACATGTAGAAGTATTTGCTATACCGGTCTGATAATGTTATACTTTCTGCAGGATAGTTCTGTACAGAAGAGCAGAAAAATCCTCTTTTTTCTTCAGCAAGATTCTGCTGGAGATTAGAGGCTGAATATGAAGATGGAGTGTATTTGACCGATCCCTTGCATTTGGATATTGCCAGCTGTTAGGCATCTTTCAGGAGAATGCAGTCTAGGAAAGCAACTTTCAAAGAGAGTTCTGTTAATGGTGTTTATTCATTTTCCATAAGCATTTTCCAATGAATCAGAAAAAAACCATAAATCCTATTGCTGTTACTACGTACCATGCTTTTATTGTTGCAAGTGACCTTAAAGGGACTGGGTGATTTTCTTATTTCCCCAAATCAATCAAAGTCTGTGTCTTTGGCAGCTGTATGCAATATTTTGCATGTAGTCCCAGACCGGTCTATTCCCAAGAACAATGTAGCATGAATCATAGGCTGCAAATGATATTACAATTATTCTATCAGCCTCTCACTTCCCCCTCCCCCCCACTACAATGAACAACGCCATGGATTTTGTGAGCACTGGCATTTTGGTTAATTCTTGTGGCTTCATTGTACAGTAATAAGGAAATTACAGGGGAAGAAAACAGGAATAAGAAAAGGACTATTGTAATTTTGGCCTTTGCAAAATGGAGGTTGCAAACCATCTTACTCTACAAATAGGCATGTAGAAAGTGTGTTATGAAAGCGCCTGAAACTGCTTTTGTTTCTGTACAGATCATGTTGATGTTCTTTCCTAAGGTAACATCCTTGATGTTTACTCGACTGTATATTAAGAGTAGTCAGGCAATGCCGATGGGTTTTTAACTCGCATAAATGGTAAAGGTGTGTGCATGTGCATTATCCTATGTGAAAGTGCTTTTTAGCTATTAAAATGGCTAGAATATGTGAGTAATCCAAACTCTTGGTGGTCTTTTTGTTTTGTGGAACGTGGAGTGGGGAGGTGATGTTTCATTGGCAAGAGAGATCTTGTTTCTGTGAAACCGAAAAGAGGCAAGGGATGAAAATAAATATTGGAGTACCAGTGGCCAGGAATATCTGTGGGAGGGGTACAAAGAGAAGTATTTATTACGGATGTGTTAGAACTGTTGAATTCATCTGAAGATATGCAGCAGTTAGTCCATGTATTTGTTAGGAACAGCCCTGTAGGATTTGGACTCTTGAGTAGTAAATGGCAGAGAAGATAGCCTCTTTCCTTTACCAAAGCTGTTAAAGGATTTCAGAATAAAGTTCCACTCAGGGCAATTCTTCTTAGCAACAAGAACCTCCATATATCACTTTGGGACTGCTGAAGTGTATACGCTCACTCGGGAGCAGGTGCAGACTAACTAAATGAAAACATCATCAGCCACATCTTTTTCCAGCTTGGTGTTCAGTGTGAGCATCAAGTGCAGGAGTATTTCAAAGTGTTGTTCTGCACCTGTGAAGCATCCTAAAAAAGATCACCTTTGAAATGACTTATTGCTCTGTGTCAGATATCTTCCCAAGCTATGGCTTAGCTCTTGTGCACTGTGCATCTGATACAAAGCAGAGAAAGGAGTGGGAGACTTTCTCCCGCTACAGAATATTTGCTAATTAATCTTTAGCAAGGGCACACCTACGAAGATTAATGGATTGAGCAGATGTGAGACCTTCATTTGGCTTGCAGAAGCTTTACTCCAGGCAACAATGCATAAGACTGACAGAACTCAGTCCACCTGAGTTGAACCAGACAACTAAACTTCCTTGTCAGCTCATAAACTGTACAAACCTGGTGTGGAAGTTGGAGAGATGGTGAATACACGAGGCCACCATAACTCTTCTGAACTTGGTTATTTTTAGGCTTTTGAAATTATTTTATTGCTTCCTGCAAAGAGTCTGCTGGAAAGTTCAGTGTCTGTGGCTGAGCAGGGTGAATATACAGGGTGGATAAGTGTGTCCTGAAATGTTGTCAAGGACAAAGATGCGTGCTGTTTCAGCAGCTTTTCTTGGTTCTGAAATAGCCTTTAAACTGTCGAAAGAGTAGAATGCTTTTTAGCAACAAGAAAGTTGCTAGCATATTGGAAAAAAAAAACCTTTGGAGTTGCCTCTTTCGTATGTATCTCCTTGTCTGTACAGTACTGGGATTACTCTTATGACCTGTCAAAACTCGTTCCTATTTTACCTTGTAGAAGCTGCAAATTCCACTAAACCATTAAAGAAGATCTGTCATTTTGCAATGACAGATGAAAACATAAGATGATGAAAAGAGAAATAACAGAATCATTCAGTTTTGAAGAGACCTTGGGAGCTCACCTTCTGCACTTGCTGCTCAAAGCAGAGATGGCTATGAGGCTAGATAAGACTTCTTAGGTTTTTGTCCACCTTTGTCTCGCATACATAAAAAATGCTTGAATGGCAAAGAGTTCCTGTAACATTGAATAATTTTACGTAATTGGTATCTTGTTGCCAGTAGTTAATAGGAGATGCTTAATGAGTTCTTCCAACAGTCCAGGTAGTACAGGTGGGATCTGCCTTTACCCTGCTGATGAGAGGAACCTGCATTGTCTTGCAGCTACTGAATTCCTCTCTTTATACTTCAGTATTTCATGCCTGATCATGACTAAGTGCTAATAAGGAAGTAGAGGCTACTGCAGCTCATTTTGTGGTTGAAATTGGCTAAGAGGAGAAGAATATAAACACGAGCTCTTGAGGAAGTTCTTCATATTGCACTTGAAGTTGAGCTAAAAATTGCAAGTTTGGTCTGCTGCTTTTGTGTGTCTTGTTTTTTCTCCCTGTGATCTCTGATGTCAAAGGCTTTGGATAGCATTTTTTGAATGTAGACCTTCTTCTACCCAAGCTCTAATGCTTTTCTTTTCCCATTCTTGAGAGATCAGAGGGATACTCTTTGTTTCTGAAAGCTTTAGAGAACAGTTGCCTGCATAGATCTGATTAGACTATCCAGTAACTGGGAAAGCTTTTTTGAGACATCACATTGTGGCATAATAAGTACTACATGTCAAAACATCAGTTCTGAGAAGTTTCCTCTTCCCGGTTTCTGCTTATTCTTTGCTTCTGTAGTTTAAAGGCAGCTTGTACTACACTAGGGCAAAAGGAACCTGTAGCAATGCTATCAAAAATGATTGAATAAGCTTTTTAAAGTCCATTTCCTTACCTACATGATTAAATGCATACACCACTTATCCCACTGAACAGAGGTTGCAGTGTGAACCCAACCTTAAATTTGCTACAGATGCTTCTCTAGCTTCTGCCAAAGTGAAAAGTTCATCCAAGTAAATGAAAGTTTGCAGATGAACAAAGGTCTGCAAGGCAACATGATCTCTGGTTGTGTCAGCTCTTGTGTCAGCTTATAAAAAATCTAATGAATCTACTTGTAATAAATCTTGCTACATAATACAGCTGCTATTAGCATGTATATTATCTACATTATATGATCTGTAGCACATGGATGACATCCATGTAAGAAACTCTCTCGGTTCTGGTGAAATAAAACTACCGTTAGTACTAGTTTTACATATTAGGAATCCCTTGTCCTAAACTTGACCAGATTGATGAGTTTTCTGCAAGTGCAACATGGATTTTGTATAAAAGATACTGTTTGTTTCAAACCAAATATTAGTGAAGAAGAACTAGAATATGCCTTTTCTTTTGATTCCACTTGGTTCTGAGCATTGATTTCCTGCCCTTAAGAGCTTAAACTCCTTCAAGTGTGCAGTGATTTAAGCAACTTCATAGCCTGTTTGTATCTAGGGGTTCGCCTTGGGCTACTGAATTTCTTTCCTGGTTTCATCCAACAGCTGAGTTTTACCCACTTCAGAGGATAAGTACATTAAGAACAACTAAGACTGATTCCCAAAGTAATCTGTAGCCCGCTTTCACGTTTGCTTCTGGCAGATCTCTTCCCTCCTCCCCTCAAATGGCTGAGAGTGATGAATGCTGCTGGCATTACTATTCTGCCTTGAGGTGTATGGATGAACAAATGTTTGAACATACTCATTTCCGACGTGATAATTATTTAATTATCTTCTGGTGAGGTTTTTGATGACCAGCCTGCCCGTGTTAACCTCAGGATTTGATTTCTATCATCCTGATGCCACACACAGAGTCAACACAGATAGAGATCTGTCCTGCACGCTCACCTTCAGCTGGTGGAAAGAGAAGAAAGCCAGGACTGGAAATTTTTAGCCAAGCCTGGCAAGAAAAGTGATAATTAACAGAAATGAAAGAAAAGCTCTGAATAGTCTGTGTGCATTTTGCAGTCATAATCTATGCTTTTGCCTTGCTGAACACTGAGTGCCTTAACTCTTCTGCTTTTGTATTTTCTAACCTGTCAAATCTTCCTCGTCCTACAAGGGGAACTACAATGATCACCCCGTCACCAATGCTTCTTGTGATGCAGGGGAAGCAACAACATGCAATCAGACCTGAAATATCTTCCCAATCACACGGTCTGCACTGATCTGTTGTGAGAATCTGATGGCGTCTGTAGATGCCCAGATCAGTCTGTTTTGTAGATCTATCTGGTGCTTGGAAATGACCTAAAATATTTAGAGGATGGCATTAGCAGATTTAAACCAACGAGGCATAGTAAATATACAATACTATTCTAAAATGGAAAGCCAAAAAGAAGATGGTGGATTAAAGGTTAAGTAATTGGGGTTTCAACCTGATTCTGTATTAATCTGGTTGCATTGATTTAGTGTTACTTACACAATTTAGAGAAAGACCTGAAGTTCCTTGATGAGAGCCATCTTTTCCACAATTTCAACTTCCCAATTTCTTCCTTGCCCTTACACTTCACCAAAATAAAATAACAAACCCACAAAAACAAATCCCAAACACTTGAATCTCTAAGCTTTTTAACATGGCTAATCCTGTTTTGCCAATGCCTTTCAAATGGTTTTACTACCCCCTGCCCAACAGTAGTGATTACTGTTAATGGACCATTTCTTTAAGTGAGTGAAGTAGAGGGAGATCCTCAGGGCTTCATATTATGAGTCAGTCTTGAGTCAGTGCAGAACAGACCTTTCTTACCTTGTGCAAGTTACTGGTAATTCTCAAAGTGTACAGGCAGGACCAGGTTTATTAGACACGGCCATACTTCTTTTTTTCATTCTGGTAGTATAAGCCTCTTTAAAACGAGTATAGCTCTAAAAGAAATCAATGTCTTGTTGGAAAAGATTTCTTTTCGTGTCATTTGTCTTATGGTAAACATCTATCGCAGGAATTTGGTTGTAGATACTAACAATGAAGAAGCTTAAAATAGCAGCCCTGAAGAGAACATGGTGTGAATGTGCAGCATTGTTTCTGCTACCACAGGTAACTTGGATGCTTAGGCAGAAATTGAGTTCTTTTGTTATTTCTGTGTGTGTTGTGTTGTGTCCCAGACAGGTGTTAGCAATGTTTATGGCTAATTAACAGCTGCCGCTTAGGCCGTAATGAACTTTCTGCTATTTTAACCATAAACTGTTCTTGCCTTTTCAAATTTATAACCATGGTGTCCGTAATAAGATTAAGCAGAGTTAAGAACCTAGATATAGCAGCCTTCTGTTCGAGTAAATCTTGTAAGTTCATTAAAATCACACTATTCTCTTGCTACAAAACAAGAGCCTTGGAGCATGGTGCTGCTGCAGAAGTTCAGTTTCTCATACGAAGCTGGTTATTGTGCAGGTTGTCAAGGGCCAGAAGGGTACAAATGAAGTAGCAAATTCTGGGCGAAGACCTTACAGCCCATAAAGCCACGTGTTCTGTCAGAAGGAGCTGGTGCTCGCCATGGAGTATCCTAAAATGAGCGACTGTCAACCTAAACCTTTGGTATGGATCAGATCCCCTCACTTCCAAATTCCACGTGTGCAAATTAAAGCTCTCATTTTTGTGGCTGACTCTGATTTCATCACTTACTTTGTAGTCAGGTGCTGGTTTTGAAAGCATGGAATGTAGAAAGGAATCATTTTTTTTCAGATGCTTCTAAAAAATAGCTATTTTTTTTTTTTAATCTCACTGCAAGACCAGCAAAATGAGGAAGGGGGAAACAGAGTGCAGCCACTATTACAGATTTGTTGATTTGTGGGTTGGACATCAGGGTTATGTAAATGAAAAACAAACCTTTGAAAATGCAGAGAAATAAATCCTTGCTATTGTATATATTTTTCTAGTGTATAATATTAAAATTTACACAAAATTCCTCTTCATTGCAAATTCTGCATTGTTTAACTTCGTAGAAAATTCATCCCACATCACAACTTCAGTTTTTGTGATGACAGAGTACTTATGTAAGATCACAGTGTGGTAGAATTCGTTAAGTTATGGTGCTGATTTTTTGCTTGAGGCACCACTCAAAATAATAAAAACCACTTTTCAGGGCAAGCAGATTCAGCTGCTGTATTACTATCAACTTTGCTTATTGGAGGAAATACAAGCACTGCTAGATTTGTTATTAACATATTCTCTTCTACGTGCCAATATTCCATGTTAGTATCCTTGTTATCAAATCCAGGATTTGTTTTGTGGATGCTTTGTTTACTATAACGTTCTTATGAAACCCGCCAGTGCAGGAAAGAAAGCAGTCACTACCAAATACATGATACAGGAGCTGAATACAATCATACTGGCTTAGGTGGTACTGAATATCACATGGAAGCTTCCTCTTCACATGCTGTGATAGCAATGAATTACTCCATTTTATATCCAATTGTTGTCAAAATTGTACTTGGAAGTGTGTGCAAGCAATATAAAAGTGCTGAAGTATTTGAAACGATAGTTATTAATATTTCAATAGATAGCATACATGATATTTAATGTTCTGAGACTAAATTTACTAGTGCATTAAATAGGTCGCAACTTTAATCATAAGTCATAGCAAAATACACGTTTGTTGCTTTAAAGTAGTTCGGTGGAATTAGTGAAAGCAGCCTAGATTCCCTCATAAGCTATCTGAAGCTAAGCCAAAAATAGTGGATGTTAATTCCATTTCTATCCTAATCCTTTCTCTGCTTGTCTAACATTTTTCTGTATATTCATAACAGGGTTCATGCTTTCTTATTTGTGCTTTAGGTGCAGATTCCCGTAGAATTTACAAAATGCAATGGCTCTGCATGGCTATAAAACTACAGTACAGAGTTTGTTTTGTTGTTTTGTTTGTTTTCTAAATAGTGTAACATGATTCTCTCCTGTCCCCAGCCTCTCCCTGATAAAAATGTGCATGTATGCACCCAGACTTGTTGGCTTCCTTTTGCTTCTCATCTGCTGGATGCCATCTGCACAGACTGGTGTTGCAGCATCTCCAGTGTGTGTACATGCAGAGCTGTGCCACCTCTTGTAGGGAGGTATATGGTACTTGCAAAAATTCCTGTGTACTCTGGGGTGTCAGTTCCAGCAATGCGCACGTGAAAGGAGGATGTTTGAAAAGGCAAGTATGACACTGTATGTCAATGCCAGAGTCTTTGGAAGAAGAGCACTGCGTGTGCACTGCTTTGCTCGGAGCTTATGCCACAGGTCTGTTTTTGTAGAGCGCATGGTCTTTTTCTGCTTCCTCCCTGTGCTGATGTTAGCAATTGATGGGGCTGGATGCTCAGCTGGATTGATGATCTGGTGTAGTGAGTGCTAAGCCAGTTAAAAAAAGGAGGAAAAAAAAAATCTGGGTCAGCAAGCTGACGCAGTTTGACACAGCTGCGTGCTCACTCATGCTAATGCAAAATGTAGTGGGAGCATTCTGCTGCAGCAGAGGTCAGCAAAGGCCAGACCTAGCATACATTTGTTCTGCACCCATCACCTCCTCACAGAGCTCCATGGGTGCACATCTGGCTCAAGGCTCTGCCTGGTAGTAAGGTGTAAGGGCTCATAGTTCCAAGGGAGTGAGGGGGAAAGCAAAAGGTGGCCTTATAAATGGGGAAGCGTTTGAGCTGCCTCTGAAAATGTGACTTTGGATTTCAACATGGTAGAGAAGTGTATTGTTCTGAAGAAAGATGATTCATCTTCTTTGGACAGAGCTTTGAATTCTTTCTTAGCCTTTTGGTTTGTTTTTCCTTCCCATTCTCTTGAAGGTCTTTGGTTTTTAAGGTCTATGGCCCACATTTGGTTATGATTTCAGCTGCAGTTGGAGTCTATATGGGTGGGACAAAAAAAAAAAGCCTCCTAAAGTGTTCTCTTTGGAAGTTTCATTTTGAACATCATGCTGGGTATTCTTTCCAGTGATGTCAGGTCTGTTTCATTCTAGTGAATGTGTCGCTGCTCTTCGTTTAGATCATGAACCAAACTGAAATTTGCAACACCTCTGGTTGCACAGGTTCCTGCAGAAATGTTGCATAAAGAAGGCATACAGAGATCTTTGTATCTGTGTATATATATTCATATTTGAGCCTTGTGAACTTTCTGAGAGAGCTCTTTAAAGCTTCGATAGCCACGTAGCATTTTTACACCATGTCTGTTTGAGGCTCTCTTTCATTTGAGACTGAATATTTCTGACAGGATTTCCATTAGTAAATATCATTTCATCCCAATGTGTGTGAGAGCCTTTGCAGGTGTTGACTTGTAAAGAGATTAAATATAAGGCCTTCGCCTTGCAGACTGCTATGCTCTGGTGTTTAATCCTATTGACTCCTTTGAACTCTTTGTGGCAGACTATACCCATAGGTATAAGTGGCTGTAGGATAGATAACATTCTGGAGGAGGAGATGAGGGAAGTATTTTAAACCTGTCCCTTTCCCAGCACGTGCTTTTCTTCTAAGTGTTGAGTGTGATTTTGTGAGGGCTTCTGAAAAAGCTCTTAGAAATAGAGCAATGTCGAGGCTGCACTTGGCAGTGCCTTTAGCCCCAAGAGTCTGAAATTTCATTTGCAGAAGGAAGTATGCTTGTGTTGTTATCCTTGGATGCCAGCAGTCCGTGGAGTCCCACAGGCCAGAGAGGCTGCGTGCTGTACAGAGTGGGCGTGCTGCAGTTGGAGCCTATAATTAGTTTAATTGCTAACTCAGCAAACATGAATGAATTTTTTGGCATGCAATTTTGTCCAAATTTAAGCAAATCTTCATGCTAAAGGATATTGCTGCCAATTGTAAGTCTGTACTGCAAGCACTCAGCATGACACCTCTCAGAGATGTGATTCCAAATAATAGTATTTTAAATGTTGTCTTGTTCAGTGTAATTTCATTATGGAAAAATAGGCAATGCAGGTGAATTTCAAGTGATGGCAATGTTGCAAGATGAACTATTAGCTTACAAAAGTTAACATTGAAAATGGAATTACAAGCGTAAGCAGTGATGTCTGTTTGGATCAAAAGCAGAGCTCTTGGTTGGCAGATGGAGCAAAAAGCATGCTCTTTATCAGTTACATTGGCAGATGACTCTTTGAGGCTGTAAATATCACATGAGAAGCTTCTCACTGAGAGGTCTGAGTGTGCGGCCTTGCCCTCTTTGGTCTCTTGGTCTTATGAGTGAACTTTCCTAAATGCTGTGGAGATAGTACTTGAGGTTGTTTAGATGAGTATTGTTAATAAGTAGAACACATGGAGAACTTTTTTATATTACCTTCTCAAATTGCTTCTTTTTCTCCCCCACCATTTCTTGCAGATCTCTCCCTTTTGCCATGTCAGCTGACAGCCACCAGCTCCACACTCATTCCCACAAGGACACGCTAAGTTCTACTTGTCATGGTCTCTTGAATGTCAACAGTCACCCCTTGTCAAAGAGCTCCTCGAGTCTCATTTGTGCTGGGCATTCAAGTTTGGAATGGCAAAGCAACAAACAGGAGCTTAAGAAAAGCCACAGCAGCACTGTCTGCCAAACCCTGGGACATGAGAGCGATGCCAGAAGTGTACCAAGTCCCGGGTGGTCCTTCTCACAGTCTGGGTTGATGGGACTTGAATCAGTGGTCCAAACCATGAACAGTCAGTCACCCGGTAACAATTCACAGAGCAGAACTAAGACTACAAACCATTTTCTTATCATTGAAAAGTCCCCAGCATCCTGGGAAGTGGATGACGCTAAGATGTGTGCAAAGAGCAGTACTGTTGAGAATGTTTCTTCAGCCTGTTTTAAGCACCAGCAAAGCATGGGTAAAATGGATGAACCAAGAGCTGCTCTCCAGAGAAGCCACTCAGACCTAACCTGCAGTTGCAAACAGCAGAGTTACATCACTCACATAGAAACCAGTGCTACTGATTCCAGCCTTAGCTCTTCTAGCAGCAGGCATGGTCCATCAGTGGTGAGGATGTCTTTCCAAGCAGAAAGATATGGATCAGAAATAAATGAAAATACTCACTATCAAAACCTTGTGACTCATCTTCCAGCTCTACCTGTAGACCAGAAAGTACCCACAAACACCTTTGACAGTGGTGGTATTCCACATAATACGACTGTTTACACAGATCCTGGAAGATTTCACGGTGCTGTTCTAGGACCCCACATGCCTGGAAATGGTTTCTCCAACAGGACAATGCTCAGTCAAGCCACCGGAATTATTCATGGTGGTCTGACTTACAGTAATATTCCAAACTCTGCATATTCACCAATGGTGATGACAGTTCATAACAATTCTGCAGTGCCCTGTAATATAAGGCAGGACTCTTGTATGAAAGTAGATGCCACTGTTCCTGCCTATTGCCATTCTTTGCCCATACCATCTATACAGCTTGTTCCGCGATTGGTATGCTCAGTTAGCGAGTCGGGAAAAGAGCAAGCAGCACCTGACTATCTTCATTCCTTTTCCACTTCAGACATTCTGACCTATCCTAAGCTTGTGTCTTCAGTGAGTGAGTCGGGCCTGGATGCCAAGAGAGTCCTGAAGTGCTGTAGCGTTCCTGGAGAACAACTACAACATGCTCAACGCTGCGATCAGCAGGAGAGAGCTTCTCCGGAAACACAGACTGCTCGTGTTGCTTTTAGCAGCCAGCTAACAACAGACATAGCAATGAAAACTAAAGATATGTGGACTATGACCTCTGCAAATGATTTAACCAAGGGACTGAAACCGGCTCTTGAACGCAGAGATGCCGAGGTACAAACTCTTCCAACCATGGAATGCAAATCTGTTGCAACAAGCCCAGCGGCTGCAGCAGAAGGCCACTCACATGTGTTCCCAGAGGTGAACCTGGAGCAAGACTTGGAGGCCCCCAAGTCTCCGGTACGGGAAGTGAGATGGGATGATGAAGGAATGACATGGGAAGTGTATGGGGCATCTGTGGATCCAGAAGTCCTTGGTTTAGCCATTCAAAAACATCTTGAGATTCAAATAGAACAATTCCAGACAGAGCCTGTTCAACAGACTGGGAAAAATGATGAGGATCCTCTCAACAAGGAGCCGTCTTCTGACAAAATGGGGAAGAAAAGACCGTTCAGAACAATGATGCATTCTCTGAGATATCCGAGCTGTTGTGCTCGATCAAGTACTGCAAAGGAGTGAGCGTAGCTCTAGGACAGCCACAGCCATGTTGGGGTTTTTTGTTTGTTTGTTTTCTCAGTTGTAAATAAATGCTGTCTCTCAAGTGTTAACATGTGGACAATCTGCTTACGGATAAGTGGGAAAAGTTCAGTGGCCATCAAAAAGCAAAGCATGGAAAAACCCACAGTTGGGCCATGTAACAGAGGACATACTGGTAGTATCTTCATCATGCCATCAGATTGTGTTGACTGTATTTAATGTAGCACTCTTATTCTTCTGTGTTAATTTTACATCGTATTTTAAGGAATTAGACTTATTTTATAAATGATGCATCTTTTTAAAATAATATTGAATTTTTCAGTATTTTCACGATTTAGGGCTAGGAAACAAAATTAGAAAATGATGCTTTAATATAAATTCTTAGCTTTCCACCCTACTTCCTATGTTTTGGGATTCGTTTTGCTATTAATTTATGCTAATACTGGCCATAAACCCACTTGAGCTGTAGATAAAATGAGAAACTAGTGTAATACTATATTACAAATAACTGTAACTTTTGCTACGTAATTCTGCCATGTAATTTCAGTATTACTAGCCAGAACTCATCCCTTTGCAAGCTGGTGTGGTTGGAGGATGCTCCTGCAACTTTCATGTAGTTATGACGAATTACAATCTGAACGTACAGATGTGATGTTTACTAACACAGACGTAAAGTATTACCAAAGATGACTCATGTTATGTGAATTACTTATTGTGTGCTTGTTTTCTGAAACAAAAGCTGTTCATATTAGTCTGTCACATGATCATACTCTACAAATCATAAGCGGTTTGGGGTTTCTTATATTAAAAATAATTTCCATCGAGTTCTTTTATTGTGCATCTATCCTGAACAGTGGTAGTTTTGTTGTGGCATGAACCACAGAGAACAGTTTGCATCTAATTTTTGCCTGTCTTGTGTTCCCTGTCTGCTCTGATGTCAGCTGTCTGCTGGAATTGAGACTTTGTGTCTTTACCAAAGTACAGCTGAAACTAAGATTGTTCCTTCTGAGTGCCTTGGTCACATGGGCAGCTTCAAGATTTCCTTTTTCCCCAAAAACAATTTTAAAAAAATCCCACTAAAATCAGTATACCATAGTGCAGAACCTGTTGGAACTGAAAGATTTGTCAAGAAAGCTGTTGGTAACAAAAACAGAGTTTGTATCTAAGGATTTTCTATGCCTTTGAAAATTATTGAAATACGAGACATATTAGTGAAGATTTGGAAAAAAATACTGCTCATCTGAATGTTAACTGTACGGATAAAATGTTTTGTTTGTGTGATGAATGCCTCTTAAGAGGAATTTGGGTCCACTACATTTTTTCCAATTTAAATACAGTCAGTGTACATTAAATATTCTTCATGTTCAAGTGTTTCTCCTGTAAACGTGACAACTATATCTCTGTTTTTGAATGCTTTCTAACTTATGAAAATCCAAATCCATTACATTTTATTGTGACATAAAGTAGAATTTGCAGTAGATTTATAGCTGAGTGGGATGCCTGTCAAGAAAGAGTAAAATCTGAGTGTATTATTTTCTCGAGATTATTTTCTCTCTGTTTTAAATAAAAACCTTCTAAAGTTCAGTCAAACAGCAAAAACAAAGAGTTGCTTAGTCAAGGTCGTATCATTTAGTTCTAAATTCATTGTATTTATCTATATGCTTCTCTCTGGAAAGTGTCAGTTTGCCTTTGGCTTCATGCTGCTGGAAGAGACCTTTCAGCTGCTACAGCCTAAATCCTGCTCTCACCCTTCCTTTTCCCTGTTTCTTTAGGAATGCCTGCCCTGGAATAAACTTCTCTTCACTTCTAGGCATAGCTTAAGAAATGGTTTGCTGCATTGCTGAGCCAAAAATCTCCTTGGAATGATGTTGCACGTGGTCCTCTGAGACTACTGGTGTGAGTGGGAGGAAAGTGCAGTCACATGTTCTGTGCTCAGAGGTAACCACCGATGTTTCAGAGGAAAAAAGGCATCTCCACTGTACAGACTGGGTAATGTATTTCTTCCTGATCGCTTCTCTGCTAAGAAATAATGGCAAGCTGGGCTAATTGCATTATTGGATAGACATTTAGTCTTTTAAATCCAAAGCAGTAATGACCTGTCTGGAGACATGCTGAGGTAAGAGGCCTTCTGGAAGGATGTTACTCCTTATTAAAAATGGAATAATACAAACAGTGTGGCTTTGTTTAGGAAAAGCAGTGTGTGATGAGGTTGCAGTAGAGCAGAATTCCTGAGCAGAGACAAGTCACAGGAATCCCGGCCCCAGACAAGTAGAAGGGCCAGATGCCCTCTGGACGCTGCTACCTCCCTCTTTGGGGGGGGCTTTTCCAACTGTGAAATTGCAACGTTAATACTTCATTGCCATCTGTTCCTTTCAGACATGCTGAGGTGATTGATTTGTCTTCTTAAGCCCCTGGAAAATGAAAGCAGTCTATTAGTACTAAGTAATACTGTTAATTGGCAAGATAGAGGGTGGCAGCATGTGGATTTGAGATGGAAATTAGTCATTCTAATCAACTCCCACCACACCGGTTAAATAACCAGGTATAACTTGCTGCATTGGTCAGTTGTGTCTTCCCCTTTCAGGAGACCTTAGAACTCTACAGGAGAAGAGTTTTGGTGTCTAAGCTTTTTTTCCCCTCTATTCAGAACTATAAGTCTGAAATGATGAACACAGCATGCCTATTGAGCTTCCTTCCAAAGCCTTGTTATTTAAATAGGTCACAAGATCCAGCTGACCCTCTGCAAATAAGGAGACTAATACCTGTGAGCTTCTGGGTAGAGCCCAGGCCTGCTCATTCTGCAAGTGCTGCGCGTAGGCTGAGGGATGGGGCATGGCTGCTTTTGAGTGAGCTTGGAGTCTGTGGGATCCCACTCTCCTGCCCCTCTGAAGGGGCCAGTTCTATACAGCTGTGTGGTTTGTGAAGAGACGGGTAAGTTGCGTGAGTTAGCAGCAGCGTTGTTCCTTTTCTCATTCAATTAGAAACTTGCAGCCAAAAATTCTGCCCATTATAAAAGTGGATGCGCTTTTTCACTTCTGCAAGCTGAAATGAGCATACCCATTTTGCTGGGCAGCAGCCCTGTGGCACGCAAAAAACAGTGCTGCTGTGCACAGAGGAAAGGTCCTTGGAAAGCGGCTGAACTATGTGAAGTCCCAACTATGTGAAGTCCCATGGCTGGCAGACTGTGTCAGGGAATGGAATTGGGTGTATATCCTTTTGGTGGTCACTTGGGTGTCCGCTTCCACCCTTCTCACTCTCTGGTCTTGAGCCATCACATGTCCAAGGACCAACGTGTTCAGATCGCAGAGCACTAAGCTGTAGCTTGAAAGTCTTTAGAATCATTAATCCTATCTAATGTGTGACCTAAACAGATGTCATCTATCTTATTAGCACCCTTTCAGCATACTACAGCTATGCCACTCAGACAGCGTGAGAAGGAAGCTTAGAAAACATAGAGAACCTAAGCGAGGAAATGACAGCCAAATCTGTTTCATGCCAACCACCTCCAGCTCACCTGCTCCAATGACAGAGCCATGTATGTGGCTCAGCTGCGTAGCAAAGGAGGGATTTGTCCTGCACGCAGCTGAAGGCAGTGTCATTTAGTGAATCTGGGTCAAGAGATTCCCATGATCTAAAGCGCTGCTCCCAGAGCACATCTCTGAGCTCCACCTGGCGCTCAGCAGATGGCGTGCCGCCCGGCACTGCTCTTTCTCTCCTTTGTTTTCTGATTCCTGCTCCTACAATTGTAACTGTAAAGCAGAGATGCGTTCACAGCTCCCTGTGCAGCGAACCTTGCAAAAATACCCGTTTGTTTGTGCCTTCCGGTGCAAAACAGCTGACAAGCAGATTTTTGTTGCGTGCTGAGAAGGCAGAACCATCTGGGCTTGGGTGCTGTGATCTGCCCTGACAGCAGGAACAGGCATTATTGGGCTTCCCCTGCCACACACACATCACCCTCAGTAATGACACACGCATAGTCAGTCCCTTCTCTTTTCACACTTTCCACTGGTTGCAGGTAATTTACTTGCCCTGCTGCTGGCACTGGCTGTGCTCGGGTTTCTTCACCCCCCACACTGGCACTGGGCTGAAATCCCTGCACGCACAGAATTTTAAGGCTGCCTTGTGATTGCGCTGTTTGGAAAACCCTACAAATGCTATTGCCTCAGAGAACTCAAGATTAGAAAAGCCTATACGTCAATTTAGCTTTATGCTTTATATTGCTCTTTTTTTTTTTTTTCTTTCAGTGATCTGTATTTGCTCAATCTTAATGATTTTTCAGCCTTAACTTCACTCTAGGAGAGTCATGGTTGATTTAGTGCCGTGCTGCTGTATCTGCTTTCTTAGAAAGGACCTTGAAAAAAGATGAGACAAGTGCTTGTAAATAAGCAAAGAGACCTGTTTTGATTGCGTGATGTCTGGCTGTTGTTCAACAACTCACTTCTCACATCAAGTAAAGCAATTGCTAGAGCCATAACAGTGCATAGTTGTCAGATAAAGCAGCCCTTGTGCCTCAAGCCTGCACTGAGAGCCACTTCCTTTTCTGGGTCTGGCTGTTCAGGGCACTTTGGGTTTTCTCCTCCTTAGGTTCTCATTTAAGATTTTGTTATTTCTGTCACAGAAAAATAAGATTATTTGGGTATTTGATGCCTTTACGTGGACATAAAGACTTCTCTCAAGTGGGGTTATTAAAATTGGAGGCTTCTACCCTGTGCCACACGTCTGTCTTCTGCAGAAGATGATTAATAACAGCCATCCTTCCAGCTCTCCTATGTCAAGCGGAAGGCTATGAATGGAGAAATACATTGTGCAGGAATACTTTTTATTTGTTTCTTTCTTCATTGTTTTTTATATTTCTAATCCAGATGCAGAGTCTTTGAAACTGAACATTTTTTCGGAGACGATGTCTGGAAGCCACTGAAAATGTGGTGTTCAGTAATTGGACACAAGTCTGACTGCTCTCCCTGAGCCTGCATCTGAAGTGGCCTCAAAGCAGCCAAACAGAAAGCTGCTGTCCTGCCCTGTCCCCTGAACCAGTCAGTTGCAAGGTGGGAGGCATGAGGGCTTTCAATCCCAAATCCAGCTCTTCAGGAAACCACAGATGTCTGAAACGTGAACAGTGAGCTCTGCCTACACTTGCATGGTAAGCTTTTCCACTAACATTACGACTTGTTAAATTTGCAGCATTTTTAACAGCGGAAGTGTATCAGGCAGTTATTAAAAGAATTTGACTGTGTAGTATACGCAGGAAGTTACGTAGAATTTCTGGTTAAACTTGAGCATAGGAAGTTCTGCACCAATATGCAAAGGAACTTCTTCATGGTGAGGGTGACAGAGCATTGGAATGGGCTGTCCAGAGAGGTTGTGGGGTCTCCTTTGGAGATATTCAAGACCCATCTGGACGCCTACCTGTGCAGCCTGCTGAAGGAGCCTGCTTTGCAGTGGGTTGGACTCGGTGATCTCCGGAGATCCCTTCCAGCCCCTGCGATTCTGTGATTGCTTGACTGAGTCTGAGATCAGTGAATCACTGTTGGGATGTGACTTTGCTTATTTCAGCCAAAGGCCACAGAGAGAATTGTATCAGGCAGTGAAGTAAAGCCACACTCTTGGCCTTGGCAAGTTGATTACAGGTACGCACAGCCTTTATGGCAGTTCTTCAGGAATAGTGCTGCCTTGGAAGAGGCTGCTGTTGAAGCCAATATAACAGTTAGAGACAAATAACTCATCATGTTGGCAAATTCTTGTCTAGTTTTGGGTTACTCCTGCTTACCTTGAAGACATTGTCAAGCCTATTGTATCCTACAAAATGTACACTCCTTTGTAAATTCCTCTCCTTTGTAAAGCATATGTGTGTTGCAGTGTGTACCCATCATATCTGAACAAGGCGTGCTTTTCACTTGCTAAGGGGGAAGATATGCAATTAATGGTCATTAAAGAACTTTCTGTTTCTGCAAAAGTACACGTGTATGCGAAGTGTTCACTCTTTGAGCTGCATCTGCCAGCTAAAGCTTTGGCAGGTTTCAGGACAGAGAAAAATGAATTGGGAAAAAAAGAAAAAATAAATAAAAACAAACAGAAAAAGTTGAGTGAGGATTAAAATGGGCATGCCTGCAGTTTTGCTTTAGAGATGTGTGGGATGCATTTTCCAGGCATGTGTTATGCAGAAGATACTGTACTGATGAACTGATGAACAACTGATGAGTACTTGGGCATGCACTTACCAACATGTCTTTGCAGAGCTTATTCCATTCTAGTACTTTCATTGCATACATGAAGAAGTATGTAAATAAAATACACAAATACTTTTCTCTACTAACTCCTATTGTGCACTTCTATTATCAAAAGTTAATCTGTTCCTTTTGTCTGTCCTACTCATAGATAATGTCCTTGGTTAAAACCTCAGTTGTGGTTTTTGCACTGACAGGTTTGGACCAGAACAAGTAACAGATTTGTGCATTTCTCTGTTGAACACCTACCACAGACATTGGGTTCTCAGTACAGCACGTTGCTTCCAAGTAAGTTCTGCCTTTTGTTAGACTTCCTAAGAACCTTTCTGGGAACATCTGTACATGACAGGCAAGTATGGAGTTTGGTACAATCTGTTCTTCATTTCATGCAAAGTAGCATAGGCTAAAGTTTGCACAAGTGAGATTCTTAAATTAAAGAAAGTTAAAAGTGCAGTACGAGGTGCAGGGAAAGGTTATCTGAACATCTGTGTACAGTCTACGAAAGGCTCTGCATGGGAATTCAAAGCATTTGGCTTATCTCTGGCATTGAGGTAGTTCATCACGGAAAGCAAAGACTGTGAGCAAAACCAGTGCAGAGAGCTTTGGAAGTCTGCTGTGGGGCCATGAAGCGAAGGCTGTGGAGCATCGCCAGCTGTGTTCTGGGCCTGGCCGGGCCCAGCAGGACAAGCTGAGGGGCAGGGACAGGGCTGGCGGCAGCTGTGGGACTGAATGCCGGGTCATGGCCTGTCTGGAAGGGGACCAAGGACGGACGTCAGAGGAGGTGTGTGCATGGGAGGGCGAGCTGCAGGGTCATGGAGACGAAGGGAAAATGGCCTGTTTCCAAGGGAGAACCTGATAGTGGCCGTCCTGTGGGCAGTGTGCCATTTCCCTGACGCCTGCAGTGATGGCTTTAACTGCAGGCTGTGCTTTGGCACCGCTGCCTCTTACAGGGCATGGCTGGGAGAGGGTCAGCTGTCCCGTCAGGGCACCGGGCTGAGTCTGCCTGTGCTGCACTGCTGGCAGTGTCACTTTGCCTTTTAAACAGCGATGTGCTGCCTAGTATGGGGTAAATTACACTGCGAGGTGTGTTAGACCGTGACGCACCACTAAAAGGAGTCTGGTCTCGTCCAATTGCCTCCTGCACTTTAGATATTTATAAACGTTGGCCGGATATTCTCTCAGCCTGCTCTTCTCCTGAGCCAGGGGAGGTTTAGGTTCGATATGAGGAGGAAGTTTTTCACCCAGAGGGTGGTCATGCACTGGAACAGGTTGCCCAAGGAGGTTGTGGATGCCCCATCCCTGCAGGCATCCAAGGCCAGGCTGGATGTGGCTCTGGGCAGCCTGGTCTGCTGGTTGGCGACCCTGCACATAGCAGGGGATTGGAACTGGATGAGCATTGTGGTCCTTTTCAACCCAGGCTATTCTATGATTCTCCAGGCTGCGCAGACCCAGGTCCCTCAGCCTTTCCTCACACACGAGGCGCTCCGTGCCCTTTATCATCTTCGTCATCCCCCGCCCCGCTCTCCTTAGCGACCTTTTCCGACCTCCGTCGCTCCGTGCCGCTATGACCCCTGCGCGCCCCGACGGCGCAGCCGTTCCTCCGTGCCGCCAGGCGGCGCTCGGGGCGGCGGTCTCGCGAGAGCGGCCGTTCATCTCCCGGCAGCCGCGGCGCCGCCGTGCCGAGAGCAGAGCGCCGCGCCGGCAGCACGGGGAGCGCACGGTGAGTGGGGGCTGCGCGCGGGTACCGCCGGATGCCGCTTCCTCGGTGCGCAGCATGGAAACGGTGCCCTTCCACCTCCGGGTGGAGCCCTGCGGGGTTCTGTCGGCGGAGCCGGTGCCGTTGTTGGTCGTTTTTGAGTTCGAACGGGCATTTCTGTGGTTCATCCGGTCCTTCTCCCCCAAGCGCGGCTCCCACGCCCTCGCCGAGGCGCCCGGTCCGTGGCGATAAGGCGCGGCGCTGCCCAGCCCAGCCCTGCGGTGCCTCCCGCTCGGGCGGCAGGGACGGGCGTCCTTACGGCATGTGATTATTTAAGGGGCCGAGGGAAGAGAAAAAGAGCCATCAGACCTTTCCGGTAACTCAGCGGCGCTTCGGCTGCGTGATTTGTGACGGAGCCGAACAGCCATTTTGCGAGGGCCGCTGGGCTGCGTGCGGGAAGGCGGCGTCTGCCGCTCTTTGTGCGCGCCTTGCGGGGAGCCTCGAGCGGCAACGGCTGTGGGGCGGCTGTGCCGGGCGGCTCAGCTGGCGGGCGTGCGGTGGTTCGGTCGTGTGGTAAGATGGCTCCTGGGCAGGAGGGCTGAGAGACAGCTGCGTTGGTTGGTTGGTTTGCCTGGGGAACTGAAAGGTGCTTGCAGGGGTGGAAGAATGAAATAAGTGAAGGGCTTACGGTCGGGCTGCGTTTAAAGGAAGCGACTCAGGGAGCCGCAGGCTCCACGGATGGTGGATTTTAAGGGAAAATCTAAGGGATGTTGTGAGGAACAGCAGCTGTGGTGAGCCAGGTGTGTCAGTACAAGGACAGAATGGCATTCGCAGGCTGTTCTTCCCTTCCCCGGCGGCTCTGCTGGGATCAGCTCCCAGCTGCTGGAGTTTGCTGGCTAGACAGAAATGCCAGGGGCACGTGAGCAGCAGGGAGGATTGCCTAAGCTCCTGTGGTTGAGCCGGTTGTCAAATATCTGTTGTTTTTCCTGTGGTTGCATAAATCCGTGGGCCGAAGCATTCCAGACTCTGCCGTTGCTCCTGGAGAGAGCTTCATTTTGGCTCAGAAGACTTTGCCGCTGTGGAGTCTCAGGCTGTGTTTTTCACTTCAGTAGCGAAGTAGTGCAGGTGGTTCTTCATAGGATGCCCTTCCTCTTTCCTTAAGGAAACTTCTAAGAATTTATTATTGTGCTTTAGGAACACGCTAAGAATGAGTCTGCCACAAGACAGAAATAGGAGCTCTTGCAGCAGTGAAACGCTGGCAAAGTGCCTTCAGGCGAGGAAGGACTTGGAAACAGCTATCTCTGGAATTGTCAAAGCCGAGCAGCAGATTAAAGAGAACTGGCGAGAGGTAATTTTTCATTTGTTAAAAATGCATTAATAACTAATGTGACTTCGCTGACAGTTTAAATCATTCCAGAGTACTTTCTGTTGGGAGGGTGGTCTGAAGTTTTCCAAGAGGTGGGCAAGTATCTTGGCCTGTAACCTAGGCATGCTTTTGGTGAAGTTGTACTGCTAGCCTAGGCATGCAGAATTTTCTTAAGCTTTTGGCTGAAGTATCTGAGTAGAGAGATGTTGTGAATAACATCGCTCGCTATTTGATAATCCTTTAGAGGCAGCTTGGAAACTTGCACTGACTTGTGAGTCAGGCAGTGTTGTGGGTTACTGTGGTTTAGACCTTGAGGAATAAATTGGTACAAAAATACCACTTCTGATTGAGAAATATTATTTTGTAATCTGCGCAGCATCTGCTCCTTGGTACTGTTTGACAGCTACAGCAAAAATGGAAAATGTTACCTTGCAGGTTAAAGCCAAGATTCACAGCCACATCAGTCGCCAGCTGGAATGCCTGCGCAGCCGCGAGGTGTGGCTGTTTGAGCAGGTAGATCTCATTCAGCAGCTGAAGGAAGAGGCGTTGCAGCAGCAAGCTCAGCAGCTCTATTGGGTAAGAGATGGTTGCACGTTCATTTTCTTGCACTAGGATTTTAAAATGAACTGCATCTTTGCAGTTATTTTCTTAGTTTTAACCTGAGAAGCCCAAACAATAACGAGTGTTTTGTTTTCCATGCAGTACTTGGGACAGTTCAATTGCCTTATTCATCAGCTGGAACACTCCTACAATAACGAACTAGCAAACCAGATTTCAGTTTGCCTGGAGAGGTAAATATTGATTACAGTGCAAGCTAACACAATTGGTATTCATTTTGACTTACAAATTTAACCGCATTTGTGATTCTAGAAGGAACTAACAATAAACCTGAGTCATCACTTTTGCATTTTAATAGTTCATAGTGGTAAGGTCTTTAAAGCACTCTGAAATATGATTACTCTCATCTTCATCTTAGATTGGAAGAAAACAAAGCAAGACCATAAAAAGCAGTGGGTGTACTCATTTATGCAGATTTCTTCCGATTGTAATTGGTGATGGCAATTGAAGTGAGAAGGAAGAACTTGTGTTTTGCTGGTTACTTTGCTCTAGTTTGTGAATTTACATCTCCTTATTCTTGTATGAGCAGTAAAAATCTTTCGTTTTTGTTCATTATTGCCTAGTCAGTTCCCAAAACAGGACAGATGTAGAAGATTACAATTAAAAAAATAAGTCTGTAACTCTCACCTTAACTCTTTCAGACTGGAAAGTCTCACTCTTAAACCAGAGGAGTCTTCTGTTCTGAATTTTGAGGCTGACACATCGTACCTTCGCCAGGCTATTACCTCATTTGGTTCAATTAAAACAATGGTAAGCATTGAGGCTTCACTGAATTGCAATACTTAAAGTCTGTGTATATATAGTTAGAGCTTGAATAACTCTTGTGTACAAGTCACATAGTTCTATTTGTTTAGTATTTAGACAGTGGTTTATTAATTATTGCACTTACCTCTGATTTTGTCTGAACTTAGATCTAGTTATATATTATGTTACTTTGGTTGTGTTCCTACTCTTTTCCAGCAACTGAAAAAATTAATGTTAACTGTGAGCATCTAAAGGACAGTCTTACATTGTGGGAAGGTATCTATTGTGGTAGAAGTATTCTGGGATTCTTATGTAAGCAGTGTATCTTTTATATTATTGGAGATCATTCTCTTAAAGGCAGTGGAATGGAACTAGTGTTTTAGCAAATCTTTATTGTGTTCTGAATATTGAAAATTGTTGGCTTTTAAGATTGGATCAGTTGTAACTGCACTTTGCTTTTGCTTCTTAGAAACTGAAAAAAACTGAGATTTAAACTGAATTTTTTCTCTCTTCTTATAGCAAACCTCAGAGAGAGAGAATACTTCTCCTTGGTTCCCAGGGCAGAATTGTGCCCTAACAAACTGTGAGCAGGTAAGATTAGTACTCAAATCTGTTGATGTTTAGCTGTATCAGTGGTAAAAGGAGAACTCCAGCATAGTGTGTTAGCCTGCTTGAGGAGTTGTTTATGTTTGTGAAGATATTTGAGTGGCCAGTAGCAGCTGCTGTGCTCAGCATTAGTGATCTGGTGTTCTAGCTGCTCCATGAATAGATGTGCAAGAAGACAGTAGGGAAGTGAAGTTGGAATTGGACTGTCAGCCAGATGTCTTAAATGAACGGTCCTTTATGTTGTCAGGTCAGAACTGGGAGCTATGTAATTTGTTTTAATTCAGGAGTTCATGGGAAACAAGGTGCTGGGCCAGTGAAGATGTCATGGAGACAGTGAAGATTTGGAGGGCAGCAAATTTAAGATGGAAGTGTGGTCAAATTTGGGGGGTTATGACTAGATTATACATTGTAGAAGCTGTCACTTCCCTTTGTTGTCTTTCACTCTCTGAACAATCTTGTATCACAGAACAGCCGATACAGTGGCTTGAAGTTACACAGATGACTGAAGATCTGCTTTTCTAACTAGAATAAATACTGGTTCAGAAATTCTGACATGTACTGAATGTTCATTTTGATGTTCACCTTCGATTGCTTCAGCAATTAAACAACTTGATAACTAACAACGTTTTTTTAATCAGCAGAAAACACTGTGTGGGACAGTGGGCACCTCGCTTGCTGACTGGTTGCTTGGAAGCAGACCTGTGGATGTTTGCCGGGCTCCATATATTCCCAGCACCAATCTTGAGGAATGGGTTACCCAAAAATCTGTGTCAGAACCCAGCCAGGTATGCCATGAATGCACTAACTTTATAAGGACAGAATGGTTGCAGGTGGAATGTGGTGGAATTGAAATCTTCTGTAATTTTAAAGTGATGACTATGCAAACAGTTATTGAAACATTGCTTTTTAGTGTCAGTAACTGTATTTCAATGTCTTTACTAGGATTTAAGCTCTTCCAAAGTCTGCTATTTTGAGAAAGCCTGGGGAAACTTGAAAGATTTGGAAAACTGGCTCCTGCGGAATCAACAGCATGATGTTGCTGGGAAGACGGATGGCCCTGGTCACAAGAACTCCACCTTGACTTCCAACTCATCCTTTTCTGTGGAAAATAAGGTGGAGGAATTGGAATCCCTTGTGCAAGAGGAGGTGGACCTTTCTGACTGGCTGCTTACACCTGGAGTGGATAACGGAGGTAGTGCTTCAGATGAGAAATGGAAGTATGAATTTAAACCTTTTAGGGAAGAATTTAATTGCAACGATTGGCTCCTCAAAGCTGAAACATGTACCAGTTGTCGTGGCAGCCAGATCAAAAGCGTGGAAATTGAGAACCTGGGAAATCTGAAGTGCCTGAACGAGCATCTTGATGGAAAGAAGTTACCCACTACATCTGCTGTAAATGCCTGGCTTCTTCAGCACCCCCAGGCCCCTTTTAAAATGGAAGATGTGTGCAAAGCTAATGAGCTGTGTAGCAGCTTCTCAGAGTGTGTATGTGATGAAAACTGTGGAAAAGAGGCTCTGTGTAAATGGCTTCTGAAGAAAGAAGGGAAAGATAAAAATGGAGTTCTGGTAAGCCAGAAAGCTGTACCAAACCCAGAGCATGAGAAGACCAAGTCTCTTGTCAGTTCCTGGCTTAACCCTTCACAGCAGCTCTCAGGGGAACCTGTTAGCGCCGAGAAAGTGGATTATTCAGCAGAGATAGCAGAACCCTTCAAAGTACTGCTTGAAAGGCCTCTGACAAGCTGGCTAGCCAAGTCTGAGCACAAAGCAGAAAGTGCAGATGAAAAGGCAAGCAGGGAGAAAGTAAATAGTAGTTCCAGAAGTCCCTTTGTGGACCTCTTGGCTCCATTCCACCGCCCCTTGAACGTAAGCAGTTGGGTGTTGGCTTCAAACAACCTAGAAAATGATAACCCGCCTCCAGTGGAAGATAAATGGCTCCTACACAAGAAAGCACAAGTAAGCATATTCATAGCTGTTTGTTACTGCTGTGTTTTAAGCCAACGGGATGAGCTTCTAGTTTAACAACTTCATGCCTATTTTTTTTTCTGAATTCATAACTCTTCTGTACAATATTGGCTGATAGTTTTTAGGTTTTTTAGCTCTCTTAATGTCTTCAGAGATAACTACTTAGTTATTTCAGTAGACTGGGCCAGTGTTTCACGTGCAGCAAGAGTTAATTTTTAAATACAAGTAGTCTTCATCATAGAGATTCAGGATACAGGTTTTTTTTCTTTATGAGCACTTGACAGACTTTGAAGATGCATCAGAATGTTTAGCTGACATTAATGAAGGTGGCGATTTTTCCAGGAGTTTGGCCTTCCTACGGTTTGTGACCTGTTTGCCTGTATGAAACTCAATGGAGATAACGAGAAATGGCTGTGTCGCACCACTCTGCAGGTAGGGTGCACTGACTTTGTTAGGATATCTGCACCTAAACATAGCTTAGGTACCAAATAGAAAAGGCAGTGGCTTTCATCTTCAGAGTTCTCCAAAAGTAACCTTTAATGGTGTTGAGATTTCCTGCCCACGTAACATCTTAGCAGCTTGAGTCTTCTGCTTTTTCATTATTCCTTCTCTTGATTCCAAGCCAGGAAAGGAGATGCTTACATTCTTGAGTAAAACAGTTAAACTGACACTTGATGAAAGCTTGTTAACTTCTAAACATGTGACTAACATGTGACTGAAACATGCAATTAATGTTTAAATGCCTAGGCAACTTCTTTCTTGTTTTGGTAATGTGTTTATACTTGACATTGTGCTTATCCTCGCTGTCAGAATAATCTTCGAATCATAGAATGGCCTGGGTTGTAAAGGACCACAACGATTATTTAGTTCTAGCCCCTCTGCAATGTGCAGGGTTGCCGACCACCAGACCAGGCTGCCCAGAGCCACATCCAGCCTGGGATAACTGTAATTGTTTTCAACATTCATGGAAAGTCTTCTTCTTAACAAGTGCACATCAAACCCTAGAAGGCAAGATACTCCTTCTAACAGTTGTTTAGCAGGATTTTTTTTCCCAGTGTCTTACAAATGCTTTTGTCCAGAAGTGCTTCTTTCTGTTTATCACAGATCAAAAAGAATAACCCTGTTTTAAACTTGTTTAGATGTGAAGAACTGGAGGCGTTGGGATTGTCCCCTTCCTGCTGACGAAACGCACATCAAGCTGAGTGACTGCAGCCAGCTGAATTCTCGTCTTGGTGTCTGGGGGTCTGCTTTGTCTTTTACAATTATAACAGAAAAAGAAATATTCATATAACAGAGTTATGGTGCAAAATACGTCTTTTTGTTATGATTAATTTTGAAATGTAAACCCACTGAGCATAAGCAATCTGACACTATAGAGATGTTAGTCAATTCGTATGTTAGGGGATTACCTGCATCTTCCTTAATGGGCTCTCTCTTGAAGTATATTGAAACCATAAAGCAAAATGTCTGTGGTGCTGTGAATCATCCACTTTTGCCATCCACTTCAGAAACGTTGCATTTACATTCAGCTGCCACAGCTTTGACACGAGATGGATTCTAGCTTACTGGGGTTGCGAGATAGCTTAGACTGTGCTTGGAATTAATTGTTTTTAATTGAGCAGTTGCTAATTGTAAAGGTTTCTTTTCTTGTCTTATATTGGTGTGTCTCCCAGCTGAGTATGCATAGTCTAAATTTTGAATACCTCAGTTTATGGAACCTGGCGCATGACAGGAGAGTTGGTAACATGGTTTGCAACTTTTTGAGCCCTTCAGAGGACAGGGTAGACATTGGTCTGACAAAGGAAAAATAGAGTTGGGTTGGTGGGCTTTTTCAGAGTGTTAGCTTTGATACATCAGAACCTCCTGTGTCCGCAGCATTTAGTAACTACTGGAATTTCATGGAAAGAACTGTAAAATTACATGTGTACATTTCTGCTAGTTTTAGGTAAGTCATGATAAGCTTTTATTGACTAAGCCAGTGGAAAGCAGGCGTCCTAGCCAGGTGCTATTTAAAGGTAATATTTGGGGAATTAGATTCCTTCTCTTCAGATTGGATTTTTTTTTTTCCTATTTTAATTGGGAAGCACTGGCTTTGCAAACTGCACATCCCACTATCTGATCAATTTTCATGTTTTAGCTGTGAAATTTCTTACTGTTATCAGTATGAAAGTGAGGGTTTCAGTAATTCTGCTCCCTATAGCCATGGACATGCAGCTCAGGAGGTATTTTACATTTTGAGTTCATAGGAAAGAAAGCGGCGTTGGGTGGAAATGTGGATCACACCTGTCAGTTTGCGTGAAAAACTGAAGTTGCATCATTCCTGCTGCAGCTTCTACTCACTTCAGACTTAGTGACTAAAAAGCCTCCCCTTTTCCCTATGGCTGAAGCCTGCCTCAGAGTAAAAATGATTTCACTTCCTTAGGATGCTGTAGAAATTAACAAGATCCAACCTCTGTATGTGCGCACACGTTGCTGTCTGATACAACCTGTGTATTTGTTCCAGTTTTTGGGCTGAGGGGTACACTGCACACCTGAAACTGGACCCCAAAAGGGCTTAACATCAATGGACTGTGCTACCTAGAGGCGTTTGTACTTCAACAGTTGGAGCTTTCTACTGAAAGCAGAAAGGTGCTTCTGAACCTCACTTTTGTCCTTTGAACATGTCTCTGTTGCATGGGGAGATGTACTATGACTAACTCCAATAATAGCCTAATTTGGTTAGCAGTTGAACTTGATGAAAGTGATTGAAGTGCAGCCCACCTCCTGTAATTCCTTGTAGTTGTTGTGTGCTACCTTATCAGTTCATTATGAGCCTTTAAACCTTGGGGGTATGTATTCCTTTACTTACTCAACTGACTTATCACTAATTGATATTTATGTAAAACATTAATTAGTCTTTTCCATTAAAATAATTGCAGCCAAGCTGTGTGGTATAGCTTCTTTGTGGGATGGTTAACAAAACTGCTGGACTTGCCTGGTAACTTCTGCTCGGGTGTTGCTGTGGCTCTGCTCTCACCCCAGCACTGGGTTTGTGCTTCAGTTTGCTGCTTGATCCCCCCTGCACTGTGGTCAGCTGCCCAGGCCAGGGAACCTTAGGGAGCTTACTGCCATCCCTGCAGTGAACAGAAGCTCACAGACACGTAGCTGGTATGGCTAAAGCACTGGCCTTTATTCAGGAGCTGTAAGAAACACAGGCTTAGGCAAAATGACGTCTTTTGAGTCTTATTAAGTCTTGAATATTGAAGGATTTATGGATTTTTGTTTTTAATATGATTCAGTCCTCTTCTATATCTGTATTGTGTCTGGCTGCACAACTGAAAGCTGGTTCTCTAGCTCTTGAGCTTTCCTTGTATTTGAATGTCAGACTTGTTGCATATTTTGCTTCTCCTTTCAGGATTTCCCATTCCTTTTAAGTGGCACTGCACCACAAAGAGCATTCTTCTGCGACAGCGTGCAGCTGGGCCTGGCAGCCTTTCAACCCAGTTACCTGGAGTTTCTTATGTGGGTGTATGTGCACAGAAGCTTTTTTCCTAAATGGGCTAGACCTTCCCTTAGCAGCCACGTGTGGAACTCCTGAGCATGTGTCCTGAGCATACAGCTTTCACAGACATGGACAAATAATTATTTCAGATCTTCTATGTACAAAAGGAAGACAAAATAGCAGGTGCAGACAACACTTAATAGCTCTGCAAGCAGTCAGAAAGGTTTTCTTTGGCTGAGCTGAGGGGGTTAGGCTGATGTCTTGTACTGAGGAACTGGGTGAAAGCAGGGCATGGGCAATCCCAAGCAAGAGAGCATGAGCCTCGTGAAGGACCAATGCACCCCAACACCAGGGCTGCTCATGGGGCTTCTGAGGTGTGAAGCTGCCCAGTTGTTGGGCTTGTGCCTGCAGTGCCAGTACATCTGGGCAGGGAGAGGGGGATTACACAGCGGGAAGAGATGCGTGAGTGAAATGCAATACCAGTGCTAATGACAGAGTGCTAAAAATGGCTGTGGTACCTCCCGTGTCACTGCGGAGCCTGGCGTGCAGCAGCACAGGTCAGTATGCAAGTATACAAAGCTTCATTTAAAGCATACTAATTTTTTAGCTATACTTCTATGCAGAGAAGCAAAAATCTGATGAAACCTAAAATGGAATTGCCCCCCATCCTTTCTTAGTCCCATGTTAAGTCAGAGGAAACACAACCTGTGAGCCCTGGATCCTTTTGCTGCCCTGACGTACATTCCCCTTTTTGTTTTCAGAAGCAGCTTCTGCTTCATTGAGGAAGTTGAGGTTGCTATCTTGTGACTAATGAAGTTTCAACCAATTTCCCTGTTTCCACAACTCATCTGCTGACAGGGGATGCTGGAGTGGGGTTTGCCTTTCTGTTCACTGGGCTGCACACTAAAGTGGCAGCAGAACAATCAGAAAGCTTTCCTTACAGCTGCTATCTCAGGTTCCCTCACTTGATGCCACAGCATGGGAAGGGGTCCGTCAGTCTTGTCAGCAAAACCAGATGCTGTGCCAGGCACAGCAAGCAGGCAGAGCACAGCCCTTTGGGACCACAGAGGTCCCTTATGCCCACATTTGCATAATTCTCTGTTGGAGGGCTGTAATGTGCTTACCAAATCCTACAGGTGCAACTTCCTTTTATTCCTACTGACCTCACATACTCCTTTGCTCACAGCTTTTAGCAGCAGCTTTACACTGACTGCTCACACTTTACTGGTGACCACAGCAATTCTTGCATGTAAAGCATGAGAAAGATGCTCTATAATCCTTCCTTACAGTTTACGCAGTTTTGCTTTGGAGAGCTTGGAGCCATCAAATATGAACGTGTATGTTAGTGCATGCTGCTGCTACTAGATGGCCGCTACTCCCCTTTTTCTTCCATGTGAAAACTGCAGCATTCCAAGCTAAATCCCATGCAGAGCTGGTTGCTGCTGTGGCTGTATTTCATAGCTCAATTACACATCACTAGATAAAAGCAGGTTAGGAACCACAGCTGTTAATAGCCTTAGAAACAAAGCTTATTGCAGAAAAACACACTTAGCTCTGCTCTGAGGCAAGCAGTTCCAGGCAACAATCCTTTGTCTATCCTTGCTGAGCATGCAGGAGTACAGCTCCTATTAAAGGTGACTAAGAAACACGGACTGAGAGGAACCCTCAACACCAATGGGGAGGAAAACAGCAGCTCTATCTGAAATTGCGTGCACCTTTATCATGTCCAACCATCAGCACTGCACAGCTGGTGCCCAATTCACCTTTCTGCAGCTGGAAACAGGACACAGTTTCTTCAGTGGTGCAGCCCTAAAGAGTGTGTGCTAAAAGGTCCAGCCCTTATACCACAACACCGATACACAACCCACTCTGAATGAAGTGGAACATAAATAAGGTTTAACAAGAAACAGCATTTACAAAGCAGATGGAAAAGAAAATGGTTTTCATTCCTTTATGTTAGACCTAGTTAAATGCTGGCAGAAAGCACCTGCTCTGAGCTGGCAGCCAAGCAAGGCCAGTGGAGTGCAACTGTGAAGTCTCCTTCAGGAGAGAAGCTCCTTGACAGAGAGAAAAGCACTGCTACCTTTCTTCTTCTACTTTGTCTCTATTTTTGTGCAGTGTACTATAACTATCAAAAGCTTTACAGGAAGTTATTTATTAAGTAGTATCTCTCTTGGTTGTTTTTTTTTCTCCCCTGCCTTTGTCCTGTCCTGGGCCTGCTTAATTGCAAACTTAAGGAATGAGCTTTTAAACCATTTCATGGTTTCACTTCAATGCTGGTAAAGGCGTAGATTCATCATTTCACCAGTAACCTATAAGAACTACTTGGGGATTGGGAAGAGAAACTTAATAATTAAAAACCCAGTAACAGCAAGCAAGAGAAGTACTTGTATTGCTTGGTTTCTAATGGTTGGCTGAGCGAGCTGTAAGGTCCTGGAGCACCAAAATGTTTATAACCCAATGACAGCTGTCTTGCAATAGTAACTGGTTACTGCCCTCCACCCATATACAACTTCTGTGTTTGTTACAAGTCAGAGAGTGGCACCAGCCCCTGCCCAGCGTGCCTTGCTGTCACCATGCATCAGGAGACAATCGGCCATCCATCACTTCCCCTCACCCAACTGCCTCATGACTCTATCACAATGGGCCTTCAAAGCTGAACTGTAAATGCAAGTCACTGGATGCAGGACGTCTTTGTCTCAACAGTGGCAGGAACAGCAAAGCATAGAAAAGGTGTTGCATAAGTACCACCCTTTTTATTAATTACAATATCCCTTTTAACAGCTTACCCTGAGCTGCAAGAGCAACGAGCCCTGCCCTGTGCCAGTTGCTGCTGGAGTCTCCCACCTGCTCCGGCTGCCCAGGTGCTGTTGACAGACCACAGTGAAGGGCTCCATGGACAGAGCCTTTATTGTGCAGCAGCAGCACTCATCTGCCCAGACCTGGCAGCACAGCTGGCGCAGTGATGGGACTCAAGCACACTGCATGGCTCTGGCCCAGGGCTGGCTGGTGAGCGTGTCAGGGAGACTGTCGTGGTGGCCGCTCCGCTCGCTTGCAGGTCCAACAACTATCACTGCCTCCAACAAGTGGCTGGCAGGAAGGAAAGGGCCAATCCAGCCAAACGGTGGCAAGAGGTTCCTCCCAACACAGCTTCCTTCAGTTTCTCACTAATTGTAAATAGAATAGGAAGGGGCACCAGACAGATCTCGCAGTGATTGGATTGGTGACTGTGCAAGCGTGTCCTCTGCCCGGCGCTGGCTGCCCTGCTCAGAGGGACTGCCGGGAAATGGAGCCCTTCATGTGCTCCCAGTTGTTATACAGAGCGTAGAGGCCGGTGAGAGTCAGACCTGCAATGCCCCCTCGTGCTATCCCACGCACTCCACCTGAAAAAGAAGAAAAGCTCATTAACACTATTCCACGTGATCATCAGCCGCAGTAACTCCCAAGAAGTTGTTCACATCTACATGTGCTTTTTTGAATAACCTTCCAGAAGGGGTGCCTGTGGGACCCTCAGAACAACAGCTAAGCTCAGGAGAGGTGGTTGATCACCCCGACTCTACTCCTGCTGTTGTGACTTCTGTCACACTTCTGCTAACATAGCACACGGCTTTAGAAACCACACAGAACGCTTGAAGTAATGATGACTTTTCCAAAGTCCTACTGTTTCTATTTCATCTTTCCTCAGCACAGGTTTCCAGGCAAACATGACAACCTCTCGCTTTAAGAGCTCCTCCAGTTAGGGATTCAGATGGGGAATAACAGTCCTGTTTGTCCATGACAGTCACTAGATTTGAATGGAAAATGGTTCAGAATGGCAATAAAGGAACAGGAGTGATGTGTGTGTGACCTTGGGAACCAGAGGCTGAGGAGGGCCATCAGACAGAACTTTTTGGTATACATTAAACCTTCTGAAAATAAAATAAAATAAAATAAAATAAAATAAAATAAAATAAAATAAAATAAAATAAAATAAACCTTAAAAAAAAAAGCAATAACTGTCAAGAACTTCCTAGGGCAATGCATTGAATAATCTCCTCAATTCTTATATTCTTCACCTTCAAAGTCGTTCTGCAATGGCAAAGACTGAGAAGCACAGACAATAAATACGTATATATAAAGCTACTTAGTTGAACCTAAGGATTCTGTAAGTTGTGACAGTAAAAATCCAGTGCAGGTGTGGCTGCTGCCAGTGCATGGCTGGGATGTGGGAGTCAGTGGCACCACAGCCTCACACACCCCACGTGAACTGCAACGTGCAGTGGCAGAAGGGGAGGGAGGCATCTGTCCCTGCGCTGTTACCGAACAGCAGAACGGTTGTGTTTCTCAGGAGCAGGGAGTGCTTCTGGTCAAGTTCCCAGAATATACTCTGACCACATGGGAACATCTGAGAGCGTGACTCAACACCGGGGAACTTCAGAGCTTGATTCTGCAATGTTTATCTGTGCCAAACTAAGCATGCAAGATAACACACACCATCGTGGCCAGATGCCATGTGCCCACTTGGTAAAGTTCCTCAGGCTTGAAAGGAAGCACATCCCAGTAATCAGCAATGACTATTCCTTTCTTTTACCATTAGGGGCCATAAAGCTGTTTCACAGGATTGCAGCTAGGCTTTTAGTGGGGCAGGGAGCTGTTGGCTCCAGCTAGGCTGAGACAGCCCTACATGCGCTGCAAGATCAAACACATTTCACTGGAGCTGTTAAAGCTGTTCGTGCTGCTGGACATGTGCTGCAACCAGGAAGCTGCTGAGCCAACAGCAGAGCTTGGACTCTGAAACAGAGGTCAGATCTGGCTGTAGCTTTCTAGAAAACTTCACTGCCAGACTTACTGTGATGACCTGGGGGGTTTGGATACAAACCTGCTGAGGTCACTGCCCTCACTGCTCCAAGTAAAGCTCTGAGCAGTAAGAAAAGCCATTTATGCACCTATGTGCCCAAACCAGGAACCCAAAGGCAGACTTGTGGCTTTGGTAGCTCAGCCTGACCTCGCTGCAAAAAAAGCTTCTCAAAGGAAGGGCTCACAGCTGGGTACACACTGGGCACACACAGGCGTCCCGCTGCGGGCAGCTGCTGGCTGTAAGCCACACGTATACCATGTGCAAAACCTGCAAAAATACCATTTGCTCATTGCTTTTTTGAGAAAAAATGAATTAAACATTAGCCTAATATTCTGTTGCTTATATTAAGTAACAATTCTTCGTGGAAGAAACCTCCAAAAGAGGGCTCCTAACCATGCAGCTCTACAGGGAAGAGCATGAAACATGGCACATCCCCACAGAAAGTGAGGCAGCATGGGGCTATGACTGTCCCTATAGACCCTCCCTTCAGCTCCAAGCCCTATTCCCCTCCTTTCACCTTAAAGTCCTATGTTCTCTATAGAAGAAAGGTTGGTTGGAGGTTGATGGAGCCTGATCGTGAGGGAGGTCAGGGTTCTATAGGAGAACTCTTTAATATGCACAGTGGAGCCATCTTCCAGCATCCACACAGGTTTGGTGCTGCTCCTAACAAAAAATAAGCGTTAATATTGTCACGTACCGTGTCCAGTCAGGAGAGGAGGGAAGCCCTAACCTACTTAGAAAGCATCAACCCTACAGGCCTGAAGTATTCTGCAGGTCCTGCACAGAATTTAAGGCTCCTTGGACTTTGTGGAAGATGCATCAAGGGAAGTCTGTCTGTTTCATGAGCAAGAAATCATGCAGTTGAAAATGAGTGCCTTACTGAGTTAGTTTAAAAAAAAACATCAAAGCAGAAACCACGTAAAGAACTTTCCTTTCCACAACTGATTTCCATCTGAGTAAAAGCCTCCAGGTCTGTGGCAGACACTGAACAGTAATACATTGCAGAACGCAGCCCAGTTGCCAGGCAGGAAATGTTAAGCCCTCTGAAAAAATCACCTTGTTTCTTAAATAAACAAAAAAATGGAAAAAACCTCTCCCCTCCCATCTCAGCTGTGTTTCCATGATAGCCAAGTTCTCACCCCTCCTCTGCAATCGCCCTCTGCAGCCCTCAGATACCAACTCTGCCTCAACAAACCCTGCTAGAAACATGATGGTGGGCCTCCCATCCTGTATGCTGGGCTGAGATAAAGGCCCAGCTGACAGACACTTCTGAGAGCAGGTATTTTGAGATCAGGCAACTTTCAGGATTGATAGCTGAGAAGCTGCTGTGGGTTTCTGAAAAAGCACCTAAGGCTTCCTGCGTGACAGTGTGGTTGGTTTGGCTTTAGCTGATGCACCTTTTCACCAGAGTACTGCCCTTTATCTCTGAAACATTTTACATGCATAGCACGCTGTGAGATGACTCAATGTATTCTAACAGCAGATGCAGTGAATTTGACTCAGTAGGGAAAAACATGACCTACGCTGTTCAACACGAGGGTAAAATCTTCCATTTTCAGACTTTACTGCCCATATTTTCAGAATGTATTCTCAGAGCTCTCATTTCCTAGATGCATAAAACAAGAACATTCTATGGTAACATTAGGGATACCTTACTTAAAAACCCAGCCCCACTATTTACGCCCAACAAAAGAACTAAGGCATGATTAGTTTTTCCTCTCCTCTGACATTCAGAGTGGGAACAGCTTCACTTCCTTCAGGGCCTGTAGGACCAATGTGTTATTAAATAACCTAAGGACTTGGTTTTTCACATACACAAGGCAACCTCAGCTGTTTAAGTTTTAAGAGAGTACTGATGTCTAAATACCTGACAGATATGAAGTTTAAAGTTCAGAAGCAAATCATTTACTTGCTTTTCTCTGAATAAAGCAGTGAATTAAGAGATGCCAGAGCCACAGCTGCAGCAGCCTGCAAGCAGTTTCTTCCCCTGTCTCCCTTCCACAGACAGAAACAAGAGAAAAAAAACACCTGTCTGGCCTAAAGAAAAATAGATTGAACCCAGAGGGAAGACACCTTTATAGTTCATGACATAATTAGTGAACCCAAGCACCCTTGGCTCCTACCAATGTAGTTCACAGAACTGATCTTTAGCTCTGTGCAGACTGTACTGCTAGCAGTATAATATTTAGCCCTTCCTAACTAATTCATGACAAACTGATTTCAAGGGTTGTGTTCTGAGATCTTCAGATGAGAAGTACTGCCTTTGGTTATTGCTAGCATCCATTTCTCTTCAAATTATTTTACACTAAATTACGTACCACTTTCTTCATTACACTAAATTACGTACCACTTTTTTCATTAGCTACTGTGCAAAAGGCAGGAGAGGTTCTATCAGGCTCCTACTGCACAGAAGCACAGTAAACAAAATTAATTCAGCTTGTCCAAAGAGTTTATTCTTGTTCCTATCTCACCTGCTGTACAGTGGAAATAAAAGTTATCTAACAAGAAGAACCTCTACAGCCTGCGTAATGCTCAGACAAAGGTCACTGAAGTTTTCTGTTTAGTGAACTCTGTAAGGCTACAGTGAGAAACCAATGCCTGTCACCTGGACTCAGACCAAAGGCCCTCCCAGCTCAGTATCTTTTTCCCGACTGATCAATACTTAGTGCAGAGCAATCCAACATTTCTTTGCTCTATGATGTTAGTATGTGTGCTTTGTAACCTTTCAGGACAAAAACACTCATCTAACAGACCTTAACTCCTGCCTTGGTCTGAAGTCAAAGAATAAAGAGTATCTAAGTAAAAGGAAAAGCCAACCTTCTAGGCTTAGGAAATCAGGCTCCCTTTTAGTCAATCCTGTTCCACTTTCTTAAGCTACAGCACTTTTATTTCATATGCCACTGACACGGGAACATAAAGGGCTTTCTTTCATCCGTCACCCCGAATGTTCTGGATGGAATTTAGGCTGAGAGCTTTCATGAATTGCAAAGTCCGGTGCAACAAGTTCATACTGAACATGGCTACTTTCAGGCTAAGAGCTAGTAAGTAACCATAGCATTTTACCAGCGAGAAAGTCAGAGACCACCTTGGACAAATGGATCTGCAAAAATGTGCTGTCTCCAAGCTCCCCAAGTTAATTCCACTTTCAAACTCTACTCACAGCACCTGTTGACCTAACTCATACAGTGTGCCAAGATGGATTCTACGCTAACATTCTCCTTCTTGCAGCAAACTAACCTACATGACTGGTTGCAAGGAGGTCTGTCAGAACTCCTGAGGACTTAACTGCTTTAGTCACTTGCAATGGAGAATTTTCAACAAGTAACACCACTTCCAATGAACACAGGAGAGCAGAATTCCCACAGTCGGCACTTGCAGACTTTAATATTCTTTTTATCTCTTCATACACAAGCTGTGGGTTAAGGAGTCTTGCACAAACCTGCTTGCAAACTGCTGGCTGTAGGGTGTGGGTGATCTCGAAGCCTTCTGGCTGCTGGCATTTTGGTAATGATTAACACCTCTCTGCAAAGACAAACTGTGAACACTAGGACCAGTTTGGGGCAACAAACCTCCAAGATGTCTTCATACTATTTTTGTTTCCTGTCCACTCATGCTCTCTCAGCAAAGGCCAAATCACTTCAGTTTCAGAAACAGTCTACAGGAAGGCTTTGTACAATACATAAAAGAGCATTTTTCCAGCACGGCAGGACTGCTGATGTGATTGTTCCATCTGTGCCATGCTTAAAAAGGAAGTCAGAACAAAAAAACCTGCCTTACTTTACACTGTTTCTTCTGAAACACATGCCTATCTCTTCACAAAAGAGAAATGATGGGAATGAAAAATGTGAGTGCTTCAACAACACTGCCTCTATCAACTCTGCATCCTCCCTTGTTTATTAATAGAATGGACTTGATTTGGGAGGGGTGCCCCTGGGAGTTTCTGACTGCTGTTGACATGTGAGGGTTTTCACAGAAATGTTTCAGCTTTCAAATTGCCCTTTTTAATGCCAATACAACATGGCATTCCATGTAACATAAAATGGTTACAAGCTTAGAGTACATCACAGACCTGAACTGATCCTTTGCATATGATGTAACAGAGCTATTTCAGGGCTTTTGGACACATGTATTTATGTTGGGTAAAGGCACAGCTTTTGAAGGAAGCTTTACCATACTGAATGAGGAAGGGTACTCTATCATAAGGGGTAGGAAAGGAAGCATGGGAGAAAAAACAGGAGGAACAGAGCAGGAAAGGAAAAAATGAAAATATTGAAATTAAGTTCATCCAACAGATGTGGCCAACATCTTTTTCACTTCCAGAACTAATCCTTAAAAATAAAGGTCTACTGTGCTGCTCACATTGCCTGTGAAAATGTATTTCTTTTGAGTTTCTGTGCAGGAGGTATAGCAGAAATCAAACACTGTGATGAATACACACTTATTCACTACATTTACCTTTATCAGTGTGACTATGACCTCAACAGATCATATGTTACAAACGAGAAGTTCCACTGTGCTCTGGTAATTTTTTTTTAGTATCAGATGACTGCATGTGACCAAAGTAGGCATGCATGGTTATACTGCACCAAGAAAAGATCACACAAAATGCCAGTTCCATACTTCTGAAAGGCATAGGGGGAAACTTCTTCTGGAGTGCAATATGGCAGTCGTGGCAGAATAGAATTCTTACATTTTCTGTAGCCTATGCAGCTGTAGAGGGCCATCTTGCAGATTCCTCAGGAAGTCCCAATTAAGTAATTGATTGCAAGAGAGCTATATGCTCTAGCAAGGTTAAGTGCACCAGTTGGCATTTCTAAGACTACTCCAGCCAATGACTGCTGCTTTTAATTAGTCTAAATCAACAGAAAAATAAGGTATCTCAAGCTGCTTTGTTCCATATATAAAGATGATATTCAAAAACATTTCTAAAACACTGAGGCTCAGCAAAATATGCAAAAATACAGAAGTTAATTATAGAATTATCTCCTCATATAGGTGAATTATACAGCCTAACTTTCATTGAGGTACATAAAACTGACACTTTTTTCCCTCTGGTACCCAGTAATTCTCTAAAAATTATGATCCCTCCAATTGCTGAGCCTGGAATAATAACTGAATAATAACTTCTGTGTTAGCAGAAGTCTTGTTGACGAAGTTCAGGCCTTCTCCTTTGCAAACAACTCAATATTCACCAGCAAACTCACCTTAAACCCATGCTGCTCTAACACTGATGGTCTTGATTACTGTGCAAAGATGAGAGTCCTACCACAATGGCTGTACAAACACCCACGTGATAGCTTTACAAATATATTAACTTCTTTCTGCATACTTTAACGATACAAATCCATAAAATCTCAGGTTTAGAAAACAATCTTAAGGCTTCTTTAAGTGTTCCATTTGAATTCCTGATTTTTCACTTCCTTGGATGTGATTTTTTTTTTTTTAATTAACCCCCGTTTGGAAAGTAATTTTGTCTTAAACTGGTTAAGATTGTACAAGATGAATGTTTTGTATATGCTTAGAGAAGGCCATGGTCTCTTCCTATTTTAATATTTCTGTTATTTCTTAACCTTAGAAGCTGACAGCATCATTTTTTTCCTTTTTGGCATAAGTAAACAATTTCAATTAGCTGAAAAAAGATACGCAACTTCACCAAATCTCACAGGTAGCTGAGACCCAGCCCACACATTGTTTTGCACACAACTAAGACTGCTGAAGGGAAATTTGCATTTAAAAAGGTAAATGACATTTCAGCAGAATTAAGCTGCATTCTTTCCAACTTGCAAAGGTCTAACAACAATCATGAGAACCAAATTATGTTTGTTATATACATATACCAAATAAACAGCCTAATGTTTACTCATCTTTATGGTGAGATCATAGAAAAAAAGTACCCAGCTTGTTCTTAGATGCCTTCTTCAGGTATTGAAGGAATAAAAACCAACAGTCCCACAAGGCTGCCAGTGGATGCAAGGAAATGGGAATCTCCTTCCACAGTAAAGGAGAGGGAGATGGGAGGTCAGAAATACAGAACACCTTGATTGCTTCACGATGAAGCTTATTACAGGTCACTCATAAGACATCTGCAACTGCAAAAAGTTCCAGTTCTGTGCCTAATATACCATTTTTATACTCTCAATTATTGGAGCAGGACAGTATTTAGAAAAAGTAGCAAGTCCTAATAACTAGAAGAAGCACAAGAGGAAAAATAAAAACATTTTGTCACTCTACCAGTGCTTTTGTATAGCATTCCTGTCAAGGTTCCAGCAGCTATGGTATTCAGGTCATCTTCTGCACCTCGTGTTTTTTCAATGATGACTCCAAAAGCACTGTACAGCAAAGCTGGGAAGGAAAAGTATTAAAAAATTCAAGTTAAAATTCCCACTGTCTAAGATACAAGGCTCAGAATCAAGGTTCAGTGTAAGTAGTTAAACTGTGCACAGATTTTCTGCCTTTGGTGTTTATTCCAGCCCTCATAGTTTTACAGATAACCTTTCTCTAGCCATAGTTTGGTCATAAAGTAGTATTACTCATGATATCTGGTACTGCTTGAAGACATGACAAACAGATGATATCAAGTGGCTGAGGCTTAGGCCTGTTTAAAAGCTTTCCAAGATTTAACTTTGTACTGCCAGGCTTTATATTGCCCTCTGGAGACGGGACGAAACGAATCAGCTCAACACTTTCTACACAACAGACCAAATTGTTGTCCACAAATCACCAAGATTTAATGCCAGTTAAACAACTGGTTAAGGTGTAGCATTCAGAACATGGTACCACAGACTGGAGAACAAGGGTCTATGTTTCCTGCATTAATGCTTGGGATTTGACATATACAACTGCTTCACCTCTGCTTCATAGGAGAACTTTGTCCCCAAACTTTGCAGAAGTCTGTCAACTATCCTGAAGAGGACTTAGAAATGTGTCAACTTTCAATATGTATGCACATACAGCTTAAACTTTCTGTACAAAGGAGAAGCCCCCCCAAACCCACCCTAAGGAGTCTGATGGTATAATCACATTTCAGGCTCTGGACAGGAGAGCATGTCACAGTCTTCAAGTGATGACAACACTGTGTCACTTTCATCTTTCACCTGCTAAGAGTTCAAGTCTTTATTTCTGCTATAAGCAGCCATATTAAAGTTGATGAGGCAAGCAATAGCACCTTTTTCCAGACAGGCAATGGTGGTTTTCACTGTCTTAGTTGCATGTTGTATGAACAATGAGGAGAAGAAAGAGCTACATTCAACGCATTCTTTTAAATAAATATCTTGCTACCTCTGTTTAGGAACAGAATGACAAAAAATTGTCTGTACTGACAAAAGGAATCTGATACACAGAAATGCTGCACAAATGAAATAAAATGCAAAAATTCTTTAGCTTTTTTCAAGGATTTTCTCCAGTACTTAGGATGATGCAGAGCTAATACCAACCCCCCAGATATAAAGTTCTGCTTAACTCTGTGACTCATGAAGTCATACTTTGTAACAAAAGAAACAATTTGTTACTGGAATGCACAAACATTTTCTTGAGTAATCTTTCTTCAAACACAGCTGAAAAATCCTGTTAATGTGTCACTTACATTCGGACCTTGAACTGCAGTGTTCCTGCATCCCATTTTTCAGAAATGTTTTGCTTAGAGTTGGAATAGAAAATACCACTCCCCCAGCCCCCCCCTTCCAAAAAGAAAAAATCCTAGGCAAATGCTTCCATTTTTGAAAATTGTCTAATTTGTACTAGTTATAAGCAATGTCTAGACCTGAAGTTGCAATTTTTCTACCCAAGCTAACACCATAAAACTACAAAATTTTTTAGTGGCTATCATATTTTCTTCTGCAGAAGCATTTTGATTTTTACCTGGAGACAGACATCAGGGAATGGCCCATATAACCGAAATCTCTTTTTAGATTGTTATTTCTTTCAAAAGGATCCAAATCTTACTTTTTGCCTTAAGCTGTAGAATTAACTACAATCTCCTAACCATTAAATATTACCTTTAATTTTTTGTCTGTTCCTTTTATTCCATAGCTAGATTTCTTGTTTCTAATGCACTAGAAATACTATTCATTAATTAGAGGCTTCTGGCTACTTGCTCTTAAAATTCAGTTCTGGCCTTTCTGCTGAAATACTCTCAAATCCCAAAGAAGTATCTGCAATTGTTCCTGATGGATGTCAAAATGAAAATGTAGAAGGATATGTTTTCCTTGAAATAGTTATATACTTATAAATTGTTTTATATACTTAATGTCATTTATACTTTATGTCATATACTTTATGTCATTTATATACTTATAAATGACAAGTTCACTTACCCAGAGATCCCAGAGTATTCGCCCATAATGCTCCTTGCCTTGTCACCATATTTAGAATTCTGTAAAGAAGTTAAAAAGATATTAAAAGCTTCAGTGCTCTACTGACTGCTTTACAGTCAGGCATTATTCTAAGCCTGAGAATTAATGCTACTGGATTCATGATAGCACGTATGAAGTGTTTACACTACATGTTTATCACTGAAACTGTGATAACAAACTAAAAAGCCTTCTAAAATAGAACAGTAAGGAAAAGCATACACCTTGGTAATACATAATCTCCTCCATCATGCATATTCCAAAGAGCAGGGCATGCACTCCTAATGGCAAATATTTATTTCGGTCTAGTCTTAAGAAAATCTGTCCTTCGAGACAGACTCGCACCATATCAAGATCTGAACTTCTTCCCTTCAAATGACTTCTTAAACCTACTAATTTGTTTATAACACAGCTTTTCGTATAGCTAGTGAGAACGATTGATATAACTGAGTTGTTTTAACTGTAACATCTCCAAGAAAGCCAGAGTGCTCTTTTAGAAGGTGCAAGCAAAACAGAGATCATGTATCAGGGAGCATGGTGACACCTAAATGAGTGAGACAGGAATGAAACACAAGTCTGAACAAACTCATATCAGTGGGAAAGAGGAAATCCTGTAATTCCATTTGTGAAAAGGAGCACACAGCAAAAGTAAGGCACCCTAAATATTTCTGCATGTATGCTTCCGGACTAGCACTGAAGAGCAAAATGAAACCCTTAGCACACTCTCAGGGAAGCACCACGTCACTTCTTCTTGGCATCAGCTGTCACCAGAACGGTGACAACAGCCAGAAGAGATGACTGATTTTTATCTCCCAGCAGTGTAACACTGCCACAGGCACAGCACTGCCCTGGACAGCTGACTACCGCTGGAGCTTAGTTCATCACTTCACACAGTGAAAACGTTACACATTGTATTCCTTCTCATTTGAGTTCATTTGATTTCATTTCTTACTACTTTTCCTCTTTCCTAACTAGGAAAGGGACAGAGGCTGCTTCTGAACATGGTTATGTAATGAACTTCATTTTGAAGTGAGGAAAACACCCAAGAGGCCAGGTATTGACAGTCTCCTTCTCAATACAATCCCCAGCTCCATTTTGTCAACATTGCATCAATTCAGAATTGATGAGAAAATTATTATTTTAACACATGAAATACTACAAGATATCTGAAGGGAAACAGCAGCAAAATTTGTATTTTAAAAAGTGTACATTTAGGATGAATTTAAAGGAGATATAGAGAAACATTTCCCCTCCTTTCCTTTGATTAGGAAAAGACCAAAATTAATACATTAATTCAAGGTGATGATGATCCTCAACATGTTTTCCCTTGAAGGGCAAGGACAACAAAACAGCAGCGTGTGCAATGACTGCCACCTGCTGGACCGGACCCATCAAAATCTGCATGAAAACATTTATCTGTCTAAGCTCATTATGAATACACAAAGTACAATTTTGTTTATCTATGGAAGAGTCGGAACTCTCATGGGGAGTATTCTGGTTTTATCTTTAATACTACAAATGGTAAAGAAGGGGATGGAAAATACAGAAACTGTTTTAAAAGAAGAGTCTGTACAAACTGGACTGTGAAATTATAGCACATCGCTTGTCTAAAATTCCCTTTTTCCAAAGAAATTTAGAAGAATGAAAACAGTCTCCCTCAGTTATTTCACTCTTCTAGTTTGCAATGTCTTCTTTAAGGGCACTTATGTTTTCTTATAGTGGCGTCTAAACTACCAATAATTATATAAGTATACTGTATCCTTTCAAACAACAAGATATGGTGTCAGTTTGGGAATGCTGGGGATACTCATAGATGCTATGATCCAGAAAATCCTATACTTTGTGTAGGGGAACTGTTAGGTCACGACTTGAACTGGTGATTGAGCACCTGGTGGAGGGGTGTTGCTGGCCTGGGAAGCATAGGCAAATTGTTTGCACCTGTGTCCCCCACTTGACCAGAAGGGGTGACTCAGTGTGGAGCCACCTTGGGCTCATATAAGAGCCAGCCACTATATAGAGTGCATCTCTTTAGTCTAGGCTGGTTCCTCAGGAGAAGTACTATACAGTTGGAGAGCCCCTTCACCAGTTGAGTGAGTTCCACTCTTTTTCAGTACGTTAGTCTACCTGCAACTGCTTTGCCTGGTATTGCCAACAGTCTGTCAGAAGCAATTTTGCTTCTTGATGAGCAAAATATTTGGTGTAATTAGCAGGATTCTGGGTAAAGCATCTACAACTCAAAGACAGAAATGGCATTCTAAAGGCTGCTCTGAAGACTGGTTACCTGTCCCTGAAGTGGTGGATTAAATGACTTCATGAGATGCTGAGGGTTTTAAATGAGAAATGCAGAGATGGTCAAGCCAGTGTCCTGTGTATGTTACAGACATTTTGGGTCTTCCTTCTTAGAATTCAAATTAGGGGAGTGATCCATGCTTGAAACCCCAAGTTGGGATGCTGTATAATCTTCTGCTCCCTACCCCTGAAGACCTTGTGCCAGGGACCAGTAAGGTAAAGTGGCCTTGGAAGATGCAGGTAAGATCAGAGTGGCTTGCTTGCACTGCAAGGGAGGTTACTAGAAGAGGGGGAATCAGTAACTCTGCAAGTGATTGGTACGTGTATCCCAGAAATGATAATACAAATCCTGATTTTCATTGTGAAAGGAACACAGATAATGTTGCTTTGGTAGGTCAGAACAATCCCAGTTCTGGTGCCTGACATAATCACCTAACCATCAATATTGGGCTGAAAAGCGAAGTATAAATGACTTCAGCGTGTCCCTGTTCTGGCAGAAATACTGGCCCAGAACTGTAATATGGCACATATTTTACCTTGGAGGATGGACTTTGCTAGTTCTGGTACTGGTTAAATAGCTGCATTACTCTCCCTGAGATCTATCTCCTGTAAGACCACCAGGAGGAGCAATGTCATTCAACTCTGATGTGCTCTAATGTATTTGAAGAGTCCTGGTAACGTTCTCTTCAATAGCATCTGGTAGTGGGCTTAATTGAACAACCTGGACGTTTGGAAAAATCGCACAACATCTATGATTCTGCAATAACTACAAACCTTCTGTGTGAGATCCAGCAACAACTATGAAACCTGCTTGCACAAGTGACTCTTTTTAAAGACTTATGCCCATTCCGGATGGGAATTATTGATTGTATAAATTGTGATCCGAATGCATGAGCTTATCTCCAAATCCACTTGTAGGGGAACTGTTAGGTCATGGCCTGAGCTGATGATTGAGCACCTGGGGAAGGGGTGTGGCTGGCCCAGGGAGCACAGCTGCAGACAATTTACCTGTGCTTCCCACATGACTGCAAGGGGTGTATTGTGGTCCACTTCCCTGGGCTCATTTAAGAGCTAGCCTCTGCAGGAACAATCTCTCCTAGACACCGGCTGCTTCCCTGAAAGGCGTGTTCTGCAGCCAGAGATCCTCACTGCCACCTGGGTGAGTCAAACTTTATTCCTGTATATGACTATTGGTATTCCCCCAATACTTCGCTGGGGATTGCAAAGAACTTGTCAGAAGCAATTTTGCTGCTTTGCGTGGCAAACAGTGCCCAGTCACTGTTCATGTTGTAAAAGGGTAGGATGTAAGGGAACTGTTAGGTCATGGCTTGAAGTGGAGACTGAATACCTGGTGAAGGGCTGTAGCTGGCCTGGGGAGCAGAGGCAAACTGTTCACACCTGTGCTCCCCGTGTGACCAGAACGGGTGGACTCCTGGGCTCATGTAAGGGCTAGCCACTGTAGAGAGAGCACCTCTTGGCTGGTTCATAAGAAGTAGTGCTGCATAACCAGAGATCTCCTTCACCAGTCGAGTGAATACCAGTCTTCATAGGACTATCAGACTACCTGCAAATACTTTGCCTGGTATTGTCAAGAACATGTCAGAAGTCATTTCGCTTCTTGGTGAGTGGAACGCTGTGCAATGTTTGCTCAGCAGTATGCAAAATCCAGGCGAGCACATCTTCTGCTTTCTAATTTCCTTCCAGTTCTGGTAAGTTCAGGAATGCAGAGAGAAGGTGCTCTCAGATAAGTAAGGGAAAAAAATGGCTCTAAACAAACTGCTTCTTTTGAGAATACTTCAACAAATACAATCACTGCCTTGATTTTGAAATAGATTTCTAATAAATAATAAAGCAGTAATTTAGTCTCTTAAATATTCAAGATAAGTCAGAAGACATAATTGTCACTAAATGAAAAACGAAGTTATCGAACTTAACATCTTTAGTCTAAAAACACTTCATAACTCAATGCTGACAAATTTGGATTTCAATTTGTCTCTACTAAAGACATAGATACATTTAGTTTTGCAGTATATTCAGAGCTTATTTTGTTCCATCCTGAAAAAAATAACTGTTACTAAGCTGAACTTCTACAGTCAAGCACTTACTGTACATTTCTAGGTTTTGACCATGCCATGTTCTGAGTCTCCTTCAAGCCAAGTCGCAAGCCATTCAGTGCACCAAATGCTGCCCCTGGTTAGCAGGAAAAAGAACAGAAATACTAGAAGTAGGTACTGAGAAAACTCAAAGTGTATAGCCTGAAGTTAAAGAGCTGTTTATGTAAGGCTACAGGTAAAGGCTGTTGTAATAGCTGGAAAAAGTGAAAATATGACCACGTACCTGTCATACAACATCCTCCAATGGTGAAAAAGGCTAACTCAAATCTGCCCCGAGTTTTGTTGGCTCCTGTGGGCAGGATAAACTCATCTGTATCCTGGAGAAAAAACCCACAACTTTAAATCAGATACACTTGGAAAATACAAAGTGTAGACCACGCTTGCTTTCTTTAACCATGCAGTGAACAAAAGCAAGAACAGATGTAAACAGTGTTTCTGGATCTGTTATCTACGCTAGTTTTATATGGAATATACTCGTATATTTCAATAAGAATGGAAAAATAATTCAAAACCATGAAATGATTTGGGGCTTTTTCTTTTCCAGCTATCATAATTCTCTATAAGTAATATCAGGCAGACAATCACAGAATGGCTTGGGTTGGAAGGATCATGAATCTCCAAACCCCCTGCCACAGGCAGGGCCACCAATGTCCCCATTTAGTGTTAGACCAGGCTGCCCAGGGCCCCATCCAACCTGGCCTCGAACACCTCTAGCGACTGGGCAGCCTGTTTCAGCACTCTCATAGTAAAGAAACCAAGCCAAGGAAGGAACTCTTATTCTGTAGTCTTGGCAACTATTTATTTCTGTATCTTTAAGAAGGCAACAAGAGACCTGTTCCCATTTAAAGGCTCTTATTTTTTTTTCAAGTTGTGTAGTGCTGTTCCTCACTGAGCAACCTATATAGGTGTAGAAATGCATTAAGGTTTCCCACTACTCTAATGCCAATGGAAGAACTGTATCTATTAAGTATTTTGCTGCACTCAAGTGACCAGTCCTTAAGACATGGGGGGAGGAGGAACATGGAATGCATTTGAAAAAGAGATGTCAGGCATAAAAAATGAGAGGTTGGTAGTTTTTACAGTTATGTGCCCTTTTCCCACAGGAGCTGACTTGTATTCTAATAAGTCAGATAAAATTGAAAAGATGATGAGCTAGAGAAACCTGCTGAAAAGCAGCACATGATAGAGTAAGGTCAGCCAAAGCACTTTAATTTTTTATTACGAGACACTGAAAAGACGCATAAGATTCACAACAAAAATGCTGACTTTCCCAGTGAGGACCATTCACTCCATGTTCAGAAACTATATGAGTGCTCTTAAAATACAAGGTTACTTTGGAGGGTATTTTGGGAAGAGGTTTAAGTAACTACTTAATATTTTTGACTACTCAGCAACAGCAGGCAAGACAACTGTGCCAGGGAATCCACTTATGCAGAGGCATATCTCTTGTTTCCTACCATTCTAGGCTTGTTGTGTTGTAACCTTAACTGCAGCAGCTCTGAGTGAAGGAGGAACAGAAACAACAGCTCCTTAACTTTGTTCAGAGCTTTCCACTTTTGCACCATGAATCAAAAGCACACATTAGCAGATGCTATATGACTGGTGACCTTTAGCACTACTTCAGTAGGTGTAATGATCACAGACAATGTAAGCCATATATACATAAAGAAAATAATTAACAAGCATTCTTATTGGATTAACTTGAATCTTTTTGCTCTTTTGTTAATATTAGTGGAAAAAAAAGCGTTACAGGGTTTTAATTAATTTGTTTTTCTTACAACGTAGTGGTTTATGATATTAACTAACATGAAGCTGTGTTAGGAAACAAGCATTACTGTCAGACATGGGGGATGTGCCAAGTGCCCAGATGTGAAAGAGCTGGGGCCGTGTGCCTGGTGGTAGGGAAAAGAGGCATAAGAACTCCTTCCACTATTGGCACATGGACACCGTATCCTTGCTGATTTTGGAACTGGTTTTGTAGCAGAAACCGTCGCGCTGTGAGCTTGTATCAGACTTGGAACTGACCCCCGTTTGCCACGTGGGGGCTGTAGGCACGACACTGCCCTGCGGGGATTCTGAGGCCTTCCAGCACGGCCACAACACCCTCAACGCAAAGAAACAAGCGTTCATCTCACCTGTACGAGGTACTTGGGGTCCAAGCTCAAATACGGGGACAGAGGGCTCATTCCCGTTACTGGGGACAAAGACAAAAAGACCACGATGACACGGCTGCGCGCGGCAGCCCCGCACGTAGGGAGCTGACGGAGGCGGCCCTCGTTCACGGACGCAGCGACGAACATCGAGCCGAGGGGCGGCCGCAGACCGGCGCGAAGCCGCTACCGCCCACCTCACCGCGGGCCCGGCGCCGTGCCGGCCGCGTCCCCGCTCGCCCCGGCCCCTCCGCGTTGTCCCGGCAGCGCCCCCCGCCCGGCCCTCCTCGCCGCCGGCCGTTACTCACGCGGCACCCCGGCCAGGTCGGCGTGCGAATACCCGGCCCCGCCGGCGCCGAAGAGGCCGCCGAGGCCGCTGCCCTTGCTGCTGGAGTTGCCGCCGCCCTCCATGGCGCCTCCGCGCCCGCCGCCACGACCTCCGCGTTGCCGTAAAGCGACGGCGGCGCCGTCGTGAAGCGGCGCCGTCGTGTAGTGGTCCCCTCGCTGCTTTCCGGCGGGGCGGAGCGGAGCGGAGCGCGGCAGGGCGGCCATTTTGGTGCGAGGCGCGACGGGAGCGGCCCGACGCCGCGGGCCGGAGGATGCGGGAGGGCGAAGTCGGCGCCGCCGCGTCGTCACGCCGTCCCTGGAGGGCGGCCGCCGCCCGGCCTCGGTGGCCGCTGGCGGGCCCGCGCGGCTGAGGCGGGCCGGGCGGGCGGAGGGAGGCGTGCCCGCCGAGGATGAGCGCGGGCTGCGGGCGGGACCAGCCCTGCAAGAGAGCCCGGCTCAGCCCCGGCGGCGGCTCACGGGGAGAGCAGCGGCCGCCGCCTCCTGACGGCTGCCCGGAGGGGCCCGGGGGGGGCGGCTCCGTCACCGCCGTGGGGAACAAAGGTGCGTACCGGCCGGAACGCGGCCCCGGCCCGGCAGCCCGCCGCCTCACGGGGCCCATCGCTGCCCGGCTGCGGTTGCCTATGGCCTCAATGAGTCGTGTTTCGCCTCCGCGGGCAGCGAGATGATGCTTTGCGTTGTGGACTGCTTGTCAGTGTAGCTAAACCTCTTGTAATGATTTTTCTTTTTAAACTTCTGTATATCTGCTGTTGCAATAAGGAAACTGCAGGCTTTCCTGATCCCGTTGGCAGCAGTGGCTGAGCCCCCTGCCAGTCAGAAGCAGGAGGTAGATGAGTTCACCTGCCAAAGGGAAGGAAAGAGAACTGCAGCCACTCGACAGCTGCTGAGAATTGGCTTTAAATGACAACAAAAAGCAAAATGAAAACATCCTCTGAATGAAAATTTCTTTCCAGTTGTGAAAGAACTGCTTTGAGATTGTATTTTTTTCCTCCCAGTCCCCTGGATCCTCTACGTAATTATTTTATGGGCTGTCCTAGTGCAAGTTTGTCTGAAGCATAACATCACAGAGATGTGATCACCATCACGGGACCAGTGTGGGGGGCACTGAGTGTGACAAAATCATCCCGTGCGTTTGTTTTATCTTTAGGGGAATAAGCATTAGTAATCTTTATGGATAGTTTATGGATAGAGTTAAAAAGAACAGCTTTCTTTTTGAGCATTAGTCATGTCTAGTGTGCACGGTCTTGATGTGAAGTTTCTCAGTATGTGGCATACAATAAGGTGCTCAGCTGGATCTTCTAGAATGTCTTCTTCACAGATTAATTTGGAAGTTATGTAATTTCACTTCATTCTGAAATTCAGCAGCCTTTCAGGGCTCTCTGTGTTGCTGGTTGTAATTAAAGGTGATAATGCCAAGTCTAAAGTTCAGGTTGAATAAATGGTTTTAAGTTGAGGGAGGGAAGATTTAGGTTGGATGTAAGGGGGAAGTTCTTCACTGTGAGAGTGGTGAGGTGCTGGAACAGCTGCCAAGAGAGGCTGTGGATGCCCCATCCCTGGAGGTGTTCAAGGCCAGATTGAGTGGGGTCCTGGGCAACCTGGTCTAGTACTATATAGGGAAGTTGGTAGCCCTGCATGTGGCAGGGGTGTTGGAGATTCATGATCCTTGAGGTCCCTTCCAACCTGGGCCATTCTGTGATCTGTGATTGTTTTTTTTTTTCCACTCCAAGGCAATTTTTAAGTATTGTCTAGATTAAAAACAAAAGTCTGGAATTTACAAAAGTTATTACTAAAGCTGCTGCTGCTGACTGTGTTACAAATGGAATATTGCATCATGTGTAGTTTTAATAGTGTCTGAGTGCTTCCTTTGGCGGGGATAATAGTGAAGAATTATTTGTGGTGCTTTTGTCTTCATCTGGTCATATTCATAGAATCATGGAATGGCCTGGGTTGAAAAGGACCACAGTGCTCATCCAGTTCCAACCCCCTGCTATGTGCAGGGTCGCCAACCAGCAGACCAGGCTGCCCAGAGCCACATCCAGCCTGGCCTTGAATGCCTGCAGGGATGGGGCATCCACAACCTCCTTGGGCAACCTGTTCCAGTGCTCACTACTCTCTATTTGAAAAGCTTCCTCCTAATATCTAACCTAAACCTCCCCTGGCTCAGTTTAAAACCCCTTGTCCTATCACTATCCAGTGTTCACGTGCAGTCGTGCTTCATGCTATGTCATCATGCTTCATGTAATGATGTAGTGCATTGTGGTTTTTCAGCTTGTAAACAAAGGACAATTACCACTTGGTTGGAGAATAAAGGACCCAAGACAACTGAGTCCAGAAGGTAAAGCATTCACCAGAGCTATTCAAAAGTTACGTTCTTTGATTGGGCCTGTGCAGAACTGAGAGTGCAGGTTGCCTGTATTGGTGGCTACTTAAAAAAATCAACCTTATTTCTGCTTTTTTGCTTTTGTAGCACATCTCCTGAGTGTAAGTGCCTGACAGTGTTTTGCTACAGAAAGCTAACTGACCTCCCACTCTCCCAGGAGTAGTAAACCTTTTTGCTGACTTAGCTTCCAACTCACTGTTGAGGTTGCTCTTGTAAAGAAAAAGCTGAGAACGTGTAGTAGGATAAGGCAGAGTGGGGCTGCTGCTTCCAGAGGCAGTCAGGCAGCTGTAGTTATTAGGCCACGTCCATAGTCAATGGCTTTGCCTTTTATTCTGGCTTAACCTAACTCAGTAATGGCTGACGGTTTCATCTGATAGTTCTGCATTCAGCTGTTAATTTATAGAGAAGAGTCAATTTGAGTCCATCCCATTGGACTGTGATTATATGTAATATGGTGTAAATTGGATCAGAATTTACAGGGTACTCAAAGATGTTTTGGAAGTGTCAGTGTTGCCTGGCACATGCTACAGTGTGAGGGTGTTTTCCCAATGGGGTAGTGTGCTAGGAGCAACGTTGGCTAGGTAGTTCATTTCTTTTTGATTTTAATTCTATCTTATGTAGAGTAATATCAGTTATCACTCTTCTTCATCCATCAGGGTGTGAATATATTAATATTGGTATTTGTAAATAATTGGAAGTTGAAATCTGTAGCAGTGCTAAAATGATCAAGAAAAACCGGGAAGACTTGTGAAAATGATGAACATAGAAGTATGGAGGGCTCAGTTACAGGCTCACAGTGACAGTGAGCAAAAGCACTTTTCAAGGCAAAGGTAAGAGGATGCTTAAGGAGGAAGTGAATAATTTGGATTTTTTTTTTCAGATTTTCTTTACAGTGTAGGTTTATATGCTCTCTTCCAGCTTTATTGACAAAACCTAAAGTTTTGCAGTTTGTAGAAATCATTGCTTACAATCATTCCCTTTAAAGAATTATGTACTGAAATATCTTCTGGAGGTAATGCATTAAATTGCTTTACTTCTCTTCCACAGCCTTCAAAGCAGAATTAATAACAATACTGAAGAAAGTACCAAGATGACTTCTGTTAAAAAAGAAAACGTTTGTGAGCATGATGTGAAACAGCTAGAGAATATTTGCCAGCAAAATTATCCAGAAGTATCTGGGGAAGTTGGCACAAAGCACGTAAATTTGCCTCAGACAGGCAGCATGTGTAACTGGGAGGCTGAGGGCAGAGATCCGGTCTCAGACAGAGTGCCTGTGAAAGCAGAACAGACTGGAGAGGCCTTTAAAAATGCCAACATCGATCAGATGCACAGAACTGGCAAGGAGGCTCAGAGACAGTGTGAGGAAAGTGGTGATATTTGGACTCAGAGGAAACGGTCATCTGGCCAGTCTTTGAAAACGGGAAATACAAAACTTTCTTCAAAAGATACTGAGACAGATGGGCAGGTGGTTTTGTGCAGCTCAGAGAAGCTGAAGAGCTGTGATTCTGTTGATGCAGGTGAACAAGAAGAAGGGGATGTAGTTCCTGAAAGCCCACTTTCAGATACTGGTTGCGATGCTTGCGTATCCCGTGTTGGAGGTCCTGAGAAACTGAGCAAATGTCGAAGTAGTTCAGGGGATTCACCTGCTTTTGAGAAAGAAAGCGAACCAGAATCACCCATGGATGTGGACAATTCCAAAAACAGCTGTCACGGATCAGAGGCTGATGAGGAAACGAGTCCACTTCTTGATGAGCGAGAGGAGAATCATATGGCCAAATCTATAAACAAATCTTTCAGAATTCAGTATGGGGATTCTGAACTGGAGTCAAGGAAATCACGGTTTTCTACTAAGGGTTGTGAAGACTTTGAGGGAATAGATAATTCTGTCAAGGATGATGGTCTGCATATAAAACCACCTGGGATCTCTCCTGCTCCATCATTGGAAAGCAAAGGTGCAAAACCGGGAGTGAAGAAAGACTCCAAAATCACCTCTCATTTCATGAGGATACCTAAAATGGAAGAGAAAAGGTAGCGTTCCTTCTGCCTTGTCTGTTTTGTTCACACTTAAAAATTCCTTTTCCCAGGATAAACTTTGGAGTCTGAACTGTGTAAAGAGCATTGCAAAATGCATGTAAAGGCATGAGGGTAGCTCTGATCTAAGCTTGAAATAACTTGTTTTTAACAGGAGTACTTTTTAATGATGTTTTTATTTAGTGCAATATTTTTAAATATTAGAGTTGTTAAAACTGGGAATTAAAGAAAAGGAATGAAGGTGATTTTTTTTACTGGGGAAACGTCTTAAAACTGTGAGAATTGATGCTTGAAAACAAATTGTAGTGCAGGATTGCTTTCCTAAGCTTAGTTTTAGCATTTATTATTTCATTCAGAATATTTGTGGAGGCTGATGTTTTGTTGTTTTTTTCTTTAGTGTTTATCTTTGCTGTCAAAATAACTGGATCGGTTTTATTGAAGCATCAATGCTACTGATGCTCTGATACCAGCAAGAAAAATTCCATTTATTTGAAAGAAGTTGCAGCGATGTGCTAGTTTTTTTGGCAGGTCTTTATTCATAATCGGGGGGAGAGGAAGAGTAACGTTTGGGTGCTACATTAACAGAAATACAAGTCCTGAGCATGACCCAGCACTATTTGCTGGATGTTGTGTAAGGACAGTAAGATGATCTATGCCCTGGGGAGCTCAGATTCAAGTGGGAGCTGGGAAAGTTAATAAATGGCAAATGAGGAAGTAGAAACAAGAGGACATCATAAGCAATTATCTCAGCGGACTAATGTCTCCGAAAGTAGGGCAAGAAGGTATTTTGCACATCTTTGCTGGAGCTCCTTCTGGATGCGAGGAGCAGCACAAGCCATTCTTGTTGTGAGAATGAGCCTGAGGGCAATGGAGGGCAGCTGGCTGGTGGTGGGAGCTTGCATTTGAGAAATCTGACGAGTTGAGTGGACTTGGAAAACAAAAGCCAGCAGTTCTTAGAAAATGAGGTAAAGAATGTGCCTAAAAATGTCTGTCATTTCCATAAGTCTTAAAACATGAGCTTAGTGAATATTCTTTTTGCTAACTGAAATTTGCTGCTACTATAAAAGCAGCAGAGGCTGAATGAGGCAGGCCTGTGTCTGTCAGTGCAGGTGTGTGGTGTGTTGCAATAATGACATGTTTGAAATGGGAAACTGATGGAAAGGTTTCACTGTGTGCATTAGTGGGAATCCTCCTCAGTGCTTTACAGAACAATTAGAGGGTAGTATATGCAGCTGTAGAGATGTTCTGAGCCTAAGCAAGATGTGAAGGGTATAGACTCGTGTGCCTTGCAAAATAGTGGCATTGTCTGTAGTGCTAAAGAGAGCAGTTAGCAAATACTAAAGCACCTTCTGTTTCAGTTAGACCAAGTTACAGCAGAGAGTGGAGTGACTGAAATCATAACTTGGGGAGAAAGAAGCTCTAAGTCATCAGTAGTGCCATGCCAGAGTTATTCTTTGGCTCTCAGATAGGCCTGTACCAAGTGTCATGCTGCTGTGCTTGCCCCTATTCATGTGGTCTGTAAGGTCTGGAGTTCTGCTCGCACCTAGGGCGCTGGCATGTGTCGACAATATGAACAGGTTGGACAACATCTTTATCCAAGGGTGGAGCAATCTTGCTAGGGGGAGTTTAGAACTTTAAACAGTACCTCAAAGTGTAGGCTTTTAGCTTCTTTTGCATATTACTCTGAGAACTTTCTCTTTTGGCTGAGAAACATCTGGTTTGTCCCATCAAGCAACCAGCCAAGACAAAATCAGATTTCAAGGAACGGTCACAGCGAAGGCTAGCAAATAAACTGGCTTGGTTATAAATGTAACCCTGAAGTGTAAGTGTTTCTATTTGCCTACCAAGTTTTTCAGTGGAAATAACATTTTTCAGCGTGTTTCTATTTGAACAGCAGGAAAGATAAGTGCGAATTCAAATCTCGGCAAGCAGGAAGGAAGATCCCTAAGTATGTGCCACCACCTCTTCCAACTAATAAGAAGTGGTTTGGGACGCCGATTGAAGAGATGAGGAGAATGCCCGTGTGTGGGGCTCGTCTTCCACATCTGAGACCCTCAGCCAATCATACAGTAACTGTCAGGGTATGGTAACTTCAGTGTATTACCTGAAATCACGTTTCTTACTGGGCTGTTCAAAGAATGGAATGCTGTATCAGTCTCATAGCATTAGCAAATTGTGGAAATCTTTCTTTGCCATTCTTTTCCAGCAGACTGGGGCAACTGACTTTCCTGAAAATTGAATTTTTTCATGCTCATAACTAAGATAGTAACATCCAGAATAAATGTGATTATAGTTTTACTGCTCTGGCCTGATAGGGACAAATATATATATATATATATTTTTTTTTTTTTTGCACAAGAGTGTGTAATTCCTTGTCTGAGCTGTAAACTGAGAGTTTCTTTGCAAGTACAAATTGTACTAAGATGATTTGGTGTTATATTTTGATTGTCATGTGATTCTGTTTTGGGTTCAAGGTATACAGAAGGTTCAAGAATCTGGAGAGAAGGGGGAAAAAATTTATATGCAACTGTATCAATGCATTTTAGACCGAATCTGACTCATGCCTTTAGTCTTTTGGAGTAATGTGCAGTTAAATTGTTGTATAAATAAAATGTGAGCCTGTAAGGTCATGGATGAATCCTAAACAAAAGAAAAGCACATTAAATTTAAGTGCGAGATATGAGGAAAAATTATTGCTATTAGAGAGCTGTGTAGCAGATCAGGTCCTTAGGAACATGGTATTTCCAAGTTTTCTTTATATTTCTAATATTCTGTGGAAGAAGCTTGCAATATTACGGTATCTGTAATCATTTATTATCCACTTCAGTGTTAAAGACTAAAAATGTTGTTATTGTACATGGACATGATTACATTTGGAACTGTTTTGACAATATTTTTTGAAATTGTGTGGGTACTTCTTAAATTTGTGAATAAGGAATATTTCAGCTGATGATTGGACATAAAACTAAATTTGTATATAACCTTTAATGTGCATCAAGCAGTCAGATGATTGTATTCTTTTCACCAAATGTAAGACTTGAGAGGACCTTAAAGATCCTCTAGTTTTTACCTGCAGTCTGAATGGAGCTGTGAAATTCTTCTTCATAACCTTCTCCTTGAGCATTCACCTTATGCTTTGAGCTGTAGCTTATGTTACTGTGGGTTTAATGGTGAGATTGTTGGTTTTTTGTCCTAACTGAATGCCCATCGCATTGCTTGTTGTACCTTTCTCCATTCTAAAGGAGATGGGTTGTAGATCAGAGTTTTTTTCTTAACTCAGTCTGTGCTTATTCTTTATTTCTTTCTATAAAGGAAGTAGAGCCTGAGCTTCTTTCCTCTTCTTCCTGTGTTGTAGGTAGACCTTCTGAGGGAAGGAGAGGTGCCTAAACCATTTCCAACTCACTACAAAGATTTGTGGGACAACAAACACGTTAAAATGCCCTGCTCAGAACAAAATCTGTATCCTGTAGAGGATGAGGTAAGATAAAATGCTTACAGCTGTGCAATAAAACTTGTTTATGTGTAGATTTCTTTTCAGTTTGCTGTGCTTTCACACGTGCTCTGTTGACAAACTGTACGAAGTTGGAGCACCTGGTAGATGAACATATGTGGTCTGAAAACACTACATTCTTCATTGCGATGCTTAAGAAGAAGGGGAAGATATATATTTTTTTCTTCTAGTCATTATTTTTCCAAACCCTTTCTGGGCTGGTGTGTGTACAAATATGTGTGTGTGTGTGTATATATAGATAGATATAAATATATGTATATATAAATATATATAATTTTTTTTTTTTTTTTTTTTTTATTAATAAAACAATTTGGGATGCTGACAAATGTGAATGAAACTGTTACAAAAGTACAGATACTCAACATACCTTTTTTAGAGAAATCAAGTAACTCTTAGAAAATGTTGTGGCAAGGAAGACAATTATTACTAACTGTATCTTTCTGATTTGTATAACTTCATCTGACTTTATTTTTGGGCTTTTGTTTTGAAGAATGGAGATAGAACTGCTGGAAGTAGATGGGAACTAATCCAAACTGCCTTACTCAACAGATTTACGTGCTCGCATGATCTGAAGGTAAGCTTCTCAGTTTGGAATTGGCTCTATGTAAATAAAGCTATCAAAATATTTTCAGGCTCTTCATGTACTGTTGTAAATGATTCTGGTTTAGTCCTATATTTTATCATTTTTAGAAAGAAATAGTCTCTGCTATTTGAGGGATCCTTCATGAATTCTACACATTCAAAACTGGAGATAGGGAAACTTTTTTTTTTTAATTTTCCCCTGCTGGTCACTTCAGGTTATGCCTTTCATTTCTTAAATAACAGCTCTGCTGAACTGCTGTTATAATAGCTGCTAAGCAGCATTTTTAAGGTCCTGTGTTTGGTTCTCTATAAAGTACATGGTGTTGACTTTCTTGGTGTTGAAAATCAAGCGACACTGTTTTTGGAACTTCAGCGTGTAATCTGTTTTCTTCCCAGTTTGGGTTCTCTTAATAAAATTGAAGGGTTAAAATAGTAGTTTTGGTGTTATTTGAAGTCTGTTTTGCCATCTGGTTCACTCTATTTGGAGTAGTTCTGCAGGCAGACTAGGCAGGATATTTGCAGCTTGAAAAACAGCTGCTTGGAGTCGTAGTTGGCAGTACACACATTAAATAAATAACATAGCCATTAAGTAACTTTGACTAGAAATCATTCAGTCACAGAGAAATTACATTTCTTTATTGTGGAATCTACAGAGACATTCACAGAAATACTGAAAAACCCACTTTTGTATGTGGCCAGGAGGTCATGAAAACTGCATTGTGATGAAGCTGCTTTGAGTTTCAGTTAGATTCTCAGTTGGCTTTTCATTATTTACATTCCTACTGGCTATTCACTTGCTTATGGAGATACAGAAAGAATTGTGAATCTTCCTCTATCTGGTGAATTATCTGGTTAAAATACTCCTTGTGTAAATCTTCATGCTGACATCTGTTGTCAACATCAGATACTTATACTTTATAGTTTGCTGAAGGTGTATATCACCTTTAATCAGGATAAAAAGAGTAATGTTACTGTGTTAGAGGAGAGAACTGTACCTGAGAGTTTCCATGGTTTGCTTGATGTGTTTGCTTGTTACTTGACTGCTTGGAACAGTTTAGCTACAATGTATGCAACATGCTTGTGCACAGTGGTAGGTGGGGAAAAAAAGTTCAGATATTTAAATGTCACCACCAAATTTCTTAGGTGGTATTGAAACAAATCCTGTATAAATGTATACAGACCTCTTGGTCCATGATAGCTGCCAGTTTGTGATAAATGTAGCATGCAGGCTTTTTCTATAACCAAAATGGACGTGAAATGCCCAGACAAGGGAATTTGAAACAATAACTCTTGACAAAAGTATATTCCTCTAAAAGGGCAAAAAAGCAATTTGCTGAAAAAATCCTCACTTTTTGGAGACTAATTTACCTGCTGATGAATTTTACTGTTCTTCTTGGCTTTTCAGTCAGGAATTAATGAATTATCATTTGTAGTAGCTTAGAATTGCTGTCTATTTTCTGCTAAGAATAGTGTGAAAGGCAAGAAAGGAGGTGTGTGCAAAACTGTGGGTGTATTTGAAATGAGTAATTGCTGTCCCTCAGCTTCCTGTATTAATATTGTTTGATTTGGTATTCTTCTCAAAGTTTCTAAAGCTGATTCTTAAGAAGGACCTCGTTGATTTTGTTACAGTTATGGTTCATTAGGCTACTAAACTGGTAAAAATTCTGCTAGGTCCTTTACCTCTACAAAGAAAGCAAGAGCTGGGCAGGGAGGGATGTTTATACCATGGGTTGTAGGCAGGCACAAGCATGCTTTGTTTTGGGGTTGTTGGTTTTTCGGTGGTTTTTTTTTTTGCTGCAAGGGTAAGCCTGTAGACTACAGCTTATTTGATGCTGGACCTGAAATGTGAGATTCAGTATTGTTCAGAATTGCATCGTATTAATAGAATCATGGAATGGCCTGGGTTGAAAAGACCACAATGCTCATGCAGTTTAAATCCCCCTGCTTTGTGTAGGGTCGCCAACCAGCAGACCAGGCTGCCCAGAGCCACATCCAGTCTGGCCTTGAATGCCTGCAGGGATGGGGCATCCACAACCTCCTTGGGCAACCTGTTTCAGTGCTTCACCACCCTCTATGTGAAAAGCTTTCTCCTAATATCTAACCTAAACCTCCCTTGTCTCAGTTTAAAACCATTCCCCCTTGTCCTATCGCTATCCTTCACAGCCACGTGAAATTCACACGGCTCTGTGGCAGGTTGTATCCGCTAGATGGTACTGTTTCTTCAAAAAGGAGATCTGAGAAAATGTTTTTTCTCTTGTTAACAGAATGTTTCTAGGCTTTATTTTGTTGTGCTCTTTTCGCAGGAAGCTATTCTGAGATACAATGTTGCTTATGCCAAGAAGTGGGACTTCACAGCTCTCACTGATTTCTGTGACAAGGTAAACCATGTTGGTAAGATAGAAATAAGAAATAAGAAGAAAAGCAAACTGCAAACAACTATGTTGTCTACGTGTCTTAATACTTTTGGCTTATTTTTCCCTTTGCAAGAGTAGCAGTATTGCTGTTGTTTATGTGGATAGGTTCTTGGCTGACAACTTCAGTTAAAATGATAAGACCTTGTAAGCAAGATTAATTTCAAATCAGAAGAAGCTAGTTTCTGTGCTTCAGTAACGACTAAGGTTATTGAAGGCAAGGTGAGAAATGTCTTTTTTTTTGTTGAGGGAGACCAGATTTATTAGTAGACTGTGTTAACATTTCCAGTGTGATGGTTTCTTGTAAAAAGTTTTTTTTTCTTTATTTAAGCATCTTTAATGCTGTATTATAGTGGTGATTGTATAGACTGTGCTATGCTGGTCTGGCAGTAACTTTCTGCTGTATGCTGAGATGATAAATTGATAGTGTGAAGCCTTTGAATGGTTGCAGTGGTTTGTGTGATTTCATATTACCTTCCTGGAAAAGGATGGAGTAAAAAAATGAATAGTGGGTGCAAATGCAACTTGAGGTATTTTTAATGTATGACTTGGCTTAATTTCTGATCGTTGGTCAGTTAAAACAGTGTGGGATGAGATGCAATAGAAAATGTTCTACTTTTCTTCCAGTCTTATGTTCTCGTGTGCTTCATTTTTGGAGGGAAGTGTTCTGAAGCTGCATTTAGGTTCAGCAGAAACGAAATTTGTTAGTTACATGTTTGGTTAACACAGGTGTCTGCTCTGTTCATCTGATAAAGAATTGCTTTTTGCTGCCTCTTGCTGATAAGGACTAGTGTTTTAAAGAACACATTTTGTTTCTTACACAGCATAATGTTGCTGACAGAAAGAAATGCAGGTTATGCTGTATGTACTCACTATGAGAGCTGGGTGTACTGGCCCATTTTTCCTGTTATTCAGATTGTCACTGTCAAGACTGTGGACTTGTGGCCTCTTTCCTCCTTTTGTACTACCTGAAATTGACCTGGCCTGTTCAACTGGCCTTCAGCTGTTCATTCTGGTTGTAAAGTAAAAATCTTCTCAGGGATGTTTGCGCTATATTGCTACAAAAGGATATGAGCTTGTCATGATGCTTTCATAGCATGTATCTGAGAATTTGGAAACATGGATGCTTAGATGGAGATCATCAGCTAGGGAAAGTAAGTAGTGTCAACACCCACCTGGGGACAAATAGGGAAATCAGCTGTTGGTGAAAAGGCAACTTCTGGCACCTGGGAATGGTGATGTAGTTCTAAGGTTCCATATAAGAGGGAGCAGAACTGTTTAAAGATGGGTTTTGGAGGAAGTTGAAGAGTATATAGCTCTATATTGAAGGATAGTGAAGCATTATAGCAATGTAGTAGGTCCTTTTAAATGTAGGAGCAAAATCATACTCTGGCTTTGTTTATTGAGTGTGTTGAGTTTAGCGGAGGGAAAGCATCTTATACAAAAAGATGCTTAAAATCTTCTCTGTTATTAAGATATGTGTGAACTCTTCAGGCTTTGTGAATCAGTAAGCCTGCTTATCTGAGCAGCTTCTGAGTGAGGTGCTGAGGTTCTCTGTGGAAATGCCCTGAATATACTAGCTGTAGTAGAGTGTGCCTTTGGAAATTCTTGTATCTGGGAGCTAGTAATTAAGGGATTTTGGTTGGCTACTTGTTTTCTTATTAATCCCATGATTTTGAGGGAGCAGGGAAAGCATTTCAGGTGATAATTGCTCACTGCAAGTTGAATGTTTTGCTTGAAGAACACTGGTTGAGTAACCAGGCAAAGGAGGAGCAGCTCAATGGGGAGTTTGAGGAATAGTCACAAACAGATAGTAAAAAAGAAAAAATAAAGATATTAAAACTACTGAATTATGTATGAGCCCCAGATAACTATTTGTATTCTTGGGTCCTCTACTTAACCAATAATTCTGTCATCTGATTAAGAGGGGAACTGGATCTGCAAATCTAAGGGTGTCTGCATTAATGAGTCATTTGGACCATTGTGATTAGATATAGCTTACTGAATGCAGATCTATTAAATTACGGAAGATCATTTGTTACTACATTTTCTGATTTTGAACACAGATTACTTCATCTGTTAATCTGGCAAATGTTCATATTAGTGGATTTATCTTATATCATGTTTCATATTTTATTTTTCTTCTGAGTTATAGAGTCAAAATAGTTTTCTTTCCAAATTCTGCTTGTAAGATTCAAATTAATTTTTTTCTAGTAACAGTAATAATAATTCCTGTTATTTACTAGCAACAAGATCATAATTAATCACTGAGTTACAATATCTTCAAGTTGGAAATAATTTAAATTGCCTCTGCTTTGCAATAGCAAAGAACTGCTTTTGCTCAGAACATTGAATTATTGTAATACCTATACAAAGTGGTTTCTTTTTGGGGGGGAAGAAGGCATTTGATCCTTTCTGTTCGTTTAGCTGGGAGATGCTTCTGATGCCGGACTTGTGACTTAATAAAATGGGGGACAAGAGCTTAGATTGAGAACCCTGCTTGAATCCACTGGAATTTCATAGTTGTTTTTAAATGTTCAAAATTACACGCAATTTTAGATCACTTTTGTGACAGCCTTTTAAGATTTTGAAAGTTTGTTTTCATTCTCCATCGGGTTGAAAAATTGTTTGTCTGATGATGGAGGGACTTCCTATGCCTTGGTGTTGTTTTTTGCAAAGGAAGAAAATTTATTGCTGATGTATTGGACACAGTGAAACCATGAGACCTGAGTTCCAATCCATTTTGCTCCTTTCTAGTTCTGTCTGGACAGAACTACAGGAGTTCTGTCAAAGAACACCTGTAGCTCTTTATTATCCTTGAATGCTCTGTTGTGTGCAGGAATCTATTTTGGAAGATAATTTCCTAAAAACTGTTCCATTGTCATGAAAAGTTTTGTTCATCTTCCCAAGCACGTACCCTGACAAAAGCAGATGGGCCGTTCTGCAAAGCATTGTCAGAAGAGGGAGCCCTCACACTATTTTCAAAACAGTATCTTGGATGTTTGTTCTTGGTTGAAAGTAAAATTCCTGCTTGTACAGTGAAGTAAGTTTGGGGGCTTGGTGGTGCTGCTGCTTTTGGCTGTTGTTTCTTTTAAAAAGTTCATTGTACTCACCAGTAACGTACCTATAGTTCTTGGTGGCTTATTTTCTTCAGGCATCTGACACCTTTGTTGTTTTCTATGTAATTTCCATGCTGTTGTATTGATTTGCTTTTGCATTTGTCTGTCAATATTGGCAAACAGGCTTAAGATTTATTCAAGTTATTACTTACTGGATGAAAGTTGTTAGTGCTAACATTTTTAATCTTACTTGCATGATATAACTTTAAAGTCATTCTTCCATCTGTTTGCCTAGAAATAAACTAGAAGGCAGATAGGAAAATGTAAACAGCAAGTGGAAAAGGAATTGTGAAGAAACTGCTATGGATTTGGCTATCTGGAGACCCAGAGCAACCTGCTCCAGATGAGCACTGTTTATAGGAATGGTCCTCACTCATGTTAGGTTGGCAATCTTTTGATCAACAGTGCTAGGTTCTGTAGTAGGCTTTCTTGTTTGCTTGTTTCGGTTTGTTGGCTTGTTCTCCCTTGTGGATGGGCCCTTCTCCTTCCAGGAACATCCACATTCTTTTGCTCTTTCCCGAGCACATAAAATAAAAAGTTGTCATTCAGGGCTTATTAATGCCTCAGTCTAATCTCCAGCAGTAGCAACTTCATTTTAGGCAAAGAGAAGCAGTCTGTTATCCTTAAATGTCTGGGCAAATAAGTTACTTGTAATATAATGACCTCATGCTATTCAGTGCTGAGAAGGATTAAATCCAGAACTTACTTGTGACAGTAAAAGACAAACTGTAGCCTCTGGTGATTACTCACATGTAGAAACTGTAAATATTTTGACTCGAAGCTTGAACTCTTATGGAGCATAGAGTGAAGACGGTAGTTCAGGTAAATTTGTGGCATAATCAGTGATGGTCGTGGAGCTTCTGTGAGTCATCTGAAAAATGCATCATGATACATCTTCCAGGTGTTCACTTTGTGTCTGTAACGGGTTTGTTTGGACTCCTTCTCTGGTAGAAAGCTTGTATCTGCGAGATGGAGAAACTACAGTGAGAAGAGGCAGGAATGAATTAAAGGTATGTAACAGATTCCAGATTCGGAACATCTAAATAGTTTAGGACTGTCTCATTTCTTTATTTTAGCTGAGAGAAAGATGAGGAATGGATATCCTAAAAGTGGATGGTGGTATACTAAAAGAATAGCACAGAGTGAAGAGGAAATGAGTGTTTGTTCTTCTGGTACAACAGTGAAGGGGCACTATATGAATGTTCTAAGCAGATATGGTTTTCAAAAACTGACAAAAGGAATTAATTATTAGATAATGCTGTGGAACTCCTTGTTAAGTGATGCTGAGGATGCTAAGTGTTCACATGAGATTTTGAAAGGATTTGTACAAATCCCTAATAGGGAGATCCTGTTGGCTTCTGTGTAGTTACTGTGATGATCTCTAGAGATGTTTGGAATGCTGATTATTCCAAGCCAAGGCAGTGCTCTGAGAGAGTACTGCCTTGCTTGCTGAACTTTGCTAGGTGCTTTTCTTGATCCCAGTTGGATAAGGTTTGTGCCTACAATGAACATTTGTCCATTTTTGCATTCTTAGAACTTTGAGTTAAAGATGGGGGGCAGAAGTAACCTTGTCATACAGGTTGTATTCTGATGTAGCACCAATATGAGAAGTTGCTGAGATGTAAGAGAAACTGTATGCTTCTTTCTTCTAGGGCACAGTAGTTAAGGGAAGACACTTCAAATAAACATGAGTTGACGGTGTTATGCCTTTGAAAATCTGTTTTTTTCGGGCACACTGCAGAACTTTAGCCCCTTCATGCCTGGCTGATGCAAATAGGAAGGCATGAACAGGTTTTGCTATTAGTATCTCTACGAAGATGCTCTCTCACGATCCATTCTATAATACTCAGTTTCCAGTGGCTGCATTTGGCTTTTGATATATGAAAAAGCATGTGCATGCTTGCAATGGCTATGGATGTTTTCTTGTCTTGCTGTCTTCTGAGAAAGCTGTCTGAAGCCAGTCAATCTGTGTGTTGATTCTTGTCATCTTATTTGCCTTTGATTCCTGTGTAATCCAGCATTTTGTGCAAGGAATGCTTTGTTCTGCAAACTTGATAATGGACAGTTGTTTTCTTTTACAAGAAGCTGCTTCATTTGTACATTGGGATTTATTCTATGAAATTGAATGAAACATGTTAATGCTCTTTTTAAAAGGGCAGTTTCTTCTATTTAATTGCTGAGAGAAATCTTTGGCAGGAAGGGAAAGGAACCATGTAATATGCTAGTTTGTCTTGTGTGCAGTCTTTGATAAGCATTATCTCTTATAGAAAACTTAAAACGTAAGTATGTGCAGTATAAATATGCAAAAAATATCTTTTATACATGCAGCCTTTCCTATTTTCTGTAAATATCATACGTCCATATTATATATTATCTAGATTTTGGCATTTATATGGATATGTGCACGTAGTTTAAGATACTGCTTTTTTCCTTTGTGGATGTTCTGTATGGTTTCCAGAATACAGGAGGGTGGTCTTAGTGGTGCAGCATATGATGAGTTTTATTTGTGTTAGTCAATGCCACGTGCTTAGGAGTAATTCAGGCAAATGGGAGAAAACCATGGCAGTTTTCACTGGAAGACCTTGTGAGTTTGTCAAGCTGAATTGGCCTTAAAAAGGTAAAACATGGGTAATACCTACAGAATGTGCCTGCTGTGTTTGTTATGAAAGTTCTGTTTCTCCCTGGAATGAGTGTTGCTACATAGTATAGTGGTGCATTGGCATGAACACTTCCAGAAAATGGGTCAGATGCAAGTAGTTGAGTTGAGGGAGCATGCTAGGTGTTTGACAGCTTAGTGTTTGCACCTGTGGCTCTCTACCAGAGCTGTGTCAGCTTCCTCTCCAGCAATTGGTTGTTTTCAAATCTCTGAGCTGATAGGAGTGAAATTAAGAAATGCTTCCTTTCCAAAACTGCAATTGCTTAGCATTACAGCCACAGAGTAGCACAGTCTGTGGCTTAGTCTTAATAACCTTTATTAAATAACCTTAAACTTAATTTCTTCATCTTCTTAAGATTGTTACTCGGACAATTTTAGAAACTATACTTCCATTTTCTACCACTGTTTCCGTATCTTCATCTAAATAAGAGACTATAAGTGCAGCATACCTGAGGATGATGTGACTGTAGTATAATCTAGTTGCATTGTGGTTGAGCACTGCATTTTAATTCATTTCTTGAAACAGATTACACTGTTTTTAGGAACAGTTTTAGCAACTGTTAAGTACGTGCATATCTTGGGAGATTTTTGGTTCTGATAATGCTTTACATCATGCGTCTCTTAGCAGGTCTTAGAAATTCTCCTGTATGTTTTGTTGTTTGAATGACTTGCTGGAAAATAATAAACAAACAAGTGCTGTAATCAGTGGTATTGGCACAGAGAGAATTTTGAAGTGCCACGTTGTTCTGGTGAGTGGTTTTTTGATAAATCATTTTTATAATTGTTTGGACAGTACTAACAGAAGTGAGCATTGTACAGAGATGTCAACACGGCAAAGGTAGGCTTTTAAGCAAGAAATCAAATGTCCCAAGGCTGAAAATAGCCTATCTGTTGTTCTTTGCCCGATTTCATTTTAGTCCAGATGTTTTCAAACAATTTTCATTACATCAGATTATCTTTTCCAAATCTAAACTGAAAGGTCTTTTGAATGTGCCACGAAGGGTTTCCTTTTCATAGCAACAGAAACATTTGTCCCCATTGTACAAAATATAAGCTTTTCTGGAGGGAGAAGGAAATAAGCATCTTGTATGCTTTGAAAAACATTAGTAGCTCATCATTGTCAAGGTGAAATAGCAATGTGTGCTGAGTGACAGGCTTATTATTGTTAGCTAAATAAATATTGTTATTTTTTCTTCTTCCCACTAAAAGAGTTGAGTGTCTTAAGTGTTATTTTGTAAATACCATCACAGTAACTGTTGAGTCATCTCAGAATTATCAGGGAAGGGATTGCTCTGTATACCAGGTGTAGAGTTATACTTATATTGTGTCTGAAGTACTTGTGCATATATGAAGATACATTCTTAAGATCTCTTCTATCCCAAATGAGTATAAGAAACTTATTTTGGTTGCTGTGGTTTTCTTTAGCTGCTTTATGCCCTTAGATTTGTAATGTCTGGAACATTGATAATTTAAAACAAAACAAAACAAAAGGTCGTCATCAACACTCATGAGAAACTCTCTGAAACAGCTGTAGTTAAATGTAATGACTTTTGAATGTCAGTTCGAAAGTTCTTAGCAGATGATTTGAATATCACAGTGGTATTAAACTTCCACCCCCAGCCCAAGTGCTCTGGGGATATTGGGGTGAACCTGGGCACAGATCTTTTTCATGCTTACCTAATGGCAGTTGGCTGAAAGATAGAGGTTTTCATTTCTGTGGGCTCTGCTGTAGAAACAAAACAATTGCCCTTTTCAGCAGGTTGTAGTCGCCTAGAGAAAATCATAAGCATTTGGAAAGCTGTCTTTTGGTCTTTACAGGAATCCGCCCTTGCTTTGGAAGTGGCTGTGGCTCTTCTGTTCAGGATAGGACTGCTTTTTAGGAATGTACAGGTGGAGTTTACTTGGAGCTTACGGCAAATCAGGATTCAGGTTTCACTCATTGACAGTAAGACAGTGGGTGAGGTTAGAGTACCAGTATTGTGAAGTATAAAATGTGTTTTTAAAACCATCAGAGGGAGATGCAAAAATATTCTCTTCCTTTCTCTCATAAATAACTGTATTTTATCTAGAATGCTGAAAAGCTTTAAAAGCAAAGCTGCTGCTGTTAGGGATGATACACCTGAGAGAGCATTTCAGGGCTGGATTGGCAGAAGACGTGAATGAGGCTTCAAGGAAAAAAAAAAATAAACAAAAATGAATTAACCTCTGTCTTGTTAGCTGTCTTATTTTTTCCTTTTGAAGTGTCAGTTTGTGGTTTTGATAAATGTCAGAAGCATTCTTCCTCTCAAATAAGATTCTTCCTGCATAATCTGGTTCTGTGTTGTTTTTTTCCTCCTCCCTCCAAAGATTACTTTGTCTTTTCTCTGGTTTCTAATCGGACAAGTGCTCAAGAAATGAGATGGATTTGACAGCCAAATGTGTTTCCTGCTGAATTAGTTCTGTAAGGGAACTAACTATAAGGAGCCAGATGTCAGTATATTCTTTCCTGCAGCTATGGAAGTTCATTAATTTAATAAAACAGAATCTAAACAAAAACATCAGGGGGTTTGTGTCCCTCTCAGCCTCCTCCTCCTGACTTTGCTACCAGAGTTCAAGCTTGTTTATACGTATAATTTTTTGCTTTACGACAAATAGTCTGTTATGCATACAAGTTAGTGGGCTGCAGCCTAGTATCTCTGTCTAGTTCCAGGTATGTCAGTAATTTAGGCGTGTGTTTAAATGGATTTCATCTATTCAATCCAGAAGAAAACTCTTTCACATGGAGTATGACTTAGAAACTTTTTCCTTCCAGGTGTATTTAGCTCATATTAGTTTTAAAAGATGTGATCAACATTTGTTTGGGCTTCAGTTTTTGTTTTAAGTTCTCTTTCCAGCTGTTTTAAATAACCTACTGAGTCAGTCTGTTTTCAGGATTCTCAAGCATTTAAAAGCATGTGTAACAAAGGCTAGGGGAAGAGAGAGAATGCACCTTGGCAATCTGAGGCTCTTTTAGTCTTTGGTAAAAGACTCAAATGTAATAGATGATGACTTGATTGTTCACTGACAGTGGGGAGCATAAACCATGGACAAAAAGCATTGGACATCTGTATGAGGCAGGAGAGCAAGCAGATAAGTACTGGCTGTTGGGGAATTAAGGAAAAAGGAAGACAACATTACACAACAAATCAAGGACTGGCTCTGGGATTGCTTAAATATGCCGAAATTTTTCTGTAAGCATCATCTTAAAGGAAAATGTTGGTATGAGTGGAGATAGTTCAGGTGATCTTGAACGTCTTTGGAATGCACTTAACATTATTTCAGTTTCCCACTTTTTACTGAAACGTTATCATTATTGAGAAGTGAACACGCTCATCTTGCGGAGCAGCTGAGCTTTTATCTCAAGTCAGTGACAAGAACCTTTTGGAAGACAGACATAGTATATGTTGAATGGGAGGGGAAAAGCATTTAAAATGCTGATGAATAGAAAAAGACTGTTAGCACACTTTGGAAAGGTCTGAGAAAACCATTCTGAGTTGTGTTAGGCTTGGTAGCTCGGATTCACACCAGGTTCCTTTCGTGTGGCACTGGGCAAGCCCTTCTCTTGGCAAAAGTGTGAGTAGCATTCCTTTGGTCACATATCTTTTTAAATTCTTGTCTTTGAATTGCAGACCTGAAGGAGTGTAGTAGTGTTGTCTAGGTAGATTATCCATGCACCATGCTGCACTTTTGTTTGCAGCTGAGTTTCTTAGCTTGAAAGTATTCATCATGTTCATCTTGGTGTGGTGTAAAAATAGAGAGTGGTTTTTTTTTTGAGACAATCTGAAGGTACTGAAGAAAATAAAGTGTTCTTGAAATTAGGGGAATGAATTTACTGTAAGTGCAAAGAAGTTACTCCATTTGTCTAATTCGTTAGTTAGAGACCATTACCACCTGTAACCTTATGACTTCGAACATGAAAATAATTAGGAAGGCTGTTACTGGGAAGGCAGCTCAGTCTAGAAGCTGATAGTGCAAACAAATGAGTTTTAAGGTAGTGCAGACAGTGCAGTGGCAGCTGGGAAAGAAACAAAACTCAGAAGGCTGTAATCCCTTAGAATGAGAGAATCAGAAGTCTCAATGAATGCCTCTTTTCCCCCTCCAACCTTAACAAAGCGGTTCAGTTGGTCGTTGTCCAGCCACAAAAGGATAATGTAAGGAAATAAAAACAAATTGAAAACATTAAGCCACTGCTGTCCTAGCACATTGTTTTGCCTGTTAACCTGATTATTCTGCCTTCCCATGTGATAGATGGAGGTGTCCATGCTTCTGCTCTGTATACATAGCTTGTTTGGTTTGATGAGCTGTCAGATTTAGATTTAAACTCTACCATGGCTATCAACCCGTGCTACCTCAGATTCTTCTTACTTGAACTGTCAGCCATGCTCATTCATTATATTTTGGAGGACTAGTTTATAGTGACAGGAGGCCATTACTTACAGCAGTGTTTAGTCAAGCTTCTTTGCTGCACTATAAATGTTCGTTTTTCAAAATTGCAATGCAAGTTTGGCCAAGAGCTCTCACTTGTGCTGCTGCTTTAAGAGCCATTTGCACCTTATGGTTTGGAGCCCTAAGTCATGTTAATGTAATAAATCACCCCAGTGCAAATGCAGTTAAAATCACCAAGTGATTTCTTTGGAAAAAGACAGTTTGTGTTTTTTAACTCTGATTCCATGTAGCTTTTCCCTTGGAAATACCCACTACTTCTATTTCATTCCTAATTTGTTTTTGCATGATTGGAGAGGGCTATTAATAATTTAAGATGCAAATACTAAGCATTTAAAATTGAAATTCAGTCTTTTCTCTTAACTTTTGCATAGTTGTAACCATTTAAAAGATTGCACGTATTTAAAAGCTACTGAATCACTGCAGATATTTCTGCAGTAGGAGGTTTGCTTTGTTAAGATCCTTACTTAACAGCTTCACACCAACTAAAACATTGTTTCCTGAGTGAGAAGAGTTGCCTTTGTACTGGGCTGACCAGGGGGACTGCCTGGTTCTCTTTCACATTCCCGTGCCTTGCACCAAGTCAGTATTTCAGGACCTTTTGGTAAGCTGGTTTGACTTGATAATGCAGTGGAACACAATCCCTCAGATTATTATCCTGTGGGGTTAGCAAACTGAAGGATCTCAGGAGCATGGGGTGGATGTGTCTGGGGGTGAAGAATGGCACATCCCTCTTTCAGCAACAATAAATAAGGATATGTAATATGACTCCAAATATGCTGCATTTTATTCAGTACAAGTTATCGCTTCTGAAGAGATTTCCTTTCTCAAAAAATCTTTATTCATTTTTGTGCCCAGGTATTCTTTGTGCTGCTGCGAGGTTCTCCCTGGTTAGTGTTTACGTGGCGGAATGTCTGTCAGATGGAGCTTCTGGGGAGAAGTGAAAGCTGTACTTAAATAAGAGAGCATTCAGAACCATGAGTGCTTAGGTATTAGTGTATTAGGTATATAGTGCTTCTCTGGTGTTTCAGCCAGAGAAAAACAGAGGTGAGGGTTCCTTGGCAAGGTCTGTGAGTTTAGCACTCCCATAGATCGTTTTTATGTTGTGGGATCTTTTAAGTGACTTGTCTTGTGGCAGTGTAGCCCTTTAAAAAACAAAACACAACAACAAACACTCATTTGTTATGTAGGCGTAGGAATAATCTGCCTGAAGACCAGTGAAAATGCATCTGAGCATTTACAGTTCCGGATTTAGGTGGATTTCTAGTGAATATCTAGTAAAAATAGGAATAATAGCATTAGGAAGGTGAGAAGAAGCAGCACAGTTTAAGCTTTAAAAGTACTTCCTAGTTACATATTCTGCATCAGCTGAGCAGTTCCTGGCCCTACCTCTGCTTAGGGAAGAAATCGTCTCATACTATTGTTGTATTGTCTTAAAAGAAGCATAAAGAAAAGGTTGAAGCCTTGACAGTTCTGACAAAGTCCGGTGCCATTGTGTGTCACCAGATAAGTGATACTGCATAGTCTGTGGCAGTCAGCAAAGCATGGCAGCCACTATTTATATGTCAGTTTTAAAAGAGAGGAAGCGTTGCCCAAAGGGGAGAGAATAGCAGAATTTGACAGCCCAGTAGACATCAGAGGTTAAATGTCATCTTTTGAATAGATTTAACTTACATAGTCATTTTATTTATTGAGGTCTGAATTTCAAGTTCTTAATGCTTATTTTGTTTCTTTCTGGTACTTAAAAACATTGCATCGAAGAACAAAGAAAAGCTTCCTTCTAGAGCAGGTAAAGATGAGGTGTTTGCAGTGTCTGACCTGTGCCATATCAAAATTTAAGTGTGTATGCAGCCAATGGCAATAGAAAAGAGAATCATTTAACCAAAGTGATATGTTCCTGCTCAATTAAATATTTTTCAGATCTTTTAGGCTTGCTGTTCTTTGGAAGTTTTTGTTTCAATTTAACACTTTTGTATATCTCCCTGAGCAGCATACATAGTGTATGGGAAGTGACTATGTAGGTACTGGCATTGTTCTTCTATTTCCCTCTACGCTTCCCTGCCATGTGTTGTTTGTCCTTTGAGAGCATTTGTATGTTGGGTTTTTTTGTTTTTTGTTTTTAAACGTCCTGAGCACACTTAGTCTTTTGTATCACTTCAGATAGAATGGAGTAGTGCAGAGAGATGCTTCTGTGGTTTCTTTAATGATCTTGGAGGAACTGAAATTCTGGGCCTTTACACAATGTTTCCGGCTTGTATCATATGGAGTGCAGTGTGCTTTACAAAGTAAATGCCTTATTTTCCTTTGGTTGAACTCAGAGCTGGCAGCTGTGACTGAGAAGAGAGATTCTGGGTCAGTGCTGACAACTCTGTGTGCTTTGGCAGCCAAACATGCGACAGTGGGCCTGACAGTGTGCGATGGGAGCTGAGAATAAGGCCGAGGAGCTTGACATGACCAGGTCTTCAGTGTAAAAGCCCGAGAAGCATTCTGAAACCTGGATGCACCTGTGTCTGTCTTTTGAGTGCAGTCAGTTCTGGGAACAGAGTTAAAGAAAGAAGCTGAAGACCTTGCAGCTTCAGCATGTAGGAACTTGAGGCTGCAGCCATTTTCATGTGTGAGCCAGTAGCTCTGGATTTGGGGGAATGTGATGGGTTGTGGCCAGGCTTGCATGCTCTTGCAGCATTTCATGTTGCAGATGCTGAGGACCATTGGTCTGACACAGCAGTGTATCCTTAACAGGGCAATGTCATAGATCCTTGCCTTAGACTATGACTTGCACTATCAAAAGAAATGAAATCCTTTGAATGCTTTAGTGGTAATGTAATGATTTATATTATTTATGTTGTGAATGTAATTTATGTGAAATTTTTTTATATTATGAATTTCATTAATTGTTTTGAAAAACATAATCAAATAAACTTAAGATTCCTTCGTAGTGCATTTGATCACATGCTTTCTCAGCTGCAACTTTTGAGAGAGAGTTGTTCCTGTACTTCAAGCTAGAGTAGGTAACGTTCAGTGAGATACTATGATTAAAAAATTCTAAGCATTTGATTTGCATTAGTCTAATAGGGTCTTTTTCATCTCTTCTGAAAGGGCTCTGTTTTCAAAAAATTTTTTGTACGTTTTGTCATTTTTGAGTTAAAAGCTTTTTAAAATTGTTGTTTATTTACTTATTTCCCTTTTTAACTAGGTTCTTGAAGATGCGGAGGCCCAGCATTTATTCCAGTCCATTCTTCCTGATATGGTCAAGCTGGCGCTCTGTCTTCCTACCATCTGCACACAGGTAAGCAAACACAGCTAGCTAGCTAAGTGCTCTCAAGTAGACCAGTTTTCTGTAAAGTAATACCCATGATTAAGGTCAAAGGATCAGTCTCTGTTATATTCTTAATAAAAAATAAGGCTTTTGTACTGAACGTAGGTGAGGCCTAGGGAACAGAATGGATTATAGTTATCAACTGGAGAACTTGAATAATGCTAACACACAATTTCTGCATTTTAGAATTCTTAATCATGGAAGTAGTTTTTTCATAAAGCCTTCCCTGGGAGCAGTGTTAGTTCTGTTGTGAGCATCACAGTACTTGTGCACATTCCAACTTCAATTCTTCGCTGTTGTGAGAGGAATCAGTTCTGTAGGTCTCAAAGCTAATGGAAACCTTATTGTGAATAATTTCATTGAAGTGAATAGGATTGAGGATGAGATAGGATAACACATTAGCAAGGTTAGGACTCTAATCTGCATGCTCTTTTGTCATGCTTTTCTTAATTGATTTTGTTGAACTGGAGCAGGAAAATTTCCCTGCTACTACTACTAGACAAATTCAAATAGTTCAAATATTCCTTAAGCACTTGTTTAGCTAGCCACTGCTGGGAGGATGTTTTTTATGATGTTAGCAACTTTCTAGCACAGTCAAGCATAGGACTCACTAGGTCACGCAGTAGTGCCTATCGTAAAGAGAAGTATGTGTAGTGTTAAGCAGTTGAAATGTTTAAGAATTTTGTCAGACTTATTTTTTTGTCATAGGTAAAACTAGACTTATAGAACTTAGTGGAGAGAGCTTTTTAGGCTTCTTTCCCTCCCTCTGTGTGACTTCAGACGTCCTAATACAGCTTGTTAATGAAATAGTCAGAAGATAGAATGAGATACACAGTGAATGTAATAATTATAAGAATGAAAGAAATTGTCTTGTGGAGTCAACAGAGCTGTGTATTCAACAGTGTAAATTAGCAACAGCTTCTATATTCACAGCTAAAATGATTAAGTCATGTCTGTTTAGCTTCCTGGAGCTAAGCTAATGGTGATGGCTGAGAATGTTGGAAGAGGCAGTCAGAATGGTTCTCTCCCTGCTATCAAGGGGATTTATCATAATTGTTACTGAACTCCTCAGAGATTTTTGTCCTGGTCATGTAAGCATATTGTTTTTAAATAGAATGACTGAAATATGACGAGGGAAAATCTCATATCAAGAGACAAAGCCTAATAAAAGAAAAGGTGGCAATACTTTAGTTTGGTTTTCACTCCTTTGTTTCTCTGTAAGTTGGAGAAACTCTGTCCAGAATCAAAACACCAGATAAAAGACTGAAATTAGGCTGTGTTTTTTGATTACAAAAGCTTTTTTTTTTTTTTTCCCCCCTCTGATTACAAAAGATTTGTTAGTAATCTACTTCATGCAAAGATTCAGTCTGTCTTTTGATTCAGGGAGGCCAGGAATAAAAAAAAAAAAAAGGAGCCATTGGGTGACAATTGTGGAAAGACTTCCACCTTCCTTTGTAAATTGTGAAGCGTGGTTATTGTAGCTGAAAACACTCCTTAGTAGGTTCTTAGGTATTCAACTATTAAAGCTGATTTTTTTTTTTACTTCAGTTTTTAAGATTGCCCACGAACTTCAAATACTGCATGTTTTTCCCCCTCAATTTCCACTGATTTTATTTGATAAGTTGTGTTTTCTTGGTCTCTTTTTTTTATTATTGATTAGAAATCTGCAGTTTGTCAGCAAGCCTTTTCCCAATTGTCTTGAATAAACTGTTCTTGACTTTAATAGTTCTGCTGATTAAAGGGTTCACCAATGGCTTAAATTAGTCTTGCTCTAATTTAACAAATGTAATTTTGTGCTCCTGTTTTTTCTTTTAAAATGGGTAAGCTAATTATTTTTCTCTCTCCTTCCCTCCCTTTTCTCCTGGCCCTCCCTCCCCCTCACCTCTTTTGTTCCCACTTGGTAGCCAATACCTCTACTGAAACAAAAGATGAATCACTCCATCACAATGTCACAGGAACAGATTGCTAGTTTTTTGGCCAATGCTTTCTTCTGTACTTTTCCACGTCGCAATGCGAAGATGAAGTCTGAGTATTCCAGTTATCCAGACATTAACTTCAACAGGTATGGCAAAAATGGAGCTGATAATTCTTCAATGAAAATAATATTGTTGTCATTCAGGGGAGAAACCTGTTTCTTCTTCCATGTTTTAAGAAGACTGTTGTCACTATTTTCAACAGTTTACATTCTTTTTTTTTTTTTTTTTTAACTTATCAGGGACCAGGAATCTATGTAACTGTAAGAAAGTTTCTTGTGCACAGGAATGTTTTATATTCCAAGTTTTCCTTTTGTTTCTGTGTGTGCACATGCACAAATACTCCTGCGTGGATGTAATTAAGTTAATGCAATTCTCTTCTTCCTTGTAGCCATTTGTCTACAAATGACATATTTCAATTGAGCTTTGTATATTTTATATGCATTTAAATGAAAAATCAGCATTCTCCCAGCCACGTTCCTGTTGTCATCTTGTGTCTACAGTGATAATCTGCAAATTGAGTCAGATTAACAGAACTTCACTCCTCATCAACCTAGTAAAGTTTTAAGAGCACAGTATGAATTTAACTGATGATATTTCACTTCGTAAACAAATGCTTATTCTTTTCTTTTCCTCAACACTAGCATGCATACAGATTTGATTAAAGATTTTCTAGCATCTTTTATTTCTTAAATGTTCTTATTTCAGTTATGGAAGGAGATAGTACTCTGCAGCAGGAAACGCTTTCATCCTCTAAGTCCATACAGACTTCTGATTAGAAATACGGATGGGTCAACCTTGCATTTAAACATTTATTATCTGGAGGTTTTCTTATTCCCTTGCAGTTTATACATGTAGTTTATATGCTCTGAACGCTGAGATGAAATATGAAGGTAGTGTTACCTGTGATCCAGCACTCTTGGACACTTAGTTGTGTCATTAGAGCCACAGCAGGCTTGAACTTCCCCAAATAAAGCAAGTCAGGTGTACTGATGCAATAATAATGGTTTTGGTGCTTGCTCATGAAGGGCTAGCACGAGCTTGTCTACACTGAATATTCTGAAGAGAGACCAGAAAACTGTACTTAGCAAAGGTTTGCTGACCAGATTTTTGTTCCAATGGGGCAGTGGCATTCAGAAGAGAAGTATTAGTGGGTGTTTGTGCCTCATAGAGCTCAGTGTGTTCGTAGTAACAACTAACTGGGGAGTAACTGTCCATTCATTAGGAAGGCTTACGTCCAGTGCAGTACAAGTGTACAGTAAGGGTCTGGACAGGGTTCTATTTGACTGCTCCATCTACATACTTTTATATGTTTTTTTTTTAAGGACTTAAAAAGTTTTTATTGTGACTTAAGAATATTATGTATCAATTAGTTAAATTATCAGCTACCCAGTGAAATGCTGCAGAGTCACTGGAACACATTCACGGTCAATAAACATTGCACAGGTACATAAATTCACAGTAGTACAGTGTAGTAGTAGTGGTTAACTCAGGACATGATAATTTGAACTACTTAAAAATGAAATAGTCTTGACTGTGTATTGGGGAAATAAATTACTGCCATAGATTTTAAAAATAACCAGTAAAAGCACTTAAACATTCAAAATTTGTGCCTTATTCTGGTCAGTCCTTGGTTTTCTCTTACTTTGCCTCTAAGTGCCATTGCTCAAAGTGAATTCCAGTATTATTGTTTTGAAGGGATAATACAACAGTCTTCAGACCTTCCTCTTACATTATATATGATGTAATGCTCAGCTTTAGGCCATATAAGGTAGAAAGACAGTGCAAGAACGTTTACCAAACTGGAAGAAAGAAGGAAAGATGATGTTCTCTCTTTCCTGAGGATTAAAAAAGTCTGCTCTTCAAGAGTTTGCCAATTTCTGCATTTTTATAGAAGAACAATTTCCTTCTTAATACTTTATATTTAATTATTTGTCGAACACTTTTGTTCATTATGAACTGCAAAATACAGGTTGGTGAAATAGGAAAGGTGTCTGGCAGTAGCGGAAAATAAGAGGGAGTGTGTCAGTGAGAGGGGAAGTGATGGGATAAAAGCTGAAGCCTGTCTAGTGGTGATGAGAACACTACAAGTTGCACTATTTTCCATCATGTTATTGTCTGTAACTAGACTTAGATGAACTCTAAACCGATGGGAAGAGGATGGATGGTACCTCACTTGTTTTTTCCTCTTTCTGTCGATCTTGTATTTTCTCCCCTAGTAAGTTAGTTCTGTAAAAACAAGGAAGAACAACAAAATGCCATGCTTTCGGCTATTTCAGATATGCAGAGATGACAAGACTTGTTTCACTGCTGCATGTATTTTTTAGGTTTTACAGGAAAGCTTTTCATGAAACTGAGTTCGTTCAAAAGGCAGCAGGCAATAGCTGAAATTGAAGTGTTTGTGACTTTTTTTCTCTTGATACTAATGTTTTGATTTAAAGGCTTTGGGGACTATTGCTCTGCCCTGTTTAGGAATGGGCATAATGGATTGTTCTACACAGTAGCTCTTTTCCCCCACAGTCTTATTGTCTGCAGTTTTTTTCCAGACTCGGTTCTTTCCTCAGCATAATTTGTCTGCTGCATGACTGTGAATGGATTACTGTGTTCCTTGGGCACAGGAAAAAAAATCTGCCATGGTTCCATAATGAAGCAAAATTACTGAGCGCATGTGAGAGAACTTATTTTTAACAAATGTTCCATAATTTCACTATGCATGCGCTTTCTGCATTAATACAAAAGGCTTTCACCCCTTTCCTCAGCTCTTGAAATTGGAAAAAATTGAATTTTGTGCCCTAAGTTAGCAATGCAACTGTATAGCCTGTTTCTTTCTTGTGCTTTCAGCTTTATGCATCAATTGTTTGTCAGTCGCTTAATACAGACTTAAACATCAGTACCTGTTTGTACACTTCAGTTATGTTTGCTGTATTTTTTTTCAAGTACAGTTAAGTCTTTCCTTCTGTAGGTTTTTGTGTTATAAAGTAACTTATTGTGATTACCACCCAACACCCCTAATCAAGATGCAAATCTGACATAACAGCATATGCTCAATACAGAATACTGAGAATATACTTTTTTCTCTCTGTTCAGCTTTTTCTGATGCACCGGCGCTTGGCACTGTAGCATGATGGCATGTTGTTTGAATGCACTAATAACTGCATCTGATTGGAAGGAAGGCCATTCTAACTGTTAGTATTAGCATAAATCATCCCCGCTTCATCTCTTCTGTCCCTCTTGCCAGTCGAGGGGGGGACAGAGGGAACATTCCTCATTTGACACTGCAACGCGTAGTTTAATAGCATGTTGTGACACCGAGTGCCTGTTTTGATTGTTCATTGTGCTGCGGAGGCCAAGTCACTCATATAATGAAATACTCTGTAATTTAATTAAATTCTTCCCTCTAGGACTTGGCAAGGATTGGCCTCTTGCAGTTCTTAAGTTATTAATAACATAATCCATTAAAAATGTAGTTAATAAAATGGAATTCGTAGTTTAGCTTTGAGAGCCAGGATATTTATGAATTTTAGTAAATGGAATAATGTCTCTTCAGTGGCCAAATATTATCAGAGCATACAAAATAGCATGAGGCATTGCTTCCCTTTATACCAAGCATAAAGCCAAATTTTGAAAATTCAATCTTTATCTTAAAAACGTTTATATAATAACGTGGAAGTGGATTGGGCAGCTTTGTGCAACAATATTCCATTACAACAGAAAGAATTGCATTTGTCCTCTTAACATTCTTACTGACATTTTTTTTGTAGAAGTTGCATATTGCTCGAATGTGAAGGATTAATTGCATCAGCTCTTCTGAGGTGATCTTTACGGTTGTGATGATGGTTGTGTTTGAATGCAGTTTTTTTCTGGTAATACAGAGAATGCATCTTTACTATGGGTAGTTTGTGGTGGTTTAGTGTATCGTTTTCATAAAAAGGGAGGAATGCTTATTTTCCCTCCCCTCTTGAAATATATCAAAGCTAAGAGAAAACTATGCTCTTTTTACATTTATTGGTGAGAAAATACTGAAACAAATGCAGTAGAGTGTCAGGTGAGACTGTTCAGTGGAAGTTTTTCATGCCCTTGTTGACTGAGCCATCAGACCCGTGTCTTATTGCCACAGCATCTTGTAATTTAGAAAGCTACGAAGTCTGATTGTAAAAGAAATGTATAAAGGAAAAAAAACAAGAACCAAACAGCAATAATCTGTTGCAATCTTACCTCAGTTCTCTGGGTGACCAAAAAGAGCACTGGTTTGTCAAAGACCCCTTGTGCTTTTGCTGTACCTTTGATCTGTTCTTAGCTGTAGCATCAAGTTACAGTAACTTCACTGTTCTTTTTTGAAAAACGACTGTAGTTAAACTGAAGGCATTAGGCATCTGTAGTAGCTGCCATCAAAGCAAGTGAGGATGTATTATAATTAAAGAGAGCATGTCTAATAACACAAACCTGGTGGATCTTCTGGCACGTATGTTAGTGAGATGCTCTGCTCTGAAACGACCAGTATTTTAGTAGGTCTGACTTCTTCATCTTTATCAAGCAAGCTTTTAAAGCAATTTCAAGTGATCGGGAATGAGGGGGGCGAAAACAGTAGTTAAGATGTATATGTCTTTTCTGGAATGTATAATATATGAAAGGAAATGGGCAAACTGTATAGTACGTTTGTACAGGGGAATTGAGATCTAATTTACCAGTAATGCAATTGTCTCTTCATAAACAACATCAATTTTGCAACACTAATGAGTATTCCTTGGGGAATAAATTATCTGATGACTTTGAGAGAACTTGATTTGGACTGAGAGATGCATTGCTCCTCTGAAAAGTAGCTCTAGGTTTTTTCTATAGTTTTAGACACTGAGCCTACAAAACCAGTCCTGTTACCCTGCCTCAGGTCTGTGTTCTTATTAGTATGGATTTAAATAGAGTATCATCTACTGTAAAAAACTATAATTGGCATTTTTATGTGGCAGATGATGAAATGGTCTTGGAATAGATCAGTTGGACAGGACACCATTCTTTATAAGTCTAGTAATTGCTGTAGTGATTACACAGTACTCCGAGTACCTCCTGGTTACTTCAGCAGACACAGTCGTTCGTTACAGAACTGAATTGTACTGTGCTGTGAGATGTTTTATTTTAGATGCTCATTGTAAAACATTGCACTGTGCTGTTTGGTGCTGAGTACTTGGGGTTGGCATCTCCAGAGTCTCTAATCTGAAGTTCTAATTAAACACAAAGGTGTTGCACATTCTTAGATAACTTGATGTGATGACGGTTGATACTTAGGACACAACAGTAAATAAGAAAGTGCCTGTGAGATTGAATTACTGAGTATGTTGTTTTTCTCCTATTTGATGTCAAGGGAATTCAAAACCCCTAAATTGCTTTCTGTATGGGCTGTTTTAATACAGAAGGGTGGAATTCATGTTATTAAATGAAAATACACTAGGCACCAGATAAACAGAACTGATGTTACTGCACCTGACTTGTGTAAGTTCATGCTGTGTTTTCCTATTGTCATTTAACACAGAGGTGGCTCAGCAGCACACAGTCATTCACTCAGCCCCACCCCACCCCCCTCTTTCCAGTGGAATAGAAGAGAGAATTGGGGGAAAAATACCCAAAACCATACAGTAGAATTCGTGGGCTGAGATAAAACTAAGAGAAAAAGAAAATGATAATAATATGACAAGTGTGTGTGTATAACAAGTGATACACAAGCAATTGCTCACCACCCCCTGACTGATGCCCAGCTAGCCTCCTGAGCAGTGGAAGAGGTGACTCCCACCCTCTTCACAGTTCCTCCTGCATGATGTCATGTTGTATGAGAGTATCCCTTTGGACAGTTTCAGTCAGGTCTCCTAATTCTGTTCCCTCTCAGCTCCTTGTGCCCTTCGCTGCAAACGGCATTGCCTCCTGCTTAGGAGGCAACTGTACGATCAGTGTGTTATCAATGTTGCTTTTTCCTGGAATGAAAACATAGTGTCACACCAGACGCTCTGAAGAGAACAACTCCATCCCAGCTGAAACTAAGAAACCTGTCAGTATGTGTAAGGTTGAGATGATGACTTTTCCTTTTGTTGCTCACTTGTTGTTTATCTGCCTTTCATCTCAGGGCAGGTCATCTTGTTGGGCTTATCTGCTTTAGGCTGATGAGATGTCCAAAGTTCATTATTGAAGCTTTAGTATTCTGGAAAGCCTTAATTGTAGTTCTCACTTAAAATACTTTCCATAGCAACAGGACTTCCTAGAAAGAATCTATTTTTTATATTGAACTTGCCATCTTCAATTTGTTCAGATTTCCTCATCTTAAATTATGTGATTGACTTGTAAGTATTTAAAGCTGTCTGGGGCAGTGATCTCCAAACTCTTCTCATCACACACCCTGTATCAGAAAAAAAAAATTCTGATATACGTACATTTATTTTTTTCTACTATATGCACACTTATTTATAAATATTTTATACAAATACTACTGTGCTAATATGGTCTATGCATTATGAAACATGCATGAAAAAGAGGAATGAAATATCATGTTTCTCTTGGCAAGAGGAAATGTAATACTGGTTATGGTAACTTGCTGCTGTGCCACTTGTTAAGAAAAGTCTTCAGACAGTATCTGGCTGGAACTATATTCTATCTTTTCTCTGAAGTGAAGCTTTAGTGATTTAATTTTAGTGTGGTTTAAAGTGTGGCTGGATATTTCTGTGTAGGTGGGAACCCCACCCCTAATACACAACTAATTGAAAAAGCTTTCTCAGAAGATGCTTCAGTCAAAGAATACAGGTAACTAAGGTGATTCTCACTGTTTGTATACAATAGACTGACTTGCTGTCAGTTGTTGAGAGAGATTATTCTCGATCCTGTGTAATTGTATATGCACATGTAATTATATATAAATCACATATTTCATGGATTTTCTCCCTGTTCGTGTTTACACCTATAGATTTCCTATATAGTTCCTGAATATTTTATCTACAGGTAATCTTAAATATACGTGACTAAAGTTACTATGAGCACAACTGAAGAAAAATATCAAATAATATTGTGACAGAACTGTTACTGAGCAAAGTATTTTGGCCAACTCTGCAAATGAAAGCTTAGAAAAAAAGTTGCTTACAAATATGATAATGTTTTTGAAAAAGGAAGACCTTTATTTTGCTCTCCAAACTTCATAAAAAAAAAAAGATTGCAGGAGAAAGATGGTAGGGATGATTCACTGTGCTCCCTGGTGCAGCTGATGTAATCCTAAATGATTCATTTATTGTGCCAATTGACACATGATGAGGTTTTCTTTTAGGGTTGCATGATTCACTGTGAAATTTTAGCAGTTCAGATAGAGATTGTTAGCAATTGAGAATGCTCAGCTTTTAGATGTAAATAGCCCTTGGTCTTATGGAGAGCAATAAGAGTTGGAAGGTAACATCTGAGTGTGTCTTCACCCCTACGTGTATATGTGGACTTGAAATGTAACAAGATAGAAAACCAAAGACATCTGTTCTATTCATTTTTCAAGTATTTTGCTGTTCTGTACAGTTCTGAGTCTTAGGGTAGGTTCAGATTTGCACGTTAGAAACATGAGCGTACTCTGAAAAGTTCAAAAGAGCCCAGCTTGTGGATGGGAAGGTACGGGCTGGGGGTGGGATTGTCATTGTTAGCTAGGAAAGTTCTCATGTAGCCACAATGACTGAACAATCCACTTTTAGATGGATTGTTTAGATGCTATTGGCACATCTACTGTCTTCTGTTTTTAAATCTCTGAGCTTGGCTTTTCAGAACACCTAACTGTATCCCCATAGGCATATCTTGCTAATACATCTTTTATTTGATTAGCATCACTGCAGAGCTCTGTTTGGTGGTCAGCCCCACAAGCTTTGTGCTCTGGTGTCTGGCTTCCTGCTAAGTGGAAGTTAGCTGCATGGCAGTAAGAACATCTTGTGCAGAGCAAAAATAGCTTACGTATGCAGTTAGAGGTAATATTTCAGTTGCTTCAGCTGAAAGTGGGGCTTGCAGTACTTTGCATTTGATTTAAAGTGCACTTCATTTGGCTGAATTCTTTAATTTGAATTAATGTTTTTTTGGCCTTGGGTTCTTGTCAGTAAATTGGTTATGTGGTTTCCACTTTATATTTTTAGTTAGGTTTTTTTTTTTTTTAGTAGGATCTGTGTTCCAGCACTTAAAGAAGCATTTATTTGAATATATTATTGATGTCTTCATATAGCTTTGTTCTCCAGAACACAGATATTTGCACCAGAAATAAAACCTTCCATAATGTTTCCCAACCGATGATCTCCAAAATTGTGTCCTAGATTAAGATGTTTCTAATTTTGCAATATTATCCTCTCTTAGTGAGAGCAGGTCTGGGCCATTTCTTATTTTTTATCATGCATTACTTTGTTCACAGAGATAACTGGTTACATACACTGATCTAAGCCAGTATGGTTGCATGTATATAGAGAGTGTAAGGTTTATGGTTTCATTTCTCTTCAGTTTCTACTTCTGACCTTAGTATAGCTTGCAATCACTGGCATCACTATATCATCACTATATCATAGTGATGGCAGTATAAATGTATGGCTTCTCTGGAAATGTAAAAGAACATATGAAGCAGTCAAAATTCAGCTGAACTAATACAGTAACCCCTAATAAATAGGTAGCTCCTATGAAGGTATATTACTAATTTTTTAACCTATTAAAACATGTCAGGATTTTTCCACTGATCCGATTGGCCTTGAAAACAAATCCCCTCATGTGCTAACTGCAGTAGAAGATGTGATGTATGGTGGCAGGATGCATATTGCATCCTAGGTCAAAATGCAGGTGACTTTTGAACCTCGCTGTATTTTTCTGTCCCTACTGCAAGGGGAGTGACCTCCTGCAACACACAATGCTTGTGTCAGAACTTGGGCCTTTCCAAATTCTTTTGTGCCACCCTGTGATTTTTACACAGTGCTGCATGGCTAGAATAGAAATACAGATCTCTTATCGTTATTGTAATTATGGAATGTGTTTGGGGAATAAATCTGCTGTAAATGAGATTTTTCAGAAGCAATTGACATTACTGTAGCTTCGATCCCAGGAGAGAAAGAAAAGAGCTGTTTATCACAGCTTTTACTGCGAGAGAAAACAGGCTAGTGCTGGACATCTCAGATGAAAATATATGTACATTAAAAAGTGTGTGTGTGTGTAAATGTATTTGGTTGAAATGTCCTACTGACAGCGCCCACGTTTTGGTTTCATCCATTACAATTACTTACCAGGTTCTTGTCACCATTTAGCTTGATCTGCCTTTTTTCAAACATGGTATTTTCAGCTCTTGACTCTCCCTGCACAGTTTGCTGGGTATGCTGAATCATGTAATGCCTTTGCGATGTGAAGAACTTACTACTGAGAATTGGCAACATAAGCGTGATTTCAAGTTGAAGCAAAGGGGCAAAAAAGCCCATTGTAGGCATGGCTGGGCTAGTATATAAATGAACCAGTTTAAAGGACTTGTACCAAATAAGACTTCCAGCTAAAAAGTCAGAGATAACTTAGGCATTTAAACAAGACCTGCATGCACACCTTAACTTTCTTTTCTGAGTCCCTTATTCGTTAAGCAAGTGCAACCCAGTCCTAGATCTTGCAGATGGGTTCGTTTTGAAGTAGGCCATACACATATGAAACTCGACTGCCATGAAGTCCTGATTGCTTGTTCCAAGGCTGAAGGTTTTCATAAGATCTTTTCAACCTTAAAATTAGCTTCTTTAACTTTATATAGATTTTGAATAAATATTGCGTAAGAATTTTTGAATACTAAAAAAAACCATCCTAGTTCACCACTGAAAGCTAAGTCTACCTGACAGCATTCCATTTTTAAAGGCAGATTGACATTTTGATGCATGAAAACAAATGAATAATGTTGTGTCATTGCTTTACTTGCACTGTTGTTTTGTGGTTTATGGGGGTAAGGATCGGTAGGGGTGTTATAACTTGCATCCTCAGGGCTTTCACTGTGTCAGACATCTTTTAGTGACCTTCCTGCTCCAAGGATATTATTTCTGAAGTCCTCACTGTTCTTCCTCCCAGTTAAATTCCATTATGTATTGCCAATAACAATGCCTTGTCACTTTGCTGGAGGGGAAATTAAGTAATGTGCGTTCAAGTTGCCGGAAGAGGGATGATGCAGTAAAAATATTTCAGTTAACCTTAAAAGCATGCATTCACTTAATGGCTAAAAATTGGATGCTTCCTTTTAATGCTTAGTTTTTTACAGATGAGTTTGAGAATGCCAGGAGTAACCCAGCGGATAAAGCCATTTCTATAGGGAGTGGATTAATCTCTTTAGAAATGCTGCTAGTACCATGCAGTTCATGCAAACAATGTAGTTGCCTTCATTCTTCTCAGAAGTTTACTCAGCTGTAAGTAGGGTAAGGCATTTGGATCCTGGGGTGTTCATTGTGCGTGTTTTCACCTCTGGGTCACCAATTTCAATCCAAGCTAGGTCATTGCAAATAAGTCTGGTAGGTTTTTGGATCTTCCTTTTGAAATTATATTTTTTAATACTTCAAAATCAGCCTTATTACCTTCATCAGAAAATTTTCTAGCAGATCAACCTAAAAAACTAGCTTTATTTGAAACAAGTTTTGGCCTTCTGCCTTTCAAGTGCACTACATATATAAGCGTGTAAATATGCCTCCTGCTGGGAGTGTACAATCTCAGAATTTGTGTAGATTTCAGGACTGGTGCCTCTGTAACAAGTGGTGTAAGGGCATTGGTTCCTGTGTGGGATCATGGCAGTTGAGGTGCTGTGTAGCAGCATTGCAACTAAACGCTTTATTATGGAAAGAACTGTCTAGACAGCCCCGCTGTGTCCTACTTGTGTAATACTGAAGTGGCTGACATCAAGAAGGGCAGACTGTTTTTCAACTTTTACCTGTAAGTAGCCTAATGACTATGCTGTGCATCCCTGAAATCTCATCTAATTAATTTTGCCTTGTTTTCCAGATTGTTTGAAGGACGGTCACCAAGGAAGCCTGAGAAACTTAAGACCCTTTTCTGCTATTTTAGAAGAGTCACAGAAAAAAGTATGTACTTCATTTCTTTTTTTTTTTTTTTGAGCTACAAAACATACATAGAGAATTTAATCCCATTAGATTTAGGAATGGCTGTGCAGCATTATGATGAAAGTATCTAACAAAATCCAGCATGCTGAGTATGCTGATATTCTTTAGTGTCACTTGTCATGTATAGATAACACATGTAATTCAGTTTTTTGCAGGAAGCTTATTCTTCGTTACTTTTTTTTTTAGAGGTGGGTGTGTTTGTGTAAAATATCCATATACAAATGTAGATTCAGATTATATTTGCACCCCTCCTTATTTACATATATATACAGTATATAAAGCGTGCATTTTTCCATACGCATTATACAAATTTTGTGTTTGTATATCAAAAAATTAAAATATATGTGCATTGACTTGATGCACCTTATCAGAGTGAGCATGTAGAGAGAACTTAACACATGTGGTCATTAAAATCAGCAGTGCCATAGCATCCTTCAGGATTTTGGTACAGTCTTCAGGTTTCCTGCAGCATGCACGCTTAGTGCTTTGACTGCAGCATTTGTAATTCAAAGTGATTTTTCCTTACTTTTCTTGGCATTTCAGGTTTTTTGCTTCTGTTCTTCCAAAGCAAAGTTACTGTGAAGTTTTCCCAGTTGAAAATAAATTAGGTGATAGCAAGATATGAGATGTCTTCAGCTCCTTTAGAAATGTGTGGTATTTTCCCTAGCATCCTAGTCAGATCTTCTGCTGTTACCATTGATTAAAGCATAAACCTAAGATCCCAAAAAAATACATTTATTTCTTGAGAGCGCTGTAGGAGAGCTCATAAATTCCCTTTTTGAGGAGAAAGGGATTTGACTGCAGTTATGTGTATCATATCTGCAACAATATCTTACTATGGTGTTTTCATAGGACGTTTTCTTTACACTGTTAACACCATATTCTCAGAAAGGTTTATTCTTAAAAGGAAAATAAATACACAATTTTAAGCTATTATGTATTAAACTCTTTATTTCAAATGTTCCATCAGTTTATTATTCAGTTTATCGGTTTATTATTTTGTTTCATCTCTAATTAAATGCAGCTATCTCCTATTTTAGCTAACAAACCTCAGCAGTCTCAATAGAAATAAATCTCTGTGGTAAAAAGTGAATTGTGATCTGTGTGCTCAGATGAGGAGAGCTGTAGTATAGGGGCTCTTGTCTAATGCTTTAATAATGTTTTCAAATTTTTGCTGCTGTCCCTAACTCTATTGGAAGCATGCTTAATGAAAACTACTTCTCACAATCTAGTGAGATTTTTGCGTGCTCGTTTCTTGAATTAAAAACTCGTATCAGACTTCTAAAAGACCCCGTTTATTGGGATTTTTTTTACTTTGAAGGTGTTAGTAAGACTGAAGTAATATAGCTCTATAAAAGATTATAATAATTCAGTTCTTTTTTTATTGTAAATGGTAATTGAATTCCTTGTAAAGGAGCACAGAGGAGGCCACGTAAACAGAAGATTTTGTCAACAGGTGAATGCCTAATTTATAAATGTTGCCAGTGATAAGAATTCCCTTGTAGAAAAGCATTCAATTGCTGAAAGCCATATCTTATTCTTTTCAAGAGAAAGCAACTTTTTTTTCCTTTCTATGTTTCCTTAAACCTTACAATTCTGAAGAAAAGCATAGCATTATTTAACACACTTGAAAGACTTTGTGCTTTAAATTTGTTTCCATTGCTTTCCACAAGCCAACCCAATAGCAAACAAACGAGACCAAACGAAGTTTTTCTTAGGATGACATCCTCTAGTAAGAGGCTGACTTTTTCTTTCTTTAGCACAACAGAAATTTTGAGTAAAGCAAGGAGAGATGATGACTGTGCATTCTCTCTACAGTGAGAAATAGCTGTTCTTTTTTTTTATGAGTGCAGAAATCCTTTTGCATCCGAAGTAGGGTGAATTTCACTAGGATCCTGACAGTAATGGCTCGATTTGGAATCTGTCTTTATTTACTTAGAAGTTGTTTGGAAATATGAGCTGTTGCTTCGTCCACACATAGCTTGAATACTCTGTGTTGCCTATTGGGGTTTAAAAACAGACACCTCCAGAGGCTGACAATTTCTGCCATAAGTGACAGCACGCTTTATTTTCAAATTGACCATCAAGTCTTTTTGGTAGTGTTTAGAGTTCAAGTGATTTTCATTTAATACACAGCTTTTCCTTGAAAAAAATAATCCAATTGCAAAGAAATGAGTGGTTTTGGCCTTCCTACTGGTTTCAGTTTAAGCACAGGCTGAGGGGAAGATTCAAAGCTGCTTTTGAGCAAAGTTAATCTCTCCTGTTTCTGCCAGGAATTATGTTGTAATCAGCATAGGGACAAAAGCTCTAGCAGTTAATATTTTTTCCTTGGGGTTGGTTTCCCTGTAGAACCTACTGGATTGGTGACGTTTACAAGGCAGTGTCTCCAAGAATTTCCAGACTGGGAAAGGTAAGTCAAACATGCTGTTAAATGTGAAGATTAGCTTAAGTGATCCATAACCTGAATCCCAATGTTAAATTGATTGAGACCTGCAAGTGATCACAGTAAATGTGTTTGTTTTAATGACATGTACAGAAGGAAGTGAATGAACGGATACAAATAATTTAAGCATCATGTATATATCGGTGTGCTTGTGAAGCCAACAAGTCCTAAGTGAGTTCTTAGAACAGAACTGATGCTTTTGATGCTTGAGAGTATAAAAAGAGACAGCTCCAAAAAGGAGTTTTTGAAAAGGCAAATACATTTCACTTAATCCTTCAGATTTTTTAATCACATTATGTTAAGGTGTGTAAGAAGGTAGATTTTGGATGAGTTTTGTCTTAATGTCTTTGTGGAGATTCTATCATCATTTTTTTTCTTATCCTGTGCAATGTTTTTTCCTCGATGAAAGATCTCAGAAAAAGCTGTCTAGATTGCATGTCACCTATGAGGGCACTATTGAAAGCAATGGACAAGGTATGCTACAGGTAAGTTTATATAACAGTAGACGTGGCTTTATGTCATGCTTATGTCATTTTTATGGTCTGCCAGCTTAAAGTTAAATAAACTTGGTTTAAATGACAAGATGTTATGCATGTAAATGAAGCATCAGAATGAATTCCACAGGCAATTTTAGTGCCATCAGTATTCCCTAGCTCATTGAGTTTTGTTACATGTACCTGTTATTACAGAAGTAGCTGACAGAAAATCACAAGTCCTGGACAGCTTCAGGTCCTTTGGTTCAAGCCAGGATCAAAGATTGACAAGATAAAAGTTTCAGACTGTAATTTTTATGAGCTGCCAAGGGATTTTATTTTGTTTATGTTTTGCTTTTGAAATGATTGTTGTGCCCCAGACGGTGACCAGGTCAGTAGTTCAGGAGACTTCTTGCTGCTGCAGCACCACTGTTTCAGTCTGGGAGACAGTCAGCTGAAATAGGTTGGTAAGGAGGATGTCCTGTCCATACCGATAGCAAGGAACGTACTTCAGTTGTCAAATCAGCTTAAAGAAAGAAGTCTGTCTTCTGGAGTTCAATTACTGAATAAATAAATAAGTAAATAGAACATCTTTTGCCAGGAAAATGTGATATAAGCTTCTTTTAATTATAATTTCCATGGACAAGTAGTTTGCATAAATAGTAGTTGCTTTTTTTTTCTTGAATAAAGCAATTGCTTTTAAAACTATTGTCTATGTAAAATGTAACGTGAAAAAATATGTTATTGCAGCCAAAATGAGAGTCCAGAACTTCACAGTTTCAGGCAGAAAGCTTAGCAGTCAAAATGATGTACCTTTTTCAAGTGCATTTCAAGGAGAATTTGTAAGAGCTTCTAAGTACAGAACAACTGATGTGGGGCAGTACCGAGCTAAAAGTGCTTTGTGTGGACAGCCAAGGCAGGAGCTTTCTTAAAGGACAACTTAATGATTCTTCAATGTCTCTAAAATGCAAAAGGGGCACCATAATCTGCTGTTCCTATTTTTCACATTTCAGTAAATATTTCATTTTTAAATATATGCCCTTCCAAAAAAAATGAATTCAGAGCCTTTGAGATGCATAATTTTATTGTGCTGCATAATATCTCACTTATCTCGTTTCTTCTCACAAGTAGGAAAGGGAAAAAATTAAGAAGGCGTGCTGCTAATCAGACTCTGTCCTGCTGCTTATTTTGAACTAATAGCAGCAGATTTCAACAGAGCTGAAGCTTGTATGTGGTTTTATTTACCTTATTAAATGAAAAGATTTTACGCTGTTTGCTTGTCTCATCATGCTCCTGGATATATTCCTGTTAGGTTGATTTTGCAAACCGTTTTGTTGGCGGTGGTGTCACCGGGGCGGGACTGGTACAAGAAGAAATTCGGTTTTTAATCAACCCAGAGCTGATTGTATCAAGGCTCATCACTGAAGTATTGGATCACAATGAATGTCTTATCATCACAGGTTAGTCTTTAAAGTAAATGTTCTGGTTTTCTATGTAGAAAATGTGTTTCAATTTGAAGTTGTGTATGTTTAAACTCTGCAGGAAAGGATAGTACTCATTTGTCAATGAGTTTTCTTGTTCCCCACCTCTTAAGACTGTGGGGCCACTGTTCCAGTAGACATTTGGTGAAGGAAATAAAAACAAGTGATGGCAAGTAGACAAGTGTTACATAAAACTTTTTTTTAACCTTGTATAATAGGATGCCGAGTCCTGAAATGCACTTTTAGACCTAGCTGAAAAATGGTTGGGGGCAGTAGAAGTCACAATTACCAGTTATTAGTAGGTAACACTGCTGTTGTGTCAAAGCAGGATGGGTTTGTTCCTTATTGCTGCAGTTTGTGCTGCCTTTTGGTCACCAAACAGGAGGAAGTGGAAGAGAAGAAAATCAGCATCCTTTACAAAGGATAGAAAGTCAGGAAATGTCTCTTGAGGATGTTTATCTTTTAAGTTGCAAACATGTTCATAGTACTTATTGCAAGTTGTGTTTGTCGCTTCCAGTGTTAAAAGTAACTGCATGTGCAGTATATGTTGAGAGGTTGAGTATGGAGATACTCAAGTGCTTCTGAAGAGACTTTTCCGTTGGTTTTAACATCTGTCTTAAAATGTGGAGAGCTTTATTATTCCTTGGATCAAAATAGTGTCGAAATAGCTGATGTCTCTAGCAAAAACTGGAAAGGCCCAGGAAATGCTGCTGTGTCTTGGTTCCTCACGTAGTGATGCAGCAATTAGGTATTTCATGACTGGCGGATGGGGGAAAAAATTAAAATTTTTTTCTTTATAGCCATTTATTATTGAGAAATCGTATAGACAAATAGAGTAATAGATTATGTATACTCTGTTTTTCAGGCTACGGAGCCTCTGTGGTTTTTAGTCTTAACCTTGGTAATCTTTCTAAGAGTGTTTTGTTAGTTTTGTTTTTCCACTGTGCCGTAATCAGTGCCTTTTCTGTGACATCTTTATGGTAAACTTGATTTAGTGATTCACTGAAAAATAAAAATCAGAAAATTGATGGCCAACACTGATTGCTGTCATATATTTTGGATATGATGATATAACAAAATCAACGTACTGAAGTGCTGTCCTCTGAGCGAGACTCTTCTGGGAAGGGTAAAAACAGTGTAGCTATCAGTATGTGTCATAATGGATTGAGAGAAACACTAAATGTATTTTTGAAAGAGTTTCTTCCATTCCACTGTGGGGAAAAAAAAACAGCAGTGATTTGGTATCAGCAGATAACAATGGGGGTGTTCTTTGACTGCAGAGACATTCTTTTAGTTGTCCTAAGCCCCTGCACTTCATGGTGTTTGCATTTAGTGTATGTGATGGTATTTTTCTCTAATGGAAATGGATCTTCTATCATCTTCCTGCATTTCTTCCGTCTTAGTTCATAGCCAAGTCTCTACTGTGTGTCACCATCCTCCTGATGAATTATGTTCTTTGTAATGCATCTTGTCTCAGTGGCTTAATGGGTATAACTCTGTAGCCTAAGTTTGCAGAAGAGTCTGAGAAATGGGAGAGAAATTAAATTCATTGTGATTGTGTGGTGTCTGGTTAAGATCAATGCTGTAATGAATATGGAACTGGTCGTGCACCAAGTTCTTCTACACAGGCTGAAATGTCAGCAGTGATGCCAAAGATTCTTACAAGTACGCTTCTGGTAGAGCTGTGAAAAAGTGTCGCTGTTTTTCATTCAGTTGTTCGTGTTTTGTTGTTTTCTTGTTTTTACTTTCCTTTCAGTTGGCATATATCCAGACAGTGTTAAGTGTGGGTGAAGCCGTGTTCTGTGTTTGCTTTAAGTCTACAGATTGAACAATGGCCATTTTCAGAGACTTCTAAGCACATTATCCATGCAATAAACTAGATCAGGTAATTAGTTCAGCTGAAAATTTACTCATAGGAAAAAAATGTTTTTCAGCTGGATTAGCTGGCTGATCATGCCACTGTCTGAAGAGCCAGACGACTAATGCTGGCACAATATAAGGGCCAGAAGAACTGATTGAAAGAGCAGGATCTTCCCCTCACCTCTGGCAATAAAAATACGTTCATACCAGTGTTTACAAAATTGAACCCTTGCTTTTTACTTGTGCTCCCTTTTTTTTGCGTAGCTAAGGGTGCTGATGCTCCAGTGGGTCTCTAGCTCAGACAAAATACCTGAGGGACAGCGTGTCTTTTTTCTCCCCCTCCATCCTTGGGAGCTTTATAATACCACATAGGTCATATGCAATTGAAAAGCAAAACCATGGGAGTCTGGGAAGGGTGGATTTCATGAACATGCTCCCATAAGCACACTGGCACTAGAAATTTCACTGTTCTCATACTATATCTTCAAGTTTCACTAAGAATGCATTTTTAAATTACACTTGCATATGCTTTCTTCTGAGACTGGGTAAGCTTCTGTTTATGTAGTAGCTTGCTTTTTGGCTTTTTTTGGCTTTGAGGAAAGAGATTCATCACAAACATTAACACATCCAATTTATCCTGCATTGTATCCGGTCCCCCTGCAGCAGCAGCTTGTATCCCAGTGGTTCACAGGTAAAAGTGTTGCCCATTGAATAACTTTTTATCTGGCATATTTCCAGAGCTTTTGCTTATGAAAACCCACTGATTTTCATTAGCCTTAGGTTCCTGGGACATGCATTTAGTGTTTGTGTGATTTCTTTGAGTTTCTCTTTTATTGATTTTTCTATATATGCATTTAGTTGTTTGTTTGTTTCTCGATGCTTTTGTCATCATACACTGCACTTTCATAAAAATTAATGAAAGCAATGAACCTTTGAAAAAAGCAAGCTCCATCCTTTGACTCATTTAATCTGTCCTTGTCAATATCTTCATCATCCCATCTTTTCTTTTCATATGTTAGACCACAAATGCTTCCTTTTTCGAGTTGAAGCTAAAGGCTGCCAGAAAGGTCAAGCACTCCCCTTGTTTGTCTTTTCTTACTATTTGCTCAGACACTTCGCTCAAGCGTATCAGTAAATCTCAATTTTGGCTAGGTCAGGAAGAGTCTTAACTGATGATAGATACAGCCTACGATTCAATTAGAAGGCTGATTTCTGAATATCTAAGCTGCCTATAATTGTCTTGTGTGTAAGGATGTGGATGAATGTATATAGGCACATTCTGCCATCACAATTCTTTTGACTTTGATTTTGAAACAGAAAGTGAATTTCTGGTGAGCAATCTCCTACCATCCCAATCACTTTGATTAGCAGCTTTTCAAAACAGCCTTGGGTGGAATTTGTTCTTGGTGTGGTTAATCATCTATAAAATCTAAATAAATAATGAGTGGATAATAAGGCAGATGAGTTCAAGAAGCACTGCTAAGTCTGTTACAATGGATTTGTGTAAATAGGGGAAATGTTTTGAAGTATAAGCAGTATTTTAAACGTTTTTAACAGCTTGTGTTTCATATGCTTGAGACTACAGGAAGCAATCGTTCAGATTCCTTTGGCAGATGATGTTAAAAGTTGATTAGTCTTATGTTTCTTATTTTTTCAAAGTTTTTTTTTTTTTTTCTATTTAGAGATTGAAAACCTTTGAGGTTTAAATTCAAACATTTATCTTCTTAGAATATCACCAATCTATGCAATAGGCATCACTCTTGTCTGACTAATCATATTTTTTGTGCTGTTGGTTACTTTTAATGCTCACAGGTCTTTGTAAACTATTTTTCTGTTATATTTATAGGTGTAATTGCTGGCACAGTGATTAAGGCATTGCTTTGAAGTTGTCATCTTTTTCTTATGCTATTGGTGACTTGTGCCAAACTGTGCTTGTATGAGATGGAATTTTCCAAATGAGGTATTTTCATCAATCTACTACTTTGGAAATTCATCTCAAAATTGTTCAGAGGTTGCAAGCCCTGCATGGGAAAACCTGATTTTGCTGTGGCATTACTTCAGGGTTTTTTTCTGTGCATTTTTGCAACCCCAGGTTTTTGAAGCAAGGACCTGAAGTTGGGTTAGACAGGATGAAAGCTGACTTTTTAACAGAGGGCAGGAGTCATGACACTTCTAGAATGCTCTCTTTGGTCTCAGTAAAGGCTGGAAAGGTACTTTGCATAATAGAGCAAAAACAGCTAAAATTACTAGGTCTGAACAAGCGACTTTCTTAGAGCCTTTGATGTTTGTCAAGATAACCTGCTGGCTTTTTGGCACAGCAGTTTGGCATGTTCTAGATGTGGTTTTGTGGCTTCCTAGGCTTTTACGGAAGTATCCTCTTTGGTACAGACCTCCACAGCTGGGCTCAGAGGCCTTCCAGTACATTCAGTGCTGTGAATTGCAGTAATATCTGAGAATTCGTGTCAGGAACTACAGAGCAGGAATCATGCTGAGCAAAAGCAAAACAAAGTAACAGGAGGAAAAGAGGTTTTATTGGGCAGCAAGCCTTGGAAGCTTAGCAGTCTTACCTATCACAGAATCACCAAGGTTGGAAAAGACCTCTAAGGTCATCCAGTTCAACCATCTGCCTATCACCAATATTTCCCACTAAGCCATACCCCTGAGTACAAGGTGTAAATGTTCCTTGAACACAATATCCCTATGTAGGATCACTCTCAAGCTGGGTGGGCAGCAGTCAGAGTAACGCTGATGCACTGGAACTCTGCTCTGTTCTTACCACAGAACTTCTCTGTGGATTTACAGATTTTAATTTTACGGTAGAGAAATGAAGTCATTTTGTGGAAACATACAGCTTGCTACTGATACTTTTAAATCTTTACATTTTTCCTCTCCTGTTTCCTAAGCCGTCAACCCAGCTTTTTGCTACTTTGTGATGAGGTAGCATTGCCGTGTTTTAGTAGTGGAGTGACTGTTTTATCATCATGCTTACAGGCAGTAGCAGTTCTCCGTCCTCATTTATCAGAGGGAGAACACTCTCCTAGGTCTGTCTTCTCCTGCCTGTGTACCCGTAGAACCCTTCTTGTTATTTTTCACGTCCCTTGCCAAGTTTGGCTCTATCTGTGCCTTGACTTTCCTGATGATCTTAGCCCTCCACATGTGGACGATGTCCCTACACTCTTCCCAGGCTACACAACCCTGCTTCCACTTCCTGTACATTTCCATCTTTTCTCTCAGTCTAAGCTGCAGTTACTTAATCTGGCAATGGCAAGTTGAAAACTGTCTCGTAGTTGTATGTGCGCTGGATGGCATACCTAGGAGATCCATGTTTGTAACATCTGCCACAGAACGTCACATTGCATCAAAAAAAGCTCTTACTGGTTTCAAGATGATCTTGTATTGTTGTGTGTAGATACGAACCTCTAGCTTCAACTGGTGCTTTGGAGAGCTGTGTATCCATTCAGAGAAGCACTGTTCCTATGAAAGATTTTACAAGATAAAAATATTTATGTATTCTTACGTAATATGGGAACTCATTTGTCTTTCAGGTACTGAGCAGTACAGTGAGTATACAGGTTATGCAGAAACTTACCGGTGGGCAAGAAGCCATGAAGATAAGACCCCAAGGTGAAGTTCCACATAAGTATTTTAAGTGAAAGAATAAACAAATGTCTTAAACTTAAAGATTTGGTGCTTTGAGTATTTGCCTTACTATAGAATTTTATAGCTTGATCCTACTTTCTTCAGAAGAGCCAACAAGCTAAGAACCTTATCTCCTGATGCTTATGATGATACCTGCCAACATGTCAATTCTTAGATAAACAGGTTTTAATTATCTGTATTGAACCCAGAGTTTTCTGAAGATAACTGAACTAGGGATTATAATACCTCCCAGGAATTTTGAAAGTGATACCATGAGTGCTGTGATGCAGGTGATGTTAGTGTGTCAAAATAAGATTTAATATCATGAATCTGAGAAGAAATCGCTAAGCACTTGCATTTATTTCCCCAGCAGTGCTTATGTAGTGAATACGCACAATAATCCATTTTGTATTGGATGTGGCTTTGTGCAACCTGATCTAGTGGGGGGTGTCCCTGCCCAGGACTGAGGCAGGAGAAGTTGATATTTAAAGGTTCCTTCCAACCCAAACATTTCGGTGATTCTATAAATTCTGGAGGAAGATAAAGAGCCAGAATGTTTTTTTGACCTTGCAGTGTTCCTCTGTACTGAATAAACAGTGCCATTTAATGAGATGTATTTCATATTTCTACTTCCTCGTTCAGAGTCTAGGCCAGAGGATTTATAAATTTATAAGGGGATCTTCTCTCTTTTCTGATGCTTTTGTCAGCACTCTGTTGTTGTTACAAGCTCACCTTTCTAGTGTCTTCCAATGGAAAAGCTCTGCAGGGAACTGCTCATTTCAGATCGTGATTATATGGCCAATATTTAAGAACTAATCTTACTGTCATCATCTTGTCTTCTCACTCCAAATTTAGGGATGAGTGGCAGCGACGCTACACTGAAATTGTTGCCATAGATGCGTTTCACTTCAGACGTTTCCTTGATCAGTTTGGTCCGGAGAAAATCAGAAGAGAGCTCAACAAGGCAAGTCAGTCACTTTTTAAAGCAGCCTGAAGCCTAAGGCTGTTTCATTAATGCTTGCATTAACGCTTTTAAAACATTTTTGTTTTTGTGTGTGTCTTCAGTTAAGAAAACTGTTTATCTCCATCTAATGGTGTACTTGGTTGAAGTAGAAGCCTGTCAGAGCGGTTTATCCTTTGATACATAGTTCAAATGGACAGTTTACTCAATCTTCAAAAATATAAATGAAGTTTGGATACATGTTTTGCTGACTCTTCTCTATCTTGCTTCTAAATAATGTTGTTAAGTTCTCTCCCTACGATTAGCTTTGCTGAATCCCTTTCATTCAAGATGGAGTAGGAGGTACCTCATGTATTAACACAGTGACAGTTCATAAATATGGTACCACTTGCTTTTCTCCTATCTTCTGGATAAACTTTTGAAGTATTTACATATTTATCTTTCCATATATTGTTGTAACCTTGAGCTGAGATCTGACTGTCCATAAATTTCCCATCTATTCATACAATATCTGTAAGGACTGTTGCAACTGAATAGGTATAGACGTGTCAAACAGCTTGTAGTGATAGGAACATTTAGGAGATTAATAAGTCAGGTTGGTTCCAGTCCTTTAAACAAAGCTCTTAGACTGACATCCAGAAACAGAACATTTCCTACTGATAGTACTTATACATTATCAATGATTACTGTATGTTTAAAGTGGTCAGTCCTTAACCTTATCCTCCATTAGCTGTGTGTGTACAAAACTGTATAGTTAGTTCCAATAGCTTTTGATCTTGGTGGTTCTAGTTGTCAAGATTGCCAAGCTCATGAAATCTTTGACAAAGGAAGCTGGAACTGCAATGAGCATCTTTTGTCTCCACTCTTCTCCCTAATTTGGGATATTGTTATAAGATATCTGAGTTTCTAGGTTGGTCCTAGCTGTCAGTCTACCCTGGACTGTCTGTAGGGCTTTTGTTTGTTCAGCTGATTGCTTTTTTGCTGCTTCTCTTGAAAATAAAGCAGTCTTTCCCCATCTTTGGAGGTGATGCTTCTGCATTGATGAATTATTGTCATCAGTGAGCTGTTTGTGAATCTGGGACACTAGCTTCTGGCATGCACTGATGTTTTCCAAGTCTTTGCTTCTATCCCATTCTTAAATTTTGTCATAACGAGAGATACTTGGTATCAATCTCTAATTCAAACAGCAAATTCTCGTAATGTAAGTTGATAACAAGATTAATGGGCCGCATTGAAGGCCTCAGACGTTAGCATAAGACATAGGCAGTGAGAGGTCTGTGGCCTGTTATAGCAATGCAACACTCTTTTCACTGTGCAGTTGAGTACAGAAATGTTTATACACTTGCATTATTTAGCATATTTACATTTAGGTTGAAAAGACAGGATAGTAGCATGCTTATATGATAACAGATGCAGCAGGCCACTGCTTTAGTTAGGGGTTTAGGTGTAAGGTCATGCTAGAATTGTTAGGAGGTCCCCTACTTTCTTTAGTGCAGGAGACCATGAAATTCTATATGCATTTAAAATAAATTCAAATGTAGGGCAGTGTGTTCTTAACTCTCAGCTAGAAAAGGAAAAGGAATGTACCTTCTTCTTATCAGCTTATTTTTCCTCCCAGAAATGATGTGCAGTCCTGAAAGACTAATTTAATTTAGTCCTAAAACTTTGGCTTCGTGATTAAAGTAACATTCATCAGCTTGTTGCTTTTTGGTTGGAAATGAAATTAGCCCTGAAAGAGACAGTAAATAAATTTTGTAAACCTCAGTGATATCTTGGTACAAAATGCAAATGATTTACGCTAGCAAATTTATGATCTGCCTACCATTTTCAGAGTTATTGATTGGGTTTGGATTTTTAACATAAATTACAGTAGGTACGTGAGGCTTTGATATACTGTGTCAGTCTGACTGGCGGTGTTTGAAGACTGCGAGTATTTAAAGGAAATTTGAACTGTGAGTAAATGAAGTTCTTATAGTAGTAAAGAGAACTAAGTTTTTAAGTGACTGATGTTTTTACAAATCGAATGTGTTCAACTGTATTCGGTGGGTTTGGTTCTTTCAGTTTGTTCTAAAATTAATGTTAACCTTACGACTTTTCATGTGTGGGGGAAAAAAAGGTGGTAGAATAGGCTGCAGTCTACTTTTTTTTCTTTAAATAAATTAGGACAAGGTAAGCGTAAGTATATGCACGCAAGCTGTTAAATATGGGCTTATTATTATTAGTAGGCATTGCTCAGCCTCTGTTTGTTTCCAGAGGCTCTTTTGTCCATCTGTTATTTTGGAACATTAAGAAATGATTGAAACAACTTGAAGCAAGTGATTCTTCTTACAGCTTGCCTTTTCTTAGCCTATATGATTTCTCCTCTCTAACATCTACTTGTTTTAAAGAACCAGATGTTCTCTCTGCTTCCATGAAATGTGTCTGAGGCCGTTTGTTTCTGGTTTAACTGAAATCAATATTGTCTGAATTTGGCTAGTCAGAATGAGGGAGATAAAATTCTACCTCATTTCAACATTAAGATTTGCATATCCTTTTGTACGAGATGTCATAGCTCCATCTTTGCTTGTCCCTTAAGATTACTGCCTCATGAAGTCTGTCCCCAGAATCACAGAACGGCCTGGGTTGGAAGGGACCTCAAGGATCATGAATCTCCAACCCCCCTGCCACATGCAGGGCCACCAACCTCCCCATTTAATACCAGACCAGGCTGCCCAGGGCCCTGTCCAACTTGACCTTGAGCACCTCCAGGGACGGGGCATCCACAGCCTCTCTGGGCAGCTGTTCCAGCACCTCCCCACTCTCTCTGTAAAGAACTTCCCCCTGATATCCAACCTAAGTGTCCCTCTCAATAATTTTTCCAGTTGGAAGTTCCACTTTCCAAATGCTAAAGAACAACTGATGTACAGTTGGGCTTGCAGTCATAAATGTCATGGAGCCTGTTTTGATAACCACTGACTAGTAATAATAATGATAAAAGTGACAGCTTCATACTTACCAAGAAATGCATCACAAAAAATTATGGTATATGAAGCAGTACAGAACTGACATGTCTCTTAGGTGTACCAAAAAGATGTGATAAAACCTAATGTTTAAGGTTATATTCCCTGCTCCAGCTGTTCTGTCAACTTACCAATAGTTTTCAAATCCATGGAAATCTGCACCTGCATTTAATTTTTAACTTGGATCCGAACAAGGCAAAATTATTCTTGCCTTAAAAGAATGCCTAAATAAAGAGTTTATTCTTTAATTCTACTGTGGTTTACTTTCAACTTAAAGGAAGATTAATGGTATGTTGAGCTTATTTGATTTTTTTCTTATGCTGGAAGACGATACTGATTGTTATCATTCAGTTGTTTGAAAATAATGCACCAATGTGCCTGTCAGCTTCATCTTCTGACTCTTGTCTGCCTGCAGGCCTACTGTGGCTTCTCTAGACCCAATGTTCCACCGCAAAATCTCTCTGCAATAGCCACGGGAAACTGGGGGTGTGGTGCCTTTGGAGGGGACTCCAGATTAAAAGGTAAATCATAGCAAGACATTAAGATTCAAATGAATCCATAAACTTAAATTTTCATTTTTGATCTTATTCTTTTTTGGGGCTAAGTACATTTTTTGGTTTTGTTCAGTGTGAATAAATTGTAGACAAGAATTCAAATAGTAGTTAAACTGTCTATAGACCTGGTTCATTAACTTTGATCTTTGGACATGACTGCTGTGACCTTAAATACTAAAAATGCATGCTGTTTGTTTATGCTTTTTTCAGTTTAAAATTTGAAATAGCTGTGGTTGTTTTTGAAATGCCAGGTTGACGTGCTCTTGTAGCACTGAAAACTTCAAAACCACGGATATTGAATATTAGTTCAGTCTCATTTTAACTCTCAGTTAGGTAACTCTGCTAATCTTCCTGAGCCGGTCTTTACAGCCTTTGCTTAAAAATTAATATCTCTGCAAAGTGTTCAAAGTACTTGCTCATTTGGGAGGTTTCAGAAACTTGCTGGCAATGTTTAATGTCATGCTCTGTGATAGACTGCAGTATGTCAGAGAGGCTGTCAGTCACTAAGGCATGCTTCTTTCTTTCCAGTCTCACCTGCTATTTCTCACTTTCTTGTGTTCTTTTATTTTTAATTAGAGTTTATCTAGTGCAACAGATATCACATGCCTACTACATTCATGTAAAACTTTTCCCATCAAGCTAAGAAATGGCACATCCCGATGTTTAAATTGATTTATGAAATTTTAAGTATAAGTTAACATTTTGGCTATTTTCAGACTTGTGGGAAGTATTTAAAATTTGTTTTTCTGAACAACTTTGGGGTGGGGGGAGGTACGTTATTAGACAAACAGTCACTAGGCTACCAACTTCCATGAGTTTTCTATCCAGCTGTGGTTTGTTCACTGAGAATCTATTTTTCTGTCAGTAGTCATTGCCTTGCTGACAGCTGTTTTTGATTTCTTTCAGATAAAATGGGTTGTCATGTACAGAACATGAGTACCAAATGTAGGATCTGATCGTACTTGATGATGATTCATGCTAGGAAGACTTAATACATATTCTGATTGGCAGTATCTCTTTTTTAATGAGTTTCCAATTGTAAAAAAAACACAAACCATACTGTTCATCTGATCCAAGTTGTTACTTGTTGAATGCTAGATTTAACTTTTACAGTAGAGTTTGCTCACTGGAGGGCTTGACTTCGTTGCCTATCAGTCAGAGCTCAAAAGTGAGATATGCTGACAAAGGAGGAAGCCCATAAGAAAAGGTGTTTTAGCCGACAAAGAAATGAGCCATGAGTTGCTGAGTCTATAAATCTACTGTGAACTTTCAGTTAAGTTAAAATTAAACTAAAAGCTCAAAACACGAAGTTTTTCTGGTTTTTGGGTCAACCTTGTTTTCCCCCTCCTCCCCCCGACTTGCCAGAATTAACAATTAACAGCCAGTGCTAGTGTTACGAAAATGCTCATTTTAAACTATGATTGTACTCTCAAGTCATCTCCTGTTCTTTTGCTAGGCCTTAAAAAAGAACACCTCACTTCAACCATATTCTTCTTGGAAAGCAAGCTTGATTTCTTAGTTGACTCTGCAAAATCAATACTTAATAAAGTGAATTAATTGACAGTGATGTGCTAGAGGGTATGGAGCTAGTCTTTAATGTGTGACATTTTTCTTCAAGCCCATTCTAACTGGAAATAAGATGGCAGGTTTTTTTTTTCAGGTAAATTATGAGCTACAAAAAGGGTACAGTAGTTTGGCTTGTGTGTTTTGTCAGACTACGTTTGTACTTGGTATGTGATAACCAAATGAACTCTTGTCTATTTCAGATGCTTCTTATGCAGTGCTAACTACTAAAGCTGTTTCTCCCTTTCTAAAATACTGCATAGGATAATTTGGAACTGCAAATCCTCTCTGTGGTTTCACTTCACTATGACCAAATTTGTTACGCTGCGGAATAATCTTTTATACTTCATAGGGATTCATCATTTCCTCATTTTGGAATATGTTTTCAAACTTTGAGATTATCAGTATTGCACTTTATTGAACCCAAAGTAACAGCGTTGATCACACAGGCTTGGCAGTGTATGGAAAACGACAATTTCCATAGATTAAAATGTGTTTTGCGTGTGACATTCTTACATTTGAAAGGATGATGGCGTTCATCTATTGTCTGGATCTGTAACAGAGACTTCAGAACAACCAAGTAGTTTGATGTAATCAGATATAATTGAGTAAATTCCCTTATGAAGTACTGGATGGATTTTTTTGATCATCAGATAAGCATAGTTACAATCAAGGTCACAGATGATGAGAAAGAAGCCTTCATGGGGAAGGAAAAAAATATTTGGCTTTATGAACCAAGAACCCAATAAATAAATGAGACATATTTCAGCTTAGTTGGAAATATTTCCTTAGTGTGGAACATAGGACTTGAAATGCTGATGAAATATGTTTATCTGATTGGGAGAATTTGGAAGATCTTGTCTTGTTTCTGAAGCCAGAGGATGATTTAAGAACTTATAGCTACAGGGTTCTATGCAACTGTCTAAAAGGCTTTTTTAAAGTGTTTTATTACTGAAAATGCAGAAGAGATTTTGTGTATTGAAGCATCTCATAAATACCTAAATTTAAATTGTAACAAATATGACCAAGTACTCTTTTTGTGATTTGGTGTTATGCATCTGAAAAAATAAGGTTCAAGAGGAAGAGGCTATTGAAAGATTTGTTTTTTGCTGGAATGTTGGGCTCAGTGGGTGGCAGAAAAAATATTCCTTCAGGTGCAGTTCCTGAAGAATTAAATGAAATTTTTGGGTGGTGTTGTGTACAGCCAGGAGTTGGACTCAGTGATCCTCATGGGTCCCTTCCAACTTGGGATATTCTCCGATTCTATGAAATCAGATCTGCCTGGGGCACAGGGAACAAGAGAGCCCCAGGATCTATTACTGGTGGTCTTTCCTGTATCTTGTTTCTGCGTGGATGTTTCAAATGGTGCTGTATGGTGTTAATACTCAAAAGACTGACTTTTACAGAAATTTTGACTCTCGTTTAATGAGATTTATAGGGAGTCAAAATGAATAGTGAAGTACTTGTAATATTCTTGTGTGAATCGAAACTGCATTGTTTGTTTGGAATTAATATGAAGATTCATTAGATTCTGTTCCCCTGTGCAAGCTAGTTAATTAGGCCCTTTAAAAGCTGAACTACTGAAGCTTTACCAAATCTACAGCTGGTTCAGTATTTTAATTAAATATCATTCCCAGATTGAGATTAATTTCACATGTGCTCCATGTAATTTATAATTTTAGCTATGGATCTACGAGACTTTTGATTAAAGAATGCAATATTTTAAGTCTCTTTTCATAGCTGAGCTATGACAAGCTTTCAATTTAGCTTCCATTGCAGGTGGTAATGCAGTATGTATGCTGTTTTATTTAGAATAAAATCTTTCCTTTTCTACCCAATAAGTACAGATAATTAAAATATGATTGATGTAGTCATTATGAGAATGAACTCTGAAGCTGTACCCATAGGCTCTGAAACAAGTAGCAACAGATAAAATAGTTTATGGGAGTTTGTTGTTTGGACTGATGTAACATAACCTTAAAGGAATGTCATTGATGATATGTGCCTGTGACAGTCCAACCTCACAGTACTGCTTGGGGGAAAAGCTGTGCTATTTAATAGTTGGGTGCTGCCTCAAAGGCTCTGGTTTTTTACTTCTCCCCTTCCCAGGTGCTCTTCCTTACATCAGTTCTGGCTCTCAGTAAACCCATCACTCAGCCAACTCAACTGCCTGTCTTGGAGAGAACAGTTAGCTTTTACTCTCTTGTCAGAGGATTTTTCTGCCAGGTTGGAGAATGGAGTTGGCTCAGTGGAGATGCTAATGAGCACCTGAGAGTGGCAACAAACAGTGAGAAGGGAACAGAGCATCTCTCTCCAATTGCAGCAGATCATTATCTTGGCTCACCTAGGTTATTGGCCAATACCCCAGATAATTTTCCAGTGTAAATTCTTCAACAATCTGTTTCCAAAATAAGGATCATTCTTGTTCCTTTTTCCAAAGCCAGTCTACTTCATAGCATTTGCCAGAACATGAGATGCAGTTTGGTTCAGGGAATTTGACACAAAACTGGAAATAAACCACAGTCGCATTGCTGACATCATCACCTCCCTTTTTTTAGAGGTCACAACAAGACATGATATTTCATGCTGTGCACTTTGATTGTGGGCAAAATAGACACCTTAAATTGTATGGTAGAATGATATATTTCTACTTGGGAGATTAAAAAAACCAAATTGGTCAGCTTCTGCTTTGTGTAGCTTATGTAACGAAAGGATTAGCTACATTCCGTCAGAAGGATCGAGGAGAATGGAAATTCTATTCTGACTTCATCTAAATTGCTTAAACCCAGGATTATAACAGGATGGTCTGCTTTTTTTTTTTTTTATCTTGTTGAATGTATTTATTGGTTAGCTAATGGCTGTATGCAGCTTAAGGCTGGGGAGGACAGACTTCAATTTATATTTTTATGTGTGTATATATATATATATTTTTTTTTTTTTAAGGGCATTGTTTATCTGGAAAGTTATCTCTAGTGGCTCAATCAGAATACTTCAATACTGAGCTGCTTTGTTTTAAAAGTGGAAATAATTTTCTATCGTTTGCATTGCTTTGCAGTGTTCACCCAAACATGAGTGGTATAATTATTCGCAGTGAAACTTATACCATGTTTTGTCTTGTGCTCATGCATGTAATTTTTTTTTCCCTCCTCTTCTTTCAGCCTTAATACAGATATTGGCAGCTGCTGAGTCTGGACGTGATATTGTTTATTTTACCTTTGGAGATGTGGAGCTGATGCGAGATATTTACAGTATGCATACTTTTCTCTGTGAGAAGAACCAAACTGTTGGTGAGCATAAATCTTTTCATGCATGCAGACTACTGTATACCTGGAAATAATCCAGTAAGAATTATTGTCATCAAGTCCTGAGCCCAAGCAAATGGTCTTAGTTTATTGGCACCTGATTTCAGAGTGAGCTCTTCTGACACAGGGTCAACTCAACAGTGTAAATTGAGGATCCTAGAATAACTTAAGAATTCTCCAGAATTTGGAAAATACGGATGTTGTAGATGTAAGACTTGCAGAAGTTTTTTAATACAACTTTAAAGGCTTAAAAAAAAAAAGTCTGCTTATACATTCTTGGTATAGATTGGAGTTATAGTGCTTTTGGCTTGACTTTATAAGAAAAAAAAAATAATAGTCAGATCTGTTATCCAGCTGCAATACAATGAAAGCAGTGTATCCACTGCCCCCACTGTAATTTTAAAGAGTCTTTATTTTCTGGGACAAAAATAGGAAGCTTGGTAACTGGCAATACGTTTGTAAGTGGTACGATGGAAATCAGTGTTCAGATAGCCTGTGTTCAGTTAGCTGAGCAGAAAAAGGAGGGAGTCTGCCCTGTATTATGAAGAAATTTGGAAACAGTAGTGTGTCCCTTGTGCAGTTGTCTACTTCCTCTTTCACTGCTCATTTAGAGATGTCACTTGGCACTGTTTCAGTCATTTCTAGTCTTCAGTTGCAGCTATACATTGTTCACAGCATGATTTAATTTTTCTTTAAACATGGTCTTTGTTTTCATTTTCAAGGGGATGTTTATAGGCTGCTACTCAGATACTACAACGAAGAATGCAGAACCTGTTCTACTTCAGGACCAGAAGTGAAGCTGTACTCTTTCATATATAACACCATTGAGTCCTATGCAGATTCTACAGATGACGATGAAGAAAAAGGGTTGTGCTTTGAAGATTAAGATAAATGTGTTGGGTCAGAATATTGTTCAACTCCTCCCACTCGTATATTGTTTGAGTTGCTGAGTGGAAAGTATGAATTGGATACTTTAATATATATTGATTGCATTGGTAGTTATCAAACATCCAAAAATCTAACTTTGAGAGACAAGATATCTTGTTTGGTGGCTTCGTACATGAAAACCTTGTTCATGTGTGTACAGAGAGGATTTCTGTGATAAATCTGGTTTGCATTACACCTTGTTTAGCAGGAGATTTTGTAAACACTTGTATTTCAATCATGATATTGCTGAAAGATTTCAGAAGATTTCTCTTTATCTAGACTTCTTGCTAAGCATAGTGCTGGAGTACGTGGAGCCGTATAACCCCCAGAATGATTTTAGAGAGAAACATTGTAATTACTGTTTTTATTGAAAGTTGTAACAATTTGATTACCTCCTTAAGACTGCCTCACTACTTTTGTTGTTCTTATCAAAATTTTCATACATTTAGTTTAAAATGTCCTGGCTTTAATATACTTTGTAATAAATGGTTAAATGTGAAGATTCTGGAGGAGCCATAATGCATTTCAGAACTGCATTATCTTGGTCAAATTAGAAAAAGTTATCATGAAGAAGCAGATAGAGTCTGAAGAACAGATGGGTGGGAAAATGAGGTATGTGATCAGAGTTAGAAGCAGAAGGAAGCATTCATATATTAAGCTTCTAAAACCATCTTGTTGGTGCTATCTGTTATAATACTAAACAAGGTCATAAGCATATTAGTATACATGAAGTTCCTCAAGGATCACTGTTGTTGACAACTTCATTTGAATTAAGGTCTGCTGTAATTTTGTTGTTATTCTCATATCAGTTCTCTGTTATTGCAGTATGTGAGCATTAGATCCCTGTGGGAAAACAAATGGAAACCACTTGTGTATCAGCGGGAGGAAAGCCCAGGCTACAGATAAGAACATAAGGTTTTGTGAGGAATTTGCACCTATGTTGTCTTAGGTGTGGGAATAGTAACATTGGAGAGAGGTCAGAAGATCTGTAAAAACTGTTTTTAGTGTCTCTGTGAATACCAAATGATTGTTTCCGTAGTATGTTAATATTTTACACAAATCTACAGATAAATAGGTGAAAAAACTTCCTAGGTCTACATACAGGGCCGATTCAATTAAATGTTTTCTGTTAGTAATTAAACCCAATTTAAGTTTAGGCCAACATTGCTAAATTTAACCTCTTCAGATCTGCCTGGTCTGTCATAGCTGCTCTCTGTGCAATACAAGTAACAACAGCAGGAAATGTAGTGAGCTATGGCTCTAGTATCAGCAAATCCTTTCGGCTGGTGTCTGGTAAAACATCTCCAAGCCTGAAACGTGACCTACTAATTAAATAGTGGAAGCTGTTGGTGGTCTAGTAGTAAAGCACCCACTGCTTGAGCTGCTCTAGTGGAAGAGCAGTATTAGATTGTTTGGGTCACTGACAAATGACTTCAGAGTGCTACAGCATTGCATCAGTGCTGCAGTGGGCTGCTAGGAAGTGTTGCTTCAAATGTGACACACAGCAGCTTGGCTGATTTTGTCCTATTATTCCTGCCAGCTATGGTTTTCTTCACACACATCCGTGTCAGGGAAAAGGTTTACAATAGAATTTCAGGCCCCTCTTGGTGTGTTTGCTTGTATCCTCTAACTTTGCAGAAATCTTTTCTCCTGCTTGTGTTTTTATGTTGGCTGAGATTCTGGCAATGACAGAACTTCTAGATGCAGTGCTGATGACAAATGTACCCGATTGATTAAGGGCTGTGAGACAAAATTGGTGCTGCCTGCCACATCTTCACTGTACTACTCAGGATTTCCTATAGAAAAGGTGGACAGAATTTGTTCCAACCAACGAGAAGGAAATATAGCAAAAAGTTTTAGGTGGCCAGGTGTGACTTCCCCTTTATCATAAATACATGCATCTTTATTAGTGCAATATGTATTTCTGTTGTGAGGGGAAATGATACTTCTGTAAGTGAAAAATGTACCAAATAAGATGGCATAAAATTTTAGTTTGGCTCTAGAATCAGGAAAAATACATATTTAGTTTTGGAAAGATTCTCTGAAGTTCATATAGTAGTGTATTCACATACGTTTTTGGAGTGTCGACTATTCCTAGTTCTGTCAGCTTTATTTTCACTGATACTGGAGACCTTTCAAACAGGGGAAAGACCAGCTTCTGAGATTGCTCTTTAGGATATGTTTTCCATACACTTTTTCCTATGAAATATGACTACATGGACAGGAGAAAAAGAAAACTTGTTTTCTGTTTAATGTCATCTGAGTAAGAATGATCTATCCCGCGTTCTGCCTTGTGTCCCTGAACTCATAAAGAACTGTAAGAACTCTTGGAATATGTCTTCAATTGCAGGCAGGCTGGAGATTACATTTTTCTTGGTTTGTTTTGTTTTTCTGGACGATAAAAAGTCAAGAGCTGAAGAGTTACCAGTGGTGTTAGATTGTCATGGCTTTGGAATTCAATAAGTGTTGAAGTGCCCAGAGTGCTGCATGGGGAAGGAGGAATTTTCAATGAGCCCAACACGTACTCTGCACCTCTCTTTTTCTATCCAACTACCACTCTCCATTTGTAACCTACCTGAAATGTTTTCTTTAGCTAGAGATGTGTTTTGGTGCTCTGTTGGACGTAGCATGGAGCAGAAGGCCCGATGCTCTTTGCAGCCTAGCAAGCTTCATATTCACACTTCTAGAAACCTGGAAACCTATTTATGGAGTATTGTTCTTTTTTATTATTATTATTATTACTTTAAGGATGTTTGTTACATGTTTTCAGATAAAAATAAACTTCCTACCAAAACTATTGTTTTATACTTGTTTTAGCAGCTAAACTGAATGCTTAGTATCAAACAACAGGCAGTCATTTAGATTGCAGTGTTGCCTCCTAGTAAAGTTTGGTGTCAGAGTGCTGCTGTTTGTTCTACAGCTCTGGCACCTAAACTCCTAGGTTATGAGGTGTTCTTCTGAGTACCCATTTCTGTATATATTAATTTATAAATTGATGAACTGTTCCTGACGTTCTTCTAAACTACAGTTTATGCATCATTATATTATATTGATTTTTCTGGATCTGTATGCTAATGTTTACATGACTTTTGTAGGAATACAATTAAAAAATTCATTGAAGCAATGTGGTCTGCTTTGTCTTCCAATATACTTTCCAGGATTGAGAAATTCCAGTACATCTGAATGTACATGGCCCAACCCCATAGGAGTTGTACTATTGACTGCCAGTGCTGCAATAGTAGTAAATCTAATAATTCTCTCAACATTATGTCATAATTTGTTCATACTGTGTAATATTGTAGCAGTTGATTTGTTGTGCTTAGTAATTAAAAAAGGAAGGAACTATTGCGAATTTGGATTAGTCTTAAGAGAGCCTGAGGGCAGTTGAAACATCAGCCCCTGACAGCAGCTCCCCAATTAGAGAGACTCTCTTGGTGACCACTCCTTCCTGTAGTTGCACCTTTTTGCAGTTGCTCCGTATTTTCTGGCTTATTTATATTTCTTTTTATCTTCTAAGAGTAGGTGCCATACCCAAAGTCACTGTGCATTAGCTAAGTTAAAGAATAAATTCTCCCATGGGTTTACTGGAGGAAACTCTGGGGCAGGTGGAATTGTACCTCTTACGCTCACGTTTCAGTTTTCAGTAGCGAAGAAAATGGAAAGGCTGATCCTCAAGCACTGCTTGCTTATTCCTGGTTTTAGATTTAATCTTTCTTGTGCGAATGGTCAGAATAACCAATTGCCTCATGGTGATATCAAGTGTTGGGCAGCCTGGAGATGGCAGCTCCAGTAGTGTGACGACTGGGTGGAAAAGGGTTGATGTGTGTTATAAGCAGTAAGGACAGGGAGCCAGGAGAAGTAGTATGTTTTTGACAAGAATAAAAGCATCCAGAAAGCCATGGAAGTAGCAAGATGCTGCAGCCATCTCAAGATTTTTAACTAAAAATTGAGTGTTTATGATCTTGTTTTGTGCTAACAGTGTTTCACGTTCGTTTATCATTGCTTAAGTGAGTCTGACCTGGGAACCATGTAGGAGGTATCTGTCACTGATAGCTCCATTACAACAATACCATCAATTTCTGCTTAACTGAGCTGTCAAGCTGGGGTTAGATTGCCTGGTTCTGACAAGTAGCACTCAGAATGCTGTTAAAGGAAGCTCTAGTATGTTCTAAGCCTTCCTGAGAATACTGTGGTACAGAGCTGTGAGGCTTATGGATGCACAGGAGACACGGACACCACGCTGTGTGTGCTGAGTGAGATACACACTGCAGCAGCTTAAAGAAGCTGACACAAACTGCTGGCAGTGCGGGTTGCTAATGCATGGTAGAGATGCTGTGTTATCTTTGCCATCTGACTTTGCTGGCTGACTGCTGTCCACACATTTCTGGGTTTACAGTCAACTCTGTTCCAGATCAAACGGATTGCATGTGGAATGCTTCCCGTAGCTAACTTGACTTAAACAAAGGCTGCCTAATCCTGGGCTGCTCGTTCTTTTGGTAAGTGAACAAGTGATATCAAAAATGGGAGACACGATCCATATTTTCCTCTTCAGTATCTAAGAGAACCATTTTGGTATTTCAAGTTTTCAGGGCCATGGAAGAAAATAAGAGTTTCTTCACCAGGAGTGAAATGGTAAAAGTGTGTATGGTTATGTAAACATTATTCAAAAGCTCTAATTCAAGCAAAAAAAAGCTGAAGTTTAGTTCAGGAGACAGATGAGAAATGGCAAACTGTTTCCTTTAGTGTCTCCTTATGTAGTTGCTGTTTTATTGTCTGAATTTAGCTAAGGATTAATGGTATTAATAGCATTTTTGTCTAGAAGTATGGTTGCAAAATGATTTTTGTGTAAAGTTCACACTGAGAATAACATCAGAAGTGCATGAGAAATAAAAGCTCTCTGAATCATGGCTAGGTATGCCTTGCAATGGCTGTGGAGGATCTGAGAACTTCTCAGGCTGGAGAACTGTTAAGTGAGGCACTGTGTCAGGTCCATTTAGAAGTTCAGTGGGGAAACAAGTCTAAGCACCTAGCATGGTCATAACATTGCAACTTCAAAATTGAGAGTAAGAAATACGTGGAAAAAATACTCCAGGCTACCTTGTTACATCAGTTGTTGGTAGGTTTTGTTGTTTTGGTTTTTTTTTTATGTATGTGTGTGTGTCTGTATAGCTGGAACACTAGAAAATAGGTTTCTGATGAAATATTCCCATTCCTTTGCATGTCTTCAGTACTAACAGTGTCCTCCTGTTAATAAGTCAGAGTAGCTTCCATCCTCCTCTCTACAATCTTCATCGTCCGGGCGAGAGAGGAATTGTCTATGTATCGGGAATGCAGGATGTTCCCTCTAGCATGCATTGGCTTTGCAGTACTAACAGTTGAAATGCAATATAAAGTTCTTCCCCTGTTGCAGGGATTTTGCCTGCTCAGCTGAGAAAGGAAATCCATTTGTTGAATCAGTCTGGAATGCTGTTTTCCAATCAGGTGTACCTGCAAAGGAACACTGGGCAAGTTGATTATCTTGAACTATGACTTAATGTGGGTTATCACTAAAGAGAATTAAACTTTGTTTACTTCCTTTGGAAGCGAAGGAAGCTAAATCCAATCTATTAACTTTGAGGAGCATCCACTTAAGGTTTAGATGTACTTTCCCTAATCTACTTTACAGATGCATCAGAAAAACCTTCCTGCACATCTTTCTTAGTAAGGGGTTCACTTCTGTTTTGACACACGCTGTGTCTTCGGCTGGAAGCTGATGGAAAGTGCTGAATGTGTTCATTTCTTCCACTCTGCAGAGCAACCAGATACAATATTGTATAAATCAGTGTTCAGTCATGGCAAGAAGTACATTTTGCTAAGATCTGAAGATTTACATTTTCGAAATTGAAGGGTAGGAAAACTGCTTTGAAAAGCTCAATTTCATTACTGAATAATGACAAGATTTTTTTTAACGTACTGAGAATTGATTGGATCTGAACCAAAATGTCATAGAAATAAATTAATAGTAAGTGCTTCACATTCTTTGTGTCATGGATTAGGTTCTAAAAAATAGTATTTTCAAATCCAGAGCTAACTCTATCTTCAAAATGCCAGCATTATAATGTAATTATTCTGTTGGAGTTCCAAGTCATTACTTACCTGTTGCCTGAGGAATTTTATAGTAGAACAGTATTAATAAGATGTCAGAAGTACAGATTTCATAACTTAATCTTTGTGGTAAACAAAAATCTTATATTTTCATTCATAATTACTTGACTTGCTGCAAATGTGGGCCAGGAATTAAGGGATGTTATGTGAAAAATCAGAACTTTGAGTTTTGAGGAGAAAGAAAGAGCAGTGTGTGCTGAGAAAGCCTTGAAAATGCCATAACTTTGAGAAAAGGAGGTTTCTAACTCTTCCATGCTGTACATTTCTGCTTAGTGGCATTTAGACTTTATTGACAAGGGGAAATGATTTTAAGTTGAGGGAGGGAAGATTGAGGTTGGATGTCAGGGGGGAGTTCTTTACTATGAGAGTGGTGAGGTGCTGAAACAGCTGCCCAGAGAGGTTGTGGATGCCATGTCCCTGGAGGTGTGCAAGGCCAGATTGGATGGGGCCCTGGGCAGTGTGGTCTGGTATTAAATGGGGAGGTTGGTGGCCCTGCATGTGGCAGGGGGGTTGGAGATTCATGATCCTTGAGGTCCCTTCCAACCCTGGCCATTCTGTGATTCTGTGATTGTTGATAATGACAATTCCCTGTGTTTTCGTGCTGAAAAAAATCAGCCACCGATTGATTGGGTTCCCTGGGCCTTCGTTTCACCACCTCCACACGCACAAAAAAATAACAGCCAAATCCAGTAGATTAAATTTAATAACACAACAAATTCGAACCTTGTTTTTGCTATCTGAAGTTCAACCATTTGATGACAGGCAATCGTGAGGACTGGATTTGTTTTTAAAATGAAAATTAAGTACACAGTCAGCCAAAAGACAGGTAACTTGATGATTGTTTAAGCTTTTTGAAGTCTTAAAATTGTTTATCCATAATTGGAGTGTGAGATCTGGAAACAACGAGATGAACTTGCACCTTCTGTGACACAGTTTGGGGCAGTTCTATGACTGACAACAGGAACCTCCTTTGCCTACAAAGATAGATTTTGGCTCCGATAATTTGAAAGGCTTCAAGGCTAATCAAATTCTTGCTTGCTCTAAACAAACATTCCCCTCTTTTTCCCTCAAATCTTGATTACATGTAACCTTCAGATAGCCTCAAAATGTCAATAAATTACTTCTAGATTGGCTTCTATTACAGTCCAGTAAAGGCTCCATGTAAAACTGTACGCATGAAAAATGGTAAGTCAGCCAAAATATGGCCAAATAATTCATGTATATGCTTAAATGAACAGGATAAGGCTTTGCTTTTCTGAAAATTTGTGACAATGATCCAATAGATTTATGACTTAAAAAGTTAAATCCAATATCAAATTCTGATATCTTGTAATACTCATGCAGTGCTTCACTCCAAGGTGTGCACTGAGGTTATAGATTGCAATGAGCACATCTTGTGTGTTGAAAAAATAAAGGTAGATGTTCTCTGTTGCTCTATTACATCTCTAAGACTGAGATAAAAATGGAAGAAGTAAGTAGCACCCCAAGTATCATGATGTTGTACCTAGCAGCCTGTATCTTAAAACATTGCCTAAAATGAATATTCCTGGGCTGACAAAATTGTCTAAGGAGGGCTGGGTGGAAACATGAGGCAGAAGGTGCTCAGGGACTTGTGTCAGGGACAGTCACCTGCTCAGTCAGAGTTGATGAGGTATAGGCAGTGCCCATTTCGTACAAAGGTAAAATTCACAAGTGCCAGAATACTAGACATCAGGGATGAAAGCCATGTGTGCTTTGGTCTGTGTTTGAGTACATGTTAATTCCTTGTGAGAGTCTTTGCTTACAGAAAGTGATTTCTTTATATCCTTGCACTCTGGTCCGATGGCCTCATTGCCACTCTCCTCCACAGCGGTGTCTAGCCAATGATCTCAGCAGTGGCCTGCAAGGTTCACCCTGTCTGCACGAGGAATCGTAACTCAGCTCCTGCTCGCTCCTCCAAGCCTCTACCGCATGCAGAGCGCCTGCTGTGACGGTATGTGCCAGCTATTCTTAGCAGCTTTGGACTACGGAGTGAACTGTTTGCTTCAAACTCATTTACATAAGGCTTGGGCTAATTAAGTCCACAAAGTGACTTACAGTCCTCACTGATCAGAGATCTTTCACCTGCTACAATGTGCAGCAGTGGCAACGAGTGAGGATCATGATTTGCTAGCTTGATTGAGTAAGAGATGACAGGTAGGATTTATTTCTCACTTTGCAAACATCTTTAGAGAGTCTTCAATTTTTTTTTTCCTTTAATTGGCTTCAGTGACAGCTTTCCACAGGCGCCGTGCAAATCCAGCAGAATGGGTGCGATGCCAGAAAGCTCTGCTGTTCCTCACTGCAGTGTCTGGAATTGCCTGTTTCTGCTATAGCAATAGGAGAGATACAAAACCTAACATCGGTGTGATCACAAAACTCAGCTCACTGTGGACTCAGAGTCATATAGACTCACTATTTCACCCAGAGGGTGGTGAGGCACTGGAACAGGTTGCCCAAGGAGGTTGTGGATGCCCCATCCCTGCAGGCATTCAAGGCCAGGCTGGATGTGGCTCTGGGCAGCCTGGTCTGCTGGTTGGTGACCCTGCACATAGCAGGGGGTTGGAACTGGATGAGCATTGTGGTCCTTTTCAACCCAGGCCATTCTATGATTCTACCTTTCACTGAATGGTTTTCTCCTTCATGCGGTGTCCTGTGCATTGATGGTGGGATTATGATTTATCAGACTTTCACACAGCTCAAAATGCTTTAAAATAGAGCTGCAGCAGTACTGTTTTCACGCTAGTGAAACTCTAAAAGCATCCATTGCTTGCTGCTCTGATGAGAAGACTAGAGATATTAAAACAGTTATTCTGTTGTACCCAGAGCACCACAACTACTCTGTGTTAATGAATACGATTCAATGAGCTCAGCATCAATGGATGAAGAATTGGTAAAACAGGAGGATTCACATAGTGAAAGCAAAATCTGCAAGGAATTCAGAGCAAAATGAGAATAGTTAATGCTGAGTTAATAAAACAAGCATTAAAAATGGCATGCTTTGGGCAAGCTTTGGCTGTTGTTTATTTTCCTACAACGTCACCATTATTTTCATATAAGTCGGAGTTGTGAAACATGAACGGTAAGCTCACCTTGATAACTGAGATGCTCAAGCTATTTCTTACCCTACTGGAGAACAACTTGACAGCAAAATACAGGCAACAAAGATTCAAAGTACAAAGCCATTCCAGCGATGAACCAGAATCACTCTGATGGTGCCTAGCTGTTTCCAGCACTATGCATGTTTCCAAATGGCCACCATTTAGGAAAACAGGAAATGATTGTTACGCTGTATGTAGTAGACACCTATTCTTTAACCCTTGGATATTTTACATTAACACTTTTCTTAAAAGTCCCCTCAGCTTCAGGCAGCAGGGCTGAAGGGGGCAGGAGCTGCAGGAGGGAGAGCATTAGAAAGAAATTAGAAAGTTTTAAGTGTACAACAGGTTTGGAGAGCAGCTTCAAAGGATCCCATCAGGAAAACAGACACGGTGCCAGAACAAAAATAAACAGAAAAGGCTGTTCAGTTATTGCTGTATAACTCGGTAGAGATAGTGCATCTAAGAGAACTCTAGCTTTGAGGCACAACATGGTGTTGATTAGTGCAAATAAACCTCTTCAAGAGTCACCTTTCAGCAATTACAATCAGATGCTGCCACTGTAGCTTCAAAAGCTTCATTAGCAATCCTTACTCCCAGGGAAAACTGTGAATCTCAGACGCCCTAGAAGTTGTAACTGACGGAGAACTATCTTGCCTCCTGTGTAAGGTAATTACACATTCCCTCATCAGGATAAAGAGCATTAAAAATCAAAATAGATCCTCCTGAAGAAAACACTGCCAGTGGTATAGACTAAGAGAAAAGGATAATTTTCCTGCCATGTATGATGATGATGATGTCAGCTACCCTGAAGTTTTATTTTCTCCTAAAGGAATGATATTAAAAAAATTCAGTGTATTTTAGACGTAGGTAGAAGGAAGCTACTGAGAAAGAAGATTTCTATTTTTGTTAAGATTCTCTTATGAAACACCTGAAAATATTAAAACAATTTTCTAGAAGTTTTCTCATAATCCATTGTTAAAACAAAAAAAAAACATTTTTTTTTTTCTAATTCTTTCTGGGTTAAGCAGTTAGTACCACTTCACTCACTGTTAACATACCAAATGCTGGCAGGGCATTTTGCATTTCACGCAAATCTGAAATCCAATTAAATTTCCACTGAGTTTCGTTTGCAGCTATTCTCTAGCTTGTCTCTTGCTGATGGATCTTTGGCCAAAGCCCACCTGGAGTCCTGCAGTGTGATTCTACTTAGGAATATGCCTGGTGACTGAAGTTACTTGAAAACAATCTGTTGGCCACAATCAGTTGAGAAGCAGTCTTCTACTTATCTGGGCTTTCCGATAAAACATTCTATTCTTCTCAGGTACTATTTCCTCCACAGAAAGAAATTTCAGAATAGAGAATAATTGAAAACCAGGTAAATGCTATCCATATAAAACTACATGTAAGAATGTCTGTAGACCAAATAAGCGTTAACATTAGTTAACATTAACAAGTTGTTAACATGAGTTTCTGTTGTGAAATTGGTATGAAATACTCCAATCACTCTTGAAGGAACTTAGGAGATCATCCAGGGCAGCCTCCTGCTCAAGGCTGGGTTAACACTGAAGTCAGCCAGGACTTTGTCCAGTAAGGTTTTGAAACTCCAACTATGGCAAATCTACTGTGTTGCTGTTTGTTTAACCTTGAGTGAAAAGTATTTTACTTCCATCTGGACTGAACCATCCCCATTTCAGAGCCTCTCACCCTCCTGGCAGGCACTATGGTAGAAAGCATGGCTTTGTCTTTTTTATATACTGTTCCCAGTTATCCCACTTGCAGAAGGAAAAGCAGTGATTATTTTCCCAAAGCTTCTGGCTGTACTTCTGTTAGCACAGTCTGGCATGCTTTTGACTGTCCTCACTGTCAGGCTGTGGCTGACTCATGCTTAGCCTACACAATACAAGAAGCAGCACCAAGTTAGAGGTGATTTTAGTGCCCCTCAGATACTCAGCAGCCTGTATTTATTTTGGGAAGTCAGGGATATTACAGAAGTTCATGGCATTCAAAGCCGAGGTTTCTGCAAGCAAATGGAATGCAAATCACCAACGTGAAACTCATCATGTGAACTTAGCTGCTGAAGGTGTCATAGATAATTAATATGCTTCTCCTGTGTAGGACAGGGGAGGGAGAGAAGCTTGATAAATGATACCACTTAACAGAAAGAGAACATATAAGAGACTGGGAGAAAGCACTGAAGTGAATGGAAATCTGCCACTGATGCATCAGAGTTGTGGTTTCACTTGTTGACTTTGTAATAGTAAGCAAAATGTTCTGAATCTGGCTGTGCACCTGCTAAGATAAGAAGCAGGGAAGGGTAGTCCTAGATGGTGGAACCCACTTGAGCCAACTTGAGCAAGCATCATAGAATATTCAGTCTCCACTGTTAGGCTCGAAGTGAGTCCATGTTTTACCATTTCACAATCGTCGTGCTTTAAGAGATGGTACTTTAGATGTGAATCTATCAACCTATGGTTTTAGACTTAGGTTGTAATAAACACATTAGGAAACAAAGTAAAATGGAGTTTCTGTGCTTGGCTGAAGAGAACTTCTGATAAGTGTTGTCTCTAGTGAAATCACCGGTAACAATGAAGAGTTGCCAAAAATACATAAATAAATACATCTATCTCAGGAGGGGGAGCTCTTAATGAGATTGTCCTTCTCTGAGTAATCCTGTATCCAGACCACCTCCTATGAGATTACCCTTTGAAGGAACAAACCTACTGAGAAGTCATGCTGTGTTATTGAGAGAGTAGTGTGAAGCAATTAACCTCAGGAACCTCGGTGCTGATTGCAAGTAGCTGCTGGTCTGGCAAGGAAACCAATGTACCAAACCAAGCAAGGACAGAGGCAAGGCATTACAGTCACACGATGCTAGACAGTAATAAAAACGACAAGTCAAATCGTGCTCCTCGCTGTTTAAGAGAAGTGGAGGGCAACACGCTCAATTTTCAAGAAGAAACTGGTTCTAGTTCTGTTAAAATGTGTTTTGGTTTGGTGGTTCTAGTTCTGTTAATTCCTGCCTGAGTTAAGACGTGAGACAAATAAACAAGAAAGCATGTCAGATTAAAGCTGACATACTACAGAAAATAAGGATAAATGTAAAAACAACCCATGGTGAGGCGGCATGTCTTTCAACACAACAGAAAATTTCCCATCTGACTTCCATTTCAGGGGTACTATCACCGTTATCCTGTATCACATATTTTATCTAGCACAGAATTTCCTCCACATATAACATGAATTCTATTGATACAGAGCTGGCATGAGAATGACCCTAAGCAAGCTGTCAAACACGGCTCAGTGTCTGCTCTGAACTGCAGGTTTTCTAAGCTTTCATTCCACCAATGGGCTTTCATCCCCGACAATTTGAAAGTGTGACAGTTCAGGAGGAAGCAAGGATGGCGTACGTGTCTTCCTTCAGGGGTAAGTAAAAGGGGGGGATAAGCAAACAAATGGACATGTAAATGGGTGAGTACAGCTAGAACTGTGAATGGAAATTTTAAGAATTAAAACTGGAACCGTACAAAAATAGCAGGCAACTGTGCACTGCGGGGCCCGTTCACTGCAATGGTATTCAAAGTCGCCTTTGACACGTGGGTTTCCCTCTGAAATGGAAAGTAGGTCTGCTTGTCTTCACTATAATTTTTAATTGAATTTATGTTCAGTCAGCATAGCATGATTGCTCTAAAGACGGCTTCTGTCTGCTCATAATAAGGTTAAAACTCAATCAGTAGATGTAGCAACCAACAATATTTCGCCACTTGCCAGAAGGCTCGGCCAGCACCTGGCCGTCTGCAAATACCTGCCTGGCACACATGCCACTTCACAGGGTTGATGAGCCCCCCTTGTGCAGCTTGCAGCCCCTTTTCTGCCAGCCCCATCCCTGTAAGGTGCTTTTCTGGGCAAGCTATTCCCAGTACGTTGTATCGTGAAACGCGTTAACCGTCGGCGTTAAGTATTCACACATTCACTCTGCAGTATTAATCAACAAATACGTTGTGTCTGACCTACAGCAGACTACAATGGACTGGCATTAATAACCTCACAGAAGCGTAGGGGTTGGAAGGGATCTCTAGAAGTCACCGAGTCCAACGCCCCTGCTAATGCAGGTTGCACAGGTAGGTGTTCAGGTGGGCCTTTAATGTCTGCAAAGCAGGAGACTCCACCAGCTGTCTGGGCAGCCTGTTCCAGTGCTCTGTCACTCTCACTGTAAAGGAGCTCTTCCTCGTGTTTGTGTGGAGCTTCCTGTGTTGCAGTTTGTGCCCATTACCCCTTGTTCTATTGCTGCGTGCCACTGATTGGCTTTGGCTCCCCTCTCAGCATTCTTTTCTCCAGACTGATGGGACCCAGCTCTCAGCCTTTCCTTGTATGGGAGGTGCTCCAGGCCCCGCTTTTTCATCCTGGATTCTCTGCAGAAGTTTTCTGCCTTTTCGAACCGAGGAGCCCAGAATTCATGGATATCCAGGAAAGAGGAAGACTGGAAAGATAGAAATAAACATACTGGTAGCAGACAAACACTTAAAACTATTGTCTTGCATTTTATATTTGGCCGCATAACCCGGGGCAATAAAAAAAAAGCCTTAAGCACAGCTCTAGGCACTCAGACAAGGCGCACTGCTTCTGGACCTTCCCGTCCTCGCTGCGGATGGCACGCAGATGTCCTCGGGGCACTCCCCATCTCCCTTAGGAAGCTTCCAGCCGCCCTCACAGGCGCCGCTGGAACAACCCGCACTGCAGCCCTTCCTCACTCCAGCGTTCAGAGCCGCCCAGCCCAACACTGAGTTACTGACAGCTCAGCCACCCGCACGGCTGCGACCCTCCCAAAATGGCGCCGGGGTCGCGCGCCGCCGAGGTGCGGCTGGGCGGGGGGCGTGGCCTGGGCGCGGCGGCCGCTCCGGTGTGCACGGCGCCGTGACCTCAGCGCGCGCACCGGCCGTCGCGCCGCGCCTCACGTGACGCAGGTAACGGTCCGGCGCCCGCCGCTCCCTCGGTGCGGCCCCGGGGCTGGCGGCGCGGGCGGGGGTGAGGCTCGTAGTGCGGGCCGGGCGCGAGGGTTGGCGGGGGGCTCGGGCCGGGCTGTGAGCGCGGCCTGCCCGCGGGGCGCTGAGCGGCGGCCGCCGGGCCGAGGCGGGTTGGACCGCGGCCCCGCGGCGGCCCCTCCGCGAGGGTTCGCTGTGAGGACGGGGCTGCGCACGGCGGGTCTGTCCGTGCAGGCGGGACGGAAGGGAGCCGCCGCCCTTGTGCCGCCCGCCGTCCGGCCTCGCTGGCAGGCCGGGCTCTCGAGGCGCTCCTCGCCCTGAAGCGCGTCTCCTTGCTGCCGGCCGCGGCCCTTTTTCTGAGGGAAGGGGCGGTTCCGTGCCGGGTAGGTCCGCTGCCTGGAGGTGCCCCAAGGCTCGCCCTGCAGTAAGCGTGCGGCCTGCGGGTGTCTCGCAGTCCTACTTGGTTGGGCAGTTGTGCATCTTTGTGTAGAGTGGCAGCGTGCTTGCCCCTGTGTTCGCAGTGATCCGCTGCAAGCTTTTGAGTATGCTTCGTTGTTTATTTTCGTTTTTTTCCACTGCCGGCCTTGTTCTATTAGAAGTCTTTTATCCAAAGAGCTCCCAGAGCGAGTTGCGTGCAGTATATAGGAGAAAATGAACACAGTAGTGGATGAATGAGCGTTTTTGTGTAATTGGGACAGGTCCTCAGGAACATCTGTTGGCACTGGTGTCAGGACTCCTCAGGTCCAAGGAAACGCAGTGCAGGTGCTGGCAGTACCAGGAAAACATTGATTCATGTGCGACTGCCTTCGTAACGTCTTTGTTTAACGTAATCTGGAAGAAAGCAGAACAAAACAAATGCTTTATTGCTGGAAGTGTTTTGTGTTTCTTTGATACCCTCTAGAAACCTGATTGGAACAGTCCACAGGGCTGTCCGTGACCTTACGTCATGGCCTCAGAGTGCCAAGGTGAAAGCTGGCTTGCATCCTGACACGCACACAATACTGCAGAATTGCACTGGAGAAATTCTCACCTGTGTACAGTTTTCATTTACTTTCACCATTCTAAAGGTGCTTTGGTGCGTTAAATATCATGTTCTTCTTCATCTGGTTCGTTGCCTCTTTCTTATTTATGACCTCTGGTAGCGATTTAATTAATATCTTCCTTTAGGTTGTTTCTTGCTCAGCTTGATTCCCTGCCAATCACTGTTTCCCTTTCAGAGTTGATTTAGGAAACAGCAGAGTGGAGCAGTCCTAACAGCTTCTGCATGCTGTCCTGTATGCTGATTTTTGACTGACAGTCTCAAAGCTGGGTAGGCCGGGATGGTTGATGATTGGGGGTCTCTGATTTGTTTGGAATAATATCTGCAATAATTGTTTTATTCACCTGTGACTTTCATACCTCCACAGAAATTATGTATTGCATATCTGTCTTTGTAGGATCTATATTAATAGTTAAAATTGGACTGTGAAATTCAAATTGGAGTTAGAAGATATGTCTGGTACCAATAATAAACTTTGTTTCGATTATATAATGCTGTATGCAGAATTGGCATCCATTTTCAAATCTCCCTTATAAATTATTTTGCTGAGTGCTAGAAGACATCTCCAGGCAGGCATTTTAGCAAGAAGGAATGTGAAATTACATGTACTTAAGAAGTTTGTCACTGTACACATACAATGAACTGTAATACAATGAGAATGTTCATTTCATTCCTTTTTATCTCAGCAAGGTACTTTAAATGAGAGCAGGTAACCCTTTAGAAACAAACTTCCACCCCCTGAGGGGTGTATTCAGTAGAGGGTGAGATTCACATGGAGTAAGGTGTGCAATAATAATTTCAGGCAGGATGGGCGCAGATAGAAAATCCTGCTGATATCTTAATTCTTACTGTTGTAACACATGAAATTTTATTTAGTTCTATGAAATTATGTTACATATCTATAGTGCCTTAAGAAAGAATTTTGTGTAGGGACAGTTTATTTTTAACTCAATTGTCCCATTTGTTCTGAGCTTTTGCAGGACTTAATCAGCTTCTAGCCTAATGCTAGGAGTGTTTATCTTCCTGCAACTGCCCAGGAGCTAGTATCATGAGCAAGGTGTTGAGACAGGAGCAAGTCAGTGTCATAACAAGCTTTGAATCTGTGAAATGGGAAGTTGGAAGTGAATATGTCAATATGAAGACTTAACTAATGCTCATTGTTAGTAGTATATAATTATTTTGTCAGTATCATTGCATGTGGCATAATACATATATATTTTTTTTCAGCCACGGTGCTTGTGGTTGAAACTGTTCCTTGAACCTACCTCTGTTTGGCTCTGTGAGAGGTCACATCTTTCCTCAGCTGATTGACTGCAGTTACAGTTGCCAGGAGCTCCAGCAAAGTCAATGATTAGCAGTCTTGTTGATTCCCAGGGACCCTGGGCTCAGGGGCACACGGTGCAAATGAAGTTGTGATTGCTTTTGCTTTGGAAACCAAGGTGCTGTTACCAGTTACAGAACCTGGGGCATGAGCTGCTTAGTGTGGGAGATGGACATCAGCAGCACTTCCACGGCTGTAAGTGTAGCTCTGCAGATGATTATGGAGTGGCCTCTCTCCTGTCAATGACTTCATGCCTACGTGTGGACTTTGTTCAAGAATACTCCAGCCAAAAATTTAACTTTTCACTGTGAGACTGAACGTGTCTGTAGTTCATTTGCTGTTATTATTATTTTTTTAAAATTAGATTTGTTTTTGTCTTATTAATAGACTTGGATCTTCTGTTTAATAAACAAACATGAGTCATATGAAGTTGTTTGCAGCTACGGTGAAGTGGCATGGCATTAAAACTCTGCGAAAGCCAGACATAGCCAGGAGGGTGTTTTTCCATGGCCAACGCTATGTTTCATCAGGAACCTCAGAGCCATTCCTGAGTGGAAGTAATTCAAATTACGTGGAGGAAATGTATTATGCATGGCTTGAAAACCCTCAAAGTGTACATAAGGTGAGTAAAAAAGTTAACTGTAAATGATACTATTAGGTTGAGTAGAATTGATTTTTTTTTTTTTGGACTTCTTATAAGGCGAGTTAAAACCAGAAAGAAAGTCTTGTATGAAATGAAAAATGTGAAACTAATTTCCCACATATTGATTGATCTAAGATGTGATATTGCAGCAAAACAAAAGTATAGAGGAGCCATGAGCTCGGTGACCTGAGTTAAAAGAATGAGAAGTCCATTTTAGAAATAGTGAGCTACTCAGAAACCTTCAGCATTTTTCCATGTAAAGGTTGTTAGAGCAGATTGTGAAGTAAGTGATCAGATCTTGAGAAAGATCAAAGAAATAAAATGCCTTTAATTTTTTAGCTCATCATAGTAAGTTTGTATCAGATGATACAATAGCTTATGTTGATGCTGTTGCTTCTAAACTGTCAAAAGAAGATGAATGTATGTTCTTTCAGGTAACTGTGCAAGTCATAACCTTATAAAAAAAAAATTGAAGGAAAGCCTTTTTAAGTATCATGGAATGAACTTATTCCATTGTCTCTCTCTAGGCTACAGATACTTGTTGGTTTTTTTGTTTTTCTTTAGACTGTTGCTGAAATCCCATCTTATGGGCAAAATACATGGACTTACTCTTTTTGTCTTACTCTTTAATAAGCTTTCTGCTGACAAGGAAGGCTTTCTTACGATGATACATGTATATTATTAACTTAAGAAGCAAATGGGAAGTTAGATAAATTCTAAGGCAATTGACTCATTTTCTACAGAAGCAGTATGAAGTTTTACTGAATTGGTTGTGCGTTCCCTTATTCTTGAGGCACATACATCAAAATATCACTTAGAACTTGTTGCTGTAGGTCTGAAAATTCATCTAGGAATGTGCAGGACGTATATAGTGTGTAAGTGATGCATGTTGAGAGAAAAAAAGGCAACCGAAATAAGCAGTTCTGGAATTGTTTTTTTTTTTTTTTTTCTGAATCTTGAGTATGATCTTGTGTTGGAAGATGAAAAACACAGTAATGCGTCTTAAGACTGAATGTTGTTCCGATAGCAGCCGGGTGCCAGGCCTTTTGTCTTGTTCCTTAACTTGCAGCTGAAGAAACCTTCTCCAGGGGTGGCTCCTCTTCTCATGCATTTCTCTTTGATTCGTCTTCTTGTTGCTGCTGGTTACATCAAAACCAGTGTAGAGCAAGGCAGTGTGTTGTGTGAATCTATTGATTGTAATGTATGAGGCCTTCGTCCGGTATTGGTGGTATAGTTTGTTATCAGCCCTTTCATCATGAGCGTGCTGTGCGTATGAACTCATCCCTCAGTGCTACGTGTGGTAGTGTCTTTATATAGATATGTATTTAAGTTGCATCAACTTCTAGCAACCTTCTTTCACTAGGAGGAACGACCTTTCTCCTTCAGACCCTTTACAGCGCGGCCACTCGTAGTGCCGAGCCCGGCACTCGCCGTCACCTACCGGAGCGCCTACGGGAGCTGTCCGTGGTGCTGAACGGTCTTGGCCGCCGTGTCCCGCAAAGCGGGAGCCTCTCTGACCCCACCGCCCTCGTAGCGGAGCAGTAATTAACTGAATGAACTATGAGTATAAAACTAAATGATCGACAGAATTACTTTACAAATCTTCGCTCTTAATAATTGTGGGTTTTTTATGGTTTTTTTTTTTTTTTTCAGTTGAGGGAAGAGATTAATGCTGTAATCACACATAATCTTCAAATTTTAATCAGTGAATTTCATTTTTGATTTCTTGTAAACTGCCTTTATTGACAGAAATTGTTTAGATGAGCCTTTGAAGAAAACAAAATGCTGAGAACTTGAGTCACTTTGTTTTCTTAAAAATAAGGAAAAATAAGGAAAATAGTTGTATGGCATGAGGTGAATTTCTGATTTTGTCATTCTGTTATAGAAAATGGTGACTTCATTATTTATCCATTATATCCTGCATTGTTCAGAGACGCAACTTGTGCTAGGCTTTTAAACATTACATTCTCCTTCCTTTTTTTTCCTCATGGGTAGTTCCTTCTTATCAACAGAGATGTTTCTCCTTTATAATGAGCTGAAAAAGTTTTTTGTTTTTTGTTTTTTTTTCCCTTGGCTTTTAAGATCACATTATTTACTTTTACTTAGAAACTCCAGTTAGTCAAGGCTCTTCAAGTTATTTCCCCCTCATTGATTAGGTATGTCTTGCTATGTATGTTTATTTGAAAACATATTTAAAACATTTTCAATCCTAAGAATGCCTCCTTTCTTTATATACCGTGCATATGTATTTGCTAATATATATTTATTTCATAGGAGCTTCTATTCATTGTGCAAATCAATTCCTGATGGTTTCCTGCTCTTCCTTGTCTTCAGAATTTTCCTGTCCTTAAAGTAGCCAAAACAACAATCAGAATAAAATAACGTGGGCTGTGAGAAAGGCATCATTATTTCTGCTTGAATCGTGGTGTCAGAGCCATAGATCATAAAGCAGAAGCTTGACAAGGCTCAGTTATAACTATCACAAGATTAATTACAAATTGCATGGTTGGATATAGAGTACATAATGTCTTTCATATTATCCTTTATGCAGCTGCTTTACCTTGAGCGTGTAATCACTTTCTTGTTGTGCGTACTTGGAAAAAGCGTGGTTTTTTTCCTCTGTTTGACTGTTTGTTTTTTATGTAGTGATGCTCAGTGTGTGTCTTTCTAAGGATTTGCTCTCTTTAGTGCAGTTGATAAATATTATGTCACTAGGGGAGAAAATAAACGTTTTTTCAAGTTAACAGATGTTTTAGTTGTTGAAGTGTAATGCTGTTTATTATATGAGTAAGATATTACCACTTAATCACTTTAATTGTATGGCGTTAATTGAGAAATTAAAATAGTGGTTAACTGCAATAGGGATTTGCTGTCAGAAGAATGTATCATGTATCATTTCTATGTGACTTAAGATTTTTTTTTCCCTCACAGATGTGTTTTTCTGTAAGTTCTCCTTACCATATTTTAAAGAACATCACTAATTTAGTTGAGAACCTTTAGGTATGCTGTGAGACCAAGTTTATCTTGTATCTTTTCAGTCACTTGGTAAATGCTGTTGCCAGAAACTGGCATTGATACACAAGATTTGAGGACTATAATCTGGTATCAATCTTGAAAGGCACTCTAGAGATTTTTAAAGGCTTTGATGGATGTGTGTCTAGAAAAAACTAATTTTCTGTAGCCAAATGATGTATTTTCCCTCCCCTCTGATTAAATGTCAAAGTGGCTCAACAAATCAATAAGTTCAAAAACACGCTAAGAAATAGTGTAGTTTCCTTCTCTCCTAGCTGTTGGCGTTTTCATATTTAAGCCTTTTGAAAGTATTTTTTTTGTTTGTGAATTTGCACACAGAAAGGCTCCTGTGTTTACTCTTAACCCGTAGCTTCTTGGGCAAATTTGCTTGGATTTTGTTAGCAGATATCTCAGCAGTCCACTAGTTTAATATTCAGTTTTTCTGTGGGACTCTGCTGTGGTAACTTTTAACACAACAAAGAAATACAACCAGCACTGCTGGGAAAAAAAGAACCCTGAGATAAGCAAAACACATTCTTTATTAAAACTTTGCATGAATGTCAGATTTGTCACGGTTCCAAATGTGTGTTTGGAACTTACTAAAATAATGAAAATTAATATCTGTATTGGAAAATAATTCCTGCAGTCTACGTAGCCTTACTTTCAACACAAAGTTATTGTATTGGTTTATTCAACCAAGGTTATTGTATGGTCTGAGACCTGCAATCTCTCAGACCGTGTGCTGTATGGGTGTAGAATAACAATATAGTTCTTAACATGGAATAAGGTATATAGACAGAATACCAGAGGCAATACAGTTACACTAATAGATTCTTGAAGGCCATTTATAGGATGTTACATAAATAACATATCAGGGTGCTTTGCGCTCATGTGCTGGAGTTTTCCACTGAATAAGCTTAGTCTAAGACGACAGACAAAACGGCTTCTATGTAAACAAAAACATGGAGATGCTGCAAAGGTGTGGAACATTCATATATTGGACTTAATGCCTTCTGACACCCTTCCAACTTGGTATATTCTGGTCCCTATCATTCTTATGATGTTACAGAGGCAGAAAATATAGAACTTTATCCTGCATTGAATATGCTCTTTTGTTGCTGTTAGTTGTACTTAAGACTGTCGTGTAGTGAGATACAATTACTAGCTTGAAGCTGCTGCTTTTGATTGAAATATTCATCTGAGGTAAGGAATTTTCTTTCTTCCTTCCTTCTCTGTACACATGTTCAGTCTTGGGATTTGTTTTTCCGTAATGCGAACGCTGGCCAAACGTATGATCCTCATCTACCAGACCAGTTGGAAAGAAAGGCATCATTTCTTCAGAGCCATGGCCTGGCCCAGACACCGGGGAAAGCTGAAAAACTTGTTGAAGATCATCTTGCTGTGCAGTCTTTGATAAGAGCGTACCAAGTAAGTGTACTGAGGGGAAGATGTGAGAAGTTCATTCCTTTGTGATCAACCTTTTCCTTCCTTTCGTTTTTTTTCTCATCTTAACATCTGCCTATTAAGACTTTTTTTCTCTCCAGCTCAGTTAGTTACTGACCAAATTGGAATACTAAGTAATAATTACCTGAACTAATTTTGTGTCTTATGAAGAGAGAGTATGGCGATACTGATGTTCATATGTGTGCAATAAGGACTCTTCCCACTCTTCAGCAACAAATCTTTCCACAATTGAAGTCTGTCTTGAACTGGAAGCTGTTACAGTTCTAAATGTTTCAGTCTTCTGTAAGACAGGAGAAAATGTGCTTCCCTTCTCATGCATCCAGTGTAAATGTTGAGGTTTTTGGTATGAGCAGGATTATTTGAATGGAAAAAGAGAGGAGAAATAATGAATGAAGCAGAGACTGAATTTTGGGAGGCTGAAAGGTACCGAGTTTAGGTCAGCTTTGATGAATTTCTTTTAGAGAAGCTATTCATCAAAATTGACTTTATTTCACACTCTGATTTTTTTAACCCTTTTATTAAATTAAGAAATAGTGTAATTTCCTTTTTCCTCTAAAAGAAAAAAGGATTTTGGAAGTGATGCAGTGGTTTTGGTTACACATTTGCTAAGTTTGAAACAAGTTTAAGTATTTCTATTTGGTCTTGTGTTTAGTATCTTAATTTCACTAAGGGCTTAAAAACAGTGTGAAAACTTCCTTTTCTACATATATTGCCTTGTCACCATTGGTTCAGATATGAATCCTATTAATCCAGTTTTTGGAGAAATATTGTAAGGGAGTAGAAAGGTTTGCGAATGCAGAGAAAATGCAAAGCTCACTTTGAAATATCTCTGTGGTAAACAACTCCTTCAGCCTATTAACTTTTGCTTGCAATAAAATTTTGTTGAAGAATTGGAAAAAGTTAGGATACATGAAGCTACTTTGACTTGAAACTCTTTAAGGAATTGCTGTTCTGTTTCCTGCGTTTGAAAGTGTGTGTTATCTGACTGAAGTGATGGAATAGAAATGTCTTTACAAATGGCAGGAACCTGTGTCTGTGACAGACAATGAGAGAGGATTACCTAAGGCAAGTGTCTGTTTTTAAAAGGTATTTAATACCCTCTAAATTCAGTGTTGAAGGGATTAGATCAATTTGTGACCTTCCTTTGCCTGATAATGAAATGAAGTTGAGAAAGATACAGAATTTTCATTTCTCAGACCTGTCACTGTTTTATGGTTTTTGTGGTAAACTGCTTTGTGGTCTGTTGAGCAGGTCTTCTGGAAAGGCAGTTAATCTATTGCTTTTCTAATGCAAAACACGGGACACAATGAAGGGATTTCCAGTGGAAAGTGTGTTTGCTTAACAAAAATGAACACAGACACTAAAATGATTTGAAGATTACTATCTTGGCTCCTCATTTAATTATTATTTGTTTGGGATCTGTGTCTAGAATGGTGTTTCCGACTCCTGCTTTGATGCGCTGTGATTTAGTGAGATGTCCGTGAAATAAGCCACTATTTTGATACAATTAATGACAATTGTATTTTAATTTGAAGCTGAATTGGATGTGAGGTTTTAGGTTTTATACCAGTGCATAACAGTCACGGACTTTTGTTTGATATTTGGAGCAGATATTCCAAAAATTCAGCTAGGCACTGGCACAGAAGCATACCTTTTGGCATCCTGTCTCCACCATCAGTACTGACTCAGGTGTTTTGGCTTGGTCCCTCTGAGTTTGTGTCTTCTGACTCTGCATGTGGCTCTTTTAAATTCAGTATCATTTAGCTCCTAACCAATAAAACCAGCTCAATTAATACATGCATGTTAGCACCTCTGCTAAATGTTATCTGATTAGGACGTGGCAAATGAGCTCGTGTTGAAAATAACTATATTCATAAACTCTGTTTTCATAAAATAATACAGAATAAAACTAATTAGTCTTGTTGTACTTGGTAGATCACACAGTATGGCAGTTCATGATAGATAAGGGATAATTTTTCAAAAATTTTTTCTTTTCTTGTAAGATACTACAAAAACTGCAGGAGTAGCCATATCCATTTGGCTTTGTTTCCTTTCATTTCTGTTTTTAAACAGAGCTTGATGCTGTGGTTACTACAGAAAGCTTTCTGGAGGCGTGGAGGGTGGTATATCCATTGCTTCTGTAATAGCAGGCAAACGCTTTGATTCTAGCAGTGTTATACTGAAAAAGAAAAGTATGACTTTTGTTAGGTTCAAGAAAAAGAAAAAAGAATAGTTAATTTTTGTTCTTGTTATGCCTCAATATCTAGTAGGTGATTTTTGTTCAAATTAGTAATGCATTTCTCTTCATGTTAAAAGGTCTGCAACTGAGGAGGAGTGTAAAAGTACCCAGTCTCTCAAGTCCCTACTCTGAAACAGGAAAAATAACAAAACTTTTTGCCATGAGCTGCAAAATTACTTTACAAATTATAAGTCAAAGTGTAGTACAGAAATACTGTAAATTTCATTTGATGGTCGCAGTTGCTGCATGTAGCAATATATTGCAAAGCATCTCAAAGCCATCCAGCTAAAATATATATATTTAAAATATATAAAATATAAAATATATATATATATTTTAGCTGGATGGCTTTGTGATGCTTTGCCAATTGCCTGTTAGATGTAATATTAAGACAATATCTAATTATTTCTTAGGAACACTGACAACCATCAGTCATTTCTATTTGCCTGTTTCACCTAGTTTTGTTCAGTCCAATAAGATGAAATGTGCAAGCTGCATAAAATTGATTGTGCTGAGGGGTATCTATCAGGGAACAATCTACAAGCCATACTTATAGGAAAAGCTGTCCTCAGCAGTAACTGCTATGTTATTTAGAAGGTCTTCTGTACTAACTCTTAATGTGAAAATATTTCCTGATCTCGACAAGATCAGTATTTAGCCCTTGCTGTTACCTTTTAATAACCAGGAGTCACTTGTGTGAATGCTTTTGACTTGAGAAGATGTGTATATTTTCCAGATGAAAGAATTGTATGATTTGGTAGAAGACAGATTTGCTAAGCTTGGAAGTGAAGCACTTAGAGACTGTTTTATCTCGTCTGATTGAGCTGCAAGATCTACCTTGCTTGCTTTCTTGCTTGTTTGCATGTGTTTGCTCATGTGTGCTCAACTGTCTCTTTTTTCATGTTTGCTTGTAATTTTGTGCTGGCTCATCCCTTACCCTCTCCTTCACTCTTACCCTCTATCTCTTGTGAAAACTGGACTCAATGGATATTGTGTACTGTGTTTTTAGTTAAAGACCAACTGCTCCTGCCATGTAATATGGCACAACGCTTTACTTATTTGCTCTTCTGGGTTTTGGCATTCTTGCTAATAATCTTCTTCCAGCTAATACTGGAGAGCAGATGTAGCTTAGGGAGGTGAATTCTTTCCTGTTGATGATGCTGGAGACAGAATTGTTTGCTTAGTTCCAGTCAGATAGACTTGGTGCTGCTGTAAACAATGAAGTGGCACAGATGTTGCCGTGGGCATCATTTTGCCTGTCAGAGCTTTATTACTGGTGATTCATGAGATGCAAAGAGTCTCAGAGGCCAGACTGAATTTGCAGGGCTGGTGGTTCTAAATAAGATGCCTTATTTCAGTTTCTTTGCTTATGAGTGGAATGGCTTGTGTTGTGAAATCTTCTGCAAATACAGAACGTCTGAACAGTGTTTTTGTAAGTCACTTCTTATAAATGAGCCACACTTTAATCCCTCTCTATTACTCTGTGATGTAAGTTATTAATGTTGCAGTTTATTAATATAAACAGATTAATATTAAGATATTATCAATGTGAATGAAATTCTACTCACGTGATCAGAACTTCTCCTTGAAAAGTAGTAAGGTGAAGGTAGTCATATCCTCATCAATTAAAAGTTTTTAATGAGGTAATTTGGTCTAGGAGTCTCATGCATAATAGAGATTATATAAAAAACAAAAAAACACTTGTGTGTGTCTTTATTGAATTAATTAGTTACTTCTTCTACAGTATTGCTGTGTGTTAATATAAGGCACTAATCTATAGCAACTTGTGGTGCACGTTGACAGCAGCAATCCTGATAACTGAAAGCTGACTAAACTCCCCACTTCCTGTGTGTTCTCCAGTATCTTCAGTATCATTCACATCATAGACTAAATTTCCAGAATTTCTCAAATGAAAATAGAGATTGCTATGTGATGTGAAGCAGGGCTCATGAAGACTGAACTTTTCACTCCTGATATAAAATTATTTTTCATCAATCCATTTTTTAAGGTCAGTAATACCATATTTTGGTATTCTGCATTTGCTCAAAAGAAGATTCAGGCATAAATATAAAACAACTGAAGTAGAAAATATACAAATTATTTTCTGAACTTTATCCAGATGTTCACATTTTACCGTTTATATCAGTTTTCTTTATTTATATTTCTGTCTAATTCTACTTTAATGCCAAACAAAAACCTTGCGTTCTAATGTGTAGTCTACAGTTATTAATAGGGATAGTATAAATATCTGGAGATATTAATAATGCTTATTTTTTGTTCTTTAGGGGCAAACTTTGCAACTCTGACTCTCTCTTGACATTAGCAGTGTTTGCTTGTTTTGACTTCACGGCTCATCTACGCGCTTTGGAGAGGTAGCGGTGACTTATTCCCTTTGTCTGAGTTGAATTAGCTTGATTTTGTTTTTCTGTCACTTTTTGTTTTCAGATCCGTGGCCATCATGTGGCTCAGCTAGATCCTCTTGGGATTCTGGATGCAGACCTGGATTCGTTTGTTCCATCTGACTTAATCACTACAATCGATAAACTTGGTGAGTACACAGCGTACCTTGTTATTTGCAATGGTTACTTGTCTTTTTTCTATCTCCTTGGGCTGAGGTGATTGAATAAGACATTTCAGGAAGGTTTGTATCTTTTTTGCTTGATGGTATCACAAAATAGTTAGATATTTGAGTCTCTGAAAGAAGGCTCAAACTTCATGAAGATGAAATTTCTATGCTGAGGTCACTGGTAAGGCTGCTGTGAGTTCACTTTCTGATGAGTAACGATTATAAACGTAAATATATAAATTCTTACATTTTTTAACACTAGTAATGATTACTAATCAGTGCATCAGACTAAGTTTCTGGTGACCTAAATCACTTCTGTGCCTCCATTCTTGGTATGTTTTTTTTCATCCTGATTAAACTTCAGATGTCCCCAGTCAAAACAAGAAATAAGCAGAATGGTGGATAGGGGAACATGGCAGAAATTTCACAGCTAATTGGATTCTAGCCTCTGGTATTTATCCTTTCTGTTACACTTGAAGAAGCAAAGAATGAAATTATCAGAAGAAAGCATGGAAACTACAGAATTCATGAATTGTATGTAATCAAACAATGATTATTTTAGTTTGCTGGAAGAATATAATAAACAGGGATCCGTTTTTGAGAGGGTTGGTAAGGATGAGGGTTTTTGCTTGTTAAGAGGGCATATTTTTTAGAAGTAGTGCCGACTGGTTTTTTTATTCCTGTTGTACTTGAATAAAGAAACATCTGATTGATTTTTCTCTGCTCTTCAATATACCTGGTCTGTTTGAAAGGTGGTATTCTGCCTGGTAAGGACAGTGAATCAATTTTTCTTTGATACATAGGGAAGCTTTTTGAACTAGTCATAAAATGTGCTTTATTTGCTTCTTGCACCACGTTCTGCTTAGTTTTACTTTAAGTACATCTGCTACTGCTTTGTCTCTGTGTGTTCTGTTTCTGGTGGCACGAAAAGAAGCAGTTCTGATCCTTGATCATACAAAAGCAGTGGAGTGCTGAAGTCTGTAAACAGGGAGGTGCTTACACAAATCAAGGTTCGCTGTGAAGTTTGTCAGCCTTAAAGAGAAGTACCTACTAAAAATTAATTGGATGCATACTAACTGAAGATAATTTGTTCAGATCATAAATGATTGTTGCAATGTCAATACAGATTACTTAAAATTTTACAGATTTTACAATTTAGTGCAGTGATTGGGCAGGAGAGATCATGGTGCAAGCTCTGTGAGCACAGGAGAAACATGGTAGGAGTCTGAATGAGGTGGGAAGGATGTGTCTGAGATCTTAGTAACTGAGCTAAAATTTCCATAATTAGGTTAGAAATTATCTTAAATGTTGTCTGTCACAAAAATCTTAAAATGTTTCAGGCAGAAAACGTAAGAACAGCCTCAGATAGTACAGAAGGTGTTTTAATGTTTCAGTTTCCTCTGCGTTTTCCTTGTCACAACTTTCTGGTAGGAAGTTTCTTCTGGGAGTTGCTTTTAAAATGCAGGTAGTTATGGGTATACCTACTGCACATTCAAGTTTTAGAATTTCTGAGGAACTCTTCAATTTCACTAAGATTATAGCTCTTTAAATATGAGGAGATGCTTCTGTAAATATGCAGTGCTGCAGTACAAAGCACAGGTGTTCTTTGTGTGCCTGTACATGCTCTGTTTTTTTTTTTTTAAAACAGAGTATGAAGAGCCTGTGAAGTCTGGCAGACAGCAAAGAAAAAGAATATAGAATGGTAGCAGTACTTCGTTTTAAATGACACTGTTCACCTCCTTCTCCCCCCACCTTTTTTTTTGGTGCTATGAAAAAGTAAAATTTAGTTTAACAATATACTGTATTAACTTTAAAACAGAATTACTGAAAGTACTGTACAGTAAAAGTCTTGCAGCACAGTCCTTTGGCCCGATTCCAGCTCTAAATACTAACTTCTGTAGTTATTTAATCTTTAATTGCCTTTTTTTCTTTCGTATTATAAAAAATAACAGAGAACACAGTGCTGTTCTATGAGGATTTCGAAGTTGTGTGTTGGCTTTCAGATCAGTGTTTAAGTGGATGCGTGCAACTTTTCCAGAATAAAAGCAAATATTTTAAGATTATATGTATTTTTTCATTAACAAGTCAAGATTAAACATTGTCCCATGGACTCTTTAACTTGCATTGATGCCCGTCTTGTCTGTGCTGTATTTAGGCTTTTGAAACTGCATGATAGTTAAATATTTTCTTTAATTGTATTCTAAGTCACGGATTCGTATAGCTCTAATTCTAGATGAGATAATACTTCTGAACAACACTTTGTTTTAGTGGGGTAATCTGCTTTATAAGCTGCTTTGGAAATAGTGCTGTACAGGTCATTTCAGTGCCCTCTGAAACTAACTTCCCCATGAAGAGACAGGGGAAGAAATATCTTGATAGTTCTACCAGAGTGTTTGGGCAGAGTTGCATTGAATGCGTTCTGTTATTTTAATTATTAATATTGGATAAATCAATCTGGTAGGCAGCCAGCCAACCTGTTAACTGTTTCTGTGTGTGAAAGCTCGTTCTTTTTGGTTTGGTTTATTTTTTTTTCCCACAAGGAAGAGATCCTGATCATTACAATTACACTGATTATTACAATTACACGTTCAAGGAACGTTTGGATTTTGTGTTGAGGGATATGGTTTAGTGAGTACTAGTGGTGATAGGTGGGTGGTTGGACTTGGATGATCTTGAAGGTCTTTTCCAACCTTGGTGATTCTGTGATTCTGTGAATTAGTCATATCATCACTTAATAGTGAAGTACGAAATACAGTACAGCGTGTCAGTGAGTCAATGGCAGTGTTATGATAAAATTTAAAGAGTGTTTAAGAAAGAATGATTTGTAACTCCCAGTCAAACAGTAACTATTTAATGAACACATTTCTTTAAAATACGGAGTGAAGTGCATTATAACAAGGAATGACTTCAAAATATTCACATTTTCACTTCTTAATTTTTCTTAATATTTCTTTACTAAACTTCAGTTTGTGGCTGATTGAAAAACAGTTTTGGTTTCCTTCTTGCCTTGCACCTTGTTTTGCAAATTGATAATGCACATGTTTTAGGGTTTTACGGCTTGCATGAATCAGATTTGGACAAAGTCTTTCAACTACCTACAACCACCTTCATAGGAGGAAATGAAAACAGTCTTTCTTTACGAGAGATCATCAAACGGCTGGAGGTCAGTATGACATCTTTGATTTGTGACTTGTTTTCCTCCCTGCGGAAATGAACTTTTTCCAATTGTAAGTCACAGAGAACTTATTTGTCATTTATTAATACAGCACGCGTAGAATTCAGATGACAGAAAAATTGGCTCCTGTGCTGCTTTCAGAGATGGTAGTTCCATTAGTTTCATCTGAAATACGTAGATGAAGGATAAGTATAAAAAAGGAATATGTAGAATACTAATTCAGCCCATGGTTTTGCAAAAAATAACTTACATTGATTGAAACCAGTAGAACCTTTATAATTTGTGTTTATTTGCTATCACAGATTAAACGCTTGCAAACAGTACTTGGATGTGCAGGGATTTCTCTTGGTGTCCTGTCTGCAGTGAGACTTTTATCTCAGTAAAAAATAGGAGAATTGAGTACCAAATTGATGAAAGCCCAGCTATAGTTTGTAGATGATGTCCTCTTCTTTGAGTTTTGTTCTCTGACAAATAATACAGCTATGCTATGTGAAGTCACCAAAGATAATAAATAATTTACATAAATGTACGTAGAGGAAATTACAAACAGTAAGTAGAACTAGTAGTGAATTTGTAAACTACTAAGCTAGTAGACATGGAGTGTTCTTGACTGCTTTTTTCGGGATTTTATAGTGCTGAAATAGTACAGATTTCTGTTGCGTGGCAGTGAAATCAGTTGCAGTAGATAGGGCTAGGGGTGAGGGCATGGTTTAAAAGGGTAAAATAGAGAACTGAATGATGAGTAAGCAACACAAATAAATAAAAAATAAATACTGAGCATATAGGAATTCTGTGCTTTAATCTGCTGAAGTGTAAGAGAATGTTTTGGGTTGCACTTCTGACCCACTGTTACAGCAGCTTATCTAATGCACAGACACAGTGTCTACTGTGTTTGCTTTGGAGCTCAAAATTTGCTTTTTTTGTACTTCTAGCATGTCTCTGCAGTAATTTCCCCCCCCCCAAAAAAAAAAAAAAAGAATCCTTAAAACTATAATGTTCAAATAAGTGGAAAAAATCAATAGCAAAATCTAAAACCCTGGAGAAACTCATCTGTGTTAAAGAGAAAAACCCTTCAGTTTCCTTCCTCCCACCAGAGCTTTGGATTATTATTTTTTTTTCCATTGAAGCTGAATTAAATGACTTTTTAGATGCAGTAGAGAGCGTGTGCTATGTGTTCAAATTCACAATGTCTTATTTCTATTGGCTGTATTTTAAACACAATTTTTTTGGTAAAATATTCATTTTGAGGTAAGAAGAAGAAAATAAATAGAACAAGATGCTAAAATTTTAGAAGAAGCATCTGTGTAGTTTTTGCTTTTCATTTCTTTCTCTGCTCTCAGCTGCTTGGATTTGGTTTTGTTTTTCCATTCTTGGTAGCTATCAGATTACTTGCATGAGGCTTCATACTTGTCCTTTCATTGTCTTTATTACTTTAGGTGACCTTTAAAAAAGGCGGGCTATGTTTTAATAAATTGTTTGGAATCTGTGCTGTTGCATATAAGAAAGGACTATATATGTCTAGAAGAGGAGTCTTGAGTTAGGTGAAATATGCCTGTAAGTTCAAGGCAGACATGTTGGCCTATTTTGAAAATCCTTTGGTAATCCGAAGGAAAATCTTTCAATACAAAACTATTAAATGTTATTTTGTAGAGAATGCTTTCAATTCAGTGAGGCAAAACCTGCATTCAATAAAATAGTTTATTTGCCTATAGGATTAGTGTAAGGAGAATCTAGGGGAAGAGGAGATAAAACAAGATTTTCAGAAGTGTAAGAAAGTATGATTTTCAAGTTGTACTTGTTTTTTCATGTCCCATTAACTTTTCAAGCCTCCTGTATTGGTGTTTTTACACCCTAGAATACCTACTGCCAACACATAGGCTTGGAATTCATGTTCATCAATGATGTGGAGCAGTGCCAGTGGATCCGGCATAAGTTCGAGACACCAGGTGTTATGAAGTTTACAAATGAGGAAAAAAGGACTTTGCTGGCACGGCTGGTGCGCTCAATGAGGTATGCTGGGGTGGTGCTGGGAAACTTCTCTGTGACTGCTGGGCATACATGGACATGGGAAGCTGGTGGGCTCAGTAAACTTGAGGTAGAGGTAGAAATGAAACCTGGAATGCAAGTGGGTGTAGATAACCTGGCTAAATTATCAAGGGAAAGCATGTACTGTGAGGTTTATCAAGGTCTGTGTAGTGAATTTTCATGTTCTTTTTTCTTAAATGGGAAGTGGTGATCTTTAACACTCATACAGAGTTTTGTGGCAAATGTGGCAATGTTTGAATTAGCTTTTGGAGAAATAACAGGGGAAAAAATGTTTCAGCGGACTAGTGATATCCATGTTACACCATTCATAGCCTGTTTCGAAAAATAGGTGTCATAACAAGGTCCCTTCCAACTCTAAGGATTCTATAACAACAACCTTGAGTGCTGATATCCTGCCATGTGCGTATCTTTCTGGTAGCACGTGGTCAAAAGAAATCAGACTGTCAATTCATAGAGAATTTTTAGATGAGTGGAATGTTAACACAAGCTTTGTTTGACTCACTGGGATACTAACAGTCTCTTTGGAAAGCTGTGTCAAGATAGGACTGAATTTGGGTATTATTTTAAGTCCAGTTTTTGTCTTCTGCCTTTTGAGATATACTGAAATGTGCTGGCAGCAAGAGTTTTGTTCTCTGCAGCGTAGGAAAGCATGTCTGGAAGCAGCTCATTGATTACTCCCATTGTGACTATTTGCATAGAAATGCTTTATTTCCAGAGCCTGAATTAGATTCTCTTCCCAGGCATGAGATTTGTGCTAGCTGTTACGTTTTGAAACACTTTGCATATCCCTTGGTAAACACAAGAGTTAGCAATATTTAAAGGCATGTTTGTTGATTAAGCTTCTCTATTCAAAGACTTAAAAATGAAGGGTGCATTGGAAGTCTTGGAAGGTAATTTGCCAGGCATTTTCTTTGCCAATATTATAACAAAATCGTTTGTCCAGTTATAAGTTAAGCAGAAATAAGTCACTGACTGGTCAAGTGAATGTTGCACTTGCATAAGTTTGTTTATCAAGTTCTTAGTGTAAATAATATCCATTTCTCTAGAGACAAAAATTATTGCTATTATTCCTGTTTGTCTAAGCTGTGGAAAAATCTGCAGTTTCTAGTGGCAAGAAGCAGCCAAATGTTCGTCTTTTACCAAATCAATTTTCTGCTGTAAATGGAAGAAAAAAGTTTTACCTAAATTTCTATCCATCTAGCATGCTAGTTTTGTCTGAAAATGAACAAGAAAAAAAGAAATCTGGTTTTGTGAACAACTGATTGTATTCTTGAGAACAGTTTGCAAAGAGATTTTGTAAAGCTACATCATTTTACCTAAGAATCTTGTTATTAAAATTGTTACTTTCAAATACATACTTCAGGTACTTGAAACTGTATTTTAAAGCAAGATTTCTCCTTCTTTGTGATGTTTACATGTAGCTTATTGAACAAAAGATCTTCTTCCCATAAAACAATGACTGTAGATATTTGAGCTTTGTGCATTAGTCAACATATCAGTGCTGGACAATGACTGTGTAGTCTGGGCATCTTATACCTGTGCAGGGTGAAGTCTTTACATATTTCCCCTTCTGTTAGCAGCTGTCTTACATAAAACTTGTTCCTTGCTGAGCACCAGATACGCGTAGCAGCAGCAGCAGCTTGCCTGCCTTGTTAACTCACAGCAGCATATGGGGGCCTTGCAAGATGTGACTGAAATATTGTAGTTCTGCACGCTTATTGACAGCTTGACTTAAATTACAAACTTTCGAATTGTTCAGTATTGGCTTGCAGCTACAAAGAGAAGGAAAACAGTATACAACAAGTTTTTTTATTTGCTCTGTAAGGCTTGGTGTTCGCATAGGGACCCGCTTTCAGTTCATATGAACAGGCATGACCCCACTGACTTCCTCAGAATTACGGCAGCGCGTTTTAGCCGAGGTATTCAATGTTTATCTAAGGAGAGTCTCTTCATTTCTCTTCTTAATTTCATTTCAAAGATGTAGATGTCAACGTTTTAAGAGAGAAATAAGCCATGTCTTAATGGATTATGGCAGCGCTATAAGCCCAGACACTGCAAAGATGATTTTATACAGTTATTTTAATGAAGATGTATTCTCTTTGCATTTTTATCTCCACGCTTGACAACGTATGACCCTTTCGGTATTTGTTAAAAGGTACTTTTTAACCACTTGCACTGCCTCTGGTCCAAATGCATTAAAGAATGAAAAAGCATAGAGTTGTCACGGATAGACACTTTTCTCCAGATGCAGCTGGACCAGAAATTCCTGTGTCTTTTCTCTTGGCACGTTTCCAGCCATTACATCAGGCATTTGTGGAGCTCTGCTATTGCAATAGGCATGCTTTCTGCTGCTGTTTTCTTAGAAAATGCAGATCCTCTATCTTCTTCAATCCAAAGAGTAGACTTCTTTCTAGGAAGGATTATACATGGCAAAGAGCAGCGTTTAACTTGAGTTTTGACCAAGATGGTGACTCTTCTGCCTATCTGAATTGTTTCAAAGTCAGGGTAAATAATTCTCAAATGGAGGAGGAAGACTTAATTTGGTCCTATCTTCCTCTCTCTACCCCTTTCCCCAAAGTGTGACTGATCACTGGAGGCCTATAAGCATGTATTCATAGATGTTTTAAAACAAGGTAATGTAATTTTCTTTGCTAAAAGATTTTAATGTATTTGCTACATTTTTGGAATGTAAATACTGCTTCTTGTTTTTGTTTTTTTTTTCCTTTGGTGAAGATTTGAAGACTTCCTTGCTCGCAAGTGGTCTTCTGAGAAGAGATTTGGTTTGGAAGGATGTGAAGTAATGATTCCTGCACTTAAGACGATCATTGATAAATCCAGTGAAATGGGAATTGAATACGTTATAATGGGGATGCCTCATAGGTAATGCCAGCAGAAACCCCCCCAGTGAATGGTTTTAGTCTTAAGGCAGGCTTTGAGCAGTGGAATTTTATTAATAAAATTGATGTTAGAGAAGCTGTGGAAACAAGAGTTTGTTACAGTGAGCAGTGGCTATGCAGAAATGTAACAAACGTGTCAGTGACAGCTACGGCCGTCACAGGTGAACTTAGGAGCTGAAAGCAAGTGTGGCAGCAGCTGTGATTTTTACTCCACTGAGTCTAGAATTGAGAAAGCAGGGTGAGATAGACATACTTCTGCGATTTGTTAATTGCTAATTAATATCACGTTAAAACTGCTGGATAACTGCATAATTCACTGCTTATAGTTGGATAAGTAGATGTTAAAAACATTGGGAATGCATTGGGGAGGGATAGAATGAAGGGTTTCAAGCTCAGTAGTTTAAAGTGAGCTACTGAACTGCAAATTTCTGACAGAGGTGTCTTGCGGTTTTAGAAGTTTTATGCTCCTGACTCTGTTCAATTAGCATTTTTGAGACATAATGTTTGGAATTTTCTACCTAGAGGTAGGCTGAATGTATTGGCTAATGTCATCCGAAAAGAGCTGGAACAGATCTTCTGTCAGTTTGATCCCAAACTTGAAGCAGCTGATGAGGTAAGGTGCTTCTTCAGTAGATATACCTAGACAGATAAACATTCAAGGTAGTTTTTAAATGCTTTTGGTCATAGAATCATAGAATTGCTCAGGTTGGAAAAGACCTGATCATCGAATCGGACTGCAACCTAACCTGTCATAGTTGTCATAATAGCATTATCAGCTGCTGAAATGCACTGTTGTTTTCTCCCGTTTAAGGAGGAAGGTCATTTGATAAAATTTCTTAATAAATTTGAAGACTGTACTGTGCTGTTAACATACAGAAGGTGTCTTAGTTATAGAGCCTTTAAGAAAATGAGCGAAGATATGTCAGTTCCTGAGTTTGTTATATTGAAGACTTGTTGACACTCTGAAAGTAATGCCTTGTGTTTATTTACATATATTTATTTATAAACTACAAAAGATAAAGAGCACAATAATAATTTGATAGAACAAATTCTCCACTCCAAAGCACTGTTTTTCAACATAGTCTCCATCCTTAGCTATGCATTTTCACCAACTACGAACAAGAACCTGCACGCTGTGGTCACAGAAATCTATACCAGCAGAGGTGACCCACTGTCAGGACTGCTGAAATGCGCCATCCACTGCCTCGCTGAGCTCACATCAACTGTTTGTTCTCTATAAACATTCAGCAAGTGTCAATGGATGTCACTGGACACATTTTTTTCCACGTGGAGGAATATAAAATTCCACACCTTTGCTTCTTACACACTTCCGTGTCAGATGCTGTTGTGTCAGACTGCTCCTCTGCTGCCATTTGTCACACAGCAGCAAAATTGAATGGAATACCCGTGGAAAGTTCAACCTCTACTGCCGTACTACCAACATCCGCCTCTGACATCGTGAGCCAACATAATAAAACAGGAGGCATTACTTTTGGAGTGGCCTTTGCGTTATGAAATGAGAATCAATACTTTATAGATATCTGTGGTAGTTTCACACTGACAGCTAGCTAAGTTCCACGGCTGCTGTCTGACTTCCCCACTCAACAGAGCAGGAGGGGAAAATACAATGAAGCAAATGCTCCTGGGTTGAGGTAAGGGCAGGGAGGTTACTCACCAATCACTGTCACAAACAAAGCAAGAGACTCATCATAGGGAGATCAATGTAATTTATTGCCAAGTACCAACAGACTTGAGCAGTGAGGAGTAAAGGCAAGCTGAAGACAATCTCCAGTCCATCTATCCTGTTCAGCCTCCCCTCCCACGCAGCACAGGGAATTGGGGTCTATGTTCAGTCCGTAAAATGGTAGCACGTACTGATGTAAAATAAGCTAGATCCATTTCTCAGAATGAAGCAGAATTTTCATACGTAGTCAGATGCAGTTTGTATGTATAGCATTCCTGAGCTTTGACTACATCTTGCACATTAGGGATCTGGAGATGTAAAATATCATCTGGGAATGTATCATGAGAGGATTAACAGAGCAACAAACAAGAAGATTACTTTATCCCTGATGGCTAACCCTTCTCACTTGGAAGCAGTCGATCCTGTTGTGCAGGGGAAGACAAAGGCTGAACAATTTTATCGAGGGGATACTGCAGGGAAAAAGGTAAAGGTTGTTTAATGTTATAGTAATTCTTGCTAGTAGGCTCTGAAGTATTTTTAATAAAAATAATTTACTAACAATTTTGTATTGCAGTGTTCCTCTCTGCCCCCTTCCCAGAAGAGATAGATGGTAACCTATTTAACTAGATAAAGCTTTCAGCGTGGTGCCTTAAGGGTAACTTCAGAAGGCAGACATAAAAACTATTTCATTTGAGAACTGAACAAAGACAGCAGAATGCTGACAAGTCTATGGTTTATTGTAAAAATACAATGCAGGATGCTGATATAACTTAGAAAAATATGAATCTATTTCATAAGCACTAAAGAAACATAGAGCAGAGTGAACATGCTGAGAATTGGAGTTTTACTTTCTAATGTGTGTGTGGTTTTGTGCGTACGATCCTCCATCTTAGGTTATGTCCATATTGTTACATGGGGATGCTGCCTTTGCAGGACAAGGTGTCGTTTATGAAACATTTCATCTTAGCGACCTTCCTTCTTACACCACAAACGGAACTATTCATGTTGTTGTCAACAACCAGGTAATAAATAGAACATTTTTGAATCAATTTATGTACTGAGTGTTGTCTTTTTTTTTTTTTTTTTTTTTTGCTACTATATTTATTTAATTATTCTTGCTTATTAGCTTGTTGTCTTGTATTCTCTGTTCATCAGAATGGCTAAAATGTTCCTGAAAACAATCATAGCATCTAGTAACTCTGACTGGGTAACACGTCATCGCCTACATTTATTTCATTCAGTTTGTAACAACTGGGTTACGTTTGCTTTGTTTAGTTCGTAAGGGAGCAAAGGGAAGAAAGCTCATATTGCTAGCTAAAATGAAAAGCTAAGACTACTACTGTGTATGTGATAGTCAAATGAAAACCCAAGTGTTCAAAGCAAAGTAGCGGGTGACACCTTCATCATTGTAATGGAAGTTTCTGAATTTTTTTTAGATTGGCTTCACCACAGACCCCCGTATGGCACGTTCATCTCCATACCCTACTGATGTTGCTCGTGTGGTCAATGCTCCCATTTTTCATGTGAATGCTGATGACCCTGAAGCAGTGATGTATGTGTGCAGTGTAGCTGCAGAATGGCGAAACACATTCAACAAAGATGTGGTTGTCGACTTAGTAAGTCTTGGTTTTCATAACTTTTCATTCTGTGTATAATTCTTCTAAGTCTTCTCTATTCAGGAGACATGGTTTGATTTGAATGACTTTTAGTCTCTTCTTTTTAAAAACAAAACAACAACAAAAAACTATCTGCAATAATCGATAACGTTTTTTTTATACCAGAGGTTTCTATATCTCTGTACGACTATGCAATAGAAGAATTTCATCTGACGTCTTTCTTCCCCAGTGGAAACAATCTTTCCTTTTGTAGGTTTGTTACCGTAGGAGAGGGCACAATGAAATGGATGAACCCATGTTCACCCAGCCACTAATGTACAAGCAGATTCACAAGCAGGTGCCAGTGCTGAAGAAGTATGCTGACAAACTGATCGCAGATGGGACTGTAACCCTGCAGGAGTTTGAGGTACAGTATATCAATAGAGTTAAAAGGAAGTTACAGAAGTGTCAGCAGGAAGACACAGTTGTCATTGCATGTTGTCTGCTTACGAACCTTTCTTTCATTGCTGTGATTTTAACACTTTTCTGATCAAATTCAGTTTGCATTGTTATGTAAAATTTGAAAGCAAATTGCCGCAGAGGTACTACTTTGCTCATATTTGTTACTTCAACCCTTGCCTTACGATCCAATTAGGAACAAACTCCACATAAATGTACATATGTATTCCTATAAAAAAAAAAAAAAGGAACGGAAAGTACTGTGAAGTAATTAATACATATAATAAGAGAAAAAAGAAAAATAATCGATTCTGAGATTTGTAGAAGGAGATGTTGGAGATAGAGGAATTTTTCACCTCCAAACCAGCAGTAAGATGGTGTTGGAGTGCTCATAGGCATAACCTGTAGCTTCACGTTCATCACCGAGTGGCGGTTGTATTCAGCAATAAATAAAAAAAAAAACAACAACAATGTAAGCTTTTTATTTCCTTGCAATAATTCAGATACCTAGGTTCAGACAGAGATAACTTGAAATGTTCCAGAAGAATGAAATGTAGGGTCTGGTGCCCCTGTTGAGCTAGTTAGGTCTTTTCTAAAAGGGAGTAGGTAGAGTGCAGATGAAACAAAGGATCTTTTGGGAAGCTGATATTGAGGATGAATTAAAAAGCATTCTGTTATTCTTAAGAATGATTACAGTTTATGCAGAACTAGTTATCTTGAATAGCTCTAAGAATTGATAAGTGCTGGCATGGAGTTCAACTGCATTCAGGATCCTGATTGGATATTTTGCTATGCAGACTAATGTCCACATTGCTGTTGATATTTCGAAGATTAGCTAGTTCAATTACTTGAATGTGGCTTTGAATTGAAATGTGGGTGTTGTTGAACAGTTTATTCTCCCTCAGTTCTCTATCTGTTGCCACCGATGACTGTGACTCGCAGTTCCTTAGCTAGAATCAGACTAGTTTTCTAGAAGGTTCTTTTCTAGTCTTTAGTAGTATCTGTAGCCTGAAGTAACAGCTGAATAACGCTGATCTTAGAAATATGACTGCAAATTATATTCAGTTCTGTCTTTTAAGAGTACTGCTTATCACTTTGTCTCTTAGTCCTATCCTCTCTAACATCTGTCCGATAAACTAAATAATTTATTCAGAGCTATGTGGATAATAAACATTTTTCTAGAAGACTTGTTATCCTATTTTATCCTAGATATAATCCTAGATAAAATGAAAGCGTTTCCATAATTTTAACTAAATTTTGTTCTGGAGCTAAATACTGAATGGGAGGTGCAAGGATGTTTTCAAAAGAACTTTCTTTTTCTACAGGAAGAAATTGCAAAGTATGATAGAATATGTGAAGAAGCATATACCAGATCTAAGGATAATAAGATTCTACACATTAAACACTGGCTTGATTCACCTTGGCCTGGTAAGGACCGTCCTTTCGTATAGGCTGGTGTTAATATGATTGTGCTTCTGTTTTGAATCCCAAGTGTGGAATTCTTCAATGTTTTATCAGCCAGTGTTTCTTTAAAATAAACCTTTGGTTTGCCCATGTTAACAGTAAATGAAACGTTCTGCCAGATCAACTTGAAAGAGGATGGTTTTTTAAAAAGAAATGTGGAAAGTCAGATTGACGCTTAAAAAGCCCTCTTTTCAGTTCACTAGAAAAGGAGAAGAAAATACGGGAAGAAGAAATACGTCTCATCCTCTTTTTTTTGAGGGATTTAAGTGCCGTAGGCGTTTTATTGTCTACCTATGCCCACACAGTTGGACATCTTTCACAGGAAATGAAAGTAGAAAGAAAGCAGATCATCATGTGCCTTCGAGATTAAGTACTGTTGTCATGCAGAAAATGGGGATATGGTTGTCTCCCTTTGAAAGGTGTGTTTCTTAGAATGTCTGTTAATCAGTGCGATCGCCTCACTAGATCTTTACTTCCAGGATTCTTTAATGTGGATGGAGAACCCAAGAGCATGTCCTGTCCTCCAACTGGCATTTCTGAAGACCTGCTGACTCACATTGGCAATGTAGCTAGTTCAGTGCCAGTCAAAGACTTCAAAATACATGCAGGTCAGCTGGAATCTTTGTTTCTGTTAGTGGCTGTATTTCTTGCTCAGATTTTGTTTTTCTGCAAATGAATTGCTGTTGGGTGTTTTCCAAGGAGGAAAATGCCTGTGACTTTTATTTCACCTCTTTTACCCTAGGGGGAAAGGAGAATGTAACAGTTAAGGTTAGAATCACAGAATTGCTCAGGTTGGAAAATCCCTTAAAGATCATCAAGTCCAACCACAACCTAACCAACACAACCTACTACCCTAGCAACCCACAGCTAAATCATGTCCCTGAGCACCACATCCATACCATTTTTAAACACAGGTTCACACTGCCTGCTCTTGTTTTTTCAGCTTCACACTGCTTCTGTTCCCTACCTCCTTAAAATAGATTTTTCTCTGAGGGAGGTTAAACTCTATGTAATGTTAAGTTAGTAATCCTTTGATTTGTCAAGTCCTTTTGTGATGCACTTGGGGGAAGTAAGGAATCCATCTCAGCGCCATGCATGTTTTTACAAATGCTAAAAGCAGTGTTAATTTGAGGTTCACTTAAGACACTTGTAGTTAGACAGTTTTCTGCTTAGAAGTATAGCTTGATCTTTTCAGGCCTGGCAACACTGCTGATATGTTATGAGAGTAATTTTAGTACAGCTAAATGAACTCCACGTGAGCAAATTCAGACAGAGTTTTCCTTTCAACTTAGCATTTAGTGTTGATAGCATAAATCTACCTTCTCAAAAAGTCTTAACTCTTGGTCTGAAGGGATTCAGTTCTGAATTTAGCATCTATTGTAGTAAAAAGCTAAATGTGCCTGTCACACTGGGGAGCTCCTGGCACTCTGTCAAGCTTCTGAGTAAATTCTTGTACTTCCTGGTCAGGTTGAACTCTTAACAGCTCTACAGGGAGCAAAGACACGTTCATTCCCTGGTGAAACATGGAACTGCTTTGTTTAGGGACCGTTTTTCTTTTATTGGGCTTGGGAATGTACCTAGGATTAGAAGAAAAAGCTATTTTTTTGTTTTGTTTTCTGGGCAAAATCTCCAGATACTCTTTCATCTCCAGAATCACCCATTGAGGAATTAAGTGTCTGCTGAAGATGTTCCATGTGTTCATGTTCCTCTGGAGTAATGAAAATACTAGTTATCAACTGCAAGCTTATTGAGCAGATATAACTGAAGATGAACTTTAAAACTCTTCTACAGATTTGCACGCTTTGTTGGTGATGCTATAATTTTAAACTATAAATTCTAAAATATAGTCAGCTAATAAAATTTAGTATTAGATATTCTAACTAAAAAGGCAGCCTTTCTTTATTAACTTGACTTTGACAGCAAGTATGATTTGCCATTATAATTATTCCGTGTGGGCAAATAATTCTCTAACTTTGGTCTTCTAAATTCTTTTACACAATTTAAAAGCCACAAGAGGGGAAAAAGAGTGTGCTGGTCTTCCACTAAAAAAATTACAGTTTAATATCTCCTGGTGTTCCTGGAAAAAGTGGAAGCTGATCTTGTTTTGCCAAGTGTTTTGTATATTCTGTGGAAGAGACAATTTTCAAGATTTTCTTATTTAAATAGAGACAAATTCTAAGAGAGTAGTTGTACATGGAGAGGAAGCAGTGGGATTTTTATAAAGGTTGGGAAAGTAACAAAGGGAAGAACAGGAATACAGCAAATAGAATAGCTTGCCAAAATCATCAGTGCAAATGTGCAAATAAGGTAGTGTTAAGTGATACTGAATTCTCTAGGCTTATATAGCCTCAGCTGGAAGCACCTGTATGCAGCTTCAAAGGGTATTCCATTTCCAATGAAAATTGCAGTGTTACAACTCATGTCTTGACTCACCAGTGTATAATCTTCACTTGTAAATAAACCAAAACCAAACAGCACCACCAACAGTTAAAAAAACAAAACAAACAAACAAAAAACCTACCCTAAAACTAACCTTTGCTTACCAACTGAAAATCCTTTGGCGGCTACTACGATTTTTTATTTATAAGACATTCATCATATTGATTAATTTTGCTTGTTTCTTTATCGTACCTCTAGAATCCTATAAGACAAACGCCAAGAAAAAATGGGAGTGAGAAAGACAGAAGAACTCAAAAGATGACATTTTCAGTCTTTTACAAAACAGTACTTGGTGGTAGATATGTGAAAATAAATGTTTAGGAAGAAGTGTCTGACCATGAGTCATTCTAATTGTTCTCAGTAGTTTCTGGCAGCAGAGTTGTCATTTTCTTCTGATAGAACAAGGTACTGACATTGTACAAACCTTTGCTTAGGAAACAAGTTACTTCACTTTGCTAGCAATTCAAACCTAGGAGAACTAATATGGTCTACAAAGTGAATGTCGTTTTAACTTGACTGCAGTTCTTCTGCATTTCATGAAGACAGTGGATCAGCAACTAAGACTAAAAGCAGCAATCTTTGAGTTCTCCTGATGAGTTCTCCTGCATGCTGTAGCCAGTGAGGAGAATGGTGAATGTAATGTGAACGTCAACTATCTCTGAAGTAGATCCACTGATTTCTTATCTTTATTCCAATAGGACTCTCCCGGATTTTGAGAGCCCGCTTGGAAATGACCAAGAACAGGGTTGTTGACTGGGCCTTGGCAGAATACATGGCTTTTGGCTCTTTTCTGAAAGAAGGGATTCATGTCCGATTGAGTGGACAAGACGTAGAGAGGGGCACTTTTAGGTGAGTACTGAGATAACTGTTAAAAGCTGTCCCATACTTCAAGAAACACGTTAGCAATTTTTAAACAGTATGGTCTTTTGAGGGAAGAGGGAAGCTGAGGCTATTCAACATCAGTCTTAATGTCATAGATGCTAGCAGTTCATCTACTGTTTATGTAAATGGAGTATTTTAAAGAGTAGTGTTTAGTGTAGAATAAATGAATAAACATTTTTAGATGTACTCTTATCTGTCTGAAAAGCAGAAATTATTTCTTCCTACTTTTCACGTAAAAATTCTGCTACAATCCACCTAATTGCGGAAAAGTAAGAGAAGAGCATTTGCTGCTACAAATTCTGAAGCCTTTAAATACCGCTCTAGTGGTAGCTTCTTGAAACTCCACTGTCCTGTGAACAAATATCTTGCCAGTTGGCAAGGCTCTTCTAAATGAAACAAGATCCTTTGTACTGAGACTCTTAAAGACCGTGGAGCATGAATGAATGGTAAATTTCATCACTTCATAAAGTATATTCACTTCTGCTGCCTTACCCGTCTCTCCACGGAGTAAAATCTTAATGATGTATTTAATTGAACCCTTTGATGCAAAGCCTGTTGCTGGGGCTGAGGTAACTAACAGCTTCACTAAGTTTAATTGTGAATGTTTGCAGGAAAATAAGAAATCTTGGCGCCTGACTTCGGTCGTGCAGTGCAGTGTTGTGTTTCTGTGCTGAGCTTCCTTTGGTATTTAGTCACTGGGCTCACATTCTAATGGCAGCTTAACAAAATCCTTCAGCCAAGACAAAAAAAAAAAGCAAGGCTGAAAACTTGGAGATTACCCTCTCTCATCCTCCCAGTTTCTCATCGTCCTTGATTTCAGTACCACGATCTTGTAAATGGCAAGCACCTCCTGGTGGAGGAATGCATATCTATTGGTCAGCTAGCTAACTATCTAATTGTGTTGAGTGCTTAGTGTTAAGTCTGACACACACCTATAGACTTGTCTTAAGAAGACTGATTCTCTGTTTTCTCAGTTCTCTAACTGGTGGAAGAGGATTTGCCAGACCTACTGTCCAGATTTTCTTAGTGTTTAAGATGACAAGAGTTGTTGCGCTCACAGAAATAAAGAGATAACACAAAACAAATGTCACAAATAAAAGCTATTTTGACTGGCAAAGGCTACCTAGAAATTAGTGTCCTACCTGGATTTTATTCTTCAGCCTTTAAAAAAGAATTTAAAAGGTATTCATGTAAAGAGACTTGATTCTGTACCAGTTAGACAGCTAACTGACAGCTGTGTTACAACAGCAAAATGTGACTTGCATGTCTATATGCAAGGGCTGCTCTGAAAACAGTGCCTCCTATTTTATTACATTGGCCCACAGTGTCAGAGGCAAATGGTGATAGGGCAGTAGGGGCTGAACCTTTCCACATCACATTTTGTTGCTGTGCAACAGGTGGCAGCAGAGGGACAGTGTGACAAAAAGGCATCTGACATGATGTGTGTGTATGAAGCAAAGGGGTGGAAATGAAATCCTCCGTGTGGAAAAAGTGGCACCCATTGACACCTGTTGGTGCTTGCTGAAAGTTTTAGAGACCAAACAGTGGATGTGAGCACAGTGGGGCAGTAGGTGGTGCATTTCAGCAGTTGTGACAGCAATATGAAAGACAAGTTGTGTTATGGTTGGCCATGCACAGCTGTCAGACCATGAAATGAAGAGGTCTTGTTCATCACTGTCAAAAATGCACAGCTACTGGTGGTAACTGTGTTGAAAAACAGTGTTTTGTACTTGAGGATTTGCTCTCTCAAGCAGCATTATTGAGCTCTTTGTTGTCATTTCCATGGAAATAAATAAGGAAGCATTACTTTCAGAGCAACCTGGCTGTCCAACTCTGCTCATTGTTATCAGCTTTTGCTCAGGAAATACAACTTCACATTCAAGAAGCTTATCTCTTGACTACACTCTTTGTCTTCGTCTGAGTGACAAAACCAAAACGATGGTTTCACAATTATTTCTTGTGTAACAGCAGTACTTACGTATTTTCTCCTTTCTACCTCTCTCTCTGTGTTAATCTTTAGAGTCTCTGTCTTTTCCTGGTTTTATTTTGTTGACTTCTAAATAGATTTCAGAGCTCTTCTGCTAGCATTCATTGTAGCAAAGGGAAACACAAAAGGACTCAGTCTTCAGTTCAGTATTGGCAGCTATACAACACACAGTAGTTGTTACCAGTATAGTAACTGTCCTTCTGTTAGCAGTCATAAAGCTGGACATATTGGTGTGATTCAGTCAGTTAGTCTGCTCAGAGAGTTAATGGATTGCAGTAATTACTTCAGTCATCTTTGTTTTGATAGCACTCCTTGGTGCCCCATTCTAATGCTGATTAATGGTGTTCCAGGGAACTGTAAGTGGTGTGAATGGAAATAGCAGGAAAGAAGATGAAACTGTTTCAAGTGTTGGCGCTCAGATTATGTTAGATTATTTTTTTGCGAGAAAGGTAAAGAATTGTCCTAAGGAAAAGATTAATGACATTTTCCACAAAGGAGAGTAGAATGTTCTATTAATATTTTTTCCCTTTGATTTTTGATTTCTGTCAGTCTAAAACGTTGTGTAACGACCTCCTGCCTCCACCTCACTGCCTTCCCTGCTCAACTTGCAATTATGTATTTTGAATTTCCTTGAATGCTGGAGAACAGTCTTGAATAATCAGCGCAAGTCCGTATGATGCAGTAATTGTATTTAGACAATCATACTGCTAGATTTCAACCAAACTAGCGTGTTGTCTAAACCAGAGATAACTGTTACATGCATGCTTTCTAGAATGTAGCTTTGAAAGTTTATCTTTGAAAATAGCGCTGTTAAAACCCAAAGTGTTCTTAGCTAACAGATTTCAACGACTCTTTGCAGCCATCGCCATCATGTGCTTCATGATCAAGAAGTTGACAAAAGAACGTGTGTTCCCATGAACCACCTCTGGGAGCAGCAGGCCCCCTATACTGTGTGCAACAGCTCCCTTTCCGAATATGGTGTCTTAGGTATGTCTCGGGGTAACTATCTGAGACTTGCTTATGTTTAAATAGGTCTCAGGATGTAGGAATTGATGACTGCTAATTTGGAGGATGCTTTTTTTTCAGATTTTGCTGTAAAGCAGTTAAGCTTCTTGGCTTACCGGATTTTGCATTGCTGCTTGAGTTTGCCAACCTTCAAAACACATAAATGGCTCCCTCTGCTACTGACATTTAAAAACAAACTCTGCTTCTGTTGTATTTCAGTGTTACAATGCATCCGTACCAGTTTTGATGGTTGGGAGCAGGAAGTATGAAACAGAGATGTAAAATTCAGTCCAAATGCTGATTTCTGTTCCGGCCCTTCTCCCTGAAGGGGTTGTTCTACAGTACACTTATCCTGTTCATTATCTGAAGGGGTTTTTAAAAATTGTTGTAATATTGTTTGTGGATGCCCCATCCCTGGAGGCATTCAAGGCCAGGCTGGATGTGGCTCTGGGCAGCCTGGTCTGGTTGTTGGCGACCCACCCTGCACATAGCAGGGGGGTTGAAACTAGGTGATCACTGTGGTCCTTTTCAACCCAGGTCATTCTATCATTCCATGATTCTATAAGCTTTCAGCTTTATTTTTTTTCCTATAGTGTGATATGTTTGGTCTCTTGTTTCTAATTATAACATAAATTAAAGAAGAGATGGGATACTTTCAAATTCTTGTTTCTCATTTTTTTAATATGTTGTCTCTAATGTGAGGCGTACGAATATATAGTTTTCCATGTGCTTTTAGTGCAAAACTTTCTACTTTATCCCAGTTGTACACCTATTTGCTTAGATTGCTTAGAACCTGTATGTACTTAAAAAATGTAAACTGGGAGACTGAAATAACTTTTGCTGGAAATGTTACACAATATGGTAGCATTGATCTTATCAGTATTTAACAGGAAATCACGTAGTAAGACAGAGGATGAATTTCACTGAGCAAGACATTTAGAGCTCAGCAAGGAAGAGAGTGTAGGGAAAGGCTGTGAAAGAGTTGTATACTAAACCATATCAAAGCTCTCCCTCTCAAGTTCTGGCATCTCTTAAAAAGGAATCTTCACTTTCCACAGTTGTGAATTTCAGTTGAAAGTTTCCATCTGTTGTGATTGATCTTGGCGGCACTGGAACACGTACCTAATACATTAACAAAAGGGGAGGAGCTATCAGCAAAATTAAGAACACTTAGTAGCACAAATGCAAAAATCTAGCCTAGCTTTATCTGAAGTGCTGTATAGAATGTGCTATATTGAGTAAACAAATGCTTGTTACAGACGGCATTAATCATAGTGGAGTATGTTGTTGGTATTGGACAGACATTTTAATTTGTGAATGGATAACCTCCTTCTGACATGAGAAGGATGGCAAGAGGAATGTGGAGCACAGAAGAAATGGATCTAATAGCTTATTAAAAAAAAATGTTATTGATTCAATAGATAAATAATGAAATACAATTTCATACTCATTTCATAACTAGTATGAATGGAAAAGATGAAACATTTTATAAAGATGGTAATTCATAACTGCTTCCTTCAGGGTTCCAGAAATATTTGACCACATAATCATTTTTGCATATGCTCCGTATTTCCTCTTGCTAATACTGTTAAAATTAAAACAGTTTAAAACTGTAGGGTTGAAGCATGGGCTGACAACTGAGATTTAAAGGTATTTTTCTTGACTCCTAGGCAGAATTGGCATGAGGAGAACTTTGTATCTCTTTGAACTAGGATATAATATTTACATGCAAACTAAATGGGAGAATGCAAGAAAGGATATGTACAAAGATAAGAAGAATTAGGTATAGATAGAAAGCAAAAATTTAATTTTTTTTTTGGATGTTGTTGTTTCCAATTTCCTACTGTTTCTTACATTTTTGGTCAGGGTTTTCTTAATTTGACTGTTTTTACAGTGCTGCTGAAAGTATTATGGGTAAGCGGATCGTGGTTTGAAATAATGTATCCAAATTTGTAAGTGACAGATGTCTGAATACAACTGAATTGTGATTTTATTCCAAAAGTTACATCTCAATTGATCAATATAGGAAGTCTAGTGTTGATATGATATGAAGATTAATTCTGATTGCAAAAACTTCAAAACAGAATTTGGGTGTTTGTTTATACACTGAAAACAGGAGTATATTTTGAACCACCCTGTTCAATTCTATGCAGTTCTGCTTCAGATGTGATAAAAGGTTCCTAAAAGCTAACGATACTAATATTTTTAATTGCTAAGAATTTTAAATCCCTCATGTATGAAATCTTCTCTATCAATAAAAGGCATTAAATCAACAGAAACAGTTGATAAGTGATTATTATTTTATGAAAACTGCTCTGTTTTTATGTTGAAATGAGTTTATAATTAAGTTTGTGCTCCTTTGCTAACTTCTGCATATCAGCCTTCTCGGATATGTTTATATTTGTGTATTGTATCTGTACAGAGATAGTGTGAGATACACAGTCGGTGTGTGAACATGGCTCCTCTAACTGTATGATTAACTAGAAGGGACGTTAGAATTGTTATCTGTCTAGCTGGTATCATCATGGTTTTAGTATCTGGAAGAGTGAGTGAATGTTTGCAGTTCAAGGAGTTGATTCTTCATGAGAAGTAAAAATGGGAAGAAAAAGCCAACAATTTGATTTTTCTCAGTCTGCTAATTCTGCTGTGTAAGGGTGTTACACAGAAATAGTTTGCAGTTAGGTGTTCTAAAGTATTTGGAGGAGTATGCAAAGCAAAAAAAAAAAAAAAAGAAAGTGCTAAGATTTTAATTTATGACTGTAAACAGGCAGTAGCTCAGAGGCATTTTGGGAATTCCCTTTGTTTCTGTGAATTAAAGCTAAGTGAAAATTGACCGAATGGATTGAACAGCTCAGCATGATAAAACTGCAGATTATTTCCTTGGAAGGTGGGTAAGCCAAGAAGAGCTGGCAACCATTCAGAGCTGCGAGCTTTGCACCAAGTTATCGTTGTGCTGGTTAGGAACTCCTGGAGTGTAACCACTCCATTAAAAGTAGTACTCTAACAAGATTGTTTCCTCTTAGAATACAAAAGCAGTCTTGTTATAGCTCAAACAATTGCTTATGTTTTGTATACAGGAAGCAATGAAGTGTTTATATTGGGGCATTAAATCAGGGTATTTAACAACGTCTATGAACTCGGTTAGACATCCCATGTCTACTGTTTTTAGCTATCTCCAGATTATTACAATTGAGCTGTGTGTCCTCTATATATTTTTCTTTTCATTGAAACGGAATGTCTAGGAGAATAAGCAGTGGTTGTGTGAAGTCATTTAAACTAACGAGTCTGCATTTATTTGCTAATCAAGATAGAAAAGCTGAACTAACAGGTGCTCCATGTGGTGTCTCTTCAGCATTTTTAAAATATGTGTCAGGATCTCCTCTCTGTTTTTACCATCCTCAAAATGACTTGTGTGTTTGTTGTTGATTCTCCATCCTGGAGGATCAGTTCTCTCTGGCAGGTTCATCACTGGCTTTGAGAGGTCTTGGGCTGTCATGCCCTATTCTGGGAACTTCCAGAGAATGTCCAAGTATGATAGGCTTGGAACTAGTGCATAGCTCAGCACTGGTGTACAGCTTTCTCCAGGGGGAGTTAATGTTTAAAATACAAGACAAAGGGAAAAGGACAGGTGAAACTTTTTTTTTTTTTTTTTTGCAGTACCCTGCTAGGATGGAACGTGCAATGTTACTGCTCATTCATAACAGCACTTTTTTTGGTTAGGACTAACAAATATTGTTGCCTGTCAGAAAAGGTGTTGGGAAATAGGACAGAGTAACCAAGGAACGGGTTCTCAACAGCACCTACATGGAGCTCCAAGGCAGAAGTCTTTCTGTTCTATAGAGTCAGCCACCAGATATGCATTAACTTCAATTTGTACTGAACTGTGCTCATGTTTTGAGACAGGAGTGTACCTACATTAGTCCCTGTGCTTGGATTTTGCAATAAGCATAGCATATACTTGTCTTCATAATTTCTCTCATTCTGCCATTTTATCTCTGCATTGACAAGCCATCTATAGCCATTAGTTAACATTCATGCCTTGAATCCTTTTGCAATCATACTGAGTTAAGCTGCAGCCTTACTTATGTCAGCTGGAAAAACTACAGTTTTTATGACAATGATGCAAAGTGTTAGGGGGAAAAACACAGAGTATTATGCTGTGTAAGCTGCCACTTTGCTTGAAACCACCTCTTTCTCTGCCAGAGTGACAAAAACAGTAAGGGGGCACAGCAGGAACTGGCCTAATAGAAACAAGCATTTCTGCTACGCCTGTCATCTAGGGACCTTAATGAACTTCAACAATTAAAACATCAGTTTTGCAACCTTAGTCAAGTGCTGTGTATTTTTCTTTTGTGTCTTCTTCTCTGTTCAGAAGATTACCAAACTGCTGTGTTGGGTACTGGTTCCCTGTGCCCTAATACGCTCTGAGCCTTGAGAGACTGCTGGAGTTAAGGAGCTGGCTGCGGGCTCTCCACCACGTTTTGGGTGGTGCAGATTCTTTAGCTTTTCTTCTTTGCAATCGTGAGCCTAATTGTCTTGGCACTAGGCTTCCTCTTAGCTTAAGCCTGTTCTCTGAGTATCGCATTATATAAGAATTAATCCTTTACAATCACAAAGTTTGTATAGGATTGTGAAGAAACGTTCATTTCTGGGCTCTGCAGACACAACAGTACAAGTCATTGCTGCAGTATTCTTTAACTCTTTAGTCTGGTCTGAAGTTAAGCCCTCTTAAAGGGCCTGGTTAAGAGCCAGCTACCCCACAGTTCCATGTCATCTTTAGAACTGTGAAGTCTTTCTAGCTGCTGACCTGGATCCATCTGGTACTCCCAAAAAATCCTCCTTGGGGAAAGTACTTTGTCCTCTCCTGAGCTGCCCATATTGCTGCTGTCTGCACATCTTTGCACCTATAGTTTTTTGTATCTATGTATTTAGCACTTCAGATCTTGCTCTTTTAATAGTTTTCAGCATATACAGCTAGAAGTAGTAATTCTTGACAAACTTCTTAGTGATTGCTATAATTGCTGGTCAAAAGTCTTTAATGCTAAGAACTCTCATTGTAATTTGCATGGTGGAAAATGAGTTCTGAGATACCAAACACGTACACCACTGATGCATGTTTCATTAAATAGTAGTCCTTGTAGCATTGATTTCAGAATATTAATCAGAAAGTATAGATTACATTTGGTTATCCTTTCCCAATTATTTTTATGGCTGTCAGAAAGCTTGCAAAAGGTATCCGTGTTAGAATCACAGCTTTTAATACAGCTTCACCTGGGACAGCATCACCTGCTAGAGGTTATTAGCACAAAGAGAGCAACCCGATAGGTAGTGAGAAATGGAACTTCTTTTTCCATATGAAATTTTACAGGTGATTTCACTACATGAAACAGAATTTTGGGTGTACTTTGACCAAGTTTTGAGTTCGCGTGTAACTCCATACTCTTCTAAAAGCACTGTGTGGTTATTGATAATTTGAAGTCAGGACCTCAAATTTTTCTTCTCTAAAAGCTAGATTACCCCATTCTTACAGAGAGCAGCATATGCACAAATAAGCCTTGAACATATTGCATATTTTTTCAACCATGTCTCCTAATCAGTAGAAATGGTCTCTTAATGCTTGCGTAAAATTAGAATGGGATTCTATCCTACCTAGGGAAATCTGTTTTTCAGATACCTTTGGGAACGTGCATTGAAGGAGTTGTGTAGGGTTTTTTTTTTTTTTTTTTACTGTTTGCATTGTGCTAGCTACAATAGATTCACACAAATAAGGAGAACAGAGAGATAAAATATTTTGTATAAGCAAGGCCGTTCAAGCAGTTATGCCAAAGGAATGGTCAGCAAAAGCCATGCACTGTCTTAGGGATGTAAAAGCTCAAAGACAGCGTGGCTAACTTCTCAGTCTTCTTTTGGCTTTGTTATGTACCCATTTCTTTTTGGTGAGAACGTGAACATCTGCTGGAGTCATGGATGGATTGTCAAGAGTTCACTCCGGAAGCTAAGTGACTCAAAGCTTTCATGCCATGGAGATGGTAAACAAAACGCTGGGTTGGAATCACCACGGACTATGCTATGAAGACTCTATAAATCCAGTGTGTTAAAACTTTTATTTCCATGAATAAACAGTCTCATTTGGAGCTCTTGGTGCTATTTCTCTTGTGCAGTTAGTTTATCCTGTTGTTGTCCATCGACTAACCTTTCAGAAAAGTTTGCACACTGACCATGACTGAAGAGCTAGTTAGTTTTGCTGGGAGTTTTCCCTGTGGAATTGGACAACCTTGTTTAAACTTAAATCACATGTTCATTAGTTCTCAATTAAATTATGCTGGCATGTGCAAGTAGTTTAAAAAAAAAAAATTAGGTTATTGAACTGGTCTTAGACTGTAAGTAGATTTCCACAGGAGAAAATGGTATCTACCTCAGTGAGCTCTTGGGAAAACTTTGCACAAAATTCTGAACTGAGGGGGAGTTCTAATTGTTTGTTTAAAAATCCTGTTATATGTATGTGTTTGAGGAGATGCTTGAAGGACTAGAGTCAGTATTGCAAAAGAGTTATTTGCTGATCTTCCTGATGCTACTGTTGAAAACCGCATGATTTATATCAGCATTAAAAAAATCCAGTTGATGCTGTCATCTTTTTTTTTTTTAATTTTAGAAGAGAAATGAACAGAATTCTCATCAAGTCTTTCTAACTCTTGTATTTTAAGTTTTCTTTTATATGTCTTTATTTTCTTTCTTATCAGGTGTTCCTTTTCTAACTCTCCTACTTATCTGATTCTTAGGTTTTGAACTTGGCTTCGCTATGGCAAGTCCGAATGCCCTGGTGTGCTGGGAAGCCCAGTTTGGTGACTTCCACAACACGGCGCAGTGTATAATAGACCAGTTCATCAGCTCAGGGCAGGCTAAGTGGGTTCGTCACAATGGGATTGTTCTGCTCTTGCCACATGGCATGGAAGGAATGGTAAGGGCCTCTGACTCTGATGGTTTCACGCTGATGGCCTACTAAACTTCACTACACCTTCAATTCCCCTCAAAGGAAGAGCGGGAGAGGAAGAAATAATGATTTAAAAAAAAAAAAAGCTTATGGTTTGAGATAAGGGTAATTTAATTGAAGAAAGAGAAAAATAAGCAGAGCCACGTAGAAAGAAAGCACTTATCCTCTACCTCGCATTAGCAAGCGATGTTTGGTCACATTTTTGGAACCAGGGCCTCAGTGATTTTTTGAGAGGACAGATGTTTTCATAACAAGAGCCCCTTCCCCAGTGTTTTTTGGCTGAGTGTGATGTCATATGAGATGGAATGTTCCCTTTTTTTTGTTTGGGTCAGCTGCCCTGGCCATTTCCCCTCCTCTCTTCTTGTCCACCCCCAACCTACTGGCTTTAAGGGGTTTGGAGAGAGTTTTGGTGCAGTGCCAGCACTAGTCAGCAGCAGCAGCCAAAGTACTTGTATCATGTTATCAGTGCTGTTCTAACCACAGGTACAGAGCACAGCACTGTATGGGCTACTGTGAGCAAAATTAACTGCAAGTCCATCTATAAAATCCACCTGCGTTGTGGGGATCCTGTGGTGATATCAAGGTGAAGCAGGGGAAGATGCTACTTATATGTTGGACTGCTTCATTACTACAAAGATTAATTTGGATAGATGGATCAGTGAGAACTAGAGAAAGTGGAAAAATATTTCTGAGTTCTTAGCATGGTGTTCTGTGTTGTGGTGTGTACCACTTTTTCCATGTTATACAGCACATTTAATGTGTTAACGGATAGCAGCAAGTGAAAACAAAGAACAGTTCTATGACTTTGCTGTGCATTCTTTCTCTTTCTGTAAGAAAATACCTTAAAAAGCTGGATTCTCCATGTGCAGTTTAAAAAAAAATGTCTAACAGTACTTATTTTCATTTTGCATGCAGTATGTCTATGTAAACGGTACTAAATTCACTTGTAATGAAATGATGCAAAATTTTAAAGCTTCTTCAAAAATCATTGACTTAAGTAACTTTGATAAGAAATTATCCATTTTCTGGAAAGGAAAATGTTTCTGGGAGCAGTTGACTCCCTTCTTTGGTGGCAAGCAGTAGGAAATGTACTGTGTCTTAGAGGGAAAGAGCGTGGGCTCTGCGTATAATGTACATGAAGTTCTTATCAGTGGTAGACTTGTTTTTCAAATGTTCAGAATTGTTTTTAAGGGTTATGCATACATCATGAGAGGCTAGGAGAATTTCCTCCCTTTCAAATATATTGACATTTGTGAATTGATGCGCGTATATTTCTAGTTTTCTTTTAAGAAAAGCATCATATGCTGCAGCAGCAGTCTCTGTCAGTAAAAATGCTCCAGATCCTTTCACTACAAACTGCTTCGTTTCCGTTCTCACAAACAATTTATTTTTATTTCCATTCAATTATAATCCTGTCCTGAAATTATGCTGGGTTGCATTCATATCGTATGAATGGCTTTTCATTTCCATTTGTGTGTATGAAATGAAAGATCTAGCGCATTTCACAAGAGAATTGATAAACACATATCTTTTTTTCTTTTTTTTTTTAAATGAATCAGGAGGGACAGCCTGAATGCGCCCTCAGCAGGAAGTATGGTCCTGTGCAGAGAAGCACTCAGCTGAGAGGGGTTGGTTCTCTGCTACTTACAGTACATTAGTCTTCTGTTTTCATAGCTACTTGGCAGCTAAGACTTGCCCAGCACTTCTGAAACATGCTTATTTTGCTGCTAGTGTCAGGTGTTTTTAGAATACTTAAAAATCCCACCAGGCTGTTGAAATCTGTTGCCTTTTCAGAGGAGCTTTCCATTAGAGGAGTGTTATTCTCTCTAACTACAGTGTTGGGGACAGAATGATTTGGGGAAGGGTTCGTAATGGGATATGGATCCCTTCACCTCTAGGTCATGCGTGCACAGGCAAGTTGGCTGTGATTGAAAGACTCTGCTGCCAAATGGCTCCTTGGGGGCTCATCTGAAAGTAGCTAATGGATTCAGCATAGGTCTCACCAGAGAGGTGGTCACAATAGAAATAAACCCTACTCCATCCCACGTAGCTGTCATTGTCAATCTGACTGGCAGTGTCAGCAGAGAAATCAAAGATGGATGTGAACACTGAGGTTCTGGATTGAGGTTGTTGCTGGGGCAACGTGTGTGTGGATATGTTAGGAAAGCCTCCCATGTCACTCTTGTAATTGTTTGTTAGTAACATCTCAGCTTCCAGCATTCTCCATTCAGTTTGGTTGTGAAGCAGTGTTTTTGTACATGTTAAGACTGTACTCAGTATAGGATGTCATAGTTTTACAGCAAATAGACCAGTAGAGCAGTAGTACAGCAATATTAGACTGTTACTCTCTACCATGTTATTTCTGCTTCTTATTTCACAAGCTCTAACATGTCTATAACTGTATTATTGAGCATCTCAAAAGTGCAGACAGACTTCAACAGTACTTGTGCAGGGTACAGTTCATGGCTGTTTGTGTTGTTCATATGTTTCCAATGAAGAAATTGTTTTTTTCCTTTGAATTCTGTTAGTGCACGGAGTGAACCCTGTGCTTGAAAGCACAGAGAATCATGTGTTGAATCAAAGTAAACTACTAGCTGTCATAGCAGTGATTTTGAAGAGCATTCATTCATGTTTTGACTCAAGGAGTTATGATAATAGACAAAGACACGCAAAGAAAAAAGCATCATTAGCTTAGAAGCTATGGAGAGAGTTGAGAGGTGTAATAGATTGTCTTCAGGTTAAAATACTTGGAGACTGTCTCCAAAATGAAGGTCTGTCCTAACAGTTACTGTTCAGTAACTGAACAAGCAAAGACTGCCAGCATTAGGGATAAATAGAAAAGCACACTACATTCTCCTCCTCACAGCTTTCTCTCATCCATTACAAATGAGGACGTGAGAGGGGAGATAACTTTCTGCTACACTTCTTATTCCTGATATTGTCCATGATCTACGTGCACTTTTTGCTAGTAAAAAATGGATCTAACAATGTTTGTGTGTTAAAAGAAATTACCTTGGGTACTTCTGGTGAGAAAGCAGATGTGAGCGTACAGTGCTTTGACAGAATAAGTACCTCTTGAGGCAGTAATTAATCACAGGCTAATTTGGCAGACAGTGCTTACATGCATTTTGATCTGTTGTAGCCGAAGCATTCATTAAGGCTATCTTGTCCTGTACTGATCATTAACAATGCTGAGAGAGAGATCCTGAGCCTACATTGGTTGCTAACATAGCAAAGACTGTCAGCAGCTAACTTTGGATACAGGTGTGATTTGCCCCCAGAGAAGCGAGAAACACTACAGTACGCTGAAGCACAGTGTTTCTATTCTTTATTTTCCTCCTGCCCATTTTTGCCCAGGGTTAGGAAGGTTTTTTTATGTCCAGGTGGACCTACTGCACTTCTCCTATGAAAAAGTGTTCTATGGGAAACAAAGACTTGCAGTCCTTCAGTGTGTCTTTCATCTCCTCACTGCTGCTACCAATGATTTGGGGGCGGATATGCAGCCTGGTGCAGAGCTGCAAGGGTGAATGAAAGTACTTAAACAGCGAGTGGTCTAAACTGATGTCTGACTGCTGATTTGGCTTTTTAATGTTGTTTTAAATGATGTGATTACCAGGGTCCAGAGCATTCATCAGCCAGGCCTGAAAGGTTTCTGCAGATGAGCAATGATGATTCTGATGCTTATCCGGTAAGTAGATTTGTCAAAAGCCCTGTTCTTTTTGCTGCTCTTCACTTTTCAGAGATTTATTTTGACCCAGGTTGTGTTGGCTTCATCCTTAGGAAAATCATTTTATTGCCACAAATAGTGTTCTGTTATTTGCCACAGAAGAAAAAACATTTGAGTTACTTTTTTTTTTTTTTTTACCTGAATAATCCTTTTTCTGGCTAGGAAGTAGGATAAGATTTAGCTGCAAGAGTTAATGTAACATTAACTTGATCCCAGTAAAAATAATGGGAGTGTGCAGTCTAGGCTGTTTCATTTCAAAGATGAGATCATATACAATTAATCTCTGGCAGCATGATCTCTTTATGGCTGTTCCTCAGGGCCAGTGATTCTGCCTGTATATATTGCTGTGCATACTGCAAATAAGTGTCTCTAGCAAATTTCTAAAGGAGGCCATGTGAAACTACTCCTGGCTTTTTGCACTGGAGCTAAATTGTACTGCCGGGAGCATGAAAGTAGGGCCAGCTTCTAAATTTAATTCAGCTCAGACCTTCGTAGTTTGATCATTCATTTCTACAGATAAAGTACATAACTCTACAGGCTACTGGGCATTCACTTCCCACTTCTTAACAGAAGCACTGTTAAAAATTAATTGAAAAGCTCATCAATTGAAAAATCAATGTATGCATTTCAGTTTTGGTCCTGATTTTGTTACCTCTGGAGTAATGATAATTCCAAAGCAGTGTTCTTTTTCGTGTGAAGGTGATTTTTGCCAGTGTACTGGCAGAATAAAGACCTGTTTGACTTAGTACATCTAAGGACATATTCAAATGCACGTAATAAGGAAGTTGTAAATATTATCAGAGGAGCTAAATAACAATTCGTACCATGAACCAGGACGTCATTGTGTTACGTGCTGTATCAGTCTATATTGAGATTATTATACCTACATAAATACTTACCTATATCCATATATGCATTTGTATATGTATATAAAACATATGTGTAAAATAAATACAGAATACGAAATTTATGTACTGAGATGAGGACAGGACACCTACCAAAAAAAAAAAGGGAGAGGGTTAACTATACTCTCAAAAACTGAATTATTGTTCTAAATCTTTCAGAGAGGTTCTATTTTGTGCTTTAGACCTACTGAAGTCTCCTCACCCTTCCTTGCTGGACTTCCCAGCTTGCTGAAATTCAAGGAAATGTTTTGCCTTATTTTCATATTGTTCTAGGAAGAAGTAAAAACAGAAGAGTGTTTCGTAGGGATGCTTCCCAAGCTAATAATATAATCTCAGCAGAGCTCTGCTATTTGAGTTTTCTGGGATAGGGAGTTGATGAGAGTCAGAAATAGAAAGATGACTTTCAAGCGTTTTGTTTTTTTTTTCCTTATCTTTTTTAGATGTTTTTCTAATGGCTTTAATATCTCTCTCAGGAGTTCAGCAAACAGTTCGAAGTTTCCCAGCTGTATGAATGCAACTGGATTGTGGTGAATTGTTCAACTCCAGCCAACTACTTTCATGTCCTCAGAAGACAGATCTTGCTGCCATTCAGAAAACCGGTAGAGTTATTCTAATGGACTTCATTACTCTAGATGTATTAACTGTTGAGTGAAGAAGGGATCTTTGTTTGCATATGCTGTACTGGTGAAAGGAAAATGAAAGGTGAAAAGCCTTAACTGCACACAGGTGTTCAGTTTGGAGTGAAACTTAACTCTCACTAGAAGTCTAAAACTGTATTTTCCGCTTGACTTCTTTATGACCGTGCAGACCATCAGATGGGTTTGTCAAGACACTGCATGGCTGACAGGTTGCATGACTACAACCTGCATGTCTAATTGCTTGTGCTCCAAAAACCTGTATCTATTTGTGTGAGCACTGACTGCCATCTTTAAAAAGGCTCTTTTTGTTTGGAGTCATAATGCTCTCTCCACTCCAGTGCCAGACCTTTTCCCTGTGCTCTTTTAGAGGTGTTCTTCTCTTCTATTGTGCAGAATTCACAAGTGCAAATTTGTCCATGCTTAGAGTGGGATAACCATATAATGTAAGGCATTGCTGTTTGTGTCACTGCGTTGCTGTGACTGCAGTAGTGGCTAATGGATCAGCAACGGAAAACTTGGAAGCTCAGCTTGGGTTTCCCCAGAATACGTCTTCCCAGCTGGTCTCACGTGGAAATACTGACCGAAGTGCTCCATCACTCTGAGATTTTTGACCTTTATAGATGTTGCTTATAGCTAAAATTGGATAGAATTGCAATTATTTCTTCCTTTCAAGGCCAGTTACCACAAATCCTTTTAGAGGCTAACTGATTTCAGGCATGGCTGCTAAAACACAGATTTGTGGAGAAAGCTCCATTAACTTTTGAAGACATTCGGGCATCTTTAAAACTTGAAGACTAAGTTGCAACTATGGGATATTTTACTTGTTAGTAGCTTGTGATTTGATTTTGTTCTTAGAGAGCATAAAGCAGTGGTTTTTGAGAATCCATATAGAGAGTGAATTACCCAAATCTTTGGAATAATTATTAAACCCTTTCAAAAAAGGAGAAAAACTACAAAAAATATATTGTCTGCTATTCATATTAATTTGATTTATAGTATTTTCAGTTTGTGTCTTTTTTGTGATCACTGATAAGAATATTGCAAATAATGATGTAGATAAAGCTGCTCCTCAGTGCTGGAAGTTTTTTTTTGTTGTTTTACAGTTAATCATTTTGACACCCAAGTCACTGCTGAGGCATCCAGAAGCTAAATCCAGTTTTGATGAAATGGTCTCTGGTAAGTGATGTTTAACGTATTATGAACAAATAATCAGCTATCCCTAGTTATATGTCAGACTGAAAACGTGAAGAAGAGAATCTGTACTGGGGAGTTTACCTTTTCCTTTGGCTTAATTTCTGTGCAGCTGATTTAACAAGGTCTAGCCTAGACTTTGGCCAAAATGTTTGCATTCCGATACCGATGTTTAACACGTTACCTAGTAACCAGGCATTAGTTTTGCATTCCTTCTCTATATTCTTCTTAGTAGATAGATGGGCTACTATATCTTTCTGTTCTTTTTCCCTAAATTTGAAAGTTTGGATTGTTCTAATTTCTGCCCCCCAGAAAAGGAAGGAATGGGCTGTAATCACAGTGTGCCCATTTGCAAGAACCAGGGTTCTATTTCTTACTGCTGCAGTCAGTTCTGGGGCTGAGTTGTCAAACCAGAGATCTACACTAAGTTCATTGCTACAGTGAGTTCAGAGCTACACACTACTACCTGAAGCTGCTGTTGGCAGCAACAAGAGATAATGTGTTTACTACAGATGTAACATCCAAAAACGAAGGATGAAAAATAATTGCTCATAGTGAGTGGGTTTAGGTGTGGTGGTCTGTTTCAGATTCTAGCTGGTGTCTTGATTGCTGTCAGAAAAAAATAACTGCTCAGGTTTTTCAAAGCATGTTACAGTGCATAAACATATGGAAATGTTGCAGTATGTCCTTTTTGTAAGTGAATAAAGTTTGCTTTTCAAGCAGTAAATCTGTGAGTTTCAATTACTGCTCAAATGTTTTTTTGAATGAGTCAAATCAGTAATCTTGTGGGCATTGTGATTTGTCTCTGTTTAACGAGAGCCCCCGCTACTTCAAGGGTAGGAGGACAACCTTCAGTAGTTGCCGAAATTCACAGTTAATATCCAGTTCTGACTACTTTCATGTTCCTACTGTCTTGTTGACAGCAAGAAGTACTGCTGACTCTCAGCTCACTTTTTGCTTTGTTTTTGACTGAAAGCTGAGACAGCTGGCCCAGTCAAGCACAGATTCAGTGCTTTTTAATGATGAATTCTGCTGTTCAGTGAGACAGGCTAATTCTGACATAAATCAGTTCCTTTTTTCATGTCTGCGTTGCTGCTTTTCTCCCCCCAAGATAAATGGTTCTTCAAACAGTAGCTTATTCTCCTAGTAAGTGGGTGTGCTTATTCAGACTGGGAGGTCGTGCTGCTGTCTGCTACCTTGCGGCTGGTTAATGTGGGAATAATTTTAATCAGTCATAGCAAGAACCAAAGAAAAGGAATTTCTAGACTCTCAAGTCCCCCTTAGTGCCAGTGTAGGATTACTGCCTTTCATACCTTCCAGTTTCATATATCCCAAGTAAACTGTTCTCCTGGGAGAGGATACCATAGAGGAACAGATAGCTAGCAGTCAGGTTATGCATCTGAAATCGTAGTTTATCACTTACGCATATGGATCAATACTATGCTAATTATTCCTTTAGCTAATGCTGTTTTAGCTCTCAAACAGAGGTTTAAATTGCATAAATATATGCTGGTAATGTGCGTGTGTCTAAATATTTCTGCAGTTACCATTTTTAGTTGCACTGTGAAAGGTGAGTGTTGTCGTTAAAGCTGGCAGGTGGCTAAGCACCACCTTTTGCCCCTCCCAGTGGGGTGGGGGAGAAAATTGGAAAGAAGAAAACCACGAAGTTGAAATAAAAAATAATCAGACAAAAAAGGAAAAATACCAGTTACAATAGTAATATATATATATATATTTATGTAGATTACTCTGTAAGTAATGCCTCCCATTTATTTATGTGGAAATGACAACAGTTACCAAGAGCACAATAACACTACTTCATGACTGCTGTGACAGCATTGCTGCTTGAAAAATGTTGTCCATGCAGTCTGCCTTTCATCAGCCCAAACACATAGAAGTCAGAAGGTGACAAATCTGGACTGTACAAATCTGGATGCACAGCTGGGTGTGGTAGGACAAGATTGGCAATTGGGGCCTGGCCTTAGGGAGTTACAAGCTTGTCTCTTCCTCTGGCTGATTCTAGATTTGAGCCTTCAGCTTCGTCAGCATCACAGTGTTGCAGGCAGAGCTGATGGTTTGCCTGAGTTCCAGGAAGTCCAGAGGAATCACTCCATTCCTTTCCCAGAAAACAGTGCTAGTGACTTGATCTCCTGAGAGCTGCATCTTGAACTTTTTTTTCTTCAGTGGAGAATTCACTTGTCACCAGTCCACGGAGTGTTGTTTTGACTCCTGTTCGTAGTGGTGATACCACATCTTGTCATCGGTAATGATGTGAACCAAGAAACTGTCACCTTCACCCTCATATTCATTTCAATAGATCCTGTTGTGCAAACTCTGTACACAATTCCTTGGTTATAGTCTACTGATTTGCACAGATGAGCTGGTTGAAATGCTCTTCATTTCATGGTGTGACAGCCATGGATGGCTGTCCAGAACATGGCTTGTCTTTTGCACTGCTGTTGCCACTGTCGACCTGCATGACCCATCCCTCATTGGGCTCATATCCACTTTTTGGTCTCGGAAATATTCAGTAAACATCAGTGAATGTCAGTGGATGCCAATTTGTTTTCCATGTGGAGGAACTCAATTCCACACATTTGCTTTATATACACTTCTACATCAGACACTATTTTGTCAGACTGCTCCTCTGCTGCCACCTGTCATGCAGCAGAAAAATGTAGCAGTATTGGTGGAAAGGTTCAAGCTCTGTTGCTGTACTGTTCAAATTCACCTCTAATGTTGTGGGCCAACATAAGAAAATAGGAGGCATTACTTTCAGAGCAGTCCTTGTATGTACAAAACAAGTGACACACAATGCAATTGCTCACTGCTCACTGACCAGTGGCCAGCCAATCTCCAAGCAGTGGTTCCCCCCAGCCATCTTCCTCAGCGTGATAGTTCTGTACGGTGTTGTATGATCTGGGTTATCCCTGTGTCTGTGTAGTTCAGCTGTCCAGATTCTGTCCCCTCTCAGCTCCTTGTGCTCCTTTACTCCCTTGTTGGCAGGACAATATGAGAAGCTGAAAAACTGAAATATCCTTGGCTCTTTACAGCACTGCTCTGCAACAACTAAAACATCCGTGTGTTATCAACATTGTTTTTCTCCTAGAGCCAAAGCACAGCATTTATCAAATGCTATGAAGAAAATCAACACCATCCCAGCTGAAACCAGGACAGTCAGCTGTCAATCAACTTAAAGTTAAAGCTGTAAAGCACAAAGCTGAAATATAGCTCTCTGTTAATGTATCTGTGAGTGGAAGAGCTAACTATTCGCGGTCTTTTAACTTTTGAAACTGAAATTCGCTTTAGCAGAATTGTCAGTCTGAAAAGTCATGACAACAGAGCGGCAGCAGAGCCCCATGACCATTGCATTCTCTCAGTTGCTTGGTGAAGGTGCTTTTATTCCAGTGTCACTTCCACTGAGAGCACTTTTCTAATTATTGCTATAATTAGGTACCACTTTTCAACGTGTGATTCCTGAGAATGGACTGGCAGCTCAAGCACCACATGAGGTCAAACGAGTGATTTTCTGTACAGGAAAAGTGTACTACGATCTTGTGAAAGAGAGAAAGAATCAAGACTTGGAGAAACAAGTAGCTATAACCAGACTTGAGCAGGTGAGCTCCGTGATCCTTCCTAAGACAGACTCTGGGGAGACTTTTAGCAAGGGCTTGCTGTGCCAGAGTTACCTCTGGTACTAAATGGTTAATTACAGTAGTTGGTTATAATACATGATAGGTGAATAGTTTTACTACCGGAGACTAAAGCCATATAAGAGAAAGTTTTGCCAGTTATGAATCTCTCTTCCCAGATCTCACCATTCCCATTTGACCTGCTCAAAGAAGAACTTGACAAGTATCCAGGCGCAGATCTAGTTTGGTGTCAGGAGGAACACAAAAACAGTGGATATTACGACTACGTCAAACCTCGTTTCCGCACTATTGTGAACCACACTCGACCTATTTGGTATGAGACTTTTCACAGTTGCTCCATCTCCTGGTCCAGTTTGTGGCAGGCTTTTGACTTGAGGATTTTATTTATGCAGAAGGCAGACTCTGTCCATAAATCAGAAAACTCTGAGTTTGGGTTCTTGGTTGAAGGAGGAAGAGTCTAGACGACTATTTCTCAAATACATAACAAACATCTTGATCCTCTTTGTAGTTATGAAAGAAAATCAGTAGCATCTAACTCTGGTTATTACTACTTTGCACAGTGCTTAACTCTTCTGGCTTTTTCTCTTTTGTCTATGAATCTGTCTTTTTTAATAAATAATTTCCATCTACATTTTGGGCTTTTGGAGAAAATAGTAGTTGTAATAACTACGTTCCTTCAGTTAGCTTTGCATTTACCGTAGGTGATTGTCTCGAATCTGCATGTGCAGCTGTTGAAGGAGCATTTCATTGCCCAGAGCAAGCTATCTAATTATGAGACCGTGTAACTGTCTGCTGTGGGTGGGCTGGGGAGAAGACGCAGTGAGGGAGAAAGAGGTGGGAGCCGACTGGAAGGTATAACTGATGGTACAAATTAGATTTGATTATATTTTTATTTAAGAAAGACTGATAATAATTTGTTCAAATCTGCTGACTTGACTTAATAAATGCATTTAGCAGCATGCTCCCATACTTGTTAGTGTCAAAATAATCTCTCTTCTTACGTCATTTGACTGCCCAATTCTTTTTGTCACAAAGGTATGTTGGCCGAGAGCCTGCTGCTGCAGCTGCCACAGGCAACAAGAACACACATCTGGTGTCACTCAGAAGGTTCCTGGATACAGCTTTCAACCTGGAGGCCTTTGAGGGAAAGACATTCTAACTGCAGGACACTGACTCATCTCTGTCTACAACTGTCTCAAATTTCAGCAGCCAAGGGAAGAATTAAAAGTGAATAGGAGAAATGCTGGAAATTATATAAGGATCCAGTGGCTAACTTCATTACTCTGCACTTTTCTCCCAGTTTGTAAGAAAAAAAACAACAAAAGAAGCAACTTCCACCATTTTGTGTCACTTTTCTATTTAGATTGGGAAATCTGTGGGACAAGGAGAATCTAGCTTAGAAAGGCTCTGATCTCAGACTGTGGGCGTGTTCAAACTGCTCTAAGTTGAGCAGGCATGGACAGCATGATGTCATTGTGCACATCCCCAAAAAAGAGGAAAGTGAGTTTGGAAGCCATTAAAGAAACAAGATGCATCATTTGACAACGATTGACAGTTGTTTCTAGACATAGTGGAGAGGAATAACAAAACCAAAAAGCAAAGTTGCTACCATGACACTGACGGATTACTTAGGTACAGAAACGTACTGGGTGTGGGTATTGGAAAGAGATGGTAAACTGCCATGACAAGGCTTGAAATAGGAAGTCAGGATTACAAAGTCAGTTAACTATGGGTGATTACAGAAGTGGTGTGGATTACTTGGATATAAGATAGAGGCACCACAATGGAGCTGACCACAGTTGTCAGAGCAGTGACATATCAACAGGAGAGTTGAGCAACAAAGTGGTGGATAAATGAATTCAGAGTAAGGGATGACAGTACCAATTGCTTCCATTCTTTTGGATGCCTGATTTGATGCTTTACGGTATGTAGGAAACTGGGGGGTCCTATGAACATCCTCATTTTGGATGGCTTCTTTCCCTCACCATAGTACAAGGATTTGCCACCTTTGACCTGTAAAGGCGTACAGGCGCTTTGACCTAGCGCCTGTAAAAAGGCTGTGAGAAATGTGCATTTGTCAGCAAGTACTGGGTTCTCTGCTTTGTCCAGTTTTAATCACTCCCTCTAATTTCCTTGCTGGTGTTAATTCAACTCTGAAATGTCAGTTCCTGGTTTATTCACCCATTTTTATGTCGAGAAAGGTGGGCAAGCAACATTTGCTGATTGATCAAAAGCACGTGCTGTATTTTTATCTTAAATTGTAATTGATTTTGTTGATCCTTTGTGCTTACCTGTTGGTTAGGCTATCAATTGCCATTTACTTTCAGTACAGGCATGAAGGGGAACTTCCTCTAAGGGTTGACCCTCTGTCAGGCAGCTGAGGGACAGCAAGTTCAAGAAGGTCTGTGGCAGGGAACAGCAAGGGGATGGTTGTGCTTTAGAGAGAGTTGTTGGCTGCATTGGAGGCACTGCACGGCAGGGTGATCTCAAACTGCTTGAGCTTCATCTGCAGTGCCAAGAAGCAGGTGGGCACAGGTTTCCACTCCCCTCTCAGTGTAAGAGTGTTGTCAGATGTTCTGCTCCGTCTGCTCCAGGAGAAATGAGATGGGGGGATGAGCCTTTTGGCTTCAGATTCTGCAACACTACAGCCTGGATAGTGGCAAGAGACCTTGTCCTTTCCTTCTGCGTTCTGTGGGATGGCAGAGGGAAGTCTGCAGTTAGGAAAGTAAGGGGTGTGGCAGGAATCAGAGGAATGGCTATGCCTGTGTTGAGGCAGGAAACAATATCAAGCTGTGTGAAGGCCCTGTGCCCCTGCAGTGCCTGAGGGTTGTGCTAGATCCATTCATAACAAGTGACTGGAAAACACATTGAGGAGACTGTCATCTCCAATTTCCTGTCCTGAATGTGCTCCTGGGACATGCTCTTGTTCCTGGAAGTAAGTTCTACCCTGCTGTTGCTGTATTAACTGTGACATAATAAGGCTTGACAGTTTATGCTTGATGGAAATAGTCAAGTGATGCTGAAAAGCATCTTGTCTTGTCAAAGTAAAAAGCTCTGTTAAAAACTTTGAGCTATGATCACTTGCTGCTAGTACAAGCAGGTTACCAAAAGGGGATGTGCACCTCATGCTGTCCCTTCACTTAGCCTGGAGGTAGCATGGTAAAAATAAAATAAATCCTCCTGTCAGAGCATAAAATTGGTGTGCTAAGGTGATTATGTGGGTTCCAGAACCAAGCTTAGTCAAATGTTTATGAAAAATCAGTAGCATCCTTTTAAATTAGGCTTATTGCCTTGGGCTTTTTCTGTCATTGAAACGTTGAAGTTAATTCAATCTTTTGAAACCTAATGAACTTGGAAAATACTGCTTGTTGACAGTAGTGAAGATTGTCTCCTGTCCATTTCTGCAGTTCAAAACATTACGTTGATGGGCAGTAACCATCACCCAAAATATTTTAATGCTTCTATGAATCTGTGTTTCTGTGGTAATAATTGAGTGCGCCTAAATATCGCTGGCACCATTCATTATGTTCTCAGTCTGCATAAAGCAGGTCGATGCTGCATGAAATATGATAAATGCCCTTATGCCGCAGTATATGCAGAGGTAAGAAACAAAATTAACATAGAAATGTAAGCGGTGAATGGCAGGTTTCCATTTTCATTGTGTATCATAGATTGTGGGATAACAGTTGCATAAAAATTCCATCAGAGAATGTAAAAAAAACCAACACAAAACAATAAAATATGTAAGAAAGAAATTCTTTGTTATTCCTGTTCTCTTTGACAGTTTCTCCTTTGAAGGATGCCGTTAGCATCCATTCATGAGAGTGCTAGGGCAGCTCATTTTTTACGGTTTCTGTTTGTTTCTCCAGTAGTAGCTTATTGAAATTCAGAGGCAAAGAGGGAGACGCACAGCATTTGAACTGGAAAAAGCTAATTACTCAGAACCACATTGAGGTTGTACTAGAAGTGCTCACACTTCTAGTTTCAAACAGAATTTTCTAATTACAAGGCTTGGACTGGAATTAATTTCTCCAATTTCAATACAGGACTTCATTTCTCTAAACATTTTGGCTTAACATTATTGAATTATTGTTACTGTTGCCTGCACTTTCAGATAGCAACTGTTCAAAAGCCAGTAAAGTATTATGAATAGCTAAATGCATAGATTACACCTACTTGCAGAATTCTTCTACAACACAGTCCCTCGTATAAAAAAGTTACAGAGTTTTTAAGTAATAGGTGCATTATCAACAATGAATGCAAGTTTCTCTAAAGAAAGCTTTAAAGTGGGTGAAGAGTCTCTGGTCACAAAAAATACTGTTAGAGCTAGCTGACAGTTAAATTTTTTTTTACATTACTAACAATGAGACAATCTTTGCCCAGTGCTTGTGAAGAACTGAAGTATGATAGGCTTCTGCAGCTTGTCTGTGCTGGCATTCCAATCACAGCTGTATAACTAGGAAGTAAGAGTGCAGAGAATATGAAATTAATTGACTTCACTGTATTTGGGGGTGAGGCAGCACATCATGCACGTATGCCAAAAAAAGTATGCACTAAGGGAAGTCCCATTCCTCACATCAGTCTTGTTGATTACTGTTACCTTTATACATGTTGCAGCCATGTGTTGCTTGATCTAGCTTTTTCCTGTGGCACACGTGACTTTGAACGTTGTGTGAAGCACGAAATGCAGGCACACTCAAAAATCACATTAAACCAGAAAGTCATAAAACCATAGAATGACCTGGGTTGAAAAGGGCACTGAAGATCATCTAGTTTCAACCCTCCTGCCTCAGGCAGGGTTGCCAACCACCAGACCAGGCTGCCCAGAGCCACATCCAGCCTGGAAGTCCTCTTAAAAGATGCAGAATTGTCATAAAGTTAACAAGTCTGCTATTGACCTGTGTATTGGTTCGGCAATTCAGCAGGAGATTGTAGGGACAACTCCACAGTCAGTGCTGGAGTAGCAGCACGGGGAGGCCCGTTAGGGCACCAGGTGCTAACGAGTTCCTCAGCACAGGTGGCCGCCTAATTATGGCTGATGGAACAGGCCTGTGTGGGGGTGGCTACTTAAAGGCTGCCTGATGCTAGCTGGTTAAAGCTCAAGGTTTTGTGCCAAGCTCCTAGCTTTATTTTGACTCTATCTCGTTTATAGTCGCTGTTGAAAACAATCCCATTTTTCCCAGGAAGGAGGGCTGTAGCTGGGCCCCTGACTTGCGGTGGGGGAGAGGTCCCTGCCCAGATCCCTGAGGGACAGTGCCTGCTGGTTCTGTTCCTGAAAAGCTGAGAGCTGTGAAGTTAAGCTGCAGTAAAGAAGCATGAGGTCGGCTGCTGCAAAAGGTGCTTTGGAGGAGGCTTTGGGAGGCTGCAGGCTCCCAGCTGCTGGTGTTTCTATACTCAGGTAAGAGACGGGGCTGGTGGGAATCAGCCTGGGCATCTCGTCCTGCCCTTCTGGGGTGGGGGGGATTTGTGCTGCTCTCAGGGCTGCTGGGGGCTGTAAGGCCTTGGGCTGAGTATAGTGTGACAGTGGCTTTCTGATACAAGCCGTGGGCAAAGGCTTCTCAGGATGTAAAGTACTGCTGTTTGTAGCGTGAGAACGGCTGATCTTGTGTGGAAAAGGTGAGGAAGTGTTTGAGTGAAAGATGGTGGAAAAACCTATGGTTTGGTTTGGTGGTTGTTTTTTAAAAACAGCTCTGAAAACTCCTTCTGTGGATGGAGGGGAATGCCTGGCCTTTAGTCAGCTGCAACCACCATCCCCATCAGCGAGATCTGCTGGCAGGGGCAGCTGCTGGATTGCTGCTTTTTGTTGTCCTCTGCCTCCGTGGACAAGATGGCAGGTCCTGGGTCTTTGATCAGTACTTTTTGTGGAGGCCTTCTGTGCTGATGAAATCACACAATGTTTTAGTGCACCAAATCTCTGCAGATGAGGAATTTTTTGCGTGCATCTTTCTGTCCTTCTTGGGTGCTAAACTTTAATGAGCTGAGTAACTACAGCCAGAAGACACTGAAGATTTCTGTTAGTTCTGGGTTTTTGGTATTTTTGATCTTTTAGTGGTTTTCCAAGTCCAATTGTGAAGCAATGAAAGACTCAATCTGAGGGACTTTGCTGATTTAAGAAATGTGTGAGAGATAAGTGCCTTTGTTTTCTTGATCATCATGGAAGGTGTTAGGAAACAGACTGAAAGAAATGCAACATATTTGAAAGAAGGAATCAGATGAATGTTGCCTATTTTCAAATTGTTGTATTTTTATGCAAGATTTCAAATCATTTCTGATTTTATAGGTACTTCTCAGCTATTAATTCGGATTGTACTTTTCTTAATTAAAATGTGTCTTACTATCCAAAAAGAACAAAAAGAAAAATGATTTGGGAAGAAGAATATGTTAGAAAATAATCAGCCTTGACAGAAAATATTTGACAGATTTCTCCAAAGTTTTCAATTATTAATAATTGTACCAGGCAGTTCCTTTGTGATATTTAAGTGAGCAGTCGTTAATGGCAAATGGAAGTCTAATGAACTTAGAAGGGAAAACAATTGTTGTCAATGCTAAAGATGCTGTGTGAAACAATGAAATACAATTTCAGTTGCAGAAATGTTTGCTGCTTCCTATGCTTTTGTCCGTAAACTTGCTGATATTCGTGGTCTTGCAGTGAAATTCAAGGTGTCTGCTGAGGGACTTGGTGAAAGACAGCGATGTTCAGTGCTCCTCCCTGCAGCCCTCTGCTTGGATATGCACCCCTTGTGTCCTTCCTCTGGATATGGGTTATGCCTCTGCTCCCTGGGCTACGGAAGAGAAGAGCCCTGGGAAGAAATATGTATTTCCCCAAATAAGTGTCTCCATTGCTGTGGGTGTCAAAGGGAACAAGTCGTCTTACTCAGAACGTGATAAAATAATTGTACATAATTCCTCTCAACTGAAAATAAGTGTTTGGCAAACTGCTCCCAATAGGCTAATTAAAGACGAAATATTTATTGCTATATATAATTACAGGTTTTAAGCGTACTTAAGTAATTTAAAGGGATTGGCTTGGTCTTGCTTTCAAGATTTTTATGTAATTAAATATTTCTTCATCAGTTGTTCTGTGCGTTAGGGTGGGTTGCACAAGCGTTCTTAACTAAAGCACATTTGCAACGTTGACTATTTTGGGTAGGTTGAATAGAGGATGGTTTTCCCCGTGAATGTCATGTCCCAAGCAGAATCCCATTCTATCAGACCTAGCATTTTCATTTCTGGACTGAAACACTGTAGCTTTGCAAGTCTAGAAAAATCTTGTTAATGCAGTAAAGTTATATTTTACTCCAGAGATATTAGTCTCTGACACTAACAATCAGTTTTGAAGAAGTCAAAGTGTACTTTTTTTGGTGTCATATATCTGACAAAAACATATACATAAAATACGCCGTGAAAGCTGTCGTCCTTCCCCTGAGCAGCTTAAGGTATCAAAAGAACCATAAATATCTTGCAACTTCGCATCCTAAATGCTATTTCATGCCAGCGTATTTTGTCTAAAATTACTTGGGAGAAAATTATTGGTTGATCAGAATTTCAAACTGTTGTTGTCTTATGGTTGATTAAGAGCTGAAGCTCTGTGTTGCTTTGGGACTCTCTTCATTGCAACAGCCTACTGCCTATTCAGAAGGAAAGATAAACAGAAATAAAACAGCGTAATCTCCAGTGATTCTAAATGGTTCCTAGTTACACTTAGATAATTAACTTCTCCCGTGATGTGCTCGTTTAATAGGTATCTGGTCATATGTGACAGTGTTTATTTAATGCATTCTGTGCTATTTATACCAGAATACACCCTGCTCATTATAAACCAGACATTCCTTAATTTGTTTACATACACACATTTCTGAAGCTGTTGTTTAGACAAGGTTCTACAGGCTTTGGGAAAATAGCTCTGAGTCTGCATGTCAGTCTATGACTGTACATAAATAGCTTCTGCAGAGACTGCCAGCAAAAAAACCTACACGTGTAATATTCTTCCTTCTCTTCTTCATCGTTGGTCTGAATTCTTATGTACTGAAGATGTAAGGATGTGCTATCTGAGGTGTGATTTTCATTTATTTAAACTCTCAGGTTTCTACCACAGCTCTCAGGACTCTCTCCAGACTTATCAGTAAAACTGTATTTTTCGTAGTGAGTGCAATACTGTGTGAGCTCAACAGATCCGTGCAGGCTGTAGCCTTGTGGTACCTATCTCTCTAACAAAAGCTAAAGCAAAGGAAATGGAAATCTCTGTGGCATATGCTTGTCCTCAGAGTTTATTTCTAAGCCTGTGATAAAAGCAGCTGATGTGTAAAACTTTGGTCTTTCCTGAGTATAGGGATGTCTGTGTACATAGGTGAGTTAATATGCATCTGAACAGTGCCTACGTGTGGGTGCAGAATAACTCTCTTCTTAAAACTGCCTTACAAAATCGATCAAAACTGAAATTTAAATGGCCACATTCCAAATTCATCTTAAATTAGTAATGCACCTTGTCTCTCACTTGAGTGAGCCTATCCTGAGTAAATGACTCTTGTAAAGATGCTCCTCGACAGAGCAGAAGCAGCCTGTGTGTATCCTCCTGGGTGTTTTCCACTCCTAATGCATGTGGGCATTGATAGGAAGCGTTCCCAGCTCTTGGAGCAAAACTACCTGAAAATAACCAAGGCAGGTTTGGATGGTTTAAAGGGACTGCTGAAATCGGAAATGTTTGTTGGTGTCTTTTTTAAAAGATACTTTAAGCGATAATATATAAACACAGAAATAAAAATTGAAAGAATTTATTGGAAGAGAGCAATTCCTGGCACTAACTGTGGAGTGCAGCACAGCTAAGTTATGCAGCACTTCTTATTGGAGAACTGGAAAATGGAAAGCGAGATCTCTGTGGCTCCAAGTTGTTATCTCAGTATCAGATGAAAGAGATGGACAAGTGATTTCCTCCTGCTTGCTAACCAAATGGATCCCAGGCTCTTCGTATGTAAAGATGAAGCATTGAAATTGTGGCTGCCGACATGTTTAATGTAATTGTTGGCTGGCTGATTTGCAAAATGAACAGGAAAAAAAAAATAACATTTGTACAGTTGATCATTTAAAAAAAAAAAAAAACACAAACCTATTAAAATAATTCTACTTTGTTCCACTAGTGAACTTCAAACTTTTTTTGAGAACCTTGCAGGTTTGTGCTGGTTTGTACTGACAAGTACATGACCAGCAGTGCACCCATGGAAAGCTGATGATTATCACTGTGCAGTAACTTTAAAGCAAGCAAAACATCCTTTTTATTCTCAAATATACTTCCAGCTCTAACTGAGTAGCTGTGAGGAACCATTTCTTTCTCGTGCACTCCTTCTGTCTCCACAAAGCAGTTGCTAGGCCTTTGCAGGCTTTCAGGCTGACCAACATGGAAGCATACACCTCTCCTAGCAATAGTGTGCCTGCTTTGTGTTAAGCTCCTGTGAAGAAGCTGCTCGAAAACTAAGTGGCTGCTGGTTTTAATTTGATAGCGTGTTGGGTAAATGCCTGTAACTCTGGTAAGGGGATGTGTTGCTGCTGCATGTGTTTAGCCATTGGGAGTGATGGTCAGGAATGAAATATTTTGAAATATGCTCCTCGTGTGAGGAAGAAGCTTCATCTGTTCTTTTCTTCTTCTTCTTTTTTTTTTTTTTTGCTTTTTGGTTTCAAATAATATTAAAGTGCTTAAATTAGGAGCCTCGTACTCAGTAGAAACCTCGGCTGCTCAGTGGAGATGCCTCTCTCCATCAGTTACAGAGGTTGCCTAGGGCAAGCCAGCTCCTAAACTAAGTGTTTCAATAAAGCATCTGCAATTAAACGTGACAAACATAGCCTTTGGAGTTGCGCTCTGCGTGAGAAGTGGACTGGGTGCCACGCAACCGTGCTGCTGTGCAGCCCGTGTCTGATGCAATTGCTGTCATCTTTTCTTTCTTGCATCGAGTGTTGTCAATTTCTTCCTTGATAGCTATTTTAAAATTTCTTTTCCCACCACCTTTTGAAGAAGTTACTGGAGAAGCTGTCAAATTTTTGAGCGTTTTGCGAAACATAAGGAAACGTACATGATAAGCTTAATCCCGTTACAAGAGATGGTTACTCTGAGAGGCAAACTGTTTCAGTTGTATTGTGTTATTGTGCCATTAGTGCCATTTGACTGCCAACTGCGTAACCGTGGGGCTCCAATCAAACAGGAGCCTTTATGTGCTCTCACTGCAAGTAGTGCCGAGGACAGGAGGGAGAGAAGCTCTCAGAGTTGCAATTTTTTCAGTGATTAAAAATACTTGAGATCCATTTCAGTGATCTGAAATGTGTCTTAATGAGACAATTAGTCAAACCCTAAAAGCCACGCAGCAATTTAGTTGGAGTTACTACTGGAATAATTTGCTGCTGCTGTTTTCTTTCTCCTGATTTGACTTCGTCACGGTAGTCTGGCTGAGAGTCACTGCAGAGAGGGCTTGCAGGCTGGGTCTGCTTGTTCAGTTGTACTCAAACAGCTGTGATTATCTGCAGGGCGGATAATCTCCTTAAGAATGAGGGAGAGTTTGAGGAAAAAGTGGTTATTTCACATATTAAAATGAATGTATGAATATATGTAAATACCTCAGTCCATGTGGCTACTCCTTCAAATATCCAGCTGCCTGCCAGTGCCATGGCAACTGATCACAGGTAGTGGATGGGGAATGGGTACCAAACCATAAGGTCTGCTTCAAATTTGTGTATGTTTTTTCCCTTCTGTTGCAAAAAAGCAACTTGTCTTAGTGTTTGCTGCTTCTCTTTCAGACCCCAAGCCTTGTGTGCCCCAAGGCCCTGCAATTCTGTGACTCTGTAACTAAACGTGGGCCAGACTGAAAATTGTTCCTGGTAGCAGTGTTCTGGCACACAGCTACTTGCAAACTGCTCGGTCAGTACGCTTTTTAAATGAAGTTGAGATGGAGGTGTTGATAAGTCAGGAGCAAAAAGGAAGCCTCAAGGTCTAGTTACTGAGAGGGATGGCCAGGGGAATAAGCAGTGTTATGTTTTGATATCTTGAATATTAGTAATAATAACATACAGTCTGCTTTAACCCTGTCCTTAGAGCCATGCTGGCTTCCTTCTGGCCGTACCCTTGGGCTGTGTCTAATGATGCAAAAATGTTTTTAGATATCATTACAGCCAAGAGAAAAGCCAAATTGGCATTCCGGTTTGAATACTGTGGATTGACCCTCAACTGTTAATAACTTCGAAATGATTAGTACAAAAAACTCTGAATGTTGAAAGAATGCAAGATAGCCAGGAATTCTGTTCTTTTAATTAAAATGAAATCGTTAGAACTACATGTGAGTCCCGGTTCTATATAAATTTGTGATGTTTGTGTTACGTGGTAACACCTGACAGGTTCTGGAAAAGGATGTGGATATATTCTTATCTGGAAAATACATTGGGTGTGACAAGTAAGATTATTTAGAGCTCAGCTAAGAGACAGCAAAGTGTGAAGAGCCAACTGTGTCCTAATACTTTTGTAATAGAAGTAAATTTTCTCACTGAAAACCAAGGGAAAAGAGAATATGAACCTGTAAATCAGTAAGCAATTAACACTGCTTCTCTATCTTCTTCACAAAGTGGATCCAACTTGCCATCACCTCCTAAAGGACAAAAGCACAATTTACGCATGTATCCAAGTAATTTTTTTCTTTATATTTCTACTCCGTAGTGTAGCATCCATATTAGATTACATCTCCCTCACTGTAGATGGACCCAGTTTGGCTCTGCTCGTTAGCTGCATAATCTGAGATTGATTCCGTTTTAATCTAGATTTGAAATAAAACAGAAAGTGAATGCAGCAATGGAGGTGATTCAGCAGGCAGAAGTATAACAGATCTGTGACTGGGACAAGGAAGGGTGTATTTTGTTGGAAGAAATTCCCAGAACGAGCAGTACCCCCAAGTTATCGGTGTGTCTCCTTCCTTTCAGGAAGTTCAAGCCAACCATGCTGTGGTGCCTGAAATATCTTTTTGCTTGGTCAGCTTTCTGCTTTCTCTTCACAACTGCCCCCTTTCCTCCCTTCTGCCAGTTTATATCCTATAAATACTACATATATTACACATGTGTAATGCTATATTACGTATTATTACATTATATTACGTAGTATATATGTAGTGTTTATAGGAGATACTGTACTACATTTTATATATTGTGTGTGTGTATATATAATGCATCTCTTGAGGTGCTGCAATGATATTTTCTTTGATTTGCCAGGGGAGGGTGAAGAGCTGGAAAAAAAGACAAACAAAAAACACCCCCAAAGACCCAAGCATAGAAAACATATTTTGTGGAAGGAAGAAGGATGCCCCAATGCTTTTGTGGACTGAAATCTAGCAAGTTTTCTTACAATTGTGTGCTGGTGCCTGTGGGAAGGCCATGAGACAGTGCTCTCCCAGGTATTGCCTTAAGAACCGTTGTCTCTTTCTGTCTGTGCCCTTTAAAACATCTCCAATGTAAAGTAACGCAAAACTAGAGGAGTTGATGTTGACAGAACTCAGACTGTTTATGCCTTAGGAAGTGCTCGCTCTGAGGTGTAAGTGCTTTTAATCAGAGATTTTATGTGATGAGAGACTTTATCAAAATCCAGGTCAAAGATGTTGCAGTGAAATACAGTCTCCCCATAGTCTGGTATCTCCTTTAGAATCTGTTGGTGTCCACCTGCTTGCACAACAGCTGGAAAAGGGCAAAGAAGCAGTGAGCAATACTGTGTTACTTGCTTTGCAGTGAGCTCCTGGTGTATCCGAGCTTATGGGAGCAAGAAGCAAATAACAGTGTTAATGTAGCTAAGTACTGTACAGAACTCCCCATAAATCCTATCAGCTTTAATCTCTGGTCTCTCTATTATTACGTTAATGGATCTCCTTTGAACAAAGCCTCAACCCTCCATCATTTCTTGTTCTAACAGTAAAAGGCAAGAAATTCATTATGTACTTGTATTTGCTATTAACTGGTGCAGCAGCTGTAAGAAACACGATGTATTTATTTGCAAGTACCATGGAATAAGACTAAATTCAAAAGAAATCTCCGATAAACATTAAGATGGTGCTATAGAACAGCTGGAACATTAAGTGAACAACCTTGATAACCCAATTGTTCATTGACGCATAATTCATTTCACTTCTGCTTAAAGAGTAATTCCTCAGTATGTTTAAAGCCCTGGCGTTTTGTGAAGCTGAGAATCGAGCCAAAAGGGACAAAATCTTCCCTTAACCTACATATTTGTTTAGCTGAATTAGGTGTGTTTTGGGCTTATTACAGTACATTGTGTTGCTGTAAACTAATCAGAGCAGGGGAAATAAGAGAACTTGTTGATGAAGCGATTCCAGCAGCACACAAATGCCACATGCCTGGGAGTCTGTTGATTTTAATTTTGTTCTTTTTTTTTTTTTTATTCACCTTATTCCATAGTATTTTCTTCCTCAGTGGTACCAGACTCCTGTATACTCAATATTCAGGCTCTTGCCTTTCACTTGTTTATCAGCTAGGTGCTAAGGCTGAGCCAGTATGCATCAGTCCTAAAAGTAACTTAACAGCTGCTTTGAGCATGGTAATTTAAATCACCAAGAAAGCCCACAGCAAATGGCTGAACAAGGAAGGTTTAAAAACCATTTGGGATGTGGTGCTCAGGGACATGATTTAGCAGAGGGTTGTTAGAGTAGTATGGTTAGCTTGTGCTTGGACTCGATGATTTTTAAGGTCTTTTCCAACCTGAGCAATTCTATCATTCTAATTGTGGAAGGAGTCCAGTTCTGAAAGCCTCGTGCTTTGAAATGAGAATCATAGAATCCTTGGAGTAGAAAGGGGCCTCTGAAGGCCATCTAGTCCAACTCCCCTGCAATGAACAGTGACACCACAGCTACATCAGGTTGCCCAGGACGTGATTAAACCTCACCTTGAAAAATGCTTTTTCTTTTGGTCAGCTATGCACAATCCCCACCAGACAATTCTCGCTGCTCTCCAGGAAGTTGCAATGACAACCTGTGACAATTAGTTCACGCTTACAAAATGGGTGAGAGACAAAATCTCAGCGCTGTCAGCTCTGCACCAAGCAGCTGCTCCTTCCATCACCATGGCGTGGCTGTGGATTCAGGACCCCAACAAGGGAGCGTGCTGTTACCCTGTGCTGGGTGTGAGCACTGAGGTGTCTGAGACAGCACTGTCTTTTTGCCGTCGTCTTTTGTTGCTGTGGAGCTTTTATGAGATTGTGTGAGTTCATGTCAGGCTGAAAACCCTTTTAATGGAGACACAGAGAGGCCACGAGCTCATTCCGATGGCTTTATTGGCAGAGCAATGAGCTGAAGTAGTTTTTACCAGCGTTTACTTCACATCAGATATACATATATATTCATATAGATACACATAAACATGTTTCTATGGAGCACTGGACTACTGAACCAAATGGGCTATTAGACATTTGTCATAAATCTATACCATTTTATAAAAATAAAAGTATCACTAAAATATTTCTGAGTCTTCTGTCACCCACTCTGCAGTCCAGGCACGTTGCCTCAGCCCTGCTCCAGCCACAGGCAGCAGGCTCTCACACCCTTACAGTAACAATATTGGTTTTGAAATCAGGTTTATTTTGTTTGGTTATCACGTGAACCAGTTTATATAAGCACCTAAGAAAGCTACCTATTTCCTGAAGTCCTTAATAAATGCAGTGCAGCATGGGGTGATAAAACATAAGCGTAGGGGATTCTGTTAGCTGAGAAGAAGCCCAGTCCCCATAAAGCTCCTGCTGGCAAACTGGGAACGCTCTGAGCTATGAATTTTACCCATCTTAACCTTATGCAAGACTGTCCAGTGTAAGTGTACCAGGAGCTGAGCCTGAGGTTTCTTAACCAATATTTATTGGCACCTATCAAACTAGGAATACAAAATAAAATTATACATTTCTTTAGATTAAAATCAATAAATAATCAAGTAACAATTCACAGCATCGTATACCCGTAAAGTATGGCCATAATTGCCAAGAGTTGTATGGAAAAAAAAAATCTTGAGATTGTAGTGCTGTGTTTATGTTAAAAGAGCAGAATGTCTTTGTGGTGACCTAAGACAGAAGAACAAAATTACTGGGAATGTTTCAAAGTAATTTTCATAATCGTAGTGCAAAAACAATTCAAAGCCATATTTTGAATAGCATATTTGTTGGGTGAACATTTAGTTTAACTTTCATCTTTTTTTTTTTGTCCTTGTTGGGAAAGGGGTGATAGGTCATCTGAGTTTTAACTTTGGGGCAGCTTTTATGCCATTTACATGTACCATTTACATCATCCAAAAGTAGATTCAGTCTTTGGCTAATGACTAGTTAGTTAATGGAGTAATGAAATACACATATTTTTAAATGAACACACTAACTTAAAAAAAAAACAAAAACAAAACCAACCCAATCACTGTAAATCAATGGAGTTGATTTGCTCCACCACAGCTGACTTGTTCTGATAGATTATTAGGCCCACTGTGCTTTGGCATATGGTGTGGATAGCCTTTATCCAGCAGAGTGCTTAACTGAATGAATGTGACTAGAAAGAGGCAATAAAATAAGCGTGGACATACGTAATCTACTGGGTCAGTATCCAGAGTTTTTAGAAGTATATCTGTGCTTCAAGTTTATTACAATGCATCTATTTCCCTGCTTTCAGACCTGTGAGTGCTTAGGCATGTGATTGCTCTGTCTACAAAGGAAGAGAAAAGGTCTTCATTTCTCCACCATCAGGTCCCTGGCCTGGCTTCAGAGCATGCTGCAGCTTCCTAACAAAGGATGGGTGCCCAATTAGTTATTAGGTGCCTGTAGTCAGTCACTGAGTTATATTCTCATGCTTCCATCTGAACGCTGCTAAGCACGGCAACATATTTCAGCTTGAGTGAAGGTGTGTGAAAATACCAGTCCTAGGAAGGTTTTGTAGGAAATAAGAGAAATAATGAGGAAAACCTCCAGGCAATATTCACAGAAAATGTGGTAATTACCAAGTATTCTATTACCTTTGCAACTGAATTTATTGTATATTGCAGAAGGTGATACCCTGCATCTGATATGAAAATATACAATATAAATCCCTCCCAAGTGGGATGATGCAAAGCTGATATGAGTACTAGTACTCTTAAACTGGTACTTATCGCTCTATCTTAGAGACTTCCTCATCCTGCAAGTTTGCCTCCTTATTCTAGTTATTTATTGCTCTTTGATTTTCTGTGGTTGCATACAGCTCTCCTGCTGGTCACACTGACAGAATTCATTCCTATGCAAATAATAAAAAAAAAAGATTTAAATGGAATTGAATTGTACTTATGCTTTGTGCTTTGCTTCTCTGTCAGATTGGATTTTGCTCGCTGTCAGGAAGAAATAATCAAGTCAATTCATTATGGACAAATTTATCCTAATTCCCTTTGATGGATCTTATCTCCAACATGCTGCTTTCAGGATGGCTTAAGACCAGTGCAAACCAGCATAAAGGCTAAACTATTCCGCAGCATTTCTGACTTAGGGGAACGTGCAGACCCTAGTCTAATTTTATGAGGTCTGTTGCTGAATTTAGAAACACACAGTGGCCACTATTAAAAATGATCTGCTTTTGTAATGTTGGAAATAGCAGACTATGTAATACTCCCCATGCTAATTTCAAGATTTAGTGGCAACAGCTCATTATTTACAGTGCTCGACATACCTGGTGGGGGAAATTCTTTTATTTTTCCTCCTCTTCACACGAAAACTTTGCAGGAATAGATGTAAATGTTTTAGAACTAATTTTGGGGGGTTTTAATTAATTGGTGTGCTTTAGTATTTCACTCATGCCATATACAGATGTCAGGTTTTTTAGAAAATAAATTGGCATAAGTCAGTTATGGTTAGAAACGGTACTACGATACGTACACGTATTACTGCCTCCTTCATTTCAGCCAGTGAGACCAAACCTTCTCGCTGATCCTCAAGCACGAAATGTAAGATTTCACAACAACAGTGTAAAAGAAATGGCGTTTTTTTTTTTTTCTACGCTAATATATCACTAGCACTATCTTGCCTTTGAACAACTATGTCATTTTTTTTCTTCTTATGGTGGATTCAGGATAATATCTCCCAGAGCTTCTCAGAGTTTGCAGTCACTCCGCTACTGTGTGGCTTCCTCTTGTTTAGCAAGTGACTTTGCTGCGGTAGAGCTGCATTTGTTGCACAGATCTCTGATTTCTAGGAGACTTTCTTCCATGGCTTTTGCAAGCATATCTGAAGACGTTTCTTTACAGTCTTTAAAGCTTGAAATGCAGAATAATATATGCTCTGGCTGAGGGTTATAACATGCCCCGTAACCATCGGGCACTACAGGCCCGTAGCAGCAGAACATTTCCATAGTCGTTGGAACCTGTTTGCGGGGAGAAAGTAAGGAATGATGTCTGATTAATCAGAGCACCTGAAATCAGCTGCTTAGGAATAAGGAAAAACATAAACATAAAAAAGTGCTTGAAGCATAGCATTTGTGGTTGGTGACCCTGCACATAGCAGGGGGTTGAAATTAGGTGATCATTGCGGTCCTTTTCAAACCCAGGCCATCCCATGGTTCTGTGATAGCGAATCCCCTTTGTGGAACTGCAGTTTCTTCAGAACTCTGGAGCTGATGCTTGGAAGGTAAAGGCTGCTCTGCGATCTGAGTATGGAATTTGGCCGCTCTGTTAGTCTTCTGGTGTTCAAAAACTGGCATTGTTTGCAGGGGAGATTATAATACACGTCTTTTTTCCATTTGCTGAACAGCTAGAAGCTATGTCTCTGATAGGTGTGGAATTTCTAAGGCTGTATGCACTTCTGATCAAGATCAAGATGCTTAGAACTTCTCTAAGATTTTCATTTTCTTAAGGTTATGTTAAACTTGTAGTGTGAAGAGCGTGATGGATTATAGAAAGTAGTATCATCCGTCTCAATATTAATTTACATTCTAATTCTAATCTTCATTAAAAGTGATGCAGTGTAAAAGCATATTTTAATGCGTCTGGGTGCTATATTTCTATTATCTCTCAATTTAATCGTGGCATAATACAAGAACGAAACTCGTTCTACTAGAGAAAATAAAAGATGCGATAGAAATCTATGCTTCAGACTTTGTGTATGTGGGCCTTCACAAATGACATTTGGCTTTTTAATGGTGTAGAACAAGCCATTAGTCCTGCTAATAGAGCCATAGAATTGTCAGATAAATTTGCTGTGCAACAGCCGAAGGCCATAAAGCTATTCAGAAACACTCTTTGCTCACGGATAGTTTCCTGGAGAATTTATGTAGTAGTGTGTTGGTTACATTCACTCACGTCTCAAGCCTGCAAACATTATGACAAGATCAAATTACTTATTAAGGTTTTATGCTGCAGCATGATATTGTAAGTCTTTCTTGTTGCACAGATCCAATCTATGCACTTGGGTTTGAGTTTCAGTAAATGAATTCTTATACAGATTTCTTCTTTCATTAGGACTGCTGCAATATGCAATGAAACATTTAATTTCTAGGATGTATGCAACAAAGGATGTTTCCTTATTCAGAATGTTAAATTGAAGTAATGTTTGCTCTTGAAGTATCTTAGTGTATTGCTACATAACTATAAATCCATAAACGTCTAAAATGTCTGTAAATGTAAAATGCATATCTGCACGGTTTGCAGTAGAATAACTAAAGGCTCTTGAAGATTTCTAACGTGGCTTCTTTCAAGAATAAGATCTCCCCATAGCACTTGGCTATTCTTTGTCAGAGTGGCAGTCGTACTGTCCCTGGCATAAAGAATTGCCACTACAGTTTGCACCTTAGGGGAAGGAAGAAAAGAAAGGGAACAGGAAGATGTGTAGCTTGGAAATACCAAGCTCTTGTGTGAATTTTAATGAACTTGTGTGTATTTCCAAAATTTCCAGGTAGGCCTTTGTGATGTTGCAAGGGAAGTGATAACTTCAGTTAATATTTGCTGTGCTAATTGTGAAAAATGAGCCAAAACTGGATTAAATATCTGGAGAATTTTGCAGGCTTCTTGGTGGTACTATTTTTTTTTTTTTTTCCCAGTCTATCGCTTCCATTGTGAGACACAGACTTTGGCAGATCAGTTACTTAGCAAGTGAATGGGGAAAAACTCACCTGGCTGGTTGAGAGGATGAATCTATTGCTTGTCAGATAGGTCTCATCTGTAAAGATCTCCGGCAGTTCCTTGAAGTGTTCCCGTGCCACTTCTCTCAGCCCTAGTAGGTGATTGTCTATTGCCATTCCAGTAATAGCCTGTGTACGACATGATAGACACCAGCATTCAGCTGAGTATGGAGATGCATTCCTGGCTGTTGCTGCCTTGTTTTCTGATTGATGAACTTTGTTTGAGTAATGTAACACCTGTAATGTTCAGACATGACTTGGAGTGTATGTGTTGTTGATGCTCAGTAACTAGGTGTTCACGAGGTGCTTGGAAGTTGTGAAAATGAGGAAGGGGATGATCTTCAGATATATTATGTGTTGATGTTATCTGGAGTTCTAGATGCTCATCATTTCCCAGAACGGAATATCATGGAGTGGACTTTCAAAGTTGCTGAAGGGAGCATAGGAGACAACAGAAATCTCTAAGTGCGTTTTGAAATTGGCTGTGCATCACTTGGGTTATATTTCAGAGAAGAAAGCTCCACAACACTTCAAAATAAGATCAAGATAACCTTTTGATGCCTTACAGCATGGATCTCACTCTAGAAGTATATATCATTCAATGAAAGTAGATCTAAACATATAGTAGATGTCTACTAGCAGATTTACTAGGAACAACTTAAATTGGAAGGGACATCAAGGATCTTTCTTTTTCTGCCATACCTCAGTGTAGGGCCGATATGAAAGGATCCTGTTTGAAGTATAGAATGGTTAGATCTACCAGTGTCCTATCACAGTCTACTAGCGTCTCCCACCACTTGAGGACGAGGATTAGGGATGTAAAAGTCTTCTATATTTAACTGACTGTTCAGGTACGCCAATACCCCTCCCCCTGGGGTTTCATTGCGGAGCTGAATTATCTCAGGGGCAGCCCTTATTTTAACCTTTGTTAAAATGAGACAACTGAAAACAACAGATGTGGAACAGCACAGGGGGCAGGCTGGTGGCCAACTCTTGAGAATTAACCACTCTGAGCCTGAAGTAAGCCTCTCTGGGAGCTTACTGTGCTTGGGTTTCTGTGCTTTATCTAGCTATCTAGCACTATAGATTTAGGGAATTCGATTAGCTTTCAGATTTTTTGGTGCTAGAAAATGTGAGTTGAAGAGGCTAGCGGGATCACAGGTCAGTAGAGAGAATGGACTGACAAACAGTCAAACAGTACATTTCCAGGAATTTTTGACTTGGTTTTCTAAAGAAACAATTTTGGCATCTGAAGAACAGCATTCAGCTGCTCCAACCAGGCAGGAATGCTCGTTCAGTTTGGGCTTACTCTTGCTGGTGAGGGCGCTGATGGTAAGGATGGAGCTTTAGCTTTAGGTGGGAGGCTGATGTCATACAAGAAGGAAATGCATAGCAAGGGATGTTGTGCTACACTGAGAGCAAAACAGACACCCCTGTAATGTAAATCCCTTGTAACAAGGGAAATAAGCAACCTGAGAGAGAAGGTAGGATTTAAAAGAGAACACGAGCTTGTTTCCCATCTTAAGGGAAGAATTAAAGTATAACAAAAATCACAAGCTTGTTCTTGCTCTTGAGGGGAGAATCAATTCCACCAGCAATAAGTGCTTGAAGCATGGGGCTGGGAGTGCATAATCTTGTTTGTTTATTAAGGAGTAGGCACCCATTGGTAAAGGGGCCATTTGTTCATTAGCCCAGAAGAAGCAAGGATGCAGCAAAAGGTAGCATACGTCAAGGCAGTGTTTACGTTGTTTTTCCCATGGAGGAAAACTGACTTGATAATCAAAGGAAATATTTTGCTATCACACAAGATTTATAAGGCTGTTAGCAGTGACATTTTTGCAACATAGATCAATGTCATGTCTGAAGAGAGGCCGAGACAGGCTAACAAAATAAACCGTGAGTCAACGCATTGGAAAAAACTGTGCTAAATTGAATTTTAGAGCTCCGCATTTAAGATAGTAATGCTACTAGTAAGCCCTAACAAGGGGAAATAAAATCATTAAATTGCTTTTTGCTTTATGAAGTAGACTTTTTTTGTTTGTTTTTCAAAGGAAAAGTCTGTTATACCCAATTTAGTCAGACCATGGAAGCCTTGCCCCAGTTTAAAGACACATCAATTAAATTCTGACAAAGAAAGGGGAGCTTGGTGAAACACCTAGAAGTATTTCAAAATTTGAAGATATATTAATTTTCTTATGGTGATTTTAGTATTTTCCTATGAGCTATGTTTGAGGCTGAGTTTTATAGCATTTTTTTGAACTGCAATGATTTGGAGGGAGGATTTTGTAGGAAATGAATATTTTTAAAGCAGACAGGTACAGGAACTGTATTGGTTGTGACCTACGGTACCTTGTGTTCATTGTGCAATTATTCTGAGATCATTCAGGTGAGATAGTTACCCTGAGGTAAGACTTGTCTCTGTTTTAGAGATAATGTTGAGTCTCAGCTTCAAAATGCAGTCTCCTAGCACTGAAGCAAAAACTACTTTCCAGCTTCTTTAATTTCACAATCCTAGGAACAAATCCTGCCTTACAGCAACGTTTCACCTCTCCAGTGCTCTGGGTATATCTCTGGAAGTTAATGATTTCTTGAACATTATGAGTATTTAACCAGCGATCAGCAATGTGGGTTTGTTAGGCAGTGATCTGAGGCAAAACCACGGGTAGAAAATTCGTTTAACATAGCTGGTTATTAACATTTATTAATTTCATGAGTGGTTTGACTGGGCTGTTTGTAGAGCAAGTCTGCGCTTTGTCTTGGCACGTAGTGATACAAAACATTACTTAGGCTGAATTGTCTCATTTTTAATCAGCAGAAAATGAGTTGTTTTTGATACCAAACTGATTTAATCATTGGAAGGTTCTTCTTTCTTTTGTTAGACACTGCACTCAGGTTTTTAAAAGAGAGCTTAGTCTAATTATTTCCTCATTGTTGATTATATCGTTATAAATTACAGTTTGGGTCTGCTTTCCAGTATACAAGTCCATCTAATGAGCTGTGCTCCCAGCTTCTGGTCACAGATTTAATCCAAGTGACTGCTTTTGTCAGCTGAGGATCGAGTCCCAGATAAGGACTCGAGAAACGAGAAACCTACAGAAATGCACAGTTGGTTCTGAGGAGGGCAGGAAGCTTCCAATGTTTTACAGCCCTCGTGAGCTTACATGTAGTGCTATAGCTTATGGGTCTGAGTACCTGTAAATTTGGAGGATCTAGAATTTACAATTGCAGTTCTGTTGCTCACGTGTTACACAGCAGTGAAGTAAATTGCTTTTATGCCTTCCTTACTTGTCTGATAGGTCGTTCTACTGCTACTTCAACTTAGAATAGCATATTGCCACTTCTCTTGGCTATCTGCATCGATAATATTTCATGATGGTCCCAAGGAGCTTATTGTATACAGGTTTATCTCATCTGAGTAGCAAATGCAAATCCTTCAATACTTATTTTTAAAAACACCACCACAATAAATACCAACAATATAAACTGAACAACAACAAAAAACCTTGCTTATGTTTTGATTGCATTCTCTTTAAAGCCACTTTTGCATTGTACAGTGCAAAGCTTAATGGAATCCTAATTCATGCCTGAGACTCCTAACTATGACACTAATACAAATAATTAATGTTTGACAAATGCACATTCCCCATGAATATGATGGATACGGAGTGTTATGTTCCATGAAAGTTCAAGTAAGTGAGATAATGTGCATGAGTGGAGGCTTGCCACTAAGTTTTCTGTAAAATTTTGTTATTTTCCTTTCCAGGAGGTGTTTTTTTTTAATTTTTTTTTTACTTTTTATCTTTAAGTAAGATTGGTCAAATATAGCTTTCTGGACGGTGTCGTGAGAAATTTTCCTGTGACACGAGTATTTTTGTATTTTGAGATATGCATGTTTTCTGATGCAGTTAATGACTGTATCTTCATAATTCAATTGGAAGGTTAAAAAAAAAAAAAAGAAAAAGTTCTTAATCAGGCAAAGCAGTGTTTTACTTACCAAAATAGTGTAATTAGTTTGAGCTGCAATTGCATCCTTAAATCTCTGCATCTTCTCAGAATCCTGTTGGGGGAATTGAAATATATCTTATTGCCTGAACTCTCAAAGAGATCGTATCTTCCATCAATTAACCTGCAGCCAAACAGCAGGCACTCTCAAATGTCCTTTGCTCCTTGCTCAGGTGGAAGTATTCCTTACAACTGAAAAGCCAGAAGGATTCAGTGTCCTACTCAGTAATGGTGTATGGTTGTGCGAGGGTTGAACGAGGGAATTGGTGGTCGTTTGTTTGAGGCCAGAGTAAGATTTGTGGTTCCTTTCCATGAATTTTGGGCATGTAGATTACTACTAATTGAATTGTTGCTTCTGAAGTAAGAAAATAATTGCTTAATGTAATTCAGCGTTTTCAGAAGAGCCGGGCGTCTTTTCCAAACTGCTTTATTTGGACAATGACAGTGAAATTAATGAAAACCATTACTGATATTTTACTAGCTGGTCAAAAAAAATTACTCCCCTGTGTGAAAAGGCATCTAGGATTTTTCAAGGCTGTTCTACCCTACATATATGCCTCAAATTTCAGATAACAGGCTAGTAAATTTTGAGTCTTGTCAAAAGTCAGGCTTTCATGTGAACGGAATGATCCTAAGAAATGCTGCCCTGCTGTACATCAAGGCAGAAGATGCAACACTGGGAGACCCTGAATCAGCCAGAAGAGGCTGGGTCTCCAGATGAACAGGGGGCCTTCAGCTCCTATGGACGATAAATGGTCTTTTTAACAAAGAATTCATTTTAGAAGCAATTCAAGGCCACCACCAGGGACCTTCAAAGTACAGAGTCTGATATTTTTTACACAGGGCTAGAGCCAGGCCTTAGTTCCTTTATCAGATTAAATTACCGCATGCAGTCTTTAAATCTGATTAATTTACAGCTAGTCCAGCAATCTCCGCGGTGTCAGATGCTGCCTCTTTTACAGCAAGTGTCAAAAGCATGAGATATTTCTCCTGCTAGAGAATCAATCTGACTTGATCAATCTTTGGTGACTGTTCAAGCTAGCATTTGAAGATAATTTTTATTAGCATTGGATAGAAAAATATTTTTAACTTGATTTGGATTAACGGCTATTAGCAAAGAATATTCTGAGGAGTCCAAGGCTACTTAGACCAAGTGATGCATCTCTTTATCCAAAAAAAATACCAGAATTAACCCCATCACATCCAGAGGCATTCTGCAGATCTGAAGAAATCATCTTGAAATAGATACGTGAGTTTTGTTTCTAATGGTTCTACGATCACATCGTACATATGTGTTTTGGAAAAATCAAATCAAAGATTTCTGTGTTCTTGAAGTTTGTGGGAAAGAACAATTGCCAGCCAGTTTTAAATAGTCTTTGCATCTCTCAATAGACAAGGAGTCAATGGATTGGTTTGCATTATACTTGTAGGGTTTTTTTGTAGGTTTTTTTTTCCCCAGGAGAAATATAGCATTATTCTCCTTATTTGTTACTGCTGAAGCATGAAATATAAAGATTTAGAGGGTAAGACTGCGCTCCTCCTAGACTGGCTTGACGTTTTTCCGCTTGTTTGTTTGAAGCAGTACAGCTCATGTTGCTGTCAAACACTGCCACAGTCTTACCTTTGAGTGGTAAAACAACGGGAAATGCTGAAGCTTTGAGAGAACTGCAGAAGTCGTTAAGTTTTGGACTAAGGATGTTGGAAAGAGATTATTGGAGAGAACAAGGATGTGGCAAAAACATAGCAGGAGCAGACAGGCTCCTTCTAGGAATTCAGGCATGTGTGCTGGGGTTGCAGTTGGGCACCCAAATGTGGAGGGAAAAGTATCTAAAGTTGGCAGCAGCTTCTGATGGAGTACCAGAAAGAGCTGTGTTGTGGGCAGTCAGACTGATAACAAATCAGCCTTTCCTTGCCTATTACGTGGTGGTCACTATTATGTGTAATAGCATGGTCACGTTCTGCCCTGAATTACTCACTCAGCAGAGGAAATTACCTCTGCTCTCCTTTGAGCTACTGTTATTACATGGGAACTGTTCAAGTCGTCTTCATCAATAGCTAGATTCTAGATATGGGAACCAGAAGGAGATCGAGAATGCCATGGAACAGTGACTACTTCTCTGGACAATTCTTCCCCTCATCCTCTGGGGTGTTAGAGCTTGGTTTATATCGTTTCAGTAATTTATGCATAATCTACAGCCCAGCAGCATTTCTACTGATGCTACGCTAGATATTGCAGAACAGCTAGATTGGTTTTCTCTGCAAAATAGTTTAAGCTGTGGCTGCCTGTTGCATCCAAACAGCCACCTGGAAATTCCCTGTACAGCAGTGAAGTGCAATGAGTGGAAGTGGCACACAGCGAGATGCTGAGGGAGGCTCTGCAGGGATGATGGGCACAGAGCTGTTCATGCAGCTATAGTTTCAGCTCTGTCAGCTGCACCTCTTTGCACAGCCATCTAACATACAGTGTACTCGTGCCCCTGGAAAACAGATGGTAGCACCTCAAAGGAAGGTAACAATCCTTATTTTTGCAGAGTGATGTCAGGACAGTTTGGAGCACTGTTTTATTACGCTTTTTTTTTTTTTTTAAATCATGAAAGCTTTTCCATCATGGGAGTTCAGCCCTCTTGGAGATCCCAGAATACTATGTGTATGTGGCAGAAACGTGACTTCAAAATCAAAAAGATGAGCCACAAGATGTCCACTGGAATGAAAACGTGAATTATTCCACATTTCACATTGTGACCTGCCACTGAGCTATCTGCTGTTGCGGGGGAGCAGCCAGGCATTTCTCCTGGGTTAGTAGTATAATGGCCATGAGGTTTCCATGTTCAGCCTAGATATTTGGACCAGGTGATAGATCATTTGGATGGCAATATTAAGTCTAATATCAGATGTTTTGTTTGTTTCAGTGTCATGTCTAGGGCTTTGAATCCTTTGTATGCTCAGTTAAATGAATAAACATTCAGATTAACAGTTGGCTTGCACAAAGAGCAAAATCCTGTGAGAGCAGGTGCTCTGTGCTATGCCTTTATGTTCTCAGCTAACAGGTAAAAAGTGAGAGATTGGGAATCACAAATGTATTTACTTGCTTAGGGTTTTGTTAGGGAAAGCAGAAGGAGCCAGACCAACATACCGACAGAGCTGGCTTGTCGTCAACCATTGCTTTCACAAAAGCAAATGCTTCCGACGTAGCAGACCTAATATTATCAACTCTGCCCTCATCAAATCGGCGTATGGAAGCGCTTTCATAGGTAGGGACAAGTCTCCTGTGGCACCTGAGAGAACAAAGTTAAAAAAAATAAAAATAAAAAAATCCAAGGAATAATTATTTTCAAGGCATCGTAAAGATTAAAAGAAATACAGGCTTGGTAAATTTTATTGTTACAGGCATGATTTAATATTTTATAACGTATTCATCTTAGTGCTGATAGAATTGTATAAGAAACTTAAAAAAAAAAAAAAAATGCTCATTCCTCTCTGATATGAGGAGCTGCATACAGCTGTTCATATTTTAGTTATGCATTGCCAGTAAAAAAAAAAATGACTTGCTGTGTGAAAGCAAGGCTAGTAAAACTAAAATCTATGGAAAGATCTCAAGGAATGTTTTATTTGTACTGCATCATAAAATAATTGTCTAATTAATCACAGGGATGAAATATGCTTTATTTACAAACTCAGTGTGACAGCGAGGAAAGCAATAGGAGAAAAGCACATTTTTTTGAGACTGAGCTGGAATGAAAGCCTGCATTGCTAATAGAACATGGGTTGTTGTTTAATTTGGAACCAGGTATGGAGCTACCATGTCTTGCTTCAGGAGATCTACTGTCCTTTACATACTTCTTGTTGAGTCAGGAGTTTCAGTTATCAGATAACTGTTTGTTTTTTGTTGTTGTTGTTCTTTCTCTCATTTGTAAATACATGAGATTTAAATTATAGCTCAGATCTGGATGAAAATCTTAGACCAGGCCATTGCTGGAGTTCGGTAAATGGAATATGGAAAATGGGTGTTTAACAAATGTTTATAGATACACAAAATGTGTTAGGCATCTGTTCATTTTGGCTAGGTAAAGACTGCTTCAGGATTTAATTTGACATGATAAATAATTATTTGTTTAATAGGCTGTTCTGCAGGAAGCCATGCAACCAATCTCTAGCCTGGCGCGCTAGCTGTTCTGACAGTGTGGAAAGCAGCTTTTAACTTTGATGATACCATGGAAATTAGAGGATATTATCAAATCTTGGGATGCCTCTGGAGAAGGAAGTAGAAGTAGTTACTGCCTTATGTAGGAACTCTGATCTGAAATTCTGTTGTAGTGTTTTTTTTTCCTGTGGACATTTAACCCTTTGCATATATATGCAGTGAGCTATGAGTTATTGCCACAGTTCCTCCCAAGCTACCCACAATGGCAAGGGAGTGGTTCTAACACAGGGACTTAGACTGCATTCCTGCTTCTGTCTGCCAATCCCTGCTACATCTCCTCGCCTCTTTTTCTGTGCCTAAGACAACTGTGGGGATGTTGAAGAAGAGGTGGGGTGACAGGGGTGGGAGCGTGAAATGGAGTGAAAGAAAGGAGAACTCCATCTCAGAACTGCATGATAATTTCTGTTCTACCATTGTTAGGCAAGATTATTCATTTCCATGCAGGAGGCATTTTTGGCTGCTGAGAAAATAGTGGACACCCTGCATTAAACAACTGCGAGTTCCCTTGTTCTTATGGTTTGAATCAACCTTACCTGTAAAACGCCAGCTGCAGTGCTACTTGAATGTAGGCATCTGGGCTGGTCTTCTGTTTCTTAATAAACTCCTTTCCATAGTTCACAAACTTGTAGGCAATGAAGTCCAAATTTTTTACTATCCTGGAAAACACGCAGAGGCAGTTAATGGGGGAAGATGCAAGACTCTCATGTTCCATTTCACACTGAGTTAAAGCCTGGAGAACAGTTCCTGCTGTACTCACAGAGGTGAGAGGGCTCCTGCTCTGCAGGCAGTCCTGGCCTTCGGTAACTTATTCCTCGTAGTCACAGTTATTCATATGAGTTCTAGACTGGGCTTGTAATCTGCAGCCTTAATGCGAACTGTGGTGCTCAAGTCCTTTTGTTCATGTTTTGAATGGTTTTAAACTAAGATGGGGAGGTTTAGGTTAGATATTATGCCCAAGGAGGCTGTGGATGCCCCATCCCTGGAGGCATTCAAGGCCAGGCTGGATGTGGCTCTGGGCAGCCTGGTCTGCTGGTTGGTGACCCTGCACATAGCAGGGGGTTGGAACTGGATGAGCACTGTGGTCCTTTTCAACCCAGGCCATTCTATGACTCTATGATTTCATGTCTGCTCCTCTAGGTTAACTCTCTACAAGGACTCCATTTCAGCATGCAGGCCTATGGTCTAAAGAATTGAAAAAAAATCTCTCCTTGCCCTCTCTCCCCTGCCCCAGATCATGCAAATCTCACAGTTTGGAAACACCATTGGAAGAATTAACCTTTGTAGGAGCAACACATGTATTTGTTGGATGTAAACAAATAACATTGAATTCAAATCGCTTATTCAAATCAGTTGTAGTCTACTGTCCCACATGTATATATTCCCATTTCCTTGGCCTCTGTTTTGTCAGGTCAAACCCATAAAATACACCCATACAAATAGAGGACCTGTACTATTTGCATCCTGTGCAAACAGGACTCTTCTTTTTTTTTTTTTTTTTCTTTTTTCCTCCTTGGTGTTTATCTTTTCTAATATTTACATGAGAGGAGAATGATGGTAGTGCAATTCCAGAATACCATGAAGTAGCCCCAGCCTGCAAGGGTGCTATCCTGCAAGGAGATGCTATGTGTGCCTGTGCTGGGTATCTAAGGGAAGAGGAGGAGGAGGAGCAGAAGAGCACGGAGAGAGAAACCATTCTTGCACAAACCATGCTAGATAGTTCCCAGCTTGCAGACATCGCTGAAAAAAGTGAGGAATGTGTCCTACCTTTGGAGTTTTTCTGCTGATGATGCCAAGTGTGCCTGAATTTCAGGGGAGCATTTCCATCTTAATCTCCGTGGAGCAGGAAGCTCGCTTACTGAATCGGCTCGGAGTAATTTCTTGGAGCTTTCTTTCCTATTAGTAGGTGAGGAAAAAATGGCATGAAGGTCACGGTAACAGTCTGCTTGTCAAATGTGGCTTTTTTAGTGGGTAATTTACTAGCAGGACTTAGTCGCTCTTTGCTCCAGGGGAAACTGCAGCTGTCAGAAACTTCCCAGAGCTAGAGCTAGAACGGTACTTGTACTAAAGGGGACTCACATGTGCTTGAGCAGGTGTTCTGTGCACTGCACCAGTACGATGCCATCGAAAGGGGAATGTTCACACACGGTGCCACAGACTCCATCTCTTCCTACCACAAACTGCAAGACATGTGGTGAATAAGTCATGCTGGGAGTATGTTATCAACAGCAACATAAAAGGTGAAGTTTTTAGGCAACCTAAAAAGTGATGTTGTCATTCTTCTGTGGTTTTCTTATTGCTCACATCAAGTATTTCCTTGACTTGCACATGCTTATCGTGCGAGACTGTCTTGTTCTGTGAATGATATTGTGCTGGATCCCTTTCATGCTGCTCTTTTGAACTGAGTCTCATAAAAATATGGACTTCATAAAATCCCTTGGAATCTGAAAATTGGATTTATCATCTGCTTTATGGTAAAGAAAACCTCAGTTGCCAAAAAAACAAGCCCCAGCTCAACAGCCTAAGGTTCTGCTTTATTTGAGAGCAATGCAACTTTTTACCCAGGAGTTCTCCTAGGGATACATTTTATTAAAAATGTCACATCAAATGAGCAAGCTTGTTCTTATTTGATAGCTTTCTCATAGCTTGCTTTGCTACCCTCCTTCTTCTTTACCTGTTTTGTGGTCTTTCCTTCATTTCCCTCTCATTTCCCTCTCCCTTTGCTCTCTGCACCAGCCCTGCCTTACTGGATGCTGACATCAATTCTTCCCTATGTGCTTCAAAGCGTTCCCTTCCACAAGGACGACTGAAGATCTTCACCACGTGCAATATCATAGTAGTGTAAGGTTTTTACCTGCATAGGTTTGTCATACCAACGATTGGCACCGTTTTTATGGTAGCCTCCTCCATGTAACAGTTGCAATGCCATGTTTGTGTCGTTGAGTTCCACCCCGCTTGGGCTGTCCAGGCACACCAGGCATATACATCGTTCAATCATGTCAAGAGAGTCACGATTAGTGGAGTCTAGGGATAAAAGAGCAAAACATATTCACATATTCTTACCTGTAGTAAAGACTACAGGACTGGCCAGGAACCTTGCTGCCTTGAGCAGTGTTAAAGATCTGACCTGACTCTGCTGCTCTGATCAGCAGAGTATAACCTCAGTGCAAGGAAACATTACATCATTCATGTTTTAACTTGTTTCTGTGACTCTTCCATGTGATTCAGTAATATTCACTTTCTTTTTCTGCCTCTAGTTTTCTGAATTTTTCATTTGCTGTAAGCAAAGGAAAGTTACTTAATTTGTATTTAACAGTGACTGAGAGGAAAGGTGCAAATTAGAGAATTTCAGTGCTCGTGCTATTGCCACACTGTTATGCTATGGAGCAGTAGGATCCATGCTATTTTTTGTGCTGTTTTCATGTTAAAACCTTTTTCGTGACTAGGAATAGTAGGGAATGCTGTTGCATTTAAAACCTTCTTCTGTTTCCTGTCACTGATCTTTAATTGTAGCAAAGTAAATAATCCCTGGATTGAGTATGTTGCTATTATCACATGGAAAAAGAAACCATCCATCAATAAGGCTGTGAGATTTAATTTTTGGTCATAGTACTGTTCAAATCAAATGTTGCCACCTTTTACTTTCCCTCTATCACTTGAATGCTTCTGAATAATATATTACTTTTCTGACTTCCTCTGTTTCTTTTTCTTGTCCTATCTTTCTTGCTTCTATGGCTAGAGCAATTTCAAAATGTATGTATTTTTAGGTTTTGTAAATAGGGAAAGCATGTTTCAAAGCAAGAAAAAATGTACCTTTGGAAATGAGTAATGTTGGTTAGTGAGGAGCTGGAAAGAAATGCATGCTTGATATCCTCCAGGGTCAGACGCAGTATAGTGGAAAAGAGCGCCAATGTGAGAAAAGGAAAGATAAGAGATACAGTGCTGTGCAGGAAGAAGAGGGCTGTGACCTCTTATAAGTTATGGAAAGATGACATCTGTTGTTGTAACTGATGGGGCACGTGCGTAGCCTGAACTTTCTGCACCAGATGCTGGTGGTCTCCCTACATCACATAAAACACTGATGCTTCTGTGAATTGTCTTCAAAGGCATTCAGAAGACTGATAAGGGATAATACGTCTCCCTGTGCTCTTGGCCATAAAGTTCTTTTAGTATATGACACTTTCTGGGCTGAGAGTAATTGTGTTTATTCCATTGATGCTCTGAGTCCACAAATGCAAAGGCTGAGAAGATCTGTACAAATGAAAGTTGCTCTGTGTATCTTAGCTGCTGGTATTTGCGGACTGGCACTTAAAGGAAAGTCTGGGTGGTGATTTACAAACTGCTCACAATTTGATCAGCGTCTCGCTTTCTGTTACCTGATGGCTTTATGGATACTGCATTGTGGCTGCTGCCTACACCTCACTGACAGACACAAAGCCCTTTTGCTGACATATGACTTCAGGGTAGCTTGATTCTAAGAATTAGAGTGAATAAAATTCAGATCTGTTAAAAGCAGAAAAGTAGTGAAAAGATGTCCTTACTAGAAAAAATATGCTTAGAAAACTGATCAAACACAGACAAAATTATCACATAAAGCAGACAACGAACTGTGCAAGAACTCGAGAACCATGACTTGGGATGTGAAATAAATATTTCAGAAGGAGTTGAATCCAAAGATTATAGGATAGCTTGAGTTGGAAGGGACCAGAGTAACACCTGAACCCCTGGAAGACATTTCTTTTCCTTGCTTCTTTCTAATGCATATAACTGATTTGGCCAATCAGCCTTTGCTTTGTTGGGGTTTGGGGATTTTTATTTTAGAAAAAAAAAAAAAAAAGAAGATCTGGATCAAATTCAGATGTGGTAGCAAAATACAGCAGCCCCTATCGCCGTATGAATTCGCTTTCTCTGCTTTGGAGGTTAGTTTGGGTTTGTTCTGCAGTCTGAGCACAGTTAAAACACTCACTGTGTTTGTAAATCAACAATTGCTGGGATCATTAGGAAGGCTGTTCCAAAAGTTATGTCTCCTCCTCTTTTATATTGACTCATGACATCAGAGGCGGATGTTGGTGGGATGGCAGTAGAGGTTGAACCTTACCACCAATATTCCATTATGTGTTGTTGCTGAGTGACAGGTGGCAACAGAGGGGCATTCTGACAGAATGGCATCTGATGTGGAAGTGTGTCTGAAGCAAAGGTGTGGAACTGAATTTCTCCACGTGGAAAAAGATGGCAGTCATTGACATTCATCGATGCTTTCTAAACACTTAGAGGGACCTAACAGGGCACGTGAGCACAGTGAGGCCATGGGCTGGTGTGTTTCACCAGTGGCAACTGACGTGAAAGATGAGTCCTGGATGGCCATGCAGATTTTTGAGCAGGCTCTTGTTCATTGCTGGCAAAAATACATAGCTAATGCTGGTGACTGTGGTGAAAATAGTGTTTTTGTAGCTGTGAATTTGCTCCATCAAATAGCGTTATTGTTCTCTTTGTTATTGTTTCTATGGAAATAAATAGGGGGCATTACTTTCAGAGCAAAATGCATACTGCCCCTTTGACATTTTCACACTTAGAAGACCTATCCTCTGCTTACAGGTCTACGCAGATCCAAGTATATGTCCCCTTTATAAGCTCTGCAAACTACTGTTAAGTCTTCCTTCCTGAATGACCCTGTCTTTCCTTGCCCAGTGCAGAACCATTGCAATTGTGCTGTAATATTCACTACTGCAGAACCCGGGTTTTTTTTCAGCTGCTTAACTAATTTGGTTTACTTCATCACTAAAATGAATATTTTGGCAAATGCCAAATAATCCAGAAACACCACAGCAAGAGTGTCACTAGTTTTGCTGGTTTTTGCTTTTTTTTTCCCCTTAAGATGATGATGGATTGCAAACATTATTTAGCTGCAAGAGTGAAGGTATTCACTGCTTTACCTAAAAGTGCACCTTGAAAATAAATGATTAGGTGTTTACTTGGGCTTTCATTAAAATACAGGAATCTTCCTTTCTCCCGTTTTAAATTTATGTATATTTAAGTATATATGGGATATACGTATATAAGAATTTATATATATATATATGAGGAGAGAAAAGCCTGAAGATGAAACCCATACCACATTACAAGCTTAGACAGTGAAAAACAAATAACAATATTTTTAAAAATCTCATTTTGTTTTGCTTTCTGCACAGTGAAATTGCCTCACAGAATTACTGTCTGTGTAGACAACTTTTCAGCTCTAGGTAACAAAGAAAATAGCATAGATTAATACAATGGTGAAAAATCACTACTCTTTTTGGCACTGGATTTACTCTGTTGAATTCACTGACTCACAGAATTGAGTTCACTGCCTGCAAGTCTGGTATTTGTTATAACAACTAGTAATTTTATTGTCTTGCTAGAAGTACATTGTAATCAAAGGATGAGTTATTTGATGTGAGTGCAAGGCAGTAAAAAGAGATAAAATGGTAGGTGTGAAATGGAAAGAGTGGAGTGTCCTCGCTATATAAGCGAAAGGAAGATGCCTGCTGTCTTTTAACCCAGGCTCAACATGTGCAGCGAGTGGAAATTAGAAACAAGAAATGGACATGAGAACAAAATGAGCAGGCATGTGATGAAGGGAAAGTATTTATGATCTAAAGAAAGCAAGGTTGTCTTTTTTTTTTTTTATTTTTTTTTTAATGCTTTCATTTTCTAAGGCTCTGACTACGGGCTTGTTGAAGCTGGTGATACTTCATTGGAATACTTCTGTGGAATTCAGTGGTTACAACTTTAATGATGATTACTTTTTAACCACCCAAAATAGAGCTTAGGTATTCTATCTTATGTATCTATTGATTAGAATACAAATCAATCTCTAGAGAGATCACAACTAACTGGAAATCCTCTGTCCTTCTTTAAAAATACATGAAATGAATTTCACAGAATAGCTTGAATCAAAGAATGGTTTAAGTTGTAAGGGACCTCAAGGATCATCAAGCTCCATTCCCCATTTCTGCCATGAATGAATCCCTGTGACTTAGGATTTTAGGATACGTAATGTTTTGTGAAGCAATTGGATCCTGACTTCAGTTCCACATTAATTCACCCTATTGATGATGTGTCGGCACTTGTGATCTCAGAGAAGCTATGACCCTGAGGAAATTTTCTCTGGTTAAATAGAACATTTAGAAGAAAATTCTGAATTGTACAAACAATTTTCTCCTTTACGTTATTCACAGTATCCTTATATCAAAACATTTAAATATTGAATCCAGAAGGAGAAGAAAAGAGAGGAGGTAATTTTGAGTTTTAATGCTGTTTGTTCAAAATTATGACTATCATCTTTAAGGGCAGAAGATGCACTAATGTTTGCGAATAGAGGGGCTGGCTTTTACTTGGGTAACGCTTTCATGTGTCATCAGGAGCTGGACTCCGCCAGGAAAATGCACGCAAATCTGAATTTGCACATACAGTGGCAGGAGCAGAATGATGTCTGCACGTATTTCAGCTCTTCAAGGAGTAAGATGTGGTGAAGTGCACCAATGGGGGCTGGTGTTTTTGAAGGTTCCTCTTCTAGCCTTGCCTAACATTCCAAGTTACTTGTTGTGCAGCTCCCCTGTGATGTTGACTTAACCACACCATGTCTGCCATTTTGGGATATTTCTTTCAGATAAGCTGGACTTTTTATTCTGCTTATTATTTGGGAAGTACAACAAGCAGACCTTTTGCTGAATGGGCGAACAGGGAAGTATGGAACTCCTGGTAGTGAGAGTTCTGCTAGCAGGAGGTTTGACAACAACAGCAGCTAAGCAGTTAGACAGGGCCTGGCTGTGCAGAATTAATGGGCTCAACAGAAAATGAGAATCTTGGAGAATCAAATTATTGCTAAGCATTTTGGAGGAATAATGTCCAGTGCCAATCCAAAGAGGTGAGATTCTTGGACGCAAATGCATTTTAGCTCTGATGAATTATGTCAAACTTTGCAGCTCTGAATATCTAATTTCCCTATTCACAGAATGGGTCTCATTGCTTTAACAAAGATTAGACAGAAGCTGCCTCTGAGTTGACTGTCTAACAAGGCAATATTTCTGAGCTTTCTTAATTGTGAGTGCACACACACCAGAATTCATCAGTGCTAACATTCATGTGCGTAGGGAGTGACCTCCACTGTGAATTGCTCTGGGTTGGGAGCTTGTTATTTTACTAGGAAAAAAAAAAAGTCATAATATTTTCTCCATTATCTTTCTTTAAGCTACTGTGATGCAAACTGACATTCAGCATGAGGAGAGCACTACGGGATATAAGATCTGTGTTTCCCATGTGGATTTTAGGAAAGGCAGAGAATCTTCTGGTTTATGTATTCTGGTATCATTCATCAGTGAGAATTTTAATAACCTCTCACTATTTCTAGGCTTTGTAGCCTTACAGAAGAATTACTGTTGTATCTGGTGTCTACTGTTAAGCTGTAATGTCTACTGTTAATCTATGAGTAGGCGTATATAGTTCTATAGATAACATCATTATAAGAACAGGAAACTGGGAACAAGAAAAGGGAAGATCTTCATGAGATGATTAAAAAAACTATTTTAAGAATATTGGCAGCTCTCATATTCCAGGGTATTGGTGAAATAGAAAACTTTCCAACAGCATTGCTAAATTGGGGATAAAGGTTTAAAATTTTTCATACAAAAAATGAATACCGAAGTCACAAAAAATAGCAAAAATACAGCATTTACGTCACTTGGCTTCAAGGTGAAATTTACAATGTGCAAAGCAATAGAAGTGACTGATGCCATTGTTTATTTTCATGTTTCAAAGCCCAGCATCTAGGACAGCTAAATGTTGCCTATTGTTGGAAGAGAGAGGTAACTAGTCCCAGAAAATGACTGTTGTCACCTCTCTTAGATATTTACTTAAGATTTGAGTAAATGAGTCTTGATAGTTTCTGTCTTTCTCCACTGACAAAAGATGGTGCACAGCTAGATTCAGCAATTGCTCAAGTTTTACCTGCCCTTGTTAGAAAAGAGAAAATATATCTAAGAGTTGCCAAAAGCTAAGAGGTACATCATTCCTATTGGTACATAATGGATATGAAGAAAGAGACAAATCACAAAATCAGATGTAATGCAATTTATGTGATGAAGAACAGAGAATGAAGCGAGCGCTGTTTACATGGAGTAACACTTAGAAGTACACAGCCACAAGGTCAAACTGTATCTGCTGCTTTCCTTATAACGTCCATCTGAATGATTACAAGTATTGAGATTCCTCCTGCCAGAAAAATTCAGTGAGGCTGCCCATTCTGTCTTACATTTGCTGTAAGGTTCACTCCCAGCAAAGAAAGGCAATGATGGTGAGGAGGAAGAGGAGCAAGAAGATGAAGAAGAGAAAGCTGGGATTGCTGCTGCTAACCTTTCATAAGGATCGTCCTGGCCTCTGCCCACTCTGTTCTTCCGTCAGTTGTCAGCAAGCCAATTGGAGGCAGCATTTCCTCTTCGTTCTCTGCCATTTTGGCTATCTTTCGTAACTGAGTGAAAAGATCTCCCTCACTGAGACGACGGAAATTAATGACAACATCCAAAACAAAAAACTGCAAAAAAGAAGTCAGAAGAACAGTCACAGATGAGTTGGACCATTACTGGTCTGACATTTTGCCTTCACTGGGTGTCCTTGATGTGCTGAAGTCCTGCCTGGAGAGCCAGGCCTGAGAACTACAGAGAACAAAAACATTACTTCTCAGCACTGCTAGGCTTTGACAACAGTGGCTGTAGGGGACTTGCACGATTGTGTTGGACTCAAAACATTTGCTATATGAATAAACTAAAAAGCACCTGAGGAGATAAAACCACAAAGTACGTAAATAATTTGCATGATATTATTTGTTTAAAATGAACCTAGAGAACTTCCTATTGAGGTGAAGAACAGGACTTCCTGGGAAAGGGGCTTGCTAAGATCTAGCCCTTTATTCAAAGGGAGCCTGCAGGCAAAGTATGCTCCAGCACCATACCTTGGCTGAGTTATATGGTATTCTGCCCAGGCAATGTACTCTGCAGCCAGAGGGGATTTACTGGTTGGGGCAGACTCACTCTAATGCTTTAGTATTTCTGCCTGCTCCTGTGCTAACTTCTGCAGGCATAGCTTAGTCCCCCCTGCAAGAGCAGGTGGTATGTATGTCATGCATTGTGTGCCAAGACTTGACTGTCAAAAGAAGAGCATTTCCAGCAAATGCATTCTAATAAGATTTTCTTCCTCTGTGGTTTCTTCTCTGTTTAATAAACATTTTTGTTTCAGTGAGAAAGCAAATGAATTCTGCCACATTCCTCTTTTCTGCATCGCTGTGCTTGGAACATAATGTGGGACAAAAGTGCTGCAGAAGCATCTTTTGGAAATATTGACAGTGAGTCTTTGGTAAGAAGAGAGCTCATACATAGCACGCTAATCGTGTTTCTGAACAGTAATTAGATTAAGCTCTTCTTGAGTGAATTTAAAGAAGGTAAGAAATATAGAAAGGTATTAAAAGAGAACGCCCATTTACCTGATTGTTACAAGCAACAATGATGTGCTCTGGTTCTGGCATTACACAGCTTTTCTGGGCCACAAGGGTGTCTTTGGTATGTCCTGGAAGACGATAGGAAGAAAAGAGTCCATAGTATTGCTTCATACAGAGAGGCTGACCAGACAGCTGTCCACGAGCAAAATCAACAGGTAAAGCATGGCTGGAGAGAGAGAAGGAGGAAAACAAAGCCAGAGAAAAAGAGGGGAGAGGGGGGGAGAGAGAGAGACAGAAAGGAAAAGAAATCTAATCTGTCCTTTGTTCTGTTACAATTAGATCAGGTATAACACAAATTGAATAATAAAACGAGATTACAGTATAAGGGAAATAGATGAATTCCTATACCAAAGTTAAATACATCATTCCTGGCAGTCTCATGCATATTCATTAGGCAGTTGCATTATCATCTAGTTCAAATGGAAAAAAAAAAATAGCAGGTCAGGAGCAGCTTTGCAATGGAAGCCTCCCAAAAAGGGACCCAAAAACTTGCCCAGACAGAAGCCAGCAGCAACAGAACAGCTGGAAAATTGTAGCACCTTAAAAAGTAAAAGTACTGATGAAATTCAGTGCAAGTGGCAGCAGCCCTGCACTGAGCATGAGAAAGAAGGTGTACCTTCAGCCCCCAGGTCCACACCTGGTGAATAGAAATGACTGGGGCAATGCAGAGACGGCATCTGTTTTCCAGAGAGCCTCACTTATGTGCTAATCATTACTCACATCTGTGGGGAAATAAATGCTGAAAAGCCATTCCTTTTTTAATGGAAAGTATGTGGAAACCGCACTTCCTAAAAGGCTTCTTTAGTGGCAAGAAAAAAAAAAAAAGTGTTATCACAATTATGGTTATGGATTGTAAAATATTCCACTGACACTGCATCAAGAAATAATGGTGCTGCCACTCAGGAGAGACTGCACAAACCACAGGGGGAGGAAGATATTGTGGTGTAGAGGTTTTCCCTCAGCAAGAAGACAAAGCTTCGGGCCTGCCAGATGGGGACCAGAGCAAAGCATTCAAAACCAGGCTGGATGTGGCTCTGGGCAGCCTGGTCTGGTGGTTGGCGACCCTGCACACAGCAGGGGGTTGAAACCAGATGATGATTGTGGTCCTTTTCAACCCAGGACATTCTAAAATTCTATGATTCTATGGAAGCAGCACATGAGGAGGGTTTTGGTCAAGCAGCTAGTGCAGTGTAACATCTCATGCTATTTTATCTTGTTGGATAGCCTTTTTAGAACTTTCGCAGTTCTAAACCAGGGATATGCATATCAGTTCCTGGCTGTTGAAGTCTCTGTGTTGCTTAACTTTCTTGAACAGTTGCTTAACGTTTTTTTTTCTCATCAGAAAAACGGGTTTATAGTGTTCCGCTTCTCCCACATTTTGCATAATGCAGAAATCTCCTATTTAACACATTATTTAGCACGAGTACTGAAGAGTTTTAAGAAGCATCTATGATGCTCAAAAATAATGAATTAGTGTGGTAGATTTAGATTAGACAATCTGTATTTGCAGCAGTTAAGAAAGGGATTATTGACATTGACTGATGAGGCTGAAAAACCTTCTGCTGATTTAGGAGATGTCTAAGATTTTACGGGAGCAAGTTAGGCTTGCTTTGAAATACTTCATCCTGGCAATTGCATGAAATATCTGCACTGTTAAAACTAAACACCCGGGTTTGGGATTGTGTGCTTCTAGGTGTAGGTTGACCCAAGAGAAGCTAGCAGTAGACTCACTGGTGTAAGTCCTTAGCAGCAAGAAGGAGCTAAAAATGTTAGAAGTATGGTGTCCTCATAATCTTACAGAGGGGCTGGTGAGCAGCCACTACTAACAACATGAGGGATACTCTACTGAGAACTTAAATGATTATTGATCTAAGGGAAGCAAATCTGATTGCAGGAGTCTTTGGCTCTTGAGTAGTATGACCTGAATAATAAGAATGTAAATTGTTCTTTGGTTGAGCAAAGTGGCTTCTTATCGCAGACGCTGTTATATAAAGATGCAATGAAGTACATTAATATGCAATAGTAGCTCATCGCACATCTGCAGCGGTCTGTGCGGTTCCATTGCATATCTTGGACAAAACCACATCTTAAATAAGTACTTCTTTCTGAGTAGTTGTCAGACTTCTGAAGTGAAAAATCAAGCAACCTTTTCCCCTTCTTTTTCTTTTTTCTGATTCATACAAGATAAGAACTATGTTGTTTAGATAGGGATTTTGTTTTCCTCCTCTAAATAAGCACTGGTTATAGAATATCACGTTGGCCTGTTGTATTTCCAGTCAGGAAAATGATCCGTTCTCCACTTACAGGGCAGTGTCTGTTGTCCTTGGCTCTCTACTACTTCTGCTCTTCAGAAGGCAGTGAACTTGGAACACACTAAGTGAGGTTGAAAAATGTAACATGTTGTCACAAGCTCTCTCTGCTGTTGTGAGCTACCTCATGACTTAAAATCTAATGGATTTTCATCCTGTGTTTATACACAGAAAGCATCAATAGAATATGGAACTTTTAAATTTTTGTCACATACTGAAGCAAATAGCCTGTGGTGAGGCTTCCTTTTTTCTGGGGAGATGTGTTATTTCTTTTATTTTGAGGGTGATGAGGGGGGCTGATGTTCTGACGGGAAGGCACAGTACATGGCAAGTATGGCATTCTAGCAGGTGGTCGGTATTGGGGAGGGTGTGCAGGCTGTATTACTGCTCTGCTGCTGCTCCTTGGGAGCACACCCCTCCTGGTGTGCACTCACTAGTTCTGTTAGGCAGGTTGTCTGTGCCCTTTGGGCTGTGCTGTGCAAGCGATGACTGCCAAGCATCAAAAAGCATCCTTTCCCAAGCAGTAATAAAGCAGAAAGACATAAAGAATCCCTGAAGCAGCCATGCCGGAGCCCCAGCCCTTCCAAATGTTGGTGAGGTGTTAGATAGCCTGACTTTGGGCATGTTAGAGCACCCTTGAATCAGAAGCCCTGTAGATACTCAAACAGCAGCTCCCCTTCCAAGCTACTTACCTGTCTAGTAAAGCCTTATAGTCTTGCACGCCCGAAATAAGATTGGCAGCAAACCTGCAAGTAACAGATAGAATTGCCATCGGTCTTTTGTCATTCAGTGACACTGGACTGTTTCTGAGGGACAGAGGAGAGCCTGAATGATTGATGACACAGCATAAGGAAGGAAGTCTTCTGGCTTGGCAAGAGAAGCCCCTTGCCTACAGCCAAAACCTAAATGAATTAATGTCAAGAGAAATATGAAATCCTGGAGATGGTCCCTTCAAATGGTTAAATTACCAGAGTGGAAGCCTGGAAGCATTTATTTAGAGAATGGGAACAGAGGCTGAATATCTAATAGAATCCTTAATGTGGGTTTCGATATCTATACTCATAAGCTGTCCAATTTATTAGAGTACTTCCTTTCCTAAGGAGATATTCTTTCTGCTGTGCTGTAGACAGGTGTATTATTTCCTGACACTGCCGTTTGTGCTGTGTGAATGGGCAGCTCTGAGAAAAATATTTCCTCATTAAAGCATGTGCATTAGAAAATGCAAAACAGAAGTTTTCAGAAAGCCGCGTGCACAATAAATTTGGTCAGTAATGAATGGAAGCATTTATAGTTGTGTTTAAAGTAAAGAGATGCACTGGCTGTCTTTGCAAAATGTGAAAATAACAAATTGTCTTCAGGGTGCTGGCTGTTTTATAATAGCATAAATTCACAAGCAGTTAATTCTTTAAGTAATGTGCAGCTTGAGAGTGCTAAAAGCAAAGAGGAACACTGTGCTATATGAAAATGGATTTGATCTGGTTTAGTGTGTAAAAGGAGAAAATGCTTCGGCAAAAGCTGAAAAATGGAATTCTGTTCTATGGGTGCCTGGAGAGGTATATTGTGTGCTTGGCTACTTGTCTACCTTTTCCCTTTGGAAATGACTGTAATTTCCCATCACAGTTGAAAGGAGAAAAGACAACTCAGGAAAGATGGGCTGGAGGGAAGCCATGCTCCTGGGGAGGAATGACTTCTGAACTCTTGTTCTTTGATCTACTGTGATTCTGGTGCCCTTTTGGGCACCTGGCAAAGACAACTTAATGCCAGAGTTTCAATTTGCAAGGTGGGTAGGTATTGTAGTGATAGTATGTTACAGATTGCTTTCCTTTATACGTGTCAGAAATTAGTAGTTCTTGTTCCTATCAAGAAATGGTTTACTTGAATTATACATTGAAACACTTTGCAAGTATTTCTTTAAAAAGATGACAAATGCTATGCCTCTTTTCCTCCTCCTTTTCTTTTTTTCTTTTTTTTTCCAGGCAATAAACATAACAGTAATGACACATTTATTTCTGGATCTCAGTATGAGTAAACCCAATTCTACTGGGAAATCATTTAGTGGTTACAGCTCTTATTTTTTAATGAAAGTTGACTGTCACTTTGCAAAAGCTGTGTATTTTAAATACTCATTAATTTAGCAGAAGTTGCAAAGTCTTAGTGCATTACCTTAGCTGGTCATTTACATCCTTGAAATTCTGACGAGCAAAGATAATTGCTGGGCTGGAGTTGACTGGAAGAGCCAACCGGTTGTTGAGGTACATGTCATCCAGCCAGTAGTTAAACACCTGAGGGAGGGGAAGAGACACACAGCCTTAGAAGGAAAGAGACATACAGCCTTAAAGCTGGCAGTGAGCAGTAGAGCAGGGTGGGGGTGCTTGGTGCCCCCAGTGTCAGGCATGGGCTCTGATTAATGGAGCCACTGAGCATTTTCAGCCTGGGCTCTGTGACCTCAGCTCAGCTGAAATCAGCCGCAATTCCATAATCCTATTTTTCAATCAATGGCAATTTACAGTGTGTTCCATTAAAGAGCAAACGAGCCCCTTATTGTGGTGGTTTAGATATGTTGTTTGCTTCTCTCTACAAGAAAAATGTATTTGAGTAACATTGTTATAACTCCTGAATAGCGACTGGGATAAATTTAAGAGGCAGACAGAATTTTACTTGGTGGAAGCATTCATCCAGGTTTGTCAGTGATGTTTGTCAGTAATACCAAGATGCTCTGTTGTTAGCTATCAGAGAGCATCCTGATGCAGGATGGAGTTGAGAAAAGAATTTTGGTGAGCCTAATGGCTCGGCCCTGCAGACACTGGCATGTGAACAGGGCCTCTGGAGGATTCCCTCTGCGTCCGTTGTCACAAATGCAAATTACTAATAATGCTTGATTCAGACAGACATACATCTTAAACAATTTTTATTAAAAACAGATGTATGTTCACGGCCTGCCTTTATGTTTGTTTTGTTGTTTGGAAAATGGAGGATTTCCTAAAGAAAAAGATGAAATGGTCTGTCAGAGTTTAGTGGGCATATTTTGCATACAGTAACTATACATAACAATGAAATTATGCAAAAAATAATTACAGATGCATGCATCAGTTGGAAAAGTTTTCCTCTGAGATATTTCATTGCTGTTAGAACAGATGCTTCCCCCACAGTCTCTGGGGCCTTCAGGAGAACAGACTAGAGCTGTACTCCTGGCGAGTTACATTCCAAGTGAAAATGCTTTTAGATTATCTTAACAATCAGATATTTAATTTTAACAAGCAGTATTTAAGGCTGAAATTTTTCAGGGAATACATCTTTCTTCTGTAAGTTTTGTGCCATAGGTGGTTAAATAACCAGTTCTCTCTTGGTGGTAACAGGAATGTCATTTAAGAAATGGTTAATTTAGCTGTGAAAACTATCAAGTCCTATGATCCGAATAAGAAAATGAAATTGGGCTGTATTTAGTTAAACCCTCAGATCGTGGAAACAACTAGAACAGATATTAAGCACTGCTTTGAAACTAAAAGCACTGCCAGCACTGTAGCCCTTACTTCTGACTGCAGAAACAGTCTGTCAGGTTTTCTAGTGGTAACACAGCTGATGAGCTAAAGGAAAGCAACACTTCACTGATGCAGTAGCAAGTCTGCAAGATGTCACCAAATCCATGAAACCCCTGAGTGTTTTTTCCTTGCTGGGTTGGAAGGACTTGGGTAAAAATGTTGTTTTTCTATATATTCTTACATAGTAAATGCAATCAGGACAAACTAATTTTGTGGAATGATGGAATCTCCTTTATCTATGGCTTGTTTAATTCTCCTGTCTTGCAAAGAGGAGACCTAGACATTGTTAAAGGCTGAGGTCTTGGCCTTGCCTATGTGCTATATGTAAGTATGTGCGTATACATTTTACAAAGAAAATACTTCAGAGTATTTTCACTGTCACACTGTGACAGTGAATGTCAAACAACAGTCTTACTTAAGGGGTAATTCCTATCCGAAACTATTGCATTCTGGAATAGTTTGACTGGAGTGGGCTATGGCTAGATGGACTCACAAGGTGCTTTTTACACAGCCCTATCAAAGTTCACTTTTCATATGACTAAAAAACTCTGAATCTTGTTATTGGGGAGAAAAGCTAGCAAATCCAAAAAGGATGTAATGTAGTGCTTAGGTTAGATATTAGGAGGCAGTTTTTCACCCAGAGAGTGATGACACTGGAACAGGCTGCCCAAGGAGGTTGAGGATGCCCCATCCCTGGAGGCATTCAAGGGCAGGCTGGATGTGGCTCTGGGCAGCCTGGTCTGCTGGTTGGCGACCCTGCACGTAGCAGGGGGTTGGAACTGGATGAGCACTGTGGTCCTTTTCAACCCAGGCCATTTTGTGATTCTATAAGTCTTACACGTAGCACTGTCACATGAATCCTGAGACTCATTAATTCTCCGTTATCTCAACAAACTGTTGACCTGAAAATGTAACAATGGTGTGGATTTTGTCATTGCTTGCAAACCTTATCCTAATATGTCTGAAATATTCATTTCCTTTGGTACAATCAAATGAGATCCCTGTTTTGCAGAGACCTGTTGAAAGAAAGCAGTGATCACGTACACAACATCACAAATGGTTTGTAAACTTCCAATACAGCAATTATTTCTCTAATCTGTATTTGCTTACCCAGTTTGTTGTCTTTTCCCTTCTTTCCTCGAGGATTAGCTGCAAGGATTCCCCAAGGCCTCCTGCAACTCCAAACTTCTCCACGACGCTCTTGGTCTTTCTAAATTGCTCTTCTGGCACCAAGTGCTTCATGCACCGTAGGTACATCTGTAGGGTCTGTTGTAGAGGTGGGACTGGAAGTTTAGGTACTGCCTGAGCATTAAAAAAAAAATCAAACCAGTAAGTAATTCTACTCGTTCCTAAGCTGTCCTGTTTTGTTGTTGTCTAGATAGGCAGAGTGAATGTTTAGTACACAGCTGTGGTGGGTTGGCCCCAGCCAGTTGCTTGCTCCCTTCAACTAAGTGGGAGAAGAAGATAACAAGAAGACCAGAAGTGAGAAAACTCTTGGGTCAAAACAAGGACAGCTTATTAAGTGGAGAAAAGAGGGGAAAAAATAGATGCAGGCAATCACTCACTGCCTCCCGCAAGTGGACTGATGCCCATACAGTCTCCAAAGCAATAGCTATCAGCCCTCAAACTGCTGTGCATGACATTGCATGTAATACGATGCAATGCAAACTCCCTTTAGTCGGTTTGGGTCAGCTATCCCTGCTAAGTCCTTCCCAACACCTTGCCTACCTGCAGCCTACTTGCTGAGGAGAAGAAGTGGGGAAAAAAGAGAGAGCTTTGATGCTGTGCAAGTACTGCTCAGCAGCAGCCAAAAACAATGGTGTGTTTTCAGTAGTTACTTACAAATCCGAATTACGGCACCATATGAACCGCTATGGAGAAAATTAACTCCATCCCAGCCAGATCTGGTACAACAGTGTTTTGCAGTAGTGTATGATTTAGACTGGCCACTGATTTCGAGATCTGCCAAGTCAAGCCAGTGTGTAGCAGAATGGCTGAATCTGTGGGCTGAAACCAATGTCTGCCCAGCCCTGCAGACTCCTACAGCAGTCAGTATCACCTATTTACGAAATGGACAGGAATCTAGTGAGGTCCAGCACTGCTCCCCACGAGCAGTGGATTAGAACAGGCTGGAGATTTAGGTTAGGGCCGTTGCATTTCGTAGCTTATGACAGTTCCGTTGTTGATAAATATATTGCATCTCTTTGAACCCATTAATTCTATTGTAGCAGTTGAGATGCCTGATCACTGCAAATGTAATTGTGTGACTTCAGTGGAGTTTCACTAGGTCATGAAGCACCTGAATTTTAGTACATAGTATACAGTTGTACAAATACTGAAGTGGTGCTACCTTTCTAGTAGTCCTTTGGCCAGTTAATTTTTCATATTGAAAGGCTAGGAATTTTTTTTTTTAATGTAGCATTAACTAAGTGAAGTGTAATTAGTCACTTAAAAGCCAGAGGAATTTGGGGGCAGTGGGAAAATCAAGCTATGAAGTAATCCATGAAAGCCAGGAAATTGTAAGAGGGTCTGATGTTCTAGGCATCGTTCCTGAAGGAGACAGGCATGGCAGTTAACTTTTCAGCTGAGTGATATGTCATTTAGCTGTGCCTTTCTGTTCATAACTAGCATAGACCTGTCATGTTACTCTTGTTAGGGAAGAGAAGAAGTGACCGGATCTGTGAATACCCTTGTATTAATTACTGATTAATTCTGATTAAGGTAAAACTATATGCAGAAGTCCGCATGCAATCAATTTTAGTGAGAATCTATAAACTACAATTATCCCAAAATATTGACATTCTAGCCATTAAATGTTTGAGCTGCACAGCTAAACTGTCTGATTTTAGAAGATAGCATTCTTAACACTTGAAATCTACCTTAAACTGTGCGACTAAGCTACACAGCCTTAAGGAACTGAGATAAGTCTTGCAATTACTTAACAAACCTACAAGAGAAGCAGAATAAAAAGAGAAAAGTGAGAGAAACAGAAAGAATGAGAAAGATGGAGAGACAGGAGAAAAAGGAAAGATCACCATTCCGTTTTGAAGAGCTGAGTTCCAGCAGCAGGCCTACTGGCACTGGAGGAGGGGTGGTGGGGAGAGGAGCTGAGAACGCTTGCCCAGAGGTTGTTGCCTCAAAGTGGCAAACACCAATGCTGATGGCACAGGGCCCCTCTCAGGCATCCTTTTATGCCTGCCAGGTTTTGCAGGCGTGCCATCCCAAGGTCGTAAGCAAGTCTGATTTTCAAGGGAATGCAGGACCACAGCATGATTTCATTTAGAAGGGACGTCTGGGCCTCACCTCGTCCCACCTGCTGCTCAGAGTCTCCCTCCCTGCTAACTGCTGTGCCACTGCATGCAGGGAGGGAGAAGGGTGGTCCATGTGCTCCAAAGAAGCACGAGGAGGGGAGTGGGTGTCCTCTGAGCTCAAGTCCCAGCTCTGCCTTGTGAGCTCCACAGACAAGTCAGTGCTGAGCTACCTTTTCCCTATCTAGAAACTGAAGATTATATATTCTCATAAAAAGAGTCATAAGATGACCTGTTTCTAACTTCAATGCAAATATTCTGGCTCTCAGAAATAGAAAGATGGTAATTTTTCAGTTTCAAGCTATGCATAGTCAGGGCATCTGTTCTGTCACTCATTCCTCGGTCATAGGAAATAAATGTGCCACATTTCTTTTTGATACCTGAATTTGGTCCTTCCTTTCTGGTAAGGCTATCGCACATTTCATGGCTCTGCTTAGGAAAAAGGCTTTAAACTTAAAGGGCTTAGATGAGTAATGAGAAACATACGGATCCGACATCTTTTGAACCTGCTTGCAAATGAATTATGATAGTCTGATATTCTGTACTATTAAGAAATAATTAAAAGCCTTTTCTGACTGCATTGTAGCGCATCTGTTGTATAGCAACCTTTCACTTATTAGTTTTCCTCAAAGGATGTAGGGAGGAATAGTATATGTGGACATGGGAAGCACCACTGTTAGTTTCTGATAGTAAACTTCTGCAGGATAACTGGTGTTCCCCCTAATAAAGGAAACAGCTCTAGAACAGAGTTTGCTTTACAGGTATTATAATGTACAGCATCAATCTTACTGTCAGCTGTTAAAAGTAACCTATCTCTGTTTTTTTTTTTCCTTTTTATTTTCCCCAAAACAGTCACTTACTGGCTCATCTTTACTGTGTGAATCTTTCTCCTTCTTCTGCATGTCTTTTTCTAAAACAGGCATTCCTGCATTTCCTTTGAGATTTTTTTGTTGAGGACAGAAATTGCAGTCGCTCGGGGGCTCTCAGAGCCTCACACCTCAGTTCTGGAAACAGAGAAGATTTAAAGTCCAGTCAGTACCCATTATTTATAATGAAAAAGTACATGGGAAGTATTCCCTGTGCAAGCATACACAAGCCTCAGAGTGCAAAACTGAAGAGCAGTACAACATTCAGAACTGGCTAATCTGAGCCCTATGGAGTTTGCTCTGTTGGTCTGCTCATCCCCTTTCACTATAAATTTATTTATCCAGAACAATCTGATGCACGTAAATGGTCCCTTCTCAGCATGGTTTACTTTGTCACTCTGATTTACTTTGCAGTGCTCTGTGTCATGTTCTGTACACTTTGTATTGCTTTTATATGTCAACTGGAAAAGATAGGAGACTTCTTTGTGAATGTACTTTTGCCAGCTCAGATAACTGCAAGGATGCAGTTAACTATGGATCTTATTTGCCCCTCCCCCCTGCCATTTTAAATGAAAGCCCCATGACCTTTAAATGTATTAATCACTGTACAGTTACGCAGACCCAGTGAGGTGCTGTGATCTCTGTGTTAAGGATGTGGAGGCTGCAGAAAAGACTGTGATGGGGGCTGGAAACTGAAGAGGTGTGGGTGCTTTGGGGCATGGCTTCTGGGCTGGGGGACCCCAGGAGCATGCCTAGGGAGGCAGGTTGGCTGTGGGGGGGACCAAGGATGGTGGCACACACTGCCTTTCAGCTGCTTCACTTAGTCTTTCCAAATAGCAGCTACTTATCCAGGAGGATGGTTTCAACCTGCCTCAAGTCACAGAACTCACTCACAGAGCAGATGCTTCTACGTGTGCCCTTGTGGTACTGTCCTTATCGTGGTTCTCAATGTTAAAGATGCCTGTTATTCCTTTTCTGTACAAGAATACTGAGAAGCACACTGCTTTTGACACAGTAGTGCCCACAGCAAGTAGCTGTCCTTCAGTTACAGTGGTTTGGTTTAAGCAGACTGAGTTCTGGGTGTACATGGACAGGTCTTGGCGTGTCACAAAGGTTCCTTTGTAAATGTTTTGCACTGTCAGTATGCAAAATAGAAAGCATATGTTGACTAAGTAGGAAATAAAGTCATATTTCCTCTCTGAAATCTTTAGGACTACACATTCAGAGCACATGAATTGTTTCTACAGCAGCTTTTAAATACAATTTAGATTAAAAATATATATATATATAAGGAAATGTGTGAAAGCAAAATGAAGCATTTTGGTTAGGGGTAGGCAGAGAGAGCTGTGTGTTATTCCTGTCCAGAGCAGCTGGCTTGGCTGTTCCAGTTCTGTGGCCTCAGCACATCTTCTCCAACCTGTACGCTGCCACTGAGGCTCTGTGCTGTTGCCGTCCTCTCTCTGTCCTGCGCTGGCTGCCAATGGGGCTGTGTTTTGGGAAGTAGGTTGTGTAAGGCTGAGAGGTGTCCCTGAGGCACTGCAACGAGCCACCTCATGTTGATCTGTCATCTGCTCAGGATTTTAACTCGGATAAGAGACCATTTCCCTCATCAGAAGGCCACATTAACCCGCTGCGCTGCTTCGCTGCCTCCTGTGTGCTACGCCGGTCTCATTGCATCGCACTGCACTCAACTCATAGCAACTCTGGTCCAAAGCACTGCAAATAATGGATGTGTCCTGTAGCTCATGAAAGGTGGGGCTTTGCTCCCACGTATGCTGGCCTCAGCTCCCCAGCAGCATTCACACACAGAGCAGCCATTTTGTCTTCAGGGACCCTGTTTCACCCTAGAGGAAAAATCTCGTTGCTATCCTGCTATTTACTGGTACTTTTGTTCTTTCTCTCCTGATGGCTTTTTTTTTTTTTTGGTCATACTGCAGTAAATATCACCAACTCTAGGTCCATACTGTCTCTTTGTGAAAATAATGCTAACAACCGGCCCACTTAAGTGGTGCTGGTGGAGTGAACTGTTCTTTCCTTTGTCGTGTGGATGAACTGAGGCTTTGTCTCTGGTTTGACAGCTTCCCAGCTTAGCATCACGCCCAATCCTGTATTTGCCTAACACTGAACAAGGAAACTGACACAAGGGCGAATCCGGCAGAAATTCAAGATGACTTCAAAGTTGCTCACTCGGATGGTAGTGAGGCGCATTGTCAAAGTTATGATGGAGAAAAAAAGAAAAAAATTAATCCCGGCTGTTTTTATTTACAGCTGGCTTAGTGGGAAGGCCAGGGTGAGCAGCTTAGCAGGACGGCTGTGCGTCCCAGCAGCCTGGGGAGCTGGTGGCCGTCCCCAGGAGCTCAGAGCAACAGCTCAAATCCATAACAAAAGGCACTCTCTGATCTCTCTGTTAGCAGATAGCTCTAAGCCTGGGTGATAATGCTCCCGTTCTCTGTGCATGCTGGACCTGAGAGGCAGCTAGTATATCATAGAAAGTCACTGGGGCATTGCACTCAGCTTCCGTCTGTTGATCCTCGCTCTCGGTGATACCGGGAGCTTCTGCTTAAAGTTATCAGGAATCTACACCTGATAACTCTCTAAGAGGGAGATTTGCCTTACCAGGAATACAAGCGTGCAGAGCGCGTTGCTGCGGCATAACACGACGGCAGAGGCAGGAGCCTCCCCGCCACCTCCACGAGCCCCCCGCGGGCCACAGCAACGGCGGGTCTCGTCGAGGATCGCTCCTTCTCCGCTATCGCTGCACCCGAGACCTTCTCGCACCCCAGCCCCGGGCCGCCACCGCCGCCTCCCCTCCCGTCCCCCCGGCGCGGCGGGGCGGACCCGTGGGTGCCTTCAGCGCAGCAGAATCCGGAGAGGGGAACCTCCCGGCACTCCGCTCCGCGTCGAGCCCCGCTGCCGGTCACCCGGCTCCCCCCGCCCGGCTCTCGCGGCCGCGCCGTCGGGGCGCGCAGCCCGCCCGTACCTGCGGCTCGGTGCCCTCCGGCGTCTCCGGGGCGAGCGCGGCGCCTCTGTCCAAGGTAGCTCCGCCACGGCCGGGTCCCCTCTGGGCGAGGGCGTGCGTATCGCGGCTCGGCCCCGCCGCCGCCTGGCTCCTCCCCGGCCCGCGCCCCCGGCACCGCCCGGCCCGGCCCGGCCCTCCCGCCCCTCCCGCCCTCAACAGGCGCTGCCGCCCGCCCTGGACTCGCCGCTTCCGCCGTGCCCCTCTCGGGGGTCGATCCCGACGCCGGCACCGGCGGCTGCGTGCCTCGTGCCTGTCGTGTCCCGGCGGAGCCGCCGTCGGGGCGGCCGAGAGGCTCCCGGAGCGTCTCGGGGAACCCCTGAAAGCTGCGGCTTCCGCCGCCGGGGCTGCCGCGATTAGGGACGGGCACCCGTAAGGCTCCTGGAAGCTCCGGGGCCGAACGGAGCGGGAGACGCTGCCCGCGGGCTGACGGCACCGCGGCCGGGCGGGGCGGGCTTGGCCCCGGGGCGGTGGCTCGCCGCCTCTGTGCAGCTGACAGCGAAGCGGCTGAAGGGAGCGGGGCTCCGCTCCCACCGCCGCTCCATCGCCGGCTCCGCCGCGCTCTTCTCGCGGCTTTGCGTTCCGTGGGCAGCGGCCCGGCCGCCCCGACGGCACCGCGGCTCAGCGGCAGCGCCGGGCGGCGGCTTTGCATCTCGCTGCCCCCGGGGAGGGCTGAAAGCTGTTCGGGAATCGCCGTGGCCGTTTGTGTCCGTTCTTTTCTTCTCCCAAGACTATAAGTCGTTTGTTTTGTTTCCTAACGCGGTAGGAATTTAAGCAAACGATTTATTTTTATTTCGAGAGAAATCTACGGAGCCAAACGCCCCCTCAGGTGCCGTTGCGGTTGGATCGAAGGTTTTCGCTGTCTGTGAAGGAACGAACGAAAAACTTCACCCTCGTTTCTTTGTTTTGTCAGTCCCTATCGGGGCGTGCACAGCGCGATCGGCGCGGCGCTCAGCACCGTGAAAAGCGTTTTCCGGGGTTGGATATGTAACTGCTGGCAATATAAGGCTGGGAATATCTGTAATCTAAAATTGTGAAAACTAAGTTTGTGCGGGAATAAGAGTGGAAACCACGGGGTCGTTTTTAGGTGATCGGCGGTGTGCTTGCAGGGCAGCATCGTTCGCTCGGACCCGTTAATCTCTGTTTTGAGGAATGAATGAGCACGTTTAGTGCAGGGCTTCTCCCCGGGCGGTTCTGGCAACCGATGGGATCGGCGTTATCAGGAATTGGCAGCAGAGGGGTTACGCTGAGCACAGCCGAGCTCCCTCCCTCCAGCAGCCCTCAGCAACGTAACAAAGACAATCGATCCCCTTCAGTTCCATTTATTCAGATTGTATTGTTCTCGTAGTTCGGACTTCAACATAACACAGCGTATTGCACTTACCGGAGAGCGGCACAAGAAAAAGTACAATGCTTCGGTTTATTCCCAAGGAATGATAAGTTACTGGGATGGTCGTTGCTCTTCTTAAATATATGAAACCAACTGAAAATCTAAGTATATGTACACGAGATTTATTAAGTCCCTGAATACGCCATTCAAAATTGTACACAGATTTTTTTTTGCTTTACTTCCCCTCCATCCCCCCCCCCCCCCTTATTCTTTATACAGAGATATACATTATGTCACACTCTGTTTCAGCTCGAGCAAACTTTGCACAATCACACTCCAGCTGTCAGGCTGGTTCCTTTCTCCTTTTTTGAAGGATGCCCACGATCACTTCTAAGTTTTTTTTTTCCCCAGGATTTCTCCCACCCCTCACCAGAACGCTGAAGGAAATACTGATTAAAATAAGTCTAGAAGAAGAAAGCCATTACATCATGACATAGGCTAAACTGTATATATTGCACGTCAGTACAGAAATGGAATGCAGTAACGTTTTCATTCTCCCTGTCTCCTCTCCCACGCATCCCCCCTCATCCCCAGTCCGTGTGGGAGGACCTAACTGTACTCATAGTCTGACGAGTCTTCCTCGGACACCTCTGTCAGGTCCCTGCGGTATGAGTCCGTGCCATTCTCCTCCGTGTCACCCCCCGGCCGCAGGCTTTTGCCCACGCCTCTGCGCTCCTCCATTTTGATGGTGTCGTAGAGTCCCTTAGGTCCTTCTTCAAGGAGGATGTTCCTCTCTGAGTGAGAGGGTTTCATCTGGCAGACATTTTTGAGGAAGATGAGAACGGGGGCGTAGAGCACGTTGGCGAGCCCCATGCCCAGGTTGAGCTGCACGAAGCCCATGGTGTGTACAATCTGGCCGGCCACGACGGGCCCCAGGGCATAAGCCACGCAGTAGGAGATATCAGCAATGGCGTAGACGCTGCCGTAGACGGAGACGTGGCGCACGTCCACCAGGAAGGCCAGGGTGGGCAGCAGCGCTGTGTCCACCAGGGCGATGCCGAAGCAGATGCCGCAGAGGGGGATGATGACCTGCCAGAAATTCCTGCAGGCCGGCACCAGGCAGGAGCTGGCGCCGATGATGGCCATGCCAAGGGCCCCGTAAAACCACTGAAGGTGCGGATAGGCGGCGGCCAGCCGGACGGTGACGTAGACGCCCAGCACGTGGGGGAAGAAGGCGGGCAGCCAGGTGAGGCCCACCTCCCACTCGCTGGCCCCCATGGACTCCTTCATCCAGTTGGCGATGGTGGGCTCCAGGAAGGCCAGGGGGATGTTGCAGGTAGCCAGGGCCCCCGCGACCACGGCGATGTAAGGGTCTATCATGAGGCGGTGGATGGGGGTGCCCACGGGCATGTTGGCCCTCGCCCCCGCGGCGCAGGGCGGCGCCAGGGCCAGCAGCAGCAGCCCGTCGAGGAGGCAGACGCAGGCCAGAACCAGGAAGGGCACCTGCTTGCCGGCGAACTCGTAGAGCACGCCGCCGAACGGGGGCGCGGCCAGGCTGCCGAAGGAGATGCAGGCCAGCGCCGTGCCCAGGGCGCGGCTCCGCGCCGGCTCTTCGGCGTAGCGGTCGGCGATGAGCGCGATGCCCGCCGTGTCGGCGAAGGCCGAGCCCAGCCCCTGCAGGCTGCGCGCCGCAAACAGCGTCGCGTAGTTCCCCGCGAAGGCGAAGGTGGTGGTGGAGAGGAACATGACGGCCAGCCCGGCCAGCAGCGGTGCCTCGTAACCCACGCGGTCGATGAGGGTGCCGCTGAGCGGGTTGACCAGCAGCTGCAGCATGGCTTTGGAGGCGAACAGCACCCCGATCTGCACGTCCTCGTTGTCCCCCGTGGCCGGCGGGTATCGCGCCGGCAGGAGGCTCCGGTTGCCGCCGCCGCCGCCGCCGCTCTCTCCGTCCCCGCCGTCGCCCCCGCCGCCGCGCACGGCCGCGAAGTACTCGGGGATGATGGGCACGATGACCATGTAGAGCATGTTGTCCAACAGCAGCGCCACGCACACCACCAGCAGCAGCAGCCGCCGCTGCCGCCGCGCGTCCCCCATGGCCGTACCCAGCCTCCGCCGCCGCTCGCCCACCGCTTCCGAGAGCCGCGCCACGGCGGCCCGCGCCCGCCCCGCGCCCCCCTCCTCCGCCATCGCCTCCGGCGCCGCCGCCGCCCCGCCGCCGCCCGCAGGGGGGACGGGGGGGCGGCCCCGCCGCCTCCGCCGCCCGAGCCGCCGCCGCCGCTCACCTCCCGGCGGCCGCCGCCAGCCCGCGCCGCCGCTGCGAGGCGGCTCCGAGGGGCCGGCCCTCCATCACCACACTAATAAGCGCCGCGCACGGAAACCCCACCCGCCCCCGCCGCCGCCACGCCGGCCCCGCGCCCCCCCCCCGCTCCCCGCCCGCCCTCCGCGCCCCGCCCCGCAGCACGGCTCCGGCGGCGCTGCCCGGCCGCGGGAAGGGGGCTGCGGGAGCCGCGGGCCCGAGGGCTGCCGAGGGCGCGGCGAGGAGGCGGCTCCGATGATGAGGCGGGGGTTCGGCGGCAGCTTTCGCCACCTCGACGGCACGCGGCCCCGCTGCCCTGGCAGCCTTTCGCAGCCCTCGCTCGTCCCTTCCCTCGGGGCCCGGACGGCGGAGGGGCGGAGGGCCGGGCCCGACTGTCGGCCGCCGCAGCTTCGGGCGGCGCTCCCGTGTCTCCGTGCCTCGGCGCCGCGGCCGCCCCTGTCGGTAGCCGGCGATTAGACGGCTGCGGTGCCGCGTGCGGTGCGAGCCCCAGAAGTCCCCGGGGTCCCCGGGGAACTGCCAGCCCTCCCCGGCTGCCTCAGGGGACGCGGAGAGGAGGGACCGGCTGCTGCCGTCTAACCGAGAGCTGCCCTCACGGGCTGCCCGCTCTGACACCCTCGTGGCGGCGGGGCTCCGGGGGGTCTGTAACGGGGAGCGGGACCACGCGAGGCCGGGCTGAGCCCTGCCCCTCCGCGGCGGTGCCAGCGCTCCCTCCTCGGGGGCCACCGAAGCTGGATTGGAAAGCAGAGACCAAAGCAGTCACCATCCTCCTGCGTGCGTGTGGCACTCAGACAAATACCAGAGCGAAAACCTCAGCCGTGGAGGCATGACATACTTGCCGTGTTTGTCTGGGCAGTGCTGCAGCTGGAAGCCCTGCGGAGCAAGCGGCCCCGCGCGGCGCAAAGGCTGCGGTGTTAGGAAGATGCTCTTGCCAGAAACCATAGGGTAAACGTTGGTGCTCCTGCAGCAGGAACGACTCGTGGGCTGATCCAAGGAGGGTGTCTGCAGAGGTCGGTGTGAAATCACCGGATCTCTCGGGCGAGCGGTTGAGGAGTTCAGGCGCCTTCATTTGCTTGCGTAGCTGGGCTTGCACCGCTGAAAGGGAGGTGATTTATCTGTCAGTTGCTGTATCTTGCTCTGTTGCAAGAAGACTGTCTGGATGACCAACGAGACATTAAGATGGATCTCTGTATGGAGTAGCATACAGATCTGATTGTACTTAACAGAAGCAGAGGCTTAAAGCAAGTTTAATAGTTCCCCAAGACATCATTGTTATTGTTATTATTTTATTGCCCACTGTAATAGTACAGGAATGCACCACTAGCAGTAGGGACAGGGCTCTCGAGCTGGGACTCCAAAGAAGCCAGTGTCCTACTGCTCCCAATGCTCGCTTCAGAATGTAAAAGTCCCTGAGAGAATGAAAGGTCTTACTGGGAAGGGTACTGACCTGGAGGATAGGGCTGCTGCATGTGGCAGCATGGCTCAAGACTACTCGCTACCTGTGAAACTGACCTAGTTGCACAAAAAGTACTCAAGCAGCCAAAGCCTGTCCTCTTCGGGTTCCTTGAGCAGAGCCTGGGGAGCAGCCTGAGAATTTGTCTCTGTGACCCACAGGAGGAGCAGCTCCCAGGATAACGGGGAAGCTCTTGAAAGAAGTGTCTCCTGTTTGGGATGGATGTCACGTTTGCAGTAAGCTGTAATGGGCTGGGGGCAGGTATGACTTTGGATCATTGCTGTGCTGCAGTAAGGAGTATTGGAATCTTGGCTCTTGCTTGATGAGGCACTTTATTTGATTAAACTTTCCCTTTTAATCAGAGATATGGCTATTTCCCGTCTCTAAAATGGAATCCGGCTCTCGGGGTCATGTCTGGATAATAAAGGGACTGGTTCTTCTGTCTCAGGGGAGCTGATATCGAATTTATTTCCATCAAGGGAAAGCAGAATTATGCTTGTAAAATGTTGCATAATAAATTTAGCCTGCTTAGTAAATCAAATCAGTGGATACCCTTATCTACAAGAGATGCGTCATCGCTACGTGAACTTCTTTGACTAGACAGAACTAATGAGGAGAAAATGGACCTTCAGCTGTGGTCAAAAGTTGATGAACCCACAATAAATTAAAAGTTAAAAAAGACCTTCTCCCTGGTCTTTAGCTTAGAAACTTCTATTTGGGGTAGAACTACAGGGTGAGACGAGGTGACTTATAAAATTGTGTTCTTCTGTCTTAAAGCCCAGAAGATGTGACTTATTTGGTCTGAGAGGAGGAATGTGGAGGAGGTGATGTACTTCATTTGTCCTCCAGTGCAGAACACGCAGTTTTGGAAAGCCAATTTTAATGTCAAGGAGAAAGAGAAGATTTTAGGTCTGTATAAAAATTTTAGGTCTGGTTACTACGCTGGAATTTCTTAGTACTTTCTTTGTTGTAGAGGCTGCAGATGGAGGAAAATGCAGGCCACGATGGCAACTTTACCATGTACGGGAATTTATTCTCCTGCTTGAGAAAGGCTCAGGACCCAGGAATGGAAATTATGTTTAGGATCTTTGTCATTTCAGAAGCAGCAGGAAAATAGCAGCATACATATAAGCATATAAACCTACCCCTCTGATGATGGTATCACTTAGTTGGACACAGAGGAGAGAGGGTTTGCAAAGACCAGATGGTCCCCTTTCTAACACTCGCTTTTTCTTTAGAAGTAAGATCTACCTATGTAAGGAATTTTGGAAATGTTTTTTTTTTTTCTTCTCCAAACATCAAAATAAATATCTGAGAAGCTCAACAGAAAAAAATATGGCTGTATACAATCTGTGCCTGCTTGTCCCACTGCCTATTGAATGGATAGTCCTCATGCTTTGGGATGACTGTTGGTTTTGGGATGATTTTACAGAGATGGAGAATGAGAGACAGAGAGAAGCACCAACTGCAGTGATGCACTCTGCTGTCAGGAACAGACTCAAGTTAATTGGATGTCCTTAAAAGTCTTCCTTCCACAGGAGAAAAACTTTCTGAGACGAGGAGTCCAAACACAATGACTCAGAGAGTTAGAGTTCCTCGTGTCTGCAAAATATTAATTTTCTTAATAGCCCAAGTACTTCATATCTGCAATAAACTGCTTGTCCTCTTCAGGGTACGGCAAGAGTTTTTAGCACTTAGTGCTAAACCAATTATGTGTTTCTTTTCTACATCATTTCTGATCAAAAGGCCTGCTGATCTGATCCTGTCGAGTAGGAGAGGCTCACCTACTTTGACAAGGATGTTAAAAGCTTTAACAGTGCAGTAGGGGAGAAGGAAGAAGAAAGAAGGTTAAGTCCATTTTCAGGAGCTTCATTTCCAATGCATTTTTGTGCACGAAATGGTGAGGTTGTTAGAAACTAATAAATTATTGCATAAGTGGAATTACTGAGAAAATGTTGGTTGTTTTGCCTTAGCCACTAGGTATAAGCCATATATCGCTGTATGTCAGTGGCAGTCAAGCTTCCTGCCCATCCTGCTAAGCACTGAAATCTTCTTTCCCAAGGCAGGCAGGCACAAAGGTGCAGGCACAGGAGCCGAGAACACCCAGGAGCTTTCATGAGCAGAGGAAAGAGTCCTGGCAGATGTTGGAAGATCCCATGGCTGGCAGTGCCAGGGGGGTGGCACAGAGGGGAGGCCAGGCAGGGCTCGGTCCTGCTTGCCAGGTCTGGTTGGCAGCACCGTGGGTATGAGCCCTTTCCACCAGTGGGGTTCTTGGTCTGAGCTCTCAATGCAGCTGTCTGGAAAGGCCAGGCCTGTTGTAATTCATTCCTGAAGTCAAATCTTCTTGTGTGGTACAGAAGTGATGAGGGATGGGGACTGTACATGAAATGCGCCCATCCATTTCTGTAAAAGCTGTGTTTAATAAGCAAAGCTTCTTTTTAAAAATGGTTGCCCTTACCCTTTTTTTTTAAGGAATGGTAAATGATCTGTTTTGTTTTTATGTTTCACCCATACTTCATGCTGCTTCACTCCTTGGCAATAATGCTTAGAGAGAGACAGAAAAATGGATGAGAAAGAGAAGACAGAAAGTAATTCAAAGGTTTATGCCCAGGCTTATGGCAGCTCTAGCAATACTTGATGTTCTTGTTAGTTGTCATAGACAGCTGCGAAGTTAGAGTTAAAAGATAGCTGTTATATTGTAGTGTCTTCCAACCCTGAAATTGCAGGGCGTACCTCTACTTCTAAATGGCTGAGCCAATGGAATTTCCACTTCCCCCCTCAGAGAATACTTTGCTGTCCAATAAAATTCATGGTTTGAGTAGCCTCCTAATGTTCAATCTGAAGTTTCTTTTCCTGCTTTCCTCCTGCTATGCCTGCGTCTGCTTTATGCGTCACCTTAATCCATCCTTGTCTCTTCTTTATATCCTTCGAACATCTGATCTGTCAGTCACAAACTCAGCAAGGACTACAAATGCTGCACTGGTATCTACCTGTGAAATGCAAGAAGCAGCTGTAAGATCTGGGAAGATACTGCTCCCCCCAGTGCTTCTCTTCGTGGTACTTTGGCATCGTTTTTGTTTGACTATGTCTTTCTTTGCTCCTGTCCAAGTGTTTTGGAATAAACCAGAAAAGTATATATATTTTTTCTCCAAAGTTACCCAACGTTTTCTACTTTACAAATGTAAAAGCTATTCTGGTTTGAAAAACATTCAAGTTTATACCTGCACTCATTTCTCCTCTGATTTTGCAGTGAGCTGATCCTTAGCGTGTTTGCCCATTAGCTGCTCATGTCTGCTCACATTCTGGGGCTTTGCTGCAGCCCAAATCAAGTTCCTCATTAGTTCCCTGTTGCTTAATTGCCTCTCAGAGCTAAGACAGCAGGAAACACATCTTCCATACGCTCAGAAATAGTTTCTGTTGCTCTCAAAGCGATGTCAGATTGGCAATCTGATTTGCTGACAGTTTAAGTGTGGGTTTCCATCATGCTGGGCACTTTTGTCACATTGGCCACAGAAGAAGGATATTTCGAATAACCTGTCAAGTGTTTTGGTTTGGTAATCTGTAAAGGGATCAGCATCATCCCAAGCAGAAGAATTGCATGTGAATGCTTTACTTAAACAGGGAGGCAAATCTCTCCGCAGAGAAATAAAAACATGTTTGCAGAATATATTGTATGTGACATATTCCAGTGACAGGATGCAAATCGGATTGTATCTTCATTAAATCTAAGTGAAATTCCACTGTCTGTTAAAGAAAGCTCTGGCATCTGGCAATTTCGTAATGACTTACTTACTAGAAAATTATCACAAGGAGGCAATTCTGAGTGAAGTATGAAAAAGGCATTGGTGTCTGGAGACAAACAACATTACACTGCCGTGGCTGCTACTTTTCCAGGTGATATAGAAAATTCAGAGAAGACACACCTAGAATAATCACATTATGTCTTAGATACTTACACTCCTGTGCCTAGACTATAGCCTTGCTAGGTAAGGCTGTGGGGTAGAATTTATTACTGCTCTTGCCCATCTATTCTCATTGCATTCTTTTATTCACAAGGGATTCCATTTGTAAGAAGCTTCCATTCTTTGCCTTAACATTTTGAATGTCTGTGATATTTCAAAGTATAGAAATCACTTGAGTACAAGGGGAAAAAAGCTCATTTTCACAGCATAGATAAAGTCAGTGAGAGGCACCAGGCTGAGTCTGATTCTGCTAAGGGGGATGGGCTTAGGCAACTGCTGGGATGGGACACGCCAGTGCTGTCTTGGAGCTTCTGCTGGAGTGATGTCTGAAGTAATCCACAGGCGGAGGCAGAAAAGTGAAGGCAGTGATTTCACCGTGCTTTTGTCACCCGGGGTATCTGCTGAACCTTCTGTTGTCAGTGCTACTTCAGAGCAGCATACGGCCCATGCGTCCCTTATCAGCAGGGGGCTGTTGGTGAGGTACAAAGGGCAGTGGCTCCCGCTGCTGCTTTCAGATCTATCGAAGCAGCCTTAGACATTTTGAAGCAGAGCTGAAAGGATAATCCACAATTAATAATACATCAGATAACTGTTTTTGTTTTTTGGTCTTTGCTCATGGGTCTTCTGAGAGTACTCTTACCATTGTCTCGCTTATTTTGTTTGAAAATATTGTGAGTTGCTCTCAGGACGAGGGTTGCCTCTATTAAAGTTATTAGATAAGTATCTTACTTTCTCCTTTCCCTCTAGGAAGGAGGCTAGGTCAGTAAATGGAATAAAATTCTTAAGAAGCACTGTGATTCGTCAGCTCACCCAGTAAGTTTGTGCTTAGAAGCTGTACCAAAGCTGTCTGGAGAATTTGCAGATCCGAGGAAAGTGAAACCTGGCTGCTAGCCATGCAGGACAGGGCGGTGGGAAGCGTACCCGGGAGGATGTGCTGAGAGAACTCTTGCTGTGAGCCCTGTAGCTGGTGGGAAAATGCATGGGATTTGCTGTCAAAACGTGATGGGCCTGCTGGTGTCCTGGCTGTAATCACAAACAGTGTGGTTATGTAGATTAGAGTCAGAATCAGAACCTGTGTTTTCTCCAGCAGTTTGGCAAAGTGGATATGTGTGTTTTTTCTTTTCTTCCCTCCCAAAGCATGGTAAGGGTCGAGTTTTCTTTGAGTTTCAGTGAGATGGTGGCACCTACATGAACATCTTTCTTGGTGAATATATGTAATTGACTTAACATTAAACATAGCAATAGAATGAAAAGTACCTCAGATCTGTAGGACCCCTAGGAGTTTTCTAATCTTTATATACAGGCTGAGGGTGCTGGGCCTGGAAAAAAGAAGACTGTGGGGTGACCTCACTGCAGCCTTTCAATACCTAAAGGGAGCCTACAAACAGGAGGGGAATCAACTCTTTGAAAAGGTAGATAACTGCAGGACAAGGGGAAATGGTTTTAAGTTAAGGGAGGGAAGATTTAGGTTGGATGTCAGGGGGAAGTTGTTTGCTATGAGAGTGGTGAGGTGCTGGAACAGCTGCCCGGAGAGGCTGTGGATGCCCCATCCCTGGAGGTGTTCAAAGCCAGGTAGTCTGGGGCCCTGGGCAGCCTGGTCTGGTATTGAATGTGGAGGTTGGTGGCCCTGCATGTGGCAGGGGGGGTTGGAGATTCATGATCTTTGAGTTCCCTTCCAACCCTGGCCATTCTGTGATTCTGTGATATCAGTTCTCACTCATACCAGTAATACATGTTTTTCTACCGCCTATACACTGCCTGAATATTATGTACTACACATTGCATCACCTAAACTATTTGTATGGAAAAGAAGGCTGTTTTGGGCAGGCTTCTGCACTATGGACATTACTGCAGTGGAAGGGAAATGCAGGAAACACACAGCAGTAAGCTAAAAGATGTTGAATAGACGCTTTGAAGGAAGGCACCTCTAAACGGGGACAAATAGGAACACTTTGCCTCCTGAGGAGGTTTTAGGATTTCAGTGTGTGTAAGCTCCTAACAGTGAACTTAAAAAGACACTTTCCATTTCCTTGATTGCAGCTATATTTAAAGAAGATAGCACTTGAGAATGAAGAGCAGGAGGCAGTGACCTTGCCTTACCCACAGCACAGGTGGAAGCCATCTCCTCTTACTGTGGTGTAAGTCTGCTCTTGCTGTGAGGCTCCTTTTGATTTCAAGGCAAAAGGCTACAGCCCCCATGCAGGAGACCATTGTCCTGCATCTCTTCCCATCTGTACATTAACTAGAGAAAAGGCATCTGATTAATGTCCCTACTGCTGTCGTAAATCAATCTGCATGTGCTTAAACAAGTTACATCAGCCTAATGGGAAAAGATGTGCTGGGACAATTAAAAGAATTAACCCAGAGCGGGGAGATCGATACCATGGGATAATCTGTTGCTGGAGTGTGATGACCAGGTGCTGTGGCAGTGCTGGCAGCCAATTTCTCTCATGAGGAGCCTAATGTGTTTCCTGAGGATCTGGCTCTGGTGCTCCTGGGCTCCGAAATCCTTAAAGGCTAATAAGGTTTAGTTATTTTTATTATTCATCTTTGTTGCTCTGAGGTGGAAAACAGTTTTGTGTGAATGAGTTTGTGTGTGTAAATAAGTCAGCTTGTACCTTTCCAGCCAGTGGAATTGGAGCATAAGCAACAGGATGCAATTGGTTGTAGTGATTTAATACTGTTTGGGCAAGCTTTTCTTCTTATTCAGTGACTCAAGAAGGTTGTCTTGCAGTGTTTTTCTAATGCTTTAGTGTGTTGCCTAAATCAAGCAGTACAAATGGTTACCGATGGAAATCAGAAACTCGCTTTTAGATTTAGATTGCAGTGGTTGCCATGGGAAATTTAATTCTTCTTTATGAAAAGAGAATAAGTTTGTTTTCTTTTGTTACTTTTTCTCCTGACGTATGAAAAGTTGGAGTGACAATGTGTTTATTGGGCTTATCCTTAGAGCATGCAGTGCAAGCTCTTACTGAAGTTCAAGGGAATTGTACAGGAGTCCTTGAAAAATGGATCCCTGTCTTCCCCAGCCAATACTCATTACCTGAAACCGCTTCAGCCAAGCCCTGTGTGAGTTAATGAAAGCCTCCAGTCCTCTTCCCTTGAGTTTGCTTGAGGTTTCACTGGAAGATAAATCCTCTGTTTCACTGGCAAACTTCAGAGCGACTGCTCATAGCTGGAAAGTGCTGTCAGAGTAACGCAGCTGGTGATGACAGAAACCCTTCTCCTTTCCTGTTGATTTGATGTAAAGGAAGTTGAACTATGTACTGAAACTCAGTGAGTCATCAGAGCCTCTGTTGTGCGGGTACGTTTCAAAGAAAGGCAAGAAAGCCAAGAGATCAATGGATGATGCAAAGGGGGCTCCCACAACACTGTGGCTGTGACTTTTTGCTGCAGCTCTGTTATCTTCCTCAGACAGAAACTCATATTTTTAAGTCACCTTTGTTCCAGCCTACCCCCAAAGCAGGAACAGCTGCATGCTATCAGAGCAGTGAGTTATGCAGGGACTGCTCCTGTGAGAGTGAGAGGTGTTTGTGGGAACTCCACTGTGTATCTCAGAACGTGTGGCATTGGTATTATGAAGCCACCAAAGCCTGAAGAGTGAGGTTAAAATGCTATCAGTGTTGCCAAGAAGCTAAACGATCAGCTGGCAGACCTTTCTTTGCTAAGTGCTTCTCTTGGGTCAGTGCAAGTCAGCTCAGAGCTGGCACATAATAGGGAGCCAGGCAATGAATCATCTAAGGGTGTAGGCATCTGCTGTGCCTCACCCCAATAACGAAGCTGGCTTAAAGCTTCCTATAGAAAGTAACTTCAGGTGGAATCTACTTGGTGCACAAGTGCTTTGGGCACTGACCAGTGTTAGTGCTCGAGTTTGCTTTTCTGTAATTACCTACCTTCATCTGATGGATGGCAAGGAAGCTGGCTGTCCTGCACTCCCTCTTATATGCATGAGTGAATTTGTCTGTGTACTGTACTTAGAGACATAAAAATGCTACTGTGAGATAACAAAAATGAATGGTAACCCCACTTCACCTGCTTTGCGTTTGCTGATTTGGAGTCTCCTGGCAGTGGAGTAACATGCAAGGTGAGGTTTTGTGGCTGATTCTCAGAGTGCCAGTTACATTTAAGGAACTAAATTCTGCTAATAAGGATTGAAATGCAGGTGTATTTTGCTGGAGAGCTGTTCAAGTGTTGCATGCTGTTGTGTAATGGATCTCAACTGGAAAACCCTACCAGGACAGGGCAGAGATTAAGGGTTAGTGCAAACCTGGCTCTGACCCTCCCCTAGCAGGGATCCAGATGCCTCTGTGAGCACAATGCCTTCAGCAAAAATCTATATTCGTTGAACTTCTGACCCCAGTCTCTGAAGTAATGCCAAGTATGTTTAGCACACATACAAATGATGTGGAAATCATTATTGGCTTGCTCGTGACCTGCTGAAATATGGTTCCCCTCTGGGAGCTCCGTTTGCATTTTCCTGAGTCGCTTTGGGTACTCAATCTTTCACTAGACTCACATGCTACACATTAGGCACTGCTGTGCTTTTGTTCAGGGTTACCTGCTGTTACCTGCTCACTCCTTCCTTGAATTTTCTCAGGCAGCAGTAGTAGGGCTCCTGTGTTCTCCCCCACCCTGTGTTTGCACTGTGAGTCCAGAATGGCTCCTGACACAACCTGCTTGTGCCATGCTGCCATGTTTGTTCTGCCTTCTCTTGGTGCCTTCACCACCCAGGTGAGGGACATGCAGACTTGTTTGGGGCTGTCAGGCAGCTGCACAGATACAGATGGCTTGCAACTCTAATGGCAAGGCTTCTTCCAAAATGAGGTTTCATTTCTCTTCTTTTCCTCCGCATGCACACATGGGCACTGGTAAAGCTTTTCTCTGAATGTCTATTGTGAGAGCCCCTTCCTTCTCTTCAGCACAACAACGAGCTCCAAAAGCTGACAAACCTCTCTGAATTACTTGATTGAGAGACAGGGAAATATACACTTTTCTTTCTTTCTTTCTCAAGACTTTCTCAAACTACAAATGATCTTTATCCTTATGACAGGACTTACTGATAGTCTTTCTATTTACTCTTTAAATAAAGAAAGATGTTAATGGCTGGGCTCTTGCTTGCTGGAGTATCCCTGTGTGTTTGCATGGAAATGATCAGAACTGTGTCAAGTCTTACCTTGCATCAGTCTTGAAATGTTCTGCATGTTGATACTTCAGCTTTGCAACTTACTGCTTACTACTTTTTTTTTTTCTTCTATTGTACTCATTAATAAAATCAGTCTGCTTGGGAATCCTACCATTGCACTGAGCTCAGGTGGCTAGGAGCTGGCCATGCTGTGCCTACGTGTCTTTGACGCTGCTTTACATCCTGCCATTCACTTTGTGCATAGTATAGGGGCAAATGTTGCTAAGTGATTCTTAGCTTTTCTTTAACCTTTCTCCTTTTTGTGTCACGGGAGAGCTCTTTGTGCATGACAGACAGCTGGAGTGGTGTGTGCCCCATGGCATCCCACTGCTCAGGAGTGCATATCGTTCTCGGGACCGAGGCAAGCAGGGCAGATCTGGAGCAGGGCAGGAGGGAATCAAACCTCCTTCTCAACTGGACCATGTGGAGGAAGCTTTCAAGGCTCCAAGGTTTTCTTTTGTGTCGGTGTGCAGGTGTGCGTGCATGTGTTTTCTTTCTCTTAAAACTTCAGCCATCTGGGAGATGCTTTCAACATAAGCTTGTGCACCTGTGATGCTCTCCAGCATACTCAGGGCTCTGGACTGTGGACTGGAGGTAGCTGAGATGACTTCTCTCACAAAATTTGAGAACTTTCTATAAAATAGTATGGAAACAGTATGGGAGTGGCAAGGTAGCAGTCTGGCCCTTGGATTTGCTGGAAACCCACGGAGGATCCAGACAAGTCCTTGATTGCTCTAGTTTTGCCTTTTCATTGGAGATAATGTAAATGGTGCTGATCATGGCAACCTATTCCTCTGAAGCCATCCTGAGTTTTTGAGCTGTTGTTCTGCTGCTGATGTAAGGCAGAACTCCATGTGTTATCCAGACTAATGGTAAAACCTGCCCCGTGGGGATCAGTGGGAATATTGCTACTGACTGCAGTGATGTCTGAGTTCTTTTCTACACTGAAGGAGGGATCAAAATCTGCAACAGTCTTTTAGAAATACTCATCAGTCTTTGGATATCATCAATAGATGTAGTATAAATATTATTCAACGCTGTGAGTTCCTGCATCTGCTTGAGGTCAGCAGTCTGCTTTGGAGGAGCTGTTGCTGACTTGGCTGCCATTTTTGTGGTTGCACGCAGAGAGGCTGACATGACCACAGTGGGCACAGGAATACTCGCTGTGCTGGTGTCCTTGCAGCGTGCAGAAAAGGGATTCAGCCCTGCTTCTGCCCCTGGTGGAGCTTTGCAGTGGTTGTCCAGCACTTTGATTCAGGTTTTTGGGCCGGTGGCTGTTCCAGAGGAGGTGCAAAGCCCGGCAAAAGTGGGATTACCCACTGACCACAAACTTGCAGTGCCTGTCTGCCTCCTCACACCTCATCTGCCTAAATTTGTGTGTGTGTGCAAAGCGTTCTCAAGCTGCAGCTGGGAGCCACAGTCTATTGGGGCTGAATGTGAGGAGCTGCAGCTTTAAGTCTTCTGGAAAAGCCGGGGCAGGTGTGCTGGATGTCCGTGGTACATGGGGAACGGACAGGAGCGAAAAATGAAGCATTTTGTCGCCAATGAGTGAAGTGTTAGTTGTATTGCTGTAATTGCAGGGAGCTGAGTGCAGTGGCAGCTTACCGGCCGGATCTGCAGCTGCACAAAGCACCCAGGACTCTTCTCTGTCAGACCCTGGTAAGCAGCTCAGTTCAGGGCTCTCAGAGCAGATTTGTGGCAATTTAATGCCACCTTCTGGTTGCGAATGTAACAGCAGAGATGCTCCTTAAAAAATGAATTCATTGCTATCTTGGTCAACTGCCATAACCAAGTACCTAATTTCTTTAATAACGTTCTCGAACACTTAGATATTAATACTTATACTGAATAACTTATACTGAGGAAGTTTTCTCTTGCATTTAAATGGAGAAGTAACACTGACGAAAGCAAAACGGCCACACTGTGGTCTGCTGCAGAAAACCTTGACGGGAGAGAGCTGAGGTTACAAAAAGGGCTCCCTGCCCTCACTATGGGCAGTGTGCTGCAGTGATTTCTGTGTCTCCAGAGAGAAGGCCCAGTTTTCAGTAAGCAAGTACATATTTGTCCTCCCAGAATGTCGTTGAATGATTTATCACTCCTTAAGGTTTGCTACTTTTTGCTATTTTTTTTTTTTAAATATTGAGATAGCCTTTATATCCGGCAAAGGAGACTTCCTTCCTCAAGGGATGCAGATAATTGAGTGACCTTAGAATAGTGTCATCAGAAAAGAAGCAAGTGACATGAGCTTCCCGTATTGCTCATGAATCCCGTGTATAAACTGTTCGCTGGCTGTGATTAAAGTCAATAGAGATCATGACTGGAATCAATTTGATAGCACAAGGTTAAAGGATATCAAAATGTCGAGGATGCAATGCAATTACCGGCAGTCCTGTGAGTGCTGTGGGGGGGAAGATCTCCATGACGTGGCTCTTTGCTCGTGACTGTTTCCCCGTTAGGGGGTGCAAAGGTATCGCGTATTGAGAGGAGAAAAGGCCTTTTCTTTTCAGCCCTAGATCTGGTTATCCGCTGCCTTGCGTTTGGGAAGTCTTTGACAGGAAAGGAGGGCGAGAGCATAGGAGATGCCGAGTGTAAGCAGATGGAGAAGCGTTATTTGATAGAATTTAATTTCCCTTTGCACATATGCCAGTTGCTATATGAGATGCAGCCTGGCAGGGAATGGGGTTCCTTCTATTTACTAGAACTCTTCTATTTACTAGTTAGTATTTTATTGTTACTGACAGCACAGCATTTGTGTCTCTTTTTTGGTGTGAAAACATATTTTATTTTCATATTTGGGCTATGGAGCAGCTGCTGCTTTTTCATTCCTCATCACAAAGCTCTGATGCCACCTTTTGCATATAAAGATTTTCTTTTCATAAGTAAGAAGAAATTTGCTTATTGGTGCACATCAAGAAACAGATTCTACCCAAAGGTTGGCAGAGCTCCCTTGTTTAATATTTCCTCTTGCATTTTTGGCTGTTTGCTATAGAAACTTCATTCTCTGATGAGCACTAATTTACTGCTCTAACAAATCGTTCTTGGCTTACATATGCTTGCACTAATTCTACACAGAAAGACCAGCTTCTGTTATACCTCTGAGGTTGTGATGACAGCTATGTGTTTTTACAATAATAAGTTGTTAATAATTGTAAAATAAACTGGGTAGATATTGTATAGGGTGATAGTAGTGGTAGAATTACTTGAGAGGAGTTAACAATTATCAGGCAGACTTTTTTGTCGTAACAGTTCACTTCTAGACAAATATGGTTATCTTTGTGCTTGATTAAACATTTGCTTCTTTCAAGCATGTTCGCTTTGTTTTACTTCTTCCTCATATAAGAATTCTCTTTAAGTTATTTACTTCAACAGGAATTTTGTATGGGAAAGCCTTAATTTTGTTTTTTCTAAGCGTTCTCGAGGATCATCATAAACATTTCCTCTCTGAGGATGGATATAGAGTATTTTATGATCATTGGAGATACTTGAATCTTCAAAACTCAACTTTCTTAGAAAACAAATTGAGCTCTGGCAGAGCTGGTTTCCTCTAAAGGGCAGTCTGCTCATATGCTTGGACATCATTGTCAGCTGTCTTTATTTGCTCCCAGTTTGTCGAACCCAGATTTCACAGTGAAATCTGCAGCATTTATGCAAGAGCACAAAGCAAACAGCAGCTGCTCTGTCTGGGCTGCTTAGAGCTGATTAAGCTGCAGTGAGCTGTGCTGCCTGTGGCTGTTGGCCCTAGGAGACCCCGAGTGAACTCCCTCCAAGTTCCCACAGGCAGTTCTGTCCTGTAAGTCTGAGACAAATCAGAAGCCGAGCCATGCCTGGGCTCCTTTGACAAACAGGGGTTTGCAAGGGTGTTACACCCTTCTGCTCTTTCATGGCAACAGTCTGAAATGCACCTCCATGTCTTGGGCCGGCAGCCTAATTTTGGCAGCTCTTTTCAGCATGATATCTTTTCTGTGTATGGAGGCACAGTACTGAATATCCTTTCCATCTAGCCAGCACATCCCTAACACGGCGTACTCGGAGCTGACCCTGTGGTGCACCTTTGAGTTAGTGGTGGCAAAGCAGGAGAGCTGTTTCCTGCACTTATCCCAGCTAAGGGCATGCGGTGGCTGGATCCGTGCCAGAGCCACGTCTAGTATGTGTGGATGGCTCAACTCAGTGTTCATGGGTTACTGTCATTTTCTGCTTGTGATAAGCCACCCCAGGGCATGTATTTTGGAGATTATCACACTTCTTGAGCGATTAAAGTCTAGAGGCAACCTGAGGCATGCGATAATCACCCAGAAATCCACTGCCTGGTAGGTATTGTACTTTAAGGAGATCATACCATTTTCTTCTGGAATTTAGAAAGCTACTCCAGCAGTCTGGTGCTGCTGTGGCTGTGAGATGCTGTGAGGGAAAAGAGACCTGCGGGTACCCCTGAGCAAGGGTGGCTTTGTAAAGAGGTGGGCTGCCTGCATCATACTGTGTCTGCTCCTCCTGCCTCTCAGTCCACAGTGTCTGACAGGCAAAGCTAACTTCATTATTCCCAGGATGAGATTACCCAAGGGTGATTTTTTTTTTTTTTTTTTTTTTTTTTTTCCTGCTGTAACATGCGATGGGAACTGACTCTTCACCTTTGGAATCATACTGACGGAATATATGTAGTTTTCTCCAGGAGACTGAAGACAGTGCTTGTTACCCAGGAAATGTAATTGTGTTTGTGTTATGTATCCCTTCCTGGCTTGCTGTCCTGTATTTTTTATCTTGGATCACAGGCTCTGTGCCATGATGAGGCTCTGCTGCTTGGCTGTTGGCACACAGACGGTCGCTCAGAGGGGCTGTGACTGAGACAGCAGCCCTGGCTGCAGCCCTAAGGGCACACATGCAGGTGGAGGTGTCTGTGGGGTGGGAAGTGCCTTTTCCCTCCAAAGAAAACATCTCACGTTGGGTTTCTGTCTCTGATTTTTGAAGCAGTGTCTGTACCACTGCTGGTAAGGAAATATTGCTATCTGAACACCAGGCATAGATGATGAACTTTGTGTCATTTTAGCGTATCATATGTGTATTTTAGAGGACCTGTGAAGGAGTTTTGGGTTACGTATGGTATCTGGATGCTGTCCTGTGTTGCCTATGCTTTTGCAGCACGGTAGATATGTGAGCCTGCAGCCCAAAAGCTGGGAAGTCACCGGAAGCTCAGAGCGAGGTTTTAGGAGCAGTACATGCAATGGTTACTGTTTCTGTCCTTTGACCTCTTTCTGTCATTGCTGAAACCATGTGACAGGTTATCTGACACGCTGGGTTTAAATATTGTTTTGCACTGATTTATTTCTGGTGTGATATGGCCTTATCGCTGCAGGTAGGTGTGGAAGACCTTGAAAAAGAAAATAATGCAGTACAAATGTATTTAATAACAGGTCAACGGATCTTGGTGTTCTGTGAGAGATCAACGTTATTTTCTTGTAGCATGCAGCCTGTTCAGGTCTCATCTGCAATCCTCTCACAGGGAGTGTTTGTGTGCCCCTAGTCAGGGGTCTGTAAGAATGCTGCGTTGTCAGGAAGGTTGTCAGTAAGCCACAAATTTGTCTATGTAACTGCAAGTGATTTCATGTGCTATGGCTGCGTTTTCAGTGTCTGTCAGTAGATTTTTTTTTTCTTTTTTTTTTTGGTGCCCCAATTTCTTGTCTGTTTCTCTTTCCAACAGCCATTCTACAAATGACTACGTGGAAAAGCTAGATTAAAAAGCCGCATAAGCTGCTTTAGCCAGTCATTAGTTTAAATATACTGAGTAAACTTTCATATGCAACATCAATTCAGTAAATGGAGGCAGGACACTGCATTAAATGGACCCACGGGTGCTCAGGCCATCAGATGCTTTCCCTCTGCAAGTGGTGCAGGGATTGCCCTCTCTCCATCGCTTACCTCTTGCTAGAAATGGTCTACTGGGGAAACAATTTGATTTGCCAAGAAGTGGACTCTTTACTGGTTTATCTCAGTTCACTACCTGCACACACCTTTCTGGGGACATAGAAATAATAAAAGCTAACCAGAATGGGTGTGAAACTCTATCTCAATCTCTTCAATTAGTCCTTTGTTATCATGACCAAAGAACATGAGAATGGCAAACTTCCACTGTAGCAACAAAATAATTGCTTGTTCCGTTACACTGGTGTGGCTTAGGAGCTTCTCCTGGGCATAGCTTATGGGATGTTCTGCTACTTCAGTTTGGTTATGAAGCAGCTACTGCAAGCAATTTCTGCCCATGCTGCAAACAGTGATATTTTCTTCTATCCTAGAAGAATATATGTAACTTCTTCAGGATTACAGGGACTATCTCTTCTTGCAGTGTACTGCTGATCTCTTTCCTCCAATTTCAGAAGGTTGTAGGTAATCTTTGTGTGTGAAATTACTTCTGGATGTCCATGAAGCAAAACACAGAACCTGTAAAGTCTGTCTTAGAGAAAGAAAGAAAAGAAAGGGAGAGAGCAAAACCTTTGGAGCGTCTTTCATCTAGTGTGGTATAGTATTTCATATTTATTACAGCTGTGCCCATTGTAGAGCCTAAGAAGATTACAGTAACGTGTGTTTTGTAAGAAAATGAGAGCACAGATGATTGCTTCATTTGCTAATCTCTTTAACGATATCAGCAAGCAAGTTTTAAAAGTTCTGCAGAATGAAACTAAACTAACATCTTATTCTGAAGAACCTAGCTTAGGGAACCCAGAGGACTACTTCTGAAGCAGGTAACCTACCTGGGATGTTTGTTTGCTATCTACTTAAGGGATTTGATCCGAGTCAGAGGTTTCTAGAGTCACGAGCCCAGAACAAATACCCAAAGCTTATTTACTGTCTCAACTGATATTTTCTTGCTCTTTGGTTTTGTATCCAGGAGCAGCTGAAAACTTTATTCTCCTACTATAAAACTTGCCCAGGAGACAAGAAAAACCTGATGTTTATTTAAGGAAAACATAAACGTGCGCTAGAAGAAGCGCAAGAGTCGTTTTCATTACTACAGGCTCTTGATTTCATGCTTACAGCCACTTGGATTCTACTTTTGATACAGAGACCAGAGACCTTTTTTCTTTTTTGGTGTGTTTATTTGGCTGGATATAATAACTTCTAGAAAAGAAGATCATCAAGTGCCACAGCAGTGGTCATGGCAGATCACAAGGATTTTTTTCTGATTGATTATTTCTGCTTTGACCAGCCCTATCTATGCTCTCTTTCCAATCTGTATTTAACAGATGAGCGTTTCTTGGTAATGAACATTTGTGAATATCCCAATCTGTGTGTGTGGCAGCCCTCCAAGTGAGGGAGGAAAACTGTGGGAAGAGCTCCCGCTACTCATTTTACTGCTCAGCTTCAGGCATCTGTTTAATTGTTCCCAACAAGCTGAAGCAAAATGGACAGGCAGACACAATCAGATGTATTCTAATTTGCATTTCTATGACATTCCCCATGCCAGGGTAGGGTTTGGCTGTCATTTTCTCCCTGGAGTAGGAGAAACTGCCAGACTTGCAGAGAGTCGATTTCCCTCCTCTCCCTGTGGTGCCTGAAAAGAGCAAAGTAAGACATGGAGAAACTTGCAGCCTCGTTAAATCCAGTACTAAACTTTTGACATGAACCCGTAAGGATGTTTAAGGATGTTTCACATGATGGCTGTTCACTCCAGGATGATTGGGTTATTGAGACTCCTTTGCTGTTAGGAAATGTGACCTAAGTGGCGGATGGAAAAAGCGTAGCTGGCCCAGGATAAGCATTGATTTGGAGGCAGGAACGGAACATATAGATTAATGAGAAGGTATGTAGCCTATAAAAGTCTGTGTTAAGATCCACAGAGTGAGTTTTGGCCTCATCAGGCAGGATGTACCCTGGCTGTAAAGCTGTCTAGATTCTGTATGAGCTGGCGCTTGTTCCTTGGGGCTACATGTAAGCTTTTCTTCCCAAACGTGGGTGACCTCTGCTCTCTGAAAGCCCTCTATGAGATCCATACTTGGATGCTGGGGGTGCATTTCTTCCTGAAGCAATTGCCAAGTGCAAGCTGGGCTTCCCACTTTGCATTTTTTCGTTCTATGGTTTTACCTCTTTTCAGTAATGACCAAAGATGACCTGATGATGGACCTCCCCTCGCTATGGGGCATATCTGTTTTGCTTGTGAGAATCCTAAGGGCTGTCCTGGAAATTCTAGTGGGAGTTTGATTCACAAAAAAGGCTTTCATGTTCAGTTTAAGCCATTTGCAAATGTAGCTGAGATAAAGGAGCTGCATAAGCCGCCCCAGATTCTTCACTTCTTGGGATAGTGTTTGCATGCTGAATGCTGTAAACCAAATCTGCACATGTATGACAGTCTAACAGCTTACAAGTCTAAAAAGCTGCTAGAGAATTCACTGCTGTTGAGGTGATCTGATTACATGTACTGAGTATCTTAGTGCATCTTTTTTGAAGCCTAACAATGTTTCTAACTTCTTTCTTAAATGGCTGCTCCTGTGTCATTAACAGAAGTCAACTTCAGCTTAAAGCCAATTTAAGCTGGATGCTAGATTTAGCATTTATGGTGCTAAAAAAATTACAAGAAAATAGTTACTACAAAAGTGGCCATAATCTTCTCGCTGTTTGTGATGCTTGAGCGGCAGAGAATGGGGTGCCAATCTGAGATTAGAAATCTAATTTTAGGAAGCTAACGAGAGTCACGTTGAAGAAAAATGGCGAAGGTGGATTAAATTTTGTAGACTTGATATTTTTAATTGGGCCTCACACCTGCTTAAAACTTTACAATCAAGGCTTTAACCAAAGCTTGCGATTCCAAATGCTATTTCCACGTATATCAATCTAATAATATCAAACTAGACACTTCAGTTACACTCTTGATGGAACAACCAAGATGCATTGTCAGAGGTTATTTTTCTTCTTCTGCTTGACATTTGACCAGATTCCATGCCATTATTATTTGATTGCTGGAGGCACTACTTAACTACTTCCTCTGTTCCTTCCAAAAGGACAGTGATGAGCAAGTCCAGCCCAGGATGTGAGAAACAAGTGCAAACTACACCTTTGTACCTTCACTTCTGCCCTTGGTCACAATACAGTCACCTTGCCTTGAACAGACCTCCCAGTTTGTTTCTTTTCCGTCACTTGAGTTCGATATTGCAACTTACTTTTATTTCTTATGTTTATCTGCCAAAATAGAGTTGCCAATGGCCACCCTGCTCCTGTGGCAATTGCTTAGCCCTATCTTAGGAACTGATCATGGTCTCTCAAATGCTTACCATCAGAATCCTAGCTGACTGTCAGAGCTGACTGTGAGAGCTGACTGCCTCTATCAATAAGTTGGAAGAAGCTAGAATTCCCAAACAAGCAATTTTGCTCATTTGACAAGATTTCTTATCTCGTGTACCTCCATGCGAGCTGGAACACACTGCATTCACTTCAAGGGGGCACCATGTTAAAAATTCATCCCAAATGAATAACTTTTTTTTTTTTTTTTTTTTTTTTTTTTTAATTCTTCTGTTCCGTTGTACTGTGAAAGGAAGAGGAAACATGCTTGGGATAGTACAGGAATGAGAAAGAACTTCAGGAGCTGTAAAATCATTTAGCCCGATCTCCTATATATAGCAATTGAGTTTGTTTAAAAAGGAAGCAATCAGGATACCTGTTGCTTCTGGGACCACAAGGTGGATGTGTATGTGTAAACAAGCACAGTATAAAGAGATTTTTTGCTTTGTTTTTTCTTGTTGAGAAGGAGCAATGGTGGATGAATCCTTAGTTGTCTTACAGGAGTCCTTTCCTTAAATCAGTGCTTCTTCCCATGCATGTGGCCATCCCCACAACTTTATCTCTGCATCCTTGCCAGTTGCAACCCATATAGCATCATTTCATCCATCACAGAAATGTTGCAAGCACTTTGAACACAGCGTAGGCAGTCCTTTAGACCAACAGTGGAGGAAATAAGATGTTTGTAATGAAAGAGAATTAGGAAGGATGACCATAATAATATAGTCTGAAGGTATTTTTAGAGCTCTCTATATAAACTACTCTGCAAGTGATACTGGTTTCACTGTGCCCCTGTTTTAAATACTGCTGGAATTGTTTCTTTTATTTCAAGGTTGATTTTGCCCACCTTCAACTTTTATTCATTGGATGTTTGTCGTCTGGTTTGGAAAGCTCCTCATTTCTGTCTTCCCAAAGTGCAATTACATGCACAGTGTGATGACTGCGTATGTAACACTGTCTACACTTTCCCTTCAATGAGCTGCATATGTTGAGCTCCTTAACCCTCATGTCAGAAGGCTTGGGCTTATTTGTTAAAGCCAGAGAATTCATTTGTGACACTCACTTGAACTCAGTCCAGCATCTTCAAATCCTCTTTAAAATGCAGACACCAGAACAAGATTCAGTAACCTGGTAGGGGTCTTGGCAGCACTATGCAGAGATGGTAGAATCTGTCATTTTTGTCTCTCTTTTTTTTTTTTTTTTAATTCAAGAATCTCATTAGTCCTTTTTGCTATAGCATTGCCCAGACAGATTACAGTGAGGCGATTATCTATAACGACCCCGAAATCCTTTCCTGAGCTCTGTTTTTCAAAGCAAATTCTTCCATTGTGTAAATATAACTGACAGCTGTTCTTGGATCTTGAACACTTGAGCTTAGCTACATTTATTTATGTTGTGACCATTTACCCTGGTGACTCAGGTCATCCTGCAATAACAACCCACCTATTTCTTAGTTTACTAATTCTCCCCAACAGTATGGAGAACATCAAGTCTCTCCAGAATAATAATGCCCCTGTTCAGTGGTGCTTTCCCACAACTGTATTTTAAGATCTCTCAGTGGCCTACTTTATAATCTATAGACTTCGTTCTGTGCTAATCCCATAGGATGTGAAATTTGTAGTATTTTACTAATCCTCCGGTCTTCATTAGCAACACGTGAGCCTTTGCATTTTTGTCCTGGGAGCAAAGATCATGATCCAGACTTCTTTCCTTTGTAGGCAGGTGCAGTCCATCCTAGGCTGCTTGTGCCCATTTTCTACCCTATTGGCAAAACGTTACTTTTTTTATGCATGAGGTGTGGGTGGTCAGTAGGGAAATGTGAGAGGTTTGTGACGGTCAAGTGGCAAGCAGGAAAGATGCCATCTAAACACATTCCTTTCAGTGTTAAAGTCTAAGATGGTTTTCCTTATTTCACGTGTTCCACTGTTGGGGGAGAGCTTATGTATGGCCCTGGGGGCTATCCTCCAGACACTGGACAGAATGCATGCCAAGTATCTCTTTGTAACAGACTCAGTAAATCAGTTCACTGCGTTACCTCCATTGAGATATTTTTAATCTGTTTCAAGAAAGATGAGACCTTCTCAGTGAATGGAAGCTTGCGGGGCTCTCTGAGGAATACGTTTGATCCATGCATCAGAGGTGCTGCTTCAGCAAGGGATCTGGGATGTGCTGCCACTCAATGTGTTGCTGGGCCAGAAGCTTAACTACTAAGTGTCAATTAGCTTTAAGATTCCAATTGACTTTGAATAGTGAGGGAGCTGACAGATACTGCCCTCAAAGCATTGATTTCGTCCCTTCTCTATTTATTTGACATCATTTTTCTTTTTCCATCTGTAGTTAATAGCATCTTTGAACTTTGGCAGGTATAGCTGCTTTTCAGCCCCATGACCTCTCATCTGATGTAACACAATTCACCTGTGAAGCTACCTGTATTTTAATGATGGGTCATTCTTTCATCTCCTTGTGTAGTGGCAGCGTGCCCCCCGTCTCAGGGCAGTTGGCACAAATCGTTGCACACCGTGAAGGAAAAAATCTGTTATCTTGCTCTTCACCAAACAATAAGCCAAACTCAAATAGAGACTCGTGCAGCAGATAGAGCTTTCCGGTTCTGTCTGCAGGATGTGATTTTTCACTACTAAGTGGTAAAATTCATCAAAAACGTATCGCTCTTGCTGTTAAGACCTTGCACTCTGCTTCCAAATATACCATGTTCTCTTTTCATTTTCATAAGTAAATAAATCATTATTTCCACCATTTCAGTCTTTTCTTTAAAATAAGGTTTCCTTCTTCTGGAGTAAGGAAATTCAGCAGCTCAGCACAGTGAATTTAGTTAGCTCCAGCCCTTCTCTTCTGACAGATCTATAATCTGATGTCATACTCTGGACGAAGCCTGATATTAAAAATTTCACATGTGACTTTCACAAGAAAAAAAATCCTGCCTGTGGTAATCTAAAGATGTGTTAATATGTTTAAAATTAAAAACCATTCGAACCAAAAAAACCCCAGACTCATCAAAAAACCTAGAAGTCTTGCATGTACAATCTTAACTTCGTTAACAGTCTTTCTAACTTGTATCCGATTCAGATCTTTTAAAAATGTTTAAAATCTTTTTTTTTTTCTTCTAATATTATAGAAGGTATTATGGCACGCTAGCAAATTTCTAAAGAACACCAAAAATAGGATGTGTGTGTTCACTATTTAGGAATTATCGTTTTATTTCATCTTGATGCAACGCACCCATGCCCCAGTTTTCTCTGCAGAGAATGCCTTAACAAAGTACCCTGTGATTGTTGGTTGTGTTCTCCTTCCTGTGGTAATTCATACAGAACCTTGATGATGATCTTCTGATGAATAATCTCTAACTGTGAATATGTACACAATGTTCATGTTATCGACTACGTTTTGCAGTTTGCCTCTGAAATGCAAACTCTCAGTAGCACAGGCTGGGCTGTGAGTCTCCACTCAGCCATCTCTATGGGTGAAATGTGAACAGAAACTTTAGTGAGACACAGTGAGAAGGGTAAATAGTTGACTAATACTTTCTGTCATCATTTCATTGGAATCCTATGCTATGCTTTTAATCCTCATATCGAAGCTGCTTGAAACAAACCAATCACTAGCGGCCGAGTGCGTATTTGGGCATTTGGCAGTTCTTTTTCCTCATCCTGACAAAAAATAACTCGCTCCCCTGCTTCACAGTAATGAATTGCAAAGAGAGATGATGGCAGGCTAGAAACAGTGCAAATTCTTCCTCTGAGCCAGTTTCTAAACCAGTTTTTAATGCCCTGATCGGATGTATGAGAGGTGCTAGGAAGTATACATCAGGAAGTATAGAGAGCATGTGAAGAATGTGTGCTGTGGAAAAACTTGACTGCCTTTTATTGAACTGTAGAGTGGCTGTATTGTGGGTAGTGCAGGAAAGCTGAGTCTGCAAGACCTTGATTTTCAGTGTTATTGAGTACACAGAAACTTCATTTGGAGTTGTGGGCCTTTAATAGGACTTGAAAATAGGACTGCAAGAGATGCTATTTCAAATGAAGCATTTCTGTGCTGAAAGAAAACCTGAAGAAATTATGCTGTTTCTGGCTAGTGGCAAGAAGGAAAAATGTCTTCTACTTCTTCTAAAGAAGTCTGTTTCTCACCAGAACATCAAAACACTGACTCCTCTGACACAAAGGAATAAATTTAGTGGAAGCAGACTATCAGTAATAAGAAAAGTAGAGTGGTTCAGTAGTGCATTGGACCTTTATGTGATAGGCTTCCTCAGGATGATAACGGTTTCTTATTGCCAGGATCGAGGCGACCAGAGTGCTGGAGGGTACCAGTGAGGCATTGTTGTGGCTGTAAGAATAAATGTGAAGTTAATTGGAAGTCTATGTGAGACTTCTTGATGTACTGCAGCTTGCTTTCAGACACTTTTCTCAAGGGAAAACAGCATGCTGGTTGGGGCATTTGTTAGTGGTCTTCAGCCAGTTCTGCTTAATTCTGACAAATTAATGTTGAGAACTAGTTTATATCTAGAAGAGGATTTTTACCTTGGTGCCTTGTTCCTGGAAGCTTATATTTCCATCCTTTTCTTTCTTTCTTTTCTAGAGAGTTGGATTATCTGTGATCCAATACATGAGGCACGAGTAACTTGATTTCCTTTGTTCTTTTCTAGGAGTATGCTCCTCACCAGCTACATCCTCTAAGCCAGCCCTCTTCCCTATCTCATCCTTTGTATAGAGGATCCTCCTTACGTTTGATCACCCCTGTGGCCCTTTTCTAGCTTTTCTGTTTCCTCTGTGAGTTGGAATGACCCAAACTGTGCATCTTTTCCAACAAGTCTGAGCACAGTGGCTTTCAAGTGGTGTGAGGTTGTGTCTTCTTTTGTTTCCTATTCATTTCTAGTGGTTTTTAGCATTCTGCTGGGATTTGTCAGTATGACCCTGCTGACAAGATGATTTCAAGACTGGCATAGGTCTCTCTCCTGAGAAGGAGATAATTACATATTCAGAGTCTGTCAGTATGGATGCATATTTAATCTTAATCTTTGTGACTGTATTTTGTCATCTGCTCACTTAATATTATGTGTACCTGAGATACAGGTCGTAGCTGTCAACTGAATATGTGACTGTTCTGAATAATCTTGTCATAACATTATGTACTGCTCTGTCAATCTGATCCATACCTCCCCTTAGTTTTTGCTCAGTGTTTGATAAAATATGAATGTTTTAATGATGGACTATGGGATTGTTGATTGTCCTGGTAAGCATCAACTGCAAAACCTGATGCAGTGCAGTGGGTGACACAGCCAAATGTCACACTAATTCATCTGAATGGAAGCCAAGCTAATATTCCTTACTGGAGTAAAATGTCCGCTAACATGTTTTGATGGAATTAGGATGGCAGATTCATTGCGGAAGTTTGGAAACTCCCATTTTGGGTGCATAGAAAATGCGTTGTTCAGATGGATAAGCTATTAATACAGACATGTGGCATAATTCTGGATTCTCTAATCTTCTAGTAATTCAGGCATCACCGTATGGACAAACTGCAGTTTGGTTTGGGGAGGCCTCACTGGGTAAATGAATACCCTACTTCAGTTAATTTGCTGAGCTTTTATGTTAGTCTATCAGGAGAAAAAAAATGCTTTCTGGCATACAGTTTATTTGCAGTGACATATAAAATGAGACTGATGACAATCAAGACAGGTTTATGGCAGCTTGTTTGACAAGCAGCTCATGATGGTTTCAACAGTAATCCATGGGGCTTTCTTTTATTGCTTGTAGTCAGTGCACAGCCTTTTCAACGTGGAATCACCTTTGGATGTACATACCACAATGTACACGTCTTCCTCTACTGCGTTGCTTTCACTGGTGTACCTGCATTAATGTGGCTTGATGCTGTAACGGGTTACTTAGTTTTGTTATCGACCTCTGCTTTCTCAATCTTCTGTCCTGTGAGGAACTGCCATATTCCTCCTCTGTAGTTCTCATTGCCCAAGGCATACACGAAGCTGTCCACGGTTGGCACTGTCTTGGCAATAATGGCAGGAATCTGTAGGGAGACACGATAGGAAAATGTGCCAATGACCCGATGGATAGGTTTTAGGCTGGGCTCAGTTTTCCTCTGTCAAACAAATACCTTCCCCCGATGGCAACAGCTTGCTACTCTGGAATGATGAGAGAGATGAAAGCAATTTGTTCAGTTGGGGCCTCTTACTTAGGAAAGGACAATCTCCAGGAAAGTTAAGTTAGATCAGTATCACCTAAAACTAGGATATTTCAGCAGAGTGTGAGTGTGGAGGATATGCCATGGACACCTTTGTACAAGTAAGTGGGCTAGTATTGCTAACATACTTTGTGGGATGCTAAATACCTAAATACAGTGATGCTTTTAGTGATCTGAAAGTGGGCTGATGAATGAATGGAAGCTGAGAGGCGGATTGTAATGTTAGTGAGTCCTGGAGGCACCTCAGAGCTGAGGCTCATAGGAAAAAGGAAACGTCATAACTGCAAGAGTTGCAGCCTCCCTTAGGAGAGAAGGATTAGGAAAAACAAATGGGACAAGCAGTCTCTTCAAAACTGAAAACTTTGAGGTGGTACTTCACTGTGGATGGGACACAAAATGCTTCTCCAAATCCTAGAATCATTTGTGTTGGAGAAGACCACTAAGATCATCTGGTCCAACCATCAACCCATCACCTCCGTGCCCACTACCATGAAGCAGTGCAGGCTGAGGTTCTGTACTGACTACCGAAGAAAAAACCACAACAAAAAGCATAATTCCTCAAATGTAGCTTGATTTAAGCACTAATTATAATGTCTGCTGTATTGCTGTGCTAAACTATTTTGCCTTAAAAATGGTGGATGAGTAGGTGGCTTCGTGTAAGCAATCTACTCGTAGCAGATGTTATATCAAATAGGAGTGTTAGTGTTCAGGTTGGTATTTTTCCATGGGAATGGAGGGGAGAGCATGAGAGAAATGTGTGAGAGTTCCTTCAGGTGCCACAGACATACCATTCGGTATTTTGGAGAAATGAACATCACGTTTTCAACTGCTGCATAGAAACATAGAAGGCAGTAGGGACCCCAGCAAATGACCAGCGTCTTCAACGGTAAGCCAGTGTTAAACTGAAAAACAAGAGCAACACAGTCTTTGTTTTTGTCTCACAACCTCACACTGCAACAGGCAGATAGGAAAGATCCTGGAGGCTATGCTCACTAGCAGAAGAGCATTGCCCAGCAGAGTGCCGTAGCCAGCACTGTTGGAGGCATGTGAACACAGCCCCCTTTGTGCTGAGGGCTGCCTGCACAGTGAGCCTGAAGCCCTGCACCTGATGTGGGGCTGGGGGGAACAGTCCTTCCTGAGCAGAGGAGATGAAGCACCTTGTGCTTGGCCTGTGACATCAGCGTATGTGCTACGTGCAGTCAGTAATGGCTGCAGAGGGAAAGGGCAATGCATGCTTCTGAAAACAGATGAAGTGATTTTTGGTAGACTTCTCGAGGGCCTTGCAGGCAAACTGTATAAGTATCACAAATATTGATGGATAGGGAGGTGATACTTTCACCCTTACATTTTCTGCATTGTAATTACTTTGCTTCAACTTCACTGCTATGGAATTACACACTATTGCAAAAACTTACTGAAAAGAAAAGACTTATAATAATGAAAACCAACATTTGTTTGAGAAATATGTAGAGGGCATACATACGTATGTATTCCAGATTGCTACAGACCAGTCTTTCTGACTGTCTCTGCACATCGCCATTGAGAAGTGGCAGTCCTTACAAAGTGCAGGGATTGGAATGTACACACCAGCAACGCATAACACCCCAAACTAAAGGATCAACTTCCAAAGGAACAACTGGCAGAATCACCATGTTACATTCCCATAAACCTGCCACTCCTGAGCAGTCCTATTGTTCCCAGCTCATGGAGATTTCTGAATTTCCTCAGCCGAGTGTAAATGTGGTGTGCTTAGGAAGGTTCTTCTCTCCCTTGCACCACACATCTCTGTTCCCTTGTGGTGGTGTGGTTCTGGATGACTTCCAAGGCTGTCAGCTATGAACCTGTAGCAAAACTAGAAACAATGATCCTTCCTGAGCAGATTTTCTCTGGGTGGTTATTGACGTGCTATTAGCAGATGCTGTGTGTTAGTTTTGTAACTAGAACTGGACCGGTGATGGAGGGGAATCCTTGGAGTCACTACTCCAACTGCTTCCTCTGAGGGCAATGTTTTCCACATTGGATCGGGGGAGATGTGGCTGTGTCCAGTCAAAATTGAGACCTCTGAGGATGTGATTTCCATGCTACCCTCCTGCTCAGAGCAACATGAGGTGATGAGATAGCCCAGAAGGAGCTGGGCCAAAGCCTCTGTGGAAGAAACTGTATTTCTGAAGACTTTCACCCTGCTGGATGCAGCCCTATTTTGGCAAGGCAGTTGCAGGGGCAGAGGACGCTTCCTTACCTTATAGTGCCCGCTTTTCTTGAACTTCTGGTGTATGGACTGATAGGCCGTCATCATGATGAAGCCCGGGATCATGAAATTGAAAATGGACAGGGCAAAAAGGAATGTGATATAGTTTCTGGAGAGGGTGAGGAGGGAAAAAAAGAGGTGGTTAATTTCTCTTTGGTGCATCTCTGTAAACTTTCTGCATTTATTAATTAATCTGTATTTTTAAAATTGCCCGAACCATTTTTGTTAGCTTGGTTTTAGGCTCAGAATTTTCTGCAGTTGTGCTGTGCTGTCGCATGTGGGATGGACAGTATTGCAGAAGGTCACAACAGGCGTTTGGTTGCTAACCCCAGGCATCCTTATTAGGACATCAGGGCTAGACTGCATAAAGAAATACCATAAAGTGTTTCAAGTTCTAAACCCCCAAAAGATGCAGCTTATGACTAATGAGCAAGGGAGCAGCAAAAATCCCAGCGCCGGCTTTTCCAAGCACAAGGTGGAAGAAGCTGGCTTTGGCCATCCCTTTGTACAGGAGGCAGCCTTGGGCTGTGCATGCCTTGTCCCAGCACCACAGTGGGTAGGTGACAGCTGGGCTCTGCTGCACTGCTGAGGCCACTCCCATGAGAGTTGGGCTCATCCTCACCTGTCACCTTTGCTGTAGTCCAGGGTGCAGCAGGTTCGCAGGGGCTCGTAGTCATACTCCCCCCAGCCCAGCAAGGGCATCGTGGCCCAGAAGGCAGCAAACAGCCACGCAAACACCATCATGGAGATGGCCGTGCTCCACTGCAGCTTGCTCCCTGCAGGAAGAGAAGATCATCTGCATGCCTGGCACAAAACCTCCGGGCAAAGCTCTTGGGCTGTGTGTGGCCAGAGCTAAGAGTCCTGGCCTGTAGGCTTGAGGCAGAAAGAAGCAGTTCTGTGTTCTGTAACTTGAAGCTGACCAAAGACCAGAGATAACTATCTTGCGTAAAAGCTGAGGGAAGTTTTTAACTTTGGGAATAGCAAATAGTACTTTTTCCACGTGCCTTACCCAAATGCTGTATTGTTGCTCAGCTTTGTACTGTGCTTGAGATACAGCTGCTGTTAACACGCTATATTCTTTTGTTTTGGGAATGTTTTTGAAGACTCAGGAGAGGAAAGGAGCAGAAGGCATGAGGCAACACAATAAATAGTGCTTTAAGAACTAGAGCTCTGCTGCAGGGTGTGGATCAGCTCAGGGCTCTGACTGTGAACCTGACCTCTGCTGCTTCCTTCCTGCCCGGACCTGAGGGCTGGACACGTGGCTATTTGGCATACCTTGTTCTAAAAATGATTGTTATTGGCATATATATGAATATATGCGCTTAACTTGACAACAGATCCTGTTCTAAAATACTACTGGTCAAATTACATTGCCCTTAAGATTGTTGCTTTGCCTACAACAGGAAATGAGAACCTCAAGGTCATTATTTTTTTTCTTTCTAATTTTATAATAGAAACACTCACTTGTGCCTGTCTCATCTAGTTCCATAAGGCACCACTGGAATAAGTCAATGAATGAAATAAAAGAGTGGGAGCTTTTTAAGGTGCAGGAAGTATTTCTTCACGGAGAAGGCAGGCAGGCTTCCCTGCTGCGCAGAACATTGTGTTAGTCATGCTGCCTGCATGTAAAGAGGCCTGGATAATTTGGTTACCAGGGCTGACGTCCACAAACATGCCTGGGCTGAATTGCCCGTGACGCCAGCTGTACTACTTTGCCCACTACTCCTTTCTAATCAAATCTCCCATTAGAGGGGAGTAATGATGCAATTTTCACTCAGGCTGGGAAGCAGTCTTCTCCTTTGCCCTTGACAGTGGCGTCATGCCAGCAGGATTCAGGGCAATTCTGACCTTTCTTGAGGAGGTGGGATGTGAGCAGGAGGTGAGCCCTGCTACCAAGTGTACAGGGCTGACCTGTGGGTGAAGGGCCTGCCAGGGTTGCCTGTAATGAAGGCTGCTGAATCCCATACAGATTGATGCCTCAGGAAGGACCACAAACTCCACAGTAGCTATTTTGGATTGTGCTGCCCTCCTTTGGTTTAAGGAAGGGTAATAGTAAGGTGTGTTAGTGAAATTCCCAATTCATAGGAATGGTGATTCTATGATTCTCATCTTTCGGTGGTTCTTGAGGGAAGAGTTTGAATGGCTTGAAGAAACTGTTTGCTGCAAATGTTCAAAAATGAGTTCTGTGAAACAAAGGGGTACACGTTGCAATTTAAATACTAAGAGAAAAATAAATCATTTTTATTAAATACTTTGTTTTAATATGGTAGGTAGCAAAAAATTGACATTTTAAGTCATTTTAGACGTTGTTTTTTATAATTATTATTGATGATTAATAACTGTCTTTTGTATGATTCCCACAAAGACGATGTACTTTAGCTACAAAGGCTCAAATCATTCATAGTTATACTGACATTAATATAGCTATAGATTACATCAATGGGGAGAAAAAAAAAAGGAATACCTTGTGATTTAAGGACTAGAAATTTGAGTCAAGCTTGTTAGAAATCATTGCAATTATTCTTAACCTTCCAATCCAAAGCAGCAACGTAGCATGCATTATATCCCTTCAGAACTGCATTCTTCGCAAGTATATGTTCAAGAAAGCATGTTAGTGTTGTTACTGATCCAGAGCTTCCATTTCCATTTGTGTTCTACAACATCATCCTTCTTGTAGCTTGGCTTTAAGCAATTGTAACTTGAAATTCAATCAGGACGCAGCTTATTACACAAGCTGTCAGGTTTGCTTTGTCTTTTATACATTCTAGCATCTTTTAAAAAGGCATTACCAAGAGCAGCTGCAGTGAGACCTAGATCTAAATTGTGTTTCTTTTACACCACACTCGTGACAAAAGTAGCATTATTGTTTTGGGAATATAGTTTTGTAAATGGTAAGTCCTTCTGATAATCTGGAAGAAGAACCAAACATCGCACAAACTAAACGTTGCTTGTTCTTTTTTGTTTGTTCATTTCTCCTATAGAGTAATTGATAGCAACTGTTTTTCATGATATCTTGCAGCAGAAACTTTGCTCTCTTTGCTCCCCATCCTTTCATTTTGCAGACTGCTACAATATGAAGATGGATGGATCACGGATCTCTGCATATAAGAAAAAGATCTTTGCATGGATGAAATTTGTCACTTGAGCAGCATTGGTAAAATACTGAAGGCAGCTCATGAGTATCTACACTGATGGGGGTGAGTGATCCAGCTGCATGCACACGTGTGTGGGGTGCTGCAAGTTGCATGTGCTGTCACTGTGCACAGAACAGCAGAGGAAGCTCTCGCCCACCAGCTGCTGCTACCTCTGCTGCCAGTCCTGGTGCCTCAGGTGCATGTCTTTCCTATGGCCCCCAGGGATATTAAACAAATTGTTTTAGTTTTCTGTAGTATGCGTTGCTGGAAACTCAGGAAAAAAAGCAAGATTGGTGAAGGAACAGCCCTCAATGCACGTGGCCATAACGTCCTCTCAGAGGCCGAAGTGCACCAAGAAGCTGAGAGCAGTTCAGTTGCTGTCATACCGAGCAGGCCGTTGCTTCACCTTAAATGCCTTCTGTGGACTGGTACAACTTAGCATAATAGCCCTGTAGGTCCTAATTCAGTTAAATGTGTATATATGGAGTTCAGCATACGCTCCAAGAAATACTTCTTAATTAGAGCCCGGTGCTGGCAGTCTGGTCTCATTAAGTCTAATCACTCTTGTGCTCTGGCTCCTCAAAGAGGGAAACTTCTCCTTTTCAAACAGTGAGACGTGAACATGGGGAATTTTATAGGTCTTCTGTAAGATTACTTTGGAATAGGATGAGTTCATTATCACAAACAAAACGAAATTGTCAAAAGAGTACTAAAATTATAATGTCTAAAGCTTTTATTTTAGAAAGTGCTAGATAGAGCACGGAATCTTAACACTTTTAATAATGCTAGCTAGTTTTTAGTGGTACAGTTGTAAACTGTAATCTGTGGAGACATTTATGAATTTAGGTCTCTGGAAGATTTATAAATTGGCCAAATATTAAGCTGATTTTCACAGAAAGAGCAAAAAATATATCTCTGACACAGTGGCTACCTTTCGTCTAGATTTCAGGCTGATATTCAAAAGGAATTTCTCAAACAAAAGGTCAAAAGGATTTTCTAAAGTGGAAGGGACAAAGCGTTACAATAGCTGAAATATTCCAGAACAATGCAGCTCATCCCAGGCTAAAGCATGGCACATATCAATTAAAATTGGCAAAGTCTGTCAAAGAAAAAAATATCTGGAACTGTCTTGCTGAGAATGGTGTATCAGTTCGAAACAAAATAGGCACTGGTGCAGTGGGAAAGGTAGCAGAGACTGGAGAACACAGTATCCATATTTTTGTAGGGATAAGAAAACTGCACTATGTAATGGCTTCTGTTGTGCACAGAAAAAAGAAAAAAGGCATTAGAAAAAAAAGCTCTTTAAAATAACCTAAGAAATGGGACACTTTTATTCTCTTTTTTTTTTCCTGTGGTCCTCCATGACCATAAAGCTGTCTTGGTAATTATATCCTGCTTCACTAAAAATGCAAGGGCTGTATAAAGGCTGTTTCATCTTGCAAACGGATGGAGGAGCATGACTAGATGGAGAACGTGTGACAGGGTGCTGCCGCAAGCGTGACAGGAGGTGAGGACTTGCCCCTAATCTGGCTGAGCTGACAGCTGCAATTGGAGCAAATGGTAGTTTGCTAATCTTCCCAAACTGATATCACAACCCAGATTTCTCTATGTTAAGGATTAGATACAAACTCTCTGCAGTCCTACTTGTTGTAATTGAATGCTGCTGTGAAATCCCCACTGATTTTGTTCTTTTCTGTTGTAATATTGAGAAAAGCACTGACAAATCACTTCGGACTTTCCTTTTCCCCCTAGTTCTTAAGAGCTGGTGGGAAATCATCAGGATGTTTTGATTCATGTTGTTAGCATCCAGAATGGATGGAAAGCCTGTTTATTTTTCCTCCTCATCATCGTAAGCGCTCATGTTCTCATCAGTACGTTCTTCCTCAAAAAAATTGATTCTTGATAATTGAGTGTCTGCTTGAGGAATGCTGTAATAGAAGTGTTCTTGGAAACTCATCGGACATAAAAACACGAAGGATGGTGTAAGCAAGTCTGGGAAGAGTATTAGTTCCCAAGATGAAGATAAAAGGTTGATAGCATTGTTTTTTAGCCAAAGGTGCTTTGTACCTTCTGTACAGGCATGCAACCCGCGTGAGTGTCAACAGGGGTTTAATATATGGATTGAGAACACAGCATAGCCTGTAGGCTTGGTATGTCAGATCTATGAAATATGACTTAATCATTCTCACGCTCAGCATGTGACAGATGAAACTGGGAACTGTCTGGTTTTACTGGAACAGCCAAAGAGAATGAGCTTTTAAGAACACCTGTTCTTGTTTTGCTTTTTTTGGTTCAAAATGCTCAGTAACAGCAGCTGTTTGGTCATCAGTACATAACTATTTGAGCAAAGTGAAGAAATTTGTGCCCTTAGGGTATATCTGTCTGTGCCCTTAATGTACAATGCTCTTGGCTGGAGGAGTGCACGACACTAAAGCATGAAAGTCAATGTTGCAGAGAGTAAAATATCTTCCCAAAGATGTGCTTGTTTTTCAGGCTTGCTCTCTTATAATGTACAGATGCCACTCTTCTCGCTCCAAATGCGTTTTATTGTCCAGTGGGTGTTGGTATGGATGCAGCTTGCAGCCTGCATTATTTGGGGCCTTTGTCAGGATGTGAAAAAATCTCTTTGCCCGAGCCGAATTCTTGACAAAAGTTGCAGAACAAAAATTTGGCAACCTTTGTGCCCTCAATCATATCACCCAGTAAGCCACGTTCACTGTGTGCTCTGGGTTTGTTTTAACACTCTCTGCTCTAATCATATAGAGGCTATGCCTGAATGGCTGTGTGGATGCTAAAGGTGGCACTCAAGTGCTACAGCTCAGCAGTCTCTTCCCTGGCCAGCTTTTAAACTTTGATTTAGGACATTTTATACGAAGTGATCTGGACATCCTGTGCTTTAGCACAGGGAAAGGAGGGCTGCCATTATCTATTAGCGCTGACAGGAGGACACAGTGTTTTTGGGAATGGTGTGCTCATGTGGGGGTACTCCAGGCTCCGCATTTGTCTGGGAGGCACCCAGCTGCAGCAGGAGAGATGGAACCTGCAGGCCTGCATGGAGGCTCTCTGTCATTTCTCTCAGCTGGCAGACCTCCCACACCACTGTTGGAGTGGCCAAATAGCAGGGGCTGGGCTGTTCCTGGCATTACAGAGTGTTAGGATTTGCTTTCAGAATAAGTTTGTGTTTAATGTCATGTTTCTTTCCCTTTTCCAGATGAAAACATTGCACACCCTCTGCTTCGTCTCTGCCTTTTCTTACTAACTTCTGAAATACTGACTGCTTAGAACAAAATAAGAGAGTGTAGACTAGCAGGTACCGAGCTGATGCATTTACTGTGACGGTTGGTGTCTGGGGGAGGTGAGGCTCCTGGAGCTGCCACCACAAGTCTATCTTATTAGACAAAGGCGAGCATCATCCCTGAGTGCCATATGCATAGGAAAGCAAGATTTGTTGGTGCCAGTGCTCACAAGATTGCTCTGGTTTGCTTTACAGCAGATGATTATGCACCTACTTGTGTTCCCTGACTTCCATGCTAAGAACGTATGCTCATTTCCCAGTTCTCCCTAACTGCAGTCATGGTTGGAGCACAGCTGTGTGCCAGCACAAATTCAATGGTCTCTGTGGACACCAAACCATCTCAGCACCATTATTCAGCAGAATTTTTCTCTCACAAATCCAATACCACCAATGTTTGGGAGATAGCTCTGTGACAAAAGGCTGTGCCTATCTCTATAAATCCGTACATTTGACATTCCTGTAAAGCCCCATTTTTCATCTAACTCAAAATGATGCTTTCGTAAGAGCGCAAAAAAGGCAAATTTATTTTCCTGTGTCAGCCTCCCTGTCTAATATTAGATTTCCATAAACTCCAGCTCTAGAGTGTCAGAGATAGTTAACAACTACATTGTTAAGAAAAACAAAAACCATCCTTCACTAAGAGAAGAAAAAAATAACATTCCTCCTGAATGCTTTGCTTTTAGCAAAATTTGCAGATAATTTATTCTTTGCTTGGGGACAAATGCAGTGCATTTCAGCCTTTGTAAGGGGGGTCTGGAATGCAGCAGAAACCCAGAAGAGGCTCATGCCCCATAGTTCCTGTGCACTGTGCAGTTGGGTTGCTGTGCTGTTTGCCCCATCGTGCCTTTGCAGAAGGGCTCTGCTGTGGGCTCTGTGCCAGCTGCTGTTTGTTCAGAGCCAGCTCTGTAGCTCCATCGACTTTCTGTAATTAGTAAACTCTGCACGGGCATGAAGCTCTGTTTGGTACAAAACAGGGTGTTGGATGGAAGCCCAAGGTGCATAGATTTCTCTCTGAGGTGCTGGATTTTGTTTGGGACCCTGATGGTTTGTTACGGAGGAAGCGAAAGCATGACAAGAGAGTTGGTATTTAGATGTGATCTGGAAGAGCAAATCATTCCTAAAAGTGGTTGGCTAGTGGTTGGAAAGGTGTCCCTTGGAGACAGAATTCCTTTACACGTGAAAGATACACAGAAGAATAAGTATGTGCTTGCTTGGCTTCTCTGAAATCTAAACAAGCTATTTTTTAACATGATACAGGTAAAACTGGTAGGTAAATTATAGCCTTACTTGTACAGTAGTGATGATACCGGTCCCAGGCAACTGCTGCACTGGAGCTAATGCTGGCTAGTGCTGTCAAGAAGCCCTGGAATCCATGAATCTGACAGCCCTCAGAGCCATAGGGCCAGTACCTGTCAACAAACAAGCAGGCTGTTAAGAAAATGATAGAAACAAGTGAAGACACGTCTAGAAGCTGCATTAATGGAAGGAGAATGTAATAGCTTGTGCATGTTTTCAAGTCTGAGAAACACTGTGGAGGTGTTGACTGCGGTCTCTTGTAGGTGTTTACCTGTATTTACCTTTCTGTGGTGTCTGGTGTACTACAGCAGTTATTTTCAATTATAGAGAAGAAAATATAACCCTGCATTTACATGTTGGAAAGGTATTTGTTTTAGTTTGAAATTTACATCTTATCCAGTTATCCATAAGTGCAACATTTTGCACTCAGCGGGTGTAGACAACTGGTCAACTTGTGAAGGTCAACTCTGTTCAGCACAGAGCAAAAGCTCACAATAACTATAAACGCTCTAGACAGGAAGGCTGAGGCTTCCAAATATTTTTTGCAGACAGAATAAGGAGAAACATGAAATGGTCTCATGTAAATGTCACCTTCTGGCATGTACCTTCAGTGTCCTGGTCACTCATGGCTTTTTTTTCTCTCTGCCTTCATCTAATCTGACTCTTAAGCTTATAGAGATGCCTGTGAGGTGGAAATCTTCAACAGTCTCTTTTCTCACATAATTTGTACAACGCCAGTGTAATTCAGTAGAAGACCCCTGCAAGTCCTTTTGGAAAGAGACAGCCAAGCTCTTCAGAGACTAGGAAACTTCTGCAAGGATTAAAACCAAGCACATTTAGGTATATTAACCTTAGCTTTTCAGTTTCTGTTCAGAAAAGGCATCTCTATTGACTTCGGTGCAACTTAATTGTCCCAGACAAGAATAATCTATACACAAGGCAAAGCAGCTCCTTGCTAGAGCTCATTGTTGACTTGTTAATTTGAAAAAATATTTTTATTTCCACTAGAAGGAAATCAGATTGTCACACTCCATCTTGAAATGCTTTTGTGTTCTCTATTATTTCCACAGTTTAAAAATACACTTGTTAAGTGGAATTATTAATCAGCTGCTTTATAGGGTCTATTTTTTTATTAGTATGGTGCGCTTATGATTTGTTGGATGCAATTACTGACAAAATTGCTTGATATAGTTTCTGTCGTGACTGAATGATTGACACGAGAATGTGGAAAATCAAATTTCATAACTGATTTGAACTCCCTGCAAACTGTTCTGTATTTTCATTTTCCACAAATTTCTAGAATAAGAAATTTAATCAAAAAGTTCATTATAAACAACGGAAAGACTTGCAGATAAATTTGAGGTCCATCTAGATGTTCAGTCAAACGTATGACTATTTCATTGTTCATTTAGTTTCTGTTATAACTACCAGTAAAGTTCTCTGGTTAAATGATTTCTTCAATGAGCCGGTGGTAGAGTCTGCTTTTTTACTTGCCTAGTAGAAGTAGGGAGCGCATACCTGAGGAAGCTGGAAAAGGCAGCAATGAATGCATTGATGCATATCCCGCAGTCAGCCAGTGCGACGCTGAGAACCAGCAGGTTGCTGGGTGTTCGGAGTTCTTTGATTTTTCGGAATGAAATAATCGTCAAGCCATTCAGACAGAAACCAAGCAGGGCTGAAAACCAGAACAGTTTGATGTGACTCAACTGGCAATGGAAAATATCTATAAGGACGGGAAATATATCCAAAGGGCTTACAGCTTGCTTGCAAGTTATGGGCATTCAGTCACAGGTGACAGCTGAAGCTACTGCTTCAACCCTCATTGGAGATGTGTCCGCTCATGCAGAGAAGAAATGCTTCAATTTTATTTGCAATTCTATGCTTTGTTTTAATGGAGAAACCTGATTGCCAGGCTCCATCCAGGAACACGTGGGTCAGAGGGAGGGAGCTGCAGAGGAGGCAGCTGTACGGGGACCTTTAGCCAGCACACATTGCTGGCACACGCATCTCCAGGCCTGGCTGTGGCAGGGAAATGGGTCATGTTTAATGTAGATTGTTACAAGTTTTTCAGCACAGAAGTCCCTCGTCAGCCTTTGGGATTCTGCCTAGGGTTAACCTAGAGGGTGCTTGAATCGCACCAGCTCAATCTTATTACTGCCCTTCGTCAATAGACTATACATGGAAAGGAATAATCTAATTATAAAAAGCAGTCACTGGTAGATTTAAAAAAATAAGTTAATGTTTGTTGTCAGAGATGAGCACTTAAGAAACCCCAGCTACTCACTTGGCTGTGCTGCCCTGAACCCCATCCTTCATCGCTTTAAACTCAAACTTTGTCCTTTGATGTCCTTTTCAAGATGGCCTGAATTATTTTAGCTCTGATGAGTCTCTGACTCAACATCTCATCTCTAAGGCTCAGTTAGACGAGAGACAATATGTCTTTTTTCTTTGTGTTCTTCTTGGAAGGAGAAATGATGTAGCGCAGAAAAAATCCATATCCCTTAATTCTCTAAAGTAGCGTTATTACTTGTGCTCATTGTCTTAATTCTGCAGTTACATAAGATGGATAATTTCGTGTAGTCAGAAATCCTGCTCCTGCTTTAATTACATTAATGGCTGATGGCATAACCATAGTAACAGCTGATGAGCGTCTTTCATTACACAACAGATAACACAATATTTCCAGGAGAAATATTTGGAGCCATGTGAGGTCTGCTGTTCTTGTTTCTTTCCTGCCAGCTTACCTCCCACCTGCAGGGTAACGCTGCTGCCAACCCTCCCAAGTGTGCTCAAGCTTTTATGGGAGGTTTATTGGGATCGCATTTACAGTAGTGCTGAAGAGTTATTACTGTATCAGCTTTGTCTTTTCCCTTCTTTTTGTGGATGTTTTAGGCTTCACCCCACGCTGCTTTCTTAAAGGCCAGCATCACGTATCTTTGAGTTTTTATTTTTAAAGCAGATGATCTGTCCAATTAGTAAAAGCGAATGCAAAGTTTTCCTGTTTCTCGGCACTACTTGCACGTTTTGCAAATGGCACATACAAGCTTTCTCTCAAAGTCTCTGGAAAAGTAAATTAATGTTTAATTATTCAGTCTGCCCAGTCAGGTGGCAAAGATAAAGTGTTACTGTGAACCCACTGGGCATGTTCACCCTAAAATCGTGTAGGAAATATTGAGCAGTTCTGTGGCCATTTGTCTTTAGTGAAACGTAAATGTGCCAGGCTGTTCCTAGCTGTAAGTGGAGGTTGCCAGTGAGGACTGTGCTTAGGCTTGAGCAGCTGCAGGTCCCTGTCCTGTGGGTGCCAGGTGGGGGCTGGCAGGGCTGTGGGACCAGACCCTAACAGGATCCTGTCTATCAGCCTGTGCCAGCACACACCAGCGTCCTTGTTCTCCTGTTGCTTCTCATTCCTTAAGAATGAAGGGCAAATTTACGCATGGAACTATCAGGCCCTGATTGCTGTTGGCTGAGTATGGCTGTTAATTCTGTGTTTAAGCAGCAACTGACTCCTGGGTCAGAGCAGAAGCTTTTTCTTATCTCTTCTTCCAAGGAAGAATTTCTGACACAGCTCTTCCAGCTTTCCTTTGCAGGCAGATGTGATGCTGCATTCTGGCTGGGCTTGCTTGCAAATAGAAGGTGAGCATCTTTCCCTCTGCCATGCTGCACATGCATGGAGTGAGCTGTTGAGCATTTGTCCCATTCTGATCACGCGTATGTCTTCTCCTCTGTTGCTTGACCCCAGGATTCCCGCATCCCCGGTTGGGCAGCAAAATGCAGGAGCGGGGCCCAGGCCCTGACTGGATTCAGCTGTGAACAGAAGCCAGTGACTGACATTGATGTGTTCCCAGCTGCAAGCTTGTCCTTCTCTAGCTGCCAGGTACATGCAAACTGACAATTCTATCCGTCTCTCTTCTAGGTGGAACATCTTAAGAAAAGCCCATACTGGCTTCATTAAGTGAGTACAGTCCCTCCTACCTCAGATTTTACTTCTTAATGCCATGAAAGTTTTTGAACCTCATGCTCGTGCATTTCTGTTTGTTACTTTTACCCTGCAGCCATTAATTTCCACGGTACTAGTGCAATTTGGATATATGCAGCAGTTTACAGGCTATTTTGGATCTATCATTTTTGATTATAAAATAGCTATCACAGCCAACAAAACAAGCAGCCTGATTTTATTGAGGGATCATCAGTCATTTCAACATCCTTCCCCTGAGGAAGATGAAATTGCCTTTAAAAGTCAACAACATATTCTAGCATCCCAAATTCTTGATAAAAAATCTAAGTGGCAAGTACTTCCCTCCCATAGTAAAGCCGTGCATACAGAGCAGATCTTCACTGCAAACAGCTGGCAGCCCACTGGAAGCACTGATAATGCAAACAGAGTAACCAGCACAGGTCTGGGTCAGTGCATCGCAAGTGCTGCTACTTGCTTCGGTTCCCATCCGCCACACCAGAAATAACGGAGACAAAAATCTTCATTTTTTTTGTTGCTGAGGTCCCAAACTGAGCTTACCTTCTACCAGTAGGGCTGTGCCGATGGCAAACACCTCTATTTCAGTGAAGCCTTCAGGGAGAGGATGTGAAGTGACCATTCTTGTGATAAAAATGCCAACAGATTTAACCTCTGCCCTCTGCTATGTCTATGGGGCTGCCTTTTCCCTGTGTCCCCTTTCATCCCAAGGCTTCTTAAAGGAGTAGCCCACGTGCAGACACATGCTCATTATTATATAAAAGCTTTGGGGTTTTTACTCCCACCACTACAATCCCTGCAAGAATGTCGTTAACGATGGGACTAGCATCAACCCGCACCCCTCCTTCCCCTGCAAATCGTATTTCAGGCGCCAGCAAAATGAAAGCTTTCATTGCAATTACAACAAGTTCATTGTAGAGACAAGATTAAGAACCCTGTCCAGTTAATTCTGCAACACTGAAAAAGAATTAAAAGTTGTGGAACGAAAGAAACATGTAATATATAATTGGAAAGTGACCTGAAAAACAAAGGGGCACTCACTGAGTTGGTTATTAGGGAAAAAGTAGGAACTGAGAAATTTTTCAACATATAGATCATCTTCTCACACCTTTTTTAGAAAATGGGCAGTCTATTTTTCTGGCAATGACTTATGCACATTAACATCTCTCCCTTTAGAAAATGAGGCTTATATTAAGGTGTACATTGGCACAGTCTGACTAAAGGAAAACGTGCTAATTATTGCACTGAGGTCCCAGGCATACAAAGATGTATATAAGTTGTCCAGTGGTGAATGCTTAAAGAAATGACCTTATTGTGCTTTCTGAGATATTGAGGCTTGGGGTCCTGGTGTAGTCAGGCTCTGGAGTATGTGCATCGTGCACCTTGCCCAGATTCTTATCTGCCAGCCCTTAGGAGCAAATCATGAAGTTTTTCTGAGATGAGTGCAAACCTTTACCACATACCAGCAAGGTCAGCTATTTTCCTTCTGTTTCTTTAATACCGGTTAAGTAACTCTGGGAATTTTCTTGGTTACTGGAGAATGGAAGCCAACAACTTTCAGAGTCTGAGTGACTAGAAAATTTTTCCCATAGAACTGTTATTTGAGTTGTTTTCAATGCCTGTTCATTAAAAGCGAACACCTTTTCCATAGTTCTCCATTTCTAATCTACATTTAGAGCAGCAATAACTACGATAACTATTAAATGAGGTGTTTTCTTTTTAAGGGCACTTTTCTCCATCTTTCTAGGTTCACTTGCTTAATTTTTCTTCAGTGTCTCCCAGCTCAGAATATCTGTTTCTTTTCCACCTACTTACCCAACACCTTGATTAACAAGATGTCACTACCATGATAGTTTCCATTTTGATGCATAACATTCTTTATCTGCATAATCCCTCTCTGAAATAGGAGCAAAAAGGAATCTGAAGCACAAGGGATGTTGACTTACCCCAGCTTCTGTCCTGCACTGTGCTGACCTGGCTTCTGGTTGACTGAGACATCAGGCAGAGAGATTTTGACCCAGGGATGGCCAGGGCTTGTATATGACTCTCCTGGCTACACTATGGAGGTGCATTCACAGTCAAGGGTCTTGGTTGAAGCCTGTGGTAAAGTGATGTTTTACAGTTTTCCTGAAACCCATGCTTACATACAAGTGGTAATGTGCAGGCACAGTAATCAGAGCTTCAAGACTTATGAAAACATTTGGCTGTGTTTTGTAACCTCTGTTACTCACTGTTTTTGATGTTGATAATTGCCTTGATGGATATACTCTTGGATTTTCAAGTAGGATTCAGGATGGCAAGGTATTTGGTAAGCTACTTGATTTAAACAGAGCAAAATTGTGTTTCACCACATAAATCCATTGTTGTGCTTATCTTTCATTCATCTAGGTGTCTTATTAGAAAATAAGATGATAGCCTTGCCTCCTAGCATGGCAAGTGACTGATCAAAGCCTGTGTTTTTAACAATCATCCATTGTACGTTCTTGCAAAAAAATTAGTGCTAGATCTTGTGAATGTGCTGTAAATCTTTTTCGTGTGATGGTTTTAAAGATCGATGGCTCATTGTAATGCTTGTCAGCTCTTCCAGACTAGGGATGAAAGACATGGGTATTCTATGAATTGCCTTCATGAGGGCTGTCAGTTACCTCACCTTCATTGCCAAGTAAACCTCCCAAGTGTACTATATCTCTGGTATTTTTTGTGCTGTGTGCTAAAGTCTGTGATACAGACTTTGCTCATTCCAAACATTTTTTTTTTCTAGCAAAGTAGGTTACTGCCTCAACCCCTTTTGCAATTAGCAGATCTTTATTAGAGTGAATACTGGGAAACGATCAGCTGCTTTTCTTCAAGTATCTTATATATTTTCTATATCTAAACCTTGCTCTTTTCATCAGTGCTGAGCCAAATAATGCCAGTCACTCACTGACAAACTTTCCAGTGGTGGCTGGCTCAGCATCACATTCAAGTCCAGTTGGTATCAAAAGAAACTGTATGGATCAGGCTCTCAATAGGTATTTTGATGCTGAGTTAAACTCACTTTCTAATAATTCACTAGGATAGGATGGGATGTTATATGGTCCAATACAGCTGCTAAGCTCAATTAGTTCAAGGAAAGAGGAGAGGTAAATGGGGAATAAATTAAAGAGTTTGCTGGAATCAAACAAAGCTGTATTAATTACCTTTCCCTCTTTTTTTATGTAAGATGCAGCCTCATATCATTGTGCCTGTGAAATCAGTGAAAACATGCAAAGGATACCAGGTTTATTAAAGGCACTTATTAGCTCCTTAAACTATGAAGTTGTTTAGCAGTCCTTTTCTACTTTATGCACTCTTTCAATAGCTACTTGCTGTTTCAGAAGACAGGGGAGAAGATATTTCACTCAATCTGAATTTATCTTACAACCTCACATTTTGAATCCCCAGCAATCTCCTCGCTCCATCAATAAAACATCCATTTCATTTCACCCTCTCATTTAAGAATAGTTCACTGGTTGCTAAACTCATTGCTAGGAACACACAGAAAAAAGATCTGATATGTACTTGCCAGATGTCTCCATGGATTTCATAAGACTCTGTGGATTTGGTGGGAGCACATTAATCTTTGTAAAGTATGCGTTGATACAAGCACAATAAAAAAGGTGCAGAGCAGAGATAATGCAGCACTCGCATACTAAAGTTTCTCTGAGTAATCAGTGCAGATTACTGACATACTTTTTTATATTCACAGCAAGAACTTCACTGAATTGATGTATTACTATTCCTTTGCCTTCCTAATCCTCTCTTCTGATTCAAGCTTAGCTATATCATCTCTGAGTTTTTATACTGAAAAACACCTTTAGATGACAAACTGCGGTGTTTTGGCAGAGGCAGGCCAGGAGTATCACCCCAAGGACTCCAATTCAACATCACAGAGGTGTGTGGGAATTGGTTCTCACTGGAACTACTCCTCATCGAGGGGAGGACACAAAAAACCACGTTGTCTGGAGGCCTCCTAGTTGAAGTTGAGGGCATCTGTTTTGGTCAGGAAGCAGTGAATGGGAAAATGACCCAGACTGTAAATGGGCCACAGGAAAAACAATACAGGGGGTCAGCCCACAGGGCAGCCCCTTAGACGAGCCTGCTGCAACATAGCAACCTTCTTCCTTGACGCAGCTCAGCAATTGGACATTCTCTGCAACCTAATTTCCCTGCGGTGCTGTCTGGAGAAATGGTGGTGAAAGCCTGAGGATGACCAAGGAGGTTGTGAGGGAACAGGAGCCAGTGGCCATGCTCACTGGGGATGGGCACCATTGCTGTGGCATGGTCTCTGCACCGTGCTGCCACCTGGAGCCAGGCTATGATGGAAACTGCTGCCCTGCATATCACTGCAAGGCAGGTGTTTTAGGGATGGCAATCACTGAAGAGTTGAGAAGCATCACCTTTCTTTCCAGTTGTTTGTATTGTCCCGCTTGAGACAGGTAGCTTAATTCATAGTGAATTGAGTACATATTTGATGAATGTCTGTATAGTCATGTAGACTAGAAAATTAATAATTTTATTCGAATATTAATCATTATCTTTATCACTCTCATTTTCACTATCTTTATTAATCATTGGACACAGCAATCATGATTGCTATAAAATATGTGTAATTGTTGCCTTGTCCCTTTTATCCATCTTTCAAATGCATTTTAGACACCGATAAATAATGCTTTGCTTACAGCTGGCACACCAATTGTAGGGTCATAAAAATATATTAAAAAATTAATGAAATATGCTATTGCTCCCTACTGAATGGTGGTATGCTTCAGAATTTTGGATGAGAAAGCAGTTCTGCAGAGCATAGGACCTACCTAATACTGCTTGTTTAGCTTGCCCTGCAGAGCTCAGGCCTTCTTGCAGCACGCAGAATAATAACTCTTTCAGGAATTATAGTTCAAAGACCAGTGCCCAGTTCTCAGGAGGAATTCTGCTTTCAGGAGAGGCTTTAATTGTATTAAGAGAGGATCTGTGCACCAGCTCTCCTTCTGTTTACTATTGGTTGTGTCAAGAAAAAACATATCTGTCTGGACTGTTCCTCTCTGAGTTTATGCTACTGACCAGATATGGCAGTATGGCCATTTGTGACAAAGCCACCTCATTTTTCCTGTCACTGTAACTTTGTACATCTTGCTTGCCTTAATCTTCTACTGCTTTGTCTCTGTAGGAATGTCTCCAGATGTTCTGCTGATAATTCCCTCATAAATTAAAACTATATTCTGCGTAGCTTTCCTTGGCTTCTATATGAGACATGTATCGACACGGTTGGATTCATCACCACTTGCTCTGCTGTTACCAGAGGGAATCACCTGTCTTAGGGCAGGACATAATGCGCTCTGGAGACATTTCTTCCTCTCCTGTGACTGCTGAGGAAGCCCAGGCACCAGTTCGGATTGGTGCCTACCTTGCAGCGTATAGATTAAGGAGAATCATTTCTACCAGATCATAAAAATGTTGGGACTTTCTGCTTCTTTTGAAGCGTGAGGTTAACTTCAGCCATTGCCAGCTCCTCCCTTCTTTAGGCCTCTTTTTTTTCTCTTGAAAGGCTCCTATAGAAACCTGACCGAATATGCATTGTTTACAATGGAGGTATCAAGACCTTTTGTGTTATGCAAGAGCACTTTTTAGCGTACCTTAGAGACAGTCAATAGAACTATTTATAAATCACGCCTGTTACCTCCTCCTTTTTCTGTAAAACAAATATTAAAAAAAAAAAACCAACACATTTTCTGTTATTCAGTTCTTCAAGGTCAGTGTAATAAGCAGTTTCTCAAAGCTCTTGCCTTTTATAATACGGTGCGATGAGACCTGTAAAAACTCTATTGCTATCTCACAGAACTGAATTAAGCATGATGAAGGCAAAGTCTTTGCAGGATCAGTTGTGCTCTTCTTCCCATCTCTAATGTGAAAACGTTGCTGAATTATTATTATTTTTAGCTAGTGTAAAAGGGGAGGAATTTTCAAAACATATCATTTATAAATGATAGTTCCAGCCCTCTTATTCAGATTTTCTTTACTGTTGATAATGGTTTTTTTTTTTTTCAGAAAAACACAATTCCTGGATAGCATTTTTAGGTACGCAGAATCTCACCGTAAAGTGGAAACCTTGACTGTGAAACTGCTTTTCAGAGAAAAAAAAATAAGAACCATACATGATTACATGGATGTTTTGAAGGTAATCTACCAAGCTGGAGCAAGAGAGAAAGGGAATTAATTATTTTTCTTATACTCTTCCAACATAAGCAATAACCTGCCAAAGACTTCTCTACTTGTTTTAATGCTTCGAGTAATGGCAATTTTAATGCTTTAATGGTTGTGTTTACTTAGAATTGTAGAATTGCCTGGAATCACTGAGGTTAAAATACGGGCACTGAAGAGTAAACAATCAAGATGGCAGGGAAGGATGATTTGTAGGGGGCCTACAAACAGGAGGGAGTCAACTCTTCACAAGGGTAGATAGGGGCAGGACAAGGGGAAATGGTTTTTAAGTTGAGCAACGGAAGATTTAGGTTGGATATCAGGGGGAAGCTCTTTACTATGAAAGTGGTGAGGTGCTGGAACAGGCTGCTCAGAAAAGCTGTGGATGCCCCATCCCTGGAGGTGTTCAAAGCCAGGTTGGATGGGGCCCTGGGCAGCCTGGTCTGGTATTAAAGGGGAGGTTGGTGGCCCTGAATGTGGCAGGGGGGTTGGAGCTTCATGATCCTTGAGGTCCCTTCCAACCCTGGCCATTCTGTGATTCCGTGTATCATTTCTTGCAGGCTGCCACACTTAATGCTACTTCCTGCTGCTGCCCTTGGAGCATCAGTCTTCCACTGTTTCTTCTGGCCTGAGTGGGAATGTAGGGCCACATTTGCCCAAGCAAACATCCTTGAGAGTAAACTGATTTCTTCTGAAGATGAGTCTGCGTAGATTTAATGTTACTTCCTCTGTGGGCAGTATCAGGTGAGAAAGTCAAAACTTAGAGGAAGCTCCCGATCAGTTTAGGCATCCCCCATCTTCTCATCTTTCTTTCTTACTCTTCATTTGATAAGACATCAAAATTGGGCCACTTGTGTATATTGAAGGGCTGAACAAATGAAGGATGGGTTGTAACACAAATCAGAAGAACTGAAGCATGGCACATTCCCTTTTGGGATGGTCTCTTCCTTTGTAGGTCAGCAGGACAGCTGTGGCTATGAGGGGCTACCTGAGGCATGCCCTGATTTTTTACTGTCACCACCGAAGGCTCCACCTCTCATTTCACACTGCTATTGTAAGCTGTGAAATGATCATCTTTAGGGTAAGAAAAAAACCAAAGTATATAGTGAAGCATTTAGTCCAAGAACAATCAGAATAGTTTAATTACAAGAGCAATTTAGTTCTCATGTTATGTCCCCCACCAAATGCATAATATGTATATATACATATGTATATAAGTACACTGCAAATACACTGCATCTCTGAGTAGATTGAGAGAAACTTTTTGAGAAAAATAATGTTAATAAATTAGATACACCAGGGCAGAAGCTTTCCTTTTCCCTTTCCTCCTACCTTTTTTCCCCTTCTTCTCTTTTCTTCTTTCTGTTTTTCTTGATCCCTGTTTGTAAGACTTGTAGCTTCAAGTTTACTGCAGCTGCCACAAGGGCATGTACTCAGTCTGTGAATTCCTGAGGCTGAAGGCAGGCAAAGTAGGAAAACTGGGGATTATCAGTCTGGAAAGAGGACAGAGGGCCGCTGTGTAAAACATATTATGCTCCATCTGCATTTAGAGGCCACATAAACAGTGCAGGAAGTTTAATTCTTTTTACATGCCTGAAGAATCAAAATGAAACAGGCACCGTTTCCTAAGCAGAGGTGACTCTGCAGGGCTTAGACTAATGCTATTAACATCCAAATTAGAAAAGATTGTTGCAGTCAGCAACATTATTGCACGGCCTTCTCTGTCATGCAGTTAAGGCTACTAAGCCCAAAGTTAGCGGATTTTGTTACACTGCAGAAACCTTACCAGTGCTTGGTGAATGAAGGTACAAGCTAGGGAAGAGGGACCAGGAGGGACTTAGCACAATTTTAGTCATTTTAAATGCGTGTGTCAGATATGATTATGGTGTGTCCGGTCTCAAAGTGGACTAAAGTGGAGCGATGTATGGTTGTATACTTCAAAGGAGAATAGCAATTTTTTTCTGAGGGAGAAAAAATTCCAATCCAGTGGGCAATGCAACGTGTTTACTTTCTCATTAGTTCTGAAGACCGATAGCTTTGAAGACAGCGAGGGCTTTTAAGAAAGAAATGCCTGGTTCATCTGGAGGTTTCCCTCAGTGAAGGAGCTCAGAGAGTCTGTCCCAGAGAATTTTGCTCTGGAGTTGTGTATGCCTGATGCCAGAAGCATCTGCCTGTTGCTGTGGGGTCTTTGGAGAAGTAGGAGAGCTGTGGCTGTGGTGGTTGTCCTCTCCTCCCTTCAGGTTGTGTGGGGCAGGAGTTGTTGGCACCTCTTTCACCCCGGGGCCAGGCTTGTCTTGCTGGGGACTGAGGGATTGAAGGTCATCGTGAGACCTGCCTGGGTGTGTGAGCCCAAAGCGAAGAGGGAAAGCGAAGTGGCTTAGCGTACACCTCCATCTTCTGCTGGAATTCATTTTGATAAGCACTGCTGGCTGTCACGTGGCTTTGTGAAGTGGCTTCTGCTGTGCAGAAAGAAATGGGTCAAGTGCTGTGTTTGTGGGGAAGGCGTATGAATTTATGTTCCCCCTTAGGTCTGTGCTCTTTTCTGTTGCTCTGCACTGGCTATAACAATCAAGACAAATGTACATAAAAGAAATATCACCGGTAGAGTTTTATTGCCCAGTGCCAAAAATTGTTTATGTTTCTTTTATTTCTTCAGCAAGCCCAGAGGTCTATTAATGACTTCACTCCTCCTCCTATGGAGGAGCTGTCTTCATTGGCATTAAGTGCAAGATCCAATTTAGAATGACGTAATGCATTACCGTGCTCCGGCTTGCATCAGTGGGAAGGATTTTCCACTTTATGAGATATGCCTTGCCAGAAGCTTCTTGGAGGTGCATTTACTTAATGAAATTGATTTAGTGTCTGGCCCATATTGCCTGCTAATAAAACCTTTCAGTTAAAATCATGATAATAAAATATCTTATAGCTTTCTTTTATGATAAAGGATGCTGTTTTATTTGCTTTATGCCATCTTTCTCTAAGCCTATGAGGAAAAGGAATAAATTCTGTCCAGTGACCATATTAAAAAAGAATGAGTCAGAAAAGCATAGTCACTTGAGTGTTGCTTTTGAGCTTGTGAGTAAAATCAACTGATAAGACATGTCTGCGCTCATAAAATCTACACGGGGAAAAAGGCGGATACTGTAACATCAAATAATTAATCTTAGTAGAAACCAAACAAAAAATATTTTCTAAATTAAGTCCCTTTTATTTTTGAAAGGCAAGAAAGATTACATTGTGCTGAACTTTGCTGAGTGACAGTAGACTTTGACCCCTTTTGCTTTGCATTTTCTTACACCACAAGCATAAGAAGGGGATCTGGCTATTCTCAGAGAATGCAAAACAAATTCTTTCACCTCTCCTGTATGACGCCTGCTGCTTTGTAGAATATTTTATTACCCAGGTCATATTTTTAGCTCAAAGCTGTGAAGAATCTTCCTATGTTGCAGCAAAGAGAATGTCTTTTACCATTTGAAATGCAGAATTTTGTCCGTGAAAGTGAAGGACATATCTTTCATTATCTTCATTATGGAATACAGTTGTCCATCGTGAAAAAAATGTTATTATTTTAAATGTATACTCTTGGTATTGGGAAGATATCATATTGATTTTAAAAGTTTCATATAAAGATTATCTGCAACCACAAAGGAATTAGCTAATGAATGCTAATTTTAAATTTTGTAGTGTTATTTGTGAATATCTCTACAGTAGCTGGGAGGAGATAACGCAATTCAGCCTTAAAAATACCACGAAAATCTAGAAAGCTGCTGCACTGCACACAAGTCATTGAAAGAAATAAGAACTGTGTGGAAAAAGTGAATAGACAATGGCAGGATCATCTGAATGCCACTGCAAGGTTTTACTTTTGATTTTATCTCTGCCATCTTTCTGAGAGGGAGCATGGATGCGAGCAGGAACAGCTTCTTCTTGGTTTAGTGAGCATGGTTGGGATGGCCTGATGATTAGACTAGATCATTTAATTCCTTTTTTCCTCTAACACCTCTCTCCTTTCTTCACCACCTGCTTTCTTCTGTTGCAGCTATGAACCCTGTTCACCAGGGAAAATCTTCTGCTCTCCAAGCACCAAGGTTGTCTTCAGCTCCTTGTGTCCAGAACTTGCCCATACTAGTTTCTTCAACTCCTGATGAATTTCTGGAGACTTTCTTCGTGGTAATGCCTATTGTACTCTTTTTACCACTCAGGTGAAGCCTAACATGATTGTATTCATGGCTTGAAACTTAACCCATCATTTGCACTAGAGTTGTATATATGAAATCTTTCTCTTGTTTTGAAGCAAGTCAGTTGTGTTAACTAAATAGGCGAAGCACATAGCATTAGCATCTGCTAACGCACGCTTTATTTCTTTCTCTTTTTTAATTATAAATTAATTTTACTTCTATTGCTCCTGGTATTTAGTTGTAATTTAAGTTTTTTTTGCTCATGAGGCAAAATTGAGGACGGTGAAAATAAATCTTACCATACAGTCATTGGCTACTATCTGCAAGGTTATTATTCCAGAGCTCAAGTGAAGGGAAACCACTTTGTTTGATGCACTGAAGACATTAGAGATCGGAGGTTAATTATGTTGGATTGCCTTTTCGAGTAGAATTTAACTTCAGTGGGAAGAGAGGTGTTTCAGTCGATGTTGCTAATATTGACCTGAGGCAGTGTCTGGGAAGCAAGGCATGTTGACCAATGAGTGCACTAAAAAAGCAAATGAGCTTGATCTTGGCTTGGAGATTATTAAGGGAACTGAGAAATCATTAAATCTAAAAATGGGACCTAATGGAAGTTGATGAGAAAACAACTGTGGATGTTTAATGAGCGCTGCATCACATTTCCATCTCTTCAGAAATAAGTATTGAAATACTTGAATTTCTTTTTGAGAAAGAGGAAATAGTATATGAAAATAACATAGGGAAAAATAATCCTTTGGGCCATCCTCTCAGTAAGTGATTTCTACAAGCTTTAATTAATTATCGGAGTTACTTGTGGAACAAGCTTATGCAAAACTATGGAGCCATAAAATATCTGTTTAATAGTTAGCCCCAAAACACATCTAGATTATCTTGAAACTCTGAGACGTATTAAAAAATTGTCAGCATAATTTCATTCTTCTGAAGAGGTTGCAAATGGAATTATACACTTTACTCTTAAGAAAGAAATAGCAATATATTTACTGATATAATATGGTGATCTAACAAAACTTTATTATAAATAAGACAAGTTTAACAAGATTTGAGGTAGCAGGGTGCACCTGATTATTTACTAAAGCATCAAGGAACATTTAATTGTAAATTACATAAAAAGTATTACACAGAAGATATTATATACTATATAAAACTACAAAGAAAACCCATTCAGACAGCATTACAGCAAGGATGCCCTTTGGATCCGATGACATTATACTGAGAATAGTCTCCTGTTGAGTCTCAAGGATTTGGAATGGAGTTCCTTTTGCCTCCTGGACTCTGGAGAATCTAGAAGCTACTGAATCCTATTCCATTCCTGGACTTTAGAATGAACCGTCTGCTTTTTCCAGATCCCTCCACAGAGGAGTCTGGATGCAGCCAAATCCACCCTCAGTCTCAAATTTTCCCCAGCCTTGGTCAGTGCTTTGCTTAGCTAGGTTTTCCCACTAAAACATCCTTAGCAAATTACTTGCAAATTGTCAAGAAGCTAGGTATTAATCACTTGCCAAAGATCTTTCTCAGCAAGAGATTTCTTACTTGGTAGACCCACCTTTCTGAGCATCTCTCAAGAGGAGGTCCTATTGTGCATCCCACTTCCATGCAGGAGAGTTTACAAGGTTCTTGGGCTGTTTACTATTTGTGGAGCAAGATAACTGACTCATAGCCATATTGCATGTGGACTGCAGTTTTGAGCTAGATGTGAAGGGGAACACACTGTCAGAAGAACACTGCATGAAAACAAATATATACCAAAACTAGTTAGCGATCTTATTTAAGATCAATATCTTGTTCTGCTACTGTAATATACTTATTAACTTTCAAGTAGTTTCATGTGAGAATAGATATTCTGTTACATCACTTTTGACTAGTAACTTCTGTCTTTATACTTGAAAGAAAAAAAAAAACAGAACACGTCCACAACAAATAGGAGAGCAAGACGGCAATAGGGTTGCTGTGGAGACATGAGGGCAATTACACCACGTAGCCTTTTGCACTCAGCTTATCTGAGGAGCTATGCTCCCTACATTTCCTGTTTCCAATGGGAGCAGAGGCCAGCTTCAGCAACTGCCTGTCCTTGTTGCACTTGCTCTAGAAGACCCTGGCCATCTTGACGACTATCAAGGATTAGTCTAGTTATGGATCTGAGCTGGCTGCGCAAGGTTGGATTGCATGAATGCTTTTCTTCCATGGGATTGCAAAGATTGGAAGGCTAGAAAAGATCTATAGAGATTTGCATGGCTGGCTTTGCCTTTTCATGCTTTTTCTACCTGCAGGAAAGCATGAAAGAGTTTGGAGTTTTGAAAAATAACATCCACATCAGCTCTTCAAAATACATCTGTCTCTCATAGCACTCTCAGGCAGAAGCATTATATGTTGAAACATCTATGTTTTTTTTTTTTTTTTTTAAATTTAAATTTTAATTTTTCTTCAAATTTCAAAATGTCTTTTGGATGAGATTGTTCCTATTTCCTCCTTGGCGTCGTGACAGTTCATGTGATGTGACACTCGAATACTCTGCAGAAGGGCAGTTGTAGGTACAACCATTCTTTTAAAAAGGTGCAGAGCTGTAGTTTTCTCCCAGGGAAATATGAATTTAGGTATAAGAGGAGGATGGAAGAATCTGTCATGGGCATTTTTTTCTATACAATGTGACTATAGTTAAGGTCCAACAAAGCCTAATTTTTAGAGAACATATCTGTGGTTGTAATTTCTTTGCTTTTCTCCTCCAACCTTAGCTCAAGAACAGTGAAGCTGGGAAGTGACTGGTGCTGAAAAGCCAATAGGATGCCAGGTGATTTCTGCCTCAGCCAGCTACATTTGATCCTACACCCTAATTTCATTGGGAGAATCTGACTGTAGAGTTCCAACTGAGTTAATAAAATCTGGGATTTGGTAGAATTTCTTTTGTTTTTGTTGAAGTGAGGCATCTGGGACACAGTGGCTATCCTGAACTCCAGAAGTATGAGAAACATTTTCCTAAAGCATCTAAGAATGAGTTGTGCCTGGTTAGTACTCTGTTGCTAGCTTTTCAGCTCTGTTCCATCACTCCTCACTTCTGTTAACATTTTTAACCTGTGCTTTATGTTTTGTGTATGACACAGGTGTGCCAAAGCTATTATGAAGTAGGCAGCCGTACTGGTAAGTGTGGGAGTAGCAATCAAATCAGGCTGAATGTAATCACCTACAAATTCCAAAAAAGATTTTTACTTTTAAAGGAATGTTTCACATTTGTGGTTTATTTGGTATGCATACTTTCACCAGAAAATAGTAACCCTTGTAAGAATGAGATGTCCTGGTTTGTACAAATTAAATTTTGCTCCTCTCTCAAAGAGCAATCGCTTAAGCTTTACTATGTGTATATGGTCTCCACTTTTCTCTCATATATTGAGTTCTTTGGAGTGTTGAAAACATGTGTTGTTTCAAATCAGCTTTGCAGTTACGGCTGCCCTTTTGAATAGATGGGAAACTATTGTCTTCAAGGGGAGTGAACAAAAGTAGTTTTTCTCAGTGTTCCTGAAGCCTTGTCATGGCTCTGCTTCAGGTGGTGCTCCCTCAGATGGTCCCTTATCCAGGCTGTGCTGTGTCAGCAAGTGAGAGCACAGTGCTCGGTTCTGCAGGCCTACTAGAAACTTGCGTGCATTTACTGGGTTATTTAGTGCTTGTTAATATCAGGAGTGATTCCAAGAGCTCACTAAATGTTGGAAAGAAAGCCACCTAAGAGTTAAAAAAAAATAAAAAAAAATAAAAAAAATAAATAACAGCTTTTACCAATATCACGATGTATTTTCAATATTTTCAGCAGGAGGCTTACGTTCCAGTAGCATAAGATACTGTTTTTATCATATCATAGAATCATAGAATGGCCTGGGTTGAGAAGTACCACAATGACCACCTAGTTTCAATTCCCCTGCTATGTGCAGGGTCGCCAACCAGCAGACCAGGCTGCCCAGAGCCACATCCAGCCTGGCCTTGAATGCCTCCAGGGATGGGGCATCCACAGCCTCCTTGGGCAACCTGTTCCAGTGCCTCACCACCGTCTGCGTGAAAACCTCCTCATAAAAGCATTTCCAAAGTCTCTGAGAAAGCACATTGTTACTAATTCCTGGTCAGATAAGAGTTATGCACGTCCCCCCAAAATACGTTTGCTTTTTTCTCACATGAGAGCCACAGAGGAGTGGAATTTGGGGCTCCCAGAGGGAAGCGATGCTGTCTGTATGGTTCCAGGAAGCAATAAGCACCTACATGAAAATAACTCAAGTCCCCATCCTTAATCCCTGCCTATCCTTTTTTATCTGATGGACTCAGCGAGGGCTGGAAGATCACAGCGTGGCTGAAAACGAAAGGGAGTTAACAAGATGTGACCAGTCAATGGCTAAAACAATAGGCGAGACCCTGCACGTTGCCTACTGCCCAGGTGTCCTTCCCATGCACAGGTAGCCATGTGGATCACCGTGAGTTTGCTCTGCTGCTTGGTGCTCGGGGGGCTGCCGTGGGCAGGCACCTCGTGCCCCTCGCAGTGCAGCTGTGCCTTCCACAGCCTCAACGAAGGGACGAAAGCCAGGTATGCCGATACTCTCCGAGGGGCTGGGGGTTTTCTTTCTTCTTTGTAAGGATGCTTTCAGAAGAAAATGTTGTGTCTAGGCTTCATGTCTGTTATTTTTTCAGTTGCTCTGCTCTCCGGCTTTATTTGCAGAGGATTAGCTTCTGAAAACACAGTAAGCTGATTTCAGAGAAAGCGTTTGGGCATCTTCTCTGTGAGAACAGCAACATAATTACCGCTGGGGCAATGGCAAAAAGGAATGCAATTAAAATGTTTTTTCTCTTTTTGCCTTCATGCTGAATATACTGGTTTTGTTCTGTCCTGTTGGTCTGTTTCTGAAGTGTACGCAGGTTTATTTTGCAGTGCTAAAGCCTTCAATCCATTCTGCTTACTTAAAAAGTCCTTGGGCTGGAGATTTTAGGCAAAGTAATTGACTCTGGATAACAATAAACAAAAAAAGTAAACAGTGAAAATAAGACAATTCTCAGACTGGAAACTTTCAGCTGGAAAGGCAGGTAAGGCTGAAAGGTTATGCACTATGGGAAGAAGCACCATCGTACAGAGATTTCACTGGAGGACTACCGTAAGAAAAAAAGTCATTCTGAAGGGTTATCAGAAATTAGCTATCCGACCTAATGAAATACAGGCTACATTTTGATCAGATCTGATTCACAGTAGAGGAGGTTTGTGGCAGAGAGTATCTGATAACTCCTTTAGAAGAAATGTATTTTCTAGACAAGATGACGGTACAGCAAAGAAAGGCTGTCCTCTGGATTTGGATCACCGTCAAGTGCATCTGCTTCATCTCTTTTATGGCAGCATAGTTTTAAAACCAGGAACTGTCCCAGTGAGAAGGGTGGCAGAGCCACAAGTAGTGTAGAATTTTTTAAAGGCAGCACAATAGCAGGAGAGCCTATAATTTCTCCACGAGTGTCAAAATTCCTGGTAGAATTTCCTTACAGAGACTGGAAAAAACTGCAGTGTGTTTTGGTAAGATGCATAATAAAGCAAGTGCTCATTATTCTCTTAATGAGCATGATGTCTCATTTTTCTGCACTAAGATTTGTGTTTTTCAGTAGTAGAAGGAGATTATCCTGTAGATTTATTGTTTAGTGCTTAGCAACATAGTTTAGGGACACTGTAAGAAGCATCAGAGTGCAGTTTTGGTGTGATAATATCTCTGCTAGCGAACATTTTGTGTCATGTTTACACAAAACCAAATGTTTTATTGAGAGATGATCTCTGAATTTTTCTTATTTGTCTTTTTCTTCTGCGAAATCTCAACCCTCAGCTGAGAGTGGGCAGGACTTCATGCCAGCATAGAAGTGCTGGATGACAGAAAAATATTGGGGTTTTTTTGGTTATAAATTAACTGGAGGCTCTAATAACATTTAACTTCAGGAAAACTACATGAGCAGTTCAGCCATGTTATTTATTGCTGCAGACAGTAGAGGAAGAGTTGCTTTCAGCCAACGTCAGTCTGGTTTTGGCAGCTCTGTAATGTCCTATTTATCAATCAGGCAGAATGATAAGAAAATGGTACTTGACTGATCACGTTACATTACTTGAGATATTTGGTTTAGCTCATGGAGTGGGACATGCCGATGTAACCTGCTATGTTTTCTGAGGTGGCTTTGCACTTTGTTAAGAACTTGCCTTTTTTTCTCCTCTTGGCAAAGACAAAGTTACAGTTTTTTACACAAAGACTGCAAAATGCTGCATGGGGTTTTCAGGATTTGAACTCCAGGAATTAGAAATAGAAAGGAATTATTTAGACACATGAATCTGCCTTGCTTTCAGTAAAACATTTTCTAAAGTGTTAGTTTTCTGTACTTTTGCTCTCTTAAATGGTATATCTCTGAGTGAAGTGACCACTGCATCCCTACAAACCTTCCAGTTTCACAGTGAAGCAGAGCTTGCTGCAGAATATTACTAGTGAGTTGACCACCTTCTCCTTGCTTCACGAGCAGAGATCCTGTGCTGTATTTGATCTGTGTTACTTTATCCCACCCCAAACTTCATCAGACAGTTACGGCTTCTTTTTACATGTCCTTTAATGTTCGGTTTATTGATCCTTTTATTTTAAAATGCATTAGCATCTTCTGCTGTGCATTGGGACTGCTGTCTGTCATAAGGACCATAAAAACCTGAAGAGAAAAAAGCAGGAACACAATATGGGCCAGAGTCAGATTCATACCACTTCAGGAAAGTGCAATCTCTGCAGTCAATAAGTGTGTGTACGTATGAATTAGTGCAAGCCAAATGTACTTACACTGATGATATGGGAATCAGCAGCAAGTAAGAAATGACAAGAACAAAGCTTTTGAAAAAAGGAAGGCAGATAAAATATTGTACTAAAATTTTTAAAATGTCTCAAATATATGTCTTCAAAAATATAAGGAAGTTGCATCTGTGTTTCTTTCTCACCAGGACGGTGCTGTGTAATGACCCAGAGATGACCCTCACCCCCGTGAACATCCCTGTAGATACGTTCAAGCTTCGAATAGAGAAGACAGCCATCCGCAGGGTGCCAGGGGAAGCTTTCCACGCTCTTCATAACCTCGAGTACCTCTGGTTGCCCTATAACTCCCTGGCCAGCCTCAGCGGGATCACCTTCAAGGGCCTCCGTCGCTTGCTGGAGCTGAGGCTAGATGGAAATGACTTAATATCATTTCCCTGGGAAACACTGTCTGACATGCCACAGTTAAGGCTTCTGGATTTACACAACAACGAACTTACCTCGATCCCTCCAGATGCTGCTCGTTACATCAAGAATATCACGTACCTGGACCTGTCTAGCAACAAACTGATGACTCTTCCTCAGGCTCTTATTTCTACCTGGGCCAACCTGCAGGCGGTCCCTTACTTTCCCAATGATAACTCCAAGATCATCTTAGGTAAGAGTGACTGTGATTTTGCAGTAGGCAAAATGACAAGAGATCCCAATGTCATCGTAGCATTTTCACTCACTGTAATTACTATGACATGCACACTGCTCATTTAATGCCCTATACAAGTGTGCACGTTCACTTACACCTTAACCAACTTGCCTTTCCACACCCAGCTTATTACACCCTAAACTTTATCACAGACTTGAGTTTTTCTTACAGAAAACCAGTTACTCTCCTCTTCAGGAGCTTTTTATTTATGAAACTGCCACTTTCGTTGAACATACAAATGTGATTAGAGCTCCACATCTTTCAAGTGCTGTTTCCTACTAACAGCTGGTGTGGAGTCGATTAGTTTTAAGCGGCATTAAATAAAAAGATGGATTCTTCTTATGTCCAAGTTAAAAAGGAGTAAACCTGCTGCTGAGCATAAAATCTGGGTCAGAACAGCCAGTTTGTCCTACTATGTGCCTCTTAAGAGTCCAGTTTATCTCTCCACAGAGAATTAAAACCTCAGTTTCCAAAGAGCTGTTAAAATAATGCTGCCTCCAAGGGTGAGAATTCACTTGTTGGTGGCATTTCTGTGCTCCTCAGAGGTATGGTCCAGGTCAATAGTACATTTTTGTGTCAGAGAGTATATTACAGACCACTGTCTTAATTACTCCAAATTGTGATATACTCAGATGAGGTTCTGAGTACACTTACTAGTTCATGGGATTACTGCTTAGCCTTTTAGCCATAGTACGCTGGTTCAAATCCTCAGCAGGTTGATGATGTTTCAGAGTTGTTGCCATCTGCTGTCTTTATTTGCTATGAACTGACATAGCTCCACTGGCTCTTTGCTCCATGGGATATGTGCATCTGCAGGTACAGTGTCTACAACCATGGGTGTGTGTTCAGGCATTTGATGATAATCTAATCGGAAACATTTTCTCTTACTCTGGGAAGTGTTTGGCAAAATCTGCTCTTGTTCTCTGGATAAATTTAGGGGAGATAGAATTTTTAAAACCAGGTCGCAGTGGAAAAAGACACAGAACTTTAAAAAGAATCAAATTGCCACGTAAAATCTTCTGGTGTCCTTAGCAGGTGTTAAGGTTTGATTAGCATCAGGAAAGGAGCAGCTGTTTCCCCATCCTGTTTTGCCAGGTGTGACATCAAGTTCTCTAAGCCCAGTGTTTGGAATTGCCCATTTTGTTTGTGGCAAGACGAGACACTGCTCATATCGTTTTCTTTATTTATTTTTCAGAGTAAAGTTGCCTATAAAAGCATTCTTCCGTTCAGTATGGAAGTGAGTGTATTGTCAGGAAGAACAGAACATCTTGCTGCTCATGGCCAACCTGAGTGTTTGCACAAGCAGCTGCACACAGGTTGTCTGTTCCAGGATTCTGAAAAATTCATGTGAGCAAATGAATATAATGCTAGCATTCATAGGGTAATGTATAGGCATGCCACCCCCTAGCTCCTATTCTGCTGACATCTGTGGAGAAACGTGTCTCTTTGCAGAAGCAAAATGAGAGTAGACAGCTGCATGTCTCTATTTTGCTCTGCTGTTTCATATGTTTCATTAGACTGTTTCATATGGAGGCGTAGAATAATCCAAGAACAGCAAAGAATTAGCTCAGTCCTTTCCCTTGTCTACACTGCATCGTTGTGAATCCTCTTCAGGGCCCTTGCTTGTTCGTTGCTTCAAGAAAAAGTGGTTTCAGCAATAGTTTCCTCCCTGATAGTCTGTGACAAGACTGCAAGATTCAGAGTGTGAAGATTGCCCATGTGACCTGCCTGTGAAAGAGAAAAAGCAGATCTCAGAGTTAATAATGTAATGTGTCATGGAGGATGGCTCTACTGCTCATTTAATTTATGATGAGTCTTTACAGGAACTAAAGTGGCAATGCAAAAAGTCCAAGCTGTTTTTTTTTTGCCAGACTATCTAGAATAAATTGTAATCTAGTACATGAAGTCAGAAGTAAGCAGATAGCAAAAATGCCATAAAATAACACAGCCGAGATCTTAATTTTCATTCTTTCTTTAGTCTCCTTTTATATATTTTAATTAATAAGTGGTGCGTTCCTGCCTAGACTCCCTTTCAAGCCTATGGAGGATGGTGTGTAGTGATCTCAGCGAGATATTTTTCAGCAGAATCTGTAAAAACAGTTCATTTGGGGCATCAGGGTCTTTTGATGTACTGTGTTTCTGCTGACTCTAGCAAATTCAAGCAGCCCCTTGATGCTTACGGAGCCTTGTGCAGCAAGCCCTGTGCTTGTGCCAAGTGTTGGCTCTTGCTGAAAAGCTGCAGATTGCGTGACTGCTGCTGCCATGCTCCAGGGGCCAGCAGTAGCAGCACTGCTGTGTGGGCAGATGTTTCTGCTTGCTGGGAATCGTGGGGATAGTAGTGGTCCTTACTTTCAGGCTGCTGCCAAGCCCTGAGCCCTGTTCTTGGGCTGCCTGCTGAAAAGAGAGGGTGAAGCCCCTTTGGAGACAGGTCTGGGACACTGAGCTCCTGTCTTAGTCTTCAAATGCATACCTGGATTTAGTCTAAAATCCCCAGTAGCAGTGCTGCTAGCTAAAGCCATTAAAGGCCAGAAACTGTCTGTAGGACAGGCAAATGTGAATATTTCTGAGTGAGATGACATACAGATTTAGTCAGAATGCAGTGGCTTCTATTCGTGCCTGTGCATTGCTCCAGATCTGATTTTGCTTTTTCAGTACCGTCTTCACAAATCTATTTTTAATGGGATACTATCTCTTTTCTTTTTTCAGAATTTGAGTTCAGTTCTGAAAGAGCAGAAAAGCAGAAAAAGAGAAACGTTCTGGGACAGTGAAGCAGGAGTGTTTTCTTTAATACATCTCTTCCTATGTGCATAGTCTTAATACAGGTGCTGCCTAATAGATGTGTGTGGCCCACTGTAGGCCTGATTGTTAGCCTATAGCTGGCTAATAATTTTCAAGATCACTGGCAAGAAGAATTTCATAGCCTATGTCTTATTAGGAAAATGAAAACAAATAACCAACTCACTCCCATAACTATTTTTTTCAAAGTATATAACAAACTGTTTGTTTTGCTTGATTACACGCATCAATAGTGACGTGTTCTTGGCACAAATTACCTTGCTTGGAACTTCATGAGTGTGATTTAATGTCCAGGTTTTGAGATACCTTAGCAAACCCGATTTTCTCCATTCCACTGACCAGTACTGTGAGACGCTTCAACTTCAGCCAACAGCAGCAGAGCTACGATCCCCATGCATATCCTTTTTTGGGGGCAGACTGGGAATCTATCAGTCTGTCTTGCTGAAAAACTGAAACAAAATTGGCAGAAACAAAAATACTGTTGGAGTGACTGAGTGCTCTGGTTTCTTTTGACAGGTTTGCAAGACAATCCTTGGGTGTGTGACTGCAGTCTGTATGAAATGGTCCATTTCCTGAATTTCCAGTCTCCCAACATAGCGTTCATTGAGCCCAGGCTGAAATGCTTCACCCCTCGCAGCCTTGCAGGAGTCTTCTTCAGCCAAGTTGAGCTAAGGAAGTGTCAAAGCCCTGTTGTACATACGTCTGTAGCCAAAGTAAAAACCATCCTGGGCAGCACTGTGCTACTGCGATGTGGGACAACGGGGGTGCCCATTCCCGAGCTCAGCTGGAGAAGGGCTGATGGTGCTCCACTAAATGGCACAGGTACATTTAAGCTTAAGCTTTTTTTCCCCAGTGTGGACTGAGTGAGTGAGTCCTATACCATTATTTTCTGTGGGCTGCAAAGCATATGGAAGCTTATGACAGTAGCAACTTCCCACTGATAAAAGACCCCCAAAAAAAGAAATGGGTGCAACATTAAGATTCACTGTAACTCACTATGGAATCATAGAATGGCTTCATTGAAAAGAGACCTCAGAGATCATCTAGTTCCAACTCCTCTGCCATGGCAGAGTTCCCAGCCACTAAATCAGGCAATAGATCAGGTCACCCAGAGCTGCATCATCCAGTCTGGCCTTGAACACCTTCAGGGCTGGGGCATCCACAACCTCTCTGTGCAGCCTCATTTTTCAGCCTCTGAGTGAAAAATTCCTCCCTGATATCTAATCTAGATCTTCCCTCTTTTAGTTTACGACCATTGCCCCTTGTCTTATCACTATCTACCCATGAACAAAGTCAATTTATCTCCTGTCTGTAAGTTATCTTTAAGTACTGGAAGGCCACAGTGAGGTCTTCCTGCAGCCTTCTCTTTGCCAGGCTGAAAAAGTACAGCTCCCTCAGCCTGTCTTCATACCAGAGATGCTCCCAGGTCCTTCTTGGCAGAGATGCTCTTAAGGAGTACATTAGTATGCGTAATTCACTATAGCATTGAAATTTTCTGTAGGCTGTAAAACTGCTTACATGTTAATGTAAATATCATCAGATAAATACATGCTATCATTTTTTTTTGTTTTGTTTCACAATTGTGCTGGTGGTGAGGTGACTTGAAGGGTTTTCTGCAAATCTGTTGGAGCTGAAGAAATGAGAAGTGTCCAGCTGTAGCAAGAGACTCTCTTAATTTAGCTAGCTATTCAGCCACTGAAAAGGGTTCCCACTGACTTCTTTTATGGGCCTTTTTTTAGTAAATATGAGCTACTATTAATCAATTAGGGAACATCTCTGGAGGAGAGATGTCAGCTGGAATTCAGATCTTCTGTGGCGAAGAAGAAGACTGCAAACATGCAACATTACGGCACTGATAGATTCAAAACAATAATAAAAAAAACCACTGAACCGCTGAGGAATACAGCATTCAGAGAAAGATTTTCACTCAGAGTGTGGTGACACACTGGAACAGGTTGCCCAAGGAGGCTGTGGATGCGCCATCCCTGGAGGCATTCAAAGCTAGGCTGGATGTGGCTCTGGGCAGCCTGGTCTGCTGGTTGGTGACCCTGCACATAGCAGGGAGGTTGAAACTAGATGATCATTGTGGTCCTTTTCAACCCTGAACATTCTATGACTCTATGACTCCAGTAAAAATGCCATGCTTCCAATGGTTCAATTATGACGGGTTGATTGAGGTCTTTTAGAAAAATGCTCTTTAGGTGATATAGTGACCAACTTTCTCTCCTGCATACCCTGTTCATGGAGGGAGTCTTTGGATAGCTTCTGCCATTGTGAGCAATCGTATTTTCATTTCCATTCTGACTGCTTGGACACAGAATTGCAATGTGAGTTGGTCCTTTAATGTGCAGGGAATTTACGAAAGAAACCACTGCTACATTCAATGCTCTTAGTTTTTTAAGGTTTTAGCTCAGAACCTGCACCTTCATTTTTTTCTAATCCCCTCAGGTGGTACTGTCTCCTGGGCCTGATTGGAAAGTGTGGGGTCTCAACTACAAAAGGTTACTATAGCAGTGCATGCATAGGAGAGAGCATTTCTCTTCTCAGCAGTGGAGCCACTTGTAATAAGTAACCTTTTTTTGAGACCTTCACAAGCTATTCCTCTGCTCTGCATGATGTACAGGTTGTAGCAGAGCCTCTCCTTACAATGATGTCTATCCTAATGCTGCTAACATTTCTCATACATTTGAAAGAGAGTCACAGCAAAAAATAGAACAGAGGATGCTTTCCTGAAAATGTATGTTGAGTTTACTTTGAGTTACAACTGAGAATGATGGATTTTGTGCCCCATCAAATCAGACTTGAGCACCTTTTAGTAAAAAGTTGGCTGAAAATATGGTCGTTTCTCAGCAATGGCAGCTCCTGTGCCAATGTTGTTATATCACTGAAATAGTGGTGTTCTGAGTACAAAAGTGTGAGAAACAGCTCAGTGTCTACATGAATGGGGAAAGGCCATAGGAAAACCGGTAGCTTTGTTTCCTAGTATTTCCATTCAGTAAAAACTTAAATGAAAAAGGTAAGTTTTCTGCTATTTCTTTTCACTGCCGTTAGAATGTGCCTTGGTTGCCAAGGCTGGATCCTGACCCATGTGGGCTTGAGAGGTTTTCATCCTGTCTTAACTTTGCCTTTCAAATATCTCCTTTGTTTACCTTAAATTGGAAAGGAGAGGTATTACATGCTCATCCTAAGGAGGCTGGTTAAATAATGGAGAAGGTGCTTTACCCCCATCTCCTCTTTTTTTTCTGCCTAAATAGAAAAATTCAAAAAATGCTAGTTTTTAGCCTCTTGGCAAAAGAAATGAGAAAGTCTACACTCAGCTGCATACATATTGCTTAGTGGAGCTGTCTGCTTTGATAAGTGATCAGACTTCCCTGTGTTTGACTTGATATAAAAACCTGCCCTAATTTCACAGTAATAGGAAAATCATTTTTCAGCTTTGCTCCATATATTCTAGACTAATCCATGTGTTATTTTTGAAGAAAATCTCCACTGTTTTTATTTTCTGTGTCTCTGAGAAGTGCATTCACTGTTCAACTAGGTTGTGTTACAGCCCATTCTTGCTGCTGCTGTAAATATTGTACTTGGATATGTGAAATCTCAGTTTTTTTGAAAATGAAAGAAACTTCCCTGTTTAGTTTGCAAGTTGTGTGTCAAATGGAGGGAAATAGCATGAAATGCTTCACATCCACTTGTTCTGAAACAGGCTAAATCCTAGCGTAACTTTATTTTAGTGTTAATGTCACTTTCTTGGAATTACTTTAATATTGTAACATACTTGGTGGCAAAAGTAAATGATTTTGCTGTCTCCGGCAGATATTCTGCTGATTGAGACCTAATAGTTCACAAAACAGACTATTAATTCTAGTGACAATCGACTGTTTAACATTTTTCCTTCTTTGCAGTGCACCAAGAGATCTCTAGTGATGGGATGAGCTGGTCTATCCTGGGCCTGCCTGTAGTCTCTTACCTTGACTCTGGAGAGTACATTTGTAAAGCAAAGAATTTCCTGGGGGCAACAGAAGCATTCATATCCCTCATCATCATGGACTCGGAAAGCACGGATGACCCCAACTCCAATGCCAAAGGCACGTGGAGTGGGAAGGCAAGCGGGATGGAGGCAGCTGCCTACAATGACAAGCTAGTGGCAAGGTATGTTATCACCACCTCCACCATGCCTACCCTAGGGGCTGGAGCAGGAACCGGAGAAGATCTCCTCATCCCCGCTGGAGCACAAGATAGCAACCCCCAAAACCTACTGGTGAGCCCACCTACTGGTCAGCAGGAGCCAGAGCGAATTGTGAGATCTGTCAGGGTGATAGGAGATACTGACCAGAGTGTCACCCTGGCCTGGAAGGCACCTCTGGCAAAGAACACGACAGTGTTCAGTGTCCTCTACGCTGTCTTTGGAGAGAGAGACATGCGTCGGATCAATGTGGAACCAGGGAAGACCAAGGTCAGCATTTATGGGCTGCTACCAAAGACCAAATACATAGTGTGTGTCTGCGTGAAAGGGCTGATCCCCAGGAAGGAGCAGTGCATCATATTTTCCACGGATGAAGTTGCTAGTGCAGGAGGGACCCAGAAACTTATCAACGTGGTTGTCATCAGTGTGGCTTGTGTCATTGCTGTTCCCCTGACACTGGTGGTCTGCTGTGGAGCACTGAAGAGACGCTGCAAAAAGTGCTTTGTGAGGAAACCCAAGGAAATTCAGGAGTCCTATGTCACCTTTGAAAGTCTTTCTCCTGGGGCCAAGGTGAAAGGAGTGGAAGGAGAATACTTGACTAGACATACGCCCGATGAGTCTAACAGGCTCCTCTCTGCCCGATCCAGTGTGGACTCAGAAGCAATACCAAAGATAGAGGGGCAACCAAATGAATACTTTTGCTGATAGTTACTAGGCTGGTCATTGGCTTGTTAGATGGAAAGCATATGGCTGTATATATGACCGTGCTCCAACACTGCATGCCATTGTGTCAACGTGTGTGTCTCGGACGTGTTCTGGAGGAGGATGCAAGAAAGTAGAAGATGCCCAGACTTTATAGGAACGTGTTGTTTGACCAGCTGGGATTTGATGTTTTGTACTCAATCGAAAGCTTCTGTGCTAACAGTCTCATTCTCTTGGACCATTCTTATTTTCATAAAATGATGCATGCACACTGAGTGTGAGGACATTAAGCAACACTTTTGAGCATGCTCTGCTCAGTGCTGTTTAGTACCTGCTCTGCAATATGCTAAGTGTTTTATTTGCAGCTCTTTTATGGTTCTTTGGTTTACAAATCGGGGAGTACTTGATAATTTTAATACAAATATCTGTGAATGTGAAGATAGAGTCTTACCTTTTATGCACCACATATTTGCATGAAACAGGCAAATTCATGCTTAACAGATAGCTAAATACAACTGTTTGTAGTACATCTAACAACAGCTTTATATTCTCAGTTCAAAGAAATGTGCAAGGGGATATGACTCGAGACACAAAGCAATAGACTCCTAAGAACACATAAGAGAGTAAGTTTGAGAACGGCATTTTGACCCTAACCACTGCTCTTCTTATCATGCAATTGAACAACAGTACCACGCAGACCTTTCAGTATCAGACCTAGCTGTCTTTTTCTAGCAGTGTTGTAATTAGTACAGTATGATTTATATCAGCTATGCTACTTAAAAATCATACAGTAGCCTCCTCTGCAAATTATGTGTGGCATTGTTATGTTTTGTACTGCAAAACCTACACTAGATAGTTCTGTAAAAATCTCCCAGAGCAGCCCTGTCGTTGCTGCTGGCTGTACTGGTAAAACTGGTAGCGAAGATCAGAGGGCTTAGCTGGGCACTTGTGGTTCAGCCACGAAAATCCCTTGCTCTGTGTAGAGCAGAGGTGTGTACTGCTGACTGGGCACACTTCTGCAGTACTTCTGCTGTGGCAGCAATGGTGGCAAAGGCTCCATGCTGTTATTTGGGTTTCAAACATTTTGCAAGTTTGAGATCTCTGGTAAAAAAAAAAAAAAAAAAGAAAAAAAAAAAAGAAAAAAGGCTAATATTTGTCTAAATGTGTTTTTCTAACCACAGTTTGCTAATCAGTTTTTTTTTACTCAAGTCCTGCAATTCTGCTGGAATTTGGATCTGAATACTTATCACAAAGCACTTTCTAGCTGTGTAATTTTTCTCTCCTGTCCCTTAGGTTGTAATACTGTATATAATGGCTTTCTGTACGTAATAAATATAAAGAAAATGCTGCGAGATCTGCCAAATGTTGAATGGGAGGGATCCAACCAAGCTGAAATGATAATTGATGAAGCCTCAGTCTTTTGGAATCAGTTTGAAATGTATGCTTGTAAATGTCTTGGAAAGATCTCCACTCGCATTCTGGATGTGTACGTAAAATGTGGATTTACAAAATTCGGTACTTGGAATGACACTGTATTTTGCAAGTCCTTCTTGTCCTGAAGGAGTTCTGTGATGTCAGATTACTTGACCTGATGGAAAAAAAAACCCAAGTCATTTGATCTCAGCATAAAAGCTAGCAACAGAGTACGCTACAATGGTTTCTGATAGGACTCTCTGTCCTCCTTACATTCATGAGAAGGAACTTCTCTTGTACCGGGAGAATTTTTCAGACCCTCTATATAGCATTCATGCTGCTGCATAGATTTTTATGTTTACAAATAACCTTTTTCAAAATGTATTTTAACACGATAGATCAATTGATGAAATAGGTAGTATCTAATAGACCTATTATTTATTTACACATTTATATTTCCCAGGACTGATTTCAAGTCTCATTCTTCAAGGTGGATTAAAAATGTTGTTCCAGTAGCAGTTTTTTGTATGGGTTGAAAGGATTGTTGTTTTCTTCAACCCAATTCCTGCCCTCATCTGTAGTGGTGTTGCTTTGGGCTGTGCAGAAATCGGCAAGGAGCCCAGCCCAGCACGGGTGGCTAATTTTTAGTATTGAAAAATCAGGGCTGTCCTGAAGCTCTCCTGCGGTGAATGGAGTGGCCCTGCTGCCCAAGGACTTTCTCACCAGTGAGGTTTGCAGCCATCTGGGAGTGAGATGTACTTACCTTTCAGCTGCCTGGAGGCAGGAGCAGGATAATTTGCCACACCTAGTCCTGGCAAAACAGCACTTGCCCACTCCAAGACACGATCTGCAACTACAGCGATAAAGGCACCATTTGGGTTAGTCCCATCATTCCTTACCTGTGGGAATGGGAAGGACAGGTCATCCCATGGCCTTCCTTGTGGATGTGTTAAGCTTTAAGCTGTACTGGATATTTTTTGCACTTGAAATAAATAGCAATCCCAAGTAGAATAAATGTGATTTTCCATTTCTATTTCCTATGGTGATTCTTACCGTCCTGTAGGTGAGGCAAAATGCTTTAGCAGCTCAGCTGCTGCTCCAAAACCAGAATATCTGTACCAGACTGGTGATTCACACAAGGTAGGCAGTAGATTGAAACATGTGTAAGCTTTGTGTTCTGTGGTGTCATACTTTGCTAAACTGTATGTGGAATTTCAAACTGTTACAGGTAAACTGATTTTCTGCTGAATGGATGGCAGGTGAATTTCAAAACTTTGGATGAGATCTGCAGTTGTATGAGGCAAGTGAAAATGCAAATAAAAACCTCACTGCACTTTTCTGTTTCTTTAACCCATGGGTGTTAGGGACCTCTTTTCACCAGGGTCAGTGCAAGCAAGTGATGCTCTCCAGTCACAGCACGCCAAACAGAGCTGGCTCAGAGCTCATTCCTGGGAACAGCTTCTTACTTGGTTATGGTCAGTCCTTGGACAGAAGTGCTGTAAGGACCGTTTCCGTGCTCTCCCCTCCCTGCCCCTCCCATCCCCACTTTAATGTTTTGTTTTTTTTGGTGCAAAATTGAAATATTAAGGATAATGTGTCACTAAGAACATAATAGCGTTTTAAAAATGGATCCAAAAGCTCTGAATTGTACTGAAAAAACTGGTTTTAATCAAAAGACTCTTGAGAAGAGCAGCTATCAAAATGAAAGAACTGAGCAGAATACAAAGGAAATAATATGACAAAAGTGATTAAAAAGAAGGAGTAGTGCAAGTAGTTGAAGTGCATTAGAAGAAAGGTAAAAAGGTAGGTTAAGGCTTTGAAAAATGGTTTTGTAAACATGTTCAGAAGTGCCCAGGTTGTCTGATGAGCAGATCCAGGAAAAGAATAGTATGTGCTCTGAACTACAAAGTTCCCGCAAATATTTTCAGTGGAACATATGCATAAAAATTCCACAGGTGCAGAATAATGTACTGGCTGATAACCACCTCATTTCCATAAAGTGATTTAAATGTATTGGGGGGCTGGTGGCTTCATTGCCCGCCCTCTGCGGGACCTGCTAAGGTCAGTGCTGTGCCAGGAATCCCAGAGGGATGCTGCCAGGGGTGTTGGGTTACTGAGAAAATGGGGAAAGTTTTGCAGGTTTCTATAGCTGCTGCTGAAGGTTCATGAAAGAATTTACTTCTTCCTTTTCACATCACTGTCCTCTTTTTAAAAGCTTCTTTTTCAGCCCTGTGCCATTTGGTGTTAGATGCACCGTGTCTGAAATACCCAATTGCAGCCTTCACCTCATTTGCCCTACCTAGCAGGGATTTCTAGCTGTGATAACCCTGGTAAAGGGCCTCTAATTGTAAAGCATTGGCCTCAATTTGATTTATTACAGATGCGTGTGCCCATCGTTTCAAGGCAACAGTTTGGATCCCTTTCAGTTGCTGGAGGCATGCGAGGGGCTTCCCTTCAGCATTTGCTTTGGCAATGAGCGTGATCTCTTAAACTCCACTTCCCACGGATTAGCATACAATCTCTCTATTGAAATTTATTTTGACAGCTTGGGTTTTAGACAGCTTGTTCTGCATTTTGGCTTCAATCATGATGCCACATGACTGTAAAGAGCAGCTGAACTGAGTGGACATCTGCTGCCACAAAAGTGACCATTAAATTTACTGACAGGCATAAACTCGGCTGAATTGAAGATGCGACAAAATCCCACTCCAGTAGGGAGCATAAACATAAAGGCTTTGGCTAACACTGTTTGCAGGATGTATACTCTTTCCTCCCCTCCCAGTCTCTGCCGTATAGTGTGGTTACTCTCTACCCATCAATTCATCTTATTTTGATACATAATTCCTCAGTTGTTCCTCAGGTTAATACTGAACCTTCTGAGTACACTTGGGAATTTTGGGAAACATTTGGGAATATTTAAATGGCCTCTCAAGTAGCAAATAAATATCAACTTTAAAACAGCCAGTGTATTGGCCCGTGGTACTGGCAGACAGCTCTGCTTGAAAGGCCATTTCTCAGCCTCATAGGAAATAGGTGGGACTGGGAGAAGTGGAACCAAGAAAACAACCACAACTTCTCATCAACGGTCCCCAACCCAGCTGTATTAGAGGTTGAACTTTGGTGGCTCATGAAATGAGCATTTTTTTTCAATGAGTGCCATTAAGACATTGTTTTTTGTTGTTTTTTTTTTTTTTTTGATTTTTTTTTTTTTTGGCCTCATGTGAAATTGTTTCCCTCGTGGCTTCTGCAGCGCACGTAGGCTTGTTCCTGATGCCCAACTCTTTTTTGGTATGTATGTTACTACTATTATTATCATGTAATATTATCAGCAGCTATAATAAATTGTAAAATTACAGAATTATTACTATAAAATTATAATAACATTGTTCCATTAGGAGTTATTTCGATGGCAGACTACAGGACAGGACTGCAAGCACAGGTGCCTGTGGTGTTTGCTTTCCTAGATGCTCATGCCTACACAAAGTAAGCCCATGGAGTCTTGTTCCCATGGCTGAGAACACCGTGTGACACAGCTTCTCATCGCTGCTACCTGTGTGACTCCTTCAGCCCTCCTGGTCCAGCCAGCAAGCCCCACTGACCCGTGACCACTTTGCCACTTAAGCCATACTAATAGGGGATAAAGAGCACCTATGTTGGCTTTCAGGGTCTGTGCTGCTTCCACACTGTAAAAACCCCTCAGTGATGTCCCTGCAGCCACCACAGTCAGGTGGGGGCTAGTAGCTGCTGTCCCTGCGCACTACTAGATCAACAGCCTTTCTCTTTCGTGTCATGTCTTGCTAATGACATATTAGAATGCAGGGTACTTGTTGAAATACCACCGAGTACGACATCATGGTAAGCAATGTGCATTTTTTTTTGCTAAAAATATCATGCCCATATGGCTGTGGTTAGCTGCTAGGCATAGACAGCAGTGGCAGCCCAATGGGGCCGCTAATTGCAGCCTGCCCCTTGTGAGCTGGAAGCAGTCACAAAACCCAGCAGCATTCCTCAACGTTCTCCATCAGTTTGTTTTTCTGATTAGCCTTAAAATCAAAGTGCCTGCTGATTTAAAATCTACAGAATCAGCCCTATGTCTTCTGGAGGCTTACAGCAGCTACGCTAGCGCACGTGCCCCAAAAGACAAGTATGGTTCTAAGCTTTTGTGCTATAAATATTTTTCTATCCTGGTCCGCAGGTTGGAGGTTAAGTAGGTTCAGGCTAATCTTGATTTGTGACCCAGCTTCATACGTATTGGTACTGAGGTTAAGCCCTTTTCTGATGGCTGCTGCATCTAGCAGGCTGTAATTATGTTCAAGCACGCTAGATGGCCCCAAGAGAACACAGTGCTGCTTGGAAATCAGAACTGAAAACTGCTGGCTTTGGATTAAAGAAAAATTATATGTAGAAATGAAATTATTTACACTGAGTTTTTCAAGGGGCCAAAGAGCAATTGGAACACTTACATAGGAAGCCTGAGAACTTAAAATATTGCAATAGCACTGAAATTTTATATTTTGTACCATGTAGATGAATGTTAAAACCAGTCTTTTCTCAGGGAAGTCCATGGACTGGCTGTACCTGAGTTGCTGTTTTCATTGCCATTGTGTAAGAATGGAGACAATGAGGGGGAAATATATATATATATATAGTTAGGTAGTTGTTTCACTGGAGAACTAGCGTCCAGTTTCAGTGACAGAATGGCAGAGTAGCTTTCTTGCCCACCACGTGTAATAGTGCACCCTGCGATGAGCTGTGAGGAGGTTTTGGAGCCTGATGGTTTGTACAATCAGCACTATGTGCTGCGAAATCACAACTGGGAGGTCTGGCCCTTATTGTGGTTTTTGGCCTTGATGAATGCCATTAAAATACAGGAGACTGAAGCAGACTTGTTTTAAAACAAACAAACAAACAAAAAACCATAAATAGGCCTGGTTAGCTACTTGGGATCAGAAGAGTTTTCAGCTTCAGGAACCTGTTGAGCTTTATATGACCATCCGAGCAAATCTGTCATACCCATGGCTAAGTAAGAGGTGGCCAGGAGTGAGCCCAGGGGTGATTTTTAGCCCTTCGACATAGGCTGTGAACCATACTACATGTCTTCTTTAGGCTTGGGTCCCCAGCAGGATTTATTTCTGCGTCAAGGAAGATTACAGATAATAGGATTTGCTTCTTGGAGGCTGTTGGCATGTTTGGTGAACACCCTGCACAGTGCTGTCTTAAAGGAGAATATGGACCTTACTATTCATCACATTTTTCTTCTTCTTGTGGCCTTCCACAAGATAAACCCTTCTTTTTCATCTTGTGTCCCAGGATGCTCTTGTTCTCAAGACAGTTTTGGAAGGTAAGAGAGCTAGTTACCTTAGCTGTAGCATCAGTGAAGAAGCTCAGAGATTTCTATATATATATATTCCTATACATATTTGTTGTTGTGATGAGGACCAAAACCAAGTGGCCTCATGGTATGCCTTTGCTGTAACTAATACTGCACGTTACCATCTTGAAGATATAATTATGAGATCTCTTTTATTTCCTTGACATACGTAGTTGCACGTGTAACATTTTTTTAATGCTTTTTAAAAATTATTTTAATAGCATTCTTAGTGGGAAAGATGGTGTAAAACTGAACTGAAGGATGGATACACTGCTTCTGCATGCCATGAAAGCAACGCTTGTTAATTCTTCGTGTGCTTGCAGACCTATGTAGGGAACTGATTTGTTAGCCATGAAAGAAGTATGCGACCTAGAGAATTTTCTTGTTTCCTCCTCAGGAGTTTACTCTGCATGTCTGCACTGCTGAGGAAGATTCCTGAAAGCATCCCTCAAGACATTAGAAAAATTAGAATAGAAAACTCTCACCTAACAGAATTGCCTCGCGGGTCATTTGCGAACGTTAGTGCCTTGGAATATCTCTGGCTCAATTTCAACAACATCACGGTGATGCACATGAAGAGCCTGGAGTACCTGCTGGCTCTGAAGGAGCTGCGCTTGCAAGGGAACAAATTAAGTTCAGTGCCATGGACAGCATTTCAAGACACCCCAGCTCTGAAAATTCTGGACCTGAAGCACAACCGGCTGGATGTCCTTCCAGAACACGCGCTCCGCTATCTGCCCAACCTGACCTATTTAGATCTATCCTCAAATCAGCTTACTGTCATATCCAGGGATGTCTTCTACAGCTGGCCTATCTACCAGAGAAGCCAGAGGGCGACAGGGCAGGGAGAAGCTATTTCCAACGTTGTGCTGGCCCTCCACGACAACCCGTGGATTTGTGACTGCCGCCTGAGGGGATTTGTCCAGTTTATCAAGTCAGTTGGTCCTCCTATTATTCTGATGAATTCCTATTTAACTTGCTCAAGCCCGAAATTCAGAGCAGGGAAGTTTTTTCATGAAGTGGAGCTCAACAGCTGCATGAAGCCGCAAACTTCAGCCCTTGACACCAATCTGACAGTCCCAGTGGGGCTGAACATCACCCTGACGTGCTTTGTGCAAGCCAGCCCTGCCCCGGCCGTCTGGTGGACCTATGCACTCAAACTTCTACGGGCATTTAATGGTAAGCAGAGCAGAGCTTTTTTTTGTATTTATTTACGTTTCGCTACTCTGCTGACATAGTCCCTCAGGCCATCTAGTCACCACACCAGTTCTCTGCCTCTTTGTTGCATCACTGTCATTGTGGTTGCAAAAGAATCCACACAATCTTAATTATCACACTTCACGTAAGAAATTGGTCAAAGATGAAAGGAACAGGTTCCACAATTATTTTATGACGTGTTGATTTATATTAGTACCCTTTCCATCACGGCAAATGATATAAGAACTCTCCCCATATAAGAATCGTACCTCAGCCACGCATATATATTAAATGTGCAGTTATCTAGACATGCGTATAAATATATAATGTGTACTGCATAATATACGTACATTATATAAGTACATAGGTGTGTGTGACTAGATGTGTCTATATATATATATATATATATATAGCCTCCATATTCACATTCTCTATACATATATCTCTCTGTATATAATTATATAATTATATATTTATATATGTGTTTACATGTGTGAACACGTACACACTTGTAGACTATTCCCATATATTTTCTCAGGAAATATCCATGCAATCCACAAACCCTTGAAGCCACATCACTAGACACTGTCCGCTCGCACTCTATAACCAAATGAATGCTGTTGTTCTTCATAAACCCTGCTAATTTATCTGCTTTGCTGAGGACTTCGTACTAGGAGACCTTTTCCCTTCCTCTCTGTCCAGCTGGCCTCATACAATCCCTCCCTCACAGCTATTTTTGGTACCAGCCTTCAACAGGGCAAGTTGCTATTTTCATACGTTCAAAGCTAAAAAGACACACAGCCACTGTGCAGGTTGTGTGTAGCCCTAACGATCCTGTTATCTAAGTAAGGCTGCATTTGCCCTTAATCTTGCTCTGATGTTTGATTTATTTCAGCATTTTAGCAGCACTTTTGCATCTTTCTGTGAGCACGTGCTGGATTAATTACGCACAGGTTTTTCTTACCAATGTGCCCATGTTTGTGTAGATGATGGGTTAGTTCACAGGGTTACTAAAATTGCATTTTGCGTCCAGCTCAGCCCTTCCTTGGCCTCATGCGCCTCTTTTTTGGGCCAGAGCCTCTTGGGAATGGAATTTTTCAATTTCCAGTCTAGTGGAGGATGCAGCACTTGTTTGAACTAGAGAGCCCTCCCTGCTTTCTTGCAGCCTGGACACGTGGAGGGCAGATGGTGCATTGGTGGGCTAGGCCACCTCCAGTGCCCTGCCTCCAGTGCTTGAGCGCCCTGTGGCATTTAGGTCTGCTCAGTAAAATGTCCCTCTCAGGGTAAGTTCTGAATATCCTGAGCTGGAAAGTACCCACAAAGATCATTGAGTCCATCTTGTCACTCCACACAGGGCAAGCTAAGAGTTAAACCACGTAACTTAGAGTGTTGTCCCAGCAGTTGTTGAGCTCCAGAATGCTTGATGCTGAGACTACTGCTTCAAGAGTGTTCCAGTGCTTGACCAGCCCCTCAGTGGAGAGCCTTTTCCTGCCATCTGACCCTTCCCTGATGCAGCTGTAAGCTCTTACTTCGCATCCTGTTGTTACCAAAGAGCTGAGGGCAGTATGTGCCTCTCTGCTCCCCTTGTGAGGCCAGTGAGGGTCCTTACACTCTTCTTTACACTGAGTGAGCTAAGGGACCTCAGCTGCTCTACAGAAGTCATGCATTTCAGTCCTTCCAGTATCCGTTGCCTTACTTTGGACACAACATATTGCTATTATATCTTTCTTGTACTGTAGTACCCTAAGCTGCAGGTAGTACTGGGTGGTGAGGCTGCACAAATGCTGAGTGCAGAGGGCCGGTCACTCCTTTCAGCTAGCTGTGCTGTGACCGACGGCCCCAGGACTGGGTTGGCTCTTTTGGCTGGCAGGGCCACGCTCCTGTTCCCTTTTCCCCAGGATAGGCTGGAGCTGCTTGACCCTCTAACTCCCACTCTGTTCTGAAGTGGTCTCAGGGCTACAGTATCACTAATCAAGACACTGACACAGCTTCTTTCTGCCCTGCAGTTTCTACTCAGCCCATCAGCGAGGAGACTGTCCGTTCTGACCTTCTGATCCCGGCTGTACGGCCTGCAGACGCAGGCAACTACACCTGCACAGCCGCCAACTTCTTGGGCAACGCCTCGGTGGCCATCATGCTCCATGTGGGTACCTCACCAGCCTTTGCCACGCAGCCAGGCTGGGCTGCTGCCGCCCCGGTTGAGCCAGGCGCCCATGTGGAGGTGCGTATTGCCAAGCAGACGGTGTACGGCATCACCCTGGAGTGGTTTGCAGCTGCAGCAGTGGCAGAGCCGGGGGAGATCTGGTACACGCTGTTGGTGGGCCGCTACGACACCGCGCAGAAGGACGCCATCTATATTGGCCCCGGTGTCAACACCTATTCGGTGACCGACCTGCTGCCCGCCACCAAGTATGAAGTCTGTGTGGCCGTCCGCAACCAAGCACCCCGCAAGGGCCAGTGTGTTGTTTTTGTAACAGGCAGTGACGTCAGCCAGCTGGAGCAGCGCGAGAAGCTCATCCACATTGTTGTCATCGTCTGCGCCATGGTGTTGGCTGTGCCCGCCGGCATGTACGCCTGCACCGCCGAGGCCCGTCCCGGCTGCCTGGCCCGCTGCCCCGCTGCCTGGCCCCGCCGCCGCCGTGGAGACAAGCAGCCGGGTGCTGGCAGCAAGGAGAGCACACTGGACAGCCTGCCTGGTGGCAGTCAGGATGGACTCTGCCGTCCTGATGGCGGCCGTGGTGCTCGGCGGCCCCCAGCACGCGAGGAACCCGAGCGCCCCGGCAAAGCCCGGCTGCCCCACAGGAACAGCGCTGACCTCTATTAGCCCCCGCCCCAAACATATCTGTGGCTGCACGGCCCGGTGAATGGTCTCCATCTTGCTGGCTTTCCCCACGTGGCACAGATGTGGGGCATGGTGGGGTGTACAGCCAGGATCTCCAGTGAGCTCAGTGGACTGTGGGGCATGAACCCCAGCACTCCAGGCTGCCCAGCACTGCCACAGAGCAACATGCATTGGCACACAGACACACACTGAGTTGCACTCAATCAACCTAACAAACAACACAGCAAAAATATTTTGCAGTCATTTCTTAAGAAATGTTTTAAAGCCATGGTGTGACTGCTTCAATCTGGTATGCAAAGAAACAAACATTAACAGAACCACAGACCCTACAGCTCAGTAGAAGCACGTGCAGTGACATGCCAGAGCTGCCTGCTCTTTTTCACATAAACATCTTTTTTTTTTTTTTTTTTCCCCAAGTATTTTGTTATTATTTCTTTATTTTTCCCACCCAGGAGATGGTAGGCATGGAAGTTGGTTTCAGCTCCGCCCTGTGCCAGGTGTGGACTTCTGTTGGCTGCCAAGTGGAAAAGTAAGAAGGTGCGGGTGTGGTTTGGAGTGCTTTTTTGTTTGTTTTGAATTTTCCCTTGTTTATTTTCTTACTCCTGTGAACCAGCATAATGTGGCAGCAGTGCAGGGTTTTACTTGTTGTCTGATGGAAATGCTGTGTGTAATACAGAGGGAAGGAATATTTACTTGTGTCTAAAACATGTGTCTTAGATGAGCAGTTTAGTTTCCTGCATAGCCATGCTTTTGCAAAAACTTGCATATCTAATGCCTTTTGTTACACAAGCGTTGTGTGAATTTATTTTTTAATACTAAGAACAAGAGCTGGTGAATGGACATCTTGGTTTTTGTGGACAAATACTCAACCACCGTTTCCCTTTCTATTCTCACCACCACTTCTCTCAACTTCCCCAGGAAGGCTTGTGGCAGTGGCTGTGGGGGTGATGTGGGAAGGTGATGGGGATACTGGGCTTGACCCTTGCCATTTGGACATTGGCTGCCAACACTGTGGGGGTATGGCCTTGACTGTAGGGCTTTGGTTGCTGTGAGTGTTGTGAGTCTGGGCAGCAGCCAGGCCCCCACCCCAGACAAGGATGCACCACCGGTCTCTCCTGCTGCTTTACAACCAGTGCTCGCCTTCTTGCTAGAGGCAAAAAAACCCAAACACCCAAATATGCATGTGGGAGCTACTGGCCCAGGCTTGCAGAGCAGCTGCATTTTTGGAGAGGGTCTGAGGACACGACTCATCTTCTTTTTTTTTTTTTTTGACCTTGTGATTTCCAGTAAAACCAAATTATGTGGCTGGCAGAGCCACAGCCCTTGTTCTATAGGTTATTGTAGACTTTGTCACAAAACAAAACAAAACAAAACCCCAAAAGCCAAAAACAAATCAGAATAGAGACCGTGGCTATAGTTGGAGGAAAAAAAGCTAACATGAGCTTTAGCATGTGTCAATTTGGCTTCTAGTTGTGTGTGGGTGACCAAAGCTAGGCTGTGTATGTTTTGTGCTGTTCAAACTCAGGCCCCATTTCCCTCTGCAGCACCTCCACCTGCGTGGCTCCTAAACACAGACGTGCTTTGTCAATGCTGACTTTTGTTGTCATACCTGAAGGGGCTTCTTAGTCTTGTCTTAGTATTAATGTAATAAACATGACTGGTTTTCAGAATGTGCGGTGTTCTCTGCTTCCTTTCTGTTCTTTTGTCATTACAAATCACAAAGAAACCAGAGTGCTGAGCGGCAGGGCTGGGCCTCCTGATCTGGCTGTGCTGCGAAGGGCAGTGGTTCCAGGCCCCTCTACCAAGGTGCCCCAAAGGAGGGGCACTGCTGTCCCACAAAAGCTGCCCAGCAGGGTCATGCAGCCGTCCTGGGAAGCCATCCTGGTCATGCAGCACACAAACGAGAAGCATACAAACATCTCTGTCAGTGGAAACACACCATGAGAAGAAACACACTGTGAGAAGTTTTCAATATATATATTTTTTGTTATTTATTAAAAAATTTTCCGAAGTTGAAATACAGAGTAACTGGAAAAGTCTCACAACATCATAATAAAACATTTTTATTCCTTCTTAAATATAATCTCTAAGACTATAAGCCTATAATTCCTGCTAAATCTCACTTAATTATATCTCACTTAATTGAACGGTCGTTACAGGCTTTCCTCATGGAGAATAAACATTGAATACTGGCTTCAACACAACATTGGGAAGAGTGGAACACGGGATACATCACAAGGTTTTGGTGCCCCATGAAGCATTGCAGAGCCTGGAGGAGACACAAGCCAGAGAAAGGAGCACGTGTGGAGCTGTGGCCGTGGGACCAGGGCTGAGCAATGGCGATGAGGCTGCGTCACCCCTTTCTCAAATGGCCATGGCCGGAGGATGAAGACGCAGTGCGTGATGCAGGGGCCTGAAGCCAAGAGGAGGGATGGGCAGCGGGCCCTGAGGGAAAGCTGGATAACAGAGGAGTGATGAAGGGCAGAGTGGGAAAGGTAGTGTGGTACCAACAAGGGTTGCTCCTCCCTGCTGAGCATCCGTCTCTCCACTGAGGGTCTGTGGCTTTGTCTGGCTCCAGGCATCACACTCAGATTAAAGTGTCCTTAGAGGACTCCTTAAAGAGATTTACAGCCACATGGTTCCTCACACAGCTCTTTGTGCAGCCCCAAACCCAGGGACTGCTTCAGAGAAGTGCGTTCATGAGTGAATGTATATTATTTTGTGTTCCCCCACAAAACCAGGTAGACTGCTGTTCCTTGATGCTCTGCAGTTTTCAGTCCCTGATCTACATGGGTCCTGAGCAGCTGTATCTCCCCAGCACAATCTGGGACCAAGGCTCACTGCATTGCGCTCCCAGTGAGCCTGATGCACAGGAACCCAGTCCTGGAACCCAGCCCTGTACTCTCCCCACAAGTTTGGGTCAACTGGCAGAGCAGAACTGGGCACCATGTCTCCTCTCTGCTGCTCCTGGATCAGTCCACTGGTGGCAAGAACATGGTATGGTGAACTGGAGTGAATAGAAGTTAAAAAACATGGGATTGTTTCTGGTAAGTGGGTAATTTCTTGTTCAACATGCTAGCTCCTCATGGTGATGAAGTCCTGGTGCAAATGAAAGAAGTAGATCAGCTAATGGAGTGAGGGGAGAGGAGCCCCCGAGGGGCCGGGCTGCTGGTCCAGCTGAAAGGACTCAAAGCAGTTGTTTGAGAAGCTTCACAGCCCCTTTGGATTAACACAGCATTCTGTCACTTAGGGTTTGCTCCCCATCTTGATGTTCACGGTGTCCGTCCACGACAGCCAACCTAAGGCAGCTGGCGCTGCTGCCTTAAGGGGCAGGAGTGTGGGCACAGGGTGCTTCTCCCCAGTGAGATCAGTGCACGCTGTCTTCTCCCCAGGTCCAGCTTAAAACACCTCCGCAGAGACAAGCGTGACATAGAAACTAGGGTAGACCCAGTAAAAATCTGCTCTGCTTCCAGTGCCTTTTTACTGTCACATAACAGGAAAAAAATGTGTTTCCAGTTATCTGCTGCATAATTCAGGCAAAACGCTGCTAGTACAAACCAGAATATTTTATGGAACCTCCTTTTACTGTCTCCAGTCCCTGGAGCGAGCTAGTAGAGATGATAAAATCTGTTCTCCAAGCCCCCTGCTAGCGTTGTACAGAACCAAATAATCTTTCCAGACACATCCCTGACCGACATATATGACTTTCCAGCACTTTGTTTCTATTTTTCAGATATCATTTTTGTTTTGGCTTTACCTTATTTTCCCCACTGCTTTAATCACATTCTTCTGCCATATTGCCTCTCATTAGGGGATGTGGTCAGGAGGCAGTATCAGGTGAGCACTGCTACCGAATTCTTGTGCTTGCATCCTGCCCAGCTGTCCTCCCATCCTCAGGTTAGCTGGCAATCTCAGAGCAGAATGATTATGCCAATGTGCTCTGGCAAAATCCAGCATAAGCTGCAGGAAAATGAAGAACTTTTCCAAGCCTGCACGCAGGATGAACGCAGGATGCTGTCGCCATTAACACAGAATTCCACCAGCTGCTGCGCTGCACATCATGCCTGAAGACAGGTCTCACCTACACACAACTTGCTCTCATTGTTCTGTGAGCTGCTGCAGAAGGAGACCTGCACACCGCCCCTGGTGCCGCAGCCAGAACAACGCCTTCTGAACTGGTTATGGGTTTTGAAGTGATGGGTTTTTGGATGCCTCAGCTCCACCTGCCATACCTAATCAGAAGTGGCATTTGCAGAGTGCTGGCTAAGGGCCTGTGGAACAGGGGCAGCCCAAAGACCTGCTCACTTTGGGAGGCTCTGGTTGGCGCAAGAGCATACGGAGCACCCTGGTTAGACAGCTGCAGGGTGGAACCAGCGCTGGGATATGGGATGAAGGAACTGCAGTCCTAACTGTGCACAGACCACAACTTTGATACAGGTGGGGCGACTCCACAGCACATAATGCTTCTGGAAGGTGAGGGGCGGCTATCACAGCGAGAAGCTGCTCTCAGTTCACGGGTATTGACAGACACGGGGAAGACCACGGCACATAACGTACCCATGTGCAGCCACAACCCACAGTCTCCGGGGCTGCCAAGAGCACCTAGACGTGGCCTAGATATGTGGCTCACCCATAGCTGCATTTCTCTTCTCAAACTTCATTTTGAGCTCTGACACCAGGGCGTTGTGGGCGCTGCTATGACCTCTCTTCTTCAGCTGCTTGTTGATGAACTTGGGAGTGAGGGAGCCGGACACAGTCGGCACCCGCCACACTGCGGTGTTCCCGCTGGCGGCCAGGGCGGGGGGCGGTGGGGGCAAGGGAGCGGCTGGGGGCACTGGGGCTGCCTGGACGTTGTTGTTGCTGTTCTCGTTCTGCAGGCTCTTGGCATCTTCCTCAACGACAAACTTCTCTGCGGCATTACTAGGCCTCTTGAACTTCAGCCACTCCATCCTCACCGTGCGGGACTGCTGGGTCTGTCTCTTTTTTATGATCCTTCTCACCGGCATGATTTTGTTGGACCGCTTATTGCGCCAGAACATGGCAGTAGAGATCATGATAGTTATCAGCACCATTATGCCCATGACACCAGCTAGCACTCCTAAGGCTTTCATGGGGTTATCTTTAGTTTGCATCAAAAAGGCGGCCATAGGCCCTTTGTGAAGAGTCTGTAAAAGAGTACAAAGAAAACACATGACTTACTCTGTGGGACAGACAGTGACCTAGAAATTTCATTTGTCCAAAATATGTATTGAGCAGGGATCACTATTGGAAGTTGTCTCTAATGAAAAGGGAGAGTCAAAGAGCCGATCCAGCTTTGGGCAATTTAGAGCCTGGGCAAATGCTGCAGTACTGTGAGATGGATGGCCACGAAACGCGAGTATGTGCAGGAGCAGTACTGCCATATTAGGGTAGGCTCCTGTGTGTCACTTAGCATTTGCTTAACTTGCAAGAACTGAGCAAGACAATAATTGGCTCTGGGAACTGCAGCAGTATTGTTGCACTGTATTGCAGAATTAATTTCCCAGGAATAATAGCGCTAAACAAGATATAGGTTTATGATTAGAAAATGGTCTTTCAAGAGCAGCCACAGGTGATACAGTGATGCACTTTACGGGACTATTACTGAATATGGCATTATAGAGATTAAGAGAAAACTTTTCTTTATGAAATTACAGTATATAAATGAGTAATTAGCAGATATGCGCTGCATTCTGTTTTCAAGTACTCTTTTACAGACATAACAAAACTCTTCGAGGTAGGGGACGTGAGTAGTACTAAAGAGCTTTGTTTTTAGAAGAAATAAGCAAAAACATAAGCTACATATGGCATATTAAGGACAAATGAATGACCAGTTCACTTTGCAGCTTAGCACAGTGTGCGTCTTGGCGGTCCCCGTATAATTTTGCGGATTTTGCCCTGCGGGTGGAGCTTGGATCTTTTCACACTTTTCCAGTACATGATGGTGGAGATCACCATTGTTACAGAAATGGTGGAAAGGACGCCACTCATGCAAATTCCAAATATCGTCCATGGACGCTTCTTGAGGCCTAAAATATAGGTTTTTACCCTGGACTTGATCTGGAAACGTCAAAAATAAGAGAAACGGTCAACCCAAACGCAGTTATACTTGAAAGAGGACAGCACCTATTATAAATACAATTAGGGAAGTAGGGTAAAATGTGTGTGAAACATGGAAAATAAAGAAAGCTATGTGTCTTCACTTCTGTATTTTCATAAACTACCTCTGAGACCACTGTTCCCATATCTTATGTATTTCTGATTGCTAAAGAGAAATGGGTAAAGAAATGCTATTGAAAGTCATGGTCCGTCTTACTTTAAAGGTAGGGAGAAATTTTCGTTGTTTTACTGTGCAAAGAGTGTTTCCTTTATTTAATCAGCAACAGAGCTTAGCTAGAAAACAAAAACCGAGCAGTCCATGACTGTCAGGACTTCGCCATTCTGTATTATATGGATATTGTGTACATAAATTCTATCAGATGGCTATAATGAGAACCGGCCCAGCAAAGAGTTGGGAACAACTAGACAGCCACAGAACCGTGATAGAAGTCTGGAATTAGCTGTATATCAGTTTTGAGAAACCAGAATTCTGCTCCTGGGACAAGATTACAGTTCAAAACCTGAATTAACCAAACAGGATGTCCATGCCTCTTTTTGTTACTGAACTTGTGACTTATTTCCTTTGGTTTTCACTCTTCTGCCACAACAGTTTGCAGCGGTCAGACATCACAGCGTGCACACACCTGGCAGCATCTCAAAAGCCCATCACAGTGTGTGGGTTGCTGAGAGCAGAATGAGTGGGCAGCACATCCAGAAGCAGGACGCAACAGGAGGAGCATGTGGTTGAGCTTTCAGCCGTGAGCGCCGCTGTGGCTCATCGGCTATATTTAGAAGCTTAAGTAAGCGGGCAAAGCTGTTAAGAGCCCAAGTCAGGTTGTGTCAACTTGAGCGGGTGGGTATGTAAAACCAACCAGCTGGTTCTGAGGAGTCCACTGCCACCTTTTCAGTTCTTGAGTTCTCTTAACCCTTGAGTTCTTCCTCAGATTAAATCAAGCCTTGTTTCAGGGATGGTCACAGAGTACGGGAGAAGAGGAAATACGCACATTAATTCAAAGACGGTATTTGTTGAAACTTTCAGTCAGGGGCATCTAAAACTAAGACTCACCAGCTATGTTTAGAAGTCTAAACCAGTGGCCAAAGCTATTAAGAACCAAAAGTATCACAGATTAAGCTGTCTAAATGTGGACTTAAGCTTCAGTCCCCAGAGAGCAGTAAATAAATACCCCCATATCCTTGCAGGGCTGCAAAAAGGAGGCAACGGGATCCCCCATCAGGCCAATCTTCAGGATCAGCTGCTACCCGTGAAAATCTTGGGCAGCAGGAATATATCTTGGTGTGATGTAAGGGTGAAAAAAGCATAGCTTTTTCAGCGTATGCTTCTTACTCTGTTGAAAAAGGATAGGAGGCTAACAGATGCTATTCAACACCGATTTCCCTAAAATGAAACTCAGTTAAATTAAAAGACCTCTGGAGTTTTTCATCGCTGTATTGTTCCAAGAGCAAAAGGTCCTTTTGATGTGCAATACTGCTGAACTTAACCACAAGGCATCCATCTTGAAGGGCGCAGCCTTGCGTTAATTGCAGTGGCAAATGTTAATCAGAAAGTATTCCTATTTAATTGCTTGGCGTGATTAACACTGCAAGGAATCCCTTAGAGAATACACTCAAAAATATCTTTCTTATCCAAAATCAGTAATACATAAATGAGTTCCAGACAGCTAACTAAAAGAACCTTTTTTCAGCTGGAGCTCAGAGGGAGGAAATGGACATTCGTAACAGTCAGAGAGATAGAGAACACATGGTGTCCCTAAACCAAGAGCCCGTTTCCTTCACCAAGTGCTAGTAGTAAACATGAAGTGTCTGGGGCACAGGGAGTGAGCAGGAGCCTTCTACACTGCCGTGATACATCACTCAAGTGGAAGATGAAATTTGTGAGTGCCTTGTTAAATCACTACGAGCAGTGAAAGAAGTAGTGGAGAAACGTACGGAAGTTTGCAGAGGACAGATGTTTCATCAGATTAGTACTCCAGATCCTGCTGAAGAGACCTACTCAACTGAAGAAGGAGGATGCTGTTGCTATTTCAGCTTATGTGTTAGAACTCGGCAGGGAGAAGAGCATGGGAAGAAAGAATAGCTGTGTTTGTGAGGTGTCCATGTCCTCAGAGCCCTCTCTGCTTCTCCTTTACACTTTACTGGGACGGAGTCTCCCTCACTTTGTGCTAGATTTGTATCCCTGGGTTGAAAGGAAGCAGAGACGGGCTGTTGTAGGAGATACCTTCTTTACATCAGGTGCTTATTTTGCTTCACACATTAGAAAGAAATCCAAGGAACTCTTAATCCCAAAGCACTAGATACTCCTTTTTTTCCTTCCAGATATCCTTCATTCACAAGTGTAGATGCTGGAAAACTCAGCTCAGATATATGTCATCTCCCCCCAGCAGAGGAAGCGTGGGGCTCTCTCACTCCCCTCAACACCCCTCAGCCCTGTACCTCAGCCCCTGCGGAGCCCCAGTGCTGCAGCCTTGGTGGGTTGGTGCCGAGAGCAGGGATGGGGAGCTCTTCCTGCACATTTGGTACTCAGTTTACCTTGTCGATGAGCAGAAGTGCTCTCTGCTGAAACTTAGCTTCCAGCGAGCTCTGAAGCATAAATAAGGAGTGTGATATAAATCCACCTGATAAGGAATATCAGTGGAAAAAAATGAGGCTGAGAAAACAGAAAAAAATCATCTGGTTGCATCTTTACCAAAGAAAAAAGAGAAGGTGTTGTGTGTAAGAAGAGATTTGAATGTTTACCCAGTCTGTGCCTGGTCCAGTGGCTAATGATGTTGATCTCATCCATATTAAAGCCCATTTCCTCTTTGCTGGTGACTACTTAAAAACACGGCAAGTAACAATAAATAATAATCACATAAGCATGCACTGCTCACCATAAATTACTCCCTGTTCTTTGATAGACGATAAAGTTGGACTAATGAGAAAGACAACCTGTGTGTTCTATCTTTTAGAGTCATCTCCTTTGTCTGCTAATAGTACTGAAATTACAAAACTCATATTCAAATTTCTATATACTTAACAACAATCTGTAAAGTCTCCTCGCTATTCCTACACCACTAATTTTGATTTGCAAAAATGTTCTGACATATCTCACTCTGTCCCAGCCCCTTTTCAGTCTCTTTTTGTAGGAGAAAAGTATTTTCTTTTTTTGAGCGTGAACAAAAGATGAGAGATTTGGCAGTCAGCATTCTCAAGAAGCATCTCAGGAATCTACAGTCCTTAATTTTCACCTGTCCCTAACAATCAAATGCAAGAAACTCATAATTGGAGGACTGGATGGCATGTCATATCACAAGAATTTACAACGCTAGATTGTTAAACCTGAAGAAGGGGAGGTTAAGAGGTGAAGTTAATGCTCTCTACAACTTTCTGAGGAGAGGAAGTGGAGAGGGAGGTGTTATTTCCTCCCAGCTATCTAGTGGCGGGGTGCACGTGAATGGCTCAAAGCTGCATCAGGGCAGGCTCAGATTGAATGTTAGGAAAAACTTCTTTACCGAGATGGTAGTTAGACACTGAAACAGGCTTCCTGTGTGTGTTTAGGAGGCATTTTGATAATGCTTTAATGCTTGGGTCAGTCTCAAAGCACTGTGACAGACAGTTGGACTCAATGATCTTTGTGGTCCATTTCAACTGAAACTATTCTATTCTAGATCCCAGTCACGTTATGCTCCTACCTTTGTACCATCGCAGTTTTTCTGACCAAAATACCTTCTACATTTGTGGCTGTGGAACGTTCTGTGCTACCAAAGAAAGGAGAGGCGGTTGCAGGCAAAATTTTTTCCTGACGGTTTCAATTCCTGAACTGTTTTTAAAGCTGTCTTGGAAATGAAACAAGTAATAGCTACACTTTGGTGCCTCTCAAGAATCATCCCACCTAGGAATTTTTCTAAAATGGTTTCTTACCTCCTCTGTGATATCAATCTTCAGAACTGCTGTGGTACTGAAGGACGGGGAGCCTCGGTCTTTGGCCTGCACCACCAATGACCACACGCAGTCTTTGTTCTTTGTAATGTTGTGGATGATGTCCAGGGAACGGATGTAGGACTTCAGCTTGATTTCCCCCGTGCTTTGGTCTATATCAAACACATTAGCTGGATCCGCTTGCATGATGGAATAATCCACAATGTTGTTTGGTTCTTCTGCATCTTGATCTATAGCCTGGTAAGGAAAGTGTAGAGAACAAAGATGACAGTGCTTGTGTCTATGCCCAGTGACAAAACTTCAGGAGTTTCTGAGCATTAACTTCTGATAATATCCTTGCAGTAAAATTACTGGTCTGTTTAAGTTTGGCCTTGGAAACAAATTATCCTTTCCTGACATCAGCTGTGCTATATTTACTTGTGAAAAACATAAGCACTAACAATGTAGCATTCTGTAAATGATACCTATTTGAGATTAGAGGAAAGAAGAGGAAAAACTGTAGAATGCAAATGGTTCATTGCTAGGGACTATCTCACCCAGTGTTGTGGACAAAAGCTGAAGTGAATAGAGAACAATGGGATTAGCTCCATGCACTCTATTGGTGCCTTAAGTCTTGTGCTGTAATATTTATTCTATTCATGCTAAGTGTTGCATATTCAGGCTTGACTATATAAGTTCAAATAGGTGTAACATAGAATGTTCTGCTCCTTCGCCCGTGAATTGCTATTGCAATTATTTTTAACCCCCATTCTGCAGTGGATCGCTATGTACAGTTCTGCAAAACGAAGAGAAAGAGCACAGTAGCACCGCAAGAATGTTAAGTAAGTTGAGTTTCTTATGATCGCTGTATAATTCAAGATTCTCCGCCAGCTAATGGTTCAAATGCTGTAATAGAACCATATCTTTTACCGATAGAATTTTATTTCTCCTTTTCAGCAGTCTGTAAATACTATTTTTCCATGCTGTAATGCATTTGTTACATACAAATGGATGTGAAGAGTAAAGCCTCAGGAAAAGGCAACTTTCAGGCATTCGTCATGATGATCCCTGAGCAATAAACTGCATGCTTTGTGACACACTACGTTGTTTCTCACCTCTATCTTCACTGGTGACCCGATGATCATCGTCTTTTCCTGGATGTTTTCATTGAATTCTGGAGAGTGGTCATTGACATCTAGCACAGTGATAAACACTTCAGCCAAGCTGTATTTCCCATCTGTGTCCTCTGCTTTCACGTAGAAATTATACTTTGAGTTCACTTCAGCATCTAATACAGCCCAGGGTTGGGTGTAAATTATACCCGTTGATGGGTGGATTAGGAACCTGGAAAAGAAGCATTGAGAGACTTATGGGTGTTTTGTTTTTTTTTTTTTTTTTTTTTTTTTGTTGTTGTTGCTTAGTGTATATTTGTAGTCTAGAGTAAAGGTGGGTTCTAAACACTGAAATGCTGTGCCCCAAAGATTAACATAGTTCACCAGCCTCATGCCAGATTAATGTTTCTGAATCATTCATTCTGCTTCTCTTTAGGTCTGGAAGTCACAAAACAACCAGTGTTTGGTGTTTTTCTATTCACTGTTCATGTCATTTCAGCTGCAATTTCTGTTATAGGCTTTGTCCTGAATAAATGCTCACCACGTTGACCTTCTCCCAGAATAATTTCTTTGCATTAAAACATTAAGGAATTGCCTATTCCTTCAGTTTATAAGAAGTGCAGTGTACTAAAACGTGCTCTAAATAAATGAAGACTGATTGATGTATCCTTGATAGCTAATGGAAGTTTGCTGCATACCATTTTTAAGCTCTTTTCTTCTTAGAGTGGGTAAGAAAAATAACTGTTCTCAAATCTCCAAAGCTGCAGGCCAAATTATTTCTTCCAAAAATAATCACTTTTCCGCAGACTGGCACCGGCATGGAGTGGGTGTTCAGACTTATCTGTAGCAAGTTCAATTCTATAAAATTGTAATTACTGCGACACTGTCAAAAGTGACAAGCAAAAGCTTGGATTTATAGAGAAGATACTAACACGCTGTCATTTGTAAATGGACTGCCAATGTAAGCTCCAAACAGCAGGGTTTTTAACAAACAGAAGGTTTTATATACCCTGTAATTAATGTAAAGAATGACAAAACGTTTTCTGTACTACAAATGTGAGTGCGACTGAGAGTGATTATAAAACAAGCAGTTAATAATCGAGATTCATCAATTGTTTCCACTTATCTGTTAAATACAAATACAAGACCCAGAGGTGGAAAGAGCTGTGCATACTCTTGGTAGCAGTCGGTGCCTGTGCTGAGTGCCCTCTTAATGCCCAGCCCAATGAAACCTCGTAGAGAGGACTCTCACTATCCCCATCTTAATGGAAGAACAGAAGCACAGAGAAGTGAAGATATTGCAGCAATGTACCCCACTCCCAGAGTCAGTTTGGAGGGAATAGCGCTGATGTAATGATTATGTCTTCAACGGCTAACAACACTCCTCTTGTAACACTCAAGTAAAAATCGCTTTTCTGCCTACATGACTGCATTTGTGCTGCCGTAAAAGAAAAAAAACAAAAACATGTTCCTAATTGAAAATCTCAAATCTGTGCATTCAGTGGATCTGGAGGTCCAAAACTTAAAATCACTCCAGCCTTGGAGAGCCATGCCAGCCTGACACAAGCAAAACAAAAACAAAAGAAAAAAAAAAAAACAAAACCAAGCATATTTAAGAACAGAAAAAAGTCTTGATATCTTAATTTGCTCGTTTGATAGTGTGAGAACAGTAAGTCTGAACATCCTCACAGCTCCAATCAGAAGAAAGTAGTACCTACATCTTTTTCTAAATCCTTTGTCAGAAACCTTAACAAGCTTTGTTGCACCAGCTGTTACATTTTAAACCGGAGAAGTCTGCCTCTATGACGTGACCTTTGCCTGCTTGCCTTTATGCAGCTAGCTTAAGGACTTACTGAGTAGATCAAAATAATCCATCCTGGAAATGCTCCCATATGTGTACCTTTCTGGCTACAGAAGAGGTTCACCCTTAGCATTTTGGATTTTGGACTTTGACAATGTCTTCTAAATGGCTTTCACCCTAACAAGAGGAGTTCAGCTCTAACTCCAGGGGATAAAGCCTGGAGAAAAACGGATTGCAGGGATGAGTGCCTCAACAGTTCGTTCTTTTCCAGGCTCGGTGTTCAGGAGATGCAGCTTCCAGCAATGACATCTGCGACAGGCTGCTGATGCTAGGCAAGGTTAGGAGCCCCAGCCAACAGACCAGAGCAATCACTGGGATGGGAACAGCGTGGGCAAAACCAGTGTATTGGAATGGCCTCATCCCGTACTTCCCAAAGGCAGGGAAAGGGAACTAGAGATCGTTACACCATCAAATAAGGATCAAATTCCATTCTTCCCTGATGTAGGGCTATAACTTTTAAATATATAAGATGCCTTGAACACTCAATACAGTTGGCCTTCAAAGTTCAGGTTTATATCTTCGAAAGTGTTGATTTCTTTGATTTATTTTGACAGGAGTTGAAAGAACTATTTGTACAGCTACACAGAAAGGGAAGCTAGAGAGCAAGGAACTCCCCCCCCCCCCCCCGTCCCCCCGCTCTAGAATGGACTTTTCACAACTAGACCAACATCTCTCATTTCTCTTCCAAATGTGTTTTAATAGTCTGCTCGTATGTCACTTAATTTTCTTTTTTTTACTTACAAATCTGCTCCCGTTCCATAGATAGAGTACTTGACTTCTCCCCAAAGCCCAGAGTCTGGATCTGTAGCCTTAAAAGTAGAAGACAGACAGCCATATTCTTAAATTGCGAAAAGAAATGTATTCATTTTTCCTTTAAAAACAAGTCACTTAACAATGAAAAGACTTTTCCCTCCTTACGCCAGAACATTTTTAGGGGGAAGTCACATTAACAGTTGTGCACCTCGAAAACTGTCATTTATACATTTTGATGGTGGTGATGATGATGATTTTTTAACGCAGGGAAAAGTTCTCCATTGGCACAAAGAAATGCCAAAGAAATGTTCCCAGGGAGGCAGCGAAGATGCCGCCGGTCTCCCGGCTGTGCTGCTGCCGGAAGCAAGCCGCTAGATGGCTCTATTTATTGACATTTAACGCATCCTTCCTTCACGAGCAACGACGTCGATCTCAATGGCACAAACAAATTGCCTGCTGCCAAGCCTTCCCAATTATCACTTAAATATTAATGCAGATTCTCTGGTCAAAATAATTTACTTTATCCGGAGGATTTTTTTTTTTTTTTTAGGCTGCTTATTTAATTGATTCGGTTTAAAGTAATGCATAACAAACATTTCAAGTTGTTTCAAGTTATACTTAATAATAATCACTTTTAATAATGCAGAGACTACGTCAGATGATGTCTTTGTTCTGGATTCTTGCTGGCTTGCTGTCTCAAGATTAGGGAAGCTACTGATGTAGCGACAGCAATTCCCCTGAGCCACTTTTCTTTGGTAACTTTGATAAACCTTTGTACCCGGCCATCGGAGCTCCTGGCAGTGACTCATTCCTCTTCCTGTTGTAAATATTTGTTACTTCTTTTGAAAACTGGAATAGTGTGTTTGATTCCTACCTAACTAACTTGCCTTGCTGGTAAGTGTTTTAAGCTTGTCAGCTTCTTTCACCTCACAATTTTGATAAGTCTATTCTCAGACCTGCTACCTTTTTGTAAAACATTCTGCATGTGCAGGATTCTCTTTATCCAGCGAATCTCGCTTTGTGAAATATATTTATGAATGCAGGTCAGGCACTGAGTTGGTGCCACTTGAAAATAAACTTCACGTGGAATCTTCAGCTATGTTGTCCTGTTCACCTTGGCTCAGAATAGTCAGTTTTGCTTCTTTTGCAAACTTTTTATAATTTTTTCGTTGTTGTTGTTATGCACCTTGGGGAATTGCTTACTTTTCTTGCTGCAAATATAGTGGTGTATGAAGTCAAGGTGACTTGTTTTGTCTGCCAATTCTCGTGCAGCCAGGAGCTCTGGGACATGGGATGTGTTTCCCAGCAGCTGCATTGAAGAGGTACAGCTTGCATTTAACGGCTGGAAGCGTGACTCCAGCACAGCACCCATATAACACTCTGATTTTTTTTTTAATGAAAATGTGAGATACAAGAAAATTTATAGGCATATTATTCCCTCTGTGGAGAGATGCTTACAGGAATCTTTCTTTCCCAGCTCTAAGCATTTCAGTGTCATAATCTTGCCTTCAATAACTGTCTAGTTAGGCATGGAGCAGCTAGACTCTTCCCAGGAAGATGAGGCGAATACCCACTAAACAGCCATCTTTATTTTCTTGTTACTCGTACTTAAGCAAGCAAATCCAGTAAATGTAATTCCACTTAGCCATAACCAAATATTCCCACTGGACACGGGTTTGACTGGGGCTTTCCTAGTACTCACTGATCACGCGATTTGTCTTAAAAGCAGACGGTCTTTAATTCAAACAAAAACAAATAAATAAATAAATAAAATTCGTTGTTCTGAAAAACAGTTCAACAATATTGATATATATTTGAAAAATATTAATCAATATTTTGAAAAATTATTATTATCTTGTCGATTCTGGAAAGAAACTGGAGCTGAATCCAGAAGCTAAATGGCAAGCTGGCCTTTTTAGGATCCCTTCCAACTCAAACAATTCCATGATTTCATAATTTTTAAGGCCTTCGAGCTGTCTGCACAAATAGCTAGAGAAGAGAACATTTATTTACAAGTGAGTAAAACTTACAGTTACAGCAACTACATTTGAGCCCCCTGGAGAGTTCTCGGGGATCCTGGCAATATAGTAATCAGAGGAGAACTTTGGGACATTGTCATTGGTATCCAGCAGGCGTATCGCTACGTCAGCCGTCGAGCTGAATTTCTCTGGTGTGTTCACCTCTATTGCAAGAAGCTACAGAAAAAGAAACAGAAAATGACTACAAAGCACATATTATTACTTCTTAAAGGAACATCCTAGTGGAAGCTTTGAGCTTCAGATTGCAGAGAAGGGTTGCTGTCACAGAGCTCCTGCCCACTTTGTGCAGCTCCTGAGCTGAGGGCTGTGGGAGCTCCTCTTCCCCGTGAGTTGGAGGAAGGCTGTGTCACCCACAGGTGACGGGGCTTGGAGCGAGAGGTCGAGGTAGGCGGGGAGAAGGCCATCTCAGCATCATCTTTTGGAACTGTTCCTACTATGTAAACAGGTGTAATGGCTGGGAATAAACAGCAACTGGATTCCTGAAGACATACAACCTGAAAGATTGCTCGAATTACCTCGGGGCATGTATGTTCTCAAAGGAGAGCTTGTTGCCGTGTCTCTGCAAACTTGGGAGATTCAGAGGGTGTTTTAGCAAAATAAATTTTTGAAAGTAGAGTCAGAAATCACCCAACCTGCATGTGAGAAATCAGCTCCTAGATCAGCACACAGGTAAAACCTTACTGCTTATGATGCATGTGGTGCTGTAACTAAATTCTAGCATCTGCAGTGAAATCATCTTTGGTGCTAGAACCGGCCCATCCTAAAGTGACTTCTGACAGCTTAGTGCTTTGACTTTCTATTTACGTTCATTTTCATTCCCTCTCCTTTCAGCAGCCACGGTCCGGCTCCACCAGCGCGACGGCAACATCTTCCCACGGGGTGGGATTTTTGTCGGATTTCTGATCTGCAATGTATTATGCAGTGCTATATTGTTCACTACAAGGAGAGAGAAAAAAAAAAGCTAAAACTGTTACTTCACTAGTCTGCATAGCAGGAATTAATACAAGTGCCAGAAAAGCAGGCAGATATAACCTTAAAAGTGACAGGAGATTCTTTAAAATAGACTTTGATTTTGGCAACTGAAGATAATTGCAGCTGCATCTGGTCCCAGTCTGCGGGAGATGCGAGTGCCTGCAGACGGCGGGGGGTATGTTCAGGCTCTCCTCAGGGAGGGACGTGCTCTGAGCCGAAAATGAAGGGGGTTCTGACGGCCGATGGAACTTAAAAGCCATCCCTGAACGGAAGATGTATTTTCTCCAGTGGCCTTTGCCTCGAGTAGCGCTTCGGTGCGCCTCCCTGTCCTGTTGGCTTTAATATCTCTCTGTCATTTTGCTGTTCAATGACAAACCAGAGAAATGGAATCATTGTTTACAGGAAAAAAAGAAGATTAAAAAAAATTAAAAAAAGATAATAGCTTCTCAAAGCTGCTGGGGGATACGTTTAATAGAAATAAGAACCTGTTTCACCCTCATGTCTATGTAGAGTGACGAGACTGCGTTAGCACCTATTACTGAACAGAAAGCAATTTTGACTTCTCAAGGAAATGCAGAAGGCCATGAAGTCTTTACAAGTATTTGCTCAAACGCATTGTTACCATGCCATCCAACGGACTGGCAATTCAACCTGAATAAATGTGTGCTTATAGTAATTAATTTTGGTAGCGCTTTAGAGCCCTCTCTGAATCTTCCATTTTGATACAATAACAATGCATGGTACTTCTGCAGCATCGATAACTTATGAAGCTCAAAGGGACTAAGGAGTGTTGCAAGAGGAGATGTGGAGCATTTTGCAGTGCAGTGACTTGCTAAGGACATGAAATGAATCACGCAGCGAGAGTGAGAATGAAACCCAGGAAGTCTAGCTTCTGGACTCTGCTAAAAATGTCATTTTGTATACAAAATGAAAATTAGCTTATGTTTGTACTCAGCTATATAGTTTAGATAATTTTTTTTAGAGGGATTGTCTACACCATTTGATCCAGACAGAACCAAGTATCTATACTTATGTTCAGAGACAGCTGGCACAAACCAGACTAGCTAATTATCTCACGAACTAATGAATTCGTCACGGAAGGCGATAGTTCGAGTTTCCAGCATTTGGATGAATGCTGGCTCTTGTATGGCTAGCTCGGAACATCGGTGAGATGGCCCCACCGATGCTACGTGGTCTGCAAAGGGCCACGTAGATAGATACGCTTTGACAAAAGCAGTGGGCAATTCTGGGAAATTATCTTCTGGTCAGGTGGGGTCTTTGCCCAGCTAGTATTCAAAGTATGATAACAAACTGAGTTACCTCTGACTGAGCAGGTGAATTTCTGGCTCCAGGGAAATTAGAATTTCACCCTACGAACCTAGCACTGTAAAAGCAGAAATAACACCGTTGGAGTTCAGTCTGGAATGACTTGGACTATATACAGTTTCCACCAATACTTAATGCTCAACAGTTTGTACTGTCTGGAGTAAATTATTCCATAGGTGGATCCATTAAGCCTTTCGGAAGTTGATGAAACAGGGGGAAATGAGTTTCCTTTCTATGGAATATAAGGTCAGTGACAAATCATCAGATAGCTCCGGGTGGACAGAGGAAATAAATCCCATCGGATTTATCAGCCATGACACGCATATCAAACGCATGAGCGGAGGAGGTCCAGAAAGCACAAGTACCTTGAAGGTTAACACCTTGAATTTTTCATAGTCAATAGCAGCAGAATTTTCCACTATTATTGTAACCTGAGCCTCATTCAGGACCGTCTGGGGAACGACTCGGAAGATGCCGCCGGGTCCGACGAGACGAAGGTTGAATTTAGCGTTGGCTCCCTGTGAAGAAAAGCAGAGACTGCATTGCTTTTGGTGAATGATGCATTTCTTACAGCTTACACTGGCTCTGTTTCTTCAAGCTGTATGAAATTAGAATCAGTCTTACTGCTGAGAGCCCTCTGTTCTCCATCCCCAGGGAAAGAAGCTTAGCTATATAATCCCTTCAGCCCTGGTCACGAGACAGACGTAGCTTTTCTGTAAATAGATTGACAAGCTTGGTTATTCTTCCAGTCATAATGGAAAAACCCTGCGGCGGGGCTGGCTAGGAGAAGCAATCTTTTGGCAAGAAGTTTTCGGCTTCCTGCCTCGTGCTGCAAGGTAGCGCGGGTGAGAGAGACGGCACTGCTCGCATATGGGAGGGGAAGTTCTGCCTTCTCCAGGTCCCCACCGAGGGCAGATGACTGACCCGCCCAAGCTGGGACGATGGATCTGTCAAAAAATCCAACCTCTGACTTAAGAGCTCACATCCCGGAATGACGTAAAGCTGTGACAATGTGCAATTTCCAAACAGAAGTGGGACCTGACATTTTGCACCGACTGGGTTAAACTGGCCCTGAGTTGCGGCCTCTGAGCCTTTTGGAAGTCAGTGCACTTGGGAGCAGAATGAAATGTGACACGTCTGATAGCTCCAGGTGAAGCGAAAGCCCAAATCCCAGCACATAGATAAACCTTTTAGACAATGGAGGACAAGAGAAGTGGTGATACCTAGCTTAGCAGCACTGATGTGTGAGATGGCAACGGCGTGCCAGAGTGCCAGACAAACTGTTTAAAATTAGCTGGAGCATGGAGAAGAAAAAATGAAGTGGGATTCCCACATCTCTGCCTTACAAGGGAGCCCACTGAACTATATTTCTGACATCACTGCTTTCTCGAGCAGTGGCATGATTAGGGGCACTGGGGCAACAAGCCATGTTCCCTGCCCAGCTGGTGCCGTGTCCTGTCCCCACGGTCAATCTTGAGGTGAAGAATTTCTAATAACAACTTTTGAACAGGATAACTTTACTTTTCTATTGCTGAGGGTCATTACGAGCAGTTCCCGCTGCAGCCCTGCCCCGTGTCAAGACGAAAAGTATTCCGTGGTAGATCCCGAGGAAACAGGAGTGATCCTGGATCTAAATACAGTGGTCTGAGTCAGTTGGTTACAGAAGCCCCCGCAGCTATACGGGAGACAGCAGGCTTCCTTCTGCCAGGCGGTACGGCACGCAAAGCAAAGCCAGAGCCGCTGGACCGTGGGGAACGGTGCCGGTGGGGAAAGGCGACTGTCTGCCCGCAAGAAGTCCTCTGCGCTTGAACTTGATGCTGCCAAGGAGAGCACTGCCTCCATTCAAAGGCTCAATGATTTTTGACAGTGATATCCACGGAACCCATATCTGTGTGGAGTAAGCCCTGCTGCACATAGCAAAGCAGACAGCCGCGGGACAGAGGAGCAACGGAAGGGACGATGACACCAGGCCTTTAGTGGCGTCTGCTGGCTGAATAGAGAGGGGTGAGAAATTTCTGTGTGATGTTCTCGCAAGATGGTATTTCCATCAAACCGTAGGCCTGAGACAGGCTGTGATCACGGCTTCCTTTTTGCCTGGACCGCCAGAGACATCGATGGCTGTTACAGAGACATAAGTCTTTATAGGGGGAAAACATTGTTTTCTGTGTCTTGAAACAGTATCAGTCTATAGAGGAAATACTAAATCAGGCCCTGAACCAGTGACGGAGCACCTGGTGGGAAGGCAGGGCCAACCCAGGTGCATGCAATGCAGCTGAGTAGCTGGAAGGGCTGGAACCAGGATCCACCCCTTCCCAGACCTCATTTAAGGGTTGGCAGTGGTGATGAGAATCTTTCTTACTGGGGGTCACTGCCTACCTGAGACCTTCTGAAGGTAAGCAGCTCTTTTTCTTCATTGCAAGGTCTGTGGCTGCTGTATTTGGGCTACTTCTCATTTGCTGTAAAAAAAAGACTTTGCCTCTCAGCTGTTATCATGGCACTTTCTATCCCATGATAGCATTACACAATCTTATCCCTATAGAGTATTGTCCTATGTTATATTAGGAAGCTTCTTGAGAAATTAGAACTATTAGCTATATTTTCTGCTTATTTTATAGCCTAACTTGTTGCCCTGAATGTTTTGTCAGTGTAAGTGATACATATATATTTGATCTCCAAATAAAAGTGATGGGTTTTGTTTCCTTTCTTCTGCAACAACATTTTTAGTGACAATAGCAGGATAGATAAAGCACTGCTTTGAAAGCAGTTATTTATCTGCTTGCTGCAATGCAGTTGGACGGAGGTGGAAGAAGGTGGTGGGTTTGATAGAGTACGATAAAGTCAAAACAGCACTATACTGAGAACGGTTGAATAAGAGCGCTCTTTCCAATGGCAATACAGTTATCTGATGCATTAATCTCTCTCTTGTCACTGCATACTCTGAGACTAACTCAGATGGATGCCCTTTCTGCAATATTTAGCTTAGGGATCCCTATAGCAACCATCACACTAGTATCTGTGGGTGTCAGAAGTCAGCTAGATATCGGGCTGAGATAGATGGAGTCGTCTTTTCTTTTCCTGTATCTGATTACAGTTAGTTTGGCACTGGCATAATTTTTAAGATGACCTAAAAATATCACTTCAATGAGAACGATATATCGGAGCATGAGTTACAGACTCTGGTTGTAACATAAACTCTAGAAGGACAATATGCTGCCATAAATAGAGTGTAAGGGCACGGATGATATTGTTTCTAGAGGGGTTACGAAAGGTACGGACAGAAACTTCAAGCACTTGAAGTTACTAAAGCAACTGGGGCTTTAGTAGTTACCTAAAGGAAATATGTTTCCTGATGTTATGCTGGCAGCAACTGAATATAACCAACAGACAAAAGAAATATATGAGGACTCGTCAATTTCAGTGGCCTCAAGAGGTGGGCTGCAGATTCAGGATCGCTGCTATTTTCTCTGACATAATGGTCAGACTAAATGATGTATGACACACTAAATATGCCTTACAGTCCAAACTCTCTGTGGTAACGGTCCCGGCAGATATTTTGTCTTCCCTAAGCTCTCTGGGTGTGCACGTGAAACAATTCAGTTCTAAAAAAAAAAACAAACCAAAGGCCTGACACTTGCCACTCTGATGTCCCTTTTTATCTTTGTGAAAATAAGGGAGGAAAACTCACAGTTTCCACATACCTGATCTGAATCATTGACAGTAATCTTCAGTCCCCTCAAGATTTCACCTTCTGGGGGATGCTCATACATGGTCAGTTCAAATCTGTTCTGGGGACCGCTTTCTCCATAAAATGTTGGTGGATGGTTGTTGAGATCGACCACCCTTATGGTCACCATGGCAAAGGCATATGCTGAGACATCCCCTTCTGGGCTGACTTCTGAGGCCTGGACAAAGTTAAGAGAGAGAAAAGAGATGAGGGAATACTCCCTTCTTAGCTGCAGCTGCCTCCTTCCTTAGTTCTGCGCTCGGGTCTTGTTTTGCATGCACAAAGCACCCCAACAGCAGTTTTGTATAAGCATTCACAGCTTTACGATGCTGTAGAAACCTCGCTGATTAGAAAGTGTGGCAATAATTCAGTCTCAACAAAGCTCTGATGGAAAAAAATTCTTGTTTGTGAGCTTTATATTTCACCCTAGGTAAAAACAGTCCTCTAAAGACAGAACTTGATACAGACAAGATAATTGCTTGCCCAAAGTACTGATGAAATGGGAAAGGAAGGTGAACTTGATATTTGCTGGGTACCACAGGTATTTAACTGGCACAGTTCTGGAAGGACAGCAGCTTTGGAACTCTGAGAATTGAGATGTACTTGCAGTATTCAGGCTGCGTGAAATTTGATAGAGCAAGATGACGGTTCTGTTCTTGATTTGCAATTCTGCTTTGCCATCTGGATAGGCTTCATTTAAGCTGGGTGTAGGTTGTACAGATGAGCAAATCTAGCTGCTGTTTTTTATTAACTGAAAGAGGAAATCTGTTTAAATTAAACAATTGCAACATGCAGACTAATTCACTTCCTTCAATATAAGGTGTTTATTCTATCAGGACAAACTGTTGGAACAAAACACATGCTGAACTGGCATATTTATGCTGAAAGGGCTTAGAAATAAAGGTGCTGGTCTGCTGAACCCCTCTAAAGAATTACTCTTCAGTTGTTTTGAGCGTGTCAGACTTGGGGCAATGCTTAATTAATTTCCTTACCACACTTGCCGTCTTTCCTTTGAACTATTAGGCTGTTCACTCATTTGGTATTACAGCTCTGCAGTATAAAAATGTGATGTATTTCCCTAAAAGATTGTTGTCTTTTTCTGAGGATGGAAAGAAAGATCCTCATCTTGATGTAGATGCAGTTAGAACTGATAGCAATAGCCAAGTTGCAGCATTACTTTGACTAGATACTAGGAGGTTTTGTTAATTATTTCTAAACTCCCGTATGTATCACTGTATGGATTGCAGTGCTTCTGATCACACCAAGATAAGGAGCCACGCCAACAACTACTGGGGGATTTCCTCACGAGGGGTCTGCCAGGAAGGGGTGGTAGCAGCATAAACTGAGTGCAGCCAGGTCCCTCAGTACATACCTGAACTCTTAGTTCATACACTTCTTTCTTGAGCTGATTCGGACTTTTTATAACAGAAATAGCTCCGGTGGCGTTGCTGATTTCAAAGGAACTTTCACTTCCTGCAATAAACCAAGATAGTCTAGTTATGTGCTGTTCTTCTCGTTTCTTGAACCAGCGTGATAATATACTGTCTATATGCTTCATTAAGCATATCTGTCTGTATGTGTATTCACTCCCATCAGCGGCTATTTTTGAAAAGTGAAGCATTTCTATGCCTGGTTGTAGTGCGCTGAAAGCACAGATGAGGGACAACGAGAGTTTCCTCCCGTAGGAGCAGCTTGGCAGAGCTCTGACCCTGCAGGCAACCACCCTTGCTTTCCTCTCTCCCGTGTTGGCAAGGTTCCCTTTGAGCCTCAGCAACCAGGGATGCACATTTGATATTCCTTTCTGTTATGCTTTTGTCTTTACGTGCTGGTTTAGATTAAAAAAATAAAGACACTACTCATTTTAATTAGCAAATGCATAAGTAATTAAGTTTCTGAGCAACAAGAACATTGCTCTCGCTAATATTTGTTAAGGTGAGAAATTTGACAATTTATCCTAAAGAATCACAGTCACTCTTGCTGTGAAGAGCATCTTAGGAGAAGCATCTTCTGGTTATAAACATCCAATTGGTTAAAAAGCACTCATCTTCTTGCAGGGCTGGCCTGCATGAAAAAGGACTTAGGAGAATCTAGGGTAAAGGCCAGGGTTTTTTCTCAGAGGTTGAAACGGTTCCGCAGGCAGGGCGAGGTTGCAGGCTGACTTTGATCCCTGCGGCATAACTTCATCTTTGCTAACAGAAGACCAGTTACAGGGCTGTGATCCCTTTACACCTGATGAATTTGCCCTGCTCAGGGAGGGGATAGCTGGCCAGCAGGTGGGACCTGTCCTGCCCTATGCACCCCTGCATGCAATCTCACTCATAGGATTGGCCGCAGGTTCTGCTTTGTTGCAGAGCCTACCATTGAAAGGAGATGAGGGAAATACTCTTAAAATGAAGCAATTTGAGGCTTTTAGAAAAAAGGATGATCATCTGAAAGCCCAGTCGCTTTTATTTCTCTCCAACTCAATTCCAATGCTTATTTTTAAACCATCTGATAGCATCCCATTTGGCTAATACCTGCAGTAACTGCAACCTCTTTAAAGTATATTAGACACAACATTGAACAGATTGACTCATCTGGGGGTTCAATTATTAAGATACGTTGTGCCTGGAAAGCACATCCTGACTGAGAAGGAGCTGAAGTCAGTAGTAGTTTCAATCCACAATACCTCACTTTATTGTCTGTGTACAGGGAGATTGTGCATAGAGAAACTGTTAGCTCAGGGTATGTAGCATTGCGTGTGTTCCTCTACTTAGCATTTTTAGAGGGTTAGAGTACTTTCTAAAGTTGTCCTACGCACTCTGGATAAAACAAGCCTTTGAATACATTTCCCATTTGCTGATTTACGCCCCCGCCCTGCCTTCTCTTCCCCAGGTTGAGGAGTCCCATGTTTCTGAGCCTTCCCTTGTATGGGAGGTGCTTCGAGTCCCTCATTTTTGTGGCACTCTGATGGATTCTCTTTAGGTGTATTCTATCATTGGCTGCGGACCCCAGAGCTGGATGTGGTACTTCAGACATGACAGAGTAGAGGGGGAGGATCACCTCACTTGACCCAATGGCCAAGCTCTTTTTAGTGTGCCCCATACATGTTTCTTTGACAGCTTCCCTGGTTCACCTGCCTTCACTTATTTTCCTACAACTGTTTTCTCCCTTGTTGGGATTCTTGCTGTCCCACTTATTTGTTTTTATCCCTCATTCTCCACCTTTGTTTTTTAATTTTTCTCATTTTTCATATATTTTTCTCTTCTGCGCCCCTTATTCTATCTATTCTCTTGCATCAGGGGAAAAGGAACTTCAGCATGGGTCCCAACCCACATCAAGACAATCTCAACATCAGCACTCTCCATCCACTCTAGACACTGCATTTTCAAATGACATAACACTGAAGGATTTCCTGAATAGCTCTGCAACTGAACTTTACATTTTTTGTGTGAAATTTTGGGGTCCTGGGAGTGTGGGTGACAAGTTATCGTGGAAGTCCTGTTTTGAAGGAAGAAAGAACCAAATGAAATTAAAGGTTTAACTTAGAGCTAGCAGTTAATTTCACCTGTTAATGGGTCATCAATTCAGCTAAGATTTGTATTTATGCTATTGAAAGAGAGACTACAGACACCCACAGTAGACCTAATGAAAAACATTACTGCTTTGGTAATACCTACTTTATTACAGAACGGTTGACAGATTCTCTTCACTAGTAAATATCATTTCTTCCAAGAAACCAGAGATTTGGCAGTTTATGTAGCCCCAATGACAATATTAATGAAAACGATCCTCTTCATGCCATGTCTGGGTCTCCCGGAGCATTTTCTCATTTTCTTGATTGAATTATAGAGATGTTCAGTGGCACTGAATGCATCTCCCTTCATGTTTTCTGAAGCGACAAGCAGGCTACTGATGCCTAACAAATCGACTACACTAACAACTCCAAGCACAGTGCTGCAAAGCAGTTACTGGAACTCAGTGAATCTTAGCTTGCTTTCTGGTAGGCGTGGCCCTGAAGTTGTTGCAGATATCTGATGCTATTCCATGTGAGTTTGTCACAGCGTTATTAAGCGCTAGGTTCATCTCTCTCTAATTTAATGTCGCTTCTAGATTTGACTTCCCTTCAGATTTCATATAAGCCAAGTCTACTCACCGTTCACGATGCAGTAATGAATGCTGTTTGGCTTTCCTCTGTCTCCATCGAGTGCGACAACAGTGAGGACCTCAGAGCCCTGGGGAGAAATAAGGAATTAAAGTTTGTGTGTTGAGATCAAAAAGCAATGAAATTACAATGGTGTATTAATAAACTGAATTTCAGAGAGTCTTTCTACAGTAAGATGTTGAGGGAATGTGGTATTTTTGCTCATAATGCATAGGGAACCCCTGAGGTCAATTGATTTCCAGTGAGAAGACTCTTTCTGCAAAGAAATCGTGCCTGCTTGCCCAGTGCCCAGCCTCTTGTCTTTCTTCAGATTTGGAGTAACAAATCTTTGGTTTGCTACCAAGATGCTCTGTGGTAGTTGCTGGTTCCATGGTAAATACTAATTTCTGTGTGTGCCTGACAGTTATTTCAAGATCTACATGTAACTCTCCAAGTAAGTCCATGTATGATACATTCTGAACATCTGCGAAGCATGCAAGTGTTACTCTGCCCTGCTGAAATGTAACAGCCTATGAACTGAGCTGCTGTGTACTGTCAAAGGTTTATGTTGCAGTTTTGGACGGAAAGTAAAACGTGCACTTTGCCTATTGAGGAGGAGAAGGAGGTGAATGGGGTGCTAACACACTGACAATAGTCTAAGGTTGGATATTTTCATAAGTAGATACCATTTCTTATCCTATGTATGCAGAAAATTTTAATTAAAACATGTATCAGGGTGAAAGTTGATCCCTATTCAGTACTGTGCCTCTGCTTAGGTAGAAAGAAAACTGATTAGTTAACAGCTTCGGTAATGATATGTGACTGAAAGCATCGTGAGCATCAAGACTGCTGTGTGGTTCTGTCACGGGTTTGTTTTTTTTGATTTTTAATATTCCACATCAAAACATCATGTACTGGAATTAAGGTGTTAATGCTCTAATTTCTACGCACCTATCCCTATACATTATGGAAGTCATGGGATCTGACCCTTCCGGGGGGGCTGTCTATTACTGCCTGGCAGTGGGTGCTGGAGGGTGATTTATTAGTCTCAATTTCAATTAGATTGTATTATATTGTATTATTTTGCATTCTGATATCATAGTTAGTAAAATAAGTTTACCTCCATAGATTGTTGCCGCTGTTCTTTTTTTCCTTTTCCCCCTTCCTCCCTCTGTGGGACCAGGTGGGGGGTGGGGTGGGCAGGGGCCTACTGCCCCCTGTCACAGGCATAAACTGACCTAGTTAATTCCGTGACAGGTTCAAAGCGCCATAATACACTGACTGGCTAAACTCTACGCCCTCTTTTGAGCAAATCTGACAGTAGGACTTTCTGAGTTAGTGGCACAGCCACAAGATCACTGTACTCATTAGACTGTGATATATAAAGAGGTGTATCTTCAGTAGTAGGCATACCAACAAATACAGTTTTAGGGTAACTCGTATGTGGCTCTCCTCAGTATGCCCCCACTTTCTTAGTATTTTGGTGCATTTGGGCCTGGGAGGATTTCCTGGGCCCTTCCTCCTGCCTAGCCAAGCAGAAAGTACCCTGTGCTACTCAGATGTCATGATTGCCTTGGTCCAGACGAGATATTGAGAGGATAGCACAGCAGTCCAGAGCATGTGTTTACCTTGGCTGAAATGAGAGAGACTGCACTTCTAGAGGCCAGAACCAGCACTTACCGCAAGCGTATCCTCATAGACATATCCATAGTAGGGAGTCCCAATGAACATGGGAGGAGTGTCCTGAACATCTTCCACGTTGATGGTAACAGTTGTTGTGGCTGAGAACACTTTGTTGTCTCCCCTTAGCTTCCCACCACCATCCTAGGAAAAAAGTTGCTGTCAGATCCCTCTGCTGAAGTATGCAGGCAATTTCAGGGAAAATTAAACAGGTGAATGTGACCAAAGTCCCCCCAGGGGGTCTTATGTGGCATAAGTGAAAGCAGGGTAGAGCACAAACTCGGGAGCTGTGCGACAGCCACAGCATATAAACAATCTCTGAGGACCTTACCACCATCAGTGCTGTGCTGGTGGTACAGCAATGCCAACTAGAGAAATGCCTCAAAGTTTCAGAAGCTTTTAACACCCTCCCTCTTAGAGCACCGGCCAGAGGTAGATGGCCGTGCTGATGTGAATTGCTCAGCACACCTGCTGTGCCTGAAAGCTGGATTTTGGAAGAGATTTGCTCCTTACTGCCCCAAAGCAGCATTTAACTGAAATTCTGTTATTTCTCCTCAAATTAATCCTGTCCATACATTTTTCACAAAACAGGAAACATAAAGTCACTGTAAGTAGCAGCAAAATTATTCTCCTTCCACACGTGGGGCCGCCAGTCTGACAGTTCTCCACAGGATCCGAGGAGACTTTACTTCAGAGTCTGTGAATTTTTAATGCCTGTTACGAATCCTCAGCCACGCTGCAAGCACCGCGCTGCTGAGAGCAACAACGGCAAGGTAAGATTTGCAGCACCATTTGTGGGATTTGTGTGAAATCCTGCCACAACACAGTGGAGATGTGGGGAAAAAAGAAACATCCACAGACTCTTCTAGAGCTCTGCCCCTTTTGTGACAGGGCTGCATGCTGAGCAGCATCAGGGAGTCCAAAGGGACTGATGCATCCTAAAGCTGGTGCTGCATACACCAATGCTTGCTTCTGAGTGATTCTCAACGTGTACGGGTGACCTTCTGCAGAGGAGCTCGCTGCCCCGGCACTGGAGACTGAGCTCAGTGTGAGGAATCTGCCCCTGGCTGCCTCCGGATGTTGCTCGGTAGCAGGTACTGGCCAGCTTTCTGCCTCACCTCTCCATGGTACTCTCCATTCCTTCAGATGTGACAGAGGGAGTGACTCTGCTGTCTCAGTGTTACCCATCTTATTTCAACAACCCTTTAAGTCACGCTTCTGTTTGACCTAAGCTGCCCTACTCAAATGCAGTCCTTCACCTCCTCCAGTTACAGAAGAAAGCTTTGTACCTTGGCTACCACGACAACAAAGTGCGTTCTTGACTTCTCGTAGTCCAGTGTGACCCCTGATTTGATGCGCAGGACGCCGCTGTGACGGTCTATTGTAAACTTATTAGCATGGATGTTCTAGAGGAAAAGGAAAGACGAAACGGCAGAAGATTACAGGTATGGAAACGAGATTGCTGTAGGGATTAATCTTTTATTTCATCTGCTAAGGGAAAAGACTAGAATAATGATATGGTTCGGGTGAATAATGTATCTGATGAATTTCATCTTTGTGTGCTTATGAACTATTCACAAACCAGCCACGAGCCTTTCGTTATTCAGAATAAATTGGTTACCTTCAATGCGGGTTTTCAAAATCTTTTCCATGGTGAATAGACACCTAAAAGACCTCTGATTTTCAAAAGGGCCTGAAAATGTTTTCCTCCCCTTATGGTGAGAGTCCCTAAACGCACGGCTTTGAGCTTCCGTTCAGTATGGTCACTGTCACACAGTCTTTGTCCTTTTGGTGACATCGCTACCTGCCCACACCAGACTCTTGTACAAGAACGCTCTTTCCGAGCAACTTAAGAATTGTGCCAAAGGATGCGGCAGCATTCTTTCGATAAATAAACTTATTTAGTGATCTTTTTGTTACACAAATATATTAGCTAGACCTGGAAGCTCGAAATAGCTGTTCCTGGCTTCGGAGTCTAATGGCTTGTTGGAAAAAGCCCCGTGCAAAACCGAGTCCCGCACATACTGCGTTTTAACTGGCTCATAATTGGTGAAATCAAAACTAAATTTCAACGAGGTGTTTTTTCTCAGTATGCCCGAGCTCTTAACCGGATTACCTTTAATGCTATGCAAATATATTCCAACTTGTCTCCATACTGTATCTAAGGTACACAGTAAAACAAATTGCTTTGTGTTTTTCTTTATTCCGCTGCCTTTAGAATAAGGGAAACTACAGCTTATGTGGAGGAAAATGCTTACAGAAATAATGAATTTGAAGGGCATCGCATAACAAGTTGCCCTTTTGGCATGCAAATGTCTGTCCAGCTTCAAATATGAAAGCCTTTCTGTTCTTTCCCAGAGGGCAACACCAGGAAGGCTGGTTGCAAGCGGGCATTGGCTTTGTCAGAAAGAAAACGTAGTACTCCGTACTGCTATACAGGTTTCAATTTTGCACCGGCCTGCTGCATCCAAGTACAGACAGGGTTTCCATGCGCTTTCCCTTCCGAAGGAAGCTATAGCATGCTTTTGATATCCCACCTGCATGCAGGGTCACAAGTTAGACTCGCTCTCCTGTCAGCCCGAAGAGGGGGCCAACAGGAGCTGTGCTGCGATGTGCAAGAATGACAGTGGTGACCCCAGCTCTGACGCCTGCCTGCCAGGCTGTATATGGCTGCTCGCCAGCAGGCAATAACCTTTTGTCAAAACTTGTTTTCTTGTGCGTGCTACAGAATTGGCCCTATAGATGCTAGTAGCATCTCAATCCTCTGAATCTTAAATGAGAGATGAGTCTTGAAAGTACAGATAATACTTCACCTGCAAGAAGTAGGTGATACTTCCTCCAGAACCGGTGTCTCTGTCAACTGCCTCGATCTTAAAGATACTGCTGCCAGAGGGAGAGTTCTGTGACCAGAAAGAGGTACTACAGTCAGACAGAAGCGGCAAACCAGCAGAACTACAAGAAGTGAAAACTGTGCATGTAAGGAAGCAGAGAAAGGGAGTGCTGGTAGGAAGGACATAAATGAATGAGGGAACCATAAATGAATGAGGCAAGAGATTAAAAATGGAGGAAACTGGAGCAGAACAAGAAAGTAAAGCTTTCTGGAATAAATGGGATGGGAGATCTGCTAAAATAGTGTGTACCCTAGTTCTACTGAAACCGATTCTAAATCACATTTATCACATTTGTGGAACTGACCCGAAGTAGCATGCCTTAAGTCCGAACCGACTTTGGCCAAACATCGCAACAAAAGAATGTGAGTTAGTCCTACCGATCTTGTGACTTTATTGAAAACACACCAGTTCCTCTTTACATTCTACTGAAAACAGTACGCAAAGAAATCTTCACCAACCTCTGGAACTTGGACTATGTAAGGTGTATTGATGAACTCCGGGCTCTCATCATTAGCATCTGTTACAAGGATCCTCACTTTCTCTGAAACCTGGAGTGGAATTTGAAGAGCACGTTATGACTCACGCTGATTTACCTGAACCCATTCATTAGCCTACTAATGTGCGGCCAAAGATAATGAAAAGACGTATTGTAATAAAATGTTTTTGCACTAACGAAACTAAGCATATAAAAAGAAAAAAAAACAAAGTCACAAAGCCATTAGAACAAGCTGCATGGAGAACACCCAGGTATCTCTAAACTAGAAAAAGGAGTCTTGGAGCACTACATAAGTTATAGATTTGGCCAAATTTCAAAATTATTTTTTCTTCTTTATGACATTCAAGCTACCACGATACATTTTTTGGGAATACATAAAAGACTGCGTAAAGTTGGTACCTGGCAGCCAAGAGCATTAATTAATATCTCATTTGATATTTTCTTACTATGTCAACTGCATGCAGAATTCAGATGTATGAATACATGCTTTGAATATTCAACAGTCTACCCTGAGCAATCTGCCTTTTTAAAAAATATGGAATCAAAATATATTTTATCAACAGAACTCCCTGAATTCCTGCAAAGCGGGCATGTGGATGAGATCCCGTTGTAACTGTTAACAGAAATGATGAGAGTCATTGTGTCTGTAGGATGTAGGTACCCCCCAAACACAGAATGATGTCACTCTGTTTGAGATGAGGAAGAGCTCTAGAGTTATTTGGTTCTGGGGGTAGTTAGGGGGTTGCATTTCTGTGGCACTTCCAGGGACGAAGCTCAGGTCCTCTTACTGGCAGTCTAATATCCTGACCACGAGAACATCTATTCATAAACTGAAAATGCAATGGCAATGTGTAGATCTAGGACTGGTTGCTCGCGCCTCGTATAAGCCCTTAACGATTAGACACGATCAAAGCTGTGTTCAGCAGCAGACAAGAAAACCACCTTGGACTCAGCAAATCTTCTTAATGTCACACCACGGAAACATTGCGGGGGTGGAGGCCGGTCAGCTTTTGCACGTCTAATTCTGGTTCCAGTCCCGTTACGCTTCTCGCAAAAAAAATCTTCAGCTCTTTCTTTGTTATGAGTCCCACTGAGCTGACAGCGAAACTTCAGGGGCAGCTGCTGTTATTCCGTAGCCTACTAAATCAAGCCTTCAGCTCACGCTGTAATTACTCTCGCAGAGCTGGAGCGAGACCTGAGTTACTGGCAGATTTGTGGCTGTTGAAGCAGGAGGTAAGGCTCTAATGAGATTATGTTTTCTGATCAAACGAGATAGTCCCTGAAAAGTAATTTAATGAAAGGAGGCGCGACTGCAGGGTGAGCGGTTTGACAAGTTAGAGTAGAATTAATACTTACTGTACTCAGGCCGTCTGAAATACTGACGATAACTTCAATCTCATCTTCTTTCTGTAAGACCGTGACACACATTTGTTAGGCGGTTTTGCTCTTATTGGGGAAAGAGCTGCAGACTTAAACGCGTCTCAGCAAGTACAAGAAAATAGCAACTGATACAAGAAAACCAGAGCAGAGGCTAAGGAGACCACTCAGAGCCTTCAGTTGAAGTGCTCCGTGGGCTGCCCGGAGATGCAGACAGGAGACGGACGCTCTGGGAATTCGTATCGCATTATGAAGCGCTAATGAAACATCGGTCATCTTTTTGGAGAAACACTTCCTAGAACACCATTATTAGTTCAAAATTACTCTGCATTAGCGTGCAGTATTTTGAAAGGTTTACTAAGTATTGTGTTGTCTTTACCACGCAGGTTGCACAATGGGTGATGTCTGTGCTCCCAGAATAAAGTTGCCTTCAGTCTGCTATTGTTGGGAACATCTTGAACAACTCATGTGGGTAAGGGTTAAAGAAGCGTGACGTAACCAGAAACGTGTCCTCAGACACTGTTTATGTAAATTCCTACTTCCCCTATCACAGCAGAGTTCTGAAGAAATTCAATCGTGTCTGACTATTAAAGGACCATTCTCGATAGTGTGCGGGAGGGGGCGCATAAGAATAAAAAATAAACTCCTCTGGCAAAAGCTGAAAAGAGAGCTCTCAGCTGCCAAAAAATTTGATCGCGGTGCCAGAAGTTCAAGTCAACTGGAAAACAACCCCACGGGTGAATTATAGCGCCTCGAAGTTACAAATTACATGTCTCAGGTGCAAACGAGTTGGCACTGTCCCTCAAAGACACGGATCAACTGAAAGTCAAGGAAATTCCACGAAAGCCGAGTGAGGACATCTCACTGCACACTACCTCTCTGTCAAGTTCCTCGATCAGCGTCACGTTTCCAAGGTTCGCATCGACAGAAAAGTAGCGCCTGGATCCAGCCTCGTAGGTCAGGCCGTACGTCACGGGATCTCCTTCCGGATCGGTTCCGTTCAGAGTATACACGTGGGCACCTGAAAAAGCAGCCACTGAGCGCTTCCCTGCAGTTACGTCGGCTGTGAATATAGCACCAGCCTGCTTCCTAGGGACTTAGCCATCCTGCAGGAAAGCAAAGCTTCTGCGAATCAAACCTACTGCAAAGTACAGGCACGTAGGCAGTTCAGCGGTTCCGACTGTCTGCTTTTACCCTGATGGTTAAACTGAATTCACCGGTGCCGTTTTCCCTCAGTTAGGGGCCTTTCCTGTGCAACTGTACCATTTGCAATGCAGCTGCTACACAGATAACAAATTCCTATCAACCCAGGTGAGTCTGAAGCGATGCTGCTGTAAGACTGGGAGACAATCCTGGCGGCAGCAGCAAAAGGCCCTCACACAAACCAGCCTGGGCTGAAGGCAGCGCTCCCGCCGGACAAGTCCCGGGCTCTGGAGACGCGGGGACGTTTGCGGACTTCTTTGCTTTCAGAGATAGAAGCGAAAGTCTTCCTTCCTGCTTAGCTCCCACCATTACTTTTCTCTCATTAAACTCTCCACTTAGCACATTCACTTTTGCGCGTGCCTATGAATAAATTCTCTAAATTCATCAATATATTTTCTCTGCGCGCTGGGGAAAGAAAGATCGTCATTTCCATTTTTACACATCTGAGAACGAAGTGCCAGTTTTCACAGTAAACTGGCTTTGCTTATCAAAAGTGATGATTTCTGTGGGAGTTATGACGCCCACACTTTCAAAAGATGGTGAACGCTTCTCGGTATCATTTTTATTAAGCTTGGATGTCTATCATTCTTCTGTGCATTAATATCTTCATTCAAATAACTGCAAGCACTTCATGACTATCAATAACTGAGCATGATCTATAAAACACATTTCTGCAGTTTTCTTTTACCTCATAGCAGCCTGCTGTGGTCGGGGAGCCTTATCTGAGATACCCAGGTTACAGAGGTGCAGAACACAGACTGAGAGGGACGTGCACAGTCAGGCCACCTCACCTGGGCTTCTTCACCCACCCTCTACCTGCCACCTCACCTGGAGTTATTCACCCACTTTCTACCTGCCTCACGGGGAAAGGCAGTGAGCAATCAGCACCAAGCCTGCAGGTGGCTATGGACTGCAAGCTCACTCTCGGGCAGGAGGAGTTGCTGGAGGACAGGGACCGTAAAGCACGACCCCAAACCTGCTCTTCATCAACTGCTACTGCTGCTGCTGCTTCACACCCACACCCTGGCTGACTTGGGAGGGGACATGGCCAAGCCAGAAAACAGCAAAGGAGCTGCAGGAGCCATGGGGGGAGCTTGAAGGATAGAGAGATCTGAAGCAGCCAGCCAGAGGCAGGCAGCGGGTAGCTGGAGCTGTGAGCGCAAAGAAGCGCAGCTGAAAACTGCTTTCAGTGGGAGGGAACGCATATGTGGGAGCATGGGGAAAAAGAAAAGAAGAAAAGCAAACACGAGAGGCATGAACAAATCTCCAAAGCACTGAGAATGCCTGGACTCTCAGAAGAGAGTCTTTATGAGGATGCTTCGATCCCTTGTTTTGCATCTCTTCACAGCGTTCCGCTACGAGGGCTTACGGGATTAATGGGGTAAGATGAAGCAAACAACCTGAAATAGCATCTCACACGCGCCGTAAGACCTCGATTAGGGTCACATACATCTTGTATGTACACAGGCAACTCTTTGCCACGAGCTCAGCACCAAACATCCCTACCTGCCCCAATGTGTGACCGCTCAAACTGCAGCTGCCGCTTTAGCTCATTCCGTTTCCCACGGTTCTTATAGCTGCCGCTGGAAGGGGCTGCTGTTCCGACCCCTCTGACAACAAGGACTCTCATGATCTGCAGCTCTAAAAGGAATCTGGAGATACACGGGCAATTCCAAGCCGTCACATACGAATAGCAATTGCTTTCTTTACGGTAACTGACATCATAATGTATATAACTAACAGTCCACAACTACCTATGAGCAGACAAAATACCACAAGGGAAAAGAAGGCCTGGTAAAAGCTGACATGAGCGTGATAATGTGCTTTTCTTGAACGTGACATATTCTTGTAGCTACAGCACTTCTTCCTACAGCGGCAGGGACAAACCGTCACCTCCTTTCAGCGCTCTGAAATACTACACATTCCTCACCTGCACGTGCTGGGGACTGTAACTAACACACAGCTCGTAACCTCAGCAGAGCCAAAGCACTTCTGGAGGTCGATTAAAGCAGCTGTTTGTGGCGTCAATCCCATCAGATGCTGCTGCAGCTGGGGCGCAGCCAAATAAAGCACCCTCCCTGAACTCCCGTTTTTATGTGAGCACAGACAAGACCTAATGCCAACCCACCCCAGCATTTCTGCAGCGCTAAGCCTGAACGAAGTCACCCGGAATCAGCCATACACAAGCTTCAGTGCCCCTGATTTGTCACTGATCATCCTGCTCAAAACTCTAAGATGACTGCGGGACTATGGATGCTGGGAACTGCACACGGATGCAGGAAACAGAGAAATCTCTCTGCCAGGTTCCCCTGCAGTGCTAGGTCCTCACATTGACCTGTGGCCTGGCTCTGGCCCTCCCGCTCTGTGCAGTGCTGGGAGTTGCTTCTCTCTTGACTTTTAAAACATATTTATAAAACAAACAGCAAGTACAGACCAGCTAATGTAGATGCATTCTAGCCAAAGCCAGCAGTCATGAGCAATAGCAACACTGCAGATAGGGTAGCTGATACAACCCCTGGCCCCTCACAGCCATACAGCTGTCTCGGCACGCACACTCTCCTTTGCCTGCCTGCAGCTCCAGCCAGACGCGCCGGGTCCCAGCGTTGGAGCACCACTGCTACAGGGAGTGCTGTGTCTGGAACAAACTGAAGCCCTGCCAGGGGGAACATCTTTGACTGTGCCACCCTCAGCTTCCGTCCCTGTGGAGGTGGCTGAAGGCCCAGCAGGGAGCAGCCAGTGCTCCGTAAAGGCCTGCAGGCCAGCAGCATGCCAGGGACAGAGTACAGTGGCACTCAGGGAGCTGCGCTGCCTGCAGTGCAGTGGGGGCTGGCAGCCGTCACTCATATGGACTGGGTCGGGTGTCACTTTGTTCCAGTAAGCACCTCACATTACAGGCACTATCTACGTGAGTAGGGAAGCAATCCTACCGATAAGCCTTGCTCCAGCCACCAGCAGAGTTGTTCTGATTGCTGAGGCTTAGCGTGATTTCCAGGCAACTCTGGGCAAAGGCACAGCACAAATCTCTGCTTCTTGGTCTGCATGTGCTGCTACACGCTGTAGGACCTCAGCTGAGGCTTCCGCCTAAGCCTGGCTGAGCTTACAGCAAAGCTCTGCTGCATCATAAGCAAGCTCACTGGCCATTTATGTGCTGGGTGCGTCACCTCTATGCTCCGTGCTGCTTTCTCCCCATCTGCTTCTCTGGTTGAAGAACAAGAGCGGAAGCTGCTGCCTCCCAGCCATCTCTTTCTCACCTCGAACACGCCCGGTGCAGATCTTGGCTGGCATCTAGGTCTCCGGGCCAGAAATTGAGATTTTTGAGCAAGCGTCGGGCACTGAGTGTCTGGCCACGGTTAGGAAGCCTGTGCCCTCAGTCTGCCCTCAGCCCTGTCTCCACCACTGCCTAAGCCCTGCCAAGGGAGAGGTTGGGTGCAGCCGTCTCCCTGCTCTGTGCACAAGGGCAAGAGTAAAGGGGTGCTCTGGTAATCCATTGACAATAGCCGAGTGCTTTGCTTTACAGATGAACGAGCCAAGCCTAAAGAAAACCTCAGTGCTACGCCTGGATGTCTTCATCACAGTGGTTTAATACATGTAACGTTTTTTAGATGATCGGAAGTTATCCTTTTCCCATGGGAAATTCTGATTACTAATCATCAATTTCTTCTATTCTGTTTTTTTGACATGCAATTACAGTTTAAAAAAGAACCGTATAAACCCACCCACAAAACGGTCAGAGAATGCATCAGTAAAATTTTCAGTAAAATTTTGAATTTTCAGTAAAACAAAACTGAACTCGTTTCAAAAGAAACAGTTGTTTTTACCAAGCGGTTCTTATTCTAAGCAGAAACGTGTTCGACCATTTGTGCTGTACATGAGGAACGTGGTAACTCTTCACAGAAAACCACGCCTCTCACTTTGCAGTGTACAGCTTGCTCTTTTCAGGGATGACAAAGTTATCAGCGATAATTTTGTGCTCTCTTTTCATAAACGCTTACAGCACTGATGAGAAGATCCCAAAGGTCCGTGCTCTGATGCTGCGACCAGATTTACGGACCGAGGAAAGGGGAATAAAACATCACGCTTTAAATTACAGCTGCAATTCAGATGTGCCGCTGTAAATCGAAAGCTCGAGGAGAAAACCCACAGCGTTTAATACCACCTACGACAAAACTTGTGTTGCCAAGCAAAAGAGCAAACGGCTTCAGCTCCATACTTTAACCACATGCGTTTGAATACTGACCAACAGGCGTGTCCTCGGAAAGGCTGAGGAGTGCCATGTTCCCATTTGTGCTCCTGGCTCCGTTATCGAAGAAATAGGGGGCATAATTTGCCTGAACTGCAATTAAAACATAAGCCAAAGAAAAACACGTCATCGGTGGCAGTTACCTAGCTGTTACCCGACTCTCAGTAAACACGAGCTCCGCGGGGAATACTATGAGGGCACAACATACCCGTTGCTGCGGCGCGCTTTCAGGGTTCTACCTGCACGGGCACTTTCAATACGCTCGCTTCTACGTGCTACTGTGCGTTCACACGGCAGCCAACGGAGAAGAAGAGCGTGTAAATAAACACTGAGGGAACCAAACCAAGCAGCAGGACCTCTCTAAGAAATCTCAGTCAGCTTTGGGCATCCGCAAAACATTAACCCTCCTGGCAATGCCCTGCGCCGCACGTGCGGGTCTGAAGCTCCCGGTGCCTCAGCACCTCTCCCACTGCTCTGAACGCATTCTGTGTTCAGAATGCCTACTAACGTTATGCCTACTGCACGAGCAATTAGCCAGAATTAAATTGTTACTTACTTCCTGCCAGACAACAGCAGAGTTTAAGAAAATAAACAAAAAAAACAAAGAATAGGTTAGTGGTGTGCCTACTGACGCCGTTAGCTTCTAAACAGCCCATCTGAAACAAATCTATGTAAGCACAGCGGGGAACAATTGCACAGGGGTCAGCAGTTAGCAGGGAAAATATTTCAGGACGACATTACCACATCAGTAAGGATTACCACGGGATTTGAGGTTATGCTGTACCCTCCTATATTCTTTTTCAAAGGGATCGTTGTACTCACCGAGGCAGACGTGCACCAAACTGAGAAATAAGGAGGGGATGAAATGCCTTACATGCTTCATCCCACTGCAGAAGGGGACAATTTCTTCTCCGTTTCAAGGATTTTAATTTGTTTTTCTCTGAAAGGTCCAGGAAAGCGTCCTTCAGGCCGACGCGGTGGAGAAATGCGCAAGAGGCAGTAGCAGATGCTAAGATGTTAAGCGGATGACACGTCTTAATTTCTGAGGAATTTAAAGCAGCTCCTTCCTACCACCTAATTAGACCAATTACTTTGCAGGGAGCCGTGGGACTCATTTCTCAGGCAGGATTTGAAGGAAGCAGTGCACCTCTCACAGGTTCGGCTGTGCCGTCCAAATGTGAAAGTCAGAGAAAAGGTTGCTTTCTTTCTGATGTCTCTAATTCCCTAAGCCAGCCGTCAGCTTCTAAGAGCTGGGAGAGGTTTCTTTTTGTTTCGGGTTTGGAAATGACAATAAGCCGTAAAGGAAGAAAGTCTAACATAAGCAGCAAAAAGTAAATACTGTTGTTACTGGCTTAAAGGAAACAACCGCATTTATGACGGCAGAAAATACATAAAATTGCACACTAAAAATACAGAAATCAAAATCTGTGAGTTGGCACCATTATTAAATTCTTAAACGCACGCATTTCTGGAGACACCTTACATTCAAGTAAGCAATTTCTAACCAACGCACTGAAAACGTGGAAAAACTTCAAAAGTAGCTTTTCTTTCTTGCTTCGGTTCTCCGCACATAAAACCTGTCCGTGTTAATTTAAACTATATTTATCACCCAGTTAATTATAGAGCAAAAAGCAGCCAGTGTGAGAAGCTGATGACAAAGTTGTTGGCTGCTGGAAGGAACTCCCTTGGTGGTGACGCCTCCGGTCAGGGATGCTTACAAAGGTTAGCTGTTCGGACGTGACCTCAGGCAAATAATTTATTCTTCTGCTGCGTGAAGGTTTCTGCAGCTATCAGATAACCTGGCTGAACTACGGTGTCTCTGCTGTCAAGCGTATAGTATTTAAGACCTTTAATTTGTTTTGTCATTTTCAGCGGAAAAGTAACCAAAGCAAAGCTGTTTTACTATCCCACTAGCCTGTTTTGAAAGGAAATGGGCTCTTTATGGCGTGGTTTTGAATACTGGGTTGTGGTGAGAAAAACAAATAGCAGCATACGCTTGAAGTAAAAGAAAAGGCTTTTACAAGGATAAAAGCGTAAGGATGAGTTCCTGTCCATGCTGTTTACTGCCTGTGTTCTATTTATTTGCATAAGTTACTTTTGCGGGGGGCATCAGGAGTCCTGGAAATTCAGACTCGAATTTTCAACCTTTTTTTTCCCTTTTTTTTCCCCCACCACTCGCAGCATAGTTGACGTGGCTGTTGCGTTTAATTGCTTGGGAGCGGCCACTCAGAAGCTGAGACAAGCTGAGAAATGAGTAGATGTTAAGAGTAATTTTTAATCTTGTAACGCGGCCTATGCCAAGGGCGGTCTGAGTTGGCAGAGACAGCATCTTAAAAAAGCGATTGTGGTTTTCCTGAGCAATTTTTCCCTTCTTCTCAGTAACGGGAACACCGCTCACTTTTTTACTGAACTTTCTCACTCAGTGTGTTTCCCCACATCAGCAGTATGAATTTGGAGGGTTCTCCTGAAATGATACTAATACATACGAAAGGTTGAAAATGAGCAAGAATGATTGTCCTCGTATCTTTCATATGCTGTCATCCTGACACAAATCCACTGGAATTCAAGCAGCTTTTCTGTTGAGAAGATAGCGCCAGTCTCTTGGAGAACTTTAAAGCACAAAAACTGATAGATTTCACAGCTGCCTTGCCCTTCCTAAAACTTACTGACACGAAGACTTCTACAGAGTACGTGTAGCTCTGTATGTTTTTCCAGTACAAAATAAAGTTTGATATAGTTGAATTAGAGATTTTGTAGCGTGGGCTTTAATTCCAGTTGTTTCATTAGTCCCATCTACATCATTCAATATACTTCAGTTGTCACGTGTATGTTGCAAAACCTAAAGAGCGTGGGAAACAAATCTGACCATTACATTTGCATAACGTAGTTGCTTGCGTTGCTCAAGACTGCGGGCACAGGGAGAAACAAAACATAGACTTCTGAAAACCATCTACAAATGCAAAGAATCAACAGATTAAGGCAGATGAACGTATTTCAAGAACTAGCAAGGAAAATTTTTCACTCCATCCTCGTGGGAGTTCTATTTCAGGTAATTGGGCTGTAGAGCGTAAAAAGCTGAACTACCAGCTTTGAGTTCTATAACGTTTATGGTAGGAAGAAGATAAGAAGCGTTAAGACATTTATTGAGGTTGATTAAACACATCAACGAAGCGGAGGAGTCTGCAAAACCCGCATCAGTGCAAACGCAGTATTGCAAGGTTATATTAATAGATAAAATAATAAATTAAAATAATTTCAGGCACGCACCTCGCCTACCAAAACTGCTCTTAATTTCCATTTGCAATACTACGGATTAAAGGCAGAAAGACTTTAATTTCGAGGAGAGCCGAGGCAAATACAACAAGAAGCCAAGCATTAAATATTTCTCATGCCACGTTCTTGTTTAAAACAGGAATTAAATAGCGTAGAGGAAATGCTAATTCACAGCCTGAAGCAGTGATTGAGCACCTGGCGGGAAGGCAGGGCCAACTCAGCACAGCTCAGGTGCACGCAATACACCTGATTGACGAGAAGGGCTGGAGCCAAGATCCACCCCTTCCCTCATTTAAAGGTTGAAAGCGGAGGTGAAAGTATCTTGCTGTGGATCCCTGCGTACGTGTGGTTTTCTGATGGTAAGCAGATTCTTTTGTTTTTCTGTCTCTGGCTGTTGTGTTTGAACGAGTCTTCTCTTGCTGCGATTTAAGGCTTTGCTACTCTGGTCTTTGCTATGCTTTCTGTTGTGCTATGAGTTTGCGTGTGGTTTTTAAGTGAAGTTAAATTTTAGGTAAGTTTAGCCCGCTTTATTTTCAGGTGCAAGGCGACATTAAGGTTGAGTAAATATTGAAGCGTATTTAACTTCGGTTTGTACTAGGCTGATGTGAATTGCTGAGGCAAACTGCTTTTGTATTAAGTTTCTCTTCCCCAAAAAGCTTTTGGGAACTCATAAATAACACCGTATGGGTAAATGCTTCGTTAAAACTAATCTCCTTTAGAGAGAAACTAAAGAAGCGAGCGCTCCAAGGTTCTATTTTCCTGTCCAAAAAAAGCCTCTTTCTAGTTTGCGGAGTCAGAGCTTGAATCTTCATCTATTTGGATAATTTTTCAATACTTAGTGTGCTATGAGAGGAAAAAAGTTGATCGATCTACTGTGTATACTACAGAAGCACCAGAGGATGTTGTCTGCCTCTTTCTAATGCGTTTAAACGTATGTTTTTCACTCTCTAACAGGAACGGATGCGAACAGATCTTGAAATGCTGCCTGCACTAAAGGGGGATTATCTGGACGCTTTACAGCAGGAACTGCTGTTAGCAACCTGCTGTCCTCCCTCTTTTCTACGGACTAGGTATTATAACAACCTTGTTACTTAGGACTTACTCTAAGCTACTAGGAGCTTGAGACAAATAGCTTTACATTGTCATTTTAATGGAAAAGTAACTGCTCCTTTAACTTCCCACTCCAGGGAAGAAGGGAAGGAAAAAGACCTCTGGAGTTGCTAGTGTTTTTAATATAATTATCCATTCAATTTTGTTTTGGAAACATTGAACTTGACTGTTTTCCTGTACTCGGTGCAGAGATGAAGTGTAATGTCTAGAGAAAGGAGGACATTGTACTTGTGTTAGAATGAATTATGATTAAATTCTATTTCATCGTGTGTTTTCCGTTACCTTGTTTGCAGATGCGGCAAGGGACTGCAGTTCGTCACAGCATCAAAGCATTATGTACACAGTACAGATACAGATGGCGTGAGCGTGTCAACTATTCGCCTCGTTCACCAAACCAGTAAGTGTTTGTCACGTATCTTTTAAAATTGAAGAATTACAGGGCCAAAATGCTTATGAGCTAGCGTGGAACATACTTGTGAAAGCGGAGAGGTTTTATAATGCTTCTGTGTCATTTTTCTCATTCGATGGAAAGCTATCTCTTTCATGTAAGTCGTTAGGATAACTCTATAAACATCTACTGATATCTCTGGCGCTTATTTTTCTTCTCGATTCTCACCTTGGTGCCCTTCAAATCTCAGTACAAGTTCTACAAAGCTAACGTGTGAAAGTAACAGTGTAATGGCGCGTGTTGAAAAACCAAACAAAATCTGTATATAATATAGCAGTTATTAACTTCACTAGCACCATACCGTGAAAGTGTTTCAGAATAAGAAAGCACTGAAGCGTGACTTACCTTCCAGGCAAAAAATGTTTTTTTTTTAATTAAATGCAATTTATCCCCTTCTGCAGTGTATATGGAAAGGTACAAGGTATGTTAATCTTTTCTTAGCTCTTCACTAAGAGCTTGCCCTGGAATATAACGTCCTTTCCATGGTAAAGTAACCTTGATGATAATTATAGTTAAGATACACTCGCATAGCTTTGGTGTGGATAAAAACAAACAAACAAAACAAACCTGAATGTGGCTTAAAAAAAATAAAACTTTCAAAGACATACAGGACAGTAATGAATTATGGTGTCTCTGGGTTCTTAAAACACTGTAATTTTCTCATTATTGTGCCTCTGATGTCATATGTTCTGATTTGCTCTCGGAAAGAGAATCTCTTCGCTAATATTTAGAGATAACTTTGGGAAAGGGAGAATATATCCTAAGTGATTTCCACGTCACACACAACTTGTGATAACAACACGTAATAGAATCACCTTTCATGTGTTACAGTTTGGAGTAATGTGTTAGAGATGGAAAGGTGTATTAAAAAAAAAAAAAGTCTTGCAGTTCATAACTAGCTACGTAAATAGGTCTTCTGGTAGTGGGTTCATGGTGTGTTCTTTGTTCATTTTTTGTTGGCTTTTTTGTCATCCAGGTTGAAAGTCGTCCTTTTCTTTTGTCCTTGACTGTGTGGAACTGCTGGTGAATCTTCTGCCTTGTTATAGCCTCGTCGTACAAAGTGCTTCTTACGGTGCTCAAAATGGGATGGCCTTTTCAAGCACATGCTGTGCCTCTTCCTGAGGAGGAGAGTGAAACTGAATTAATAACGCCTCTGAAATTCATTTGGAGCCGTTGCTTTTTGCAGCATTCCTGCAAGCGTGGAGCACTGCTGCGTGACCATGTATTCTGAGTAGCTGGAAGTCACTACCGGTTGGAACTACGTCACCGTTTTTTTTTAAATGCTCAGGTGATGTTTTTTTTAGTACTTATGTGCAGTTCTACATTTTTTTGTCATGTGCTGTTTTAAGCAAATGTCACAATCTAAGATGCTGCAATATAGTTAATATATGCAAATAGGACTTCTTTTCTATTAGATTTGTTTATCTCTTAGCACCTTTGAAAGGTATGCAGAAATGTTAACTTGCTTCAGTACTTCACTATTTTTAGAACACCAGAAACTGTTTATCTCTCAGGCGCTGTTACTTGTATTGCTGATGAAGCTTCATACTGCTTCAATATGTTCTGACAAAGTTGTGATGCTCCTGTCGGAGACCTGTCAGCCTCTCCTCTGTGCTGGAGGAGAGTTTAGAACAGATTCTTCTGTGAGCTATGCTAGGGCACGTGGAAGAGAGTAATGTGATATGGGACAACTAGCATGGTTCACTGTCTGAACAATCTACTGGCCTTTTTTTCTACGATGGAGTAAATGGACCAGGGAAGAGCCGCTGATGTCTACTATCTGGATTTTGGTAAAGCTTTTCACACGATCCGCCGCAGCATCCTTCTCTTCCTATCCCTAAGCCAGGGATTTGATGGCTGGATCACTTGTTGAATGAGGAAAATGAATCCGTGTCTGGAAGCAGATCAACGATGAGTGGTGTCCCTCAGTGGTCAGTACTGGGTCTAACCCTCTTTAACGTGTTCATTAGTATCATCAACAGTGGGATCAATCGTATCTTCAGCAAGTTTGCAGATGGCACCGCGCTGTCTAATGTGAACATGTTTGAGGGACTGTACGTAATCCAGAGAGACCTAGACAAGCTCAAGGAGTGGGCCCTGTAGAACCTCAACAAATCCAATTGCAGGATCCTGCACCTGGGTCCCCCAGGTTCAGCAATTCCACTATGGATACAGGCTGGGGGATGGAAGGATTGAGCGCAGCCCTGCCCAAAAGGACTTTGGGGTACTGGTGGTTGGGAGGTACTGGTGGTTGGGAAGCTGAACTTGAGCCAGCACTGTGTGCTTGCAGCCTGAAAAGCCATACAGCTAAAATCGGCTTTTGAAAAGTTTTGTTTTGTTTTTTTCTTTTGATTATAATTTCAATTTACTGCTTTTTTACAGAGGGCTTCATTCTGCTGAATGATATTCTGTAAGTAAGAGACAAATCAAATCATTCAGAGGCCTCGCTTCATTCATTCCCACTTCTGACTGCTTCATATTGGACATCCAGTGCAACTATTGGATTAAAAGTATTAAGGGGGAATAGATCAAGTCCTCTGAATAACACAAAGCTAGCCCCTGTAAAACAGAGTGAAGCACTAGCAGCTTCAGAAAATGGGAATTATCATACAGTACTTACACAAGGTGTGCGTTCCACACTGCTGCCTGGTAGTTCAGTTCTATGATTCTAAGCTTTTGAGAGTGTATCTGAACTGTGGATGTTGCCCTTCGTTAGGCTTTCATACAGGTTCGTGGAACGTGCAGTTCATAATCTGCTGCTTCCAGGACTTAGCTGAGGTGGCTTGCTGTTCTTTAGCTGTCTTCTGTTCTGATTTGTCTTAAACAGGCCTCGTTTTACACTCTGCTTGTCTTTCCTGACCTTCCTCTGTCTGTTTTGTAGGTGTGCAAAGATGCGAAGATGAGACAAACTGCTCTGTGATTTTTCTTTTTTTTCTTAATTTCAGTACTTAATCATTAATGTGAGAGAAGCTTGAACTTGATCCTTTTCAGAGTAACTATATGTTCCTAATTCCTGTCAGGATTCTGATAAACAGAGAAAATTTTACACAGGCTACGCTGTGTAGGATATCACTTGGTTAAAATACTGAGCTGTGTCATAAGTAGGCTACGTCACGCTGGCTACTCTATCCACATATCCATTTTACTCTGAAATGGATTTCAACACTTGAGCACTGCGAGCGCTTCTGAGCCATTAATGTTTTTTCAAAGAAATCTACCTATCTGATAAATGTTTTTGCATGTGTAATGTTTGGCCTCGTGCTCATTACATGCTGTGAAAAACTGAATCTAAGTTGTGGATTTATCCCTTTGGAAAGGGGTAATACCTACTGGGGTTTGAAGCATGTTTTTTTTAATTAAGTTATGTGTAGGTCTGCTAGGGCTTTAAGTAAATGCTCAAAACATGACTGTTTCACCTGTGGAAACAGCAGAGCATTTAACACAGCACTGATTTTCTTATGTTTTGCCTTGAATGTCTCCAGGGCTGGGGCATCTGCGGCTTCTCTGGACGACCCGTTGCAGTGTTTCACCACTGTCCCCTGAGTAGAGAGTTTCCTCCTAGTATTTCCCCTAAACCTCTTTTGATTTTAAAGCCTTTTTCCCCTTGTTCTGTCACCATCTCTCTGTGAGAGGGGGGAGAAAAAAGTCTGTTGCCCTCCTGTTTTTTTTTTTTTTTCTTAAGCTCCCTTCAAATCCTGGAAGGCCGCAGTGAGATCTTCCTTGAGCCTTCTCTTTTTTGAGCTGCACGAGCCCAGCTTCTTCAACCTTTCTTCATAGGAAAGGTGCTTCAGCTCTCCGATCATCTTTGTTACCCTCCTCTTGGTAATGATGTTTCAAGTTCTCATAAAGCGTTCCTGGCAGAATAGGCAAGCTGTTCTGTTTCTATATAGACACACGTGGTTTTGATAAGGTTAGCTATGAGCTGTGTAGCTGGTCTAATATATGATGTACCTTTCTTGTTCGATTTGAGAACATCATTTACAATTAACCTGTTAGAAATGTGTCAAGCAACCCTATTGCACATCTTTTCTGGGCTTAGTCGATGAGGGTCCTGACTATAGAAATGATTTGTTAGCTTGCTGTATTGTTAGTTTTTTCTGTTTCTCTGCCAGTGCCTGCAGCTTATTCTTTCCCTGCTTTTTTCAGCGCTTCAAGATACCCTTGGAATGAGAATCGCTTCTAAGATTCAAGTCCAAGTTTCGAGTTCAGTGCCATTGTTGAAGAGCAGCAACGCTTCAGCTCCTGTTTTGCTACGGGCCTCTCTTGCTTCAGTTCTGAAAACTTCACATACTGACAGCAAGTTTGCAAAGCAGCTGGACACGAGTGACGCGTTCTACAATCTGTTCTAAGTCTCTTGTACTGTAACACCTCCGCTTTTGAAACCGCACATTATTTTCTTGTTTCTAACTTCTGAGGAATGATGTTTCTGGGAACTGTCTAGACATTTTACAGCGAAGGTTTTCTGTTTGTTTGGAGAAACAGCAAGTGCTGTGTTTTGCTTTGTTCTGGTTTTGTTCTCCTGGAAGTATGCATGTTTTTCACTGTAAGTTTGTTTTATTGACTTAATGATTGAGAAAGCTTCTCTACTCGGATAGTTCTGTAGAACAAACAGCCTGTGGAAATAGTATGTGATATAATGCTGTTAAATACAGTGAATACTATGATTATATTACACGGTAATCGTACTATTCCTTTTACGGTATGGTTCCCCTAAGGCAAATGCAATCACGTAGTTCAGAACTACTAGGACATCCTAAGCAGTCTGAAGGTTCCGAATGAGTAGGCCAGCTCCTGAAAGTGATTTTCATGGGAGACCTATTGGGAAAGCGCTGGGGGGTAAACAGCTGGCCTGCAAAATGGGTTATACAGTATGTGTGACAGTTTTTTTAAAAAAATAAAAATTTAAAAAAAAAAAAGGAAAAAAAGCCGAAGGAGAGCATTTTGGGGAAACAGCCCCTAGGAATACTGAGGAGCTGGAGGTCGGAAGCGTTTCCAGTTTGCAAAATGTTTTGTCCTATTTCTGACTAATTCTTTCCTCAGGAACAGAGGTGGAGTGATTGGAAAGGGGTTTGTCTGTAGCTTGTCTGCTAGTATGTAAAGCAAAAGGTATTTTTCTACTTGGATGTTCTTTGAAGCAATTCCTTTAAAGTTATGTACTGAAGTTATCGTGTATTAGAAATTGCAGCGAACTGTGAGTTTGTAATGCTTTGAAAACTAAGTAAAATCACCTCTGGGACATCGCTAATGTGTAGAAACAACACATGGAACGGTACTAAGCTGCTGCAACTTATGTGACTGAAGTGAAATAATGTCTCCTTTGCAGTGTTTAGTGCACGGGCCTTATCCGCCTGTGTTCCTAAAGCTAATCCTCAAGTTAGGAACGAGTGTGTATGGGCTTTGTCTATCCTTGTGAGCAACAAATTTGTTTCTTGTGCAACTGTTATTGCTAAACAAGTAACACTGTATTGGATGTTTCGCAGAGCTGTCACTGTGATAAGGAAACCGTTTAAAAATACAGAAGTGGATTGCTGCTTGTGATGTACTAGCGTGAAGCACTGATCTGTAACAGTAACTCAGTTACGGAAATACTGGCAAGAATGCCAATGGCTGTGGTATACTAAACAGTGTAAAGTAGCAAGAGGGTAGAGAGCTTGAGTAAATAAATGTTTGCAACCTGCTGAGCGTGCTAGTCAAATAAAGCTTATGGGATGCTGGACACATCATTTCTACTTTGCATAATCGCAATAGAGAAAACAATTGCTTCACTACATATGCACGGGGCAGTTTTGCATTACACTTTGAATTAGTTCAGAGTTAATAATCTATTAAATTTACGAGCAGACACAGTTAAAAAGAATAAAGGGAACACGAAGGCATCCTTTCAGAGGTTCGCCTTCTCAAAACTTGGGGCGATTTCCTTTTTCCTGATCTTCTGTATGTAAGTCTTGCACGAGGGAGAGCGGATTGAGATTCCCCGAACATAATGCCAGAGTCAACTGAAAGCAAACCTCGGACGCAAAGAAAAGCATAAAATTGGATAGCTAAAGGAGTAATTATTCAAAATGGAAGATTCTAATCTGTCAGTGACGTTGAGTCAAACTCATCTCACTGACCAGCTGAGACCTGCAGGATTTTAGCATAACACAAGCATAGGTGCTACCGGAGAACAACCTTGGAAGGCCGCGGCATAAACAGAGGTTCATTCTGACTTCCGTAAATGCACTGGGTGGTATTGTAAAATCGTGCGTCTGTTTTGAACATACTAAACGTAAAATCGCAAGCTCAAAACTAAAATACTAGCTTAAGTGCTATGAAAGGACAATGGGTCTCTTATTTATCTACATGTCTAAATGTTACCGCTCGCTTGGCTATTCAAAACTTGATGAAATTTTTACGAGCGCCCACCCTCGTTAGCAAAATGTTGGGGAAAACAGATAATAGCTCTCCAGGGTGCTACGTATTCTTGAGGGTGGATTTGAAAACGTACGCCAGAAGTTAAGGAGGAATAAATGGTAAATTGTTTGGTTGAATTGCCAGTGCATCTCATTTACCCGAGCGACTAAGAAAAAAGAAACAATGAGAAGATAAATTTGTTGAAGCGTTTGAAAGACTGAATTTCCAGTGTCTTTCATACTTAAAGCATATTTATGCTAAGGAAACCGTGTCTCACAAAGATGAGTGTGGGAAATGGTGCGTGCGCTACGGTAATCTTTCTGTGTTGGACTTGCTAGGGACGATCTGGTCAGCTTGGTAACGCAGAAGGCTGCACGGGCACGCAGTCGAAGAGAATAAAGGGATTCTTGAGCTTCCAAGAGAGCCAGAAAAGTTGCGTCTTATGGATTCTGGACCGTGTACTTGCAAAATAAACATAAAACTGTTACTAGGCACTAAACTGGTGTAAAACAGTCCCGAGCAGTGGAATTCCTTGTCTTTTTCCATTCCCTTCTATTTCCTGATAAACGTACATCGGTGATTCTCAGCGTCACAAAAGCGTTCCGTTGAGAGAGTATAAGAGGAAGATTGTACCTCACGAACTAAATGTAGTTTTAGATCTAGTTGTCTGCCTAGACCTAACTATGAGAACAAAGAATACTGCTATTGAAGCTTCACTCATCGTTTCTAGCGAGCGCAGCCGCATTTCTCTCAAAGCGGAAAAGAGCAAAGGGCAGAAAAGAAGACCGTCTAACTTTTTGCCCATCGAGATTTCGTGGAGGCAGAACAGTTCTTCGCGGATACAATGTAACACCGCATCCATAATTAGGAAAAGCGATGGGGTTTTGAAAACTTCTGCATAAAAATTGGCTTCCGTACGTCAATGTGTACGGCTTAACCTCGCAAATCCTTCCCATACTTCAACCTACCATCAGTTTTCGGAACGTCACAGCTCTGAAATCCTTTATGCGGTTTTCCTGCGGGGTTTCAGTAGGGAATATTAATCTGACAGTAAGGAGAATCCGGGCCTTCCGCTCGCGTGACCGCCGAAGTACGAGGCAGCTTCGACCGGGGAAACTGCACGACAGTGACCCGTCCTCGTTGAAGAACGCCCGCTGGAACAAACGTTTCATGGCTAGATTGTCAATGCTAGAAAAGTGTAGTCAGGTCTTACGCTTTTCTTTCTTTAACACCGAAATTAAAAAAAACCAATGTTTAATGTCTTAAAATAAGAGTACGATGACGAAAATCCAGAGAGACAGCTGCGAAGCATCGGAACAGAAAATGAGAAAGAACGCCTCAGAGTTACTCCTTTAGATTTAAGTCTTTCCGGTACGCCAGGCTACATCAAGAAAGGTGATTAAAGCCCATCTGATACGCGCGCCTATCTCTGCGTATTCTCTTATTCAAAACTCCAGTCCCCATCCCATAAATGTTCCCCGTAGAAACAAACAAAACTATCGGGGTACATCACGCACCGAATTTCAAGGGGAGACGAAGGGGGGAGTCGAGAAGCTCTATTCGAAACACTGCAGTGTCCGATGCCCGGACTCAGATGTGAACGATCCGAATCATTTATCACAAGTTCTCCTTCTCAAGTTTTCTTTTTCTAGTTTTCCCATCCGCCCCTACAACTTTCCCATTCGCCTTTACGTGGCAACGGATCTTCTACAAACACTCCTTAACCGTTCACGCGGGCGCTTATCCAGTCAGAGCCGGGAGACGTTCTTTCTTCTTCTAGAGGCCTCCTTGGTTCTCACGCTGTCTAAATTGCTCCACAGCTGCCGCTCTGAACAGCATTCAAAACGTAGATTTTTCTTGTCTTCCCACAAAGCGCCATATTTATATTGGGTTCGTTTTCGTCTCTATTTTCCCTCCGAACCGGTCGGAATTTCACATAATAGAAGTATTTCCCGGAGTCATCTTTGTCACCTGTTCATCTGTGCTTTATGTTTCGTGTGTGTATGCGTTGTTTTTTTTTCACAAACACCACGCTTTTGGAAATTGTCTAAAATTTTGTAATGTCATTACAGTATCCCACGTTTTGTAGAGCCGTTTAATTTCGAGAAATAAGTGAAGCTACTTTGCTATATCCTTCATTGAAGCGCATCCGTTACTATAGAAACAGCTGTATATCATTTGATTGAATTACGTGTAAATTATACATTTACAAGCCAAGGAGTTGTATGCGCTCGTAACCAATCGGCGTAGTTTACAACTACGTTAACCGGATAGCTTCCCGAGAAAACCGGTAGGCAAACGTTTTCACCCGCCGTCTCCAAAACTATGTTCGTACAGGAAAATCTTTATCATCATCTTTCTTAATCTCGCCAAGCCAGAAACATCATGAGAAAGCGTTCCGTAATCGCCAACGAAACTATTTGCAATTTAGGTAATCCACTGTGAAACCGTCTCGTATTCATTATAGCGAATTACAGACCTTTGCACGAACTCGAAGTTCAGTTCCTTCTGTCTTCTTCCTGTCAGATAATCGGATAAGCAACGGGAGGCGCATTCCGTGAGAGCCCGGCGAAGCGCTTGCCCAAAGAAACATAAAGTCCTTTCACAGCCAATATTTGTAAGCCGTGCGCTACGACACAGAAGGCCCTTACAGCCTTCGAGGAAACTTAAGGATTTTGCTCGGCCACAATAGGAGCCGTCGCCGAACTGCTTCTTCTCCCGGAGAACGTCGCAACGTATCGCATACCCCGGGCAGGATCTCTCGCCTCACTCCCCGTGCTCGGATCCCCTTTTTTCCCATCTGAGGCCACCGAAGGCTGTGAAAATATATCCATAACTGCACGCGATAAAAACATTCACAGTTCTACAATCGTAAGAAATAGAAATGAACGTAGCCACACAGAGTCAGGATTGTAAATCGAGAACGAAGCTGCTACGTGAAGTGAATTTCATCACTGAAGTCTTTACAGAGTGCCCGCGTCCTTAACTGGAGATAACTGAAATCTCTCCGAAAGCGCTCCTACCCGTTTAATACGTGAACGTAATCCCGAGCGACACCGTGCAGAACCGTTCGGAAAGCTTCGCTACGAATTTCACCGGTCGTCAATTTTCTCACGCGCATCATTAAGCCGTGCGGGCGTTCGTCACATCGCTGCTTCCATATTTCCACTGCCGCCTTCAGTTACATTTTCTCTGTCAGGTACAAAGTTTTTACACGTGTATCCCTTTTTTTTTTTCTTTTTTTTTCTTTTACTTTTCTTTGGACGAGGGCCGAGGAAAAGCCGACAAGACATAGCGCGCGGTGGGGGCCTCGGGAAACGATTAAGGCTAGGGACGTTCTTTGGAAGGGTGTCGCGCGAGACACAGAGCGACCCGTTTGAATCAGGCACAAATATTAAGGAATCCCTCAAAGAGGTGCGAAGGGGAAGCGCGTAACAAACTGTACTGAAGTGCAATTTCGGTCCCTAATTCAGATCTAGAGTCCACGTCTAACCGTCAGGGTCCCCGGCCGGTCCGAACGAGCCCCGCCCACGCTAACGAGGCAACGACTTTCAGGTGCGGCGGCGCCGCGGCCGGCCGGGCACAGGTGCGCCTCGTCCGCATCCCGGGGCGGGGCCGCCCGGACGCCTCTTAAGCTCCGCCGGAGGCCGCAGGGAGCTACGAGAGAGCCGCCGGGATTCGCTGCGTGTCGGTGCCGGAGCGGGTTGTACTCCTTCGTCCGGTACTTGCGGCTCTGGGGTCGAGTAGCGGTACGAGGGGTGCTTTTAACCCGAGCCCTCGGGATTCGATGCAACGTTCTCTGTTGTGTTGCGTTGTTTCGTTTCAGGCTGTAGCGAGATCGCTCGCGGTGAGGATCGGCCCGAACCGGTGAGCCGTTCCGGTAGCAACGGGACCGCGGAGGCGGGGAGCGCTCCGTAGCCGTTCGGGGTCGTCCGCCGCCGTCCGCCCGCCCGCAGCAAGTGGCCGCCGGATTCTCGCCGCGCTCCGTTCGGGGCCGACGGGGGGCTCCCGCAGGGCTCCCCCGACTTCTCTTCGTCGCCGCTCGGCTGCTGCCCGTCTTCGGAGGGGCCGCCGCTCGCTTCCCCGAGTCCTAGTGCAGCCACGGAATGTTCTCAGCTCCTCCCGGGCTTTTTAGAAGGTGGTTTAGTTTCCCCCGCTCTCATCGGTGAGAGCGAGCGGGACGGGGCCGTATTCCTGCCGCTTCGGCGACGCTGGGAGTAAGAAGCACCGCCGAGGGCTGCTGAAATAGGAGCTTTCTTCTATTGCAGGCTGAGCGAACGCTGCAGCAGAGCGGCTTGTCAGCTCGAACCGGCGAGCGTTTGGGAGTCACTAGGTAAGTTTTCTGTTCGTGGGGCCGCCGCTCGGCCGCTTCTGCTTTTTTGCGATCGGCACGGAGCGGCCGCCGAACCGCTCGAGACCGAGCCCGACCCCGGGCGCCTGCCTCCGCACCCCGAAGAGTGTTGCCAGCGCGTCGACCCCTCCCGCTTCCAGCACAGAGCGCGAGCCGGACGGGACCGCGGATTCCTTTTCCACCCACCCTGCACCTTACGCGTACCTTCAGGAGCATCATCTGCTTCTCGTAGCGGAGACACGGTGGGACAGCTTGCCCGACTGGAATGCCGTTGTGGATGGCATGTTTTGTTCTTTTCTTTTTTTCCTTTTAGGGAAGACGGAGCAGCGAGGTGGCGGAGTTGCTCTTCTGGTGAGGTAACTGGAACGTAGCTGTGCCTAGGGACAGATGAAGAACCAGGGCTGCCCTGCTGCGTGAGGCTCAAGGGGCGGTAAACGCGGGCAATGTCGCTGGGGGTGTTGGTGACAGGCGGGGATGAGGAAGCAGATGCGATCTTATGCGTGCAGCTGGAAGTAACCTCACAGCTGCGTGCACGAGTTCTCACGGCAGACTTGAACCTCTCTGCCGGTTGCTAGGAAAACAGCACGCTCTCATTGCAGGAGGTTCCTGTGATGTGTCGAAGGTGAAATTTTGGATGCGGGTGACGGAGAAGCCAAGGAGGAGAGGGGTGCTGCCAGAGCTCTTCTCCCTGCTGAGGAACGGCTGGCTGGAGATGAGAAGACCAGGTGAGGCCTGGAGCACGGCGACTGCGAGACAGCCGAGTTTGGGATCTCACGTGGAAGATGCTAAGCATTACGTCGGATTGAAACACGGGTCTCGGATGGAGAAGAATTCCTCCTCTTAAAGGGCTTAATTGGAGGTAACCTTAGGGTTAGAGCATCAGAATAGGTCCTGCGAGCGGTTCTTGATGCTCAGGCATTACTTCCTCCGTGTTTGGAGGGGGTGTATGTCTAAGAGTGAGACACAGAGCAGAGATGGCAGGAGACCGGCGTGGGCAAACGAAGGAGAGGAGGAGGAACAGATGAGGCGAGGGGGGGCTAAGGCCTGCTTCAGAATCCCTTTTGGGGAGGGAGGTCAACAACAAAAAGGAGATTAGGGGAAAATAGCAGCCTGCCTGTTTAAGCTGGAGGCCCTGTTAACAGAGAATAGGAGAACGCAGGGGTGCCAAATGCTTTCTCGGTTCCAGGGGTCACTGCTGAGACGGCTCCTTGGGAATCCCGGATCTGGGAGGAAAGAGTCTTTGAGGAGAGATGATTTTTTCTTAATTGCGGAGCGGCTGGTGAAAGATGATTTAGGTAAAATCCGTGTCTGTAAATATCTGGGCCCTAACGGGGATGTACTGTGTGTGCCGAGGGAGCTTGCGGAAGCAATTGCTTGATTGTTCTGTGTCACATTCTCTATGCTGTTTCTTTCAGGAAAGATGCCCGAGGACCGAAGGATAACCAACATCACCTCCTTCCTCAGGAAAGCGAGGGAAGAGGTTGTTGTAGATGTCATCTCCAAGTCAGCGGAGGAGAAGAAACTTTGAAGGAACGGTCACAGTGGATTCCACGGGGGGAAGCGAGGCTGCAACAGTCAACCAGGTAGCGTTCTGTGTGTCCCGGTTGAATGTTGGAGGGGAGTATTGTTAGCGAATATTTTAAGTGCAGGAGTCTTGTTTGCACACCAGAAGTTAAATGGAAATAGGAGGAATGATTTCTCCACCGGTGATGAAATGGGCTGCTGGATTCTCTGTGGGGCTCTTTGGGGTTAGTTTCTGGGGTGATGGGCATTAGTGAAGTGGGACTGGACTATCTTGTTGATAATGTTGTCCCAGGGTGGATTGGCCCAAGGCTTTGTAGCAGTGGGGGCTGACTCTGAATGTGCTTGATGGAACTGTGCTTGCAGGGTTAAGACCAATGTGGGCATATCCTGACAGTGAGACTCTACTGTGCCTGTGGAGTGAGGTGAGCCACACCCTTTTGTCCCTGGGTGCCAGGGGGCAAGTACTTTGTTTGGTGATGGTTTGTCTCTGTTTTTTCTTTGGTGTGTGGCTCCTGGACTGTAGTCTGTGGTGGGTTTTAGCACTTGAGAGCTGTTTGTTTTTCCTCAGGTTCTTGTGCAGCTGGTGGCTGAGGAGCTTCAGAAGAAGTGGAAGAGGGTCCAACAGGTAGGTGTGAGTTGTTCCTTGGCTGGGGCATGTGTTTTCTGTGGGTCCTGTATCTTTGTTCTCTTGTGGGGGGGGTGATTGGAGTGCTGTTGGGTGATGACTGGTGTATGGTTTGTAATTGGAGTTGGTTTTGAGCTGTGGCTTAAGGGGGAGAAGCACAGGCCTTGCACACAGCATGTGTGCGAGGCCTGTGCTTCTCCCCCTTGGTATGGGGCTGTTTTCCAGGATTTGCACTATCTCGAAGAGATTATTTTTTTTAGGGTGGGAGGGTGGGTGCAGGTCAGTAACGGAATTTTCTCAGCCTCTGGCTGGAGTATGGCAGCCCCATGAGGGGGCTGGGTGGCAGTCCCCCCTGAGTGGGGGGGTGCCTGCCCTCCCTCCCACCCCCTTCCTCCCACCCTCCCTCCCTGGTGGGGAGGGGGGCTCCCACCCTCCCAGGTGGGGAGGGGGGATCCCTCCCACCCTCCCTCCCACCCTCCCTCCCACCCTCCCTCCCACCCTCCCTCCCACCCTCCCTCGTGGGGAGGGGGGCTCCCTCCTTCCCACCCTTCTTGGTGGGGAGGGGGTGCCCTCCTGCCCTCCCTCCCTGGTGGGGAGGGGGGCACCCTCCTGGGGAGGGGGGTGCCCTCCTGCCTGCCCTCCCTCCTGCCCTCACTGGTGGGGAGGGGGGTGCCCTTCCTCCCTGGTGGGGTCTATTCCCTTGCTGTCCGAGTGCCTCCTTTGTGGTGATGGCCGTGGGGTTCCTGGGCCGGAGGGGAAGAGATGAAGTGGGGGTGAGCTGGGTTCTGTGGGAGGAGAAAGGTAAGTTAGATGTCAAGCGAAACCTTTTTGAGGCATCTTTTGCTCTGTGACTTAAGAGGTTGCTTGCTCTGTATTGTCACTGACTATGCACCCTTGGGTGATGACCTTCTTGAAAAGGTTTGGGTAAAGGATTGGAGGTGAAATGCACCTATGGTGTGTGTCCTTTGTGTTCCGTGTGGCTTATGGTATTGACAACTGAAGTAGACCGAGATGGTTAGGAAGAAGGGAAGTTGCCGCTCTGCTCTTGGACTTTTTTTTTGGCTGGCTCTGCCTGCGGCAAAAATAATCAGTCTAGCATGCAAAAAGTCAAAATGCTGGAGAGAGGTCTCTAACGAGGCTAACTCTATTGTGTCATTGTAAATTTTACAAACTGTATTTATGTGGGTATGGTTATACTCTGTATTTATGCGTGTGACTCCTGTGAAAGGAGCTGAATTGAATTGCCAGCCAGAAAGTGTGAGAAGCTTCTTTTGTAAATACAAAGCCTGCAAAACCAGATTTCCCTTTTTAAGAGAGACGTCTTAATCTTACTGCTAAAGCGAAATGGTGGAAGGGAACTTCTAGTTACAACTCTTCTCCTTTCGGTGGAAAGGTAACACAATACCGGTGAATAAGTTTCTTCCCGGAGGGTGGGAAGAGGTCTCTTTTAGAATAAAATTTCTGGCTCGCTATGGCTTTTTGGAAAGGGTATCAGGGCTCTGTGTCGAGAGCTGGAACTGGGATGCCTAATGACATCTGTGCTGCAAGGGAGCGGCTAGACTTAAGTTTTTGTGCTAAAATGGATACCTGTCTGCACTTTAAAGCAAGCCGGTAAATCTTTGCTTACCCCCAGTGAAGACTACGATGGGCTACTTCTGTGCTGGGGCCTCGTACCCTCGCCGCTGACGCCAGCTTAGTTATCTCGGAGAATGGGAAAGGGGTGGAAAGTTCCTTTTGTGACTGGTAATTGCACACCCTGTAAGGAATTAAAAAGTGAGATTTAGATCAATGATAGATTTGACTGCAAGTTACATTGCGAATGTACAGTATGTCAGACTTGCTTTACTCACCCAATGGTAGGGCTAGGTCACCCATGTTTGTATTGCTGCGGTTTGATTTCTGGAGAGACGTGTTTCCTGAGTCAGGCGAAGAAGCTTGAGGGCTGACGGCAGGCATGCTTCCCTAGGGGTGGAGTGGAGGCCATTGTCTCATAAAAGTAGTTATGCCTGGCTTGTTTTAGGTCGATGCTATTTTCCTAATGACTTGGCTTCAACAGAGTTGCAATGTGTTACCAAGTTGTCTTACTCGCTCCTTCAAGATGATGTTAGCAGATCAATGGCGTGTTGCGCTTTGCGATACCCAGAAAGGAGGCTTGTTTTCCAGAGGGATGTTTGCAATGTCTATTACTGCCATGAGGAAAAGCGTATAAAGAGAAATCTACGAATCAATGTCTGTTTCTTTGCTTACAGAATCAGAAAGCATCGCCGGGCCTCCTACCGCTGCGTGCGTCTGCCCCGACTTCAAGTGCGGCGCCTGAGAGTGGCAGTCGTGCTTCTCAAACTCTGCTGACGTGGGCCTGGGACGCCCGTTCCTGTCGCGGGCTGCCCTCTATTAGCTCCTAGGTGACCTTCACCCGATGTGGCTTTGCGCCTTTCCCTCAGATCTTACCGTCGGATGGCAGAGCTTACGCTGTGCTTCTGCTTCGTCTGGGAGGAGCTGTAGGCCTCTTGAATGCGCTCCCTCAGCCTCCGGACCCCTCGCCACCTCTGTATTGTAGAATCACAAAGGCTGGAAAAGACTCTTAAGCATCGTTTAATCACCTATTGACCCGTTGTTGCTAAATCACGAAACTAGGTGTAGCGCTGACTCCCGGGGCTGCTAATTCTGATACCTCACTTCTGTTTCTGAGAATAAATTTTTCCTTATGCCTCACCTGAATCTGAACATAATGCTCTTCCTCGTCATTCTTTTGCGAGTCAGCTGGAAAAGCAGCTGCTGCAGACTTGGCCCTCTCCCTTTGGTGAGGCAGATTGAGCCCTTCCTTGGATGCTGTCAGAGGGCTTTAGTTTTTTTACTTAATGGCGCAGAGCCCAAAACTACACACGATGCTCCTAGTAAGGCTGTACTACCGCTGAGCACGGTGGAAAGAGATCCCTTCCCTTGGCCGGTGTGGCCGGGCACGCTAAGCATATTTTGGGGCTGGCAGATGCTGTTGCCCTGAGTTTAAACTTGCCATCAACCGTGGCCCCTAGCAGCTCCCTTTCTGCACGGTAGCTCTCTGGCCTCACGTCCCTCTGCGCATATAACTGACCTTAGCCCGTGCCCGCTGAGCAATTTGCACGCTCTCAAACTTGATGTGCTTGGTGATTGCAGGGCCTCTTACTGTGTTGAGGTGTCTCTGCGCCTCCTTCAGATCCCCGACGAGCCTGCAGCTGCTCCCTAGTTAATTGCTGTCCTCAGCAAACTTACTTAAGACGCATTTGAATCCCGCATCCCGATCGTTTACAGAAATACCAAAGAGAACTGAAACCCTATTGAATCCAACTGATGCCCCCCCTCTGCCACATTCTAACAAATGCTCGGAGCCTCGTCTCCAGGGGCCTGAATCAGGGCTTGGCATTCCGTTTCTTTTAAAAGGTACAATCGGGAAGGCTTCTTTCTGGCACGGGATTTAGCTTCTAAATCCCGTACTGCGAACTACACCGGCAGCATCTCTCCAGCAGCGGGACCTTGTCAAGGGGCGAGAAAATTGAAGGAACGGTTCATAGACGTAGCGCGTGGCAAATAACGAGTCAAAACGTACTGGACAGCTGAAGTAGAGGAGCAGAAAAGATCCATCTTAAATCGGTACTAAATTTGTAGTTAACAAGTAACTATTAGCTCCCACCCAACATTGGATACTTTTAACTGTTACAGTTCAAGCCATCACGTTGTTGACACGGACCGCAAAGTAATACTTTGTTCCACAAAGTACCCTACCGTCAATACGAAGAAGAGCTGAGCAAGAAGTCACCTTTGCATCCACCAAGACTAACGCTGACAAAAAAAATCACTTCCCTCGAATTGTTACGCATTTTCCAAGCACGTGTGTTCACGAGAGCGCTTCAAACATCCGTACCAACCCTTGTTTTATCTTCCTTTGTAAACTACAGTGAAAACTCTCCTTACCCTCTCCTTAGGCAGAGGCCCAGGCCGTATGAGCGTACGCCTCTGTCGGCAAAAAGACGAAAGCATTTCTTTTTCTCCTTTTAACTAATTATGATAAAACATGAATAAGACCCCTAAACCTTATTTCACACGGGCTTGGCAACAACAAACTGCCTTTGACCTGAGCTGTTTCAAAAATCTTACCTTTTATCTCCCACCTTTTATATTAAGCACCGTTCCCCTGTCACTTGGCACGCGTAGAAGCTCTAACTGTCTCCAATTCCCACGCTCACGTGCGGTAATTAGATCCGTACTAAACTCCCTTCTGCAGCGGCTCTACCTGCCAAGCTGAGAACGTAAATCCCTACCCGCAAACCTATGCGATGCGTTTCAAACTAAGGAGGTATTTTTTTTTATCGCACATAGAGAAATAAAAATACGCCCTCAAAGGGCAATAGGAAGTCTTTTAAACTTCTTTACCTGATTTAGCCGTTCTCGACAGTTCTAGGTTCCCGAGTACTCGACACGACAAAAGCCAGCAGTACAAGTAGGAAAAATAAGTAAAGAGGAAGGTTTCAGATATCGTCTTCGTGACAGCACTGCAACCAGCCTCCCGAGACGATGTTACAAGCAGAACTCTCCCTTCTCTCTTGAAATCTACGCTCAGAAATTAACTCCGCAAAGAAAGGATCTCCTGCAAGAGATCCTTCCTCAATGGCTGTCTGCCCTTAAGTGAGGTCTAAGTGGGGTGGAGCCTGGTTCCACCCCTTCCTTCCCACCGATCAGATGAATCGCCTCCACCTGCGCTCCTGAGTTTACCCCGCCTCTTTTTCCAGGTGCTCGATCAGTGGTTAGGGCCCCGACTCTGCAGTTCCCTTACTGTCTCGTAAATCTTACTGCTTATAGAATAAGCTATTTAGACTACCTAGACACGCTGGCCTTGGAGAAGTCGGACGGTAGCGCTTCACAGAGAGAAGCAGAATCGCTTGTCCTTCTCCAAGCCTTTCCCGAGAGATGAGATCCCGCAAACTTCCCGAGCTTAGCGAACGTGCACAAGAACGGGTCAAAAAAATTCAGAAGATGAACACCGAGCGCGCCGACGGGTACTGCCGGGGAAGTCGGCTGTGGACACGGTCAGACGGACGGACTATTTCTATTGCCCTGTTTCTAATGGCAGTCTGATCAAGTACAGTAACCGAACAGTAAAGCGCATGCCTAAAGTCACGGCCTGACTCGCCGACAAACCTGAAAAGCGAGCCCGCGTGAACCTTACGAGGTTCAACATGGCCAAGCGTGCCCCTTGTGTCAGGGTCTTCCCAGAAAGGACTACAGACCCAGAGAAAACCTCACCGAGGTCAGCCCCGGGAAAAGGATTTGAGGGTTTTGAAGGACTAAAAGCTCCACGTGAGCCAAGGGCGCACCCTCACAGTCCAGAAGGCCGACGGTATCCCGGGCCGCGTCACAAGAGAGACGGCTGTCAGAAAGAGGGAGACGGTGGTCCCCCTACGCTCCGCCCTGACGGGGCCTCATCTGCAGTGCTGTACCCAGGCCTAGGGCCATCGACACGAGAGCTAACGCAGAGCTGCTGGAGCGGGTCCGGACCAAGGCCACGAAGCCGAACAAAGGGCCGCAGCACCTCGCCCATCGAGAAAAGTTGAGGGAACCGGATCTGTTTATCTCAGAAGAAAAGGCCTCGCTGCGACACTCTAGGGGAGCTTATGAACAAGAGCAGCGCTGACTACTTACGTGGCCTGTGTAATGCTCCAACATGATGTTAAGTACAGCAACATTCAAAGGGTGGCAAAGGCCCACCTGCAACAAATGAGGACAAACCCAAACGCAGGAACCGCCACAGATGCCGAAACTAAGAAAAAAAGACGCTTACCTGCAACAGGCCTCCAGCACGCAGACAGCTTCGACGAGAAGCTCTCGCCTCCACTGCCAGCCCTTAAATGAGGTCTTGAAGGGGCGGATCCTGGCTCCACCCCTTCCTGTCGCTGGGCTGCATTGAGTGCACCTGAGCTTCCCCGCGTTGGCCCCGCCTTCCCTCCAGGTGCTCGGTCGCCGGTTCAGACTGTGACTGAGCATTTCTGCTACAGCCTTACAGTGACGGGACAAGGCGGAACGGCTTGAAACTAACAAAGAGGAGATTTAGGCGACGTATTAGGAGGCAGGAAGATCGTGCTCGGGTTGGTGAGGCGCTGGCACGGGACACCCAGAGCGGCGGTGACGGCCCCGTCTCTGGAAGCGTTCGAGCCGGGTCGGATGGGGCTCCGGGCAGCCCAATTGAGGCGGTGGTGGCCCTGCCCGAGGCGGAGCTGCTTGAACTACGTGATCCTTAAGGTCCGTTATGACCCGAGCCGCTCTGCGATAGAGATGGATCGACTCAGGCTGAGCCAATTTTTTTTTTTTTTTAATTTATTTTGTTTCACGCTCACTATAAATGATTGCATAGAGATACATCCTTGTAAACCGTTCCCAAGTTAAGAGCAGAGCAGTGCCCCGATACGGATGGGAATGCACAGAATCACAAAATCACAGAATCGTAGGGGTGGGAAGGGACCTCCGGAGATCATCGAGCCCAACCCCCCCGCCCAAGCAGGTTCCCTACGCCGGGTCGCACGAGTAGGTGTCCAGGGGGGTCTTGAATATCTCTAGAGATGGAGACTCCACAGCTTCCCCGGGCAGCCCGTTCCAGTGCTCCGTCACCCTCACCGTAAAGAACTTCTTGCGCGCATCCGTGCGGAACTTCCTGTGCTCCAATTTCTGGCCGATTCCCCTCGTCCTGTTTCCACACGCCGCTGAAAAGAGTCTGGCCTCACCTCTCTGGCCCGCACACCTTAGATATTTACAGACCTGGATCAGGTCCCATCTCGGCCTTCTTTTCTCAAGGCTAAACAGACCCAGTTCGCTTAGCCTTTCTTCACAGGGGGGATGCTCCAGGCCCTTCACCGTCTTTGTGGCCGTCCGCCGGACTCGTTCCAAGAGATCCCTGTTTTTTTTTTTTTGCGCTGGGGAGCCCGGAACCGGACACAATACTCCAGATGAGGCCTTACCAGGGCGGAGTAGAGGGGGAGGATCACCTCCCTCGACCTGCTGACCACTCTCTTTTTAATGCACCCCAAAATGCCATTGGTCTTTTCGGGCGCAGAAGGGCACACTGCTGGCTCGTGGCCAACCTGTTGTTTGTTCAGCGGGACGCCCAGCTCCCTCTCTGCACAGCTCCTCTCCGGCAGGTCGTTCCCCAACCTGTAGCGGCGCACGCAATTATTCCTCCCTAGATGCAAGACTCTACGCTCGCTTTTGTTAAACCTCATCCGGTCGATCGCTTCTGATAAAATCTTATTCAGCTTTGGAAAAGCGTTCGTTCTATAAGCGATGCATCGGTATCTCCGGCGATTCTCGAGTCCCCGTCGAGCCGGTGTGTGCCAGTTAGTCAGCGATCGCGTGGCTGAATTCACGTACAATTTACTGACTTTTTCTAACTAACGTTCCAAGGAGTAATAAAAGACACGCTGCAAACTCGGCAGGAAATACGACGCCGCAGTTGGAAAAAGAGCTGCATAAATGCTCAAACAACAACAAAAATCGCACGAAACGAACTTAGAAAACAAATCGTCTTCTCTATTGTCCAAGTAAGCCTCCGCAGGGTACTTAATATCGCATAGGTCTCGACGCAGATTCGTGGCAGGAAGTAATCGGTTATCACAGAAGTCATATTCTCCGGCTTCGTTGCGAAATAATTTCTAAGTTAATTGGAAGTGAATAAGCATTCGCAGCCACCGAACGCTCACTGTCTTCTAGATGTATTCCCTCACGCAAATCGATTCTCTCGGGGATGGGAAATAACAGTTTCTCATTTCTAGGCTGTCATTTTTGTACAATTACAGTCAAACTCAAAATGTTATTCTAAACTAAGTTAGAAGAACTAAGGCGACCTATTTAACTGCTATCTATTTTTTAGTCCCGCGGAGACAGACTAGAAGCACGGTTCCGTTTTGTCTGGCGGTACCTAAAAGTGATAGTTAAGATAGACCTAAAAGTCGCTTCAATCACGACTAGGGCAAAGCTCAAAGCAATGTCAGATTGCTCCGTTTCTTTCCAGCGTAACGGCTGGAATGCACGTGTGTCTACGAATGCTTTCAGATGCTGCGGTGAGCCGGCCGCGGCAGACGCGTTCCCGCCTGGCCTGTCACTCTGTGCAGCTCTTCATCGGGAACGGATGCTAGAAATCTCTGGGCAACAGAAGAACGAGGAGATCGCTTACCGGTTCTGTCGTGAAAAGAAACAGACTTGCCCTGGGGAAATTAATTGACTGTCAATTAAACAACAACAACAAAAAATTACTGATTTGATCGATAGGAAATAATAGTTACAACAATAATAAGCTTTGGGAAAACACTTTTCTTCTGCCCCTTTCCCGTGCTTAACTTCTCACCGAGGACCTCTCTATCATCTCCGCAGTTTACGCTCAGACCCTTCTGTGACGAAGCAGACAGAGAAAGATTGTGTCCCAGTTTCTCTCTGCCGTTCCTTCCCTTGACGTGCCGAATCAAACTCCGTAACCCAAGTAAGGTTACAAAGCAGGTACGGTTTATTCAGTGCTGCGCAGACACCGGGCGTAAGGGGGATAGATCCGCCTCACTCGCACACCGTCGGGAAAAATCGTGCTACGGATATAGGCCGAACTAATACGTAATCGATAGTTTTTCCAGAATTCGGATACATAGTCAATACACCCCCGAGAGTTTGTTAGCATGCAGACCCTCCCCTCTTGCACGTACGTAGTGGGTCGCGGGCTGAGGATTTTGAAGATGTCGTCTTCCTCGTGAAGGCTACCGACCTTTTTCACCGTAAACTTCTGACCTTTCGGGGGGGCGTCCCCCCAACCCGGTTTCTTCTTGCCCAGCGGACATTTAATCGCCTCCCTGCCAGATGTCCTCGGGCTGTTCTCAAACCCCTATCTTTATGGCCTCCATCCCCCTCGCTATCCCGGATCCACTGTCTGCCATCTCTTATTTTCTAACAAGCTCTACGTTCTTGCTCCTGTAAACTATCTCGAACTATTCCTTCACCCCCCTTATTCTCAGGCACTGTGCTGCCTTCTCGCCTTTTTATTTGCACTTACGGGGCCCTTTTCACCTTTCACCCCCTCGTCTTTTTCCTGCGCTCGCACGAGGACCCTCTGTAGGCTGCCGTCGCTTCAGGGCGTACCCTCTTCAGTGGGGGATCATCTGCGGACGGCGGTCTCTTCGGTGAAGTAACTCCTCTTGGGTGAATTATCCGTGCCTGGATTGCCCGCTCCGCCTTGGAACGCCTCCCTCTCTGACCTTCACGTTCCCTCCGCTCCTTCCCGCTCGCTTTGTATCCCTCTCCGGTTCTTTCTGTCCTTTCTTACATTAATTTTCACCAACAGCTCTGCTAACGATATCGTCTCAGTTCTGGCACAAGTCTGGTGCAGAGTGGGCTGAAGCCAACGGTAATCATCGCAGGTGTCCCCTAATATTTCACAGAGATCGCTCCTGCTGTTCCCTTCCTTCCAAAATCTTGTCACGGAAACCCAGTACAGACACCAATATCTATTACTAGGGGGGGAATAAAGCCTTTCTAGCAGGATTTGCTAAAAAAAAAAAAAAAAAAAAAAAAAAAGCATATCTAATAGCGTGACTTCTATGCGACGCTAGAAAGAGGGCAGTTTAATATGAGTTGAGAAAATGGGTGACGGGGTAGATCGTAGGTTTAGTTCTCAAAAACCTTGAGACACGATCCCTAGCTGTGAGAATACTTTCCCCGGGTCACGGACTGTAAATCGGGGCTATTCCTAATTCGTGAATGATGAAACGTTACATTTTTTTCCTTTCCCAATCCATGCACGACATTCAGAATCCGACTGCGGTTGGAGACTACAGGCAGTCAGAGAAAATCCCGACATTCAGATGCAATGTGAATTCCGGTTCTGCTACATTTTTACATAATCAGACATCAACTGATACTCTTTTTTCACTCAGGACAGAATCCACCTGCGCACCGTAACACCCACGCGTGAGTGCTTTTGAGATCCGGTTTAATCTTCAGTAGAGAACAACTACAAGATTCAGATACTGCCCGTTCGGGCCTGAATCGAACAACTCTTCTGGTCAAATTGCGGCACGTTTCCCAAGTTTTCTAGATCGCTCAGAAACATTTATTTTTTAATTTTCTCCATTTTTACCTCAAAGTCAACAGGTAATACATTAAGAAAAACATCAGGTGTTTGCCTACTGCATCGAAAGAAAGAAGAAAGAAAACAACAATAACAAAAAAAAAAAAAAAAAAAACCCAAAAATTCCCCAAAACCACCGAAAAGCAAATTGGTTCCCGCATGGGATTAGAATCTCATTTCTTGTAACTGAAGTCTTATGAATAAAAATGAAGCCGAGCCTCTGTCCTTTATCCTCTACGAAGAAGGCTGCGAAACTCTTTTATCCCTTTCAACTCATCAAAGGTACGCCGAGAACATTTGGCTAAATGTGCTGACAATCCCAGTTCTGTAATAAATCCGGTTAATTTAAAATAACAGTTCACACACTTTCAATGGAAAATCGTTAGGCTGTCTGCATCACTGCACCGTGATTTAAATGTAACGTGGAGAAAAGTGAATCAAATTGCCTCAGAAACATTTTAAAACACAAAAACATTTAAGTTGTGTGTGAACATCTGAGAAAGTATGTCAAAATTGACCAAAAAAAGCCACACGAATGTTCTAACCCTAACTCGGAGCGAAAGTCAATAACTGTTCCTTTTTATTTTGAGTGACGTCATTAAACACAATTTCCTGCACTTTTGAGTGTTTGCTAACATCCGAAATTCTTGTTCTGTAACCAGATTCTTAGCCCAAACGTAGCGGCTGAGATGACGCTCAGACCGCGGATTTATATTTGTGGAAGTCGCAGAACGCTAAAAGAAAGCGCTGCTATGGAGAAAAGAAAGAAAGGTTCTGGAGCAGCCTCGGGAGTAATTCTAGGAGGACGAGGAAATCGGTAGGGGAAAAACACAGAGGCCTTCTTGCTCTTTCTTCCTCAGATTTCCGAATCCGTATTCTTGGTAGAAAAGAAAGACTTGTAAGAACTAGGTACTTAGGAAACAGTCGGATTCCACTTAATGACAATGAGATAGGAGGTCACGCTGACGTAACCGCTACGAAAGGTTCTGCTTCACGACTCGAAGGGTGTGAATAGGAGTGGGTTTTTTTGCACAGATTCCCAAAATTCCGTGCTCCTTCCTCGCTGACTTTGACGTAAGAAGTTTCGATACACGCTACCGTTCTCGTTACCGCTAACTTTCCCACGCGTGCTTGTTAAAAAAAAAACAGCAAAACCAAACCTCGTCGGAAATCTGACACGGGGATCGCAAGAAAGCCCGCGACCCAAACCCAAATTTCCTCAGAGGATCGGATCTCACAAAACAGAGCGAAAAGCGTTTCACCGATGAGAAACGCATTACTCTTCCGGGACCTGAGATTCCATTTGCGTGCACTTTACTCCGGTTCATTTCTTGACAATTACTTGACTTCATTTACTTCATTTCTTGACAATTACTGTCGAGAAGTTTCCACGTGAAGCATTAGGGTGATTCCTATCTCTCGCCTTCTTTTTAAAATGACACCTTTTAATAACGTACTATTAAAGGGCAGCTTTTAATAGTAACTCGAAAGGCCTCGCTCGGAGAAGAACTTCATGAAAATTAGGGCTGTCGAGCAGTATCGTCAATCTCTCGCCGACTCGCGTCCCGTCTTTATAGTTACCCGTTCCTCGCAGGGCTTCTTACGGATACCTGAAAGTCATCTTAGCTTTAGGTCTTGGTTTATTCCCGCGGAATAATCACGAGCGCCAACTAAATATTTATAATATTACAAGCTACTCTAAAAATGGAACGTGTACAAATATCTTGTATTGTGAACCTGTAAAGAAAATACTAACAGCAGCATTATCCACTTCAGTCTTCTGTAAATAATTTTTTTAACGGTTCTCATCTGCCAGTAGAATACATTTATTCGCCAGTTACATCGTCTCACGTGAAACCAAACGTCTGCTGAACGGAAAGAAGTTCAGGAAAAAAAATTGTGCAAGCCAACAAATGAAAAAAATATCAACGAAGATAAGGCATCTCGATTGGAAAATGACAACGCGGATTTCGGCCCTTAAGTAATCGATCTGAAAATCTCATTAACAAACATTACCGTAAGTTTTGCTTTAAACTGACTAGAATCAATTTCTCATTAGACAGATGGGGTTTTTTTGTTTTTGTCAAAGATTAAAACAATTCTTAACAGTTATTTAAAAACACACGCACGATTCTTTATCAAAACATTGCGGATTAAGAATATCTAATGTAGCGCATTGAAAATTAACGTTAATACTACGGCTTTCCTCTTCTGTAGAGGTTACCTAGCGCAGCGTCTTAATAAATCCACCTGGCTGTGTCATATTTAACCGTATCTCCATTCTCCGTCTCTCAATACTAAGCTCAATACTAAGCTTGAAAGCCAACAGGAATCTCTCTGAAAACCTATGTTACGTTGACTTGCGGCTCTGGATATCGTATCCCCTGTAAAGCTGTCAACTTCGCTTGACCTCAGACAGTAAGGTAAATACGACTTTACTGCGTGTGCAAAAGTTACTAGCGTTTTCTTCAACTTTCGCGAATGACAGATCTCAAACAAAGGGCGCTGTTTCAGACAGCGTGTGGCTCAACTGCAAAATCCAGCATGCTCGTCCATCGATCTGAATCAACGTGAAACACGCCTACGTCCAATAATATAATTATCGTCTCCTCAGGAGGTTCCGCTAGAACCTAGACTCCAAAGCAAGAGCTCCGGGTCCATCGTATTGTTGATTCGTAGGCCAATATCGTCATCTTTGAGCATCGTAATTTTCAGTTTCGTTGAGACCTTGAACAGGGAGAGTTGGAAATTTGTATCGCCCTCCACAGACTCGTATAAGACAGCGCCCAGAAATTGTAGAAGCTACCCCACCGCTCCTATGCGGTAGGATATACGTCACCGTGCAGCTCTCCAGCGTAAAGCGTATTCGAGCTTCCAGGCTTTCGCAGCAATCGGTACCTAAGCGACCGATTAACAGGCAGAAACCGTCACGTTAAGACGAGCGAAAGGGTGGCGGTGGGAGCCAACCTGCACGGAAACGTGTAAACTTCAAGTTTTTACAGGACCTATGTTATCTTACACACTTTTCAAATCAAGAGATCCTTTTTATTTTTTATTTTTTAAGTATCAGAAGCACCTCAGATAAGACAGGCATTATGTTTTTATTCCTAAGAAAATGAGGATGCTTAAGGTGACTTTGTTTCAAAACTTTCGAGGTAAAACTAGTGAATAAGGAGAATCCCAATCTTACCATGTCCTTACATCGCTACATTCATCATTTTGCAATAGTTACACAGGAAAAAGCAAGGAAACTCATCTTCAATATATTAATTAAGCAGTATATGAGCAAAGGCCAGCAAATTCATCTTACAGCCTCACTCGGAATCACATCGAGGAGACACTTGAGAAGCACCGGCAACCTCTCGTTTTAGCCCATATCGCAGATGCAAGATCAGTTCACACGCTGCGCATGAAACATCCGACTTCCAGTCACCGAAGCCCTTCTGTTGTGTTGCGAGGATACTCAGCTCATTACCCGTAGCGCACACAGGAACACCGGGATGGTTCAGCCTTTGCTATCACTTTTATTTATCTCGATTTATTTCCATAAATACCAAAGGATGCGTCTCGCTCCGATTTATAGGAGGGAGAGGAGGTTCTTTTAATATCTATATCCCCGGCGTGAGATTAAGAAACAACGGTTCAAGTGTTGGTCCGACCAGTTTATTACAGATGTTAATTAGGGAGATGGTGAAGGGGAGGACGGACGCTATTATGAGTTAGGGTAACGGGGAAGGGAAGGATGGCGATAGAAAAGGTAGGAAAGAAGAAGCAAGGAGTCTTTATAGGAAGCAAGAGGGACATGGTCACCACCAGGGATCCAGCGAGGTTCGTAGTTCAGTCATTGATCTCCAATAGCGGTGGGTCATCGGGCGGTGTTGTTCTATTGACGACGACGATGGCGACGACCGTGGTGACGATAGCTCCTTTTCAATGCTTTCAAAGTGGTCGAGTCAGCAGTCTTTGGAGTGACAGCTCAAACCCAAAGTGGTTGAGTCAGCTCTCCTTGGAGTGGCAGCTTCTGGCTCTGGGATCTCAGCAGAAACTCCTTTGTTCCCACCTTCCGGGCCTTGCCAGCAGATAAGAGGGAGCAGGGATGCCCATCTGCATCCTGTTTTTCACAGGACACGATGGTACCGTTCCCCAGTTTTCCCATACCGGGCTGGAGCTATTTAGTCACAGGCCGGATCATCCGCCAGTAAGCAGTCCTGAGCACCCTCTTCCGGAGATAAGCAACTCTGGAGGAAGGGGCTTTCAAATGTTCCCAGAGGGATGTCAATTGTCACACGGTAGCACCTATCACTTGCCTCCTCAACAAATCGATCAGAGTCTTACCACAAGAAATACCTCAGGAAGCAAGCTTTGAGACAAAAAAACAAAGAAGGATTCTCACACCGCCCCGTGGCTCAAAGATCACTTGAAATGAAGCATAAGTGACCCTCCATGGTGGAAAGGAAAAGAAAAGGGAGAAAATAAAACTAGCAAATAAGCAAGAGGGAAGGAGGAGGGGGGGGAGAAGGGGAAGATGATCGTTACACAATTACTACAAAAGATTTCTTGGGCTTGGTTACAAATGTTGCCCTGATCTGTTGGACTTTTTCATCATCAGTTGAAGTGGTTACAAAGTACATAAAAGATACAACTCGTCGTATAAGTTGGATGAAACACGGAAGCATACAAGGTACAAACATAAGAGTTGCAACAACACACAATAGATAAAATAGAATATGTTTTACCCACGGGCCACCTGGAAGCCAGGATAAGAAGTCAAAGTCTAGGCCCTTCCAGGTTTGGACAGGAACGTGGGCTATTTTCCGTATACCCTGGGCAATTTGCTTAACAACTTTACCATTATCATCAATCTTTAGACAACAATTAGAGTCATTCAATTTGCCACAGACACCACCCAGCGACTCTTCAGGAGTGGGGACGCAAATTTTGTAATGAATAAAAGGTAGAAAGTGAAAACAGACAACCATACATTTGGCAATGTTGGAAACATCCAAATGATTTTGTCAGGACGGTATCTCTGATAAAAGCAGATCTTATTCGCGATTGCAATGGCGGGCGTCCCGCAAGCAGGAGCGCGCCTACGGACACAAGATGACAGTCTTTATACCCTGGTTTTCCCTTTAGCCATCCCCCTGCCCTGTTTCCCCATTGGCTGGGTACTCCAGGTTCACAAACTTATCAGTTTACGTTTGTTGATTCGTGTGTTATCTGATGTCAGTCCTGTTGTCTCCAAGATGTCTCAGTGCTCTTCTTGTCCTATTGATACGGTGATTGTCTCCGAAGTCTTCGTTAAACAAAGAGCACCGGGGGGGATGATGCCAGGCCTTCAGATGTCTCTTCAGGCGCTTCCTCGGGCATACCATGACTCGTTCTCTCGTGCAGGATGTTCTTGCAGTGTGTGTGACAAAATATACATATATACACCTATATACAGAGCGTGCATTCCTGGGAAGATTTGGCTAGAGGATAAGTGATGCAAACTATCAGATCTTCCCCAAGTTAGGTAAAAGGACTCCCAAAAAGAACTAAGACAACGGAGTTCACGAAATAAAAAATATTATCCAATTCTAATGCAGAAACAACATTTGATTCCCACAATTCCCCCCTTTTTCTTTTTTCATACACTGTTGATTTCTGCAATTTTTTTTTTTTTTTAAGTTTCACTTTTATAGACATCTCCCTCTTCTCCACTTTCTTTATTTCCTATCTCCTTTAATACTATCATTTTATCCAAATGTGGTGACACCACTGGTGTTCGCTTCAATAGTGCTGTCTCGATCAGTCACTGTACCAGTCCCCTCACACAGGGAATAGCACAGCAACCAACGGCCATCAGGGCTCCTGTTACTACTATGAAAGAAGTAAACGTGAATACAGTCACCCCTTTCCATTCACCAAACCAGGACTCCAACCATCCAGTGATAGAAGTATCTATTCCCGATTTTTCTGCCAGTTCGTTGGCAAGGGTGGTAAGCCCTTGCAATGCCTTAGTTATTGTATCACCTGGAGCTGTGTTATTGGGATGAAGGTGCAACAACAGATACCCAGCATTACACATACACCTTTTTTCTTTTTTTTTTTTTCCAGCTTGTATCGTATCTTAGGAGATCCTATTTTCCCAGGCCATCCTACCTGTGGCATCTAACTGTTCTGCAATTCCCTTTATTGCACTCTTTTGTATAATTCGTAAATCTCCACTGATTATAACAAATGTAGTTAATCCCATCTATATTCTTGTTGATCATCACCCACCAGGACAGTGACTCAAACCCTGCAACAATTTGATTTATCGCCTTAAAAACATCAGGGACAACAAGAACTGAAAAGTTTAAATCCTTAGCTTGCCCACATACCAATTACCAATATAAGTATACTTTGCAATGAAGTTTTTCACAAGAGATATATAAGCATTTACATCAAATGCTGCACTTAATCAAATTAACATTTCTAACAATTATAAGAGCCCATACTACTGTCTTCAGATTCACAATTTTAAGGGTCCAGCTGACTTCAGTTCCCATTGTATTTGAGGGACCTTCTTAACTCTAGTATGATGTATCTGTGCAGGATGTTAGCAGCACCTGGCACAGACTTATCCACCTCGATTCCAGGGGCGAATGTTAAAGACATCTGCTATATACATGTAATCTCTTGTTAAAATATTATGTATCGAGCCCTCAAGGCCTTGGGTTCTAGCTCTTAGAACTAGTTTCTCTATTTCCTGAAGCTGTTCTTGTAGACTTACCACATGCTCAGTATTTCACTCCCTACCTGGGTAGAAATCCTGTTTGTACAACATAAGGCCATTTGTACAGTATTTTGAAAGACTTAACCCCTCTTTGGCTCTAGGTTTCATTCTACTCCTAAGGAGAGCCAAAGGCAACAACTTTGGCTAGGACAGTCCAGCTTCCTGGCCCAGTTTTACAACCTGTGATTTAATTAGATGGTTCATCTTTTCCACCTGACCACTCGCCTGTGGTCTGTGTGGTATGTGCAATTGCCAATTTATTCCCAATGCTTACTGACCTATTGGACAATCTCTGCAATAAAGCGAGTTCCCTGGTTGAAGGGTATTCTTGCAGGACACCCAAACCTTGGTATAATCTCCTGCAGCAATACCTTGGTTATTTCTTTGGCTTTATTGGTCCTGCAAGGGAATGCTTCCGGCCACCCTGAAAAGAGTACTTGTTAGAACTAGCATATACCGAAACGCTCCTTTTTCCTGGCAGTTCTGAAAAAAATCAATTTACAATTGTTGTCCTAAAAGATTCCCTTTCCCAACAAGCCCCACTTGTACCCTGTTCCTGGTACTAGGATTGTACAGTTACTTTCTGATGTCTGTGCCCCCATATTTTATTATGTTCCCTTAGAACCAATTTCTATAAAATAATAAAGGGCACAACAATGTGTCCATCTGGGTGTGCACCCACCTGTCAGCTTGCTCTCTTCCCTTTTAAATCAATAGATTTCTATCCTCTCAACAATATCTTATAGGTTCTGATTAAGGTTCAGATATTTTAAGTTTACCGTCTGGAATTAAAGCCAGTTCACCGATTTCTTTTCCTTCAGCTGCCTGTTTTGCCCCCTGATCCACCATCATGTTCCCAGTTTCCTGTACAGTGTCACTCTTCTGATGTCCTTTGCAATGTATAACAGCCATGCTGCTCTTTGGTAGATTTACATCGTGCTGAATTTGTTCTCCATATGTGTAAGAAAACCTCACTCTTTCCAGATGGTACCATGAGTGGGTACCACCCCAAAAGCATATTTAGCATCTGTCCGTATATTTCAGGTTCTTGTCAAGGCAGTTATTCCAGCCTTCTGAGCGGAAGTCCCCACACGTAATGGTCTTGCTTCAATTACCTTGTCAGTAGCCGTTGCTGCATATCCAGTCTTACAGTTTCCTTGTCTCACAAGGCTGCTTCCGTCGATGAATCCAGGAATCCTCAGCGTTGTCCAACGGTTCCTCCTGTAGGTCTGACCAACTGGCATAAACAGTCTCCATGCAGTCGCACACTGCTGGCTTGGAGGTAGCTCTGCGTTGGTGTTCTGGGAGTTCAGTGAACTGCTTCCTTCTCTTTGATCAGTTGCGCTTTCTGTTGAGAAACTCGATAGCCATTTAAATCAAGAAATTTAGCAAACTCACAGTCCACTGTGCACAGTCCTCCTTGGTTACTGTGGCATCCACGTACTGCAGTAAAGTTCCACTGTGAGATGGAGGAACCCAAATCTCAGGCTCACGAGTTGACCAGTTCTCAAAAATCACTGGGCTGTTCTCACAACCCTGGGTAACACTGTCCAGGTTAGCTGAATTTTTCTTATTTATTTATTTTTATATATTTTTTTATTATTATTATTTTTCTTTCTTCCCGTATTGGAGTTTTCCTATTCAAAGGCAAATAATTTTAGACTTTCTTTGGCAAAACCAGGCAGAAAAAGGTGTACTTCAAATCCAGAACGGTAAACCCCGACTACTTATTCCTTAACTTAGTTAATAAAGATATACACCATGGGTTGTATATATTCAACATTTCTATTAACTGCCCTCAAATCTTGTACCAAAATATAGCTCTTGCCATCCCATTTTTCATTTGCAAGATCGGGGTGTTCTATTTGGATTTCTATCCAATTAATAATCCAAAATTCAAAAAGTTATTTATTATTTCTTTTATCCTCCTACAATCTTGTATCCTTAAAGGGCACTGCTTTACCCTGGTTGGGCTGGCTCCCGTCTTTACCTTAACTTTTATTGGGCTGCATTTTTGGCTCTGCCAGGCATTCCTGATGCCTACAATCCTGTGTATACCTGATTTAGGATTTACTTAACTTCTGGGGGTACAACATTGCTTTTCCCAGTTTGCGTTAAAGCCAGACTTAAAATTTTCAGTCAATTGGTCTTGCTTGACACTTAGCTCCAGTTTTCTCTACTGAATTTAATCTCTACATTCAACTGTTCTAATACATCATGCCAATGGTTTTGGAGAACCTGGCATGTACAAGAATTTATGTATTCCTACTTGTTCTCCTAACCTGTATTTAATTGGTCCCCAAAAAGTAAACTTCTCTTGCCAGAACTTCTACAACTATTACAGAAATCACCTACGGGTAATAATTCTTGATGTAGTACACAGTAAGAGGCACCCGTATCAGAAAATAAGCGTCTTTACCCTGCTTCCCCAGCTGCCTTCGGTCCAGTGGGGTGGAACTCCTCCTGAGCCCTTCCAGGCTCCCCCTGACCTCTTCTTCTAGGTAAGGACATCCCTGTTACACCTTGCTCAACTTTGCCTTCCTCAGCCTGTGTTTTCCAAACACTTTTCACTTTTCAGACTTCCATCATTACTGAAATATAATGTTAGTAATTTCTGTTTCACCCCCTTCCCTCCCCAGGATTCCGGTGCTCACACTGGGATATCAGGTTTCTCGAGATCTCTGCAGATGACGGCTATTCTCACTCTCACTGTCCCGTCCCATCCCCATTCGCAAGTCATACACCCTGCACAGCTACAGCGGGAGGCTCCGGTCCCCAGCTCTTTCTCTCACTCCCAGTTGTTCTTACAAGCCCCGGTGGGGGGGCGGTAGTGCGGGGGATGTGTTCTCGTGCCGACCCAAACTCTAGTATCTCAAACTCACTGTTTTCCTTAACCTTTTTGCCGTTTTTTTTTTTTTGTTGTTGTCGTTCGCTTTTCCACAATTCCACTATTTGTACACCCTCAATTACATTTCCATATACCATTACCACTTGCATATCCATATACCATTACCAATTGCACATCCATTAACAATTGCACTTCCATATATCATCAAGACAGTTTCTCCCACTGCCTTCCAAATCCACAAATCAAACAATACAGTTCTTCAACTTCCACAAACACCCAGCACTTGGTCTTATGATTAGGGCACTCAATTATAAAACCGGTCCCATTACTCCATTTATGTTCCTGATTTCTTATTCAATATTCCCCCTGGCTCACCGACAATGTTTCTCTAGTGAGCCAAAATACAACCCAGGGGGTCTTCCCGGTATCACCTTAGGAACCCTTTGTTCCGCAACAGCCTCGTACATGACATAACATAACACTTTCACGACGTAAACATTTAACAATCACAAAGACAATAACAATAATCAGTACAATTTATCCTCAGGATCCTTCCTCTCTCTGCCTCCCTCCGGGGCCCAACCTGCCCTCTGTATTCATTTTCCACACTTGCATAGTTGCCCACCTCCTTCTCCAATAAACAACACATCAATGATAAACATAATTTCCATCCATTAGTAGAAATTAGGCCCTAGAAATTGATCTAATTGTTCTATTACACTTACAGAATCTTCAACTAAGGAATTCTTCTTGAAATTCCTAACTTTTATTCCGTTTTTACTAAAACAGCAGGCATTAGCATACCCTATTTCCCTTGACCTAAGGAGACTGCCCTAAGAGGGTAAAGTGAAGTATTAGTAAGGTTAGTGTTAGAGAAAGAAAAAAAAAAACTCTCCAGGTCCCATTCACATTGCTCCAACTCCCTCAGTAATCGAGAGTGCATCAGAACCCTGCTCAGGACCAGCAGCACGGTCACTCCCCTTCTCTGGAGATGTCACTGCCGCTTGCACTGCTTTAGAAATTAAAAGGGGGGAAGTTATCTAAGGGATCCCATTTATGATTTTTCTGCTTCTCTTTCCTTTTTCTTTTGAACTTCAACTCCTTCTTGTGAGGAACATTTTTTTTTTTTCAGCAACATAAGCCAATTCTGTTTCAGAAAAAGGAGTCTTACTGTTTACATATAAATACAAAGTCTGACAGGGCCAATCTTCGTCAGACCCCTATTTTGGTCAAAATCATGATTTTCCCTGTAGTGGCTTTCTAGGCTATGTCTAACTAAATACAGTATTGAAACATCTTTTCCCTGTTCTTTTCCCTGGTCTGGGGATTATTTTCCAATTCTGAAGCTTCTTTCCCAAGCGGCAATCTTTAGGCACGACTTTGGGAACCCTTTTCCCCTGTTCTTGGGAGCTCCTATTCCCCATCCCTCCGGAATGCTACTGTGAACTACCCAGCCCACAGGTTACCACACTCCGATTCTCGGATTTAGGGCCAATCCCTCCGGAGCACCTCGCTCCGATTCTCGGATTAATAGGGGTGTACTGCTGGCACTTCGTCAAGTGTCCAGGGTACCGCACACCAACAGCTCCCTCCCGAGACTCTTCCTTTCACCAACACAACCGCTTCGTCCGTCTCTGGCCGTGCCCCTCGCGGGACAACGGAACCGCAAATCGGGACTCGGCACTCGCTTCGCACTGAAAGTGCGGCTCAGTCACACACACTCACTCGAGTCCCCACCGACCCCCCAAGGTAAGAATCAAACTCCCTTACCTTGGTCCGTGCACGAAGTTACCGGGTCTCCAGGGGTCAATACCCGTGCCTACCTGCCCCGTGGCTTTCACAGAGCCCGTCCTTTATGTAACAGTCTCGGTTTCTTATCGACTGCCCCAAGGAGTCACCTCACCACCCAGACAGGACCGCTGAAATCAGCGGGGTGCACCTATCCTGTCCAGGGCAGTAGGGAGACCTCCAAAGAAGCGATAATAATCCCGGACGAGCCCCCAAATTGTTGGAAACATCCAAATAATTTTGTCAGGACGGTATCTCTGATCAAAGCAGATCTTATTCGCGATTGCAATGGCGGGCGTCCCGCAAGCAGGAGCGCACCTACGGACACAAGATGACAGGCTTTATACCCTGGTTTTCCCTTTAGCCATCCCCCTGCCCTGTTTCCCCATTGGCTGGGTACTCCAGGTTCACAAACTTATCAGTTTACGTTTGTTGATTCGTGTGTTATCTGGTGTCAGTCCTGTTGTCTCCAAGATGTCTCAGTGCTCTTCTTGTCCTATTGATACGGTGATTGTCTCCGAAGTCTTCGTTAAACAAAGAGCACCGGGGGGGATGATGCCAGGCCTTCAGATGTCTCTTCAGGCGCTTCCTCGGGCATACCACGACTCGTTCTCTCGTGCAGGATGTTCTTGCAGTGTGTGACAAAATATACATATATACACCTATATACAGAGCGTGCATTCCTGGGAAGATTTGGCTAGAGGATAAGTGATGCAAACTATCAGATCTTCCCCAAGTTAGGTAAAAGGACTCCCAAAAAGAACTAAGACAACGGAGTTCACGAAATAAAAAATATTATCCAATTCTAATGCAGAAACAACATTTGATTCCCACAGCAATAACTATACATTTAACCATAACCAATAATAATAAATAAATAAGTAAAATAGATAGAGCTATTTGCGTCAGCTGCTTTCCCCACCCAGGAACTCCCAGTGTAAGCCAGGATCCGGATGGGAATTCTTCAGTAGAGGTTGTGGTTTTTTGCACAATACACAATACAATATTACACTTCAGTTAATTCACCAAAAGCATAATGTTTTCTAAGATGATTTAGTGTCATGAGAACTCTCCACGTGAGCATTTCCAAAGCAATTCAAATGTTGAGAAATATAAATACTAGTTTGACAAATTCAAGTATTGTTACAGTCTACAGAACATTTCACAGGATAGTGTGTGTAGGATACCCCCACAGTATAAACCATCAAAGAGGAGTAATCCCAGAAACATACGCATCTCTTATCAAAACTTAGGTACTTTCCAACAACCATGTTTTGGATGGAACTCCTGGACTGGTGTGACACTGGAAAGCATCAGTGCAAAAGGATACATGATAGATTTCTTTCGTGACCACATCTAACACATATTAGATGGGTCCCTCGATTCATTTCCCAGTTTGTTAGGAATTTGGAAACACTGTGGAGGAGTTACATGCAAATCACAATCGGTTTGGTAAAAAGGGGTGAAAGAAGGGCTCAAAAGAAATGCTATCACTGCGCAGGGAGTATCAGTAAGCCAGGATGACCTGTAAAAACTCTGAATCCAGTTGTGAAGTTTAACAGATCCAAGAACTGATATCAGTTACCACCCGCACTCACAACGACACAAAACATAACACTATTGCAAGTAAAAAAAAAAAAATGTAATCAAGAGGTATATTCAGTATTCTAGCATGATCAAATCTTCAATATTTCTGTCACAAGACACAAATGGTTAAAATCAGCTATTAGTCTTTTTGCGTTCTGTCAAGGTCCCACACGGATCTTCTGTAAAATAAAACAAGACACCGACTTGCCCTTTTTGGGCTTTGTTAATACGGTTAAAAAATGAGGGAACAATCCAGCAAGTGTCGATTTTATATTCCTTTTTCGGGGTGTCTTTAGCCTTCCAAGGATATTTGTTAAGGGATTCCGTTAAGGTTGGGGAAACTGGCCTCAGGCTAGCTGAGTCAATCGACACAGTCTGGCCAGGGAGACAAAAGGGTTTCCCCGGCTTATCAGCCAGTGAATCGTGACTCACAGGGATAACTGGCAAGAGTGGTGAGGCCTTTGGAAAGAAGGTGTTAAATCGAGGATCTGGTTTCCCTTTGTTTTGAGCTTTCTAATGCATCCACCCTTCACCGCCCCCACCCCGCTCACTCGGGAGGGGCGAAGACATCATTTTTCCAATGGCTTGGATGGCCATTCAGGTTCCCTGGGAGAGGCCCCAGGACCTGGCGTTTTGCTTTCCTCAAGATCCCTGAGCTTTTGTTCTGGCCACCAATTAACTAATGTCTCTAACTTGAGAGTGGCTAAGCCATTCATCAAATCTCGCGGAACACCCTTTAGCCAGCCCAGTGTCCAGAGACAATGACATTTATGATCAATATTTCGCCTACCAGTTTTTTCTGGCAATGAGATCCTGCCGGTCCCACTGAGCTTTGGGCTGGGTGGCCTGGGGGCAAGGCTGACCGCTGCAAGTCTTATTCCCCTAGGCTCAAATTTACTGGAGGAAGAAACCACTGGCCCATATTTTCTCCCATAGTTAATTAACTCTTGGGCAACCTCCCCCCATGTCCATACTTTGAATCCTGACTGCAGATGGTTGGGGGTTACTGTTCCTTCCAACGCTGCCCGGGCTCTCTCTCCGTGAGGCATTACCTGTATTTTTCCTTACAGTTGTATACCAGTAGGTTTTAACGACTCTGGAAGCCCCCTAATTAGGGGGGTCATCCTTTCAGGATCAACAGGCATCATCGTAGGTGACTCACGGTGTGGCTGCAGCTTTCTATCATACATCATTTGGAGACAAGCAGCCTTTTGATCACTCTCTGCTAACTGATCAACTGTTCCAATAATAGCAAGAGGATCTCCCCTTTCTAAAGGGTTGAGACCACCTGCCCAATAGGCAGCCCTCTGCGTTAAGGACCGGGGAGCACGATTGTTGCCAGTAGTTAAAAATACTCCTGGTCCCCAATAACCCTCCGCTTCCTTTTCCGTTAGCAGAATCTGGTCTCCACCAGTGAGGCTAACCCTCCATAAATACTCTGTTTCTGATTTGTTCGGAGAGCGGCTAAAATCTTTTCTCAATTTTGCTAGTTCAGTGGCTGAGAAGGGAATTTCCTTAACATTCATTTGAGGATCTAGATCCTCACCGTTATCGAATGTATATTCAGTTTTTACCAGAGGGCGTAATAGGGCTATTGGCATTTCTAATTTAACTAGCCTTTCCTTCATTCCTCGCAGTTCCTCCTGAAGAAAAGTTTTTTCTTGGGGCAGACTATGGATGACAGTATTGTCGGCATGCTTAGACGTTAACAGTTCCTTAAAAGCCATTTGCAACAAAGCCGAATTACGTTTCTCTCTTTCTAATTGTTCCTCAAAGTTCACTATTTGATTCTGCAGAGTTTTTACCAATTCTTGTGTTACTTTAACTGATTCCTGTAGTGCTCGTATAGTTTGGGTTTCTATCGAATTCTTTTCATCTCGGAACTCCACGGCAGCTTTTAAAGCAGCCCCAAGTACTGCACAAATAAACGACTTACCTTTTCCAGCTCGGGTACGAGCCTCATTCTGTAAAACACGAATACGGTCCGAAACACTCTGCAAGTTATACCAGTTCTGTCGTGCCCAATCCACACCCGATAAAGAGGGTCGAGCACCATGTTTTTCTAAAAGATCAAATAATACATTTTCACTTTTCATGGTGACAACGCTGTCACTCATTTTTCAATACGCTGAAAGATCTACACTAAGAGAGAGGGAGCTATACGTATTCAAAAGCTCAGGTAACTCCTTACCTCCCCCCAGGGAGGCACACAACACCTACTAAAGAAATGCAAATGCTCCAGTCACTCTTCCCTTTCTCTGAGGGAAACGCACAAAAGAATTCAAATTTCACACTTAAGTTACAAGATACTTAAATCACAAAATGCAGAAAGGGTCTTCCCGAAGAGGCACACACGTAATCAAAGTTAATTCATACGTCCCCGAGAGGTATACACATAAAAAAGTAAAGTTTCAGAATACGGAGCGGTCTTCCTGGAGAAGGACTCACGTTTAAGTTTTCAAAAATATCGCTCCACGCAACTCCAGGAGGTACACACGAAAAAAGTTTCAGACTATATCTGGAAGGACAAAACTCTCACCGTGGGGATCCTGTCCGTGACGCCATTAAATAAAATGTCTCGCACCGATTTATAGGAGGGAGAGGAGGTTCTTTTAATACCTATATCCCCGGCGTGAGATTAAGAAACAACGGTTCAAATGTTGGTCCGACCAGTTTATTACAGATGTTAATTAGGGAGATGGTGAAGGGGAAGACGGACGCTATTATGAGTTAGGGTAACGGGGAAGGGAAGGATGGCGATAGAAAAGGTAGGAAAGAAGAAGCAAGGAGTCTTTATAGGAAGCAAGAGGGACATGGTCACCACCAGGGATCCAGCGAGGTTCGTAGTTCAATCATTGATCTTCAATAGCGGTGGGTCATCGGGCGGTGTTGTTCTATTGACGACGACGACGGCGACGACCGTGGTGACGATAGCTCCTTTTCAATGCTTTCAAAGTGGTCGAGTCAGCAGTCTTTGGAGTGACAGCTCAAACCCAAAGTGGTTGAGTCAGCTCTCCTTGGAGTGGCAGCTTCTGGCTCTGGGATCTCAGCAGAAACTCCTTTGTTCCCACCTTCCGGGCCTTGCCAGCAGATAAGAGGGAGCAGGGATGCCCATCTGCATCCTGTTTTTCACAGGACACGATGGTACCGTTCCCCAGTTTTCCCATACCGGGCTGGAGCTATTTAGTCACAGGCCAGATCTTCCGCCAGTAAGCAGTCCTGAGCACCGTCTTCCGGAGATAAGCAACTCCGGAGGAAGGGGCTTTCAAATGTTCCCAGAGGGATGTCAATTGTCACACGGTAGCACCCATCACTTGCCTCCTCAACAAATCGATCAGAGTCTTACCACAAGAAATACCTCAGGAAGCAAGCTTTGAGACAAAAAACAAAGAAGGATTCTCACAGGATGGCAGTCATCATTTGAGACCGTCTGCAGGGGAGATGAACATTGTAGCGCATTAAAAGCAATATATAAAAAGCACAGTATAAATGCAATCTCAATAAAAAAATGCTTCAAGCTGCGCCTCGTGAAGCTGTTATTAGAGATGAATATGCCTTTCTGATCACGCCTAAGGAAGTCTCTTTCCATTATACTAAATTTACACGCTACAATACAAAGCAAAAGCCATCCTTTTTGTGAAACGCCTACGGAAACATTTTAAAAGGGTTCCAACGCCTTTTCAGGCCACAGTTTATGTCAACAGCATGAATTCAGAGCCCATTTTTTTCTGCTACCGGCTTCTCTTTGAGCACGACCAAAGTGAAACCTGCTGAGTCACCTGAAATAACAAAGGAATATCACACAAAAAATTAAAAGAAATGCTCATTTTTCAATTCTTACACCGCTTGACAACATAAAATCTTAATTCGCTTAAGAAAACAAAACGTTCAGTAACAGCACCTTCAGTTTAGCGTTTATTACTTGATGGTGAGAAAGGAGAAAAACAATGCAATCAAAGTATACGAAACTGAGGATTCAGAAGAATAACAAAGAGTAAAAGATGTTTCATATCACGCAGAGAAACATTTATAATTTTGTGCGATTTTGCAAGGAATCCGTGATGTTTTTTCACTAATTTTAAAGTGAGGTCAACCAAGGAAATCCCACAGAGGAACACAAGAAAATAATAAGATTCCAAGTCAAGCACATACATCACCACTCCAAAGCAAACCGTCTTTTACACAGATGTAACGGTTTTGTGATTTTTGGTTATCAGTACTCCACATCGTAACATCACGTAGCGCACTGAGAGTTAAGGTGTTAACGCTCAAGTACCGGGTACCTGTCTCGAAGAGAAGAAGAGCTACATTGCCCAGGGAGCTTTGCGGTCAGAGAGAAGACGTAACACTCCCAGTAAGGTCACCTGATGCGCTCTTCTTTGCGCGCTCTTCCTCATCTCCTTGCTGCTCGACCGAACGTCTCGCCTCAGCATTATGGTGAAGCCTATCCACTTCTCAGACGTTCTCTCTCTCATTATATTTTGATTTATTAGCTTCAATTCTAATTATGTTGTATTACGGTGCGTTATCTTGCATTCCGATACTATATTTGGGAAATTAGTTTGTTTCTCCTCAGATCGTTGCCACTGTTTAATTATTTTGGGGTCCCGTTTCCCTCCTCTGGAGGCGTGGATTTCGCAAAATCCCTCCGCCCTGCTAGTCACGGAACCAGGCCTAACCAGCCTGTAAACCACTGACGACAGAACACTGCGTCCAGCAGAGACGTGGTAAGACCAGGAATATCTTGCAGTTACAGCTCATTTTTTGTCAGAAATATTCAGTTCATCGCTATACAGACAAAGTTAATTATCCATAAATTGTAACATTAGAAATAATCAAAATCCAACCGGGCTGCATGACACTAGGAAATGATTTCTAATTTATACCGTACTCTAGTCTGTTGCGTATTTCTTTTGGCAAGTTAAATATCGGCCTAGGGCTTCTCAGCTTCCCCCATTTCTCCCTTTATGAGGAGGAGTATTCGTTTCCTCAGTTCACTTCTCTGCGGCCCGTTCATGTTTTCCTCTCCCCAGTAATTTAACTCCTGCTTTCACGAGAGAAGCGCCATTATGTTTCTCCATAGAACGAGTATGTGTTAACTCGGCTTTTTGACAGATTCATGGAATGCCTCCCGTATTTAAAAAAAACCCAACAACTCAGTCATATTAAAAGCAGCTCATTTTCAAAGACAAGTCATCATTGGCACGTAGACTTGAATTACAGTCCATAAAAGTAATATTAAAAAAGGTACTGGCTGCAGTTTTTTCTGCTGCCTTCAGCAAACGGCTACCTGTTGGGGGTAGAGTGGATTAAAAGGCTTTAACAAGCCTTTTTAATGAAAAATTGTCTTCTAACTAAAAACCCAAACGCTCAGAGAACTGCGGGAAACGGTTCTATTATTCTTTTAAGCTTTTCTTTTTTCTATTCTCATAATTTCAGCATCTCTTGAAATGAGCAGTAAATTGTTTCATCGACACTTGGAAGAACGTCGATACGAAGCAAGCGTTTTATCTGTAGAAAACTCACCATCCCTCATCAACGCTACCACCTTAAATTTAGGTCAGCCATGTCCACAGCGCATACGTTTCTCACCTGGAATCCAAGTGAAACAGACCCAAGTGCCTTTCCCAAGTATGCTAATTTGGGGTGGCTCTTGTTCTTCATTTAGATGAGCTTTTAGAGATTGGATGAAGCAAAGGTTACCAGCAAAAATCATTTAGAAACGCTCATTCGCTTTCACAACTAGAGAATAAAGGAGAAAGGAAGAAAATGGTTTTGGAGGCATTTTTCAGCAATGATCTCACGTGCGCAAGCATTTCCAACCATCTGTAGCCTTAAGTTTGCTGCCTAAGGCTTGCGTTTTAAGACCAAGATTCCGCTGGCTTTCGGCACATGAAGCCACGCATAACCTACAGTCATAACATTTTTGGGAGAAAGAAAACTGCTGAACTTCATCTACCATGTATTTGCACCAGCGAAATTCAGGAACAACTTCTCGGCAGAGAATATTACTAGCGTATCTTAAAATACATTTCATCAAGTAATCAAAGTAATCACATTATTAAGGAAAAAAAAATCACTCCCCTCCACATTCCTTCCCCTCCCTCCCCCCCCCCCCCCAAAAAAAAAGTGGATAGCAGTTGGAACCTGGAAACATACTGTCAGCCAAATATCTTTCAACTGTCTGGAAAGTTTATTACCGACTTCAAGGACTTTGAAGTTAAGTGCAGATACAGCAGGAGCTGTGAAACAGACTACGTCGGATTTCAAGGAAGAAAGATTATTTGCTAGCATATGAGGAAAACAGCTTTTTATTCCCGAGTTAGAGCTACGCAACCACGCAAACAACAGCAAAATTTGTTCATCTCTTCTGAAACAGTTGCTTAGAAACGCTACAACAATTAAACCCAAGAGCAATAATGCTGATAAACGCACACCTTTACCTCATCCACCTGGCAGCATATCTAAAACGTGCACTAATTATCATTTGTTTCAGCTATTCTCTTCAGCATCTTAAAATATCATTCCTTTGTTTATCATTTTTTCCTCTTCTTAGCAAAGTTCAGGGTCCAAATGAGTTGCTTTGGTTCTTTTTCCAGTTACAGTCAAGTATTTTACCGCTAATTTAGTATTTCCCAATTTTAAAGTACTGTTGAATGAACGCTCCCTCTTAATGCACGATAAGTTTCTGCCATTTCTACTTTTTTGAAAACACAAGTAGTGGATGATTCTGAAAAACAACTCTATTAGTCCCCAAAAAAAAAAACCAACACATTTCACAAAATTCACTTCTTTGCTTTCTTTGTTCTCAGTATTTTATCCACAAGCAAAAATTGAAACGCCACATAAAATAAGGTAATGGATAAGTCACTCAATTATAAAACAAACAAACAAAAAAAAGGATGACCTTTGATGCTAGAAATCACTGCCAGTTTCCCCAGTTCTGCACAGATACGTTACAGAATGCTTCACTTGAGACATTTTAGTTGCGTGATCTTCTACGAAGACAAATTAAGACGTATTTTATCTAAACATAACACTCTAAGACCAAATGAAGACAGGTGAACTGGACTACGTATCATTTTACAAAGTAGAGACTAGTTACAAAAACAAAGTCTCGTATTTTATGAAATAGGCTGAAAGCTACCGGCACAAAGTTACTTCTCCAGTAAAAGCAACCTTTTCACAGTTTTACCTTAACTACAACAGCTTCAAACTAAGTAGTAACAATTTTATTTCTTATCATCGAATATATAGACTTACGTTTGTTTTCCCTCAATCTCACTCAGTGAGCAAAGGAACATTCAGTGTGAAAAAACTAGACGTTTGGTTCACAAAAAGAGAAAACTCAGTAACCTAAAATCAAAGTAACGTCACTTTTTAGTCTGACAAGGTCGATATCCTCTTACACATCTCCAGTGAAGTCTCGTTGCTTACTTGACAGAGACAGAATCAATCCTACCATTTCACCGCTCCATTTTAAAATACAAGACACCTATAAAAACATCCAGCTTCGTAACGAGGGTACATCTAGGACAGTTCCGCATTTGGCCTCAAACCACAGTTTTTCAGGAATCCTGTTTCTGAGAACAACTCAGAATAAATTCTGTTTAAGTTCCTTTAAACATCATCCTCACAATGGAGCTATTTGAAGACATTTCAAAATACATCCGCAACTTTGACACGCCGCAGAAACACGTACTGCCTGCTAACACACTTCTATTAACGGTGCTATCGCAGCTACTTCAACGATCAAGATTCACTCGAAACAAACATCGCTACGGCTTCCTTAAAAATACAGGCTAGTCCTCCTAACTTTTACCTCTTCCATTCAAAGTCACGAAAAGCAGAGTTCAACACTTAAGCCAAGACAAACAAAATGTATGAAGCCTGTAAACTCAGGGTCTCAGCAAATACGTCACAGCAAGCCACGGACAGTAGTATAGGACTGCTAACAGCTTTTGGAAGAAAGAACACCTAAGCGTATTGGTTTCCTCGGAGGCGTTCCGGGGGCTCGTCTGTGGGTAATCCAACAAATAAAGCTTTATCAGCTTGGTTCTTAAGTACTGCTCCCTCAATATCTTTTCCCTCTCCTTTCAAAAGCCAGGGTTGACCTCACTAAAGCTTAACGAGAATAGAAAGGCTACAAATTAAACGGGTGGAACGAAACTACAGCCGGTGCATCTTACAGGGCCAAGAGTGCTGACCTGATCTCTCATCTTCTACACAAAAAAAAAGTCAGACCTTCAACTTGCTGAAGTAAGTTATTCACACGCTCCCCGGTTCCTTGTACGGAAAGATGGCTTTCTCCAAAGGGGTTATTCCAGTGCGTGAAATTGGTAAATTAAGCTACGCAGTAATTAAAACCTTTCAAAGCTTCACGTACAACTTTATTTAACCAGTACATCGGATTAACCTACCCACGAGAGAATGTTATTGATGAAGTTCTAATCTCGGTACATTTCTGTCTCGTTTTGCTATTTCAGTTGAGAAGTTCATGTCAATCAACTAAAGCTGTGACAACAGGTATTACAGCCGCATAGTATAATAGCAGTAGATTTTAGACATCTACAGCTGGAAAACCGCTGCAGACTTCATTGGGGATTCAAGAGGAACCTAACATTTAAATATCTCTCTCCTTCTAAGCTAGGAGAAGATTTATCCGGGTGATTCTTTTCTTCCATTGGCCTCAGTGACATCGAAGAACCTAAAGCTTTAATGAGAAAAAACCGTCAAAGTCAAACGCGGGATGATAATAGTAATAATCATAGAAACATTTCAGTGGGCAAAAGGTACGTATCCTTTGAAAACACCGTAGCAATCGGGCAGGTCGATTCGACGGAAGGATCAGCACAATAGAAAGATGCCGTAACAGATGGGAAAAAGGTTGCTTACCCATACCAGAACATTACATGTTCACAGAGGAAAGCTCCGCAAGGGAGGGATCTCCAGCGACAGATCTATCCTCAGTAGCAGCGAGCCTTTAAATGGGGTCTAGGAGAGGGGCGGCCAGTCTCCACCCCTTCCAGTCACACAGCTGAATTGCCTTCACCTGCGCTCTCAGGGCTGACCGAGAGCTTTCCCCAGGTGCTCAAAAAGTGGTTCAGGCCACAATTCAGCAGTTCCCATATAAATGCAAACGTAATAGCAATTTGAAATGTAATCTCTAGCACAGGACCCAAAGATACCTTCTCCTCACAAGTTCACAAAACAGTTTTTTCACCAGCTCTGAACTCATCTGCCTAAGTAACTCAGAAACCGTTCTCTTTTCTTCTCAACTTCAAGGACGCATTATCCATTGCTTTGGAAAGTTTAACTCTGAACTTTGTTCCTGCATACATAGATTTTTCTCAGTAGAAATGAATATCCCTTCAGAAAATCAGACGAAAATTCAAGTCCCTCTTTGGATTCCAAGTCTAAAAGCACAGGATTCCACAACTCCACTAAGCAGTATGAAACATTTTATCCATCTCATGGACGATCTCCTGCCAGATTTACTCCTCTGCGCGTTAAGCATCAGCCTGCAGTCTTCCGTAGGTCTGCTAGAGGACAACATAATTAACCAATCTACAAAACTCTCTTTAACGCAATCGCCTTAACTCAATCCTACGGAAACACTGGAGGGTTCGTTGCCACTCTGGGTTTGTGTTTGAATGCCTAACGTTTGAAATTCCTTCTTTTTTTTTTTAATGCCAGAAAAAGCTCATAGTGCTTTTTGTTTTTCTGCTACACAAATGCACAGGCAGATTCTTAAAGATTAAAATATCACTACAGAAAAATCAAGATAAAACCCTCTTTGCTACTTTTTTTTTTTATATACTTTCTTAACCATTCATTTAAATACAGTATGTTAGCATGTAGACTTAAAAAGTCTCTGAGGTATCTCTTGAAAAAGATTAACAAGCAAATTAGGGGCAAATAAATAAAAAGTAAAAGCTGACCACATTTAATTCTTCCTAGGACTTGCCCATTCATACCTATCTACACAAGTAAACAGCCACACACACAAGCAAAATGCTATAGTGTGACAGAGAACACAACAGTAGCAGTAGAGTAGCACAATTCTAGGCCGTAGCAAATGGGAGCAAGCCAAACGCATCAGCTGTAAACACGAAAACAAAGAAATACTGCTTTCCTTTGCAATACCTACAATAGGCAGGAATCTCCAACAGGATACCCGTACCTCTGCTGCCAACCCATAAACAAGGCCTGAGGAAGAATAAGCCAGGAAAGGGAGAGTAAAAATAAATAACAAAACAGCAAAGCCCAAAACTGAAGCAAAACAGGATTTATCCAAAACCCGCAACACCACAAACAAATAAAGGCACTACTTACCAGCAGAAGCCCTAATCTGCTAAAGGCACCTCCAACAACAGAAGCCCTCTCCTTTCCGTGACTACCCTTAAATGAGGTCTGGGAAGGGGTGGATCCTGCTCCACTCCTTCCGGTCCTTCAGTGACTATGCGTGCACCTGAGCTCCACTGATTGGCCCTGCCTTCCCACCAGGTGCTCCACCACTGCTTCGGGCCGTGACTTAGCATTTCTGTTACACCCGGAAAGTAAAAATACAAGCAGATAAAAATATCTGCCAAAGAAACCTCCTTTAAAATTCCATTCCAAGAATTTACCTTTTATTTAGGACCTGTGGAGTCAGATGCTGCTTAATGAGACAACCCGGACACTCTAAATCGAATGAGTTAATAAGCATTCTTTCTTCTGCTACCAGCCATCTAAATTTCACGCTCGCAAAGACGCGTCCTTTTATCCTGTGGCGTGAGTGTGCAAACAAGACCAGTACGAGAGAATGGATGGAAGAATGCAGACGAGGGAAGATTTTGTGAGAATCTAGGCAAAATCCAGTTAAGATAATTAATAGCAGGAAAAGTTCCTCCCTTAAAAAGGTCTAGTTCTTATTTAGAATAGTAAAAATGATTCATAATACTGTGAAGTTGCAAATGGAAAGACACGCAATGGAAGCGGGCAGTCCGATCTTGTTACACGTGTTATTCGAGGAAGGACAAAAACTGAGCTTTAATCTATGCTTTGCTGCTCACAGCTCGCTTGCTGGCAAATACTCGGTATTAACCGAGTGAAATAGTTAGGGATCTGATATTTGTTGGCAAGGAGAGAGCTCATCCCTTGCTTTCCTTGCAGCTGCTCGCATTCAGCCAACACACCCTCGCCGTGATGTCAGTGGTCCGAATGAGGGCCGTACCCTAACTGACAGTTTCATCTCCGTTAATCTCTGTTGGCTTATTAGCCGAGGCTCCAACTTCCAGAACCGCGTGCCGCTTCTTTCCTCGTTTCCAATTCAGATAGGGAGTTTTCTGCGACCGTTAAACCCTGCACGAAAGTCCAAACTTACTTTCAACACAGGTTTTTTAACACACATTCACTACAGGTGTAAGCCCTCGGCCCAAAGAACACAATCGCCTGGTCCTTCGGGTGATTAAAATGGGTTGTGTCCATAATAATTATTAACTGTCACAAAATGCCACCTCGGCACTGAAGAAAGACATCCAAAAAGCAAGAAAATATTGCGACGGTGCTTCCTCTTCCCCTCCTCTGGCTGGGAAGCTGGTCTGTTCACCTTTCCGTCTCTCGTCGATACGATCATTTATATAAATGGAAAACCTGTATGCCCAAGTGCATTTTTAAGTCCGGTAGCCAAGCATCCGTTCTGTGGGCTACTAAGTGATTTACACTGAGAACGCACTCCGTGCAAAACTTGCACATTTTATACGCTGGCTGTACAGAGAACCGAGCGTGCCGATTATGCTCCACATAGCAGTGAAGCCACTAACTCCCACGAAAGAGGGCAGAAATACAGCCGTCGCTTCATTATCTAAAAGAAACGTCTGCTGTTTTGACCTCAAACTACTGTACATGGAAATAAATGACAGATTTATAGCAGTGAAGAGCTGGCCCGTGAGTTGAAACAGTTTCTTTTAACAACGGTTAATTATTGGGCTCCAGAGCTTGTATTCCAGAGCGAGGCCTCGCCTCGGCTACAGGAAAGCAGACAAAAATCCAGCTGTTTCGTAACTACGAGTGACTTACGAGCTGGAGCCACGAGGATGAAAAGGCTGGGGAAAAACAGATAAACTGCAGATTTGAAACCTAAGGACATCTCTGAAACATCTCGCGTTAAAAAACCGAGTCCCGTCAAACGCGGCCAAAACTGATTTGTTATAAGGAACGTGAGAGAATGACTGCAGAGGAATTACTCGATTAAAAAATTTGGGTTGAAAGCAATGCGCGGAGGTCACGTTGTCCAAACACCTGTTTCGCACAGTGCTAACTTCACTTCAGATTTTGAGCTCCTGGGCCTTGTCTCTTCCAACGTGCGAGGTCTGCTCTGAAAGTAACGCCTCCTGTTTTACAGCAGTGGCTCTTTACATGCGCGCAAGCAAAGAGACATTAGCGCCACGGGAAACAGCTGCGGTTCTAAAGACGGAGGGTGTCTGACTCGTGTCTGACATCACTGCACGGCCCTGCATCCGCAGCACTGTCGAGACCGCTTAAGGGAAGATCTTAAAGCTAGGAGTGGAAAAGGAATAAAATCAGAGGAGGATGAGGAACAAGCTTATTCTTCGATTCACTGAGCACGTACCGTACAAAATACTTCTGCCTCTCGTGAGTTGCAAGTGAAGTCCCACGCTGCATCACAGAATTAAGTAGAATCATAGAGCCATTACGGTTGGAAAAGATATCTAGCATCATCTAGCCCAACCGTCTTCCTGCTACCAATGTCGCCCATTAAATCGCGTTCCTTACTATCACATCTACGCATTTCTTGAACGCTTCCAGGGACACTGACTCAACCACCTGCCGGGCATCTTCTGGCACAGCTCGAAGCCATTCCCTCCATTTCAATCACTAGTTATCCAGGAGAATAGGAGAGACCTGGAGAGATCTGTTGGAGCGCATCCAGAGCAGGGTCACAAAACACTGTTTTAAGGGACGGAACGCCTCTTCTGTAAGGACAGGCTGACAGCTGGGGCTGCTCAACCTGGAGAAGAGAAGGCTCTGGGGAGACCCGAAAGCAGCCTTTCCACATCTAAAGGGAGGCTGTAAGACAGCAGAGAACAGATTCTTTTCTTTATCAGGCCTGCTGCGATAGGAAAAGGGGAAATGATTTCAAACCACGCTTTACGTTTACATTTTACAAACGTTTCACGATCTCTCGTGATCCATACGCTTGCGTTCTGTAAAATAATACTTTCCTATGAATGATCTCAGCGCAGGTTTCCCTTTCTTATGCTTCGAAAGCAGGTTTTCGTTTCATATTGCAGCACAAATGCTAAGTCAGGGCTCGAACCAGCCATCGAACACCTGGTGGGAAGGCAGGGCCAACCCATGAAAGCTCAGGTGCACGCAATGCAGCTGACTGACAGGAAGGGGTGGAGCCAGGATCCACCCCTTCCCAGACCTCATTTAAGGGCTGGCAGTGGAGGTGAGGGTATTGTTTTTTTGTTAGAGATACCTGTTTATTTAAGATCTTCTGAAAGTAAGTTGTGGGTGGCTTTTTTTTTTTTTTTGTTTTGTCATTCTCCCCCCCTCCCCCCCCCCCCCCCCCTTTTTCTGGCTGTTGTTTTGGGGTAAGTTTTGTTGGGACTTGAGGTACTGTCGCTCTGTTACTTTACTGATATTCTTTGCTTCCAAGACTTTCCCTTCTTCAGGCAAGAGCAAGTATGGGATATTGTCTAAAGAGAGCTGGAAAACTTTTCAGCGTTACCTTGTTGTCCCAAAAATTTGCACGATAGGGATGTTTTTTAACAGTCTTTTCTGTTATGTTTTGGAAGGACGCTGCTAAATTTATTACGGGAATATTCTGCCACCCCGATCTGCTCATAGGATTCAAAAATTCACACGTAACTGGCAAGGTTGCTGAGAGAAACTGCGAAGATCAAGGGTTCTCAGGATTGAGTGACACATGTGCCTTACATACCGTTTGCTTACAAGCCAGAAACTCCTGTCCCTCTAATTTATTAATAAGTTACGTCTTCCCCTGGAGGGTGAAGAATGTTCTATTGCATAGGTGGCTGCGCTTTTCTTCAAAGCATTGCAGTCCTGTGGGAGAGAATCCTACAACAGGCCATTTGGCTGCTTTTGCAGGTATGCCATGCGTGTGATTAGGATTTGATGGAGAAGGAGAAGGAGTAGGAGCGGAGAAAGCTTTAGTGCTTTTGATGTTACCTAGTTTTTTGTGAACAGAGAAATTTTCCTTATGTATGTTTATATTTTTTCATGCTTTTTTAAATGTTTTCTGCAATGCTCTCTCCTATGTGAGTATATAGGATCGTGTTAAAACAGAATTGATCTCTTACTGTGAAACACGCAGGCTCAGTATTTGCTCTGGCTTTTTTGGAATTGGGATATTGGAATGGGATTTAGATTTTGTGGTCTTCATCAAAGAAAGGTAGGTTCTTAGCAGAAACTAATTCCATTTGTTTTTGCGAGGGAAACGGTTAAGTCTGGCACCGAGGCTGGATTAACGATCGCACCCCTGAATGCTAGTAAGTATTCTATATCTGTTTGCTGTAAGATAACCTCAAATCTTCTTCAAAGGGCAAGAGTCATTTTGCTTTGCCTGGCATTAGCGTCCTACTGACCCACAGCCTAAGACAATGGTAGCTAAACAAACTGTCCGATACGGTGAAAGAACAAAGAGTGCTTTAACCAGATCCACTATTTCTTACGATGGTTGTAGTTTTCCTTGATGTGGCTCTACATCTACTTTTCCCTACCTCATCTGGTTTGGCCGAATAAAGCGATGCTGAACGGAAGGAAGCTTGCCACAGTTGATCGCTCAACACCCCGTTACGTGGTTACGCAGGCTGGAGGGGTTCTGCAAGGCTGAACGCAGTGGAGAAACTGGAACCAAGAAAACGTGGAGAAGGCAGGTTCTTAAGTTACTTTTCTCTTATTAATAGAGCAGGTGAGGTCACCTACCTCTTGTCTGCAGCTGAATGTGGTCTGTCGAGCTGGCTGCTCGTCTTGGTCTTTAAGCAGGGAAACATTCCTTTAGCCAGGTCTTAAATGGATGAGAGAACTCGTGTCCTGTCTGCAGTTTCCAAGGAGAGATGCTGAGAGTTGGATGTTGGGCATGTAAAATATTGTGGTGCTCTCCTTGAGTTGGCAGTTGTAGTTGCAGCAAGAACTCCGTTAGTTTTTTTAAACTACTTGGTGTTTATCTGTGTGAAAAACATACGCGTGCATAAAGGTCATATGTAAGTAAGTATGTCTGTCTTTCGGTGAGCAATTTTAAAAACAAAATTGGGTTAGAAGCCTGCAAGACGTATGGTCAGATATTTTGGGTAGCAGTTTGTACTTTTACAAATTCAGTATGTGATACTGCACGGAAGACTTACGTTGATGCCTCAACTATTTTGCTAAAAATCTCACAGATGTGCTATGTGAACGTTGCGATCTTCTCGTTTGGCTTGCAAAGCTTATGCGACGCGAGGGTAAGTCGTTTTGAGGCATAACAGACTGTGAGTGCTGAGGCTCCTAGGAAAATCTGATTTGAGTCCTTGATTTGCCACTGGCTTATTTGTTTTGCCACCTTGGGACAGATCTCTTTTAGATATTAAGCTTCCTCTTTGCAGAGGGACGTCTCAGTGACGAGTACATCAGGCGCTTCAGTATTGCTCTAACTGAAACCACGCGAATGCCTACGGTGGTCACTCCCCTCTTCCTGTAACAGGCCACACCTGTTGCAGAAAGGGCGGTTTCCCATCTGCATAGATGAGCTGTATTTCATCAGCTGCCAAGTAACATTCAGCTTATTTCAACACTGCTGCTTAAAATATCAGAAGCTGAATTCCTGAGAGTATAGAAAATAGTCTATCTGTAGGGGATGTATCTGACATAGAGGTAGCGCATTTCTTTAGTCAGACTTCAGCAGGAGCACTGAGAATGTTCACTTGAACCGATTGTCAAAAAATATCAGGTCTTTTCTGCGACAGTGAAATCTGTCTATTCGCACGCAAATATTCGGTACTTCAAACACTGGAGCATCGAAAGTCATCAAACTCATTACCTAAAGACATCTACGAGGGGGGTGGGGAGGAAGAAAATGAAACTCAAAGTACCAGAGGTATTTCAGTACAGTTACAGCACAGTGCTTCATATCAGGGTGGTGTAGAATCTGTGTCGCGTTGGTTTCACAATGGGATGGGACAAGCAAGACTAGCAAAGCAGTCGCTGAGGAATTCGAGGCCGGCGTGGGACTGGAACGAGACACCTTATATGCGGAAGAAAGAGTAAGATGAATTCTTCCACAGAGTACTTTGGAGTGCCTCACCCATCTGAAAACGTAAGGGCGAGGTAACGTGTAAGGAATTACGCAGAGCCTCTGTAGGTAGCTGAGTCGCGCTCTGATTAGGAACAGCCTGATCCATAGGGACGTGTAGACATCGCCTTTGTAGCTGGAAGCCCAAATGCCCGTGCTGATTTCTGAATAGAAGATGTTGTTCTGTCGTATTACTGCTGCTGTAATTCCCTCAGATATGTTAGAGGCTGTAGTGAGGTAACATCTACGTGGGGCAAAAGAAATATATATGCATCCTGAGAGCTAGAGTGCTTTTATCATACTCGCTATTCTGCACTGCGCAAGCACACGGTGAAAACTTGCATTTCACAGAAAGCGTTTTGTCCTGTTTCTTCTCTGAATGTTTCATTGCTGAAGTTAATTGCACGCAAGGACAGCGCGGTGCTCCTTAGCTGCTTACCTTCAACGGAGGGAAAACACTGTATAAGGACAAAGACTCTTTTCCAGCGGATCAGCTGAAGCAAAGCCAATTTTAATTGTAAAGGGTGAAGACATTTCGTATTTAGGTATCTTACCTGCCAAACTTGCACCTTGTGTCTCCAGCTGTTTCGGCACAATGATATTTTGGCTTCTCTGTAGGGCTGTGTATTTAGGAATGCGGTATGTTTATTTTTCACACCGCAAAGTTACTAACCTGCGTTTGCTATTGGGTTTTCCTCTTTGGGTTTCGTTTTTAGCTTTTTTAAGACTAGCTTTAAGTTCACACATTGATACGCGAGCTTTCCATCTTCACACTTACGTGATAAGGAGATGCGTTAAGGACTTGAAGTTGATGGATTCTTCATGTTGTATCATAGTTAATGAAGCAGTTACCTTTGAGGGTTAGCGATCCTCAGAGAGGATGCTCTGAGAAGAACACGACTGCACTGTTAAACGTCCAGGCTGTTATCCCAGCATAGCGTTCTCTCAGTAGCTTCCGGCAGCTCGTTTGTCTTCGTTTAGTAGAAGTTGCCGTACTCTCAATTGTGCTGGTGTGACTGGCTTCGAAACTAGGTCTAGGAAATAGTCCACTTAATAGCTGCAATATAACATTCACGCTTCCATAAGACCCTAATCCATTTTGCAGCACTGTTCTGAAGCGCGCGCTCACGCAAGTTACTGAATTATGGATGTTGACCTCTGCCAAAGGGCTGCCTCTGTGAGGAGCGGAGCTAGGAACCTATGATACTAGATTACCTTTTGGAGGTGAAAAGGAACGACAGTCTGAAAATACAGGATCTCTTTGAATTCTAAAGAGCAGTGTTGTCATTTCTGCAGGCTCCTCTGTTCTGCTGTTGGAATCAAGCTACAAACCAGGGACTCACTTTCGCTGATGCGGTCTTTTAAATCATCAAGCAGATGGAAAGCTTGTGCGGAGCACTAGCTACCGTGTGACTCAGCCTGGTTCCTTGTTCTACGTGGGTTCCTCAGCATCGGAAGTGCTTTCATCCGCTTAGCTTTGCGATAGCCTGAAGCAACGCAAAATCCCTCACCCCTTTTTGCTTCTTCTTGGTGTACATTTTTAACAGACTTACTGTTTGTTTTTTTTTACTTCAACTAGCACTCCAGTCTGAGTAGAATGTTTTCTGGTTCTTGTGTCGCTGTTGTTACGGTGCTGTGTGGGAGAGGATATATTTGGTTGATTTAAGGCATTTCTGCAATTTTAGAGATGTCTACTCGTGCATTTGGTGTTCAAAATGAGCTGGATCCTTTTCTCTAAGCTTCCCAATTGGGGTTTATTCCACAAACTCTCTGGCATTTTCCAAAAGCTACTGCCAAACTTCGTTTTTTTTCTATATCTCTTTATATGTTTATCTGTGCCATCATCTTGTTTTCCAGGTATTTTTGGTATAGAATAAAAGCTTGATGTTTTCCCCACGCATTAAGCAGTTGGTAGCAGACCTGAAACTGTCGTGTCAGGACAAACATCTAGGGATAACACTGTGACAAACTCCTAGGGCACAATGCTTGGTAGCGAGCGAGAAGCGTCCGTGCTGACTCGGTGAAGTCCAAGAGTTAAACTATTTCTTATTCCGTTTCTAGCTCCTGGTCTGAAAGGGATCAATTAAAGGGCCGTAGGTACTGGTTACGGAATGGGGGCAATCCATACCATACCACAAAAGCCTTGGGAGTTGTCGGTGTTTAATCTGCCCTTAACAAAACCTGAGAGATTTGTTTTCTGGGCACGTCTGAGCCGGCAGTGAACCACGTACCGCCTCAAACCTGCACTGCTGGGGAGCTCAGTGAAGAAACAGACATTCTCGCTCTGTGCACGGTTATTAAAAAGCTGCGGCGCTGTGCACAACATTACACTTCACCGGGGGGGGCGGGACTTTTCCAGACCAAGGGTTCCTGAACACCTTGGCGGAGCCTTGGCGATGACTTCTGCTTCTAAAGCAAGGGAAAAATAGGCCCGCAGCTGGGAATGTTGGCTGAAATTGAAATCCATGAAGCCTTCAAACAGAAATCCACCTGTGATCTGTAGCCTGTGTATTCTAGGCTACGTGCAATCAGATGAGTTTTAATTCCCATAATGACAGCTTGCTTTGGATTCAGGCAAGGCCCGTGCCAGGACTGAGATCAGAAACAGGACCTACCTCTACTCTGTGGGGTAGGCTGGTGTTCAGGAAGATAGCACGTGAAACAGATTTATCCGGAATAAGGCACGTTATTTTATCCAAGCGTTTCTATTTGCACTTCTCTCAACCTTTTAAGTAAGGCCATAGGTAATATTGTGTTACTAATATATTTTTTCATAGGGCTGATGTAATGACATGGGAGACGATACGATAAACATCTAATTAATACTGCTGGAATAGCCTTTCAGATAAAGGCGGACTTGCAGCGGTTCTCAACTGCAGGATTTCTATGATGTTCACCGAAGCGTGCCAGACAACGTCCAGGTCGTAATAGCTCGCTTATCTGAGCTTATTTTCTCGGAGGCTACTATTGCACAACCTAAGCTATGGAGAGAAGCTCGTACTCCTGGAGTGAGCAACTGTGTGCTGGAAGGAAACAGCAAGTTCATGCGTTACAGCTGCTTCTCCGTGTGCTTGACTCCTGCTATATATGCAAATCTGCTTTCCATTTGTCTATCCGCTTTCTCAGCCGAGTCACTTTGTGAGATCGGAAATCTGCGTAGCTTGAGATCTCCAGGTAGCTAAAGAAAGAGCGTAGGATAAAGAAATAAAAGTGCTGTGATGTTCCTTCTTAGGCTAGCTTACCAGAAGTACACTGGTAGTAGTGAGATGGCTAATGCCCCTAAACCCTATTACCTGCTTGAGGAAGCAGCAGGTGATCACAAACTGCATAGGCATATTTGCGTAAGTAAGTGGAGATGGATCCAAGTTGATGCTGCCTCCGTGCTGAGCTGGGGAGATGTTACTTACTTGGTCTAAAAGTCATATAAGCGTATCAGCTAATGCTCAGCGTGAGCTGATAATTTATGCTGGGAGAATTGGTATAGCAATGAGAATCAATTGAATTTTCCTCATTTTTATGTTAAATGTTAGCTTCATTTCTCGTCCATCTTCTGTTAGCGTTCATGTCCCTCTTGCTGTCTTGGTGCAATGTACTTTTTGAAGTTCAAGGCTTAATGTAGCAAAATATCAGAACTACATAAACTTAGGGGTCAGCTTAAATCTTTCAAACCTGATCGGTCTTTCCATTTCGTTGCTTTTGAGTGTTTGCTGGGACACTAAATAAGTGCTTCAGTAAACATAATTAGACGGTGTCATCTGTATAGAGGATTAATTCAAAAGAGGAAGCAAGTTTTTTCTAACTTACTTTTTAGGAAGCAAAAGATTGTTTGTGATGTACGTCTGTGGTGGATGTATTGTTTGTGGTTGGTACGTCCTCTGGATAGAAAGAGATCTCCCAGATAGAGGCATCCTTTTGCGGGGGCCTTGCGTTAGAGAATGTTCCAGCCACTTGAGTCGGCTCCTGCTGTTTTATGACCCCCCTGGACAGGGTTCTTGAATAGCCGCTCGGAGAAGGAACGTGGCAGTTAACTCCTGCCTTCAGGCAGCACGAGTATTCCTTGTACGCAAAACAGAATTGTAAAGGTAGTGTGGTTTGAAGCCATGCTTCCTGCTTCAGTTGTCTATCTGCAGTGAATGCCTCTATGCACAGTGCAGGAGAATTTTAGTTAAGCTTTTGGAATATTTTCTGTAGACAGGCTGTCCTCTTGAGTTCATTTCACATGTAAGCCAGTCGTTCTCCTATGAGATGCAAGCATGTGCAATTGTGATAGACGTAAAAACACACCATGGCTGATATTGGAAGACATCTCCGGTGGACACGTAATCAAGCAGGGACACCTAACTCAAGCTGCCTGGAGTAATGTCAAGACTGCTATTGAAGATGTCCTTAGAAGGATACTCCGCACACGTCAGCGTCCGGACACAGTGTCAGCGTCCGGACACAGTGTCAGCGTCCGGACACAGTGTCAGCGTCCGGACACAGTGTCAGCGTCCGGACACAGTGTCAGCGTCCGGACACAGTGTCAGCGTCCGGACACAGTGTCAGCGTCCGGACACAGTGTCAGCGTCCGGACACAGTGTCAGCGTCCGGACACAGTGTCAGCGTCCGGACACAGTGTCAGCGTCCGGACACAGTGTCAGCGTCCGGACACTGTGCGCTGGATCTGCACTGCCCTGAAATGGATCTGAATATTTTTCTGACACTGTGTCAACATTCTGACACCGTGTCAGCTCTGGATCTGCTCTGCCCAGAAATGCATCTGAATTTTTTTTTGACACTGTGTCAGCATTCTGACTTCTGATCTGGATCTGCACTGCCCTGAAATGGATCTGAATCTTTTTCTGGCACATTGTCAGCATTCTGACTTTTGCGCTGGATCTGCACTGCCCTGAAATGGATCTGAATCTTTTTTTGGCACTGTGTCAGCATTCTGAATTCTGCGCTGGATCTGCACTGCCCTGAAATGGATCTGAATCTTTTTTTGACACTGTGTCAGCATTCTGAATTCTGCGCTGGATCTGCACTGACCTGAAATGGATCTGAATCTTTTTTTGACACTGTGTCAGCATTCTGACTTGTGCGCTGGATCTGCACTGCCCTGAAATGGATCTGAATCTTTTTCTGGCACAGTGTCAGCATTCTGAATTCTGCGCAGGATCCGCACTGAACTAAAATGGATCTGAATCTTTTTCTGACACAGTGTCAGCATTCTCACTTGTACGCTGGATCCGCACTGACCAGAAATGGATCTGAATATTTTTCTGAAACTGTGTCAGCATTCTGACATCTGCGCTGGATCTGCACTGACCTGAAATGGATCGGAATCTTTTTCTGACACAGTATCAGCACTACGAATTCGGCGCTGGATCTGCACTGCCCTGAAATGGATCTGAATCTTTTTCTGGCACAGTGTCAGCATTCTGAATTCTGCGCTGGATCTGCACTGCCCTGAAATGGATCTGAATCCTTTTCTGACACTGTGTCAGCATTCTGAATTCTGCGCTGGATCTGCACTGCCCTGAAATGGATCTGAATCTTTTTTTGACACTGTGTGAGCATTCTGAATTCTGCGCTGGATCTGCACTGCCCTGAAATGGATCTGAATGTTTTTCTGGCACAGTGTCAGCATTCTAAATTCTGCGCTGGATCTGCACTGCCCTGAAATGGATCTGAATCTTTTTTTGACTCAGTGTCAGCATTCTGACTTCTGCGCTGGATCTGCACTGCCCTGAAATGGATCTGAATAATATTTTGACACTGTGTCAGCATTCTGAATTCTGTGCTGCATCTGCACTGAACTAAAATGGATCTGAATCTTTTTCTGACACAGTGTCAGCATTCTGACTTCAGCGCTGGATCTGCACTGCCCTGAAATGGATCTGAACATTTTTTGACACTGTGACCGCATTCTGAATTTTACGCCGGATCTGCACTGACGTGAAATGGATCTGAATCTTTTTCTGACACAGTGTCAGCATTCTGAATTCTGCGCCGGATCTGCACTGCCCTGAAATGGATCTGAATCTTTTTCTGACACAGTATCAGCATTCTGAATTCTGCGCTGGATCTGCACTGCCCTGAAATGGATCTGAAGGTTTTCCTGACACTGTGTCAGCATTCTGACTTCTGCGCTGGATCTGCACTGCCCTGAAATGGATCTGAATCTTTTTTTGACACTGTGTCAGCATTCTGACTTCTGCGCTGGATCTGCACTGCCCTGAAATGGATCTGAATCTTTTTCTGACACAGTGTCAGCATTCAGAATTCTGCGCTGGATCTGCACTGAACTAAAATGGATCTGAATCTTTTTCTGACACAGTGTCAGCATTCTGAATTCTGCGCTGGATCTGCACTGAACTGAAATGGATCTGAACCTTTTTTTGACACTGTGTCAGCATTCTGAATTCTGCGCTGGATCTGCACTGCCCTGAAATGGATCTGAATCTTTTTCTGGCACAGTGTCAGCATTCTAAATTCTGCGCTGGATCTCCACTGAACTAAAATGGATCTGAATCTTTTTCTGACACTTTGTGAGCGTTCTGAATTACGCGCTGGATCTGCACTGACCTGAAATGAATCTGAATCTTTTTTTGACACAGTGTCAGCATTCTGAATTCTGCGCTGGATCTGCACTGCCCTGAAATGGATCTGAATATTTTTTTGACACTGTGTCAGCATTCTGAATTCTGTGCTGGATCTGCACTGCCCTGAAATGGATCTGAATCTTTTTCTGGCACAGTGTGAGCATTCTGAATTACGCGCTGGATCTGCACTGCCCTGAAATGGATCTGAATATTTTTCAGACACAGTGTCAGTATTCTGACTTCTGCGCTGGATCTGCACTGCCCTGAAATGGATCTGAACATTTTTTTGACACTGTTTCAGCTTTCCGAATTCTGCGCTGGATCTGCACTGCCCTGAAATGGATCTTAATGGTTTTCTGTCACTTTGTCAGCATTCTGACACAGTGTCAGCACTGGATCTGCACTGCCCAGAAATGGATCTGAATCTATTTTTGACACTGTGTCAGCATTCTGACTTCTGCGCTGGATCTGCACTGCCCTGAAATGGATCTGAATCTCTTTTGACACTGTGTGAGGATTCTGAATTCTGCGCTGTATCTGCACTGACCTGAAATGGATCTGAATATTTATTTGACACTGTGTGAGCATTCTGAATTCTGCGCTGGATCTGCACTGCCCTGAAATGGATCTGAACCTTTTTTTGACACTGTGTCAGCATTCAGACTTCTGCGCTGGATCTGCACTGACCTGAAATAGATCTGAATCTTTTCTTGACACTGTGTCGGCATTCTGAATTCTGCGCTGGATCTGCACTGCCCTGAAATGGATATGAATGTTTTTCTGACACTTTGTCAGCATTCTGACACAGTGTCAGCTCTGGATCTGCTCTGCCCAGAAATGCATTTGAATCTTTTTTTGACACTGTGTCAGCATTCTGTCTTCTGATCTGGATCTGCACTGCCCTGAAGTGGATCTGAATCTCTATTTGACACTGTGTGAGGATTCTGAATTCTGCGCTGGGTCTGCACTGCCCTGAAATGGATCTGAATTTTTTTCTGTCACTTAGTCAACATTCTGACACAGTGTCAGCACTGGATCAACTCTGCCCAGAAATGGATCTGAATCTATTTTTGACACTGTGTCAGCATTCTGACTTCTGCGCTGGATCTGCACTGCCCTGAAATGGATCTGAATCTTTTTCTGACACAGTGCCAGCATTCTGAATTCTGCGCTGGATCTGCACTGCCCTGAAATGGATCTGAATCTTTTTTTGACACTGTGTCAGCGTTCAGATTTCTGTGCTGGATCTGCACTGCCCTGAAATGGATCTGAATTTTTTTCTGTCACTTAGTCAACATTCTGACACAGTGTCAGCACTGGATCAACTCTGCCCAGAAATGGATCTGAATCTATTTTTGACACTGTGTCAGCATTCTGACTTCTGCGCTGGATCTGCACTGCCCTGAAATGGATCTGAATCGTTTTTTGACACTGTGTGAGCGTTCTGAATTACGCGCTGGATCTGCACTGCCCTGAAATGGATCTGAATCTTTTTTTGACACTGTGTCAGCATTCTGACTTCTGCGCTGGATCTGCACTGACCTGAAATGGATCTGAATCTTTTTTTGACACAGTGTCAGCATTCTGACTTCTGCGCTGGATATGCACTGCCCTGAAATGGATCGGAATCTTTTTTTGACACTGTGTCAGCATTCTGACTTCTGCGCTGGATCTGCACTGACCTGAAATGGATCGGAATCTTTTTTTGACACTGTGTCAGCATTCTGACTTCTGCGCTGGATCTGCACTGCCCTGAAATGGATCTGAATCTTTTTTTGACACTGTGTCAGCATTCTGACTTCTGCGCTGGATATGCACTGCCCTGAAATGGATCGGAATCTTTTTTTGACACTGTGTCAGCATTCTGACTTCTGCGCTGGATCTGCACTGCCCTGAAATGTATCTGAATCTTTTTCTGACACAGTGCCAGCATTCTGAATTCTGCGCTGGATCTGCACTGCCCTGAAATGGATCTGAATCTTTTTTTGACACTGTGTCAGCGTTCAGATTTCTGTGCTGGATCTGCACTGCCCTGAAATGGATCTGAATCGTTTTTTGACACTGTGTGAGCGTTCTGAATTACGCGCTGGATCTGCACTGCCCTGAAATGGATCTGAATCTTTTTTTGACACTGTGTCAGCATTCTGACTTCTGCGCTGGATCTGCACTGACCTGAAATGGATCTGAATCTTTTTTTGACACAGTGTCAGCATTCTGACTTCTGCGCTGGATATGCACTGCCCTGAAATGGATCGGAATCTTTTTTTGACACTGTGTCAGCATTCTGACTTCTGCGCTGGATCTGCACTGCCCTGAAATGGATCGGAATCTTTTTTTGACACTGTGTCAGCATTCTGACTTCTGCGCTGGATCTGCACTGCCCTGAAATGGATCTGAATCTTTTTTTGACACTGTGTCAGCATTCTGACTTCTGCGCTGGATATGCACTGCCCTGAAATGGATCGGAATCTTTTTTTGACACTGTGTCAGCATTCTGACTTCTGCGCTGGATCTGCACTGCCCTGAAATGGATCTGAATCTTTTTCTGACACAGTGCCAGCATTCTGAATTCTGCGCTGGATCTGCACTGCCCTGAAATGGATCTGAATCTTTTTTTGACACTGTGTCAGCGTTCAGATTTCTGTGCTGGATCTGCACTGCCCTGAAATGGATCGGAATCTTTTTTTGACACTGTGTGAGCATTCCGAGTTCTGCGCTGGATCTGCACTGCCCTGAAATGGATCTGAATCTTTTGACACTGTGTCAGCATTCTGACTTCTGCGCTGGATCTGCACTGCCCTGAAATGCATCCGAATCTTTTTTTGACACAGTGTCAGCATTCTGAATTCTACACTGGATCTGCAATACCCTGAAATGCATCTGAATCTATTTCTGGCACAGTGTCAGCATTCTGAATTCTGCGCTGGATCTGCACTGCCCTGAAATGGATCTGAACCATTTTCTGACACAGTGTCAGCATTCTGAATTCTGTGCAGGATCTGCACTACCCTGAAATGGATCTGAATCTTTTTTTGACACAGTGTCAGCATTCTTAATTCTGTGCTGGATCTGCACTGCCCTGAAATGGATCTGAATCTTTTTTTGACACTGTGTCAGCATTCTGACTTCTGCGCTGGATCTGCACTGCCCTGAAATGCATCTGAATCTTTTTCTGACATAGTGTCTGCGTTCTGACTTCTGCGCTGAATCTGCACTGCCCTGAAATGGATCTGAATCTTTTTCTGACACAGTATCAGCGTTACGAATTCGGCGCTGGATCTGCACTGCCCTGAAATAGATCTGAATCTTTTTCTGGCACAGTGTCAGCATTCTGACATCTGCGCTGGATCTGCACTGCCCTGAAATGGATCTGAATCTTTTTTTGACACTGTGTCAGCATTCTGAATTCTGCACTGGATCTGCAATACCCAGAAATGCATCTGAAAGTTTTTTGGCACTGTCTCAACATTCTGACTTCTGCGCTGGATCTGCACTGCCCTGAAATGGATCTGAATCTTTTTCTGACACAGTGTCAGCATTCTGACTTCTGCGCTGGATCTGCACTGCCCTGAAATGGATCTGAATCTTTTTTTGACACTGTGTCAGCATTCTGACTTCTGCGCTGGATCTGCACTGCCCTGAAATGGATCTGAATCTTTTTCTGGCACTGTGTCAGCAGTCTGACTTCTGCGCTGGATCTGCACTGCCCTGAAATGGATCTGAATCTTTTTTTGACACTGTGTCAGCATTCTGAATTCTGCGCTGGATCTGCACTGCCCTGAAATGGATCTGAATCTTTTTCTGACACAGTATCAGCATTACGAATTCGGCGCTGGATCTGCACTGCCCTGAAATGGATCTGAAGCTTTTTCTGACACAGTGTCATCATTCTGACACAGTGTCAGCATTCTGACTTCTGCGCTGGATCTGCACTGCCCTGAAATGGATCTGAAGCTTTTTCTGACACAGTGTCAGCATTCTGACACGTGCGCTGGATCTGCACTGCCCTGAAATGGATCGGAATATTTTTCTGACACAGTGTCAGCATTCTGACTTCTGCGCTGGATCTGCACTGCCCTGAAATGGATCTGAATATTTTTTTGACACTGTGTCAGCATTCTGAATTCTGTGCTGGATCTGCACTGCCCTGAAATGGATCTGAATCTTTTTCTGGCACAGTGTGAGCATTCTGAATTACGCGCTGGATTTGCACTGAACTAAAATGGATCTGAATATTTTTCAGACACAGTGTCAGTATTCTGACTTCTGCGCTGGATCTGCACTGACCTGAAATGGATCTGAATCTTTTTTTTGACATATTGTCAGCATTCTGACTTCTGCGCTGGATCTGCACTGCCCTGAAATGGATCTGAATCTTTTTTTGACACTGTGTGAGCATTCTGACTTCTGCGCTGGATCTGCACTGCCCTGAAATGGATCTGAATCTTTTTTTGACACTGTGTCAGCATTCTGTCTTCTGCGCTGGATCTGCACTGCCCTGAAATGGATCTGAATGTTTTTCTGTCACTTTGTCAGCATTCTGACTTCTGCGCTGGATCTGCACTGAACTGAAATGGATCTGAATCATTTTTTGACACTGTGTCAGCATTCTGACTTTTGCGCTGGATCTGCACTGCCCTGAAATGGATCGGAATCTTTTTCTGACACAGTGTCAGCATTCTGAATTCTGCGCTGGATCTGCACTGCCCTGAAATGGATCTGAACCTTTTTTTGACAGTGTGTGAGCATTCTGAATTCTGCGCTGGATCTGTACTGCCCTGAAATGGATCGGAATCTTTTTTTGACACTGTGTCAGCATTCTGAATTCTGCGATGGATCTGCACTGCCCTGAAATGGATCTGTATCTTTCTCTGGCACTGTGTCAGCATTCTGAATACTGCGCTGGATCAGCACTGCCCTGAAATGGAACTGAATTATTTCTTACACAGTGTCCGCATTCTGACACGTGCGCTGGATCTGCACTGCCCTGAAATGGATCTGAAGCTTTTTCTGACACAGTGTCCGCATTGTGACACGTGCGCTGGATCTGCACTGCCCTGAAATGTATCTGAAGCTTTTTCTGACACTGTGTCAGCATTGACTTGTGCGCTGGATCTGCACTGCCCTGAAATGGATCTGAAGCTTTTTCTGACACAGTGTCAGCATTCTGACACAGTGTCAGCATTCTGACTTCTGCGCTGGATCTGCACGGCCCTGAAAGTGATCTGAAGCTGTTTCTGACACAATGTCAGCATCCTGACACGTGCGCTGGATCTGCACGGCCCTGAAAGGGATCTGAAGCTGTTTCTGACACAGTGTCAGCATCCTGACACGTGCGCTGGATCTGCACGGCCCTGAAAGGGATCTGAAGCTGTTTCTGACACAGTGTCAGCATCCTGACACGTGCGCTGGATCTGCACGGCCCTGAAAGGGATCTGAAGCTGTTTCTGACACAGTGTCAGCATCCTGACACGTGCGCTGGATCTGCACGGCCCTGAAAGGGATCTGAAGCTGTTTCTGACACAGTGTCAGCATTCTGACTTGTGCGCTGGTTCTGCACTGCCCTGAAATGGATCTGAATCTATTTTTGACACTGTGTCAGCATTCTGAGTTCTGCGCTGGATCTGCACTGCCCTGAAATGGATCTGAACATTTTTTTGACACTGTGTCAGCATGCTGACTTCTGCACTGGATCTGCACTGCCCTGAAATGGATCTGAATGGTTTTCTGTCACTTTGTCAGCATTCTGACACAGTGTCAGCACTGGATCTTCTCTGCCCAGAAATGCATCTGAACATTTTTTTGACACTGTGTCAGCATTCTCACTTCTGCGCTGGATCTGCACTGCCCTGAAATGGATCTGAATCTTTTTCTGACACTGTGTCCGCATTATGACTTCTGCGCTGGATCTGCACTGACCTGAAATGGATCTGAATGGTATTCAGTCACTTTGTCAGCATTCTGACACAGTGTCAGCTCTGGATCTGCACTGCCCTGAAATGGATCTGAATTTTTCTGACACAGTGTCAGCATTCTGAATTCTGCGCCGGATCTGCACTGCCCTGAAATGGATCTGAATCTTTTTCTGACACAGTATCAGCATTCTGAATTCTGCGCTGGATCTGCACTGCCCTGAAATGGATCTGAAGGTTTTCCTGACACTGTGTCAGCATTCTGACTTCTGCGCTGGATCTGCACTGCCCTGAAATGGATCTGAATCTTTTTTTGACACTGTGTCAGCATTCTGACTTCTGCGCTGGATCTGCACTGCCCTGAAATGGATCTGAATCTTTTTTTGACACTGTGTCAGCATTCTGAATTCTGCGCTGGATCTGCACTGAACTAAAATGGATCTGAATCTTTTTCTGACACAGTGTCAGCATTCTGGCTTCTGCGCTGGATCTGCACTGCCCTGAAATGGATCTCAATCTTTTTCTGGCACAGTGTCAGCATTCTGACTTCTGCGCTGGATCTGCACTGCCCTGAAATGGATCTGAATCTATTTCTGGCACAGTGTCCGCATTCTGACTTCTGCGCTGGATCTGCACTGCCCTGGAATGGATCTGAATCTTCTTCTGACACTGTGTCAGCATTCTGAATTCTGCGCTGGATCTGCGCTGCCCCGAAGTGGATCTGAATCTTTTTTTTGACACTGTGTCCGCATTCTGAATTCTGCGCTGGATCTGCACTGCCCTGAAATGGATCTGAATCTTTTTTTGACACTGTGTCAGCATTCTGAATTCTGCGCTGGATCTGCACTGACCTGAAATGGATCTGAATCTTTTTCTGACACTGCGTCCGCATTCTGAATTCTGTGCTGGATCCGCACTGACCTTAAATGGATCTGAACCTTTTTTTGACACTGTGTCAGCATTCTGACTTCTGCGCTGGATCTGCACTGACCTGAAATGCATCTGAATCTTTTACTGACACAGTGTGAGCATTCTGACTTGTGCGCTGGATCTGCACTGCCCTGAAATGGATCTGAATCTTTTTTTGACACTGTGTGAGCATTCAGAATTCTGCGCTGGATCTGCACTGCCCTGAAATGGATATGAATCTTTTTCTGGCACAGTGTCAGCATTCTGACTTCTGCGCTGGATCTGCACTGCCCTGAAATGGATCTCAATCTTTTTCTGGCACAGTGTCAGCATTCTGACTTCTGCGCTGGATCTGCACTGCCCCGAAATGTATATGAATCTTTTTCTGGCACAGTGTCAGCATTCTGACTTCTGCGCTGGATCTGCACTGCCCTGAAATGGATCTAAATCTATTTTTGACACTGTGTCATCAATCTGAATTCTGCACTGGATCTGCACTGCCCTGAAATGGATCTGAATCTTTTTTTGACACTGTGTGAGGATTCTGAATTTTGCGCTGGATCTGCACTGCCCTGAAATGGATCTGAATCTTTTTCTGACACAGTGTCAGCATTCTGACTTCTGATCTGGATCTGCACTGCCCTGGAATGGATCTGAATCTTCTTCTGACACTGTGTCAGCATTCTGACTTCTGTGCTGGATCTGCACTGCCCTGAAATGGATCTGAAACTTTTTTTGACACTGAGTCATCATTCTGAATTCTGCGCTGGATCTGCACTGCCCAGAAATGCATCAGCATCTTTTTTTGACACAGTGTCAGCATTCTGAATTCTGTGCTGGATCTGCACTGCCCTGAAATGGATCTGAATCTTTTTCTGACACAGTGTCATCATTCTGACTTCTGCGCTGGTTCTGCACTGCCCTGAAATGGATCTGAAACATTTTCTGACACAGTGTCAGCATTCTGAGTTCTGCGCTGGATCTGCACTGAACTAAAATGGATCTGAATCTTTTTTTGACACTGTGTCTGCATTCTGACTTGTGCGCTGGATCTGCACTGCCCTGAAATGGATCTGAATCTTTTTCTGGCACAGTGTCAGCATTCTGACTTCTGCGCTGGATCTGCACTGCCCTGAAATGCATCTGAATCTTTTTCTGGCACAGTGTCCGCATTCTGACTTCTGCGCTGGATCTGCACTGCCCTGAAATGCATCTGAATCTTTTTCTGCCACAGTGTCCGCATTCTGACTTCTGCGCTGGATCTGCACTGCCCTGAAATGTATCTTAATCTTTTTCTGGCTCAGTGTCAGCATTTTGACTTCCGCGCTGGATCTGCACTGCCCTGAAATGGATCTGAATATTTTTTTGACACAGTGTCAGCATTCTGACTTCTGCGCTGGATCTGCACTGACCTGGAATGGATCGGAATCTTTTTCTGACACAGTGTCAGCATTCTGAATTCTGCGCTGGATCTGCACTGAACTGAAATGGATCTGAATCTTTTTCAGGCATAGTGTCAGCATTCTGACTTCTGCGCTGGATCTGCACTGCCCTGAAATGCATCTGAATATTTTTCTGACATAGTGTCAGCATTCTGACTTCTGCGCTGGATCTGCACAGCCCTGAAATGGATCTGAATCTTTTTTCTGGCACACTGTCCGCATTCTGACTTCTGCGCTGGATCTGCACTGCCCTCAAATGGATCGGAATCTTTTCTGGCACAGTGTCCGCATTTTGACTTCTGCGCTGGATCTGCACTGCCCTGAAATGGATCGGAATATTATTTTGACACTGTGTCAGCATTCTGACTTCTGCGCTGGATCTGCACTGCCCTGAAATGGATCTGAATATTATTTTGACACTGTGTCATCATTCTGACTTGTGCGCTGGGTCTGCACTGCCCTGAAATGGATCTGAATCTTTTTCTGACACAGCGTCAGCATTCTGACTTCTGCGCTGGATCTGCACTGCCCTGAAATGCATCTGAATCTCTTTCTGTCACAGAGTCCGAATTCTGACTTCAGCGCTGGATCTGCACTGACCTGAAATGGATCGGAATATTATTTTGACACTGTGTCCGCATTCTGACTTCTGCGCTGGATCTGCACTGCCCTGAAATGGATCTGAATCTTTTTCTGGCACAGTGTCCGCATTCTGACATCTGCGCTGGATCTGCACTGCCCTGAAATGCATCTGAATCTTTTTCTGGCACAGTGTCCGCATTCTGACTTCTGTGCTGGATCTGCACTGCCCTGAAATGCATCTGAATCTTCTTCTGGCACAGTGTCCGCATTCTGACTTCTGCGCTGGATCTGCACTGCCCTGAAATGGATCTGAATCTTTTTCTGACACAGTGCCCGCATTCAGACACAGTGCCCGCATTCAGACACAGTGCCCGCATTCAGACACAGTGCCCGCATTCAGACACAGTGCCCGCATTCAGACACAGTGCCCGCATTCAGACACAGTGCCCGCATTCAGACACAGTGCCCGCATTCAGACACAGTGCCCGCATTCTGACTTCTGCGCTGGATCTGCACTGCCCTGAAATGGATCTGAATATTGTTATGACACAGTGTCAGCATTCTGACAGTGTCCGCATTCTGAATTCTGTGCTGGATCTGCACTGCCCTGAAATGGATCTGAACATTTTTCTGACACAGTATCAGCATTCTGAATTCTGCGCTGGATCTGCACTGAACTAAAATGGATCTGAATCTTTTTCTGGCACAGTGTCAGCATTCTGACTTCTGCGCTGGTTCTGCACTGCCCAGAAATGCATCTTAATCTTTTTTTGACACTGTGTGAGGATTCTGAATTCTGCGCTGGATCTGCACTGCCCTGAAATGGATCTGAATCTTTTTCTGGCACTGTGTCAGCATTCTGAATTCTGCGCTGGATCTGCACTGACCTGGAATGGATCTGAACCTTTTTTTGACTCTGAGTCATCATTCTGAATTCTGCGCTGGATCTGCACTGCCCTGAAATGGATCGGAATCTTTTTCGGACACAGTGTCAGCATTCTGAATTCTGCGCTGGATCTGCACTGCCCTGAAATAGATCTGAATCTTTTTTTGACACTGTGTCAGCATTCTGACACAGTGTCAGCACTGGATCTGCACTGCCCTGAAATGCATCTGAATCTTTTTTTGACACTGTGTGAGCGTTCTGAATTACGTGCTGGATCTGCACTGCCCTGAAATGGATCGGAATATTTTTCTGACACTGTGTCCGCATTCTGACACAGTGTCAGCATTCTGACTTGTCCGCTGGATCTGCACTGACCTGAAATGGATCTGAATATTTTTCTGACACAGTGTCCGCATTCTGACACAGTGTCCGCATTCTGACACAGTGTCCGCATTCTGACACAGTGTCCGCATTCTGACACAGTGTCCGCATTCTGACACAGTGTCCGCATTCTGACACAGTGTCCGCATTCTGACACAGTGTCCGCATTCTGACACAGTGTCCGCATTCTGACACAGTGTCCGCATTCTGACACAGTGTCCGCATTCTGACACAGTGTCCGCATTCTGACACAGTGTCCGCATTCTCACTTGTGCGCTGGATCTGAACTGCCCTGAAATGCATCTGAATCTTTTTCTGACACACTGTCAGCATTCTGACACATTGTCCGCATTCTGACTTTTGCGCTGGATCTGTACTGCCCTGAAATGTATCTGATGATTTTTCTGAGACAGTGTCAGCAATCTGACACAGTGTCAGCATTCCTACACAGTGTCAGCATTCTGACTTGTGCGCTGGATCTGCACTGGCCTGAAATGGATCTGAATCTTTTTCTGACACAGTGTCAGCATTCTGACACGTGCGCTGGATCTGCCCTGTCCTGAAATGCATCTGAAACTTTTTCTGACACAGTGTCAGCATTCTGACTTGTGCGCTGGATCTGCACTGCCCTGAAATGCATCTGAATCTTTTTCTGGCACAGTGTCAGCATTCTGAATTCTGCGCTGGATCTGCACTGCCCTGAAACGGATCTGAATCTTTTTCTGGCACAGTGTCAGCATTCTGAATTCTGCGCTGGATCTGCACTGCCCTGAAATGCATCTGAATCTTTTTCTGGCACAGTGTCCGCATTCTGACTTCTGCGCTGGATCTGCACTGCCCTGAAATGGATCTGAATCTTTTTTTGACACTGTGTCAGCTTTCTGAATTCTGCGCTGAATATTCACTGCCCTGAAATGGATCGGAATATTTTTCTGACACTGTGTCCGCATTCTGACACAGTGTCAGCATTCTGACTTGTGCGCTGGATCTGCACTGCCCTGAAATGGATCTGAATATTATTCTGACACAGTGTCCGCATTCTGACACAGTGTCCGCATTCTGACACAGTGTCCGCATTCTGACACAGTGTCCGCATTCTGACACAGTGTCCGCATTCTGACACAGTGTCCGCATTCTGACACAGTGTCCGCATTCTGACACAGTGTCCGCATTCTGACACAGTGTCCGCATTCTGACACAGTGTCCGCATTCTCACTTGTGCGCTGGATCTGCACTGCCCTGAAATGTATCTGAATCTTTTTCTGACACACTGTCAGCATTCTGACACAGTCTCAGCATTCTGACTTTTGCGCTGGATCTGTACTGCCCTGAAATGTATCTGATGCTTTTTCTGACACAGTGTCAGCGTTCTGACTTCTGCGCTGGATCTGCACTGCCCTGAAATGTATCTTAATCTTTTTCTGGCTCAGTGTCAGCATTTTGACTTCCGCGCTGGATCTGCACTGCCCTGAAATGGATCGGAATCTTTTTCTGACACAGTGTCAGCATTCTGACTTCTGCGCTGGATCTGTACTGCCCTGAAATGGATCTTAATCTTTTTCTGACACAGTGTCAGCATTCTGACTTCGGCGCTGGATCTGCACTGACCTGAAATGGATCTGAATCTTTTTCTGACACAGTGTCAGCATTCTGACTTCTGCGCTGGATCTGCACTGCCCTGAAATGCACCGGAATCTTTTTTTGACACAGTGTCCGCATTCTGACTTCTGCGCTGGATCTGCACTGCCCTGAAATGCATCTGAATCTCTTTCTGTCACAGAGTCCGAATTCTGACTTCTGCGCTTGATCTGCACTGCCCTGAAATGGATCTGAATCATTTTCTGGCACTGTGTGAGGATTCTGACTTCTGCGCTGGATCTGCACTGACCTGAAATGGATCTGAATCTTTTTTTGACACTGTGTCAGCATTCTGAATTCTGCGCTGGATCTGCACTGCCCTGAAATGGATCTGAATCTTTTTCTGACACAGTGTCAGCATTCTCACTTGTGCGCTGGATCTGCACTGCCCTGAAATGGATCTGAATCTTTTTCTGGAACAGTGTCAGCATTCTGACTTCTGCGCTGGTTCTGCACTGCCCAGAAATGCATCTGAATCTTTTTTTGACACTGTGTGAGCGTTCTGAATTCTGCGCTGGATCTGCACTGACCTGAAATGGATCTGAACCTTTTTTTTGACACTGAGTCATCATTCTGAATTCTGCGCTGGATCTGCACTGCCCTGAAATGGATCTGAAGCTTTTTCTGACACAGTGTCAGCATTCTGAATTCTGCGCTGGATCTGCACTGCCCTGAAATGGATCTGTATTTTTTTTTGACGCTGTGTCAGCATTCTGACACAGTGTCAGCACTGGATCTGCACTGCCCTGAAATGCATCTGAATCTTTTTTTGACACTGTGTGAGCGTTCTGAATTACGTGCTGGATCTGCACTGCCCTGAAATGGATCTGAATCTTTTTTTGACACTGTGTCAGCTTTCTGAATTCTGCGCTGAATCTTCACTGCCCTGAAATGGATCGGAATATTTTTCTGACAATGTGTCCGCATTCTGACACAGTGTCAGCATTCTGACTTGTGCGCTGGATCTGCACTGCCCTGAAATTTATCTGAATCTTTTTCTGACACTGTGTCCGCATTCTGACACAGTGTCAGCATTCTGACTTGTGCGCTGGATCTGCACTGCCCTGAAATGGATCTGAATATTTTTCTGACACAGTGTCCGCATTCTGACACAGTGTCCGCATTCTGACACAGTGTCCGCATTCTGACACAGTGTCCGCATTCTGACACAGTGTCCGCATTCTGACACAGTGTCCGCATTCTGACACAGTGTCCGCATTCTGACACAGTGTCCGCATTCTGACACAGTGTCCGCATTCTCACTTGTGCGCTGGATCTGAACTGCCCTGAAATGGATCTGAATCTTTTTCTGACACACTGTCAGCATTCTGACACAGTGTCAGCATTCTGACTTGTGCGCTGGATCTGCACTGGCCTGAAATGGATCTGAATCTTTTTCTGACACAGTGTCAGCATTCTGACACGTGCGCTGGATCTGCCCTGTCCTGAAATGCATCTGAATCTTTTTCTGACACAGTGTCAGCATTCTGACTTGTGCGCTGGATCTGCACTGCCCTGAAATGGATCTGAATATTTTTGTGACACAGTGTCCGCATTCTGATTTTTGCGCTGGATCTGCACTGCCCTGAAATGGATCTGATTCTTTTTCTGACAGAGTGTCAGCAATCTGACAGAGTGTCAGCAATCTGACAGAGTGTCAGCATTCCGACACAGTGTCAGCATTCTGACTTGTGCGCTGGATCTGCACTGGCCTGAAATGGATCTGAATCTTTTTCTGACACAGTGTCAGCATTCTGACACAGTGTCAGCATTCTGACACAGTGTCAGCATTCTGACACAGTGTCAGCATTCTGACACAGTGTCAGCATTCTGACACAGTGTCAGCATTCTGACACAGTGTCAGCATTCTGACACAGTGTCAGCATTCTGACACAGTGTCAGCATTCTGACACAGTGTCAGCATTCTGACACAGTGTCAGCATTCTGACACGTGCGCTGGATCTGCACTGAACTGAAATGGATCTGAATATTTTTCTGACACAGTGTCAGCATTCTGACACGTGCGCTGGATCTGCCCTGTCCTGAAATGCATCTGAACCTTTTTCTGGCACAGTGTCCGCATTGTGACTTGTGCGCTGGATCTGCACTGCCCTGAAATGCATCTGAATCTTTTTCTGGCACAGTGTCCGCATTCTGAATTCTGCGCTGGATCTGCACTGCCCTGAAATGGATCGGAATCTTTTTCTGGCACAGTGTCAGCATTCTGACTTCTGCGCTGGATCTGCACTGCCCTGAAATGGATCGGAATCTTTTTCTGGCACAGTGTCAGCATTCTGACTTCTGCGCTGGATCTGCACTGCCCTGAAATGGATCGGAAACTTTTTCAGGCACACTGTCTGCATTCTGAATTCTGCGCTGGATCTGCACTGCCCTGACATGGATCTGAATCTTTTTCTGGCACAGTGTCCGCATTCTGACTTCTGCGCTGGATCTGCACTGCCCTGAAATGGATCTGAAACTTTTTTTGACACTGTGTCCGCATTATGACTTCTGCGCTGGATCTGCACTGCCCTGAAATGGATCTGAATCTTTTTCTGGCACAGTGTCAGCATTCTGACTTCTGTGCTGGATCTGCACTGCCCTGAAATGCATCCGAATCTTTTTTTGACACTGTGTGAGCATTCTGAATTCTGCACTGGATCTGCAATACCCTGAAATGCATCTGAAAGTTTTTTGACACTGTCTCAGCATTCTGACTTCTGCGCTGGATCTGCACTGCCCTGAAATGGATCAGAACCTTTTTTTGACACAGTGACAGCATTCCGAATTCTGCGCTGGATCTGCACTGCCCTGAAATGGATCTGAATCTTTTTTTGACACTGTGTCAGCATTCTGAATTCTGTGCTGGATCTGCCCTGCCCTGAAATGGATCTGAATCTTTTTTTGACACAGTGTCAGCATTCTGAGTTCTGCGCCGGATCTGCACTGCCCTGAAATGCATCTGAATCTTTTTTTGACACTGTGTCAGCATTCTGAATTCTGTGCTGGATCTGCCCTGCCCTGAAATGGATCTGAATCTTTTTTTGACACTGTGCCAGCATTCTGACTTCTGCGCTGGATCTGCACTGCCCTGAAATGGATCTGAATCTTTTTCTGACACAGTGTCAGCATTCTGACTTCTGCGATGGATCTGCACTGCCCTGAAATGTATCGGAATGTTTTTCTGACACAGTGTCAGCATTCTGAATTCTGCGCTGGATCTGCACTGCCCTGAAATGGATCTGAATCTTTTTCTGACACAGTGTCAGCATTCTGAATTCTGCACTGGATCTGCACTGCCCTGAAATGGATGTGAATCTTTTTCTGACACAGTGTCAGCATTCTGAATTCTGCGCTGGATCTGCTCTGACCAGAAATGCATCTGAATCTTTTTTTGACACTGTGTCAGCATTCTGACTTGTGATCTGGATCTGCACTGCCCTGAAGTGGATCTGAATCTTTATTTGACACTGTGTGAGCATTCTGACTTCTGCGCTGGATCTGCACTGCCCTGAAATGGATCTGAATATTTTTTTGACACTGTGTGAGGATTCTGAATTCTGCGCTGGATCTGCACTGCCCTGAAATGGATCTGAATCTTTTTCTGACACAGTATCATCATTCTGAATTCTGCGCTGGATCTGCACTGCCCTGAAATGGATCTGAATCTTTTTCTGACACAGCGTCAGCATTCTGACTTCTGCGCTGGATCTGCACTTAACTGAAATGGATCTGAATCTTTTTTTGACACTGTGTCAGCAGTCTGAGTTCTGCGCCGGATCTGCACTACCCTAAAATGCATCTGAATCTTTTTTTGACACTGTGTGAGGATTCTGAATTCTGCGCTGGATCTGCCCTGCCCTGAAATGGATCTGAATCTTTTTTTGACACTGTGTCAGCATTCTGAGTTCTGCGCCGGATCTGCACTGCCCTGAAATGCATCTGAATCTTTTTTTGACACTGTGTGAGGATTCTGACTTCTGCGCTGCATCTGCACTGAACTGAAATGGATCTGAATCTTTTTTTGACACTGTGTCAGCATTCTGAGTTCTGCGCCGGATCTGCACTGCCCTGAAATGCATCTGAATCTTTTTTTGACACTGTGTGAGGATTCTGAATTCTGCGCTGGATCTGCACTGAACTAAAATGGATCTGAATCTTTTTCTGACACAGTATCAGCATTAAGAATTCTGCGCTGGATCCGCACTGAACTAAAATGGATCTGAATCTTTTTCTGACACAGTTTCAGCATTCTCACTTGTGCGCTGGATCTGCACTGACCAGAAATGGATCTGAATCTTTTTCTGAAACTGTGTCAGCATTCTGACTTCTGCGCTGGATCTGCACTGACCTGAAATGCATCCGAATCTTTTTTTGACACTGTGTGAGCATTCTGAATTCTGCACTGGATCTGCAATACCCAGAAATGCATCTGAATGTATTTCTGACACAGTGTCAGCATTCTGAATTCTGCACTGGATCTGCAGTGACCTGAAATGGATCTGAAGCTTTTTCTGACACAGTGTCAGCATTCTGACTTCTGCGCTGGATCTGCACTGCCCTGAAATGGATCTGAACCTTTTTCTGACACAGTATCAGCACTACGACTTCTGCGCTGTATCTGCAATGCCCTGAAATGGATCTGAATCTTTTTCTGGCACAGTGTCAGCATTCTGAATTCTGCGCTGGATCTGCACTGCCCTGAAATGGATCTGAATTGTTTTCTGTCACTTTGTCATCATTCTGACACAGTGTCAGCACTGGATCTACTCTGCCCAGAAATGGATCTGAATCTATTTTTGACACTGTGTCAGCATTCTGATTTCTGCGCTGGATCTGCACTGCCCTGAAAGGGATCTGAATCTTTTTCTGACATAGTGTCAGCATTCTGAATTCTGCGCTGGATCTGCACTGCCCTGAAATGGATCTGAAGCTTTTTCTGGCACAGTGTCAGCATTCTAACACAGTGTCAGCTCTGGATCTGCTCTGCCCAGAAATGCATCTGAATCTTTTTTTGACACTGTGTCAGCATTCTGACATCTGCGCTGGATCTGCACTGCCCTGAAATGGATCTGAATCTTTTTCTGACACAGTGTCAGCATTCTGACTTCTGCGCTGGATCTGCACTGCCCTGAAATGGATCTGAATCTTTTTTTGACACTGTCTCAGCATTCTGACTTCTGCGCCGGATCTGCACTGCCCTGAAATGCATCTGAATCTTTTTTTGACACTGTGTGAGGATTCTGAATTCTGTGCTGGATCTGCACTGCCCTGCAATGGATCTGAATGGTTTTCTGTCACTTTGTCATCATTCTGACACTGTGTCAGCACTGGATCTACTGTGCCCAGAAATGGATCTGAATCTATTTTTGACACTGTGTCAGCATTCTGACTTCTGCGCTGGATCTGCACTGCCCTGAAATGGATCTGAATCTTTTTCTGACACAGTGTCAGCATTCTGAATTCTGCATTGGATCTGCACTGACCTGAAATGGATCTGAATATTTTTTTGATACAGTGTCAGCATTCCGAGTTCTGCGCTGGATCTGCACTGCCCTGAAATGGATCTGAATCTTTTTTTGACACAGTGTCAGCATTCTGACTTCTGCGCTGGATCTGCACGGCCCTGAAATGGATCTGAATCTTTTTTTGACACTGTGTGAGGATTCTGAATTCTGCGCTGGATCTGCACTGCCCTGAAATGGATCTGAATGGTTTTCTGTCACTTTGTCATCATTCTGACACAGTGTCAACACTGGATCTACACTGCCCAGAAAAGGATCTGAATCTATTTTTGAAACTGTGTCAGCATTCTGACTTCTGTGCTGGATCTGCACTGCCCTGTAATGGATCCGAATCTTTTTCTGGCACAGTGTCAGCATTCTGACTTCTGCGCTGGATCTGCACTGCCCTAAAATTTATCTGAATCTTTTTCTGACACAGTGTCAGCATTCTGACTTCTGCGCAGGATCTGCACTGCCCTGAAATGGATCTGAATTTGTGTTTGACACTGTGTCAGCATTCTGAATTCTGCGCTGGATCTGCACTGCCCTGAAATGGATCTGAATCTTTTTCTGAGACTGTGTCAGCATTCTGACTTCTGCGCTGGATCTGCACTGCCCTGAAATGCATCCGAATCTTCTTTTGACACTGTGTCAGCATTCTGACTTCTGCGCTGGATCTGCACTGCCCTGAAATGCATCCGAATCTTTTTTTGACACTGTGTCAGCATTATGACTTCTGCGCTGGATCTGCACTGCCCTGAAATAGATCTGAATCTTTTTCTCGCACAGTGTCAGCATTCTGACTTCTGCGCTGGATCTGCACTGCCCTGAAATAGATCTGAATCGTTTTCTGGCACAGTGTCAGCATTCTGAATTCTGCACTGGATCTGCAATACCCTGAAATGCATCTGAAAGTTTTTTGGCACTGTGTCAGCATTCTGACTTCTGCGCTGGATCTGCACTGCCCTGAAATGGATCTGAATTATTTTTTGACACTGTGTCAGCATTCTGACTTCTGCGCTGGATCTGCACTGCCCTGAAATGGATCTGAATTATTTTTTGACACTGTGTCAGCATTCTGAATTCTGCGCTGGATCTGCACTGCCCTGAAATGGATCTGAATATTTTTTTGATACTGTGTCAGCATTCTGAATTCTGCGCTGGATCTGCACTGCCCTGAAATGGATCTGAATCTTTTTCTGGCACAGTGTCAGCATTCTGACTTCTGCGCTGGATCTGCACTGCCCTGAAATGGATCTGAATTGTTTTCTGTCACTTTGTCATCATTCTGACACAGTGTCAGCACTGGATCTACTCTGCCCAGAAATGGATCTGAATCTATTTTTGACACTGTGTGAGCATTCTGAATTCTGCGCTGGATCTGCACTGCCCTGAAATGGATCTGAATCTTTTTCTGGCACAGTGTCAGCATTCTGACTTCTGCGCTGGATCTGCACTGCCCTGAAATGGATCTGAATCTTTTTTTGACACTGTGTCAGCGTTCAGATTTCTGTGCTGGATCTGCACTGCCCTGAAATGGATCTGAATCTTTTTCTGACACAGTGTCAGCATTCTGACACTGTGTCAGCATTCTGAATACTGTGCTGGATCTGCACTGCCCTGAAATGGATCTGAATTTTTTTTGACACTGTGTCAGCTTTCTGACTTCTGCGCTGGATCTGCACTGACCTGAAATGGATCTGAATCTTTTTCTGGCACAGTGTCAGCATTCTGAATTCTGCGCTGGATCTGCACTGCCCTGAAATGGATCAGAATCTTTTTTTGACACTGTGTCAGCATTATGACTTCTGCGCTGGTTCTGCACTTCCCTGAAATGGATCTGAATCTTTTTCTGACACGGTGTCATCATTCTGAATTCTGCGCTGGATCTGCACTGCCATGAAATGGATCTGAATCTCTTTCTGACCCAGTGTCAGCATTCTGACTTCTGCGATGGATCTGCACTGCCCTGAAATGGATCTGAATCTTTTTCTGACACAGTGTCAGCATTCTGACTTGTGCGCTGGATCTGCACTGAACTAAAACGCATCTGAATCTTTTCCTGGCACAGTGTCCGCATTGTGACTTCTGCGCTGGATCTGCACTGCCCTGAAATGCATCGGAATCTTTTTCTGGCACAGTGTCCGCATTCTGAATTCTGCGCTGGATCTGCACTGCCCTGAAATGGATCGGAATCTTTTTCAGGCACAGTGTCAGCATTCTGACTTCTGCGCTGGATCTGCATTGCCCTAAAATGGATCGGAATCTTTTTCAGGCACAGTGTCCGCATTCTGACTTCTGCGCTGGATCTGCACTGCCCTGAAATGCATCTTAATCTTTTTCTGGCACAGTGTCCGCATTCTGACTTCTGCGCTGGATCTGCACTGCCCTGAAATGCATCTGAATCTCTTTCTGTCACAGAGTCCGAATTCTGACTTCTGCGCTGGATCTGCACTGCTCTGAAATGGATCTGAATCTTTTTCTGGCACAGTGTCAGCATTCTGACTTCTGCGCTGGATCTGCACTGCCCTGAAATGGATCTGAATCTTTTTCTCACACTGTGTGAGCGTTCTGAATTACGTGCTGGATCTGCACTGACCTGAAATGGATCTGAATCTTTTATTGACACTGTGTGAGCGTTCTGAATTCTGCGCTGGATCTGCACTGACCTGAAATGGATCTGAATCTTTTTTTGACACTGTGTCTGCATTCTGACTTCTGCGCTGGATCTGCAGTGCCCTGAAATGGATCTGAATTATTTTTTGACACTGTGTCAGCATTCTGACTTCTGCGCTGGATCTGCACTGCCCTGAAATGGATCTGAATCTTTTCTTGACACAGTGTCAGCATTCTGACTTGTGCGCTGGATCTGCACTGCCCTGAAATGCATCTGAATCTTTTTCTGACACAGTGTCCGCATTCTGACTTCTGCGCTGGATCTGCACTGACCTGAAATGCATCTGAATGTTTTTCTGGCACAGTGTCAGCATTCTGACTTGTGCGCTGGATCTGCACTGACCTGAAATGGATCTGAATATTTTTCTGGCACAGTGTCAGCATTCTGACACAATGTCAGCATTCTGAATTCTGCGCTGGATCTGCACTGCCCTGAAATGGATCTGAATCTTTTTCTGGCACTGTGTCAGCATTCTGACTTCTGCGCTGGATCTGCACTGCCCTGAAATGGATCTGAATCTTTTTTTGACACTGTGTCAGCATTCTGACTTCTGCGCTGGATCTGCACTGCCCTGAAATGGATCGGAATCTTTTTTTGACACAGTGTCCGCATTCTGACTTCTGCGCTGGATCTGCACTGCCCTGAAATGCATCTGAATCTCTTTCTGGCACAGAGTCCGAATTCTGACTTCTGCGCTTGATCTGCACTGCCCTGAAATGGATCGGAATCTTTTTCTGACACTGTGTCAGCATTCTGACTTCTGCGCTGGATCTGCACTAGCCTGAAATGGATCTGAATCTTTTTTTGGCACAGTGTCAGCATTCTGACTTCTGCGCTGGATCTGCACTGCCCTGAAATGGATCTGAATCTTTTTTTGACACTGTGTGAACATTCTGACTTCTGCGCTGGATCTGCACTGCCCTGAAATGGATCTGAATCTTTTTCTGACACAGTGTCAGCATTCTGAATTCTGCGCTGGATATGCACTGACCTGAAATGGATCTGAATCTTTTTCTGACACAGTGTCAGGATTCTGAATTCTGCGCTGGATCTGCGCTGCTCTGAAATGGATCTGAATCTTTTTTTGACACTGTGTCAGCATTCTGACTTCTGCGCTGGATCTGCACTGCCCTGAAATGGATCTGAATCTTTTTTTGACACTGTGTGAGGATTCTGAATTCTGCGCTGGATCTGCCCTGCCCTGAAATGGATCTGAATCTTTTTCTGACACAGTGTCCGCATTCTGACTTCTGCGCTGGATCTGCACTGCCCTGAAATGCATCTGAATCTTTTTCTGGCTCTGTGTGAGCATTCTGACTTCTGCGCTGGATCTGCACTGCCCTGAAATGGATCTGAATCTTTTTTTGACACTGTGTGAACATTCAAACTTCTGCGCTGGATCTGCACTGCCCTGAAATGGATCTGAGTCTTTTTCTGACACAGTGTCAGTATTCTGAATTCTGCGCTGGATATGCACTGACCTGAAATGGATCTGAATCTTTTTCTGACACAGTGTCAGGATTCTGAATTCTGCGCTGGATCTGCGCTGCTCTGAAATGGATCTGAATCTTTTTCTGACACAGTGTCAGCATTCTGACTTCTGCGATGGATCTGCACTGCCCTGAAATGGATCTGAATATATTTTAGACACAGTGTCAGCATTCTGAATTCTGCGCTGGATCTGCACTGCCCTGAAATGGATCTGAATCTTTTTTTGACACTGTGAGGATTCTGAATTCTGCGCTGGATCTGCCCTGCCCTGAAATGGATCTGAATCTTTTTCTGTCACAGTGTCCGCATTCTGACTTCTGCGCTGGATCTGCACTGCCCTGAAATGGATCTGAATCTTTTCTGGCACAGTGTCCGCATTCTGACTTGTGCGCTGGATCTGCACTGCCCTGAAATGGATCTGAATCTTTTTCTGGCACAGTGTCCGCATTCTGACTTCTGCGCTGGATCTGCACTGCCCTGAAATGGATCGGAATCTTTTTCGGACACAGTGCCTGCATTCAGACACAGTGTCAGCATTCTGACTTCTGTGCTGGATCTGCACTGCCCTGAAATGGATCTGAATCTTTTTCTGACATAGTGTCAGCATTCTGACACAGTGTCCGAATTCTCACTTCTGCGCTGGATCTGCACTGCCCTGAAATGGATCTGAATGTTTTTCTGACACAGTGTCAGCATTCTGACTTGTGCGCTGGATCTGCACTGCCCTGAAATGGATCTGAACATTTTTCTGACACAGTGTCAGCATTCTGAATTCTGCGCTGGATCTGCACTGAACTAAAATGGATCTGAATCTTTTTCTGGCACAGTGTCAGCATTCTGACTTATGCGGTGGATCTGCACTGCCCGGAAATTGATCTGAATCTTTTTCTGACACGGTGTCAGCATTCTGACTTGTGCGCTGGATCTGCACTGCCCTGAAATGGATCAGAATATTTTTTTGACACTCTGTCAGCATTATGACTTCTGCGCTGGTTCTGCACTGCCCAGAAATGGATCTGAATCTTTTTTTGACACTGTGTGAGGATTCTGAATTCTGCGCTGGATCTGCACTGCCCTGAAATGGATCTGAATCTTTTTCTGGCACAGTGTCCGCATTATGACTTCTGCGCTGGATCTGCACTGCCCTGAAATGCATCTGAATCTTTTTCTGGCACAGTGTCCGCATTCTGACTTCTGCGCTGGATCTGCACTGCCCTGAAATGGATCTGAATCTTTTTTTGACACTGTATCAGCAATCTGACACAGTGTCAGCATTCTGACTTCTGCGCTGGATCTGCACTGCCCTGAAATGCATCTGAATATTATTTTGACACTGTGTCAGCATTCTGAATTGTGCGCTGGATCTGCGCTGAACTGAAATGGATCTGAATCTTTTTCTGACACAGTGTCCGCATTCTGACTTCTGCGCTGGATCTGCACTGCCCTGAAATGCATCTGAATCTCTTTATGACACAGTGTCAGCATTTTGACATCTGCGCTGGATCTGCACTGACCTGAAATGGATCTGAAGCTTTTTCTGGCACAGTGTCAGCATTCTGACACAATGTCAGCATTCTGAATTCTGCGCTGGATCTGCACTGCCCTGAAATGGATCTGAATCTTTTTCTGACACAGAGTCAGCATTCTGACTTCTGCGCTGGATCTGCACTGACCTGAAATGGATCTGAATATTCTTTTGACACTGTGTCAGCATTCTGACTTCTGCGCTGGATCTGCACTGCCCTGAAATGGATCTGAATCTTTTTTTGAGACTGTATCAGCATTCTGACTTCTGCGCTGGATCTGCACTGCCCTGAAATGGATCTGAATCTTTTTTTGACACTGTGTGAGCGTTCTGACTTCTGCGCTGGATCTGCACTGCCCTGAAATGGATCTGAATTTTTTTTGATATAGTGTCAGCATTCTGACTTGTGCGCTGGATCTGCACTGCCCTGAAATGCATTTGAATCTTTTTCTGACACAGTGTCCGCATTCTGACTTCTGCGCTGTATCTGCACTGCCCTGAAATGCATCTGAATATTTTTTTGACACTGTGTCAGCAATCTGACACAGTGTCAGCATTCTGACTTCTGCGCTGGATCTGCACTGACCTGAAATGGATCTGAATATTATTTTGACACTGTGTCAGCATTCTGAATTCTGCGCTGGATCTGCACTGAACTGAAATGGATCTGAATCTTTTTTTGACACTGTGTCAGCATTCTGACTTCTGCGCTGGATCTGCACTGCCCTGAAATGGATCTGAATCTTTTTCTGACACAGTGTCAGCATTCTGAATTCTGCGCAGGATCTGCACTGCCCTGAAATGGATCTGAATCTTTTTCTGACACAGTGTCAGCATTCTGACTTCTGCGCTGGATCTGCACTGACCTGAAATGGATCTGAATCTTTTTATGGCACAGTGTCAGAATTCTGACACAATGTCAGCATTCTGAATTCTGCGCTGGATCAGCACTGCCATGAAATGGATCTGAATCTTTTTTTGACACTGTGTCAGCATTCTGACTTCTGCGCTGGATCTGCACTGCCCTGAAATGGATCTGAATCTTTTTTAGACACTGTGTCAGCATTCTGACTTCTGCGCTAGATCTGCACTGACCTGAAATGGATCTGAATCTTTTTATGGCACAGTGTCAGAATTCTGACACAATGTCAGCATTCTGAATTCTGCGCTGGATCAGCACTGCCATGAAATGGATCTGAATCTTTTTCTGACACAGAGTCAGCATTCTGACTTCTGCGCTGGATCTGCACTGACCTGAAATGGATCTGAATCTTTTTTTGACACTGTGTCAGCATTCTGACTTCTGCGCTGGATCTGCACTGCCCTGAAATGGATCTGAATCTTTTTCTGACACAGTGTCAGCATACTGACTTCTGCGCTAGATCTGCACTGACCTGAAATGGATCTGAATCTTTTTCTGACACAGTGTCAGCATTCTGACTTGTGCGCTGGATCTGCACTGCCCTGAAATGGATCTGAATCTTTTTCTGACACAGTGTCAGCATTCCGACTTCTGCGCTGGATCTGCACTGCCCTGAAATGGATCTGAATCTTTTTTTGACACTGTGTCAGCATTCTGACTTCTGCGCTGGATCTGCACTGCCGTGAAATGGATCTGAATCTTTTTCTGACACAATGTCAGCATTCTGACTTCTGCGCTGGATCTGCACTGCCCTGAAATGGATCTGTATTTTTTTTTTGACACTGTGTCAGCATTCTGACACAGTGTCAGCACTGTATCTGCACTGCCCTGAAATGGATCTGAATTTTTTTGATATAGTGTCAGCATTCTGACTTCTGCGCTGGATCTGCACTGCCCTGAAATGGATCTGAATCGTTTTTTGACACTGTGTGAGCGTTCTGAATTACGCGCTGGATCTGCACTGCCCTGAAATGGATCTGAATTTTTTTTGACACTGTGTGACCATTCTCACTTGTGCGCTGGATCTGCACTGCCCTGAAATGGATCTGAACATTCTTTTGACACTATGTCAGCATTCTGACTTCTGCGCTGGATCTGCACTGCCCTGAAATGGATCGGAAACTTTTTCTGACATAGTGTCAACATTCCGAATTCTGCGCTGGATCTCACTGCCCTGAAATGGATCTGAATCTTTTTCTGACTCAGTGTCACCATTCTGAATTCTGCGCTGGATCTGCACTGCCCTGATATGGATCTGAAACTTTTTTTGACACTGTGTGAGCATTTTGAATTCTGCGCTGGATCTGCACTGCCCTGAAATGGATCTGAACATTTTTTGAAACAGTGTCAGCATTCTGAATTCTGCGCTGGATCTGCACTGCCCTGAAATGGATCTGAATCTTCTTCTGGCACAGTGTCAGCATTCTGAATTCTGCGCTGGATCTGCACTGACCTGAAATGGATCTGAACCTTTTTTTGACACAGTGTCAGCGTTCAGATTTCTGTGCTGGATCTGCACTGCCCTGAAATGGATCTGAATCTTTTTCTGACACAGTGTCAGCATTCTGACACTGTGTCAGCATTCTGAATACTGTGCTGGATCTGCACTGCCCTGAAATGGATCTGTATTTTTTTTGACACTGTGTCAGCATTCTGACTTGTGCGCTGGATCTGCAATGCCCTGAAATGGATCTGAAACTTTTTTTGACACTGTGTCAGCATTCTGACTTCTGCGCTGGATCTGCACTGCCCTGAAATGGATCTGAACCTTTTTCTGACACAGTGTCAGCATTCTGACTTCTGCGCTGGATCTGCACTGCCCTGAAATGGATCTGAACCTTTTTCTGACACAGTGTCAGCATTCTGACTTCTGCGCTGGATCTGCACTGCCCTGAAATGCATCTGAATCTTTTTCTGACACAGTGTCAGGATTCTGACACTGTGTCAGCATTCTGAATTCTGTGCTGGATCTGCACTGCCCTGAAATGGATCTGAATCCTTTTCTGACACTGTGACAGCATTCTGACACAGTGTCAGCATTCTGACCTCTGCGCTGGATCTGCACTGCCCTGAAATGGATCTGAACCTTTTTTGGACACTGTGTGAGCATTATGACTTCTGCGCTGGATCTGTATTGCCCTGAAATGGATCTGAATCTTTTTCTGACACTGTGTCAGCATTCTGACACCGTGTCAGCTCTGGATCTGCTCTGCCCAGAAATGCATCTGAATTTTTTTTTGACACTCTGTCAGCATTCTGACTTCTGATCTGGATCTGCACTGCCCTGAAATGGATCTGAATCTTTTTCTGGCACAGTGTCAGCATTCTGAATTCTGCGCTGGATCTGCACTGACCTGAAATGGATCTGAATATATTTTTGACACAGTATCAGCATTCCGAGTTCTGCGCTGGATCTGCACTGCCCTGAAATTGATCTGAATCTTCTTTTGACACTGTGTCAGCATTCTGACTTCTGCGCTGGATCTGCACTGCCCTGAAGTGGATCTGAATCTTTTTTTGACACAGTGTCAGCATTCTGACTTCGGCGCTGGATCTGCACTGCCCTGAAATGCATCTGAATCTTTATTGACACTGTGTCAGCATTCTGAATTCTGCGCTGGACCTGCACTGAACTAAAATGGATCTGAATACATTTTTGACACAGCGTCAGCATTCTGAATTCTGCGCTGGATCTGCACTGCCCTGAAATGGATCTGAATCTTTTTCTGACACAGTGTCAGCATTCTGACTTCTGCGGTGGATCTGCACTGCCCAGAAATGCATCAGCATCTTTTTTTGACACAGTGTCAGCATTCTGACTTCTTCGCTGGATCTGCACTGCCCTGAAATGGATCTGAATCTTTTTCTGACACAGTGTCAGCATTCTGACTTCTGCACTGGATCTGCACTGCCCTGAAATGGATCTGAATCTTTTTTTGACACTGTTTGAGGATTCTGAATTCTGCGCTGGATCTGCACTGCCCTGAAATGGATCTGAATCTTTTTATGGCACTGTGTCAGCATTCTGAATTCTGCGCTGGATCTGCACTGCCCTGAAATGGATCTGAATCTTTTTCTGACACAGTGTCAGCATTCTGACTTCTGCGATGGATCTGCACTGCCCTGAAATGGATCTGTATTTTTTTTTGACACTGTGTCAGCATTCTGACACAGTGTCAGCACTGGATCTGCAATGCCCTGAAATGGATCTGAATCATTTTTTCACACTGTGTCAGCATTCTGAGTTCTGCGCTGGATATGCACTGCCCTGAAATGGATCTGAACCTTTTTTTGACACTGTGTCAGCATTGTGAATTCTGCGCTGGATCTGCACTGCCTGGATATGGTTCTAAACATTTTTTTGACATATTGTCCGCATTCTGAATTCTGTGCTGGATCCGCCCTGACCTGAAATGGATCTGAACCTTTTTCTGACACAGTGTCAGCATTCTGACTTCTGCGCTGGATCTGCACTGCCCTGAAATGGATATGAAGCTTTTTTTGACACTGTGTCACCATTCTGACTTCTGCACTGGATCTGCACTGCCCTGAAATGGATCTGAATATTTTTTTGACACTGTGTGAGCATTCTGACTTCGGCGCTGGATCTGCACTTCCCTGAAATGAATCTGAATCTTTTTCTGACACAGTGCCAGCATTCTGACTTCTGCGCTGGATCTGCACTGCCCTGAAATGGATCTGAATCTTTTTCTGACACAGTATCAGCATTACGAATTCGACGCTGGATCTGCACTGCCCTGACATGGATCTGAATGGTTTTCTGTAACTTCGTTAGCATTCTGACACAGTGTCAGCATTCTGACTTCTGTGCTGGATCTGCATTGCCCTGAAATGGATCTGAATCTTTTTCTGACACTGTGTCAGCATTCTGACACAGTGTTGGCACTGGATCTGCACTGCCCTGAAATGCATCAGCATTTTTTTTGACACAGTGTCAGCATTCTGACTTCTACGCTGGATCTGCCCTGCCTTGAAATGGATCTGAGTCTTTTTTTGACACTGTGTCAGCATTCTGAATTCTGCGCTGGATCTGCTCTGACTTGAAATGGATCTGAATCTTTTTCTGACACTGTGTCAGCATTCTGACACAGTGTCAGCACAGGATCTGCACTGACCTGAAATGGATCTGAATCTTTTTTTGCCACAGTGTCAGCATTCTGACTTCTGCGCTGGATCTGCACTGCCCTGAAATGGAACTGAATCATTGTTTGACACTGTGTGAGCGTTCTGACTTCTGTGCTGGATCTGCACTGCCCTGAAATGGATCTGAATATTTTTCTGGCACTGTGTCAACATTCTGAATTCTGCGCTGGATCTGCACTGCCCTGAAATGGATCTGAATCTTTTTTTGACACTGTGTCAGAATTCTGAATTCTGCGCTGGATCTGCACTGCCCTGAAATGGATCTGAACATTTTTTGGACACTGTGTCAGCATTCTGACTTGTGCGCTGGATCTGCACTGCCCTGAAATGGATCTGAATATTTTTATGGCACTGTGTCAGCATTCTCAATTCTGCGCTGGATCTGCACTGCCCTGAAATGGATCTGAATCTTTTTCTGACACAGTGTCAGCATTCTGACTTCTGCGATGGATCTGCACTGCCCTGAAATGGATATGAATCTTTTTTTGACACTGTGTCAGCATTCTGACTTCTGCGCTAGATCTGCACTGACCTGAAATGGATCTGAATCTTTTTATGGCACAGTGTCAGAATTCTGACACAATGTCAGCATTCTGAATTCTGCGCTGGATCAGCACTGCCATGAAATGGATCTGAATCTTTTTCTGACACAGAGTCAGCATTCTGACTTCTGCGCTGGATCTGCACTGACCTGAAATGGATCTGAATATTTTTTTGACACTGTGTCAGCATTCTGACTTCTGCGCTGGATCTGCACTGCCCTGAAATGGATCTGAATCTTTTTCTGACACAGTGTCAGCATACTGACTTCTGCGCTAGATCTGCACTGACCTGAAATGGATCTGAATCTTTTTCTGACACAGTGTCAGAATTCTGACTTGTGCGCTGGATCTGCACTGCCCTGAAATGGATCTGAATCTTTTTCTGACACAGTGTCAGCATTCCGACTTCTGCGCTGGATCTGCACTGCCCTGAAATGGATCTGAACATTTTTTGGACACTGTGTCAGCATTCTGACTTGTGCGCTGGATCTGCACTGCCCTGAAATGGATCTGAACATTTTTTGGACACTGTGTCAGCATTCTGACTTGTGCGCTGGATCTGCACTGCCCTGAAATGGATCTGAATCTTTTTCTGGCACAGTGTCAGCCTCCTGACACAGTGTCAGCCTCCTGACACAGTGTCAGCCTCCTGACACAGTGTCAGCCTCCTGACACAGTGTCAGCCTCCTGACACAGTGTCAGCCTCCTGACACAGTGTCAGCCTCCTGACACAGTGTCAGCCTCCTGACACAGTGTCAGCCTCCTGACACAGTGTCAGCCTCCTGACACAGTGTCAGCCTCCTGACACAGTGTCAGCCTCCTGACACAGTGTCAGCCTCCTGACACAGTGTCAGCCTCCTGACACAGTGTCAGCCTCCTGACACAGTGTCAGCCTCCTGACACAGTGTCAGCCTCCTGACACAGTGTCAGCCTCCTGACACAGTGTCAGCCTCCTGACACAGTGTCAGCCTCCTGACACAGTGTCAGCCTCCTGACACAGTGTCAGCCTCCTGACACAGTGTCAGCCTCCTGACACAGTGTCAGCCTCCTGACACAGTGTCAGCCTCCTGACACAGTGTCAGCCTCCTGACACAGTGTCAGCCTCCTGACACAGTGTCAGCCTCCTGACACAGTGTCAGCCTCCTGACACAGTGTCAGCCTCCTGACACAGTGTCAGCCTCCTGACACAGTGTCAGCCTCCTGACACAGTGTCAGCCTCCTGACACAGTGTCAGCCTCCTGACACAGTGTCAGCCTCCTGACACAGTGTCAGCCTCCTGACACAGTGTCAGCCTCCTGACACAGTGTCAGCCTCCTGACACAGTGTCAGCCTCCTGACACAGTGTCAGCCTCCTGACACAGTGTCAGCCTCCTGACACAGTGTCAGCCTCCTGACACAGTGTCAGCCTCCTGACACAGTGTCAGCCTCCTGACACAGTGTCAGCCTCCTGACACAGTGTCAGCCTCCTGACACAGTGTCAGCCTCCTGACACAGTGTCAGCCTCCTGACACAGTGTCAGCCTCCTGACACAGTGTCAGCCTCCTGACACAGTGTCAGCCTCCTGACACAGTGTCAGCCTCCTGACACAGTGTCAGCCTCCTGACACAGTGTCAGCCTCCTGACACAGTGTCAGCCTCCTGACACAGTGTCAGCCTCCTGACACAGTGTCAGCCTCCTGACACAGTGTCAGCCTCCTGACACAGTGTCAGCCTCCTGACACAGTGTCAGCCTCCTGACACAGTGTCAGCCTCCTGACACAGTGTCAGCCTCCTGACACAGTGTCAGCCTCCTGACACAGTGTCAGCCTCCTGACACAGTGTCAGCCTCCTCACTTGTGCGCAGGATCTGCACTGCCCTGAAATGGATCTGAATATTTTTCTGACACTGTGTCAGCATTCTGAATTCTGCGCTGGATCTGCACTGCCCTGAAATGGATCTGAATATTTTTTTGACACTGTGTCAGCATTCTGAGTTCTGCGCTTGATCTGCACTGCCCTGAAATGGATCTGAAGCTTTTTCTGACACTGTGTCAGCATTCTGAGTTCTGCGCTGGATCTGCACTGCCCTGAAATGGATCTGAATCTTTTTCTGACACAGTGTCAGCACTGGATCTGCACTGCCCTGAAATGGATCTGAATCTTCTTCTGACACAGTGTCAGCACTGGATCTGCACTGACCTGAAATGGATCTGAACATTTTTTTGACACTGAGTCATCATTCTGAATTCTGCGCTGGATCTGCACTGCCCTGAAATGGATCTGAATCATTTTTTGACACAGTGTCGCCATTCTGACTTCTGCGCTGGATCTGCACTGCCCTGAAATGGATCTGAATCTTCTTCTGACACAGTGTCAGCATTCTGACTTCAGCCCTGGATCTGCATTGACCTGAAATGGATCTGAATCTTTTTTTGACACTGTGTGAGGATTCTGAATTCTGCGCTGGATCTGCACTGCCCTGAAATGGATCTGAATGGTTCTCTGGCACTTTGTCAGCATTCTGACACCGTGTCAGCAGTGGATCTGCTCTGCCCAGAAATGCATCTGAATTTTTTTTTGACACTGTGTCAGCATTCTGACTTCTGATCTGCATCTGCACTGCCCTGAAATGGATCTGACTTTTTCTGACACAGTGTCAGCATTCTGGCTTCTGCGCTGGTTCTGCACTGCCCTGGAATGGATCTGAATATTTTTTGACACTGTGTCAGCATTCTGAATTCTGCGCTGGATCTGCACTGCCCTGAAATGGATCTGAATCTTTTTTTGACACTGTGTCAGCATTCTGACTTCTGCACTGGATCTGCACTACACTGAAATGGATCGGAATCTTTTTCTGGCACAGTGTCAGCATTCTGACTTCTGCGGTGGATCTGCATTGCCCTGAAATGGATCTGAATCTTTTTCTGGCACTGTGTGAGCATTCTGACTTCTGCGCTGGATCTGCACTGCCCTGAAATGGATCTGAATCTTTTTTTGACACTGTGTGAACATTCTGACTTCTGCGCTGGATCTGCACTGCCCTGAAATGGATCTGAATCATTTTCTGACACAGTGTCAGCATTCTGAATTCTGCGCTGGATATGCACTGACCTGAAATGGATCTGAACCTTTTTTTGACACTGTGTGAGCATTCTGAATTCTGCGTTGGATCTGCACTGCCCTGAAATGCATCTGAATCTTTTTCTGACACAGTGTCAGCATTCTGACTTCTGCGCTGGATCTGCACTGCCCTGAAATGGATCTGAATCCTTTTTGACACTGTGTGAGGATTCTGACTTCTGCGCTGGATCTGCACTGACCTGAAATGGATCTGAAACTTTTTCTGACACAGTGTCAGCATTCTGAATTCTGCGCTGGATCTGCCCTGCCCTGAAATGGATCTGAATCTTTTTCTGACACTGTGTCCGCATTCTGACTTCTGCGCTGGATCTGCACTGCCCTGAAATGGATCTGAATCTTTTTCTGACACAGTGTCCGAATTCTGACACAGTGTCAGCATTCTGACTTCTGCGTAGATCTCCACTGCCTTGAAATGGATCGGAAACTTTTTTTGACACAGTGTCCACATTCTGAATTCGGCGCTGGATCTGCACTGCCCTGAAATGCATCTGAATCTTTTTCTGACACTGTGTCAGCATTCTGACTTCTGTGCTGGATCTGCACTGCCCTGAAATGGATCTGAACCTTTTTTTGACACTGAGTCAGCATTCTGACTTCTGCGCTGGATCTGCACTGCCCTGAAATGGATCTCAATCTTTTTCTGACACAGTGTCAGCTTTATGATTTCTACGCTGGATCTGCACTGACCTGAAATGGATCTGAATCTTTTTCTGACACTGTGTCCGGATTCTGACTTATGCGCTGGATCTGCACTGCCCTGAAATGGACCTCAATCTTTTTCTGACACAGTGTCAGCATTCTGACATCTGCGCTGGATCTGCACTGCCCTGAAATGCATCTGAATCTTCTTCTGACACTGTGTCCGCATTCTGACTTCTGCGCAGGATCTGCACTACCCTGAAATGGATCTGAATCTTTTTCTGACACAGTGTCAGCATAATGACTTCTGCGATGGATCTGCACTGCCCTGAAATGCATCTGAATCTTTTTCTGACACAGTGTCAGCATTCTGAATTCTGCGCTGGATCTGCACTGACCTGAAATGTATCTGAACCTTTTTTTGACACTGAGTCATCATTCTGACTTCTGCGCTGGATCTGCACTGCCCTGAAATGGATCTGAATCTTTTTCGGACACAGTGTCAGCATAATGACTTCTGCGATGGATCTGCACTGCCCTGAAATGCATCTGAATCTTTTTCTGACACAGTGTCAGCATTCTGAATTCTGCGCTGGATCTGCACTGCCCTGAAATGGATCTGTATTTTTTTTTGACACTGTGTCAGCATTCTGACACAGTGTCAGCTCTGGATCTGCACTGCCCTGAAATGCATCTGAATCTTTTTTTGACACTGTGTGAGCGTTCTGAATTACGCGCTGGATCTGTACTGCCCGGATATGGTTCTAAACATTTTTTTGACATATTGTCTGCATTCTGAATTCTGCACTGGATCTGCACTACACTGAAATGGATCGGAATCTTTTTCTGGCACAGTGTCAGCATTCTGACTTCTGCGGTGGATCTGCATTGCCCTGAAATGGATCTGAATCTTTTTCTGGCACTGTGTGAGCATTCTGACTTCTGCGCTGGATCTGCACTGCCCTGAAATGGATCTGAATCTTTTTTTGACACTGTGTGAACATTCTGACTTCTGCGCTGGATCTGCACTGCCCTGAAATGGATCTGAATCATTTTCTGACACAGTGTCAGCATTCTGAATTCTGCGCTGGATATGCACTGACCTGAAATGGATCTGAACCTTTTTTTGACACTGTGTGAGCATTCTGAATTCTGCGTTGGATCTGCACTGCCCTGAAATGCATCTGAATCTTTTTCTGACACAGTGTCAGCATTCTGACTTCTGCGCTGGATCTGCACTGCCCTGAAATGGATCTGAATCCTTTTTGACACTGTGTGAGGATTCTGACTTCTGCGCTGGATCTGCACTGACCTGAAATGGATCTGAAACTTTTTATGGCACTGTGTCCGCATTCTGACTTCTGCGCTGGATCTGCACTGCCCTGAAATGGATCTGAATCTTTTTCTGACACAGTGTCCGAATTCTGACACAGTGTCAGCATTCTGACTTCTGCGTAGATCTCCACTGCCTTGAAATGGATCGGAAACTTTTTTTGACACAGTGTCCACATTCTGAATTCGGCGCTGGATCTGCACTGCCCTGAAATGCATCTGAATCATTTTCTGACACTGTGTCAGCTTTCTGACTTCTGTGCTGGATCTGCACTGCCCTGAAATGGATCTGAACCTTTTTTTGACACTGAGTCATCATTCTGACTTCTGCGCTGGATCTGCACTGCCCTGAAATGGATCTCAATCTTTTTCTGACACAGTGTCAGCTTTATGATTTCTACGCTGGATCTGCACTGACCTGAAATGGATCTGAATCTTTTTCTGACACTGTGTCCGGATTCTGACTTATGCGCTGGATCTGCACTGCCCTGAAATGGACCTCAATCTTTTTCTGACACAGTGTCAGCATTCTGACATCTGCGCTGGATCTGCACTGCCCTGAAATGCATCTGAATCTTCTTCTGACACTGTGTCCGCATTCTGACTTCTGCGCAGGATCTACACTGCCCTGAAATGGATCTGAAGCTTTTTCTGACACAGTGCCTGCATTCAGACACAGTGCCTGCATTCAGACACAGTGCCTGCATTCTGACTTCTGCGCTGGATCTGCACTGCCCTGAAATGGATCTGAATATTGTTATGACACAGTGTCAGAATTCTGACACAGTGTCCGCATTCTGACTTCTGCGCTGGATCTTCACTGCCCTGACATGGATCTGAATCTTTTTCTGACACAGTGTCAGCATTCTGACAGTGTCAGCATTCTGACTTGTGCGCTGGATCTGCACTGCCCTGAAATGGATCTGAACATTTTTCTGACACAGTGTCAGCATTCTGAATTCTGCGATAGATCTGCAGTGCCCTGAAATGGATCTGAATCTTTTTCTGGCACTGTGTCAGCATTCTGACTTCTGTGCTGGATCTGCACTGCCCTGAAATGGATCTGAATCTTTTTCTGGCACAATGTCAGCATTCTGACTTCTGCGCTGGATCTGCACTGCCCTGAAATGGATCTGAATCTTTTTCTGGCACTGTGTCAGCATTCTGAATTCTGCGCTGGATCTGCACTGACCTGAAATGTATCTGAACCTTTTTTTGACACTGAGTCATCATTCTGACTTCTGCGCTGGATCTGCACTGCCCTGAAATGGATCTGAATCTTTTTCGGACACAGTGTCAGCATAATGACTTCTGCGATGGATCTGCACTGCCCTGAAATGCATCTGAATCTTTTTCTGACACAGTGTCAGCATTCTGAATTCTGCGCTGGATCTGCACTGCCCTGAAATGGATCTGTATTTTTTTTTGACACTGTGTCAGCATTCTGACACAGTGTCAGCTCTGGATCTGCACTGCCCTGAAATGCATCTGAATCTTTTTTTGACACTGTGTGAGCGTTCTGAATTACGCGCTGGATCTGCACTGCCCTGAAATGGATCGGAATCTTTTTCTGACACTGCGTGAACATTCTGAATTCTGCGCTGGATCTGCACTGCCCTGAAATGGATCTGAAGATTTTTTGACACTGTGTCAGCATTCTGACTTGTGCGCTGGATCTGCACTGCCCTGAAATGGATCTGAATCTTTTTTTGACACTGTGTGAGCATTCAGAATTCTGCTCTGGATCTGCACTGCCCTGAAATGGATCTGAATCTTTTTCTGGCACAGTGTCAGCATTCTGACTTCTGCGCTGGATCTGCACTGCCCCGAAATGTATATGAATCTTTTTCTGGCACAGTGTCAGCATTCTGACTTCTGCGCTGGATCTGCACTGCCCTGAAATGGATCTGAATCTATTTTTGACACTTTGTCAGCAATCTGAATTCTGCACTGGATCTGCACTGCCCTGAAATGGATCGGAATCTTTTTCTGACACAGTGTCAGCATTCTGACTTCTGCGCTGGATCTGCACTGCCCTGAAATGGATCTGAATCTTTTTCTGACACAGTGTCAGCATTATGAATTCTGCGCTGGATCTGCCCTGCCCTGAAATGGATCTGAACCTTTTTTTTGACACTGAGTCATCATTCTGAATTCTGCGCTGGATCTGCACTGCCCTGAAATGGATCTGAATCTTTTTCGGACACAGTGTCAGCATTCTGACTTCAGCAATGGATCTGCACTGCCCTGAAATGGATCTGAATCTTTTTCTGACACAGTGTCAGCATTCTGAATTCTGCGCTGGATCTGCACTGCCCTGAAATGGATCTGTATTTTTTTTTGACACTGTGTGAGCATTCTGAATTACGTGCTGGATCTGCACTGCCCTGAAATGGATCTGAATCTTTTTTTGACACTGTGTCAGCTTTCTGAATTCTGCGCTGAATCTTCACTGCCCTGAAATGGATCGGAATATTTTTCTGACACAGTGTCCGCATTCTGACACAGTGTCCGCATTCTGACACAGTGTCCGCATTCTGACACAGTGTCCGCATTCTGACACAGTGTCCGCATTCTGACACAGTGTCCGCATTCTGACACAGTGTCCGCATTCTGACACAGTGTCCGCATTCTGACACAGTGTCCGCATTCTCACATGTGCGCTGGATCTGAACTGCCCTGAAATGGATCTGAAGCTTTTTCTGACACAGTGTCAGCATTCTGAATTCTGCGCTGGATCTGCACTGCCTTGAAATGGATCTGAATCCTGTTTTCACACTGTGTCAGCGTTCTGAATTCTGCGCTGGATCTGCACTGCCCTGAAATGGATCTGAATCTTGTTCTGACACAGTGTCAGCATTCTGACTTCTGCGCTGGATCTACACTGCCCTGAAATGGATCTGAATTTTTTTTGATATATTGTCAGCATTCTGACTTCTGCGCTGGATCTGCACTGTCCTGAAATGGATCTGAACCTTTTTTTGACACTGTGTCAGCATTCTGAATTCTGCGCTGGATCTGCACTGTCCTGAAATGGATCTGAATCTTTTTCTGACACTGTGTCAGAATTCTGACTTCTGCGCTGGATCTGCACTGCCCTGAAATGCATCTGAATCTTTTTCTGACACAGTGTCCGCATTCTGACTTCTGCGCTGGATCTGCAATGCCCTGAAATGCATCTGAATCTTTTTCTGGCACAGTGTCAGCATTCTGCCTTCTGCGCTGGATCTGCACAGCCCTGAAATGGATCGGAATCTTTTTCTGACACAGTGTCAGCATTCTGACTTCTGCGCTAGATATGCACTGCCCTGAAATGAATCTGAATCTTTTTCTTACACACTGTCAGCATTATCAATTTGGCGCTGGATCTGCACTGCCCTGAAATGGATCTGAATCTTGTTCTGACACAGTGTCAGCATTCTGACTTCTGCGCTGGATCTACACTGCCCTGAAATGGATCTGAATTTTTTTTGATATATTGTCAGCATTCTGACTTCTGCGCTGGATCTGCACTGTCCTGAAATGGATCTGAACCTTTTTTTGACACTGTGTCAGCATTCTGAATTCTGCGCTGGATCTGCACTGTCCTGAAATGGATCTGAATCTTTTTCTGACACTGTGTCAGAATTCTGACTTCTGCGCTGGATCTGCACTGCCCTGAAATGCATCTGAATCTTTTTCTGACACAGTGTCCGCATTCTGACTTCTGCGCTGGATCTGCAATGCCCTGAAATGCATCTGAATCTTTTTCTGGCACAGTGTCAGCATTCTGCCTTCTGCGCTGGATCTGCACAGCCCTGAAATGGATCGGAATCTTTTTCTGACACAGTGTCAGCATTCTGAATTCTGCGCTAGATCTGCACTGCCCTGAAATGGATCTGAATCTTTTTTTGACACTGTGTCAGCAATCTGACACAGTGTCAGCATTCTGACTTCTGCGCTGGATCTGCACTGCCCTGAAATGCATCTGAATATTATTTTGACACTGTGTCAGCATTCTGAATTCTGCGCTGGATCTGCACTGAACTGAAATGGATCTGAATCTTTTTTTGACACAGTGTCAGCATTCTGACTTCTGCGCTGGATCTGCACTGCCCTGAAATGGATCTGAATCTTTTTCTGACACAGTGTCAGCATTCTGACTTCTGCGCTCGATCTGCACTGCCCTGATATGGATCTGAAACTTTTTTTGACACTGTGTCAGCATTCTGACTTCTGCGCTGGATCTGCACTGCCCTGAAAAGGATCTGAATCTTTTTCTGGCACAGTGTCAGCATTCCGATACAGTGTCAGCATTCTGACATGTGCGCTGGATCTGCACTGCCCTGAAATGGATCTGAATATTTTTCTGACACAGAGTCAGCATTCTGACCTCTGCGCTGGATCTGCACTGCCCTGAAATGGATCTGAATTTTTTTGACACTGTGTCAGCATTCTGACTTGTGCGCTGGATCTGCACAGCCCTGAAATGGATCTGAATCATTTTCTGGCACTGTGTCCGCATTCTGAATTCTGCGCTGGATCTGCACTGCCCTGAAATGGATCTGAATCTTTTTCTGACACAGTGTCAGCATTCTGACTTCTGCGCTGGATCTGCACTGCCCTGAAATGGATCTTAATCGTTTCTTGACACTGTGTGTGCATTCTGACTTCTGCGCTGGATCTGCACTGCCCTGAAATGGATCTGAATCTTTTTTTGACACAGTGTGAGCATTCTGACTTCTGCGCTGGATCTGCACTGCCCTGAAATCGATCTGAATACATTTCTGACACTTTGTCAGCATTCTGACTTCTGCGCTGGATCTGCACTGCCCTGAAATGCATCTGAAACTTTTTCTGACACAGTGTCAGCATTCTGACTTCTGCGCTGGATCTGCACTGCCCTGAAATGGATCGGAATCTTTTTCTGACACAGTGTCAGCATTCTGACACGTGCGCTGGATCTGCACTGCCCTGAAATGCATCTGAATCTTTTTCTGACACAGTGTCAGCATTCTGACACGTGCGCTGGATCTGCACTGCCCTGAAATGGATCTGAATTTTTTTTGATATAGTGTCAGCATTCTGACTTCTGCGCTGGATCTGCACTGCCCTGAAATGGATCGGAATATTTTTCTGACACAGTGTGAGCATTCTGAATTCTGCGCTGGATCTGCACTGCCCTGAAATGGATCTGAATCTTTTTTTGACACAGTGTCAGCATTCTGACTTCTGCGCTGGATCTGCACTGCCCTGAAATGGATCTGAATATTCTTTTGACACTGCGTCAGCATTCTGACTTCTGCGCTGGATCTGCCCTGCCCTGAAATGGATCTGAATCTTTTTCTGACACAGTGTCCGCATTCTGACTTCTGCGCTGGATCTGCACAGCCCTGAAATGCATCTGAATCTCTTCCTGGCACAGAGTCCGAATTCTGACTTCTGCGCTGGATCTGCACTGACCTGAAATCGATCTGAATATTTTTTGACACTGTGTCAGCATTCTGACTTCTGCGCTGGATCTGCACTGCCCTGAAATGCATCTGAATATTATTTTGACACTGTGTCAGCATTCTGAATTCTGCGCTGGATCTGCACTGACCTGAAATGGATCTGAATCTTTTTCTGACACAGTGTCAGCATTCTGACACAATGTCAGCATTCTGAATTCTGCGATGGATCTGCACTGCCCTGAAATGGATCTGAAGCTTTTTCTGACACAGAGTCAGCATTCTGACTTGTGCGCTGGATCTGCACTGCCCTGAAATGGATCGGAATCTTTTTCTGACACAGTGTCAGCATTCTGACTTCTGCGCTGGATCTGCACTGCCCTGAAATGGATCTGAATTTTTTTTGATATAGTGTCAGCATTCTGACTTCTGCGCTGGATCTGCACTGCCCTGAAATGCATCGGAATATTTTCTGACACAGTGTCAGCATTCTGACTTCTGCGCTAGATATGCACTGCCCTGAAATGAATCTGAATCTTTTTCTTACACACTGTCAGCATTATCAATTTGGCGCTGGATCTGCACTGCCCTGAAATGGATCTGAATATTATTTTGACACTGTGTCAGCATTCTGAATTCTGCTCTGGATCTGCACTGCCCTGAAATGGATCGGAATCTTTTTCTGACACAGTGTCAGCATTCTGACTTCTGCGCTGGATCTGCACTGCCCTGAAATGGATCTGAATCATTTTCTGACACAGTGTCAGCATTCTGACACGTGCGCTGGATCTGCACTGACCTGAAATGGATCTGAATCTTTTTCTGGCACAGTGTCAGAATTCTGACACAATGTCAGCATTCTGAATTCTGCGCTGGATCTGCACTGCCCTGAAATGGATCTGAATCATTTTCTGACACAGTGTCAGCATTCTGACACGTGCGCTGGATCTGCACTGACCTGAAATGGATCTGAATCTTTTTCTGGCACAGTGTCAGCATTCTGACTTCTGCACTGGATCTGCACTGCCCTGAAATGGATCTGAATTTTTTTTGATATTGCGTCAGCATTCTGACTTCTGCGCTGGATCTGCACTGCCCTGAAATGGATCGGAATCTTTTTCTGACACAGTGTCAGCATTCAGACTTCTGCGCTGGATCTGCACTGCCCTGAAATGGATCTGAATCTTTTTCTGACACAGTGTCAGCATTCTGACTTCTGCGCTGGATCTGCACTGCCCTGAAATGGATCTGAATCTTTTTTTGACACAGTGTCAGCATTCTGACTTCTGCGCTGAATCTGCACTGCCCTGAAATGGATCTGAATCTTTTTCTGACACAGTGTCAGCATTCTGTCTTCTGCGCTGGATCTGCACTGCCCTGAAATGGATCTGAATCTTTTTCTGACACTGTGTCAGAATTCTGACTTCTGCGCTGGATCTGCACTGAACTGAAATGGATCTGAATATTTTTTTGAAACTGTGTCAGCATTCTGACTTCTGCGCTGGATCTGCACTGCCCTGAAATGGATCGGAATCTTTTTCTGACACAGTGTCAGCATTCTGACTTCTGCGCTGGATCTGCACTGCCCTGAAATGGATCTGAATCTTTTTCTGACACAGTGTCAGCATTCTGACTTCTGCGCTGAATCTGCACTGCCCTGAAATGGATCTGAATATTTTTCTGACACAGTGTCAGCATTCTGACTTCTGCGCTGGATCTGCACTGCCCTGAAATGGATCTTAATCGTTTCTTGACACTGTGTGAGCATTCTGACTTCTGCGCTGGATCTGCACTGCCCTGAAATGGATCTGAATCTTTTTTTGACACAGTGTCAGCATTCTGACACGTGCGCTGGATCTGCACTGCCCTGAAATGGATCTGAATACTTTTCTGACACTTTGTCAGCATTCTGACTTGTGCGCTGGATCTGCACTTACCTGAAATGTATCTGAATCTTTTTCTGACACAGTGTCAGCACTCTGACACAGTGTCAGCATTCTGACACGTGCGCTGGATCTGCCCTGCCCTGAAATGGATCTGAATCTTTTTCTGACACTGTGTCCGCATTCTGACTTCTGCGCTGGATCTGCACAGCCCTGAAATGCATCTGAATCTCTTCCTGGCACAGAGTCCGAATTCTGACTTCTGCGCTGGATCTGCACTGACCTGAAATCGATCTAAATCTTTTTTTGACACTGTGTCAGCATTCTGACTTCTGCGCTGGATCTGCACTGACCTGAAATGGATCTGAATCTTTTTCTGACACAGTGTCAGCATTCTGACACAATGTCAGCATTCTGAATTCTCCGATGGATCTGCACTGCCCTGAAATGGATCTGAATTTTTTTTGATATTGTGTCAGCATTCTGACTTCTGCGCTGGATCTGCACTGCCCTGAAATGGATCGGAATCTTTTTCTGACACAGTGTCAGCATTCTGACTTCTGCGCTGGATCTGCACTGCCCTGAAATGGATCTGAATCTTTTTCTGACACAGTGTGAGCATTCTGACTTCTGCGCTGGATCTGCACTGCCCTGAAATGCATCTGAATCTTTTTCTGACACAGTGTCAGCATTCTGACTTCTGTGCTGGATCTGCACTGCCCTGAAATGGATCTTAATCGTTTCTTGACACTGTGTGAGCATTCTGACTTCTGCGCTGGATCTGCACTGCCCTGAAATGGATCTGAATCTTTTTTTGACACAGTGTCAGCATTCTGACACGTGCGCTGGATCTGCACTGCCCTGAAATGGATCTGAATACTTTTCTGACACAGTGTCAGCATTCTGACTTCTGCGCTGGATCTGCACTGCCCTGAAATGGATCTGAATCTTTTTCTGACACAGTGTCAGCATTCTGACTTCTGCGCTGGATCTGCACTGAACTGAAATGGATCTGAATATTTTTTTGACACTGTGTCAGCATTCTGACTTCTGCGCTGGATCTGCACTGCCCTGAAATGGATCGGAATCTTTTTCTGACACAGTGTCAGCATTCTGACTTCTGCGCTGGATCTGCACTGACCTGAAATGGATCTGAATCTTTTTCTGACACAGTGTCAGCATTCTGACTTCTGCGCTGAATCTGCACTGCCCTGAAATGAATCTGAATATTTTTCTGACACAGTGTCAGCATTCTGACTTCTGCGCTGGATCTGCACTGCCCTGAAATGGATCTGAATCTTTTTTTGACACAGTGTCAGCATTCTGACACGTGCACTGGATCTGCACTGCCCTGAAATGGATCTGAATACTTTTCTGACACTTTGTCAGCATTCTGAATTGTGCGCTGGATCTGCACTGCCCTGAAATGGATCTGAATCTTTTTTTGACAGTGTGTGAGTGTTCTGACTTCTGCGCTGGATCTGCACTGCCCTGAAATGGATCGGAATATTTTTCTGACACAGTGTGAGCATTCTGACTTCTGCGCTGGATCTGCACTGCCCTGAAATGGATCTGAATCTTTTTCTGACACAGTGTCAGCATTCTGACTTCTGCGCTGGATCTGCACTGCCCTGAAATGGATCTGAATCTTTTTCTGACACAGTGTCAGCATTCTGACACGTGCGCTGGATCTGCACTGAACTGAAATGGATCTGAATCTTTTTCTGACACAGTGTCAGCACTCTGACACAGTGTCCGCATTCTGACTTCTGCGCTGGATCTGCACAGCCCTGAAATGCATCTGAATCTCTTCCTGGCACAGAGTCCGAATTCTGAATTCTGCGCTGGATCTGCACTGACCTGAAATGGATCTGAATCTTTTTCTGACACAGTGTCAGCATTCTGACACAATGTCAGCATTCTGAATTCTCCGATGGATCTGCACTGCCCTGAAATGGATCTGAATCTTTTTCTGACACAGTGTCAGCATTCTGACTTCTGCGCTGGATCTGCACTGCCCTGAAATGGATCTGAATTTTTTTTGATATAGTGTCAGCATTCTGACTTCTGCGCTGGATCTGCACTGCCCTGAAATGGATCTGAAGCTTTTTCTGACACAGAGTCAGCATTCTGAATTCTGCGCTGGATCTGCACTGCCCTGAAATGCATCGGAATATTTTCTGACACAGTGTCAGCATTCTGACTTCTGCGCTAGATATGCACTGCCCTGAAATGAATCTGAATCTTTTTCTTACACACTGTCAGCATTATCAATTTGGCGCTGGATCTGCACTGCCCTGAAATGGATCTGAATATTATTTTGACACTGTGTCAGCATTCTGAATTCTGCTCTGGATCTGCACTGCCCTGAAATGGATCGGAATCTTTTTCTGACACAGTGTCAGCATTCTGACTTCTGCGCTGGATCTGCACTGCCCTGAAATGGATCTGAATCATTTTCTGACACAGTGTCAGCATTCTGACACGTGCGCTGGATCTGCACTGACCTGAAATGGATCTGAATCTTTTTCTGGCACAGTGTCAGAATTCTGACTTCTGCGCTGGATCTGCACTGCCCTGAAATGGATCTGAATCTTTTTTTGACACTGTATCAGCATTCTGACTTCTGCGCTGGATCTGCACTGCCCTGAAATGGATCTGAATCTTTTTTTGACACTGTGTCAGCATTCTGACTTCTGCACTGGATCTGCCCTGCCCTGAAATGGATCTGAATTTTTTTTGATATTGCGTCAGCATTCTGACTTCTGCGCTGGATCTGCACTGCCCTGAAATGGATCGGAATCTTTTTCTGACACAGTGTCCGCATTCAGACTTCTGCGCTGGATCTGCACTGCCCTGAAATGGATCGGAATATTTTTCTGACACAGTGTGAGCATTCTGACTTCTGCGCTGGATCTGCACTGCCCTGAAATGGATCTGAATCTTTTTCTGACACAGTGTCAGCATTCTGACTTCTGCGCTGGATCTGCACTGCCCTGAAATGGATCTGAAACTTTTTTTGACACAGTGTCAGCATTCTGACTTCTGCGCTGAATCTGCACTGCCCTGAAATGGATCTGAATCTTTTTCTGACACAGTGTCAGCATTCTGTCTTCTGCGCTGGATCTGCACTGCCCTGAAGTGGATCTGAATCTTTTTCTGACACTGTGTCAGAATTCTGACTTCTGCGCTGGATCTGCACTGAACTGAAATGGATCTGAATATTTTTTTGACACTGTGTCAGCATTCTGACTTCTGCGCTGGATCTGCACTGCCCTGAAATGGATCGGAATCTTTTTCTGACACAGTGTCAGCATTCTGACTTCTGCGCTGGATCTGCACTGCCCTGAAATGGATCTGAATCTTTTTCTGACACAGTGTCAGCATTCTGACTTCTGCGCTGAATCTGCACTGCCCTGAAATGGATCTGAATATTTTTCTGACACAGTGTCAGCATTCTGACTTCTGCGCTGGATCTGCACTGCCCTGAAATGGATCTGAATCTTTTTTTGACACAGTGTCAGCATTCTGACACGTGCGCTGGATCTGCACTGCCCTGAAATGGATCTGAATACTTTTCTGACACTTTGTCAGCATTCTGACTTGTGCGCTGGATCTGCACTTACCTGAAATGTATCTGAATCTTTTTCTGACACAGTGTCAGCACTCTGACACAGTGTCAGCACTCTGACACAGTGTCAGCATTCTGACACGTGCGCTGGATCTGCCCTGCCCTGAAATGGATCTGAATCTTTTTCTGACACAGTGTCCGCATTCTGACTTCTGCGCTGGATCTGCACAGCCCTGAAATGCATCTGAATCTCTTCCTGGCACAGAGTCCGAATTCTGACTTCTGCGCTGGATCTGCACTGACCTGAAATCGATCTAAATCTTTTTTTGACACTGTGTCAGCATTCTGACTTCTGCGCTGGATCTGCACTGACCTGAAATGGATCTGAATCTTTTTCTGACACAGTGTCAGCATTCTGACACAATGTCAGCATTCTGAATTCTCCGATGGATCTGCACTGCCCTGAAATGGATCTGAATTTTTTTTGATATTGTGTCAGCATTCTGACTTCTGCGCTGGATCTGCACTGCCCTGAAATGGATCGGAATCTTTTTCTGACACAGTGTCAGCATTCTGACTTCTGCGCTGGATCTGCACTGCCCTGAAATGGATCGGAATATTTTTCTGACACAGTGTCAGCATTCTGACTTCTGTGCTGGATCTGCACTGCCCTGAAATGGATCTTAATCGTTTCTTGACACTGTGTGAGCATTCTGACTTCTGCGCTGGATCTGCACTGCCCTGAAATGGATCTGAATCTTTTTTTGACACAGTGTCAGCATTCTGACACGTGCGCTGGATCTGCACTGCCCTGAAATGGATCTGAATACTTTTCTGACACAGTGTCAGCATTCTGACTTCTGCGCTGGATCTGCACTGCCCTGAAATGGATCTGAATCTTTTTCTGACACAGTGTCAGCATTCTGACTTCTGCGCTGGATCTGCACTGCCCTGAAATGGATCTGAATATTTTTTTGACACTGTGTCAGCATTCTGACTTCTGCGCTGGATCTGCACTGCCCTGAAATGGATCGGAATCTTTTTCTGACACAGTGTCAGCATTCTGACTTCTGCGCTGAATCTGCACTGCCCTGAAATGAATCTGAATATTTTTCTGACACAGTGTCAGCATTCTGACTTCTGCGCTGGATCTGCACTGAACTGAAATGGATCTTAATCGTTTCTTGACACTGTGTGAGCATTCTGACTTCTGCGCTGGATCTGCACTGCCCTGAAATGGATCTGAATCTTTTTTTGACACAGTGTCAGCATTCTGACACGTGCACTGGATCTGCACTGCCCTGAAATGGATCTGAATACTTTTCTGACACTTTGTCAGCATTCTGAATTGTGCGCTGGATCTGCACTGCCCTGAAATGCATCTGAATCTTTTTCTGACACAGTGTCAGCATTCTGACTTGTGCGCTGGATCTGCACTGCCCTGAAATGGATCGGAATATTTTTCTGACACAGTGTGAGCATTCTGACTTCTGCGCTGGATCTGCACTGCCCTGAAATGGATCTGAATCTTTTTCTGACACAGTGTCAGCATTCTGACTTCTGCGCTGGATCTGCACTGACCTGAAATGCATCTGAATCTTTTTCTGACACAGTGTCAGCATTCTGACACGTGCGCTGGATCTGCACTGAACTGAAATGGATCTGAATCTTTTTCTGACACAGTGTCAGCACTCTGACACAGTGTCCGCATTCTGACTTCTGCGCTGGATCTGCACAGCCCTGAAATGCATCTGAATCTCTTCCTGGCACAGAGTCCGAATTCTGACTTCTGCGCTGGATCTGCACTGACCTGAAATCGATCTGAATCTTTTTTTGACACTGTGTCAGCATTCTGAATTCTGCGCTGGATCTGCACTGACCTGAAATGGATCTGAATCTTTTTCTGACACAGTGTCAGCATTCTGACACAATGTCAGCATTCTGAATTCTCCGATGGATCTGCACTGCCCTGAAATGGATCTGAATTTTTTTTGATATAGTGTCAGCATTCTGACTTCTGCACTGGATCTGCACTGCCCTGAAATGGATCTGAATTTTTTTTGATATTGTGTCAGCATTCTGACTTCTGCGCTGGATCTGCACTGCCCTGAAATGGATCTGAATCTTTTTTTGACACAGTGTCAGCATTCTGACTTCTGCGCTGGATCTGCACTGCCCTGAAATGGATCTGAATATTTTTTTGACACTGCGTCAGCATTCTGACTTCTGCGCTGGATCTGCACTGCCCTGAAATGGATCGGAATCTTTTTCTGACACAGTGTCAGCATTCTGACTTCTGCGCTAGATCTGCACTGCCCTGAAATGAATCTGAATCTTTTTCTGACACACTGTCAGCATTATCAATTTGGCACAGGATCTGCACTGCTCTGAAATGGATCTGAATCTTTTTTTGACACTGTGTCAGCATTCTGAATTCTGCGCTGGATCTGCACTGAACTGAAATGGATCTGAATCTTTTTTTGACACTGTGTCAGCATTCTGACTTCTGCGCTGGATCTGCACTGCCCTGAAATGGATCTGAATACTTTTCTGACACTTTGTCAGCATTCTGACTTGTGCGCAGGATCTGCACTGCCCTGAAATGCATCTGAATGTTTTTCTGGCACAGTGTCAGCATTCTGACTTGTGCGCTGGATCTGCACTGCCCTGAAATGGATCTGAATCTTTTTCTGTCACAGTGTCAGCATTCTGACACAATGTCAGCATTCTGACTTCTGCGCTGGATCTGCACTGCCCTGAAATGGATCTGAATTTTTTTTTGACAGTGTGTGAGCGTTCTGACTTCTGCGCTGGATCTGCACTGCCCTGAAATGGATCTGAATCTTTTTGTGACACTGTGTCCGCATTCTGACTTCTGCGCTGGATCTGCACAGCCCTGAAATGGATCTGAATCATTTTCTGACACAGTGTCAGCATTCTGACTTCTGCGCTGGATCTGCACTGCCCTGAAATGGATCGGAATCTTTTTCTGACACAGTGTCAGCATTCTGACACGTGCGCTGGATCTGCACTGCCCTGAAATGGATCTGAATCATTTTCTGGCACTGTGTCCGCATTCTGACTTCTGCGCTGGATCTGCACTGCCCTGAAATGGATCTGAATTTTTTTGACACTGTGTCAGCATTCTGACTTCTGCGCTGGATCTGCACTGCCCTGAAATGGATCTTAATCTTTTCTTGACACTGTGTGAGCATTCTGACTTCTGCGCTGGATCTGCACTTACCTGAAATGTATCTGAATCTTTTTCTGACACAGTGTCAGCATTTTGACTTGTGCACTGGATCTGCACTGCCCTGAAATGCATCTGAATCTTTTTCTGGCACAGTGTCCGCATTCTGCCTTCTGCGCTGGATCTGCACTGCCCTGAAATGCATCTGAATATTATTTTGACACAGTATCAGCATTCTGAATTCTGCGCTGGATCTGCACTGACCTGAAATGGATCTGAATCTTTTTCTGACACAGTGTCAGCATTCTGACACAATGTCAGCATTCTGACTTCTGCGCTGGATCTGCACTGCCCTGAAATGGATCTGAAGCTTTTTCTGACACAGAGTCAGCATTCTGACTTGTGCGCTGGATCTGCACTGCCCTGAAATGGATCTGAATCTTTTTCTGACACAGTGTCAGCATTCTGACACGTGCGCTGGATCTGCACTGCCCTGAAATGGATCTGAATTTTTTTTGATATAGTGTCAGCATTCTGACTTCTGCGCTGGATCTGCACTGCCCTGAAATGGATCTGAATCTTTTTCTGACACAGAGTCAGCATTCTGACTTCTGCGCTGGATCTGCACTGCCCTGAAATGGATCTGAATCTTTTTTTGACACTGCGTAAGCATTCTGACTTCTGCGCTGGATCTGCACTGCCCTGAAATGGATCGGAATCTTTTTCTGACACAGTGTCCGCATTCTGACTTCTGCGCTGGATCTGCACTGCCCTGAAATGGATCGGAATCTTTTTCTGACACAGTGTCAGCATTCTGACTTCTGCGCTAGATATGCACTGCCCTGAAATGGATCGGAATCTTTTTCTGACACAGTGTCAGCATTCTGACTTCTGCGCTGGATCTGCACTGCCCTGAAATGGATCTGAATCTTTTTCTGACACAGTGTCAGCATTCTGACTTCTTCGCTGGATCTGCACTGACCTGAAATGGATCTGAATCTTTTTCTGGCACAGTGTCAGAATTCTGACACAATGTCAGCATTCTGAATTCTGCGCTGGATCTGCACTGCCCTGAAATGGATCTGAATCTTTTTTTGACACAGTGTCAGCATTCTGACTTCTGCGCTGGATCTGCACTGACCTGAAATGGATCTGAATCTTTTTTTGACACTGTGTCAGCATTCTGACTTCTGCGCTGGATCTGCACTGCCCTGAAATGGATCTGAATCTTTTTTTGACACTGTATCAGCATTCTGACTTCTGCGCTGGATCTGCACTGCCCTGAAATGGATCTGAATCTTTTTTTGACACTGTGTCAGCATTCTGACTTCTGCACTGGATCTGCACTGCCCTGAAATGGATCTGAATTTTTTTTGATATTGTGTCAGCATTCTGACTTCTGCGCTGGATCTGCACTGCCCTGAAATGGATCTGAATTTTTTTGACACTGTGTCAGCATTCTGACTTCTGCGCTGGATCTGCACTGAACTGAAATGGATCTTAATCCTTTCTTGACACTGTGTGAGCATTCTGACTTCTGCGCTGGATCTGCACTGCCCTGAAATGGATCTGAATCTTTTTTTGACACAGTGTCAGCATTCTGACTTGTGCGCTGGATCAGCACTGCCCTGAAATGGATATGAATGGTTTTCTGACACTTAGTCAGCATTCTGACACAGTGTCAGCTCTGGATCTGCTCTGCCCTGAAATGGATCTGAATCTTTTTTTGACACAGTGTCAGCATTCTGACTTCTGCGCTGGATCTGCACTGCCCTGAAATGGATCTGAATATTTTTTTGACACTGCGTCAGCATTCTGACTTCTGCGCTGGATCTGCACTGCCCTGAAATGGATCTGAAGGTTTTCCTGACACTGTGTCAGCATTCTGACTTCTGCGCTAGATCTGCACTGCCCTGAAATGAATCTGAATCTTTTTCTGACACACTGTCAGCATTCTGACTTGTGCGCAGGATCTGCACTGCCCTGAAATGCATCTGAATGTTTTTCTGGCACAGTGTCAGCATTCTGACTTGTGCGCTGGATCTGCACTGCCCTGAAATGGATCTGAATCTTTTTCTGTCACAGTGTCAGCATTCTGACACAATGTCAGCATTCTGACTTCTGCGCTGGATCTGCACTGCCCTGAAATGGATCTGAATTTTTTTTTGACAGTGTGTGAGCGTTCTGACTTCTGCGCTGGATCTGCACTGCCCTGAAATGGATCTGAATACTTTTCTGACACTTTGTCAGCATTCTGACTTCTGCGCTGGATCTGCACTGCCCTGAAATGGATCTGAATCTTTTTGTGACACTGTGTCCGCATTCTGACTTCTGCGCTGGATCTGCACAGCCCTGAAATGGATCTGAATCATTTTCTGACACAGTGTCAGCATTCTGACTTCTGCGCTGGATCTGCACTGCCCTGAAATGGATCGGAATCTTTTTCTGACACAGTGTCAGCATTCTGACACGTGCGCTGGATCTGCACTGCCCTGAAATGGATCTGAATCATTTTCTGGCACAGTGTCCGCATTCTGACTTCTGCGCTGGATCTGCACTGCCCTGAAATGGATCTGAATCTTTTTTTGACACAGTGTCAGCATTCTGACACGTGCGCTGGATCTGCACTGCCCTGAAATGGATCTTAATCTTTTCTTGACACTGTGTGAGCATTCTGACTTCTGCGCTGGATCTGCACTTACCTGAAATGTATCTGAATCTTTTTCTGACACAGTGTCAGCATTTTGACTTGTGCACTGGATCTGCACTGCCCTGAAATGCATCTGAATCTTTTTCTGGCACAGTGTCCGCATTCTGCCTTCTGCGCTGGATCTGCACTGCCCTGAAATGCATCTGAATATTATTTTGACACTGTGTCAGCATTCTGAATTCTGCGCTGGATCTGCACTGACCTGAAATGGATCTGAAACTTTTTCTGACACAGTGTCAGCATTCTGACACAATGTCAGATTTCTGACTTCTGCGCTGGATCTGCACTGCCCTGAAATGGATCGGAATCTTTTTCTGACACAGTGTCAGCATTCTGACACGTGCGCTGGATCTGCACTGCCCTGAAATGGATCTGAATCATTTTCTGGCACAGTGTCCGCATTCTGACTTGTGCGCTGGATCTGCACTGCCCTGAAATGGATCTGAATCTTTTTCTGACACAGTGTCAGCATTCTGACTTCTGCGCTGGATCTGCACTGCCCTGAAATGGATCTGAATTTTTTTTGATATAGTGTCAGCATTCTGACTTCTGCGCTGGATCTGCACTGCCCTGAAATGGATCTGAAGCTTTTTCTGACACAGAGTCAGCATTCTGACTTCTGCGCTGGATCTGCACTGCCCTGAAATGGATCTGAATCTTTTTTTGACACTGCGTCAGCATTCTGACTTCTGCGCTGGATCTGCACTGCCCTGAAATGGATCGGAATCTTTTTCTGACACAGTGTCAGCATTCTGACTTCTGCGCTAGATATGCACTGCCCTGAAATGAATCTGAATCTTTTTCTTACACACCGTCAGCATTATCAATTTGGCGCTGGATCTGCACTGCCCTGAAATGGATCTGAATATTATTTTGACACTGTGTCAGCATTCTGAATTCTGCTCTGGATCTGCACTGAACTGAAATGGATCTGAATCTTTTTTTGACACAGTGTCAGCATTCTGACTTCTGCGCTGGATCTGCACTGCCCTGAAATGCATCTGAATCTTTTTCTGACACAGTGTTAGCAGTCTGAATTCTGCACTGGATCTGCACTGCCCTGAAATGGATCGGAATCTTTTTTTGACACAGTGTCAGCATTCTGACTTCTGCGCTGGATCTGCACTGCCCTGAAATGGATCTGAATCTTTTTCTGACACAGTGTCAGCATTCTGACTTCTTCGCTGGATCTGCACTGACCTGAAATGGATCTGAATCTTTTTCTGGCACAGTGTCAGAATTCTGACACAATGTCAGCATTCTGAATTCTGCGCTGGATCTGCACTGACCTGAAATGGATCTGAATCTTTTTCTGACACAGTGTCAGCATTCTGACTTCTGCGCTGGATCTGCACTGACCTGAAATGGATCTGAATCTTTTTTTGACACTGTGTCAGCATTCTGACTTCTGCGCTGGATCTGCACTGCCCTGAAATGGATCTGAATCTTTTTTTGACACTGTATCAGCATTCTGACTTCTGCGCTGGATCTGCACTGCCCTGAAATGGATCTGAATCTTTTTTTGACACTGTGTCAGCATTCTGACTTCTGCACTGGATCTGCACTGCCCTGAAATGGATCTGAATTTTTTTTGATATTGTGTCAGCATTCTGACTTCTGCGCTGGATCTGCACTGCCCTGAAATGGATCGGAATCTTTTTCTGACACAGTGTCAGCATTCTGACTTCTGCGCTGGATCTGCACTGCCCTGAAATGGATCTGAATCTTTTTCTGACACTGTGTCAGCATTCTGACTTCTGCGCTGGATCTGCACTGCCCTGAAATGCATCTGAATCTTTTTCTGACACAGTGTCAGCATTCTGACTTCTGCGCTGGATCTGCACTGCCCTGAAATGCATCTGAATCTTTTTTTGACACAGTGTCAGCATTCTGACTTCTGCGCTGGATCTGCACTGCCCTGAAATGGATCTGAATCTTTTTCTGACACAGTGTCAGCATTCTGACTTCTGCGCTGGATCTGCACTGAACTGAAATGGATCTGAATATTTTTTTGACACTGTGTCAGCATTCTGACTTATGCGCTGGATCTGCACTGCCCTGAAATGGATCGGAATCTTTTTCTGACACAGTGTCAGCATTCTGACTTCTGCGCTGGATCTGCACTGCCCTGAAATGGATCTGAATCTTTTTCTGACACAGTGTCAGCATTCTGACTTCTGCGCTGAATCTGCACTGCCCTGAAATGAATCTGAATATTTTTCTGACACAGTGTCAGCATTCTGACTTCTGCGCTGGATCTGCACTGCCCTGAAATGGATCTGAATTTTTTTGACACTGTGTCAGCATTCTGACTTCTGCGCTGGATCTGCACTGAACTGAAATGGATCTTAATCGTTTCTTGACACTGTGTGAGCATTCTGACTTCTGCGCTGGATCTGCACTGCCCTGAAATGGATCTGAATCTTTTTTTGACACAGTGTCAGCATTCTGACACGTGCGCTGGATCTGCACTGCCCTGAAATGGATCTGAATACTTTTCTGACACTTTGTCAGCATTCTGACTTGTGCGCTGGATCTGCACTGCCCTGAAATGCATCTGAATCTTTTTCTGACACAGTGTCAGCATTCTGACTTGTGCGCTGGATCTGCACTGACCTGAAATGGATCTGAAGCTTTTTTTGACAGTGTGTGAGTGTTCTGACTTGTGCGCTGGATCTGCACTGCCCTGAAATGGATCGGAATATTTTTCTGACACAGTGTCAGCATTCTGACTTCTGCGCTGGATCTGCACTGCCCTGAAATGGATCGGAATCTTTTTCTGACACAGTGTCAGCATTCTGAATTCTGCGCTGGATCTGCACTGCCCTGAAATGGATATGAATGGTTTTCTGACACTTAGTCAGCATTCTGACACAGTGTCAGCTCTGGATCTGCTCTGCCCAGAAATGCATTTGAATCTTTTTTTGACACTGTGTCAGCATTCTGTCTTCTGATCTGGATCTGCACTGCCCTGAAGTGGATCTGAATCTGTATTTGACACTGTGTCAGCTTTCTGACATCTGCGCTGGATCTGCACTGCCCTGAAATGGATCTGAATCTTTTTTTGACACTGTGTGAGGATTCTGAATTCTGCGCTGGATCTGCACTGCCCTGAAATGGATCTGAATCTTTTTCTGACACAGTATCAGCATTATGAATTCGGCGCTGGATCTGCACTGCCCTGAAATGGATCTGAATCTTTTTCTGACACAGTGTCCGCATTCTGACTTCTGCGCTGGATCTGCACTGAACTGAAATGGATCTGAATCTTTTTTTGACACTGTGTCAGCATTTTGAGTTCTGCGCCGGATCTGCACTGCCCTGAAATGGATCTGAATTGTTTTCTGTCACTTTGTCATCATTCTGACACAGTGTCAGCACTGGATCTACTCTGCCCAGAAATGGATCTGAATCTATTTTTGACACTTTGTCAGCATTCTGACTTCTGCGCTGGATCTGCACTGCCCTGAAATGGATCTGAATCTTTTTCTGACACAGTGTCAGCATTCTGAATTCTGCGCTGGATCTGCACTGACCTGAAATGGATCTGAATCTATTTCTGAAACAGTGTCAGCATTCTGAATTCTGCGCTGGATCTGCACTGAACTGAAATGCATCTGAATCTTTTTTTGACACTGTGTCAGCATTCTGACTTCTGCGCTGGATCTGCACTGCCCAGAAATGGATCTGAATCTTTTTTTGACACTGTGTGAGCATTCTGACTTCAGCGCTGGATCTGCACTGCCCTGAAATGGATCTGAATCTTTTTTTGACACTGTGTCAGCATTCTGAATTCTGCGCTGGATCTGCACTGCCCTGAAATGTATCTGAATCTTTTTCTGACACAGTATCAGCATTACGAATTCGGCGCTGGATCTGCACTGCCCTGAAATGGATCTGAATCTTTTTCTGACACAGTGTCAGCATTCTGACTTCTGCGCTGGATCTGCACTGCCCTGAAATGGATCTGAATACTTTTCTGACACAGTGTCAGCATTCTGACTTCTGCGCTGGATCTGCACTGTCCTGAAATGGATCTGAATCTTTTTTTGACACTGTGTGAGCATTCTGACTTATGCGCTGGATCTGCACTGCCCTGAAATGCATCCGAATCTTTTTTTGACACTGTGTGAGCATTCTGAATTCTGCACTGGATCTGCAATACCCTGAAATGCATCTGAAAGTTTTTTGACTCTGTCTCAGCATTCTGACTTGTGCGCTGGATCTGCACTGCCCTGAAATGGATCTGAATCTTTTTCTGACACAGTGTCAGCATTCTGAATTCTGCGCTGGATCTGCACTGAACTAAAATGGATCTGAATCTTTTTCTGACACAGTGTCAGCATTCTGAATTCTGCGCTGGATCTGCACTGACGTGAAATGGATCTGAACCTTTTTCTGACACATTGTCAGCATTCTGACTTCTGCGCTGGATCTGCACTGCCCTGAAATGGATCTGAAGCTGTTTCGGACACAGTGTCAGCATTCTGAATTCTGCGCCGGATCTGCACTGCCCTGAAATGGATCTGAATCTTTTTCTGACACAGTATCAGCATTCTGATTTCCGCGCTGGATCTGCACTGCCCTGAAATGGATCTGAATCTTTTTCTGACACAGTATCAGCATTCTGAATTCTGCGCTGGATCTGCACTGCCCTGAAATGGATCTGAAGGTTTTCCTGACACTGTGTCAGCATTCTGAATTCTGCGCTGGATCTGCACTGCCCTGAAATGCATCTGAATCTTTTTCTGACACAGTGTCAGCATTCTGAATTCTGCGCTGGATCTGCACTGCCCTGAAATGGATCTGAATCTTTTTTTGACACTGTGTCAGCATTCTGAATTCTGCGCTGGATCTGCACTGACCTGAAATGCATCTGAATCTTTTTCTGACACAGTGTCAGCATTCTGACTTCTGCGCTGGATCTGCACTGCCCTGAAATGGATCTGAATCTTTTTTTGACACAGTGTCAGCATTCTGACTTGTGCGCTGGATCTGCACTGCCCTGAAATGGATCGGAATCTTTTTTTGACACTGTGTGAGCATTCTGAATTCTGCGCTGGATCTGCAATACCCTGAAATGCATCTGAAAGTTTTTTGACTCTCTCTCAGCATTCTGACTTGGGTGCTGGATCTGCACTGCCCTGAAATGGATCTGAATCTTTTTCTGACACAGTGTCAGCATTCTGAATTCTGCGCTGGATCTGCACTGAACTAAAATGTATCTGAATCTTTTTCTGACACATTGTCAGCTTTCTGAATTCTGCGCTGGATCTGCACTGCCCTGAAATGCATCTGAATGGTTTTCTGTCACTTTGTCATCATTCTGACACAGTGTCAGCACTGGATCTACACTGTCCAGAAATGGATCTGCATCTATTTTTGACACTGTGTCAGCATTCTGACTTCTGCGCTGGATCTGCACTGCCCTGATATGGATCTGAATCCTTTTCTGACACTGTGTCAGCATTCTGAATTCTGCGCTGGATCTGCACTGAACTAAAATGGATCTGAATCTTTTTCTGACACAGTGTCAGCATTCTGAATTCGGCGCTGGATCTGCACTGCCCTGAAATGGATCTGAATCATTTTTTGACACTGTGTGAGCATTCTGAATTCTGCGCTGGATCTGCACTGCCCTGAAATGGATCTGAATCTTTTACTGGCACAGTGTCAGCATTCTAAATTCTGCGCTGGATCTCCACTGAACTAAAATGGATCTGAATCTTTTTCTGACACTTTGTGAGCGTTCTGAATTACGCGCTGGATCTGCACTGACCTGAAATGAATCTGAATATTTTTTTGACACAATGTCAGCATTCTGAATTCTGCGCTGGATCTGCACTGCCCTGAAATGGATCTGAATATTTTTTTGACACTGTGTCAGCATTCTGAATTCTGTGCTGGATCTGCACTGCCCTGAAATGGATCAGAATCTTTTTCAGGCACAGTGTGAGCATTCTGAATTACGCGCTGGATCTGCACTGAACTAAAATGGATCTGAATATTTTTCAGACACTGTGTCAGCATTCTGACTTCTGCGCTGGATCTGCACTGACCTGAAATGGATCTGAATCTTTTTTTTGACATATTGTCAGCATTCTGACTTGTGCGCTGGATCTGCACTGCCCTGAAATGGATCTGAATCTTTTTTTGACACTGTGTCAGCATTCTGACTTCTGCGCTGGATCTGCACTGCCCTGAAATGGATCTGAATCTTTTTCTGACACAGTGTCAGCATTCTGACTTCTGCGCTGGATCTGCACTGCCCTGAAATGGATCTGAATCTTTTTTTGACACTGTGTCAGCATTCTGTCTTCTGCGCTGGATCTGCACTGCCCTGAAATGGATCTGAATGTTTTTCTGTCACTTTGTCAGCATTCTGACTTCTGCGCTGGATCTGCACTGAACTGAAATGGATCTGAATCATTTTTTGACACTGTGTCAGCATTCTGACATTTGCGCTGGATCTGCACTGCCCTGAAATGGATATGAATCTTTTTCTGGCACAGTGTCAGCATTCTGAATTCTGCGATGGATCTGCACGGCCCTGAAATGGATCTGAATCTTTCTCTGGCACTGTGTCAGCATTCTGACTTCTGCGCTGGATCTGCACTGACCTGAAATGGATCTGAATCTTTTTTTTGACATATTGTCAGCATTCTGACTTGTGCGCTGGATCTGCACTGCCCTGAAATGGATCTGAATCATTTTCTGACACAGTGTCCGAATTCTGACTTCTGCGCTGGATATGCACTGCCCTGAAATGGAACTGAATTTTTTCTTACACAGTGTCCGCATTCTGACACATGCGCTGGATCTGCACTGCCCTGAAATGGATCTGAAGCTTTTTCTGACACAGTGTCCGCATTCTGATACGTGCGCTGGATCTGCACTGCCCTGAAATGGATCTGAAGCTTTTTCTGACACAGTGTCCGCATTGTGACACGTGCGCTGGATCTGCACTGCCCTCAAATGTATCTGAAGCTTTTTCTGACACTGTGTCAGCATTGACTTGTGCGCTGGATCTGCACTGCCCTGAAATGCATCTGAAGCTTTTTCTGACACTGTGTCAGCATTCTGACTTGTGCGCTGGATCTGCACGGCCCTGAAAGGGATCTGAAGCTTTTTCTGACACAGTGTCAGCATTCTGACTTCTGCACTGGATCTGCACTGCCCTGAAATGGATCTGAATCTTTTTCTGACACAGTGTCAGCATTCTGAATTCTGCGCTGCATCTGCACTGAACTAAAATGGATCTGAATCTCTTTTGACACTGTGTGAGGATTCTGAATTCTGCGCTGTATCTGCACTGACCTGAAATGGATCTGAATATTTATTTGACACTGTGTGAGCATTCTGAATTCTGCGCTGGATCTGCACTGCCCTGAAATGGATCTGAACCTTTTTTTGACACTGTGTCAGCATTCTGACTTCTGCGCTGGATCTGCACTGACCTGAAATAGATCTGAATCTTTTCTTGACACTGTGTCGGCATTCTGAATTCTGCGCTGGATCTGCACTGCCCTGAAATGGATCTGAATCTTTTTCTGACTCAGTGTCTGCATTCTGAATTCTGCGCTGGATCTGCACTGCCCTGAAATGGATATGAATGGTTTTCTGACACTTAGTCAGCATTCTGACACAGTATCAGCTCTGGATCTGCTCTGCCCAGAAATGCATTTGAACCTTTTTTTGACACTGTGTCAGCATTCTGTCTTCTGATCTGGATCTGCACTGCCCTGAAGTGGATCTGAATCTCTATTTGACACTGTGTCAGCTTTCTGACATCTGCGCTGGATCTGCACTGCCCTGAAATGGATCTGAATCTTTTTCTGACACAGTATCAGCATTATGAATTCGGCGCTGGATCTGCACTGCCCTGAAATGGATCTGAATCTTTTTCTGACACAGTGTCAGCATTCTGACTTCTGCGCTGGATCTGCACTGAACTGAAATGGATCTGAATCTTTTTTTGACACTGTGTCAGCATTGTGAATTCTGCGCTGGATCTGCACTGCCCTGAAATGGATCTGAATCATTTTTTGACACTGTGTCAGCATTCTGACTTCTGCGCTGGATCTGCACTGCCCTGAAATGGATCTGAATCATTTTTTGACACTGTGTGAGCATTCTGAATTCTGCGCTGGATCTGCACTGCCCTGAAATGGATCTGAATCTTTTTCTGGCACAGTGTCAGCATTCTAAATTCTGCGCTGGATCTGCACTGAACTAAAATGGATCTGAATCTTTTTCTGACACTTTGTGAGCGTTCTGAATTACGCGCTGGATCTGCACTGACCTGAAATGGATCTGAATCTTTTTTTGACTCAGTGTCAGCATTCTGAATTCTGCGCTGGATCTGAACTGCCCTGAAATGGATCTGAATATTTTTTTGACACTGTGTCAGCATTCTGACTTGTGCGCTGCATCTGCACTGCCCTGAAAAGGATCTGAACATTTTTTGACACTGTGACCGCATTCTGAATTTTACGCTGGATCTGCACTGACGTGAAATGGATCTGAATCTTTTTCTGACACAGTGTCAGCATTCTGACTTCTGCGCTGGATCTGCACTGCCCTGAAATTGATCTGATGCTGTTTCGGACACAGTGTCAGCATTCTGAATTCTGCGCCGGATCTGCACTGCCCTGAAATGGATCTGAATCTTTTTCTGACACAGTATCAGCATTCTGAATTCCGCGCTGGATCTGCACTGCCCTTAAATGGATCTGAATCTTTTTCTGACACAGTGTCAGCATTCTGAATTCTGCGCTGGATCTGCACTGCCCTGAAATGGATCTGAAGTTTTTCCTGACACTGTGTCAGCATTCTGAATTCTGCGCTGGATCTGCACTGCCCTGAAATGGATCGGAATCTTTTTCTGACACAGTGTCAGCATTCTGAATTCTGCGCTGGATCTGCACTGCCCTGAAATGGATCTGAATCTATTTTTGACACTGTGTCAGCATTCTGAATTCTGCGCTGGATCTGCACTGCCCTGAAATGGATCTGAATCATTTTTTGACACTGTGTGAGCATTCTGAATTCTGCGCTGGATCTGCACTGCCCTGAAATGGATCTGAATCTTTTTCTGACACAGTGTCAGCATTCTGACTTCTGCGCTGGATCTGCACTGCCCTGAAATGGATCTGAATCTTTTTCTGACACAGTGTCAGCATTCTGACTTGTGCGCTGGATCTGCACTGCCCTGAAATGGATCGGAATCTTTTTCTGACACAGTATCAGCATTCTGAATTCCGCGCTGGATCTGCACTGCCCTTAAATGGATCTGAATCTTTTTCTGACACAGTGTCAGCATTCTGAATTCTGCGCTGGATCTGCACTGCCCTGAAATGGATCTGAAGTTTTTCCTGACACTGTGTCAGCATTCTGAATTCTGCGCTGGATCTGCACTGCCCTGAAATGGATCGGAATCTTTTTCTGACACAGTGTCAGCATTCTGAATTCTGCGCTGGATCTGCACTGCCCTGAAATGGATCTGAATCTATTTTTGACACTGTGTCAGCATTCTGAATTCTGCGCTGGATCTGCACTGCCCTGAAATGGATCTGAATCATTTTTTGACACTGTGTGAGCATTCTGAATTCTGCGCTGGATCTGCACTGCCCTGAAATGGATCTGAATCTTTTTCTGACACAGTGTCAGCATTCTGACTTCTGCGCTGGATCTGCACTGCCCTGAAATGGATCTGAATCTTTTTCTGACACAGTGTCAGCATTCTGACTTGTGCGCTGGATCTGCACTGCCCTGAAATGGATCGGAATCTTTTTTTGACACTGTGTGAGCATTCTGAATTCTGCGCTGGATCTGCACTGCCCTGAAATGGATCTGAATCTTTTTCTGACACAGTGTCAGCATTCTGAATTCTGCGCTGGATCTGCACTGCCCTGAAATGGATCTGAATCTTTTTCTGACACAGTGTCAGCTTTCTGAATTCTGCGCTGGATCTGCACTGCCCTGAAATGGATCTGAATCATTTTTTGACACTGTGTGAGCATTCTGAATTATGCGCTGGATCTGCACTGCCCTGAAATGGATCTGAATCTTTTTCTGACACTTTGTGAGCGTTCTGAATTACGCGCTGGATCTGCACTGACCTGAAATGAATCTGAATCTTTTTTTGACACAGTGTCAGCATTCTGAATTCTGCGCTGGATCTGCACTGCCCTGAAATGGATCTGAATCTTTTTTTGACACAGTGTCAGCATTCTGAATTCTGCGCTGGATCTGCACTGCCCTGAAATGGATCTGAATATTTTTTTGACACTGTGTCAGCATTCTGAATTCTGTGCTGGATCTGCACTGCCCTGAAATGGATCAGAATCTTTTTCTGGCACAGTGTGAGCATTCTGAATTACGCGCTGGATCTGCACTGAACTAAAATGGATCTGAATATTTTTCAGACACAGTGTCAGCATTCTGACTTCTGCGCTGGATCTGCACTGCCCTGAAATGGATCGGAATCTTTTTTTTGACATATTGTCAGCATTCTGACATGTGCGCTGGATCTGCACTGCCCTGAAATGGATCTGAATCTTTTTTTGACACTGTGTCAGCATTCTGAATTCTGCGCTGGATCTGAACTGAACTGAAATGGATCTGAATCTTTTTCTGAAACAGTGTCAGCATTCTGACTTCTGCGCTGGATCTGCACTGACCTGAAATGGATCTGAACCTTTTTTTGACACAGTGTCAGCGTTCAGATTTCTGTGCTGGATCTGCACTGCCCTGAAATGGATCTGAATATTTTTTTGACACTGTGTCAGCGTTCAGATTTCTGTGCTGGATCTGCACTGCCCTGAAATGGATCTGAATCTTTTTCTGACACAGTGTCAGCATTCTGAATACTGTGCTGGATCTGCACTGCCCTGAAATGGATCTGAATTTTTTTTGACACTGTGTCAGCATTCTGACTTCTGCGCTGGATCTGCAATGCCCAGAAATGGATCTGAATATCTTTTTGACATATTGTCATCATTCTGACTTCTGCGCTGGATCTGCACTGCCCTGAAATGGATCTGAATCTTTTTCTGACACAGTGTCAGCATTCTGAATTCTGTGCTGGATCTGCACTGCCCTGAAATGGATCTGAATCTTTTTCTGACACTGTGTCAGCATTCTGACTTCTGCGCTGGATCTGCACTGCCCTGAAATGGATCTGAATCTTCTTTTGACACAGTGTCAGCATTCTGACTTCTGCGCTGGATCTGCACTGCCCTGAAATGGATCTGAACCTTTTTTTGACACTGTGTGAGCATTCTGAATTCTGCGCTGGATCTGCACTGCCCTGAAATGGATCTGAACATTTTTTGACACAGTGTCAGCATTCTGAATTCTGCGCTGGATCTGCACTGCCCTGAAATGGATCTGAATCTTTTTTTGACACTGTGTGAGCGTTCTGAAAGACGCGCTGGATCTGTAATGCCCTGAAATGGATCTGAATCTTTTTCTGACACAGTGTCAGCATTCTGACACTGTGTTAGCATTCTGAATTCTGTGCTGGATCTGCATTGCCCTGAAATGGATCTGAATCTTTTTTGACACTGTGTGAGGATTCCGAATTCTGCGCTGGATCTGCACTGCCCTGAAATGGATCTGAATCGTTTTATGGCACTGTGTGAGCATTCTGACTTCTGCGCTGGATCTGCACTGCCCTGAAATGGATCTGAATCTTTTTTTGACATAGTGTCAGCATTCTGACTTCTGCGCTGGAGCTGCACTGAACTGAAATGGATCTGAATCTTTTTCTGGCACAGTGTCCGCATTCTGACTTCTGCGCTGGATCTGCACTGCCCTGAAATGGATCTGAATATTTTTTTGACACTGTGTCATCATTCTGACTTCTGCGCTGGATCTGCATTGCCCTGAAATGGATCTGAATCTCTTTCAGGCACAGTGTCAGCATTCCGACTTCTGCGCTGGATCTGCACTGCCCTGAAATGGATCTGAATCTTTTTCTGGCACAGTGTCAGCATTCTGACTTCTGCGCTGGATCTGCACTGCCCTGAAATGGATCTGAATATTTTTCTGGCACAGTGTCCGCATTCTGACCTCTGCGCTGGATCTGCACTGCCCTGAAATGGATCGGAATATTATTTTGACACTGTGTCCGCATTCTGACTTCTGCGCTGGATCTGCATTGCCCTGAAATGGATCTTAAACTTTTTTTGACACAGTGTCAGCATTCTGAATTCTGCGCTGGATCTGCACAGCCCTGAAAGGCATCTGAATCTTTTTCTGGCACAGTGTCCTCATTCTGACTTCTGCGCTGGATCTGCACTGCCCTGAAATGGATCTGAATATTTTGACACTGTGTCAGCATTCTGACACAGTGTCCGCATTCTGATTTCTGCGCTGGATCTGCACTGCCCTGAAATGGATCTGAATCTTTTTCTGGCACAGTGTCCGCATTCTGACTTCTGCGCTGGATCTGCACTGCCCTGAAATGGATCGGAATATTATTTTGACACTGTGTCAGCATTCTGACTTCTGCGCTGGATCTGCACTGCCCTGAAATGCATCTGAATCTTTTTTTGACACTGTGTCAGCATTCTGACTTCTGCGCTGGATCTGCACTGCCCTGAAATGGATCTGAATCTTTTTTTGACACTGTGTTATCATTCTGACTTCTGCGCTGGATCTGCACTGCCCTGAAATGGATCTGAATCTTTTTCTGACACAGTGTCAGCATTACGAATTCGGCGTTGGATCTGCACTGCCCTGAAATGGATCTGAAGGGTTATTCTGACACTGTGTCAGCATTCTGAATTCTGCGCTGGATCTGCACTGCCCTGAAATGAATCTGAACCTTTTTCTGGAACAATGTCAGCATTCTGACTTCTGCGCTGGATCTGCACTGCCCTGAAATGGATCCGAATCTTTTTCTGACACAGTGTCAGCATTCTAACTTCTGCACTGGATCTGCACTGAACTGAAATGGATCGGAATCTTTTTCTGACACAGTGTCCGCATTCTGACTTCTGCGCTGGATCTGCACTGCCCTGAAATGGATCTGAATCTTTTTCTGACACAGTATCAGCATTACGAATTCGGAGCTGGATCTGCACTGCCCTGACATGGATCTGAATGGTTTTCTGTAACTTTGTCAGCATTCTGACACAGTGTCAGCATTCTGACTTCTGCGCTGGATTTGCACTGCCCTGAAATGGATCTGAATCTTTTTCTGACACAGTGTCTGCATTCTGAATTCAGAGCCTTATCTGCACTGCCCTGAAATGCATCCGAATCTTTTTTTGACACTGTGTCAGCATTCTGAATTCTGCGCTGGATCTGCTCTGACTTGAAATGGATCTGAATCTTTTTCTGACACTGTGTCAGCATTCTGACACACTGTCAGCACAGGATCTGCACTGACCTGAAATGGATCTGAATATTTTTTTTTAACACAGTGTCAGCATTCTGACTTCTGCGCTGGATCTGCACTGCCCTGAAATGGATCTGAATATTTTTCTGGCACTGTGTCAGCATTCTGAATTCTGCGCTTCAGCTGCACTGCCCTGAAATGGATCTGAATCTTTTTTGGACACTGTGTCAGCATTCTGACTTCTGCGCTGGATCTGCACTGCCCTGAAATGGATCGGAATTTTTTTGGACACTGTGTCAGCATTCTGAATTCTGCGCTGGATCTGCACTGCCCTGAAATGGATCTGAATCTTTTTCTGACACAGTGTCAGCATTACGAATTCGGCGTTGGATCTGCACTGCCCTGAAATGGATCTGAAGGGTTTTCTGACACTGTGTCAGCATTCTGAATTCGGCGCTGGATCTGCACTGATCAGAAATGGATCTGAATCTTTTTTTGACACTGTGTTAGCATTCTGACTTCTGATCTGGATCTGCACTGCCCTGAAATGGATCTGAATCTTTTTTTGACACTGTGTCAGCATTCTGAATTCTGCGCTGGATCTGCACTGCCCTGAAATGGATCTGAACCTTTTTTTGACACTGTGTCAGCATTCTGACTTGTGCGCTGGATCTGCACTGCCCTGAAATGGATCTGAACCTTTTTTTGACACAGTGTCTGCATTCTGACTTCTGCGCTAGATCTGCACTGCCCTGAAATGCATCTGAATCTTTTTCTGACACAATGGCAGCATTCTGACTTCTGCGCTGGTTCTGCACTGCCCTGAAATGGATCTTAATGGTTTTCTGTCACTTTGTCAGCATTCTGACACAGTGTCAGCACTGGATCTGCACTGCCCAGAAATGGATCTGAATATATTTTTGACACTGTGTCAGCATTCTGACTTCTGCGCTGGATCTGCACTGCCCTGAAATGAATCTGAACCTTTTTCTGGAACAATGTCAGCATTCTGACTTCTGCGCTGGATCTGCACTGCCCTGAAATTGATCTGAATCTCTTTTGACACTGTGTGAGCATTCTGAATTCTGCACTGGATCTGCACTGCCCTGAAATGGATCTGAACCTTTTTTTGACACTGTGTCAGCATTCTGACTTCTGCGCTGGATCTGCACTGCCCTGAAATGGATCTGAATCATTTTTTGACACTGTGTGAGCATTCTGACTTCTGCGCTGGATCTGCACTGAACTGAAATGGATCTGAATCTCTATTTGACACTGTGTCAGCTTTCTGACATATGCGCTGGATCTGCACTGCCCTGAAATGGATCTGAATCTTTTTTTGACACTGTGTGAGGATTCTGACTTCTGCGCTGGATCTGCACTGAACTGAAATGGATCTGAATCTTTTTTTGACACTGTGTCAGCATTTTGAGTTCTGCGCCGGATCTGCACTGCCCTGAAATGGATCTGAATATTATTTTGACACTGTGTGAGCATTCTGACTTCTGCGCTGGATCTGCACTGCCCTGAAATGGATCTGAATATTATTTTGACACTGTGTCAGCATTCTGAATTCTGCGCTGGATCTGCACTGCCCTGAAATGTATCTGAATCTTTTTCTGACACAGTATCAGCATTACGAATTCGGCGCTGGATCTGCACTGCCCTGAAATGGATCTGAATCTTTTTCTGACACAGTGTCAGCATTCTGACTTCTGCGCTGGATCTGCACTGCCCTGAAATGGATCTGAATCTTTTTCTGACACAGTGTCAGCATTCTGACTTCTGCGCTGGATCTGTACTGCCCTGAAATGGATCTGAATCTTTTTTTGACACTGTGTGAGCATTCTGACTTCTGCGCTGGATCTGCACTGCCCTGAAATGCATCTGAAAGTTTTTTGACTCTGTCTCAGCATTCTGACTTGTGCGCTGGATCTGCACTGCCCTGAAATGGATCTGAATCTTTTTCTGACACAGTGTCAGCATTCTGACTTCTGCGCTGGATCTGCACTGAACTAAAATGGATCTGAATCTTTTTCTGACACTGTGTCAGCATTCTGACTTCTGCGCTGGATCTGCACTGCCCTGAAATGGATCTGAATCTTTTGACACTGTGTCAGCATTCTGACTTCTGCGCTGGATCTGCACTGCCCTGAAATGCATCCGAATCTTTTTTTGACACAGTGTCAGCATTCTGAATTCTGCGCTGGATCTGCAATACCCTGAAATGCATCTGAATCTATTTCTGACACAGTGTCAGCATTCTGAATTCTGCGCTGGATCTGCACTGCCCTGAAATTGATCGGAATCTATTTCTGACACTGTGTCAGCATTCTGACTTCTGCGCTGGATCTGCACTGCCCTGAAATGGATCTGAATCTTTTGACACTGTGTCAGCATTCTGACTTCTGCGCTGGATCTGCACTGCCCTGAAATGGATCTGAATCTTTTTCTGGCACAGTGTCAGCATTCTGAATTCTGCGCTGGATCTGCAATACCCTGAAATGCATCTGAATCTATTTCTGACACAGTGTCAGCATTCTGAATTCTGTGCTGGATCTGCACTACCCTGAAATGGATCTGAATCTTTTTTTGACACAGTGTCAGCATTCTGAATTCTGCGCTGGATCTGCACTGCCCTGAAATGCATCTGAATCTTCTTCTGACACAGTGTCAGCATTCTGACTTGTGCGCTGGATCTGCACTGCCCTGAAATGGATCTGAATCTTTTTTTGACACTGTGTGAGCATTCTGAATTCTGCACTGGATCTGCACTACCCTGAAATGCATCTGAAAGTTTTTTGGCACTGTCTCAACATTCTGACTTCTGCGCTGGATCTGCACTGCCCTGAAATGCATCTGAATCTTTTTTTGACACTGTGTCATCATTCTGACTTCTGCGCTGGATCTGCACTGCCCTGAAATGGATCTGAATCTTTTTTTGACACTGTGTCAGCATTCTGAATTCTGCGCTGGATCTGCACTGACCTGAAATGGATCTGAATCTTTTTTTGACACTGTGTCAGTATTCTGACTTCTGCGCTGGATCTGCACTGCCCTGAAATGGATCTGAATCTTTTTTTGACACTGTGTCAGCATTCTGACTTCTGCGCTGGATCTGCACTGCCCTGAAATGGATCTGAATCTTTTTCTGGCACAGTGTCAGCATTCTGAATTCTGCGCTGGATCTGCACTGCCCTGAAATGGATCTGAATCTTTTTCTGGCACAGTGTCAGCATTCTGAATTCTGCGCTGGATCCGCACTGAACTAAAATTGATCTGAATCTTTTTCTGACACAGTGTCAGCATTCTCACTTGTACGCTAGATCTGCACTGACCAGAAATGGATCTGAATCTTTTTCTGAAACTGTGTCAGCATTCTGAATTCTGCGCCGGATCTGCACTGCCCTGAAATGGATCTGAATCTTTTTCTGACACAGTATCAGCATTACGAATTCCGCGCTGGATCTGCACTGCCCTAAAATGGATCTGAAGGTTTTCCTGACACTGTGTCAGCATTCTGAATTCTGCGCTGGATCTGCGCTGCCCTGAAATGGATCTGAATCTTTTTCTGGCACAGTGTCCGCATTCTGAATTCTGCGCTGGATCTGCACTGCCCTGAAATGGATCTGAATCTTTTTTTGACACTGTGTCAGCATTCTGCCTTCTGCGCTGGATCTGCACTGCCCTGAAATGGATCTGAAACATTTTTTGTCACTGTGTGAGCATTCTGACTTCTGCGCTGGATCTGCACTGCCCTGAAATGGATCTGAATCTTTTTTTGACACAGTGTCAGCATTCTGACACGTGCGCTGGATCTGCACTGCCCTGAAATGGATCGGAATATTTTTTTGACACTGTGTCAGCATTCTGAATTCTGCGCTGGATCTGCAATACCCTGAAATGCATCTGAAAGTTTTTTGAGTCTGTCTCAGCATTCTGACTTCTGCGCTGGATCTGCACTGCCCTGAAATGGATCTGAATCTTTTTCTGACACAGTGTCAGCATTCTGACTTCTGCGCTGGATATGCACTGCCCTGAAATGGATCTGAATCTTTTTCTGACACAGTGTCAGCATTCTGACTTCTGCGCTGGATCTGCACTGCCCTGAAATGCATCTGAATCTTTTTCTGACACAGTGTCAGCATTCTGACTTCTGCGCTGGATCTGCACTGCCCTGAAATGGATCTGAATCTTTTTTTGACACAGTGTCAGCATTCTGACACGTGCGCTGGATCTGCACTGCCCTGAAATGGATCGGAATATTTTTTTGACACTGTGTCAGCATTCTGAATTCTGCGCTGGATCTGCAATACCCTGAAATGCATCTGAAAGTTTTTTGAGTCTGTCTCAGCATTCTGACTTCTGCGCTGGATCTGCACTGCCCTGAAATGGATCTGAATCTTTTTCTGACACAGTGTCAGCATTCTGACTTCTGCGCTGGATCTGCACTGCCCTGAAATGGATCTGAATCTTTTTCTGACACATTGTCAGCATTCTGAATTCTGCGCTGGATCTGCACTGCCCTGAAATGGATCTGAATTGTTTTCTGTCAATTTGTCATCATTCTGACACAGTGTCAGCACTGGATCTACTCTGCCCAGAAATGGATCTGAATCTATTTTTGACACTGTGTCAGCATTCTGAATTCTGCGCTGGATCTGCACTGCCCTGAAATGGATCTGAATCTTTTTTTGACACAGTGTCAGCATTCTGAATTCTGCGCTGGATCTGCACTGCACTGAAATGGATCTGAATCATTTTTTGACACTGTGTGAGCATTCTGACTTCTGCGCTGCATCTGCACTGCCCTGAAATGGATATGAATCTTTTTCTGGCACAGTGTCCGAATTCTGAATTCTGCGCTGGATCTGCACTGCCCTGAAATGGATCTGAATTTTTTCTGACACAGTGTCAGCATTCTGACTTCTGCGCTGGATCTGCACTGCCCTGAAATGGATCTGAAGCTTTTTCTGACACAGTGTCCGCATTCTGACACGTGCGCTGGATCTGCATTGCCCTGAAATGGATCTGAAGCTTTTTCTGACACAGTGTCCGCATTCTGACACGTGCGCTGGATCTGCACTGCCCTGAAATGGATCTGAAGCTTTTTCTGACACAGTGTCCGCATTGTGACACGTGCGCTGGATCTGCACTGCCCTGAAATGTATCTGAAGCTTTTTCTGACACTGTGTCAGGTTTGACTTGTGCGCAGGATCTGCACTGCCCTGAAATGTATCTGAAGCTTTTTCTGACACTGTGTCAGCATTCTGACTTGTGCGCTGGATCTGCACTGCCCTGAAATGGATCTGAAGCTTTTTCTGACACAGTGTCAGCATTCTGACACGTGCGCTGGATCTGCACTGCCCTGAAATGGATCTGAAGCTTTTTCTGACACAGTGTCAGCATTCTGACTTCTGCGCTGGATCTGCACTGCCCTGAAATGGATCTGAATATTTTTTTGACACTGTGTCAGCATTCTGAATTCTGCGCTGGATCTGCACTGCCCTGAAATGGATCTGAATATTTTTTTGACACTGTGTCAGCATTCTGAATTCTGCGCTGGATCTGCACTGCCCTGAAATGGATCAGAATCTTTTTCTGGCACAGTGTGAGCATTCTGAATTACGCGCTGGATCTGCACTGAACTAAAATGGATCTGAATCATTTTTTGACACTGTGTCAGCATTCTGACTTTTGCGCTGGATCTGCACTGCCCTGAAATGGATCGGAATCTTTTTCTGACACAGTGTCAGCATTCTGACACGTGCGCTGGATCTGCACTGCCCTGAAATGGATCTGAAGCTTTTTCTGACACAGTGTCAGCATTCTGACTTCTGCGCTTAATCTGCACTGCCCTGAAATGGATCTGAATCTTTTTTTGACACTGTGTCAGCATTCTGCCTTCTGCGCTGGATCTGCACTGCCCTGAAATGGATCTGAAACATTTTTTGTCACTGTGTGAGCATTCTGACTTCTGCGCTGGATCTGCACTGCCCTGAAATGGATCTGAATCTTTTTTTGACACTGTGTGAGCATTCTGACTTCTGCGCTGGATCTGCACTGCCCTGAAATGGATCTGAATCATTTTTTGACACTGTGTCAGCATTCTGACTTCTGCGCTGGATCTGCACTGCCCTGAAATGGATCTGAATCTTTTTTTGACACTCTGTCAGCATTCTGACTTCTGCGCTGGATCTGCACTGCCCTGAAATGGATCTGAATCTTTTTTTGACATCGTGTCAGCATTCTGACTTCTGCGCTGGATCTGCACTGCCCTGAAATGGATCTGAATCTTTTTTTGACACTGTGTCAGCATTCTGACTTCTGCGCTGGATCTGCAATGCCCTGAAATGCATCTGAATCTTTATTTGACACTGTGTCAGCATTCTGAATTCTGCGCTGGATCTGCTCTGCCCTGAAATGGATCTGAATCTTTTTTTGACACTGTGTCAGTATTCTGACTTCTGCGCTGGATCTGCACTGCCCTGAAATGGATCTGAATCTTTTTCTGACACAGTGTCAGCATTCTGAATTCTGTGCTGGATCTGCACTGCCCTGAAATGGATCTGAATATTTTTTCGACACAGTGTCAGCATTCTGACTTCTGCGCTGGATCTGCACTGACGTGAAATGGATCTGAATCTTTTTTTGACATCGTGTCAGTATTCTGACTTCTGCGCTGGATCTGCACTGCCCTGAAATGGATCTGAATCTTTTTTTGAAACTGTGTCAGCATTCTGACTTCTGCGCTGGATCTGCAATGCCCTGAAATGCATCTGAATCTTTTTTTGACACTGTGTCAGCATTCTGACTTCTGCGCTGGATCTGCACTGCCCTGAAATGGATCTGAATCTTTTTTTGACACTGTGTCAGCATTCTGAATTCTGCGCTGGATCTGCACTGCCCTGAAATGGATCTGAATATTATTTTGACACTGTGTCAGCATTCTGAATTCTGCGCTGGATCTGCACTGCCCTGAAATGGATCTGAATCTTTTTTTGACACTGTGTCATCATTCTGACTTCTGCGCTGGATCTGCACTGCCCTGAAATGGATCTGAATCTTTTTCTGACACAGTATCAGCATTACGAATTCGGCGCTGGATCTGCACTGCCCTGAAATGGATCTGAATCTTTTTCTGACACAGTGTCAGCATTCTGACTTCTGCGCTGGATCTGCACTGCCCTGAAATGGATCTGAATCTTTTTCTGACACAGTGTCAGCATTCTGACATCTGCGCTGGATCTGCACTGCCCTGAAATGGATCGGAATCTTTTTCTGACACAGTATCAGCACTACGAATTCGGCGCTGGATCTGCAATGCCCTGAAATGGATCTGAATCTTTTTATGGCACAGTGTCAGCATTCTGAATTCTGCGCTGGATCTGCACTGCCCTGAAATGGATCTGTATTGTTTTCTGTCACTTTGTCATCATTCTGACACAGTGTCTGCACTGGATCTACTCTGCCCAGAAATGGATCTGAATCTATTTTTGACACTGTGTCAGCATTCTGAATTCTGCGCTGGATCTGCACTGCCCTGAAATGGATCTGAATCCTTTTCTGACACTGTGTCAGCATTCTGAATTCTGCGCTGGATCTGCACTGCCCTGAAATGGATCGGAATCTGTTTTTGACACTGTGTCAGCATTCTGAATTCTGCGCTGGATCTGCACTGCCCTGAAATGGATCTGAATCATTTTTTGACACTGTGTCAGCATTCTGCCTTCTGCGCTGGATCTGCACTGCCCTGAAATGGATCTGAATCATTTTTTGACACTGTGTGAGCATTCTGAATTCTGCGCTGGATCTGCACTGCCCTGAAATGGATCTGAATGTTTTTCTGGCACAGTGTCAGCATTCTAAATTCTGCGCTGGATCTGCACTGAGCTAAAATGGATCTGAATATTTTTCTGACACTTTGTGAGCGTTCTGACTTCTGCGCTGGATCTGCACTGCCCTGAAATGGATCTGAATCTTTTTTTGACTCAGTGTCAGCATTCTGAATTCTGCGCTGGATCTGCACTGCCCTGAAATGCATCTGAATATTTTTTTGACACTGTATCAGCATTCTGAATTCTGTGCTGCATCTGCACTGCCCTGAAATGGATCTGAACATTTTTTGACACTGTGACCACATTCTGAATTTTACGCTGGATCTGCACTGCCCTGAAATGGATCTGAATCTTTTTCTGACACAGTGTCAGCATTCTGACTTCTGCGCTGGATCTGCACTGCCCTGAAATGGATCTGAATCTTTTTCTGACACAGTATCAGCATTACGAATTCCGCGCTGGATCTGCACTGCCCTGAAATGGATCTGAAGGTTTTCCTGACACTGTGTCAGCATTCTGAATTCTGCGCTGGATCTGCACTGCCCTGAAATGGATGTGAATCTTTTTCTGACACAGTGTCAGCATTCTGACTTCTGCGCTGGATCTGCACTGCCCTGAAATGGATCTGAATCTTTTTTTGACACAGTGTCAGCATTCTGACACGTGCGCTGGATCTGCACTGCCCTGAAATGGATCGGAATATTTTTTTGACACTGTGTCAGCATTCTGAATTCTGCGCTGGATCTGCAATACCCTGAAATGCATCTGAAAGTTTTTTGAGTCTGTCTCAGCATTCTGACTTCTGCGCTGGATCTGCACTGCCCTGAAATGGATCTGAATCTTTTTCTGACACAGTGTCAGCATTCTGACTTCTGCGCTGGATCTGCACTGCCCTGAAATGGATCTGAATCTTTTTCTGACACAGTGTCATCATTCTGACTTCTGCGCTGGATCTGCACTGCCCTGAAATGGATCTGAATCTTTTTCTGACACATTGTCAGCATTCTGAATTCTGCGCTGGATCTGCACTGCCCTGAAATGGATCTGAATTGTTTTCTGTCACTTTGTCATCATTCTGACACAGTGTCAGCACTGGATCTACTCTGCCCTGAAATGGATCTGAATCTATTTTTGACACTGTGTCAGCATTCTGAATTCTGCGCTGGATCTGCACTGCCCTGAAATGGATCTGAATCTTTTTTTGACACTGTGTCAGCATTCTGAATTCTGCGCTGGATCTGCACTGCCCTGAAATGCATCTGAATCATTTTTTGACACTGTGTGAGCATTCTGACTTCTGCGCTGCATCTGCACTGCCCTGAAATGGATATGAATCTTTTTCTGGCACAGTGTCCGAATTCTGAATTCTGCGCTGGATCTGCACTGCCCTGAAATGGATCTGAATTTTTTCTGACACAGTGTCAGCATTCTGACTTCTGCGCTGGATCTGCACTGCCCTGAAATGGATCTGAAGCTTTTTCTGACACAGTGTCCGCATTCTGACACGTGCGCTGGATCTGCACTGCCCTGAAATGGATCTGAAGCTTTTTCTGACACAGTGTCCGCATTCTGACACGTGCGCTGGATCTGCACTGCCCTGAAATGGATCTGAAGCTTTTTCTGACACAGTGTCAGCTTTGACTTGTGCGCTGGATCTGCACTGCCCTGAAATGTATCTGAAGCTTTTTCTGACACTGTGTCAGCATTCTGACTTGTGCGCTGGATCTGCACTGCCCTGAAATGGATCTGAAGCTTTTTCTGACACAGTGTCAGCATTCTGACACGTGCGCTGGATCTGCACTGCCCTGAAATGGATCTGAAGCTTTTTCTGACACAGTGTCAGCATTCTGACTTCTGCGCTGGATCTGCACTGCCCTGGAATGGATCTGAATATTGTTATGACACAGTGTCAGCATTCTGAATTCTGCGCTGGATCTGCACTGAACTAAAATGGATCTGAATCTTTTTCTGGCACAGTGTCAGCATTCTGACTTGTGCACTGGTTCTGCACTGCCCAGAAATGCATCTGAATCTTTTTTTGACACTGTGTCAGCATTCTGACTTTTGCGCTGGATCTGCACTGCCCTGAAATGGATCGGAATCTTTTTCTGACACAGTGTCAGCATTCTGAATTCTGCGCTGGATCTGCACTGACCTGAAATGGATCTGAACCTTTTTTTGACAGTGTGTGAGCATTCTGAATTCTGCGCTGGATCTGCACTGCCCTGAAATGGATCTGAATCATTTTCTGACACAGTGTCAGCATTCTGACTTCTGCGCTGGATCTGCACTGCCCTGAAATGGATCGGAAACTTTTTCTGACACAGTGTCCGCATTCTGACTTCTGCGCTGGATCTGCACTGCCCTGAAATGGATCGGAATATTATTTTGACACTGTGTCCGCATTCTGACTTCTGCGCTGGATCTGCACTGCCCTGAAATGGATCTGAATCTTTTTCTGGCACAGTGTCCGCATTCTGACTTCTGTGCTGGATCTGCACTGCCCTGAAATGTATCTTCATCTTTTTCTGACACAGTGCCTGCATTCAGACACAGTGCCTGCATTCAGACACAGTGCCTGCATTCAGACACAGTGCCTGCATTCAGACACAGTGCCTGCATTCAGACACAGTGCCTGCATTCAGACACAGTGCCTGCATTCTCACTTGAGCGCTGGATCTGCACTGCCCTGAAATGGATCTGAACATTTTTCTGACACAGTGTCAGCATTCTGAATTCTGCGCTGGATCTGCACTGAACTAAAATCGATCTGTATCTTTTTCTGGCACAGTGTCAGCATTCTGACTTCTGCGCTGGTTCTGCACTGCCCAGAAATGCATCTGAATCTTTTTTTGACACTGTCTGAGGATTCTGCCTTCTGCACTGGATCTGCACTGCCCTGAAATGCATCTGAATCTTTTTCTGGCACTGTGTCAGCATTCTGAATTCTGCGCTGGATCTGCACTGACCTGAAATGGATCTGAACATTTTTTTGACACTGAGTCATCATTCTGAATTCTGCGCTGGATCTGCACTGCCCTGAAATGGGTCGGAATCTTTTTCGGACACAGTGTCAGCATTCTGAATTCTGCGCTGGATCTGCACTGCCCTGAAATGGATCTGTATTTTTTTTTGACACTGTGTCAGCATTCTGACACAGTGTCAGCACTGGATCTGCACTGCCCTGAAATGCATCTGAATCTTTTTTTGACACTGTGTGAGCTTTCTGAATTACGTGCTGGATCTGCACTGCCCTGAAATGGATCTGAATCTTTTTTTGACACTGTGTCATCTTTCTGAATTCTGCGCTGAATCTTCACTGCCCTGAAATGGATCGGAATATTTTTCTGACACTGTGTCCGCATTCTGACACAGTGTCCGCATTCTGACTTCTGCGCTGGATCTGCACTGCCCTGAAATGGATCTGAATCTTTTTCTGACACTGTGTCCGCATTCTGACACAGTGTCAGCATTCTGACTTGTGCGCTGGATCTGCACTGCCCTGAAATGGATCTGAATATTTTTCTGACACAGTGTCCGCATTCTGACACAGTGTCCGCATTCTGACACAGTGTCCGCATTCTGACACAGTGTCCGCATTCTGACACAGTGTCCGCATTCTGACACAGTGTCCGCATTCTGACACAGTGTCCGCATTCTCACTTGTGCGCTGGATCTGAACTGCCCTGAAATGCATCTGAATCTTTTTCTCACACACTGTCTGTATTCTGAAACAGTGTCAGCATTCTGACTTTTGCGCTGGATCTGTACTGCCCTGAAATGTATCTGATGCTTTTTCTGACACAGTGTCAGCAATCTGACACAGTGTCAGCATTCCGACACAGTGTCAGCATTCTGACACGTGCGCTGGATCTGCCCTGTCCTGAAATGCATCTGAATCTTTTTCTGGCACAGTGTCCGCATTCTGATTTCTGCGCTGGATCTGCACTGCCCTGAAATGCATCTGAATCTTTTTCTGGCACAGTGTCCGCATTCTGACTTCTGCGCTGGATCTGCACTGCCCTGAAATGTATCTTAATCTTTTTCTGGCTCAGTGTCAGCATTTTGACTTCCGCGCTGGATCTGCACTGCCCTGAAATGGATCTGAATATTTTTTTGACACAGTGTCAGCATTCTGACTTCTGCGCTGGATCAGCACTGCCCTGAAATGGATCTGAATCTTTTTCTGACACAGTGTCAGCATTCTGACACAGTGTCAGCATTCTGACTTCTGCGCTGGATCTGCACTGCCCTGAAATGGATCTGAATCTCTTTCTGGCACAGTGTCAGCATTCTGACACAATGTCAGCATTCTGACTTCTGCGCAGGATCTGCGCTGCCCTGAAATGGATCTGAATCTTTTTTTGACAGTGTGTGAGTTTTCTGACTTCTGCGCTGGATCTGCACTGCCCTGAAATGGATCTGAATCTTTTTGTGACAATGTGTCCGCAATCTGACACAGTGTCAGCATTCTGACTTGTGCGCTGGATCTGCACTGACCTGAAATGGATCTGAATCTTTTTCTGACACTGTGTCCGCAATCTGACACAGTGTCAGCATTCTGACACGTGCGCTGGATCTGCACTTACCTGAAATGTATCTGAATCTTTTTCTGACACAGTGTCAGCATTCTCATTTGTGCGCTGGATCTGCACTGCCCTGAAATGCATCTGAATCTTTTTCTGGCACAGTGTCAGCATTCTGCCTTCTGCGCTGGATCTGCACTGCCCTGAAATGGATCGGAATCTTTTTTTGACACAGTGTCCGCATTCTGACTTCTGCGCTGGATCTGCACTGCCCTGAAATGGATCGGAATCTTTTTCTGACACAGTGTCAGCATTCTGAATTCTGCGCTGGATCTGCACTGAACTGAAATGGATCTGAAACTTTTTCAGGCATAGTGTCAGCATTCTGAATTCTGCGCTGGATCTGCACTGCCCTGAAATGGATCTGAATATTTTTCTGGCTCTGTGTCTGCATTCTGACTTCTGCGCTGGATCTGCACTGCCCTGAAATGCATCTGAATCTTTTTTGACACTCTGTCAGCATTCTGACACAGTGTCAGCATTCTGACTTCTGCGCTGGATCTGCACTGCACTGAAATGCATCTGAATCTTTTTCTGACACAGTGTCAGCATTCTGACTTCTGCGCTGGATCTGCACTGCTCTGAAATGCATCTGAATCTTTTTCTGGCACAGTGTCCGCATTCTGACTTCTGCGCTGGATCTGCACTGCCCTGAAATGCATCTGAATCTTTTTCTGGCACAGTGTCAGCATTCTGAATTCTGCGCTGGATCTGCACTGACCTGAAATGGATCTGAATCTTTTTCTGGCACAGTGTCCGCATTCTGACTTCTGCGCTGGATCTGCACTGCCCTGAAAGGGATCTGAATCTTTTTTGACACAGTGTCAGCATTCTGACTTCTGCGCTGGATCTGCACTGCCCTGAAATGGATCTGAATCTTTTTTTGACACTGTGTGAGCATTCTGACTTCTGCGCTGGATCTGCACTGCTCTGAAATGCATCTGAATCTTTTTCTGGCACAGTGTCCGCATTCTGACTTCTGCGATGGATCTGCACAGCCCTGAAATGCATCTGAATCTTTTTCTGGCACAGTGTCAGCATTCTGAATTCTGCGCTGGATCTGCACTGCCCTGAAAGGGATCTGAATCTTTTTTGACACTGTGTCAGCATTCTGACACAGTGTCAGCATTCTGACTTCTGCGCTGGATCTGCACTGCCCTGAAATGCATCTGAATCTTTTTCTGGCTCTGTGTCTGCATTCTGACTTCTGCGCTGGATCTGCACTGCCCTGAAAGGGATCTGAATCTTTTTTGACACTGTGTCAGCATTCTGACACAGTGTCAGCATTCTGACTTCTGCGCTGGATCTGCACTGCCCTGAAATGCATCTGAATCTTTTTCTGACACAGTGTCAGCATTCTGACTTCTGCGCTGGATCTGCACTGCTCTGAAATGCATCTGAATCTTTTTCTGGCACAGTGTCCGCATTCTGACTTCTGCGCTGGATCTGCACAGCCCTGAAATGCATCTGAATCTTTTTCTGGCACAGTGTCAGCATTCTGAATTCTGCGCTGGATCTGCACTGACCTGAAATGGATCTGAATCTTTTTCTGGCACAGTGTCCGCATTCTGACTTCTGCGCTGGATCTGCACTGCCCTGAAATGGATCGGAATCTTTTTCTGACACAGTGTCCGCATTTTGACTTCTGCGCTGGATCTGCACTGCCCTGAAATGGATCTGAATATTATTTTGACACCGTGTCAGCATTCTGACTTCTGCGCTGGATCTGCACTGCCCTGAAATGGATCGGAATATTATTTTGACACTGTGTCAGCATTCTGACTTGTGCGCTGGATCTGCACTGCCCTGAAATGGATCTGAATCTTTTTCTGACACAGTGTCCGCATTCTGACTTCTGCGCTGGATCTGCACTGCCCTGAAAGTGATCTGAATCATTTTCTGGCACTGTGTCAGCATTCTGACTTCTGCGCTGGATCTGCACTGCCCTGAAATGGATCGGAATCTTTTTTTGACACTGTGTCAGCATTCTGACTTCTGCGCTGGATCTGCACTGCCCTGAAATGGATCTGAATATTTTTCTGGCACAGTGTCAGCATTCTGAATTCTGCGCTGGATCTGCACTGCCCTGAAATGTATCTGAATCTTTTTCTGGCACAGTGTCAGCATTCTGACTTCTGTGCTGGATCTGCACTGACCTGAAATTGATCTGAATCTTTTTTTGACACTGTGTGAGCGTTCTAAATTACGTGCTGGATCTGCACTGCCCTGAAATGGATCTGAATCTTTTTTTGACACTCTGTGAGCGTTCTGAATTCTGCGCTGGATCTGCACTGACCTGAAATGGATCTGAATCATTTTGACACTGTGTCAGCATTCTGACTTGTGCGCTGGATCTGCAGTGCCCTGAAATGGATCGGAATCTTTTTTTGACACTGTGTCAGCATTCTGACTTCTGCGCTGGATCTGCACTGCCCTGAAATGGATCTGAATCTTTTTCTGACACAGTGTCAGCATTCTGACTTCTGCGCTGGATCTGCACTTACCTGAAATGTATCTGAATCTTTTTCTGACACAGTGTCAGCACTCTGACACTTTGTCAGTATTCTGACACGTGCGCTGGATCTGCCCTGCCCTGAAATGGATCTGAATCTTTTTCTGACACAGTGTCAGCATTCTGACTTTTGCGCTGGATCTGCACTGCCCTGAAATTGATCTGAATCTTTTTTAGACACTGTGTGAGCGTTCTGAATTACGTGCTGGATCTGCACTGACCTGAAATGGATCTGAATCTTTTTTTGACACTGTGTCAGCATTCTGACTTCTGCGCTGGATCTGCAGTGCCCTGAAATGGATCTGAGTCTTTTTTTGACACTGTGTCAGCATTCTGATTTCTGCGCTGGATCTGCACTGCCCTGAAATGGATCTGAATCTTTTTCTGACACAGTGTCAGCACTCTGACACTTTGTCAGTATTCTGACACGTGCGCTGGATCTGCCCTGCCCTGAAATGGATCTGAATCTTTTTCTGACACAGTGTCAGCATTCTGACTTGTGCGCTGGATCTGCACTGCCCTGAAATGCATCTGAATCTTTTTCTGGCACAGTGTCCGCATTCTGACTTCTGCGCTCGATCTGCACTGCCCTGAAATGCATCTGAATCTTTTTCTGACACAGTATCACCATTCTGACTTCTGCGCTGGATCTGCACAGCCCTGAAATGCATCTGAATCTTTTTCTGGCACAGTGTCAGCATTCTGACTTGTGCGCTGGATCTGCACTGCCCTGAAATGCATCTGAATCTTTTTCTGGCACAGTGTCAGCATTCTGCCTTCTGCACTGGATCTGCACTGCCCTGAAATGGATCGGAATCTTTTTTTGACACAGTGTCCGCATTCTGACTTCTGCGCTGGATCTGCACTGCCCTGAAATGCATCTGAATCTCTTTCTGGCACAGAGTCCGAATTCTGACTTCTGCGCTATATCTGCACTGCCCTGAAATGGATCTGAACATTCTTTTGACACTATGTCAGCATTCTGACTTCTGCGCTGGATCTGCACTGCCCTGAAATGGATCTGAATCTTTTTTTGACACTGTGTGAGGATTCTGAATTTTGCGCTGGATCTGCACTGCCCTGAAATGGATCGGAATCTTTTTTTGAAACAGTGTCCGCATTCTGACTTCTGCGCTGGATCTGCACTGCCCTGAAATGCATCTGAATCTTTTTCTGGCACAGTGTCCGCATTCTGAATTCTGCGCTGGATCTGCACTGCCCTGAAATGCATCTGAATCTTCTTCTGGCACAGTGTCCGCATTCTGACTTATGCGCTGGATCTGCACTGCCCTGAAATGGATCTGAATCTTGTTCTGACACAGTGTCAGCATTCTGAATTCTTCGCTGGATCTGCACTGTCCTGAAATGGATCTGAATTTTTTTGACACTGTGTCAGCATTCTGACTTCTGCGCAGGATCTGCACTGCCCTGAAATGGATCAGAATCTTTTTTTGACACTGTGTCAGAATTCTGACTTCTGCGCTGGATCTGCACTGCCCTGAAATGCATCTGAATATTTTCTGACACAGTGTCCGCATTCTGACTTCTGCGCTGGATCTGCAATGCCCTGAAATGCATCTGAATCTTTTTCTGGCACAGTGTCAGCATTCTGCCTTCTGCGCTGGATCTGCACTGCCCTGAAATGCATCTGAATCTTTTTCTGACACAATATCCGCATTCTGACTTGTGCGCTGGATCTGCACTTACCTGAAATGTATCTGAATCTTTTTCTGACACAGTGTCAGCACTCTGACACTTTGTCAGTATTCTGACACGTGCGCTGGATCTGCCCTGCCCTGAAATGGATCTGAATCTTTTTCTGACACAGTGTCTGCATTCTGACTTTTGCGCTGGATCTGCACTGCCCTGAAATGCATCGGAATCTTTTTCTGGCACAGTGTCCGCATTCTGACTTCTGCGCTGGATCTGCACTGCCCTGAAATGCATCTGAATCTTTTTCTGACACAGTATCCGCATTTTGACTTCTGCGCTGGATCTGCACTGCCCTGAAATGCATCTGAATCTTTTTCTGGCACAGTGTCAGCATTCTGACTTGTGCGCTGGATCTGCACTGCCCTGAAATGCATCTGAATCTTTTTCTGGCACAGTGTCAGCATTCTGACTTCTGCGCTATATCTGCACTGCCCTGAAATGGATCTGAACATTCTTTTGACACTATGTCAGCATTCTGACTTGTGCGCTGGATCTGCACTGCCCTGAAATGCATCTGAATCTTTTTCTGGCACAGTGTCCGCATTCTGACTTCTGCGCTGGATCTGCACTACCCTGAAATGCATCTGAATCTTTTTCTGGCACTGTGTCAGCATTCTGACTTCTGCGCTGGATCTGCACTGACCTGAAATGGATCTGAATCTTTTTTTGACACTGTGTCAGCATTCTGACTTCTGCGCTGGATCTGCACTGCCCTGAAATGCATCTGAATCTTTTTCTGGCACAGTGTCAGCATTCTGACTTCTGCGCTGGATCTGCACTGCCCTGAAATGGATCTGAATCCTTTTCTGACACTTTGTCAGCATTCTGACTTGTGCGCTGGATCTGCACTTACCTGAAATGTATCTGAATCTTTTTCTGACACAGTGTCAGCACTCTGACACTTTGTCAGTATTCTGACACGTGCGCTGGATCTGCCCTGCCCTGAAATGGATCTGAGTCTTTTTTTGACACTGTGTCAGCATTCTGACTTGTGCGCTGGATCTGCACTGCCCTGAAATGCATCTGAATCTTTTTCTGGCACAGTGTCCGCATTCTGACTTCTGCGCTCGATCTGCCCTGCCCTGAAATGCATCTGAATCTTTTTCTGACACAGTATCCGCATTCTGACTTCTGCGCTGGATCTGCACAGCCCTGAAATGCATCTGAATCTTTTTCTGGCACAGTGTCAGCATTCTGACTTGTGCGCTGGATCTGCACTGCCCTGAAATGGATCTGAATCTTTTTCTGGCACAGTGTCAGCATTCTGCCTTCTGCACTGGATCTGCACTGCCCTGAAATGGATCGGAATCTTTTTTTGACACAGTGTCCGCATTCTGACTTCTGCGCTGGATCTGCACTGCCCTGAAATGCATCTGAATCTCATTCTGGCACAGAGTCCGAACTCTGACTTCTGCGCTATATCTGCACTGCCCTGAAATGGATCTGAACATTCTTTTGACACTATGTCAGCATTCTGACTTCTGCGCTGGATCTGCCCTGCCCTGAAATGCATCTGAATCTTTTTCTGGCACAGTGTCAGCATTCTGCCTTCTGCACTGGATCTGCACTGCCCTGAAATGGATCGGAATCTTTTTTTGACACAGTGTCCGCATTCTGACTTCTGCGCTGGATCTGCACTGCCCTGAAATGCATCTGAATCTTTTTCTGGCACAGTGTCCGCATTCTGAATTCTGCGCTGGATCTGCACTGCCCTGAAATGCATCTGAATCTTCTTCTGGCACAGTGTCCGCATTCTGACTTATGCGCTGGATCTGCACTGCCCTGAAATGGATCTGAATCTTGTTCTGACACAGTGTCAGCATTCTGAATTCTTCGCTGGATCTGCACTGTCCTGAAATGGATCGGAATCTTTTTCTGGCACAGTGTCAGCATTCTGACTTCTGCGCTGGATCTGCACTGCCCTGAAATAGATCGGAATCTTTTTCTGGCACAGTGTCAGCATTCTGACTTCTGCGCTGGATCTGCACTGCCCTGAAATGGATCGGAATATTATTTTGACACTGTGTCAGCATTCTGACTTCTGCGCTGGATCTGCACTGCCCTGAAATGGATCAGAATCTTTTTTTGACACAGTGTCAGCATTCTGACTTCTGCGCTGGATCTGCACTGCCCTGAAATGCATCTGAATATTTTCTGACACAGTGTCCGCATTCTGACTTCTGCGCTGGATCTGCAATGCCCTGAAATGCATCTGAATCTTTTTCTGGCACAGTGTCAGCATTCTGCCTTCTGCGCTGGATCTGCACTGCCCTGAAATGGATCTGAATCTTTTTCTGGCACAGTGTCCGCATTCTGACTTCTGCGCTGGATCTGCCCTGCCCTGAAATGCATCTGAATCTCTTTCTGGCACAGTGTCCGCATTCTGACTTCTGCGATGGATCTGCACTGCCCTGAAATGGATCTGAATCTTTTTCTGGCACAGTGTCCGCATTCTGAATTCTGCGCTGGATCTGCACTGTCCTGAAATGGATCTGAACCTTTTTTTGACACTGTGTCAGCATTCTGAATTCTGCGCTGGATCTGCACTGTCCTGAAATGGATCTGAACCTTTTTCTGACACTGTCTCAGAATTCTGACTTCTGCGCTGGATCTGCACTGCCCGGAAATGGATCAGAATTTTTTTTTTAACACTGTGTCAGAATTCTGACTTCTGCGCTGGATCTGCACTGCCCTGAAATGCATCTGAATATTATTTTGACACTGTGTCAGCATTCTGAATTCTGCGCTGGATCTGCACTGAACTGAAATGGATCTGAATCTTTTTTTGACACTGTGTCAGCATTCTGACTTCTGCGCTGGATCTGCACTGCCCTGAAATGCATCTGAATCTTTTTCTGGCACAGTGTCAGCATTCCGACACAGAGTCAGCATTCTGACCTCTGCGCTGGATCTGCACTGACCTGAAATGGATCTGAATCATTTTTTGACACTGTGTCAGCATTCTGACTTCTGCGCTGGATCTGCACTGCCCTGAAATGGATCTGAATCTTTTTCTGACACAGTGTCAGCATTCTGAATTCTGTGCTGGATCTGCACTGCCCTGAAATGGATCTGAATCTTTTTCTGACACAGTGTCAGCATTCTGACTTCTGCGCTGGATCTGCACTGCCCTGAAATGGATCTGAATTTTTTTTGATATAGTGTCAGCATTCTGACTTCTGCGCTGGATCTGCACTGCCCTGAAATGGATCTGAATCTTTTTCTGACACAGTGTCAGCATTCTGACTTCTGCGCTGGATCTGCACTGCCCTGAAATGGATCTGAATCTTTTTCAGACACAGTGCCTGCATTCAGACACAGTGCCTGCATTCAGACACAGTGCCTGCATTCAGACACAGTGCCTGCATTCAGACACAGTGCCTGCATTCAGACACAGTGCCTGCATTCAGACACAGTGCCTGCATTCAGACACAGTGCCTGCATTCAGACACAGTGCCTGCATTCAGACACAGTGCCTGCATTCAGACACAGTGCCTGCATTCAGACACAGTGCCTGCATTCAGACACAGTGCCTGCATTCAGACACAGTGCCTGCATTCAGACACAGTGCCTGCATTCAGACACAGTGCCTGCATTCAGACACAGTGCCTGCATTCAGACACAGTGCCTGCATTCAGACACAGTGCCTGCATTCAGACACAGTGCCTGCATTCAGACACAGTGCCTGCATTCAGACACAGTGCCTGCATTCAGACACAGTGCCTGCATTCAGACTTCTGCGCTGGATCTGCACTGTCCTGAAATGGATCTGAACCTTTTTCTGACACTGTCTCAGAATTCTGACTTCTGCGCTGGATCTGCACTGCCCGGAAATGGATCAGAATTTTTTTTTAACACTGTGTCAGAATTCTGACACAGTGTCAGCACTGGATCTGCACTGCCCTGAAATGCATCTGAATCTTTTTTTGACACTGTGTGAGAGTTCTGAATTACGCGCTGGATCTGCACTGCCCTGAAATGGATCTGAATCTTTTCTTGACACTTTGTCAGCATTCTGAATTCTGCGCTGGATCTGCACTGCCCTGAAATGGATCGGAATATTTTTCTGACACTGTGTCCGCATTCTGACACAGTGTCAGCATTCTGACTTGTGCGCTGGATCTGCACTGCCCTGAAATGGATCTGAATCTTTTTCTGACACAGTGTCCGCATTCTGACACAGTGTCCGCATTCTGACACAGTGTCCGCATTCTGACACAGTGTCCGCATTCTGACACAGTGTCCGCATTTTCACTTGTGCGCTGGATCTGCACTGCCCTGAAATGCATCTGAATCTTTTTCTGACACAGTGTCAGCATTCTGACACAGTGTCAGCATTCTGACACGTGCGCTGGATCTGCACTGAACTGAAATGGATCTGAATATTTTTCTGACACAGTGTCCGCATTGTGACTTGTGCGCTGGATCTGCACTGCCCTGAAATGGATCTGAATCTTTTTCTGGCACAGTGTCAGCATTCTGAATTCTGCGCTGGATCTGCACTGCCCTGAAATGGATCGGAATCCTTTTCTGGCACAGTGTCAGCATTCTGACTTCTGCGCTGGATCTGCACTGCCCTGAAACGGATCTGAATCTTTTTCTGGCACCGTGTCCGCATTCTGACTTCTGCGCTGGATCTGCACTGCCCTGAAATGGATCTGAAACTTTTTTTGACACTGTGTCAGCATTCTGACTTCTGCGCTGGATCTGCACTGACCTGAAATGGATCTGAATCTTTTTCAGGCATAGTGTCAGCATTCTGACTTCTGCGCTGGATCTGCACTGCCCTGAAATGGATCTGAATCTTTTTCTGACACAGTGTCAGCATTCTGAATTCTGCGCTGGATCTGCACTGCCCTGAAATGGATCTGAATCCTTTTTGACACTGTGTCAGCATTCTGACACAGTGTCCGCATTCTGACTTCTGCGCTGGATCTGCACTGCCCTGAAATGCATCTGAATCTTTTTCTGACACAGTGTCAGCATTCTGACTTCTGCGCTGGATCTGCACAGCCCTGAAATGCATCTGAATCTTTTTCTGGCACAGTGTCCGCATTCTGACTTCTGCGCTGGATCTGCACTGCCCTGAAATGCATCTGAATGTTTTCTGACACAGTGTCCGCATTCTGACTTCTGCGCTGGATCTGCACTGCCCTGAAATGGATCGGAATATCATTTTGACACTGTGTCAGCATTCTGACTTCTGCGCTGGATCTGCACTGCCCTGAAATGGATCGGAATATTTTTCTGGCACAGTGTCAGCATTCTGAATTCTGCGCTGGATCTGCACTGACCTGAAATGGATCTGAATCTTTTTCTGACACTGTGTCAGCATTCTGAATTCTGTGCTGTATCTGCACTGACCTGAAATGGATCTGAATCTTTTTCTGACACTGTGTCAGCATTCTGAATTCTGCGCTGGATCTGCACTGCCCTGAAATGAATCTGAATCTTTTTCAGGCTCTTTGTCTGCATTCTGAATTCTACGCTGGATCTGCACTGCCCTGAAATGGATCTGAATCCTTTTTGACACTGTGTCAGCATTCTGACACAGTGTCAGCATTCTGACTTCTGCGCTGGATCTGCACTGCCCGGAAATGCATCTGAATCTTTTTCTGGCACAGTGTCCGCATTCTGAATTCTGCGCTGGATCTGCACTGCCCTGAAATGCATCTGAATCATTTTCTGACACAGTGTCCGCATTCTGACTTCTGCGCTGGATCTGCACTGCCCTGAAATAGATCGGAATCTTTTTCTGGCACAGTGTCAGCATTCTGACTTCTGCGCTGGATCTGCACTGCCCTGAAATGGATCGGAATATTATTTTGACACTGTGTCAGCATTCTGACTTCTGCGCTGGATCTGCACTGCCCTGAAATGCACCGGAATATTTTTTGACACAGTGTCCGCATTCTGACTTCTGCGCTGGATCTGCACTGCCCTGAAATGCATCTGAATCTTTTTTTGACACTGTGTGAGCGTTCTGAATTCTGCGCTGGATCTGCACTGACCTGAAATGGATCTGAATCTTTTTTTGACACTGTGTCAGCATTCTGACTTCTGCGCTGGATCTGCACTGCCCTGAAATGGATCTGAATCTTTTTTTGACACTGTGTGAGCATTCTGACTTCTGCGCTGGATCTGCACTGCCCTGAAATGGATCTGAATCTTTTTTTGACACAGTGTCAGCATTCTGACTTCTGCGCTGGATCTGCACTGCCCTGAAATGCATCTGAATCTTTTTCTGACACAGTGTCAGCATTCTGACTTGTGCGCTGGATCTGCACTGACCTGAAATGGATCTGAATCTTTTTCTGGCACAGTGTCAGCATTCTGACACAATGTCAGCATTCTGACTTCTGCGCAGGATCTGCGCTGCCCTGAAATGGATCTGAATCTTTTTTTGACAGTGTGTGAGTTTTCTGACTTCTGCGCTGGATCTGCACTGCCCTGAAATGGATCTGAATCTTTTTGTGACAATGTGTCAGCATTCTGACTTGTGCGCTGGATCTGCACTGACCTGAAATGGATCTGAATCTTTTTCTGACACTGTGTCCGTAATCTGACACAGTGTCAGCATTCTGACACGTGCGCTGGATCTGCACTTACCTGAAATGTATCTGAATCATTTTCTGACACAGTGTCAGCACTCTGACACTTAGTCAGCATTCTGACACGTGCGCTGGATCTGCCCTGCCCTGAAATGGATCTGAATCTTTCTCTGACACAGTGTCAGCATTCTGAATTCTGCGCTGGATCTGCACTGCCCTGAAATGCATCTGAATCTTTTTCTGGCACAGTGTCAGCATTCTGCCTTCTGCGCTGGATCTGCACTGCCCTGAAATGGATCGGAATCTTTTTTTGACACAGTGTCCGCATTCTGACTTCTGCGCTGGATCTGCACTGCCCTGAAATGCATCTGAATCTTTTTCTGGCACAGTGTCCGCATTCTGACTTCTGCGCTGGATCTGCACTACCCTGAAATGCATCTGAATCTTTTTCTAGCACAGTGTCCGCATTCTGAATTCTGCGCTGGATCTGCACTGCCCTGAAATGCATCTGAATCTTCTTCTGGCACATAGTCCGCATTCTGACTTCTGCGCTGGATCTGCACTGCCCTGAAATGGATCGGAATCTTTTTCTGACACAGTGTCAGCATTCTGACTTCTTCGCTGGATCAGCACTGTCCTGAAATGGATCTGAACCTTTTTTTGACACAGTGTCAGCATTCTGACTTCTGCGCTGGATCTGCAGTGCCCTGAAATGGATCTGAATCTTTTTTTGACACTGTGTCAGCATTCTGACTTCTGCGCTGGATCTGCACTGCCCTGAAATTGATCTGAATCTTTTTCTGGCACAGTGTCAGTATTCTGAATTCTGCGCTAGATCTGCACTGCCCTGAAATGGATCTGAATATTTTTTTGACACTGTGTCAGCAATCTGACACAATGTCAGCATTCTGACTTCTGCGCTGGATCTGCACTGCCCTGAAATGTATCTGAATATTATTTTGACACTGTGTCAGCATTCTGAATTCTGCGCTGGATCTGCACTGCCCTGAAATGGATCTGAATCTTTTTCTGACACTGTGTCAGCATTCTGACTTCTTCGCTGGATCTGCACTGCCCTGAAATGGATCGGAATCTTTTTCTGACACAGTGTCAGCATTCTGACTTCTGCGCTGGATCTGCACTGCTCTGAAATGCATCTGAATCTTTTTCTGGTACAGTGTCAGCATTCTGACTTCTGCGCTGGATCTGCACTGCTCTGAAATGCATCTGAATCTTTTTCTGGTACAGTGTCCGCATTCTGACTTATGCGCTGGATCTGCACTGCCCTGAAATGCATCTGAATCTCTTTCTGGCACAGAGTCCGAATTCTGACTTCTGCGCTGGATCTGCACTGACCTGAAATGGATCTGAACATTCTTTTGATACTGTGTCTGCATTCTGACTTCTGCGCTGGATCTGCACTGCCCGGAAATGGATCTGAATCATTTTCTGGCACTGTGTCAGCATTCTGACTTCTGCGCTGGATCTGCACAGCCCTGAAATGGATCTGAATCTTTTTTTGACACTGTGTCAGCATTCTGACTTCTGCGCTGGATCTGCACTGCCCTGAAATGGATCTGAATACTTTTCTGACACTTTGTCAGCATTCTGACTTCTACGCTGGATCTGCACTGCCCTGAAATGCATCTGAATGTTTTTCTGGCACAGTGTCAGCATTCAGACACAATGTCAGCATTCTGACTTCTGCGCTGGATCTGCACTGCCCTGAAATGGATCTGAATTTTTTTGACAGTGTGTGAGTGTTCTGACTTCTGCGCTGGATCTGCACTGCCCTGAAATAGATCGGAATCTTTTTCTGGCACAGTGTCAGCATTCTGACTTCTGCGCTGGATCTGCACTGCCCTGAAATGCATCTGAATCTTTTTCTGGCACAGTGTCAGCATTCTGCCTTCTGCGCTGGATCTGCACTGCCCTGAAATGGATCGGAATCTTTTTTTGACACTGTGTCAGCATTCTGACTTGTGCGCTGGATCTGCACTGCCCTGAAATGCATCTGAATATTATTTTGACACAGTGTCCGCATTCTGACACAGTGTCCGCATTCTGACACAGTGTCCGCATTCTGACACAGTGTCCGCATTCTGACACAGTGTCCGCATTCTCACTTGTGCGCTGGATCTGAACTGCCCTGAAATGGATCTGAATCTTTTTCTGACACACTGTCAGCATTCTGACACAGTGTCAGCATTCTGACTTTTGCGCTGGATCTGCACTGCCCTGAAATGTATCTGATTCATTTTCTGACACAGTGTCAGCAATCTGACACAGTGTCAGCCTTCCGACACAGTGTCAGCATTCTGACTTGTGCGCTGGATCTGCACTGGCCTGAAATGGATCTGAATCTTTTTCTGACACAGTGTCAGCATTCTGACACGTGCGCTGGATCTGCCCTGTCCTGAAATGCATCTGAATCTTTTTCGGACACAGTGTCAGCATTCTGACTTCTGCGCTGGATCTGCACTGCCCTGAAATGGATCGGAATCTTTTTCTGACACAGTGTCAGCATTCTGAATTCTGCGCTGGATCTGCACTGAACTGAAATGGATCTGAATCTTTTTCAGGCATAGTGTCAGCATTCTGAATTCTGCGCTGGATCTGCACTGCCCTGAAATGGATCTGAATCTTTTTCTGGCTCTGTGTCTGCATTCTGACTTCTGCGCTGGATCTGCACTGCCCTGAAATGCATCTGAATCTTTTTTGACACTGTGTCAGCATTCTGACACAGTGTCAGCATTCTGACTTCTGCGCTGGATCTGCACTGCCCTGAAATGCATCTGAATCATTTTCTGACACAGTGTCCGCATTCTGACTTCTGCGCTGGATCTGCACTGCCCTGAAATAGATCGGAATCTTTTTCTGGCACAGTGTCAGCATTCTGACTTCTGCGCTGGATCTGCACTGCCCTGAAATGGATCGGAATATTATTTTGACACTGTGTCAGCATTCTGACTTCTGCGCTGGATCTGCACTGCCCTGAAATGCACCGGAATCTTTTTTTGACACAGTGTCCGCATTCTGACTTCTGCGCTGGATCTGCACTGCCCTGAAATGCATCTGAATCTTTTTTTGACACTGTGTGAGCGTTCTGAATTCTGCGCTGGATCTGCACTGACCTGAAATGGATCTGAATCTTTTTTTGACACTGTGTCAGCATTCTGACTTCTGCGCTGGATCTGCACTGCCCTGAAATGGATCTGAATCTTTTTTTGACACTGTGTGAGCATTCTGACTTCTGCGCTGGATCTGCACTGCCCTGAAATGGATCTGAATCTTTTTTTGACACAGTGTCAGCATTCTGACTTCTGCGCTGGATCTGCACTGCCCTGAAATGCATCTGAATCTTTTTCTGACACAGTGTCAGCATTCTGACTTGTGCGCTGGATCTGCACTGACCTGAAATGGATCTGAATCTTTTTCTGGCACAGTGTCAGCATTCTGACACAATGTCAGCATTCTGACTTCTGCGCAGGATCTGCGCTGCCCTGAAATGGATCTGAATCTTTTTTTGACAGTGTGTGAGTTTTCTGACTTCTGCGCTGGATCTGCACTGCCCTGAAATGGATCTGAATCTTTTTGTGACAATGTGTCAGCATTCTGACTTGTGCGCTGGATCTGCACTGACCTGAAATGGATCTGAATCTTTTTCTGACACTGTGTCCGTAATCTGACACAGTGTCAGCATTCTGACACGTGCGCTGGATCTGCACTTACCTGAAATGTATCTGAATCATTTTCTGACACAGTGTCAGCACTCTGACACTTAGTCAGCATTCTGACACGTGCGCTGGATCTGCCCTGCCCTGAAATGGATCTGAATCTTTTTCTGACACAGTGTCAGCATTCTGAATTCTGCGCTGGATCTGCACTGCCCTGAAATGCATCTGAATCTTTTTCTGGCACAGTGTCAGCATTCTGCCTTCTGCGCTGGATCTGCACTGCCCTGAAATGGATCGGAATCTTTTTTTGACACAGTGTCCGCATTCTGACTTCTGCGCTGGATCTGCACTGCCCTGAAATGCATCTGAATCTTTTTCTGGCACAGTGTCCGCATTCTGACTTCTGCGCTGGATCTGCACTACCCTGAAATGCATCTGAATCTTTTTCTAGCACAGTGTCCGCATTCTGAATTCTGCGCTGGATCTGCACTGCCCTGAAATGCATCTGAATCTTCTTCTGGCACATAGTCCGCATTCTGACTTCTGCGCTGGATCTGCACTGCCCTGAAATGGATCGGAATCTTTTTCTGACACAGTGTCAGCATTCTGACTTCTTCGCTGGATCAGCACTGTCCTGAAATGGATCTGAAACTTTTTTTGACACAGTGTCAGCATTCTGACTTCTGCGCTGGATCTGCAGTGCCCTGAAATGGATCTGAATCTTTTTTTGACACTGTGTCAGCATTCTGACTTCTGCGCTGGATCTGCACTGCCCTGAAATTGATCTGAATCTTTTTCTGGCACAGTGTCAGTATTCTGAATTCTGCGCTAGATCTGCACTGCCCTGAAATGGATCTGAATATTTTTTTGACACTGTGTCAGCAATCTGACACAATGTCAGCATTCTGACTTCTGCGCTGGATCTGCACTGCCCTTAAATGTATCTGAATATTATTTTGACACTGTGTCAGCATTCTGAATTCTGCGCTGGATCTGCACTGCCCTGAAATGGATCTGAATCTTTTTCTGACACTGTGTCAGCATTCTGACTTCTTCGCTGGATCTGCACTGCCCTGAAATGGATCGGAATCTTTTTCTGACACAGTGTCAGCATTCTGACTTCTGCGCTGGATCTGCACTGCTCTGAAATGCATCTGAATCTTTTTCTGGTACAGTGTCAGCATTCTGACTTCTGCGCTGGATCTGCACTGCTCTGAAATGCATCTGAATCTTTTTCTGGTACAGTGTCCGCATTCTGACTTATGCGCTGGATCTGCACTGCCCTGAAATGCATCTGAATCTCTTTCTGGCACAGAGTCCGAATTCTGACTTCTGCGCTGGATCTGCACTGACCTGAAATGGATCTGAACATTCTTTTGATACTGTGTCTGCATTCTGACTTCTGCGCTGGATCTGCACTGCCCGGAAATGGATCTGAATCATTTTCTGGCACTGTGTCAGCATTCTGACTTCTGCGCTGGATCTGCACAGCCCTGAAATGGATCTGAATCTTTTTTTGACACTGTGTCAGCATTCTGACTTCTGCGCTGGATCTGCACTGCCCTGAAATGGATCTGAATACTTTTCTGACACTTTGTCAGCATTCTGACTTGTGCGCTGGATCTGCACTGCCCTGAAATGCATCTGAATGTTTTTCTGGCACAGTGTCAGCATTCAGACACAATGTCAGCATTCTGACTTCTGCGCTGGATCTGCACTGCCCTGAAATGGATCTGAATTTTTTTGACAGTGTGTGAGTGTTCTGACTTCTGCGCTGGATCTGCACTGCCCTGAAATAGATCGGAATCTTTTTCTGGCACAGTGTCAGCATTCTGACTTCTGCGCTGGATCTGCACTGCCCTGAAATGCATCTGAATCTTTTTCTGGCACAGTGTCAGCATTCTGCCTTCTGCGCTGGATCTGCACTGCCCTGAAATGGATCGGAATCTTTTTTTGACACAGTGTCCGCATTCTGACTTCTGCGCTGGATCTGCACTGCCCTGAAATGCATCTGAATCTCTTTCTGGCACAGAGTCCGAATTCTGACTTCTGCGCTGGATCTGCACTGCCCTGAAATGGATCTGAATACTTTTCTGACACTTTGTCAGCATTCTGACTTGTGCGCTGGATCTGCACTGCCCTGAAATGCATCTGAATGTTTTTCTGGCACAGTGTCAGCATTCAGACACAATGTCAGCATTCTGACTTCTGCGCTGGATCTGCACTGCCCTGAAATGGATCTGAATTTTTTTGACAGTGTGTGAGTGTTCTGACTTCTGCGCTGGATCTGCACTGCCCTGAAATAGATCGGAATCTTTTTCTGGCACAGTGTCAGCATTCTGACTTCTGCGCTGGATCTGCACTGCCCTGAAATGCATCTGAATCTTTTTCTGGCACAGTGTCAGCATTCTGCCTTCTGCGCTGGATCTGCACTGCCCTGAAATGGATCGGAATCTTTTTTTGACACTGTGTCAGCATTCTGACTTGTGCGCTGGATCTGCACTGCCCTGAAATGCATCTGAATATTATTTTGACACAGTGTCCGCATTCTGACACAGTGTCCGCATTCTGACACAGTGTCCGCATTCTGACACAGTGTCCGCATTCTGACACAGTGTCCGCATTCTGACACAGTGTCCGCATTCTGACACAGTGTCCGCATTCTCACTTGTGCGCTGGATCTGAACTGCCCTGAAATGGATCTGAATCTTTTTCTGACACACTGTCAGCATTCTGACACAGTGTCAGCATTCTGACTTTTGCGCTGGATCTGCACTGCCCTGAAATGTATCTGATTCATTTTCTGACACAGTGTCAGCAATCTGACACAGTGTCAGCCTTCCGACACAGTGTCAGCATTCTGACTTGTGCGCTGGATCTGCACTGGCCTGAAATGGATCTGAATCTTTTTCTGACACAGTGTCAGCATTCTGACACGTGCGCTGGATCTGCCCTGTCCTGAAATGCATCTGAATCTTTTTCGGACACAGTGTCAGCATTCTGACTTCTGCGCTGGATCTGCACTGCCCTGAAATGGATCGGAATCTTTTTCTGACACAGTGTCAGCATTCTGAATTCTGCGCTGGATCTGCACTGAACTGAAATGGATCTGAATCTTTTTCAGGCATAGTGTCAGCATTCTGAATTCTGCGCTGGATCTGCACTGCCCTGAAATGGATCTGAATCTTTTTCTGGCTCTGTGTCTGCATTCTGACTTCTGCGCTGGATCTGCACTGCCCTGAAATGCATCTGAATCTTTTTTGACACTGTGTCAGCATTCTGACACAGTGTCAGCATTCTGACTTCTGCGCTGGATCTGCACTGCCCTGAAATGCATCTGAATCTTTTTCTGACACAGTGTCAGCATTCTGACTTCTGCGCTGGATCTGCACTGCTCTGAAATGCATCTGAATCTTTTTCTGGCACAGTGTCCGCATTCTGACTTCTGCGCTGGATCTGCACAGCCCTGAAATGCATCTGAATCTTTTTCTGGCACAGTGTCAGCATTCTGACTTCTGCGCTGGATCTGCACTGACCTGAAATGGATCTGAATCTTTTTCTGGCACAGTGTCCGCATTCTGACTTCTGCGCTGGATCTGCACTGCCCTGAAAGGGATCTGAATCTTTTTTGACACAGTGTCAGCATTCTGACTTCTGCGCTGGATCTGCACTGCCCTGAAATGGATCTGAATCTTTTTTTGACACTGTGTGAGCATTCTGACTTCTGCGCTGGATCTGCACTGCTCTGAAATGCATCTGAATCTTTTTCTGGCACAGTGTCCGCATTCTGACTTCTGCGCTGGATCTGCACAGCCCTGAAATGCATCTGAATCTTTTTCTGGCACAGTGTCAGCATTCTGAATTCTGCGCTGGATCTGCACTGCCCTGAAAGGGATCTGAATCTTTTTCTGGCTCTGTGTCTGCATTCTGACTTCTGCGCTGGATCTGCACTGCCCTGAAAGGGATCTGAATCTTTTTTGACACTGTGTCAGCATTCTGACACAGTGTCAGCATTCTGACTTCTGCGCTGGATCTGCACTGCCCTGAAATGCATCTGAATCTTTTTCTGACACAGTGTCAGCATTCTGACTTCTGCGCTGGATCTGCACTGCTCTGAAATGCATCTGAATCTTTTTCTGGCACAGTGTCCGCATTCTGACTTCTGCGCTGGATCTGCACAGCCCTGAAATGCATCTGAATCTTTTTCTGGCACAGTGTCAGCATTCTGAATTCTGCGCTGGATCTGCACTGACCTGAAATGGATCTGAATCTTTTTCTGGCACAGTGTCCGCATTCTGACTTCTGCGCTGGATCTGCACTGCCCTGAAATGGATCGGAATCTTTTTCTGGCACAGTGTCCGCATTTTGACTTCTGCGCTGGATCTGCACTGCCCTGAAATGCATCTGAATCATTTTCTGGCACAGTGTCAGCATTCTGACTTGTGCGCTGGATCTGCACTGCCCTGAAATGCATCTGAATCTTTTTCTGGCACAGTGTCAGCATTCTGCCTTCTGCACTGGATCTGCACTGCCCTGAAATGGATCGGAATCTTTTTTTGACACAGTGTCCGCATTCTGACTTCTGCGCTGGATCTGCACTGCCCTGAAATGCATCTGAATCTCTTTCTGGCACAGAGTCCGAATTCTGACTTCTGCGCTATATCTGCACTGCCCTGAAATGGATCTGAACATTCTTTTGACACTATGTCAGCATTCTGACTTCTGCGCTGGATCTGCACTGCCCTGAAATGCATCTGAATCTTTTTCTGGCACAGTGTCCGCATTCTGACTTCTGCGCTGGATCTGCACTACCCTGAAATGCATCTGAATCTTTTTCTGGCACTGTGTCAGCATTCTGACTTCTGCGCTGGATCTGCACTGCCCTGAAATGGATCTGAATCTTTTTCTGGCACAGTGTCAGCATTCTGAATTCTGCGCTGGATCTGCACTGCCCTGAAATGGATCTGAATCTTTTTCTGGCACAGTGTCAGCATTCTGACTTCTGTGCTGGATCTGCACTGACCTGAAATTGATCTGAATCTTTTTTTGACACTGTGTGAGCGTTCTGAATTACGTGCTGGATCTGCACTGACCTGAAATGGATCTGAATCTTTTTTTGACACTGTGTCAGCATTCTGACTTCTGCGCTGGATCTGCAGTGCCCTGAAATGGATCTGAGTCTTTTTTTGACACTGTGTCAGCATTCTGACTTCTGCGCTGGATCTGCACTGCCCTGAAATGGATCTGAATCCTTTTCTGACACTTTGTCAGCATTCTGACTTGTGCGCTGGATCTGCACTTACCTGAAATGTATCTGAATCTTTTTCTGACACAGTGTCAGCACTCTGACACTTTGTCAGTATTCTGACACGTGCGCTGGATCCGCCCTGCCCTGAAATGGATCTGAATCTTTTTCTGACACAGTGTCAGCATTCTGACTTGTGCGCTGGATCTGCACTGCCCTGAAATGCATCTGAATCTTTTTCTGACACAGTATCCGCATTCTGACTTCTGCGCTGGATCTGCACAGCCCTGAAATGCATCTGAATCTTTTTCTGGCACAGTGTCAGCATTCTGACTTGTGCGCTGGATCTGCACTGCCCTGAAATGCATCTGAATCTTTTTCTGGCACAGTGTCAGCATTCTGCCTTCTGCACTGGATCTGCACTGCCCTGAAATGGATCGGAATCTTTTTTTGACACAGTGTCCGCATTCTGACTTCTGCGCTGGATCTGCACTGCCCTGAAATGCATCTGAATCTTTTTCTGGCACAGTGTCCGCATTCTGAATTCTGCGCTGGATCTGCACTGCCCTGAAATTCATCTGAATCTTCTTCTGGCACAGTGTCCGCATTCTGACTTATGCGCTGGATCTGCACTGCCCTGAAATGGATCTGAATCTTGTTCTGACACAGTGTCAGCATTCTGAATTCTTCGCTGGATATGCACTGCCCTGAAATGCATCTGAATTTTTTTGACACTGTGTCAGCATTCTGACTTCTGCGCAGGATCTGCACTGCCCTGAAATGGATCAGAATCTTTTTTTGACACTGTGTCAGAATTCTGACTTCTGCGCTGGATCTGCACTGCCCTGAAATGCATCTGAATATTTTCTGACACAGTGTCCGCATTCTGACTTCTGCGCTGGATCTGCAATGCCCTGAAATGCATCTGAATCTTTTTCTGACACAGTGTCAGCATTCTGACTTCTGCGCTGGATCTGCACTGCCCTGAAATGCATCTGAATCTTTTTCTGGCACAGTGTCCGCATTCTGACTTCTGCGCTGGATCTGCCCTGCCCTGAAATGCATCTGAATCTCTTTCTGGCACAGTGTTCGCATTCTGACTTCTGCGATGGATCTGCACTGCCCTGAAATGGATCTGAATCTTTTTCTGGCACAGTGTCCGCATTCTGAATTCTGCGCTGGATCTGCACTGTCCTGAAATGGATCTGAACCTTTTTCTGACACTGTGTCAGCATTCTGAATTCTGCGCTGGATCTGCACTGTCCTGAAATGGATCTGAACCTTTTTCTGACACTGTCTCAGAATTCTGACTTCTGCGCTGGATCTGCACTGCCCGGAAATGGATCAGAATTTTTTTTTAACACTGTGTCAGAATTCTGACTTCTGCGCTGGATCTGCACTGCCCTGAAATGCATCTGAATATTATTTTGACACTGTGTCAGCATTCTGAATTCTGCGCTGGATCTGCACTGAACTGAAATGGATCTGAATCTTTTTTTGACACTGTGTCAGCATTCTGACTTCTGCGCTGGATCTGCACTGCCCTGAAATGGATCTGAATCTTTTTCTGGCACAGTGTCAGCATTCCGACACAGAGTCAGCATTCTGACCTCTGCGCTGGATCTGCACTGACCTGAAATGGATCTGAATCATTTTTTGACACTGTGTCAGCATTCTGACTTCTGCGCTGGATCTGCACTGCCCTGAAATGGATCTGAATCTTTTTCTGACACAGTGTCAGCATTCTGCCTTCTGCGCTGGATCTGCACTGCCCTGAAATGGATCTGAATCTTTTTCTGACACAGTGTCAGCATTCTGACTTCTGCGCTGGATCTGCACTGCCCTGAAATGGATCTGAATTTTTTTTGATATAGTGTCAGCATTCTGACTTCTGCGCTGGATCTGCACTGCCCTGAAATGGATCTGAATCTTTTTCTGACACAGTGTCAGCATTCTGACTTCTGCGCTGGATCTGCACTGCCCTGAAATGGATCTGAATCTTTTTCTGACACAGTGTCAGCATTCTGACTTCTGCGCTGGATCTGCACTGCCCTGAAATGGATCTGAATCTTTTTCAGACACAGTGCCTGCATTCAGACACAGTGCCTGCATTCAGACACAGTGCCTGCATTCAGACACAGTGCCTGCATTCAGACACAGTGCCTGCATTCAGACACAGTGCCTGCATTCAGACACAGTGCCTGCATTCAGACACAGTGCCTGCATTCAGACACAGTGCCTGCATTCAGACACAGTGCCTGCATTCAGACACAGTGCCTGCATTCAGACACAGTGCCTGCATTCAGACACAGTGCCTGCATTCAGACACAGTGCCTGCATTCAGACACAGTGCCTGCATTCAGACACAGTGCCTGCATTCAGACACAGTGCCTGCATTCAGACACAGTGCCTGCATTCAGACACAGTGCCTGCATTCAGACACAGTGCCTGCATTCAGACACAGTGCCTGCATTCAGACACAGTGCCTGCATTCAGACTTCTGCGCTGGATCTGCACTGTCCTGAAATGGATCTGAACCTTTTTCTGACACTGTCTCAGAATTCTGACTTCTGCGCTGGATCTGCACTGCCCGGAAATGGATCAGAATTTTTTTTTAACACTGTGTCAGAATTCTGACTTCTGCGCTGGATCTGCACTGCCCTGAAATGCATCTGAATATTATTTTGACACTGTGTCAGCATTCTGAATTCTGCGCTGGATCTGCACTGAACTGAAATGGATCTGAATCTTTTTTTGACACTGTGTCAGCATTCTGACTTCTGCGCTGGATCTGCACTGCCCTGAAATGGATCTGAATCTTTTTCTGACACAGTGTCAGCATTCTGACTTCTGCGCTGGATCTGCACTGCCCTGAAATGATTCTGAATCTTTTTTTGACACAGTGTCAGCATTCTGACTTCTGCGCTGGATCTGCACTGCCCTGAAATGATTCTGAATCTTTTTTTGACACAGTGTCAGCATTCTGACTTCTGCGCTGGATCTGCACTGCCCTGAAATGGATCTGTATTTTTTTTTGACACTGTGTCAGCATTCTGACACAGTGTCAGCACTGGATCTGCACTGCCCTGAAATGCATCTGAATCTTTTTTTGACACTGTGTGAGAGTTCTGAATTACGCGCTGGATCTGCACTGCCCTGAAATGGATCTGAATCTTTTCTTGACACTTTGTCAGCATTCTGACTTCTGCGCTGGATCTGCACTGCCCTGAAATGGATCGGAATATTTTTCTGACACTGTGTCCGCATTCTGACACAGTGTCAGCATTCTGACTTGTGCGCTGGATCTGCACTGCCCTGAAATGGATCTGAATCTTTTTCTGACACAGTGTCAGCATTCTGACTTCTGCGCTAGATCTGCACTGCCCTGAAATGGATCTGAATATTTTTGTGACACAGTGTCCGCATTCTGACACAGTGTCCGCATTCTGACACAGTGTCCGCATTCTGACACAGTGTCCGCATTCTGACACAGTGTCCGCATTCTGACACAGTGTCCGCATTTTCACTTGTGCGCTGGATCTGAACTGCCCTGAAATGCATCTGAATCTTTTTCTGACACAGTGTCAGCATTCTGACACAGTGTCAGCATTCTGACACGTGCGCTGGATCTGCACTGAACTGAAATGGATCTGAATATTTTTCTGACACAGTGTCCGCATTGTGACTTGTGCGCTGGATCTGCACTGCCCTGAAATGGATCTGAATCTTTTTCTGGCACAGTGTCAGCATTCTGAATTCTGCGCTGGATCTGCACTGCCCTGAAATGGATCGGAATCCTTTTCTGGCACAGTGTCAGCATTCTGACTTCTGCGCTGGATCTGCACTGCCCTGAAACGGATCTGAATCTTTTTCTGGCACCGTGTCCGCATTCTGACTTCTGCGCTGGATCTGCACTGCCCTGAAATGGACCTGAAACTTTTTTTGACACTGTGTCAGCATTCTGACTTCTGCGCTGGATCTGCACTGACCTGAAATGGATCTGAATCTTTTTCAGGCATAGTGTCAGCATTCTGACTTCTGCGCTGGATCTGCACTGCCCTGAAATGGATCTGAATCTTTTTCTGACACAGTGTCAGCATTCTGAATTCTGCGCTGGATCTGCACTGCCCTGAAATGGATCTGAATCCTTTTTGACACTGTGTCAGCATTCTGACACAGTGTCCGCATTCTGACTTCTGCGCTGGATCTGCACTGCCCTGAAATGCATCTGAATCTTTTTCTGACACAGTGTCAGCATTCTGACTTCTGCGCTGGATCTGCACAGCCCTGAAATGCATCTGAATCTTTTTCTGGCACAGTGTCCGCATTCTGACATGTGCGCTGGATCTGCACTGCCCTGAAATGCATCTGAATATTTTCTGACACAGTGTCCGCATTCTGACTTCTGCGCTGGATCTGCACTGCCCTGAATTGGATCGGAATCTTTTTCTGGCACAGTGTCAGCATTCTGGCTTCTGCGCTGGATCTGCACTGCCCTGAAATGGATCGGAATATTATTTTGACACTGTGTCAGCATTCTGACTTCTGCGCTGGATCTGCACTGCCCTGAAATGGATCGGAATATCATTTTGACACTGTGTCAGCATTCTGACTTCTGCGCTGGATCTGCACTGACCTGAAATGGATCGGAATATTTTTCTGACACAGTGTCCGCATTCTGACTTCTGCACTGGATCTGCACTGCCCTGAAATGCATCTGAATCTCTTTCTGTAACAGAGTCCGCATTCTGACTTCTGCGCTGGATCTGCACTGCCCTGAAATGGATCTGAATCTTTTTCTGACACAGTGTCAGCATTCTGACTTGTGCGCTGGATCTGCACTGACCTGAAATGGATCTGAATCTTTTTCTGGCACAGTGTCAGCATTCTGACACAATGTCAGCATTCTGACTTCTGCGCAGGATCTGCGCTGCCCTGAAATGGATCTGAATCTTTTTTTGACAGTGTGTGAGTTTTCTGACTTCTGCGCTGGATCTGCACTGCCCTGAAATGGATCTGAATCTTTTTGTGACAATGTGTCCGCAATCTGACACAGTGTCAGCATTCTGACTTGTGCGCTGGATCTGCACTGACCTGAAATGGATCTGAATCTTTTTCTGACACTGTGTCCGCAATCTGACACAGTGTCAGCATTCTGACACGTGCGCTGGATCTGCACTTACCTGAAATGTATCTGAATCTTTTTCTGACACAGTGTCAGCACTCTGACACTTAGTCAGCATTCTGACACATGCGCTGGATCTGCCCTGCCCTGAAATGGATCTGAATCTTTTTCTGACACAGTGTCAGCATTCTCATTTGTGCGCTGGATCTGCACTGCCCTGAAATGCATCTGAATCTTTTTCTGGCACAGTGTCAGCATTCTGCCTTCTGCGCTGGATCTGCACTGCCCTGAAATGGATCGGAATCTTTTTTTGACACAGTGTCCGCATTCTGACTTCTGCGCTGGATCTGCACTGCCCTGAAATGCATCTGAATCTTTTTCTGGCACAGTGTCCGCATTCTGACTTCTGCGCTAGATCTGCACTACCCTGAAATGCATCTGAATCTTTTTCTAGCACAGTGTCCGCATTCTGAATTCTGCGCTGGATCTGCACTGCCCTGAAATGCATCTGAATTTTCTTCTGGCACATAGTCCGCATTCTGACTTCTGCGCTGGATCTGCACTGCCCTGAAATGGATCGGAATCTTTTTCTGACACAGTGTCAGCATTCTGACTTCTTCGCTGGATCAGCACTGTCCTGAAATGGATCTGAACCTTTTTTTGACACTGTGTCAGCATTCTGACTTCTGCGCTGGATCTGCACTGCCCTGAAATTGATCTGAATATTTTTCTGACACAGTGTCAGTATTCTGAATTCTGCGCTAGATCTGCACTGCCCTGAAATGGATCTGAATATTTTTTTGACACTGTGTCAGCAATCTGACACAGTGTCAGCATTCTGACTTCTGCGCTGGATCTGCACTGCCCTGAAATGTATCTGAATATTATTTTGACACTGTGTCAGCATTCTGAATTCTGCGCTGGATCTGCACTGCCCTGAAATGGATCTGAATCTTTTTCTGACACTGTGTCAGCATTCTGACTTCTTCGCTGGATCTGCACTGCCCTGAAATGGATCGGAATCTTTTTCTGACACAGTGTCAGCATTCTGACTTCTGCGCTGGATCTGCACTGCCCTGAAATGCATCTGAATCTTTTTCTGGCACAGTGTCAGCATTCTGCCTTCTGCGCTGGATCTGCACTGCCCTGAAATGGATCGGAATCTTTTTTTGACACTGTGTCAGCATTCTGACTTGTGCGCTGGATCTGCACTGCCCTGAAATGCATCTGAATATTATTTTGACACTGTGTCAGCATTCTGAATTCTGCGCTGGATCTGCACTGCCCTGAAATGGATCTGAATCTTTTTCTGACACAGTGTCAGCATTCAGACACAATGTCAGCATTCTGAATTCTGCGATGGATCTGCACTGCCCTGAAATGGATCTGAATCTTTTTCTGACACAGTGTCCGCATTCTGACTTCTGCGCTGGATCTGCACTGCCCTGAAATGGATCTGAATCTTTTTCTGACACAGTGTCAGCATTCTGACTTCTGCGCTGGATCTGCACTGCCCTGAAATGGATCTGAATATTTTTTTGACACTGTGTCAGCATTCTGACTTCTGCGCTGTATCTGCACTGCCCTGAATTGGATCGGAATCTTTTTCTGACACAGTGTCCGCATTCTGACTTCTGCGCTGGATCTGCACTGCCCTGAAATGGATCTGAATCTTTTTTTGACACTGTGTCAGCATTCTGAATTCTGCGCTGGATCTGCACTGAACTGAAATGGATCTGAATCTTTTTTTGACACAGTGTCAGCATTCTGACTTCTGCGCTGGATCTGCACTGCCCTGAAATGGATCTGAATCTTTTTTTGACACTGTGTCAGCAATCTGACACAGTGTCAGCATTCTGACTTCTGCGCTGGATCTGCACTGCCCTGAAATGCATCTGAATCATTTTCTGGCACAGTGTCAGCATTCTGAATTCTGCGCTGGATCTGCACTGCCCTGAAATGCATCTGAATCTTTTTCTGGCACTGTGTCAGCATTCTGAATTCTGCACTGGATCTGCACTGCCCTGAAATGGATCGGAATCTTTTTCTGACACAGTGTCATCATTCTGACTTCTGCGCTGGATCTGCACTGCCCTGAAATGGATCTGAATCTTTTTCTGGCACAGTGTCAGCATTCCGACACAGAGTCAGCATTCTGAACTCTGCGCTGGATCTGCACTGACCTGAAATGGATCTGAATCATTCTTTGACACTGTGTCAGCAATCTGACTTCTGCGCTGGATCTGCACTGCCCTGAAATGGATCTGAATCTTTTTCTGACACAGTGTCAGCATTCTGAATTCTGTGCTGGATCTGCACTGACCTGAAATGGATCTGAATCTTTTTCTGACACAGTGTCAGCATTCTGATTTCTGCGCTGGATCTGCACTGCCCTGAAATGGATCTGAATCGTTTTGTGACACTGTGTCAGCATTCTGACTTGTGCGCTGGATCTGCACAGCCCTGAAATGGATCTGAATCATTTTTTGACACAGTGTCAGCATTCTGACTTCTGCGCTGGATCTGCACTGCCCTGAAATGGATCGGAATCTTTTTCTGACACAGTGTCAGCATTCTGACACGTGCGCTGGATCTGCACTGCCCTGAAATGGATCTGAATCATTTTCTGGCACTGTGTCAGCATTCTGACTTCTGCGCTGGATCTGCACTGCCCTGAAATGGATCTGAATTTTTTTGGACACTGTGTCAGCATTCTGACTTCTGCGCTGGATCTGCACTGCCCTGAAATGCATCTGAATCTTTTTCTGGCACAGTGTCGGCATTCTGCCTTCTGCGCTGGATCTGCACTGCCCTGAAATGGATCTGAATCTTTTTGTGACAATGTGTCCGCAATCTGACACAGTGTCAGCATTCTGACTTGTGCGCTGGATCTGCACTGACCTGAAATGGATCTGAATCTTTTTCTGACACTGTGTCCGCAATCTGACACAGTGTCAGCATTCTGACACGTGCGCTGGATCTGCACTTACCTGAAATGTATCTGAATCTTTTTCTGACACAGTGTCAGCACTCTGACACTTAGTCAGCATTCTGACACATGCGCTGGATCTGCCCTGCCCTGAAATGGATCTGAATCTTTTTCTGACACAGTGTCAGCATTCTCATTTGTGCGCTGGATCTGCACTGCCCTGAAATGCATCTGAATCTTTTTCTGGCACAGTGTCAGCATTCTGCCTTCTGCGCTGGATCTGCACTGCCCTGAAATGGATCGGAATCTTTTTTTGACACAGTGTCCGCATTCTGACTTCTGCGCTGGATCTGCACTGCCCTGAAATGCATCTGAATCTTTTTCTGGCACAGTGTCCGCATTCTGACTTCTGCGCTGGATCTGCACTACCCTGAAATGCATCTGAATCTTTTTCTAGCACAGTGTCCGCATTCTGAATTCTGCGCTGGATCTGCACTGCCCTGAAATGCATCTGAATTTTCTTCTGGCACATAGTCCGCATTCTGACTTCTGCGCTGGATCTGCACTGCCCTGAAATGGATCGGAATCTTTTTCTGACACAGTGTCAGCATTCTGACTTCTTCGCTGGATCAGCACTGTCCTGAAATGGATCTGAACCTTTTTTTGACACTGTGTCAGCATTCTGAATTCTGCGCTGGATCTGCAGTGCCCTGAAATGCATCTGAATCTTTTTTTGACACTGTGTCAGCATTCTGACTTCTGCGCTGGATCTGCACTGCCCTGAAATTGATCTGAATATTTTTCTGACACAGTGTCAGTATTCTGAATTCTGCGCTAGATCTGCACTGCCCTGAAATGGATCTGAATATTTTTTTGACACTGTGTCAGCAATCTGACACAGTGTCAGCATTCTGACTTCTGCGCTGGATCTGCACTGCCCTGAACTGTATCTGAATATTATTTTGACACTGTGTCAGCATTCTGAATTCTGCGCTGGATCTGCACTGCCCTGAAATGGATCTGAATCTTTTTCTGACACTGTGTCAGCATTCTGACTTCTTCGCTGGATCTGCACTGCCCTGAAATGGATCGGAATCTTTTTCTGACACAGTGTCAGCATTCTGACTTCTGCGCTGGATCTGCACTGCCCTGAAATGCATCTGAATCTTTTTCTGGCACAGTGTCAGCATTCTGCCTTCTGCGCTGGATCTGCACTGCCCTGAAATGGATCGGAATCTTTTTTTGACACTGTGTCAGCATTCTGACTTGTGCGCTGGATCTGCACTGCCCTGAAATGCATCTGAATATTATTTTGACACTGTGTCAGCATTCTGAATTCTGCGCTGGATCTGCACTGCCCTGAAATGGATCTGAATCTTTTTCTGACACAGTGTCAGCATTCAGACACAATGTCAGCATTCTGAATTCTGCGATGGATCTGCACTGCCCTGAAATAGATCTGAATCTTTTTCTGACACAGTGTCCGCATTCTGACTTCTGCGCTGGATCTGCACTGCCCTGAAATGGATCTGAATCTTTTTCTGACACAGTGTCAGCATTCTGACTTCTGCGCTGGATCTGCACTGCCCTGAAATGGATCTGAATATTTTTTTGACACTGTGTCAGCATTCTGACTTCTGCGCTGTATCTGCACTGCCCTGAATTGGATCGGAATCTTTTTCTGACACAGTGTCCGCATTCTGACTTCTGCGCTGGATCTGCACTGCCCTGAAATGGATCTGAATCTTTTTTTGACACTGTGTCAGCATTCTGAATTCTGCGCTGGATCTGCACTGAACTGAAATGGATCTGAATCTTTTTTTGACACAGTGTCAGCATTCTGACTTCTGCGCTGGATCTGCACTGACCTGAAATGGATCTGAATCTTTTTCTGGCACAGTGTCCGCATTCTGACTTCTGCGCTGGATCTGCACTGCCCTGAAAGGGATCTGAATCTTTTTTGACACAGTGTCAGCATTCTGACTTCTGCGCTGGATCTGCACTGCCCTGAAATGGATCTGAATCTTTTTTTGACACTGTGTGAGCATTCTGACTTCTGCGCTGGATCTGCACTGCTCTGAAATGCATCTGAATCTTTTTCTGGCACAGTGTCCGCATTCTGACTTCTGCGCTGGATCTGCACAGCCCTGAAATGCATCTGAATCTTTTTCTGGCACAGTGTCAGCATTCTGAATTCTGCGCTGGATCTGCACTGCCCTGAAAGGGATCTGAATCTTTTTCTGGCTCTGTGTCTGCATTCTGACTTCTGCGCTGGATCTGCACTGCCCTGAAAGGGATCTGAATCTTTTTTGACACTGTGTCAGCATTCTGACACAGTGTCAGCATTCTGACTTCTGCGCTGGATCTGCACTGCCCTGAAATGCATCTGAATCTTTTTCTGACACAGTGTCAGCATTCTGACTTCTGCGCTGGATCTGCACTGCTCTGAAATGCATCTGAATCTTTTTCTGGCACAGTGTCCGCATTCTGACTTCTGCGCTGGATCTGCACAGCCCTGAAATGCATCTGAATCTTTTTCTGGCACAGTGTCAGCATTCTGAATTCTGCGCTGGATCTGCACTGACCTGAAATGGATCTGAATCTTTTTCTGGCACAGTGTCCGCATTCTGACTTCTGCGCTGGATCTGCACTGCCCTGAAATGGATCGGAATCTTTTTCTGGCACAGTGTCCGCATTTTGACTTCTGCGCTGGATCTGCACTGCCCTGAAATGCATCTGAATCATTTTCTGGCACAGTGTCAGCATTCTGACTTGTGCGCTGGATCTGCACTGCCCTGAAATGCATCTGAATCTTTTTCTGGCACAGTGTCAGCATTCTGCCTTCTGCACTGGATCTGCACTGCCCTGAAATGGATCGGAATCTTTTTTTGACACAGTGTCCGCATTCTGACTTCTGCGCTGGATCTGCACTGCCCTGAAATGCATCTGAATCTCTTTCTGGCACAGAGTCCGAATTCTGACTTCTGCGCTATATCTGCACTGCCCTGAAATGGATCTGAACATTCTTTTGACACTATGTCAGCATTCTGACTTCTGCGCTGGATCTGCACTGCCCTGAAATGCATCTGAATCTTTTTCTGGCACTGTGTCAGCATTCTGACTTCTGCGCTGGATCTGCACTGCCCTGAAATGGATCTGAATCTTTTTCTGGCACAGTGTCAGCATTCTGAATTCTGCGCTGGATCTGCACTGCCCTGAAATGGATCTGAATCTTTTTCTGGCACAGTGTCAGCATTCTGACTTCTGTGCTGGATCTGCACTGACCTGAAATTGATCTGAATCTTTTTTTGACACTGTGTGAGCGTTCTGAATTACGTGCTGGATCTGCACTGACCTGAAATGGATCTGAATCTTTTTTTGACACTGTGTCAGCATTCTGACTTCTGCGCTGGATCTGCAGTGCCCTGAAATGGATCTGAGTCTTTTTTTGACACTGTGTCAGCATTCTGACTTCTGCGCTGGATCTGCACTGCCCTGAAATGGATCTGAATCCTTTTCTGACACTTTGTCAGCATTCTGACTTGTGCGCTGGATCTGCACTTACCTGAAATGTATCTGAATCTTTTTCTGACACAGTGTCAGCACTCTGACACTTTGTCAGTATTCTGACACGTGCGCTGGATCCGCCCTGCCCTGAAATGGATCTGAATCTTTTTCTGACACAGTGTCAGCATTCTGACTTGTGCGCTGGATCTGCACTGCCCTGAAATGCATCTGAATCTTTTTCTGACACAGTATCCGCATTCTGACTTCTGCGCTGGATCTGCACAGCCCTGAAATGCATCTGAATCTTTTTCTGGCACAGTGTCAGCATTCTGACTTGTGCGCTGGATCTGCACTGCCCTGAAATGCATCTGAATCTTTTTCTGGCACAGTGTCAGCATTCTGCCTTCTGCACTGGATCTGCACTGCCCTGAAATGGATCGGAATCTTTTTTTGACACAGTGTCCGCATTCTGACTTCTGCGCTGGATCTGCACTGCCCTGAAATGCATCTGAATCTTTTTCTGGCACAGTGTCCGCATTCTGAATTCTGCGCTGGATCTGCACTGCCCTGAAATTCATCTGAATCTTCTTCTGGCACAGTGTCCGCATTCTGACTTATGCGCTGGATCTGCACTGCCCTGAAATGGATCTGAATCTTGTTCTGACACAGTGTCAGCATTCTGAATTCTTCGCTGGATATGCACTGCCCTGAAATGCATCTGAATTTTTTTGACACTGTGTCAGCATTCTGACTTCTGCGCAGGATCTGCACTGCCCTGAAATGGATCAGAATCTTTTTTTGACACTGTGTCAGAATTCTGACTTCTGCGCTGGATCTGCACTGCCCTGAAATGCATCTGAATATTTTCTGACACAGTGTCCGCATTCTGACTTCTGCGCTGGATCTGCAATGCCCTGAAATGCATCTGAATCTTTTTCTGACACAGTGTCAGCATTCTGACTTCTGCGCTGGATCTGCACTGCCCTGAAATGCATCTGAATCTTTTTCTGGCACAGTGTCCGCATTCTGACTTCTGCGCTGGATCTGCCCTGCCCTGAAATGCATCTGAATCTCTTTCTGGCACAGTGTTCGCATTCTGACTTCTGCGATGGATCTGCACTGCCCTGAAATGGATCTGAATCTTTTTCTGGCACAGTGTCCGCATTCTGAATTCTGCGCTGGATCTGCACTGTCCTGAAATGGATCTGAACCTTTTTTTGACACTGTGTCAGCATTCTGAATTCTGCGCTGGATCTGCACTGTCCTGAAATGGATCTGAACCTTTTTCTGACACTGTCTCAGAATTCTGACTTCTGCGCTGGATCTGCACTGCCCGGAAATGGATCAGAATTTTTTTTTAACACTGTGTCAGAATTCTGACTTCTGCGCTGGATCTGCACTGCCCTGAAATGCATCTGAATATTATTTTGACACTGTGTCAGCATTCTGAATTCTGCGCTGGATCTGCACTGAACTGAAATGGATCTGAATCTTTTTTTGACACTGTGTCAGCATTCTGACTTCTGCGCTGGATCTGCACTGCCCTGAAATGGATCTGAATCTTTTTCTGGCACAGTGTCAGCATTCCGACACAGAGTCAGCATTCTGACCTCTGCGCTGGATCTGCACTGACCTGAAATGGATCTGAATCATTTTTTGACACTGTGTCAGCATTCTGACTTCTGCGCTGGATCTGCACTGCCCTGAAATGGATCTGAATCTTTTTCTGACACAGTGTCAGCATTCTGCCTTCTGCGCTGGATCTGCACTGCCCTGAAATGGATCTGAATCTTTTTCTGACACAGTGTCAGCATTCTGACTTCTGCGCTGGATCTGCACTGCCCTGAAATGGATCTGAATTTTTTTTGATATAGTGTCAGCATTCTGACTTCTGCGCTGGATCTGCACTGCCCTGAAATGGATCTGAATCTTTTTCTGACACAGTGTCAGCATTCTGACTTCTGCGCTGGATCTGCACTGCCCTGAAATGGATCTGAATCTTTTTCTGACACAGTGTCAGCATTCTGACTTCTGCGCTGGATCTGCACTGCCCTGAAATGGATCTGAATCTTTTTCAGACACAGTGCCTGCATTCAGACACAGTGCCTGCGTTCAGACACAGTGCCTGCGTTCAGACACAGTGCCTGCATTCAGACACAGTGCCTGCATTCAGACACAGTGCCTGCATTCAGACACAGTGCCTGCATTCAGACACAGTGCCTGCATTCAGACACAGTGCCTGCATTCAGACACAGTGCCTGCATTCAGACACAGTGCCTGCATTCAGACACAGTGCCTGCATTCAGACACAGTGCCTGCATTCAGACACAGTGCCTGCATTCAGACACAGTGCCTGCATTCAGACACAGTGCCTGCATTCAGACACAGTGCCTGCATTCAGACACAGTGCCTGCATTCAGACACAGTGCCTGCATTCAGACACAGTGCCTGCATTCAGACACAGTGCCTGCATTCAGACACAGTGCCTGCATTCAGACACAGTGCCTGCATTCAGACACAGTGCCTGCATTCAGACTTCTGCGCTGGATCTGCACTGTCCTGAAATGGATCTGAACCTTTTTCTGACACTGTCTCAGAATTCTGACTTCTGCGCTGGATCTGCACTGCCCGGAAATGGATCAGAATTTTTTTTTAACACTGTGTCAGAATTCTGACTTCTGCGCTGGATCTGCACTGCCCTGAAATGCATCTGAATATTATTTTGACACTGTGTCAGCATTCTGAATTCTGCGCTGGATCTGCACTGAACTGAAATGGATCTGAATCTTTTTTTGACACTGTGTCAGCATTCTGACTTCTGCGCTGGATCTGCACTGCCCTGAAATGGATCTGAATCTTTTTCTGACACAGTGTCAGCATTCTGACTTCTGCGCTGGATCTGCACTGCCCTGAAATGATTCTGAATCTTTTTTTGACACAGTGTCAGCATTCTGACTTCTGCGCTGGATCTGCACTGCCCTGAAATGATTCTGAATCTTTTTTTGACACAGTGTCAGCATTCTGACTTCTGCGCTGGATCTGCACTGCCCTGAAATGGATCTGTATTTTTTTTTGACACTGTGTCAGCATTCTGACACAGTGTCAGCACTGGATCTGCACTGCCCTGAAATGGATCGGAATATTTTTCTGACACTGTGTCCGCATTCTGACACAGTGTCAGCATTCTGACTTGTGCGCTGGATCTGCACTGCCCTGAAATGGATCTGAATCTTTTTCTGACACAGTGTCAGCATTCTGACTTCTGCGCTAGATCTGCACTGCCCTGAAATGGATCTGAATATTTTTGTGACACAGTGTCCACATTCTGACACAGTGTCCGCATTCTGACACAGTGTCCGCATTCTGACACAGTGTCCGCATTCTGACACAGTGTCCGCATTTTCACTTGTGCGCTGGATCTGAACTGCCCTGAAATGCATCTGAATCTTTTTCTGACACAGTGTCAGCATTCTGACACAGTGTCAGCATTCTGACACGTGCGCTGGATCTGCACTGAACTGAAATGGATCTGAATATTTTTCTGACACAGTGTCCGCATTGTGACTTGTGCGCTGGATCTGCACTGCCCTGAAATGGATCTGAATCTTTTTCTGGCACAGTGTCAGCATTCTGAATTCTGCGCTGGATCTGCACTGCCCTGAAATGGATCGGAATCCTTTTCTGGCACAGTGTCAGCATTCTGACTTCTGCGCTGGATCTGCACTGCCCTGAAACGGATCTGAATCTTTTTCTGGCACCGTGTCCGCATTCTGACTTCTGCGCTGGATCTGCACTGCCCTGAAATGGATCTGAAACTTTTTTTGACACTGTGTCAGCATTCTGACTTCTGCGCTGGATCTGCACTGACCTGAAATGGATCTGAATCTTTTTCAGGCATAGTGTCAGCATTCTGACTTCTGCGCTGGATCTGCACTGCCCTGAAATGGATCTGAATCTTTTTCTGACACAGTGTCAGCATTCTGAATTCTGCGCTGGATCTGCACTGCCCTGAAATGGATCTGAATCCTTTTTGACACTGTGTCAGCATTCTGACACAGTGTCCGCATTCTGACTTCTGCGCTGGATCTGCACTGCCCTGAAATGCATCTGAATCTTTTTCTGACACAGTGTCAGCATTCTGACTTCTGCGCTGGATCTGCACAGCCCTGAAATGCATCTGAATCTTTTTCTGGCACAGTGTCCGCATTCTGACATGTGCGCTGGATCTGCACTGCCCTGAAATGCATCTGAATATTTTCTGACACAGTGTCCGCATTCTGACTTCTGCGCTGGATCTGCACTGCCCTGAATTGGATCGGAATCTTTTTCTGGCACAGTGTCAGCATTCTGGCTTCTGCGCTGGATCTGCACTGCCCTGAAATGGATCGGAATATTATTTTGACACTGTGTCAGCATTCTGACTTCTGCGCTGGATCTGCACTGCCCTGAAATGGATCGGAATATCATTTTGACACTGTGTCAGCATTCTGACTTCTGCGCTGGATCTGCACTGACCTGAAATGGATCGGAATATTTTTCTGACACAGTGTCCGCATTCTGACTTCTGCACTGGATCTGCACTGCCCTGAAATGCATCTGAATCTCTTTCTGTAACAGAGTCCGCATTCTGACTTCTGCGCTGGATCTGCACTGCCCTGAAATGGATCTGAATCTTTTTCTGACACAGTGTCAGCATTCTGACTTGTGCGCTGGATCTGCACTGACCTGAAATGGATCTGAATCTTTTTCTGGCACAGTGTCAGCATTCTGACACAATGTCAGCATTCTGACTTCTGCGCAGGATCTGCGCTGCCCTGAAATGGATCTGAATCTTTTTTTGACAGTGTGTGAGTTTTCTGACTTCTGCGCTGGATCTGCACTGACCTGAAATGGATCTGAATCTTTTTCTGACACTGTGTCCGCAATCTGACACAGTGTCAGCATTCTGACACGTGCGCTGGATCTGCACTTACCTGAAATGTATCTGAATCTTTTTCTGACACAGTGTCAGCACTCTGACACTTAGTCAGCATTCTGACACATGCGCTGGATCTGCCCTGCCCTGAAATGGATCTGAATCTTTTTCTGACACAGTGTCAGCATTCTCATTTGTGCGCTGGATCTGCACTGCCCTGAAATGCATCTGAATCTTTTTCTGGCACAGTGTCAGCATTCTGCCTTCTGCGCTGGATCTGCACTGCCCTGAAATGGATCGGAATCTTTTTTTGACACAGTGTCCGCATTCTGACTTCTGCGCTGGATCTGCACTGCCCTGAAATGCATCTGAATCTTTTTCTGGCACAGTGTCCGCATTCTGACTTCTGCGCTAGATCTGCACTACCCTGAAATGCATCTGAATCTTTTTCTAGCACAGTGTCCGCATTCTGAATTCTGCGCTGGATCTGCACTGCCCTGAAATGCATCTGAATTTTCTTCTGGCACATAGTCCGCATTCTGACTTCTGCGCTGGATCTGCACTGCCCTGAAATGGATCGGAATCTTTTTCTGACACAGTGTCAGCATTCTGACTTCTTCGCTGGATCAGCACTGTCCTGAAATGGATCTGAACCTTTTTTTGACACTGTGTCAGCATTCTGAATTCTGCGCTGGATCTGCAGTGCCCTGAAATGCATCTGAATCTTTTTTTGACACTGTGTCAGCATTCTGACTTCTGCGCTGGATCTGCACTGCCCTGAAATTGATCTGAATATTTTTCTGACACAGTGTCAGTATTCTGAATTCTGCGCTAGATCTGCACTGCCCTGAAATGGATCTGAATATTTTTTTGACACTGTGTCAGCAATCTGACACAGTGTCAGCATTCTGACTTCTGCGCTGGATCTGCACTGCCCTGAAATGTATCTGAATATTATTTTGACACTGTGTCAGCATTCTGAATTCTGCGCTGGATCTGCACTGCCCTGAAATGGATCTGAATCTTTTTCTGACACTGTGTCAGCATTCTGACTTCTTCGCTGGATCTGCACTGCCCTGAAATGGATCGGAATCTTTTTCTGACACAGTGTCAGCATTCTGACTTCTGCGCTGGATCTGCACTGCCCTGAAATGCATCTGAATCTTTTTCTGGCACAGTGTCAGCATTCTGCCTTCTGCGCTGGATCTGCACTGCCCTGAAATGGATCGGAATCTTTTTTTGACACTGTGTCAGCATTCTGACTTGTGCGCTGGATCTGCACTGCCCTGAAATGCATCTGAATATTATTTTGACACTGTGTCAGCATTCTGAATTCTGCGCTGGATCTGCACTGCCCTGAAATGGATCTGAATCTTTTTCTGACACAGTGTCAGCATTCAGACACAATGTCAGCATTCTGAATTCTGCGATGGATCTGCACTGCCCTGAAATGGATCTGAATCTTTTTCTGACACAGTGTCCGCATTCTGACTTCTGCGCTGGATCTGCACTGCCCTGAAATGGATCTGAATCTTTTTCTGACACAGTGTCAGCATTCTGACTTCTGCGCTGGATCTGCACTGCCCTGAAATGGATCTGAATATTTTTTTGACACTGTGTCAGCATTCTGACTTCTGCGCTGTATCTGCACTGCCCTGAATTGGATCGGAATCTTTTTCTGACACAGTGTCCGCATTCTGACTTCTGCGCTGGATCTGCACTGCCCTGAAATGGATCTGAATCTTTTTTTGACACTGTGTCAGCATTCTGAATTCTGCGCTGGATCTGCACTGAACTGAAATGGATCTGAATCTTTTTTTGACACAGTGTCAGCATTCTGACTTCTGCGCTGGATCTGCACTGCCCTGAAATGGATCTGAATCTTTTTTTGACACTGTGTCAGCAATCTGACACAGTGTCAGCATTCTGACTTCTGCGCTGGATCTGCACTGCCCTGAAATGCATCTGAATCATTTTCTGGCACAGTGTCAGCATTCTGAATTCTGCGCTGGATCTGCACTGCCCTGAAATGCATCTGAATCTTTTTCTGGCACTGTGTCAGCATTCTGAATTCTGCACTGGATCTGCACTGCCCTGAAATGGATCGGAATCTTTTTCTGACACAGTGTCATCATTCTGACTTCTGCGCTGGATCTGCACTGCCCTGAAATGGATCTGAATCTTTTTCTGGCACAGTGTCAGCATTCCGACACAGAGTCAGCATTCTGAACTCTGCGCTGGATCTGCACTGACCTGAAATGGATCTGAATCATTCTTTGACACTGTGTCAGCAATCTGACTTCTGCGCTGGATCTGCACTGCCCTGAAATGGATCTGAATCTTTTTCTGACACAGTGTCAGCATTCTGAATTCTGTGCTGGATCTGCACTGACCTGAAATGGATCTGAATCTTTTTCTGACACAGTGTCAGCATTCTGATTTCTGCGCTGGATCTGCACTGCCCTGAAATGGATCTGAATCGTTTTGTGACACTGTGTCAGCATTCTGACTTGTGCGCTGGATCTGCACAGCCCTGAAATGGATCTGAATCATTTTTTGACACAGTGTCAGCATTCTGACTTCTGCGCTGGATCTGCACTGCCCTGAAATGGATCGGAATCTTTTTCTGACACAGTGTCAGCATTCTGACACGTGCGCTGGATCTGCACTGCCCTGAAATGGATCTGAATCATTTTCTGGCACTGTGTCAGCATTCTGACTTCTGCGCTGGATCTGCACTGCCCTGAAATGGATCTGAATTTTTTTGGACACTGTGTCAGCATTCTGACTTCTGCGCTGGATCTGCACTGCCCTGAAATGCATCTGAATCTTTTTCTGGCACAGTGTCGGCATTCTGCCTTCTGCGCTGGATCTGCACTGCCCTGAAATGGATCTGAATCTTTTTTTGACACTGTGTCCGCATTCTGACTTATGCGCTGGATCTGCACTGCCCTGAAATGCATCTGAATCTCTTTCTGGCACAGAGTCCGAATTCTGACTTCTGCGCTGGATCTGCACTGACCTGAAATGGATCTGTTTTTTTTTTGACACTGTGTCAGCATTCTGCCTTCTGCGCTGGATCTGCACTGCCCTGAAATGGATCGGAATCTTTTTTTGACACAGTGTCCGCATTCTGACTTCTGCGCTGGATCTGCACTGCCCTGAAATGCATCTGAATCTTTTTTTGACACTGTGTCCGCATTCTGACTTCTGCGCTGGATCTGCACTGACCTGAAATCGATCTGAATCTTTTTTTGACACTGTGTCCGCATTCTGAGTTCTGCGCTGGATCTGCACTGCCCTGAAATGGATCTGAATCTTTTTCTGACACACTGTCAGCATTATCAATTTGGCGCTGGATCTGCACTGCCCTGAAATGGATCGGAATCTTTTTTGGACACTGTGTCAGCATTCTGACTTCTGCGCTGGATCTGCACTGCCCTGAAATGGATCTGAATCTTTTTCTGACACAGTGTCAGCATTCTGACTTCTGCGCTGGATCTGCACTGCCCTGAAATGGATCTGAATTTTTTTTAATATAGTGTCAGCATTCTGACTTCTGCGCTGGATCTGCACTGCCCTGAAATGGATCTGAATCTTTTTCTGACACAGTGTCAGCATTCTGACTTCTGCGCTAGATCTGCAATGCCCTGAAATGGATCTGAATCTTTTTCTGGCACACTGTCAGCATTATCAATTTGGCGCTGGATCTGCACTGCCCTGAAATGGATCTGAATTTTTCTTTGACACTGTGTCAGCATTCTGACTTCTGCGCTGGATCTGCACTGCCCTGAAATGGATCGGAATCTTTTTCTGGCACTGTGTCAGCATTCTGAATTCTGCGCTGGATCTGCACTGCCCTGAAATGGATCTGAATCTTTTTTTGACACTGTGTCAGCATTCTGAATTCTGCGCTGGATCTGCACTGCCCTGAAATGGATCTGAATCTTTTTTTGACACTGTGTCAGCATTCTGAATTCTGCGCTGGATCTGCACTGCCCTGAAATGGATCGGAATCTTTTTTTGACACTGTGTCAGCATTCTGAATTCTGCGCTGGATCTGCACTGCCCTGAAATGGATCTGAATCTTTTTCTGACACAGTGTCCGCATTCTGACTTCTGATCTTGATCTGCACTGCCCTGAAATGGATCTGAACCTTTTTTTGACACAGTGTCAGCATTATGAATTATGCGCTGCATCTGCACTGCCCTGAAATGGATCTGAATCTTTTTCTGACACAGTGTCAGCATTCTGACTTCTGCGCTAGATCTGCACTGCCCTGAAATGGATCTGAATCTTTTTCTGACACAGTGTCAGCATTATCAATTTGGCGCTGGATCTGCACTGCCCTGAAATGGATCTGAATCTTTTTTTGACACTGTGTCAGCATTCTGAATTCTGCGCTGGATCTGCACTGCCCTGAAAGGGATCTGAACCTTTTTTTGACACAGTGTCAGCATTATGAAATCTGCGCTGGATCTGCACTGCCCTGAAATGGATCTGAACCTTTTTTTGACACAGTGTCAGCATTCTGGATTCTGCACTGGATCTGCACTGCCCTGAAATGGATCTGAATCTTTTTTTGACACTGTGTCAGCAATCTGACACAGTGTCAGCATTCTGACTTCTGCGCTGGATCTGCACTGCCCTGAAATGGATCTGAATCATTTTCTGACACAGTGTCAGCATTCTGACTTCTGCGCTGGATCTGCACTGACCTGAAATGGATCGGAATCTTTTTCTGGCACAGTGTCAGCATTCTGACACAGTGTCAGCATTCTGAATTCTGCGCTGGATCTGCACTGCCCTGAAATGGATCGGAATATTTTTCTGACACAGTGTGAGCATTCTGAATTCTGCGCTGGATCTGCACTGCCCTGAAATGGATCTGAATCTTTTTCTGACACAGTGTCAGCATTCTGACTTCTGCGCTAGATCTGCACTGCCCTGAAATGAATCTGAATCTTTTTCTGACACACTGTCAGCATTATCAATTTGGCGCTGGATCTGCACAGCCCTGAAATGGATCTGAATCTTTTTTTGACACTGTGTCCGCATTCTGACTTCTGCGCTGGATCTGCACTGACCTGAAATCGATCTGAATCTTTTTTTGACACTGTGTCCGCATTCTGAGTTCTGCGCTGGATCTGCACTGCCCTGAAATGGATCGGAATCTTTTTCTGACACAGTGTCAGCATTCTGCCTTCTGCGCTGGACCTGCACTGCCCTGAAATGAATCTGAATCTTTTTCTGACACACTGTCAGCATTATCAATTTGGCGCTGGATCTGCACTGCCCTGAAATGGATCGGAATCTTTTTTGGACACTGTGTCAGCATTCTGACTTCTGCGCTGGATCTGCACTGCCCTGAAATGGATCTGAATCTTTTTTTGACACTGTGTCAGCAATCTGACACAGTGTCAGCATTCTGACTTCTGCGCTGGATCTGCACTGCCCTGAAATGGATCTGAATCTTTTTCTGACACAGTGTCAGCATTCTGACTTCTTCGCTGCATCTGCACTGACCTGAAATGGATGGGAATCTTTTTCTGGCACTATGTCAGCATTCTGACACAATGTCAGCATTCTGACTTCTGCGCTGGATCTGCACTGCCCTGAAATGGATCTGAATCTTTTTCTGACACAGTGTCAGCATTCTGACTTCTGCGCTGGATCTGCACTGCCCTGAAATGGATCTGAATTTTTTTTAATATAGTGTCAGCATTCTGACTTCTGCGCTGGATCTGCACTGCCCTGAAATGGATCTGAATCTTTTTCAGGCACAGTGTCAGCATTCTGACTTCTGCGCTAGATCTGCACTGCCCTGAAATGGATCTGAATCTTTTTTTGACACTGTGTGAGCATTCTGAATTCTGCGCTGGATCTGCACTGTCCTGGAATGTATCTGAAACTTTTTCTGACATAGTGTCACCATTCTGACTTCTGCGCTGGATCTGCACTGCCCTGAAATGGATCTGAATCTTTTTCTGACACAGTGTCAGCATTCTGACTTCTGCGCTAGATCTGCAATGCCCTGAAATGGATCTGAATCTTTTTCTGACACAGTGTCAGCATTCTGACTTCTGCGCTGGATCTGCACTGCCCTGAAATGGATCTGAATTTTTCTTTGACACTGTGTCAGCATTCTGACTTCTGCGCTGGATCTGCACTGCCCTGAAATGGATCTGAATCTTTTTCTGGCACTGTGTCAGCATTCTGAATTCTGCGCTGGATCTGCACTGCCCTGAAATGGATCTGAATCTTTTTTTGACACTGTGTCAGCATTCTGAATTCTGCGCTGGATCTGCACTGCCCTGAAATGGATCTGAATCTTTTTTTGACACTGTGTCAGCATTCTGAATTCTGCGCTGGATCTGCACTGCCCTGAAATGGATCTGAACCTTTTTTTGACACAGTGTCAGCATTCTGAATTCTGCGCTGGATCTGCACTGCCCTGAAATGGATCGGAATCTTTTTCTGACACAGTGTCAGCATTATGAATTATGCGCTGCATCTGCACTGCCCTGAAATGGATCTGAATCTTTTTCTGACACAGTGTCAGCATTATGAATTATGCGCTGCATCTGCACTGCCCTGAAATGGATCTGAATCTTTTTCTGACACAGTGTCAGCATTCTGACTTCTGCGCTAGATCTGCACTGCCCTGAAATGGATCTGAATCTTTTTCTGACACAGTGTCAGCATTATCAATTTGGCGCTGGATCTGCACTGCCCTGAAATGGATCTGAATCTTTTTTTGACACTGTGTCAGCATTCTGAATTCTGCGCTGGATCTGCACTGCCCTGAAAGGGATCTGAACCTTTTTTTGACACAGTGTCAGCATTATGAAATCTGCGCTGGATCTGCACTGCCCTGAAATGGATCTGAACCTTTTTTTGACACAGTGTCAGCATTCTGGATTCTGCACTGGATCTGCACTGCCCTGAAATGGATCTGAATCTTTTTTTGACACTGTGTCAGCAATCTGACACAGTGTCAGCATTCTGACTTCTGCGCTGGATCTGCACTGCCCTGAAATGGATCTGAATCATTTTCTGACACAGTGTCAGCATTCTGACTTCTGCGCTGGATCTGCACTGACCTGAAATGGATCGGAATCTTTTTCTGGCAGAGTGTCAGCATTCTGACACAGTGTCAGCATTCTGAATTCTGCGCTGGATCTGCACTGCCCTGAAATGGATCTGAATCTTTTTCTGACACAGTGTCAGCATTCTGACTTCTGCGCTAGATCTGCACTGCCCTGAAATGAATCTGAATCTTTTTCTGACACACTGTCAGCATTATCAATTTGGCGCTGGATCTGCACAGCCCTGAAATGGATCTGAATCTTTTTTTGACACTGTGTCAGCAATCTTACATAGTGTCAGCATTCTGACTTCTGCGCTGTATCTGCACTGCCCTGAAATGGATCTGAATATTATTTTGACACAGTGTCAGCATTCTGAATTCTGCGCTGGATCTGCACTGAACTGAAATGGATCTGAATCTTTTTTTGACACAGTGTCAGCATTCTGACTTCTGCGCTGGATCTGCACTGCCCTGAAATGGATCTGAATATTTTTCTGACACAGTGTCAGCATTCTGACTTCTTCGCTGGATCTGCACTGACATGAAATGGATCTGAATCTTTTTCTGGCACAGTGTCAGAATTCTGACACAATGTCAGCATTCTGAATTCTGCGCTGGATCAGCACTACCATGAAATGGATCTGAATCTTTTTCTGACACAGTGTCAGCATTCTGACTTCTGCGCTGGATCTGCACTGCCCTGAAATGGATCTGAATCTTTTTTTGACACTGTGTCAGCATTCTGACTTCTGCGCTGGATCTGCACTGCCCTGAAATGGATCTGAATATTTTTTTGACACAGTGTCAGCATTCTGACTTCTGCGCTGGATCTGCACAGCCCTGAAATTGATCTGAATCTTTTTCTGACACAGTGTCAGCATACTGACTTCTGCGCTGGATCTGCACTGCCCTGAAATGGATCTGAATCTTTTTCTGACACAGTGTCCGCATTCTGACTTCTGCGCTGGATCTGCACTGCCCTGAAATGGATCTGAATCATTTTTTGACACAGTGTCAGCATTCTGACTTCTGCGCTGGATCTGCACTGCCCTGAAATGGATCTGAACCTTTTTTTGACACTGTGTGAGCATTCTGAATTCTGCGCTGGATCTGCACTGCCCTGAAATGCATCTGAATCGTTTTCTGACACAGTGTCAGCATTCTGACTTCTGCGCTAGATCTGCAATGCCCTGAAATGGATCTGAATCTTTTTCTGACACAGTGTCAGCATTCTGACTTCTGCGCTGGATCTGCACTGCCCTGAAATGGATCTGAATTTTTCTTTGACACTGTGTCAGCATTCTGACTTCTGCGCTGGATCTGCACTGCCCTGAAATGGATCTGAATCTTTTTCTGGCACTGTGTCAGCATTCTGAATTCTGCGCTGGATCTGCACTGCCCTGAAATGGATCTGAATCTTTTTTTGACACTGTGTCAGCATTCTGAATTCTGCGCTGGATCTGCACTGCCCTGAAATGGATCTGAATCTTTTTTTGACACTGTGTCAGCATTCTGAATTCTGCGCTGGATCTGCACTGCCCTGAAATGGATCTGAATATTTTTTTGACACTGTGTCAGCATTCTGACTTCTGCGCTGGATCTGCACTGCCCTGAAATGGATCTGAATATTTTTTTGACACTGTGTCAGCATTCTGACTTCTGCGCTGGATCTGCACTGCCCTGAAATGGATCGGAATCTTTTTCTGACACAGTGTCAGCATTCTGAATTCTGCGCTAGATCTGCACTGACCTGAAATGGATCGGAATCTTTTTCTGACACACTGTCAGCATTCTGACTTCTGCGCTGGATCTGCACTGCCCTGAAATGGATCTGAATCTTTTTCTGGCACAGTGTCCGCATTCTGACTTCTGCGCTGGATCTGCACTGCCCTGAAATGGATCTGAATCATTTTTTGACACAGTGTCAGCATTCTGACTTCTGCGCTGGATCTGCACTGCCCTGAAATGGATCTGAAACTTTTTTTGACACTGTGTCAGCATTCTGACTTCTGCGCTGGATCAGAACTGACCTGAAATGGATCGGAATCTTTTTCTGGCACAGTTATCAGCATTCTGAATTCTGCGCTGGATCTGCACTGCCCTGAAATGCATCTGAATCTTTTTCTGGCACTGTGTCAGCATTCTGACTTCTGCGCTGGATCTGCACTGCCCTGAAATGGATCTGAATCATTTTCTGACACAGTGTCAGCATTCTGACTTCTGCGCTGGATCAGAACTGACCTGAAATGGATCGGAATCTTTTTCTGGCACAGTGTCAGCATTCTGACACAGTGTCAGCATTCTGAATTCTGCGCTGGATCTGCACTGCCCTGAAATGGATCTGAATCTTTTTCTGACACAGTGTCAGCATTCTGACTTCTGCGCTGGATCTGCACTGCCCTGAAATGCATCTGAATCTTTTTTTGACACTGTGTGAGCATTCTGAATTGTGCGCTGGATCTGCACTGCCCTGAAATGGATCTGAATCTTTTTTTGACACTGTGTCAGCATTCTGACTTCTGCGCTGGATCTGCACTGCCCTGAAATGGATCGGAATATTTTTCTGACACAGTGTGAGCATTCTGAATTCTGCGCTGGATCTGCACTGCCCTGAAATGGATCTGAATCTTTTTCTGACACAGTGTCAGCATTCTGACTTCTGCGCTAGATCTGCACTGCCCTGAAATGAATCTGAATCTTTTTCTGACACACTGTCAGCATTATCAATTTGGCGCTGGATCTGCACAGACCTGAAATGGATCTGAATTTTTTTTGACACTGTGTCAGCAATCTTACACAGTGTCAGCATTCTGACTTCTGCGCTGGATCTGCACTGAACTGAAATGGATCTGAATCTTTTTTTGACACAGTGTCAGCATTCTGAATTCTGCGCGGGATCTGCACTGCCCTGAAATGGATCTGAATTTTTTTCTGACACAGTGTCAGCATTCTGACTTCTGGCTGGATCTGCATTGCCCTGAAATGCATCTGAATATTTTTCTGACACAGTGTCAGCATTCTGACTTCTTCGCTGGATATGCACTGACCTGAAATGGATCTGAATCTTTTTCTGGCACAGTGTCAGAATTCTGACACAATGTCAGCATTCTGAATTCTGCGCTGGATCAGCACTACCATGAAATGGATCTGAATCTTTTTCTGACACAGTGTCAGCATACTGACTTCTGCACTGGATCTGTACTGCCCTGAAATGGATCTGAACCTTTTTTTGACACAGTGTCAGCATTCTGACTTCTGCGCTGGATCTGCACTGCCCTGAAATGGATCGGAATCTTTTTCTGACACAGTGTCCGCATTCTGAATTCTGCGCTGGATCTGCACTGCCCTGAAATGGATCTGAATCATTTTTTGACACAGTGTCAGCATTCTGACTTCTGCGCTGGATCTGCACTGCCCTGAAATGGATCTGAAACTTTTTTTGACACTGTGTCAGCATTCTGACTTCTGCGCTGGATATGCACTGCCCTGAAATGCATCTGAATCGTTTTCTGACACAGTGTCCGCATTCTGACTTCTGCGCTGGATCTGCACTGCCCTGAAATGGATCTGAATATTTTTTTGACACTGTGTCAGCATTCTGACATCTGCGCTGGATCTGCACTGCCCTGAAATGGATCTGAATCTTTTTCTGACACACTGTCAGCATTCTGACTTGGGTGCTGGATCTGCACTGCCCTGAAATGGATCTGAATCTTTTTCTGGCACAGTGTCCGCATTCTGACTTCTGCGCTGGATCTGCACTGCCCTGAAATGGATCGGAATATTATTTTGACACTGTGTCAGCATTCTGAATTCTGCGCTGGATCTGCACTGTCCTGGAATGTATCTGAAACTTTTTCTGACATAGTGTCACCATTCTGACTTCTGCGCTGGATCTGCACTGCCCTGAAATGGATCTGAATCTTTTTCTGACACAGTGTCAGCATTATCAATTTGGCGCTGGATCTGCACTGCCCTGAAATGGATCTGAATCTTTTTTTGACACTGTGTCAGCATTCTGAATTCTGCGCTGGATCTGCACTGCCCTGAAAGGGATCTGAACATTTTTTTGACACAGTGTCAGCATTCTGACTTCTGCGCTGGATCTGCACTGCCCTGAAATGGATCTGAACCTTTTTTTGACACAGTGTCAGCATTCTGACTTCTGCGCTGGATCTGCACTGACCTGAAATGGATCGGAATCTTTTTCTGGCACAGTGTCAGCATTCTGACACAGTGTCAGCATTATGAATTATGCGCTGCATCTGCACTGCCCTGAAATGGATCTGAATCTTTTTCTGAGACAGTGTCAGCATTCTGACTTCTGCGCTGGATCTGCACTGCCCTGAAATGCATCTGAATCTTTTTTTGACACTGTGTGAGCATTCTGAATTGTGCGCTGGATCTGCACTGCCCTGAAATGGATCTGAATCTTTTTTTGACACTGTGTCAGCATTCTGACTGCTGCACTGGATCTGCACTGCCCTGAAATGGATCGGAATATTTTTCTGACACAGTGTGAGCATTCTGAATTCTGCGCTGGATCTGCACTGCCCTGAAAGGGATCTGAATCTTTTTCTGACACAGTGTCAGCATTCTGACTTCTGCGCTAGATCTGCACTGCCCTGAAATGAATCTGAATCTTTTTCTGACACACTGTCAGCATTATCAATTTGGCGCTGGATCTGCACTGCCCTGAAATGGATCTGAATTTTTTTTGACACTGTGTCAGCAATCTTACACAGTGTCAGCATTCTGACTTCTGCGCTGGATCTGCACTGACCTGAAATGGATCTGAATATTATTTTGACACTGTGTCAGCATTCTGAATTCTGCGCTGGATCTGCACTGAACTGAAATGGATCTGAATCTTTTTCTGACACAGTGTCAGCATTCTGAATTCTGCGCGGGATCTGCACTGCCCTGAAATGGATCTGAATTTTTTTCTGACACAGTGTCAGCATTCTGACTTCTGGCTGGATCTGCATTGCCCTGAAATGCATCTGAATATTTTTCTGACACAGTGTCAGCATTCTGACTTCTTCGCTGGATATGCACTGACCTGAAATGGATCTGAATCTTTTTCTGGCACAGTGTCAGAATTCTGACACAATGTCAGCATTCTGAATTCTGCGCTGGATCAGCACTACCATGAAATGGATCTGAATCTTTTTCTGACACAGTGTCAGCATACTGACTTCTGCACTGGATCTGTACTGCCCTGAAATGGATCTGAACCTTTTTTTGACACAGTGTCAGCATTCTGACTTCTGCGCTGGATCTGCACTGCCCTGAAATGGATCGGAATCTTTTTCTGACACAGTGTCCGCATTCTGACTTCTGCGCTGGATCTGCACTGCCCTGAAATGGATCTGAATCATTTTTTGACACAGTGTCAGCATTCTGACTTCTGCGCTGGATCTGCACTGCCCTGAAATGGATCGGAATCTTTTTCTGACACAGTGTCAGCATTCTGACTTCTGCGCTGGATCTGCACTGCCCTGAAATGGATCGGAATCTTTTTCTGACACAGTGTCAGCATTCTGACTTCTGCGCAGGATCTGCACTGCCCTGAAATGGATCTGAATCTTTTTCTGACACAGTGTCAGCATTACGAATTCGGCGCTGGATCTGCACTGCCCTGAAATGGATCTGAATCTTTTTCTGACACCCTGTCAGCATTATCAATTTGGCGCTGGATCTGCACTGCCCTGAAATGGATCTGAATCTTTTTTTGACACTGTGTCAGCATTCTGACTTCTGCGCTGGATCTGCACTGACCTGAAATGGATCTGAATCTTTTTTTGACACTGTGTCAGCATTCTGACTTCTGCGCTGGATCTGCACTGCCCTGAAATGGATCTGAATCTTTTTCTGACACAGTGTCAGCATTCTGACTTCTGCGCTGGATCTGCACTGCCCTGAAATGGATCTGAATTTTTTTTGATATAGTGTCAGCATTCTGACTTCTGCGCTGGATCTGCACTGCCCTGAAATGGATCTGAATTTTTTTTTGACACTGTGTCAGCATTCTGACTTCTGCGCTGGATCTGCACTGCCCTGAAATGGATCGGAATCTTTTTCTGACACAGTGTCCGCATTCTGACTTCTGCGCTGGATCTGCAATGCCCTGAAATGGATCGGAATCTTTTTCTGACACAGTGTCAGCATTCTGACTTCTGCGCTAGATCTGCACTGCCCTGAAATGAATCTGAATCTTTTTCTGACACACTGTCAGCATTATCAATTTGGCGCTGGATCTGCACTGCCCTGAAATGGATCTGAATCTTTTTTTGACACTGTGTCAGCATTCTGAATTCTGCGCTGGATCTGCACTGAACTGAAATGGATCTGAATCTTTTTTTGACACAGTGTCAGCATTCTGACTTCTGCGCTGGATCTGCACTGCCCTGAAATGGATCTGAATCTTTTTTTGACACTGTGTCAGCAATCTGAGACAGTGTCAGCATTCTGACTTCTGCGCTGGATCTGCACTGCCCTGAAATGCATCTGAATCATTTTCTGGCACAGTGTCAGCATTCTGAATTCTGCGCTGGATCTGCACTGCCCTGAAATGCATCTGAATCTTTTTCTGGCACTGTGTCAGCATTCTGACTTCTGCGCTGGATCTGCACTGCCCTGAAATGGATCTGAATCTTTTTTTGACACTGTGTGAGCATTCTGAATTCTGCGCTGGATCTGCACTGCCCTGGAATGTATCTGAATCTTATTCTGACATAGTGTCACCATTCTGACTTCTGCGCTGGATCTGCACTGCCCTGAAATGGATCTGAATCTTTTTCTGGCACAGTGTCAGCATTCCGACACAGAGTCAGCATTCTGACCTTTGCGCTGGATCTGCACTGACCTGAAATGGATCTGAATCATTCTTTGACACTGTGTCAGCAATCTGACTTCTGCGCTGGATTTGCACTGCCCTGAAATGGATCTGAATCTTTTTCTGACACAGTGTCAGCATTCTGAATTCAGTGCTGGATCTGCACTGCCCTGAAATGGATCTGAATCTTTTTCTGACACAGTGTCAGCATTCTGATTTCTGCGCTGGATCTGCACTGCCCTGAAATGGATCTGAATCTTTTTGTGACACTGTGTCAGCATTCTGACTTGTGCGCTGGATCTGCACAGCCCTGAAATGGATCTGAATCATTTTTTGACACAGTGTCAGCATTCTGACACGTGCGCTGGATCTGCACTGCCCTGAAATGGATCTGAATTTTTTTGACACTGTGTCAGCATTCTGACTTCTGCGCAGGATCTGCACTGCCCTGAAATGCATCTGAATCTCTTCCTGGCACAGAGTCCGAATTCTGACTTCTGCGCTGGATCTGCACTGACCTGAAATGGATCTGAATCTTTTTCTGACACAGAGTCAGCATTCTGACTTCTGCGCTGGATCTGCACTGCCCTGAAATGGATCTGAATCTTTTTCTGACACAGTGTCAGCATTCTGACACGTGCGCTGGATCTGCACTGCCCTGAAATGGATCTGAATTATTTTCTGGCACTGTGTGAGCATTCTGACTTCTGCGCTGGATCTGCACTGCCCTGAAATGGATCTGAATCTTTTTCTGACACAGTGTCAGCATTCTGACACGTGCGCTGGATCTGCACTGCCCTGAAATGGATCTGAATTATTTTCTGGCACTGTGTGAGCATTCTGACTTCTGCGCTGGATCTGCACTGCCCTGAAATGGATCTGAATTTTTTTGACACTGTGTCAGCATTCTGACTTCTGCGCTGGATCTGCACTGCCCTGAAATGCATCTGAATCTTTTTCTGGCACAGTGTCAGCATTCTGCCTTCTGCGCTGGATCTGCACTGCCCTGAAATGGATCGGAATCTTTTTTTGACACAGTGTCCGCATTCTGACTTCTGCGCTGGATCTGCACTGCCCTGAAATGGATCGGAATCTTTTTCTGAAACAGTGTCAGCATTCTGCCTTCTGCGCTGGACCTGCACTGCCCTGAAATGAATCTGAATCTTTTTCTGACACACTGTCAGCATTATCAATTTGGCGCTGGATCTGCACTGCCCTGAAATGCATCTGAATCGTTTTCTGACACAGTGTCTGCAATCTGACTTCTGCGCTAGATCTGCACTGCCCTGAAATGGATCGGAATCTTTTTCTGACACAGTGTCAGCATTATCAATTTGGCGCTGGATCTGCACTGCCCTGAAATGGATCTGAATCTTTTTCTGGCACAGTGTCAGCATTCTGACTTCTGCGCTGGATCTGCACTGCCCTGAATTGCATCTGAATCATTTTCTGGCACAGTGTCAGCATTCTGAATTCTGCGCTGGATCTGCACTGCCCTGAAATGCATCTGAATCTTTTTCTGGCACTGTGTCAGCATTCTGAATTCTGCGCTGGATCTGCACTGCCCTCAAATGTATCTGAATCTTCTTTTGACACTGTGTCAGCATTCTGACTTCTGCGCTGGATCTGCACTGCCCTGAAATGGATCTGAATCTCTTTCTGACACAGTGTCAGCATTCTGACTTCTGCGCTGGATCTGCACTGCCCTGAAATGGATCTGAATCTTTTTTTGACACAGTGTCAGCATTCTGACTTCTGCGCTGGATCTACACTGCCCTGAAATGGATCTGAATCTTTTTCTGACACAGTGTCAGCATTCTGACTTCTTCGCTGGATCTGCACTGCCCTGAAATGGATCTGAATCTTTTTTTGACACAGTGTCAGCATTCTGACTTCTGCGCTGGATCTGCACTGCCCTGAAATGGATCTGAATCTTTTTCTGACACAGTGTCATCATTCTGACTTCTGCGCTGGATCTGCACTGCCCTGAAATGGATCTGAATTTTTTTGACACTGTGTCAGCATTCTGACCTCTGCGCTGGATCTGCACTGCCCTGAAATGGATCTGAATCATTCTTTGACACTGTGTCAGCAATCTGACCTCTGCGCTGGATCTGCACTGCCCTGAAATGGATCTGAATCTTTTTCTGACACAGTGTCAGCATTCTGAATTCAGTGCTGGATCTGCACTGCCCTGAAATGGATCTGAATCTTTTTCTGACACAGTGTCAGCATTCTGATTTCTGCGCTGGATCTGCACTGCCCTGAAATGGATCTGAATCTTTTTGTGACACTGTGTCAGCATTCTGACTTGTGCGCTGGATCTGCACAGCCCTGAAATGGATCTGAATCATTTTTTGACACAGTGTCAGCATTCTGACTTCTGCGCTGGATCTGCACTGCCCTGAAATGGATCGGAATCTTTTTCTGACACAGTGTCAGCATTCTGACACGTGCGCTGGATCTGCACTGCCCTGAAATGGATCTGAATTTTTTTGACACTGTGTCAGCATTCTGACTTCTGCGCAGGATCTGCACTGCCCTGAAATGCATCTGAATCTTTTTCTGGCACAGTGTCAGCATTCTGCCTTCTGCGCTGGATCTGCACTGCCCTGAAATGGATCGGAATCTTTTTTTGACACAGTGTCCGCATTCCGACTTCTGCGCTGGATCTGCACTGCCCTGAAATGCATCTGAATCTCTTCCTGGCACAGAGTCCGAATTCTGACTTCTGCGCTGGATCTGCACTGCCCTGAAATGGATCTGAATTTTTTTTTGACACTGTGTGAGCATTCTGAATTGTGCGCTGGATCTGCACTGCCCTGAAATGCATCTGAATATTATTTTGACACTGTGTCAGCATTCTGAATTCTGCGCTGGATCTGCACTGCCCTGAAATGGATCGGAATCTTTTTCTGACACAGTGTCAGCATTCTGACTTCTGCGCTGCATCTGCACTGCCCTGAAATGGATCTGAATTTTTTTGACACTGTGTCAGCATTCTGACTTCTGCGCTGGATCTGCACTGCCCTGAAATGCATCTGAATCTTTTTCTGGCACAGTGTCAGCATTCTGCCTTCTGCGCTGGATCTGCACTGCCCTGAAATGGATCGGAATCTTTTTTTGACACAGTGTCCGCATTCTGACTTCTGCGCTGGATCTGCACTGCCCTGAAATGGATCTGAATCTTTTTTTGACACTGTGTCAGCATTCTGAATTCTGCGCTGGAACTGCACTGCCCTGAAAAGGATCTGAATCTTTTTCTGACACAGTGTCAGCATTCTGCCTTCTGCGCTGGACCTGCACTGCCCTGAAATGCATCTGAATATTATTTTGACACTGTGTCAGCATTCTGAATTGTACGCTGGATCTGCACTGCCCTGAAATGGATCTGAATCTTTTTCTGGCACAGTGTCCGCATTCTGACTTCTGCGCTGGATCTGCACTGCCCTGAAATGGATCGGAATATTATTTTGACACTGTGTCAGCATTCTGACTTCTGCGCTGGATCTGCACTGCCCTGAAATGCATCTGAATCATTTTCTGGCACAGTGTCAGCATTCTGAATTCTGCGCTGGATCTGCACTGCCCTGAAATGCATCTGAATCTTTTTCTGGCACTGTGTCAGCATTCTGACTTCTGCGCTGGATCTGCACTGCCCTCAAATGGATCTGAATCTTTTTTTGACACTGTGTCAGCATTCTGACTTCTGCGCTGGATCTGCACTGCCCTGAAATGGATCTGAATCTCTTTCTGACACAGTGTCAGCATTCTGACTTCTGCGCTGGATCTGCACTGCCCTGAAATGGATCTGAATCTTTTTTTGACACAGTGTCAGCATTCTGACTTCTGCGCTGGATCTGCACTGCCCTGAAATGGATCTGAATCTTTTTCTGACACAGTGTCAGCATTCTGACTTCTGCGCTGGATCTGCACTGCCCTGAAATGGATCTGAATCTCTTTCTGACACAGTGTCAGCATTCTGACTTCTGCGCTGGATCTGCACTGCCCTGAAATGGATCTGAATCTTTTTTTGACACAGTGTCAGCATTCTGACTTCTGCGCTGGATCTGCACTGCCCTGAAATGGATCTGAATCTTTTTCTGACACAGTGTCAGCATTCTGACTTCTGCGCTGGATCTGCACTGCCCTGAAATGGATCTGAATCTTTTTCTGACACAGTGTCAGCATTCTGACTTCTGCGCTGGATCTGCACTGCCCTGAAATGGATCTGAATCTTTTTCTGACACAGTGTCAGCATTCTGACTTCTGATCTGGATCTGCACTGCCCTGAAATGGATCTGAACCTTTTTTTGACACAGTGTCAGCATTATGAATTATGCGCTGGATCTGCACTGCCCTGAAATGGATCTGAATCTTTTTCTGACACAGTGTCAGCATTCTGACTTCTGCGCTAGATCTGCACTGCCCTGAAATGGATCGGAATCTTTTTCTGACACAGTGTCAGCATTATCAATTTGGCGCTGGATCTGCACTGCCCTGAAATGGATCTGAATCTTTTTTTGACACTGTGTCAGCATTCTGAATTCTGCGCTGGATCTGCACTGCCCTGAAAGGGATCTGAACCTTTTTTTGACACAGTGTGAGCATTCTGAATTCTGCGCTGGATCTGCACTGCCCTGAAATGGATCTGAATCTTTTTCTGACACAGTGTCAGCATTCTGACTTCTGCGCTAGATCTGCACTGCCCTGAAATGAATCTGAATCTTTTTCTGACACACTGTCAGCATTATCAATTTGGCGCTGGATCTGCACAGACCTGAAATGGATCTGAATCTTTTTTTGACACTGTGTCAGCAATCTTACACAGTGTCAGCATTCTGACTTCTGCGCTGGATCTGCACTGACCTGAAATGGATCTGAATATTATTTTGACACTGTGTCAGCATTCTGAATTCTGCGCTGGATCTGCACTGAACTGAAATGGATCTGAATCTTTTTTTGACACAGTGTCAGCATTCTGAATTCTGCGCTGGATCTGCACTGCCCTGAAATCGATCTGAATCTTTTTCTGACACAGTGTCAGCATTCTGACTTCTGCGCTGCATCTGCACTGCCCTGAAATGGATCTGAATATTTTTCTGACACAGTGTCAGCATTCTGACTTCTTCGCTGGATCTGCACTGACCTGAAATGGATCTGAATCTTTTTCTGGCACAGTGTCAGAATTCTGACACAATGTCAGCATTCTGAATTCTGCGCTGGATCAGCACTACCATGAAATGGATCTGAATCTTTTTCTGGCACAGTGTCAGCATTCTGACTTCTGCGCTGGATCTGCACTGCCCTGAAATGGATCGGAATCTTTTTTTGACACTGTGTCAGCATTCTGACTTCTGCGCTGGATCTGCACTGCCCTGAAATGGATCTGAATATTTTTTTGACACAGTGTCAGCATTCTGACTTCTGCGCTGGATCTGCACAGCCCTGAAATTGATCTGAATCTTTTTCTGACACAGTGTCAGCATACTGACTTCTGCACTGGATCTGTACTGCCCTGAAATGGATCTGAATTTTTTTTGATATAGTGTCAGCATTCTGACTTCTGCGCTGGATCTGCACTGCCCTGAAATGGATCGGAATCTTCTTTTGACACAGTGTCAGCATTCTGACTTCTGCGCTGGATCTGCACTGCCCTGAAATGGATCTGAAACTTTTTTTGACACTGTGTCAGCATTCTGACTTCTGCGCTGGATATGCACTGCCCTGAAATGCATCTGAATCGAATTCTGACACAGTGTCCGCATTCTGACTTCTGCGCTGGATCTGCACTGCCCTGAAATGTATCTGAATATTTTTTTGACACTGTGTCAGCATTCTGACTTCTGCGCTGGATCTGCACTGCCCTGAAATGGATCGGAATCTTTTTCTGACACAGTGTCAGCATTCTGACTTCTGCGCTAGATCTGCACTGCCCTGAAATGGATCTGAATCTTTTTCTGACACACTGTCAGCATTCTGACTTCTGCGCTGGATCTGCACTGCCCTGAAATGGATCTGAATCTTTTTCTGGCACAGTGTCCTCATTCTGACTTCTGCGCTGGATCTGCACTGCCCTGAAATGGATCTGAATATTATTTTGACACAGTGTCAGCATTCTGAATTCTGCGCTGGATCTGCACTGACCTGAAATGCATCTGAATCTTTTTCTGGCACAGTGTCAGCATTCTGAATTCTGCGCTGGATCTGCACTGCCCTGAAATGCATCTGAATCTTTTTCTGGCACTGTGTCAGCATTCTGACTTCTGCGCTGGATCTGCACTGCCCTCAAATGGATCTGAATCTTCTTTTGACACTGTGTCAGCATTCAGAATTCTGCGCTGGATCTGCACTGAACTGAAATGGATCTGAATGTTTTTTGGACACAGTGTCAGCATTCTGACTTCTGCGCTGGATCTGCACTGCCCTGAAATGGATCTGAATCTTTTTCTGACACAGTGTCAGTATTCTGAATTCTGCGCTGGATCTGCACTGACCTGAAATGGATCGGAATCTTTTTCTGGCACAGTGTCTGCATTCTGACACAATGTCAGCATTCTGAATTCTGCGCTGGATCTGCACTGCCCTGAAATGGATCTGAATATTTTTTTGACACTGTGTCAGCATTCTGACTTCTGCGCTGGATCTGCACTGCCCTGAAATGGATCTGAATTTTTTTTAATATAGTGTCAGCATTCTGACTTCTGCGCTGGATCTGCACTGCCCTGAAATGGATCTGAATCTTTTTTTGACACTGTGTGAGCATTCTGAATTCTGCGCTGGATCTGCACTGCCCTGGAATGTATCTGAATCTTTTTCTGACATAGTGTCACCATTCTGACTTCTGCGCTGGATCTGCACTGCCCTGAAATGGATCTGAATCTTTTTCTGACACAGTGTCCGCATTCTGACTTCTGCGCTGGATCTGCACTGCCCTGAAATGGATCTGAACCTTTTTTTGACACAGTGTCAGCCTTCTGACTTCTGCGCTGGATCTGCACTGCCCTGAAATGCATCTGAATCTTTTTCTGACACAGTGTCAGCATTATCAATTTGGCGCTGGATCTGCACTGCCCTGAAATGGATCTGAATCTTTTTTTGACACTGTGACAGCATTCTGAAATCTGCGCTGGATCTGCACTGCCCTGAAATGGATCTGAACCTTTTTTTGACACAGTGTCAGCATTCTGAATTCTGCACTGGATCTGCACTGACCTGAAATGGATCTGAATCTTTTTTTGACACTTTGTCAGCAATCTGACACAGTGTCAGCATTCTGACTTCTGCGCTGGATCTGCACTGACCTGAAATGGATCTGAATATTATTTTGACACAGTGTCAGCATTCTGAATTCTGCGCTGGATCTGCACTGAACTGAAATGGACCTGAATCTTTTTTTGACACAGTGTCAGCATTCTGACTTCTGCGCTGGATCTGCACTGCCCTGAAATGGATCTGAATCTTTTTTTGACACTGTGTCAGCAATCTGACACAGTATCAGCATTCTGACTTCTGCGCTGGATCTGCACTGCCCTGAAATGGATCTGAATATTATTTTGACACTGTGTCAGCATTCTGAATTCTGCGCTGGATCTGCACTGCCCTGAAATGGATCTGAATCATTTTCTGACACAGTGTCAGCATTCTGACTTCTGCGCTGGATCTGCACTGAGCTGAAATGGATCGGAATCTTTTTCTGGCACAGTGTCAGCATTCTGACACAATGTCAGCATTCTGAATTCTGCGCTGGATCTGCACTGCCCTGAAATGGATCAGAATATTTTTTTGACACTGTGTCAGCATTCTGACTTCTGCGCTGGATCTGCACTGCCCTGAAATGGATCGGAATCTTTTTCTGACACAGTGTCAGCATTATCAATTTGGCGCTGGATCTGCACTGCCCTGAAATGGATCTGAATCTTTTTCTGGCACAGTGTCAGCATTCTGACTTCTGCGCTGGATCTGCACTGCCCTGAAATGGATCTGAATATTATTTTGACACTGTGTCAGCATTCTGACTTCTGCGCTGGATCTGCACTGCCCTGAAATGCATCTGAATCTTTTTCTGGCACTGTGTCAGCATTCTGACTTCTGCGCTGGATCTGCACTGCCCTCAAATGGATCTGAATCTCTTTCTGACACAGTGTCAGCATTCTGACTTCTGCGCTGGATCTGCACTGCCCTGAAATGGATCTGAACCTTTTTTTGACACAGTGTCAGCATTCTGACTTCTGCGCTGGATCTACACTGCCCTGAAATGGATCTGAATCTTTTTCTGACACAGTGTCAGCATTCTGACTTCTGCGCTGGATCTGCACTGCCCTGAAATGGATCTGAATCTTTTTCTGACACAGTGTCAGCATTATCAATTTGGCGCTGGATCTGCACTGCCCTGAAATGGATCTGAATCTTTTTCTGGCACAGTGTCAGCATTCTGAATTCTGCGCTGGATCTGCACTGCCCTGAAAGGGATCTGAACCTTTTTTTGACACAGTGTCAGCATTATGAAATCTGCGCTGGATCTGCACTGCCCTGAAATGGATCTGAACCTTTTTTTGACACAGTGTCAGCATTCTGACTTCTGCGCTGGATCTGCACTGCCCTGAAATGGATCTGAATCTTTTTCTGACACAGTGTCAGCATTCTGACTTCTGCGCTGGATCTGCACTGACCTGAAATGGATCGGAATCTTTTTCTGGCACAGTGTCAGCATTCTGACACAGTGTCAGCATTCTGAATTCTGCGCTGGATCTGCACTGCCCTGAAATGGATCTGAATCTTTTTCTGACACAGTGTCAGCATTCTGACTTCTGCGCTGGATCTGCACTGCCCTGAAATGCATCTGAATCTTTTTCTGGCACAGTGTCAGCATTCTGACACAATGTCAGCATTCTGACTTCTGCGCTGGATCTGCACTGCCCTGAAATGGATCTGAATATTTTTTTGACACTGTGTCAGCATTCTGACTTCTGCGCTGGATCTGCACTGACCTGAAATGGATCGGAATCTTTTTCTGGCACAGTGTCAGCATTCTGACACAATGTCAGCATTCTGAATTCTGCGCTGGATCTGCACTGCCCTGAAATGGATCTGAATATTTTTTTGACACTGTGTCAGCATTCTGACTTCTGCGCTGGATCTGCACTGCCCTGAAATGGATCTGAATTTTTTTTAATATAGTGTCAGCATTCTGACTTCTGCACTGGATCTGCACTGCCCTGAAATGGATCTGAATCTTTTTCCGGCACAGTGTCAGCATTCTGACTTCTGCGCTAGATCTGCACTGCCCTGAAATGGATCTGAATCTTTTTTTGACACTGTGTGAGCATTCTGACTTCTGCGCTGGATCTGCACTGCCCTGAAATGGATCTGAATCTTTTTCTGACACAGTGTCCGCATTCTGACTTCTGCGCTGGATCTGCACTGCCCTGAAATGGATCTGAATCTTTTTCTGACACAGTGTCAACATTCTGACTTCTGCGCTAGATCTGCACTGCCCTGAAATGGATCCGAATATTTTTCTGACACCCTGTCAGCATTATCAATTTGGCGCTGGATCTGCACTGCCCTGAAATGGATCTGAATCTTTTTTTGACACTGTGTCAGCATTCTGAATTCTGAGCTGGATCTTCACTGCCCTGAAATGCATCTGAATCTTTTTTTGACACTGTGTCAGCATTCTGAATTCTGCGCTGGATCTGCACTGCCCTGAAATCGATCTGAATCTTTTTTTGACACTGTGTCAGCATTCTGAATTCTGCGCTGGATCTGCACTGCCCTGAAATGCATCTGAATCTTTTTTTGACACTGTGTCAGCATTCTGAATTCTGCGCTGGATCTGCACTGCCCTGAAATGGATCTGAATCTTTTTCTGGCACTGTGTCAGCATTCTGAATTCTGCGCTGGATCAGCACTGCCCTGAAATGGATCGGAATCTTTTTCTGACACAGTGTCCGCATTCTGAGTTCTGATCTGGATCTGCACTGCCCTGGAATGGATCTGAAACTTTTTTTGACACAGTGTCAGCCTTCTGACTTCTGCGCTGGATCTGCACTGCCCTGAAATGCATCTGAATCTTTTTCTGACACAGTGTCAGCATTATCAATTTGGCACTGGATCTGCACTGCCCTGAAATGGATCTGAATCTTTTTTTGACACTGTGTCAGCAATCTGACACAGTGTCAGCATTCTGACTTCTGCGCTGGATCTGCACTGACCTGAAATGGATCTGAATATTATTTTGACACAGTGTCAGCATTCTGAATTCTGCGCTGGATCTGCACTGAACTGAAATGGATCTGAATCTTTTTTTGACACAGTGTCAGCATTCTGACTTCTGCGCTGGATCTGCACTGCCCTGAAATGGATCTGAATCTTTTTTTGACACTGTGTCAGCAATCTGACACAGTGTCAGCATTCTGACTTCTGCGCTGGATCTGCACTGCCCTGAAATGGATCTGAATATTTTTTTGACACTGTGTCAGCATTTTGACTTCTGCGCTCGATCTGCACTGCCCTGAAATGGATCGGAATCTTTTTCTGGCACAATGTCAGCATTCTGAATTCTGCGCTGGATCTGCACTGCCCTCAAATGGATCTGAATCTTTTTTTGACACTGTGTCAGCATTCTGACTTCTGCGCTGGATCTGCACTGCCCTGAAATGTATCGGAATCTTTTTCTGACACAGTGTCCGCATTCTGACTTCTGCGCTGGATCTGCACTGCCCTGAAATGGATCTGAATCTTTTTCTGACACAGTGTCAGCATTACGAATTCGGCGCTGGATCTGCACTGCCCTGAAATGGATCTGAATCTTTTTCTGACACCCTGTCAGCATTATCAATTTGGCGCTGGATCTGCACTGCCCTGAAATGGATCTGAATCTTTTTTTGACACTGTGTCAGCATTCTGACTTCTGCGCTGGATCTGCACTGACCTGAAATGGATCTGAATCTTTTTTTGACACTATGTCAGCATTCTGACTTCTGCGCTGGATCTGCACTGCCCTGAAATGGATCTGAATCTTTTTCTGACACAGTGTCAGCATTCTGACTTCTGCGCTGGATCTGCACTGCCCTGAAATGGATCTGAATCTTTTTCTAACACAGTGTCAGCATTCTGACTTCTGCGCTGGATCTGCACTGCCCTGAAATGGATCTGAATTTTTTTTGATATAGTGTCAGCATTCTGACTTGTGCGCTGGATCTGCACTGCCCTGAAATGGATCTGAATTTTTTTTGATATAGTGTCAGCATTCTGACTTCTGCGCTGGATCTGCACTGCCCTGAAATGCATCTGAATATTTTTCTGGCACAGTGTCAGCATTCTGCCTTCTGCGCTGGACCTGTACTGCCCTGAAATGGATCTGAATCTTTTTCTGACACAGTGTCAGCATTCTGACTTCTGCGATAGATCTGCACTGCCCTGAAATGAATCTGAATCTTTTTCTGACACACTGTCAGCATTATCAATTTGGCCCTGGATCTGCACAGCCCTGAAATGGATCTGAATCTTTTTTTGACACTGTGTCAGCATTCTGACTTCTGCGCTGGATCTGCACTGCCCTGATATGTATTCAATCTTTTTCTGACATAGTGTCAGCATTCTGACTTCTGCGCTGGATTTGCACTGCCCTGAAATCGATCTGAATCTTTTTCTGACACAGTGTCCGCATTCTGACTTCTGCGCTGGATCTGCACTGCCCTGAAATGGATCTGAATCTTTTTCTGACACAGTGTCTGCATTCTGACTTCTGCACTGGATCTGCACTGCCCTGAAATGTATCTGTATGTTTTTTGTCACAGTGTCAGCATTCTGACTTCTGCGCTGGATCTGTACTGACCTGTAATGGATCTGAACCTTTTTTTGACACTGTGTCAGCATTCTGAATTCTGCGCTGGATCTGCACTGCCCTGAAATGGATTTGAATCTTTTTTTGACACTGTGTCATCATTCTGACTTCTGCGCTGGATCTGCACTGCCCTGAAATGGATCTGAATCTTTTTCTGACACAGTGTCATCATTCTGACACAGTGTGAGCATTCTGAATTCGGCGCTGGATCTGCACTGCCCTGAAATGCATCTGAATCTTTTTCTGTCACAGTGTGTCAGAGAACTCAACAGTAGCAATAGAGTAGCACAACTCTAGGCCGTAGTTCATTGGAGCAAGCCAAACGCATCAGCTGTAGACGCGAATACAGAGAAATACTGCTTTCCTTTGGAATACCTACAATAGGCAGGAATCTCCAACAGGATACCCGTACCTCTGCTGCCAACCCATAAACAAGGCCTGAGGAAGAATAAGCCAGGAAAGGGAGAGTAAAAATAAATAACAAAACAGCAAAGCCCAAAACTGAAGCAAAACAGGATTTATCCAAAACCCGCAACACCACAAACAAATAAAGGCACTACTTACCAGCAGAAGCCCTAATCTGCTAAAGGCACCTCCAACAACAGAAGCCCTCTCCTTTCCGTGACTACCCTTAAATGAGGTCTGGGAAGGGGTGGATCCTGCTCCACTCCTTCCGGTCCTTCAGTGACTATGCGTGCACCTGAGCTCCACTGATTGGCCCTGCCTTCCCACCAGGTGCTCCACCACTGCTTCGGGCCGTGACTTAGCATTTCTGTTACACCCGGAAAGTAAAAATACAAGCAGATAAAAATATCTGCCAAAGAAACCTCCTTTAAAATTCCATTCCAAGAATTTACCTTTTATTTAGGACCTGTGGAGTCAGATGCTGCTTAATGAGACAACCCGGACACTCTAAATCGAATGAGTTAATAAGCATTCTTTCTTCTGCTACCAGCCATCTAAATTTCACGCTCGCAAAGACGCGTCCTTTTATCCTGTGGCGTGAGTGTGCAAACAAGACCAGTACGAGAGAATGGATGGAAGAATGCAGACGAGGGAAGATTTTGTGAGAATCTAGGCAAAATCCAGTTAAGATAATTAATAGCAGGAAAAGTTCCTCCCTTAAAAAGGTCTAGTTCTTATTTAGAATAGTAAAAATGATTCATAATACTGTGAAGTTGCAAATGGAAAGACACGCAATGGAAGCGGGCAGTCCGATCTTGTTACACGTGTTATTCGAGGAAGGACAAAAATTGAGCTTTAATCTATGCTTTGCTGCTCACAGCTCGCTTGCTGGCAAATACTCGGTATTAACCGAGTGAAATAGTTAGGGATCTGATATTTGTTGGCAAGGAGAGAGCTCATCCCTTGCTTTCCTTGCAGCTGCTCGCATTCAGCCAACACACCCTCGCCGTGATGTCAGTGGTCCGAATGAGGGCCGTACCCTAACTGACAGTTTCATCTCCGTTAATCTCTGTTGGCTTATTAGCCGAGGCTCCAACTTCCAGAACCGCGTGCCGCTTCTTTCCTCGTTTCCAATTCAGATAGGGAGTTTTCTGCGACCGTTAAACCCTGCACGAAAGTCCAAACTTACTTTCAACACAGGTTTTTTAACACACATTCACTACAGGTGTAAGCCCTCGGCCCAAAGAACTCAATCGCCTGGTCCTTCGGGTGATTAAAATGGGTTGTGTCCATAATAATTATTAACTGTCACAAAATGCCACCTCGGCACTGAAGAAAGACATCCAAAAAGCAAGAAAATATTGCGACGGTGCTTCCTCTTCCCCTCCTCTGGCTGGGAAGCTGGTCTGTTCACCTTTCCGTCTCTCGTCGATACGATCATTTATATAAATGGAAAACCTGTATGCCCAAGTGCATTTTTAAGTCCGGTAGCCAAGCATCCGTTCTGTGGGCTACTAAGTGATTTACACTGAGAACGCACTCCGTGCAAAACTTGCACATTTTATACGCTGGCTGTATAGAGAACCGAGCGTGCCGATTATGCTCCACATAGCAGTGAAGCCACTAACTCCCACGAAAGAAGGCAGAAATACAGCCGTCGCTTCATTATCTAAAAGAAGCGTCTGCTGTTTTGACCTCAAACTACTGTACATGGAAATAAATGACAGATTTATAGCAGTGAAGAGCTGGCCCGTGAGTTGAAACAGTTTCTTTTAACAACGGTTAATTATTGGGCTCCAGAGCTTGTATTCCAGAGCGAGGCCTCGCCTCGGCTACAGGAAAGCAGACAAAAATCCAGCTGTTTCGTAACTACGAGTGACTTACGAGCTGGAGCCACGAGGATGAAAAGGCTGGGGAAAAACAGATAAACTGCAGATTTGAAACCTAAGGACATCTCTGAAACATCTCGCGTTAAAAAACCGAGTCCCGTCAAACGCGGCCAAAACTGATTTGTTATAAGGAACGTGAGAGAATGACTGCAGAGGAATTACTCGATTAAAAAATTTGGGTTGAAAGCAATGCGCGGAGGTCACGTTGTCCAAACACCTGTTTCGCACAGTGCTAACTTCACTTCAGATTTTGAGCTCCTGGGCCTTGTCTCTTCCAACGTGCGAGGTCTGCTCTGAAAGTAACGCCTCCTGTTTTACAGCAGTGGCTCTTTACATGCGCGCAAGCAAAGAGACATTAGCGCCACGGGAAACAGCTGCGGTTCTAAAGACGGAGGGTGTCTGACTCGTGTCTGACATCACTGCACGACCCTGCATCCGCAGCACTGTCGAGACCGCTTAAGGGAAGATCTTAAAGCTAGGAGTGGAAAAGGAATAAAATCAGAGGAGGATGAGGAACAAGCTTATTCTTCGATTCACTGAGCACGTACCGTACAAAATACTTCTGCCTCTCGTGAGTTGCAAGTGAAGTCCCACGCTGCATCACAGAATTAAGTAGAATCATAGAGCCATTACGGTTGGAAAAGATATCTAGCATCATCTAGCCCAACCGTCTTCCTGCTACCAATGTCGCCCATTAAATCGCGTTCCTTACTATCACATCTACGCATTTCTTGAACGCTTCCAGGGACACTGACTCAACCACCTGCCGGGCATCTTCTGGCACAGCTCGAAGCCATTCCCTCCATTTCAATCACTAGTTATCCAGGAGAATAGGAGAGACCTGGAGAGATCTGTTGGAGCGCATCCAGAGCAGGGTCACAAAACACTGTTTTAAGGGACGGAACGCCTCTTCTGTAAGGACAGGCTGACAGCTGGGGCTGCTCAACCTGGAGAAGAGAAGGCTCTGGGGAGACCCGAAAGCAGCCTTTCCACATCTAAAGGGAGGCTGTAAGACAGCAGAGAACAGATTCTTTTCTTTATCAGGCCTGCTGCGATAGGAAAAGGGGAAATGATTTCAAACCACGCTTTACGTTTACATTTTACAAACGTTTCACGATCTCTCGTGATCCATACGCTTGCGTTCTGTAAAATAATACTTTCCTATGAATGATCTCAGCGCAGGTTTCCCTTTCTTATGCTTCGAAAGCAGGTTTTCGTTTCATATTGCAGCACAAATGCTAAGTCAGGGCTCGAACCAGCCATCGAACACCTGGTGGGAAGGCAGGGCCAACCCATGAAAGCTCAGGTGCACGCAATGCAGCTGACTGACAGGAAGGGGTGGAGCCAGGATCCACCCCTTCCCAGACCTCATTTAAGGGCTGGCAGTGGAGGTGAGGGTATTGTTTTTTTGTTAGAGATACCTGTTTATTTAAGATCTTCTGAAAGTAAGTTGTGGGTGGCTTTTTTTTTTTTTTTTGTTTTGTCATTCTCCCCCCCTCCCCCCCCCCCTTTTTCTGGCTGTTGTTTTGGGGTAAGTTTTGTTGGGACTTGAGGTACTGTCGCTCTGTTACTTTACTGATATTCTTTGCTTCCAAGACTTTCCCTTCTTCAGGCAAGAGCAAGTATGGGATATTGTCTAAAGATAGCTGGAAAACTTTTCAGCGTTACCTTGTTGTCCCAAAAATTTGCACGATAGGGATGGTTTTTAACAGTCTTTTCTGTTATGTTTTGGAAGGACGCTGCTAAATTTATTACGGGAATATTCTGCCACCCCGATCTGCTCATAGGATTCAAAAATTCACAGGTAACTGGCAAGGTTGCTGAGAGAAACTGCGAAGATCAAGGGTTCTCAGGATTGAGTGACACATGTGCCTTACATACCGTTTGCTTACAAGCCAGAAACTCCTGTCCCTCTAATTTATTAATAAGTTACGTCTTCCCCTGGAGGGTGAAGAATGTTCTATTGCATAGGTGGCTGCGCTTTTCTTCAAAGCATTGCAGTCCTGTGGGAGAGAATCCTACAACAGGCCATTTGGCTGCTTTTGCAGGTATGCCATGCGTGTGATTAGGATTTGATGGAGAAGGAGAAGGAGTAGGAGCGGAGAAAGCTTTAGTGCTTTTGATGTTACCTAGTTTTTTGTGAACAGAGAAATTTTCCTTATGTATGTTTATATTTTTTCATGCTTTTTTAAATGTTTTCTGCAATGCTCTCTCCTATGTGAGTATATAGGATCGTGTTAAAACAGAATTGATCTCTTACTGTGAAACACGCAGGCTCAGTATTTGCTCTGGCTTTTTTGGAATTGGGATATTGGAATGGGATTTAGATTTTGTGGTCTTCATCAAAGAAAGGTAGGTTCTTAGCAGAAACTAATTCCATTTGTTTTTGCGAGGGAAACGGTTAAGTCTGGCACCGAGGCTGGATTAACGATCGCACCCCTGAATGCTAGTAAGTATTCTATATCTGTTTGCTGTAAGATAACCTCAAATCTTCTTCAAAGGGCAAGAGTCATTTTGCTTTGCCTGGCATTAGCGTCCTACTGACCCACAGCCTAAGACAATGGTAGCTAAACAAACTGTCCGATACGGTGAAAGAACAAAGAGTGCTTTAACCAGATCCACTATTTCTTACGATGGTTGTAGTTTTCCTTGATGTGGCTCTACATCTACTTTTCCCTACCTCATCTGGTTTGGCCGAATAAAGCGATGCTGAACGGAAGGAAGCTTGCCACAGTTGATCGCTCAACACCCCGTTACGTGGTTACGCAGGCTGGAGGGGTTCTGCAAGGCTGAACGCAGTGGAGAAACTGGAACCAAGAAAACGTGGAGAAGGCAGGTTCTTAAGTTACTTTTCTCTTATTAATAGAGCAGGTGAGGTCACCTACCTCTTGTCTGCAGCTGAATGTGGTCTGTCGAGCTGGCTGCTCGTCTTGGTCTTTAAGCAGGGAAACATTCCTTTAGCCAGGTCTTAAATGGATGAGAGAACTCGTGTCCTGTCTGCAGTTTCCAAGGAGAGATGCTGAGAGTTGGATGTTGGGCATGTAAAATATTGTGGTGCTCTCCTTGAGTTGGCAGTTGTAGTTGCAGCAAGAACTCCGTTAGTTTTTTTAAACTACTTGGTGTTTATCTGTGTGAAAAACATACGCGTGCATAAAGGTCATATGTAAGTAAGTATGTCTGTCTTTCGGTGAGCAATTTTAAAAACAAAATTGGGTTAGAAGCCTGCAAGACGTATGGTCAGATATTTTGGGTAGCAGTTTGTACTTTTACAAATTCAGTATGTGATACTGCACGGAAGACTTACGTTGATGCCTCAACTATTTTGCTAAAAATCTCACAGATGTGCTATGTGAACGTTGCGATCTTCTCGTTTGGCTTGCAAAGCTTATGCGACGCGAGGGTAAGTCGTTTTGAGGCATAACAGACTGTGAGTGCTGAGGCTCCTAGGAAAATCTGATTTGAGTCCTTGATTTGCCACTGGCTTATTTGTTTTGCCACCTTGGGACAGATCTCTTTTAGATATTAAGCTTCCTCTTTGCAGAGGGACGTCTCAGTGACGAGTACATCAGGCGCTTCAGTATTGCTCTAACTGAAACCACGCGAATGCCTACGGTGGTCACTCCCCTCTTCCTGTAACAGGCCACACCTGTTGCAGAAAGGGCGGTTTCCCATCTGCATAGATGAGCTGTATTTCATCAGCTGCCAAGTAACATTCAGCTTATTTCAACACTGCTGCTTAAAATATCAGAAGCTGAATTCCTGAGAGTATAGAAAATAGTCTATCTGTAGGGGATGTATCTGACATAGAGGTAGCGCATTTCTTTAGTCAGACTTCAGCAGGAGCACTGAGAATGTTCACTTGAACCGATTGTCAAAAAATATCAGGTCTTTTCTGCGACAGTGAAATCTGTCTATTCGCACGCAAATATTCGGTACTTCAAACACTGGAGCATCGAAAGTCATCAAACTCATTACCTAAAGACATCTACGAGGGGGGTGGGGAGGAAGAAAATGAAACTCAAAGTACCAGAGGTATTTCAGTACAGTTACAGCACAGTGCTTCATATCAGGGTGGTGTAGAATCTGTGTCGCGTTGGTTTCACAATGGGATGGGACAAGCAAGACTAGCAAAGCAGTCGCTGAGGAATTCGAGGCCGGCGTGGGACTGGAACGAGACACCTTATATGCGGAAGAAAGAGTAAGATGAATTCTTCCACAGAGTACTTTGGAGTGCCTCACCCATCTGAAAACGTAAGGGCGAGGTAACGTGTAAGGAATTACGCAGAGCCTCTGTAGGTAGCTGAGTCGCGCTCTGATTAGGAACAGCCTGATCCATAGGGACGTGTAGACATCGCCTTTGTAGCTGGAAGCCCAAATGCCCGTGCTGATTTCTGAATAGAAGATGTTGTTCTGTCGTATTACTGCTGCTGTAATTCCCTCAGATATGTTAGAGGCTGTAGTGAGGTAACATCTACGTGGGGCAAAAGAAATATATATGCATCCTGAGAGCTAGAGTGCTTTTATCATACTCGCTATTCTGCACTGCGCAAGCACACGGTGAAAACTTGCATTTCACAGAAAGCGTTTTGTCCTGTTTCTTCTCTGAATGTTTCATTGCTGAAGTTAATTGCACGCAAGGACAGCGCGGTGCTCCTTAGCTGCTTACCTTCAACGGAGGGAAAACACTGTATAAGGACAAAGACTCTTTTCCAGCGGATCAGCTGAAGCAAAGCCAATTTTAATTGTAAAGGGTGAAGACATTTCGTATTTAGGTATCTTACCTGCCAAACTTGCACCTTGTGTCTCCAGCTGTTTCGGCACAATGATATTTTGGCTTCTCTGTAGGGCTGTGTATTTAGGAATGCGGTATGTTTATTTTTCACACCGCAAAGTTACTAACCTGCGTTTGCTATTGGGTTTTCCTCTTTGGGTTTCGTTTTTAGCTTTTTTAAGACTAGCTTTAAGTTCACACATTGATACGCGAGCTTTCCATCTTCACACTTACGTGATAAGGAGATGCGTTAAGGACTTGAAGTTGATGGATTCTTCATGTTGTATCATAGTTAATGAAGCAGTTACCTTTGAGGGTTAGCGATCCTCAGAGAGGATGCTCTGAGAAGAACACGACTGCACTGTTAAACGTCCAGGCTGTTATCCCAGCATAGCGTTCTCTCAGTAGCTTCCGGCAGCTCGTTTGTCTTCGTTTAGTAGAAGTTGCCGTACTCTCAATTGTGCTGGTGTGACTGGCTTCGAAACTAGGTCTAGGAAATAGTCCACTTAATAGCTGCAATATAACATTCACGCTTCCATAAGACCCTAATCCATTTTGCAGCACTGTTCTGAAGCGCGCGCTCACGCAAGTTACTGAATTATGGATGTTGACCTCTGCCAAAGGGCTGCCTCTGTGAGGAGCGGAGCTAGGAACCTATGATACTAGATTACCTTTTGGAGGTGAAAAGGAACGACAGTCTGAAAATACAGGATCTCTTTGAATTCTAAAGAGCAGTGTTGTCATTTCTGCAGGCTCCTCTGTTCTGCTGTTGGAATCAAGCTACAAACCAGGGACTCACTTTCGCTGATGCGGTCTTTTAAATCATCAAGCAGATGGAAAGCTTGTGCGGAGCACTAGCTACCGTGTGACTCAGCCTGGTTCCTTGTTCTACGTGGGTTCCTCAGCATCGGAAGTGCTTTCATCCGCTTAGCTTTGCGATAGCCTGAAGCAACGCAAAATCCCTCACCCCTTTTTGCTTCTTCTTGGTGTACATTTTTAACAGACTTACTGTTTGTTTTTTTTTACTTCAACTAGCACTCCAGTCTGAGTAGAATGTTTTCTGGTTCTTGTGTCGCTGTTGTTACGGTGCTGTGTGGGAGAGGATATATTTGGTTGATTTAAGGCATTTCTGCAATTTTAGAGATGTCTACTCGTGCATTTGGTGTTCAAAATGAGCTGGATCCTTTTCTCTAAGCTTCCCAATTGGGGTTTATTCCACAAACTCTCTGGCATTTTCCAAAAGCTACTGCCAAACTTCGTTTTTTTTCTATATCTCTTTATATGTTTATCTGTGCCATCATCTTGTTTTCCAGGTATTTTTGGTATAGAATAAAAGCTTGATGTTTTCCCCACGCATTAAGCAGTTGGTAGCAGACCTGAAACTGTCGTGTCAGGACAAACATCTAGGGATAACACTGTGACAAACTCCTAGGGCACAATGCTTGGTAGCGAGCGAGAAGCGTCCGTGCTGACTCGGTGAAGTCCAAGAGTTAAACTATTTCTTATTCCGTTTCTAGCTCCTGGTCTGAAAGGGATCAATTAAAGGGCCGTAGGTACTGGTTACGGAATGGGGGCAATCCATACCATACCACAAAAGCCTTGGGAGTTGTCGGTGTTTAATCTGCCCTTAACAAAACCTGAGAGATTTGTTTTCTGGGCACGTCTGAGCCGGCAGTGAACCACGTACCGCCTCAAACCTGCACTGCTGGGGAGCTCAGTGAAGAAACAGACATTCTCGCTCTGTGCACGGTTATTAAAAAGCTGCGGCGCTGTGCACAACATTACACTTCACCGGGGGGGGCGGGACTTTTCCAGACCAAGGGTTCCTGAACACCTTGGCGGAGCCTTGGCGATGACTTCTGCTTCTAAAGCAAGGGAAAAATAGGCCCGCAGCTGGGAATGTTGGCTGAAATTGAAATCCATGAAGCCTTCAAACAGAAATCCACCTGTGATCTGTAGCCTGTGTATTCTAGGCTACGTGCAATCAGATGAGTTTTAATTCCCATAATGACAGCTTGCTTTGGATTCAGGCAAGGCCCGTGCCAGGACTGAGATCAGAAACAGGACCTACCTCTACTCTGTGGGGTAGGCTGGTGTTCAGGAAGATAGCACGTGAAACAGATTTATCCGGAATAAGGCACGTTATTTTATCCAAGCGTTTCTATTTGCACTTCTCTCAACCTTTTAAGTAAGGCCATAGGTAATATTGTGTTACTAATATATTTTTTCATAGGGCTGATGTAATGACATGGGAGACGATACGATAAACATCTAATTAATACTGCTGGAATAGCCTTTCAGATAAAGGCGGACTTGCAGCGGTTCTCAACTGCAGGATTTCTATGATGTTCACCGAAGCGTGCCAGACAACGTCCAGGTCGTAATAGCTCGCTTATCTGAGCTTATTTTCTCGGAGGCTACTATTGCACAACCTAAGCTATGGAGAGAAGCTCGTACTCCTGGAGTGAGCAACTGTGTGCTGGAAGGAAACAGCAAGTTCATGCGTTACAGCTGCTTCTCCGTGTGCTTGACTCCTGCTATATATGCAAATCTGCTTTCCATTTGTCTATCCGCTTTCTCAGCCGAGTCACTTTGTGAGATCGGAAATCTGCGTAGCTTGAGATCTCCAGGTAGCTAAAGAAAGAGCGTAGGATAAAGAAATAAAAGTGCTGTGATGTTCCTTCTTAGGCTAGCTTACCAGAAGTACACTGGTAGTAGTGAGATGGCTAATGCCCCTAAACCCTATTACCTGCTTGAGGAAGCAGCAGGTGATCACAAACTGCATAGGCATATTTGCGTAAGTAAGTGGAGATGGATCCAAGTTGATGCTGCCTCCGTGCTGAGCTGGGGAGATGTTACTTACTTGGTCTAAAAGTCATATAAGCGTATCAGCTAATGCTCAGCGTGAGCTGATAATTTATGCTGGGAGAATTGGTATAGCAATGAGAATCAATTGAATTTTCCTCATTTTTATGTTAAATGTTAGCTTCATTTCTCGTCCATCTTCTGTTAGCGTTCATGTCCCTCTTGCTGTCTTGGTGCAATGTACTTTTTGAAGTTCAAGGCTTAATGTAGCAAAATATCAGAACTACATAAACTTAGGGGTCAGCTTAAATCTTTCAAACCTGATCGGTCTTTCCATTTCGTTGCTTTTGAGTGTTTGCTGGGACACTAAATAAGTGCTTCAGTAAACATAATTAGACGGTGTCATCTGTATAGAGGATTAATTCAAAAGAGGAAGCAAGTTTTTTCTAACTTACTTTTTAGGAAGCAAAAGATTGTTTGTGATGTACGTCTGTGGTGGATGTATTGTTTGTGGTTGGTACGTCCTCTGGATAGAAAGAGATCTCCCAGATAGAGGCATCCTTTTGCGGGGGCCTTGCGTTAGAGAATGTTCCAGCCACTTGAGTCGGCTCCTGCTGTTTTATGACCCCCCTGGACAGGGTTCTTGAATAGCCGCTCGGAGAAGGAACGTGGCAGTTAACTCCTGCCTTCAGGCAGCACGAGTATTCCTTGTACGCAAAACAGAATTGTAAAGGTAGTGTGGTTTGAAGCCATGCTTCCTGCTTCAGTTGTCTATCTGCAGTGAATGCCTCTATGCACAGTGCAGGAGAATTTTAGTTAAGCTTTTGGAATATTTTCTGTAGACAGGCTGTCCTCTTGAGTTCATTTCACATGTAAGCCAGTCGTTCTCCTATGAGATGCAAGCATGTGCAATTGTGATAGACGTAAAAACACACCATGGCTGATATTGGAAGACATCTCCGGTGGACACGTAATCAAGCAGGGACACCTAACTCAAGCTGCCTGGAGTAATGTCAAGACTGCTATTGAAGATGTCCTTAGAAGGATACTCCGCACACGTCAGCGTCCGGACACAGTGTCAGCGTCCGGACACAGTGTCAGCGTCCGGACACAGTGTCAGCGTCCGGACACAGTGTCAGCGTCCGGACACAGTGTCAGCGTCCGGACACTGTGCGCTGGATCTGCACTGCCCTGAAATGGATCTGAATATTTTTCTGACACTGTGTCAACATTCTGACACCGTGTCAGCTCTGGATCTGCTCTGCCCAGAAATGCATCTGAATTTTTTTTTGACACTGTGTCAGCATTCTGACTTCTGATCTGGATCTGCACTGCCCTGAAATGGATCTGAATCTTTTTCTGGCACATTGTCAGCATTCTGACTTTTGCGCTGGATCTGCACTGCCCTGAAATGGATCTGAATCTTTTTTTGGCACTGTGTCAGCATTCTGAATTCTGCGCTGGATCTGCACTGCCCTGAAATGGATCTGAATCTTTTTTTGACACTGTGTCAGCATTCTGAATTCTGCGCTGGATCTGCACTGACCTGAAATGGATCTGAATCTTTTTTTGACACTGTGTCAGCATTCTGACTTGTGCGCTGGATCTGCACTGCCCTGAAATGGATCTGAATCTTTTTCTGGCACAGTGTCAGCATTCTGAATTCTGCGCAGGATCCGCACTGAACTAAAATGGATCTGAATCTTTTTCTGACACAGTGTCAGCATTCTCACTTGTACGCTGGATCCGCACTGACCAGAAATGGATCTGAATATTTTTCTGAAACTGTGTCAGCATTCTGACATCTGCGCTGGATCTGCACTGCCCAGAAATGGATCTGAATCTTTTTCTGACACAGTGTCAGCATTCTGACACGTGCGCTGGATCTGCACTGACCTGACATGGATCTGAATCTTTTTTTGACACTGTGTCAGCATTCTGAATTCTGCGCTGGATCTGCACTGCCCTGAAATGGATCTGAATCTTTTTTTGACACTGTGTGAGGATTCTGAATTCTGCGCTGGATCTGCTCTGCCCTGAAATAGATCTGAATTTTTTTCTGACACTGTGTCAGCATTCTGAATTCGGCGCTGGATCTGCACTGCCCTGAAATGGATCTGAATCTTTTTTTGACACTGTGTGAGCATTCTGACTTCTGCGCTGGATCTGCACTGCCCTGAAATGGATCTGAATATTTTCTGACACAGTGTCAGCATTCTGACTTCTGTGCTGGATCTGCACTGCCCTGAAGTGAATCTGAATATTTTTCTGTCACTTTGTCAGCATTCTGACTTCTGCGATGGATCTGCACTGCCCTGAAATGGATCTGAATATTTTTTTGACACTCTGTCAGCATTCTGAATTCTGCGCTGGATCTGCACTGCCCTGAAATGGATCTGAACCTTTTTTTGACACTGTGTGAGGATTCTGAATTCTGCGCCGGATCTGCTCTGCCCTGAAATAGATCTGAATTTTTTTCTGACACTGTGTCAGCATTCTGAATTCGGCGCTGGATCTGCACTGCCCTGAAATGGATCTGAATCTTTTTTTGACACTGTGTGAGCATTCTGACTTCTGCGCTGGATCTGCACTGCCCTGAAATGGATCTGAATATTTTCTGACACAGTGTCAGCATTCTGAATTCTGTGCTGGATCTGCACTGCCCTGAAGTGAATCTGAATATTTTTCTGTCACTTTGTCAGCATTCTGACTTCTGCGATGGATCTGCACTGCCCTGAAATGGATCTGAATATTTTTTTGACACTCTGTCAGCATTCTGAATTCTGCGCTGGATCTGCACTGACCTGAAATGGATCTGAACCTTTTTTTGACACTGAGTCATCATTCTGAATTCTGCGCTGGATCTGCACTGCCCTGAAATGGATCTGAAACTTTTTCGTACACAGTGTCATCATTCTGACTTTTGCGCTGGATCTGCACTGCCCTGAAATGGATCTGATTCTTTTTCTGACACAGTGTCAGCATTCTGACTTGTGCGCTGGATCTGCACTGGCCTGAAATGGATCTGAATCTTTTTCTGACACAGTGTCAGCATTCTGACACGTGCGCTGGATCTGCACTGACCTGAAATGGATCTGAATCTTTTTCTGACACAGTGTCAGCATTCTGACTTGTGCGCTGGATCTGCACGGAACTAAAATGCATCTGAATCTTTTTCTGGCACTGTGTCCGCATTCTGACTTCTGCGCTGGATCTGCACTGCCCTGAAATGGATCTGAACATTATTTGACACTGTGACCGCATTCTGAATTTTACGCTGGATCTGCACTGACGTGAAATGGATCTGAATCTTTTTCTGACACAGTGTCAGCATTCTGAATTCTGCGCCGGATCTGCACTGCCCTGAAATGGATCTGAATCTTTTTCTGACACAGTGTCAGCATTCCGAATTCTGCGCCGGATCTGCACTGCCCTGAAATGGATCTGAAGGTTTTCCTGACACTGTGTCAGCATTCTGAATTCTGCGCTGGATCTGCACTGCCCTGAAATGGATCTGAATCTTTTTCTGACACAGTGTCAGCATTCTGAATTCTGCGCTGGATCTGCACTGCCCTGAAATGGATCTGAATCATTTTTTGACACTGTGTGAGCATTCTGACTTCTGCGCTGGATCTGCACTGCCCTGAAATGGATCTGAATCTTTTTCTGAAACAGTGTCAGCATTCTGAATTCTGCGCTGGATCTGCACTGACCTGAAATGGATCTGAACCTTTTTCTGACACAGTGTCAGCATTCTGACTTCTGCGCTGGATCTGCACTGCCCTGAAATGGATCTGAATCTTTTTTTGACACAGTGTCAGCATTCTGACTTGTGCGCTGGATCTGCACTGCCCTGAAATGGATCGGAATCTTTTTTTGACACTGTGTGAGCATTCTGAATTCTGCGCTGGATCTGCAATACCCTGAAATGCATCTGAAAGTTTTTTGACTCTGTCTCAGCATTCTGACTTCTGCGCTGGATCTGCACTGCGCTGAAATGGATCTGAATGTTTTTCTGACACAGTGTCAGGATTCTGACACTGTGTCAGCATTCTGAATTCTGTGCTGGATCTGCACTGCCCTGAAATGTATCTGAATCTTTTTTTGACACTGTGTCAGCATTCTGACTTCTGCGCTGGATCTGCACTGACCTGAAATGCATCTGAATCTTTTTTTGACACTGTGTCAGCATTCTGACTTCTGCGCTGGATCTGCACTGCCCTGAAATGGATCTGAATCTTTTTCTGACACAGAGTCAGCATTCTGACTTCTGCGATGGATCTGCACTGCCCTGAAATGGATCGGAATCTTTTTCTGACACTGTGTCAGCATTCTGACTTCTGCGCTGGATCTGCACTGCCCTGAAATGGATCTGAATCTTTTTTTGATACTGTGTCAGCATTCTGAATTCTGCGCTGGATCTGAACTGAACGGAAATGGATCTGAATCTTTTTCTGAAACAGTGTCAGCATTCTGACTTCTGCGCTGGATCTGCACTGCCCTGAAATGGATCTGAATATTTTTTTGACACTGTGTCAGCATTCTGACTTCTGCGCTGGATCTGCACTGCCCTGAAATGGATCTGAATCTTTTTTTGACACTGTGTCAGCATTCTGAATTCTGTGCTGGATCTGCACTGCCCTGAAATGGATCTGAATCTTTTTCTGGCAAAGTGTCAGCATTCTGAATTCTGCGCTGGATCTGCACTGACCTGAAATGGATCTGAATCTTTTTTTGACACAGTGTGAGCATTCCGGCTTCTGCGCTATATCTGCACTGCCCTGAAATGGATCTGAACATTCTTTTGACACTATGTCAGCATTCTGACTTCTGCGCTGGATCTGCACTGCCCTGAAATGGATCTGAATGGTTTTCTGTCACTTCGTCAGCATTCTGACTTCTGCGCTGGATCTGCACTGCCCTGAAATGGATCGGAATCTTTTTCTGACACAGTGTCAGCATTCTGAATTCTGCGCTGGATCTCACTGCCCTGAAATGGATCTGAATCTTTTTCTGACTCAGTGTCTGCATTCTGAATTCTGCGCTGGATCTGCACTGCCCTGAAATGGATCTGAATCTTTTTTTGACACTGTGTGAGGATTCTGACTTCTGCGCTGGATCTGCACTGCCCTGAAATGGATCTGAATCTTTTTTGACACTGTGTGAGGATTCCGAATTCTGCGCTGGATCTGCACTGCCCTGAAATGGATCTGAATCGTTTTATGGCACTGTGTGAGCATTCTGACTTCTGCGCTGGATCTGCACTGCCCTGAAATGGATCTGATTTTTTTTTTGACATAGTGTCAGCATTCTGACTTCTGCGCTGGAGCTGCACTGAACTGAAATGGATCTGAATCTTTTTTTGACACTGTGTCAGCATTCTGACTTCTGCGCTGGATCTGCACTGCCCTGAAATGGATCTGAATCTTTTTTTGACACTGTGTGAGGATTCTGAATTCTGCGCTGGATCTGCTCTGCCGTGAAATAGATCTGAATTTTTTTCTGACACTGTGTCAGCATTCTGAATTCGGCGCTGGATCTGCACTGCCCTGAAATGGATCTGAATCTTTTTTTGACACTGTGTCAGCATTCTGACTTCTGCGCTGGATCTGCACTGCCCTGAAATGGATCTGAATATTTTCTGACACAGTGTCAGCATTCTGAATTCTGTGCTGGATCTGCACTGCCCTGAAGTGAATCTGAATATTTTTCTGTCACTTTGTCAGCATTCTGACTTCTGCGATGGATCTGCACTGCCCTGAAATGGATCTGAATATTTTTTTGACACTCTGTCAGCATTCTGAATTCTGCGCTGGATCTGCACTGACCTGAAATGGATCTGAACCTTTTTTTGACACTGAGTCATCATTCTGAATTCTGCGCTGGATCTGCACTGCCCTGAAATGGATCTGAAACTTTTTCGTACACAGTGTCATCATTCTGACTTTTGCGCTGGATCTGCACTGCCCTGAAATGGATCTGATTCTTTTTCTGACACAGTGTCAGCATTCTGACTTGTGCGCTGGATCTGCACTGGCCTGAAATGGATCTGAATCTTTTTCTGACACAGTGTCAGCATTCTGACACAGTGTCAGCATTCTGACACGTCCGCTGGATCTGCACTGACCTGAAATGGATCTGAATCTTTTTCTGACACAGTGTCAGCATTCTGACTTGTGCGCTGGATCTGCACTGAACTAAAATGCATCTGAATCTTTTTCTGGCACTGTGTCCGCATTCTGACTTCTGCGCTGGATCTGCACTGCCCTGAAATGGATCTGAATCTTGTTTGACACTGTGTCAGCATTCTGACACAGTGTCCGCATTCTGATTTATGCGCTGGATCTGCACTGCCCTGAAATGGATCTGAATCTTTTTCTGGCACAGTGTCCGCATTCTGACTTCTGCGCTGGATCTGCACTGCCCTGAAATGGATCGGAATATTATTTTGACACTGTGTCAGCATTCTGACTTCTGCGCTGGATCTGCACTGCCCTGAAATGCATCTGAATCTCTTTCTGTCACAGAGTCCGAATTCTGACTTCTGCGCTGGATCTGCACTGCCCAGAAATGGATCTGAATCTTTTTCTGACACAGTGTCAGCATCCGGACACAGTGTCAGCATCCGGACACAGTGTCAGCATCCGGACACAGTGTCAGCATCCGGACACAGTGTCAGCATCCGGACACAGTGTCAGCATCCGGACACAGTGTCAGCATCCGGACACAGTGTCAGCATCCTGACTTCTGCGCTGGATCTGCACTGCCCTGACATGGATCTGAATCTTTTTCTGGCACAGTGTCAGCATTCTGACTTCTGCGCTGGATCTGCACTGCCCTGACATGGATCTGAATCTTTTTCTGACACAGTGTCAGCATTCTGACTTCTGCGCTGGATCTGCACTGCCCTGACATGGATCTGAATCTTTTTCTGACACAGTGTCAGCATTCTGACTTCTGCGCTGGATCTGCACTGCCCTGACATGGATCTGAATGGTTTTCTGTAACTTTGTCAGCATTCTGACACAGTGTCAGCATTCTGACTTCTGCGCTGGATTTGCACTGCCCTGAAATGATCTGAATCTTTTTCTGACACAGTGTCTGCATTCTGAATTCAGCGCCTAATCTGCACTGCCCTGAAATGGATCTGAATCTTTTTCTGACACAGTGTCTGCATTCTGAATTCAGCGCCTAATCTGCACTGCCCTGAAATGCATCCGAATCTTTTTTTGACACTGTGTCTGCATTCTGAATTCTGCGCTGGATCTGCTCTGACTTGAAATGGATCCGAATCTTTTTCTGACACTGTGTCAGCATTCTGACACACTGTCAGCACAGGATCTGCACTGACCTGAAATGGATCTGAATGGTTTTCTGTCACTTCGTCAGCATTCTGACTTCTGCGCTGGATCTGCACTGCCCTGAAATGGATCGGAATCTTTTTCTGACACAGTGTCTGCATTCTGAATTCTGCGCTGGATCTCACTGCCCTGAAATGGATCTGAATCTTTTTCTGACTCAGTGTCTGCATTCTGAATTCTGCGCTGGATCTGCACTGCCCTGAAATGGATCTGAATATTTTTTTGACACTCTGTCAGCATTCTGAATTCTGCGCTGGATCTGCACTGACCTGAAATGGATCTGAATCTTTTTTTGACACTGTATCAGCATTCTGAATTCTGCGCTGGATCTGCACTGACCTGAAATAGATCTCAATCTTTTCTGGACACTGTGTCAGCATTCCGACTTCTGCGCTGGATCTGCACTGACCTGAAATAGATCTGAATCTTTTCTTGACACTGTGTCAGCATTCTGAATTCTGCGCTGGATCTGTACTGCCCTGAAATGGATCTGAATGTTTTTCTGGCACAGTGTCATCATTCTAAATTCTGCGCTGGATCTGCACTGAACTAAAATGGATCTGAATCTTTTTCTGACACTTTGTGAGCGTTCTGAATTACGCGCTGGATCTGCACTGACCTGAAATGGATCTGAATCTTTTTTTGACTCAGTGTCAGCATTCTGACTTCTGCGCTGGATCTGCACTGCCCTGAAATGCATCTGAATATTTTCTTGACACTGTGTCAGCATTCTGACTTCTGCGCTGGATCTGCACTGCCCTGAAATGGATCTGAATCTTTTTCTGACACTGTGTCAGCATTCTGAATTCTGCGCTGGATCTGCACTGCCCTGAAATGGATCTGAACATTTTTTGACACTGTGACCGCATTCTGAATTTTACGCTGGATCTGCACTGACGTGAAATGGATCTGAATCTTTTTTTTCTGACACAGTGTCAGCATTCTAAATTCTGCGCCGGATCTGCACTGCCCTGAAATGGATCTGAATCTTTTTCTGACACAGTATCAGCATTACGAATTCCGCGCTGGATCTGCACTGCCCTGAAATGGATCTGAATCTTTTTCTGACACAGTATCAGCATTCTGAATTCTGCGCTGGATCTGCACTGCCCTGAAATGGATCTGAAGGTTTTCCTGACACTGTGTCAGCATTCTGAATTCTGCGCTGGATCTGCACTGCCCTGAAATGGATCTGAATCTTTTTCTGACACAGTGTCAGCATTCTGAATTCTGCGCTGGATCTGCACTGCCCTGAAATGGATCTGAATCCTTTTTTGACACTGTGTCAGCATTCTGAATTCTGCGCTGGATCTGCACTGCCCTGAAATGGATCTGAATCATTTTTTGACACTGTGTGAGCATTCTGACTTCTGCGCTGGATCTGCACTGCCCTGAAATGGATCTGAATCTTTTTCTGACACAGTGTCAGCATTCTGACTTCTGCGCTGGATCTGCAGTGCCCTGAAATGCATCTGAATCTTTTTTTGACACAGTGTCAGCATTCTGACTTCTGCACTGGATCTGCACTGCCCTGAAATGGATCTGAATCTTTTTCTGACACAGTGACAGCATTCTGACTTCTGCGCTGGATCTGCACTGCCCTGAAATGGATCTGAATCTTTTTCTGACACAGTATCAGCACTACTAATTCGGCGCTGGATCTGCAATGCCCTGAAATGGATCTGAATCTTTTTCTGACACATTGTCAGCATTCTGAATTCTGCGCTGGATCTGCACTGCCCTGAAATGGATCTGAATTGTTTTCTGTCACTTTGTCATCATTCTGACACAGTGTCAGCACTGGATCTACTCTGCCCAGAAATGGATCTGAATCTATTTTTGACACTGTGTCAGCATTCTGAATTCTGCGCTGTATCTGCACTGCCCTGAAATGGATCTGAATCTTTTTTTGACACTGTGTCAGCATTCTGAATTCTGCGCTGGATCTGCACTGCCCTGAAATGGATCTGAATCATTTTTTGACACTGTGTGAGCATTCTGACTTCTGCACTGGATCTGCACTGCCCTGAAATGGATATGAATCTTTTTCTGGCACAGTGTCAGCATTCTGAATTCTGCGCTGGATCTGCACTGCTCTGAAATGCATCTGAATCTTTTTCCTACACAGTGTCAGCATTCTGACTTCTGCGCTGTATCTGCACTGCCCTGAAATGGATCTGAATCATTTTCTGACACAGTGTCCGAATTCTGAATTCTGCGCTGGATCTGCACTGCCCTGAAATGGATCTGAATTTTTTCTGACACAGTGTCAGCATTCTGACTTCTGCGCTGGATCTGCACTGCCCTGAAATGGATCTGAAGCTTTTTCTGACACAGTGTCCGCATTCTGACACGTGCGCTGGATCTACACTGCCCTGAAATGGATTTGAAGCTTTTTCTGACACAGTGTCCGCATTCTGACACGTGCGCTGGATCTGCACTGCCCTGAAATGGATCTGAAGCTTTTTCTGACACAGTGTCCGCATTGTGACCCGTGCGCTGGATCTGCACTGCCCTGAAATGTATCTGAAGCTTTTTCTGACACAGTGTCATCATTCTGACACAGTATCAGCATTCTGACTTCTGCGCTGGATCTGCACTGCCCTGAAATGGATCTGAAGATTTTTCTGACACAGTGTCAGCATTCTGACTTCTGCGCTGGATCTGCACTGCCCTGAAATGGATCTGAATATTTTTTTGACACTGTGTCAGCATTCTGAATTCTGTGCTGGATCTGCACTGCCCTGAAATGGATCAGAATCTTTTTCTGGCACAGTGTGAGCATTCTGAATTACGCGCTGGATCTGCACTGAACTAAAATGGATCTGAATATTTTTCAGACACAGTGTCAGTATTCTGACTTCTGCGCTGGATCTGCACTGACCTGAAATGGATCTGAATCTTTTTTTTGACATATTGTCAGCATTCTGACTTGTGCGCTGGATCTGCACTGCCCTGAAATGGATCTGAATCTTTTTTTGACACTGTGTCAGCATTCTGACTTCTGCGCTGGATCTGCACTGCCCTGAAATGGATCTGAATCTTTTTCTGAAACAGTGTCAGCATTCTGACTTCTGCGCTGGATCTGCACTGCCCTGAAATGGATCTGAATCTTTTTTTGACACTGTGTCAGCATTCTGTCTTCTGCGCTGGATCTGCACTGCCCTGAAATGGATCTGAATGTTTTTCTGTCACTTTGTCAGCATTCTGACTTCTGCGCTGGATCTTCACTGCCCTGAAATGGATTTGAAGCTTTTTCTGACACAGTGTCCGCATTGTGACACGTGCGCTGGATCTGCACTGCCCTGAAATGGATCTGAAGCTTTTTCTGACACTGTGTCAGCATTGACTTGTGTGCTGGATCTGCACTGCCCTGAAATGGATCTGAAGCTTTTTCTGACACTGTGTCAGCATTCTGACTTCTGCGCTGGATCTGCACGGCCCTGAAAGTGATCTGAAGCTGTTTCTGACACAATGTCAGCATCCTGACACGTGCGCTGGATCTGCACGGCCCTGAAAGGGATCTGAAGCTGTGTCTGACACAGTGTCAGCATCCTGACACGTGCGCTGGATCTGCACGGCCCTGAAAGGGATCTGAAGCTGTTTCTGACACAGTGTCAGCATCCTGACACGTGCGCTGGATCTGCACGGCCCTGAAATGGATCGGAATCTTTTTCTGACACAGTGTCATCATTCTGACTTCTGCGCTGGTTCTGCACTGCCCTGAAATGGATCTGAATCTATTTTTGACACTGTGTCAGCATTCTGAGTTCTGCGCTGGATCTGCACTGCCCTGAAATGGATCTGAACATTTTTTTGACACTGTGTCAGCATTCTGACTTCTGCACTGGATCTGCACTGCCCTGAAATGGATCTGAATGGTTTTCTGTCACTTTGTCAGCATTCTGACACAGTGTCAGCACTGGATCTTCTCTGCTCAGAAATGCATCTGAACATTTTTTTGACACAGTGTCAGCATTCTCACTTCTGCGCTGGATCTGCACTGCCCTGAAATGGATCTGAATCTTTTTCTGACACTATGTCCGCATTATGACTTGTGCGCTGGATCTGCACTGACCTGAAATGGATCTGAATGGTATTCAGTCACTTTGTCAGCATTCTGACACAGTGTTAGCTCTGGATCTGCACTGCCCTGAAATGGATCTGAATTTTTCTGACACAATGTCAGCATTCTGACTTCTGCGCTGGATCTGCACTGCCCGGATATGGTTCTAAACATTTTTTTGACATATTGTCTGCATTCTGACATCAGCGCTGGATCTGCACTGCCCTGAAATGGATCTGAATCTTTTTCTGACACTGCGTCCGCATTCTGAATTCTGTGCTGGATCCGCACTGACCTGAAATGGATCTGAACCTTTTTCTGACACTGTGTCAGAATTCTGACTTCTGCGCTGGATCTGCACTGCCCTGAAATGGATCTGAAGCTTTTTTTGACACTGTGTCAGCATTCTGACTTCTGCGCTGGATCTGCACTGACCTGAAATGCATCTGAATCTTTTACTGACACAGTGTGAGCATTCTGACTTGTGCGCTGGATCTGCACTGCCCTGAAATGGATCTGAATCTTTTTTTGACACTGTGTGAGCATTCAGAATTCTGCGCTGGATCTGCACTGCCCTGAAATGGATCTGAATCTTTTTCTGGCACAGTGTCAGCATTCTGACTTCTGCGCTGGATCTGCACTGCCCTGAAATGGATCTGAATCTTTTTTTGACACTGTGTGAGGCTTCTGAATTTTGCGCTGGATCTGCACTGCCCTGAAATGGATCTGAATCTTTTTCTGACACAGTGTCAGCATTCTGACTTCTGCGCTGGATCTGCACTGCCCTGAGATGGATCTGAATATTGTTATGACACAGTGTCAGCATTCTGACAGTGTCCGCATTCTGAATTCTGTGCTGGATCTGCACAGCCCTGAAATGGATCTGAACATTTTTCTGACACAGTGTCAGCATTCTGAATTCTGCGCTGGATCTGCACTGAACTAAAATGGATCTGAATCTTTTTCTGACACAGTGTCAGCATTCTGACTTCTGCGCTGGTTCTGCACTGCCCAGAAATGCATCTGAATCTTTTTTTGACACTGTGTGAGGATTCTGAATTCTGCGCTGGATCTGCACTGCCCTGAAATGGATCTGAATCTTTTTCTGGCACTGTGTCAGCATTCTGAATTCTGCGCTGGATCTGCACTGACCTGAAATGGATCTGAACATTTTTTTGACACTGAGTCAAAATTCTGAATTCTGCGCTGGATCTGCACTGCCCTGAAATGGGTCGGAATCTTTTTCTGACACAGTGTCAGCATTCTGAATTCTGCGCTGGATCTGCACTGCCCTGAAATGGATCTGTATTTTTTTTTGACACTGTGTCAGCATTCTGACACAGTGTCAGCACTGGATCTGCACTGCCCTGAAATGGATCTGAATCTTTTTTTGACACTGTGTCAGCTTTCTGAATTCTGCGCTGAATCTTCACTGCCCTGAAATGGATCGGAATATTTTTCTGACACAGTGTCCGCATTCTGACACAGTGTCCGCATTCTGACACAGTGTCCGCATTCTGACACAGTGTCCGCATTCTCACTTGTGCGCTGGATCTGAACAGCCCTGAAATGGATCTGAATTTTTTTCTGACACACTGTCAGCATTCTGACACAGTGTCAGCATTCTGACTTTTGCGCTGGATCTGTACTGCCCTGAAATGTATCTGATGCTTTTTCTGACACAGTGTCAGCAATCTGAAACAGTGTCAGCATTCCGACACAGTGTCAGCATTCTGACTTGTGCGCTGGATCTGCACTGCCCTGAAATGGATCTGAATCTTTTTCTGACACAGTGTCAGCATTCTGACTCTTGCGCTGGATCTGCCCTGTCCTGAAATGCATCTGAATCTTTTTCTGACACAGTGTCAGCATTCTGACTTGTGCGCTGGATCTGCACTGCCCTGAAATACATCTGAATCTTTTTCTGGCACAGTGTCCGCATTCTGACTTCTGCGCTGGATCTGCACTGCCCTGAAATGGATCGGAATATTATTTTGACACTGTGTCTGCATTCTGACTTCTGCGCTGCATCTGCACTGCCCTGAAATGGATCTGAATCTTTTTCTGGCACAGTGTCCGCATTCTGACTTCTGCGCTGGATCTGCACTGCCCTGAAATGGATCTGAATCTTTTTCTGGGTCAGTGTCAGCATTTTGACTTCCGCGCTGGATCTGCACTGCCCTGAAATGCATCTGAATATATTTCTGGCACAGTGTCAGCATTCTGACTTCTGCGCTGGATCTGCACTGACCTGGAATGGATCGGAATCTTTTTCTGACACAGTGTCAGCATTCTGACACGTGCGCTGGATCTGCCCTGTCCTGAAATGCATCTGAATCTTTTTCTGACACAGTGTCAGCATTCTGACTTGTGCGCTGGATCTGCACTGCCCTGAAATGGATCGGAATATTATTTTGACACTGTGTCAGCATTCTGACTTCTGCGCTGGATCTGCACTGCCCTGAAATGGATCTGAATCTTTTTCTGGCACAGTGTCCGCATTCTGACTTCTGCGCTGGATCTGCACTGCCCTGAAATGCATCTGAATCTTTTTCTGACACAGTGTCAGCATTCTGAATTCTGCGCTGGATCTGCACTGCCCTGAAATGGATCTGAATCTTTTTTCTGGCACAGTGTCCGCATTCTGACTTCTGCGCTGGATCTGCACTGCCCTGAAATGGATCGGAATCTTTTTCTGGCACAGTGTCCGCATTTTGACTTCTGCGCTGGATCTGCACTGCCCTGAAATGGATCGGAATATTATTTTGACACTGTGTCAGCATTCTGACTTTTGCGCTGGATCTGCACTGCCCTGAAATGCACCGGAATCTTTTTTTGACACAGTGTCCGCATTCTGACTTCTGCGCTGGATCTGCACTGCCCTGAAATGCATCTGAATCTCTTTCTGTCACAGAGTCCGTATTCTGACTTCAGCGCTGGATCTGCACTGACCTGAAATGGATCTGAACATTCTTTTGATACTGTGTCTGCATTCTGACTTTTGCGCTTGATCTGCACTGCCCTGAAATGGATCTGAATCATTTTCTGGCACTGTGTCAGCATTCTGACTTCTGCGCTGGATCTGCACTGACCTGAAATGGATCTGAATCTTTTTTTGACACTGTGTCAGCATTCTGACTTCTGCGCTGGATCTGCAGTGCCCTGAAATGGATCTGAATCTTTTTCTGGCACTGTGTCAGCATTCTGAATTCTGCGCTGGATCTGCACTGCCCTGAAATGGATCTGTATTTTTTTTTGACACTGTGTCAGCATTCTGACACAGTGTCAGCACTGGATCTGCACTGCCCTGAAATGGATCTGAATCTTTTTTTGACACTGTGTGAGCGTTCTGAATTACGTGCTGGATCTGCACTGCCCTGAAATGGATCTGAATCTTTTTTTGACACTGTGTCAGCTTTCTGAATTCTGCGCTGAATCTTCACTGCCCTGAAATGGATCGGAATATTTTTCTGACACTGTGTCCGCATTCTGACACAGTGTCAGCATTCTGACTTCTGCGCTGGATCTGCACTGCCCTGAAATGGATCGGAATATTATTTTGACACTGTATCAGCATTCTGACTTCTGCGCTGGATCTGCACTGCCCTGAAATGGATCTGAATATTTTTCTGGCACAGTGTCAGCATTCTGACTTCTGCGCTAGATCTGCACTGCCCTGAAATGCATCTGAATCTTTTTTTGACACTGTGTCAGCATTCTGATTTCTGCGCTGGATCTGCACTGCCCTGAAATGCATCTGAATCTTTTTCTGGCACAGTGTCCGCATTCTGACTTCTGCGCTGGATCTGCACTGCCCTGAAATGCATCTTAATCTTTTTCTGGCTCAGTGTCAGCATTTTGACTTCCGCGCTGGATCTGCACTGCCCTGAAATGGATCTGAATATATTTTGACACAGTGTCAGCATTCTGACTTCTGCGCTGGATCTGCACTGACCTGGATTGGATCGGAATCTTTTTCTGACACAGTGTCAGCATTCTGAATTCTGCGCTGGATCTGCACTGAACTGAAATGGATCTGAATCTTTTTCAGGCATAGTGTCAGCATTCTGACTTCTGCGCTGGATCTGCACTGCCCTGAAATGTATCTGAATCTTTTTTTGACACTGTGTCAGCATTCTGACTTCTGCGCTGGATCTGCACTGCCCTGAAATGGATCTGAATCTTTTTTGACACTGTGTCAGCATTCTGACACATTGTCAGCATTCTGACTTCTGCGCTGGATCTGCACTGCCCTGAAATGCATCTGAATCTTTTTCTGGCACAGTGTCAGCATTCTGAATTCTGCGCTGGATCTGCCCTGCCCTGAAATGCATCTGAATCTTTTTCTGACACAGTGTCAGCATTCTGAATTCTGCGCTGGATCTGCACTGCCCTGAAATGGATCTGAATCTTTTTTCTGGCACAGTGTCCGCATTCTGACTTCTGCGCTGGATCTGCACTGCCCTGAAATGGATCGGAATCTTTTTCTGGCACAGTGTCCGCATTTTGACTTCTGCGCTGGATCTGCACTGCCCTGAAATGGATCGGAATATTATTTTGACACTGTGTCAGCATTCTGACTTTTGCGCTGGATCTGCACTGCCCTGAAATGCACCGGAATCTTTTTTTGACACAGTGTCCGCATTCTGACTTCTGCGCTGGATCTGCACTGCCCTGAAATGCATCTGAATCTCTTTCTGTCACAGAGTCCGAATTCTGACTTCAGCGCTGGATCTGCACTGACCTGAAATGGATCTGAACATTCTTTTGATACTGTGTCTGCATTCTGACTTCTGTGCTTGATCTGCACTGCCCTGAAATGGATCTGAATCATTTTCTGGCACTGTGTCAGCATTCTGACTTCTGCGCTGGATCTGCACTGCCCTGAAATGGATCTGAATCATTTTTTGACACTGTGTCAGCATTCTGACTTCTGCGCTGGATCTGCACTGCCCTGAAATGGATCTGAATCTTTTCCTGGCACAGTGTCAGCATTCTGAGTTCTGCGCTGGATCTGCACTGCCCTGAAATGGATCTGAATCTTTTTCGGGCACAGTGTCAGCATTCTGACTTCTGCGCTGGATCTGCACTGACCTGAAATGGATCTGAATCTTTTTTTGACACTGTGTGAGCGTTCTGAATTCTGCGCTGGATCTGCACTGCCCTGAAATGGATCTGAATCTTTTTCTGGCACTGTGTCAGCATTCTGAATTCTGCGCTGGATCTGCACTGACCTGAAATGTATCTGAACCTTTTTTTAGACACTGAGTCATCATTCTGAATTCTGCACTGGATCTGCACTGCCCTGAAATGGATCTGAATCTTTTTTTGACACTGTGTCAGCATTCTGACTTCTGCGATGGATCTGCACTGCTCTGAAATGGATCTGAAGCTTTTTCTGACACAGTGTCAGCATTCTGAATTCTGCGCTGGATCTGCACTGCCCTGAAATGGATCTGTATTTTTTTTTGACACTGTGTCAGCATTCTGACACAGTGTCAGCACTGGATCTGCACTGCCCTGAAATGCATCTGAATCTTTTTTTGACACTGTGTGAGCGTTCTGAATTACGTTCTGGATCTGCACTGCCCTGAAATGGACCTGAATCTTTTTTTGACACTGTGTCAGATTTCTGAATTCTGCGCTGAATCTTCACTGCCCTGAAATGGATCGGAATATTTTTCTGACACTGTGTCCGCATTCTGACACAGTGTCAGCATTCTGACTTGTGCGCTGGATCTGCACTGCCCTGAAATTGATCTGAATCTTTTTCTGACACTGTGTCCGCATTCTGACACAGTGTCAGCATTCTGACTTGTGCGCTGGATCTGCACTGCCCTGAAATGGATCGGAATCTTTTTCTGACACAGTGTCCGCATTCTGACTTCTGCGCTGGATCTGTACTGCCCTGAAATGGATCTGAATCTTTTTCTGGCACAGTGTCCGCATTCTGACTTCTGCGCTGGATCTGCACAGCCCTGAAATGCATCTGAATCTTTTTCTGGCTCAGTGTCCGCATTCTGACTTCTGCGCTGGATCTGCACTGCCCTGAAATGGATCTGAATCTTTTTCTGGCACAGTGTCCGCATTCTGAATTCTGCGCTGGATCTGCACTGCCCTGAAATGGATCTGAATCTTGTTCTGACACAGTGTCAGCATTCTGAATTCTTCGCTGGATCTGCACTGTCCTGAAATGGATCTGAACATTTTTTTGACACTGTGTCAGCATTCTGACTTCTGCGCTGGATCTGCACTGCCCTGAAATGGATCTGAATCTTTTTTTTAACACTGTGTCATCATTCTGACTTGTGCGCTGGATCTGCACTGCCCTGAAATGGATCTGAATGTTTTTTGATATAGTGTCAGCATTCTGACTTCTGCGCTGGATCTGCACTGCCCTGAAATGGATCTGAATCTTTTTCTGACACTCTGTCAGCATTCTGACTTCTGCGCTGGATCTGCACTGCCCTGAAATGGATCTGAATCTTTTCCAGACACAGTGCCTGCATTCAGACACAGTGCCTGCATTCAGACACAGTGCCTGCATTCAGACACAGTGCCTGCATTCAGACTTCTGCGCTGGATCTGCATTGCCCTGAAATGGATCTGAATCTTTTTTTGACACAGTGTCAGCATTCTGACTTGTGCGCTGGATCTGCACTGCCCTGAAATGGATTTGTATATTTTTTTGACACTGTGTCAGCATTCTGACACAGTGTCAGCACTGGATCTGCACTGCCCTGAAATGCATCTGAATCTTTTTTTGACACTGTGTGAGCGTTCTGAATTACGCGCTGGATCTGTACTGACCTGAAAAGGATCTGAATCATTTTTTGACAATGTGTGAGCGTTCTGAATTACGCGCTGGATCTGCACTGCCCTGAAATGGATCTGTATATTTTTTTGACACTGTGTCAGCATTCTGACACAGTGTCAGCACTGGATCTGCACTGCCCTGAAATGCATCTGAATCTTTTTTTGACACTGTGTGAGCGTTCTGAATTACGCGCTGGATCTGTACTGACCTGAAAAGGATCTGAATCTTTTTTTGACAATGTGTGAGCGTTCTGAATTACGCGCTGTATCTGCACTGCCCTGAAATGGATCTGAATCTTTTCTTGACACTTTGTCAGCATTCTGAATTCTGCTCTGGATCTGCACTGCCCTGAAATGGATCGGAATATTATTCTGACACTGTGTCCGCATTCTGACACAGTGTCAGCATTCTGACTTGTGCGCTGGATCTGCACTGCCCTGAAATGGATCTGAATCTTTTTCTGACACAGTGTCAGCATTCTGACACAGTGTCCGCATTTTCACTTGTGCGCTGGATCTGAACTGCCCTGAAATGCATCTGAATCATTTTCTGACACAGTGTCAGCATTCTGACACAGTGTCAGCATTCTGACACAGTGTCAGCATTCTGACTTTTGCGCAGGATCTGCACTGCCCTGAAATGGATCTGATTCTTTTTCTGACACAGTGTCAGCAATCTGACAGAGTGTCAGCATTCCGACACAGTGTCAGCATTCTTACTTGTGCGCTGGATCTGCACTGGCCTGAAATGGATCTGAATCTTTTTCTGACACAGTGTCAGCATTCTGACACGTGCGCTGGATCTGCACTGAACTGAAATGGATCTGAATTTTTTTCTGACAAAGTGTCAGCATTCTGACACGTGCGCTGGATCTGCACTGCCCTGAAATGGATCTGAATATTTTTCAGGCATAGTGTCAGCATTCTGACTTCTGCGCTGGATCTGCACTGCCCTGAAATGGATCTGAATCTTTTTCTGACACTCTGTCCGCATTCTGACTTCTGCGCTGGATTTGCACTGCCCTGAAATGCATCTGAATCTTTTTCTGACACAGTGTCAGCATTCTGACTTCTGCGCTGGATCTGCACAGCCCTGAAATGCATCTGAATCTTTTTCTGGCACAGTGTCCGCATTCTGACTTCTGCACTGGATCTGCACTGCCCTGAAATGCATCTGAATCTTTTTCTGACACAGTGTCAGCATTCTCACGTGTGCGCTGGATCTGCACTGCCCTGAAATGCATCTGAATCTTTTTCTGGCACAGTGTCAGCATTCCGACTTCTGCGGTGGATCTGCACTGCCCTGAAATGGATCTGAATCTTTTTCTGACACTGTGTCAGCATTCCGAGTTCTGCGCTGGATCTGCCCTGCCCTGAAATGCATCCGAATCTTTTTTTGACACTGTGTGAGGATTCTGAATTCTGCGCTGGATCTGCAATACCCTGAAATGCATCTGAATCTATTTCTGGCACAGTGTCAGCATTCTGACTTCTGCACTGGATCTGCACTGCCCTGAAATGCATCTGAATCTTTTTCTGACACAGTGTCAGCATTCTCACGTGTGCGCTGGATCTGCACTGCCCTGAAATGCATCTGAATCTTTTTCTGGCACAGTGTCAGCATTCCGACTTCTGCGGTGGATCTGCACTGCCCTGAAATGCATCTGAATCATTTTCTGACACAGTGTCAGCATTCTGAATTCTGCACTGGATCTGCACTGCCCTGAAATGGATCTGAATCTTTTTTTGACACTGTGTGAGCGTTCTGAATTCTTCGCTGGATCTGCACTGCCCTGAAATGGATCTGAATCTTCTTCTGGCACAGTGTCAGCATTCTGAATTCTGCGCTGGATCTGCACTGCCCTGAAATGGATCTGAATCTTTTTCTGACACTTTGTGAGCGTTCTGAATTACGCGCTGGATCTGCACTGCCCTGAAATGGATCTGAATCTTTTTCTGACACTTCGTGAGCGTTCTGAATTACGCGCTGGATCTGCACTGCCCTGAAATGGATCTGAATCTTTTTTTGACACTGTGTGAGCGTTCTGAATTCTTCGCTGGATCTGCACTGCCCTGAAATGGATCTGAACCTTTTTTTGACACTGTGTGAGCGTTCTGAATTCTGCGCTGGATCTGCACTGCCCTGAAATGGATCTGAAACATTTTTTGACACTGTGTCAGCATTCTGAATTCTGCGCTGGATCTGCACTGCCCTGAAATGGATCTAAATCTTCTTCTGGCACAGTGTCAGCATTCTGAATTCTGCGCCGGATCTGCACTGCCCTGAAATGGATCTGAATCTTTTTTTGACACTGTGTCAGCGTTCAGATTTCTGTGCTGGATCTGCACTGCCCTGAAATGGATCTGAATCTTTTTCTGACACAGTGTCAGCATTCTGACACTGTGTCAGCATTCTGAATACTGTGCTGGATCTGCACTGCCCTGAAATGAATCTGAATTTTTTTTGACACTGTGTCAGCATTCTGACTTCTGCGCTGGATCTGCAATGCCCTGAAATGGATCTGAATCTTTTTTTGACACTGTGTCAGCATTCTGACTTCTGCGCTGGATCTGCACTGCCCTGAAATGGATCTGAATCTTTTCCTGGCACAGTGTCAGCATTCTGACTTCTGCGCTGGATCTGCACTGATCTGAAATGGATCTGAATATCTTTTTGACATATTGTCAGCATTCTGACTTCTGCGCTGGATCTGCACTGCCCTGAAATGGATCTGAATCTTTTTCTGACACTGTGTCAGCATTCTGAATTCTGCGCTGGATCTGCACTGCCCTGAAATGGATCTGAACATTTTTTGACACAGTGTCAGCATTCTGACTTCTGCGCTGGATCTGCACTGCCCTGAAATGGATCTGAATCTTTTTTTGACACACTGTGTGCATTCCGGCTTCTGCGCTATATCTGCACTGCCCTGAAATGGATCTGAACATTCTTTTGACACTATGTCAGCATTCTGACTTCTGCGCTGGATCTGCACTGCCCTGAAATGGATCTGAATGGTTTTCTGTCACTTCGTCAGCATTCTGACTTCTGCGCTGGATCTGCACTGCCCTGAAATGGATCGGAATATTTTTCTGACACAGTGTCCGCATTCTGCCTTCTGCGCTGGATCTGCACTGCCCTGAAATGGATCGGAATCATTTTTGACACAGTGTCAGCATTCTGACTTCTGCGCTGGATCTGCACTGCCCTGAAATGCATCTGAATCTTTTTCTGGCACAGTGTCAGCATTCTGCCTTCTGCGCTGGATCTGCACTGCCCTGAAATGTATCGGAATCATTTTTGACGCAGTGTCCGCATTCTGACTTCTGCGCTGGATCTGCACTGCCCTGAAATGGATCAGAACCTTTTTTTGTCACTGTGTCAGCATTCTGAATTCTGCGCTGGATCTGCACTGAACTGAAATGGATCTGAACCTTTTTCTGACACTGTGTCAGCATTCTGACTTCTGCGCTGGATCTGCACTGCCCTGAAATGGATCTGAATCTTTTTCTGGCACAGTGTCAGCATTCTGAATTCTGCGCTGGATCTGCACTGACCTGAAAAGGATCTGAATCTTTTTCTGGCACAGTGTCAGCATTCTGACTTCTGCGCTGGATCTGCACTGCCCTGAAATGGATCGGAATCTTTTTCTGGCACAGTGTCCGCATTCTGACTTCTGCGCTGGATCTGCACTGCCCTGAAATGGATCAGAATATTATTTTGACACTGTGTCAGCATTCTGACTTCTGCGCTGGATCTGCACTGCCCTGAAATGGATCTGAATCTTTTTCTGACACAGTGTCAGCGTTCAGATTTCTGCGCTGGATCTGCACTGCCCTGAAATGGATCTGAATCTTTTTTTGACACTGTGTCAGCATTCTGACCTCTGCGCTGGATCTGCACTGCCCTGAAATGGATCTGAATCTTTTTTTGACACTGTGTCAGCATTCTGAATTCTGCGCTGGATCTGCACTGACCTGAAATGGATCTGAATCTTTTTCTGGCACAGTGTCAGCATTCTGACTTCTGCGCTGGATCTGCACTGACCTGAAATGGATCTGAATCTTTTTTTTGACACTGTGTGAGCGTTCTGAATTCTGCGCTGGATCTGCACTGCCCTGAAATGGATCTGAATACTTTTCTGACACTTTGTCTGCATTCTGACTTGTGCGCTGGATCTGCACTCACCTGAAATGGATCTGAATCTTTTTCTGGCACAGTGTCAGCATTCTGACACAATGTCAGCATTCTGACATCTGTGCTGGATCTGCACTGCCCTGAAATGGATCGGAATATTATTTTGACACTGTGTGAGCGTTCTGAATTCTGCGCTGGATCTGCACTGCCCTGAAATGGATCTGAATCTGTTTGTGACACTGTGTCAGCATTCTGACTTCTGCGCTGGATCTGCACTGCCCTGAAATGCATCTGAATCTTTTTCTGACACAGTGTCAGCATTCTGACACATGCGCTGGATCTGCACTGCCCTGAAATGCATCTGAATCTTTTTCTGACACAGTGTCAGCATTCTGACACGTGCGCTGGATCTGCACTTACCTGAAATGTATTTGAATCTTTTTCTGACTCAGTGTCAGCACTCTGACACTTTGTCAGCATTCTGACACGTGCGCTGGATCTGCACTGCCCTGAAATGGATCTGAATCTTTTTCTGGCACAGTGTCCGCGTTCTGACTTCTGCGCTGGATCTGCACTGCCCTGAAATGCATCTGAATCTTTTTCTGACACAGTGTCCGCATTCTGACTTCTGCGCTGGATCTGCACTGCCCTGAAATGGATCTGAATCTTTTTTTGACACTGTGTCAGCAATCTGACACAGTGTCAGCATTCTGACTTCTGCGCTGGATCTGCACTGCCCTGAAATGCATCTGAATATTATTTTGACACTGTGTCAGCATTCTGAATAGTACGCTGGATCTGCACTCAACTGAAATGGATCTGAATCTTTTTCTGACACAGTGTCCGCATTCTGACTTCTGCGCTGGATCTGCACTGCCCTGAAATGGATCTGAATCTCTTTCTGACACAGTGTCAGCATTCTGACACAATGTCAGCATTCTGAATTCTGCGCTGGATCTGCACTGCCCTGAAATGGATCTGAATCTTTTTCTGACACAGAGTCAGCATTCAGACTTCTGCGCTGGATCTGCACTGCCCTGAAATGGATCTGAATCTTTTTTTGACACTGTGTCAGCAATCTGACACAGTGTCAGCATTCTGACTTCGGCGCTGGATCTGCACTGCCCTGAAATGTATCTGAATCTTTTTCTGACACAGAGTCAGCATTCTGACTTCTGCGCTGGATCTGCACTGCCCTGAAATGGATCTGAATTTTTTTTAATATAGTGTCAGCATTCTGACTTCTGCGCTGGATCTGCACTGCCCTGAAATGGATCTGAATCTTTTCTTGACACAGTGTCAGCATTCTGAATTCTGCGCTGGATCTGCACTGCCCTGAAATGGATCTGAATCTTTTTCTGACACAGTGTCAGCATTCTGACTTCTGCGCTAGATCTGCACTGCCCTGAATTGGATCTGAATATTTTTTTGACACTGTGTGAGCATTCAGAATTCTGCGCTGGATCTGCACTGCCCTGGAATGTATCTGAATCTTTTTCTGACATAGTGTCACCATTCTGACTTCTGCGCTGGATCTGCACTGCCCTGAAATGGATCGGAATCTTTTTCTGGCACAGTGTCCGCATTCTGACTTCTGCGCTGGATCTGCACTGCCCTGAAATGGATCTGAATCTTTTTTGACACTGTGTCAGCATTCTGACACAGTGTCCGCATTCTGATTTCTGCACTGGGTCTGCACTGCCCTGAAATGGATCTGAATCTTTTTCTGAGACAGTGTCAGCATTCTGACTTTTGCGCTGGATCTGCACTGCCCTGAAATGCATCTGAATCTCTTTCTGTCACAGAGTCCGAATTCTGACTTCTGCGCTGGATCTGCACTGCCCTGAAATGGATCTGAATCTTTTTCTGGCACAGTGTCAGCATTCTGACTTCTGCGCTGGATCTGCACTGCCCTGAAATGGATCTGAATCTTTTTTTGACACTCTGTGAGCGTTCTGAATTCTGCGCTGGATCTGCACTGACCTGAAATGGATCTGAATATTTTTTTGACACTCTGTGAGCGTTCTGAATTCTGCGCTGGATCTGCACTGACCTGAAATGGATCTGAATATTTTTTTGACACTGTGTGAGCGTTCTGAATTCTGTGCTGGATCTGCACTGACCTGAAATGGATCTGAATCTTTTTTTGACACTGTGTCTGCATTCTGAATTCTGCGCTGGATCTGCAGTGCCCTGAAATGGATCTGAATCTTTTTTTGACACTGTGTCAGCATTCTGACTTCTGCGCTGGATCTGCACTGCCCTGAAATGGATCTGAATCTTTTTTTGACACAGTGTCCGCATTCTGACTTCTGCGCTGGATCTGCACTGACCTGAAATGCATCTGAATGTTTTTCTGGCACAGTGTCAGCATTCTGACTTGTGCGCTGGATCTGCACTGACCTGAAATCGATCTGAATATTTTTCTGGCACAGTGTCAGCATTCTGACACAATGTCAGCATTCTGACTTCTGCGCTGGATCTGCACTGACCTGAAATGGATCTGAACCTTTTTCTGACACAGTGTCAGCATTCTGACTTCTGCGCTGGATCTGCACTGCCCTGAAATGGATCTGAATCTTTTTCTGACACAGTATCAGCATTCTGACTTGTGCGCTGGATCTGCACTGCCCTGAAATGGATCGGAATCTTTTTTTGACACAGTGTGAGCATTCTGAATTCTGCGCTGGATCTGCACTGCCCTGAAATGGATCTGAATCTTTTTCTGACACAGTGTCAGCATTCTGACTTCTGCGCTGGATATGCACTGCCCTGAAATGGATCTGAATCTTTTTCTGACACAGTATCAGCACTACGAATTCGGCGCTGGATCTGCACTGCCCTGAAATGGATCTGAATCTTTTTCTGACACAGTGTCAGCATTCTGACTTCAGCGCTGGATCTGCACTGCCCTGAAATGTATCTGAACATTTTTTGACACTGTGACCGCATTCTGAATTTTACGCTGGATCTGCCCTGCCCTGAAATGGATCTGAATCTTTTTCTGACACAGTGTCAGCATTCTGACTTCTGCGCTGGATCTGCACTGCCCTGAAATGGATCTGAATCTTTTTTTGACACTGTGTCAGCATTGTGAATTCTGCGCTGAATCTGCACTGAACTAAAATGGATCTGAATCTTTTTCTGACACAGTGTCAGCATTCTGAATTCTGCGCTGGATCTGCACTGCCCTGAAATGGATCTGAATCTTTTTTTGACACTGTGTGAGCATTCTAAATTCTGCGCTGGATCTCCACTGAACTAAAATGGATCTGAATCTTTTTCTGACACTTTGTGAGCGTTCTGAATTACGCGCTGGATCTGCACTGACCAGAAATGAATCTGAATCTTTTTCTGACACAGTGTCCGCATTCTGACTTCTGCGCTGGATCTGCACTGACCTGAAATGCATCTGAATGTTTTTCTGGCACAGTGTCAGCATTCTGACTTGTGCGCTGGATCTGCACTGCCCTGAAATGCATCTGAATCTTTTTCTGACACAGTGTCCGCATTCTGACTTCTGCGCTGGATCTGCACTGACCTGAAATGCATCTGAATGTTTTTCTGGCACAGTGTCAGCATTCTGACTTGTGCGCTGGATCTGCACTGACCTGAAATCGATCTGAATATTTTTCTGGCACAGTGTCAGCATTCTGACACAATGTCAGCATTCTGACTTCTGCGCTGGATTTGCACTGCCCTGAAATGGATCTGAAACTTTTTTTGACACTGTGTCAGCATTCTGACTTCTGCGCTGGATCTGCACTGCCCTGAAATGCATCTGAATCTTTTTCTGGCACAGTGTCAGCATTCTGACTTCTGCGCTGGATCTGCACTGCCCTGAAATGCATCTGAATCTCTTTCTGGCACAGAGTCCGAATTCTGACTTCTGCGCTGGATCTGCACTGCCCTGAAATGGATCGGAATCTTTTTCTGACACAGTGTCAGCATTCTGACTTCTGCGCTGGATCTGCACTGCCCTGAAAAGAATCTGAATCTTTTTCTGGCACAGTGTCAGCATTCTGACTTCTGCGCTGGATCTGCACTGCCCTGAAATGGATCTGAATCTTTTCTTGACACTGTGTCAGCATTCTGACTTCTGCGCTGGATCTGTACTGAACTGAAATGGATCTGAATATATTTTAGACACAGTGTCAGCATTCTGACTTCTGCGCTGGATCTGCACTGCCCTGAAATGGATCTGAATCTTTTTCTGACACTGTGTCAGCATTCTGAATTCTGCGCTGGATCTGCCCTGCCCTGAAATGGATCTGAATCTTTTTCTGACACAGTGTCAGCATTCTGACTTCAGCGCTGGATCTGCACTGCCCTGAAATGGATCTGAACATTTTTTGACACTGTGACCGCATTCTGAATTTTACGCTGGATCTGCCCTGCCCTGAAATGGATCTGAATCTTTTTCTGACACAGTGTCAGCATTCTGACTTCTGCGCTGGATCTGCACTGCCCTGAAATGGATCTGAAGCTGTTTCGGACACAGTGTAAGCATTCTGAATTCTGTGCCGGATCTGCACTGCCCTGAAATGGATCTGAATCTTTTTCTGACACAGTGTCAGCATTCTGAATTCTGCGCTGGATCTGCACTGCCCTGAAATGGATCTGAAGGTTTTCCTGACACTGTGTCAGCATTCTGAATTCTGCGCTGGATCTGCACTGCCCTGAAATGGATCTGAATCTTTTTTTGACACTGTGTCAGCATTGTGAATTCTGCGCTGAATCTGCACTGAACTAAAATGGATCTGAATCTTTTTCTGACACAGTGTCAGCATTCTGAATTCTGCGCTGGATCTGCACTGCCCTGAAATGGATCTGAATCTTTTTTTGACACTGTGTGAGCATTCTAAATTCTGCGCTGGATCTGCACTGAACTAAAATGGATCTGAATCTTTTTCTGACACTTTGTGAGCGTTCTGAATTACGCGCTGGATCTGCACTGACCAGAAATGAATCTGAATCTTTTTTTGACACAGTGTCAGCATTATCAATTTGGCGCTGGATCTGCACTGCCCTGAAATGGATCTGAATATTTTTTTGACACTGTGTCAGCATTCTGAATTCTGTGCTTTATCTGCACTGCCCTGAAATGGATCAGAATCTTTTTCTGGCACAGTATGAGCATTCTGAATTACGCGCTGGATCTGCACTGAACTAAAATGGATCTGAATATTTTTCAGACACAGTGTCAGTATTCTGACTTCTGCGCTGGATCTGCACTGACCTGAAATGGATCTGAATCTTTTTTTGACACTGTGTCAGTATTCTGACTTCTGCGCTGGATCTGCACTGACCTGAAATGGATCTGAATCTTTTTCTGACACAGTGTCAGCATTCTGACTTCTGCGCTGGATCTGCACTGCCCTGAAATGCATCCGAATCTTTTTTTGACACTGTGTGAGCATTCTGAATTCTGCACTGGATCTGCAATACCCTGAAATGCATCTGAAAGTTTTTTCACTCTGTCTCAGCATTCTGACTTGTGCGCTGGATCTGCACTGCCCTGAAATGGATCTGAATCTTTTTCTGACACAGTGTCAGCATTCTGAATTCTGCGCTGGGTCTGCACTGCCCTGAAATGGATCTGAATCCTTTTCTGACACATTGTCAGCTTTCTGAATTCTGCGCTGGATCTGCACTGCCCTGAAATGGATCTGAATTGTTTTCTGTCACTTTGTCTTCATTCTGACACAGTGTCAGCACTGGATCTACACAGTCCAGAAATGGATCTGCATCTATTTTTGACACAGTGTCAGCATTCTGACTTCTGCGCTGGATCTGCACTGCCCTGAAATGGATCTGAATCTTTTTTTGACGCTGTGTGAGCATTCTGAATTCTGCGCTGGATCTGCACTGAACTAAAATGGATCTGATTCTTTTTCGGACACAGTGTCAGCGTTCTGAATTACGCACTGGATCTGCACTGCCCTGAAATGGATCTGAATCTTTTTCTGGCACAGTGTCAGCGTTCTGAATTACGCGCTGGATCTGCACTGCCCTGAAATGGATCTGAATCTTTTTTTGACACTGTGTGAGCGTTGTGAATTCTTCGCTGGATCTGCACTGCCCTGAAATGGATCTGAATCCTTTTCTGACACAGTGTCCGCATTCTGACTTCTGCGCTGGATCTGCACTGCCCTGAAATGGATCGGAATATTATTTTGACACTGTGTCAGCGTTCTGACTTCTGCGCTGGATCTGCACTGCCCTGAAATGGATCGGAATATTATTTTGACACTGTGTCAGCGTTCTGACTTCTGCGCTGGATCTGCACTGCCCTGAAATGGATCTGAATCTTTTTTTGACACTGTGTCAGCATTCTGACTACTGCGCTGGATCTGCACTGCCCTGAAATGGATCTGAATCTTTTTTTGACGCTGAGTGAGCATTCTGAATTCTGCGCTGGATCTGCACTGAACTAAAATGGATCTGATTATTTTCGGACACAGTGTCAGCGTTCTGAATTACGCACTGGATCTGCACTGCCCTGAAATGGATCTGAATCTTTTTTTGACACTGTGTCAGCGTTCTGAATTACGCACTGGATCTGCACTGCCCTGACATGGATCTGAATCTTTTTCTGGCACAGTGTCAGCGTTCTGACTTGTGCGCTGGATCTGCACTGCCCTGAAATGGATCTGAATCTTTTTTTGACACTGTGTCAGCATTCTGACTTCTGCGCTGGATCTGCACTGCCCTGAAATGGATCTGAATCTATTTTTGACACTGTGTCAGCATTCTGACTTCTGCGCTGGATCTGCACTGCCCTGAAATGGATCTGAATCTTCTTTTGACACAGTGTCAGCATTCTGACTTCTGCGCTGGATCTGCACTGCCCTGAAATGCATCCGAATCTTTTTTTGACACTGTGTGAGCATTCTGAATTCTGCACTGGATCTGCAATACCCTGAAATGCTTCTGAATCTATTTCTGGCACAGTGTCAGCGTTCAGATTTCTGTGCTGGATCTGCACTGCCCTGAAATGGATCTGAATCGTTTTTTGACACTGTGTGAAGGTTCTGAATTACGCGCTAGATCTGCACTGCCCTGAAATGGATCTGAATCTTTTTTTGACACTGAGTGACCATTCTCACTTGTGCGCTGGATCTGCACTGCCCTGAAATGGATCTGAACATTCTTTTGACAATATGTCAGCATTCTGACTTCTGCGCTGGATCTGCACTGCCCTGAAATGGATCTGAACATTTTTTGACACTGTGTGAGCATTCTGACTTCTGCGCTGGATCTGCACTGCCCTGAAATGGATCTGAACATTTTTTGACACAGTGTCAGCATTCTGAATTCTGCGCTGGATCTGCACTGCCCTGAAATGGATCTGAACATTTTTTGACACAGTGTCAGCATTCTGAATTCTGCGCTGGATCTGCACTGCCCTGAAATGGATCTGAATCTTCTTCTGGCACAGTGTCAGCATTCTGACTTCTGCGCTGGATCTGCACTGACCTGAAATGGATCTGAACCTTTTTTTGACACAGTGTCAGCGTTCAGATTTCTGTGATGGATCTGCACTGCCCTGAAATGGATCTGAATCTTTTTTTGACACTGTGTCAGCGTTCAGATTTCTGTGCTGGATCTGCACTGCCCTGAAATGGATCTGAATCTTTTTCTGACACAGTGTCAGCATTCTGACTTCTGCGCTGGATCTGCACTGCCCTGAAATGGATCTGAATCTTCTTTTGACACAGTGTCAGCATTCTGACTTCTGCGCTGGATCTGCACTGCCCTGAAATGGATCTGAACCTTTTTTTGACACTGTGTGAGCATTCTGAATTCTGCGCTGGATCTGCACTGCCCTGAAATGGATCTGAACATTTTTTGACACAGTGTCAGCATTCTGAATTCTGCGCTGGATCTGCACTGCCCTGAAATGGATCTGAATCTTTTTTTGACACTGTGTCAGCGTTCAGATTTCTGCGCTGGATCTGCACTGCCCTGAAATGGATCTGAATCTTTTTTTGAAACTGTGTGAGCGTTCTGAAAGACGCGCTGGATCTGTAATGCCCTGAAATGGATCTGAATCTTTTTTTGACATAGTGTCAGCATTCTGACTTCTGAGCTGGATCTGCACTGCCCTGAAATGCATCTGAATCTTTTTTTGACACTGTATCAGCATTCTGACTTCTGCGCTGGATCTGCACTGCCCTGAAATGCATCTGAATCTTTTTCTGACACTGTGTCAGCATTCTGACTTCTGCGCTGGATCTGCACTGCCCTGAAATGGATCTGAATCTTTTTCTGACACAGTGTCAGCATTCTGACACTGTGTCAGCATTCTGAATTCTGTGCTGGATCTGCACTGCCCTGAAATGTATCTGAATCTTTTTTTGACACTGTGTCAGCATTCTGACTTCTGCGCTGAATCTGCACTGACCTGAAATGGATCTGAATCTTTTTCTGACACAGAGTCAGCATTCTGAATTCTGTGCTGGATCTGCACTGCCCTGAAATGTATCTGAATCTTTTTTTGACACTGTGTCAGCATTCTGAATTCTGTGCTGAATCTGCACTGCCCTGAAATGGATCTGAATCTTTTTCTGACACAGAGTCAGCATTCTGACTTCTGATCTGGATCTGCACTGCCCTGAAATGGATCGGAATCTTTTTCTGACACTGTGTCAGCATTCTGACTTCTGCGCTGGATCTGCACTGCCCTGAAATGGATCTGAATCTTTTTTTGACACTGTGTGAGCGTTCTGACTTCTGCGCTGGATCTGCACTGCCCTGAAATGGATCTGAATCTTTTTTTGATACTGTCTCAGCATTCTGACTTCTGCGCTGGATCTGCACTGCCCTGAAATGGATCTGAATCTTTTTCTGAAACAGTGTCAGCATTCTGACTTCTGCGCTGGATCTGCACTGCCCTGAAATGGATCTGAATATTTTTTTGACACTGTGTGAGCATTCTGACTTCTGCGCTGGATCTGCACTGCGCTGAAATGGATCTGAATCTTTTTTTGACACTGTGTCAGCATTCTGAATTCTGTGCTGGATCTGCACTGCCCTGAAATGGATCTGAATCTTTTTCTGGCAAAGTGTCAGCATTCTGAATTCTGCGCTGGATCTGCACTGACCTGAAATGGATCTGAATCTTTTTTTGACACAGTGTGAGCATTCCGGCTTCTGCGCTATATCTGCACTGCCCTGAAATGGATCTGAACATTCTTTTGACACTATGTCAGCATTCTGACTTCTGCGCTGGATCTGCACTGCCCTGAAATGGATCGGAATCTTTTTCTGACACAGTGTCAGCATTCTGAATTCTGCGCTGGATCTCACTGCCCTGAAATGGATCTGAATCTTTTTCTGACACAGTGTCAGCATTCTGACTTCTGCGCTAGATCTGCACTGCCCTGAAATGAATCTGAATCTTTTTGTGACACTGTGTCACCATTCTGACTTGTGCGCTGGATCTGCACTGCCCTGAAATGGATCTGAATCTTTTTCTGAGACAGTGTCAGCATTCTGACTTGTGCGCTGGATCTGCACTGCCCTGAAATGGATCTGAATCTTTTTCTGACACAATGTCAGCATTCTGACTTCTGCGCTGGATCTGCACTGCCCTGAAATGCATCTGAATCTTTTTCTGAGACAGTGTCAGCATTCTGACACGTGCGCTGGATCTGCACTTACATGAAATGTATCTTAATCTTTTTCTGACACAGTGTCAGCACTCTGACACTTTGTCAGCATTCTGACACGTGCGCTGGATCTGCCCTGCCCTGAAATGGATCTGAATCTTTTTCTGACACAGTGTCAGCATTCTCACTTGTGCGCTGGATCTGCACTGCCCTGAAATGCATCTGAACCTTTTTTTGACACTGTGTCAGCATTCTGAATTCTGCGCTGGATCTGCACTGACCTGAAATGGATCTGAATCTTTTTCTGACACTGTGTCAGCATTCTGACTTCTGCGCTGGATCTGCACTGCCCTGAAAAGGATCTGAATCTTTTTCTGACACAGTGTCAGCATTCTGACTTCTGCGCTGGATCTGCACTGCCCTGAAATGGATCTGAATCTTTTTCTGACACAGTGTCAGCATTCTGACTTCTGCGCTGGATCTGCACTGCCCTGAAATGGATCTGAATCTTTTTTTGACACAGTGTCAGCATTCTGACTTCTGCGCTGGATCTGCACTGCCCTGAAATGGATCTGAATACTTTTCTTACACTTTGTCAGCATTCTGACTTGTGCGCTGGATCTGCACTGCCCTGAAATGGTTCTGAATCATTTTCTGACACTGTGTCAGCATTCTGACTTCTGTGCTAGATCTGCACTGCCCTGAAATGGATCTGAATCTTTTTCTGACACAGTGTCAGCATTCTGACTTCTGCGCTGGATCTGCACTGCCCTGAAATGGATCTGAATCTATTTTTGACACAGTGTGAGCATTCTGACTTCTGTGCTGGATCTGCACTGCCCTGAAATGGATCTGAATATTTTTCTGGCACAGTGTCAGCATTCTGACTTCTGCGCTAGATCTGCACTGCCCTGAAATGGATCTGAATCCTTTTCTGACACAGTGTCAGCATTCTGAATTCGGCGCTGGATCTGCACTGCCCTGAAATGGATCTGAATTTTTTTGATATAGTGTCAGCATTCTGACTTCTGCGCTGGATCTGCACTGCCCTGAAATGGATCTGAATCATTTTCTGGCACTGTGTGAGCATTCTGAATTCTGCGCTGGATCTGCACTGCCCTGAAATGGATCTGAATCTTTTTCTGACACTGTGTCAGCATTCTGAATTCTGCGCTGGATATGCACTGACTTGAAATGGATCTGAATCTATTTTTGACACAGTGTGAGCATTCTGAAATCTGCGCTGGATCTGCACTGCCCCGAAATGTATATGAAATTTTTTCTGGCACAGTGTCAGCATTCTGACACGTGCGCTGGATCTGCACTGCCCTGAAATGGATCTGAATCCTTTTCTGACACAGTGTCAGCATTCTGAATTCTGCGCTGGATCTGCACTGACCTGAAATGGATCTGAACCTTTTTTTGACACTGTGTGAGCATTCTGACTTCTGCGCTGGATCTTCACTGCCCTGAAATGGTTCTGAATCTTTTTCTGGCACATTGTCAGCATTCTGACTTCTGCGCTGGATCTGCACTGCCCTGAAATGGATCTGAATCTTTTTCTGACACTGTGTCAGCATTCTGACTTCTGCGCTGGATCTGCTCTGCCCTGAAATATATCTGAATCTTTACTGACACAGTGTCAGCATTCTGACTTCTGCGCTGGATCTGCACTGCCCTGAAATGGATCGGAAAATTTTTTTGACACAGTGTCCACATTCTGACTTCTGCGCTGGATCTGCACTGCCCTGAGATGCATCTGAACCTATTTTTGAGACAGTGTCAGCATTCTGACTTCTGCGCTGGATCTGCACTGCCCTGAAATGGATCTGAATGGTTTTCTGGCACTGTGTGAGCATTCTGACTTCTGCGCTGGATCTGCACTGACCTGAAATGGATCTGAACCTTTTTTTGACTCTGTGTGAGCATTCTGAATTCTGCGCTGGATCTGCACTGCCCTGAAATGGATCTAAATATTTTTCTGACACAGTGTCAGCATTCTGACTTCTGCGCTGGTTCTGAACTGCCCAGAAAAGCATCAGCATCTTTTTCTGACACAGTGTCAGCATTCTGACTTCTGCGCTGGATCTGCACTGCCCTGAAATGGATCTGAATCTTTTTCTGGCACAGTGTCAGCATTCTGACACAGTGTCCGCATTCTGACTTCTGCGCTGTATCTGCACTGCCCTGAAATGGGTCTGAATCTTTTTCTGACACAGTGTCAGCATTCTGACACAGTGTCCGCATTCTGACTTCTGCGCTGGATCTGCTCTGCCCTGAAATATATCTGAATCTTTACTGACACAGTGTCAGCATTCTGACTTCTGCGCAGGATCTGCGCTGCCCTGAAATGGATCGGAAACTTTTTTTGACACAGTGTCCACATTCTGAATTCTGCGCTGGATCTGCACTGCCCTGAAATGCATCTGAATCTTTTTCTGACACTGTGTCAGCATTCTGACTTCTGTGCGGGATCTGCACTGCCCTGAAATGGATCTGAATCTTTTTCTGACACAGTGTCAGCATTCTGAATTCTGTGCTGGATCTGCACTGCCCTGAAATGCATCTGAATCTTTTTCGGACACAGTGTCAGCAATCTGAATTCTGCGATGGATCTGTACTGACCTGAAAAGGATCTGAATCTTTTTTTGACAATGTGTGAGCGTTCTGAATTATAGCGCTGGATCTGCACTGCCCTGAAATGGATCTGAATCTTTTTTTGACACTGTGTCAGCATTCTGACTTCTGCGCTGGATCTGCCCTGCCCTGAAATGGATCTGAATCTTTTTCTGACACTGCGTCCGCATTCTGACACAGTGTCCGCATTCTGACTTCTGCGCTGGATCTGCACTGCCCTGAAATGCATCTGAATCATTTTCTGGCACAGTGTCCGCATTCTGACTTCTGCGCTGGATCTCCACTACCCTGAAATGCATCTGAATCTTTTTCTAGCACAGTGTCAGTATTCTGACTTCTGCGCTGGATCTGCACTGCCCTGAAATGCATCTGAACCTTTTTTTGACACTGTGTCAGCATTCTGAATTCTGCGCTGGATCTGCACTGTCCTGAAATGGATCTGAACCTTTTTCTGACACTGTGTCAGCATTCTGACTTCTGCGCTGGATCTGCACTGCCCTGAAAACGATCTGAATCTTTTTCTGACACAGTGTCCGCATTCTGACTTCTGCGCTGCATCGGCACTGCCCTGAAAAGGATCGGAATCTTTTTCTGACAGAGTGTCATCATTCAGACTTCTGCGCTGGATCTGCACTGACCTGAAATGGATCTGAATATTTTTGACAGTGTGTGAGTGTTCTGACTTGTGCGCTGGATCTGCACTGCCCTGAAATGGATCTGAATCTTTTTGTGACACTGTGTCACCATTCTGACTTGTGCGCTGGATCTGCACTGCCCTGAAATGGATCTGAATCTTTTTCTGACACAATGTCAGCATTCTGACTTCTGCGCTGGATCTGCACTGCCCTGAAATGCATCTGAATCTTTTTCTGAGACAGTGTCAGCATTCTGACACGTGCGCTGGATCTGCACTTACATGAAATGTATCTTAATCTTTTTCTGACACAGTGTCAGCACTCTGACACTTTGTCAGCATTCTGACACGTGCGCTGGATCTGCCCTGCCCTGAAATGGATCTGAATCTTTTTCTGACACAGTGTCAGCATTCTCACTTGTGCGCTGGATCTGCACTGCCCTGAAATGCATCTGAACCTTTTTTTGACACTGTGTCAGCATTCTGAATTCTGCGCTGGATCTGCACTGACCTGAAATGGATCTGAATCTTTTTCTGACACTGTGTCAGCATTCTGACTTCTGCGCTGGATCTGCACTGCCCTGAAAAGGATCTGAATCTTTTTCTGACACAGTGTCAGCATTCTGACTTCTGCGCTGGATCTGCACTGCCCTGAAATGGATCTGAATCTTTTTCTGACACAGTGTCAGCATTCTGACTTCTGCGCTGGATCTGCACTGCCCTGAAATGCATCTGAATCTTTTTCTGACACAGTGTCAGCATTCTGACTCCTGCGCTTGATCTGCACTGCTCTGAAATGCATCTGAATCTTTTTCTGGCACAGTGTCCGCATTCTGACTTCTGCGCTGGATCTGCACTGCCCTGAAATGGATCGGAATATTATTTTGACACTGTGTCAGCATTCTGACTTGTGCGCTGGATCTGCACTGCCCTGAAATGGATCGGAATATTATTTTGACACTGTGTCAGCATTCTGACTTCTGCGCTGGATCTGCACTGCCCTGAAATGGATCTGAATCTTTTTTTGACACAGTGTCAGCATTCTGACTTCTGCGCTGGATCTGCACTGCCCTGAAATGGATCTGAATACTTTTCTTACACTTTGTCAGCATTCTGACTTGTGCGCTGGATCTGCACTGCCCTGAAATGGTTCTGAATCATTTTCTGACACTGTGTCAGCATTCTGACTTCTGTGCTAGATCTGCACTGCCCTGAAATGGATCTGAATCTTTTTCTGACACAGTGTCAGCATTCTGACTTCTGTGCTGGATCTGCACTGCCCTGAAATGGATCTGAATCTATTTTTGACACAGTGTGAGCATTCTGACTTCTGTGCTGGATCTGCACTGCCCTGAAATGGATCTGAATCTTTTTCTGGCACAGTGTCAGCATTCTGACTTCTGCGCTAGATCTGCACTGCCCTGAAATGGATCTGAATCCTTTTCTGACACAGTGTCAGCATTCTGAATTCTGCGCTGGATCTGCACTGCCCTGAAATGGATCTGAATTTTTTTGATATAGTGTCAGCATTCTGACTTCTGCGCTGGATCTGCACTGCCCTGAAATGGATCTGAATCATTTTCTGGCACTGTGTGAGCATTCTGAATTCTGCGCTGGATCTGCACTGCCCTGAAATGGATCTGAATCTTTTTCTGACACTGTGTCAGCATTCTGAATTCTGCGCTGGATATGCACTGACTTGAAATGGATCTGAATCTATTTTTGACACAGTGTGAGCATTCTGAAATCTGCGCTGGATCTGCACTGCCCCGAAATGTATATGAATTTTTTTCTGGCACAGTGTCAGCATTCTGACACGTGCGCTGGATCTGCACTGCCCTGAAATGGATCTGAATCCTTTTCTGACACAGTGTCAGCATTCTGAATTCTGCGCTGGATCTGCACTGACCTGAAATGGATCTGAACCTTTTTTTGACACTGTGTGAGCATTCTGACTTCTGCGCTGGATCTTCACTGCCCTGAAATGGTTCTGAATCTTTTTCTGGCACATTGTCAGCATTCTGACTTCTGCGCTGGATCTGCACTGCCCTGAAATGGATCTGAATCTTTTTCTGACACTGTGTCAGCATTCTGACTTCTGCGCTGGATCTGCTCTGCCCTGAAATATATCTGAATCTTTACTGACACAGTGTCAGCATTCTGACTTCTGCGCTGGATCTGCACTGCCCTGAAATGGATCGGAAAATTTTTTTGACACAGTGTCCACATTCTGAATTCTGCGCTGGATCTGCACTGCCCTGAGATGCATCTGAACCTATTTTTGAGACAGTGTCAGCATTCTGACTTCTGCGCTGGATCTGCACTGCCCTGAAATGGATCTGAATGGTTTTCTGGCACTGTGTGAGCATTCTGACTTCTGCGCTGGATCTGCACTGACCTGAAATGGATCTGAACCTTTTTTTGACTCTGTGTGAGCATTCTGAATTCTGCGCTGGATCTGCACTGCCCTGAAATGGATCTAAATATTTTTCTGACACAGTGTCAGCATTCTGACTTCTGCGCTGGTTCTGAACTGCCCTGAAAAGCATCAGCATCTTTTTCTGACACAGTGTCCGCATTCTGACTTCTGCGCTGTATCTGCACTGCCCTGAAATGGGTCTGAATCTTTTTCTGACACAGTGTCAGCATTCTGAAATCTGCGCTGGATCTTCACTGCCCTGAAATGGATCTGAATCTTTTTCTGACACTGTGTCAGCATTCTGACTTCTGTGCGGGATCTGCACTGCCCTGAAATGGATCTGAATCTTTTTCTGACACAGTGTCAGCATTCTGAATTCTGTGCTGGATCTGCACTGCCCTGAAATGCATCTGAATCTTTTTCGGACACAGTGTCAGCAATCTGAATTCTGCGATGGATCTGTACTGACCTGAAAAGGATCTGAATCTTTTTTTGACAATGTGTGAGCGTTCTGAATTATAGCGCTGGATCTGCACTGCCCTGAAATGGATCTGAATCTTTTTTTGACACTGTGTCAGCATTCTGACTTCTGCGCTGGATCTGCCCTGCCCTGAAATGGATCTGAATCTTTTTCTGACACTGTGTCCGCATTCTGACACAGTGTCCGCATTCTGACTTCTGCGCTGGATCTGCACTGCCCTGAAATGGATCGGAATATTTTTCTGACACAGTGTCCGCATTCTGACACAGTGTCAGCATTCTGAATTCTGCGCTGGATCTGCATTGCCCTGAAATGGACCTCAATCTTTTTCAGACACAGTGTCAGCATTCTGACATCTGCGCTGGATCTGCACTGCCCTGAAATGCATCTGAATCTTCATCTGACACTGTGTCCGCATTCTGACTTCTGCGCTGGATCTGCACTGCCCTGAAATGGATCTGAATCTTTTTCTGACACAGTGCCTGCATTCTGACTTCTGCGCTGGATCTGCACTGCCCTGAAAAGAATCTGAATCTTTTTCTGACACAGTGTCAGCATTCTGACACGTGCGCTGGATCTGCACTGCCCTGAAATGGATCTGAATCTTTTTCTAACACAGTGTCAGCATTCTGACTTCTGCGCTGGATCTGCACTGCCCTGAAATGCATCTTAATCTTTTTCTGGCACAGTGTCAGCATTCTGACTTCTGCACAGGATCTGCACTGCCCTGAAAAGGATCTGAATCTTTTTCTGACACAGTGTCAGCATTCTGACTTCTGCGCTGGATCTGCACTGCCCTGAAAAGGATCTGAATCTTTTTCTGACACAGTGTCAGCATTCTGACACGTGCGCTGGATCTGCACTGCCCTGAAAAGGATCTGAATCTTTTTCTGACACAGTGTCAGCATTCTGACTTCTGCGCTGGATCTGCACTGCCCTGAAATGCATCTGAATCTTTTTCTGGCACAGTGTCCGCATTCTGACTTCTGCGCTGGATCTGCACTACCCTGAAATGCATCTGAATCTTTTTCTGGCACAGTGTCCGCATTCTGACTTCTGCGCTGGATCTGCACTGCCCTGAAATGGATCTAAATATTTTTCTGACACAGTGTCAGCATTCTGACTTCTGCGCTGGTTCTGAACTGCCCAGAAAAGCATCAGCATCTTTTTCTGACACAGTGTCAGCATTCTGACTTCTGCGCTGGATCTGCACTGCCCTGAAATGGATCTGAATCTTTTTCTGGCACAGTGTCAGCATTCTGACACAGTGTCCGCATTCTGACTTCTGCGCTGTATCTGCACTGCCCTGAAATGGGTCTGAATCTTTTTCTGACACAGTGTCAGCATTCTGACACAGTGTCCGCATTCTGACTTCTGCGCTGGATCTGCTCTGCCCTGAAATATATCTGAATCTTTACTGACACAGTGTCAGCATTCTGACTTCTGCGCAGGATCTGCGCTGCCCTGAAATGGATCGGAAACTTTTTTTGACACAGTGTCCACATTCTGAATTCTGCGCTGGATCTGCACTGCCCTGAAATGCATCTGAATCTTTTTCTGACACTGTGTCAGCATTCTGACTTCTGTGCGGGATCTGCACTGCCCTGAAATGGATCTGAATCTTTTTCTGACACAGTGTCAGCATTCTGAATTCTGTGCTGGATCTGCACTGCCCTGAAATGCATCTGAATCTTTTTCGGACACAGTGTCAGCAATCTGAATTCTGCGATGGATCTGTACTGACCTGAAAAGGATCTGAATCTTTTTTTGACAATGTGTGAGCGTTCTGAATTATAGCGCTGGATCTGCACTGCCCTGAAATGGATCTGAATCTTTTTTTGACACTGTGTCAGCATTCTGACTTCTGCGCTGGATCTGCCCTGCCCTGAAATGGATCTGAATCTTTTTCTGACACTGTGTCCGCATTCTGACACAGTGTCCGCATTCTGACTTCTGCGCTGGATCTGCACTGCCCTGAAATGCATCTGAATCATTTTCTGGCACAGTGTCCGCATTCTGACTTCTGCGCTGGATCTCCACTACCCTGAAATGCATCTGAATCTTTTTCTAGCACAGTGTCAGTATTCTGACTTCTGCGCTGGATCTGCACTGCCCTGAAATGCATCTGAACCTTTTTTTGACACTGTGTCAGCATTCTGAATTCTGCGCTGGATCTGCACTGTCCTGAAATGGATCTGAACCTTTTTCTGACACTGTGTCAGCATTCTGACTTCTGCGCTGGATCTGCACTGCCCTGAAAACGATCTGAATCTTTTTCTGACACAGTGTCCGCATTCTGACTTCTGCGCTGCATCGGCACTGCCCTGAAAAGGATCGGAATCTTTTTCTGACAGAGTGTCATCATTCAGACTTCTGCGCTGGATCTGCACTGACCTGAAATGGATCTGAATATTTTTGACAGTGTGTGAGTGTTCTGACTTGTGCGCTGGATCTGCACTGCCCTGAAATGGATCTGAATCTTTTTGTGACACTGTGTCACCATTCTGACTTGTGCGCTGGATCTGCACTGCCCTGAAATGGATATGAATCTTTTTCTGGCACATTGTCAGCATTCTGACTTCTGCGCTGGATCTGCACTGCCCTGAAATGCATCTGAATCTTTTTCTGAGACAGTGTCAGCATTCTGACACGTGCGCTGGATCTGCACTTACATGAAATGTATCTTAATCTTTTTCTGACACAGTGTCAGCACTCTGACACTTTGTCAGCATTCTGACACGTGCGCTGGATCTGCCCTGCCCTGAAATGGATCTGAATCTTTTTCTGACACAGTGTCAGCATTCTCACTTGTGCGCTGGATCTGCACTGCCCTGAAATGCATCTGAACCTTTTTTTGACACTGTGTCAGCATTCTGAATTCTGCGCTGGATCTGCACTGACCTGAAATGGATCTGAATCTTTTTCTGACACTGTGTCAGCATTCTGACTTCTGCGCTGGATCTGCACTGCCCTGAAAAGGATCTGAATCTTTTTCTGACACAGTGTCAGCATTCTGACTTCTGCGCTGGATCTGCACTGCCCTGAAATGCATCTGAATCTTTTTCTGACACAGTGTCAGCATTCTGACTTCTGCGCTGGATCTGCACTGCCCTGAAATGCATCTGAATCTTTTTCTGACACAGTGTCAGCATTCTGACTCCTGCGCTTGATCTGCACTGCTCTGAAATGCATCTGAATCTTTTTCTGGCACAGTGTCCGCATTCTGACTTCTGCGCTGGATCTGCACTGCCCTGAAATGGATCGGAATATTATTTTGACACTGTGTCAGCATTCTGACTTGTGCGCTGGATCTGCACTGCCCTGAAATGGATCGGAATATTATTTTGACACTGTGTCAGCATTCTGACTTGTGCGCTGGATCTGCACTGCCCTGAAATGGATCTGAATCTTTTTTTGACACAGTGTCAGCATTCTGACTTCTGCGCTGGATCTGCACTGCCCTGAAATGGATCTGAATACTTTTCTTACACTTTGTCAGCATTCTGACTTGTGCGCTGGATCTGCACTGCCCTGAAATGGTTCTGAATCATTTTCTGACACTGTGTCAGCATTCTGACTTCTGTGCTAGATCTGCACTGCCCTGAAATGGATCTGAATCTTTTTCTGACACAGTGTCAGCATTCTGACTTCTGTGCTGGATCTGCACTGCCCTGAAATGGATCTGAATCTATTTTTGACACAGTGTGAGCATTCTGACTTCTGTGCTGGATCTGCACTGCCCTGAAATGGATCTGAATCTTTTTCTGGCACAGTGTCAGCATTCTGACTTCTGCGCTAGATCTGCACTGCCCTGAAATGGATCTGAATCCTTTTCTGACACAGTGTCAGCATTCTGAATTCTGCGCTGGATCTGCACTGCCCTGAAATGGATCTGAATTTTTTTGATATAGTGTCAGCATTCTGACTTCTGCGCTGGATCTGCACTGCCCTGAAATGGATCTGAATCATTTTCTGGCACTGTGTGAGCATTCTGAATTCTGCGCTGGATCTGCACTGCCCTGAAATGGATCTGAATCTTTTTCTGACACTGTGTCAGCATTCTGAATTCTGCGCTGGATATGCACTGACTTGAAATGGATCTGAATCTATTTTTGACACAGTGTGAGCATTCTGAAATCTGCGCTGGATCTGCACTGCCCCGAAATGTATATGAATTTTTTTCTGGCACAGTGTCAGCATTCTGACACGTGCGCTGGATCTGCACTGCCCTGAAATGGATCTGAATCCTTTTCTGACACAGTGTCAGCATTCTGAATTCTGCGCTGGATCTGCACTGACCTGAAATGGATCTGAACCTTTTTTTGACACTGTGTGAGCATTCTGACTTCTGCGCTGGATCTTCACTGCCCTGAAATGGTTCTGAATCTTTTTCTGGCACATTGTCAGCATTCTGACTTCTGCGCTGGATCTGCACTGCCCTGAAATGGATCTGAATCTTTTTCTGACACTGTGTCAGCATTCTGACTTCTGCGCTGGATCTGCTCTGCCCTGAAATATATCTGAATCTTTACTGACACAGTGTCAGCATTCTGACTTCTGCGCTGGATCTGCACTGCCCTGAAATGGATCGGAAAATTTTTTTGACACAGTGTCCACATTCTGAATTCTGCGCTGGATCTGCACTGCCCTGAGATGCATCTGAACCTATTTTTGAGACAGTGTCAGCATTCTGACTTCTGCGCTGGATCTGCACTGCCCTGAAATGGATCTGAATGGTTTTCTGGCACTGTGTGAGCATTCTGACTTCTGCGCTGGATCTGCACTGACCTGAAATGGATCTGAACCTTTTTTTGACTCTGTGTGAGCATTCTGAATTCTGCGCTGGATCTGCACTGCCCTGAAATGGATCTAAATATTTTTCTGACACAGTGTCAGCATTCTGACTTCTGCGCTGGTTCTGAACTGCCCTGAAAAGCATCAGCATCTTTTTCTGACACAGTGTCCGCATTCTGACTTCTGCGCTGTATCTGCACTGCCCTGAAATGGGTCTGAATCTTTTTCTGACACAGTGTCAGCATTCTGAAATCTGCGCTGGATCTTCACTGCCCTGAAATGGATCTGAATCTTTTTCTGACACTGTGTCAGCATTCTGACTTCTGTGCGGGATCTGCACTGCCCTGAAATGGATCTGAATCTTTTTCTGACACAGTGTCAGCATTCTGAATTCTGTGCTGGATCTGCACTGCCCTGAAATGCATCTGAATCTTTTTCGGACACAGTGTCAGCAATCTGAATTCTGCGATGGATCTGTACTGACCTGAAAAGGATCTGAATCTTTTTTTGACAATGTGTGAGCGTTCTGAATTATAGCGCTGGATCTGCACTGCCCTGAAATGGATCTGAATCTTTTTTTGACACTGTGTCAGCATTCTGACTTCTGCGCTGGATCTGCCCTGCCCTGAAATGGATCTGAATCTTTTTCTGACACTGTGTCCGCATTCTGACACAGTGTCCGCATTCTGACTTCTGCGCTGGATCTGCACTGCCCTGAAATGGATCGGAATATTTTTCTGACACAGTGTCCGCATTCTGACACAGTGTCAGCATTCTGAATTCTGCGCTGGATCTGCATTGCCCTGAAATGGACCTCAATCTTTTTCAGACACAGTGTCAGCATTCTGACATCTGCGCTGGATCTGCACTGCCCTGAAATGCATCTGAATCTTCATCTGACACTGTGTCCGCATTCTGACTTCTGCGCTGGATCTGCACTGCCCTGAAATGGATCTGAATCTTTTTCTGACACAGTGCCTGCATTCTGACTTCTGCGCTGGATCTGCACTGCCCTGAAAAGAATCTGAATCTTTTTCTGACACAGTGTCAGCATTCTGACACGTGCGCTGGATCTGCACTGCCCTGAAATGGATCTGAATCTTTTTCTAACACAGTGTCAGCATTCTGACTTCTGCGCTGGATCTGCACTGCCCTGAAATGCATCTTAATCTTTTTCTGGCACAGTGTCAGCATTCTGACTTCTGCACAGGATCTGCACTGCCCTGAAAAGGATCTGAATCTTTTTCTGACACAGTGTCAGCATTCTGACTTCTGCGCTGGATCTGCACTGCCCTGAAAAGGATCTGAATCTTTTTCTGACACAGTGTCAGCATTCTGACACGTGCGCTGGATCTGCACTGCCCTGAAAAGGATCTGAATCTTTTTCTGACACAGTGTCAGCATTCTGACTTCTGCGCTGGATCTGCACTGCCCTGAAATGCATCTGAATCTTTTTCTGGCACAGTGTCCGCATTCTGACTTCTGCGCTGGATCTGCACTACCCTGAAATGCATCTGAATCTTTTTCTGGCACAGTGTCCGCATTCTGACTTCTGCGCTGGATCTGCACTGCCCTGAAATGCATCTGAATCTCTTCCTGGCACAGAGTCCGAATTCTGACATCTGCGCTGGATCTGCACTGCCCTGAAATGGATCGGAATATTTTTTTGACACTGTGTCAGCATTCTGACACGTGCGCTGGATCTGCACTGCCCTGAAAAGGATCTGATTCATTTTCTGACACAGTGTCAGCATTCTGACTTCTGCGCTGGATCTGCACTGCCCTGAAATGGATCTGAATCTTTTTCTGACACAGTGTCAGCATTCTGACTTCTGCGCTGGATCTGCACTGCCCTGAAATGCATCTGAATCATTTTCTGGCACAGTGTCCGCATTCTGACTTCTGCGCTGGATCTCCACTACCCTGAAATGCATCTGAATCTTTTTCTAGCACAGTGTCAGTATTCTGACTTCTGCGCTGGATCTGCACTGCCCTGAAATGCATCTGAATCTTTTTCTGACACTGTGTCAGCATTCTGACATGTGCGCTGGATCTGCGCTGCCCTGAAAAGGATCTGAATCTTTTTCTGACACAGTGTCAGCATTCTGACTTCTGCGCTGGATCTGCACTGCCCTGAAAAGGATCTGAATCTTTTCCTGACACAGTGTCAGCATTCTGACTTCTGCGCTGGATCTGCACTGCCCTGAAATGGATCTGAATCTTTTTCTGGCACAGTGTCCGCATTCAGACTTTTGCGCTGGATCTGCACTACCCTGAAATGCATCTGAATCTTTTTCTAGCACAGTGTCCGCATTCTGACTTCTGCGCTGGATCTGCACTGCCCTGAAATGCATCTGAATCTCTTTCTGTCACAGAGTCCGCATTCTGACTTCTGCGCTGGATCTGCACTGCCCTGAAAACGATCTGAATCTTTTTCTGACACAGTGTCCGCATTCTGACTTCTGCGCTGCATCGGCACTGCCCTGAAAAGGATCGGAATCTTTTTCTGACACAGTGTCATCATTCTGACATCTGCGCTGGATCTGCACTGACCTGAAATGGATCTGAATATTTTTGACAGTGTGTGAGTGTTCTGAATTGTGCGCTGGATCTGCACTGCCCTGAAATGGATCTGAATCTTTTTGTGACACTGTGTCACCATTCTGACTTGTGCGCTGGATCTGCACTGCCCTGAAATGGATCTGAATCTTTTTCTGACACAATGTCAGCATTCTGACTTCTGCGCTGGATCTGCACTGCCCTGAAATGAATCGGAATCTTTTTCTGACACAGTGTCAGCATTCTGACATCTGCGCTGGATCTGCACTGCCCTGAAATGGATCTGAATCTTTTTCTGACACTGTGTCCGCAATCTGACACAGTGTCAGCATTCTGACACGTGCGCTGGATCTGCACTGCCCTGAAATGCATCTGAATCTTTTTCTGAGACAGTGTCAGCATTCTGACACGTGCGCTGGATCTGCACTTACCTGAAATGTATCTTAATCTTTTTCTGACACAGTGTCAGCACTCTGACACTTTGTCAGCATTCTGACACGTGCGCTGGATCTGCCCTGCCCTGAAATGGATCTGAATCTTTTTCTGACACAGTGTCAGCATTCTGACTTCTGCGCTGGATCTGCACTGCCCTGAAATGCATTTGAATCTTTTTCTGGCACAGTGTCCGCATTCTGACTTCTGCGCTGGATCTGCACTGCCCTGAAATGCATCTGAATCTTTTTCTGACACAGTGTCAGCATTCTGACTTCTGCGCTTGATCTGCACTGCTCTGAAATGCATCTGAATCTTTTTCTGGCACAGTGTCCGCATTCTGACTTCTGCGCTGGATCTGCACTGCCCTGAAATGGATCGGAATATTATTTTGACACTGTGTCAGCATTCTGACTTCTGCGCTGGATCTGCACTGCCCTGAAATGGATCTGAATCTTTTTTTGAAACTGTGTCAGCATTCTGACTTCTGCGCTGGATCTGCACTGCCCTGAAATGGATCTGAATCTTTTTTTGACAGTGTGTGATTGTTCTGACTTGTGCGCTGGATCTGCACAGCCCTGAAATGGATCTGAATCTTTTTCTGACACAGTGTCAGCATTCTGACTTCTGCGCTGGATCTGCACTTCCCTGAAATGGATCGGAATCTTTATCTGACACAGTGTCAGCATTCTGACTTCTGCGCTGGATCTGCACTGCCCTGAAATGCATTTGAATCTTTTTCTGGCACAGTGTCCGCATTCTGACTTCTGCGCTGGATCTGCACTGCCCTGAAATGGATCTGAATCTTTTTTTGACACAGTGTCAGCATTCTGACTTCTGCGCTGGATCTGCACTGCCCTGAAATGGATCTGAATACTTTTCTGACACTTTGTCAGCATTCTGACTTGTGCGCTGGATCTGCACTGCCCTGAAATGAATCGGAATCATTTTCTGACACAGTGTCCGCATTCTGACTTCTGCGCTGGATCTGCACTGACCTGAAATGCATCTGAATGTTTTTCTGGCACAGTGTCAGCATTCTGACTTGTGCGCTGGATCTGCACTGACCTGAAATGGATCTGAATCTTTTTCTGGCACAGTGTCAGCATTCTGACACAATGTCAGCCTTCTGACTTCTGCGCTGGATCTGCACTGCCCTGAAATGGATCTGAATCTTTTTTTGACAGTGTGTGATTGTTCTGACTTCTGCGCTGGATCTGCACTGCCCTGAAATGGATCTGAATACTTTTCTGACACTTTGTCAGCATTCTGACTTCTGCGCTGGATCTGCACTTCCCTGAAATGGATCGGAATCTTTTTCTGACACAGTGTCAGCATTCTGACACGTGCGCTGGATCTGCACTGCCCTGAAATGGATCTGAATCTTTTTTTGACACTGTGTCAGCAATCTGACACAGTGTCAGCATTCTGACTTCTGCCCTATATCTGCACTGCCCTGAAATGGATCTGAATCTTTTTTTGATACTGTGTCAGCATTCTGAATTCTTCGGTGGATCTGCACTGCCCTGAAATGGTTCTAAACATTTTTTTGACACAGTGTCAGCATTCTGAATTCTGCGCTGGATCTGCACTGCCCTGAAATGGATCCGAATATTTTTCTGACACAGTGTCAGCATTCTGACTTCTGCGCTGGATCTGCACTGACCTGAAATGGATCTGAATCTTTTTTTATACTGTGACAGCATTCTGAATTCTGATCTGGATCTGCACTGCCCTGAAATGGATCCGAATATTTCTCTGACACAGTGTCAGCATTCTGACTTCTGCGCTGGATCTGCACTGCCCTGAAACGGATCGGAATATTTTTTTGACACAGTGTCATCATTCTGACTTCTGCGCTGGATCTGCACTGACCTGAAATGGATCTGAATCTTTTTTTGACATATTGTCAGCATTCTGACTTCTGCGCTGGATATGCACTGCCCTGAAATGGATCTGAATCTTTTTTTGACACTGTGTGAGCATTCTGAATTCTGCGCTGGATCTGCACTGCCCTGAAATGGTTCGGAATCTTTATTTGACACTGTGTGAGCATTCTGACTTCTGCGCTGGATCTGCACTGCCCTGAAATGGATCTGAATATTCCTTTGACACTGTCTCAGCATTCTGACTTCTGCTCTGGATCTGCACTGCCCTGAAATGGATCTGAATCATTTTTGACACTGTGTGAGCATTCTGAATTCTCATCTGGATCTGCACTGCCCTGAAATGGATCTGAATCTTTTTCTGACACTTTGTGAGTGTTCTGAATTACGCGCTGGATCTGCACTGCCCTGAAATGGATCTGACTCTTTTTTTGACACTGTGTCAGCATTCTGACTACTGCGCTGGATCTGCACTGCCCTGAAATGGATCTGAATCTTTTTCTGACACAGTGTCAGCATTCTGAATTCTGCGCTGGATCTGCACTGAACTAAAATGGATCTGAATCTTTTTCGGACACAGTGTCAGCATTCTGACTTCTGCGCTGGATCTGCACTGCCCTGAAATGGATCTGAATCTTTTTTTGACACTGTGTCAGCATTCTTAATTCTGCGCTGGATCTGCACTGCCCTGAAATGGATCTGAATCTTTTCTTGACACTGTGTCAGCGTTCAGATTTCTGTGCTGGATCTGCTCTGCCCTGAAATGGATCTGAATCTTTTTCTGACACAGTGTCAGCATTCTGACACTATGTCAGCATTCTGAATACTGTGCTGGATCTGCACTGCCCTGAAATGGATCTGAATTTTTTTTGACACTGTGTCAGCATTCTGACTTCTCCGCTGGATCTGCACTGACCTGAAATGGATCTGAATCTTTTTTTGACATATTGTCAGCATTCTGACTTCTGCGCTGGATCTGCACTGCCCTGAAATGGATCTGAATCTTTTTCTGATACTGTGTCAGCATTCTGAATTCTGTGCTGGATCTGCACTGCCCTGAAATGGATCTGAATCTTTTTCTGACACTGTGTCAGCATTCTGACTTCTGCGCTGGATCTGCACTGAACAGAAATGGATCTGAATATTATTTTGACACAGTGTCAGCATTCTGACTTCTGCGCTGGATCTGCACTGATCTGAAATGGATCTGAATCTTTTTTTGACACTGTGTGAGCATTCTGAATTCTGCGCTGGATCTGCACTGCCCTGAAATGGATCTGAACATTTTTTGACACAGTGTCAGCATTCTGAATTCTGCGCTGGATCTGCACTGCCCTGAAATGGATCTGAACCTTTTTTTGACACTGTGTCAGCGTTCAGATTTCTGCGCTGGATCTGCACTGCCCTGAAATGGATCTGAATCTTTTTTTGACACTGTGTCAGCATTCTGAATTCTGTGCTGGATCTGCACTGCCCTGAAATGGATCTGAATCTTTTTCTGATACAGTGTCAGCATTCTGACTTCTGCGCTGGATCTGCACTGCCCTGAAATGGATCTGAATATTTTTCTGGCACAGTGTCCGCATTCTGAATTCTGCGCTGGATCTGCACTGCCCTGAAACGGATCGGAATCTTTTTCTGGCACAGTGTCCGCATTCTGACTTCTGCGCTGGATCTGCACTGCCCTGAAATGCATCTGAATCTTTTTCTGGCACAGTGGCCGCATTCTGACTTCTGCGCTGGATCTGCACTGAACTAAAATGGATCTGAATCTTTTTCTGGCCCAGTGTCAGCATTCTGACTTCTGCGCTGGATCTGCACTGCCCTGAAATGGATCAGAATCTTTTTTTGACACTCTGTCAGCATTCTGACTTCTGCGCTGGATCTGTACTGCCCTGAAATGGATCTGAATCTTTTTCGGACACAGTGTCAGCATTGTGACTTCTGCGATGGATCTGCACTGCCCTGAAATGGATCTGAAGCTTTTTCTGACACAGTGTCAGCATTCTGCCTTCTGCGCTGGATCTGCACTGCCCTGAAATGGATCTGAATCTTTTTTTGAGACTTTGTCAGCATTCTGAATTCTGCGCAGGATCTGCACTGCCCTGAAATGGATCTGAATCTTTTTCTGACACTGTGTCCGCATTCTGACACAGTGTCAGCATTCTGACACGTGCGCTGGATCTGCACTGCCCTGAAATGGATCTGAATCTTTTTCTGGCACAGTGTCAGCATTCTGACTTCTGCGCTGGATCTGCACTGCCCTGAAATGCATCTGAATCTTTTTCTGACACAGTGTCAGCATTCTGACTTCTGTGCTGGATCTGCACTGCCCTGAAATGGATCGGAATCTTTTTCAGGCTCAGTGTCAGCATTCTGACTTCTGTGCTGGATCTGCACTGCCCTGAAATGGATCGGAATATTTTTCTGGCACAGTGTCCGCATTCTGACTTCTGCGCTGGATCTGCACTGACCTGAAATGCATCTGAATCTTTTTCTGGCACAGTGTCCGCATTCTGACTTCTGCGCTGGATCTGCACTGCCCCGAAATGGATCGGAATATTATTTTGACACTGTGTCTGCATTCTGACTTCTGCGCTGGATCTGCACTGCCCTGAAATGGATCTGAATCTTTTTCTGGCACAGTGTCCGCATTCTGACTTCTGCGCTGGATCTGCACTGCCCTGAAATGCATCTGAATCTTTTTCTGACACAGTGCCTGCATTCAGACACAGTGCCTGCATTCAGACACAGTGCCTGCATTCTGACTTCTGCGCTGGATCTGCACTGACCTGAAATGGATCTGAATATTGTTATGACACAGTGTCAGCATTCTGACACAGTGTACGCATTCTCACTTCTGCGCTGGATCTGCACTGCCCTAAAATGGATCTGAATGTTTTTCTGACACAGTGTCCGCATTCTGACACGTGCGCTGGATCTGCACTGCCCTGAAATGGATCTGAATCTTTTTCTGACACAGTGTCAGCATTCTGACACGTGCGCTGGATCTGCACTGACCTGAAATGGATCTGAATCTTTTTCTGACACAGTGTCAGCATTCTGACTTGTGTGCTGGATCTGCACTGCCCTGAAATGGATCGGAATCTTTTTCTGGCACAGTGTCCGCATTCTGACTTCTGCGCTGGATCTGCACTGCCCTGAAATGGATCGGAATATTATTTTGACACTGTGTCTGCATTCTGACTTCTGCGCTGGATCTGCACTGCCCTGAAATGCATCTGAACCTTCTTCTGGCACAGTGTCCGCATTCTGACTTCTGCGCTGGATCTGCACTGCTCTGAAATGGATCTGAATATTGTTATGACACAGTGTCAGCATTCTGACACAGTGTACGCATTCTCACTTCTGCGCTGGATCTGCACTGAACTAAAATGGATCTGAATCTTTTTCTGCCACACTGTCCGCATTCTGACTTCTGCGCTGGTTCTGCACTGCCCAGAAATGCATCTGAATCTTTTTTTGACACTGTGTGAGGATTCCGAATTCTGCGCTGGATCTGCACTGCCCTGAAATGGATCTGAATCTTTTTCTGGCACTGTGTGAGGATTCTGACTTCTGCGCTGGATCTGCACTGACCTGAAATGGATCTGAATCTTTTTTTGACACTGTGTGAGGATTCTGAATTCTGCGCGGGATCTGCACTGCCCTGAAATGGATCTGAACGGTTTTCTGACACTTTGTCAGCATTCTGACATAGTGTCAGCATTGGATCTGCTCTGCCCAGAAATGCATCTGAATCTTTTTTTGACACTGTGTCCGCATTCTGAATTCGGCGCTGGATCTGCACTGCCCTGAAATGGATCTGAATATTTTTTTGACACTCTGTCAGCATTCTGACTTCTGCGCTAGATCTGCACTGCCCTGAAATGGATCTGAATCTTTTTCTGTCAGTTTGTCAGCATTCTGACTTCTGCGCTGGATCTGCACTGCCCTGAAATGGATCTGAATCTTATTTTGAAACTGTGTCAGCATTCTGACTTCTGCGCTAGATCTGCACTGCCCTGAAATGGATCTGAATCTTTTTCTGTCAGTTTGTCAGCATTCTGACTTCTGCGCTGGATCTGCACTGCCCTGAAATGGATCTGAATCTTTTTTTGACACTGTGTCAGCATTCTGACTTCTGCGCTGGATCTGCACTTCCCTGAAATGGATCGGAATCATTTTCTGACACAGTGTCAGCATTCTGAATTCTGCGCTGGATCTGCACTGACCTGAAATAGATCTGAATCTTTTCTTGACACTGTGTCAGCATTCTGACTTCTGCGCTGGATCTGCACTGAACTAAAATAGATCTGAATCTTTATTTGACACAGTGTCAGCATTCTGACTACTGGGCTGGATCTGCACTGAACTGAAATGGATCTGAATGGTTTTCTGATACTTTGTCAGCATTCTGACACAGTGTCAGCTCTGTATCTGCACTGCCCTGAAATAGATCTGAATTTTTCTGACACAGTGTCAGCATTCTGGCTTCTGCGCTGGATCTGCACTGCCCTGAAATGGATCTGAATCTTTTTTTGACACAGTGTCCGCATTCCGACTTCTGCGCTGGATCTGCACTGCCCTGAAATGGATCTGAATCTTTTTTTGACACTGTGTCAGCATTATGACTTCTGCGCTGGATCTGCACTGACCTGAAATGGATCTGAATGGTTTTCTGTCACTTTGTCAGCATTCTGACACAGTGTCAGAACTGGATCTTCTCTGCCCAGAAATGGATCTGAATCTATTTTTGACACTGTGTCAGCATTCTGACTTCTGCGATGGATCTGCACTGCCCTGAAATGGATCTGAATGTTTTTCGGACACAGTGTCAGCATTCTGACTTGTGCGCTGGATCTGCACTGCCCTGAAATGGATCTGAATCTTTTTCTGGCACAGTGTCAGCATTCTGACTTCTGTGCTGGATCTGCACTGCCCTGAAATGGATCTGAATCTTTTTCTGACACAGTGTCAGCATTCTGACTTCCGCGGTGCATCTGCACTGCCCTGAAATGGATCTGAATCTTTTTTTTACACTGTGTCAGCATTCTGAATTCTGCGCTGAATCTGCACTGCCCAGAAAAGGATCTGAATCTTTTTTTGACACTGTGTGAGGATTCTGACTTCTGCGCTGGATCTGCACTGACCTGAAATGGATCTGAATCTTTTTCGGACACAGTGTCAGCATTCTGAATTCTGCGCTGGATCTGTACTGACCTGAAAAGGATCTGAATCTTTTTTTGACACAGTGTCAGCATTCTGACTTCTGCGCTGGATCTGCACTGCCCTGAAATGGATCTGAACGTATTTTTGAGACAGTGTCAGCATTCTGACTTGTGCGCTGGATCTACACTGCCCTGAAATTTATCTGAATATTTTTGTGTCACAGTGTCCGCATTCTGACACAGTGTCCGCATTCTGACACAGTGTCCGCATTCTGACACAGTGTCCGCATTCTGACACAGTGTCCGCATTCTGACACAGTGTCCGCATTCTGACACAGTGTCCGCATTCTCACTTGTGCGCTGGATCTGAACTGCCCTGAAATGGATCTGAATCTTTTTCTGACACACTGTCAGCATTCTGACACAGTGTCAGCATTCTGACTTCTGCGCTGGATCTGCACGGCCCTGAAATGCATCTGAATCTTTTTCTGACACAGTGTCAGCATTCTGACACGTGCGCTGGATCTGCACTGACCTGAAATGGATCTGAATCTTTTTCTGACACAGTGTCAGCATTCTGACACGTGCGCTGGATCTGCCCTGTCCTGAAATGGATCTGAATATTTTTCTGACACAGTGTCCGCATTCTGACACAGTGTCCGCATTCTGACACAGTGTCCGCATTCTGACACAGTGTCCGCATTCTCACTTGTGCGCTGGATATGAACTGCCTTGAAATGGATCTGAATCTTTTTTTGACATTGTGTCAGCATTCTCACTTTTGCGCTGGATCTGCACTGCCCTGAAATGGATCTGATTCTTTTTCTGACACAGTGTCAGCATTCTGACACAGTGTCAGCATTCTGACACGTGCGCTGGATCTGCACTGCCCTGAAATGGATCTGAATATTTTTCTGGCACAGTGTCAGCATTCTGATACGTGCGCTGGATCTGCACTGACCTGAAATGGATCTGAATCTTTTTCTGACACAGTGTCAGCATTCTGACTTGTGTACTGGATCTGCACTGCCCTGAAATGGATCGGAATCTTTTTCTGGCACAGTGTCCGCATTCTGACTTCTGCACTGGATCTGCACTGCCCTGAAATGGATCGGAATATTATTTTGACACAGTGTCTGCATTCTGACTTCTGCGCTGGATCTGCACTGCCCTGAAATGGATCTGAATCTTTTTCTGGCACAGTGTCCGCATTCTGAATTCTGCGCTGGATCTGCACTGCCCTGAAATGCATCTGAAACTTCTTCTGGCACAGTGTCCGCATTCTGACTTCTGCGCTGGATCTGCACTGCTCTGAAATGGATCTGAATCTTTTTCTGACACAGTGCCTGCATTCAGACACAGTGCCTGCATTCAGACACAGTGCCTGCATTCAGACACAGTGCCTGCATTCTGACTTCTGCGCTGGATCTGCACTGCCCTGAAATGGATCTGAATATTGTTATGACACAGTGTCAGCATTCTGACACAGTGTACGCATTCTCACTTCTGCGCTGGATCTGCACTGAACTAAAATGGATCTGAATCTTTTTCTGCCACAGTGTCCGCATTCTGACTTCTGCGCTGGTTCTGCACTGCCCAGAAATGCATCTGAATCTTTTTTTGACACTGTGTGAGGATTCTGAATTCTGCGCTGGATCTGCACTGCCCTGAAATGGATCTGCATCCTTTTCTGGCACTGTGTCAGCATTCTGAATTCTGCGCTGGATCTGCACTGCCCAGGAATGGATATGAATCTTTTTCGGACACAGTGTCAGCATTCTGACTTCTGCGATGGATCTGCACTGCCCTGAAATGGATCTGAAGCTTTTTCTGACACAGTGTCAGCATTCTGAATTCTGCGCTGGATCTGCACTGCCCTGAAATGGATCTGAAGCTTTTTCTGACACAGTGTCAGCATTCTGAATTCTGCGCTGGATCTGCACTGCCCTGAAATGGATCTGTATTTTTTTTGACACTGTGTCAGCATTCTGACACAGTGTCAGCACTGGATCTGCACTGCCCTGAAATGCATCTGAATCTTTTTTTGACACTGTGTGAGCGATGTGAATTACGCGCTGGATCTGCACTGCCTGAAATGGATCGGAATATTTTTCTGACACTGTGTACACATTCTGACACATTGTCAGGATTCTGACTTGTGCGCTGGATCTGCACTGCCCTGAAATGGATCTGAATATTTTTCTGACACAGTGTCCGCATTCTGGCACAGTGTCCGCATTCTGACACAGTGTCCGCATTCTGACACAGTGTCCGCATTCTGACTTTTGCGCTGGATCTGCACTGCCCTGAAATGGATCTGATTCTTTTTCTGGCACAGTGTCAGCATTCTGACACGTGCGCTGTATCTGCCCTGTCCTGAAATGCATCTGAATCTTTTTCTGGCACAGTGTCCGCATTCTGAATTCTGCGCTGGATCTGCACTGCCCTGAAACGGATCGGAAACTTTTTCTGGCACAGTGTCCGCATTCTGACTTCTGCGCTGGATCTGCACTGCCCTGAAATTGATCGGAATATTATTTTGACACTGTGTCAGCATTCTGACTTCTGCGCTGGATCTGCACTGCCCTGAAATGGATCTGAATCTTTTTCTGGCACAGTGTCCGCATTCTGACTTCTGCGCTGGATCTGCACTGAAATAAAATGGATCTGAATCTTTTTCTGGCACAGTGTCCGCATTCTGACTTCTGCGCTGGATCTGCACTGCCCTGAAATGCATCTGAATGTTTTTCAGGCTCAGTGTCAGCATTTTGACTTCCGCGCTGGATCAGCACTGCCCTGAAATGGATCTGAATCTTTTTCTGAGACAGTGTCAGCATTCTGACTTCTGCGCTGGATCTGTACTGCTCTGAAATGTATCTGAATCTTTTTCTGGCACAGTGTCCGCATTCTGACTTCTGCGCTGGATCTGCACTGCCTGAAATGCATCTGAATCTTTTTCTGACACAGTGTCCGCATTCTGACACAGTGTCAGCATTCTGACTTCTGCGCTGGATCTGCACTGCCCTGAAATGGATCTGAATGTTTTTCTGACACAGTGTCAGCATTCTGACTTGTGGGCTGGATCTGCACTGCCCTGAAATGGATCTGAATGTTTTTCTGACACAGTGTCAGCGTTCTGAATTCTGCGCTGGATCTGCACTGAACTAAAAAGGATCTGAATCTTTTTCTGGCACAGTGTCAGCATTCTGACACGTGCGCTGGATCTGCACTGACCTGAAATGGATCAGAATGTTTTTTGACACTGTGTCTGCATTATGACTTCTGCGCTGGTTCTGCACTGCCCAGAAATGGATCAGAATCATTTTTTGACACTGTGTGAGGATTCTGAATTCTGCGCTGGATCTGCCCTGACCTGAAATGGATCTGAACCTTTTTTTGACACTGAGTCATCATTCTGAATTCTGCGCTGGATCTGCACTGCCCTGAAATGGATCTGAATCTTTTTCTGACACAGTGTCAGCATTCTGACTTCTGCGATGGATCTGCACTGCCCTGAAATGGATCAAAAGCTTTTTCTGACACAGTGTCAGCATTCTGAATTCTGCGCTGGATCTGCACTGCCCTGAAATGAATCTGTATTTTTTTTTGACACTGTGTCAGCATTCTGACACAGTGTCAGCACTGGATATGCACTGCCCTGAAATGCATCTGAATGTTTTTTTGACACTGTGTGAGCATTCTGAATTACGCGCTGGATCTGTACTGACCTGAAAAGGATCTGAATCATTTTTGGCACTTTCTCAGCATTCTGAATTCTGCGCTGGATCTGCACTGCCCTGAAATGGATCGGAATATTTTTCTGACACTGTGTCCGCATTCTGACACAGTGTCAGCATTCTGACTTGTGCGCTGGATCTGCACTGCCCTGAAATGGATCTGAATCTTTTTCTGACACTGTGTCCGCATTCTGACACAGTGTCAGCATTCTGACTTGTGCGCTGGATCTGCACTGCCCTGAAATGGATCTGAATATTTTTCTGACACAGTGTCCGCATTCTGACACAGTGTCCGCATTCTGACTTGTGCGCTGGATCTGCACTGCCCTGAAATGGATCTGAATCTTTTTCTGACACAGTGTCAGCATTCTGACACACTGTCAGCATTCTGACACAGTGTCATCATTCTGATTTTTGCGCTGGATCTGCACTGCCCTGAAATGAATCTGATTCTTTTTCTGACACAGTGTCAGCATTCCGACACAGTGTCAGCATTCCGACACAGTGTCAGCATTCCGACACAGTGTCAGCATTCCGTCACAGTGTCAGCATTCCGACACAGTGTCAGCATTCTGACTTGTGCGCTGGATCTGCACTGGCCTGAAATGGATCTGAATCTTTTTCTGACACAGTGTCAGCATTCTGACACAGTGTCAGCATTCTGACACGTGCGCTGGATCTGCACTGCCCTGAAATGGATCTGAATATTTTTCTGACACAGTGTCAGCATTCTGACTTCTGCGCTGGATCTGCACTGCCCTGAAATGCATCTGAATCTTTTTCTGGCACAGTGTCAGCATTCTGAATTCTGCGCTGGATCTGCACTGCCCTGAAATGGATCTGAATCTTTTTCTGGCTCTGTGTCTGCATTCTGACTTCTGCGCTGGATCTGCACTGCCCTGAAATGGATCTGAATCTTTTTTTGACACTGTGTCAGCATTCTGACACAGTGTCCGCATTCTGACTTCTGCGCTGGATCTGCACTGCCCTGAAATGGATCTGAATCTTTTTCTGGCACAGTGTCAGCATTCTGACTTCTGCGCTGGATCTGCACTGCCCTGAAATGGATCGGAATATTATTTTGACACTGTGTCAGCATTCTGACTTCTGCGCAGGATGTGCACTGCCCTGAAATGGTTCTGAATCTTTTTCTGGCACAGTGTCAGCATTCTGAATTCTGCGCTGGATCTGCACTGACCTGAAATGCATCTGAATCTCTTTCTGGCACAATGTCAGCATTCTGACTTCTGCGCTGGATCTGCACTGACCTGAAATGGATCTGAATCTTTTTTTGACACTGTGTGAGCGTTCTGAATTACGTGCTGGATCTGCACTGACCTGAAATGGATCTGAATCTTTTTTTGACACTGTGTGAGCGTTCTGAATTCTGCGCTGGATCTGCACTGCCCTGAAATGAATCTGAATCTTTTTTTGACACAGTGTCAGCATTCTGACTTCTGCGCTGGATCTGCAGTGCCCTGAAATGGATCTGAATCTTTTTCTGGCACAGTGTCAGCATTCTGAATTCTGCGCTGGATCTGCACTGCCCTGAAATGGATCTGAATCTTTTTTTGACACAGTGTCAGCATTCTGACTTCTGCACTGGATCTGCACTGCCCTGAAATGGATCGGAATATTATTTTGACACTGTGTCTGCATTCTGACTTCTGCGCTGGATCTGCACTGCCCTGAAATGGATCTGAATCTTTTTCTGGCACAGTGTCCGCATTCTGAATTCTGCGCTGGATCTGCACTGCCCTGAAATGCATCTGAAACTTCTTCTGGCACAGTGTCCGCATTCTGACTTCTGCGCTGGATCTGCACTGCTCTGAAATGGATCTGAATCTTTTTCTGACACAGTGCCTGCATTCAGACACAGTGCCTGCATTCAGACACAGTGCCTGCATTCAGACACAGTGCCTGCATTCTGACTTCTGCGCTGGATCTGCACTGCCCTGAAATGGATCTGAATATTGTTATGACACAGTGTCAGCATTCTGACACAGTGTACGCATTCTCACTTCTGCGCTGGATCTGCACTGAACTAAAATGGATCTGAATCTTTTTCTGCCACAGTATCCGCATTCTGACTTCTGCGCTGGTTCTGCACTGCCCAGAAATGCATCTGAATCTTTTTTTGACACTGTGTCAGCATTCTGAATTCTGCGCTGGATCTGCACTGCCCTGAAATGGATCTGCATCCTTTTCTGGCACTGTGTCAGCATTCTGAATTCTGCGCTGGATCTGCACTGCCCAGGAATGGATATGAATCTTTTTCGGACACAGTGTCAGCATTCTGACTTCTGCGATGGATCTGCACTGCCCTGAAATGGATCTGAAGCTTTTTCTGACACAGTGTCAGCATTCTGAATTCTGCGCTGGATCTGCACTGCCCTGAAATGGATCTGAAGCTTTTTCTGACACAGTGTCAGCATTCTGAATTCTGCGCTGGATCTGCACTGCCCTGAAATGGATCTGTATTTTTTTTTGACACTGTGTCAGCATTCTGACACAGTGTCAGCACTGGATCTGCACTGCCCTGAAATGCATCTGAATCTTTTTTTGACACTGTGTGAGCGATGTGAATTACGCGCTGCATCTGCACTGCCTGAAATGGATCTGAATCTTTTTTTGACACTTTGTCAGCATTCTGACTTCTGCGCTGGATCTTCACTGCCCTGAAATGGATCGGAATATTTTTCTGACACTGTGTCCACATTCTGACACATTGTCAGGATTCTGACTTGTGCGCTGGATCTGCACTGCCCTGAAATGGATCTGAATATTTTTCTGACACAGTGTCCGCATTCTGACACAGTGTCCGCATTCTGACACAGCGTCCGCATTCTGACACAGTGTCCGCATTCTGACACAGTGTCCGCATTCTGACACAGTGTCCGCATTCTGACTTTTGCGCTGGATCTGCACTGCCCTGAAATGGATCTGATTCTTTTTCTGACACAGTGTCAGCATTCTGACACGTGCGCTGTATCTGCCCTGTCCTGAAATGCATCTGAATCTTTTTCTGGCACAGTGTCCGCATTCTGAATTCTGCGCTGGATCTGCACTGCCCTGAAACGGATCGGAATCTTTTTCTGGCACAGTGTCCGCATTCTGACTTCTGCGCTGGATCTGCACTGCCCTGAAATTGATCGGAATATTATTTTGACACTGTGTCAGCATTCTGACTTCTGCGCTGGATCTGCACTGCCCTGAAATGGATCTGAATCTTTTTCTGGCACAGTGTCCGCATTCTGACTTCTGCGCTGGATCTGCACTGAAATAAAATGGATCTGAATCTTTTTCTGGCACAGTGTCCGCATTCTGACTTCTGCGCTGGATCTGCACTGCCCTGAAATGCATCTGAATGTTTTTCAGGCTCAGTGTCAGCATTTTGACTTCCGCGCTGGATCAGCACTGCCCTGAAATGGATCTGAATCTTTTTCTGAGACAGTGTCCGCATTCTGACTTCTGCGCTGGATCTGTACTGCCCTGAAATGCATCTGAATCTTTTTCTGACACAGTGTCCGCATTCTGACACAGTGTCAGCATTCTGACTTCTGCGCTGGATCTGCACTGCCCTGAAATGGATCTGAATGTTTTTCTGACACAGTGTCAGCATTCTGACTTGTGGGCTGGATCTGCACTGCCCTGAAATGGATCTGAATGTTTTTCTGACACAGTGTCAGCGTTCTGAATTCTGCGCTGGATCTGCACTGCCCTGAAATTGATCGGAATATTATTTTGACACTGTGTCAGCATTCTGACTTCTGCGCTGGATCTGCACTGCCCTGAAATGGATCTGAATCTTTTTCTGGCACAGTGTCCGCATTCTGACTTCTGCGCTGGATCTGCACTGAAATAAAATGGATCTGAATCTTTTTCTGGCACAGTGTCCGCATTCTGACTTCTGCGCTGGATCTGCACTGCCCTGAAATGCATCTGAATGTTTTTCAGGCTCAGTGTCAGCATTTTGACTTCCGCGCTGGATCAGCACTGCCCTGAAATGGATCTGAATCTTTTTCTGAGACAGTGTCAGCATTCTGACTTCTGCGCTGGATCTGTACTGCTCTGAAATGTATCTGAATCTTTTTCTGGCACAGTGTCCGCATTCTGACTTCTGCGCTGGATCTGCACTGCCTGAAATGCATCTGAATCTTTTTCTGACACAGTGTCCGCATTCTGACACAGTGTCAGCATTCTGACTTCTGCGCTGGATCTGCACTGCCCTGAAATGGATCTGAATGTTTTTCTGACACAGTGTCAGCATTCTGACTTGTGGGCTGGATCTGCACTGCCCTGAAATGGATCTGAATGTTTTTCTGACACAGTGTCAGCGTTCTGAATTCTGCGCTGGATCTGCACTGAACTAAAAAGGATCTGAATCTTTTTCTGGCACAGTGTCAGCATTCTGACACGTGCGCTGGATCTGCACTGACCTGAAATGGATCAGAATGTTTTTTGACACTGTGTCTGCATTATGACTTCTGCGCTGGTTCTGCACTGCCCAGAAATGGATCAGAATCATTTTTTGACACTGTGTGAGGATTCTGAATTCTGCGCTGGATCTGCCCTGACCTGAAATGGATCTGAACCTTTTTTTGACACTGAGTCATCATTCTGAATTCTGCGCTGGATCTGCACTGCCCTGAAATGGATCTGAATCTTTTTCTGACACAGTGTCAGCATTCTGACTTCTGCGATGGATCTGCACTGCCCTGAAATGGATCAAAAGCTTTTTCTGACACAGTGTCAGCATTCTGAATTCTGCGCTGGATCTGCACTGCCCTGAAATGAATCTGTATTTTTTTTTGACACTGTGTCAGCATTCTGACACAGTGTCAGCACTGGATATGCACTGCCCTGAAATGCATCTGAATGTTTTTTTGACACTGTGTGAGCATTCTGAATTACGCGCTGGATCTGTACTGACCTGAAAAGGATCTGAATCATTTTTGGCACTTTCTCAGCATTCTGAATTCTGCGCTGGATCTGCACTGCCCTGAAATGGATCGGAATATTTTTCTGACACTGTGTCCGCATTCTGACACAGTGTCAGCATTCTGACTTGTGCGCTGGATCTGCACTGCCCTGAAATGGATCTGAATCTTTTTCTGACACTGTGTCCGCATTCTGACACAGTGTCAGCATTCTGACTTGTGCGCTGGATCTGCACTGCCCTGAAATGGATCTGAATATTTTTCTGACACAGTGTCCGCATTCTGACACAGTGTCCGCATTCTGACTTGTGCGCTGGATCTGCACTGCCCTGAAATGGATCTGAATCTTTTTCTGACACAGTGTCAGCATTCTGACACACTGTCAGCATTCTGACACAGTGTCATCATTCTGATTTTTGCGCTGGATCTGCACTGCCCTGAAATGAATCTGATTCTTTTTCTGACACAGTGTCAGCATTCCGACACAGTGTCAGCATTCCGACACAGTGTCAGCATTCCGACACAGTGTCAGCATTCCGTCACAGTGTCAGCATTCCGACACAGTGTCAGCATTCTGACTTGTGCGCTGGATCTGCACTGGCCTGAAATGGATCTGAATCTTTTTCTGACACAGTGTCAGCATTCTGACACAGTGTCAGCATTCTGACACGTGCGCTGGATCTGCACTGCCCTGAAATGGATCTGAATATTTTTCTGACACAGTGTCAGCATTCTGACTTCTGCGCTGGATCTGCACTGCCCTGAAATGCATCTGAATCTTTTTCTGGCACAGTGTCAGCATTCTGAATTCTGCGCTGGATCTGCACTGCCCTGAAATGGATCTGAATCTTTTTCTGGCTCTGTGTCTGCATTCTGACTTCTGCGCTGGATCTGCACTGCCCTGAAATGGATCTGAATCTTTTTTTGACACTGTGTCAGCATTCTGACACAGTGTCCGCATTCTGACTTCTGCGCTGGATCTGCACTGCCCTGAAATGGATCTGAATCTTTTTCTGGCACAGTGTCAGCATTCTGACTTCTGCGCTGGATCTGCACTGCCCTGAAATGGATCGGAATATTATTTTGACACTGTGTCAGCATTCTGACTTCTGCGCAGGATGTGCACTGCCCTGAAATGGTTCTGAATCTTTTTCTGGCACAGTGTCAGCATTCTGAATTCTGCGCTGGATCTGCACTGACCTGAAATGCATCTGAATCTCTTTCTGGCACAATGTCAGCATTCTGACTTCTGCGCTGGATCTGCACTGACCTGAAATGGATCTGAATCTTTTTTTGACACTGTGTGAGCGTTCTGAATTACGTGCTGGATCTGCACTGACCTGAAATGGATCTGAATCTTTTTTTGACACTGTGTGAGCGTTCTGAATTCTGCGCTGGATCTGCACTGCCCTGAAATGAATCTGAATCTTTTTTTGACACAGTGTCAGCATTCTGACTTCTGCGCTGGATCTGCAGTGCCCTGAAATGGATCTGAATCTTTTTCTGGCACAGTGTCAGCATTCTGAATTCTGCGCTGGATCTGCACTGCCCTGAAATGGATCTGAATCTTTTTTTGACACAGTGTCAGCATTCTGACTTCTGCACTGGATCTGCACTGCCCTGAAATGGATCGGAATATTATTTTGACACTGTGTCTGCATTCTGACTTCTGCGCTGGATCTGCACTGCCCTGAAATGGATCTGAATCTTTTTCTGGCACAGTGTCCGCATTCTGAATTCTGCGCTGGATCTGCACTGCCCTGAAATGCATCTGAAACTTCTTCTGGCACAGTGTCCGCATTCTGACTTCTGCGCTGGATCTGCACTGCTCTGAAATGGATCTGAATCTTTTTCTGACACAGTGCCTGCATTCAGACACAGTGCCTGCATTCAGACACAGTGCCTGCATTCAGACACAGTGCCTGCATTCTGACTTCTGCGCTGGATCTGCACTGCCCTGAAATGGATCTGAATATTGTTATGACACAGTGTCAGCATTCTGACACAGTGTACGCATTCTCACTTCTGCGCTGGATCTGCACTGAACTAAAATGGATCTGAATCTTTTTCTGCCACAGTATCCGCATTCTGACTTCTGCGCTGGTTCTGCACTGCCCAGAAATGCATCTGAATCTTTTTTTGACACTGTGTCAGCATTCTGAATTCTGCGCTGGATCTGCACTGCCCTGAAATGGATCTGAACGTATTTTTGAGACAGTGTCAGCATTCTGACTTGTGCGCTGGATCTACACTGCCCTGAAATTTATCTGAATATTTTTGTGTCACAGTGTCCGCATTCTGACACAGTGTCCGCATTCTGACACAGTGTCCGCATTCTGACACAGTGTCCGCATTCTGACACAGTGTCCGCATTCTGACACAGTGTCCGCATTCTGACACAGTGTCCGCATTCTCACTTGTGCGCTGGATCTGAACTGCCCTGAAATGGATCTGAATCTTTTTCTGACACACTGTCAGCATTCTGACACAGTGTCAGCATTCTGACTTCTGCGCTGGATCTGCACGGCCCTGAAATGCATCTGAATCTTTTTCTGACACAGTGTCAGCATTCTGACACGTGCGCTGGATCTGCACTGACCTGAAATGGATCTGAATCTTTTTCTGACACAGTGTCAGCATTCTGACACGTGCGCTGGATCTGCCCTGTCCTGAAATGGATCTGAATATTTTTCTGACACAGTGTCCGCATTCTGACACAGTGTCCGCATTCTGACACAGTGTCCGCATTCTGACACAGTGTCCGCATTCTCACTTGTGCGCTGGATATGAACTGCCTTGAAATGGATCTGAATCTTTTTTTGACATTGTGTCAGCATTCTCACTTTTGCGCTGGATCTGCACTGCCCTGAAATGGATCTGATTCTTTTTCTGACACAGTGTCAGCATTCTGACACAGTGTCAGCATTCTGACACGTGCGCTGGATCTGCACTGCCCTGAAATGGATCTGAATATTTTTCTGGCACAGTGTCAGCATTCTGATACGTGCGCTGGATCTGCACTGACCTGAAATGGATCTGAATCTTTTTCTGACACAGTGTCAGCATTCTGACTTGTGTACTGGATCTGCACTGCCCTGAAATGGATCGGAATCTTTTTCTGGCACAGTGTCCGCATTCTGACTTCTGCACTGGATCTGCACTGCCCTGAAATGGATCGGAATATTATTTTGACACTGTGTCTGCATTCTGACTTCTGCGCTGGATCTGCACTGCCCTGAAATGGATCTGAATCTTTTTCTGGCACAGTGTCCGCATTCTGAATTCTGCGCTGGATCTGCACTGCCCTGAAATGCATCTGAAACTTCTTCTGGCACAGTGTCCGCATTCTGACTTCTGCGCTGGATCTGCACTGCTCTGAAATGGATCTGAATCTTTTTCTGACACAGTGCCTGCATTCAGACACAGTGCCTGCATTCAGACACAGTGCCTGCATTCAGACACAGTGCCTGCATTCTGACTTCTGCGCTGGATCTGCACTGCCCTGAAATGGATCTGAATATTGTTATGACACAGTGTCAGCATTCTGACACAGTGTACGCATTCTCACTTCTGCGCTGGATCTGCACTGAACTAAAATGGATCTGAATCTTTTTCTGCCACAGTGTCCGCATTCTGACTTCTGCGCTGGTTCTGCACTGCCCAGAAATGCATCTGAATCTTTTTTTGACACTGTGTGAGGATTCTGAATTCTGCGCTGGATCTGCACTGCCCTGAAATGGATCTGCATCCTTTTCTGGCACTGTGTCAGCATTCTGAATTCTGCGCTGGATCTGCACTGCCCAGGAATGGATATGAATCTTTTTCGGACACAGTGTCAGCATTCTGACTTCTGCGATGGATCTGCACTGCCCTGAAATGGATCTGAAGCTTTTTCTGACACAGTGTCAGCATTCTGAATTCTGCGCTGGATCTGCACTGCCCTGAAATGGATCTGAAGCTTTTTCTGACACAGTGTCAGCATTCTGAATTCTGCGCTGGATCTGCACTGCCCTGAAATGGATCTGTATTTTTTTTGACACTGTGTCAGCATTCTGACACAGTGTCAGCACTGGATCTGCACTGCCCTGAAATGCATCTGAATCTTTTTTTGACACTGTGTGAGCGATGTGAATTACGCGCTGGATCTGCACTGCCTGAAATGGATCGGAATATTTTTCTGACACTGTGTACACATTCTGACACATTGTCAGGATTCTGACTTGTGCGCTGGATCTGCACTGCCCTGAAATGGATCTGAATATTTTTCTGACACAGTGTCCGCATTCTGGCACAGTGTCCGCATTCTGACACAGTGTCCGCATTCTGACACAGTGTCCGCATTCTGACTTTTGCGCTGGATCTGCACTGCCCTGAAATGGATCTGATTCTTTTTCTGGCACAGTGTCAGCATTCTGACACGTGCGCTGTATCTGCCCTGTCCTGAAATGCATCTGAATCTTTTTCTGGCACAGTGTCCGCATTCTGAATTCTGCGCTGGATCTGCACTGCCCTGAAACGGATCGGAAACTTTTTCTGGCACAGTGTCCGCATTCTGACTTCTGCGCTGGATCTGCACTGCCCTGAAATTGATCGGAATATTATTTTGACACTGTGTCAGCATTCTGACTTCTGCGCTGGATCTGCACTGCCCTGAAATGGATCTGAATCTTTTTCTGGCACAGTGTCCGCATTCTGACTTCTGCGCTGGATCTGCACTGAAATAAAATGGATCTGAATCTTTTTCTGGCACAGTGTCCGCATTCTGACTTCTGCGCTGGATCTGCACTGCCCTGAAATGCATCTGAATGTTTTTCAGGCTCAGTGTCAGCATTTTGACTTCCGCGCTGGATCAGCACTGCCCTGAAATGGATCTGAATCTTTTTCTGAGACAGTGTCAGCATTCTGACTTCTGCGCTGGATCTGTACTGCTCTGAAATGTATCTGAATCTTTTTCTGGCACAGTGTCCGCATTCTGACTTCTGCGCTGGATCTGCACTGCCTGAAATGCATCTGAATCTTTTTCTGACACAGTGTCCGCATTCTGACACAGTGTCAGCATTCTGACTTCTGCGCTGGATCTGCACTGCCCTGAAATGGATCTGAATGTTTTTCTGACACAGTGTCAGCATTCTGACTTGTGGGCTGGATCTGCACTGCCCTGAAATGGATCTGAATGTTTTTCTGACACAGTGTCAGCGTTCTGAATTCTGCGCTGGATCTGCACTGAACTAAAAAGGATCTGAATCTTTTTCTGGCACAGTGTCAGCATTCTGACACGTGCGCTGGATCTGCACTGACCTGAAATGGATCAGAATGTTTTTTGACACTGTGTCTGCATTATGACTTCTGCGCTGGTTCTGCACTGCCCAGAAATGGATCAGAATCATTTTTTGACACTGTGTGAGGATTCTGAATTCTGCGCTGGATCTGCCCTGACCTGAAATGGATCTGAACCTTTTTTTGACACTGAGTCATCATTCTGAATTCTGCGCTGGATCTGCACTGCCCTGAAATGGATCTGAATCTTTTTCTGACACAGTGTCAGCATTCTGACTTCTGCGATGGATCTGCACTGCCCTGAAATGGATCAAAAGCTTTTTCTGACACAGTGTCAGCATTCTGAATTCTGCGCTGGATCTGCACTGCCCTGAAATGAATCTGTATTTTTTTTTGACACTGTGTCAGCATTCTGACACAGTGTCAGCACTGGATATGCACTGCCCTGAAATGCATCTGAATGTTTTTTTGACACTGTGTGAGCATTCTGAATTACGCGCTGGATCTGTACTGACCTGAAAAGGATCTGAATCATTTTTGGCACTTTCTCAGCATTCTGAATTCTGCGCTGGATCTGCACTGCCCTGAAATGGATCGGAATATTTTTCTGACACTGTGTCCGCATTCTGACACAGTGTCAGCATTCTGACTTGTGCGCTGGATCTGCACTGCCCTGAAATGGATCTGAATCTTTTTCTGACACTGTGTCCGCATTCTGACACAGTGTCAGCATTCTGACTTGTGCGCTGGATCTGCACTGCCCTGAAATGGATCTGAATATTTTTCTGACACAGTGTCCGCATTCTGACACAGTGTCCGCATTCTGACTTGTGCGCTGGATCTGCACTGCCCTGAAATGGATCTGAATCTTTTTCTGACACAGTGTCAGCATTCTGACACACTGTCAGCATTCTGACACAGTGTCATCATTCTGATTTTTGCGCTGGATCTGCACTGCCCTGAAATGAATCTGATTCTTTTTCTGACACAGTGTCAGCATTCCGACACAGTGTCAGCATTCCGACACAGTGTCAGCATTCCGACACAGTGTCAGCATTCCGTCACAGTGTCAGCATTCCGACACAGTGTCAGCATTCTGACTTGTGCGCTGGATCTGCACTGGCCTGAAATGGATCTGAATCTTTTTCTGACACAGTGTCAGCATTCTGACACAGTGTCAGCATTCTGACACGTGCGCTGGATCTGCACTGCCCTGAAATGGATCTGAATATTTTTCTGACACAGTGTCAGCATTCTGACTTCTGCGCTGGATCTGCACTGCCCTGAAATGCATCTGAATCTTTTTCTGGCACAGTGTCAGCATTCTGAATTCTGCGCTGGATCTGCACTGCCCTGAAATGGATCTGAATCTTTTTCTGGCTCTGTGTCTGCATTCTGACTTCTGCGCTGGATCTGCACTGCCCTGAAATGGATCTGAATCTTTTTTTGACACTGTGTCAGCATTCTGACACAGTGTCCGCATTCTGACTTCTGCGCTGGATCTGCACTGCCCTGAAATGGATCTGAATCTTTTTCTGGCACAGTGTCAGCATTCTGACTTCTGCGCTGGATCTGCACTGCCCTGAAATGGATCGGAATATTATTTTGACACTGTGTCAGCATTCTGACTTCTGCGCAGGATGTGCACTGCCCTGAAATGGTTCTGAATCTTTTTCTGGCACAGTGTCAGCATTCTGAATTCTGCGCTGGATCTGCACTGACCTGAAATGCATCTGAATCTCTTTCTGGCACAATGTCAGCATTCTGACTTCTGCGCTGGATCTGCACTGACCTGAAATGGATCTGAATCTTTTTTTGACACTGTGTGAGCGTTCTGAATTACGTGCTGGATCTGCACTGACCTGAAATGGATCTGAATCTTTTTTTGACACTGTGTGAGCGTTCTGAATTCTGCGCTGGATCTGCACTGCCCTGAAATGAATCTGAATCTTTTTTTGACACAGTGTCAGCATTCTGACTTCTGCGCTGGATCTGCAGTGCCCTGAAATGGATCTGAATCTTTTTCTGGCACAGTGTCAGCATTCTGAATTCTGCGCTGGATCTGCACTGCCCTGAAATGGATCTGAATCTTTTTTTGACACAGTGTCAGCATTCTGACTTCTGCACTGGATCTGCACTGCCCTGAAATGGATCGGAATATTATTTTGACACTGTGTCTGCATTCTGACTTCTGCGCTGGATCTGCACTGCCCTGAAATGGATCTGAATCTTTTTCTGGCACAGTGTCCGCATTCTGAATTCTGCGCTGGATCTGCACTGCCCTGAAATGCATCTGAAACTTCTTCTGGCACAGTGTCCGCATTCTGACTTCTGCGCTGGATCTGCACTGCTCTGAAATGGATCTGAATCTTTTTCTGACACAGTGCCTGCATTCAGACACAGTGCCTGCATTCAGACACAGTGCCTGCATTCAGACACAGTGCCTGCATTCTGACTTCTGCGCTGGATCTGCACTGCCCTGAAATGGATCTGAATATTGTTATGACACAGTGTCAGCATTCTGACACAGTGTACGCATTCTCACTTCTGCGCTGGATCTGCACTGAACTAAAATGGATCTGAATCTTTTTCTGCCACAGTATCCGCATTCTGACTTCTGCGCTGGTTCTGCACTGCCCAGAAATGCATCTGAATCTTTTTTTGACACTGTGTCAGCATTCTGAATTCTGCGCTGGATCTGCACTGCCCTGAAATGGATCTGCATCCTTTTCTGGCACTGTGTCAGCATTCTGAATTCTGCGCTGGATCTGCACTGCCCAGGAATGGATATGAATCTTTTTCGGACACAGTGTCAGCATTCTGACTTCTGCGATGGATCTGCACTGCCCTGAAATGGATCTGAAGCTTTTTCTGACACAGTGTCAGCATTCTGAATTCTGCGCTGGATCTGCACTGCCCTGAAATGGATCTGAAGCTTTTTCTGACACAGTGTCAGCATTCTGAATTCTGCGCTGGATCTGCACTGCCCTGAAATGGATCTGTATTTTTTTTTGACACTGTGTCAGCATTCTGACACAGTGTCAGCACTGGATCTGCACTGCCCTGAAATGCATCTGAATCTTTTTTTGACACTGTGTGAGCGATGTGAATTACGCGCTGCATCTGCACTGCCTGAAATGGATCTGAATCTTTTTTTGACACTTTGTCAGCATTCTGACTTCTGCGCTGGATCTTCACTGCCCTGAAATGGATCGGAATATTTTTCTGACACTGTGTCCACATTCTGACACATTGTCAGGATTCTGACTTGTGCGCTGGATCTGCACTGCCCTGAAATGGATCTGAATATTTTTCTGACACAGTGTCCGCATTCTGACACAGTGTCCGCATTCTGACACAGCGTCCGCATTCTGACACAGTGTCCGCATTCTGACACAGTGTCCGCATTCTGACACAGTGTCCGCATTCTGACTTTTGCGCTGGATCTGCACTGCCCTGAAATGGATCTGATTCTTTTTCTGACACAGTGTCAGCATTCTGACACGTGCGCTGTATCTGCCCTGTCCTGAAATGCATCTGAATCTTTTTCTGGCACAGTGTCCGCATTCTGAATTCTGCGCTGGATCTGCACTGCCCTGAAACGGATCGGAATCTTTTTCTGGCACAGTGTCCGCATTCTGACTTCTGCGCTGGATCTGCACTGCCCTGAAATTGATCGGAATATTATTTTGACACTGTGTCAGCATTCTGACTTCTGCGCTGGATCTGCACTGCCCTGAAATGGATCTGAATCTTTTTCTGGCACAGTGTCCGCATTCTGACTTCTGCGCTGGATCTGCACTGAAATAAAATGGATCTGAATCTTTTTCTGGCACAGTGTCCGCATTCTGACTTCTGCGCTGGATCTGCACTGCCCTGAAATGCATCTGAATGTTTTTCAGGCTCAGTGTCAGCATTTTGACTTCCGCGCTGGATCAGCACTGCCCTGAAATGGATCTGAATCTTTTTCTGAGACAGTGTCCGCATTCTGACTTCTGCGCTGGATCTGTACTGCCCTGAAATGCATCTGAATCTTTTTCTGACACAGTGTCCGCATTCTGACACAGTGTCAGCATTCTGACTTCTGCGCTGGATCTGCACTGCCCTGAAATGGATCTGAATGTTTTTCTGACACAGTGTCAGCATTCTGACTTGTGGGCTGGATCTGCACTGCCCTGAAATGGATCTGAATGTTTTTCTGACACAGTGTCAGCGTTCTGAATTCTGCGCTGGATCTGCACTGCCCTGAAATTGATCGGAATATTATTTTGACACTGTGTCAGCATTCTGACTTCTGCGCTGGATCTGCACTGCCCTGAAATGGATCTGAATCTTTTTCTGGCACAGTGTCCGCATTCTGACTTCTGCGCTGGATCTGCACTGAAATAAAATGGATCTGAATCTTTTTCTGGCACAGTGTCCGCATTCTGACTTCTGCGCTGGATCTGCACTGCCCTGAAATGCATCTGAATGTTTTTCAGGCTCAGTGTCAGCATTTTGACTTCCGCGCTGGATCAGCACTGCCCTGAAATGGATCTGAATCTTTTTCTGAGACAGTGTCAGCATTCTGACTTCTGCGCTGGATCTGTACTGCTCTGAAATGTATCTGAATCTTTTTCTGGCACAGTGTCCGCATTCTGACTTCTGCGCTGGATCTGCACTGCCTGAAATGCATCTGAATCTTTTTCTGACACAGTGTCCGCATTCTGACACAGTGTCAGCATTCTGACTTCTGCGCTGGATCTGCACTGCCCTGAAATGGATCTGAATGTTTTTCTGACACAGTGTCAGCATTCTGACTTGTGGGCTGGATCTGCACTGCCCTGAAATGGATCTGAATGTTTTTCTGACACAGTGTCAGCGTTCTGAATTCTGCGCTGGATCTGCACTGAACTAAAAAGGATCTGAATCTTTTTCTGGCACAGTGTCAGCATTCTGACACGTGCGCTGGATCTGCACTGACCTGAAATGGATCAGAATGTTTTTTGACACTGTGTCTGCATTATGACTTCTGCGCTGGTTCTGCACTGCCCAGAAATGGATCAGAATCATTTTTTGACACTGTGTGAGGATTCTGAATTCTGCGCTGGATCTGCCCTGACCTGAAATGGATCTGAACCTTTTTTTGACACTGAGTCATCATTCTGAATTCTGCGCTGGATCTGCACTGCCCTGAAATGGATCTGAATCTTTTTCTGACACAGTGTCAGCATTCTGACTTCTGCGATGGATCTGCACTGCCCTGAAATGGATCAAAAGCTTTTTCTGACACAGTGTCAGCATTCTGAATTCTGCGCTGGATCTGCACTGCCCTGAAATGAATCTGTATTTTTTTTTGACACTGTGTCAGCATTCTGACACAGTGTCAGCACTGGATATGCACTGCCCTGAAATGCATCTGAATGTTTTTTTGACACTGTGTGAGCATTCTGAATTACGCGCTGGATCTGTACTGACCTGAAAAGGATCTGAATCATTTTTGGCACTTTCTCAGCATTCTGAATTCTGCGCTGGATCTGCACTGCCCTGAAATGGATCGGAATATTTTTCTGACACTGTGTCCGCATTCTGACACAGTGTCAGCATTCTGACTTGTGCGCTGGATCTGCACTGCCCTGAAATGGATCTGAATCTTTTTCTGACACTGTGTCCGCATTCTGACACAGTGTCAGCATTCTGACTTGTGCGCTGGATCTGCACTGCCCTGAAATGGATCTGAATATTTTTCTGACACAGTGTCCGCATTCTGACACAGTGTCCGCATTCTGACTTGTGCGCTGGATCTGCACTGCCCTGAAATGGATCTGAATCTTTTTCTGACACAGTGTCAGCATTCTGACACACTGTCAGCATTCTGACACAGTGTCATCATTCTGATTTTTGCGCTGGATCTGCACTGCCCTGAAATGAATCTGATTCTTTTTCTGACACAGTGTCAGCATTCCGACACAGTGTCAGCATTCCGACACAGTGTCAGCATTCCGACACAGTGTCAGCATTCCGTCACAGTGTCAGCATTCCGACACAGTGTCAGCATTCTGACTTGTGCGCTGGATCTGCACTGGCCTGAAATGGATCTGAATCTTTTTCTGACACAGTGTCAGCATTCTGACACAGTGTCAGCATTCTGACACGTGCGCTGGATCTGCACTGCCCTGAAATGGATCTGAATATTTTTCTGACACAGTGTCAGCATTCTGACTTCTGCGCTGGATCTGCACTGCCCTGAAATGCATCTGAATCTTTTTCTGGCACAGTGTCAGCATTCTGAATTCTGCGCTGGATCTGCACTGCCCTGAAATGGATCTGAATCTTTTTCTGGCTCTGTGTCTGCATTCTGACTTCTGCGCTGGATCTGCACTGCCCTGAAATGGATCTGAATCTTTTTTTGACACTGTGTCAGCATTCTGACACAGTGTCCGCATTCTGACTTCTGCGCTGGATCTGCACTGCCCTGAAATGGATCTGAATCTTTTTCTGGCACAGTGTCAGCATTCTGACTTCTGCGCTGGATCTGCACTGCCCTGAAATGGATCGGAATATTATTTTGACACTGTGTCAGCATTCTGACTTCTGCGCAGGATGTGCACTGCCCTGAAATGGTTCTGAATCTTTTTCTGGCACAGTGTCAGCATTCTGAATTCTGCGCTGGATCTGCACTGACCTGAAATGCATCTGAATCTCTTTCTGGCACAATGTCAGCATTCTGACTTCTGCGCTGGATCTGCACTGACCTGAAATGGATCTGAATCTTTTTTTGACACTGTGTGAGCGTTCTGAATTACGTGCTGGATCTGCACTGACCTGAAATGGATCTGAATCTTTTTTTGACACTGTGTGAGCGTTCTGAATTCTGCGCTGGATCTGCACTGCCCTGAAATGAATCTGAATCTTTTTTTGACACAGTGTCAGCATTCTGACTTCTGCGCTGGATCTGCAGTGCCCTGAAATGGATCTGAATCTTTTTCTGGCACAGTGTCAGCATTCTGAATTCTGCGCTGGATCTGCACTGCCCTGAAATGGATCTGAATCTTTTTTTGACACAGTGTCAGCATTCTGACTTCTGCACTGGATCTGCACTGCCCTGAAATGGATCGGAATATTATTTTGACACTGTGTCTGCATTCTGACTTCTGCGCTGGATCTGCACTGCCCTGAAATGGATCTGAATCTTTTTCTGGCACAGTGTCCGCATTCTGAATTCTGCGCTGGATCTGCACTGCCCTGAAATGCATCTGAAACTTCTTCTGGCACAGTGTCCGCATTCTGACTTCTGCGCTGGATCTGCACTGCTCTGAAATGGATCTGAATCTTTTTCTGACACAGTGCCTGCATTCAGACACAGTGCCTGCATTCAGACACAGTGCCTGCATTCAGACACAGTGCCTGCATTCTGACTTCTGCGCTGGATCTGCACTGCCCTGAAATGGATCTGAATATTGTTATGACACAGTGTCAGCATTCTGACACAGTGTACGCATTCTCACTTCTGCGCTGGATCTGCACTGAACTAAAATGGATCTGAATCTTTTTCTGCCACAGTATCCGCATTCTGACTTCTGCGCTGGTTCTGCACTGCCCAGAAATGCATCTGAATCTTTTTTTGACACTGTGTCAGCATTCTGAATTCTGCGCTGGATCTGCACTGCCCTGAAATGGATCTGCATCCTTTTCTGGCACTGTGTCAGCATTCTGAATTCTGCGCTGGATCTGCACTGCCCAGGAATGGATATGAATCTTTTTCGGACACAGTGTCAGCATTCTGACTTCTGCGATGGATCTGCACTGCCCTGAAATGGATCTGAAGCTTTTTCTGACACAGTGTCAGCATTCTGAATTCTGCGCTGGATCTGCACTGCCCTGAAATGGATCTGAAGCTTTTTCTGACACAGTGTCAGCATTCTGAATTCTGCGCTGGATCTGCACTGCCCTGAAATGGATCTGTATTTTTTTTTGACACTGTGTCAGCATTCTGACACAGTGTCAGCACTGGATCTGCACTGCCCTGAAATGCATCTGAATCTTTTTTTGACACTGTGTGAGCGATGTGAATTACGCGCTGCATCTGCACTGCCTGAAATGGATCTGAATCTTTTTTTGACACTTTGTCAGCATTCTGACTTCTGCGCTGGATCTTCACTGCCCTGAAATGGATCGGAATATTTTTCTGACACTGTGTCCACATTCTGACACATTGTCAGGATTCTGACTTGTGCGCTGGATCTGCACTGCCCTGAAATGGATCTGAATATTTTTCTGACACAGTGTCCGCATTCTGACACAGTGTCCGCATTCTGACACAGCGTCCGCATTCTGACACAGTGTCCGCATTCTGACACAGTGTCCGCATTCTGACACAGTGTCCGCATTCTGACTTTTGCGCTGGATCTGCACTGCCCTGAAATGGATCTGATTCTTTTTCTGACACAGTGTCAGCATTCTGACACGTGCGCTGTATCTGCCCTGTCCTGAAATGCATCTGAATCTTTTTCTGGCACAGTGTCCGCATTCTGAATTCTGCGCTGGATCTGCACTGCCCTGAAACGGATCGGAATCTTTTTCTGGCACAGTGTCCGCATTCTGACTTCTGCGCTGGATCTGCACTGCCCTGAAATTGATCGGAATATTATTTTGACACTGTGTCAGCATTCTGACTTCTGCGCTGGATCTGCACTGCCCTGAAATGGATCTGAATCTTTTTCTGGCACAGTGTCCGCATTCTGACTTCTGCGCTGGATCTGCACTGAAATAAAATGGATCTGAATCTTTTTCTGGCACAGTGTCCGCATTCTGACTTCTGCGCTGGATCTGCACTGCCCTGAAATGCATCTGAATGTTTTTCAGGCTCAGTGTCAGCATTTTGACTTCCGCGCTGGATCAGCACTGCCCTGAAATGGATCTGAATCTTTTTCTGAGACAGTGTCCGCATTCTGACTTCTGCGCTGGATCTGTACTGCCCTGAAATGCATCTGAATCTTTTTCTGACACAGTGTCCGCATTCTGACACAGTGTCAGCATTCTGACTTCTGCGCTGGATCTGCACTGCCCTGAAATGGATCTGAATGTTTTTCTGACACAGTGTCAGCATTCTGACTTGTGGGCTGGATCTGCACTGCCCTGAAATGGATCTGAATGTTTTTCTGACACAGTGTCAGCGTTCTGAATTCTGCGCTGGATCTGCACTGAATTAAAAAGGATCTGAATCTTTTTCTGGCACAGTGTCAGCATTCTGACACGTGCGCTGGATCTGCACTGACCTGAAATGGATCAGAATGTTTTTTGACACTGTGTCTGCATTATGACTTCTGCGCTGGTTCTGCACTGCCCAGAAATGGATCAGAATCATTTTTTGACACTGTGTGAGGATTCTGAATTCTGCGCTGGATCTGCACTGACCTGAAATGGATCTGAACCTTTTTTTGACACTGAGTCATCATTCTGAATTCTGCGCTGGATCTGCACTGCCCTGAAATGGATCTGAATCTTTTTCTGACACAGTGTCAGCATTCTGACTTCTGCGATGGATCTGCACTGCACTGAAATGGATCAAAAGCTTTTTCTGACACAGTGTCAGCATTCTGAATTCTGCGCTGGATCTGCACTGCCCTGAAATGAATCTGTATTTTTTTTTGACACTGTGTCAGCATTCTGACACAGTGTCAGCACTGGATATGCACTGCCCTGAAATGCATCTGAATGTTTTTTTGACACTGTGTGAGCGTTCTGAATTACGCGCTGGATCTGTACTGACCTGAAAAGGATCTGAATCATTTTTGGCACTTTCTCAGCATTCTGAATTCTGCGCTGGATCTGCACTGCCCTGAAATGGATCGGAATATTTTTCTGACACTGTGTCCGCATTCTGACACAGTGTCAGCATTCTGACTTGTGCGCTGGATCTGCACTGCCCTGAAATGGATCTGAATCTTTTTCTGACACTGTGTCCGCATTCTGACACAGTGTCAGCATTCTGACTTGTGCGCTGGATCTGCACTGCCCTGAAATGGATCTGAATCTTTTTCTGACACAGTGTCAGCATTCTGACACACTGTCAGCATTCTGACACAGTGTCATCATTCTGATTTTTGCGCTGGATCTGCACTGCCCTGAAATGAATCTGATTCTTTTTCTGACACAGTGTCAGCATTCCGACACAGTGTCAGCATTCCGACACAGTGTCAGCATTCCGACACAGTGTCAGCATTCCGACACAGTGTCAGCATTCCGACACAGTGTCAGCATTCCGACTTGTGCGCTGGATCTGCACTGGCCTGAAATGGATCTGAATCTTTTTCTGACACAGTGTCAGCATTCTGACACAGTGTCAGCATTCTGACACGTGCGCTGGATCTGCACTGCCCTGAAATGGATCTGATTCTTTTTCTGACACAGTGTCAGCATTCTGACACGTGCGCTGTATCTGCCCTGTCCTGAAATGCATCTGAATCTTTTTCTGACACAGTGTCCGCATTGTGACTTCTGCACTGGATCTGCACTGCCCTGAAATGCATCTGAATCTTTTTCTGGCACAGTGTCAGCATTCTGAATTCTGCGCTGGATCTGCACTGCCCTGAAATGGATCTGAATCTTTTTCTGGCTCTGTGTCTGCATTCTGACTTCTGCGCTGGATCTGCACTGCCCTGAAATGGATCTGAATCTTTTTTTGACACTGTGTCAGCATTCTGACACAGTGTCCGCATTCTGACTTCTGCGCTGGATCTGCACTGCCCTGAAATGGATCTGAATCTTTTTCTGGCACAGTGTCAGCATTCTGACTTCTGCGCTGGATCTGCACTGCCCTGAAATGGATCGGAATATTATTTTGACACTGTGTCAGCATTCTGACTTCTGCGCAGGATGTGCACTGCCCTGAAATGGATCTGAATCTTTTTCTGGCACAGTGTCAGCATTCTGACTTCTGCGCTGGATCTGCACTGCCCTGAAATGCATCTGAATCTCTTTCTGGCACAATGTCAGCATTCTGACTTCTGCGCTGGATCTGCACTGACCTGAAATGGATCTGAATCTTTTTTTGACACTGTGTGAGCGTTCTGAATTACGTGCTGGATCTGCACTGACCTGAAATGGATCTGAATCTTTTTTTGACACTGTGTGAGCGTTCTGAATTCTGCGCTGGATCTGCACTGCCCTGAAATGGATCTGAATCTTTTTTTGACACAGTGTCAGCATTCTGACTTCTGCGCTGGATCTGCAGTGCCCTGAAATGGATCTGAACCTTTTTCTGGCACAGTGTCAGCATTCTGACTTATGCGCTGGATCTGCACTGCCCTGAAATGGATCTGAATCTTTTTTTGACACAGTGTCAGCATTCTGACTTCTGCGCTGGATCTGCACTGCCCTTAATAGATCTCAATCTTTTTCTGAAACAGTGTCCGCATTCTGACTTCTGCGCTGGATCTGCACTGACCTGAAATGCATCTGAATGTTTTTCTGGCACAGTGTGAGCATTCTGACTTCTGCGCTGGATCTGCACTGCCCTGAAATGGATCTGAATCTTTTTCTGGCACAGTGACAGCATTCTGAATTCTGCGCTGGATCTGCACTGCCCTGAAATGGATCTGAATCTTTTTCTGGCACAGTGTCCGCATTCTGACTTCTGCGCTGGATCTGCACTGCCCTGAAATGGATCTGAATCTTTTTCTGACACAGTGTCAGCATTCTGACTTCTGCGATGGATCTGCACTGCCCAGAAATGGATCTGAAACGTTTTTGGAGACTGTGTCAGCATTCTGACTTCTGCGCTGGATCTGCACTGCCCTGAAATGGATCTGAATCTTTTTCTGAAACAGTGTCAGCATTCTGAATTCTGCGCTGGATCTGCACTGACCTGAAATGGATCTGAATCTTTTTTTGACACTGTGTGAGGATTCTGAATTCTGCGCTGGATCTGCACTGCCCTGAAATGGATCTGAATCTTTTTATGGCACTGTGTCAGCATTCTTAATTCTGCGCTGGATCTGCACTGCCCTGAAATGGATCTGAATCTTCTTCTGACACAGTGTCAGCATTCTGACTTCTGCGCTGGATCTGCACTGCCCTGAAATGGATCTGAATCTTTTTCTGACACTGTGTGAGGATTCTGACTTCTGCGCTGGATCTGCACTGCCCTGAAATGGATATGAATATTTTTCTGACACAGTGTCAGCATTCTGAATTCTGCGCTGGATCTGCACTGCCCTGAAATGGATCTGAATATTTTTCTGGCACAGTGTCAGCATTCTGACACAGTGTCACACTGGATCTACTCTGCCCTGAAATGGATCTGAATTTTTTCTGACACAGTGTCAGCATTCTGACTGCTGCGCTGGATCTGCACTGCCCTGAAATGGATCTGAATCTTTTTTTGACACTGTGTCAGCATTCTGACTTCTGTGCTGGATCTGCACGGCCCTGAAATGGATCTGAATCTTTTTTTGACACTGTGTGAGGATTCTGAATTCTGCGCTGGATCTGCACTGCCCTGAAATGGATCTGAATGGTTTTCTGTCACTTTGTCATCATTCTGACACAGTGTCAACACTGGATCTACTCTGCCCAGAAAAGGATCTGAATCTATTTTTGACACTGTGTCAGAATTCTGACTTCTGTGCTGGATCTGCACTGCCCTGAAATGGATCAGAATCTTTTTCTGACACAGTGTCAGCATTCTGAATTCTGCACTGGATCTGCACTGACCTGAAAAGGATCTGAATCTTTTTCTGGCACAGTGTCAGCATTCTGAATTCTGCGCTGAATCTGCACTGACCTGAAATGGATCTGAATATTTTTTGACACAGTGTCAGCATTCCGAGTTCTGCGCTGGATCTGCACTGCCCTGAAATGGATCTGAATCTTTTTTTGACACTGTGTCAGCATTCTGACTTCTGCGCTGTATCTGCACTGCCCTGAAATGGATCTGAAAATTTTTGACACTGTGTCAGCATTCTGACTTCTGCGCTGGATCTGCACTGCCCTGAAATGGATCTGAATCTTTTTTTGACACTGTGTCAGCATTCTGAATTCTGCGCAGGATCTGCACTGCCCTGAAATTGATCTGAATCTTCTTTTGACACTGTGTGAGCATTCTGACTTCTGCGCTGGATCTGCACTGCCCTGAAATGCATCCGAATCTTTTTTTGACACTGTGTCAGCATTCTGACTTCTGCGCTGGATCTGCACTGCCCTGAAATGGATCTGAATCTTTTTCTGACACAGTATCAGCATTACGAATTCGGCGCTGGATCTGCACTGCCCTGAAATAGATCTGAATCTTTTTCTCGCACAGTGTCAGCATTCTGACTTCTGCGCTGGATCTGCACTGCCCTGAAATGGATCTGAATCTTTTTCTGGCCCTGTGTCAGCATTCTGAATTCTGCACTGGATCTGCACTGACCTGAAATGGATCTGAAACATTTTTGACACTGTGACAGCATTCTGACTTCTGCGCTGGATCTGCACTGCCCTGAAATGGATGTGAATCTATTTTTGACACAGTGTCAGCATTCCGAGTTCTGCGCTGGATCTGCACTGCCCTGAAATGGATCTGAATCTTTTTCTGACACAGTGTCAGCATTCTGAATTCTGCGCTGCATCTGCACTGAACTAAAATGGATTTGAACCTTATTCTGACACGGTGTCAGCATTCTGAATTCTGCGCTGGATCTGCACTGCCCTGAAATGGATCTGAATTGTTTTCTGTCACTTTGTCATCATTCTGACACAGTGTCAGCACTAGATCTACTCTGCCCAGAAATGGATCTTAATCTTCTTTTGACACTGTGTCAGCATTCTGACTTCTGCGCTGGATCTGCACTGCCCTGAAATGGATCTGAATCCTTTTCTGACACTGTGTCAGCATTCTGAATTCTGCGCTGGATCTGCAATGCCCTGAAATGGATCTGAATCGTTTTTTGACACTGTGTGAGCATTCTGACTTCTGCGCAGGATCTGCACTGCCCTGAAATGGATCTGAATTTTTTTTTGACACTGTGTCAGCATTCTGAATTCTGCGCTGGATCTGCACTGCCCTGAAATGGATCTGAATGTTTTTCTGACACTGTGTCAGCATTCTGACTTCTGCGCTGGATCTGCACTGCCCTGAAATGGATCAGAATCTTTTTTTGACACTGTGTCAGCATTCTGACTTCTGCGCTGGATCTGCACTGCCCTGAAATGCATCCGAATCTTTTTTTGACACTGTGTCAGCATTATGACTTCTGCGCTGGATCTGCACTGCCCTGAAATAGATCTGAATCTTTTTCTCGCACAGTGTCAGCATTCTGACTTCTGCGCTGGATCTGCAATACCCTGAAATGCATCTGAAAGTTTTTCTGGCACAGTGTCAGCATTCTGACTTCTGCGCTGGATCTGCACTGCCCTGAAATGGATCTGAATCTTTTTCTGACACAGTGTCAGCATTCTGACTTCTGCGCTGGATCTGCACTGCCCTGAAATGGATCTGAATTCTTTTCTGACACTGTGTCAGCATTCTGACTTCTGCGCTGGATCTGCACTGCCCTGAAATGGATCTGAATCTTTTTCTGACACAGTGTCAGCATTCTGAATTCTGCGCTGGATCTGCACTGAACTAAAATGGATCTGAATCTTTTTCTGACACAGTGTCAGCATTCTGAATTCTGCGCTGGATCTGCACTGCCCTGAAATGGATCTGAATCATTTTTTGACACTGTGTGAGCATTCTGACTTCTGCGCTGGATCTGCACTGCCCTGAAATGCATCCGAATCTTTTTTTGACACTGTGTCAGCATTCTGAATTCTGCGCTGGATCTGCACTGCCCTGTAATGGATCTGAATCATTTTTTGACACTGTGTGAGCATTCTGACTTCTGCGCTGGATCTGCACTGCCCTGAAATGGATCTGAATCTTTTTTTCACACTGTATCAGCATTCTGAATTCTGCGCTGGATTTGCACTGCCCTGAAATGGATCTGAATCATTTTTTGACACTGTGTCAGCATTATGACTTCTGTGATGGATCTGCACTGCCCTGAAATGGATCTGAAGCATTTTTTGACACTGTGTCAGCATTCTGAATTCTGCGCTGGATCTGCACTGCCCTGAAATGGATCTGAATCTTCTTTTGACACTGTTTCAGCATTCTGACTTGTGCGCTGGATCTGCACTGCCCTGAAATGCATCCGAATATTTTTTTGACACTGTGTCAGCATTCTGAATTCTGCGCTGGATCTGCACTGCCCTGAAATGGATCTGAATCTTTTTCTGGCACAGTGTCAGCATTCTGAATTCTGCGCTGGATCTGCACTGCCCTGAAATGGATCTGAATCTTTTTCTGACACAGTATCAGCATTACGAATTCGGCGCTGGATCTGCACTGCCCTGAAATGGATCTGAATCTTTTTCTGGCACAGTGTCAGCATTCTGAATTCTGCGCTGGATCTGCACTGCCCTGAAATGGATCGAAATCTTTTTTTGACACTGTGTGAGCATTCTGAATTCTGCGCTGGATCTGAACTGCCCTGAAATGGATCTGAATCTTTTTCTGGCACAGTGTCAGCATTCTAAATTCTGCGCTGGATCTGCACTGCCCTGAAATGGATCTGAATCTTTTTCTGACACTTTGTGAGCGTTCTGAATTACGCGCTGGAACTGCACTGCCCTGAAATGGATCTGAATTTTTTCTGACACAGTGTCAGCATTCTGACTTGTGCGCTGGATCTGCACTGAACTAAAATGGATCTGAATCTTTTTTTGACACAGTGTCAGCATTCTGACTTCTGCGCTGGATCTGCACTGCCCTGAAATGGATCTGAATCTTTTTTTGACACTGTGTCAGCGTTCAGATTTCTGTGCTGGATCTGCACTGCCCTGAAATGGATCTGAATTTTTTTTGACACTGTGTCAGCATTCTGACTTCTGCGCTGGATCTGCACTGCCCTGAAATGGATCTGAATCTTTTTCTGGCACAGTGTCAGCATTCTGACTTCTGCGCTGGATCTGCACTGACCTGAAATGGATCTGAATCTTTTTTTGACATATTGTCAGCATTCTGACTTCTGCGCTGGATCTGCACTGAACTGAAATGGATCTGAATCTTTTTCTGACACTGTGTCAGCATTCTGACTTCTGCGCTGGATCTGCACTGCCCTGAAATGGATCTGAATCTTTTTTTTGACACAGTGTCAGCATTCTGACTTCTGCGCTGGATCTGCACTGCCCTGAAATGGATCTGAAACATTTTTGACACTGTGTGAGCATTCTGAATTCTGCGCTGGATCTGCACTGCCCTGAAATGGATCTGAACATTTTTTGACACAGTGTCAGCATTCTGAATTCTGCGCTGGATCTGCACTGCCCTGAAATGGATCTGAATCTTTTTTTGACACTGTGTCAGCGTTCAGATTTCTGCGCTGGATCTGCACTGCCCTGAAATGGATCTGAATCTTTTTTTGACACTGTGTCAGCATTCTGACTTCTGCGCTGGATCTGCACTGCCCTGAAATGCATCTGAATCTTTTTCTGACACTGTGTCAGCATTCTGACTTCTGCGCTGGATCTGCACTGCCCTGAAATGGATCTGAATCTTTTTTTGACATATTGTCAGCATTCTGACTTCTGCGCTGGATCTGCACTGCCCTGAAATGGATCTGAATCTTTTTTTGACACTGTGTCAGCATTCTGAATTCTGTGCTGGATCTGCACTGCCCTGAAATGGATCTGAATCTTTTTCTGACACAGTGTCAGAATTCTGAATTCTGTGCTGGATCTGCACTGACCTGAAATGGATCTGAATCTTTTTTTGACACAGTGTGAGCATTCCGGCTTCTGCGCTATATCTACACTGCCCTGAAATGGATCTGAACATTCTTTTGACACTATGTCAGCATTCTGACTTCTGCGCTGGATCTGCACTGCCCTGAAATGGATCTGAATGGTTTTCTGTCACTTCGTCAGCATTCTGACTTCTGCGCTGGATCTGCACTGCCCTGAAATGGATCTGAATTCTTTTCTGACACTGTGTCAGCATTCTGACTTCTGCGCTGGATCTGCACTGCCCTGAAATGGATCTGAATCTTTTTCTGACTCAGTGTCTGCATTCTGAATTGTGCGCTGGATCTGCACTGCCCTGAAATGGATCTGAATCTATTTTTGACACTATGTGAGGATTCTGACTTCTGCGCTGGATCTGCACTGCCCTGAAATGGATCTGAATCTTTTTCTGACACAGAGTCAGCATTCTGACTTCTGCGCTGGATCTGCACTGCCCTGAAATGGATCTGAATCTTTTTCTGGCACTGTGTCAGCATTCTGACTTCTGCGCTGGATCTGCACTGCCCTGAAATTCATCTGAATCATTTTCTGACACTGTGTCGGCATTCTGACTTCTGCGCTGGATCTGCACTGCCCTGATATGGATCTGAATCTGTTTCTGGCACAGTGTCAGCATCCTGACACAGTGTCAGCATTTTGACTTATGCGCTGCATCTGCACTGCCCAGAAATGGATCGGAATCTTTTTTGACACTGTGTCAGCATTATGACTTCTGATCTGGATCTGCCCTGCCCTGAAATGGATCTGAATCTTTTTCTGACACAGTGTCAGCATTCTGACTTGTGCGCTGGATCTGCACTGCCCTGAAATGGATCTGAATCTTTTTCTGTCACAGTGTCAGCATTCCGACTTCTGCGCTGGATCTGCACTGCCCTGAAATGGATCTGAATATTTTTTTGACACTGTGTCAGCATTCTGACTTGTGCGCTGGATCTGCACTGCCCTGAAATGGATCTGAAACTTTTTCTGACACAGTGTCAGCATTCCGACTTCTGCGCTGGATCTGCACTGCCCTGAAATGGATCTGAATATTTTTTTGACAATGTGTCAGCATTCTGACTTCTGCGCTGGATCTGCACTGCCCTGAAATGGATCTGAATCTTTTTTTGACACTGTGTGAGGATTCTGAATTCTGCGCTGGAACTGCACTGCCCTGAAATAGATCTGAATTTTTTTCAGACACTGTGTCCGCATTCTGAATTCGGCGCTGGATCTGCACTGCCCTGAAATGGATCTGAATCTTTTTTTGACACTCTGTCAGCATTCTGACTTCTGCGCTGGATCTGCACTGCCCTGAAATGGATCTGAATCTTTTTTTGACACTGTGTCAGCATTCTGACTTCTGCGCTGGATCTGCACTGACCTGAAATAGATCTCAATCTTTTCTTGACACTGTGTCAGCATTCCGACTTCTGCGCTGGATCTGCACTGCCCTGAAATGCATCTGAATCTTTTTTTGACACTGTGTCAGCATTCTGACTTCTGCGCTGGATCTGCACTGAACTAAAATGGATCTGAATCTTTTTTTGACACAGTGTCAGCATTCTGAATTCTGCGCTGGATCTGCACTGCCCTGAAATGGATCTGAATCTTTTTTTGACACTGTGTGAGGATTCTGAATTCTGCGCTGGATCTGCACTGCCCTGAAATGGATCTGAATCTTTTTTTGACACTGTGTGAGGATTCTGACTTCTGCGCTGGATCTGCACTGCCCTGAAATGGATCTGAATCTTTTTCTGACACAGTGTCAGCATTCTGAATTCTGCGCTGGATATGCACTGACCTGAAATGGATCTGAATCTTTTTCTGACACAGTGTCAGGATTCTGAATTCTGCGCTGGATCTGCGCTGCCCTGAAATGGATCTGAATCTTTTTCTGACACAGTGTCAGCATTCTGACTTCTGTGATGGATCTGCACTGAACTGAAATGGATCTGAATATATTTTAGACACAGTGTCAGCATTCTGACTTCTGCGCTGGATCTGCACTGCCCTGAAATGGATCTGAAACTTTTTTTGACACTGTGTGAGGATTCTGAATTCTGCGCTGGATCTGCCCTGCCCTGAAATGGATCTGAATCTTTTTCTGACACAGTGTCCGCATTCTGACTTCTGCGCTGGATCTGCACTGCCCTGAAATGCATCTGAATCTTTTTCTGGCACAGTGTCCGCATTGTGACTTCTGCGCTGGATCTGCACTGCCCTGAAATGGATCTGAATCTTTTTCTGGCACAGTGTCCGCATTCTGAATTCTGCGCTGGATCTGCACTGCCCTGAAATGTATCGGAATCTTTTTCTGGCACAGTGTCCGCATTCTGACTTCTGCGCTGGATCTGCACTGCCCTGAAATGGATCGGAATCTTTTTCTGGCACAGTGTCCGCATTCTGACTTCTGCGCTGGATCTGCACTGCCCTGAAATGGATCTGAATCTTTTTCTGGAACAGTGCCTGCATTCAGACACAGTGCCTGCATTCAGACACAGTGCCTGCATTCTGACTTCTGCGCTGGATCTGCACTGCCCTGAAATGGATCTGAATCTTTTTTTGACACTGTGTCAGCATTCTCACTTGTGCGCTGGATCTGCACTGCCCTGAAATGGATCTGAACATTTTTCTGACACAGTGTCAGCGTTCTGAATTGTGCACTGGATCTGCACTGCCCTGAAATGGATTTGAATCTTTTTCTGGCACAGTGTCAGCATTGTGACTTCTGCGCTGGATCTGCACTGACCAGAAATGGATCTGAATCTTTTTCTGACACTGTGTCAGCATTCTGACTTCTGCGATGGATCTGCACTGCCCTGAAGTGGATCTGAAGCTTTTTCTGACACAGTGTCAGCATTCTGAATTCTGCGCTGGATCTGCACTGCCCTGAAATGGATCTGAATCTTTTTTTGACACTGTGTCAGCATTCTGACTTGTGCGCTGGATCTGCACTGGCCTGAAATGGATCTGAATCTTTTTCTGACACAGTGTCAGCATTCTGACACGTGCGTTGGATCTGCACTGACCTGAAATGGATCTGAATATTTTTCTGACACAGTGTCAGCATTCTGACTTGTGCGCTGGATCTGCACTGAACTAAAATGCATCTGAATCATTTTCTGGCACAGTGTCCGCATTGTGACTTCTGCGCTGGATCTGCACTGCCCTGAAATGCATCGGAATCTTTTTCTTGCACAGTGTCCGCATTCTGAATTCTGCGCTGGATCTGCACTGCCCTGAAATGGATCGGAATCTTTTTCAGGCACAGTGTCAGCATTCTGACTTCTGCGCTGGATCTGCATTGCCCTGAAATGGATCGGAATCTTTTTCAGGCACAGTGTCCGCATTCTGACTTCTGCGCTGGATCTGCACTGCCCTGAAATGGATCTGAATCTTTTTTGACACTGTGTCAGCATTATGACACAGTGTCCGCATTCTGATTTCTGCGCTGGATCTGCACTGCCCTGAAATGGATCGGAATATTATTTTGACACTGTGTCAGCATTCTGACTTCTGCGCTGGATCTGCACTGCCCTGAAATGCATCTGAATCTCTTTCTGTCACAGAGTCCGAATTCTGACTTCTGCGCTGGATCTGCACTGCCCTGAAATGGATCTGAATCTTTTTCTGGCACAGTGTCAGCATTCTGACTTCTGCGCTGGATCTGCACTGCCCTGAAATGGATCTGAATCTTTTTCTCACACTGTGTGAGCGTTCTGAATTACGTGCTGGATCTGCACTGACCTGAAATGGATCTGAATCTTTTTTTGACACTGTGTGAGCGTTCTGAATTATGCGCTGGATCTGCACTGACCTGAAATGGATCTGAATATTATTTTGACACTGTGTCAGCATTCTGACTTCTGCGCTGGATCTGCAGTGCCCTGAAATGGATCTGAATCTTTTTTTGACACTGTGTCAGCATTCTGACTTCTGCGCTGGATCTGCACTGCCCTGAAATGGATCTGAATCTTTTTTTGACACAGTGTCAGCATTCTGACTTGTGCGCTGGATCTGCACTGCCCTGAAATGGATCTGAATACTTTTCTGACACTTTGTCAGCATTCTGACTTGTGCGCTGGATCTGCACTGCCCTGAAATGCATCTGAATGTTTTTCTGGCACAGTGTCAGCATTCTGACACGTGCGCTGCATCTGCACTGCCCTGAAATGCATCTGAATCTTTTTCTGACACAGTGTCAGCATTCTGACACGTGCGCTGGATCTGCACTTACCTGAAATGGATCTGAATCTTTTTCTGACACAGTGTCAGCACTCTGACACTTTGTCAGCATTCTGACACGTGCGCTGGATCTGCACTGCCCTGAAATGGATCGGAATCATTTTTTGACACAGTGTCCGCATTCTGACTTCTGCGCTGGATCTGCACTGCCCTGAAATGGATCGGAATCTTTTTCTGACACAGTGTCAGCATTCTGACTTCTTCGCTGGATCTGCACTGTCCTGAAATGGATCTGAACCTTTTTCTGACACTGTGTCAGCATTCTGAATTCTGCGCTGGATCTGCACTGCCCTGAAATTGATCTGAATATTTTTCTGACACAATGTCAGCATTCTGAATTCTGCGCTGGATCTGCACTGTCCTGAAATGGATCTGAATCTTTTTTTGACACTGTGTCAGCATTCTGAATTCTGCGCTGGATCTGCACTGCCCTGAAATGCATCTGAATATTATTTTGACAATGTGTCAGCATTCTGAATTCTGCGCTGAATCTGCACTGAACTGAAATGGATCTGAATCTATTTTTGACACTGTGCCAGCATTCTGACTTCTGCGCTGGATCTGCACTGCCCTGAAATGGATCTCAATCTTTTTCTGACACAGAGTCAGCATTCTGACTTCTGCGCTGGATCTGCACTGCCCTGAAATGGATCTGAATCTTTTTCTGACACAGTGTCAGCATTCTGACTTCTGCGCTGGATCTGCACTGCCCTGAAATGCATCTGAATCTTTTTCTGACACAGTGTCCGCATTCTGACTTCTGCGCTGGATCTGCACTGCCCTGAATTGGATCGGAATATTATTTTGACACTGTGTCCGCATTCTGACTTATGCGCTGGATCTGCACTGCCCTGAAATGGATCTGAATCTTCTTCTTGCACAAAGTCCGCATTCTGACTTGTGCGCTGGATCTGCACTGCCCTGAAATGCATCTGAATCTTTTTCTGACACAGTGTCAGCATTCTGACACGTGCGCTGCATCTGCACTGCCCTGAAATGCATCTGAAACTTTTTCTGACACAGTGTCAGCATTCTGACACGTGCGCTGGATCTGCACTTACCTGAAATGTATCTGAATCTTTTTCTGACACAGTGTCAGCACTCTGACACTTTGTCAGCATTCTGACACGTGCGCTGGATCTGCCCTGCCCTGAAATGGATCTGAATCTTTTTCTGGCACAGTGTCCGCATTCTGACTTATGTGCTGGATCTGCGCTGCCCTGAAATGCATCTGAATCTTTTTCTGACACAGTGTCCGCATTCTGACTTCTGCGCTGGATCTGCACTGACCTGAAATGGATCTGAATCTTTTTCTGGCACAGTGTCAGCATTCTGACACTATGTCAGCATTCTGAATTCTGCGCTGGATCTGCACTGCCCTGAAATGGATCTGAATCTTTTTCTGACACAGAGTCAGCATTCTGACTTCTGCGCTGGATCTGCACTGACCTGAATTGGATCTGAATCTTCTTTTGACACTGTGTCAGCATTCTGACTTCTGCGCTGGATCTGCACTGCCCTGAAATGGATCTGAATCTTTTTTTGAGACTGTATCAGCATTCTGACATCTGCGCTGGATCTGCACTGCCCTGAAATGGATCTGAATATTTTTTTGACACTGTGTGAGCGTTCTGACTTCTGCGCTGGATCTGCACTGCCCTGAAATGGATCTGAATTTTTTTTGATATAGTGTCAGCATTCTGACTTGTGCGCTGGATCTGCACTGCCCTGAAATGCATCTGAATATTTTTCTGGCACAGTGTCCGCATTCTGACTTCTGCGCTGGATCTGCACTGCCCTGAAATGGATCTGAATCTTTTTCTGACACAGTGTCTGCATTCTGACACAGTGTCCGCATTCTGACTTCTGCGCTCGATCTGCTCTGCCCTGAAATATATCTGAATCTTTACTGACACAGTGTCAGCATTCTGACTTCTGCGCTGGATCTGCACTGCCCTGAAATGGATCGGAAAATTTTTTTGACACAGTGTCCACATTCTGAATTCTGCGCTGGATCTGCACTGCCCTGAAATGCATCTGAATCTTTTTCTGGCACTGTGTCAGCATTCTGACTTCTGTGCTGGATCTGCACTGCCCTGAAATGGATCTGAATCTTTTTCTGACACAATGCCTGCATTCTGACTTCTGCGCTGGATCTGCACTGCCCTGAAATGGATCTGAATATTGTTATGACACAGTGTCAGCATTCTGACACAGTGTCCGCATTCTGACTTCTGCGCTGGATCTGCACTGCCCTGAAATGGATCTGAATCTTTTTCTGACACAGTGTCAGCATTCTGACTTGTGCGCTGGATCTGCACTGCCCTGAAATGGATCTGAACATTTTTCTGACACAGTGTCAGCATTCTGAATTCTGTGCTGGATCTGCACTGAACTAAAATGGATCTGAATCCTTTTCTGGCACAGTGTCAGCATTCAGACTTCTGTGCTGGATCTGCACTGCCCTGAAATGGATCTGAATATTTTTTTGACACTGTGTCAGCATTCTGACTTGTGCGCTGGATCTGCACTGACCTGAAATGGATCTGAATCTTTTTTTGACAATTTGTGAGGATTCTGAATTCTGCGCTGGATCTGCACTGCCCTGAAATGGATCTGAACGGTTTTCTCACACTTTGTCAGCATTCTGACATAGTGTCAGCATTGGATCTGCTCTGCCCAGAAATGCATCTGAATTTTTTTTGACACTGTGTCTGCATTCTGACTTATGCGCTGGATCTGCACTGGCCTCAAATGGATCTCAATCATTTTTTGACATCGTGTCAGCATTCTGACTTCTGCGCTGGATCTGCACTGCCCTGAAATGGATCTGAATCTTTTTCTGGCACAGTGTCAGCATTCTGAATTCTGCGCTGGATCTGCACTGCCCTGAAATGGATCTGAATGTTTTCTGACAAAGTGTCAGCATTCTGAATTCTGTGCTGGATCTGCACTGCCCTGAAATGAATCTGAATCTTTTTCTGTCACTTTGTCAGCATTCTGACTTCTGCGCTGGATCTGCACTGCCCTGAAATGGATCTGAATATTTTTTTGACACTGTGTCAGCATTCCGACTTCTGCGCTGGATCTGCACTGACCTGAAATAGATCTGAATCATTTCTTGACACTGTGTCAGCATTCTGAATTCTGCGCTGGATCTGCACTGAACTAAAATGGATCTGAATCATTTTTTGACACAGTGTCAGCATTCTGACTTCTGCGCTGGATCTGCACTGCCCTGAAATGGATCTGAATCTTTTTCTGGCACAGTATCAGCATTCTGACTTCTGCGCTGGATCTGCACTGCCCTGAAATGGATCTGAACATTTTTTGACACTGTGACCGCATTCTGACTTCTGGGCTGGATCTGCACTGAACTGAAATGGATCTGAATGGTTTTCTGACTCTTTGTCAGCATTCTGACACAGTGTCAGCTCTGTATCTGCACTGCCCTGAAATAGATCTGAATTTTTCTGACACAGTGTCAGCATTCCGACTTCTGCGCTGGATCTGCACTGCCCTGAAATGGATCGGAATCTTTTTTTGACACTGTGTCAGCATTCTGACTTCTGCGCTGGATCTGCACTGCCCTGAAATGGATCTGAATCTTTTTCTGACACAGTGTCAGCATTCTGAATTCTGCGCTGGATCTGCACTGCCCTGAAATGGATCTGAATCTTTTTTTGACACTGTGTGAGGATTCTGAATTCTGCGCTGGATCTGCCCTGCCCTGAAATGGATCTGAATCTTTTTCTGACACAGTGTCTGCATTCTGACACAGTGTCCGCATTCTGACTTCTGCGCTCGATCTGCTCTGCCCTGAAATATATCTGGATCTTTACTGACACTGTGTCAGCATTCTGACTACTGTGCTGGATCTGCACTGCCCTGACATGGATCTGAATCTTTTTCTGACACAGTGTCAGCATTCTGACTTCTGCGCTGGATCTGCACTGCCCTGAAATGGATCTGAATCTTTTTCTCGCACAGTGTCAGCATTCTGACTTCTGCGCTGGATCTGCAATACCCTGAAATGCATCTGAAAGTTTTTCTGACACAGTGTCTGCATTCTGACACAGTGTCCGCATTCTGACTTCTGCGCTCGATCTGCTCTGCCCTGAAATATATCTGGATCTTTACTGACACTGTGTCAGCATTCTGACTACTGTGCTGGATCTGCACTGCCCTGACATGGATCTGAATCTTTTTCTGACACAGTGTCAGCATTCTGACTTCTGCGCTGGATCTGCACTGCCCTGAAATGGATCTGAATCTTTTTCTCGCACAGTGTCAGCATTCTGACTTCTGCGCTGGATCTGCACTGCCCTGAAATGGATTTGAATCTTTTTCTGACACAGTGTAAGCATTCTGACACAGTGTCAGCATTCTGACACTGTGTCAGCATTCTCACTTGTGCGCTGGATCTGCACTGCCCTGAAATGGATCTGAATCTTTTTCTGACACAGTGTTAGCATTCTGACACAGTGTCAGCATTCTGACACAGTGTCAGCATTCTGACACAGTGTCAGCATTCTCACTTGTGCGCTGGATCTGCACTGCCCTGAAATGGATCTGAATCTTTTTCTGACACAGTGTCAGAATTCTGACACAGTGTCAGCATTCTGACACAGTGTCAGCATTCTCACTTGTGCGCTGGATCTGCACTGCCCTGAAATGCATCTGAATCTTTTTCTGACACAGTGTCAGCATTCTGACACAGTGTCAGCATTCTGACACAGTGTCAGCATTCTGACACAGTGTCAGCATTCTGACACAGTGTCAGCATTCTGAATTCTGCGCTGGATCTGCACTGCCCTGAAATGGATCTGAATCTTTTTCTGACACTTTGTCAGCATTCTGACACAGTGTCAGCTCTGTATCTGCACTGCCCTGAAATAGATCTGAATTTTTCTGACACAGTGTCAGCATTCCGACTTCTGCGCTGGATCTGCACTGCCCTGAAATGGATCGGAATCTTTTTTTGACACTGTGTCAGCATTCTGACTTCTGCGCTGGATCTGCACTGTCCTGAAATGGATCTGAATCTTTTTTTGACACTGTGTCAGCATTCTGAATTCTGCGCTGGATCTGCACTGCCCTGAAATGCATCTGAATATTATTTTGACAATGTGTCAGCATTCTGAATTCTGCGCTGAATCTGCACTGAACTGAAATGGATCTGAATCTATTTTTGACACTGTGCCAGCATTCTGACTTCTGCGCTGGATCTGCACTGCCCTGAAATGGATCTCAATCTTTTTCTGACACAGAGTCAGCATTCTGACTTCTGCGCTGGATCTGCACTGCCCTGAAATGGATCTGAATCTTTTTCTGACACAGTGTCAGCATTCTGACTTCTGCGCTGGATCTGCACTGCCCTGAAATGCATCTGAATCTTTTTCTGACACAGTGTCCGCATTCTGACTTCTGCGCTGGATCTGCACTGCCCTGAATTGGATCGGAATATTATTTTGACACTGTGTCCGCATTCTGACTTATGCGCTGGATCTGCACTGCCCTGAAATGGATCTGAATCTTCTTCTTGCACAAAGTCCGCATTCTGACTTGTGCGCTGGATCTGCACTGCCCTGAAATGCATCTGAATCTTTTTCTGACACAGTGTCAGCATTCTGACACGTGCGCTGCATCTGCACTGCCCTGAAATGCATCTGAAACTTTTTCTGACACAGTGTCAGCATTCTGACACGTGCGCTGGATCTGCACTTACCTGAAATGTATCTGAATCTTTTTCTGACACAGTGTCAGCACTCTGACACTTTGTCAGCATTCTGACACGTGCGCTGGATCTGCCCTGCCCTGAAATGGATCTGAATCTTTTTCTGGCACAGTGTCCGCATTCTGACTTATGTGCTGGATCTGCGCTGCCCTGAAATGCATCTGAATCTTTTTCTGACACAGTGTCCGCATTCTGACTTCTGCGCTGGATCTGCACTGACCTGAAATGGATCTGAATCTTTTTCTGGCACAGTGTCAGCATTCTGACACTATGTCAGCATTCTGAATTCTGCGCTGGATCTGCACTGCCCTGAAATGGATCTGAATCTTTTTCTGACACAGAGTCAGCATTCTGACTTCTGCGCTGGATCTGCACTGACCTGAATTGGATCTGAATCTTCTTTTGACACTGTGTCAGCATTCTGACTTCTGCGCTGGATCTGCACTGCCCTGAAATGGATCTGAATCTTTTTTTGAGACTGTATCAGCATTCTGACATCTGCGCTGGATCTGCACTGCCCTGAAATGGATCTGAATATTTTTTTGACACTGTGTGAGCGTTCTGACTTCTGCGCTGGATCTGCACTGCCCTGAAATGGATCTGAATTTTTTTTGATATAGTGTCAGCATTCTGACTTGTGCGCTGGATCTGCACTGCCCTGAAATGCATCTGAATATTTTTCTGGCACAGTGTCCGCATTCTGACTTCTGCGCTGGATCTGCACTGCCCTGAAATGGATCTGAATCTTTTTCTGACACAGTGTCTGCATTCTGACACAGTGTCCGCATTCTGACTTCTGCGCTCGATCTGCTCTGCCCTGAAATATATCTGAATCTTTACTGACACAGTGTCAGCATTCTGACTTCTGCGCTGGATCTGCACTGCCCTGAAATGGATCGGAAAATTTTTTTGACACAGTGTCCACATTCTGAATTCTGCGCTGGATCTGCACTGCCCTGAAATGCATCTGAATCTTTTTCTGGCACTGTGTCAGCATTCTGACTTCTGTGCTGGATCTGCACTGCCCTGAAATGGATCTGAATCTTTTTCTGACACAATGCCTGCATTCTGACTTCTGCGCTGGATCTGCACTGCCCTGAAATGGATCTGAATATTGTTATGACACAGTGTCAGCATTCTGACACAGTGTCCGCATTCTGACTTCTGCGCTGGATCTGCACTGCCCTGAAATGGATCTGAATCTTTTTCTGACACAGTGTCAGCATTCTGACTTGTGCGCTGGATCTGCACTGCCCTGAAATGGATCTGAACATTTTTCTGACACAGTGTCAGCATTCTGAATTCTGTGCTGGATCTGCACTGAACTAAAATGGATCTGAATCCTTTTCTGGCACAGTGTCAGCATTCAGACTTCTGTGCTGGATCTGCACTGCCCTGAAATGGATCTGAATATTTTTTTGACACTGTGTCAGCATTCTGACTTGTGCGCTGGATCTGCACTGACCTGAAATGGATCTGAATCTTTTTTTGACAATTTGTGAGGATTCTGAATTCTGCGCTGGATCTGCACTGCCCTGAAATGGATCTGAACGGTTTTCTCACACTTTGTCAGCATTCTGACATAGTGTCAGCATTGGATCTGCTCTGCCCAGAAATGCATCTGAATTTTTTTTGACACTGTGTCTGCATTCTGACTTATGCGCTGGATCTGCACTGGCCTCAAATGGATCTCAATCATTTTTTGACATCGTGTCAGCATTCTGACTTCTGCGCTGGATCTGCACTGCCCTGAAATGGATCTGAATCTTTTTCTGGCACAGTGTCAGCATTCTGAATTCTGCGCTGGATCTGCACTGCCCTGAAATGGATCTGAATGTTTTCTGACAAAGTGTCAGCATTCTGAATTCTGTGCTGGATCTGCACTGCCCTGAAATGAATCTGAATCTTTTTCTGTCACTTTGTCAGCATTCTGACTTCTGCGCTGGATCTGCACTGCCCTGAAATGGATCTGAATATTTTTTTGACACTGTGTCAGCATTCCGACTTCTGCGCTGGATCTGCACTGACCTGAAATAGATCTGAATCATTTCTTGACACTGTGTCAGCATTCTGAATTCTGCGCTGGATCTGCACTGAACTAAAATGGATCTGAATCATTTTTTGACACAGTGTCAGCATTCTGACTTCTGCGCTGGATCTGCACTGCCCTGAAATGGATCTGAATCTTTTTCTGGCACAGTATCAGCATTCTGACTTCTGCGCTGGATCTGCACTGCCCTGAAATGGATCTGAACATTTTTTGACACTGTGACCGCATTCTGACTTCTGGGCTGGATCTGCACTGAACTGAAATGGATCTGAATGGTTTTCTGACTCTTTGTCAGCATTCTGACACAGTGTCAGCTCTGTATCTGCACTGCCCTGAAATAGATCTGAATTTTTCTGACACAGTGTCAGCATTCCGACTTCTGCGCTGGATCTGCACTGCCCTGAAATGGATCGGAATCTTTTTTTGACACTGTGTCAGCATTCTGACTTCTGCGCTGGATCTGCACTGCCCTGAAATGGATCTGAATCTTTTTCTGACACAGTGTCAGCATTCTGAATTCTGCGCTGGATCTGCACTGCCCTGAAATGGATCTGAATCTTTTTTTGACACTGTGTGAGGATTCTGAATTCTGCGCTGGATCTGCCCTGCCCTGAAATGGATCTGAATCTTTTTCTGACACAGTGTCTGCATTCTGACACAGTGTCCGCATTCTGACTTCTGCGCTCGATCTGCTCTGCCCTGAAATATATCTGGATCTTTACTGACACTGTGTCAGCATTCTGACTACTGTGCTGGATCTGCACTGCCCTGACATGGATCTGAATCTTTTTCTGACACAGTGTCAGCATTCTGACTTCTGCGCTGGATCTGCACTGCCCTGAAATGGATCTGAATCTTTTTCTCGCACAGTGTCAGCATTCTGACTTCTGCGCTGGATCTGCAATACCCTGAAATGCATCTGAAAGTTTTTCTGACACAGTGTCTGCATTCTGACACAGTGTCCGCATTCTGACTTCTGCGCTCGATCTGCTCTGCCCTGAAATATATCTGGATCTTTACTGACACTGTGTCAGCATTCTGACTACTGTGCTGGATCTGCACTGCCCTGACATGGATCTGAATCTTTTTCTGACACAGTGTCAGCATTCTGACTTCTGCGCTGGATCTGCACTGCCCTGAAATGGATCTGAATCTTTTTCTCGCACAGTGTCAGCATTCTGACTTCTGCGCTGGATCTGCACTGCCCTGAAATGGATTTGAATCTTTTTCTGACACAGTGTAAGCATTCTGACACAGTGTCAGCATTCTGACACTGTGTCAGCATTCTCACTTGTGCGCTGGATCTGCACTGCCCTGAAATGGATCTGAATCTTTTTCTGACACAGTGTTAGCATTCTGACACAGTGTCAGCATTCTGACACAGTGTCAGCATTCTGACACAGTGTCAGCATTCTCACTTGTGCGCTGGATCTGCACTGCCCTGAAATGGATCTGAATCTTTTTCTGACACAGTGTCAGAATTCTGACACAGTGTCAGCATTCTGACACAGTGTCAGCATTCTCACTTGTGCGCTGGATCTGCACTGCCCTGAAATGCATCTGAATCTTTTTCTGACACAGTGTCAGCATTCTGACACAGTGTCAGCATTCTGACACAGTGTCAGCATTCTGACACAGTGTCAGCATTCTGACACAGTGTCAGCATTCTGAATTCTGCGCTGGATCTGCACTGCCCTGAAATGGATCTGAATCTTTTTCTGACACTTTGTCAGCATTCTGACACAGTGTCAGCTCTGTATCTGCACTGCCCTGAAATAGATCTGAATTTTTCTGACACAGTGTCAGCATTCCGACTTCTGCGCTGGATCTGCACTGCCCTGAAATGGATCGGAATCTTTTTTTGACACTGTGTCAGCATTCTGACTTCTGCGATGGATCTGCACTGCCCTGAAATGGATCTGAATCTTTTTCGGACACAGTGTCAGCATTCTGACTTCTGCGCTGGATCTGCACTGCCCTGAAATGGATCTGAATCTTTTTTTGACACTGTGTGAGGATTCTGAATTCTGCGCTGGATCTGCCCTGCCCTGAAATGGATCTGAATCTTTTTCTGACACTGTGTCCGCATTCTGACTTCTGCGCTGGATCTGCACTGCCCTGAAATGGATCTGAAGCTTTTTCTGGCACAGTGTCAGCATTCTGACTTCTGCGCTGGATCTGCACTGCCCTGAAATGGATCTGAATCTTTTTCTGACACAGTGTCTGCATTCTGACACAGTGTCCGCATTCTGACTTCTGCACTCGATCTGCTCTGCCCTGAAATATATCTGGATCTTTACTGACACTGTGTCAGCATTCTGACTTCTGTGCTGGATCTGCACTGCCCTGACATGGATCTGAATCTTTTTCTGACACAGTGTCAGCATTCTGACTTCTGCGCTGGATCTGCACTGCCCTGAAATGGATCTGAACATTTTTCTGACACAGTGTCAGCATTCTGAATTCTGTGCTGGATCTGCACTGCCCTGAAATGGATCTGAATCCTTTTCTGGCACAGTGTCAGCATTCTGACTTGTGCGCTGGATCTGCACTGACCTGAAATGGATCTGAATCTTTTTCTGACACAGTGTCCGCATTCTGACACAGTGTCCGCATTCTGACACAGTGTCAGCATTCTGACAGGTGCGCTGGATCTGCCCTGTCCTGAAATGCATCTGAATCTTTTTCTGACTCAGTGTCAGCATTCTGACTTCTGCGCTGGATCTGCACTGCCCTGAAATGCATCTGAATCTTTTTCTGGCACAGTGTCCGCATTGTGACTTCTGCGCTGGATCTGCACTGCCCTGAAATGGATCTGAATCTTTTTCTGGCACAGTGTCCGCATTCTGACTTCTGCGCTGGATCTGCACTGCCCTGAAATGCATCTGAATCTTCTTCTGGCACAGTGTCCGCATTCTGACTTCTGTGCTGGATCTGCACTGCCCTGACATGGATCTGAATCTTTTTCTGACACAGTGCCTGCATTCAGACACAGTGCCTGCATTCAGACACAGTGCCTGCATTCAGACACATTGCCTGCATTCTGAATTCTGCGCTGGATCTGCACTGCCCTGTAATGGATCTGAATGTTTTTCTGACACAGTGTCAGCATTCTGAATTCTGCGCTGGATCTGCACTGCCCTGAAATGGATCTGAATGTTTTTCTGACACAGTGTCAGCATTCTGGCTTCTGCGCTGGATCTGCACTGCCCTGAAATGGATCTGAATCTTTTTTTGACACAGTGTCAGCATTCTCACTTGTGCGCTGGATCTGCACTGCCCTGAAATGGATCTGAATATTTTTCTGACACAGTGTCCGCTTTCTGACATAGTGTCCGCTTTCTGACATAGTGTCCGCTTTCTGACATAGTGTCCGCATTCTGACACAGTGTCCGCATTCTGACACAGTGTCCGCATTCTGACACAGTGTCCGCATTCTGACACAGTGTCAGCATTCTCACTTGTGCGCTGGATCTGAACTGCCCTGAAATGGATCTGAATCTTTTTTTGACACTGTGTCAGCATTCAGACACAGTGTCAGCATTCCGACACAGTGTCAGCTTTCTGACACGTGCGCTGGATCTGCCCTGCCCTGAAATGGATCTGAATATTTTTCTGACACAGTGTCAGCATTCTGACACAGTGTCAGCATTCTGACACGTGCGCTGGATCTGCACTGCCCTGAAATGCATCTGAATATTTTTCTGACACAGTGTCAGCATTCTGAATTCTGCGCTGGATCTGCACTGACCTGAAATGGATCTGAATCTTTTTGTGACACAGTGTCAGCATTCTGACACGTGCGCTGGATCTGCCCTGTCCTGAAATGCATCTGAATCTTTTTCTGACACAGTGTCCGCATTGTGACTTCTGCGCTGGATCTGCACTGCCCTGAAATGGATCTGAATCTTTTTCTGGCACAGTGTCCGCATTCTGACGTCTGCGCTGGATCTGCACTGCCTTGAAATGCATCTGAATCTTTTTCTGGCACAGTGTCCGCATTCAGACACAGTGCCTGCATTCAGACACAGTGCCTGCATTCTGACTTCTGCGCTGGATCTGCACTGACCTGAAATGGATCTGAATCTTTTTCTGACACAGTGTCCGCATTCTGACACAGTGTCAGCATTCTGACTTCTGCGCTGGATCTGAACTGCCCTGAAATGGATCTGAATATTGTTATGACACAGTGTCAGCATTCTGACACAGTGTCCGCATTCTCACTTCTGCGCTGGATCTGCACTGCCCTGAAATGGATCTGAATGTTTTTCTGGCACAGTGTCAGCATTCTGACACGTGCGCTGGATCTACACTGACCTGAAATGGATCAGAATCTTTTTTTGACACTCTGTCAGCATTATGACTTCTGCGCTGGTTCTGCACTGCCCTGAAATGGATCAAAATCTTTTTTTGACACTGTGTGAGGATTCTGAATTCTGCGATGGATCAGCACTGACCTGAAATGGATCTAAAACTTTTTTTGACACTGAGTCATTATTCTGAATTCTGCGCTGGATCTGCACTGCCCTGAAATGGATCTGAATCTTTTTCTGACACAGTGTCAGCATTCTGACTTCTGCGATCGATCTGCACTGCCCTGAAATGGATCTGTATTTTTTTTTGACACTGTGTCAGCATTCTGACACAGTGTCAGCACTGGATCTGCACTGCCCTGAAATGCATCTGAATCTTTTTTTGACACTGTGTGAGCGTTCTGAATTACGCGCTGGAACTGTACTGACCTGAAAAGGATCTGAATCTTTTTTTGACACTTTGTCAGCATTCTGAATTCTGCGCTGGATCTGCACTGCCCTGAAATGGATCGGAATATTTTTCTGACACTGTGTCCGCATTCTGACTTCTGCTCTGGATCTGCACTGCCCTGAAATGTATCTTAATCTTTTTCTGGCTCAGTGTCAGCATTTTGACTTCCACGCTGGATCTGCACTGCCCTGAAATGGTTCTGAATCTTTTTTTGACACAGTGTCAGCATTCTGATTCTGCGCTGGATCTGCACTGACCTGAAATGCATCTGAATCTTTTTCTGTCACAGTGTCCGCATTCTGACTTCTGCGCTGGATCTGCACTGCCCTGAAATGGATCTGAATTTTTTCTGGCACAGTGTCCGCATTCTGAATTCTGCGCTGGATCTGCACAGCCCTGAAAGGCATCTGAATCTTTTTCTGGCACAGTGTCAGCATTCTGACTTCTGCGCTGGATCTGCACTGCCCTGAAATGGATCGGAATATTATTTTGACACTGTGTCAGCATTCTGACTTCTGCGCTGGATCTGCACTGCCCTGAAATGGATCGGAATATTATTTTGACACTGTGTCAGCATTCTGACTTCTGCGCTGGATCTGCACTGCCCTGAAATGGATCTGAATCTTTTTCTGGCACAGTGTCAGCATTCTGACTTCTGCGCTGGATCTGCACTGACCTGAAATGGATCTGAATCTTTTTTTGACACTGTGTGAGCGTTCTGAATTACGTGCTGGATCTGCACTGACCTGAAATGGATCTGAATCTTATTTTGACACTGTGTGAGCGTTCTGAATTACGTGCTGGATCTGCACTGCCCTGAAATGGATCTGAATCTTTTTGTGACACTGTGTCCGCATTCTGACACAGTGTCAGCATTCTGACTTGTGCGCTGGATCTGCACTGCCCTGAAATGGATCTGAATCTTTTTCTGACACAGTGTCCGCATTCTGACACTGTGTCCGCATTCTGACACTGTGTCCGCATTCTGACACAGTGTCCGCATTCTGACACAGTGTCCGCATTCTGACACAGTGTCCGCATTCTGACACAGTGTCCGCATTCTCACTTGTGCGCTGGATCTGCACTGGCCTGAAATGGATCTGAATCTTTTTCTGACACAGTGTCAGCATTCTGACACAGTGTCAGCATTCTGACACGTGCGCTGGATCTGCACTGCCTTGAAATGCATCTGAATCTTTTTCTGACACAGTGTCAGCATTCTGACACGTGCGCTGGATCTGCACTGACCTGAAATGGATCTGAATCTTTTTCTGACACAGTGTCAGCATTCTGACAGGTGCGCTGGATCTGCCCTGTCCTGAAATGGATCTGAATCTTTTTCTGACACAGTGTCCGCATTGTGACTTCTGCGCTGGATCTGCACTGCCCTGAAATGCATCTGAATCTTTTTCTGGCATAGTGTCCGCATTGTGACTTCTGCGCTGGATCTGCACTGCCTTGAAATGCATCTGAATCTTTTTCTGGCACAGTGTCCGCATTCTGACTTCTGCGCTGGATCTGCACTGACCTGAAATGCATCTGAATCTTCTTCTGGCACAGTGTCCGCATTCTGACTTCTGCGCTGGATCTGCACTGCCCTGACATGGATCTGAATCTTTTTCTGACACAGTGCCTGCATTCAGACACAGTGCCTGCATTCAGACTTCTGCGCTGGATCTGCACTGCCCTGAAATGGATCTGAATCTTTTTCTGACACAGTGTCCGCATTCTGACACAGTGTCAGCATTCTGACTTCTGCGCTGGATCTGCACTGCCCTGAAATGGATCTGAATATTTTTATGACACAGTGTCAGCATTCTGACACAGTGTCCGCATTCTCACTTCTGCGCTGGATCTGCACTGCCCTGAAATGGATCTGAATCTTTTTCTGACACAGTGTCAGCATTCTGACTTGTGCGCTGGATCTGCACTGCCCTGAAATGGATCTGAACATTTTTCTGACACAGTGTCAGCATTCTGAATTCTGCGCTGGATCTGCACTGAACTAAAATGGATCTGAATCTTTTTCTGGCACAGTGTCAGCATTCTGACTTCTGCGGTGGATCTGCACTGCCTGGAAATTGATCTGAATCTTTTTCTGGCACAGTGTCAGCATTCTGACACAGTGTCAGCACTGTATCTGCACTGCCCTGAAATGGATCAGAATCTTTTTTTGACACTCTGTCAGCATTATGACTTCTGCGCTGGTTCTGCACTGCCCTGAAATGGATCAGAATCTTTTCTTGACACTGTGTGAGGATTCTGAATTCTGCGCTGGATCTGCGCTGACCTGAAATGGATCTGAATCTTTTTTTGACACTGAGTCATCATTCTGAATTCTGCGCTGGATCTGCACTGCCCTGAAATGGATCTGAATTTTTTCTGACACAGTGTCAGCATTCTGAATACTGCGCTGGATCTGCACAGCCCTGAAAGGCATCTGAATCTTTTTCTGGCACAGTGTCCGCATTCTGACTTCTGCGCTGGATCTGCACTGCCCTGAAATGCATCTGAATCTTTTTCTGGCTCTGTGTCTGCATTCCGACTTCTGCGCTGGATCTGCACTGCCCTGAAATGGATCTGAATCTTTTTTGACACTGTGTCAGCATTCTGACACAGTGTCCGCATTCTGACTTCTGCGCTGGATCTGCACTGCCCTGAAATGGATCTGAATCTTTTTCTGACACAGTGTCAGCATTCTGACACAGTGTCCGCATTCTCACTTCTGCGCTGGATCTGCACTGCCCTGAAATGGATCTGAATCTTTTTTTGACACTGTGTCAGCATTCTGACTTCTGCGCTGGATCTGCACTGCCCTGAAATGGATCTGAATCTTTTTCTGGCACAGTGTCAGCATTCCGACTTCTGCGGTGGATCTGCACTGCCCTGAAATGGATCTGAATCTTTTTCTGGCACAGTGTCAGCATTCTGACTTCTGCGCTGGATCTGCACTGACCTGAAATGGATCTGAATCTTTTTTTGACACTGTGTGAGCATTCTGAATTACGTGCTGGATCTGCACTGACCTGAAATGGATCTGAATCTTTTTTTGACACTGTGTGAGCGTTCTGAATTACGTGCTGGATCTGCACTGCCCTGAAATGGATCTGAATCTTTTTGTGACACTGTGTCAGCATTCGGACTTTTGCGCTGGATCTGCACTGCCCTGAAATGGATCAGAATCTTTTTCTGACACAGTGTCAGCATTCTGAATTCTGCGCTGGATCTGCACTGCCCTGAAATGGATCGGAATCTTTTTCTGACACAGTGTCAGCATTCTGACTTCTGCGCTGGATCTGCACTGCCCTGAAATGGATCTGAATCTTTATCTGACACAGTGTCAGCATTCTCACTTCTGCGCTGGATCTGCACTGCCCTGAAATGCATCTGAATCTTCTTCTGGCAGAGTGTCCGCATTCTGACTTCTGCGCTGGATCTGCACTGCCATGAAATGCATGTGAATCTTCTTCTGGCACAGAGTCCGCATTCTGACTTCTGCGCTGGATCTGCACTGCCCTGAAATGGATCTGAATCTTTTTCTGACACAGTGTCCGCATTCTGACTTCTGCGCTGGATCTGCACTGACCTGAAATGTATCTGAATCATTTTCTGGCACTGTGTCAGCATTCTGACTTCTGCGCTGGATCTGCACTGCCCTGAAATGGATCTGAATCTTTTTTTGACACTGTGTCAGCATTCTGACTTCTGCGCTGGATCTGCACTGCCCTGAAATGGATCTGAATCTTTTTCTGGCACAGTGTCAGCATTCTGACTTCTGCGCTGGATCTGCACTGCCCTGAAATGCATCTGAATCTTTTTCTGACACAGTGTCAGCATTCTGACTTGTGCGCTGGATCAGCACTTACCTGAAATGTATCTGAATCTTTTTCTGACACAGTGTCGGCATTCTGACACAGTGTCAGCATTCTGACTTCTGCGCTGGATCTGCACTGCCCTGAAATGCATCTGAATCTCTTTCTGGCACAGAGTCCGAATTCTGACTTCTGCGCTGGATCTGCACTGCCCTGAAATGGATCTGAATTTTTTTTGACACTGTGTCAGCTTTCTGAATTGTGCGCTGGATCTGCACTACCCTGAAATGCATCTGAATCTTTTTTTGACACAGTGTCAGCATTCTGAATTGTGCGCTGGATCTGCACTGAACTGAAATGGATCTGAATATTTTTTTGACACTGTGTCAGCATTCGTACTTCTGCGCTGGATCTGCACTGCCCTGAAATGGATCTGAATCTTTTTTTGACACAGTGTCTGCATTCTGACTTCTGCGCTGGATCTGCACTGACCTGAAATGAATCTGAACCTTTTTCTGGAACAATGTCAGCATTCTGACTTCTGCGATGGATATGCACTGACCTGAAATGGATCTGAATCTTTTTTTGACACAGTGTCAGCATTTTGACTTCTGCGCTTGATCTGCACTGCCCTGAAATGCATCTGAATATTTTTGGACACTGTGTCAGCACTCTGAATTCTGTGCTGGGTCTGCACTGCCCTGAAATGGATCTTAATGTTTTCTGTCACTTTGTCAGCATTCTGACACAGTGTCAGCACTGGATCTGCTCTGCCCAGAAATGTATCTGAATCTATTTTTGACACTGTGTCAGCATTCTGACTTCTGCGATGGATCTGCACTGCCCTGAAATGAATCTGAACATTTTTCTGGAACAATGTCAGCATTCTGACTTCTGCGATGGATATGCACTGACCTGAAATGGATCTGAATCTTTTTCTGACTCAATGTCAGCATTCTGACTTTTGCGCTGGATCTGCACTGCCCTGAAATGGATCTGAATCTTTTTCTGACACATTGTCACCATTCTGACACAGTGTCAGCATTCTGACTTCTGCGCTGGATCTGCACTGCCCTGAAATGGATCTGAATCTTTTCTTGACACTGTGTCAGCATTCTGAATTCTGCGCTGGATCTGCACTGCCCTGAAATGGATCGGAATCTTTTTCTGACACAGTGTCAGCATTCTGAATTCTGCGCTGGATCTGCACTGCCCTGAAATGGATATGAATGGTTTTCTGACACTTTGTCAGCATTCTGACACAGTGTCAGCACTGGATCTACTCTGCCCAGAAATGGATCTGAATCTATTTTTGACACAGTGTCAGCATTCTCACTTGTGCGCTGGATCTGCACTACCCTGAAAGGGATCTGAATCTTTTTCTGACACAGTGTCAGCATTCTGACACAGTGTCAGCATTCTGACACAGTGTCAGCATTCTGACACAGTGTCAGCATTCTGACACAGTGTCAGCATTCTCACTTGTGCGCTGGATCTGCACTGCCCTGAAATGGATCAGAATCTTTTTCTGACACAGTGTCAGCATTCTGACACAGTGTCAGCATTCTGACACAGTGTCAGCATTCTCACTTGTGCGCTGGATCTGCACTGCCCTGAAATGGATCTGAATCTTTTTCTGACACAGTGTCAGCATTCTGAGACAGTGTCAGCATTCTGAGACAGTGTCAGCATTCTGAGACAGTGTCAGCATTCTGAGACAGTGTCAGCATTCTGAGACAGTGTCAGCATTCTGAGACAGTGTCAGCATTCTGAGACAGTGTCAGCATTCTGAGACAGTGTCAGCATTCTGAGACAGTGTCAGCATTCTGAGACAGTGTCAGCATTCTGAGACAGTGTCAGCATTCTGAGACAGTGTCAGCATTCTGAGACAGTGTCAGCATTCTGACACAGTGTCAGCATTCTGACACAGTGTCAGCATTCTGACACAGTGTCAGCATTCTGACACAGTGTCAGCATTCTGACACAGTGTCAGCATTCTGACACAGTGTCAGCATTCTCACTTGTGCGCTGGATCTGCACTGCCCTGAAATGGATCTGAATCTTTTTCTGACACAGTGTCAGCATTCTGACACAGTGTCAGCATTCTGACACAGTGTCAGCATTCTGACACAGTGTCAGCATTCTGACACAGTGTCAGCATTCTGACACAGTGTCAGCATTCTGACACAGTGTCAGCATTCTGACACAGTGTCAGCATTCTGACACAGTGTCAGCATTCTGACACAGTGTCAGCATTCTGACACAGTGTCAGCATTCTGACACAGTGTCAGCATTCTCACTTGTGCGCTGGATCTGCACTGCCCTGAAATGGATCTGAATCTTTTTCTGACACAGTGTCAGCATTCTGACACAGTGTCAGCATTCTGACACAGTGTCAGCATTCTGACACAGTGTCAGCATTGTGACACAGTGTCAGCATTCTCACTTGTGCGCTGGATCTGCACTGCCCTGAAATGGATCTGAATCTTTTTCTGACACAGTGTCAGCATTCTGACACAGTGTCAGCATTCTCACTTGTGCGCTGGATCTGCACTGACCTGAAATGGATCTGAATCTTTTTCTGAGACAGTGTCAGCATTCTGAGACAGTGTCAGCATTCTGAGACAGTGTCAGCATTCTGAGACAGTGTCAGCATTCTGAGACAGTGTCAGCATTCTGAGACAGTGTCAGCATTCTGAGACAGTGTCAGCATTCTGAGACAGTGTCAGCATTCTGAGACAGTGTCAGCATTCTGACACAGTGTCAGCATTCTGACACAGTGTCAGCATTCTGACACAGTGTCAGCATTCTGACACAGTGTCAGCATTCTGACACAGTGTCAGCATTCTGACACAGTGTCAGCATTCTGACACAGTGTCAGCATTCTGACACAGTGTCAGCATTCTGACACAGTGTCAGCATTCTGACACAGTGTCAGCATTCTCACTTGTGCGCTGGATCTGCACTGCCCTGAAATGCATCTGAATCTTTTTCTGACACAGTGTCAGCATTCTGACACAGTGTCAGCATTCTGACACAGTGTCAGCATTCTCACTTGTGCGCTGGATCTGCACTGCCCTGAAATGCATCTGAATCTTTTTCTGACACAGTATCAGCATTACGAATTCGGCGCTGGATCTGCACTGAACTGAAATGGATCTGAATCATTTTTTGACACTGTGTCAGCATTCTGACTTCTGTGCTGGATCTGCACTGACCTCAAATGGATCTCAATCATTTTTTGACATCGTGTCAGCATTCTGACTTCTGCGCTGGATCTGCACTGCCCTGAAAAGGATCTTAATCTTTTTCTGGCACAGTGTCAGCATTCTGAATTCTGCGCTGGATCTGCACTGCCCTGAAATGGATCTGAATCTTTTTCTGACACAGTATCAGCATTACGAATTCGGCGCTGGATCTGCACTGCCCTGAAATGGATCTGAATCTTTTTCTGGCACAGTGTCAGCATTCTGAATTCTGCGCTGGATCCGCACTGAACTAAAATGGACCTGAATCTTTTTCTGACACAGTGTCAGCATTCTGACACAGTGTCAGCATTCTGACTTCTGCGCTGGATCTGCACTGCCCTGAAATGGATCTGAATCTTTTTCTGACACTGTGTGAGGATTCTGACTTCTGCGCTGGATCTGCACTGCCCTGAAATGGATCTGAATGGTTTTCTGTCACTTTGTCATCATTCTGACACAGTGTCAGCACTGGATCTACTCTGCCCAGAAATGGATCTGAATCTATTTTTGACACAGTGTCAGCATTCTGACTTCTGCGCTGGATCTGCACTGCCCTGAAATGGATCTGAATCTTTTTCTGACACAGTATCAGCACTACGAATTCGGCGCTGGATCTGCACTGCCCTGAAATGGATCTGAATCTTTTTCTGGCACAGTGTCAGCATTCTGAATTCTGCGCTGGATCTGCACTGCCCTGAAATGGATCTGAATTGTTTTCTGTCACTTTGTCATCATTCTGATACAGTGTCAGCACTGGATCTACTCTGCCCAGAAATGGATCTGAATCTATTTTTGACACAGTGTCAGCATTCTCACTTGTGCGCTGGATCTGCACTGCCCTGAAAGGGATCTGAATCTTTTTCTGACACAGTGTCAGCATTCTGACACAGTGTCAGCATTCTGACACAGTGTCAGCATTCTGACACAGTGTCAGCATTCTGACACAGTGTCAGCATTCTCACTTGTGCGCTGGATCTGCACTGCCCTGAAATGGATCTGAATCTTTTTCTGACACAGTGTCAGCATTCTGACACAGTGTCAGCATTCTGACACAGTGTCAGCATTCTCACTTGTGCGCTGGATCTGCACTGCCCTGAAAGGGATCTGAATCTTTTTGTGACACAGTGTCAGCATTCTGACACAGTGTCAGCATTCTGACACAGTGTCAGCATTCTCACTTGTGCGCTGGATCTGCACTGCCCTGAAATGGATCTGAATCTTTTTCTGACACAGTGTCAGCATTCAGACACAGTGTCAGCATTTAGACACAGTGTCAGCATTCAGACACAGTGTCAGCATTCTGACACAGTGTCAGCATTCAGACACAGTGTCAGCATTCAGACACAGTGTCAGCATTCTGACACAGTGTCAGCATTCTCACTTGTGCGCTGGATCTGCACTGCCCTGAAATGGATCTGAATCTTTTTCTGACACAGTGTCAGAATTCTGACACAGTGTCAGCATTCTGACACAGTGTCAGCATTCTCACTTGTGAGCTGGATCTGCACTGCCCTAAAATGCATCTGAATATTTTTCTGACACAGTGTCAGCATTCTGACACAGTGTCAGCATTCTGACTCAGTGTCAGCATTCTGACTCAGTGTCAGCATTCTGACACAGTGTCAGCATTCTGACACAGTGTCAGCATTCTGACACAGTGTCAGCATTCTGACACAGTGTCAGCATTCTGACACAGTGTCAGCATTCTCACTTGTGCGCTGGATCTGCACTGCCCTGAAATGGATCTGAATCTTTTTCTGACACAGTGTCAGCATTCTGACACAGTGTCAGCATTCTGACACAGTGTCAGCATTCTGACACAGTGTCAGCATTCTGACACAGTGTCAGCATTCTCACTTGTGCGCTGGATCTGCACTGCCCTGAAATGGATCTGAATCTTTTTCTGACACAGTGTCAGCATTCTGACACAGTGTCAGCATTCTCACTTGTGCGCTGGATCTGCACTGCCCTGAAATGGATCTGAATCTTTTTCTGACACAGTGTCAGCATTCTGAGACAGTGTCAGCATTCTGAGACAGTGTCAGCATTCTGAGACAGTGTCAGCATTCTGAGACAGTGTCAGCATTCTGAGACAGTGTCAGCATTCTGAGACAGTGTCAGCATTCTGAGACAGTGTCAGCATTCTGAGACAGTGTCAGCATTCTGACACAGTGTCAGCATTCTGACACAGTGTCAGCATTCTGACACAGTGTCAGCATTCTGACACAGTGTCAGCATTCTGACACAGTGTCAGCATTCTGACACAGTGTCAGCATTCTGACACAGTGTCAACATTCTGACACAGTGTCAGCATTCTCACTTGTGCGCTGGATCTGCACTGCCCTGAAATGCATCTGAATCTTTTTCTGACACAGTATCAGCATTACGAATTCGGCGCTGGATCTGCACTGAACTGAAATGGATCTGAATCTTTTTCTGGCACAGGGTCAGCATTCTGACTTCTGCGCTGGATATGCACTGCCCTGAAATGGATCTGAATCATTTTTTGACACTGTGTCAGCATTCTGACTTCTGTGCTGGATCTGCACTGACCTCAAATGGATCTCAATCATTTTTTGACATCGTGTCAGCATTCTGACTTCTGCGCTGGATCTGCACTGCCCTGAAATGGATCTGAATCTTTTTCTGACACAGTATCAGCATTACGAATTCGGCGCTTTATCTGCACTGCCCTGAAATGGATCTGAATCTTTTTCTGGCACAGTGTCAGCATTCTGAATTCTGCACTGGATCCGCACTGAACTAAAATGGACCTTAATCTTTTTCTGACACAGTGTCAGCATTCTGACACAGTGTCAGCATTCTGACTTCTGCGCTGGATCTGCACTGCCCTGAAATGGATCTGAATCTTTTTCTGACACAGTGTCAGCATTCTGACACAGTGTCAGCATTCTGACACAGTGTCAGCATTCTGACACAGTGTCAGCATTCTCACTTGTGCGCTGGATCTGCACTGCCCTGAAATGGATCTGAATCTTTTTCTGACACAGTGTCAGCATTCTGACACAGTGTCAGCATTCTGACACAGTGTCAGCATTGTGACACAGTGTCAGCATTGTGACACAGTGTCAGCATTGTGACACAGTGTCAGCATTCTCACTTGTGCGCTGGATCTGCACTGCCCTGAAATGGATCTGAATCTTTTTCTGACACAGTGTCAGCATTCTGACACAGTGTCAGCATTCTGACACAGTGTCAGCATTCTGACACAGTGTCAGCATTCTCACTTGTGCGCTGGATCTGCACTGCCCTGAAATGGATCTGAATCTTTTTCTGACACAGTGTCAGCATTCTGACACAGTGTCAGCATTCTGACACAGTGTCAGCATTCTCACTTGTGCGCTGGATCTGCACTGCCCTGAAATGGATCTGAATCTTTTTCTGACACAGTGTCAGCATTCTGACACTGTGTCAGCATTCTGACACTGTGTCAGCATTCTCACTTGTGCGCTGGATCTGCACTGCCCTGAAATGGATCTGAATCTTTTTCTGACACAGTGTCAGCATTCTGAGACAGTGTCAGCATTCTGAGACAGTGTCAGCAGTCTGACACAGTGTCAGCATTCAGGCACAGTGTCAGCATTCTGACACAGTGTCAGCATTCTCACTTATGCACAGGATCTGCACTGCCCTGAAATGGATCTGAATCTTTTTCTGACACAGTGTCAGCATTCTGACACAGTGTCAGCATTCTGACACAGTGTCAGCATTCTGTCACAGTGTCAGCATTCTGTCACAGTGTCAGCATTCTGTCACAGTGTCAGCATTCTGTCACAGTGTCAGCATTCTGTCACAGTGTCAGCATTCTGACACAGTGTCAGCATTCTCACTTGTGCGCTGGATCTGCACTGCCCTGAAATGCATCTGAATATTTTTCTGACACAGTGTCAGCATTCCGACACAGTGTCAGCATTCCGACACAGTGTCAGCATTCCGACACAGTGTCAGCATTCCGACACAGTGTCAGCATTCCGACACAGTGTCAGCATTCCGACACAGTGTCAGCATTCTCACTTGTGCCCTCGAACTGCACGGCCCTGAAATGGATCTGAATCTTTTTCTGACACAGTGTCAGCATTCTGAGACAGTGTCAGCATTCTGAGACAGTGTCAGCATTCTGAGACAGTGTCAGCATTCTGAGACAGTGTCAGCATTCTGAGACAGTGTCAGCATTCTGACACAGTGTCAGCATTCTGACACAGTGTCAGCATTCTCACTTGTGCGCTGGATCTGCACTGCCCTGAAATGCATCTGAATCTTTTTCTGACACAGTATCAGCATTACGAATTCGGCGCTGGATCTGCACTGAACTGAAATGGATCTGAATCTTTTTCTGGCACAGGGTCAGCATTCTGTCTTCTGCGCTGGATCTGCACTGCCCTGAAATGCATCCGAATCTTTTTTTGACACTGTGTGAGCATTCTGAATTCTGCACTGGATCTGCAATACCCTGAAATGCATCTGAAAGTGTTTTGGCACTGTCTCAGCATTCTGACTTCTGCGCTGGATCTGCACTGCCCTGAAATGGATCTGAATCTTTTTCTGACACAGTGTCAGCATTCTGACTTCTGCGCTGGATATGCACTGCCCTGAAATGGATCTGAATCATTTTTTGACAATTTGTCAGCATTCTGACTTCTGTGCTGGATCTGCACTGACCTCAAATGGATCTCAATCATTTTTTGACATCGTGTCAGCATTCTGACTTCTGCGCTGGATCTGCACTGCCCTGAAATGGATCTGAATCTTTTTCTGACACAGTATCAGCATTACGAATTCGGCGCTGGATCTGCACTGCCCTGAAATGGATCTGAATCTTTTTCTGTCACAGTGTCAGCATTCTGAATTCTGCGCTGGATCCGCACTGAACTAAAATGGACCTGAATCTTTTTCTGACACAGTGTCAGCATTCTGACACAGTGTCAGCATTCTGACTTCTGCGCTGGATCTGCACTGCCCTGAAATGGATCTGAATGGTTTTCTGTCACTTTGTCATCATTCTGACACAGTGTCAGCACTGGATCTACTCTGCCCAGAAATGGATCTGAATAAATTTTTGACACTGTGTCAGCATTCTGACTTCTGCGCTGGATCTGCACTGCCCTGAAATGGATCTGAATCTTTTTCTGACACAGTGTCAGCATTCTGAATTCTGCACTGGATCTGCAGTGACCTGAAATGGATCTGAATGTTTTTCTGGCACAGTGTCAGCATTCTGAATTCTGCGCTGAATCTGCACTGACCTGAAATGGATCAGAATCTTTTTTTGACACAGTGTCAGCATTCCGAGTTCTGCGCTGGATCTGCACTGCCCTGAAATGGATCTGAAAATTTTTTTGACACTGTGTCAGCATTCTGACTTCTGCGCTGGATCTGCACTGCCCTGAAATGGATCTGAATCTTTTTCTGACACAGTATCAGCACTACGAATTCGGCGCTGGATCTGCAATGCCCTGAAATGGATCTGTATCTTTTTCTGGCACAGTGTCAGCATTCTGAATTCTGCGCTGGATCTGCACTGCCCTGAAATGGATCTGAATTGTTTTCTGTCACTTTGTCATCATTCTGATACAGTGTCAGCACTGGATCTACTCTGCCCAGAAATGGATCTGAATCTATTTTTGACACAGTGTCAGCATTCTCACTTGTGCGCTGGATCTGCACTGCCCTGAAAGGGATCTGAATCTTTTTCTGACACAGTGTCAGCATTCTGACACAGTGTCAGCATTCTGACACAGTGTCAGCATTCTCACTTGTGCGCTGGATCTGCACTGCCCTGAAATGGATCTGAATCTTTTTCTGACACAGTGTCAGCATTCTGACACAGTGTCAGCATTCTGACACAGTGTCAGCATTCTGACACAGTGTCAGCATTCTCACTTGTGCGCTGGATCTGCACTGCCCTGAAATGGATCTGAATCTTTTTCTGACACAGTGTCAGCATTCTGAGACAGTGTCAGCATTCTGAGACAGTGTCAGCATTCTGAGACAGTGTCAGCATTCTGACACAGTGTCAGCATTCTGACACAGTGTCAGCATTCTGACACAGTGTCAGCATTCTGACACAGTGTCAGCATTCTGACACAGTGTCAGCATTCTCACTTGTGCGCTGGATCTGCACTGCCCTGAAATGGATCTGAATCTTTTTCTGACACAGTGTCAGCATTCTGACACAGTGTCAGCATTCTGACACAGTGTCAGCATTCTGACACAGTGTCAGCATTCTCACTTGTGCGCTGGATCTGCACTGCCCTGAAATGGATCTGAATCTTTTTCTGACACAGTGTCAGCATTCTGACACTGTGTCAGCATTCTGACACTGTGTCAGCATTCTCACTTGTGCGCTGGATCTGCACTGCCCTGAAATGGATCTGAATCTTTTTCTGAGACAGTGTCAGCATTCTGAGACAGTGTCAGCATTCTGAGACAGTGTCAGCATTCTGAGACAGTGTCAGCATTCTGAGACAGTGTCAGCATTCTGAGACAGTGTCAGCATTCTGAGACAGTGTCAGCATTCTGAGACAGTGTCAGCATTCTGAGACAGTGTCAGCATTCTGAGACAGTGTCAGCATTCTGACACAGTGTCAGCATTCTGACACAGTGTCAGCATTCTGACACAGTGTCAGCATTCTCACTTGTGCGCTGGATCTGCACTGCCCTGAAATGGATCTGAATCTTTTTCTGACACAGTGTCAGAATTCTGACACAGTGTCAGCATTCTGACACAGTGTCAGCATTCTCACTTGTGCGCTGGATCTGCACTGAACTGAAATGGATCTGAATCTTTTTCTGACACAGTGTCAGCATTCTGACACAGTGTCAGCATTCTGACACCGTGTCTGCATTCTGACACAGTGTCAGCATTCTCACTTGTGCGCTGGATCTGCACTGCCCTGAAATGGATCAGAATCTTTTTCTGACACAGTGTCAGCATTCTGACACAGTGTCAGCATTCTGACACAGTGTCAGCATTCTGACACAGTGTCAGCATTCTGACACAGTGTCAGCATTCTGACACAGTGTCAGCATTCTCACTTGTGCGCTGGATCTGCACTGCCCTGAAATGGATCTGAATCTTTTTCTGACACAGTGTCAGCATTCTGAGACAGTGTCAGCATTTTGAGACAGTGTCAGCATTCTGAGACAGTGTCAGCATTCTGAGACAGTGTCAGCATTCTGAGACAGTGTCAGCATTCTGAGACAGTGTCAGCATTCTGAGACAGTGTCAGCATTCTGAGACAGTGTCAGCATTCTGACACAGTGTCAGCATTCTGACACAGTGTCAGCATTCTGACACAGTGTCAGCATTCTGACACAGTGTCAGCATTCTGACACAGTGTCAGCATTCTGACACAGTGTCAGCATTCTGACACAGTGTCAGCATTCTGACACAGTGTCAGCATTCTGACACAGTGTCAGCATTCTGACACAGTGTCAGCATTCTGACACAGTGTCAGCATTCTGACACAGTGTCAGCATTCTCACTTGTGCGCTGGATCTGCACTGCCCTGAAATGGATCTGAATCTTTTTCTGACACAGTGTCAGCATTCTGACACAGTGTCAGCATTCTGACACAGTGTCAGCATTCTGACACAGTGTCAGCATTCTGACACAGTGTCAGCATTCTGACACAGTGTCAGCATTCTGACACAGTGTCAGCATTCTCACTTGTGCGCTGGATCTGCACTGCCCTGAAATGGATCTGAATTTTTTTCTGACACAGTGTCAGCATTCTGACACAGTGTCAGCATTCTGACACAGTGTCAGCATTCTGACACAGTGTCAGCATTCTGACACAGTGTCAGCATTCTGACACAGTGTCAGCATTCTCACTTGTGCGCTGGATCTGCACTGCCCTGAAATGGATCTGAATCTTTTTCTGACACAGTGTCAGCATTCTGACACAGTGTCAGCATTCTCACTTGTGCGCTGGATCTGCACTGCCATGAAATGGATCTGAATCTTTTTCTGACACAGTGTCAGCATTCTGAGACAGTGTCAGCATTCTGAGACAGTGTCAGCATTCTGAGACAGTGTCAGCATTCTGAGACAGTGTCAGCATTCTGAGACAGTGTCAGCATTCTGAGACAGTGTCAGCATTCTGACACAGTGTCAGCATTCTGACACAGTGTCAGCATTCTGACACAGTGTCAGCATTCTGACACAGTGTCAGCATTCTGACACAGTGTCAGCATTCTGACACAGTGTCAGCATTCTCACTTGTGCGCTGGATCTGCACTGCCCTGAAATGCATCTGAATCTTTTTCTGACACAGTATCAGCATTACGAATTCGGCGCTGGATCTGCACTGAACTGAAATGGATCTGAATCTTTTTCTGGCACAGGGTCAGCATTCTGACTTCTGCGCTGGATATGCACTGCCCTGAAATGGATCTGAATCATTTTTTGACACTGTGTCAGCATTCTGACTTCTGTGCTGGATCTGCACTGACCTCAAATGGATCTCAATCATTTTTTGACATCGTGTCAGCATTCTGACTTCTGCGCTGGATCTGCACTGCCCTGAAAAGGATCTGAATCTTTTTCTGGCACAGTGTCAGCATTCTGAATTCTGCGCTGGATCTGCACTGCCCTGAAATGGATCTGAATCTTTTTCTGACACAGTATCAGCATTACGAATTCGGCGCTTTATCTGCACTGCCCTGAAATGGATCTGAATCTTTTTCTGGCACAGTGTCAGCATTCTGAATTCTGCACTGGATCCGCACTGAACTAAAATGGACCTTAATCTTTTTCTGACACAGTGTCAGCATTCTGACACAGTGTCAGCATTCTGACTTCTGCGCTGGTTCTGCACTGCCCTGAAATGGATCTGAATCTTTTTCTGACACAGTGTCAGCATTCTGACACAGTGTCAGCATTCTGACACAGTGTCAGCATTCTGACACAGTGTCAGCATTCTGACACAGTGTCAGCATTCTGACACAGTGTCAGCATTCTCACTTGTGCGCTGGATCTGCACTGCCCTGAAATGGATCTGAATCTTTTTCTGACACAGTGTCAGCATTCTGACACAGTGTCAGCATTCTGACACAGTGTCAGCATTGTGACACAGTGTCAGCATTCTCACTTGTGCGCTGGATCTGCACTGCCCTGAAATGGATCTGAATCTTTTTCTGACACAGTGTCAGCATTCTGACACAGTGTCAGCATTCTGACACAGTGTCAGCATTCTGACACAGTGTCAGCATTCTGACACAGTGTCAGCATTCTCACTTGTGCGCTGGATCTGCACTGCCCTGAAATGGATCTGAATCTTTTTCTGACACAGTGTCAGCATTCTGACACAGTGTCAGCATTCTGACACAGTGTCAGCATTCTGACACAGTGTCAGCATTCTCACTTGTGCGCTGGATCTGCACTGCCCTGAAATGGATCTGAATCTTTTTCTGACACAGTGTCAGCATTCTGACACAGTGTCAGCATTCTGACACAGTGTCAGCATTCTGACACAGTGTCAGCATTCTGACACAGTGTCAGCATTCTGACACAGTGTCAGCATTCTCACTTGTGCGCTGGATCTGCACTGCCCTGAAATGGATCTGAATCTTTTTCTGACACAGTGTCAGCATTCTGACACAGTGTCAGCATTCTGACACAGTGTCAGCATTCTCACTTGTGCGCTGGATCTGCACTGCCCTGAAATGGATCTGAATCTTTTTCTGACACAGTGTCAGCGTTCTGACACTGTGTCAGCATTCTGACACTGTGTCAGCATTCTCACTTGTGCGCTGGATCTGCACTGCCCTGAAATGGATCTGAATCTTTTTCTGAGACAGTGTCAGCATTCTGAGACAGTGTCAGCATTCTGAGACAGTGTCAGCATTCTGACACAGTGTCAGCATTCAGGCACAGTGTCAGCATTCTGACACAGTGTCAGCATTCTCACTTGTGCACAGGATCTGCACTGCCCTGAAATGGATCTGAATCTTTTTCTGACACAGTGTCAGCATTCTGACACAGTGTCAGCATTCTGACACAGTGTCAGCATTCTGACACAGTGTCTGCATTCTGTCACAGTGTCAGCATTCTGTCACAGTGTCAGCATTCTGTCACAGTGTCAGCATTCTGACACAGTGTCAGCATTCTCACTTGTGCGCTGGATCTGCACTGCCCTGAAATGCATCTGAATCTTTTTCTGACACAGTGTCAGCATTCCGACACAGTGTCAGCATTCCGACACAGTGTCAGCATTCCGACACAGTGTCAGCATTCCGACACAGTGTCAGCATTCCGACACAGTGTCAGCATTCCGACACAGTGTCAGCATTCCGACACAGTGTCAGCATTCTCACTTGTGCGCTCGAACTGCACGGCCCTGAAATGGATCTGAATCTTTTTCTGACACAGTGTCAGCATTCTGACACAGTGTCAGCATTCTGAGACAGTGTCAGCATTCTGAGACAGTGTCAGCATTCTGAGACAGTGTCAGCATTCTGAGACAGTGTCAGCATTCTGAGACAGTGTCAGCATTCTGACACAGTGTCAGCATTCTGACACAGTGTCAGCATTCTGACACAGTGTCAGCATTCTCACTTGTGCGCTGGATCTGCACTGCCCTGAAATGCATCTGAATCTTTTTCTGACACAGTGTCAGCATTCTGACACAGTGTCAGCATTCTGACTCAGTGTCAGCATTCTCACTTGTGCGCTGGATCTGCACTGCCCTGAAATGCATCTGAATCTTTTTCTGACACAGTATCAGCATTACGAATTCGGCGCTGGATCTGCACTGAACTGAAATGGATCTGAATCTTTTTCTGGCACAGGGTCAGCATTCTGACTTCTGCGCTGGATCTGCACTGCCCTGAAATGCATCCGAATCTTTTTTTGACACTGTGTGAGCATTCTGAATTCTGCACTGGATCTGCAATACCCTGAAATGCATCTGAAAGTGTTTTGGCACTGTCTCAGCATTCTGACTTCTGCGCTGGATCTGCACTGCCCTGAAATGGATCTGAATCTTTTTCTGACACAGTGTCAGCATTCTGACTTCTGCGCTGGATATGCACTGCCCTGAAATGGATCTGAATCATTTTTTGACACTTTGTCAGCATTCTGACTTCTGTGCTGGATCTGCACTGACCTCAAATGGATCTCAATCATTTTTTGACATCGTGTCAGCATTCTGAATTCTGCGCTGGATCTGCACTGCCTTGAAATGGATCTGAATCTTTTTCTGACACAGTATCAGCATTACGAATTCGGCGCTGGATCTGCACTGCCCTGAAATGGATCTGAATCTTTTTCTGACACAGTGTCAGCATTCTGAATTCTGCACTGGATCTGCAGTGACCTGAAATGGATCTGAATGTTTTTCTGGCACAGTGTCAGCATTCTGAATTCTGCGCTGAATCTGCACTAACCTGAAATGGATCAGAATCTTTTTTTGACACAGTGTCAGCATTCCGAGTTCTGCGCTGGATCTGCACTGCCCTGAAATGGATCTGAAAATTTTTTTGACACTGTGTCAGCATTCTGACTTCTGCGCTGGATCTGCACTGCCCTGAAATGGATCTGAATCTTTTTCTGACACAGTATCAGCACTACGAATTCGGCGCTGGATCTGCACTGCCCTGAAATGGTTCTGAATTGTTTTCTGTCACTTTGTCATCATTCTGATACAGTGTCAGCACTGTATCTACTCTGCCCAGAAATGGATCTGAATCTATTTTTGACACAGTGTCAGCATTCTCACTTGTGCGCTGGATCTGCACTGCCCTGAAAGGGATCTGAATCTTTTTCTGACACAGTGTCAGCATTCTGACACAGTGTCAGCATTCTGACACAGTGTCAGCATTCTCACTTGTGCGCTGGATCTGCACTGCCCTGAAATGGATCTGAATCTTTTTCTGACACAGTGTCAGCATTCTGAGACAGTGTCAGCATTCTGAGACAGTGTCAGCATTCTGAGACAGTGTCAGCATTCTCACTTGTGCGCTGGATCTGCACTGCCCTGAAATGGATCTGAATCTTTTTCTGACACAGTGTCAGCATTCTGAGACAGTGTCAGCATTCTGAGACAGTGTCAGCATTCTGAGACAGTGTCAGCATTCTGAGACAGTGTCAGCATTCTGAGACAGTGTCAGCATTCTGAGACAGTGTCAGCATTCTGAGACAGTGTCAGCATTCTCACACAGTGTCAGCATTCTCACACAGTGTCAGCATTCTCACACAGTGTCAGCATTCTCACACAGTGTCAGCATTCTCACTTGTGCGCTGGATCTGCACTGCCCTGAAATGGATCTGAATCTTTTTCTGACACAGTGTCAGCATTCTGACACAGTGTCAGCATTCTGACACAGTGTCAGCATTCTGACACAGTGTCAGCATTCTCACTTGTGCGCTGGATCTGCACTGCCCTGAAATGGATCTGAATCTTTTTCTGAGACAGTGTCAGCATTCTGACACAGTGTCAGCATTCTGACACAGTGTCAGCATTCTCACTTGTGCGCTGGATCTGCACTACCCTGAAATGGATCTGAATCTTTTTCTGACACAGTGTCAGCATTCTGAGACAGTGTCAGCATTCTGAGACAGTGTCAGCATTCTGAGACAGTGTCAGCATTCTGAGACAGTGTCAGCATTCTGAGACAGTGTCAGCATTCTGAGACAGTGTCAGCATTCTGACACAGTGTCAGCATTCTGACACAGTGTCAGCATTCTGACACAGTGTCAGCATTCTGACACAGTGTCAGCATTCTGACACAGTGTCAGCATTCTGACACAGTGTCAGCATTCTCACTTGTGCGCTGGATCTGCCCTGCCCTGAAATAGATCTGAATCTTTCTCTGACACAATGTCAGCATTCTGACACAGTGTCAGCATTCTGACACAGTGTCAGCATTCTGACTTGTGCGCTGGATCTGCACTGCCCTGAAATGGATCTGAATCTTTTTCTGACACAGTGTCAGCATCCTGACACAGTGTCAGCATTCTGACACAGTGTCAGCATTCTGACACAGTGTCAGCATTGTGACACAGTGTCAGCATTGTGACACAGTGTCAGCATTCTCACTTGTGCGCTGGATCTGCACTGCCCTGAAATGGATCTGAATCTTTTTCTGACACAGTGTCAGCATTCTGACACAGTGTCAGCATTCTCACTTGTGCGCTGGATCTGCACTGACCTGAAATGGATCTGAATCTTTTTCTGACACAGTGTCAGCATTCTGACACTGTGTCAGCATTCTCACTTGTGCGCTGGATCTGCACTGCCCTGAAATGGATCTGAATCTTTTTCTGACACAGTGTCAGCATTCTGACACAGTGTCAGCATTCTCACTTGTGCGCTGGATCTGCACTGCCCTGAAATGGATCTGAATCTTTTTCTGACACAGTGTCAGCATTCTGAGACAGTGTCAGCATTCTGAGACAGTGTCAGCATTCTGAGACAGTGTCAGCATTCTCACACAGTGTCAGCATTCTCACACAGTGTCAGCATTCTCACACAGTGTCAGCATTCTCACACAGTGTCAGCATTCTCACTTGTGCGCTGGATCTGCACTGCCCTGAAATGGATCTGAATCTTTTTCTGACACAGTGTCAGCATTCTGACACAGTGTCAGCATTCTGACACAGTGTCAGCATTCTGACACAGTGTCAGCATTCTCACTTGTGCGCTGGATCTGCACTGCCCTGAAATGGATCTGAATCTTTTTCTGAGACAGTGTCAGCATTCTGACACAGTGTCAGCATTCTGACACAGTGTCAGCATTCTCACTTGTGCGCTGGATCTGCACTACCCTGAAATGGATCTGAATCTTTTTCTGACACAGTGTCAGCATTCTGAGACAGTGTCAGCATTCTGAGACAGTGTCAGCATTCTGAGACAGTGTCAGCATTCTGAGACAGTGTCAGCATTCTGAGACAGTGTCAGCATTCTGAGACAGTGTCAGCATTCTGAGACAGTGTCAGCATTCTGACACAGTGTCAGCATTCTGACACAGTGTCAGCATTCTGACACAGTGTCAGCATTCTGACACAGTGTCAGCATTCTGACACAGTGTCAGCATTCTGACACAGTGTCAGCATTCTGACACAGTGTCAGCATTCTGACACAGTGTCAGCATTCTCACTTGTGCGCTGGATCTGCCCTGCCCTGAAATGGATCTGAATCTTTCTCTGACACAATGTCAGCATTCTGACACAGTGTCAGCATTCTGACACAGTGTCAGCATTCTGACTTGTGCGCTGGATCTGCACTGCCCTGAAATGGATCTGAATCTTTTTCTGACACAGTGTCAGCATCCTGACACAGTGTCAGCATTCTGACACAGTGTCAGCATTCTGACACAGTGTCAGCATTCTGACACAGTGTCAGCATTGTGACACAGTGTCAGCATTGTGACACAGTGTCAGCATTCTCACTTGTGCGCTGGATCTGCACTGCCCTGAAATGGATCTGAATCTTTTTCTGACACAGTGTCAGCATTCTGACACAGTGTCAGCATTCTCACTTGTGCGCTGGATCTGCACTGACCTGAAATGGATCTGAATCTTTTTCTGACACAGTGTCAGCATTCTGACACTGTGTCAGCATTCTCACTTGTGCGCTGGATCTGCACTGCCCTGAAATGGATCTGAATCTTTTTCTGACACAGTGTCAGCATTCTGACACAGTGTCAGCATTCTCACTTGTGCGCTGGATCTGCACTGCCCTGAAATGGATCTGAATCTTTTTCTGACACAGTGTCAGCATTCTGAGACAGTGTCAGCATTCTGAGACAGTGTCAGCATTCTGAGACAGTGTCAGCATTCTGAGACAGTGTCAGCATTCTGACACAGTGTCAGCATTCTGACACAGTGTCAGCATTCTGACACAGTGTCAGCATTCTGACACAGTGTCAGCATTCTCACTTGTGCGCTGGATCTGCACTGCCCTGAAATGGATCTGAATCTTTTTCTGACACAGTGTCAGCATTCTGTCACAGTGTCAGAATTCTGACACAGTGTCAGCATTCTGACACAGTGTCAGCATTCTGACACAGTGCCAGCATTCTCACTTGTGCGCTGGATATGCACTGCCCTGAAATGCATCTGAATCTTTTTCTGACACAGTGTCAGCATTCTGACACAGTGTCAGCATTCTGACACAGTGTCAGCATTCTCACTTGTGCGCTGGATCTGCACTGCCCTGAAATGCATCTGAATCTTTTTCTGACACAGTGTCAGCATTCTGACACAGTGTCAGCATTCCGACACAGTGTCAGCATTCCGACACAGTGTCAGCATTCCGACACAGTGTCAGCATTCCGACACAGTGTCAGCATTCCGACACAGTGTCAGCATTCCGACACAGTGTCAGCATTCTCACTTGTGCGCTCGAACTGCACGGCCCTGAAATGGATCTGAATCTTTTTCTGACACAGTGTCAGCATTCTGACACAGTGTCAGCATTCTGAGACAGTGTCAGCATTCTGAGACAGTGTCAGCATTCTGAGACAGTGTCAGCATTCTGAGACAGTGTCAGCATTCTGAGACAGTGTCAGCATTCTGACACAGTGTCAGCATTCTGACACAGTGTCAGCATTCTGACACAGTGTCAGCATTCTCACTTGTGCGCTGGATCTGCACTGCCCTGAAATGGATCTGAATCTTTTTCTGACACAGTGTCAGCATTCTGACACAGTGTCAGCATTCTGACTCAGTGTCAGCATTCTCACTTGTGCGCTGGATCTGCACTGCCCTGAAATGGATCTGAATCTTTTTCTGACACAGTGTCAGCATTCTGACACAGTGTCAGCATTCTGACACTGTGTCAGCATTCTCACTTGTGCGCTGGATCTGCACTGCCCTGAAATGGATCTGAATCTTTTTCTGACACAGTGTCAGCATTCTGACACAGTGTCAGCATTCTGACACAGTGTCAGCATTCTGACACAGTGTCAGCATTCTGACACAGTGTCAGCATTCTCACTTGTGCGCTGGATCTGCACTGCCCTGAAATGGATCTGAATCTTTTTCTGACACAGTGTCAGAATTCTGACACAGTGTCAGCATTCTGACACAGTGTCAGCATTCTCACTTGTGCGCTGGATCTGCACTGCCCTGAAATGCATCTGAATCTTTTTCTGACACAGTGTCAGCATTCTGACACAGTGTCAGCATTCTGACACAGTGTCAGCATTCTGACACAGTGTCAGCATTCTGACACAGTGTCAGCATTCTGACACAGTGTCAGCATTCTGACACAGTGTCAGCATTCTGACACAGTGTCAGCATTCTGACACAGTGTCAGCATTCTGACACAGTGTCAGCATTCTCACTTGTGCGCTGGATCTGCACTGCCCTGAAATGGATCTGAATCTTTTTCTGACACAGTGTCAGCATTCTGACACAGTGTCAGCATTCTCACTTGTGCGCTGGATCTGCACTGACCTGAAATGGATCTGAATCTTTTTCTGACACAGTGTCAGCATTCTGATACAGTGTCAGCATTCTGACACAGTGTCAGCATTCTGACACAGTGTCAGCATTCTCACTTGTGCGCTGGATCTGCACTGCCCTGAAAGGGATCTGAATCTTTTTGTGACACAGTGTCAGCATTCTGACACAGTGTCAGCATTCTGACACAGTGTCAGCATTCTCACTTGTGCGCTGGATCTGCACTGCCCTGAAATGGATCTGAATCTTTTTCTGACACAGTATCAGCATTCAGACACAGTGTCAGCATTCAGACACAGTGTCAGCATTCAGACACAGTGTCAGCATTCAGACACAGTGTCAGCATTCAGACACAGTGTCAGCATTCTGTCACAGTGTCAGCATTCTGTCACAGTGTCAGCATTCTGACACAGTGTCAGCATTCTCACTTGTGCGCTGGATCTGCACTGCCTTGAAATGGATCTGAATCTTTTTCTGACACAGTGTCAGCATTCAGGCACAGTGTCAGCATTCAGGCACAGTGTCAGCATTCAGGCACAGTGTCAGCATTCAGGCACAGTGTCAGCATTCAGGCACAGTGTCAGCATTCAGGCACAGTGTCAGCATTCAGGCACAGTGTCAGCATTCAGGCACAGTGTCAGCATTCAGGCACAGTGTCAGCATTCAGGCACAGTGTCAGCATTCTGACACAGTGTCAGCATTCTGACACAGTGTCAGCATTCTGACACAGTGTCAGCATTCTCACTTGTGCGCTGGATCTGCACTGCCCTGAAATGCATCTGAATCTTTTTCTGACACAGTGTCAGCATTCTGACACAGTGTCAGCATTCTGACACAGTGTCAGCATTCTCACTTGTGCGCTGGATCTGCACTGCCCTGAAATGGATCTGAATCTTTTTCTGACACAGTGTCAGCATTCTGACACAGTGTCAGCATTCTGACACAGTGTCAGCATTCTCACTTGTGCGCTGGATCTGCACTGCCCTGAAATGGATCTGAATCTTTTTCTGACACAGTGTCAGCATTCTGACACTGTGTCAGCATTCTGACACTGTGTCAGCATTCTCACTTGTGCGCTGGATCTGCACTGCCCTGAAATGGATCTGAATCTTTTTCTGAGACAGTGTCAGCATTCTGAGACAGTGTCAGCATTCTGAGACAGTGTCAGCATTCTGTCACAGTGTCAGCATTCTGTCACAGTGTCAGCATTCTGACACAGTGTCAGCATTCTCACTTGTGCGCTGGATCTGCACTGCCCTGAAATGCATCTGAATCTTTTTCTGACACAGTGTCAGCATTCCGACACAGTGTCAGCATTCCGACACAGTGTCAGCATTCCGACACAGTGTCAGCATTCCGACACAGTGTCAGCATTCCGACACAGTGTCAGCATTCCGACACAGTGTCAGCATTCCGACACAGTGTCAGCATTCCGACACAGTGTCAGCATTCCGACACAGTGTCAGCATTCCGACACAGTGTCAGCATTCTCACTTGTGCGCTCGAACTGCACGGCCCTGAAATGGATCTGAATCTTTTTCTGACACAGTGTCAGCATTCTGAGACAGTGTCAGCATTCTGACACAGTGTCAGCATTCTGAGACAGTGTCAGCATTCTGACACAGTGTCAGCATTCTGACACAGTGTCAGCATTCTGACACAGTGTCAGCATTCTGACACAGTGTCAGCATTCTCACTTGTGCGCTGGATCTGCACTGCCCTGAAATGCATCTGAATCTTTTTCTGACACAGTATCAGCATTACGAATTCGGCGCTGGATCTGCACTGAACTGAAATGGATCTGAATCTTTTTCTGGCACAGGGTCAGCATTCTGACTTCTGCGCTGGATCTGCACTGCCCTGAAATGCATCCGAATCTTTTTTTGACACTGTGTGAGCATTCTGAATTCTGCACTGGATCTGCAATACCCTGAAATGCATCTGAAAGTGTTTTGGCACTGTCTCAGCATTCTGACTTCTGCGCTGGATCTGCACTGCCCTGAAATGGATCTGAATCTTTTTCTGACACAGTGTCAGCATTCTGACTTCTGCGCTGGATATGCACTGCCCTGAAATGGATCTGAATCATTTTTTGACACTTTGTCAGCATTCTGACTTCTGTGCTGGATCTGCACTGACCTCAAATGGATCTCAATCATTTTTTGACATCGTGTCAGCATTCTGACTTCTGCGCTGGATCTGCACTGCCCTGAAAAGGATCTGAATCTTTTTCTGGCACAGTGTCACCATTCTGAATTCTGCGCTGGATCTGCACTGCCCTGAAATGGATCTGAATCTTTTTCTGACACAGTGTCAGCATTCTGAATTCTGCGCTGGATCCGCACTGAACTAAAATGGACCTGAATCTTTTTCTGACACAGTGTCAGCATTCTGACACAGTGTCAGCATTCTGACTTCTGCGCTGGATCTGCACTGCCCTGAAATGGATCTGAATCTTTTTTTGACACTGTGTGAGCATTCTCACTTGTGCGCTGGATCTGCACTGCCCTGTAATGGATCTGAATCTTTTTCTGACAGTGTGTGAGGATTCTGACTTCTGCGCTGGATCTGCACTGCCCTGAAATGGATCTGAATTGTTTTCTGTCACTCTGTCATCATTCTGACACAGTGTCAGCACTGGATCTACTCTGCCCAGAAATGGATCTGAATCTATTTTTGACACTGTGTCAGCATTCTGAATTCTGCGCTGGATCTGCACTGCCCTGAAATGGATCTGAATCTTTTTCTGACACAGTATCAGCATTACGAATTCGGCGCTGGATCTGCACTGCCCTGAAATGGATCTGAATCTTTTTCTGACACAGTGTCAGCATTCTGAATTCTGCACTGGATCTGCAGTGACCTGAAATGGATCTGAATGTTTTTCTGGCACAGTGTCAGCATTCTGAATTCTGCGCTGAATCTGCACTGACCTGAAATGGATCAGAATCTTTTTTTGACACAGTGTCAGCATTCCGAGTTCTGCGCTGGATCTGCACTGCCCTGAAATGGATCTGAAAATTTTTTTGACACTGTGTCAGCATTCTGACTTCTGCGCTGGATCTGCACTGCCCTGAAATGGATCTGAATCTTTTTCTGACACAGTATCAGCACTACGAATTCGGCGCTGGATCTGCAATGCCCTGAAATGGATCTGAATTGTTTTCTGTCACTTTGTCATCATTCTGATACAGTGTCAGCACTGTATCTACTCTGCCCAGAAATGGATCTGAATCTATTTTTGACACAGTGTCAGCATTCTCACTTGTGCGCTGGATCTGCACTGCCCTGAAAGGGATCTGAATCTTTTTCTGACACAGTGTCAGCATTCTGACACAGTGTCAGCATTCTGACACAGTGTCAGCATTCTCACTTGTGCGCTGGATCTGCACTGCCCTGAAATGGATCAGAATCTTTTTCTGACACAGTGTCAGCATTCTGACACAGTGTCAGCATTCTGACACAGTGTCAGCATTCTGACACAGTGTCAGCATTCTCACTTGTGCGCTGGATCTGCACTGCCCTGAAATGGATCTGAATCTTTTTCTGACACAGTGTCAGCATTCTGAGACAGTGTCAGCATTCTGAGACAGTGTCAGCATTCTGACACAGTGTCAGCATTCTCACACAGTGTCAGCATTCTCACACAGTGTCAGCATTCTCACACAGTGTCAGCATTCTCACACAGTGTCAGCATTCTCACACAGTGTCAGCATTCTCACACAGTGTCAGCATTCTCACACAGTGTCAGCATTCTCACTTGTGCGCTGGATCTGCACTGCCCTGAAATGGATCTGAATCTTTTTCTGACACAGTGTCAGCATTCTGACACAGTGTCAGCATTCTGACACAGTGTCAGCATTCTGACACAGTGTCAGCATTCTCACTTGTGCGCTGGATCTGCACTACCCTGAAATGGATCTGAATCTTTTTCTGACACAGTGTCAGCATTCTGAGACAGTGTCAGCATTCTGAGACAGTGTCAGCATTCTGAGACAGTGTCAGCATTCTGAGACAGTGTCAGCATTCTGAGACAGTGTCAGCATTCTGAGACAGTGTCAGCATTCTGACACAGTGTCAGCATTCTGACACAGTGTCAGCATTCTGACACAGTGTCAGCATTCTGACACAGTGTCAGCATTCTGACACAGTGTCAGCATTCTGACACAGTGTCAGCATTCTGACACAGTGTCAGCATTCTGACACAGTGTCAGCATTCTGACACAGTGTCAGCATTCTGACACAGTGTCAGCATTCTCACTTGTGCGCTGGATCTGCCCTGCCCTGAAATGGATCTGAATCTTTCTCTGACACAATGTCAGCATTCTGACACAGTGTCAGCATTCTGACACAGTGTCAGCATTCTGACTTGTGCGCTGGATCTGCACTGCCCTGAAATGGATCTGAATCTTTTTCTGACACAGTGTCAGCATCCTGACACAGTGTCAGCATTCTGACACAGTGTCAGCATTCTGACACAGTGTCAGCATTGTGACACAGTGTCAGCATTGTGACACATTGTCAGCATTCTCACTTGTGCGCTGGATCTGCACTGCCCTGAAATGGATCTGAATCTTTTTCTGACACAGTGTCAGCATTCTGACACAGTGTCAGCATTCTCACTTGTGCGCTGGATCTGCACTGACCTGAAATGGATCTGAATCTTTTTCTGACACAGTGTCAGCATTCTGACACTGTGTCAGCATTCTCACTTGTGCGCTGGATCTGCACTGCCCTGAAATGGATCTGAATCTTTTTCTGACACAGTGTCAGCATTCTGACACAGTGTCAGCATTCTGAGACAGTGTCAGCATTCTGACACAGTGTCAACATTCTGACACAGTGTCAGCATTCTGACACAGTGTCAGCATTCTGACACAGTGTCAGCATTCTCACTTGTGCGCTGGATCTGCACTGCCCTGAAATGGATCTGAATCTTTTTCTGACACAGTGTCAGCATTCTGTCACAGTGTCAGCATTCTGACACAGTGTCAGCATTCTCACTTGTGCGCTGGATCTGCACTGCCCTGAAATGGATCTGAATCTTTTTCTGACACAGTGTCAGCATTCTGACACAGTGTCAGCATTCTGACACAGTGTCAGCATTCTGACACAGTGTCAGCATTCTGACACAGTGTCAGCATTCTCACTTGTGCGCTGGATCTGCACTGCCCTGAAATGGATCTGAATCTTTTTCTGACACAGTGTCAGCATTCTGACACAGTGTCAGCATTCTCACTTGTGCGCTGGATCTGCACTGACCTGAAATGGATCTGAATCTTTTTCTGACACAGTGTCAGCATTCTGACACAGTGTCAGCATTCTGACACAGTGTCAGCATTCTGACACAGTGTCAGCATTCTCACTTGTGCGCTGGATCTGCACTGCCCTGAAAGGGATCTGAATCTTTTTGTGACACAGTGTCAGCATTCAGACACAGTGTCAGCATTCAGACACAGTGTCAGCATTCTGACACAGTGTCAGCATTCTGTCACAGTGTCAGCATTCTGTCACAGTGTCAGCATTCTGACACAGTGTCAGCATTCTCACTTGTGCGCTGGATCTGCACTGCCTTGAAATGGATCTGAATCTTTTTCTGACACAGTGTCAGCATTCAGGCACAGTGTCAGCATTCAGGCACAGTGTCAGCATTCAGGCACAGTGTCAGCATTCAGGCACAGTGTCAGCATTCAGGCACAGTGTCAGCATTCAGGCACAGTGTCAGCATTCAGGCACAGTGTCAGCATTCAGGCACAGTGTCAGCATTCTGGCACAGTGTCAGCATTCTCACACAGTGTCAGCATTCTCACACAGTGTCAGCATTCTCACACAGTGTCAGCATTCTCACTTGTGCGCTGGATCTGCACTGCCCTGAAATGGATCTGAATCTTTTTCTGACACAGTGTCAGCATCCTGACACAGTGTCAGCATTCTGACACAGTGTCAGCATTCTGACACAGTGTCAGCATTCTCACTTGTGCGCTGGATCTGCACTGCCCTGAAATGGATCTGAATCTTTTTCTGACACAGTGTCAGCATTCTGACACAGTGTCAGCATTCTCACTTGTGCGCTGGATCTGCACTTCCGTGAAATGGATCTGAATCTTTTTCTGACACAGTGTCAGCATTCTGACACAGTGTCAGCATTCTGACACAGTGTCAGCATTCTCACTTGTGCGCTGGATCTGCACTGCCCTGAAATGGATCTGAATCTTTTTCTGACACAGTGTCAGCATTCTCACACAGTGTCAGCATTCTCACACAGTGTCAGCATTCTCACAAAGTGTCAGCATTCTGACACAGTGTCAGCATTCTCACACAGTGTCAGCATTCTCACACAGTGTCAGCATTCTCACACAGTGTCAGCATTCTCACTTGTGCGCTGGATCTGCACTGCCCTGAAATGGATCTGAATCTTTTTCTGACACAGTGTCAGCATCCTGACACAGTGTCAGCATTCTGACACAGTGTCAGCATTCTGACACAGTGTCAGCATTCTGACACAGTGTCAGCATTCTCACTTGTGCGCTGGATCTGCACTGCCCTGAAATGGATCTGAATCTTTTTCTGACACAGTGTCAGCATTCTGACACAGTGTCAGCATTCTCACTTGTGCGCTGGATCTGCACTTCCGTGAAATGGATCTGAATCTTTTTCTGACACAGTGTCAGCATTCTGACACAGTGTCAGCATTCTGACACAGTGTCAGCATTCTGACACAGTGTCAGCATTCTCACTTGTGCGCTGGATCTGCACTGCCCTGAAATGGATCTGAATCTTTTTCTGACACAGTGTCAGCATTCTGACACAGTGTCAGCATTCTCACTTGTGCGCTGGATCTGCACTGCCCTGAAATGGATCTGAATCTTTTTCTGACACAGTGTCAGCATTCTGAGACAGTGTCAGCATTCTGAGACAGTGTCAGCATTCTGACACAGTGTCAGCATTCTGACACAGTGTCAGCATTCTGACACAGTGTCAGCATTCTGACACAGTGTCAGCATTCTGACACAGTGTCAGCATTCTGACACAGTGTCAGCATTCTCACTTGTGCGCTGGATCTGCACTGCCCTGAAATGGATCTGAATCATTTTCTGACACTGTGTCAGCATTCTGACACTGTGTCAGCATTCTGACACTGTGTCAGCATTTTCACTTGTGCGCTGGATCTGCACTGCCCTGAAATGGATCTGAATATTTTTCTGACACAGTGTCAGCATTCTGACACAGTTTCAGCATTCTGACACAGTGTCAGCATTCTCACTTGTGCGCTGGATCTGCACTGCCCTGAAATGCATCTGAATCTTTTTCTGACACAGTGTCAGCATTCTGACACAGTGTCAGTATTCTGACACAGTGTCAGCATTCTCACTTGTGCGCTGGATCTGCACTGCCCTGAAATGCATCTGAATCTTTTTCTGACACAGTGTCAGCATTCTGACACAGTGTCAGCATTCTGACACAGTGTCAGCATTCTGACACAGTGTCAGCATTCTCACTTGTGCGCTGGATCTGCACTGCCCTGAAATGGATCTGAATCTTTTTCTGTCACAGTGTCAGCATTCTGACACAGTGTCAGCATTCTGACACAGTGTCTGCATTCTCACTTGTGCGCTGGATCTGCACTGCCCTGAAATGGATCTGAATCTTTTTCTGACACAGTGTCAGCATTCTGACACAGTGTCAGCATTCTGACACTTTGTCAGCATTCTCACTTGTGCGCTGGATCTGCACTGCCCTGAAATGCATCTGAATCTTTTTCTGACACAGTGTCAGCATTCTGACACAGTGTCAGCATTCTCACTTGTGCGCTGGATCTGCACTGCCCTGAAATGGATCTGAATCTTTTTCTGACACAGTGTCAGCATTCTGACACAGTGTCAGCATTCTCACTTGTGCGCTGGATCTGCACTGCCCTGAAATGGATCTGAATCTTTTTCTGACACAGTGTCAGCATTCAGACACAGTGTCAGCATTCAGACACAGTGTCAGCATTCTCACTTGTGCGCTGGATCTGCACTGCCCTGAAATGGATCTGAATCTTTTTCTGACACAGTGTCAGCATTCTGACACAGTGTCAGCATTCTGACACAGTGTCAGCATTCTCACTTGTGCGCTGGATCTGCACTGCCCTGAAATGGATCTGAATCTTTTTCTGACACAGTGTCAGCATTCTGACACAGTGTCAGCATTCTCACTTGTGCGCTGGATCTGTACTGACCTGAAATGGATCTGAATATTTTTCTGACACAGTGTCATCATGCTGACACAGTGTCAGCATTCTGACACAGTGTCAGCATTCTGACACAGTGTCAGCATTCTGACACAGTGTCAGCATTCTCACTTGTGCGCTGGATCTGCACTGCCCTGAAATGGATCTGAATCTTTTTCAGACACAGTGTCAGCATTCTGACACAGTGTCAGCATTCTGACACAGTGTCAGCATTCTCACTTGTGCGCTGGATCTGCACTGCCCTGAAATGGATCTGAATCATTTTCTGACACAGTGTCAGCATTCAGACACAGTGTCAGCATTCAGACACAGTGTCAACATTCAGACACAGTGTCAGCATTCAGACACAGTGTCAGCATTCTGACAGAGTGTCAGCATTCTGACACAGTGTCAGCATTCTCACTTGTGCGCTGGATCTGCACTGCCCTGAAATGGATCTGAATCTTTTTCTGACACAGTTTCAGCATTCAGGCACAGTGTCAGCATTCAGGCACAGTGTCAGCATTCAGGCACAGTGTCAGCATTCAGGCACAGTGTCAGCATTCAGGCACAGTGTCAGCATTCAGGCACAGTGTCAGCATTCAGGCACAGTGTCAGCATTCAGGCACAGTGTCAGCATTCAGGCACAGTGTCAGCATTCAGGCACAGTGTCAGCATTCTGACACAGTGTCAGCATTCTCACACAGTGTCAGCATTCTCACTTGTGCGCTGGATCTGCACTGCCCTGAAATGGATCTGAATCTTTTTCTGACACAGTGTCAGCATTCTCACACAGTGTCAGCATTCTCACACAGTGTCAGCATTCTCACACAGTGTCAGCATTCTGACACAGTGTCAGCATTCTCACACAGTGTCAGCATTCTCACTTGTGCGCTGGATCTGCACTGCCCTGAAATGGATCTGAATCTTTTTCTGACACAGTGTCAGCATCCTGACACAGTGTCAGCATTCTGAGACAGTGTCAGCATTCTGACACAGTGTCAGCATTCTGACACAGTGTCAGCATTCTGACACAGTGTCAGCATTCTGACACAGTGTCAGCATTCTCACTTGTGCGCTGGATCTGCACTGCCCTGAAATGGATCTGAATCTTTTTCTGACACAGTGTCAGCATTCTGACACAGTGTCAGCATTCTCACTTGTGCGCTGGATCTGCACTTCCCTGAAATGGATCTGAATCTTTTTCTGACACAGTGTCAGCATTCTGACACAGTGTCAGCATTCTGACACAGTGTCAGCATTCTCACTTGTGCGCTGGATCTGCACTGCCCTGAAATGGATCTGAATCTTTTTCTGACACAGTGTCAGCATTCTGACACAGTGTTAGCATTCTCACTTGTGCGCTGGATCTGCACTGCCCTGAAATGGATCTGAATCTTTTTCTGACACAGTGTCAGCATTCTGACACAGTGTCAGCATTCTGACACAGTGTCAGCATTCTGACACAGTGTCAGCATTCTGACACTTTGTCAGCATTCTCACTTGTGCGCTGGATCTGCACTGCCCTGAAATGCATCTGAATCTTTTTCTGTCACAGTGTCAGCATTCTGACACAGTGTCAGCATTCTGACACAGTGTCAGCATTCTGACACAGTGTCAGCATTCTGACACTGTGTCAGCATTCTGACACTGTGTCAGCATTCTCACTTGTGCGCTGGATCTGCACTGCCCTGAAATGGATCTGAATCTTTTTCTGACACAGTGTCAGCATTCTGACACAGTGTCAGCATTCTCACTTGTGCGCTGGATCTGCACTGCCCTGAAATGGATCTGAATCTTTTTCTGACACAGTGTCAGCATTCAGACACAGTGTCAGCATTCTCACTTGTGCGCTGGATCTGCACTGCCCTGAAATGGATCTGAATATTTTTCTGACACAGTGTCAGCATTCTGACACTGTGTCAGCATTCAGGCACAGTGTCAGCATTCAGGCACAGTGTCAGCATTCAGGCACAGTGTCAGCATTCAGGCACAGTGTCAGCATTCAGGCACAGTGTTAGCATTCAGGCACAGTGTCAGCATTCAGGCACAGTGTCAGCATTCAGGCACAGTGTCAACATTCAGGCACAGTGTCAGCATTCTCACTTGTGCGCTGGATCTGCACTGCCCTGAAATGGATCTGAATCTTTTTCTGACACAGTGTCAGCATTCTGACACACTGTCAGCATTCTTACTTGTGCGCTGGATCTGCACTGCCCTGAAATGGATCTGAATGTTTTTCTGACACAGTGTCAGCATTCTGACACAGTGTCAGCATTCTGACACAGTGTCAGCATTCTCACTTGTGCGCTGGATCTGCACTGCCCTGAAATGGATCTGAATCTTTTTCTGACACAGTGTCGGCATTCTGACACAGTGTCGGCATTCTGACACAGTGTCGGCATTCTGACACAGTGTCGGCATTCTGACACAGTGTCGGCATTCTGACACAGTGTCAGCATTCAGACACAGTGTCAGCATTCTCACTTGTGCGCTGGATCTGCACTGCCCTGAAATGGATCTGAATCTTTTTCTGACACAGTGTCAGCATTCTGACACAGTGTCAGCATTCTGACTCAGTGTCAGCATTCTCACTTGTGCGCTGGATCTGCACTGCCCTGAAATGCATCTGAATCTTTTTCTGACACTGTGTCAGCATTCGGACACAGTGTCAGCATTCGGACACAGTGTCAGCATTCGGACACAGTGTCAGCATTCTCACTTGTGCGCTGGATCTGCACTGCCCTGAAATGGATCTGAATCTCTTTCTGACACAGTGTCAGCATTCTGACACAGTGTCAGCATTCTGACACAGTGTCAGCATTCTGACACAGTGTCAGCATTCTGACACAGTGTCAGCATTCTGACACAGTGTCAGCATTCTGACACAGTGTCAGCATTCTCACTTGTGCGCTGGATCTGCACTGCCCTGAAATGGATCTGAATCTTTTTCTGACACAGTGTCAGCATTGTGACACAGTCTCAGCATTCTGTCACAGTGTCAGCATTCTGAGACAGTGTCAGCATTCTGAGACAGTGTCAGCATTCTGAGACAGTGTCACCATTCTGACACAGTGTCAGCATTCTGACACAGTGTCAGCATTCTGACACAGTGTCAGCATTCTCACTTGTGCGCTGGATCTGCACTGCCCTGAAATGGATCTGAATCTTTTTCTGACACAGTGTCAGCATTCTGACACAGTGTCAGCACTGGATCTACTCTGCCCAGAAATGGATCTGAATCTATTTTTGACACTGTGTCAGCATTCTGAATTCTGCGCTGGATCTGCACTGCCCTGAAATGGATCTGAATCTTTTTTTGACACTGTGTCAGCATTCTGAATTCTGCGCTGGATCTGCACTGCCCTGAAATGGATCTGAATCTTTTTCTGACACAGTGTCAGCATTCTGAATTCTGCGCTGGATCTGCACTGAACTAAAATGGATCTGAATCTATTTCTGACACAGTGTCAGCATTCTGAATTCGGCGCTGGATCTGCACTGCCCTGAAATGGATCTGAATCTTTTTTTGACACAGTGTCAGCATTCTGACTTCTGCGCTGGATCTGCACTGCCCTGAAATGGATCTGAATCTTTTTTTGACACTGTGTCAGCATTCTGACTTCTGCGCTGGATCTGCACTGCCCTGAAATGGATCTGAATCTTTTTCTGACACAGTGTCAGCATTCTGACTTCTGCGCTGGATCTGCACTGCCCTGAAATGGATCTGAATCTTTTTTTGACACTGTGTCAGCATTCTGACTTCTGCGCTGGATCTGCACTGCCCTGAAATGGATCTGAATCTTTTTCTGACACTTTGTGAGCGTTCTGAATTACGCGCTTGATCTGCACTGACCTGAAATGGATCTGAATCATTTTTTGACACTGTGTGAGCATTCTGACTTCTGCGCTGGATCTGCACTGCCCTGAAATGGATCGGAATCTTTTTTTTGACACTGTGTCAGCATTCTGACTTCTGCGCTGGATCTGCACTGACCTGAAATGGATCTGAATCTTTTTTTGACACTGTGTCAGCATTCTGACTTCTGCGCTGGATCTGCACTGCCCTGAAATGGATCTGAATCTTTTTCTGACACTTTGTGAGCGTTCTGAATTACGCGCTTGATCTGCACTGACCTGAAATGGATCTGAATCTTTTTTTGACACTGTGTGAGCATTGTGACTTCTGCGCTGGATCTGCACTGCCCTGAAATGGATCGGAATCTTTTTTTTGACACTGTGTCAGCATTCTGACTTCTGCGCTGGATCTGCACTGCCCTGAAATGGATTGGAATCTTTTTTTGACACTGTGTCAGCATTCTGACTTCTGCGCTGGATCTGCACTGCCCTGAAATGGATCTGAATCTTTTGACACTGTGTCAGCATTCTGACTTCTGCGCTGGATCTGCACTGCCCTGAAATGCATCCGAATCTTTTTTTGACACAGTGTCAGCATTCTGAATTCTGCGCTGGATCTGCACTGCCCTGAAATTGATCGGAATCTATTTCTGACACTGTGTCAGCATTCTGAATTCTGCGCTGGATCTGCACTGCCCTGAAATGGATATGAATCTTTTTTTGACACAGTGTCAGCATTCTGACTTCTGTGCTGGATCTGCACTGCCCTGAAATGGATCTGAATCTTTTTCTGACACAGTGTCAGCATTCTGAATTCTGCGCTGGATCTGCACTGCCCTGAAATGGATCTGAATCTTTTTCTGACACAGTGTCAGCATTCTGAATTCGGCGCTGGATCTGCACTGATCAGAAATGGATCTGAATCTTTTTCTGACACATTGTCAGCATTCTGAATTCTGCGCTGGATCTGCACTGCCCTGAAATGGATCTGAATTGTTTTCTGTCACTTTGTCATCATTCTGACACAGTGTCAGCACTGGATCTACTCTGCCCAGAAATGGATCTGAATCTATTTTTGACACTGTGTCAGCATTCTGAATTCTGCGCTGGATCTGCACTGCCCTGAAATGCATCTGAATCTTTTTTTGACACTGTGTCAGCATTCTGACTTCTGCTCTGGATCTGCACTGCCCTGAAATGGATCTGAATCATTTTTTGACACTGTGTGAGCATTCTGACTTCTGCGCTGCATCTGCACTGCCCTGAAATGGATATGAATCTTTTTCTGGCACAGTGTCAGCATTCTGAATTCTGCGCTGGATCTGCACTGCCCTGAAATGCATCTGAATCTTTTTCTGACACAGTTTCAGCATTCTGACTTCTGCGCTGAATCTGCACTGCACTGAAATGGATCGGAATCTTTTTCTGGCACAGTGTCCGAATTCTGAATTCTGCGCTGGATCTGCACTGCCCTGAAATGGATCTGAATCATTTTCTGACACAGTGTCCGAATTCTGACTTCTGCGCTGGATCTGCACTGCCCTGAAATGGATCTGAAGCTTTTTCTGACACAGTGTCCGCATTCTGACACGTGCGCTGGATCTGCACTGCCCTGAAATGGATCTGAAGCTTTTTCTGACACAGTGTCCGCATTGTGACACGTGCGCTGGATCTGCACTGCCCTGAAATGTATCTGAAGCTTTTTCTGACACTGTGTCAGCTTTGACTTGTGCGCTGGATCTGCACTGCCCTGAAATGTATCTGAAGCTTTTTCTGACACTGTGTCAGCATTCTGACTTGTGCGCTGGATCTGCACTGCCCTGAAATGGATCTGAAGCTTTTTCTGACACAGTGTCATCATTCTGACACAGTGTCAGCATTCTGACTTCTGCGCTGGATCTGCACTGCCCTGAAATGGATCTGAAGCTTTTTCTGACACAGTGTCAGCATTCTGACACGTGCGCTGGATCTGCACTGCCCTGAAATGGATCTGAAGCTTTTTCTGACACAGTGTCAGCATTCTGACTTCTGCGCTGGATCTGCACTGCCCTGAAATGGATCTGAATATTTTTTTGACGCTGTGTCAGCATTCTGAATTCTGTGCTGGATCTGCACTGCCCTGAAATGGATCAGAATCTTTTTCTGGCACAGTGTGAGCATTCTGAATTACGCGCTGGATCTGCACTGAACTAAAATGGATCTGAATATTTTTCAGACACAGTGTCAGTATTCTGACTTCTGCGCTGGATCTGCACTGACCTGAAATGGATCGGAATCTTTTTTTTGACATATTGTCAGCATTCTGACTTGTGCGCTGGATCTGCACTGCCCTGAAATGGATCTGAATATTTTTTTGACACTGTGTCAGCATTCTGAATTCTGCGCTGGATCTGAACTGAACTGAAATGGATCTGAATCTTTTTCTGACACAGTGTCAGCATTCTGACTTCTGCGCTGGATCTGCACTGCCCTGAAATGGATCTGAATATTTTTTTGACACTGTGTGAGCATTCTGACTTCTGCGCTGCATCTGCACTGCCCTGAAATGGATATGAATCTTTTTTTGACACTGTGTGAGCATTCTGACTTCTGCGCTGGATCTGCACTGCCCTGAAATGGATCTGAATGTTTTTCTGTCACTTTGTCAGCATTCTGACTTCTGCGCTGGATCTGCACTGAACTGAAATGGATCTGAATCATTTTTTGACACTGTGTCAGCATTCTAACTTTTGCGCTGGATCTGCACTGCCCTGAAATGGATCTGAATCTTTTTTTGACACTGTGTCAGCATTCTGAATTCTGCGCTGGATCTGCACTGACCTGAAATGGATCTGAACCTTTTTTTGACAGTGTGTGAGCATTCTGAATTCTGCGCTGGATCTGCACTGCCCTGAAATGGATCTGAATCTTTCTCTGGCACTGTGTCAGCATTCTGAATTCTGCGCTGGATCAGCACTGCCCTGAAATGGATCTGAATCATTTTCTGACACAGTGTCCGAATTCTGAATTCTGCGCTGGATCTGCACTGCCCTGAAATGGAACTGAATTTTTTCTTACACAGTGTCCGCATTCTGACACATGCGCTGGATCTGCACTGCCCTGAAATGGATCTGAAGCTTTTTCTGACACAGTGTCCGCATTCTGACACGTGCGCTGGATCTGCACTGCCCTGAAATGGATCTGAAGCTTTTTCTGACACTGTGTCAGCATTCTGACTTGTGCGCTGGATCTGCACTGCCCTGAAATGGATCTGAAGCTTTTTCTGACACAGTGTCAGCATTCTGACTTCTGCGCTGGATCTGCACGGCCCTGAAAGTGATCTGAAGTTGTTTCTGACACAATGTCAGCATCCTGACACGTGCGCTGGATCTGCACGGCCCTGAAAGGGATCTGAAGCTGTTTCTGAGACAGTGTCAGCATCCTGACACGTGCGCTGGATCTGCACGGCCCTGAAATGGATCTGAATCTTTTTCTGACACTGTGTCCGCATTCTGACTTCTGCGCTGGTTCTGCACTGCCCTGAAATGGATCTGAATCTATTTTTGACACTGTGTCAGCATTCTGAGTTCTGCGCTGGATCTGCACTGCCCTGAAATGGATCTGAACATTTTTTTGACACTGTGTCAGCATTCTGACTTCTGCACTGGATCTGCACTGACCTGAAATGGATCTGAATGTTTTTCTGTCACTTTGTCAGCATTCTGACACAGTGTCAGCACTGGATCTTCTCTGCCCAGAAATGCATCTGAACATTTTTTTGACACTGTGTCAGCATTCTCACTTGTGCGCTGGATCTGCACTGCCCTGAAATGGATCTGAATCTTTTTCTGACACTGTGTCCGCATTCTGACTTCTGCGCTGGATCTGCACTGACCTGAAATGGATCTGAATGGTATTCAGTCACTTTGTCAGCATTCTGACACAGTGTCAGCTCTGGATCTGCACTGCCCTGAAATGGATCTGAATTTTTCTGACACAGTGTCAGCATTCTGACTTCTGCGCTGGATCTGCACTGCCCGGATATGGTTCTAAACATTTTTTTGACATATTGTCTGCATTCTGACATCTGCGCTGGATCTGCACTGCCCTGAAATGGATCTGAATCTTTTTCTGACACTGCGTCCGCATTCTGAATTCTGTGCTGGATCCGCACTGACCTGAAATGGATCTGAACCTTTTTCTGACACTGTGTCAGAATTCTGACTTCTGCGCTGGATCTGCACTGCCCTGAAATGGATCTGAATCTTTTTCTGGCACAGTGTCAGCATTCTGACTTCTGCGCTGGATCTGCACTGCTCTGAAATGAATCTCAATATTTTTCTGGCACAGTGTCAGCATTCTGACTTCTGCGCTGGATCTGCACTGCCCCGAAATGTATATGAATCTTTTTCTGGCACAGTGTCAGCATTCTGACTTCTGCGCTGGATCTGCACTGCCCTGAAATGGATCTGAATCTATTTTTGACACTGTGTCAGCAATCTGAATTCTGCACTGGATCTGCACTGCCCTGAAATGGATCTGAATATTTTTTGACACTGTGTGAGGATTCTGAATTTTGCACTGGATCTGCACTGCCCTGAAATGGATCTGAATCTTTTTCTGACACAGTGTCAGCATTCTGAATTCTGCGCTGGATCTGCACTGCCCTGGAATGGATCTGAATATTGTTATGACACAGTGTCAGCATTCTGACAGTGTCCGCATTCTGAATTCTGTGCTGGATCTGCACTGCCCTGAAATGGATCTGAATCTTTTTCTGACACAGTGTCAGCATTCTGAATTCTGCGCTGGATCTGCACTGAACTAAAATGGATCTGAATCTTTTTCTGGCACAGTGTCAGCACTCTGACTTATGCGCTGGTTCTGCACTGCCCAGGAATGCATCTGAATCTTTTTTTGACACTGTGTGAGGATTCTGAATTCTGCGCTGGATCTGCACTGCCCTGAAATGGATCTGAATCTTTTTCTGGCACTGTGTCAGCATTCTGAATTCTGCGCTGGATCTGCACTGACCTGAAATGGATCTGAACATTTTTTTGACACTGAGTCATCATTCTGAATTGTGCGCTGGATCTGCACTGCCCTGAAATGGATCGGAATCTTTTTCGGACACAGTGTCAGCATTCTGAATTCTGCGCTGGATCTGCACTGCCCTGAAATGGATCTGTATTTTTTTTTGACACTGTGTCAGCATTCTGACACAGTGTCAGCACTGGATCTGCACTGCCCTGAAATGCATCTGAATCTTTTTTTGACACTGTGTGAGCGTTCTGAATTACGTGCTGCATCTGCACTGCCCTGAAATGGATCTGAATCTTTTTTTGACACTGTGTCAGCTTTCTGAATTCTGCGCTGAATCTTCACTGCCCTGAAATGGATCGGAATCTTTTTCTGACACTGTGTCCGCATTCTGACACAGTGTCCGCATTCTGACTTCTGCGCTGGATCTGCACTGCCCTGAAATGGATCTGAATCTTTTTCTGACACTGTGTCCGCATTCTCACACAGTGTCAGCATTCTGACTTGTGCGCTGGATCTGCACTGCCCTGAAATGGATCTGAATATTTTTCTGACACAGTGTCCGCATTCTGACACAGTGTCCGCATTCTGACACAGTGTCCGCATTCTGACACAGTGTCCGCATTCTGACACAGTGTCAGCATTCTGACTTTTGCGCTGGATCTGTACTGCCCTGAAATGTATCTGATGCTTTTTCTGACACAGTGTCAGCAATCTGACACAGTGTCAGCATTCCGAAACAGTGTCAGCATTCTGACTTGTGCGCTGGATCTGCACTGCCCTGAAATGGATCTGAATCTTTTTCTGACACAGTGTCAGCATTCTGACACGTGCGCTGGATCTGCCCTGTCCTGAAATGCATCTGAATCTTTTTCTGACACAGTGTCCGCATTCTGACTTGTGCGCTGGATCTGCACTGCCCTGAAATGCATCTGAATCTTTTTCTGGCACAGTGTCCGCATTCTGACTTCTGCGCTGTATCTGCACTGCCCTGAAATGGATCGGAATCTTTTTCTGGCACAGTGTCCGCATTCTGACTTCTGCGCTGGATCTGCACTGCCCTGAAATGCATCTGAATTTTTTTCTGGCACAGTGTCCGCATTCTGACTTCTGCGCTGGATCTGCACTGCCCTGAAATGTATCTTAATCTTTTTCTGGCTCAGTGTCAGCATTTTGACTTCCGCGCTGGATCTGCACTGCCCTGAAATGCATCTGAATATTTTTCTGGCACAGTGTCAGCAATCTGACTTCTGCGCTGGATCTGCACTGACCTGGAATGGATCTGAATCTTTTTCTGACACAGTGTCAGCATTCTGAATTCTGCGCTGGATCTGCACTGGCCTGAAATGGATCTGAACATTTTTCTGACACAGTGTCAGCATTCTGACACGTGCGCTGGATCTGCCCTGTCCTGAAATGCATCTGAATCTTTTTCTGACACAGTGTCAGCATTCTGACTTGTGCGCTGGATCTGCACTGCCCTGAAATGGATCGGAATATTATTTTGACACTGTGTCAGCATTCTGACTTCTGCGCTGGATCTGCACTGCCCTGAAATGGATCTGAATCTTTTTCTGGCACAGTGTCCGCATTCTGACTTCTGCGCTGGATCTGCACTGCCCTGAAATGCATCTGAACCTTTTTCTGGCACAGTGTCCGCATTCTGATTTCTGCGCTGGATCTGCACTGCCCTGAAATGCATCTGAATCTTTTTCTGGCACAGTGTCCGCATTCTGACTTCTGCGCTGGATCTGCACTGCCCTGAAATGCATCTGAATCTTTTTCTGGCACAGTGTCCGCATTCTGATTTCTGCGCTGGATCTGCACTGCCCTGAAATGCATCTGAATCTTTTTCTGGCACAGTGTCAGCATTCTGACTTCTGCGCTGGATCTGCACTGCCCTGAAATGTATCTTAATCTTTTTCTGACTCAGTGTCAGCATTTTGACTTCCGCGCTGGATCTGCACTGCCCTGAAATGGATCTGAATCTTTTTTTGACACAGTGTCAGCATTCTGACTTCTGCGCTGGATCTGCACTGACCTGGAATGGATCGGAATCTTTTTCAGACACAGTGTCAGCATTCTGAATTCTGCGCTGGATCTGCACTGAACTGAAATGGATCTCAATCTTTTTCAGGCATAGTGTCAGCATTCTGAATTCTGCGCTGGATCTGCACTGCCCTGAAATGGATCTGAATCTTTTTCAGGCTCTGTGTCTGCATTCTGACTTCTGCGCTGGATCTGCACTGCCCTGAAATGGATCTGAATCTTTTTTGACACTGTGTCAGCATTCTGACACAGTGTCAGCATTCTGACTTCTGCGCTGGATCTGCACTGCCCTGAAATGCATCTGAATCTTTTTCTGACATAGTGTCAGCATTCTGACTTTTGCGCTGGATCTGCACTGCTCTGAAATGCATCTGAATCTTTTTCTGGCACAGTGTCCGCATTCTGACTTCTGCGCTGGATCTGCACTGCCCTGAAATGCATCTGAATCTTTTTCTGGCACAGTGTCAGCATTCTGAATTCTGCGCTGGATCTGCACTGCCCTGAAATGCATCTGAATCTTTTTCTGACACAGTGTCAGCATTCTGAATTCTGCGCTGGATCTGCACTGCCCTGAAATGGATCTGAATCTTTTTTCTGGCACAGTGTCCGCATTCTGACTTCTGCGCTGGATCTGCACTGCCCTGAAATGGATCGGAATCTTTTTCTGGCACAGTGTCAGCATTCTGAATTCTGCGCTGGATCTGCACTGCCCTGAAATGGATCGGAATATTATTTTGACACTGTGTCAGCATTCTGACTTTTGCGCTGTATCTGCACTGCCCTGAAATGGATCGGAATATTATTTTGACACTGTGTCAGCATTCTGACTTGTGCGCTGGATCTGCACTGCCCTGAAATGTATCTGAATCTTTTTCTGACACAGTGTACGCATTCTGACTTCTGCGCTGGATCTGCACTGCCCTGAAATGCATCTGAATCTTTTTCTGGCACAGTGTCAGCATTCTGAATTCTGCGCTGGATCTGCACTGCCCTGACATGGATCTGAATCTTTTTCTGGCACAGTGTCAGCATTCTGAATTCTGCGCTGGATCTGCACTGCCCTGACATGGATCTGAATCTTTTTCTGGCACAGTGTCAGCATTCTGACTTCTGCGCTGGATCTGAACTGACCTGAAATGGATCTGAATCTTTTTATGACACTGTGCCAGCATTCTGACTTCTGCGCTGGATCTGCACTGCCCTGATAAGGATCTGAATCTATTTTTGACACTGTGTCAGCATTCTGAATTCTGCGCTGGATCAGCACTGCCCTGAAATGGATCTGAATCTTTTTCTGACACTGTGTGAGCATTCTGAATTCTCGCTGGATCTGCACTGCCCTGAAATGGATCTGAATCTTTTTCTGACACTGTGTGAGCATTCTGACTTCTGCGCTGGATCTGCACTGCCCTGAAATGGATCAGAATCCTTTTTTGACACTGTGTGAGCATTCTGACTTCTGCGCTGCATCTGCACTGCCCTGAAATGGATCTGAATCCTTTTCTGACACTGTGTCAGCATTCTGACACAGTGTCAGCATCCTGACACGTGCGCTGGATCTGCACTGCCCTGAAATGGATCTGAAGCTTTTTCTGACACTGCGTCAGCATTCTGAATTCTGCGCTGGATCTGCACTGAACTGAAGTGGATCTGAATGTTTTTCTGTCACTTTGTCAGCATTCTGACACAGTGTCAGTACTGGATCTGCACTGCCCTGAACTGGATCTGAAAATTTTTTTGACACAGTGTCAGCATTCTGACTTCTGCGCTGGATCTGCACTGCCCTGAAATGCATCTGAATCTTTTTCTGGCACAGTGTCAGCATTCTGACTTCTGCGCTGGATCTGCACTGCCCTGATAAGGATCTGAATCTATTTTTGACACTGTGTCAGCATTCTGAATTCTGCGCTGGATCTGCACTGCCCTGAAATGGATCTGAATCTTTTTCTGACACTGTGTGAGCATTCTGAATTCTCGCTGGATCTGCACTGCCCTGAAATGGATCAGAATCATTTTTTGACACTGTGTGAGCATTCTGACTTCTGCGCTGCATCTGCACTGCCCTGAAATGGATCTGAATCCTTTTCTGACACTGTGTCAGCATTCTGACACTGTGTCAGCATTCTGACTTCTGCGCTGGATCTGCACTGCCCTGAAATGGATCTGAATCTTTTTTGACACTGTGTCAGCATTCTGACTTCTGATCTGGATCTGCCCTGCCCTGAAATGGATCTGATTCTTTTTCTGACACAGTGTCAGCATTCTGACTTGTGCGCTGGATCTGCACTGCCTTGAAATGGATCGGAATCTTTTCTGACACAGTGTCAGCATTCTGACTTCTGCGCTGGATCTGCACTGCCCTGAAATGGATCTGAATATTTTCCTGACACAGTGTCAGTATTCTGACACTGTGTCAGCATTCTGACTTCTGCGCTGGATCTGCTCTGCCCTGATATGGATCTGAATCTGTTTCTGGCACAGTGTCAGCATTCTGACTTATGCGCTGCATCTGCACTGCCCTGAAATGGATCTGAATCTTTTTTTGACACTGTGTGAGCATTCTGAATTCTGCGCTGGATCTGCACTGCCCTGAAATGGATCTGAACCTATTTTTGAGACAGTGTCAGCATTCTGACTTCTGCGCTGGATCTACACTGCCCTGAAAGGGATCTGAATCTATTTTTGACACTTTGTCAGCATTCTGAATTCTGCGCTGGATCTGCACTGCCCTGAAATGGATCTGAATCTTTTTATGGCACTGTGTCAGCATTCTGACTTATGCGCTGGATCTGCACTGCCCTGAAATGGATCTGAATCTTTTTGTGACACTGTGTCAGCATTCTGACTTATGCGCTGGATCTGCACTGCCCTGAAATGGATCTGAATCTTTTTATGGCACTGTGTCAGCATTCTGACTTATGCGCTGGATCTGCACTGCCCTGAAATGGATCTGAATCTTTTTATGGCACTGTGTCAGCATTCTGACTTCGGCGCTGGAAATGCACTGCCCTGAAATGGATCCGAATCTTTTTATGGCACTGTGTCAGCATTCTGACTTCTGCGCAGGATCTGCACTGCCCTGAAATGGATCTGAATCTATTTTTGACACTTTGTCAGCATTCTGAATTCTGCGCTGGATCTGCACTGCCCTGAAATGGATCTGAATCTTTTTATGGCACTGTGTCAGCATTCTGACTTATGCGCTGGATCTGCACTGCCCTGAAATGGATCTGAATCTTTTTATGGCACTGTGTCAGCATTCTGACTTATGCGCTGCATCTGCACTGCCCTGAAATGGATCTGAATCTTTTTATGGCACTGTGTCAGCATTCTGACTTCTGCGCTGGATCTGCACTGCCCTGAAATGGATCTGAATCTTTTTTTGGCACTGTGTCAGCATTCTGACTTCTGCGCAGGATCAGCACTGCCCTGAAATGGATCTGAATCTTTTTTTGGACTGTGTCAGCATTCTGACTTCTGCGCAGGATCTGCACTGACCTGAAATGGATCTGAATATTTTTTTGGCACTGTGTCAGCATTCTGAATTCGGCGCTGGATCTGCACTGCCCTGAAATGGATCTGAATTTTTTTCTGGCACTGTGTCAGCATTCTGAATTCTGCGCTGGTTCTGCACTGCCCTGAAATGGATCTGAATCTTTTTCTGACACAGTGTCAGCATTCTGAATTCTGCGCTGGATCTGCACTGCCCTGAAATGGATCTGAATCTATTTTTGGCACTGTGTCAGCATTCTGACTTCTGCGCTGGATCTGCAATTTCCTGAAATGGATCTGAATCTATTTTTGACTCTTTGTCAGCATTCTGACTTCTGCGCTGGATCTGCACTGCCCTGAAATGGATCTGAATCTTTTTATGGCAATGTGTCAGCATTCTGAGTTCTGCGCTGGATCTGCACTGCCCTGAAATGCATCTGAATCTTTTTTTGACACTGTGTGAGCATTCTGACTTCTGCGCTGGATCTGCACTGCCCTGAAATGGATCTGAATCTTTTTCTGACACTGTGTCAGCATTCTGAATTCTGCGCAGGATCTGCACTGACCTGAAATGGATCTGAATATTTTTTTGACACAGTGTCCGCATTCTGACTTGTGCGCTGGATCTGCACTGCCCTGAAATGGATCTGAAGCTTTTTCTGACACAGTGTCCGCGTTCTGACTTCTGCGATGGATCTGCAATGACCAGAAATGGATCTGAATCTTTTTCTGACACAGTGTCAGCATTCTGACTTCTGCGCTGGATCTGCACTGCCCTGAAATGGATCTGAACATTTTTTTGACACTGTGTCAGCATTCTGAATTCTGCGCTGGATCTGCACTGCCCCGGAATGGATCTGAATGTTTTTCTGACACTGTGTCAGCATTCTGAATTCTGCGCTGGATCTGCACTGCCCTGAAATGGATCTGAATCTTTTTATGGCACTGTGTCAGCATTCTGAATTCTGCGCTGGATCTGCACTGCCCTGAAATGGATCTGAATCTTTTTATGGCACTGTGTCAGCATTCTGAATTCTGCGCTGGATCTGCACTGCCCTGAAATGGATCTGAAACTTTTTTTGACATCGTGTCAGCATTCTGACTTCTGCGCAGGATCTGCACTGCCCTGAAATGGATCTGAATCTTTTTCTGGCACAGTGTCAGCATTCTGAATTCTGCGCTGGATCCGCACTGAACTAAAATGGATCTGAATCTTTTTCTGACACAGTGTCAGCATTCTGAATTCTGCGCTGGATCTGCACTGACCAGAAATGGATCTGAATCTTTTTCTGACACAGTATCAGCATTCTGACTTCTGCGCTGGATCTGCAGTGCCCTGAAATGGATCGGAATCATTTTTTGACACAGTGTCAGCATTCTGACTTCTGTGCTGGATCTGCACTGCCCGAAAATGGATCTGAATCTTTTATTGACACTGTGTGACCATTCTCACTTGTGCGCTGGATCTGCACTGCCCTGAAATGGATCTGAACATTCTTTTGACACTATGTCAGCATTCTGACTTCTGCGCCGGATCTGCACTGCCCTGAAATGGATCGGAATCTTTTTCTGACACAGTGTCAGCATTCTGACTTCTGCGCTGGATCTGCACTGCCCTGAAATGGATATGAATCTTTTTCTGACACAGTGTCAGCATTCTGACTTCTGCGCTGGATCTGCAATTCCCTGAAATGGATCTGAATCTATTTTTGGCACTGTGTCAGCATTCTGACTTATGCGCTGGATCTGCACTGCCCTGAAATGGATCTGAATCTTTTTATGGCACTGTGTCAGCATTCTGACTTCGGCGCTGGATCTGCACTGCCCTGAAATGGATCTGAATCTTTTTCTGACACAGTGTCAGCATTCTGACACTGTGTCAGCATTCTGACTTCTGCGCTGGATCTGCAATGCCCTGAAATGTATCTGAATCTTTTTTTGACACTGTGTTAGCATTCTGAATTCTGCACTGGATCTGCACTGCCCTGAAATGGATCTGAACATTTTTTGACACAGTGTCAGCATTATGAATTCTGCGCTGGTTCTGCACTGCCCTGAAATGGATCTGAATCTTTTTCTGACACAGTGTCAGCATTCTGACACTGTGTCAGCATTCTGAATTCTGTGCTGGATCTGCATTGCCCTGAAATGGATCTGAATCTTTTTCTGGCACAGTGTCAGCATTCTGACTTCTGCGCTGGATCTGCACTGCCCTGAAATGGATCTGAATCTTTTTCTGACACTGTGTCAGCATTCTGACTTCTGCGCTGGATCTGCTCTGCCCTGAAATGGATCTGAATCTTTTTTTGACACTGTGTCAGCATTCTGACTTCTGCGCTGGATCTGCACTGCCCTGAAATGGATCTGAATCTTTTTTAGACACTGTGTCAGCATTCTGAATTCTGCGCTGGATCTGAACTGAACTGAAATGGATCTGAATCTTGTTCTGACCCAGTATCAGCATTCTGACTCATGCTCTGGATCTGCACTGCCCTGAAATTGATCTGAATATTTTTTTGACCCTGTGTGAGCATTCTGAATTCTGCGCTGGATCTGCACTGCCCTGAAATGGATATGAATCTTTTTTTTGACACTGTGTCAGCATTCTGACACAGTGTCAGCACTGGATCTGCACTGCCCTGAAATGGATCTGAATCTTATTTTGACACAGTGTCAGCATTCTGACTTCTGTGCTGGATCTGCACTGCCCTGAAATCGATCTGATTCTTTTTCTGACACTGTGTCCGCATTATGACTTCTGCGCTGGATCTGCACTGACCTGAAATGGATCTGAATGCTATTCTGTCACTTTGTCAGCATTCTGGCTTCTGCGCTGGATCTGCACTGCCCTGAAATGGATCTGAATCTTTTTCTGGAAGTGTGTCAGCATTCTGCCTTCTGCGCCGGATCTGCACTGCCCTGAACTGGATCTGAATCTTTTTCTGGCACAGTGTCAGCATTCTGACTTCTGCGCTGGATCTGCACTGCCCTGAAATGGATCTGAAGCTTTATTTGTCACTGTGTTAGCATTCTGAATTCTGCGCTGGATCTGCACTGCCCTGAACTGGATCTGAATCATTTTCTGGCACAGTGTCAGCATTCTGACTTCTGCGCTGGATCTGCACTGCCCTGAAATGGATCTGAATCTTTTTCTGGCACTGTGTGAGCATTCTGACTTGTGCGCTGCATCTGCACTGCCCTGAAATGGATCTGAATCCTTTTATGACACAGTGTCAGCATTCTGAATTCTGCGCTGGATGTGCACTGCCCTGAAATGGATCTGAACCTTTTATTGACACTGTGTGAGGATTCTGAATTCTGCGCTGAATCTGCACTGCCCTGAAATGGATCTGAATCATTTTTTGACACTGTGTGAGCATTCTGACTTGTGCGCTGGATCTGCACTGCCCTGAAATGGATCTGAATCTTTTTCTGGCACTGTGTCAGCATTCTGAATTCTGCGCTGGATCTGCACTGCCCTGAAATGGATCTGAATCTTTTTTTGACACTGTGTGAGGATTCTGAATTCTGCGCTGGATCTGCACTGCCCTGAAATGGATCTGAACGGTTTTCTGACACTTTGTCAGCATTCTGACATAGTGTCAGCATTGGATCTGCTCTTCCCAGAAATGCATCTGAATCTTTTTTTGACACTGTGTCAGCATTCTGAATTCTGCACTGCATCTGCACTGCCCTGAAATGGATCTGAATCTTTTTTTGACACTCTGTCAGCATTCTGACTTCTGCGCTGGATCTGCACTGCCCTGAAATGGATCTGAACCTATTTTTGAGACAGTGTCAGCATTCTGACTTCTGCGCTGGATCTACACTGCCCTGAAATGGATCTGAATATATTTGTGACACAGTGTCAGCATTCTGACACAGTGTCAGCATTCTGACTTCAGCGCTGGATCTGCACTGCCCTGAAATGGATCTGAGTATTTTTTTGACACTGTGTCAGCATTCCGACTTCTGCGCTGGATCTGCACTGCCCTGAAATGGATCTGAATCTTTTTTTGACACTGTGTGAACATTCTGACTTCTGCGCTGGATCTGCATTGCCCTGAAATGGATCTGAATATTTTTCTGGCACAGTGTCAGCATTCTGAATTCTGCGCTGGATCTGCACTGACCTGAAATGGATCTGAACCTTTTTTTGACACTGTGTCAGCATTCTGACTTCTGCGCTGGATCTGCACTGCCCTGAAATGGATCGGAATATTATTTTGACACTGTGTCAGCGTTCAGATTTCTGTGCTGGATCTGCACTGCCTGAAATGGATCTGAACCTATTTTTGAGACAGTGTCAGCATTCTGACTTCTGCGCTGGATCTGCAGTGCCCTGGAATTGATCTGAATATTTTTTGACACTGTGTCAGCAATCTGAATTCTGCGCTGGATCTGCACTGCCCTGAAATGGATCTGAATGTTTTTCTGTCACTTTGTCAGCATTCTGACACAGTGTCAGTACTGGATCTCTTCTGCCCAGAAATGGATCTGAATCTATTTTTGACACTGTGTGAGCATTCTGACTTCTACGCTGGATCTGCACGGCCCTGAAATGCATCTGAATCTTTTTCTGACACAGTGTCAGCATTCTGAATTCTGCGCTGGATCTGCACTGCCCTGAAATGAATCTGAACCTTTTTTGGACACTGTGTCAGCATTCTGACTTCTGCGCTGGATCTGCACTGCCCTGAAATGGATCTGAATATTCTTATGACACAGTGTCAGCATTCTGACACAGTGTCCGCATTCTGACTTCTGCGCTGGATCTGCACTGCCCTGAAATGCATCTGAATCATTTTCTGACACAGTGTCCGCATTCTGACTTCTGCGCTGGATCTGCACTGCCCTGAAATGCATCTGAATGTTTTTCTGACACTGTGTCAGCATTCTGACTTCTGTGCTGGATCTGCACTGCCCTGAAATGGATCTGAATCTTTTTCTGACACAGTGTCTGCATTCTGACTTCTGCGCTGGATCTGCACTGCCCTGAAATGGATCTGAATGTTTTTCTGTAACTTTGTCAGCATTCAGACACAGTGTCAGCATTCTGACTTCTGCGCTGTTTTTGCACTGCCCTGAAATGTATCTGAATCTTTTTCTGACACAGTGTCTGCATTCTGAATTCAGCGCTTAATCTGCACTGCCCTGAAATGCATCCGAATATTTTTTTGACACTGTGTCAGCATTCTGACTTCTGCGCTGGATCTGCACTGCCCTGAAATGCATCAGCATATTTTTCTGACACAGTGTCAGCATTCTGACTTCTGCGCTGGATCTGCACTGCCCGGAAATGGATCTGAATATTCTTATGACACTGTGTCAGCATTCTGACACAGTGTCCGCATTCTGACTTCTGCGCTGGATCTGCACTGCCCTGAAATGAATCTGAACCTTTTTTGGACACTGTGTCAGCATTCTGACTTCTGCGCTGGATCTGCACTGCCCTGAAATGGATCTGAATATTCTTATGACACAGTGTCCGCATTCTGACTTCTGCGCTGGATCTGCACTGCCCTGACATGGATCTGAATCTTTTTCTGACACAGTGTCAGCATTCTGACAGTGTCCGCATTCTGAATTCTGCGCTGGATCTGCACTGCCCTGAAATGGATCTGAATGGTTTTCTGACATAGTGTCAGCATTCTGCCTTCTGCGCTGGATCTGCACTGCCCTGAAATGGATCTGAATCTTTTTCTGGCACAGTGTCAGCATTCTGCCTTCTGCGCTGGATCTGCACTGCCCTGAAATGGATCGGAATATTATTTTGACACTGTGTCACCATTCTGACTTCTGCACTGGATCTGCACTGCCCTGAAATGAATCTGAACATTTTTTGGACACTGTGTCAGCATTCCGACTTCTGCGCTGGATCTGCACTGCCCTGAAATGGATCTGAATCATTTTCAGACACAGTGTCAGCATTCTGACTTCTGCGCTGGATATGCACTGCCCTGAAATGGATCTGAACATTTTTTTTTAAACTGAGTCATCATTCTGAATTCTGCGCTGGATCTGCACTACTCAGAAATGGATCTGAATCTTTTTATGACACTGTGTCAGCATTCCGAATTCTGCGCTGGATCTGCACTGCCCTGAAATGCATCTGAACCTTTTTCTGGCACATTGTCAGCATTCTGACTTCTGCGCTGGATCTGCACTGTCCTGAAATGGATCTGAATCTTTTTCTGGCACAGTGTCAGCATTCTGACTTCTGCGCTAGATCTGCACTGCCCTGAAATGGATCTGAATCCTTTTCTGACACAGTGTCAGCATTCTGAATTCGGCGCTGGATCTGCACTGCCCTGAAATGGATCTGAATTTTTTTGATATAGTGTCAGCATTCTGACTTCTGCGCTGGATCTGCACTGCCCTGAAATGGATCTGAATCATTTTCTGGCACTGTGTGAGCATTCTGAATTCTGCGCTGGATATGCACTGACTTGAAATGGATCTGAATCTATTTTTGACACAGTGTGAGCATTCTGAAATCTGCGCTGGATCTGCACTGCCCCGAAATGTATATGAATTTTTTTCTGGCACAGTGTCAGCATTCTGACACGTGCGCTGGATCTGCAGTGCCCTGAAATGGATCTGAATCCTTTTCTGACACAGTGTCAGCATTCTGAATTCTGCGCTGGATCTGCACTGACCTGAAATGGATCTGAACCTTTTTTTGAAACTGTGTGAGCATTCTGACTTCTGCGCTGGATCTTCACTGCCCTGAAATGGTTCTGAATCATTTTCTGGCACATTGTCAGCATTCTGACTTCTGCGCTGGATCTGCACTGCCCTGAAATGGATCTGAATCTTTTTCTGACACTGTGTCAGCATTCTGACTTCTGCGCTGGATCTGCTCTGCCCTGAAATATATCTGAATCTTTACTGACACAGTGTCAGCATTCTGACTTCTGCACTGGATCTGCACTGCCCTGAAATGGATCGGAAAATTTTTTTGACACAGTGTCCACATTCTGAATTCTGCGCTGGATCTGCACTGCCCTGAAATGCATCTGAACCTATTTTTGAGACAGTGTCAGCATTCTGACTTCTGCGCTGGATCTGCACTGCCCTGAAATGGATCTGAATGGTTTTCTGGCACTGTGTGAGCATTCTGAATTCTGCGCTGGATCTGCACTGCCCTGAAATGGATCTAAATATTTTTCTGACACAGTGTCAGCATTCTGACTTCTGCGCTGGATCTGCACTGCCCAGAAATGCATCAGCATCTTTTTCTGACACAGTGTCAGCATTCTGAATTCTGCGCTGGATCTGCACTGCCCTGAAATGGATCTGAATCTTTTTTTGACACTGTGTGAGGATTCTGAATTCTACGCTGGATCTGAGCTGCCCTGAAATGGATCTGAAACTCTTTATGGCACTGTGTGAGCATTCTGAATTCTGCGCTGGATCTGCCCTGCCCTGAAATGGATCTGAATCTTTTTCTGACACTGTGTGAGCATTCTGACTTCTGCGCTGGATCTGCACTGCACTGAAATGGATCGTAAACTTTTTCTGACACAGTGTCCGCATTCTGACTTCTGCGCTGGATCTGCACTGCCCTGAAATGGATCTGAATCTTTTTCTGGCACAGTATCAGCATTCTGACACAGTGTCCGCATTCTGACTTCTGCGCTGTATCTGCACTGCCCTGAAATGGGTCTGAATCTTTTTCTGACACAGTGTCAGCATTCTGAAATCTGCGCTGGATCTTCACTGCCCTGAAATGGATCTGAATCTTTTTCTGGCACAGTGTCAGCATTCTGACACAGTGTCCGCATTCTGACTTCTGCGCTGGATCTGCTCTGCCCTGAAATATATCTGAATCTTTACTGACACAGTGTCAGCATTCTGACTTCTGCGCTGGATCTGCGCTGCCCTGAAATGGATCGGAAACTTTTTTTGACACAGTGTCCACATTCTGAATTCTGCGCTGGATCTGCACTGCCCTGAAATGCATCTGAATCTTTTTCTGACACTGTGTCAGCATTCTGACTTCTGTGCTGGATCTGCACTGCCCTGAAATGGATCTGAATCTTTTTCTGACACAGTGTCAGCATTCTGAATTCTGTGCTGGATCTGCACTGCCCTGAAATGCATCTGAATCTTTGTCGGACACAGTGTCAGCATTCTGAATTCTGCGATGGATCTGTACTGACCAGAAAAGGATCTGAATCTTTTTTTGACAATGTGTGAGCGTTCTGAATTATAGCGCTGGATCTGCACTGCCCTGAAATGGATCTGAATCTTTTTTTGACACTGTGTCAGCATTCTGAATTCTGCGCTGGATCTGCACTGCCCTGAAATGGATCTGAACCTATTTCTGAGACAGTGTCCGCATTCTGACACAGTGTCAGCATTCTGACTTCTGCGCTGGATCTGCCCTGCCCTGAAATGGATCTGAATCTTTTTCTGACACTGTGTCCGCATTCTGACACAGTGTCCGCATTCTGACTTCTGCGCTGGATCTGCACTGCCCTGAAATGGATCGGAATATTTTTCTGACACAGTGTCCGCATTCTGACACAGTGTCAGCATTCTGAATTCTGCGCTGGATCTGCATTGCCCTGAAATGGACCTCAATCTTTTTCTGACACAGTGTCAGCATTCTGACATCTGCGCTGGATCTGCACTGCCCTGAAATGCATCTGAATCTTCATCTGACACTGTGTCGGCATTCTGACTTCTGCGCTGGATCTGCACTGCCCTGAAATGGATCTGAATCTTTTTCTGACACAGTGCCAGCATTCTGACTTGTGCGCTGGATCTGCACTGCCCTGAAAAGGATCTGAATCTTTTTCTGACACAGTGTCAGCATTCTGACACGTGCGCTGGATCTGCACTGCCCTGAAAAGGATCTGAATCTTTTTCTGACACAGTGTCAGCATTCTGACTTCTGCGCTGGATCTGCACTGCCCTGAAATGCATCTTAATCTTTTTCTGGCACAGTGTCAGCATTCTGACTTCTGCACAGGATCTGCACTGCCCTGAAAAGGATCTGAATCTTTTTCTGACACAGTGTCAGCATTCTGACTTCTGCGCTGGATCTGCACTGCCCTGAAATGGATCTGAATCTTTTTCTGACACAGTGTCAGCATTCTGACACGTGCGCTGGATCTGCACTACCCTGAAAAGGATCTGAATCTTTTTCTGACAGAGTGTCAGCATTCTGACTTCTGCGCTGGATCTGCACTGCCCTGAAATGCATCTGAATCTTTTTCTGGCACAGTGTCCGCATTCTGACTTCTGCGCTGGATCTGCACTACCCTGAAATGCATCTGAATCTTTTTCTAGCACAGTGTCCGCATTCTGACTTCTGCGCTGGATCTGCACTGCCCTGAAATGCATCTGAATCTCTTCCTGGCACAGAGTCCGAATTCTGACATCTGCGCTGGATCTGCACTGCCCTGAAATGGATCGGAATCTTTTTTTGACACTGTGTCAGCATTCTGACACGTGCGCTGGATCTGCACTGCCCTGAAAAGGATCTGAATCTTTTTCTGACACAGTGTCAGCATTCTGACTTCTGCGCTGGATCTGCACTGCCCTGAAATGGATCTGAATCTTTTTCTGACACAGTGTCAGCATTCTGACACGTGCGCTGGATCTGCACTACCCTGAAAAGGATCTGAATCTTTTTCTGACAGAGTGTCAGCATTCTGACTTCTGCGCTGGATCTGCACTGCCCTGAAATGCATCTGAATCTTTTTCTGGCACAGTGTCCGCATTCTGACTTCTGCGCTGGATCTGCACTACCCTGAAATGCATCTGAATCTTTTTCTAGCACAGTGTCCGCATTCTGACTTCTGCGCTGGATCTGCACTGCCCTGAAATGCATCTGAATCTCTTCCTGGCACAGAGTCCGAATTCTGACATCTGCGCTGGATCTGCACTGCCCTGAAATGGATCGGAATCTTTTTTTGACACTGTGTCAGCATTCTGACACGTGCGCTGGATCTGCACTGCCCTGAAATGGATCTGAATCTTTTTCTGGCACAGTGTCAGCATTCAGACTTTTGCGCTGGATCTGCACTACCCTGAAATGCATCTGAATCTTTTTCTGGCACAGTGTCCGGATTCAGACTTTTGCGCTGGATCTGCACTGCCCTGAAATGCATCTGAATCTCTTTCTGTCACAGAGTCCGCATTCTGACTTCTGCGCTGGATCTGCACTGCCCTGAAATGCATCTGAACCTTTTTTTGGCACTGTGTCAGCATTCAGAATTCTGCGCTGGATCTGCACTGTCCTGAAATGGATCTGAACCTTTTTCTGACACTGTGTCAGCATTCTGACTTCTGCGCTGGATCTGCACTGCCCTGAAAACGATCTGAATCTTTTTCTGACACAGTGTCCGCATTCTGACTTCTGCGCTGCATCGGCACTGCCCTGAAAAGGATCGGAATCTTTTTCTGACACAGTGTCATCATTCAGACTTCTGCGCTGGATCTGCACTGACCTGAAATGGATCTGAATATTTTTGACAGTGTGTGAGTGTTCTGACTTGTGCGCTGGATCTGCACTGCCCTGAAATGGATCTGAATCTTTTTGTGACACTTTGTCACCATTCTGACTTGTGCGCTGGATCTGCACTGCCCTGAAATGGATCTGAATCTTTTTCTGACACAATGTCAGCATTCTGACTTCTGCGCTGGATCTGCACTGCCCTGAAATGAATCGGAATCTTTTTCTGACACAGTGTCAGCATTCTGACATCGGCGCTGGATCTGCACTGCCCTGAAATGGATCTGAATCTTTTTCTGACACAGTGTCAGCATTCTGACACGTGCGCTGGATCTGCACTGCCCTGAAATGCATCTGAATCTTTTTCTGAGACAGTGTCAGCATTCTGACACGTGCGCTGGATCTGCACTTACATGAAATGTATCTTAATCTTTTTCTGACACAGTGTCAGCACTCTGACACTTTGTCAGCATTCTGACACGTGCGCTGGATCTGCCCTGCCCTGAAATGGATCTGAATCTTTTTCTGACACAGTGTCAGCATTCTCACTTGTGCGCTGGATCTGCACTGCCCTGAAATGCATCTGAACCTTTTTTTGACACTGTGTCAGCATTCTGAATTCTGCGCTGGATCTGCACTGACCTGAAATGGATCTGAATCTTTTTCTGACACTGTGTCAGCATTCTGACTTCTGCGCTGGATCTGCACTGCCCTGAAAAGGATCTGAATCTTTTTCTGACACAGTGTCAGCATTCTGACTTCTGCGCTGGATCTGCACTGCCCTGAAATGGATCTGAATCTTTTTCTGACACAGTGTCAGCATTCTGACTTCTGCGCTGGATCTGCACTGCCCTGAAATGCATCTGAATCTTTTTCTGACACAGTGTCAGCATTCTGACTTCTGCGCTTGATCTGCACTGCTCTGAAATGCATCTGAATCTTTTTCTGGCACAGTGTCCGCATTCTGACTTCTGCGCTGGATCTGCACTGCCCTGAAATGGATCGGAATATTATTTTGACACTGTGTCAGCATTCTGACTTGTGCGCTGGATCTGCACTGCCCTGAAATGAATCGGAATATTATTTTGACACTGTGTCAGCATTCTGACTTCTGCGCTGGATCTGCACTGCCCTGAAATGGATCTGAATCTTTTTTTGACACAGTGTCAGCATTCTGACTTCTGCGCTGGATCTGCACTGCCCTGAAATGGATCTGAATACTTCTCTGACACTTTGTCAGCATTCTGACTTGTGCGCTGGATCTGCACTGCCCTGAAATGGATCTGAATCTTTTTCTGACACTGTGTCAGCATTCTGACTTCTGTGCTGGATCTGCACTGCCCTGAAATGGATCTGAATCTTTTTCTGACACAGTGTCAGCATTCTGACTTCTGCGCTGGATCTGCACTGCCCTGAAATGGATCTGAATCTATTTTTGACACAGTGTGAGCATTCTGAAATCTGCGCTGGATCTGCACTGCCCTGAAATGGATCTGAATCTTTTTCTGGCACAGTGTCAGCATTCTGACTTCTGCGCTAGATCTGCACTGCCCTGAAATGGATCTGAATCCTTTTCTGACACAGTGTCAGCATTCTGAATTCGGAGCTGGATCTGCACTGCCCTGAAATGGATCTGAATTTTTTTGATATAGTGTCAGCATTCTGACTTCTGCGCTGGATCTGCACTGCCCTGAAATGGATCTGAATCATTTTCTGGCACTGTGTGAGCATTCTGAATTCTGCGCTGGATCTGCACTGCCCTGAAATGGATCTGAATCTTTTTCTGACACTGTGTCAGCATTCTGAATTCTGCGCTGGATATGCACTGACTTGAAATGGATCTGAATCTATTTTTGACACAGTGTGAGCATTCTGAAATCTGCGCTGGATCTGCACTGCCCCGAAATGTATATGAATTTTTTTCTGGCACAGTGTCAGCATTCTGACACGTGCGCTGGATCTGCACTGCCCTGAAATGGATCTGAATCCTTTTCTGACACAGTGTCAGCATTCTGAATTCTGCGCTGGATCTGCACTGACCTGAAATGGATCTGAACCTTTTTTTGACACTGTGTGAGCATTCTGACTTCTGCGCTGGATCTTCACTGCCCTGAAATGGTTCTGAATCTTTTTCTGACACTGTGTCAGCATTCTGACTTCTGCGCTGGATCTGCTCTGCCCTGAAATATATCTGAATCTTTACTGACACAGTGTCCACATTCTGAATTCTGCGCTGGATCTGCACTGCCCTGAGATGCATCTGAACCTATTTTTGAGACAGTGTCAGCATTCTGACTTCTGCGCTGGATCTGCACTGACCTGAAATGGATCTGAACCTTTTTTTGACTCTGTGTGAGCATTCTGAATTCTGCGCTGGATCTGCACTGCCCTGAAATGGATCTAAATATTTTTCTGACACAGTGTCAGCATTCTGACTTCTGCGCTGGTTCTGCACTGCCCAGAAATGCATCAGCATCTTTTTCTGACACAGTGTCAGCATTCTGACTTCTGCGCTGGATCTGCACTGCCCTGAAATGGATCTGAATCTTTTTCTGGCACAGTGTCAGCATTCTGACACAGTGTCCGCATTCTGACTTCTGCGCTGTATCTGCACTGCCCTGAAATGGGTCTGAATCTTTTTCTGACACAGTGTCAGCATTCTGACTTCTGTGCTGGATCTGCACTGTCCTGAAATGCATCTGAACCTTTTTTTGACACTGTGTCAGCATTCTGAATTCTGCGCTGGATCTGCACTGTCCTGAAATGGATCTGAACCTTTTTCTGACACTGTGTCAGCATTCTGACTTCTGCGCTGGATCTGCACTGCCCTGAAAACGATCTGAATCTTTTTCTGACACAGTGTCCGCATTCTGACTTCTGCGCTGCATCGGCACTGCCCTGAAAAGGATCGGAATCTTTTTCTGACACAGTGTCATCATTCAGACTTCTGCGCTGGATCTGCACTGACCTGAAATGGATCTGAATATTTTTGACAGTATGTGAGTGTTCTGACTTGTGCGCTGGATCTGCACTGCCCTGAAATGGATCTGAATATTTTTGTGACACTGTGTCACCATTCTGACTTGTGCGCTGGATCTGCACTGCCCTGAAATGGATCTGAATCTTTTTCTGACACAATGTCAGCATTCTGACTTCTGCGCTGGATCTGCACTGCCCTGAAATGAATCGGAATCTTTTTCTGACACAGTGTCAGCATTCTGACATCTGCGCTGGATCTGCACTGCCCTGAAATGGATCTGAATCTTTTTCTGACACTGTGTCCGCAATCTGACACAGTGTCAGCATTCTGACACGTGCGCTGGATCTGCACTGCCCTGAAATGCATCTGAATCTTTTTCTGAGACAGTGTCAGCATTCTGACACGTGCGCTGGATCTGCACTTACCTGAAATGTATCTTAATCTTTTTCTGACACAGTGTCAGCACTCTGACACTTTGTCAGCATTCTGACACGTGCGCTGGATCTGCCCTGCCCTGAAATGGATCTGAATCTTTTTCTGACACAGTGTCAGCATTCTGACTTCTGCGCTGGATCTGCACTGCCCTGAAATGCATTTGAATCTTTTTCTGGCACAGTGTCCGCATTCTGACTTCTGCGCTGGATCTGCACTGCCCTGAAATGCATCTGAATCTTTTTCTGACACAGTGTCAGCATTCTGACTTCTGCGCTTGATCTGCACTGCTCTGAAATGCATCTGAATCTTTTTCTGGCACAGTGTCCGCATTCTGACTTCTGCGCTGGATCTGCACTGCCCTGAAATGGATCGGAATATTATTTTGACACTGTGTCAGCATTCTGACTTCTGCGCTGGATCTGCACTGCCCTGAAATGGATCTGAATCTTTTTTTGAAACTGTGTCAGCATTCTGACTTCTGCGCTGGATCTGCACTGCCCTGAAATGGATCTGAATCTTTTTTTGACACAGTGTGAGCATTCTGACTTCTGCGCTGGATCTGCACTGCCCTGAAATGGATCTGAATCTTTTTCTGACACAGTGTCAGCATTCTGACTTGTGCGCTGGATCTGCACTGCCCTGAAATGCATCTGAATCATTTTCTGACACAGTGTCCGCATTCTGACTTCTGCGCTGGATCTGCACTGACCTGAAATGCATCTGAATGTTTTTCTGGCACAGTGTCAGCATTCTGACTTGTGCGCTGGATCTGCACTGACCTGAAATGGATCTGAATCTTTTTCTGGCACAGTGTCAGCATTCTGACACAATGTCAGCCTTCTGACTTGTGCGCTGGATCTGCACAGCCCTGAAATGGATCTGAATCTTTTTCTGACACAGTGTCAGCATTCTGACTTCTGCGCTGGATCTGCACTTCCCTGAAATGGATCGGAATCTTTTTCTGACACAGTGTCAGCATTCTGACTTCTGCGCTGGATCTGCACTGCCCTGAAATGCATTTGAATCTTTTTCTGGCACAGTGTCCGCATTCTGACTTCTGCGCTGGATCTGCACTGCCCTGAAATGCATCTGAATCTTTTCCTGGCACAGTGTCAGCATTCTGACACAGTGTCAGCATTCTGACTTCTGCGCTGGATCTGCACTGCCCTGAAATGGATCGGAATATTATTTTGACACTGTGTCAGCATTCTGACTTCTGCGCTGGATCTGCACTGACCTGAAATGGATCTGAATCTTTTTTTGACACTGTGTCAGCATTCTGACTTCTGCGCTGGATCTGCACTGCCCTGAAATGGATCTGAATCATTTTCTGACACAGTGTCCGCATTCTGACTTCTGCGCTGGATCTGCACTGACCTGAAATGCATCTGAATGTTTTTCTGGCACAGTGTCAGCCTTCTGACTTGTGCGCTGGATCTGCACTGCCCTGAAATGGATCTGAATACTTTTCTGACACTTTGTCAGCATTCTGACTTCTGCGCTGGATCTGCACTTCCCTGAAATGGATCGGAATCTTTTTCTGACACAGTGTCAGCATTCTGACACGTGCGCTGGATCTGCACTGCCCTGAAATGGATCTGAATCTTTTTTTGACACTGTGTCAGCAATCTGACACAGTGTCAGCATTCTGACTTCTGCCCTATATCTGCACTGCCCTGAAATGGATCTGAATCTTTTTTTGATACTGTGTCAGCATTCTGAATTCTTCGGTGGATCTGCACTGCCCTGAAATGGTTCTAAACATTTTTTTGACACAGTGTCAGCATTCTGAATTCTGCGCTGGATCTGCACTGCCCTGAAATGGATCCGAATATTTTTCTGACACAGTGTCAGCATTCTGACTTCTGCGCTGGATCTGCACTGACCTGAAATGGATCTGAATCTTTTTTTATACTGTGACAGCATTCTGAATTCTGATCTGGATCTGCACTGCCCTGAAATGGATCCGAATATTTCTCTGACACAGTGTCAGCATTCTGACTTCTGCGCTGGATCTGCACTGCCCTGAAACGGATCGGAATCTTTTTTTGACACAGTGTCATCATTCTGACTTCTGCGCTGGATCTGCACTGACCTGAAATGGATCTGAATCTATTTTAGACACTGTGTGATCATTCTGAATTCTTCGGTGCATCTGCTCTGCCCTGAAATGGATCTGAATCTTTTTTTGACACTGTGTGAGCATTCTGAATTCTGCGCTGGATCTGCTCTGCCCTGAAATGGATCTGAATCTTTATTTGACACTGTGTGAGCATTCTGACTTCTGCGCTGGATCTGCACTGCCCTGAAATGGATCTGAATATTTTTCTGACACAGTTTCAGCATTCTGACTTCTGCTCTGGATCTGCACTGCCCTGAAATGGATCTGAATCATTTTTGACACTGTGTGAGCATTCTGACTTCTGATCTGGATCTGCACTGCCCTGAAATGGATCTGAATCTTTTTCTGACACTTTGTGAGTGTTCTGAATTACGCGCTGGATCTGCACTGCCCTGAAATGGATCTGAATCTTTTTTTGACACTGTGTCAGCATTCTGACTACTGCGCTGGATCTGCACTGCCCTGAAATGGATCTGAATCTTTTTCTGACACAGTGTCAGCATTCTGAATTCTGCGCTGGATCTGCACTGAACTAAAATGGATCTGAATCTTTTTCGGACACAGTGTCAGCATTCTGACTTCTGCGCTGGATCTGCACTGCCCTGAAATGGATCTGAATCTTTTTCTGACACAGTGTCAGCATTCTGACTTCTGCGCTGGATATGCACTGCCCTGAAATGGATCTGAATCTTTTTTTGACACTGTGTCAGCATTCCTAATTCTGCGCTGGATCTGCACTGCCCTGAAATGGATCTGAATCTTTTCTTGACACTGTGTCAGCGTTCAGATTTCTGTGCTGGATCTGCTCTGCCCTGAAATGGATCTGAATCTTTTTCTGACACAGTGTCAGCATTCTGACACTGTGTCAGCATTCTGAATACTGTGCTGGATCTGCACTGCCCTGAAATGGATCTGAATTTTTTTTGACACTGTGTCAGCATTCTGACTTCTCCGCTGGATCTGCACTGCCCTGAAATGGATCTGAATCTTTTTCTGGCACAGTGTCAGCATTCTGACTTCTGCGCTTGATCTGCACTGACCTGAAATGGATCTGAATCTTTTTTTGACATATTGTCAGCATTCTGACTTATGCGCTGGATCTGCACTGCCCTGAAATGGATCTGAATCTTTTTCTGATACTGTGTCAGCATTCTGAATTCTGTGCTGGATCTGCACTGCCCTGAAATGGATCTGAATCTTTTTCTGACACTGTGTCAGCATTCTGACTTCTGCGCTGGATCTGCACTGACCTGAAATGGATCTGAATCTTTTTCTGACACTGTGTCAGCATTCTGACTTCTGCGCTGGATCTGCACTGCTCTGAAATGGATCTGAATCTTTTTTTGACACTGTGTGAGCATTCTGAATTCTGCGCTGGATCTGCACTGCCCTGAAATGGATCTGAACATTTTTTGACACAGTGTCAGCATTCTGAATTCTGCGCTGGATCTGCACTGCCCTGAAATGGATCTGAACCTTTTTTTGACACTGTGTCAGCGTTCAGATTTCTGCGCTGGATCTGCACTGCCCTGAAATGGATCTGAATCTTTTTTTGACACTGTGTCAGCATTCTGAATTCTGTGCTGGATCTGCACTGCCCTGAAATGGATCTGAATCTTTTTCTGATACAGTGTCAGCATTCTGACTTCTGCGGTGGATCTGCACTGCCCTGAAAACGATCTGAATCTTTTTCTGACACAGTGTCAGCATTCTGACTTCTGCGCTGGATCTGCACTGCCCTGAAATGGATCTGAATATTTTTCTGGCACAGTGTCCGCATTCTGAATTCTGCGCTGGATCTGCACTGCCCTGAAAAGGATCGGAATCTTTTTCTGGCACAGTGTCCGCATTCTGACTTCTGCGCTGGATCTGCACTGCCCTGAAATTGATCGGAATATTATTTTGACACTGTGTCAGCATTCTGACTTCTGCGCTGGATCTGCACTGCCCTGAAAGGGATCTGAATCTTTTTCTGGCACAGTGTCCGCATTCTGACTTCTGCGCTGGATCTGCACTGCCCTGAAATGCATCTGAATCTTTTTCTGGCACAGTGGCCGCATTCTGACTTCTGCGCTGGATCAGCACTGAACTAAAATGGATCTGAATCTTTTTCTGGCCCAGTGTCAGCATTCTGAATTCTGCGCTGGATCTGCACTGCCCTGAAATGGATCAGAATCTTTCTTTGACACTCTGTCAGCATTCTGACTTCTGCGCTGGATCTGCACTGCCCTGAAATGGATCTGAATCTTTTTCGGACACAGTGTCAGCATTGTGACTTCTGCGATGGATCTGCACTGCCCTGAAATGGATCTGAAGCTTTTTCTGACACAGTGTCAGCATTCTGCCTTCTGCGCTGGATCTGCACTGCCCTGAAATGGATCTGAATATTTTTTTGACACTGTGTGAGCATTCTGAATTCTGCGCTGGATCTGCACTGCCCTGAAATGGATCTGAATCTTTTTCTGACACTGTGTCAGCATTCTGACACGTGCGCTGGATCTGCACTGCCCTGAAATGGATCTGAATCTTTTTCTGGCACAGTGTCAGCATTCTGACTTCTGCGCTGGATCTGCACTGCCCTGAAATGGATCGGAATCTTTTTCAGGCTCAGTGTCAGCATTCTGACTTCTGTGCTGGATCTGCACTGCCCTGAAATGGATCGGAATCTTTTTCTGGCACAGTGTCCGCATTCTGACTTCTGCGCTGGATCTGCACTGACCTGAAATGCATCTGAATCTTTTTCTGGCACAGTGTCCGCATTCTGACTTCTGCGCTGGATCTGCACTGCCCCGAAATGGATCGGAATATTATTTTGACACTGTGTCTGCATTCTGACTTCTGCGCTGGATCTGCACTGCCCTGAAATGGATCTGAATCTTTTTCTGGCACAGTGTCCGCATTCTGACTTCTGCGCTGGATCTGCACTGCCCTGAAATTGATCTGAATCTTTTTCTGACACAGTGCTTGCATTCAGACACAGTGCCTGCATTCAGACACAGTGTCAGCATTCTGACACAGTGTACGCATTCTCACTTCTGCGCTGGATCTGCACTGCCCTAAAATGGATCTGAATGTTTTTCTGACACAGTGTCCGCATTCTGACTTGTGCGCTGGATCTGCACTGCCCTGAAATGGATCTGAATGTTTTTCTGACACAGTGTCAGCATTCTGACTTCTGCGCTGGATCTTCACTGCCCTGAAATGGATCTGAATATTTTTCTGACACAGTGTCCGCATTCTGACACAGTGTCCGCATTCTGACACAGTGTCCGCATTCTGACACAGTGTCCGCATTCTGACACGTGCGCTGGATCTGCACTGCCCTGAAATGGATCTGAATCTTTTTCTGACACAGTGTCAGCATTCTGACACGTGCGCTGGATCTGCACTGACCTGAAATGGATCTGAATCTTTTTCTGACACAGTGTCAGCATTCTGACTTGTGTGCTGGATCTGCACTGCCCTGAAATGGATCGGAATCTTTTTCTGGCACAGTGTCCGCATTCTGACTTCTGCGCTGGATCTGCACTGCCCTGAAATGGATCGGAATATTATTTTGACACTGTGTCTGCATTCTGACTTCTGCGCTGGATCTGCACTGCCCTGAAATGCATCTGAACCTTCTTCTGGCACAGTGTCCGCATTCTGACTTCTGCGCTGGATCTGCACTGCTCTGAAATGGATCTGAATATTGTTATGACACAGTGTCAGCATTCTGACACAGTGTACGCATTCTCACTTCTGCGCTGGATCTGCACTGAACTAAAATGGATCTGAATCTTTTTCTGCCACAGTGTCCGCATTCTGACTTCTGCGCTGGTTCTGCACTGCCCAGAAATGCATCTGAATCTTTTTTTGACACTGTGTGAGGATTCTGAATTCTGCGCTGGATCTGCACTGCCCTGAAATGGATCTGAATCATTTTTTGGCACTGTGTCAGCATTCTGAATTCTGCGCTGGATCTGCACTGCCCTGAAATGGATCTGAATCTTTTTCTGGCACTGTGTGAGGATTCTGACTTCTGCGCTGGATCTGCACTGACCTGAAATGGATCTGAATCTTTTTTTGACACTGTGTGAGGATTCTGAATTCTGCGCGGGATCTGCACTGCCCTGAAATGGATCTGAACGGTTTTCTGACACTTTGTCAGCATTCTGACATAGTGTCAGCATTGGATCTGCTCTGCCCAGAAATGCATCTGAATCTTTTTTTGACACTGTGTCCGCATTCTGAATTCGGCGCTGGATCTGCACTGCCCTGAAATGGATCTGAATATTTTTTTGACACTCTGTCAGCATTCTGACTTCTGCGCTAGATCTGCACTGCCCTGAAATGGATCTGAATCTTTTTCTGTCAGTTTGTCAGCATTCTGACTTCTGCGCTGGATCTGCACTGCCCTGAAATGGATCTGAATCTTTTTTTGACACTGTGTCAGCATTCTGACTTCTGCGCTGGATCTGCACTGCCCTGAAATGGATCTGAATCTTTTTTTGACACTGTGTCAGCATTCTGACTTCTGCGCTGGATCTGCACTGCCCTGAAATGGATCTGAATCATTTTCTGACACAGTGTCAGCATTCTGAATTCTGCGCTGGATCTGCACTGACCTGAAATAGATCTGAATCTTTTCTTGACACTGTGTCAGCATTCTGACTTCTGCGCTGGATCTGCACTGAACTAAAATAGATCTGAATCTTTATTTGACACAGTGTCAGCATTCTGACTACTGGGCTGGATCTGCACTGAACTGAAATGGATCTGAATGGTTTTCTGATACTTTGTCAGCATTCTGACACAGTTTCAGCTCTGTATCTGCACTGCCCTGAAATAGATCTGAATTTTTCTGACACAGTGTCAGCATTCTGGCTTCTGCGCTGGATCTGCACTGCCCTGAAATGGATCTGAATCTTTTTTTGACACAGTGTCCGCATTCCGACTTCTGCGCTGGATCTGCACTGCCCTGAAATGGATCTGAATCTTTTTTTGACACTGTGTCAGCATTATGACTTCTGCGCTGGATCTGCACTGACCTGAAATGGATCTGAATGGTTTTCTGTCACTTTGTCAGCATTCTGACACAGTGTCAGAACTGGATCTTCTCTGCCCAGAAATGGATCTGAATCTATTTTTGACACTGTGTCAGCATTCTGATTTCTGCGATGGATCTGCACTGCCCTGAAATGGATCTGAATCTTTTTTTGACACTGTGTCAGCATTCTGACTTCTGCGATGGATCTGCACTGCCCTGAAATGGATCTGAATGTTTTTCGGACACAGTGTCAGCATTCTGACTTGTGCGCTGGATCTGCACTGCCCTGAAATGGATCTGAATCTTTTTTTGGCACAGTGTCAGCATTCTGACTTCCGCGGTGCATCTGCACTGCCCTGAAATGGATCTGAATCATTTTTGACACTGTGTGAGCATTCTGACTTCTGATCTGGATCTGCACTGCCCAGAAAAGGATCTGAATCTTTTTTTGACACTGTGTGAGGATTCTGACTTCTGCGCTGGATCTGCACTGACCTGAAATGGATCTGAATCTTTTTCGGACACAGTGTCAGCATTCTGAATTCTGCGCTGGATCTGTACTGACCTGAAAAGGATCTGAATCTTTTTTTGACACAGTGTCAGCATTCTGACTTCTGCGCTGGATCTGCACTGCCCTGAAATGGATCTGAACGTATTTTTGAGACAGTGTCAGCATTCTGACTTGTGCGCTGGATCTACACTGCCCTGAAATTTATCTGAATATTTTTGTGTCACAGTGTCAGCATTCTGACACAGTGTCAGCATTCTGACTTCAGCGCTGGATTTGCACTGCCCTGGAATGGATCTGAATCATTTTTGACTCTGTGTGAAGATTCTGAATTCTGCGCTGGATCTGCCCTGCCCTGAAATGGATCTGAATCTTTTTCTGACACTGTGTCCGTATTCTGACTTCTGCGCTGGATCTGCACTACCCTGAAATGGATCTGAATCTTTTTCTGACACAGTGTCAGAATTCTGACTTCTGCGCTGGATCTGCACTGCCCTGAAATGGATCTGAATCTTTTTTTGACACTGTGTGAGGATTCTGAATTCTGCGCTGGATCTGCACTGCCCTGAAATGGATCTGAATCTTTTTCTGGCACTGTGTCAGCATTCTGCCTTCTGCGCTGGATCTGCACTGCCCTGAAATGGATCTGAATCTTTTTTTGACACTTTGTCTGCATTCTGAATTCTGTGCTGGATCTGCACTGCCCTGAAATGGATCTGAATCTTTTTCTGACACTGTGTCCGCATTCTGACACAGTGTCAGCATTCTGACTTGCGCGCTGGATCTGCACTGCCCTGAAATGGATCTGAATATTTTTCTGACACAGTGTCCGCATTCTGACACAGTGTCCGCATTCTCACTTGTGCGCTGGATATGAACTGCCCTGAAATGGCTCTGAATCTTTTTTTGACATTGTGTCAGTATTCTGAATTTTGCGCTGGATCTGCATTGCCCTGAAATGGATCTGATTCTTTTTCTGACACAGTGTCAGCATTCTGACACAGTGTCAGCATTCTGACACGTGCGCTGGATCTGCACTGCCCTGAAATGGATCTGAATCTTTTTCTGACACAGTGTCAGCATTCTGACTTCTGCGCTATATCTGCACTGCCCTGAAATGGATCTGAATCTTTTTCAGGCTCAGTGTCAGCATTCTGACTTCTGTGCTAGATCTGCACTGCCCTGAAATGGATCGGAATCTTTTTCTGGCACAGTGTCCGCATTCTGACTTCTGCGCTGGATCTGCACTGACCTGAAATGCATCTGAATCTTTTTCTGGCACAGTGTCCGCATTCTGACTTCTGCGCTGGATCTGCACTGCCCTGAAATGGATCGGAATATTATTTTGACACTGTGTCTGCATTCTGACTTCTGCGCTGGATCTGCACTGCCCTGAAATGGATCTGAATCTTTTTCTGGCACAGTGTCCGCATTCTGACTTCTGCGCTGGATCTGCATTGCCCTGAAATGGATCTGATTCTTTTTCTGACACAGTGTCAGCATTCTGACACAGTGTCAGCATTCTGACACGTGCGCTGGATCTGCACTGCCCTGAAATGGATCTGAATATTTTTCTGGCACAGTGTCAGCATTCTGATACGTGCGCTGGATCTGCACTGACCTGAAATGGATCTGAATCTTTTTCTGACACAGTGTCAGCATTCTGACTTGTGTGCTGGATCTGCACTGCCCTGAAATGGATCGGAATCTTTTTCTGGCACAGTGTCAGCATTCTGACTTCTGCACTGGATCTGCACTGCCCTGAAATGGATCGGAATATTATTTTGACACTGTGTCTGCATTCTGACTTCTGCGCTGGATCTGCACTGCCCTGAAATGGATCTGAATCTTTTTCTGGCACAGTGTCCGCATTCTGAATTCTGCGCTGGATCTGCACTGCCCTGAAATGCATCTGAAACTTCTTCTGGCACAGTGTCCGCATTCTGACTTCTGCGCTGGATCTGCACTGCTCTGAAATGGATCTGAATCTTTTTCTGACACAGTGCCTGCATTCAGACACAGTGCCTGCATTCAGACACAGTGCCTGCATTCAGACACATTGCCTGCATTCTGACTTCTGCGCTGGATCTGCACTGCCCTGAAATGGATCTGAATATTGTTATGACACAGTGTCCGCATTCTGACACAGTGTACGCATTCTCAATTCTGCGCTGGATCTGCACTGAACTAAAATGGATCTGAATCTTTTTCTGCCACAGTGTCCGCATTCTGACTTCTGCGCTGGTTCTGCACTGCCCAGAAATGCATCTGAATCTTTTTTTGACACTGTGTGAGGATTCTGAATTCTGCGCTGGATCTGCACTGCCCTGAAATGGATCTGCATCCTTTTCTGGCACTGTGTCAGCATTCTGAATTCTGCGCTGGATCTGCACTGCCCAGGAATGGATATGAATCTTTTTCGGACACAGTGTCAGCATTCTGACTTCTGCGATGGATCTGCACTGCCCTGAAATGGATCTGAAGCTTTTTCTGACACAGTGTCAGCATTCTGAATTCTGCGCTGGATCTGCACTGCCCTGAAATGGATCTGAAGCTTTTTCTGACACTGTGTCAGCATTCTGACACATTGTCAGGATTCTGACTTGTGCGCTGGATCTGCACTGCCCTGAAATGGATCTGAATATTTTTCTGACACAGTGTCCGCATTCTGACACAGTGTCCGCATTCTGACACAGTGTCCGCATTCTGACTTTTGCGCTGGATCTGCACTGCCCTGAAATGGATCTGATTCTTTTTCTGGCACAGTGTCAGCATTCTGACACGTGTGCTGGATCTGCACTGGCCTGAAATGTATCTGAATCTTTTTCTGACACAGTGTCAGCATTCTGACTTCTGCGCTGGATCTGCACTGCCCTGAAATGCATCTGAATCTTTTTCTGACACAGTGTCAGCATTCTGACACGTGCGCTGTATCTGCCCTGTCCTGAAATGCATCTGAATCTTTTTCTGGCACAGTGTCCGCATTCTGAATTCTGCGCTGGATCTGCACTGCCCTGAAACGGATCGGAATCATTTTCTGGCACAGTGTCCGCATTCTGACTTCTGCGCTGGATCTGCACTGCCCTGAAATTGATCGGAATATTATTTTGACACTGTGTCAGCATTCTGAATTCTGCGCTGGATCTGCACTGCCCTGAAATGGATCTGAATCTTTTTCTGGCACAGTGTCCGCATTCTGACTTCTGCGCTGGATCTGCACTGAAATAAAATGGATCTGAATCTTTTTCTGGCACAGTGTCCGCATTCTGACTTCTGCGCTGGATCTGCACTGCCCTGAAATGCATCTGAATGTTTTTCAGGCTCAGTGTCAGCATTTTGACTTCCGCGCTGGATCAGCACTGCCCTGAAATGGATCTGAATCTTTTTCTGAGACAGTGTCAGCATTCTGACTTCTGCGCTGGATCTGTACTGCTCTGAAATGTATCTGAATCTTTTTCTGGCACAGTGTCCGCATTCTGACTTCTGCGCTGGATCTGCACTGCCTGAAATGCATCTGAATCTTTTTCTGACACAGTGTCCGCATTCTGACACAGTGTCAGCATTCTGACTTCTGCGCTGGATCTGCACTGCCCTGAAATGGATCTGAATGTTTTTCTGACACAGTGTCAGCATTCTGACTTGTGGGCTGGATCTGCACTGCCCTGAAATGGATCTGAATGTTTTTCTGACACAGTGTCAGCGTTCTGAATTCTGCGCTGGATCTGCACTGAACTAAAAAGGATCTGAATCTTTTTCTGGCACAGTGTCAGCATTCTGACACGTGCGCTGGATCTGCACTGACCTGAAATGGATCAGAATGTTTTTTGACACTGTGTCTGCATTATGACTTCTGCGCTGGTTCTGCACTGCCCAGAAATGGATCAGAATCATTTTTTGACACTGTGTGAGGATTCTGAATTCTGCGCTGGATCTGCACTGACCTGAAATGGATCTGAACCTTTTTTTGACACTGAGTCATCATTCTGAATTCTGCGCTGGATCTGCACTGCCCTGAAATGGATCTGAATCTTTTTCTGACACAGTGTCAGCATTCTGACTTCTGCGATGGATCTGCACTGCCCTGAAATGGATCAAAAGCTTTTTCTGACACAGTGTCAGCATTCTGAATTCTGCGCTGGATCTGCACTGCCCTGAAATGAATCTGTATTTTTTTTTGACACTGTGTCAGCATTCTGACACAGTGTCAGCACTGGATATGCACTGCCCTGAAATGCATCTGAATGTTTTTTTGACACTGTGTGAGCGTTCTGAATTACGCGCTGGATCTGTACTGACCTGAAAAGGATCTGAATCATTTTTGGCACTTTCTCAGCATTCTGAATTCTGCGCTGGATCTGCACTGCCCTGAAATGGATCGGAATATTTTTCTGACACTGTGTCCGCATTCTGACACAGTGTCAGCATTCTGACTTGTGCGCTGGATCTGCACTGCCCTGAAATGGATCTGAATCTTTTTCTGACACTGTGTCCGCATTCTGACACAGTGTCAGCATTCTGACTTGTGCGCTGGATCTGCACTGCCCTGAAATGGATCTGAATATTTTTCTGACACAGTGTCCGCATTCTGAAACAGTGTCCGCATTCTGACTTGTGCGCTGGATCTGCACTGCCCTGAAATGGATCTGAATCTTTTTCTGACACAGTGTCAGCATTCTGACACACTGTCAGCATTCTGACACAGTGTCATCATTCTGATCTTTGCGCTGGATCTGCACTGCCCTGAAATGAATCTGATTCTTTTTCTGACACAGTGTCAGCATTCCGACACAGTGTCAGCATTCCGACACAGTGTCAGCATTCCGTCACAGTGTCAGCATTCCGACACAGTGTCAGCATTCTGACTTGTGCGCTGGATCTGCACTGGCCTGAAATGGATCTGAATCTTTTTCTGACACAGTGTCAGCATTCTGACACAGTGTCAGCATTCTGACACGTGCGCTGGATCTGCACTGCCCTGAAATGGATCTGAATATTTTTCTGACACAGTGTCAGCATTCTGACTTGTGCGCTGGATCTGCACTGCCCTGAAATGGATCTGAATCTTTTTCTGGCACAGTGTCAGCATTCTGAATTCTGCGCTGGATCTGCACTGCCCTGAAATGGATCTGAATCTTTTTCTGGCTCTGTGTCTGCATTCTGACTTCTGCGCTGGATCTGCACTGCCCTGAAATGGATCTGAATCTTTTTTTGACACTGTGTCAGCATTCTGACACAGTGTCCGCATTCTGACTTCTGCGCTGGATCTGCACTGCCCTGAAATGGATCTGAATCTTTTTCTGGCACAGTGTCAGCATTCTGACTTCTGCGCTGGATCTGCACTGCCCTGAAATGGATCGGAATATTATTTTGACACTGTGTCAGCATTCTGACTTCTGCGCAGGATGTGCACTGCCCTGAAATGGATCTGAATCTTTTTCTGGCACAGTGTCAGCATTCTGACTTCTGCGCTGGATCTGCACTGACCTGAAATGCATCTGAATCTCTTTCTGGCACAATGTCAGCATTCTGACTTCTGCGCTGGATCTGCACTGCCCTGAAATGGATCGGAATCTTTTTTTGACACTGTGTGAGCGTTCTGAATTACGTGCTGGATCTGCACTGACCTGAAATGGATCTGAATCTTTTTTTGACACTGTGTGAGCGTTCTGAATTCTGCGCTGGATCTGCACTGCCCTGAAATGGATCTGAATCTTTTTTTGACACAGTGTCAGCATTCTGACTTCTGCGCTGGATCTGCAGTGCCCTGAAATGGATCTGAATCTTTTTCTGGCACAGTGTCAGCATTCTGACTTCTGCGCTGGATCTGCACTGCCCTGAAATGGATCTGAATCTTTTTTTGACACAGTGTCAGCATTCTGACTTCTGCGCTGGATCTGCACTGCCCTTAATAGATCTCAATCTTTTTCTGAAACAGTGTCCGCATTCTGACTTCTGCGCTGGATCTGCACTGACCTGAAATGCATCTGAATGTTTTTCTGGCACAGTGTGAGCATTCTGACTTCTGCGCTGGATCTGCACTGACCTGAAATGGATCTGAATCTTTTTCTGACACAGTGTCAGCATTCTGACTTGTGTGCTGGATCTGCACTGCCCTGAAATGGATCGGAATCATTTTCTGGCACAGTGTCCGCATTCTGACTTCTGCACTGGATCTGCACTGCCCTGAAATGGATCGGAATATTATTTTGACACTGTGTCTGCATTCTGACTTCTGCGCTGGATCTGCACTGCCCTGAAATGGATCTGAATCTTTTTCTGGCACAGTGTCCGCATTCTGAATTCTGCGCTGGATCTGCACTGCCCTGAAATGCATCTGAAACTTCTTCTGGCACAGTGTCCGCATTCTGACTTCTGCGCTGGATCTGCACTGCTCTGAAATGGATCTGAATCTTTTTCTGACACAGTGCCTGCATTCAGACACAGTGCCTGCATTCAGACACAGTGCCTGCATTCTGACTTCTGCGCTGGATCTGCACTGCCCTGAAATGGATCTGAATATTGTTATGACACAGTGTCAGCATTCTGACACAGTGTACGCATTCTCACTTCTGCGCTGGATCTGCACTGAACTAAAATGGATCTGAATCTTTTTCTGCCACAGTGTCCGCATTCTGACTTCTGCGCTGGTTCTGCACTGCCCAGAAATGCATCTGAATCTTTTTTTGACACTGTGTGAGGATTCTGAATTCTGCGCTGGATCTGCACTGCCCTGAAATGGATCTGCATCCTTTTCTGGCACTGTGTCAGCATTCTGAATTCTGCGCTGGATCTGCACTGCCCAGGAATGGATCTGAATCTTTTTCTGGCACAGTGTCAGCATTCTGACTTCTGCGATGGATCTGCACTGCCCTGAAATGGATCTGAAGCTTTTTCTGACACAGTGTCAGCATTCTGAATTCTGCGCTGGATCTGCACTGCCCTGAAATGGATCTGAAGCTTTTTCTGACACAGTGTCAGCATTCTGAATTCTGCGCTGGATCTGCACTGCCCTGAAATGGATCTGTATTTTTTTTTGACACTGTGTCAGCATTCTGACACAGTGTCAGCACTGGATCTGCACTGCCCTGAAATGCATCTGAATCTTTTTTTGACACTGTGTGAGCGATGTGAATTACGCGCTGGATCTGCACTGCCTGAAATGGATCTGAATCTTTTTTTGACACTTTGTCAGCATTCTGACTTCTGCGCTGGATCTTCACTGCCCTGAAATGGATCGGAATATTTTTCTGACACTGTGTCCACATTCTGACACATTGTCAGGATTCTGACTTCTGCGCTGGATCTGCACTGCCCTGAAATGGATCTGAATATTTTTCTGACACAGTGTCCGCATTCTGACACAGTGTCCGCATTCTGACACAGTGTCCGCATTCTGACACAGTGTCCGCATTCTGACTTTTGCGCTGGATCTGCACTGCCCTGAAATGGATCTGATTCTTTTTCTGGCACAGTGTCAGCATTCTGACACGTGTGCTGGATCTGCACTGGCCTGAAATGTATCTGAATCTTTTTCTGACACAGTGTCAGCATTCTGACTTCTGCGCTGGATCTGCACTGCCCTGAAATGCATCTGAATCTTTTTCTGACACAGTGTCAGCATTCTGACACGTGCGCTGTATCTGCCCTGTCCTGAAATGCATCTGAATCTTTTTCTGGCACAGTGTCCGCATTCTGAATTCTGCGCTGGATCTGCACTGCCCTGAAACGGATCGGAATCTTTTTCTGGCACAGTGTCCGCATTCTGACTTCTGCGCTGGATCTGCACTGCCCTGAAATTGATCGGAATATTATTTTGACACTGTGTCAGCATTCTGACTTCTGCGCTGGATCTGCACTGCCCTGAAATGGATCTGAATCTTTTTCTGGCACAGTGTCCGCATTCTGACTTCTGCGCTGGATCTGCACTGAAATAAAATGGATCTGAATCTTTTTCTGGCACAGTGTCCGCATTCTGACTTCTGCGCTGGATCTGCACTGCCCTGAAATGCATCTGAATGTTTTTCAGGCTCAGTGTCAGCATTTTGACTTCCGCGCTGGATCAGCACTGCCCTGAAATGGATCTGAATCTTTTTCTGAGACAGTGTCAGCATTCTGACTTCTGCGCTGGATCTGTACTGCTCTGAAATGTATCTGAATCTTTTTCTGGCACAGTGTCCGCATTCTGACTTCTGCGCTGGATCTGCACTGCCTGAAATGCATCTGAATCTTTTTCTGACACAGTGTCCGCATTCTGACACAGTGTCAGCATTCTGACTTCTGCGCTGGATCTGCACTACCCTGAAATGGATCCGAATGTTTTTCTGACACAGTGTCAGCATTCTGACTTGTGGGCTGGATCTGCACTGCCCTGAAATGGATCTGAATGTTTTTCTGACACAGTGTCAGCGTTCTGAATTCTGCGCTGGATCTGCACTGAACTAAAAAGGATCTGAATCTTTTTCTGGCACAGTGTCAGCATTCTGACACGTGCGCTGGATCTGCACTGACCTGAAATAGATCAGAATGTTTTTTGACACTGTGTCTGCATTATGACTTCTGCGCTGGTTCTGCACTGCCCAGAAATGGATCAGAATCATTTTTTGACACTGTGTGAGGATTCTGAATTCTGCGCTGGATCTGCACTGACCTGAAATGGATCTGAACCTTTTTTTGACACTGAGTCATCATTCTGAATTCTGCGCTGGATCTGCACTGCCCTGAAATGGATCTGAATCTTTTTCTGACACAGTGTCAGCATTCTGACTTCTGCGATGGATCTGCACTGCCCTGAAATGGATCAAAAGCTTTTTCTGACACAGTGTCAGCATTCTGAATTCTGCGCTGGATCTGCACTGCCCTGAAATGAATCTGTATTTTTTTTTGACACTGTGTCAGCATTCTGACACAGTGTCAGCACTGGATATGCACTGCCCTGAAATGCATCTGAATGTTTTTTTGACACTGTGTGAGCGTTCTGAATTACGCGCTGGATCTGTACTGACCTGAAAAGGATCTGAATCATTTTTGGCACTTTCTCAGCATTCTGAATTCTGCGCTGGATCTGCACTGCCCTGAAATGGATCGGAATATTTTTCTGACACTGTGTCCGCATTCTGACACAGTGTCAGCATTCTGACTTGTGCGCTGGATCTGCACTGCCCTGAAATGGATCTGAATCTTTTTCTGACACTGTGTCCGCATTCTGACACAGTGTCAGCATTCTGACTTGTGCACTGGATCTGCACTGCCCTGAAATGGATCTGAATCTTTTTCTGACACAGTGTCCGCATTCTGACACAGTGTCCGCATTCTGACTTGTGCGCTGGATCTGCACTGCCCTGAAATGGATCTGAATCTTTTTCTGACACAGTGTCAGCATTCTGACACACTGTCAGCATTCTGACACAGTGTCATCATTCTGATTTTTGCGCTGGATCTGCACTGCCCTGAAATGAATCTGATTCTTTTTCTGACACAGTGTCAGCATTCCGACACAGTGTCAGCATTCCGACACAGTGTCAGCATTCCGTCACAGTGTCAGCATTCCGACACAGTGTCAGCATTCTGACTTGTGCGCTGGATCTGCACTGGCCTGAAATGGATCTGAATCTTTTTCTGACACAGTGTCAGCATTCTGACACAGTGTCAGCATTCTGACACGTGCGCTGGATCTGCACTGCCCTGAAATGGATCTGAATAATTTTCTGACACAGTGTCAGCATTCTGACTTGTGCGCTGGATCTGCACTGCCCTGAAATGCATCTGAATCTTTTTCTGACACAGTGTCCGCATTGTGACTTCTGCACTGGATCTGCACTGCCCTGAAATGGATCTGAATCTTTTTCTGGCACAGTGTCAGCATTCTGAATTCTGCGCTGGATCTGCACTGCCCTGAAATGGATCTGAATCTTTTTCTGGCTCTGTGTCTGCATTCTGACTTCTGCGCTGGATCTGCACTGCCCTGAAATGGATCTGAATCTTTTTTTGACACTGTGTCAGCATTCTGACACAGTGTCCGCATTCTGACTTCTGCGCTGGATCTGCACTGCCCTGAAATGGATCTGAATCTTTTTCTGGCACAGTGTCAGCATTCTGACTTCTGCGCTGGATCTGCACTGCCCTGAAATGGATCGGAATATTATTTTGACACTGTGTCAGCATTCTGACTTCTGCGCAGGATGTGCACTGCCCTGAAATGGATCTGAATCTTTTTCTGGCACAGTGTCAGCATTCTGACTTCTGCGCTGGATCTGCACTGCCCTGAAATGCATCTGAATCTCTTTCTGGCACAATGTCAGCATTCTGACTTCTGCGCTGGATCTGCACTGACCTGAAATGGATCTGAATCTTTTTTTGACACTGTGTGAGCGTTCTGAATTACGTGCTGGATCTGCACTGACCTGAAATGGATCTGAATCTTTTTTTGACACTGTGTGAGCGTTCTGAATTCTGCGCTGGATCTGCACTGCCCTGAAATGGATCTGAATCTTTTTTTGACACAGTGTCAGCATTCTGACTTCTGCGCTGGATCTGCAGTGCCCTGAAATGGATCTGAATCTTTTTCTGGCACAGTGTCAGCATTCTGACTTCTGCGCTGGATCTGCACTGCCCTGAAATGGATCTGAATCTTTTTTTGACACAGTGTCAGCATTCTGACTTCTGCGCTGGATCTGCACTGCCCTTAATAGATCTCAATCTTTTTCTGAAACAGTGTCCGCATTCTGACTTCTGCGCTGGATCTGCACTGACCTGAAATGCATCTGAATGTTTTTCTGGCACAGTGTGAGCATTCTGACTTCTGCGCTGGATCTGCACTGCCCTGAAATGGATCTGAATCTTTTTCTGACACAGTGACAGCATTCTGAATTCTGCGCTGGATCTGCACTGCCCTGAAATGGATCTGAATCTTTTTCTGGCACAGTGTCAGCATTCTGACTTCTGCGCTGGATCTGCACTGCCCTGAAATGGATCTGAATCTTTTTCTGACACAGTGTCAGCATTCTGACTTCTGCGATGGATCTGCACTGCCCAGAAATGCATCAGCATCTTTGTTTGACACAGTGTCAGCATTCTAACTTCTGCGCTGGATCTGCACTGAACTGAAATGGATCTGAATCTTTTTCTGACACAGTGTCAGCATTCTGACTTCTGCACAGGATCTGCACTGCCCTGAAATGGATCTGAAACTTTTTTGGAGACTGTGTCAGCATTCTGACTTCTGCGCTGGATCTGCACTGCCCTGAAATGGATCTGAATCTTTTTCTGAAACAGTGTCAGCATTCTGAATTCTGCGCTGGATCTGCACTGACCTGAAATGGATCTGAATCTTTTTTTGACACTGTGTGAGGATTCTGAATTCTGCGCTGGATCTGCACTGCCCTGAAATGGATCTGAATCTTTTTATGGCACTGTGTCAGCATTCTTAATTCTGCGCTGGATCTGCACTGCCCTGAAATGGATCTGAATCTTCTTCTGACACAGTGTCAGCATTCTGACTTCTGCGCTGGATCTGCACAGCCCTGAAATGGATCTGAATCTTCTTCTGACACAGTGTCAGCATTCTGAATTCTGCGCTGGATCTGCACTGCCCTGAAATGGATCTGAATTGTTTTCTGTCACTTTGTCATCATTCTGACACAGTGTCAGCACTGGATCTACTCTGCCCAGAAATGGATCTGAATCTATTTTTGACACTGTGTCAGCATTCTGATTTCTGCGCTGGATCTGCACTGCCCTGAAAGGGATCTGAATCCTTTTCTGACACTGTGTCAGCATTCTGAATTCTGCGCTGGATCTGCACTGCCCTGAAATGGATCTGAAGCTTTTTCTGGCACAGTGTCAGCATTCTAACACAGTGTCAGCTCTGGATCTGCTCTGCCCGGAAATGCATCTGAATCTTTTTTTGACACTGTGTGAGGATTCTGACATCTGCACTGCCCTGAAATGGATCTGAATCTTTTTTTGTCACTGTGTGAGGATTCTGAATTCTGCGCTGGATCTGCACTGCCCTGAAATGGATCTGAATTTTTTTCTGACACAGTGTCAGCATTACAAATTCGGCGCTGGATCTGCACTGCCCTGAAATGGATCTGAATCTTTTTCTGACACAGTGTCAGCATTCTGACTTCTGCGCTGGATCTGCACTGTACTGAAATGGATCTGAATCTTTTTTTGACACTGTCTCAGCATTCTGACTTCTGCGCCGGATCTGCACTGCCCTGAAATGGATCTGAATCTTTTTTTGACACTGTGTGAGGATTCTGAATTCTGCGCTGGATCTGCACTGCCCTGAAATGGATCTGAATGGTTTTCTGTCACTTTGTCATCATTCTGACACTGTGTCAGCACTGGATCTACTCTGCCCAGAAATGGATCTGAATCTATTTTTGACACTGTGTCAGCATTCTGACTTCTGCGCTGGATCTGCACTGCCCTGAAATGGATCTGAATCTTTTTTTGACACTGTGTGAGGATTCTGAATACTGCGCTGGATCTGCGCTGCCCTGAAATGGATCTGAATCTTTTTCTGACACAGTGTCAGCATTCTGACTGCTGCGCTGGATCTGCACTGCCCTGAAATGGATCTGAATCTTTTTTTGACACTGTGTCAGCATTCTGACTTCTGCGCTGGATCTGCACGGCCCTGAAATGGATCTGAATCTTTTTTTGACACTGTGTGAGGATTCTGAATTCTGCGCTGGATCTGCACTGCCCTGAAATGGATCTGAATGGTTTTCTGTCACTTTGTCATCATTCTGACACAGTGTCAACACTGGATCTACTCTGCCCAGAAAAGGATCTGAATCTATTTTTGACACTGTGTCAGAATTCTGACTTCTGTGCTGGATCTGCACTGCCCTGAAATGGATCAGAATCTTTTTCTGACACAGTGTCAGCATTCTGAATTCTGCACTGGATCTGCACTGCCCTGAAATGGATCTGAATCTTTTTCTGGCACAGTGTCAGCATTCTGAATTCTGCGCTGAATCTGCACTGACCTGAAATGGATCTGAATATTTTTTTGACACAGTGTCAGCATTCCGAGTTCTGCGCTGGATCTGCACTGCCCTGAAATGGATCTGAATCTTTTTTTGACACTGTGTCAGCATTCTGACTTCTGCGCTGTATCTGCACTGCCCTGAAATGGATCTGAAAATTTTTGACACAGTGTCAGCATTCTGAATTCTGCGCTGGATCTGCACTGCCCTGAAATGTATCTGAATCTTTTTCTGACACTGTGTCAGCATTCTGACTTCTGCGCTGGATCTGCACTGCCCTGAAATGCATCCGAATCTTTTTTTGACACTGTGTCAGCATTATGACTTCTGCGCTGGATCTGCACTGCCCTGAAATGGATCTGAATCTTTTTTTGACACTGTGTCAGCATTCTGAATTCTGCGCAGGATCTGCACTGCCCTGAAATTGATCTGAATCTTCTTTTGACACTGTGTGAGCATTCTGACTTCTGCGCAGGATCTGCACTGCCCTGAAATTGATCTGAATCTTCTTTTGACACTGTGTCAGCATTCTGACTTCTGCGCTGGATCTGCACTGCCCTGAAATGGATCTGAATCTTTTTCTGACACAGTATCAGCATTATGAATTCGGCGCTGGATCTGCACTGCCCTGAAATAGATCTGAATCTTTTTCTCGCACAGTGTCAGCATTCTGACTTCTGCGCTGGATCTGCACTGCCCTGAAATGGATCTGAATCTTTTTCTGGCCCTGTGTCAGCATTCTGAATTCTGCACTGGATCTGCACTGACCTGAAATGGATCTGAATCATTTTTGACACTGTGACAGCATTCTGACTTCTGCGCTGGATCTGCACTGCCCTGAAATGGATGTGAATCTTTTTTTTGACACAGTGTCAGCATTCCGAGTTCTGCGCTGGATCTGCACTGCCCTGAAATGGATCTGAATCTTTTTCTGACACAGTGTCAGCATTCTGAATTCTGCGCTGCATCTGCACTGAACTAAAATGGATTTGAACCTTATTCTGACACGGTGTCAGCATTCTGAATTCTGCGCTGGATCTGCACTGCCCTGAAATGGATCTGAATTGTTTTCTGTCACTTTGTCATCATTCTTACACAGTGTCAGCACTGGATCTACTCTGCCCAGAAATGGATCTGAATCGTCTTTTGACACTGTGTCAGCATTCTGACTTCTGCGCTGGATCTGCACTGCCCTGAAATGGATCTGAATCCTTTTCTGACACTGTGTCAGCATTCTGAATTCTGCGCTGGATCTGCAATGCCCTGAAATGGATCTGAATCGTTTTTTGACACTGTGTGAGCATTCTGACTTCTGCGCAGGATCTGCACTGCCCTGAAATGGATCTGAATTTTTTTTTGACACTGTGTCAGCATTCTGAATTCTGCGCTGGATCTGCACTGCCCTGAAATGGATCTGAATGTTTTTCTGACACTGTGTCAGCATTCTGACTTCTGCGCTGGATCTGCACTGCCCTGAAATGGATCAGAATCTTTTTTTGACACTGTGTCAGCATTCTGTCTTCTGCGCTGGATCTGCACTGCCCTGAAATGCATCCGAATCTTTTTTTGACACTGTGTCAGCATTATGACTTCTGCGCTGGATCTGCACTGCCCTGAAATAGATCTGAATCTTTTTCTCGCACAGTGTCAGCATTCTGACTTCTGCGCTGGATCTGCAATACCCTGAAATGCATCTGAAAGTTTTTCTGGCACAGTGTCAGCATTCTGACTTCTGCGCTGGATCTGCACTGCCCTGAAATGGATCTGAATCTTTTTCTGACACAGTGTCAGCATTCTGAATTCTGCGCTGGATCTGCACTGCCCTGAAATGGATCTGAATCTTTTTCTGACACAGTATCAGCATTACTAATTCGGCGCTGGATCTGCACTGCCCTGAAATGGATCTGAATCTTTTTCTGGCACAGTGTCAGCATTCTGAATTCTGCGCTGGATCTGCACTGCCCTGAAATGGATCGAAATATTTTTTTGACACTGTGTGAGCATTCTGAATTCTGCGCTGGATCTGAACTGCCCTGAAATGGATCTGAATCTTTTTCTGGCACAGTGTCAGCATTCTAAATTCTGCGCTGGATCTGCACTGCCCTGAAATGGATCTGAATCTTTTTTTGACACTGTGTGAGCGTTCTGAATTACGCGCTGGAACTGCACTGCCCTGAAATGGATCTGAATTTTTTCTGACACAGTGTCAGCATTCTGAATTCTGCGCTGGATCTGCACTGAACTAAAATGGATCTGAATCTTTTTTTGACACAGTGTCAGCATTCTGACTTCTGCGCTGGATCTGCACTGCCCTGAAATGGATCTGAATCTTTTTTTGACACTGTGTCAGCGTTCAGATTTCTGTGCTGGATCTGCACTGCCCTGAAATGGATCTGAATTTTTTCTGACACAGTGTCAGCATTCTGACTTCTGCGCTGGATCTGCACTGCCCTGAAATGGATCTGAATCTTTTTCTGGCACAGTGTCAGCATTCTGACTTCTGCGCTGGATCTGCACTGACCTGAAACGGATCTGAATCTTTTTTTGACATATTGTCAGCATTCTGACTTCTGCGCTGGATCTGCACTGAACTGAAATGGATCTGAATCTTTTTCTGACACTGTGTCAGCATTCTGAATTCTGTGCTGGATCTGCACTGCCCTGAAATGGATCTGAATCTTTTTCTGACACTGTGTCAGCATTCTGACTTCTGCGCTGGATCTGCACTGCCCTGAAATGGATCTGAATCTTTTTTTTGACACAGTGTCAGCATTCTGACTTCTGCGCTGGATCTGCACTGCCCTGAAATGGATCTGAAACTTTTTTTGACACTGTGTGAGCATTCTGAATTCTGCGCTGGATCTGCACTGCCCTGAAATGGATCTGAACATTTTTTGACACAGTGTCAGCATTCTGAATTCTGCGCTGGATCTGCACTGCCCTGAAATGGATCTGAATCTTTTTTTGACACTGTGTCAGCGTTCAGATTTCTGCGCTGGATCTGCACTGCCCTGAAATGGATCTGAATCTTTTTTTGACACTGTGTCAGCATTCTGACTTCTGCGCTGGATCTGCACTGCCCTGAAATGGATCGGAATCTTTTTCTGACACTGTGTCAGCATTCTGACTTCTGCGCTGGATCTGCACTGCCCTGAAATGGATCTGAATCTTTTTTTGACATATTGTCAGCATTCTGACTTCTGCGCTGGATCTGCACTGCCCTGAAATGGATCTGAATCTTTTTTTGACACTGTGTCAGCATTCTGAATTCTGTGCTGGATCTGCACTGCCCTGAAATGGATCTGAATCTTTTTCTGACACAGTGTCAGAATTCTGAATTCTGTGCTGGATCTGCACTGACCTGAAATGGATCTGAATCTTTTTTTGACACAGTGTGAGCATTCCGGCTTCTGCGCTATATCTACACTGCCCTGAAATGGATCTGAACATTCTTTTGACACTATGTCAGCATTCTGACTTCTGCGCTGGATCTGCACTGCCCTGAAATGGATCTGAATGGTTTTCTGTCACTTCGTCAGCATTCTGACTTCTGCGCTGGATCTGCACTGCCCTGAAATGGATCGGAATCTTTTTCTGACACAGTGTCAGCATTCTGACTTCTGCGCTGGATCTCACTGCCCTGAAATGGATCTGAATCTTTTTCTGACTCAGTGTCTGCATTCTGAATTGTGCGCTGGATCTGCACTGCCCTGAAATGGATCTGAATCTATTTTTGACACTATGTGAGGATTCTGACTTCTGCGCTGGATCTGCACTGAACTAAAATGGATCTGAATCTTTTTCTGACACAGAGTCAGCATTCTGACTTCTGCGCTGGATCTGCACTGCCCTGAAATGGATCTGAATCTTTTTCTGGCACTGTGTCAGCATTCTGACTTCTGCGCTGGATCTGCACTGCCCTGAAATTCATCTGAATCATTTTCTGACACTGTGTCGGCATTCTGACTTCTGCGCTGGATCTGCACTGCCCTGATATGGATCTGAATCTGTTTCTGACACAGTGTCAGCATCCTGACACAGTGTCAGCATTTTGACTTATGCGCTGCATCTGCACTGCCCAGAAATGGATAGGAATCTTTTCTGACACTGTGTCAGCATTATGACTTCTGATCTGGATCTGCCCTGCCCTGAAATGGATCTGAATCTTTTTCTGACACAGTGTCAGCATTCTGACTTGTGCGCTGGATCTGCACTGCCCTGAAATGGATCTGAATCTTTTTCTGTCACAGTGTCAGCATTCCGACTTCTGCGCTGGATCTGCACTGCCCTGAAATGGATCTGAATATTTTTTTGACACTGTGTCAGCATTCTGACTTGTGCGCTGGATCTGCACTGCCCTGAAATGGATCTGAATCTTTTTCTGACACAGTGTCAGCATTCCGACTTCTGCGCTGGATCTGCACTGCCCTGAAATGGATCTGAATATTTTTTTGACAATGTGTCAGCATTCTGAATTCTGCGCTGGATCTGCACTGCCCTGAAATGGATCTGAATCTTTTTTTGACACTGTGTGAGGATTCTGAATTCTGCGCTGGATCTGCACTGCCCTGAAATAGATCTGAATTTTTTTCAGACACTGTGTCCGCATTCTGAATTCGGCGCTGGATCTGCACTGCCCTGAAATGGATCTGAATCTTTTTTTGACACTCTGTCAGCATTCTGACTTCTGCGCTGGATCTGCACTGCCCTGAAATGGATCTGAATCGTCTTTTGACACTGTGTCAGCATTCTGACTTCTGCGCTGGATCTGCACTGACCTGAAATAGATCTCAATCTTTTCTTGACACTGTGTCAGCATTCCGACTTCTGCGCTGGATCTGCACTGCCCTGAAATGCATCTGAATCTTTTTTTGACACTGTGTCAGCATTCTGACTTCTGCGCTGGATCTGCACTGAACTAAAATGGATCTGAATCTTTTTTTGACACAGTGTCAGCATTCTGAATTCTGCGCTGGATCTGCACTGCCCTGAAATGGATCTGAATCTTTTTTTGACACTGTGTGAGGATTCTGAATTCTGCGCTGGATCTGCACTGCCCTGAAATGGATCTGAATCTTTTTTTGACACTGTGTGAGGATTCTGACTTCTGCGCTGGATCTGCACTGCCCTGAAATGGATCTGAATCTTTTTCTGACACAGTGTCAGCATTCTGAATTCTGCGCTGGATATGCACTGACCTGAAATGGATCTGAATCTTTTTCTGACACAGTGTCAGGATTCTGAATTCTGCGCTGGATCTGCGCTGCCCTGAAATGGATCTGAATATTTTTCTGACACAGTGTCAGCATTCTGACTTCTGTGATGGATCTGCACTGAACTGAAATGGATCTGAATATATTTTAGACACAGTGTCAGCATTCTGACTTCTGCGCTGGATCTGCACTGCCCTGAAATGGATCTGAATCTTTTTTTGACACTGTGTGAGGATTCTGAATTCTGCGCTGGATCTGCCCTGCCCTGAAATGGATCTGAATCTTTTTCTGACACAGTGTCCGCATTCTGACTTCTGCGCTGGATCTGCACTGCCCTGAAATGCATCTGAATCTTTTTCTGGCACAGTGTCCGCATTGTGACTTCTGCGCTGGATCTGCACTGCCCTGAAATGGATCTGAATCTTTTTCTGGCACAGTGTCCGCATTCTGACTTCTGCGCTGGATCTGCACTGCCCTGAAATGGATCGGAATCTTTTTCTGGCACAGTGTCCGCATTCTGACTTCTGCGCTGGATCTGCACTGCCCTGAAATGGATCTGAATCTTTTTCTGGAACAGTGCCTGCATTCAGACACAGTGCCTGCATTCGGACACAGTGCCTGCATTCTGACTTCTGCGCTGGATCTGCACTGCCCTGAAATGGATCTGAATCTTTTTTTGACACTGTGTCAGCATTCTCACTTGTGCGCTGGATCTGCACTGCCCTGAAATGGATCTGAACATTTTTCTGACACAGTGTCAGCGTTCTGAATTGTGCACTGGATCTGCACTGCCCTGAAATGGATTTGAATCTTTTTCTGGCACAGTGTCAGCGTTGTGACTTCTGCGCTGGATCTGCACTGACCAGAAATGGATCTGAATCTTTTTCTGACACTGTGTCAGCATTCTGACTTCTGCGATGGATCTGCACTGCCCTGAAATGGATCTGAAGCTTTTTCTGACACAGTGTCAGCATTCTGAATTCTGCGCTGGATCTGCACTGCCCTGAAATGCATCTGAATATTATTTTGACACTGTGTCAGCATTCTGACTTCTGCGCTGGATCTGCACTGCCCTGAAATGGATCTGAATCTTTTTCTGGCACAGTGTCCGCATTCTGACACAGTGTCAGCATTCTGACACGTGCACTGGATCTCCACTGACCTGAAATGGATCTGAATATTTTTCTGACACAGTGTCAGCATTCTGACACGTGCGTTGGATCTGCACTGACCTGAAATGGATCTGAATATTTTTCTGACACAGTGTCAGCATTCTGACTTGTGCGCTGGATCTGCACTGAACTAAAATGCATCTGAATCTTTTTCTGGCACAGTGTCCGCATTGTGACTTCTGCGCTGGATCTGCACTGCCCTGAAATGCATCTGAATCTTTTTCTGGCACAGTGTCCGCATTCTGAATTCTGCGCTGGATCTGCACTGCCCTGAAATGGATCGGAATCTTTTTCAGGCACAGTGTCAGCATTCTGACTTCTGCGCTGGATCTGCATTGCCCTGAAATGGATCGGAATCTTTTTCAGGCACAGTGTCAGCATTCTGACTTGTGCGCTGGATCTGCACTGCCCTGAAATGGATCTGAATACTTTTCTGACACTTTGTCAGCATTCTGACTTGTGCGCTGGATCTGCACTGCCCTGAAATGCATCTGAATGTTTTTCTCGCACAGTGCCAGCATTCTGACACGTGCGCTGCATCTGCACTGCCCTGAAATGCATCTGAATCTTTTTCTGACACAGTGTCAGCATTCTGACACGTGCGCTGGATCTGCACTTACCTGAAATGTATCTGAATCTTTTTCTGACACAGTGTCAGCACTCTGACACTTTGTCAGCATTCTGACACGTGCGCTGGATCTGCACTGCCCTGAAATGGATCGGAATCATTTTTTGACACAGTGTCAGCATTCTGACTTCTTCGCTGGATCTGCACTGTCCTGAAATGGATCTGAACCTTTTTCTGACACTGTGTCAGCATTCTGAATTCTGCGCTGGATCTGCACTGCCCTGAAATTGATCTGAATATTTTTCTGACACAATGTCAGCATTCTGAATTCTGCGCTGGATCTGCACTGTCCTGAAATGGATCTGAATCTTTTTTTGACACTGTGTCAGCATTCTGAATTCTGCGCTGGATCTGCACTGCCCTGAAATGCATCTGAATATTATTTTGACAATGTGTCAGCATTCTGAATTCTGCGCTGAATCTGCACTGAACTGAAATGGATCTGAATCTTTTTTTGACACTGTGCCAGCATTCTGACTTCTGCGCTGGATCTGCACTGCCCTGAAATGGATCTCAATCTTTTTCTGACACAGAGTCAGCATTCTGACTTCTGCGCTGGATCTGCACTGCCCTGAAATGGATCTGAATCTTTTTCTGACACAGTGTCAGCATTCTGACTTCTGCGCTGGATCTGCACTGCCCTGAAATGCATCTGAATCTTTTTCTGACACAGTGTCCGCATTCTGACTTCTGCGCTGGTTCTGCACTGCCCTGAATAGGATCGGAATATTATTTTGACACTGTGTCCGCATTCTGACTTATGCGCTGGATCTGCACTGCCCTGAAATGGATCTGAATATACTTCTTGCACAAAGTCCGCATTCTGACTTGTGCGCTGGATCTGCACTGCCCTGAAATGCATCTGAATCTTTTTCTGACACAGTGTCAGCATTCTGACACGTGCGCTGCATCTGCACTGCCCTGAAATGGATCTGAAACTTTTTCTGACACAGTGTCAGCATTCTGACACGTGCGCTGGATCTGCACTTACCTGAAATGTATCTGAATATTTTTCTGACACAGTGTCAGCACTCTGACACTTTGTCAGCATTCTGACACGTGCGCTGGATCTGCCCTGCCCTGAAATGGATCTGAATCTTTTTCTGGCACAGTGTCCGCATTCTGACTTATGTGCTGGATCTGCGCTGCCCTGAAATGCATCTGAATCTTTTTCTGACACAGTGTCCGCATTCTGACTTCTGCGCTGGATCTGCACTGACCTGAAATGGATCTGAATCTTTTTCTGGCACAGTGTCAGCATTCTGACACTATGTCAGCATTCTGAATTCTGCGCTGGATCTGCACTGCCCTGAAATGGATCTGAATCTTTTTCTGACACAGAGTCAGCATTCTGACACAGTGTCAGCACTGTATCTGCACTGCCCTGAAATGGATCTGAATTTTTTGATATAGTGTCAGCATTCTGACTTCTGCGCTGGATCTGCACTGCCCTGAAATGGATCTGAATCGTTTTTTGACACTGTGTGGGCGTTCTGAATTACGCGCTGGATCTGCACTGCCCTGAAATGGATCTGAATCTTTTTCTGACACAGTGTCCGCATTCTGACTTGTGCGCTGGATCTGCACTGCCCTGAAATGGATCGGAATATTTTTCTAACATAGTGTCAACATTCTGAATTCTACGCTGGATCTCACTGCCCTGAAATGGATCTGAATCTTTTTCTGACTCAGTGTCAGCATTCTGAATTCTGCGCTGGATCTGCACTGCCCTGAAATGGATCTGAACATTTTTTGAAACAGTGTCAGCATTCTGAATACTGCGCTGGATCTGCACTGCCCTGAAATGAATCTGAATCTTCTTCTGGCACAGTGTCAGCATTCTGAATTCTGCGCTGGATCTGCACTGATCTGAAATGGATCTGAACCTTTTTTTGACACAGTGTCACCGTTCAGATTTCTGTGCTGGATCTGCACTGCCCTGAAATGGATCTGAATCTTTTTCTGACACAGTGTCAGCATTCTGACACTGTGTCAGCATTCTGAATACTGTGCTGGATCTGCACTGCCCTGAAATGGATCTGAATTTTTTTTGACACTGTGTCAGCATTCTGACTTCTGCGCTGGATCTGCAATGCCCTGAAATGCATCTGAATCTTTTTTTGACACTGTGTGAGCATTCTGACTTCTGCGCTGGATCTGCACTGCCCTGAAATGGATCTGAATTTTTTTCTGGCACAGTGTCAGCATTCTGACTTCTGCGCTGGATCTGCACTGCCCTGAAATGTATCTGAATCTTTTTTTGACATATTGTCAGCATTCTGACTTGTGCGCTGGATCTGCACTGCCCTGAAATGGATCTGAATCTTTTTTTGACACTGTGTCAGCATTCTGACTTCTGCGCTGGATCTGCACTGCCCTGAAATGGATCTGAACCTTTTTCTGACACAGTGTCAGCATTCTGACCTCTGCGCTGGTTCTGCACTGCCCTGAAATGCATCTGAATCTTTTTCTGACACAGTGTCAGGATTCTGACACTGTGTCAGCATTCTGAAATCTGTGCTGGATCTGCACCGCCCTGAAATGGATCTGAATCCTTTTCTGACACTGTGACAGCATTCTGACACAGTGTCAGCATTTTGACTTATGCGCTGCATCTGCACTGCCCAGAAATGGATCGGAATCTTTTTTGACACTGTGTCAGAATTCTGACTTCTGATCTGGATCTGCCCTGCCTGAAATGGATCTGAATCTTTTTCTGACACAGTGTCAGCATTCTGACTTGTGCGCTGGATCTGCACTGCCCTGAAATGGATCTGAATCTTTTTCTGACACAGTGTCAGCATTCTGACTTCTGCGCTGGATCTGCACTGCCGTGAAATGGATCTGAATCTTTTTCTGACACAATGTCAGCATTCTGAACTCTGCGCTGGATCTGCACTGCCCTAAAATGGATCTGTATTTTGTTTTTGACACTGTGTCAGCATCCTGACTTCTGATCTGGATCTGCACTGCCCAGAAATGCATCTGAATTTTTTTTTGACACTGTGTCAGCATTCTGACTTCTGATCTGGATCTGCACTGCCCTGAAATGGATCTGAATCTTTTTCTGGCACAGTGTCAGCAATCTGAATTCTGCGCTGGATCTGCACTGACCTGAAATTGATCTGAATCTTCTTTTGACACTGTGTCAGCATTCTGACTTCTGCGCTGGATCTGCACTGCCCTGAAGTGGATCTGAATCTTTTTCTGACACAGTGTCAGCATTCTGACTTCTGCGCTGGATCTGCACTGCCCTGAAGTGGATCTGAATCTTTTTCTGACACAGTGTCAGCATTCTGACTTCTGTGCTGGATCTCCACTGACCTGAAATGGATCTGAATCTTTTTCTGGCACAGTGTCCGCATTCTGACTTCTGCGCTGGATCTGCACTGACCTGAAATGGATCTGAATCATTTTTTGACACTGTGTCAGCATTCTGACTTCTGCGCTGGATCTGCACTGCCCTGAAATGGATCTGAATCATTTTTTGACACTGTGTCAGCATTCTGACCTCTGCGCTGGATCTGCACTGCCCTGAAATGGATCTGAACCTTTTTTGGACACTGTGTGAGCATTCTGACTTCTGCGCTGGATCTGTATTGCCCTGAAATGGATCTGAATCTTTTTCTGAAACTGTGTCAGCATTCTGACACAGTGTTGGCACTGGATCTGCACTGCCCTGAAATGCATCAGCATCTTTTTTTGAAAAGGTGTCAGCATTCTGACTTCTACGCTGGATCTGCCCTGCCCTGAAATGGATCTGAGTCTTTTTCTGACACAGTGTCTGCATTCTGAATTCTGTGCTGGATCTGCACTGCCCTGAAATGGATCGGAATCTTTTTCTGACACAGTGTCAGCATTCTGAATTCTGCGCTGGATCTGCACTGCCCTGAAATGGATATGAATGGTTTTCTGACACTTTGTCAGCATTCTGACACAGTGTCAGCTCTGGATCTGCTCTGCCCAGAAATGCATCTGAATTTTTTTTTGACACTCTGTCAGCATTCTGACTTCTGATCTGGATCTGCACTGCCCTGAAATGGATCTGAATCTTTTTCTGGCACAGTGTCAGCAATCTGAATTCTGCGCTGGATCTGCACTGCCCTGAAATGGATCTGAATCTTTTTTTGACACAGTGTCAGCATTCCGAGTTCTGCGCTGGATCTGCACTGCCCTGAAATTGATCTGAATCTTCTTTTGACACTGTGTCAGCATTCTGACTTCTGCGCTGGATCTGCACTGCCCTGAAGTGGATCTGAATCTTTTTCTGACACCGTGTCAGCATTCTGACTTCTGCGCTAGATCTGCACTGCCCTGAAATGCATCTGAATCTTTATTGACACTGTGTCAGCATTCTGAATTCTGCGCTGGACCTGCACTGAACTAAAATGGATCTGAATACATTTTTGACACAGTGTCAGCATTCTGAATTCTGCGCTGGATCTGCACTGCCCTGAAATGGATCTGAATCTTTTTCTGACACAGTGTCAGCATTCTGACTTCTGCGCTGGATCTGCACTGACCAGAAATGCATCTGCATCTTTTTTTGACACAGTGTCAGCATTCTGACTTCTGCGCTGGATCTGCACTGCCCTGAAATGGATCTGAATCTTTTTCTGACACATTGTCAGCATTCTGACTTCTGCGATGGATCTGCACTGCCCTGAAATGGATCTGTATTTTTTTTTGACACTGTGTCAGCATTCTGACACAGTGTCAGCACTGGATCTGCAATGCCCTGAAATGGATCTGAATCATTTTTTCACACTGTGTCAGCATTCTGAGTTCTGCGCTGGATATGCAGTGCCCTGAAATGGATCTGAACCTTTTTTTGACACTGTGTCAGCATTGTGAATTCTGCGCTGGATCTGCACTGCCTGAAATGGATCTGAATATTTTTCTGACACTGTGTCCGCATTCTGAATTCTGTGCTGGATCCGCACTGACCTGAAATGGATCTGAACCTTTTTCTGACACAGTGTCAGCATTCTGACTTCTGCGCTGGATCTGCACTGCCCTGAAATGGATATGAAGCTTTTTTTGACACTGTGTCACCATTCTGACTTGTGCACTGGATCTGCACTGCCCTGAAATGGATCTGAATATTTTTTTGACACTGTGTGAGCATTCTGACTTCGGCGCTGGATCTGCACTGCCCTGCAATGGATCTGAATCTTTTTCTGACACAGTGCCAGCATTCTGAATTCTGCGCTGGATCTGCACTGCCCTGAAATGGATCTGAACCTTTTTTTTTTACACTGAGTCATCATTCTGAATTCTGCGCTGGATCTGCACTGCCCTGAAATGGATCTGAATCTTTTTATGGCACTGTGTCAGCATTCTGACTTCTGCGCTGGATCTGCACTGCCCTGAAATGGATCTGAATCTTTTTCTGACACAGTGTCAGCATTCTGACCTCTGCGCTGGATCTGCACTGACCTGAAATGGATCTGAACCTTTTTTGGACACTGTGTCAGCATTCTGACTTCTGTGCTGGATCTGCATTGCCCTGAAATGGATCTGAATCTTTTTCTGACACATTGTCAGCATTCTGACACAGTGTTGGCACTGGATCTGCACTGCCCTGAAATGCATCAGCATTTTTTTTGACACAGTGTCAGCATTCTGACTTCTACGCTGGATCTGCCCTGCCTTGAAATGGATCTGAGTCTTTTTTTGACACTGTGTCAGCATTCTGAATTCTGCGCTGGATCTGCTCTGACTTGAAATGGATATGAATCTTTTTCTGACACTGTGTCAGCATTCTGACACAGTGTCAGCACAGGATCTGCACTGACCTGAAATGGATCTGAATCTTTTTTTGCCACAGTGTCAGCATTCTGACATCTGCGCTGGATCTGCACTGACCTGAAATGGAACTGAATCATTTTTTGACACTGTGTGAGCGTTCTGACTTCTGTGCTGGATCTGCACTGCCCTGAAATGGATCTGAATATTTTTCTGGCACTGTGTCAACATTCTGAATTCTGAGCTGGATCTGCACTGCCCTGAAATGGATCTGAATCTTTTTTTGACACTGTGTCAGCATTCTGAATTCTGCGCTGGATCTGCACTGCCCTGAAATGGATCTGAATCTTTTTTTGACACTGTGTCATCATTCTGACTTCTGCGCTGGATCTGCACTGCCCTGAAATGGATCTGAATCTTTTTCTGACACAGTGTCAGCATTCTGACTTCTGCGATGGATCTGCACTGCCCAGAAATGCATCAGCATCTTTTTTTGACACAGTGTCAGCATTCTAACTTCTGCGCTGGATCTGCACTGCCCTGAAATGGATCTGAATGGTTTTCTGTAACTTTGTCAGCATTCTGACACAGTGTCAGCATTCTGACTTCTGCGCTGGATTTGCACTGCCCTGAAATCGATCTGAATCTTTTTCTGACACAGTGTCAGCATTCTGACTTCTGCGATGGATCTGCACTGCCCTGAAATGGATCGGAATCTTTTTCTGACACAGTGTCAGCATTCTGACTTCTGCGATGGATCTGCACTGCCCTGAAATGGATCTGAATGTTTTTTTGACACAGTGTCAGCATTCCGAATTCTGCGCTGGATCTGCACTGCCCTGAAAGGGATCGGAATCTTTTTTGGACACTGTGTCAGCATTCTGACTTCGGCGCTGGATCTGCACTGCCCTGAAATGGATCTGAATCTTTTTCTGACATAGTGTCAGCATTCTGAATTCTGCGCTGGATCTGCACTGCCCTGAAATGGATCTGAATCTTTTTCTGACACAGTGTCAGCATTCTGAGTTCTGCGCTGGATCTGCACTGCCCTGAAATGGATCTGAATATTTTTCTGACACAGTGTCAGCATTCTGAATTCTGCGCTGGATCTGCACTGACCTGAAATAGATCTCAATCTTTTCTTGACACTGTGTCAGCATTCCGACTTCTGCGCTGGATCTGCACTGCCCTGAAATGCATCTGAATCTTTTTTTGACACTGTGTCAGCACTCTGAATTCTGTGCTGGGTCTGCACTGCCCTGAAATGGATCTTAATGGTTTTCTGTCACTTTGTCAGCATTCTGACACAGTGTCAGCACTGGATCTGCTCTGCCCAGAAATGGATCTGAATATTTTTTTAACACTGTGTCAGTATTCTGACTTCTGATCTGGATCTGCACTGCCCTGAAATGGATCTGAATCTTTTTGTGACAAAGTGTCAGCATTCTGAATTCTGCGCTGGATCTGCACTGCCCTGAAATGGATCTGAATCTTTTTCTGACACAGTGTCCGCATTCTGAATTCTGCGCTTCAGCTGCACTGACCAGAAATGGATCTGAATATTTTTTTGACACTGTGTCAGCATTCTGAATTCTGCGCTAGATCTGCACTGCCCTGAAATTGATCTGAATCTTTTTCTGGCATAGTGTTAGCATTCTGACTTCTGCGCTGGATCTGCACTGCCCTGAAATGGATCTGAATCTCTTTCTGACACAGTGTCAGCATTCCGAATTCTGCGCCAGATCTGCACTGCCCTGAAGTGCATCTGAATCTTTTTTTGACACTGTGTGAGGATTCTGAATTCTGCGCTGGATCTGCATTGCCCTGAAATGCATCTGAATCTTTTTTTGACACTGTGTCAGCATTCTGAATTCTGTGCTGGATCTGCACTGCCCTGAAATGGATCTGAATCTTTTTTTGACACTGTGTCATCATTCTGACTTCTGCGCTGGATCTGCACTGACCTGAAATGGATCTGAATCTTTTTCTGACACAGTGTCAGCATTCTGACTTCTGCGATGGATCTGCACTGCCCTGAAATGGATCTGAATATTTTTCTGACACAGTGTCAGCATTCTGAATTCGGCGCTGGATCTGCACTGCCCTGAAATGGATCTGAATCTTTTTCTGACACTGTGTGAGGATTCTGACTTCTGCGCTGGATCTGCACTGCCCTGAAATGGATCTGAATGGTTTTCTGTCACTTTGTCATCATTCTGACACAGTGTCAGCACTGGATCTGCTCTGCCCAGAAATGGATCTGAATCTATTTTTGACACAGTGTCAGCATTCTGAATTCTGCACTGGATCTGCAGTGACCTGAAATTGATCTGAATCTTTTTCTGGCACAGTGTCAGCATTCTGTATTCTGCGCTGAATCTGCACTGATCTGAAATGGATCTGAATCTTTTTCTGACACAGTGTCAGCATTCTGAATTGTGCACTGGATCTGCACTGCCCTGAAATGGGTTTGAATCTTTTTCTGACACAGTATCAGCACTACGAATTCGGCGCTGGATCTGCAATGCCCTGAAATGGATCTGAATCTTTTATTGACACTGTGTGAACATTCTGACTTCTGCGCTGTATCTGCACTGCCCTGAAATGGATCTGAATCTTTTTTTGACACTGTGTGAGGATTCTGAATTCTGCGCTGGATCTGCCATGCCCTGAAATGGATCTGAATCTTTTTCTGACACTGTGTCCGCATTCTGACTTCTGCGCTGGATCTGCACTGCCCTGAAATGGATCTGAATCTTTTTCTGACACAGTGTCTGCATTCTGACACAGTGTCCGCATTCTGACTTCTGCGCTCGATCTGCTCTGCCCTGAAATATATCTGAATCTTTACTGACACAGTGTCAGCATTCTGACTTCTGCGCTGGATCTGCACTGCCCTGAAATGGATCGGAAAATTTTTTTGACACAGTGTCCACATTCTGAATTCTGCGCTGGATCTGCACTGCCCTGAAATGCATCTGAATCTTTTTCTGGCACTGTGTCAGCATTCTGACTTCTGTGCTGGATCTGCACTGCCCTGAAATGGATCTGAATCTTTTTCTGACACAATGCCTGCATTCTGACTTCTGCGCTGGATCTGCACTGCCCTGAAATGGATCTGAATATTGTTATGACACAGTGTCAGCATTCTGACACAGTGTCCGCATTCTGACTTCTGCGCTGGATCTGCACTGCCCTGAAATGGATCTGAATCTTTTTCTGACACAGTGTCAGCATTCTGACTTGTGCGCTGGATCTGCACTGCCCTGAAATGGATCTGAACATTTTTCTGACACAGTGTCAGCATTCTGTTTTCTGTGCTGGATCTGCACTGAACTAAAATGGATCTGAATCCTTTTCTGGCACAGTGTCAGCATTCAGACTTCTGTGCTGGATCTGCACTGCCCTGAAATGGATCTGAATCTTTTTCTGGCACAGTGTCAGCATTCTGAATTCTGCGCTGGATCTGCACTGCCCTGAAATGGATCTGAATATTTTTTTGACACTGTGTCAGCATTCTGACTTGTGCGCTGGATCTGCACTGACCTGAAATGGATCTGAATCTTTTTTTGACAATTTGTGAGGATTCTGAATTCTGCGCTGGATCTGCACTGCCCTGAAATGGATCTGAACGGTTTTCTCACACTTTGTCAGCATTCTGACATAGTGTCAGCATTGGATCTGCTCTGCCCAGAAATGCATCTGAATTTTTTTTGACACTGTGTCTGCATTCTGAATTCGGCGCTGGATCTGCACTGCCCTGAAATGCATCTGAATCTTTTTTTGACACTCTGTCAGCATTCTGACTTCTGCGCTGGATCTGCACTGCCCTGAAATGGATCTGAATGTTTTCTGACAAAGTGTCAGCATTCTGAATTCTGTGCTGGATCTGCACTGCCCTGAAATGAATCTGAATCTTTTTCTGTCACTTTGTCAGCATTCTGACTTCTGCGCTGGATCTGCACTGCCCTGAAATGGATCTGAATATTTTTTTGACACTGTGTCAGCATTCCGACTTCTGCGCTGGATCTGCACTGACCTGAAATAGATCTGAATCATTTCTTGACACTGTGTCAGCATTCTGAATTCTGCGCTGGATCTGCACTGAACTAAAATGGATCTGAATCATTTTTTGACACAGTGTCAGCATTCTGACTTCTGCGCTGGATCTGCACTGCCCTGAAATGGATCTGAATCTTTTTCTGGCACAGTATCAGCATTCTGACTTCTGCGCTGGATCTGCACTGCCCTGAAATGGATCTGAACATTTTTTGACACTGTGACCGCATTCTGACTTCTGGGCTGGATCTGCACTGAACTAAAATGGATCTGAATGGTTTTCTGACACTTTGTCAGCATTCTGACACAGTGTCAGCTCTGTATCTGCACTGCCCTGAAATAGATCTGAATTTTTCTGACACAGTGTCAGCATTCCGACTTCTGCGCTGGATCTGCACTGCCCTGAAATGGATCTGAATCTTTTTTTGACACTGTGTCAGCATTCTGACTTCTGCGCTGGATCTGCACTGCCCTGAAATGGATCTGAATCTTTTTCTGACACAGTGTCAGCATTCTGACTTCTGCGCTGGATCTGCACTGCCCTGAAATGGATCTGAATCTTTTTTTGAGACTGTGTGAGGATTCTGAATTCTGCGCTGGATCTGCCCTGCCCTGAAATGGATCTGAATCTTTTTCTGACACTGTGTCCGCATTCTGACTTCTGCGCTGGATCTGCACTGCCCTGAAATGGATCTGAAGCTTTTTCTGGCACAGTGTCAGCATTCTGACTTCTGCGCTGGATCTGCACTGCCCTGAAATGGATCTGAATCTTTTTCTGACACAGTGTCTGCATTCTGACACAGTGTCCGCATTCTGACTTCTGCGCTCGATCTGCTCTGCCCTGAAATATATCTGGATCTTTACTGACACTGTGTCAGCATTCTGACTTCTGTGCTGGATCTGCACTGCCCTGACATGGATCTGAATCTTTTTCTGACACAGTGTCAGCATTCTGACTTCTGCGCTGGATCTGCACTGCCCTGAAATGGATCTGAATCTTTTTCTCGCACAGTGTCAGCATTCTGACTTCTGCGCTGGATCTGCAATACCCTGAAATGCATCTGAAAGTTTTTCTGGCACAGTGTCAGCATTCTGACTTCTGCGCTGGATCTGCACTGCCCTGAAATGGATCTGAATCTTTTTCTGACACAGTGTCAGCATTCTGACACTGTGTCAGCATTCTGACACTGTGTCAGCATTCTCACTTGTGCGCTGGATCTGCACTGCCCTGAAATGGATCTGAATCTTTTTCTGACACAGTGTCAGCATTCTGACACAGTGTCAGCATTCTGACACAGTGTCAGCATTCTCACTTGTGCGCTGGATCTGCACTGCCCTGAAATGGATCTGAATCTTTTTCTGACACAGTGTCAGAATTCTGACACAGTGTCAGCATTCTGACACAGTGTCAGCATTCTCACTTGTGCGCTGGATCTGCACTGCCCTGAAATGCATCTGAATCTTTTTCTGACACAGTGTCAGCATTCTGACACAGTGTCAGCATTCTGACACAGTGTCAGCATTCTGACACAGTGTCAGCATTCTGACACAGTGTCAGCATTCTCACTTGTGCGCTGGATCTGCACTGCCCTGAAATGGATCTGAATCTTTTTCTGACACTTTGTCAGCATTCTGACACAGTGTCAGCTCTGTATCTGCACTGCCCTGAAATAGATCTGAATTTTTCTGACACAGTGTCAGCATTCCGACTTCTGCGCTGGATCTGCACTGCCCTGAAATGGATCTGAATCTTTTTCTGACACAGTGTCAGCATTCTGACTTCTGCGCTGGATCTGCACTGCCCTGAAATGGATCTGAACATTTTTCTGACACAGTGTCAGCATTCTGAATTCTGTGCTGGATCTGCACTGCCCTGAAATGGATCTGAATCCTTTTCTGGCACAGTGTCAGCATTCTGACTTGTGCACTGGATCTGCACTGCCCTGAAATGGATCTGAATCTTTTTCTGACACAGTGTCCGCATTCTGACACAGTGTCCGCATTCTGACACAGTGTCCGCATTCTGACACGTGCGCTGGATCTGCACTGCCCTGAAATGCATCTGAATTTTTTCTGACACAGTGTCAGCAATCTGACACGTGCGCTGGATCTGCACTGACCTGAAATGGATCTGAATCTTTTTCTGACACAGTGTCAGCATTCTGACAGGTGCGCTGGATCTGCCCTGTCCTGAAATGCATCTGAATCTTTTTCTGACTCAGTGTCAGCATTCTGACTTCTGCGCTGGATCTGCACTGCCCTGAAATGCATCTGAATCTTTTTCTGGCACAGTGTCCGCATTGTGACTTCTGCGCTGGATCTGCACTGCCCTGAAATGGATCTGAATCTTTTTCTGGCACAGTGTCCGCATTCTGACTTCTGCGCTGGATCTGCACTGCCCTGAAATGCATCTGAATCTTCTTCTGGCACAGTGTCCGCATTCTGACTTCTGTGCTGGATCTGCACTGCCCTGACATGGATCTGAATCTTTTTCTGACACAGTGCCTGCATTCAGACACAGTGCCTGCATTCAGACACAGTGCCTGCATTCAGACACAGTGCCTGCATTCAGACACAGTGCCTGCATTCTGAATTCTGCGCTGGATCTGCACTGCCCTGTAATGGATCTGAATGTTTTTCTGACACAGTGTCAGCATTCTGAATTCTGCGCTGGATCTGCACTGCCCTGAAATGGATCTGAATGTTTTTCTGACACAGTGTCAGCATTCTGGCTTCTGCGCTGGATCTGCACTGCCCTGAAATGGATCTGAATCTTTTTTTGACACAGTGTCAGCATTCTCACTTGTGCGCTGGATCTGCACTGCCCTGAAATGGATCTGAATATTTTTCTGACACAGTGTCCGCTTTCTGACATAGTGTCCGCTTTCTGACATAGTGTCCGCATTCTGACACAGTGTCCGCATTCTGACACAGTGTCCGCATTCTGACACAGTGTCCGCATTCTGACACAGTGTCCGCATTCTGACACAGTGTCAGCATTCTCACTTGTGCGCTGGATCTGAACTGCCCTGAAATGGATCTGAATCTTTTTTTGACACTGTGTCAGCATTCAGACACAGTGTCAGCATTCCGACACAGTGTCAGCTTTCTGACACGTGCGCTGGATCTGCCCTGCCCTGAAATGGATCTGAATATTTTTCTGACACAGTGTCAGCATTCTGACACAGTGTCAGCATTCTGACACGTGCGCTGGATCTGCACTGCCCTGAAATGCATCTGAATATTTTTCTGACACAGTGTCAGCATTCTGAATTCTGCGCTGGATCTGCACTGACCTGAAATGGATCTGAATCTTTTTCTGACACAGTGTCAGCGTTCTGACACGTGCGCTGGATCTGCCCTGTCCTGAAATGCATCTGAATCTTTTTCTGACACAGTGTCCGCATTGTGACTTCTGCGCTGGATCTGCACTGCCCTGAAATGGATCTGAATCTTTTTCTGGCACAGTGTCCGCATTCTGACGTCTGCGCTGGATCTGCACTGCCTTGAAATGCATCTGAATCTTTTTCTGGCACAGTGTCCGCATTCTGACTTCTGCGCTGGATCTGCACTGCCCTGAAATGCATCTGAATCTTTTTCTGACACAGTGCCAGCATTCAGACACAGTGCCAGCATTCAGACACAGTGCCAGCATTCAGACACAGTGCCTGCATTCAGACACAGTGCCTGCATTCTGACTTCTGCGCTGGATCTGCACTGACCTGAAATGGATCTGAATCTTTTTCTGACACAGTGTCCGCATTCTGACACAGTGTCAGCATTCTGACTTCTGCGCTGGATCTGAACTGCCCTGAAATGGATCTGAATATTGTTATGACACAGTGTCAGCATTCTGACACAGTGTCCGCATTCTCACTTCTGCGCTGGATCTGCACTGCCCTGAAATGGATCTGAATGTTTTTCTGGCACAGTGTCAGCATTCTGACACGTGCGCTGGATCTACACTGACCTGAAATGGATCTGAATCTTTTTTTGACACTCTGTCAGCATTATGACTTCTGCGCTGGTTCTGCACTGCCCTGAAATGGATCAAAATCTTTTTTTGACACTGTGTGAGGATTCTGAATTCTGCGATGGATCAGCACTGACCTGAAATGGATCTAAAACTTTTTTTGACACTGAGTCATTATTCTGAATTCTGCGCTGGATCTGCACTGCCCTGAAATGGATCTGAATCTTTTTCTGACACAGTGTCAGCATTCTAACTTCTGCGATCGATCTGCACTGCCCTGAAATGGATCTGTATTTTTTTTTGACACTGTGTCAGCATTCTGACACAGTGTCAGCACTGGATCTGCACTGCCCTGAAATGCATCTGAATCTTTTTTTGACACTGTGTGAGCGTTCTGAATTACGCGCTGGAACTGTACTGACCTGAAAAGGATCTGAATCTTTTTTTGACACTTTGTCAGCATTCTGACTTCTGCGCTGGATCTGCACTGACCTGAAATGCATCTGAATCTTTATCTGTCACAGTGTCCGCATTCTGACTTCTGCGCTGGATCTGCACTGCCCTGAAATGGATCTGAATTTTTTCTGGCACAGTGTCCGCATTCTGAATTCTGCGCTGGATCTGCACAGCCCTGAAAGGCATCTGAATCTTTTTCTGGCACAGTGTCCGCATTCTGACTTCTGCGCTGGATCTGCACTGCCCTGAAATGGATCTGAATCTTTTTCTGGCTCTGTGTCTGCATTCTGACTTCTGCGCTGGATCTGCACTGACCTGAAATGGATCTGAATCTTTTTTGACACAGTGTCAGCATTCTGACTTCTGCGCTGGATCTGCACTGCCCTGAAATGGATCGGAATATTATTTTGACACTGTGTCAGCATTCTGACTTCTGCGCTGGATCTGCACTGCCCTGAAATGGATCGGAATATTATTTTGACACTGTGTCAGCATTCTGACTTCTGCGCTGGATCTGCACTGCCCTGAAATGGATCTGAATCATTTCTGGCACAGTGTCAGCATTCTGACTTCTGCGCTGGATCTGCACTGACCTGAAATGGATCTGAATCTTTTTTTGACACTGTGTGAGCGTTCTGAATTACGTGCTGGATCTGCACTGACCTGAAATGGATCTGAATCTTATTTTGACACTGTGTGAGCGTTCTGAATTACGTGCTGGATCTGCACTGCCCTGAAATGGATCTGAATCTTTTTGTGACACTGTGTCCGCATTCTGACACAGTGTCCGCATTCTGACACAGTGTCCGCATTCTGACACAGTGTCCGTATTCTGACACAGTGTCCGCATTCTCACTTGTGCGCTGGATCTGCACTGGCCTGAAATGGATCTGAATCTTTTTCTGACACAGTGTCAGCATTCTGACACAGTGTCAGCATTCTGACACGTGCGCTGGATCTGCACTGCCCTGAAATGCATCTGAATCTTTTTCTGACACAGTGTCAGCATTCTGACACGTGCGCTGGATCTGCACTGACCTGAAATGGATCTGAATCTTTTTCTGACACAGTGTCAGCATTCTGACAGGTGCGCTGGATCTGCCCTGTCCTGAAATGGATCTGAATCTTTTTCTGACACAGTGTCCGCATTTTGACTTCTGCGCTGGATCTGCACTGCCCTGAAATGCATCTGAATCTTTTTCTGGCATAGTGTCCGCATTGTGACTTCTGCGCTGGATCTGCACTGCCTTGAAATGCATCTGAATCTTTTTCTAGCACAGTGTCCGCATTCTGACTTCTGCGCTGGATCTGCACTGACCTGAAATGCATCTGAATCTTCTTCTGGCACAGTGTCCGCATTCTGACTTCTGCGCTGGATCTGCACTGCCCTGACATGGATCTGAATCTTTTTCTGACACAGTGCCTGCATTCAGACACAGTACCTGCATTCAGACTTCTGCGCTGGATCTGCACTGCCCTGAAATGGATCTGAATCTTTTTCTGACACAGTGTCCGCATTCTGACACAGTGTCAGCATTCTGACTTCTGCGCTGGATCTGCACTGCCCTGAAATGGATCTGAATATTGTTATGACACAGTGTCAGCATTCTGACACAGTGTCCGCATTCTCACTTCTGCGCTGGATCTGCACTGCCCTGAAATGGATCTGAATCTTTTTCTGACACAGTGTCAGCATTCTGACTTGTGCGCTGGATCTGCACTGCCCTGAAATGGATCTGAACATTTTTCTGACACAGTGTCAGCATTCTGAATTCTGCGCTGGATCTGCACTGAACTAAAATGGATCTGAATCTTTTTCTGGCACAGTGTCAGCATTCTGACTTCTGCGCTGGATCTGCACTGCCCGGAAATGGATCTGAATCTTTTTCTGGCACAGTGTCAGCATTCTGACACGTGCGCTGGATCTACACTGACCTGAAATGGATCAGAATCTTTTTTTGACACTCTGTCAGCATTATGACTTCTGCGCTGGTTCTGCACTGCCCTGAAATGGATCAGAATCTTTTTTTGACACTGTGTGAGGATTCTGAATTCTGCGCTGGATCTGCGCTGACCTGAAATGGATCTGAATCTTTTTTTGACACTGAGTCATCATTCTGAATTCTGCGCTGGATCTGCACTGCCCTGAAATGGATCTGAATTTTTTCTGACACAGTGTCAGCATTCTGAATACTGCGCTGGATCTGCACAGCCCTGAAAGGCATCTGAATCTTTTTCTGGCACAGTGTCCGCATTCTGACTTCTGCGCTGGATCTGCACTGCCCTGAAATGCATCTGAATCTTTTTCTGGCTCTGTGTCTGCATTCCGACTTCTGCGCTGGATCTGCACTGCCCTGAAATGGATCTGAATCTTTTTTGACACTTTGTCAGCATTCTGACACAGTGTCCGCATTCTGACTTCTGCGCTGGATCTGCACTGCCCTGAAATGGATCTGAATCTTTTTTTGACACAGTGTCAGCATTCTCACTTCTGCGCTGGATCTGCACTGCCCTGAAATGGATCTGAATCTTTTTTTGACACTGTGTCAGCATTCTGACTTCTGCGCTGGATCTGCACTGCCCTGAAATGGATCTGAATTTTTTTCTGGCACAGTGTCAGCATTCCGACTTCTGCGGTGGATCTGCACTGCCCTGAAATGGATCTGAATCTTTTTCTGGCACAGTGTCAGCATTCTGACTTCTGCGCTGGATCTGCACTGACCTGAAATGGATCTGAATCTTTTTTTGACACTGTGTGAGCATTCTGAATTACGTGCTGGATCTGCACTGACCTGAAATGGATCTGAATCTTTTTTTGACACTGTGTGAGCGTTCTGAATTACGTGCTGGATCTGCACTGCCCTGAAATGCATCTTAATCTTTTTGTGACACTGTGTCAGCATTCGGACTTTTGCGCTGGATCTGCACTGCCCTGAAATGGATCAGAATCTTTTTCTGACACAGTGTCAGCATTCTGAATTCTGCGCTGGATCTGCACTGCCCTGAAATTGATCGGAATCTTTTTCTGACACAGTGTCAGCATTCTGACTTCTGCGCTGGATCTGCACTGCCCTGAAATGGATCTGAATCTTTTTCTGACACAGTGTCAGCATTCTGACTTCTGCGCTGGATCTGCACTGCCCTGAAATGCATCTGAATCTTCTTCTGGCAGAGTGTCCGCATTCTGACTTCTGCGCTGGATCTGCACTGCCATGAAATGGATCTGAATCTTCTTCTGGCACAGAGTCCGCATTCTGACTTCTGCGCTGGATCTGCACTGCCCTGAAATGGATCTGAATCTTTTTCTGACACAGTGTCCGCATTCTGACTTCTGCGCTGGATCTGCACTGACCTGAAATGGATCTGAATCATTTTCTGGCGCTGTGTCAGCATTCTGACTTCTGCGCTGGATCTGCACTGCCCTGAAATGGATCTGAATCTTTTTTTGACACTGTGTCAGCATTCTGACTTCTGCGCTGGATCTGCACTGCCCTGAAATGGATCTGAATCTTTTTCTGGCACAGTGTCAGCATTCTGACTTCTGCGCTGGATCTGCACTGCCCTGAAATGCATCTGAATCTTTTTCTGACACAGTGTCAGCATTCTGACTTGTGCGCTGGATCAGCACTTACCTGAAATGTATCTGAATCTTTTTCTGACACAGTGTCGGCATTCTGACACAGTGTCAGCATTCTGACTTCTGCGCTGGATCTGCACTGCCCTGAAATGCATCTGAATCTCTTTCTGGCACAGAGTCCGAATTCTGACTTCTGCGCTGGATCTGCACTGCCCTGAAATGGATCTGAATTTTTTTTGACACTGTGTCAGCATTCTGAATTGTGCGCTGGATCTGCACTACCCTGAAATGCATCTGAATCTTTTTTTGACACAGTGTCAGCATTCTGACTTCTGCGCTGGATCTGCACAGCCCTGAAATGCATCTGAATATTATTTTGACACTGTGTCAGCATTCTGAATTGTGCGCTGGATCTGCACTGAACTGAAATGGATCTGAATCTTTTTTTGACACTGTGTCAGCATTCGTACTTCTGCGCTGGATCTGCACTGCCCTGAAATGGATCTGAATCTTTTTTTGACACAGTGTCTGCATTCTGACTTCTGCGCTGGATCTGCACTGACCTGAAATGAATCTGAACGTTTTTCTGGAACAATGTCAGCATTCTGACTTCTGCGATGGATATGCACTGACCTGAAATGGATCTGAATCTTTTTTTGACACAGTGTCAGCATTTTGACTTCTGCGCTTGATCTGCACTGCCCTGAAATGCATCTGAATATTTTTGGACACTGTGTCAGCACTCTGAATTCTGTGCTGGGTCTGCACTGCCCTGAAATGGATCTTAATGTTTTCTGTCACTTTGTCAGCATTCTGACACAGTGTCAGCACTGGATCTGCTCTGCCCAGAAATGTATCTGAATCTATTTTTGACACTGTGTCAGCATTCTGACTTCTGCGATGGATATGCACTGACCTGAAATGGATCTGAATCTTTTTCTGACTCAATGTCAGCATTCTGACTTTTGCGCTGGATCTGCACTGCCCTGAAATGGATCTGAATCTTTTTCTGACACATTGTCACCATTCTGACACAGTGTCAGCATTCTGACTTCTGCGCTGGATCTGCACTGCCCTGAAATGGATCTGAATCATTTTCCGATACAGTGTCCGCACTCCGACTTCTGCGCTGGATCTGCACTGACCTGAAATAGATCTGAATCTTTTCTTGACACTGTGTCAGCATTCTGAATTCTGCGCTGGATCTGCACTGCCCTGAAATGGATATGAATGGTTTTCTGACACTTTGTCAGCATTCTGACACAGTGTCAGCACTGGATCTACTCTGCCCAGAAATGGATCTGAATCTATTTTTGACACAGTGTCAGCATTCTCACTTGTGCGCTGGATCTGCACTGCCCTGAAAGGGATCTGAATCTTTTTCTGACACAGTGTCAGCATTCTGACACAGTGTCAGCATTCTGACACAGTGTCAGCATTCTGACACAGTGTCAGCATTCTCACTTGTGCGCTGGATCTGCACTGCCCTGAAATGGATCTGAATCTTTTTCTGACACAGTGTCAGCATTCTGACACAGTGTCAGCATTCTGACACAGTGTCAGCATTCTGACACAGTGTCAGCATTCTCACTTGTGCGCTGGATCTGCACTGCCCTGAAATGGATCTGAATCTTTTTCTGACACAGTGTCAGCATTCTGAGACAGTGTCAGCATTCTGAGACAGTGTCAGCATTCTGAGACAGTGTCAGCATTCTGAGACAGTGTCAGCATTCTGACACAGTGTCAGCATTCTGACACAGTGTCAGCATTCTGACACAGTGTCAGCATTCTCACTTGTGCGCTGGATCTGCACTGCCCTGAAATGGATCTGAATCTTTTTCTGACACAGTGTCAGCATTCTGACACAGTGTCAGCATTCTGACACAGTGTCAGCATTGTGACACAGTGTCAGCATTCTCACTTGTGCGCTGGATCTGCACTGCCCTGAAATGGATCTGAATCTTTTTCTGACACAGTGTCAGCATTCTGACACAGTGTCAGCATTCTCACTTGTGCGCTGGATCTGCACTGACCTGAAATGGATCTGAATCTTTTTCTGAGACAGTGTCAGCATTCTGAGACAGTGTCAGCATTCTGAGACAGTGTCAGCATTCTGAGACAGTGTCAGCATTCTGACACAGTGTCAGCATTCTGACACAGTGTCAGCATTCTGACACAGTGTCAGCATTCTGACACAGTGTCAGCATTCTGACACAGTGTCAGCATTCTGACACAGTGTCAGCATTCTGACACAGTGTCAGCATTCTGACACAGTGTCAGCATTCTCACTTGTGCGCTGGATCTGCACTGCCCTGAAATGCATCTGAATCTTTTTCTGACACAGTATCAGCATTACGAATTCGGCGCTGGATCTGCACTGAACTGAAATGGATCTGAATCATTTTTTGACACTGTGTCAGCATTCTGACTTCTGTGCTGGATCTGCACTGACCTCAAATGGATCTCAATCATTTTTTGACATCGTGTCAGCATTCTGACTTCTGCGCTGGATCTGCACTGCCCTGAAAAGGATCTTAATCTTTTTCTGGCACAGTGTCAGCATTCTGAATTCTGCGCTGGATCTGCACTGCCCTGAAATGGATCTGAATCTTTTTCTGACACTGTGTGAGGATTCTGACTTCTGCGCTGGATCTGCACTGCCCTGAAATGGATCTGAATGGTTTTCTGTCACTTTGTCATCATTCTGACACAGTGTCAGCACTGGATCTACTCTGCCCAGAAATGGATCTGAATCTATTTTTGACACTGTGTCAGCATTCTGACTTCTGCGCTGGATCTGCACTGCCCTGAAATGGATCTGAATCTTTTTCTGACACAGTGTCAGCATTCTGAATTCTGCACTGGATCTGCAGTGACCTGAAATGGATCTGAATGTTTTTCTGGCACAGTGTCAGCATTCTGAATTCTGCGCTGAATCTGCACTGACCTGAAATGGATCAGAATCTTTTTTTGACACAGTGTCAGCATTCCGAGTTCTGCGCTGGATCTGCACTGCCCTGTAATGGATCTGAAAATTTTTTTGACACAGTGTCAGCATTCTGACTTCTGCGCTGGATCTGCACTGCCCTGAAATGGATCTGAATCTTTTTCTGACACAGTATCAGCACTACGAATTCGGCGCTGGATCTGCAATGCCCTGAAATGGATCTGAAACTTTTTCTGGCACAGTGTCAGCATTCTGAATTCTGCGCTGGATCTGCACTGCCCTGAAATGGATCTGAATTGTTTTCTGTCACTTTGTCATCATTCTGATACAGTGTCAGCACTGGATCTACTCTGCCCAGAAATGGATCTGAATCTATTTTTGACACAGTGTCAGCATTCTCACTTGTGCGCTGGATCTGCACTGCCCTGAAAGGGATCTGAATCTTTTTCTGACACAGTGTCAGCATTCTGACACAGTGTCAGCATTCTGACACAGTGTCAGCATTCTCACTTGTGCGCTGGATCTGCACTGCCCTGAAATGGATCTGAATCTTTTTCTGACACAGTGTCAGCATTCTGACACAGTGTCAGCATTCTGACACAGTGTCAGCATTCTCACTTGTGCGCTGCATCTGCACTGCCCTGAAATGGATCTGAATCTTTTTCTGACACAGTGTCAGCATTCTGAGACAGTGTCAGCATTCTGAGACAGTGTCAGCATTCTGACACAGTGTCAGCATTCTGAGACAGTGTCAGCATTCTGACACAGTGTCAGCATTCTGAGACAGTGTCAGCATTCTGAGACAGTGTCAGCATTCTGAGACAGTGTCAGCATTCTCACTTGTGCGCTGGATCTGCACTGCCCTGAAATGGATCTGAATCTTTTTCTGACACAGTGTCAGCATTCTGACACAGTGTCAGCATTCTGACACAGTGTCAGCATTCTCACTTGTGCGCTGGATCTGCACTGCCCTGAAATGGATCTGAATCTTTTTCTGACACAGTGTCAGAATTCTGACACAGTGTCAGCATTCTGACACAGTGTCAGCATTCTCACTTGTGCGCTGGATCTGCACTGAACTGAAATGGATCTGAATCTTTTTCTGACACAGTGTCAGCATTCTGACACAGTGTCAGCATTCTGATACAGTGTCAGCATTCTGACACAGTGTCAGCATTCTCACTTGTGCGCTGGATCTGCACTGCCCTGAAATGGATCAGAATCTTTTTCTGACACAGTGTCAGCATTCTGACACAGTGTCAGCATTCTGACACAGTGTCAGCATTCTGACACAGTGTCAGCATTCTCACTTGTGCGCTGGATCTGCACTGCCCTGAAATGGATCTGAATCTTTTTCTGACACAGTGTCAGCATTCTGAGACAGTGTCAGCATTCTGAGACAGTGTCAGCATTCTGAGACAGTGTCAGCATTCTGAGACAGTGTCAGCATTCTGAGACAGTGTCAGCATTCTGAGACAGTGTCAGCATTCTGACACAGTGTCAGCATTCTGACACAGTGTCAGCATTCTGACACAGTGTCAGCATTCTCACTTGTGCGCTGGATCTGCACTGCCCTGAAATGGATCTGAATCTTTTTCTGACACAGTGTCAGCATTCTGACACAGTGTCAGCATTCTGACACAGTGTCAGCATTCTGACACAGTGTCAGCATTCTGACACAGTGTCAGCATTCTCACTTGTGCGCTGGATCTGCACTGCCCTGAAATGGATCTGAATCTTTTTCTGACACAGTGTCAGCATTCTGACACAATGTCAGCATTCTGACACAGTGTCAGCATTCTGACACAGTGTCAGCATTCTGACTTGTGCGCTGGATCTGCACTGCACTGAAATGGATCTGAATCTTTTTCTGACACAGTGTCAGCATCCTGACACAGTGTCAGCATTCTGACACAGTGTCAGCATTCTGACACAGTGTCAGCATTGTGACACAGTGTCAGCATTGTGACACAGTGTCAGCATTCTCACTTGTGCGCTGGATCTGCACTGCCCTGAAATGGATCTGAATCTTTTTCTGACACAGTGTCAGCATTCTGACACAGTGTCAACATTCTCACTTGTGCGCTGGATCTGCACTGACCTGAAATGGATCTGAATCTTTTTCTGACACAGTGTCAGCATTCTGACACAGTGTCAGCATTCTGACACAGTGTCAGCATTCTGACACAGTGTCAGCATTCTGACACAGTGTCAGCATTCTCACTTGTGCGCTGGATCTGCACTGCCCTGAAATGGATCTGAATCTTTTTCTGACACAGTGTCAGCATTCTGACACAGTGTCAGCATTCTCACTTGTGCGCTGGATCTGCACTGCCCTGAAATGGATCTGAATCTTTTTCTGACACAGTGTCAGCATTCTGAGACAGTGTCAGCATTCTGAGACAGTGTCAGCATTCTGAGACAGTGTCAGCATTCTGACACAGTGTCAGCATTCTGAGACAGTGTCAGCATTCTGACACAGTGTCAGCATTCTGACACAGTGTCAGCATTCTCACTTGTGCGCTGGATCTGCACTGCCCTGAAATGCATCTGAATCTTTTTCTGACACAGTATCAGCATTACGAATTCGGCGCTGGATCAGCACTGATCTGAAATGGATCTGAATCTTTTTCTGACACAGGGTCAGCATTCTGACTTCTGCGCTGGATATGCACTGCCCTGAAATGGATCTGAATCATTTTTTGACACTGTGTCAGCATTCTGACTTCTGTGCTGGATCTGCACTGACCTCAAATGGATCTCAATCATTTTTTGACATCGTGTCAGCATTCTGACTTCTGCGCTGGATCTGCACTGCCCTGAAATGGATCTGAATCTTTTTCTGGCACAGTGTCAGCATTCTGAATTCTGCGCTGGATCTGCACTGCCCTGAAATGGATCTGAATCTTTTTCTGACACAGTATCAGCATTACGAATTCGGCGCTGGATCTGCACTGCCCTGAAATGGATCTGAATCTTTTTCTGGCACAGTGTCAGCATTCTGACACAGTGTCAGCATTCTGACTTCTGCGCTGGATCTGCACTGCCCTGAAATGGATCTGAATCTTTTTCTGACACTGTGTGAGGATTCTGACTTCTGCGCTGGATCTGCACTGCCCTGAAATGGATCTGAATGGTTTTCTGTCACTTTGTCATCATTCTGACACAGTGTCAGCACTGGATCTACTCTGCCCAGAAATGGATCTGAATCTATTTTTGACACTGTGTCAGCATTCTGACTTCTGCGCTGGATCTGCACTGCCCTGAAATGGATCTGAATCTTTTTCTGACACAGTGTCAGCATTCTGAATTCTGCACTGGATCTGCAGTGACCTGAAATGGATCTGAATGTTTTTCTGGCACAGTGTCAGCATTCTGAATTCTGCGCTGAATCTGCACTGACCTGAAATGGATCAGAATCTTTTTTTGACACAGTGTCAGCATTCCGAGTTCTGCGCTGGATCTGCACTGCCCTGAAATGGATCTGAAAATTTTTTTGACACTGTGTCAGCATTCTGACTTCTGCGCTGGATCTGCACTGCCCTGAAATGGATCTGAATCTTTTTCTGACACAGTATCAGCACTACGAATTCGGCGCTGGATCTGCAATGCCCTGAAATGGATCTGAATCTTTTTCTGGCACAGTGTCAGCATTCTGAATTCTGCGCTGGATCTGCACTGCCCTGAAATGGATCTGAATTGTTTTCTGTCACTTTGTCATCATTCTGATACAGTGTCAGCACTGGATCTACTCTGCCCAGAAATGGATCTGAATCTATTTTTGACACAGTGTCAGCATTCTCACTTGAGCGCTGGATCTGCACTGCCCTGAAAGGGATCTGAATCTTTTTCTGACACAGTGTCAGCATTCTGACACAGTGTCAGCATTCTGACACAGTGTCAGCATTCTCACTTGTGCGCTGGATCTGCACTGCCCTGAAATGGATCTGAATCTTTTTCTGACACAGTGTCAGCATTCTGACACAGTGTCAGCATTCTGACACAGTGTCAGCATTCTCACTTGTGCGCTGGATCTGCACTGCCCTGAAATGGATCTGAATCATTTTCTGACACAGTGTCAGCATTCTGAGACAGTGTCAGCATTCTGAGACAGTGTCTGCATTCTGAGACAGTGTCAGCATTCTGACACAGTGTCAGCATTCTGACACAGTGTCAGCATTCTGACACAGTGTCAGCATTCTGACACAGTGTCAGCATTCTCACTTGTGCGCTGGATCTGCACTGCCCTGAAATGGATCTGAATCTTTTTCTGACACAGTGTCAGCATTCTGACACAGTGTCAGCATTCTGACACAGTGTCAGCATTCTCACTTGTGCGCTGGATCTGCACTGCCCTGAAATGGATCTGAATCTTTTTCTGACACAGTGTCAGCATTCTGACACTGTGTCAGCATTCTGACACTGTGTCAGCATTCTCACTTGTGCGCTGGATCTGCACTGCCCTGAAATGGATCTGAATCTTTTTCTGACACAGTGTCAGCATTCTGAGACAGTGTCAGCATTCTGAGACAGTGTCAGCATTCTGAGACAGTGTCAGCATTCTGAGACAGTGTCAGCATTCTGACACAGTGTCAGCATTCTGACACAGTGTCAGCATTCTGACACAGTGTCAGCATTCTGACACAGTGTCAGCATTCTCACTTGTGCGCTGGATCTGCACTGCCCTGAAATGGATCTGAATCTTTTTCTGACACAGTGTCAGAATTCTGACACAGTGTCAGCATTCTGACACAGTGTCAGCATTCTCACTTGTGCGCTGGATCTGCACTGAACTGAAATGGATCTGAATCTTTTTCTGACACAGTGTCAGCATTCTGACACAGTGTCAGCATTCTGACACAGTGTCAGCATTCTCACTTGTGCGCTGGATCTGCACTGCCCTGAAATGGATCAGAATCTTTTTCTGACACAGTGTCAGCATTCTGACACAGTGTCAGCATTCTGACACAGTGTCAGCATTCTGACACAGTGTCAGCATTCTGACACAGTGTCAGCATTCTCACTTGTGCGCTGGATCTGCACTGCCCTGAAATGGATCTGAATCTTTTTCTGACACAGTGTCAGCATTCTGAGACAGTGTCAGCATTCTGAGACAGTGTCAGCATTCTGAGACAGTGTCAGCATTCTGACACAGTGTCAGCATTCTGACACAGTGTCAGCATTCTCACTTGTGCGCTGGATCTGCACTGCCCTGAAATGGATCTGAATCTTTTTCTGACACAGTGTCAGCATTCTGACACAGTGTCAGCATTCTCACTTGTGCGCTGGATCTGCACTGCCCTGAAATGGATCTGAATCTTTTTCTGACACAGTGTCAGAATTCTGACACAGTGTCAGCATTCTGACACAGTGTCAGCATTCTCACTTGTGAGCTGGATCTGCACTGCCCTAAAATGCATCTGAATATTTTTCTGACACAGTGTCAGCATTCTGACACAGTCTCAGTATTCTGACACAGTGTCAGCATTCTGACACAGTGTCAGCATTCTGACACAGTGTCAGCATTCTGACTTCTGCGCTGGATCTGCACTGCCCTGAAATGGATCTGAATCTTTTTCTGACACAGTGTCAGCATTCTGACACAGTGTCAGCATTCTGACACAGTGTCAGCATTCTCACTTGTGCGCTGGATCTGCACTGCCCTGAAATGGATTTGAATCTTTTTCTGACACAGTGTCAGCATTCTGACACAGTGTCAGCATTCTCACTTGTGCGCTGGATCTGCACTGCCCTGAAATGGATCTGAATCTTTTTCTGAGACAGTGTCAGCATTCTGAGACCGTGTCAGCATTCTGAGACAGTGTCAGCATTCTGAGACAGTGTCAGCATTCTGAGACAGTGTCAGCATTCTGACACAGTGTCAGCATTCTGACACAGTGTCAGCATTCTGACACAGTGTCAGCATTCTGACACAGTGTCAGCATTCTCACTTGTGCGCTGGATCTGCACTGCCCTGAAATGGATCTGAATCTTTTTCTGACACAGTGTCAGAATTCTGACACAGTGTCAGCATTCTGACACAGTGTCAGCATTCTCACTTGTGCGCTGGATCTGCACTGAACTGAAATGGATCTGAATCTTTTTCTGACACAGTGTCAGCATTCTGACACAGTGTCAGCATTCTGACACAGTGTCAGCATTCTCACTTGTGCGCTGGATCTGCACTGCCCTGAAATGGATCAGAATCTTTTTCTGACACAGTGTCAGCATTCTGACACAGTGTCAGCATTCTGACACAGTGTCAGCATTCTGACACAGTGTCAGCATTCTGACACAGTGTCAGCATTCTCACTTGTGCGCTGGATCTGCACTGCCCTGAAATGGATCTGAATCTTTTTCTGACACAGTGTCAGCATTCTGAGACAGTGTCAGCATTCTGAGACAGTGTCAGCATTCTGAGACAGTGTCAGCATTCTGACACAGTGTCAGCATTCTGACACAGTGTCAGCATTCTGACACAGTGTCAGCATTCTCACTTGTGCGCTGGATCTGCACTGCCCTGAAATGGATCTGAATCTTTTTCTGACACAGTGTCAGCATTCTGACACAGTGTCAGCATTCTCACTTGTGCGCTGGATCTGCACTGCCCTGAAATGGATCTGAATCTTTTTCTGACACAGTGTCAGAATTCTGACACAGTGTCAGCATTCTGACACAGTGTCAGCATTCTCACTTGTGAGCTGGATCTGCACTGCCCTAAAATGCATCTGAATATTTTTCTGACACAGTGTCAGCATTCTGACACAGTCTCAGTATTCTGACACAGTGTCAGCATTCTGACACAGTGTCAGCATTCTGACACAGTGTCAGCATTCTGACTTCTGCGCTGGATCTGCACTGCCCTGAAATGGATCTGAATCTTTTTCTGACACAGTGTCAGCATTCTGACACAGTGTCAGCATTCTGACACAGTGTCAGCATTCTCACTTGTGCGCTGGATCTGCACTGCCCTGAAATGGATTTGAATCTTTTTCTGACACAGTGTCAGCATTCTGACACAGTGTCAGCATTCTCACTTGTGCGCTGGATCTGCACTGCCCTGAAATGGATCTGAATCTTTTTCTGAGACAGTGTCAGCATTCTGAGACAGTGTCAGCATTCTGAGACAGTGTCAGCATTCTGAGACAGTGTCAGCATTCTGAGACAGTGTCAGCATTCTGAGACAGTGTCAGCATTCTGAGACAGTGTCAGCATTCTGAGACAGTGTCAGCATTCTGAGACAGTGTCAGCATTCTGACACAGTGTCAGCATTCTGACACAGTGTCAGCATTCTGACACAGTGTCAGCATTCTCACTTGTGCGCTGGATCTGCACTGCCCTGAAATGCATCTGAATCTTTTTCTGACACAGTATCAGCATTACGAATTCGGAGCTGGATCTGCACTGAACTGAAATGGATCTGAATCATTTTTTGACACTGTGTCAGCATTCTGACTTCTGTGCTGGATCTGCACTGACCTCAAATGGATCTCAATCATTTTTTGACATCGTGTCAGCATTCTGACTTCTGCGCTGGATCTGCACTGCCCTGAAAAGGATCTGAATCTTTTTCTGGCACAGTGTCAGCATTCTGAATTCTGCGCTGGATCTGCACTGCCCTGAAATGGATCTGAATCTTTTTCTGACACAGTATCAGCATTACGAATTCGGCGCTTTATCTGCACTGCCCTGAAATGGATCTGAATCTTTTTCTGGCACAGTGTCAGCATTCTGAATTCTGCACTGGATCCGCACTGAACTAAAATGGACCTTAATCTTTTTCTGACACAGTGTCAGCATTCTGACACAGTGTCAGCATTCTGACTTCTGCGCTGGATCTGCACTGCCCTGAAATGGATCTGAATCTTTTTCTGACACAGTGTCAGCATTCTGACACAGTGTCAGCATTCTGACACAGTGTCAGCATTCTGACACAGTGTCAGCATTCTGACACAGTGTCAGCATTCTCACTTGTGCGCTGGATCTGCACTGCCCTGAAATGGATCTGAATCTTTTTCTGACACAGTGTCAGCATTCTGACACTATGTCAGCATTCTGACACAGTGTCAGCATTCTGACACAGTGTCAGCATTCTGACACAGTGTCAGCATTGTGACACAGTGTCAGCATTGTGACACAGTGTCAGCATTCTCACTTGTGCGCTGGATCTGCACTGCCCTGAAATGGATCTGAATCTTTTTCTGACACAGTGTCAGCATTCTGACACAGTGTCAGCATTCTGACACAGTGTCAGCATTCTGACACAGTGTCAGCATTCTGACACAGTGTCAGCATTCTCACTTGTGCGCTGGATCTGCACTGCCCTGAAATGGATCTGAATCTTTTTCTGACACAGTGTCAGCATTCTGACACAGTGTCAGCATTCTGACACAGTGTCAGCATTCTGACACAGTGTCAGCATTCTGACACAGTGTCAGCATTCTCACTTGTGCGCTGGATCTGCACTGCCCTGAAATGGATCTGAATCTTTTTCTGACACAGTGTCAGCATTCTGACACAGTGTCAGCATTCTGACACAGTGTCAGCATTCTCACTTGTGCGCTGGATCTGCACTGCCCTGAAATGGATCTGAATCTTTTTCTGACACAGTGTCAGCATTCTGACACTGTGTCAGCATTCTGACACTGTGTCAGCATTCTCACTTGTGCGCTGGATCTGCACTGCCCTGAAATGGATCTGAATCTTTTTCTGACACAGTGTCAGCATTCTGAGACAGTGTCAGCATTCTGAGACAGTGTCAGCATTCTGACACAGTGTCAGCATTCAGGCACAGTGTCAGCATTCTGACACAGTGTCAGCATTCTCACTTGTGCACAGGATCTGCACTGCCCTGAAATGGATCTGAATCTTTTTCTGACACAGTGTCAGCATTCTGACACAGTGTCAGCATTCTGACACAGTGTCAGCATTCCGACACAGTGTCAGCATTCTCACTTGTGCGCTCGAACTGCACGGCCCTGAAATGGATCTGAATCTTTTTCTGACACAGTGTCAGCATTCTGAGACAGTGTCAGCATTCTGAGACAGTGTCAGCATTCTGAGACAGTGTCAGCATTCTGACACAGTGTCAGCATTCTGACACAGTGTCAGCATTCTGACACAGTGTCAGCATTCTCACTTGTGCGCTGGATCTGCACTGCCCTGAAATGCATCTGAATCTTTTTCTGACACAGTGTCAGCATTCTGACACAGTGTCAGCATTCTGACACAGTGTCAGCATTCTCACTTGTGCGCTGGATCTGCACTGCCCTGAAATGCATCTGAATCTTTTTCTGACACAGTATCAGCATTACGAATTCGGCGCTGGATCTGCACTGAACTGAAATGGATCTGAATCTTTTTCTGGCACAGGGTCAGCATTCTGACTTCTGCGCTGGATCTGCACTGCCCTGAAATGCATCCGAATCTTTTTTTGACACTGTGTGAGCATTCTGAATTCTGCACTGGATCTGCAATACCCTGAAATGCATCTGAAAGTGTTTTGGCACTGTCTCAGCATTCTGACTTCTGCGCTGGATCTGCACTGCCCTGAAATGGATCTGAATCTTTTTCTGACACAGTGTCAGCATTCTGACTTCTGCGCTGGATATGCACTGCCCTGAAATGGATCTGAATCATTTTTTGACACTTTGTCAGCATTCTGACTTCTGTGCTGGATCTGCACTGACCTCAAATGGATCTCAATCATTTTTTGACATCGTGTCAGCATTCTGACTTCTGCGCTGGATCTGCACTGCCCTGAAAAGGATCTGAATCTTTTTCTGGCACAGTGTCACCATTCTGAATTCTGCGCTGGATCTGCACTGCCCTGAAATGGATCTGAATCTTTTTCTGACACAGTATCAGCATTACGAATTCGGCGCTGGATCTGCACTGCCCTGAAATGGATCTGAATCTTTTTCTGGCACAGTGTCAGCATTCTGAATTCTGCGCTGGATCCGCACTGAACTAAAATGGACCTGAATCTTTTTCTGACACAGTGTCAGCATTCTGACACAGTGTCAGCATTCTGACTTCTGCGCTGGATCTGCACTGCCCTGAAATGGATCTGAATCTTTTTTTGACACTGTGTGAGCATTCTCACTTGTGCGCTGGATCTGCACTGCCCTGTAATGGATCTGAATCTTTTTCTGACAGTGTGTGAGGATTCTGACTTCTGCGCTGGATCTGCACTGCCCTGAAATGGATCTGAATGGTTTTCTGTCACTCTGTCATCATTCTGACACAGTGTCAGCACTGGATCTACTCTGCCCAGAAATGGATCTGAATCTATTTTTGACACTGTGTCAGCATTCTGAATTCTGCGCTGGATCTGCACTGCCCTGAAATGGATCTGAATCTTTTTCTGACACAGTGTCAGCATTCTCACTTGTGCGCTGGATCTGCACTGCCCTGAAATGGATCTGAATCTTTTTCTGACACAGTGTCAGCATTCTGAATTCTGCACTGGATCTGCAGTGACCTGAAATGGATCTGAATGTTTTTCTGGCACAGTGTCAGCATTCTGAATTCTGCGCTGAATCTGCACTGACCTGAAATGGATCAGAATCTTTTTTTGACACAGTGTCAGCATTCCGAGTTCTGCGCTGGATCTGCACTGCCCTGAAATGGATCTGAAAATTTTTTTGACACTGTGTCAGCATTCTGACTTCTGCGCTGGATCTGCACTGCCCTGAAATGGATCTGAATCTTTTTCTGACACAGTATCAGCACTACGAATTCGGCGCTGGATCTGCAATGCCCTGAAATGGATCTGAATTGTTTTCTGTCACTTTGTCATCATTCTGATACAGTGTCAGCACTGTATCTACTCTGCCCAGAAATGGATCTGAATCTATTTTTGACACAGTGTCAGCATTCTCACTTGTGCGCTGGATCTGCACTGCCCTGAAAGGGATCTGAATCTTTTTCTGACACAGTGTCAGCATTCTGACACAGTGTCAGCATTCTGACACAGTGTCAGCATTCTCACTTGTGCGCTGGATCTGCACTGCCCTGAAATGGATCAGAATCTTTTTCTGACACAGTGTCAGCATTCTGACACAGTGTCAGCATTCTGACACAGTGTCAGCATTCTGACACAGTGTCAGCATTCTCACTTGTGCGCTGGATCTGCACTGCCCTGAAATGGATCTGAATCTTTTTCTGACACAGTGTCAGCATTCTGAGACAGTGTCAGCATTCTGAGACAGTGTCAGCATTCTGAGACAGTGTCAGCATTCTGAGACAGTGTCAGCATTCTGAGACAGTGTCAGCATTCTCACACAGTGTCAGCATTCTCACACAGTGTCAGCATTCTCACACAGTGTCAGCATTCTCACACAGTGTCAGCATTCTCACACAGTGTCAGCATTCTCACTTGTGCGCTGGATCTGCACTGCCCTGAAATGGATCTGAATCTTTTTCTGACACAGTGTCAGCATTCTGACACAGTGTCAGCATTCTGACACAGTGTCAGCATTCTGACACAGTGTCAGCATTCTCACTTGTGCGCTGGATCTGCACTGCCCTGAAATGGATCTGAATCTTTTTCTGACACAGTGTCAGCATTCTGACACAGTGTCAGCATTCTGACACAGTGTCAGCATTCTGACACAGTGTCAGCATTCTGACACAGTGTCAGCATTCTCACTTGTGCGCTGGATCTGCACTACCCTGAAATGGATCTGAATCTTTTTCTGACACAGTGTCAGCATTCTGAGACAGTGTCAGCATTCTGAGACAGTGTCAGCATTCTGAGACAGTGTCAGCATTCTGACACAGTGTCAGCATTCTGACACAGTGTCAGCATTCTGACACAGTGTCAGCATTCTGACACAGTGTCAGCATTCTCACTTGTGCGCTGGATCTGCCCTGCCCTGAAATGGATCTGAATCTTTCTCTGACACAGTGTCAGCATTCTGACACAGTGTCAGCATTCTGACACAGTGTCAGCATTCTGACTTGTGCGCTGGATCTGCACTGCCCTGAAATGGATCTGAATCTTTTTCTGACACAGTGTCAGCATCCTGACACAGTGTCAGCATTCTGACACAGTGTCAGCATTCTGACACAGTGTCAGCATTCTGACACAGTGTCAGCATTCTGACACAGTGTCAGCATTCTCACTTGTGCGCTGGATCTGCACTGCCCTGAAATGGATCTGAATCTTTTTCTGACACAGTGTCAGCATTCTGACACAGTGTCGGCATTCTGACACAGTGTCGGCATTCTGACACAGTGCCAGCATTCTCACTTGTGCGCTGGATCTGCACTGCCCTGAAATGCATCTGAATCTTTTTCTGACACAGTGTCAGCATTCTGACACAGTGTCAGCATTCTCACTTGTGCGCTGGATCTGCACTGCCCTGAAATGGATCTGAATCTTTTTCTGACACAGTGTCAGCATTCTGACACAGTGTCAGCATTCTGACACAGTGTCAGCATTCTCACTTGTGCGCTGGATCTGCACTGCCCTGAAATGGATCTGAATCTTTTTCTGACACAGTGTCAGCATTCTGACACAGTGTCAGCATTCTGACACTGTGTCAGCATTCTCACTTGTGCGCTGGATCTGCACTGCCCTGAAATGGATCTGAATCTTTTTCTGACACAGTGTCAGCATTCTGACACAGTGTCAGCATTCTGACACAGTGTCAGCATTCTGACACAGTGTCAGCATTCTGACACAGTGTCAGCATTCTGACACAGTGTCAGCATTCTGACACAGTGTCAGCATTCTGACACAGTGTCAGCATTCTCACTTGTGCGCTGGATCTGCACTGCCCTGAAATGGATCTGAATCTTTTTCTGACACAGTGTCAGAATTCTGACACAGTGTCAGCATTCTGACACAGTGTCAGCATTCTCACTTGTGCGCTGGATCTGCACTGCCCTGAAATGGATCTGAATCTTTTTCTGACACAGTGTCAGCATTCTGACACAGTGTCAGCATTCTCACTTGTGCGCTGGATCTGCACTGACCTGAAATGGATCTGAATCTTTTTCTGACACAGTGTCAGCATTCTGACACAGTGTCAGCATTCTGACACAGTGTCAGCATTCTGACACAGTGTCAGCATTCTCACTTGTGCGCTGGATCTGCACTGCCCTGAAAGGGATCTGAATCTTTTTGTGACACAGTGTCAGCATTCTGACACAGTGTCAGCATTCTGACACAGTGTCGGCATTCTGACACAGTGTCGGCATTCTGACACAGTGTCGGCATTCTGACACAGTGTCGGCATTCTGACACAGTGTCGGCATTCTGACACAGTGTCGGCATTCTGACACAGTGTCAGCATTCAGACACAGTGTCAGCATTCTGACACAGTGTCAGCATTCTCACTTGTGCGCTGGATCTGCACTGCCCTGAAATGGATCTGAATCTTTTTCTGACACAGTGTCAGCATTCTGACACAGTGTCAGCATTCTGACTCAGTGTCAGCATTCTCACTTGTGCGCTGGATCTGCACTGCCCTGAAATGCATCTGAATCTTTTTCTGACACTGTGTCAGCATTCGGACACAGTGTCAGCATTCGGACACAGTGTCAGCATTCGGACACAGTGTCAGCATTCTCACTTGTGCGCTGGATCTGCACTGCCCTGAAATGGATCTGAATCTCTTTCTGACACAGTGTCAGCATTCTGACACAGTGTCAGCATTCTGACACAGTGTCAGCATTCTGACACAGTGTCAGCATTCTCACTTGTGCGCTGGATCTGCACTGCCCTGAAATGGATCTTAATCTTTTTCTGACACAGTGTCAGCATTCTGACACAGTGTCAGCATTCTGAGACAGTGTCAGCATTCTGAGACAGTGTCAGCATTCTGAGACAGTGTCAGCATTCTGACACAGTGTCAGCATTCTGACACAGTGTCAGCATTCTCACTTGTGCGCTGGATCTGCACTGCCCTGAAATGGATCTGAATCTTTTTCTGACACAGTGTCAGCATTCTGACACAGTGTCAGCATTCTGACACAGTGTCAGCATTCTGACACAGTGTCAGCATTCTGACACAGTGTCAGCATTCTCACTTGTGCGCTGGATCTGCACTACCCTGAAATGCATCTGAATATTTTTCTGACACAGTGTCAGCATTCTGACACAGTGTCAGCAATCAGGCACAGTGTCAGCATTCTGGCACAGTGTCAGCATTCAGGCACAGTGTCAGCATTCAGGCACAGTGTCAGCATTCAGGCACAGTGTCAGCATTCTGACACAGTGTCAGCATTCTCACTTGTGCGCTGGATCTGCACTGCCCTGAAATGGATCTGAATCTTTTTCTGACACAGTGTCAGCATTCTGAGACAGTGTCAGCATTCTGACACAGTGTCAGCATTCTGACACAGTGTCAGCATTCTCACTTGTGCGCTGGATCTGCACTGCCCTGAAATGGATCTGAATCTTTTTCTGACACAGTGTCGGCTTTCTGACACAGTGTCGGCATTCTGACACAGTGTCGGCATTCTGACACAGTGTCGGCATTCTGACACAGTGTCAGCATTCTGACACAGTGTCAGCATTCTCACTTGTGCGCTGGATCTGCACTGCCCTGAAATGGATCTGAATCTTTTTCTGACACAGTGTCAGCATTCTGACACAGTGTCAGCATTCTGACACAGTGTCAGCATTCTCACTTGTGCGCTGGATCTGCACTGCCCTGAAATGCATCTGAATCTTTTTCTGACACTGTGTCAGCATTCGGACACAGTGTCCGCATTCGGACACAGTGTCAGCATTCGGACACAGTGTCAGCATTCTCACTTGTGCGCTGGATCTGCACTGCCCTGAAATGGATCTGAATCTCTTTCTGACACAGTGTCAGCATTCTGACACAGTGTCAGCATTCTCACTTGTGCGCTGGATCTGCACTGACCTGAAATGGATCTGAATCTTTTTCTGACACAGTGTCAGCATTCTGACACAGTGTCAGCATTCTCACACAGTGTCAGCATTCTGACACAGTGTCAGCATTCTGACACAGTGTCAGCTTTCTGAGACAGTGTCAGCATTCTGACACAGTGTCAGCATTCTGACACAGTGTCAGCATTCTGACACAGTGTCAGCATTCTCACTTGTGCGCTGGATCTGCACTGCCCTGAAATGGATCTGAATCTTTTTCTGACACAGTGTCAGCATTCTGACACAGTGTCAGCATTCTGACACAGTGTCAGCATTCTGACACAGTGTCAGCATTCTCACTTGTGCGCTGGATCTGCACTGCCCTGAAATGCATCTGAATCTTTTTCTGACACAGTGTCAGCATTCTGACACAGTGTCAGCATTCTGACACAGTGTCAGCATTCTGACACAGTGTCAGCATTCTCACTTGTGCGCTGGATCTGCACTGCCCTGAAATGGATCTGAATCTTTTTCTGACACAGTGTCAGCACTCTGACACAGTGTCAGCATTCTGACACAGTGTCAGCATTCTGACACAGTGTCAGCATTCTCACTTGTGCGCTGGATCTGCACTGCCCTGAAATGGATCTCAATCTTTTTCTGACACAGTGTCAGCATTCTCACACAGTGTCAGCATTCTCACACAGTGTCAGCATTCTGACACAGTGTCAGCATTCTGACACAGTGTCAGCATTCTCACACAGTGTCAGCATTCTCACACAGTGTCAGCATTCTCACTTGTGCGCTGGATCTGCACTGACCTGAAATGGATCTGAATCTTTTTCTGAGACAGTGTCAGCATTCTGAGACAGTGTCAGCATTCTGAGACAGTGTCAGCATTCTGAGACAGTGTCAGCATTCTGACACAGTGTCAGCATTCTGACACAGTGTCAGCATTCTCACTTGTGCGCTGGATCTGCACTGCCCTGAAATGGATCTGAATATTTTTCTGACACAGTGTCGGCATTCTGACACAGTGTCGGCATTCTGACACAGTGTCAGCATTCTGACACAGTGTCAGCATTCTGACACAGTGTCAGCATTCTCACTTGTGCGCTGGATCTGCACTGCCCTGAAATGCATCTGAATCTTTTTCTGACACAGTGTCAGCATTCTGACACAGTGTCAGCATTCTGACACAGTGTCAGCATTCTCACTTGTGCGCTGGATCTGCACTGCCCTGAAATGGATCTGAATCTTTTTCTGACACAGTGTCAGCATTCTGACACAGTGTCAGCATTCTGACACAGTGTCAGCATTCTGACACAGTGTCAGCATTCTGACACAGTGTCAGCATTCTCACTTGTGCGCTGGATCTGCACTGCCCTGAAATGGATCTGAATCTTTTTCTGACACAGTGTCAGCATTCTGACACAGTGTCAGCATTCTGACACAGTGTCAGCATTCTGACACAGTGTCAGCATTCTCACTTGTGCGCTGGATCTGCACTGCCCTGAAATGCATCTGAATCTTTTTCTGACACTGTGTCAGCATTCTGACACAGTGTCAGCATTCTGACACAGTGTCAGCATTCTCACACAGTGTCAGCATTCTCACACAGTGTCAGCATTCTCACACAGTGTCAGCATTCTCACTTGTGCGCTGGATCTGCACTGACCTGAAATGGATCTGAATCTTTTTCTGAGACAGTGTCAGCATTCTGAGACAGTGTCAGCATTCTGAGACAGTGTCAGCATTCTGAGACAGTGTCAGCATTCTGACACAGTGTCAGCATTCTGACACAGTGTCAGCATTCTCACTTGTGCGCTGGATCTGCACTGCCCTGAAATGGATCTGAATCTTTTTCTGACACAGTGTCAGCATTCTGACACAGTGTCAGCATTCTGACACAGTGTCAGCATTCTGACACAGTGTCGGCATTCTGACACAGTGTCGGCATTCTGACACAGTGTCGGCATTCTGACACAGTGTCGGCATTCTGACACAGTGTCGGCATTCTGACACAGTGTCAGCATTCTGACACAGTGTCAGCATTCTCAATTGTGCGCTGGATCTGCACTGCCCTGAAATGGATCTGAATCTTTTTCTGACAGTGTCAGCATTCTGAGACAGTGTCAGCATTCTGAGACAGTGTCAGCATTCTGAGACAGTGTCAGCATTCTGACACAGTGTCAGCATTCTGACACAGTGTCAGCATTCTCACTTGTGCGCTGGATCTGCACTGCCCTGAAATGGATCTGAATCTTTTTCTGACACAGTGTCAGCATTCTGACACAGTGTCAGCATTCTGACACAGTGTCAGCATTCTGACACAGTGTCAGCATTCTGACACAGTGTCAGCATTCTCACTTGTGCGCTGGATCTGCACTGCCCTGAAATGGATCTGAATCTTTTTCTGACACAGTGTCAGCATTCGGACACAGTGTCAGCATTCTGACACAGTGTCAGCATTCTCACTTGTGCGCTGGATCTGCACTGCCCTGAAATGGATCTCAATCTTTTTCTGACACAGTGTCAGCATTCTCACACAGTGTCAGCATTCTCACACAGTGTCAGCATTCTCACACAGTGTCAGCATTCTCACACAGTGTCAGCATTCTCACACAGTGTCAGCATTCTGACACAGTGTCAGCATTCTGACACAGTGTCAGCATTCTCACTTGTGCGCTGGATCTGCACTGCCCTGAAATGGATCTGAATCTTTTTCTGACACAGTGTCAGCATTCTGAGACAGTGTCAGCATTCTGAGACAGTGTCAGCATTCTGAGACAGTGTCAGCATTCTGACACAGTGTCAGCATTCTGACACAGTGTCAGCATTCTGACACAGTGTCAGCATTCTCACTTGTGCGCTGGATCTGCACTGCCCTGAAATGGATCTGAATCTTTTTCTGACACAGTGTCAGCATTCAGGCACAGTGTCAGCATTCAGGCACAGTGTCAGCATTCAGGCACAGTGTCAGCATTCAGGCACAGTGTCAGCATTCAGGCACAGTGTCGGCATTCAGGCACAGTGTCAGCATTCAGACACAGTGTCGGCATTCTGACACAGTGTCAGCATTCTCACTTGTGCGCTGGATCTGCACTGCCCTGAAATGGATCTGAATCTTTTTCTGACACAGTGTCAGCATTCTGACACAGTGTCAGCATTCTGACACAGTGTCAGCATTCTGACACAGTGTCAGCATTCTCACTTGTGCGCTGGATCTGCACTGCCCTGAAATGGATCTGAATCTTTTTCTGACACAGTGTCAGCATTCTCACACAGTGTCAGCATTCTCACACAGTGTCAGCATTCTCACACAGTGTCAGCATTCTCACTTGTGCGCTGGATCTGCACTGCCCTGAAATGGATCTGAATCTTTTTCTGAGACAGTGTCAGCATTCTGAGACAGTGTCAGCATTCAGACACAGTGTCAACATTCAGACACAGTGTCAGCATTCAGACACAGTGTCAGCATTCTGAGACAGTGTCAGCATTCTGAGACAGTGTCAGCATTCTGACACAGTGTCAGCATTCTGACACAGTGTCAGCATTCTCACTTGTGCGCTGGATCTGCACTGCCCTGAAATGGATCTGAATCTTTTTCTGACACAGTGTCGGCATTCTGACACAGTGTCGGCATTCTGACACAGTGTCGGCATTCTGACACAGTGTCGGCATTCTGACACAGTGTCAGCATTCTGACACAGTGTCAGCATTCTGACACAGTGTCAGCATTCTCACTTGTGCGCTGGATCTGCACTGCCCTGAAATGGATCTGAATCTTTTTCTGACACAGTGTCAGCATTCTGAGACAGTGTCAGCATTCTGAGACAGTGTCAGCATTCTGAGACAGTGTCAGCATTCTGACACAGTGTCAGCATTCTGACACAGTGTCAGCATTCTCACTTGTGCGCTGGATCTGCACTGCCCTGAAATGGATCTCAATCTTTTTCTGACACAGTGTCAGCATTCTCACACAGTGTCAGCATTCTGACACAGTGTCAGCATTCTGACACAGTGTCAGCATTCTGACACAGTGTCAGCATTCTCACTTGTGCGCTGGATCTGCACTACCCTGAAATGCATCTGAATATTTTTCTGACACAGTGTCAGCATTCTGACACAGTGTCAGCAATCAGGCACAGTGTCAGCATTCTGGCACAGTGTCAGCATTCAGGCACAGTGTCAGCATTCAGGCACAGTGTCAGCATTCAGGCACAGTGTCAGCATTCAGGCACAGTGTCAGCATTCTGACACAGTGTCAGCATTCTCACTTGTGCGCTGGATCTGCACTGCCCTGAAATGGATCTGAATCTTTTTCTGACACAGTGTCAGCATTCTGAGACAGTGTCAGCATTCTGACACAGTGTCAGCATTCTGACACAGTGTCAGCATTCTGACACAGTGTCAGCATTCTGACACAGTGTCAGCATTCTCACTTGTGCGCTGGATCTGCACTGCCCTGAAATGGATCTGAATCTTTTTCTGACACAGTGTCGGCATTCTGACACAGTGTCGGCATTCTGACACAGTGTCGGCATTCTGACACAGTGTCGGCATTCTGACACAGTGTCGGCATTCTGACACAGTGTCAGCATTCTGACACAGTGTCAGCATTCTCACTTGTGCGCTGGATCTGCACTGCCCTGAAATGGATCTGAATCTTTTTCTGACACAGTGTCAGCATTCTGACACAGTGTCAGCATTCTGACACAGTGTCAGCATTCTCACTTGTGCGCTGGATCTGCACTGCCCTGAAATGCATCTGAATCTTTTTCTGACACTGTGTCAGCATTCGGACACAGTGTCAGCATTCGGACACAGTGTCAGCATTCGGACACAGTGTCAGCATTCTCACTTGTGCGCTGGATCTGCACTGCCCTGAAATGGATCTGAATCTCTTTCTGACACAGTGTCAGCATTCTGACACAGTGTCAGCATTCTCACTTGTGCGCTGGATCTGCACTGCCCTGAAATGGATCTGAATCTTTTTCTGACACAGTGTCAGCATTCTGACACAGTGTCAGCATTCTCACACAGTGTCAGCATTCTGACACAGTGTCAGCTTTCTGAGACAGTGTCAGCATTCTGACAAAGTGTCAGCATTCTGACACAGTGTCAGCATTCTGACACAGTGTCAGCATTCTGACACAGTGTCAGCATTCTCACTTGTGCGCTGGATCTGCACTGCCCTGAAATGGATCTGAATCTTTTTCTGACACAGTGTCAGCATTCTGACACAGTGTCAGCATTCTGACACAGTGTCAGCATTCTGACACAGTGTCAGCATTCTGACACAGTGTCAGCATTCTCACTTGTGCGCTGGATCTGCACTGCCCTGAAATGCATCTGAATCTTTTTCTGACACAGTGTCAGCATTCTGACACAGTGTCAGCATTCTGACACAGTGTCAGCATTCTGACACAGTGTCAGCATTCTCACTTGTGCGCTGGATCTGCACTGCCCTGAAATGGATCTGAATCTTTTTCTGACACAGTGTCAGCACTCTGACACAGTGTCAGCATTCTGACACAGTGTCAGCATTCTGACACAGTGTCAGCATTCTCACTTGTGCGCTGGATCTGCACTGCCCTGAAATGGATCTCAATCTTTTTCTGACACAGTGTCAGCATTCTCACACAGTGTCAGCATTCTCACACAGTGTCAGCATTCTGACACAGTGTCAGCATTCTGACACAGTGTCAGCATTCTCACACAGTGTCAGCATTCTCACACAGTGTCAGCATTCTCACTTGTGCGCTGGATCTGCACTGACCTGAAATGGATCTGAATCTTTTTCTGAGACAGTGTCAGCATTCTGAGACAGTGTCAGCATTCTGAGACAGTGTCAGCATTCTGACACAGTGTCAGCATTCTGACACAGTGTCAGCATTCTCACTTGTGCGCTGGATCTGCACTGCCCTGAAATGCATCTGAATCTTTTTCTGACACAGTGTCAGCATTCTGACACAGTGTCAGCATTCTGACACAGTGTCAGCATTCTCACTTGTGCGCTGGATCTGCACTGCCCTGAAATGCATCTGAATCTTTTTCTGACACAGTGTCAGCATTCTGACACAGTGTCAGCATTCTGACACAGTGTCAGCATTCTGACACAGTGTCAGCATTCTCACTTGTGCGCTGGATCTGCACTGCCCTGAAATGGATCTGAATCTTTTTCTGACACAGTGTCAGCATTCTGACACAGTGTCAGCATTCTGACACAGTGTCAGCATTCTCACTTGTGCGCTGGATCTGCACTGCCCTGAAATGCATCTGAATCTTTTTCTGACACTGTGTCAGCATTCTGACACAGTGTCAGCATTCTGACACAGTGTCAGCCTTCTCACTTGTGCGCTGGATCTGCACTGCCCTGAAATGGATCTGAATCTTTTTCTGACACAGTGTCAGCATTCTGACACAGTGTCAGCATTCTGACACAGTGTCAGCATTCTCACTTGTGCGCTGGATCTGCACTGCCCTGAAATGGATCTCAATCTTTTTCTGACACAGTGTCAGCATTCTCACACAGTGTCAGCATTCTCACACAGTGTCAGCATTCTCACACAGTGTCAGCATTCTCACTTGTGCGCTGGATCTGCACTGACCTGAAATGGATCTGAATCTTTTTCTGAGACAGTGTCAGCATTCTGAGACAGTGTCAGCATTCTGAGACAGTGTCAGCATTCTGAGACAGTGTCAGCATTCTGACACAGTGTCAGCATTCTGACACAGTGTCAGCATTCTGACACAGTGTCAGCATTCTGACACAGTGTCAGCATTCTGACACAGTGTCAGCATTCTCACTTGTGCGCTGGATCTGCACTGCCCTGAAATGGATCTGAATCTTTTTCTGACACAGTGTCAGCATTCTGACACAGTGTCAGCATTCTGACACAGTGTCGGCATTCTGACACAGTGTCGGCATTCTGACACAGTGTCGGCATTCTGACACAGTGTCGGCATTCTGACACAGTGTCAGCATTCTCACTTGTGCGCTGGATCTGCACTGCCCTGAAATGGATCTGAATCTTTTTCTGACACAGTGTCAGCATTCTGAGACAGTGTCAGCATTCTGACACAGTGTCAGCATTCTGACACAGTGTCAGCATTCTGACACAGTGTCAGCATTCTGACACAGTGTCAGCATTCTGACACAGTGTCAGCATTCTCACTTGTGCGCTGGATCTGCACTGCCCTGAAATGGATCTGAATCTTTTTCTGACACAGTGTCAGCATTCTGACACAGTGTCAGCATTCTGACACAGTGTCAGCATTCGGACACAGTGTCAGCATTCTGACACAGTGTCAGCATTCTGACACAGTGTCAGCATTCTCACTTGTGCGCTGGATCTGCACTGCCCTGAAATGGATCTGAATCTTTTTCTGACACAGTGTCAGCATTCGGACACAGTGTCAGCATTCTGACACAGTGTCAGCATTCTCACTTGTGCGCTGGATCTGCACTGCCCTGAAATGGATCTCAATCTTTTTCTGACACAGTGTCAGCATTCTCACACAGTGTCAGCATTCTCACACAGTGTCAGCATTCTCACACAGTGTCAGCATTCTCACACAGTGTCAGCATTCTGACACAGTGTCAGCATTCTGACACAGTGTCAGCATTCTCACTTGTGCGCTGGATCTGCACTGCCCTGAAATGGATCTGAATCTTTTTCTGACACAGTGTCAGCATTCTGAGACAGTGTCAGCATTCTGAGACAGTGTCAGCATTCTGAGACAGTGTCAGCATTCTGAGACAGTGTCAGCATTCTGACACAGTGTCAGCATTCTGACACAGTGTCAGCATTCTGACACAGTGTCAGCATTCTCACTTGTGCGCTGGATCTGCACTGCCCTGAAATGGATCTGAATCTTTTTCTGACACAGTGTCAGCATTCTGACACAGTGTCGGCATTCTGACACAGTGTCAGCATTCTGACACAGTGTCGGCATTCTGACACAGTGTCAGCATTCTGACACAGTGTCGGCATTCTGACACAGTGTCAGCATTCTGACACAGTGTCAGCATTCTGACACAGTGTCAGCATTCTCACTTGTGCGCTGGATCTGCACTGCCCTGAAATGGATCTGAATCTTTTTCTGACACAGTGTCAGCATTCTGACACAGTGTCAGCATTCTGACACAGTGTCAGCATTCTCACTTGTGCGCTGGATCTGCACTGCCCTGAAATGGATCTGAATCTTTTTCAGACACAGTGTCAGCATTCTGACACAGTGTCAGCATTCTGACACAGTGTCAGCATTCTCACTTGTGCGCTGGATCTGCACTGCCCTGAAATGGATCTGAATCTTTTTCTGACACAGTTTCAGCATTCAGGCACAGTGTCAGCATTCAGGCACAGTGTCAGCATTCAGACACAGTGTCAGCATTCAGGCACAGTGTCAGCATTCAGGCACAGTGTCAGCATTCAGGCACAGTGTCAGCATTCAGGCACAATGTCAGCATTCAGGCACAGTGTCAGGATTCTGACACAGTGTCAGCATTCTGACACAGTGTCAGCATTCTGACACAGTGTCAGCATTCTCACTTGTGCGCTGGATCTGCTCTGCCCTGAAATGGATCTGAATCTTTTTCTGACACAGTGTCAGCATTCTCACACAGTGTCAGCATTCTCACACAGTGTCAGCATTCTGACACAGTGTCAGCATTCTCACTTGTGCGCTGGATCTGCACTGCCCTGAAATGGATCTGAATCTTTTTCTGACACAGTGTCAGCATCCTGACACAGTGTCAGCATTCTGACACAGTGTCAGCATTCGGACACAGTGTCAGCATTCTGACACAGTGTCAGCATTCTCACTTGTGCGCTGGATCTGCACTGCCCTGAAATGGATCTGAATCTTTTTCTGACACAGTGTCAGCATTCTGACACACTGTCAGCATTCTCACTTGTGCGCTGGATCTGCACTTCCCTGAAATGGATCTGAATATTTTTCTGACACAGTGTCAGCATTCTGACAAAGTGTCAGCATTCTGACACAGTGTCAGCATTCTCACTTGTGCGCTGGATCTGCACTGCCCTGAAATGGATCTGAATCTTTTTCTGACACAGTGTCAGCATTCTGACACAGTGTCAGCATTCTGACACAGTGTCAGCATTCTGACACTTTGTCAGCATTCTCACTTGTGCGCTGGATCTGCACTGCCCTGAAATGCATCTGAATCTTTTTCTGTCACAGTGTCAGCATTCTGACACAGTGTCAGCATTCTGACACTGTGTCAGCATTCTCACTTGTGCGCTGGATCTGCACTGCCCTGAAATGGATCTGAATCTTTTTCTGACACAGTGTCAGCATTCTGACACAGTGTCAGCATTCTCACTTGTGCGCTGGATCTGCACTGACCTGAAATGGATCTGAATCTTTTTCTGACACAGTGTCAGCATTCTGACACAGTGTCAGCATTCTCACTTGTGCGCTGGATCTGCACTGCCCTGAAATGGATCTGAATCTTTTTCTGACACAGTGTCAGCATTCTGAGACAGTGTCAGCATTCTTAGACAGTGTCAGCATTCTGGCACAGTGTCAGCATTCAGGCACAGTGTCAGCATTCAGGCACAGTGTCAGCATTCAGGCACAGTGTCAGCATTCTCACTTGTGCGCTGGATCTGCACTGCCCTGAAATGGATCTGAATCTTTTTCTGACACAGTGTCAGCATTCTGACACAGTGTCAGCATTCTCACTTGTGCGCTGGATCTGCACTGCCCTGAAATGGATCTGAATCTTTTTCTGACACAGTGTCAGCATTCTGACACAGTGTCAGCATTCTGACACAGTGTCAGCATTCTGACACAGTGTCAGCATTCTGACACAGTGTCAGCATTCTCACTTGTGCGCTGGATCTGCACTGCCCTGAAATGGATCTGAATATTTTTCTGACACAGTGTCAGCATTCTGAGACAGTGTCAGCATTCTGAGACAGTGTCAGCATTCTGACACAGTGTCAGCATTCTGACACAGTGTCAGCATTCTCACTTGTGCGCTGGATCTGCACTGCCCTGAAATGGATCTGAATCTTTTTCTGACACAGTGTCGGCATTCTGACACAGTGTCGGCATTCTGACACAGTGTCGGCATTCTGACACAGTGTCGGCATTCAGACACAGTGTCAGCATTCTGACACAGTGTCAGCATTCTCACTTGTGCGCTGGATCTGCACTGCCCTGAAATGGATCTGAATCTTTTTCTGACACAGTGTCAGCATTCTGACACAGTGTCAGCATTCTGACACAGTGTCAGCATTCTGACACAGTGTCAGCATTCTCACTTGTGCGCTGGATCTGCACTGCCCTGAAATGCATCTGAATCTTTTTCTGACACTGTGTCAGCATTCTGACACAGTGTCAGCATTCTGACACAGTGTCAGCATTCGGACACAGTGTCAGCATTCGGACACAGTGTCAGCATTATCACTTGTGCGCTGGATCTGCACTGCCCTGAAATGGATCTGAATCTCTTTCTGACACAGTGTCAGCATTCTGACACAGTGTCAGCATTCTGACACAGTGTCAGCATTCTCACTTGTGCGCTGGATCTGCACTGCCCTGAAATGCATCTGAATCTTTTTCTGACACTGTGTCAGCATTCTGACACAGTGTTAGCATTCTGAGACAGTGTCAGCATTCTGAGACAGTGTCAGCATTCTGAGACAGTGTCAGCATTCTGACACAGTGTCAGCATTCTGACACAGTGTCAGCATTCTCACTTGTGCGCTGGATCTGCACTGCCCTGAAATGGATCTGAATCTTTTTCTGACACAGTGTCAGCATTCTGACACAGTGTCAGCATTCTGACACAGTGTCAGCATTCTCACTTGTGTGCTGGATCAGCACTACCCTGAAATGCATCTGAATATTTTTCTGACACAGTGTCAGCATTCTGACACAGTGTCAGCAATCAGGCACAGTGTCAGCATTCAGGCACAGTGTCAGCATTCTGACACAGTGTCAGCATTCAGGCACAGTGTCAGCATTCTCACTTGTGCGCTGGATCTGCACTGCCCTGAAGTGGATCTGAATCTTTTTCTGACACAGTGTCAGCATTCTGACACAGTGTCAGCATTCTGACACAGTGTCAGCATTCTGACACAGTGTCAGCATTCTCACTTGTGCGCTGGATCTGCACTGCCCTGAAATGGATCTGAATATTTTTCTGACACAGTGTCAGCATTCTGAGACAGTGTCAGCATTCTGACACAGTGTCAGCATTCTGACACAGTGTCAGCATTCTGACACAGTGTCAGCATTCTGACACAGTGTCAGCATTCTCACTTGTGCGCAGGATCTGCACTGCCCTGAAATGGATCTGAATCTTTTTCTGACACAGTGTCGGCATTCTGACACAGTGTCGGCATTCTGACACAGTGTCGGCATTCTGACACAGTGTCGGCATTCTGACACAGTGTCAGCATTCTCACTTGTGCGCTGGATCTGCACTGCCCTGAAATGGATCTGAATCTTTTTCTGACACAGTGTCAGCATTCTGACACAGTGTCAGCATTCTGACACAGTGTCAGCATTCTCACTTGTGCGCTGGATCTGCACTGCCCTGAAATGCATCTGAATCTTTTTCTGACACTGTGTCAGCATTCGGACACAGTGTCAGCATTCGGACACAGTGTCAGCATTCGGACACAGTGTCAGCATTCTCACTTGTGCGCTGGATCTGCACTGCCCTGAAATGGATCTGAATCTCTTTCTGACACAGTGTCAGCATTCTGACACAGTGTCAGCATTCTGACACAGTGTCAGCATTCTGACACAGTGTCAGCATTCTGACACAGTGTCAGCATTCTCACTTGTGCGCTGGATCTGCACTGCCCTGAAATGGATCTGAATCTTTTTCTGACACAGTGTCAGCATTCTGACACAGTGTCAGCATTCTGACACAGTGTCAGCATTCTGACACAGTGTCAGCATTCTCACTTGTGCGCTGGATCTGCACTGCCCTGAAATGGATCTGAATATTTTTCTGACACAGTGTCAGCATTCTGACACAGTGTCAGCATTCTCACACAGTGTCAGCATTCTCACTTGTGCGCTGGATCTGCACTGAACTGAAATGGATCTGAATCTTTTTCTGAGACAGTGTCAGCATTCTGACACAGTGTCAGCATTCTCACACAGTGTCAGCATTCTGACACAGTGTCAGCCTTCTCACTTGTGCGCTGGATCTGCACTGCCCTGAAATGGATCTGAATCTTTTTCTGACACAGTGTCTGCATTCTGACACAGTGTCAGCATTCTGACACAGTGTCAGCATTCTCACTTGTGCGCTGGATCTGCACTGCCCTGAAATGGATCTCAATCTTTTTCTGACACAGTGTCAGCATTCTCACACAGTGTCAGCATTCTCACACAGTGTCAGCATTCAGACACAGTGTCAGCATTCTGACACAGTGTCAGCATTCTGACACAGTGTCAGCATTCTCACACAGTGTCAGCATTCTCACTTGTGCGCTGGATCTGCACTGACCTGAAATGGATCTGAATCTTTTTCTGAGACAGTGTCAGCATTCTGAGACAGTGTCAGCATTCTGAGACAGTGTCAGCATTCTGAGACAGTGTCAGCATTCTGACACAGTGTCAGCATTCTCACTTGTGCGCTGGATCTGCACTGCCCTGAAATGGATCTGAATCTTTTTCTGACACAGTGTCAGCATTCTGACACAGTGTCGGCATTCTGACACAGTGTCGGCATTCTGACACAGTGTCGGCATTCTGACACAGTGTCGGCATTCTGACACAGTGTCAGCATTCTCACTTGTGCGCTGGATCTGCACTGCCCTGAAATGGATCTGAATCTTTTTCTGACACAGTGTCAGCATTCTGACACAGTGTCAGCATTCTGACACAGTGTCAGCATTCTGAGACAGTGTCAGCATTCTGAGACAGTGTCAGCATTCTGAGACAGTGTCAGCATTCTGACACAGTGTCAGCATTCTGACACAGTGTCAGCATTCTCACTTGTGCGCTGGATCTGCACTGCCCTGAAATGGATCTGAATCTTTTTCTGACACAGTGTCAGCATTCTGAGACAGTGTCAGCATTCTGAGACAGTGTCAGCATTCTGACACAGTGTCAGCATTCTGACACAGTGTCAGCATTCTCACTTGTGCGCTGGATCTGCACTGCCCTGAAATGGATCTGAATCTTTTTCTGACACTGTGTCAGCATTCTGACACAGTGTCAGCATTCGGACACAGTGTCAGCATTCGGACACAGTGTCAGCATTCTCACTTGTGCGCTGGATCTGCACTGCCCTGAAATGGATCTGAATATTTTTCTGACACAGTGTCAGCATTCTGACACAGTGTCGGCATTCTGACACAGTGTCAGCATTCTGACACAGTGTCAGCATTCTGACACAGTGTCAGCATTCTGACACAGTGTCAGCATTCTCACTTGTGCGCTGGATCTGCACTGCCCTGAAATGGATCTGAATATTTTTCTGACACAGTGTCAGCATTCTGACACAGTGTCAGCATTCTGACACAGTGTCAGCATTCTCACTTGTGCGCTGGATCTGCACTGCCCTGAAATGGATCTGAATATTTTTCTGACACAGTGTCAGCATTCTGACACAGTGTCCGCATTCTGACACAGTGTCAGCATTCTGACACAGTGTCAGCATTCTGACACAGTGTCAGCATTCTCACTTGTGCGCTGGATCTGCACTGCCCTGAAATGGATCTGAATCTTTTTCTGACACAGTGTCAGCATTCTGACACAGTGTCAGCATTCTCACACAGTGTCAGCATTCTGACACAGTGTCAGCCTTCTCACTTGTGCGCTGGATCTGCACTGCCCTGAAATGGATCTGAATCTTTTTCTGACACAGTGTCAGCATTCTGACACAGTGTCAGCATTCTGACACAGTGTCAGCATTCTCACTTGTGCGCTGGATCTGCACTGCCCTGAAATGGATCTGAATCTTTTTCTGACACAGTGTCAGCATTCTCACACAGTGTCAGCATTCTCACACAGTGTCAGCATTCTCACACAGTGTCAGCATTCTGACACAGTGTCAGCATTCTCACACAGTGTCAGCATTCTCACTTGTGCGCTGGATCTGCACTGACCTGAAATGGATCTGAATCTTTTTCTGAGACAGTGTCAGCATTCTGAGACAGTGTCAGCATTCTGAGACAGTGTCAGAATTCTGTGACAGTGTCAGCATTCTGACACAGTGTCAGCATTCTGACACAGTGTCAGCATTCTGACACAGTGTCAGCATTCTCACTTGTGCGCTGGATCTGCACTGCCCTGAAATGGATCTGAATCTTTTTCTGACACAGTGTCGGCATTCTGACACAGTGTCGGCATTCTGACACAGTGTCGGCATTCTGACACAGTGTCGGCATTCTGACACAGTGTCGGCATTCTGACACAGTGTCAGCATTCTGACACAGTGTCAGCATTCTCACTTGTGCGCTGGATCTGCACTGCCCTGAAATGGATCTGAATCTTTTTCTGACACAGTGTCAGCATTCTGAGACAGTGTCAGCATTCTGAGACAGTGTCAGCATTCTGAGACAGTGTCAGCATTCTGAGACAGTGTCAGCATTCTGACACAGTGTCAGCATTCTGACACAGTGTCAGCATTCTCACTTGTGCGCTGGATCTGCACTGCCCTGAAATGGATCTGAATCTCTTTCTGACACAGTGTCAGCATTCTGACACAGTGTCAGCATCCTGACACAGTGTCAGCATTCTGACACAGTGTCAGCATTCTGACACAGTGTCAGCATTCTGACACAGTGTCAGCATTCTCACTTGTGCGCTGGATCTGCACTGCCCTGAAATGGATCTGAATCTTTTTCTGACACAGTGTCAGCATTCTGACACAGTGTCGGCATTCTGACACAGTGTCAGCATTCTGACACAGTGTCAGCATTCTGACACAGTGTCAGCATTCTGACACAGTGTCAGCATTCTCACTTGTGCGCTGGATCTGCACTGCCCTGAAATGGATCTGAATATTTTTCTGACACAGTGTCAGCATTCTGACACAGTGTCAGCATTCTGACACAGTGTCAGCATTCTCACACAGTGTCAGCATTCTCACTTGTGCGCTGGATCTGCACTGACCTGAAATGGATCTGAATCTTTTTCTGAGACAGTGTCAGCATTCTGACACAGTGTCAGCATTCTCACACAGTGTCAGCATTCTGACACAGTGTCAGCCTTCTCACTTGTGCGCTGGATCTGCACTGCCCTGAAATGGATCTGAATCTTTTTCTGACACATTGTCAGCATTCTGACACAGTGTCAGCATTCTGACACAGTGTCAGCATTCTCACTTGTGCGCTGGATCTGCACTGCCCTGAAATGGATCTCAATCTTTTTCTGACACAGTGTCAGCATTCTCACACAGTGTCAGCATTCTCACACAGTGTCAGCATTCAGACACAGTGTCAGCATTCTGACACAGTGTCAGCATTCTCACACAGTGTCAGCATTCTCACTTGTGCGCTGGATCTGCACTGCCCTGAAATGCATCTGAATCTTTTTCTGACACAGTGTCAGCATTCTGACACAGTGTCAGCATTCTGAGACAGTGTCAGCATTCTGAGACAGTGTCAGCATTCTGACACAGTGTCAGCATTCTCACTTGTGCGCTGGATCTGCACTGCCCTGAAATGGATCTGAATCTTTTTCTGACACAGTGTCAGCATTCTGACACAGTGTCGGCATTCTGACACAGTGTCGGCATTCTGACACAGTGTCGGCATTCTGACACAGTGTCGGCATTCTGACACAGTGTCGGCATTCTGACACAGTGTCGGCATTCTGACACAGTGTCAGCATTCTCACTTGTGCGCTGGATCTGCACTGCCCTGAAATGGATCTGAATCTTTTTCTGACACAGTGTCAGCATTCTGACACAGTGTCAGCATTCTGACACAGTGTCAGCATTCTGAGACAGTGTCAGCATTCTGACACAGTGTCAGCATTCTGACACAGTGTCAGCATTCTCACTTGTGCGCTGGATCTGCACTGCCCTGAAATGGATCTGAATATTTTTCTGACACAGTGTCAGCATTCTGAGACAGTGTCAGCATTCTGAGACAGTGTCAGCATTCTGACACAGTGTCAGCATTCTGACACAGTGTCAGCATTCTGACACAGTGTCAGCATTCTGACACAGTGTCAGCATTCTCACTTGTGCGCTGGATCTGCACTGCCCTGAAATGGATCTGAATCTTTTTCTGACACTGTGTCAGCATTCTGACACAGTGTCAGCATTCGGACACAGTGTCAGCGTTCGGACACAGTGTCAGCATTCTCACTTGTGCGCTGGATCTGCACTGCCCTGAAATGGATCTGAATATTTTTCTGACACAGTGTCAGCATTCTGACACAGTGTCGGCATTCTGACACAGTGTCAGCATTCTGACACAGTGTCAGCATTCTGACACAGTGTCAGCATTCTGAGACAGTGTCAGCATTCTGACACAGTGTCAGCATTCTCACTTGTGCGCTGGATCTGCACTGCCCTGAAATGGATCTGAATATTTTTCTGACACAGTGTCAGCATTCTGACACAGTGTCAGCATTCTGACACAGTGTCAGCATTCTGACACAGTGTCAGCATTCTCACTTGTGCGCTGGATCTGCACTGCCGTGAAATGGATCTGAATATTTTTCTGACACAGTGTCAGCATTCTGACACAGTGTCAGCATTCTGACACAGTGTCAGCATTCTCACTTGTGCGCTGGATCTGCACTGCCCTGAAATGGATCTGAATCTTTTTCTGACACAGTGTCAGCATTCTGACACAGTGTCAGCATTCTCACACAGTGTCAGCATTCTGACACAGTGTCAGCCTTCTCACTTGTGCGCTGGATCTGCACTGCCCTGAAATGGATCTGAATCTTTTTCTGACACAGTGTCAGCATTCTGACACAGTGTCAGCATTCTGACACAGTGTCAGCATTCTCACTTGTGCGCTGGATCTGCACTGCCCTGAAATGGATCTCAATCTTTTTCTGACACAGTGTCAGCATTCTCACACAGTGTCAGCATTCTCACACAGTGTCAGCATTCTCACACAGTGTCAGCATTCTCACACAGTGTCAGCATTCTGACACAGTGTCAGCATTCTGACACAGTGTCAGCATTCTCACTTGTGCGCTGGATCTGCACTGCCCTGAAATGGATCTGAATCTTTTTCTGAGACAGTGTCAGCATTCTGAGACAGTGTCAGCATTCTGAGACAGTGTCAGCATTCTGAGACAGTGTCAGCATTCTGAGACAGTGTCAGCATTCTGACACAGTGTCAGCATTCTGACACAGTGTCAGCATTCTGACACAGTGTCAGCATTCTCACTTGTGCGCTGGATCTGCACTGCCCTGAAATGGATCTGAATCTTTTTCTGACACAGTGTCGGCATTCTGACACAGTGTCGGCATTCTGACACAGTGTCGGCATTCTGACACAGTGTCGGCATTCTGACACAGTGTCGGCATTCTGACACAGTGTCGGCATTCTGACACAGTGTCGGCATTCTGACACAGTGTCAGCATTCTGACACAGTGTCAGCATTCTCACTTGTGCGCTGGATCTGCACTGCCCTGAAATGGATCTGAATATTTTTCTGACACAGTGTCAGCATTCTGAGACAGTGTCAGCATTCTGAGACAGTGTCAGCATTCTGACACAGTGTCAGCATTCTGACACAGTGTCAGCATTCTGACACAGTGTCAGCATTCTCACTTGTGCGCTGGATCTGCACTGCCCTGAAATGGATCTGAATCTTTTTCTGACACAGTGTCAGCATTCTGACGCAGTGTCAGCATTCTGACGCAGTGTCAGCATTCTGACGCAGTGTCAGCATTCTGACACAGTGTCAGCATTCTCACTTGTGCGCTGGATCTGCACTGCCCTGAAATGGATCTGAATCTTTTTCTGACACAGTGTCAGCATTCTGACACAGTGTCAGCATTCTGACACAGTGTCAGCATTCTCACTTGTGCGCTGGATCTGCACTGCCCTGAAATGGATCTCAATCTTTTTCTGACACAGTGTCAGCATTCTCACACAGTGTCAGCATTCTCACACAGTGTCAGCATTCTCACACAGTGTCAGCATTCTCACACAGTGTCAGCATTCTCACACAGTGTCAGCATTCTCACACAGTGTCAGCATTCTCACTTGTGCGCTGGATCTGCACTGACCTGAAATGGATCTGAATCTTTTTCTGACACAGTGTCAGCATTCTGAGACAGTGTCAGCATTCTGAGACAGTGTCAGCATTCTGAGACAGTGTCAGCATTCTGACACAGTGTCAGCATTCTGAGACAGTGTCAGCATTCTGACACAGTGTCAGCATTCTGACACAGTGTCAGCATTCTGACACAGTGTCAGCATTCTGACACAGTGTCAGCATTCTCACTTGTGCGCTGGATCTGCACTGCCCTGAAATGGATCTGAATCTTTTTCTGACACAGTGTCAGCATTCTGACACAGTGTCGGCATTCTGACACAGTGTCAGCATTCTGACACAGTGTCGGCATTCTGAAACAGTGTCAGCATTCTGACACAGTGTCGGCATTCTGACACAGTGTCGGCATTCTGACACAGTGTCAGCATTCTGACACAGTGTCAGCATTCTCACTTGTGCGCTGGATCTGCACTGCCCTGAAATGGATCTGAATCTTTTTCTGACACAGTGTCAGCATTCTGACACAGTGTCAGCATTCTCACTTGTGCGATGGATCTACACTGCCCTGAAATGCATCTGAATCTTTTTCTGACACTGTGTCAGCATTCTGACACAGTGTCAGCATTCTGACACAGTGTCAGCATTCTGACAAAGTGTCAGCATTCTGACACAGTGTCAGCAATCTCACTTGTGCGCTGGATCTGCACTGCCCTGAAATGCATCTGAATCTTTTTCTGACACAGTGTCAGCATTCTGACACAGTGTCAGCATTCTGACACAGTGTCAGCATTCTCACTTGTGCGCTGGATCTGCACTGCCCTGAAATGGATCTGAATCTTTTTCTGACACAGTGTCAGCATTCTGACACATTGTCAGCATTCTCACTTGTGCGCTGGATCTGCACTGCCCTGAAATGGATCTGAATATTTTTCTGACACAGTGTCAGCATTCTGAGACAGTGTCAGCATTCTGAGACAGTGTCAGCATTCTGAGACAGTGTCAGCATTCTGAGACAGTGTCAGCATTCTCACTTGTGCGCTGGATCTGCACTGCCCTGAAATGCATCTGAATCTTTTTCTGACACAGTGTCAGCATTCTGACACAGTGTCAGCATTCTGACACAGTGTCAGCATTCTCACTTGTGCGCTGGATCTGCACTGCCCTGAAATGGATCTGAATCTTTTTCTGACACAGTGTCAGCATTCTGACACACTGTCAGCATTCTGACACACTGTCAGCATTCTGACACAGTGTCAGCATTCTCACTTGTGCGCTGGATCTGCACTGCCCTGAAATGCATCTGAATCTTTTTCTGACACAGTGTCAGCATTCTGACACAGTGTCAGCATTCTGACACAGTGTCAGCATTCTCACTTGTGCGCTGGATCTGCACTGCCCTGAAATGGATCTGAATCTTTTTCTGACACAGTGTCAGCATTCTGACACACTGTCAGCATTCTGACACAGTGTCAGCATTCTGACACAGTGTCAGCATTCTCACTTGTGCGCTGGATCTGCACTGCCCTGAAATGCATCTGAATCTTTTTCTGACACAGTGTCAGCATTCTGACACAGTGTCAGCATTCTGACACAGTGTCAGCATTCTGACACAGTGTCAGCATCCTCACTTGTGCGCTGGATCTGCACTGCCCTGAAATGGATCTGAATCTTTTTCTGACACAGTGTCAGCATTCTGACACAGTGTCAGCATTCTCACTTGTGCGCTGGATCTGCACTGCCCTGAAATGCATCTGAATCTTTTTCTGACACAGTGTCAGCATTCTGACACAGTGTCAGCATTCTGACACAGTGTCAGCATTCTCACTTGTGCGCTGGATCTGCACTGCCCTGAAATGGATCTGAATCTTTTTCTGACACAGTGTCAGCATTCTGACACAGTGTCAGCATTCTGACACAGTGTCAGCATTCTGACACAGTGTCAGCATTGTCACTTGTGCGCTGGATCTGCACTGCCCTGAAATGGATCTGAATCATTTTCTGACACAGTGTCAGCATTCTGACACAGTGTCAGCATCCTCACTTGTGCGCTGGATCTGCACTGCCCTGAAATGGATCTGAATCTTTTTCTGACACAGTGTCAGCATTCTGACACAGTGTCAGCATTCTCACTTGTGCGCTGGATCTGCACTGCCCTGAAATGCATCTGAATATTTTTCTGACACAGTGTCAGCATTCTGACACAGTGTCAGCATTCTGACACAGTGTCAGCATTCTCACTTGTGCGCTGGATCTGCACTGCCCTGAAAAGGATCTGAATCTTTTTCTGACACAGTGTCAGCATTCTGACACAGTGTCAGCATTCTGACACAGTGTCAGCATTCTCACTTGTGCGCTGGATCTGCACTGCCCTGAAATGCATCTGAATCTTTTTCTGACACAGTGTCAGCATTCTGACACAGTGTCAGCATTCTGACACAGTGTCAGCATTCTCACTTGTGCGCTGGATCTGCACTGCCCTGAAATGCATCTGAATATTTTTCTGACACAGTGTCAGCATTCTGACACAGTGTCAGCATTCTGACACAGTGTCAGCATTCTCACTTGTGCGCTGGATCTGCACTGCCCTGAAATGGATCTGAATCTTTTTCTGACACAGTGTCAGCATTCTGACACAGTGTCAGCATTCTGACACAGTGTCAGCATTCTCACTTGTGCGCTGTATCTGCACTGCCCTGAAATGGATCTGAATCTTTTTCTGACACAGTGTCAGCATTCTGACACAGTGTCAGCATTCTGACACAGTGTCAGCATTCTCACTTGTGCGCTGGATCTGCACTGCCCTGAAATGGATCTGAATATTTTTCTGACACAGTGTCAGCATTCTGAGACAGTGTCAGCATTCTGAGACAGTGTCAGCATTCTGAGACAGTGTCAGCATTCTGAGACAGTGTCAGCATTCTGACACAGTGTCAGCATTCTGACACAGTGTCAGCATTCTGACACAGTGTCAGCATTCTCACTTGTGCGCTGGATCTGCACTGCCCTGAAATGGATCTGAATCTTTTTCTGACACAGTGTCAGCATTCTGACACACTGTCAGCATTCTGACACAGTGTCAGCATTCTGACACAGTGTCAGCATTCTCACTTGTGCGCTGGATCTGCACTGCCCTGAAATGCATCTGAATCTTTTTCTGACACAGTGTCAGCATTCTGACACAGTGTCAGCATTCTGACACAGTGTCAGCATTGTGACACAGTGTCAGCATTCTCACTTGTGCGCTGGATCTGCACTGCCCTGAAATGGATCTGAATCTTTTTCTGACACAGTGTCAGCATTCTGAGACAGTGTCAGCATTCTGAGACAGTGTCAGCATTCTGAGACAGTGTCAGCATTCGGACACAGTGTCAGCATTCTGAGACAGTGTCAGCATTCTGAGACAGTGTCAGCATTCTGAGACAGTGTCAGCATTCTGACACAGTGTCAGCATTCTCACTTGTGCGCTGGATCTGCACTGCCCTGAAATGGATCTGAATATTTTTCTGACACAGTGTCAGCATTCTGACACAGTGTCAGCATTCTGACACAGTGTCAGCATTCTCACTTGTGCGCTGGATCTGCACTGCCCTGAAATGGATCTGAATATTTTTCTGACACAGTGTCAGCATTCTGACACAGTGTCAGCATTCTGACACAGTGTCAGCATTCTCACTTGTGCGCTGGATCTGCACTGCGCTGAAATGGATCTGAATCTTTTTCTGACACAGTGTCAGCATTCTGACACAGTGTCAGCATTCTGACACAGTGTCAGCATTCTCACTTGTGCGCTGGATCTGCACTGACCTGAAATGGATCTGAATCTTTTTCTGACACAGTGTCAGCATTCTGACACAGTGTCAGCATTCTGACACAGTGTCAGCATTCTGACACAGTGTCAGCATTCTCACTTGTGCGCTGGATCTGCACTGCCCTGAAATGCATCTGAATCTTTTTCTGACACAGTGTCAGCATTCTGACACAGTGTCAGCATTCTGACAAAGTGTCAGCATTCTGACACAGTGTCAGCATTCTCACTTGTGCGCTGGATCTGCACTGCCCTGAAATGGATCTGAATCTTTTTCTGACACAGTGTCAGCATTCTGACACAGTGTCAGCATTCTGACACAGTGTCAGCATTCTCACTTGTGCGCTGGATCTGCACTGCCCTGAAATGGATCTGAATCTTTTTCTGACACAGTGTCAGCATTCTGACACAGTGTCAGCATTCTGACACAGTGTCAGCTTTCTCACTTGTGCGCTGGATCTGCACTGCCCTGAAATGCATCTGAATATTTTTCTGACACAGTGTCAGCATTCTGACACAGTGTCAGCATTCTGACACAGTGTCAGCATTCTCACTTGTGCGCTGGATCTGCACTGCCCTGAAATGCATCTGAATCTTTTTCTGACACAGTGTCATCATTCTGACACAGTGTCATCATTCTGACACAGTGTCAGCATTCTGACACAGTGTCAGCATTCTCACTTGTGCGCTGGATCTGCACTGCCCTGAAATGCATCTGAATCTTTTTCTGACACAGTGTCAGCATTCTGACACAGTGTCAGCATTCTGACACAGTGTCAGCATTCTCACTTGTGCGCTGGATCTGCACTGCCCTGAAATGCATCGGAATCTTTTTCTGAGACAGTGTCAGCATTCTGAGACAGTGTCAGCATTCTGAGACAGTGTCAGCATTCTGAGACAGTGTCAGCATTCTGACACAGTGTCAGCATTCTGACACAGTGTCAGCATTCTGACACAGTGTCAGCATTCTCACTTGTGCGCTGGATCTGCACTGCCCTGAAATGCATCTGAATATTTTTCTGACACAGTGTCAGCATTCTGACACAGTGTCAGCATTCTGACACAGTGTCAGCATTCTCACTTGTGCGCTGGATCTGCACTGCCCTGAAATGGATCTGAATCTTTTTCTGACACAGTGTCAGCATTCTGACACAGTGTCAGCATTCTGACACAGTGTCAGCATTCTCACTTGTGCGCTGGATCTGCACTGCCCTGAAATGCATCTGAATCTTTTTCTGACACAGTGTCAGCATTCTGACACAGTGTCAGCATTCTGACACAGTGTCAGCATTCTCACTTGTGCGCTGGATCTGCACTGCCCTGAAATGGATCTGAATCTTTTTCTGAGACAGTGTCAGCATTCTGACACAGTGTCAGCATTCTGACACAGTGTCAGCATTCTCACTTGTGCGCTGGATCTGCACTGCCCTGAAATGGATCTGAATCTTTTTCTGACACAGTGTCAGCTTTCTGACACAGTGTCAGCATTCTGACACAGTGTCAGCATTCTCACTTGTGCGCTGGATCTGCACTGCCCTGAAATGGATCTGCATCTTTTTCTGACACAGTGTCAGCATTCTGACACAGTGTCAGCATTCTGACACAGTGTCAGCATTCTGACACAGTGTCAGCATTCTGACACAGTGTCAGCATTCTGACACAGTGTCAGCATTCTGACACAGTGTCAGCATTCTCACTTGTGCGCTGGATCTGCACTGCCCTGAAATGCATCTGAATATTTTTCTGACACAGTGTCAGCATTCTGACACAGTGTCAGCATTCTGACACAGTGTCAGCATTCTCACTTGTGTGCTGGATCTGCACTGCCCTGAAATGGATCTGAATCTTTTTATGACACAGTGTCAGCATTCTGACACAGTGTCAGCATCCTGACACAGTGTCAGCATCCTGACACAGTGTCAGCATTCTGACACAGTGTCAGCATTCTGACACAGTGTCAGCATTCTCACTTGTGCGCTGGATCTGCACTGCCCTGAAATGGATCTGAATCTTTTTCTGACACAGTGTCAGCATTCTGACACAGTGTCAGCATTCTGACACAGTGTCAGCATTCTCACTTGTGCGCTGGATCTGCACTGCCCTGAAATGCATCTGAATCTTTTTCTGACACAGTGTCAGCATTCTGACACAGTGTCAGCATTCTGACGCAGTGTCAGCATTCTGACACAGTGTCAGCATTCTCACTTGTGCGCTGGATCTGCACTGCCCTGAAATGCATCTGAATATTTTTCTGACACAGTGTCAGCATTCTGAGACAGTGTCAGCATTCTGACCCAGTGTCAGCATTCTGACACAGTGTCAGCATTCTGACACAGTGTCAGCATTCTGACACAGTGTCAGCATTCTCACTTGTGCGCTGGATCTGCACTGCCCTGAAATGCATCTGAATATTTTTCTGACAGTGTCATCATTCTGACACAGTGTCATCATTCTGACACAGTGTCAGCATTCTGACACAGTGTCAGCATTCTGACACAGTGTCAGCATTCTGACACAGTGTCAGCATTCTGACACAGTGTCAGCATTCTCACATGTGCGCTGGATCTGCACTGCCCTGAAATGCATCTGAATATTTTTCTGACAGTGTCATCATTCTGACACAGTGTCAGCATTCTGACACAGTGTCAGCATTCTGACACAGTGTCAGCATTCTCACTTGTGCGCTGGATCTGCACTGCCCTGAAATGCATCGGAATCTTTTTCTGACACAGTGTCAGCATTCTGAGACAGTGTCAGCATTCTGAGACAGTGTCAGCATTCTGACACAGTGTCAGCATTCTGACACAGTGTCAGCATTCTCACTTGTGCGCTGGATCTGCACTGCCCTGAAATGCATCTGAATATTTTTCTGACACAGTGTCAGCATTTTGACACAGTGTCAGCATTCTGACACAGTGTCAGCATTCTCACTTGTGCGCTGGATCTGCACTGCCCTGAAATGCATCTGAATATTTTTCTGACAGTGTCATCATTCTGACACAGTGTCAGCATTCTGACACAGTGTCAGCATTCTGACACAGTGTCAGCATTCTCACTTGTGCGCTGGATCTGCACTGCCCTGAAATGCATCTGAATCTTTTTCTGACACAGTGTCAGCATTCTGATACAGTGTCAGCATTCTGACACAGTGTCAGCATTCTGACACAGTGTCAGCATTCTCACTTGTGCGCTGGATCTGCACTGCCCTGAAATGCATCTGAATCTTTTTCTGACACAGTGTCAGCATTCTGATACAGTGTCAGCATTCTGACACAGTGTCAGCATTCTGACACAGTGTCAGCATTCTCACTTGTGCGCTGGATCTGCACTGCCCTGAAATGCATCGGAATCTTTTTCTGACACAGTGTCAGCATTCTGAGACAGTGTCAGCATTCTGACACAGTGTCAGCATTCTCACTTGTGCGCTGGATCTGCACTGCCCTGAAATGCATCTGAATATTTTTCTGACACAGTGTCAGCATTCTGACACAGTGTCAGCATTCTCACTTGTGCGCTGGATCTGCACTGCCCTGAAATGGATCTGAATCTTTTTCTGACACAGTGTCAGCATTCTGTCACAGTGTCAGCATTCTGACACAGTGTCAGCATTCTCACTTGTGCGCTGGATCTGCACTGCCCTGAAATGGATCTGAATCTTTTTCTGACACAGTGTCAGCATTCTGACACAGTGTCAGCATTCTGACACAGTGTCAGCATTCTGACACAGTGTCAGCATTCTCACTTGTGCGCTGGATCTGCACTGCCCTGAAATGGATCTGAATCTTTTTCTGACACAGTGTCAGCATTCTGACACAGTGTCAGCAGTCAGACACAGTGTCAGCATTCTCACTTGTGCGCTGGATCTGCACTGCCCTGAAATGGATCTGAATCTTTTTCTGACACAGTGTCAGCATTCTGACACAGTGTCAGCATTCTGACACAGTGTCAGCATTCTGACACAGTGTCAGCATTCTCACTTGTGCGCTGGATCTGCACTGCCCTGAAATGCATCTGAATCTTTTTCTGACACAGTGTCAGCATTCTGACACAGTGTCAGCATTCTGACACAGTGTCAGCATTCTGACACAGTGTCAGCATTCTCACTTGTGCGCTGGATCTGCACTGCCCTGAAATGCATCTGAATCTTTTTCTGACACAGTGTCAGCATTCTGACACAGTGTCAGCATTCTGACACAGTGTCAGCATTCTCACTTGTGCGCTGGATCTGCACTGCCCTGAAATGGATATGAATCTTTTTCTGAGACAGTGTCAGCATTCTGAGACAGTGTCAGCAATCTGACACAGTGTCAGCATTCTGACACAGTGTCAGCATTCTCACTTGTGCGCTGGATCTGCACTGCCCTGAAATGGATCTGAATCTTTTTCTGACAATGTGTCAGCATTCTGACACAGTGTCATCATTCTCACTTGTGCGCTGGATCTGCACTGCCCTGAAATGGATCTGAATATTTTCTGACACAGTGTCAGCATTCTGACACAGTGTCAGCATTCTGACACAGTGTCAGCATTCTCACTTGTGCGCTGGATCTGCACTGCCCTGAAATGGATCTGAATCTTTTTCTGACACAGTGTCAGCATTCTGACACAGTGTCAGCATTCTGACACAGTGTCAGCATTCTGACACAGTGTCAGCATTCTGACACAGTGTCAGCATTCTCACTTGTGCGCTGGATCTGCACTGCCATGAAATGCATCTGAATATTTTTCTGACACAGTGTCAGCATTCTGACACAGTGTCAGCATTCTGACACAGTGTCAGCATTCTCACTTGTGCGCTGGATCTGCACTGCCCTGAAATGGATCTGAATCTTTTTCTGACACAGTGTCAGCATTCTGACACAGTGTCAGCATTCTGACACAGTGTCAGCATTCTCACTTGTGCGCTGGATCTGCACTGCCCTGAAATGGATCTGAATCTTTTTCTGAGACAGTGTCAGCATTCTGACACAGTGTCAGCATTCTGACACAGTGTCAGCATTCTGACACAGTGTCAGCATTCTGACACCGTGTCAGCATTCTGACACAGTGTCAGCATTCTTACTTGTGCGCTGGATCTGCACTGCCCTGAAATGGATCTGAATCTTTTTCTGAGACAGTGTCAGCATTCTGACACAGTGTCAGCATTCTGACACAGTGTCAGCATTCTGACACAGTGTCAGCATTCTCACTTGTGCGCTGGATCTGCACTGCCCTGAAATGCATCTGAATATTTTTCTGACACAGTGTCAGCATTCTGACACAGTGTCAGCATTCTGACACAGTGTCAGCATTCTCACTTGTGCGCTGGATCTGCACTGCCCTGAAATGGATCTGAATCTTTTTCTGACACAGTGTCAGCATTCTGACACAGTGTCAGCATTCTGACACAGTGTCAGCATTCTGACACAGTGTCAGCATTCTCACTTGTGCGCTGGATCTGCACTGCCCTGAAATGGATCTGAATCTTTTTCTGACACAGTGTCAGCATTCTGACACATTGTCAGCATTCTGACACAGTGTCAGCATTCTGACACAGTGTCAGCATTCTCACTTGTGCGCTGGATCTGCACTGCCCTGAAATGGATCTGAATCTTTTTCTGACACAGTGTCAGCATTCTGACACAGTGTCAGCATTCTGACACAGTGTCAGCATTCTGACACAGTGTCAGCATTCTCACTTGTGCGCTGGATCTGCACTGCCCTGAAATGGATCTGAATCTTTTTCTGACACAGTGTCAGCATTCTGACACAGTGTCAGCATTCTGACACAGTGTCAGCATTCTGACACAGTGTCAGCATTCTGACACAGTGTCAGCATTCTCACTTGTGCGCTGGATCTGCACTGCCCTGAAATGCATCTGAATCTTTTTCTGACACAGTGTCAGCATTCTGACACAGTGTCAGCATTCTGACACAGTGTCAGCATTCTGACACAGTGTCAGCATTCTCACTTGTGCGCTGGATCTGCACTGCCCTGAAATGCATCTGAATCTTTTTCTGACACAGTGTCAGCATTCTGACACAGTGTCAGCATTCTGACACAGTGTCAGCATTCTCACTTGTGCGCTGGATCTGCACTGCCCTGAAATGGATATGAATCTTTTTCTGAGACAGTGTCAGCATTCTGAGACAGTGTCAGCAATCTGACACAGTGTCAGCATTCTGACACAGTGTCAGCATTCTCACTTGTGCGCTGGATCTGCACTGCCCTGAAATGGATCTGAATCTTTTTCTGACAATGTGTCAGCATTCTGACACAGTGTCATCATTCTCACTTGTGCGCTGGATCTGCACTGCCCTGAAATGGATCTGAATATTTTCTGACACAGTGTCAGCATTCTGACACAGTGTCAGCATTCTGACACAGTGTCAGCATTCTCACTTGTGCGCTGGATCTGCACTGCCCTGAAATGGATCTGAATCTTTTTCTGACACAGTGTCAGCATTCTGACACAGTGTCAGCATTCTGACACAGTGTCAGCATTCTGACACAGTGTCAGCATTCTGACACAGTGTCAGCATTCTGACACAGTGTCAGCATTCTCACTTGTGCGCTGGATCTGCACTGCCATGAAATGCATCTGAATATTTTTCTGACACAGTGTCAGCATTCTGACACAGTGTCAGCATTCTGACACAGTGTCAGCATTCTCACTTGTGCGCTGGATCTGCACTGCCCTGAAATGGATCTGAATCTTTTTCTGACACAGTGTCAGCATTCTGACACAGTGTCAGCATTCTGACACAGTGTCAGCATTCTCACTTGTGCGCTGGATCTGCACTGCCCTGAAATGGATCTGAATCTTTTTCTGAGACAGTGTCAGCATTCTGACACAGTGTCAGCATTCTGACACAGTGTCAGCATTCTGACACCGTGTCAGCATTCTGACACCGTGTCAGCATTCTTACTTGTGCGCTGGATCTGCACTGCCCTGAAATGGATCTGAATCTTTTTCTGAGACAGTGTCAGCATTCTGACACAGTGTCAGCATTCTGACACAGTGTCAGCATTCTGACACAGTGTCAGCATTCTGACACAGTGTCAGCATTCTCACTTGTGCGCTGGATCTGCACTGCCCTGAAATGCATCTGAATATTTTTCTGACACAGTGTCAGCATTCTGACACAGTGTCAGCATTCTCACACAGTGTCAGCATTCTCACTTGTGCGCTGGATCTGCACTGCCCTGAAATGGATCTGAATCTTTTTCTGACACAGTGTCAGCATTCTGACACAGTGTCAGCATTCTGACACAGTGTCAGCATTCTGACACAGTGTCAGCATTCTGACACAGTGTCAGCATTCTCACTTGTGCGCTGGATCTGCACTGCCCTGAAATGGATCTGAATCTTTTTCTGACACAGTGTCAGCATTCTGACACATTGTCAGCATTCTGACACAGTGTCAGCATTCTGACACAGTGTCAGCATTCTCACTTGTGCGCTGGATCTGCACTGCCCTGAAATGGATCTGAATCTTTTTCTGACACAGTGTCAGCATTCTGACACAGTGTCAGCATTCTGACACAGTGTCAGCATTCTCACTTGTGCGCTGGATCTGCACTGCCCTGAAATGGATCTGAATCTTTTTCTGACACAGTGTCAGCATTCTGACACAGTGTCAGCATTCTGACACAGTGTCAGCATTCTCACTTGTGCGCTGGATCTGCACTGACCTGAAATGGATCTGAATCTTTTTCTGACACAGTGTCAGCATTCTGACACAGTGTCAGCATTCTGACACAGTGTCAGCATTCTGACACAGTGTCAGCATTCTGACACAGTGTCAGCATTCTCACTTGTGCGCTGGATCTGCACTGCGCTGAAATGCATCTGAATATTTTTCTGACACAGTGTCAGCATTCTGACACAGTGTCAGCATTCTGACAAAGTGTCAGCATTCTGACACAGTGTCAGCATTCTCACTTGTGCGCTGGATCAGCACTGCCCTGAAATGGATCTGAATCTTTTTCTGACACAGTGTCAGCATTCTGACACAGTGTCAGCATTCTGACACAGTGTCAGCATTCTCACTTGTGCGCTGGATCTGCACTGCCCTGAAATGGATCTGAATCTTTTTCTGACACAGTGTCAGCATTCTGACACAGTGTCAGCATTCTGACACAGTGTCAGCATTCTGACACAGTGTCAGCATTCTCACTTGTGCGCTGGATCTGCACTGCCCTGAAATGGATCTGAATCTTTTTCTGACACAGTGTCAGCATTCTGACACAGTGTCAGCATTCTGACACAGTGTCAGCATTCTCACTTGTGCGCTGGATCTGCACTGCCCTGAAATGCATCTGAATCTTTTTCTGACACAGTGTCAGCATTCTGACACAGTGTCAGCATTCTGACACAGTGTCAGCATTCTCACTTGTGCGCTGGATCTGCACTGCCCTGAAATGCATCTGAATATTTTTCTGACACAGTGTCAGCATTCTGACACAGTGTCAGCATTCTGACACAGTGTCAGCATTCTCACTTGTGCGCTGGATCTGCACTGCCCTGAAATGGATATGAATCTTTTTCTGAGACAGTGTCAGCATTCTGAGACAGTGTCAGCATTCTGAGACAGTGTCACCATTCTGACACAGTGTAAGCATTCTGACACAGTGTCAGCATTCTGACACAGTGTCAGCATTCTGACACAGTGTCAGCATTCTCACTTGTGCGCTGGATCTGCACTGCCCTGAAATGCATCGGAATCTTTTTCTGACACAGTGTCAGCATTCTGACACAGTGTCAGCATTCTGACACAGTGTCAGCATTCTGACACAGTGTCAGCATTCTCACTTGTGCGCTGGATCTGCACTGCCCTGAAATGGATCTGAATCTTTTTCTGACACACTGTCAGCATTCTGACACAGTGTCAGCATTCTGACACAGTGTCAGCATTCTGACACAGTGTCAGCATTCTCACTTGTGCGCTGGATCTGCACTGCCCTGAAATGCATCTGAATATTTTTCTGACAGTGTCATCATTCTGACACAGTGTCAGCATTCTGACACAGTGTCAGCATTCTGACACAGTGTCAGCATTCTCACTTGTGCGCTGGATCTGCACTGCCCTGAAATGCATCGGAATCTTTTTCTGACACAGTGTCAGCATTCTGAGACAGTGTCAGCATTCTGAGACAGTGTCAGCATTCTGAGACAGTGTCAGCATTCTGACACAGTGTCAGCATTCTCACTTGTGCGCTGGATCTGCACTGCCCTGAAATGCATCTGAATCTTTTTCTGACACAGTGTCAGCATTCTGACACAGTGTCAGCATTCTGACACAGTGTCAGCATTCTCACTTGTGCGCTGGATCTGCACTGCCCTGAAATGGATCTGAATCTTTTTCTGACACAGTGTCAGCATTCTGACACAGTGTCAGCATTCTGACACAGTGTCAGCATTCTCACTTGTGCGCTGGATCTGCACTGCCCTGAAATGCATCTGAATCTTTTTCTGACACAGTGTCAGCATTCTGACACAGTGTCAGCATTCTGACACAGTGTCAGCATTCTCACTTGTGCGCTGGATCTGCACTGCCCTGAAATGGATCTGAATCTTTTTCTGACACAGTGTCAGCATTCTGACACAGTGTCAGCATTCTGACACAGTGTCAGCATTCTGACACAGTGTCAGCATTCTCACTTGTGCGCTGGATCTGCACTGCCCTGAAATGCATCTGAATATTTTTCTGACACAGTGTCAGCATTCTAACACAGTGTCTGCATTCTGACACAATGTCAGCATTCTCACTTGTGCGCTGGATTTGCACTGCCCTGAAATGGATCTGAATCTTTTTCTGACACAGTGCCAGCATTCTGACACAGTGTCAGCATTCTGACACAGTGTCAGCATTCTGACACAGTGTCAGCATTCTCACTTGTGCGCTGGATCTGCACTGCCCTGAAATGGATCTGAATCTTTTTCTGACACAGTGTCAGCATCCTGACACAGTGTCAGCATCCTGACACAGTGTCAGCATTCTGACACAGTGTCAGCATTCTGACACAGTGTCAGCATTCTCACTTGTGCGCTGGATCTGCACTGCCCTGAAATGGATCTGAATCTTTTTCTGACACAGTGTCAGCATTCTGACACAGTGTCAGCATTCTGACACAGTGTCAGCATTCTGACACAGTGTCAGCATTCTCACTTGTGCGCTGGATCTGCACTGCCCTGAAATGCATCTGAATCTTTTTCTGACACAGTGTCAGCATTCTGAGACAGTGTCAGCATTCTGACACAGTGTCAGCATTCTGACACAGTGTCAGCATTCTCACTTGTGCGCTGGATCTGCACTGCCCTGAAATGCATCTGAATATTTTTCTGACACAGTGTCAGCATTCTGACACAGTGTCAGCATTCTGACACAGTGTCAGCATTCTCACTTGTGCGCTGGATCTGTACTGCCCTGAAATGGATATGAATCTTTTTCTGAGACAGTGTCAGCATTCTGAGACAGTGTCAGCATTCTGACCCAGTGTCAGCATTCTGACACAGTGTCAGCATTCTGACACAATGTCAGCATTCTGACACAGTGTCAGCATTCTCACTTGTGCGCTGGATCTGCACTGCCCTGAAATGGATCTGAATCTTTTTCTGACAATGTGTCAGCATTCTGACACAGTGTCATCATTCTCACTTGTGCGCTGGATCTGCACTGCCCTGAAATGGATCTGAATCTTTTTCTGACACAGTGTCAGCATTCTGACACAGTGTCAGCATTCTGACACAGTGTCAGCATTCTGACACAGTGTCAGCATTCTCACTTGTGCGCTGGATCTGCACTGCCCTGAAATGCATCTGAATCTTTTTCTGACACAGTGTCAGCATTCTGACCCAGTGTCAGCATTCTGACACAGTGTCAGCATTCTGACACAGTGTCAGCATTCTCACTTGTGCGCTGGATCTGCACTGCCCTGAAATGGATCTGAATCTTTTTCTGACACAGTGTCAGCATTCTGAGTCAGTGTCAGCATTCTGAGACAGTGTCAGCATTCTGAGACAGTGTCAGCATTCTGAGACAGTGTCAGCATTCTGACACAGTGTCAGCATTCTCACTTGTGCGCTGGATCTGCACTGCCCTGAAATGGATCTGAATCTTTTTCTGACACAGTGTCAGCATTCTGACACAGTGTCAGCATTCTGACACAGTGTCAGCATTCTCACTTGTGCGCTGGATCTGCACTGCCCTGAAATGCATCTGAATATTTTTCTGACACAGTGTCAGCATTCTGACGCAGTGTCAGCATTCTGACGCAGTGTCAGCATTCTCACACAGTGTCAGCATTCTCACTTGTGCGCTGGATCTGCACTGCCCTGAAATGCATCTGAATCTTTTTCTGACACAGTGTCAGCATTCTGACACAGTGTCAGCATTCTGACACAGTGTCAGCATTCTCACTTGTGCGCTGGATCTGCACTGCCCTGAAATGGATCTGAATCTTTTTCTGACACAGTGTCAGCATTCTGACACAGTGTCAGCATTCTGACACAGTGTCAGCATTCTCACTTGTGCGCTGGATCTGCACTGCCCTGAAATGGATCTGAATCTTTTTCTGACACAGTGTCAGCATTCTGACACAGTGTCAGCATTCTGACACAGTGTCAGCATTCTCACTTGTGCGCTGGATCTGCACTGCCCTGAAATGGATCTGAATCTTTTTCTGACACAGTGTCAGCATTCTGACCCAGTGTCAGCATTCTGACCCAGTGTCAGCATTCTCACTTGTGCGCTGGATCTGCACTGCCCTGAAATGGATCTGAATCTTTTTCTGACACAGTGTCAGCATTCTGACACAGTGTCAGCATTCTGACACAGTGTCAGCATTCTCACTTGTGCGCTGGATCTGCACTGCCCTGAAATGGATCTGAATCTTTTTCTGACACAGTGTCAGCATTCTGACACAGTGTCAGCATTCTGACACAGTGTCAGCATTCTCACTTGTGCGCTGGATCTGCACTGCCCTGAAATGGATCTGAATCTTTTTCTGACACAGTGTCAGCATTCTGACACACTGTCAGCATTCTCACACAGTGTCAGCATTCTGACACAGTGTCAGCATTCTGACACAGTGTCAGCATTCTCACTTGTGCGCTGGATCTGCACTGCCCTGAAATGCATCTGAATATTTTTCTGACACAGTGTCAGCATTCTGACACAGTGTCAGCATTCTGACAAAGTGTCAGCATTCTGACACAGTGTCAGCATTCTCACTTGTGCGCTGGATCTGCACTGCCCTGAAATGGATCTGAATCTTTTTTTGACACAGTGTCAGCATTCTGACACAGTGTCAGCATTCTCACTTGTGCGCTGGATCTGCACTGCCCTGAAATGGATCTGAATCTCTTTCTGACACAGTGTCAGCATTCTGACACAGTGTCAGCATTCTGACACAGTGTCAGCATTCTCACTTGTGCGCTGGATCTGCACTGCCCTGAAATGCATCTGAATATTTTTCTGACACAGTGTCAGCATTCTGACCCAGTGTCAGCATTCTGACCCAGTGTCAGCATTCTGACCCAGTGTCAGCATTCTCACTTGTGCGCTGGATCTGCACTGCCCTGAAATGGATCTGAATCTTTTTCTGACACAGTGTCAGCATTCTGACACAGTGTCAGCATTCTCACTTGTGCGCTGGATCTGCACTGCCCTGAAATGCATCTGAATATTTTTCTGACACAGTGTCAGCATTCTGACACAGTGTCAGCATTCTGACACAGTGTCAGCATTCTCACTTGTGCGCTGGATCTGCACTGCCCTGAAATGGATCTGAATCTTTTTCTGACACAGTGTCAGCATTCTGACACAGTGTCAGCATTCTGACACAGTGTCAGCATTCTCACTTGTGCGCTGGATCTGCACTGCCCTGAAATGCATCTGAATATTTTTCTGACACAGTGTCAGCATTCTGACACAGTGTCAGCATTCTCACTTGTGCGCTGGATCTGCACTGCCCTGAAATGGAAATGAATCTTTTTCTGAGACAGTGTCAGCATTCTGAGACAGTGTCAGCATTCTGAGACAGTGTCAGCATTCTGACACAGTGTCAGCATTCTGACACAGTGTCAGGAATCTGACACAGTGTCAGCATTCTGACACAGTGTCAGCATTCTCACTTGTGCGCTGGATCTGCACTGCCCTGAAATGGATCTGAATCTTTTTCTGACAATGTGTCAGCATTCTGACACAGTGTCAGCATTCTCACTTGTGCGCTGGATCTGCACTGCCCTGAAATGGATCTGAATCTTTTTCTGACACAGTGTCAGCTTTCTGACACAGTGTCAGCATCCTGACACAGTGTCAGCATCCTGACACAGTGTCAGCATTCTCACTTGTGCGCTGGATCTGCACTGCCCTGACATGGATCTTAATCTTTTTCTGACACAGTGTCAGCATTACGAATTCGGAGCTGGATCTGCACTGCCCTGACATGGATCTGAATCTTTTTCTGACACAGTGTCAGCATTACGAATTCGGAGCTGGATCTGCACTGCCGTGACATGGATCTGAATCTTTTTCTGACACAGTGTCAGCATTACGAATTCGGAGCTGGATCTGCACTGCCCTGAAATGGATCTGAATCTTTTTCTGACACAGTCTCCGCATTCTTTCTCTAGACGTTCTTCCGTACGTCCACGTACTTTCTGTGCTGAGGTGCCCAAAACTGAACGCAGTACTCGAAGTGAGGCCTCACCAATGCTGGTTACTTGGTTAGGATGTCTTCCCCAGTCCTGTTCAGTGCGCCATTCGTGATGCGAGTCAGGATGCCCTTGGCCTTCTTGGCCACCAGGGCATACTTCTGGCTTGCGTTCAGCCCAGTGGGTGTTAGATCAGCGAGGTCTTTTTCCATCAGGCAGCTTTCCAGCCATACCCCCCAAGCCTGTAGGGTTGCCTGGGGTTGTTGTGACCAAAATGCAGTGCCTGACACTTGGCGCTATTGTATCTCACGCCGTTAAGCTTGGCCCGTTGATCCGTTTCGTCCAGGTCCCTCTGCAATACCCTTCTACCGTCTGGCAGGTCAACACTCCCTGTCAGGTTGGCGTTGTCTGCATGGTTACTGAGGTTGCTCTCAATTCCCTCGTCAGGATCAGCATTGAAGATGTTATATAGCAGTGGTCCCAGTACTGAGCTTTGTGGGAGACTGCTCGTGACTGGCTGCCAACCAGATTCAACTCCCGTGACCGTGACTCTTTGGGCACGGCCGTCCAGCCGGTGCTTCGCGTAGCAGAGCGTGCGCCCGTGCAGACCGCCGGTAGCCAGCTTATGCACGAGAATGTTACGGGGGACAGTGTTAAAGGCCTTACTGTAGTCCAGGTAGACCATGTCGACAGCCTGATCCTTATCCACTAAGCGGGTCACCTGTCATACAATGTAAAATCCGTGCTGACTGGGCGTGTTCACATGCGTTCACATCTTTATGAGTTCTTACGTTTCGCATCAAGACCTTGGTAATAACTGCGATTTAGCAAGTTATTCCTTTTTGCTATTGGACGCAATGTATCATAATAAGAAGAAACACGTGTGAAATTAATTAACCAATGTATTTGGGGAAAGTATATATTATATTACATTTACTCTATTGCTGTATTACATTTGAAAGTTTTTTTGTCTGTCTTTTTTTTTTTTTTTTTTGTGTGTGTGTGTGTTTGTGATTCTATACAATACTAGTACTAGTAAGGTAGCGTATGTCTGGAAGAGTACCCTTTCTTTGGTGTTTCTGTGGTGTTATCTGCTGTGGAGAAAGAACATAAATACGATTTTCCCGACCAATAAAAATAATACCCCGACACTTCTTTATACGTCTTCTGCTGTTTTTCCTCTAAGATTTTTTTATGTATAATAGGAAATGTTTGGAATTTTGCATTCAGAAAATGAACTGATCAAAGAAGCAGTTCCGTACAGAACCAGTTCAGTTGAGTACTGTATGTAACGCTCACCTGCTTTGTGGTTTTCTTACACGCGGTTGTGTGAATAATGGGTACTTTCTGCTTGGTTATTGTAGTTTTTTGTTTTTTTTTTTTTTTTTTTTTTCGTTTTTAGATCCCTTTCAGTAATTGTGTTACACACATCCCAGATGACGTAGATGGTCTGAGCTTTATGTCACTGTAGTCTGCCTTCGAAATATTTATTTTCTTCTTGTTCTACGAGGTTTAAAACACTGTTATACAGCAAGCGTAACAGGGCTATTCTGTTTTTTGACTAGTCACCTTATGTTTATAAAGTCTTTATTCTCACCTTTTCATGAATTGTTTTGTCCGTGTGGCCGATTCCTGCTATTAACCTTAGTTAACATTTGAAACGATATCTTTGTATCAATTGACTTTGTCTGTGAAATTTGAGTGTGTGATGCTTTTACCTTCTTTGTTGTGCATACCTTCCATCACACCTGAGCTACCTTAAATAAAATTTCCTCTCAAGTAACTTTTCTGCATTTGCGATGCTCATGAAGATTGACAGATTTTATGTTCAGAAAGAAAACCTGAGACCCCAAGTGACTCTTGCACAGGCATTGCACGTCGATTCTATGTTGTGTTTTGTTTTGTGCAGTAGCAGCAGTTCGAAGCAGTCTCAGATTGCCTACGTACATACGAACTGCTTATTCTTCAGTCCTCGTCCAGTGAGGAGAGTCGTGTTCTCTCAAAGAAAACATGATTCAGAAAGAGACTGGCTAAGCTGTTCACGTAAGGAGTTTAAGAAACCGAGAGAAAAAATAAACCTGCCAGCTCATCTTCACGTCTCATGTTGCAGATGATGCTTAGCAAAATCTTACACTGCGCATTTCTATCTTTATATGCTTGTTCTCTACAGAGGAGCCTCTCTGATTTTCCCATTCTTTTTTCAAACGGAGACGAAGAAATGAGTGACATTTCGTCTGTGTAATTTAGTACCTCACTGAAGGAAACGTGACAGCCATCTCTATGAAAGAGCAGGTCGTGGGAGAATCTTCTGGGTGGATTCTTTCCCTCCCGTAGATTCTTTTATTCCAGCGGAGAGTCGTTGCAGAATGGAAATTCAGAGTACAAACGGCTCGCTAGAGCAGTTTTTTGAGAGGGGAACCACGCTTCGTAATTTTTTGAGGCATTAGAAAACTATAGGAAAGGCTTCCGTTATCAGTCATTTTAAAGGACATTTGGGCAAAATTCTTTTATCCTTAACAATTTTTTGTACTGTTTGAAAAGGGATGGTGTACTCTAACGTGTGGAAAGTTGCGTTTCTGTTTAGTTTCTCGTTTAGGCGTCTTTCTCCTCGCACAAGCTCGCCTGATGCTTTGAAATCGTAAATGGACAACTGAGAAGTTCCTTTAAATGTCTGAGGATACATAGGGCAGTAGTCTTGAGAAGCAAGCGAACAAGCGGGTCAGGCAGAGTTACCCTTTGTAACAAATGAGTATCAAGACAGGGACTAAATGAAACATTTCAGTTGGCCAAAATACGATAGTTTCTGTGCTGGTCAAGAGACGTCTTGTTTGTCAGACCTTTTCAAAGCACCCGACGAGCGTAATGAAATAAGGATGTAGCTGCAGAGGCACGAGAATAGGCTGTTTTTAAACTGCTGCGGTTGCAGTTTATTCTTGAACTATGCACAACGTTGCCAATCGAGTACTTTGATTCCACGTACCTCTGTACGATTACTCACCCGAAGCTGCCGATCTTAGCACTTAAAATGCAAGGCGGAATGTTGTTTTAAATTTAGTAGATTCTTTTGTAGCTGTACATAGCAGGGACCGCAAACCTTCTTTTCACAATACAGAAACCGTTCTATGCCAAAAGCTACAAAAGGTAAAACTTTAACAAGTCTCACTAATGACGTGAGAGAACAATCAAATAACTCTTATCTACAAAATGAAAATATATGGAAGTTCTGTGCAGCGCCGAGTTACCATAGAAACGATTCAGAATGTAAATTGAAGGGATTTGATGAAAACGAATGATTACGTGGCTAAGGAATTTAGAGAGTAGAAAGGTCGAAAAAAGCGCGGAGATACATATATTCTGGATCGCTTAAAGAGATGTGATTGAAAACCATTGTGTCTGAACAAGGGAAGAAGAGAAAACTTCTGTTGCCGTGCAGCACTAAGTCCATAAATATTCAGTTCTAGCGAATGTTGAAACGTGGTTTACCGTGGTACCACAAGGTTATATTGGGCGTGGAAGTAATGCTTTTTTTGTATATTATTTTTATGGACCGTAATGGAAGCCTGCGTGCCCACGACTTCTTTTCTTTGACAATGAGCTGCTTTCCCTCTGCTTTTCATGTGACTCAGCGAGTTTCCTCTTTTAAAAAATTACAGAAAGCTTTCCATGGATCTTTGTTTGAAAGCAAAGTTAAAACACAGACTCCTCCTAAGGACGAGCGCGACGGTGCTTCACTCGTGAAGGCTGTAATTAAATTTCTGAGGAGAGGAAAATAGGGACAGGCCACAGAGAAGTGAACTGAGGAGACAAATACAGCATTTCATAAAGGGAGAAATGAGGAAAGCTGAGAAGTCATAGGCTGATAATAAATTTTACAAACAAAATGCCCAACAGACTGCAGTACAGCGTAACTTAGAAATGTGCATAATTTCCTAGCGTCACGCGGTCCGGTTGGGTTTTGATTATTTCTAATGTCACAAGTTATGGATAAATAACTTAATTTGTACAGCGATTAAGTGACAGATAATTTCTGAGTCAAAGTGAATTGTAACTGTCAGATCTTCGTGGTCTTACTGCATCTCTGCCGGACGCAATGCTCTGTCTAAAAGAGGGTTCCTTTTGGAGTGCTTATGTACGCACTTGACTTCAAATGTCGTTACTTACTTGCGTTCCTATGCGGAATTTCTTTGAATGACCTGATTTAAAAGCAGTGAAATAACGTAAGGGATTTTTTGCAGAGTCGCACAAAATTCTAATTGTTTCTCCGTGTAACACGAAACACTGCTTACTCGTTTTTTCTTTTTCCGCATCCTCAGCTTCATACGCTTTCTTTGTATTATTTTTCTCCTTTCTCACCCTTAAGTAATAAACACTGAAGTGTTTGAAGCTGCTACTACTGAACTTTCTGCTCTGTTAAGAGAATTAAGATTTTGGTTTGTAAAGAGGTGTAAGAATTCAAAAATAAGCATTTCTTTCAAATTTTTTTCTCGGTTCCGTGATACTCATTTCTGAGTATTTCAGGTGATTTGGCACCTGTCATTTTCATCAAGCTGTAAGCGCGATCTGTGACCCCAAGATGAGCTCTGAATTTGTGCGGTTGGCATAAACCGTGGCCTAAAAAGGCATCGGTGCCCTTTAAAAATGCTACGCCAGGTGTTCCAGAAAGAGGATTCCTTTTTGCTTTGTTCTGTAGCATGTGCAATTAATATAATGCAAAGAGACTTACTTCGGCATGTTCAGAAAGGTGTAGTCATCTCTAATAACAGCTTCACACGGCGAAGCTAGAAGCAGGGTTTTTTTTCATTGAGATTGCATTTATATTATGCTTTTTATATATAATTGTCAATGCGTTACAAGGTTCATGTCGTCTATTAGCTGGTCACAAATGATGACTGGCGTCCTTCGCTATTTATGGAAAAAAAACCAATACTAATAAAAGCATGAACAAGCGTTCCTGTGTGTGCTACGGGTAATGAGCTGACTGTCCTAACCGAAGGGCTTTAGTAGTTGGAAGTCAGACGTTTCACAGAATCAGAGAATCACAGCATTGCCAGGGTGGGAAGGGACCTCAAGGATCGTGAATCTTCAAGCTCCCTGCCACGTGCAGGGCCACCAATCATCTCACTTAATGCTAGACTAGGCTCCCCAGGGCCTAATGCAATGTGGGCTTGAACACCTCCAGGGACGGAGCATCTACAATCTCTCTGGGCAGCCCGTTCCAGCGCCTCACCGCTCTCTCTGTAAAGAACTTACCCCTGACGTCCAACTCAAATCTCCGTTCCCTCAACTTAAAACCATTTCCCCTTGTCCTGGTGTCACTCACCTTTTCAAAGAGTGGATTCCCCTCCTGTTTGTAGGCTCCCTTTAGATACTGGAAGGCTGCAATGAGCTCACCCCGCAGCCTTCTTTTCTCCAGGCTGAACAAGCCCAGCTCCTTCAGCCTGTCCTCACATGGGAGGTGCTCCAGCCCCCTGATCATCTTCGTGGCCCTCTTCTGGTCCCTCTCCAACAGCTCACTGTCTTTCTTGTACCGGGGGCTCCAGACTCAGACGCAGTACTCCAGATGGGGCCTCACAAGAGCAGAGTAGAGGGGAACTATCACCTCCCTGTCCCTGCTGGCCCCCCCTCTTCTGATGGAGCCCAGGATACCATTTGCTTTCCGAGCCGCAAGGGCACACTGCTGGCTCACATTAAGTTCTTCATCTATCAGGACCCCCACGTCCTTCTCCGCAGGGCCGCTCTGAAGGACCGCTCCTCCCAGTCCGTATGGATGCCTGGGATTCCTCCGGCCCAAGCGCAAAACCCTGCACTTTGCCGTGTTAAACTTCATCAGGTTCACCCGGGCCCACCTTTCTAGCCTCTCGAGGTCCCTCTGAATGGCATCCCCTCTTTCAACCGTGTCGACCGCACCACTCAGCTTGGCGTCGTCAGCATACTTGCTGAGGGTGCACTCAATTCCATCATCGACGTCATCGATAAAGATGTTAAAGAGCACCGGTCCCAAGACAGACCCCTGGGGGACGCCGCTCGTTACCCGCGTCCACCTGGACATACAGCCATTTATGACCACCCTCTGTCTGCGGCCTTTCAACCCCTTTCTCATCCATCGAGCGGTCCACCCATCAAATCCACATCCCTCCTATTTGGAGATAAGGATGTGGTGGGGGACCGTGTCAAAGGCTTTGCTCAAGTCCAGGTAAATGACATCGGTCGCCTTTCCCTTGTCCACCGATGTCGTCACTCCGTCATAAAAGGCCACCAGATTGGTCAAGCACGATGAAGTCATTCCTCTGGTGAAGCCGTGCTGGCTGTCACGGATCACACGCCCTTTCCTCATGTGATCAAGCATGTCATGCAGGACGATCTGTTCCATGATCTTAGCAGGCACAGAGGTGAGACTCACCGGCCTGTAGTTCTCGGGGTCTTCCTCGTTCCCTTTCTAGTAAATGGGAGTGACGTGATCCTTCCTCCAGTCGTCCGGGTCCACAGCTGACAGCCTCAGTTTCATACACGGCACGTGAACTGATTTTGTATCTGCCATGTCAGCCGAAAATCGGAGCTCGCCGGTGATTCTCAAGAGAGTCTCAAAAGACTCCTTTTGAGTAAAACCGTAAGATAAGTTGGCCGCCTTCGCTCGCATACTAGATAATTAATATAATGTAGGCTCGTTTCCTGGTTTCTTCCCGTCTCCCTGTTACAAAATGACTATACGTAGCAATGTTGGGACATTTTAAAAATGGGATTCTTCACTTATTTTCACTTTTAGAAAATTTTGAAATAAAGATATCTTATTCCTTCTCATTTGCTTAGGAGTAAACATTGCGTAACGTATTGTCAGCCTTCTCTCCGGTACTTCTGACACAGAAATTCAAATTGAAGTTTCTTCAAATTGAGAGACTCAAAAACAGAGTTTCCCCATTTGAAAAGATTGTCAGATAAAAATGGATCCTGCAAAGACCTAGAAAGCATGCAAGTTTTTCTTCTTGTGGGTTTCCACGCAGGTCAGCCGCTGCCGCCGCTGCTTTTCGTTCATCGTAACGTGAGGGCTTTTGCCTGTTAAGCACCCGTTTAGGTATCGATTGCTGCAAAAGCCTGGAACCTCGGATATGGGAGATCTGTATCGGGACACATATCCTACAGCATCGGAGCGTTTGGATAGCTTCTACATTTTCCGGGCGCTCTCTTTTAATAGTTATTTGAGGGCCATACAAATTGCCAACACTCTTTCCTGAAAGTCATAATGTAATTGAAAATGACGATGATTAAAGATGGCGTTTTGGCCTATGACAGGGCAATGTGATGGACACGAGGTTTCATTTAGAGTTCGGGTTTTTGCGGAAACTCTTGAGGAGATAATGAATTATGTTTTTAAATGTAAACCTTTTTTTCACATTGTTTCAAGTGCATTCTGCTGAGAGTGAGCGTGCCGGATTTTGCAGTCGAACGTGACGAGCTCTGAAGCGGCGACCTTCATTTGAGATCTCTGTTGTCCTCGAGGCAAATAAAAAACAGCGACAAATGTTACTGAATAAATAAGTTTTCTATATCAGTTAAAGTCAATAATTTATTTTTTTTCCAAGTTCTTTCATTACGCGTTCGGTGAATTAAATACGTTTTACACGAGGTGGTTTAACTGGAAAATAAATCTATTCTACGGGCAGATGAGAACCATTTCAAAAATTATTTACAGTATACCGAAGTGGATACTGCTGCCGTTAGTATTTTCTTTAGAAGTTTACAATACAAGATATCGAAGCTATTTGTGCGCAGATTCCATTTTTGGAATAGCTTGCAACACTTTAAGTATTTAGTTAGCACGCGCGATTATTCTGCGGGAATAAAGCGAAGCCTAAAGCTAAGATGGCTTTCAGGTATCTGTAAGGAGCCCTGCGAGGAGCCAGAAACTGTAGAGAAGTGACACGAGTCGGTCAGATTGACAGTACTGGTCGACAGCCCCAATTTTAATGAAATTCTTCTCCTAGGCCTTTCGGGTTACTAATTAAATTCTGCTTCTCATTGTACATTATTGAAAGGCGTCATTTTAAAAAGAAGAAAAGAGATAGGAATCACCCTAACGCTCCATGTGGAAACTTCTCAACGTTATTTGTCAAGAAATGAGAAAATCAGAGTAAAGTATGCGTAAATGCAATCTCAGGTCCCGGAAGAGTAACGCATTTATCAATCGAAAGAAACCTTCTCGCTCTGTTTTGTGAAGTCAAATTCTCCGTGGAAATTTGGGTTTGGGTCCCGTGTTTTCTTACGATCCCCGTGTCGGATTTGCGACGAGGTTTGGTTTTGTTGTTATGTTTTTAACAAAGCAGCGTAGGAAGTTAACGATAACTAGAACGGTAGCGTGCATCAAAAGTTCTTACGTCAAAGTCAGCGAGGCACGAGCTCAGAACTTTGGGAATCTATGCAAAAAAAACCCACCCCTGTTGGCATCTTTCAAGTCGTGGAGCGGAACCATTCGTAGCGGTTACGTCTCCGTGACCTGCAATCTCGCTGTCGTTAGGTGAAATCCGACTGTTTCCTCAGTACCTAATTCTTACGAGAATATTTTACTCGACTCCCCAGTCCTTCTTCCTTTGTACGAAGGATACCGATTTGGAAATCTGCGAAAGAAAGAGCAATAAGGCCTCCGTATGGGCAAATTCTGTGGTTTTCCCCTACCGATTTCCTTGTCCTCCTAAAATGACTCCCGAGGCTGCTTCAGAACCTTTCTTTCTTTTCTCCGAAGCAGCGCTTTCTTTTAGCGTTCTGTTCTTTTCACTAATGTAAAACTGCAGTCTGAGCGTTATCTCAGCTGCTACGTTCAGGCTACGAATGCGTTTACAGGAGATCAAGTATTTCGGATGTGCCCAAACACTCAAAAACACCGTTTTAAAATGTTTCTAACGCAATTTGATTCACTTTCCTCCGCGTTACATTTAAATCACGATACTACGTACGCTACATAATGTAAGTATACTAGGACTAAGCCAACATAACGAAGAGTACCCTTTATCTGTCAGTTACCCGCCTGAACGTTTGTCCCTTAGTCAGCATTCAGATAACCGAGGTTACTGTTAAGTCATACTCAGAGTTGACAAAGCTGACAAAGCTCTGACGGACAGCGGGCTCTGTATTCCGTAACAGCGAGCGGATGCAAAATCTCGCAGCTGTTTTTCTGAAGCCTATCGATTTCGAGATGTTAGAAAAGAAGTTCAGCGCTCGGCTACGTTTCTAACAGGCACTGATTTTTCCTCGCTTTGTCACGCGCGAACGTATCGGGACGGAGCTGAAGTCCATTTGACAAATGAGCTAGAAAAAATCTATATTTCTCTCGCAGCGAGAGCGATGCGTTGTCTTACCCAAATTTGCCAGCTGGTTAATAGGAACAGATCTTGCCGGAAGAAATACAACGTGACAATTACGGTGATGACGACTCCCGGTTCGTTCTCAGTTTTACAACCGCTATTTCGGCTTCTCTCATCCGAAGATCTTGATTTTTCATCGGGCAGCCTAACGATTTTCCACCGAAGGCTCGCGATCAGTTATTTTAACCTAACTAGATTTACGATTTATTTCAGAAATGGGTTTGTCGGCAGATTTAGCCGCACGTTCTCAGCGTACCTTTGATGAGTTGAACGGGATAAAAGAGTCTCACAGCCTTCTTTGTAAAGGATAAAGGGCGGAGGCTCAGCTTCAGTTACATTCATAAGAGTTCAGTTACGGGAAATGAGGTTCTAATCCCACAACCGGAGGGAGCGGAGGGAACCGATTTGCTTTTGGTGTTTTTTGGGAATTTTTTGATTGTTTCGTTCTCTGTCTTCTCGCTTCCCGACGTTCATTCTTTCGACGCAGCCTGACGATTCTATAAATGTACGGCCGACTTTGAGGTATAAATGGAGAAAATTAGAAAAATTAGCAAATAAGTTTTTTTGAGTAAACTCGGGAAACGTGCCACGATGCGATCGAAAGAGCTGTTCGATTCAGGCCCGTGCGTGTAGAATCTGAATCTTGAAGTCGTTCCCTATTGAAGATTAGACCGCATCTCAGAAGAAGTCATTTGTGCGCAGGGGTAACGTTGCGCAGCTGAATTCTGTCCGGAGTGAAAAGAGAATATCGCTTGATGTCTGAACGGGTAAAAATTTAGGAGAACCGGAATTCACATTGTATCTTAACGTCGGGATTTCCTTGGCTACCTGTAGACTCCAACCGCAATCGGAGTCTGACTGTCGTCCGTCGATTGTGTATGGAGAAATATATAGCATTTCACCATTTACGAATTAGGAATAGCACCGATTTACAGTCAGTGACCCGGGGACAGTACTCTCACAGCTAGTGACTATTCCTCAAGGTTTTTGAGATGTAAACCTCCGATCTATCCAGTTATTCATTTTCTCAACTCGTTCTAGTATCTCATCAAAGTCACGCTGGTTTTTTGTTTTGTCGTGTTTTTGTTTTAGCGAATCCTGCTCGAAACGTTTAGGGTTTTTATTCCTGCTAGTAATAGATCTCGGTATCTTTATCGGGTTTCAGCGGCAAGATTTTGGAAGGAAGGGAAGCGGCAGGAGCGATCTCCGTGAAGTACTGGGGGACGCCTGCGATGATTACGGTCGGCTTCAGCCTGGTCCGTGCCAGACGTATCCCCGGACCCAGACGATATCGTTAGCAGAGCTGTTGGTGAAAAGGAGCGTAAGAAAGTACAGAAAGAACTGGACAGGGACACGAAGCGAGCGGAAGGAGGGGAGAGAACGTGAAGGTCAGAAAAGGAGGCGTTCCACAGCGGAGCAGGCAACCCGGGCACGGATACTCATCCGAGAGGAGTTGCTTCCCCGAAGGGAGCGCCGTCTGCGGACGAACCCCCGCTGAAGCGGCTACGCCCCGAAGGGACGACAGCCTGTAGGGGATTCTCGTTCGAGCGGAGGAAACTAGCGAGAGGGCGAACGGCAGAGGGAAACGCCGACACGTGCTCCCTCACGAAAGGGTCTGAGCATCGATCGTGGCGATAATAGAGAGGTACTTAGTGAGAAGTTAAGCTTGGGAAAGGGGGAGAAGGCAAGCATTTTCTCAAAGCGCATTACTTTTTTTGTTATTGTTATTTTCTGTTACTGAAGCCAGCGATTTTTTTTAATCGACAGTCAATTAATTTTCCCAAGGTGAGTCTGTTTTTTCTCAGGAAAGAATCGGTAAGCGATTTCGTCGTTCTTCCGTTGCCCGTTTCGAAGATTTCCAACTTCGGTCCCCGGCGAAGAGAGGCACCGAGCACACGGCCAGGCGGGAGCGCGTCTGTTAGCCACGGCCAACTCACCGCAGCGTCAGACGATGCGTCTCGTAGTATTCCCACAGTATTCTCCTGCAGAAGCTGGCAGTCCGGGGCTTGGATTGGTACGCTCTTGGCTGGATAAGGAACCGGCCGGAGGGCCGGGCCCAGAGAGCGGTGGTCACCGGAGCCAAATCCAACCGGCGACCGGTCACGAGTGGGGTTCCCCAGGGGTCGGTGCCGGGGCCTGTCCTCTTCCATATCCTTATCGATGACCTGGATGAGGGCATTGAGTGCACCCTCCGTAAGTTTGCAGATGACACCCAGTTGGCTGGAAGCGTCGATCTGCCTGGGGGTAGCGAGGCCCTACGGAGGGATTCGGACAGGCCGGATAGCTGGGCTGAAGCCAACGGGATGAGGTTTAATAAGACCAAATGCCGGGTCCTACACTTTGGCCACAGCAACCCCAAGCAACGCTACAGGCTTGGGGCGGAGCGGCTGGAGGACCGCGTAGAGGAAATGGACCCGGGGGTGTTGGCGGACGCTCGGCTAAACGTGAGTCAACAGCGTGCCCGGGTGGCCGAGAAGGCCAACGGCATCCTGGCTCGTATCAGAAGTAGCGTGACCAGCAGGAGTAGGGAAGTAATCGTCCCCTTGTACCGAGCTCTGGTGAGGCCGCACCTCGAGTGCTGCGTCCAGTTCTGGGCCCCTCACTGCAAGAAAGACATCGAGGCCCCGGAGCGTGTTCAAAGAAGGGCGACAAAACTGGTGAGGGGTCTGGAGCACGGGCCTTACGAGGAGCGGCTGAGGGAGCTGGGATCGTTCGGTCTGGAGAAGAGGAGGCTCAGGGGAGATCTCACCGCTCTCTGTAATTACCTGAAGGGAGGTCGTAGCGAGCTGGGGGTCGGCCTCTTCTCTCGTGTAACCGGTGATAGGACTAGGGGGAGTGGTTTCCAGCTCCGCCAGGGAAGATTCAGGCTGGATATTAGGAAATACTACTTGTCTGAAAGAGCGGTCAGGCACTGGAATGGGCTGCCCAGGGAGGCGGTGGAGCCACCGACCCTGGAGGTGTTCAAGGAACGTTCGGACACTGTGCTGAGGGACATGGTTTAGCGAGAACCACGGGTGATAGGTGGATGCTTGGACTGGATGATCTTATTGGTCTTTTCCAACCTCAGCGATTCTGCGATTCTGCGATTCTGTTATTCCGTAGTCCGTCTCTGCTAGAGTAAGAAACAGGTAGCAGTTAAATGGGTCGCCCTGAATTCTTCCGACTTTGTTTGGAATGATATTTTGAGTTTGGTCGAAGTCGTACACAAATGGCAGCCTAGAAACGAGAAACTGCTATTTCCCATCGCCGAGAGATCAATGTGCGTAAGGGAATACATCGAGAAGACGGTAAGCCTTCGGTGGCCGTGAATGCTTATTGACTTCCAATTAACTTAGAAATTATTTCACTACGAAGCCAGAGAATACGACTTCTCTAGCCGATACTTTCCTGCCGTGAACTTCCCTGTCGATGACGCGGCCTATGTGATATTATGTTCCCTGCAGGGGCTTTCTTTGACGAAAGAGAAGGTGATTTGTTTTGTAAGTTTGTTTCGTGTGGTTTGCTGTTGCTGTTTGAGTACTTGTGCGGTCCCTGTATCAATAGCGGCCATGTATTTCCAGCTGAGTTTGTGGCGCGTCTGTTGTTAGTCATCGGAGCGTTAGTTAGAAAAAGTCAGTAAGTAGTATGCGAATTCAGCCACGCGATCGTTGACTAACTCGAACGTTTCGGCTTGTCGGGGATTTGAGAATCGCCGGAGATACTGCTGTATAACTTATACGAGGAACGCTTTTCCAAAGCCGAATAGGATTTTATCGAAAGCGATCCCCATCCAAAACCGTGTCGGCGCTCTGCTCTTAACTGGGGTTCATTTTACAGCGATGTGTCTCTATGCAATCATTTATAGTGAGCGTGAAACAAAACGCAGCCGAACAAAAAAATTGGCTCGGCCTCAGTCGATCCATTTCTATCGCAGAGCGGCTCGGGTCGTAAAGGGCCTTAGGGATCACGTAGTTTGGACTGCTCCGCCACGGGCAGGGCCGCCACCCCCTCGATCGAGGTGCCCGGAGCCCCATCCGACCCGGCTTCGACCGCCTCCGGAGACGGGGCCGTCAGCACCGCTCCGGGCGTCCCACGTTGGTGCCTCGCCACCCCGGGTACGATATTTTTGCCTCCTAATCTTCCTAAGTAGATGTCACCTAAATCTTCTCTCGGGTGTTTTTAAGTCATTCACCTCTTCCTGTCACTATCAGGCCGTACATGTAGAATATACATATGTAGAAATGCTAAGACACGGTCCGAATCAGCGGCCGAGCACCTGAAGGGAAGGCGGGGCCAATCCCGGGAAGCACAGGTGCACGCAACGCAGCCGAGCGACAGGAAGGGGTGGAGCCAGGGTCCGCCCCTTGAAGACCTCATTTAAGGGCCGGCAGTGGAAGCGAGAGCGTCTTGCCGAAGCTGTCTGCCTGCTGAGTCCTTTTGGAGGGTAAGTCGTTTTTCTTTCCTCTCTTTCTGCGTCCGTGGTGGTTCCTATGTTTGGAACTATGTTGTCGTCATTTGCTGCTAGTGGAAGCTGTTATTGCTGTTCTTAACATTGTGTCGTAGCGTTACAGAGGCCGTGTAAGATGTCAGCGCCCCCGCCGTTTACTAGCTTGCTTTAAGTGCTAGAAGGCTACAATAAGGCCTTTGCTTTTCTGAGACGAGCAGATTAAGTTCCCTCAACTTTTCCTGATAGGAGAGGTGCCGCAGCCCTTCGCTCGCTTTCCCGGCCTTCTTCTGGACCCACTCCAGCAGCACTGAGTTGTTCTTACCCTGACGGCCGCAGGCCCGGGCCCAGCATTCGGAATGGGGTTCGTCAGGGCGGAGTGCAGAGGTACCGTCATCTTCTTCCTGCTGGCCTTTTCTCTTTTGATGCAGCCCAGGATCTAGTTGGGTTTCAGTGCTGTAAGCAGGCGCTGTTGGCTCACGTACAGCTTTTAGTGCCCCGGAACCCTCACGTCCTTCTCCGTGTGGCTGTCCTCATTGAGTTCTTTTCCCGGTCTATACTCATACGTAGGATGGCCCTGACCCGAGCGTGACGCTTGGCCGTGAGGAACCTCACGAGGTTCACGTGGGCTCGCTTTTCAGGTTTGCTTAGATCCCTTTGGATGGCGTCTGTGCCTTGTCCCGTATCAGTCCCGCTGCTGAGCTCAGTGTCATTCGCGAACGCGTTGAGGTGCACTCGATCGCGTTATTCCTGTCATTCGATATGACATTCAAGAGAATTGGACCGTAGACCGGCCCCCAGGGGATGCCGTCTGTGGCCCCCGTCCGGTAGATAAGGCTCGGACTTTTCAGAGCAGAGAAGGCATTGTGGGGTTAATGACTTGAGTCGCTAAGAAAGGGTATTTTCCTGGTTTTTGCTTTTAAGTGTGATCTGTTAATCAGACGGGTCGGAAACGAGTTAGTTTCTGAAGATACGGCAACGGAATGTCTTTTAAGAAGTAGACAATTCCCCCGTATGGAATCCGAGCAAATTCTTCCTGTGTCTTTTCTAAGAGAAATGTCAGATTTGGTCTCCTACCTCTGCATAAATAATTAAGAGGCTTCAGAGAGTCTGAAGAGGGCTTTAGGCTTGTGCTTTGTTTTATCATCTTATTTGACGATCTGACTACCGTTAGAAACAGAATAGTAAAAAAGCCTGACTGTCTCTACAGGCATTATTTACAAACGTCATCTTATGGTGCTGGCTGTAGTGCTGTTCGGGGCCCGAACCACTTGTATAGCACCTGGAAAAGGAGTCGGGGTCAGTGTCAGGAGCGCAGGTTGAGGCAATTCCCCTGATTAAAGGGAAGGGGTGGAACGGGGCTCAGCCCTCTCAGACCTTATTTAAGGGCAGTCTGCTGCTGAGGAAGGATCTTTTGCAGGAGATCCCTCTGTGTTTTTTGGAGGTGGGTGAGCATTATTTATTTACCAACATCATCTTATGGTGCTGGCTGTAGTGCTGTTCGGGGCCCGAACCACTTATATAGCACCTGGAAAAGGAGTCGGGGTCAGTCTCAGGAGCGCAGGTGGGGGCAATTCCCCTGATTAAAGGGAAGGGGTGGAACGGGGCTCAGCCCTCTCAGACCTTATTTAAGGGCAGTCTGCTGCTGAGGAAGGATCTTTTGCAGGAGATCCCTCTGTGTTTTTTGGAGGTGGGTGAGCATTATTTATTTACCAACGTCATCTTATGGTGCTGGCTGTAGTGCTGTTCGGGGCCCGAACCACTTATATAGCACCTGGAAAAGGAGTCGGGGTCAGTCTCAGGAGCGCAGGTGGAGGCAATTCCCCTGATTAAAGGGAAGGGGTGGAACCGGGCTCAGCCCTCTCAGACCTTATTTAAGGGCAGTCTGCTGCTGAGGAAGGATCTTTTGCAGGAGATCCCTCTGTGTTTTTTGGAGGCGGGTGAGCATTATTTATTTACAAATGTCATCTCATGGTGCTGGCTGTAGTGCTGCTCGGGGCCCGAACCACTTATATAGCACCTGGAAAAGGAGTCGGGGTCAGTGTCAGGAGCGCAGGTTGAGGCAATTCCCCTGATTAAAGGGAAGGGGTGGAACGGGGCTCGGCCCTCTCAGACCTTATTTAAGGGCAGTCTGCTGCTGAGGAAGGATCTTTTGCAGGAGATCCCTCTGTGTTTTTTGGAGGCGGGTGAGCAGTATTTATTTACCAACATCATCTCTCGGTGCTGGCTGTAGTGCTTTTCAGGGCCCGAACCACTTATATATTATCTGGAAAAGATGTCCGGGTCAGTCTCAGGAGCGCAGGTGGGGGCAATTCCCCTGATTAAAGGGAAGGGGTGGAACCGGGCTCAGCCCTCTCAGACCTTATTTAAGGGCAGTCTGCTGCTGAGGAAGGATCTTTTGCAGGAGATCCCTCTATGTTTTTTGGAGGCGGGTGAGCATTATTTATTTACCAACGTCATCTTTCGGTGCTGGCTGTAGTGCTGTTACTGAGACGATACTTAAAGCCTTCTTCTTTAATCCTGTGTTTTCCTACTTCTACTGCTGGATTTCGTTGCGTTGAGTATTTAATTAAGTGCCTACAAACTGCTGAGAATGGTTATATGGGATAAGGAAGTAGAGAAGACCTCCTTCCTGTTGTCCTTGTAGGGTTTATTTTTTCATATTCTAAAGACTAAAAAAATCCTTAGTTTGATGTTCTTTGCGTTGGTTTTGGGGCCGGGATTTACCTACTCGGCGTGGCGAGTTGATGCGGAAGGGTGATTATTACAGACGAGAGTACCGCAAGCGAGCATAGGAACTGGAGAAGGCGAGAGCTCCCTTGCGTTACGACGAGGGGTCGGTGGTCAGCATATATAACTGTAGAACGAAGGTCAGATTTCTGTAACCGCTCGTGGTCAAATGCCATTCATTGTTGCCAAGTCCACGTGATTTAATAATGGGGGCTTCTATTTCTGAGTTATAATTAAAATTGTGAAAAAAAACATTTTTTCTCTTTAGCGATGGAGGAATATGTATTTTTATTGTCTGGGTCTTAGGTTAAGCGGAGCGTAAGGAGAGTTTGCGCTTAAGTTCATAAGGAAAGACATTTCAAAGACCGGTACGTAAGTAAGTTGGAAGGTCTTTTCTGAACACGCGCACCCCTGCCACGTTACAAATCGAGCGAAGGGGTTTTTTGGCAGTTTTAGCCTTCATAGGTACAAACAGTACTTCTTCCTCGCCCTTGTGGGCATTAATAATAGAATGCACGTTGTTAATGTTATCGTACAGACATTGTGAATAGCGCTTTGAATTTTAGCTGTTAAAAATAACGAGCGTTGGGTAGGAGAAAATCTTTAGTCGTCAGCTGTAAATTTATTACGGAAACGAGACGGATCTGATGTTCATACGTTAAGGGGATCTTTTATTAACTCTAACACATTCTGATTCAGTAATTGCTTTATGATGTGTACTGGCCGTTCCTCCTAGTCCATCGCCACCTACCACCATCCATCCGCTCGAGCGCCCGCATTACAGTTCCAAACATCTATTTAGCTATTTTTAAAAGTAAGGACTCGCGGGGCAAGGGGATGTGGCAATCCAGTCCCCTGTCGGAAAACAGCCCATTGTCATTGTAAGTCTTTAAACAAACAAACTGCTAGGCGATGATTCAGGGCCATAGAGAAGAGGCTGCGAGTGTTTGTGAGGACAAGTTAGAGGGGGAGAGGCTGGCAGATGAGCGTCGCTCATTGCACAGGGCTTTACTGCTGGGGCAAGTTTTCTGGGCCGTTTCTACAAATGAGCAGAATGTGGGACTTTGCGTATTACACGTTTCTGCAGATGACCCTAGGTAGTAGGAGGAGCTGCGGACTCCTCAGGCGTAGGAAGGCGTAGAAGCAGACAACTGACTGGGTATATTCATTTCTTCTTTAGGTTTTCCTCTCATCTCCAAAATACCCTTTTAAGACCTTCCTCTGGAAAACAAACCTCTGCGGCACTTATCGTGCGGAGCGACGCGTCAGTAACCAGACAACACAATCTTCAACTTGTGATTAAGATTTTATTGAAATGCTGTTTAAGTCCTTAGGAAAGTAGTATTATATTCGAGTCAGCGATAGCCATTTTCTATTCTGAATTACCTAGTTGTTTTGCTTTAACGGTAGCAGAATTGGATCGTCATTTAAAAGCAAAGCCAGTGAATAATTGGAGACTGCCACGCAAACTTTGTACGCGCTAACATTTAACGCTAAGGCAGAACCTCAACTGCGTTCCATTTGTTTTGCTAAAAATGAAAACGCAGCGCAACCTATTTTCACGTTAGAGCTCGGTCTCAGTTCGGAGCAAAGGTTCGCAGGAACTTACTTCACAGGATTTGAGCCAAAGGGTTTTCAACGAGAAGCATTAGCTAGAGTCGCACCGGGAGAAACCAGAGAAAGCCGTCAGCAAACCCACCGTAAAATAGGAGAGCAGACGCTTTGTTTTGCAAGACAGCCACCACCGCTCCGCCCTCAGGACAGCGCACCCGCCTTCTAGCTCTGGAAGCTCTACTGAATTAAAGAAATAGTTCTACGCTGAAATTCAGCCGCAACAATAGAAACACCGCAGAGGTACTCAGGAATTCCATTCGGTGAGCGAAACAAGCCTGACGCATTTTACTTTCGCAGTAGATAACTTGAAGCGTTACTGATCCACGTCTCGCCTGTTTTTGAAAATGTGTCAGAAGCAGCCAGTTGCACGAGGGATGGCTCTTCTCCCCTTTTGCATTCTACGAGATGAATAACCTAACATCAGCGAGGGAGTAAGGCTCCAGCGCAGAAATGGCCGGCGCGTCCTCGTTTTGCATTAAGCAAGGATTTGCTTTTTTGTTTAAGTCAGAGACCGGCAGCCAATTCAGCATTAGAACTACAGCTAGCTAAGCCTAGCCATGCCATTTATGCGCAGAGTCTCTCGCAGACAGTTCTCCCCTACGACGCAGAGCATTCGCGCCTTCATTAGCAACAGCTTTTCGGAAAGACCGCCTCAAGCAAATAGTTCTTCAGTAAAACGTACGCGTCACCAACTTCTCATCCCGCAGAAGCAAGCGCAGCAACATTCCGAGGGCACGCACGGAAACGAGAAGAACAGAGTTACACCTAGATGTTCTCCTCTACAGTTTTTCTTCGGCAATACGATAAAGCAAAAGACGAGTCTCTTAAAAAGGGAGTCCTATTTTTCTCCGGCGTTTAAGTTCAGAAACGTTTGAGGTGAGTCATCTACCCACAGATTCAATTGAGCACGCTTTGGGCGGGCGCGCTGTTAAATACCTAGAATAAGGTTTTACTCAAACAGACATTTTACATTTAAAAACAGGTAGAACTTAGACATAACTAAGCATTGGCCTCGACTTTTCAAAAGGGGCGCTTTCAGAAGTATTTCTTTTCCTGTGAGATTGACTTGTTTTCCAGGAAGGACTGGCAGAAGTCAGAGCAAAGCAGCAACTTTCTTCCTTTGCAAACATCTCACTCTACTCAGGTTGATTCCAGAAACCATCCTTAGCATACCGAAGAGGTACACTCAGGCATACGCTGCAGGCACGCTTCATCTCCGGATCCTTCTTCCAAATCCTTTACGAAAGCAACCCTCCTCTACTCTCCGGGGCACAGTAAACAAGTACACAGAGCAAGCAACCTCTTCCATCGCAGAGATAGAATTCCCTATGTTTTACCTGACAGTTGAATTTAACCTATCTTTGTCTTTCCACAGAGAGGAGAAGCCAGCTCTTCCTCACTTTATCTCCTCCCTTACAGCCCAAGAGCCCCAGCAAAGCCAGCACCACACAGGACCCACTTCAGGTACAGAGAAGAAGACCCCCACTCGGGGGGAGCCCCCACCACAGAGGGGCTCCCCCCCCAACTCCCCCACTCGGGGGGAGCCCCCACCACAGAGGGGCTCCCCCCCCAACTCCCCCACTCGGGGGGAGCCCCCACCACAGAGGGGCTCCCCCCCAACTCCCCCACTCGGGGGGAGCCCCCACCACAGAGGGGCTCCCCCCCCAACTCCCCCACTCGGGGGGAGCCCCCACCACAGAGGGGCTCCCCCCCCAACTCCCCCACTCGGGGGGAGCCCCCACCACAGAGGGGCTCCCCCCCAACTCCCCCACTCGGGGGGAGCCCCCACCACAGAGGGGCTCCCCCCCAACTCCCCCACTCGGGGGGAGCCCCCACCACAGAGGGGGCTCCCCCCCATCCCCACCACCCACCCCCTCAGGGGGGCTGCCACCGTGCACCCAGACAGAAAATGCACCCAGACAGAAAATTTTCCGTTACTGACCTGCGCCCGCCCCCCGCCCAAAAAAAAATAATCTCTTCGAGATAGTGCAATTTTGGCAGTCTAGCACCATACAAAGGGGGAGATGGCACAAGGTGCACGCCACAGTGGCATGCACCTTGTGCCATCTCCCCCACATGCAAAGGCCCAGCATCAAAAACACTGAAAAAAGCACACAAGCAGCAAAGCCCAAGAATACACAGCAGCAACTTGAAAAACCTGCAAATCCTAACTCGCACAAAGATTCCCACAAGCAATGTCCCACCAAACATAGACCAATCTCTCCAAACAACTTAAAAAATCTTCAAATCCTCTCCCACCCACAGACTCACCACCACGTTCTGCAGAACCCCACAAGCAAAGTTCCACCAAAAAACAAACACACCAAGCTCTCGCCACACCTTGAAAAACCTCCAAATCCTATCCCACCCAAACACACAAAGATTCTCACAACTACTACCACCACATTGTGCAGAACCCCACAAGCAAAGTCCCACCAAATAACAAAAAAACACCAAGCTCTCACAACAACTTGAAAAACCTGCAAATCCTATCCCACTCAAAGAGTCACCACCACAACTACTACCACCGCATTGTGCAGAACCCCACAACCATCAAAGTCCCACCAAGCTCTCGCAACAACTTGAAAAACCTCCAAATCCTATCCCACCCAAACACACAGAGATTCTCACAACCACTACCACCACATTGTGCAGAACCGCACAAGCATCAAAGTCCCACCAAAACACAAAAATACAACAAGCTCTCGCAACAACTTGAAAAATCTCCAACTCCTATCCCACCCAAACACACAAAGATTCCCACAACTACTACCGCCACGTTGTGCAGAACCCCGCAAGCAAAGTCCCACCAAATAACTAAAATACACCAAGCTCTCGCGACAACTTGAAAAACCTCCAAAGACGCTAAGATTCCCACAACGACTACCGCCACGTTGTGCAAAACCCCGCAAGCATCAAAGTCCCACCAAATAACTAAAATGCAACAACTTGAAAAACATCCACATCCTATCTGACACAAAGATTACCACCACATTGTGCAGAACCCCGCAAGCATCAAAGTTCTACCAAAAAACAAACACACCAAGCCCTTGCAACAACTTGAAAAACCTCCACATCCTATCCCACCCAAACACACAAAGATTCTCACAACTACTACCACCACGTTGTGCAGAACCGCACAAGCATCAAAGTCCCACCAAAACACAAAAATACAACAAGCTCTCAGAACAACTTGAAAAATCTCCAACTCCTATCCCTCCCAAACACACAAAGATTCCCACAACAACTACCACCACGTTGTGCAGAACCCCGCAAGCAAAGTCCCACCAAATAACTAAAATACACCAAGCTCTCGCAACAACTTGAAAAACCTCCACATCCTATCCGACACAAAGATTACCACCACATTGTGCAGAACCCCACAAGCATCAAAGTTCTACCAAAAAACAAACACACCAAGCCCTCGCAACAACTTGAAAAACCTCCACATCCTATCCCACCCAAACACGCAAAGATTCTCACAACTACTACCGCCACGTTGTGCAGAACCGCACAAGCATCAAAGTCCCACCAAAACACAAAAATACAACAAGCTCTCAGAACAACTTGAAAAATCTCCAACTCCTATCCCACCCAAACACACAAAGATTCCCGCAACAACTACTACCGCCACGTTGTGCAGAACCCCGCAAGCGAAGTCCCACCAAATAACTAAAATACACCAAGCTCTCGCGACAACTTGAAAAACCTCCACTTGCTATCCCACTCAAAGACTCACCACCGCAACTACTACCGCCGCATTGTGCAGAACCCAACAAACAAAAAGACACCAAACTCTCACAACAACTTGAAAAACCTCCAATTCCTATCCGACACAAAGATTCCCACAACTACTACCGCCACGTTATGCAGAACCCCGCAAGCAAAGTCCCACCAAATAACTAAAATACACCAAGCTCTCGCGACAACTTGAAAAACCTCCAAAGACGCTAAGATTCCCACAACTACTACCGCCACGTTGTGCAAAACCCCGCAAGCATCAAATTCCCACCGAATAAAAAAAATACACCAAGCTCTCTCGACACCTTGAAAAACTCCACATCCTATCCCACCCAAACACGCAACTATTCCCACGTCTGCTACCGCCGCGTTGTGCGGAACCCCGCAAGCGTCAAAGTCCCGCCAAAACACAAAAATACGACAAGCTCTCGCAACAACAACTACTTGAAAAACCTCCAAATCCTATCCCGTGCAATCGAAGACTCGCCGCCCCAGCGCCGATTCCCACGACTGCTACCTCCGCGTCGCGCAGAACAGAACAGACGCCTCAACGGAGCGCGACACAAAGACCCAATGCGGCTCCTCCGCTTCTTCCGTGAGCGCGGCTTTCGGCAAAGCCCAAACGAAAACATCGGCCGCAAACGAGCCTAAGGAAAAAAACAGCTACTAAACGCCGAGCCCCAGAACAAAGCGAAAGACCGCGTGACGCCCAGGCAGGGCTTCTCGCCCTCCGGGGCCCGACCTGCCGCGCGCCTTCGAGGCTGAAATAGAAAACGCCGTCGCCCTCAAACGTTAAGAACCGAACGCTCGGTAGAAAAAAAAAAAAAAGCGCATCTCACCTCGCGCCGCGTCGCCGTCGGGATCCCCTCTCCGGCCCCGAACCCGGGCCTAGAGCCGCGTAAACCCCTTCCGAGGGTCAAACCTCCGGTCCCGGGGCCGGCCGCCCCCGCCGCCGCCGAACGGGGTCCCGGCGCCCGGCAACAAAGCGTTCCGGTCCGTCGCTCGGAAGGTTTTCCGTGCCGCGCCTCGTACGCAAAACCCTCCGGACCCGTCTCGCGTCCCCGCAGAACGAAGCTCCGCAACCCGTACGGACATCGAAAACGACCCTCTTCCCGAACAGCCGCGTTCGCTCCGTTCTACTGCCGAACGCGCGCGGCCCCGTCCGCTACGCTCCGCCGCTCGACGTAGCGAAGAAGCTCCCGGCGACGGAAAAGGCCGCCCGGTTGAACGTCGCTCCTCAGAAATTCCTTCGCTTCCTCTCGCTCGCAGACGACGTCTCGAAAAAGTCGTTCCCCCGCGGTCCCGCGAGCCGTCCTTTTCGCCGCTTCCGAAGGCCTCGGCGATGTCGGCTATCCTCCGGTCCTCCCGTCCCTTTCCTATAAAAAAGACCGTAATTAATACGCTAGAGCTATTTTAAAATCGGGTCGGCGGAAGCCGCGTTTAAAATTCGGCTTCCGCCGACTCGCTCGCTACGCGCCGGCGCGTCTCCGACTCCTCCGTCGCACGGCCGCCCGTCTCCGCGCCGCCCGCGGTCCTCCGGTCCCAGATCGGCCGTTCCTCGGCGAGGAGGAACGAGCTCTGGCGGCCGTCCTCGATCTTCCGCGTCAGAAATTATCCTCGACGCTTAGCCGGAACTTCCCGCGAACGGGAACGCGCTCTTCCCTAGCGAATACCGGAGCGGTTCAGAATCGCTACGAGAACCGACGCCCGCAGCCGCGAGCTTACTCGCTGCCGTGCGCAAACGCCTCGATCTCCTTCTTCGTCCCGCTCCGTAAAACGCTCCCCCGATCACGTCGCCCGCGCTCGCCTACCGCTCGAGCCTGCCGTCCCGCGACCGCCTCTCAGCCGCTCGGCCGCCGGTCTCCCTTTCGATAAGAGGCGACGCGTCGTCCGAAACGGCGAGCCGGTTTCGAAAGCCGTCCCGCCGCGTCTCCGCGATAGAAGCGAGACGACGCGCCCGAAGTCGCGCTGAAAAATAAAAGGAGGAAACGCGGGCTCCGCCGCAGCGAGCGGCGGGGGCCGAAGCGCCCGCGAAACCCTCCCGGGCTCCGGGGCCGCCCCGGGATCGCGCTCGGTCTCGGCCGGATCGCGAAAAAACGGAGGCGGTCGAGCGGCGCCGCGACGCGAGCTCTAACGAAACGTACCTCGGCTCCGAAACGCTCGCCGCTTCCGCCGTCCGGCCGAACGGGCTCCCCCGCGACCCCCGGAACCGGAGACGGCCGCCGGTCCGCGGTCCTCGGCGTCGCGTCCGACTCCCGGCGCCGCGGAGGCTGCGGACGTAAGTCCCCGTCCCGTTCGTTCCCTCTAACGAGAGCCGAAAGAACCGAGACACCCGCGAAAAAGCTCCGGGGGCCCGGAGATCCCCGGGGCCGCGCTACGACTCGGGTAAAAGAGCGGCGGCCCGCTCCGAAACCGCGCCGGCGCCGAGAAACCGAGGCGGCCGGGCGAGAGCCGGGCGAGAGCCCCGCGCCGGCCCCGAACGGCTCCCGAGCGCTTACCGACTACCGCGGTCCCCTCGCTACCGGAACGGCTCGCCGCCGGGAGTCGCGCCGCGGCCTGAAACGAAACGAAACGCGAACGAAACCGGGTAGAATCCCGAGCTCCCGGTTAAAAGCGCCCCTCGTAACGCTACTCACCCTCAGCGACGCGAGGACCGACCGGACGAAGGAACGGAGACGGCGCGCGGCGAATCCCGAAAGCGCTCCCGTGGCTCCCCGCGGCCTCCGGCGGACCTTAAGAGGCGTCGGGGCGGCCCCGCCCCGGGACGCCGACGAGGCGCACCTGCGCCCGGCCGGCGGGCCGCGGCGCCGCCGCACCTGGGAGTCCTCGCCTCGTCGGCGCGAGCGGGGCTCGTTCGGACCGGCCGGGGACCCCGGCGGTTACACGCGCGGACTCTAGATCCGAATTGGCGACCGAAATCGCGCTTCGCTGCGGTCACGCGCTTCCCCTTTGCGCCTCTTTCGTTAATATTCGTTACTAAGAAAAATACTCGCGCCCGATTCGAACGGATCGCTTCGCGTGTCGCGCGACGCCCTACCGAAAAACGTCCCCGGCGTTAACCGTTTCCCGAGGCCCCCGCCGCGCGCAGTCCGTCTCCGCCCGGAACGCGGTCGCGCGCGCGGCGCGAGTGCGGAGCGGTCCCTCCGAGTACGAGAAAACGTCGGAAGAAACGCGGGCGTGGAACGTTCGTGACAGCCGTCGCCCGCGGCTGCTTTGAAGCTACCGATGTAACTAAACTTTCTCGCGAAAACGCTCGCGATTCGGTATAATAAACGCGACACGGTTTCCCTCGAGCGGACGACCTCGATCGCAAAGACCGCGAGCGAAACGTAGGGCGGACGCGAGCGGATGACGACGCCGTCTCCGGAAAACGCTTCTATTACGTGACCGCTTAGAAATGAAAACGGAGACAAAAACGAAGGCACGGATATAACGTGACCGCTTACGACGCGCGTGGCGCAGTAACTGTATTCGAGCATCCGCGGACGAATCGTCTTCGGCGCCGGAACCGGCCCGACCAAAGCGCCTTCCGACGGCTGAGCGCTTCGACGTTCCGTTTACGTTCGCTTTCGTTCCCTCTCCTTTCGGTGGCCGCCGTCCGGCCCTCGGCGCGCCGGCGACGTCTTCCCGCGGGGCGGGATTTTTGCCGCGTTTGCGATCCGCGACGTATCGCGCGGCCCTATATCGTTCGCTACGACCGGAGGAAAAAAAAAAGGCTAAGACCGTTATTACGAAGCGCCGCAGAGCGGCGATTAATACGCGCGCCGAAAAATCAGGCGGCGACGGAAGATTCCTTAGAATAGAGTTCGATTTTGGCGAGCGAAGGTAACGGCGGCCGCGTCCGCTCCCGGTCTGCGGGAGACGCGAGTGCCGGCGGACGGCGGGGGGCGGGTTCGGGCTCTCCTCGAGGAGGGACGCGCTCCGAGCCAAAAACGAAGGGCGTCCTCGCGGCCGACGGAATCGAAAAGCCGCCCCTGAACGGAAGACGTATTTTGTCCGACGGCCGTCGCCTCGGTGCACCTCCCTGTCGAGTCCGCTCTCGTATCTCTCCGTCATTTTGCCGTTCGACGACTAACTAGAAAAACGGAATCGTCGTTTCTAGGAAAAAAAGATGATTTTTTTAAAAAGACGACGATAGCTTCTCAAAGCTGCCGCGGGATACTCGTCCAATAGAAATAAGAGCCCGTTTCGACCTAAAGTCGCCGGCGCGTCGGCGACACGGACCCGGATCGGTCCGCGAGAGGCCGCGTAGACGGGCGTCGGAGGTCGGCTACGTATCGGGCCGAGACGGACGGAGTCGTCCGTTCTTTCCCTTTATCTGATTACAGTCAGTTTTGAGCAGGCAGAATTTTTAAGACGACCTAAAAACATCCCTCCGACGGGAACGATACGTCGAAGCGTGAATCACAGACTCCTGTCGCAACGTAAACCGTAGAAGGATAATACGGAAACGCAACGTAAGGGCGCGGACGAAGTCGTTTCCGGAGGGGTTACGGAAGGTACGGACAGAAACTTACGGCGCTTAAAGGGACCGGAGCTCGAGCGGTTTTTAAAAGGAATACGTTCCCAGACGTTACGCTGACGGCGACCGAACGTAAACGACGGACAAAAGACATACGCGAAGACTCTTCGACTTCGGCGGTCCTCGAGAGGCGGGCTGCGGGTCCGGGACCGCCGCTCTTCTCTCCGACCTAACGGTCGGACTAAATGACGCGCGACGAACTAAATAGGCCTTACAACCCAAACTCCCCGCGGTAAACGTCCGGGCAGGTATTTGGCCCGCCCCGAGCTCTCCGGGAGCGCGCGCGCGCGAAACGATCGAGTTCGGAAAAAACCGAGGCCCGACGCTCGTCGCTCTGACGTCCCTTCCTATCTCGGGGAAAATAGGGCGGGAAAACTCACGCTTCGTATTTCACCCTAGGTAAAAACGGTTCTCTAACGACATAATTCGATACGGACGAGATAATCGCGTGCCCCGAGCGTCGACGAAATAAAAAGGGAAAACGTACGTGAAATTTGCCGGGCGTCCGTAAGATGACGATCGAGTCACGGCCCGAAGCTCCGATCGATCGCCCGGGGAAAGGACCAGGTGGGCCCCGACGGCGCAGGTGAAGGCGATTCGGCCGTGTGACAGGAAGGGGCGGAGCCTGGCCGCACCTCCCTTAGCTGGCATTTAAGGGCCGACTGCCGGCGGGGAAACATCTCTGCCCGGGGATCCCGTCCTCGGGGAGTTTTTCCCCGCGAGCCTACGTCCCGACACAGGTGAGCCTCGCTTTGCCGTTCGTCCTTGCGCCGTTCCGCGCCCGTATCGCTTTTTCGCTGCGCTCGTCTTTCCTACCGTAACGGTACCGTACGCGTCTGATCGCTGCCGTTCCGGAAGGGCAGCGGTTGCGGAATTTTGAGGGAGAAGCTGCGCTTTGCCGGGCGGAGGCGGGGAGAAATTTGAAAGAGCGAGACGACAGGTTTGTTTTCTGATTTCCGATTCCGCTTTGCCGCCGCGATTGTCTTTGCGTAAGCTTAAGGTCGTGCGAACGAGCGAGTCTAGTTGGCGTTTTTTTCAACGGAAAGATGAAATGTTTTAATCGATTGCAACGCGCGCGCGCCTCTCCCTGCGCCGCACGCGCGGCTCTGAAGTTCCCGGTGCCGCGGCACCTCTCCCACCGCTCCGAACGCGTTCGACCCTAACGTTACGCCTACCGTACGAGCGATTGGCCGGAACTAAGTTGTTCCTTGCTTTCTGCCCGACAACAGCAGCGGTTAAGAAAATAAACGAAAAAAACCCCGAAGAACAGATAGGTTAGCGGCGCGCCTACTGACGCCGTTAGCTTCTGAACGGCCCGTCCGAAACAAACCTACGAAAGCACGGCGGGAAACAATTGCGCGGGGGTCAGCAGTTGGCAGGGACGGTATTTCGGGACGACGTTACCGCATCGGTAAGGATCGCCACGGGATTTAAGGTTACGCTATACCCTCCTACGTTCTTTCTCCGAGGGATCGCCGTACTCGCCGAGGCGGACGTGCGGCAATCTGAAAAATAAGGAAGGGACGAAACGCTTTACGCGCTTCGTCCCACCGCAGAAGGGGACCGATTTCTTCTCCGTTTCGAGGATTTTAATTTGTTCTTCTCCGAAAGGTCCGGGAAAGCGTCCTTCGGGCCGACGCGGCGGACAAACGCGCGAGAGGCGGTAACGGATGCGGAGGCGTTAAGCGGACGACGCGTCTTAATTTCTGAGGAATTTAAAGAATCTCCTTCCTGCCGCCTACTTAGACCGATTACTTTGCAGGGAGCCGTGGGACTCGTTTCTCGCGCGAGATTTGGAGGAAGCGGTGCACCTCTCCCAGGTTCGGCTGCCGCGTTTGCGCCGTCCAACCGTGAAAATCAGAGACGAGGTGAACGTGAAGGTCGCTTTCTTTCCGACGTCTCTAATTCCCTAAGCCGGCCGTCTGCTTCTAAGAGCCGGGAGACGGTTCTCTTCGTTTCAGGTTTAGAAATTACGATGAACCGTAAAGGAAAAAAATCTAGTACGAGCAGCGAAAAGTAAATACCGTCGTCGACGGCTTAAAGGAAAAAAAAAACGCACTTACGATGTCAGAAGATACGTAAAATTGCGCACGAAAAACACGGAATCGAAAGCTCTTTTTTCTTTTCGTTTTTTCCCGTTGGTTTGAACGTTTATTAAATTCTTAAACGCGTACGTTTCCGGAAACGTCTTACGTTCGGCGAGCGACTTACGTTCGGCGAGCGATTTCTAACTCGCTCGCTAAAAATGTGGGAAAACTTCAAAAACGGCTTCTCTTTCTCGCTTCGGTTTTCCGCACAGACGATTTATCCGCTTTAATTAGAACTGCGTTTATCATCCAATAAATTGTAGGGCTAACGACCGGCCGGTGCGAGAAGCTGACGACCGAGTCGTCGGCCGCCGGAAGGAACTCCCTCTGCGATGCTGCCTCCGGTCAGGGATGCTTACGAAGAGCGTGAGCTGTTCGGACGTGACCCGGGGCAAAGCGTTCGTCTCGTAAGCGTGCCTTCGCGGTGTTTCGGGTCCGCTTTTTGACTGACGGCACGCACGAAAGAAGCGTCGGAAGAACTAACCGAGGAGCTCCCCCTCGCGGTGCTTTTAACGCGCCGGAAGCGACCGCGGCTCGGGGACCCGCGATACGAAGAAGCGCGGAGCGGGAAGCAGCTCCGGACTTGGCAACGGGGAACGTTTTTGGCATTTCTGCGCCTTCAGATTCCGCTGGACCTGCAGTACTCCCGGGGGGACTCCTTTGCCCGCCGAACGGAGCGGCTGCGGTGCTCCCGGAAAAGAGCGTTGCGAATAACGTCAGCGAAACTCGCCGTCCGTAGGGGAACTTGTCGCGGAGCGGCAAAGAGAGAAAAAGCTCGGAAAGGCTCCGGAGCAAATGGGACGGACTCGCGAAGGTACGGATCGCGGGCGAGTAGCAGCTACGACAGGACGGAAGCGAACTGTGGCTCGAGGAGGCGCTAAATAACCGCCTGACGGAAGCTCAGAAGGTCAACGAGGGGAAACGTTGCTCTGCCTGACGTCAACTTGCTCCTCTTACGGCTCCCGCTTAAGAGATCGGACCCGCGGAGCGACGCGTCGCGACTGTTCTCACGCGGCGAAGCTGGGAAAAGCGCGGCATCGAACCGACGTTTGGCCGCGGCAACGCCCCGCGACGCTCGGCGGAACCTGCGGCGGGCAGTCGAGAAGGACGCGTGCGCTCACAAGGCGTTCGAATTTACGCTACAAGGATCCGACGCTGAAAACCGCGGGAGAGAATGCGCGTACGGCAGGGCGATATCAATTTAAGCCCCGTCAGGGATTTGAGCGTGTCATCGTTGTTAACGATAATACCGAGCCGCAGATAAACTAACAAAACACGCTCGCCCGGTGCCCGGAAGAAACGCAAATAGCACCTGAACTTACACTCGCCGCCTCTTCAGCCCGCAGCTTTTAGCGCGCTTCTTTCCGCGGCCTTTTCCTAAGAAAAGGGAGGGTAAGCCCTGCACGGCCGTTAGCCGCCAGCTCCCCTAGCCGCGCTCCGGGTATCTCGATCCCCAGGGCCCGCATCTCCGGGAAGCGAAACGTCTCGCTCTGAATTTCGACGAAGCTGAGCTCTTAATCCCGGCAGAGTCGGAAAACCCAGCCGATGCGCTTCCGTGCACGCGCAGGCGATGCAGCCGGGGAGCGGCGTTCGGGCAGAACATTTTTTCTGTCAGAAAACGCTCTCGCGTTGAAGCTAATAGAGTTCGCGGAACCGGGCCGATTTCGACGGGAAGAGAAACGGCAGGAGGGGGTTTCGGGACAGCAACGTTCGTAGGAGCGGCGTGATCCCGCTCTCTATACGATAAACCCTATAGACTTAAGTTTCCGTTCCATAAATGTGAGGCGTACCGAACGGCGAGAAACGAAATGGAAGCGTCCCTCTTGGCCCGAAGCACCCCAGCACCCGCCTCCGCCTGAGCTAAGGGCAAAGCACCCGGAGACGAAGGCCGCCGTAGCGCGGAGGTAGCCCTTCCGCCCGGGCGCAACGCCCTCGCTGACGCCTCCCCGACAGCACCCGCTCGGCATCTTCGCGTGAAGTTCTCACCAAGCTGCGCTTCCGCCGGGTTTCGGACGCTCGCGCGCGGAGTTTGAAAGCGAGGGGAAAACAAAATTAAGGAAAAAAGCGATTACGCTCCGCCGCTCTGCTTTGCTTTACGTTAAGCGTGCACGGCCTTCGCGTTCTACGCCGGCCTCCGTTTGAGCCGAAGCCTCCTCCGTTTCGGTCTCCGGACAGCTTTGCTAAGTAACGAAATAGCCATTTGTGTCGTAACTGCTCCAGCTCCTCTTTTTCCTACGCTCGCCCTCCTAGGCTGGCCGCGTACGCCATCGAGCGCTACCTCGTTCTACGTACGCGCGCGGAAATAAATTCAAGGGTACCGCCCGCTTCGTACGAACCTCGGCGTGCGCAGAAAGAGCCCGAATCGCCCTCGCTTTCCCTCTCTAAATCGGCTGCGGAGAGGAGCGGCGGGAGCGATCGGTCGTTTCCGGAGGCGTCTTGCGGAGAACGATTCGCTCAGAATTGATCGGTTCGACAGCCACGAGGGAGAGAAACGGAGCCTGAGTCCTTTTCAAGACCCTTCTCGAAACTCTCCCTATTTTTGAGTATTCAGGTGCAATAGGGGAGCGCTTATTTACCACCGAAAGCGAAGGAAGGGGAAAAGGGGCGTCCACCGACACGCAGCGGTAAGGCGGACGCCCCGACGGCCCTGAGCCTGGCGGAGCCGCGACCGGCGCCGCGTAGTTTCTACCCCTCGAAATCGACCTCCGAAAGACCGAGAAACGACTCGGACTGCGGCACGTCACCGCTCTCCACGAACATCCGTAACACGAGGGTAAAAGCGACGGCGGCGGCGAAAAATCTAGCGGCAAGCAACGACGTCTATTTCAGACGACTGTTTTCAGCGGCGACGTTTCCACGTATCACCTCGAATCTTCCTACCGCAGCACCGAAGCTTTTGGCTGCCGAGAGAATCGACGAGAAGCGCGCGGGGATCCTTAGCGCTGGACCCCGAGCGGCCCGACGGCAGCGGACCAAAGCCTCGAGTTCCTTTAGGTCCCCTCCGCCGTCCGTCATCGTCGGAGTTTTCTTCCCGGCTGTAAGGAAGTAGCCTCACGGCACCGCGTCGTACTAACAACGGCAGAAAAGAAACAGCCGTGCGATAACGGGAGGTAGATCCAATCGGAGATACGCGCTCGAGATGGCGGCAGCTCGATACTTCCCCGTTACCGGAACAAATAAATCGCTTCCTCTATAAAGTTCACGTACCTCTCCGCAGCTCGTTCCCGTCGCTGGGAATACGTAAAATTGTTAAAAACGACAGGGAATTTCTCGATCGCCTCGGGGAATTTAAGCCGACGAACGCATCTCTTTCTTCTTCTCACCGCGTGCCTGTTTTATTACGAATCGAACGAGCTTAATGCCGTTATGTCCGAAATAAACGCTCATCTCAAAGTTACGCCGCTACTCGCGGGGGTCTAAGTTCGGTTCTCATCTCTGCCGCGGTTGACGAATAATCGGCCTAAGCTTGTCGAGCTCGAATTGAAGTCGTCGAAACGTGGCAACCGATTTTCGTTAGCGATCTTAGCCAAACTTACAAATCTTCTGCAGCTCAGGAATAGAAGGATAAACCGACGAGCGGGTAAATAGCGTCACCGGCGCGTTCTACGGAAAGCGTTACCGTACTTTTTGGTTTGAGTTTGAAGAACGGCACGAGTCAACAGTCAGCTCTCTACGCTCCTTTTCACATGACGATTTCACCGAGCGGCCGCGCCAAACATCGGAAGCACACGGAGCGGGAAAACCCTCGGCAAAACCGGTAGTTCAACCGACGCGGGAAGACGCTAATTCCCCCGGAAGACGCGAGAATAGCATTCCTTATCCTCGCGAAGAAAAAACGATACGTTTAGAGAGACGACCGCGAGCGCCCGACAACGGGCGTTACGTCCATTTGATCCTTCTCGAAGCGTCCCGTCGCGGACGACGCGACGAAAGCGCTCGGAACGGCCGACTGCTTTCGAAGTCCTCGCTCAAAGTTTGGGGGAAAAAAAACTACGCTAATCGAACTCGCGCACAAATCGCAGTACCTTCGCGAAAGAAGCGGCGCGCTTACCCGTTTAACGAGGAAGTCGAACTAGATCGCGGGCGTCCGACCTTCCGGATCGCCTCGGCTGCGTCGAACGAAGAGGAATTGCCTCGGGCTACTTTTTAAATGGGTAATACAGTTACGCATACGAGTAACAAAACTTGCTTTAGCACAGTTTCAGTTAAAACGTAAAACAAGGAGGGCAACAAAACCGCAAGATGAGCGAGACGTACGACCTTAGTTCTTTACAGCTAATAAATCAACGTCTGCTTCGGTGACGGCGGCTGCGATTCTCAGCGAGCTCTCAAGGCGTACGTCGGAGATTTGGAAGAAACTTCGTGCTTCCTTTCTTCGTCCTCGAAAAGAATCGTTCAAACGTACGGATCGCCAGAAACCCGCGACGCGAACGAAGCGCTCTAACGCGACGGAAGGCGTGGCGACGACGGCAGAGCGGCGAGGTCCCGGGCCACGGCGAGCGAGGACTCGCTCAAACGCGACGGCCACGGATACAGAAATAAAGAAAAGAAGCTGCTTACCTTAGGAAGGCCTCAGACGGGCGAGGATCTCGGGTGAGATAACCTTCCTTCCGCTTTCAGCCCTTAAATGAGGTCCAGGAAGGGGCGGATCCTGGCTCCAGCCCTTCCGGCCGCTCAGCGTTATTGCGCGCACCTGAGCTCCCGCGGGTTGGCCCTGCCTCCCGCCAGGCGCTCCGTCGCCGGTTCGGGCCACGACTTAGCGTTTCCGCTAGAGGCGCGATTGTGAAGAAAGGATATTTCTGCATTAGCGGTAGGCGATCACGGAGTAGGTTCGGGGAATTCCGGGAACGAAGCGACAATTCCCACCGCTTCGTCTCAGACGCGGTTCTTCTTCATTACGGCCTCCCAGAGGGCGTTTGCGATATTCGCAGAAACGGCGCTGCGGATAACTGGGGCACGGAGAATTCTTAACGCGGTACGCAACCGAAGTTCCCGTTAAGCCATTTCGGTAGCTTAGAAGCTCTTCAAAGCCACCGAAACATCAACTTACGATTCAGAAAAGACGTATCGCTCTCCTCGTTTTGTTCGGACGGGGACGCGGTAAGAACAAACAGACGCTAAAATACTCGGGCGTATTTAGGTAGCCCGCATTCACTTCAGCGGCACGATCGCTAACGGACGTGACGCCGCGGAGCACGACGCGGATTTGTGCGAAGGACGCCGCTTAGCAGCGGACAGACGGTCCGAGTTACTCATGAAAGAACAACGACCGTTCGTTGTCCCTGCAAAAATTGTACGTTTATCTCAGAGTTTGCGCGGGCGGGCGCGAATAACGAACGAGTCAAGATTTTATCGTTTACTCGGTGCGGCTGGGAAAAACAGAAGAAAATGAAACAAAAAATAAGAGAACTCGTCAATGCAGAATAAGGAAACGTTCTCGTTTGCCCCGTAGATTTTACGGCCGGCGTGCGTGCCACGGACGTTACCGTATAGGTGGCCTGTTTACAAGGCCATTAAAGACTCGTTAAATCGGAGGATGTATGAAAATTAAATACGTTTCTTCGGTCGACGTACGTAACTAAAATCGGCTCCTTCGCAGCGGAAATGAACTCCGCAGGTAGACTACGGCCCTGACCGGAGATCAGCTCTAAACCGCACGGGCAATTCGGTGGCAGCGGTTGGCGCAGTCCCCGGATTCGACTCAGGTAAACGCGCGGCACCGCGGTCGCCGATAGGTCTTTCCGCGACTTCCGTAGCCGAGAGCGCAGACGCGCCTTCCCTGTTCTCAGTGGGGAATCCCACGGCTCAACTGCACTCGGCGTGCGCCAGAGGACTTACCTCGCTCGGATTCCGGAGGTCTAACTGGCTGGAGAGCACCTCGGTCTTCACCTCGGACGGCTGTAACGAGAGGCAACCCGAGCAACCGGAGGCCCTTACGCCAAAGCTCGTCCTTAACCCGAACGTTTCGAATACAAAAGACACATTTCAATAATTTTTCTATCCGTAACACGAGACCTAAAAACCGGGCTTCGAAGTAATTTACCTTACCCGAGAAACACACGGGACTATCGCTCTGTTCCCACGTAAACTTTCCGGTAAGCGTCACCGCGGAAATTTCTACGCAGTCGATCTAAACGTATCGGTTCTCACGATTTTCAAAGCAAGCGGTTTACCCTGCATAAAGCCCGCAGACAGGCTCTTCACCTCCCACACCTTCGAGTAATTTATCTCAAAGTACCGTAGTTATTGAATGGTTTTCCTTTTTTCTTTTTTTTTTTAAACGACCCTCAGTAAATTTAATCGATAGGATTACGTAGCGAGAATTTCAGCCGCAGATGCCGATTTGAGGACCGAATGAGTTTCGCTTCTCAGACTTAAGGATCTTTTCTCCGATCTAGTCAGTCTTCGCTTAACTCAAAAGAAACACGAGAGATTTCAAACATCAAAGGCGGAAATCACAAGACCAACGGTAACCGCGCGTACAGTCCTTCCTTCCCCAGACGTAACTCGAGCTCGGGCGTTTCTTCTCATCTCATCATCCGCTCGGAATACTTCTACGGAAGCGAGCAGCCTCAGTCTATACTTAACTGAGACAAACGAAAACGCTTATTTGTTTAACCTAAGTACGACCGAACGACTTCAAGGCAGGAACCGAGCGACAAAAGCCGTCATTCATCGTTTCCCCTCGAGTCAAAAGTTAATAACCGAAAGGTTAGTAAGCCAAACGGAACGCTTTAACGAGGGACCCGTGGACGCCGCCGCGATATCCGTCTCATTCGGAAACTCGTTTCTAAACATCTGACTGTTTCTCCGGTAGCGTCGGTAATCGGACGGACTTCTTCGCGCTCTTTTCGCGTGCAATCGTCCTTCTCGCCAGGCAGACGCGAACAAGTTTTAGCTCTGCTCAGCGAGCGCACCGCACGCGCAGCACTGACTACGCCGTAGGGCTCTTCGGTGAGACAAACGAGAAGCTTCGACTTAAAAAACCACCTAGCAAAAACGGTATTATCCGGTGCGCTGTCGCCGTAGGATCCGATTATAAGAGCACGCCGCAGACATCTCACGTCCAGGAACCAAGGGAAGTCGAACTGGCTACGAAGTAAGCGAACGGCACTCCCCGGGAACGTGCCTTTTCGTCCCTCAGGTTGAGACCGGCGCTAACGACCGAACCGCGTGAGAGAAATGAGGAGAAAAGGTCTCGCCTGCCACCGACGGACCTTAAGCGTCACTTCGCTCGTCAGCTGAGGGAAACCCTACCGCCGCTTAGCTTTTGGACCGGGAGATCTTATCGACCGGGGTCTACGAGCGCTTGGAGCGCGTTACGCGCATCACAAGTGCGTGAGCACGCTAACGCCGTCAGAAGGTTGCGCGTGCGGTCCGGGCGTAGAGGCTCGATCGCGACCGCTCGCTGAGCAGGGGCTTCGCGCGCAAAAGCTTTCAAACGTTCGGTCTCGTATGTCTCCCGCACAAAGCTCAAACCCTCTCCCGTGAGCATCCGTGTCGCGCCGCTAGCCGCGACTCACCCGCTCTCCAGCGAACGCGCCGCGTGCAATTTGAGCCTCTGACGTCAGCCGGGCTCGGTTCGACGGCTTCTCGCAATCGCAGAGGTTTCCGCGAGCGCGCAAGCTCGCGGAAGACAGACTCGTCAGGCTCAGTTTAGGATCTCGCAAGGCGTCGAGTGACCCGATTTCTCTCGTTACGCTTTCGGATGCCGACCAGACGGCACTGAGAAAGTAAGGCGCTTATCCCGCTGCACATCTCCGGCCTCGGTCATCTCCTTGTTGAGTACCAGCCTGAAAACGCGGACCCGAATCCCCCGCGCCCGAAGACGCTCGCAGCGGGGCAGCCGAGGCATACTGGATGCCGAAGGGCTGAACGACGACTCAGACAAACGCGCATCCGGATAACTTTTCCAGCAAATTCCACCCGCGATACACCGAAAACGCAAGTAACGACGCGGGGGAAATTTCCCTGTGCCTACACACCTACGCCAAGATGAAAATACGAAGTACGATGAGAGAGGCGGGCGCGGTGCCGGAAAGCGGCTTCGTCATCCAGCGCCCGCCGGAAGCCTTACAATGCTCAATTGCTGCCGGGAACCGAAGTCACGCGCGAGTCAGAACCAGCGTGCCTGCACACGTTACTTAACGTAGGACTGAGGAGCTCTTCTTTCTCCCCACCGTCACCTAAACAAAAACTTAATTCAGCAGAGAAAACAGCAGAGACGCGCGCTCAGATCAAGCGAGGGAAAAACTCATCCCTTCGATGCAAAAAAAAAAAAAAAAAAAAAAAAAAAAAACAGGAGTTAGATCCGATCAGAGATACGTGCTCGAGATGGACTCGTTTCCGCTCGGCTTTAGCGAGAGCGCGCAGACGCGCAGGAGCAATAATTCACGCTTCCGCTTTCGTGCTTCGTCTGACTAATCATCCGTAACGGCGTTACCTACGTGGGATTTTGGTTTTCCGTAGAAGATGGGAAGCTGCCACAGTAGCCCGTACCTTAGATTAATAGAACTTCTCCAGAGCTAAAATCCCGAAATCAGCTACACCCAGACCCCGGAACGAGCCGCAGGCCAGAGTCGAGACGGCCGAGGAGTCAAAGGCAAGAACCCCCGCCACACCTCCGGGGCTACCGTTTGTACAAAAAATACGTAGCTTTGAGACTTCCGGCACAGAGTCGGAAGGAAAAAAAACAACAAACCGCTCGCGCTCCAACAGCCTCTTTCAGCAGCAACCGTTTCTCTGCGACCCTGACAGGTGGCATCCGTAGCAGCATACGGAAGACCGATTCGGTGTCAGCGGACGGTATTACTCTCATAACAAGCGACAGGCGCCCGGACCGCTTAGCGGACGAGGTCAGACTAGGACCCGACACGTACTCGAGGAGGCACAGAGACGCGTCAAAAATATCTTTATTGGAACTCGAAAGCTCTGCAATCTTCTCGCTTGACAGCCAAGCGCACGCAGAAACACAGGACGCAAAGAAACGCACGCGTGAGCCCGGGCACGCCGGATTTATCGCTTCGCGTAAGCGTACAGACCGCGGATTTCGCAAAGCCTCCCAGTAAACGGTTCCGCTCAAGTAAAGCCAAAAAAATAAACAGAGAAATAGAGGAAACAAAGCGAAATACGGGCGCCCGTAAAGCGAAGCCGCGATCAGACGGTAACTCCGTTCTGCCACATACGGAAAACGCTTCAAGAAGCCCACGTCCAACCTGAAGGCGAGGAATCGCCTTCGGGAAGATGACAGACGATCTCTCGGATACCGGTAGGCCGGTCAAAACCCCGTTTGAGCAGCGGTCGTCACCGTCAGCGCTGAAATGCCTCGAGGAGTCCTGCTTTAGATGGTTCCGTCAAGACCGAGGCCTCACCGACGTGACGCTTTTATATATTTGAAGAGCCCTTAACCGTAGGTCGAGGCTAGCCTGAGAAGCTAGGTGAATAAAAATACCCGAGTGCACGGGCGATGTCTCGAGTCCCCCAGCGTTTCTCTAATTACGCCGACGATCCGGGGCGGCTTCTTTTGCCGTCAGAAGCGACGCCGCCTGAAAAAGGACCGGAGCGTGGAGCCCGCTCTTAGGAGGGCAACGAGAGCCATCTCGTAGCGTTTTGCAAAGAAACGGCCTTAACTCACGTTAGAGTGCAAAACCCCTCGTACCTCTTACTAACGCTTTGCGCGGAGCCGTAAACGCACGGCCGCATCTCGGAGATAAAACCACGGCCGAAACCACGTCGTATCCAGAACACCTCCTACGTCGCCGCTATCGCCGACGCCTTTCGTGAGGTACAAAAACAGAATAAAGCTAAATAGGTTTGCCCAGCGGTCAGCCTAACTGCCGAATGCAGCTTTTCCATCAACCTCGGCTCAGATCCTGCGAGGACCGGAGGATCCTTTTCGTCCTTGACGCGCGTCGTCGGCTCACGACCAGGAAGCCGAGGCTCAGACCTACCTAAACTCAAAAAGCAGTAAAAGTGCAGTAATAACAATTGCTCAGCACAGCAGAAACGCTGACGGTAAGAGAGCGTGGCCAGATCCGAGTGCCCGTTAACTTCTCTCCGGGGTAACGCTTTCGCCTGAGCGGGTTACAATAGGCATCTAACGACCCCCATTCCGCTCCCCCAGAACAGCGAAGGGCACGGAGACCGTTTCTACCGTCCCGGAAATTACCTTAGGGAAACAGCGCTCCTCCTTCAGCCGAGGGTAAAATTACTATCGGCAAAGTTCAACTTACCCGAGAGCGGATAAGCTTTCCACCGCACCTCACGTTCACTAGAGGCAAAGCCGAACTCGTAAACCTCCAAGCAATTCCGATCGGAAGACTCACCCCGGGCACAGAAATAACAGCACAAACAGGGGACAGGTAGACAAGGACAGGAGAGACCCGAGCGAAAGCTCCGGCGGTGACGACAGCAGGCGGCTTCCGTTTCTCTCCTCAGCGCCCAGGTATGATTCGCAGCATTTGTTTAACATCAGGCTTCAGTGAGTTTCCGTTTATTGAAGCGATCGCACGGATCGGACGCTTGAACAGAAGGACTGCCTTCCGGCTTCGGAAGGAAAAGATTTAGTCCGATTAACCTCAGCGTCCTTTCGGTACGTTACATCACCGCCTGACGACGTGCTTCCGGGCAGCGAAAGAACAGCCCCCGTGCTTTTAAAGCCTAACTCGTCCCCCAGACGAGATACCGAGACGCTCAGAACCGCGTTTGAACCTCGTCGTCCTCCGCGACTATTTTAAAACAGCCCGCTTATCTAGCTTCTCAGCCCCTTCTAAATCACGAGCTCATTTTCACTCGCTAGAAATCTACTTAGGAACGGAGTTCAAGCACCGAGAACAAACCCCGCGGGAACAAGTCTGTCACGTGCCTAGCTACAAACGGAATCCTTTCGTCGATAAGAAATGACTCAGATAAAATGTTGAATACGCACGTATATTTCGCAATAACCAGAAACGATAACATCATCCTTTTCCCACCCAGAAATGCAAAACAAAGCATTTTGCCCAGCCCTCCTTTTCCACTTGTTTGCAGAGCTAAACCCCTGTTCGGTTAGGAGGAACGTGCAACAGATAAAATCTAGCGGCAGCCGGGCGGCTCCGCCCGGCTTTTCAGCTGCCAAGGTAACGATAACAAGACGAAGCCCGAGGAAACGCGTAAGTATTGACCGAAGTAGCAGGCGTTCAGGCGCTAGTTGCGAAGATAGGACCCTCGACCGAACGTCCCCTGGGACACGCGGCAGGCAGACGCTCCGCCCGCTCATTTCAGCTGCGGAAGGGGTCCGGGAGCGAAGACGGGGCCCGGCGCAGCACAGGGCTTGCATCTCCTTATTTGCATCGGCGTCATTTTGGAACGCGTACCTGTAAAACGGAGACAGAAAGGAGAAAAAACGGTAAGGATTTTAATCGCGAGCGCTCGAACGACACGCAATATTTGTACCTGAAATTTAACCGTTAACGTGGCCAAGCTTAGCTTATCGGCTACCTGAAAAAAAAAAAACGATGAGACAGCAATACGTTTTCTTTGCCGCCTCGCTGGAGATTACCCGTGCCGTTCAGCACCGGGGGGGATAGAATAGGAAGGGTGGTAGGCACCGGCTAAAGGAAAACCGCAGAGAAATACAAGCGTTTCCACTTGGGTCACTTAACTACCAAGAGGAACGAAGGATTCCGACTATTATAACCGCCGGAAATGAATCCGTAGGAAAGTTCAAGATGAGTCGTTTCGTTACGAGAATTCGAACGGAGAGAAAAGGCTACCGATCCTATTCCGCGTCTTTCAAGTTTAACGAAACTTATTAGCCAGCCATTTTAACGCATTTAGAAACAAACAATTTCAAGTATCGTTACTTTAGGGAGCGAACCTAATTATTATTATTATTATTATTATTGTTATTTTCACTCCTCGATCTATTCGCGGTTTACCTCTCTTACCCGTGTTTTACTGAAACCGGGGACACGATGGACACGAAGAAAGAACCGGTCCGGTCCGGGACCAGGAAAGGTACCGAGCAACCGCAGTAGGGATAAATGAAAACGCGCAAGATCGTCAAGCGAGACAACAGCGTAATACACTGAAAGCACTGATATCACGGTAGAAAAAGCTAGTTAGTGCTTTACCGACTTTTCTTCTGAGGAAAGGAACTCTTTACGGTTCTTTCCGGAGGAAACGAAACCTTCCTTCCGCTATCCAAAATAACCTGATTAGAACAAGGAAATCAGACGTAATTCTTCCACCATCCACCCGGATGAGAAGACCGCCTTCAGCTTTCCCTCGCTTTTCGGCTGCGCGCGCCAAGCGAACGGAGCCATTCGCAGGCTCGTTCAACTAGACGGTGTTTTCAGTCAACGAAAAGGTACGGACGGGAAATAACTAGTCTACGGATACAAGTATCTGCATTCGATCGCCGTTTCACAGCAAGGCACCGGTCAGTCAGAAAATCGGGCTCAAAAATAGAAACTCACCCCAAACACAACTACATTCAAGGTTTTCCGAAAGGATAAAATCACCATCCAGAATACTCGAAAAAGGCAACGAGATGTCTCGTCCTCGCTCTGAAAGCCAGGACTTTTGGAATTTCCCCTCGGACCAAACCATCTCGGAAGACTACAGGGTGGCCCTCCTCTTCTACCTCTGCTTGCATGGAGCGTATTTGGCTAGAGAAGCTTTTCTAGTCTTATTTCTTCGATTCCGAACGCCGAAGCGTCGCGCGATCGAGAAAACAATGTCTCAGTTGCACAACGAAGGTAATACTCGCACGGCAAACTCCGTTAAACGATGCCATTTTATCTTCAAGTCTTACCTTATTAAGCTTTACCTAATCGCTACAGTAAAAACGCGGATGTTACCTTTAGGCGCTTTCCTGTTGATCTTGGCCAGTTTTATACAGCAGCCTTTCTTAACGTTCCGACCTAGGAGTGAAAAAATCGTACGTTATCAAGGGAAACAAAAGACGCAGCGTACACACACAAAACGCGTTAGAGTTCGCAGACGCGTCGATTACATCTTTTACCATTGAATTCCTCGAAGGAGAGAGAGATCTCCGAAACGAAGGATCGCCACGACTGATTTTTACATTCGTTCACGCCTTGGTCCTAGCACGGAACGGGAATTAATTCATCATCTTCTATCGTTACTCGCAGACGCGGTACGCCAGATGCATCGAGAAGATTTTTTTACCCTTTGGAAGGTCACACGACACGGCAGGCGACGTGACCGGCAAACTCCAGCTGCCTTAACGTGAAACAAACGGACGAACCCACTACGCTGCTTTTACAGCTACGTCGCCGAAGGAAAGGATAGAAGATGACCAAGAGGACAAACAGCGCATCCCCGGGTCCGCACGCAAGAGGTACGGAACAGATCGCTTCGAACGGGCAAAGCCATTTAGTCGCTCCCCGCCTAATACGCTCAAGCGAGCTGTCGATCGTGCTCGAACGCTCGGTACAGACCTGGATACGCTGCAGAGAGAACGAAGGTCGACAGAGTAGCGAGCACAGAGCAGAAGCGGAACGCAAAGGACGGAGGCGGTCGAATTCTCAACAGAAAGTTCTCCCACACGCTCGGCGATCTCAGAAATCCCTGCGGCACGGTTCTATAGCCGAGGCAAGCGGCGGCGGCTGTGCTAGCATTCGAGAGGCTCGAGAAGTCACATTAACACCGCTTCATTCCGACCTAACCGGTTTTACGTTAAATGTAACCGCAATTCGTACGCCCAGGCACTTCCACCACAGCCGGCACGAGGATAACTGCACCGGAACCACAGTCCGAAGTGAGCAGATAGCTGCAGCTCATTCTAGACTGCTCTTCGACACCACCGCGTAAGTCGCACTTAAGCACGCTCACACGCTTACGTGACCCAGAAGCCTCATTCACGTTACTTAGGAAGAGCCTTCCCGATCGGCGCGCTTGCGTATCATTACGGATAACGAAGAGCAGCCTACAAAAATTCTTCCGCCTCTTTCGATCCCTGGAAGTATCAACTTCCTCGGACGCACGCTATTGGAAAGGAACGTTATTACAGGGCAGCTCTCTACTTACGTCTTATCGGGTACCGCTGTCGCTTCTGCTACGCTCCCGTAGACAAATCTAGACCCACTCCAGCTTCCTTTGAATTAAGGCACTCGTATAACAACACGCCCCAGCATTCAATCGCCCTCACCGCAGCTCCGGCCGACGCATCTACCTCTCAGATCAGCTCCGCTAAAGGAGGAAACTGGGCAACTCGCTCTACTACTTCTGAAGAACAGCTTCTACGTGTTTCTCCACACTCGTGCACGCATCGAATGATTTTTATGAGCTTTCCGGAACGCGCCAAGCGTGACAAATCCGCTGCTTTTCACGACCGGACGCTTATCTCACGTCCCTTACCTCGCAGTCATTCACTACGTCTTGACTAAAAAATAAACACCGTTCGACAATACGGCAGGTCTCAGACCTGCGCAACATCAAAAGATAGCGTCTGAAGAGGTAACCGAGAGTTCCAAGCGTTACATTCTTCCGTCTCCAAATCCTGCTAAACCCTTTACCTCGCAAAGCCAGAATGCCGTCTACAGATGCCTTCTGTGGGCAAAGAAACCCGTTTTAAGGTCTAAACCACTCTGAAAAGGCGTGCTTTGGAATACTACAAAGCGGTAAATGGGTGCCACGTAGTAATGCAGTTATTAAATTACGCGGTATCAGCACCAAAGAAAAAAATGGACACCGACCGACGGTCAGGAGAGCTACCGTCACCTGCCTCACGGTCTGATCAGATCTTTCCACTCGCTCCAGTTCCGTTCCAGCGTTAGACAGTCGTCTACTGGAAAAGAATATAACAAGAACCTCTTTCCAGGGACGCAGACGGGGAGCGGGTTTCAGAACGCAGACAAAGGTTGCGAACTCTGCACGGCGCGCAACAGGCAGCGAAGAAAAAAGCCACCACGCAAAGCAAGCAAAGACGTTCGGCAGTTCTAAACTATTCCCCAAATTTGCCGTCTTTTCCTCCCCAGTCGCCAAGCCCCGTTGTTTCCTCTCGTTAAAATCAACAAGCAACCGGAGAACGAGCACTTGTTTTTTTTCTTTTAAGTTACAAGAGGGAAGCACAAGAGAAGAAAGGAAACAGAGAACGAGCACGTGTGTTTTTTTTCCTTTAAGTTACAAGAGAAGAAAGGAAACGGGAGTCTTAAAAAAATACACCGTACCTTCTGCAGTAAAGGCACCGAGGCACAAAAGAAAGACAAACAGAAAGCCGCAGAGCGCCAGGAGCTTCATCCTGCCGACAAGTCAGGAGGCGTCTTCTAGGAGGCTGAGGAGCGTTCTGGTCCGCCTCCAGCAAAACTTCACATTTTTATAGCGTCGATCAGAGCCGTCTTGAGAATGGGCGGAGATTTGGCCTTTGTATTGCACTTCAGGGTACGGAAACAAACAGCCCTTCCTCCTACGAGAAACAATTCACTCATAAATCAGGCAGCAGTTAGCTGCTTTAGCAAAAGCGTTACCAGTTAAAAGAGAGCACCTGGCTTCGAGTGTCGGAACACGGAGGAACGCTCCGACGCAAGAGCGCTCGTCTTGCAGCTCACGGCAGCTCCTCGGCGAAAGTCCGGGCTCCTCCGGACGCTCGCAAGGACGGAGCACAGCTGAAATGAAGGGAGCTGAGACTGAGAAGCCACACTAGAGCTGGAGGGACTAAATCAAAGCCAGTCCAACGTGGCGTCAACATAATTAACGAGACAGACGGCTATACAGCATATTTCTGAGTTTATCATTAACTTCTCGCTATCTAACATACTCGGTTAATTAAGTCTCTTATAGAGATTCCAGTTAAGGATCGAGATTAGGAAGTCCATCAAATTCAACAAAGTATCAAAGTTCAGAGAACGCGCGTTTGAGAACGGATCAGCTGCAGCCGAGTCTCTCAGATGAGGCACTTTAGGTCCGACAGCACCTCGTTCTCACAGCTTTTTCTGAAATGACCTAGATCTGCCGTGAGCCGCGCAGCCTCCCGGGCTACATCCACGAGCTGCCCGGACTCGGAACTGCAGCAGGACGCAAGGGTGCGCTCCGGTGTACCCGCACGTTCATCCCTCTTCCCTCGACCCTGAGCTTCAAAAAGTTTCATATTCCAGATTCTGAATTTCGGTCGCTGCTTGCGCGGGATCGATAGCTTTCCTAATCGGTGTCAGTCCTTTAGCCTCCCTGCGTTAGCACACGAAGCTTTTCTCTACCTTTGCACCTTACAGTATCCAAGTATCGCGAGGGCTGCTAATTTGTCCAGTTTTTTCTACAAAGGCTAACATTACCGAGCCTTTCAGGTAAAAACCACAAACAAAAACTGCTACGCAACCCATTCTCTTCCGAGTGCTTTACAAGCGGCCGTGGTAAGGAAGGGCCGCGTCTCGATCGCTCGTGTGACTAAGGCTCTCAAAGTGCTTTTACAGTACAGTCAGCGACGCAGAAACACGAACGGGACAACTGAACTTTGATCTGCGTTTACGATTTTTGGCTCGTAAATACTTTAAACGTATGGATGACAGCCTCGATCTTGCGCTTTAAGAGCCAACGACAACGCTCCTGCACGTTAGTGCAGGAACGGATCCTTTAATTTGCATCACTACGTACGCTTCTACTCAGAGGAACGGACAAAAAATTCACACCGAACGCGATGCAAAGATTTTTCCAAAAGGTACATCGCTTCGCGTCGCTGCGGAGAAAAAGAACAAAGTTATTTCACGGGTAAAAAGTTAGTTCGGCGACCGAGTGCAACTATTTAGAGGCAGTAACCGCACGAACAAGATATTTCAGCGGTAACCCAGAAAACAGCTACCGTTCGCGATCGAAATACGTAAAGTCTCTAATGACAAACAATTGAAATTCTTAGATCGGAATTGTTACCTATCCCGGACGTTCTAAAACCTTTTACTGCCCAAAGCTATTGTAAATTCACCAGCAACGTGGTTATTTCTGAAACGCACGCAAGATCTTCTCACGCTTCTCTGTTAACAAAAAAAAAAAAATCTCACCGTTCTTCCCCGTAGACACGACGGCATTTCGGCTCTGCCTTTTAAAACTGCCTCACCCAACTGGCTCTCTTCCTTAAACTTATGGAACGTAAATAAAAAAACCACCTCATAAAAGGCACATATTAACTCAAATCTAGTAAGACTTTATACCCCAAGAATCTTTCACGTCTACAGCACTGAATAACACCATCGCCGCCTCCTTCAGTGTGCACGGTAAGAAATAAAAGTTGAATACAGAAGGGAAAAGTACCTAGGTAATAAGGCATGCGCGTCTCATAAGACAACCTCGTACGTTACGGTTACCGACATCCCCAGCCACGTTCATCTAAGCGAGCCGGAAAGGCGCTGGAACGTTAAACGCGATACAGCTGCTACCGACCCCCGCCGCAAGAAAAGCAATCGTTTTTCTTAAATATTTACGAAACGACATCGGCAACGGGAACGCTGAGAAATAATTGTTCTCCTAAATACAGATGACTAGATTGTAATTTCACCACCCACCGCAAGCAAGATAAGCGCGCATCGCTTGGACACCTCGCTTGCTTTCTGCTCTAAAGAAGCAGGTTGCTACTAAGTCTCCCGCGTCGAGCAACCCAAGCCGTCCAGCCGCCGTCGTGGGAAATAAAGATAACAGGCGCGTTCGCCTTATCTCCGAACGCTCAGATACACTACCGTGAGGAAACCGCGCAGATAGCAGCAAGCCGTGATGTCTGCTTCCAGCCCGCTTGTCTATTTCTCATTCCGCGTTTGGAGAAGCCAAACAAACCACTTCCTTAAAAGCCATCGAAGCAAGATAGAGCGAAAGACTCGGCCAGGCGAGCCTGAAGCATTGCCCGTACACCCCCAGCTCCGCTCGCTACGAAGAGAGGCTGCCGCCGTCTCTGCAACGGTGGTTAAAGCGTAAGCAAATAGGAGGATGCTGCCCGCAACGCGGTTTTGGTCCTCCCATCAAAAATGGAGCATCTCCGCTCCAAAGCGCAGCAGAACAGTTTACTCGCGTATTTTCTCCAGCATCTCTCTCTTCTCTCATCTATTCCGGTGAAAACGCAGCGTTCTGCTGCGTTCCGTGACAAATTACCCTCAGCCTTCTAGTTTTTGACTTACAGTCATAGCTTCGCACCTTCGCCACTGCCTACGTCCCCTAATCAGACAGGGCATCAGTATCAGCAGTTACGCTCACTTCGATTAGCTTTTTAAGCGCCTTCTCACTCGAAGACCGGAGACTCTCCCGGACTCCCTGCCTCTTCGCTCGATTCCAATCGCTCTTTCCCTTCCGTTTTGGTACTAACAGGCCCCGCATTTGTTCTGCACACGTGAAAGACGTCCACATACTACAGAGTAACAAGACCGGAAGGACAAAAAGAAAAAGCCTGCTTCGTACAAAAGAAAGTTCCTAACTATTCAATAATTTGTTAATCCCTCGTTTTCCAAAGGAGCCTCCGCTACGACGCCTCTATTAACGGACGCTACAGCTACGGCAATAATCGAGCCTGTCTTTAAAGCAGCATCTCATCATAGGCTGAGACCACAACGGACCGTACCCCCCCGTACTACGGAAGACATCCATTTAAAGGCCTCCAAGTAATTTAAAATCGTAATTTAAAGCGTCAGACTTGAGCGCGTTTATCTCGTTTCATATTCGTACACGTTAATTTCCTAACGAGAGGTTAATCGTAACGGGTCGGGTATAGCCGTAACCGTCGAATCCGTTTTCACGAAATAGGTTTGCCTTCGCCTACGACCCGCTACGACTGTCGGCACGAACGCTTTGGGAATTTACGGAACTCAACGCGTGCTTACTCACCTTTCAGCTGCCGCGATGTCGGTTTGCCAAGTTTACCTAATGAAAAAGTAGCAAAATAAGTTATTCCTTCGTGATTTTTGCAAGATTTCCCTGCTTTTCACCCCCCCCCCCCCCCCCCACATTCAGCCGGCAGTTTCCTCCGCTCCCCGGTACTCACAGATCTCTTGCTGTTGCAGTACGATGAGTTATTCTGCCTGTTAGTAGCTCCGCTCTTCGTTCCTCTCTCCACAGCCAACGTCGCACGCAGGTGATTGTTACCCGTTACTCCACGAGGATAAACCCTTCATCACGAGGGTTTATTTTAGTTCCTCGCAATATTTTTCCCCGCCGCTCCCTCTCAAATGATGGAATAGCGGTAGCGAGGGCGCTCTTCACCTAGCCGGCGCTTTTCGTCACGGCCTCGTGCCCGTGAGCACGTCGCCTTTCCCCACAAGGTTTAAGCAGTTCCGCTTTACACCATAATTTAAGTCGCAAGTTACACCATCTTTGCACTTCCAAATCTGAAATGGAGTCATTTTGGGAGAAGAATAACGCACTTAAATAACCCTTCCACGTAGTATTTAAGCAAGAATCGGATTTTTATTTCGGCTCTCAGTCGCAGTGGCTTTCATCCCTATAAGGTACAGACGTGCTCTTACGACACAGGAAACCGAGCACATCAATCTGTGGCAGTTCTCAGTAAGGACGGCTGTTCAGACCTGCAGCCGTACGCTGAAATTGCAGCTGCTACAATGCCAAAAAAACCCACCAGCAGGAGATCCTCAGACCAGATTAGTCATTAACCCAGCATTTGCCAACCTCACTCCGGCAGTGAAGAATAGCCAGCGGCAGCAGAAGCGACCCACTCTAGAAACAGAACTCTCTCACTCGCACGTTCTCCCACCGAGTCTCAGGGTGCTGACCTCAAGATCTAAGGACCTCTCCTTTTAGCTTCTACTTTCACAGATAAACGAACGGGAAGAGGTTCAGAAAGACACGATATCTTCACCGTAATCTTCGTTCCTCACTTGTAATGCCGTTTGGTTTGCTTTTGTAGACACCCGTATTACGCTTCTGAACAATTATTTACCTCTACCGTAAAGCAGCATTCTCAAGAACGAAGTTGTAACTTTTTTCTTTTTATTTGTTGATTTTCATTAAAAAAAAAAAAAAAAAAAAAAAAAAAAAAAAAAAACAGAACAAATTCAACCTGTTAACAGATTGCGTTGCCACTTCTGACTGGCAGGCTTACGAGAAAACAGTTGTTGCAAACTGTTTTTAATTACCAGCCTCTCGATGAGAAAACAGCACGACAACGCTGTCATCCTGGATTTGGTCAACAAGGAATCTGCCAGAGACCGGAGAAAAACAGAGCTTCTGAGCGCTACGAAAACAGCATTAAATACTTCACTGGAAAACCTTTAAGACCATTCACAAAATATCCTGGATATCCAGTATACAAATATATGGGGGTCTAGGTACCTATAGAAATACCGTATTTCTTCCAAGTCGCTAACTCATCACCACCGCACTGGCGAGGTAGAGGAGACACGACGACTCACTTGTATCAAAGCAACCGCTTTCACGCCGTAGCAGATCTACCGTTAGTTTGTTAAGCGCAAACCCAAAATCGCTCTACCGTCCCACCGAGACCAACCAAGTCGCTACGAATCTACCGTCAATACCACCTCGTTCCCTTTTTGCGGCGATCGCTCGCACGGGGGTGAAAACGTTCGCTTTTTCCTCCTAAGCATTACGACAAAACCTCTCGCAAGGAAGAAGAACGACAACACAAGAAAGCTGAAAACAACGCGACCGCACACCTGCAAAACCGAGCAAAAACAAACGCATTTCTCAAAGCAATACATCCATTCGCGAGTTCAGAACTTGTAAGAGCAAGTAACGCGGCAGATCTTACTGCCCTCCAGAACAATTTAGAAAAACAAAAAACAGAACTCCAGATGCGTTGGCAAATTATACATTACTGCCCCAGGGCAAAGAGAAACGCAAGCCCAGGTGCAATGCAAAAAGCTCACCTTCGAATCACCGACGTCACTTGCCTATGCGGATTCAGTCAAAATTGGGCTCTCAATAGAAGTTTCAGCCACGCTTCCCTGCCCCATCGAACTCGAAACTAAAAGCAAAACGTTTGTTCGCAAAGTGTATTTTTTACTTCATTCCCGGTCGCAAATACAATTTAAGCGACCGTAAATGCTTCCGGGGATAGACGGGGCTCGTTACACCGAAACAGCACCCAGTGAACAGAACTATGTGGTTTTAGCAAGCCGTCGTAGTTTCAGCAGCCGAAACCACGACAAATGACGAATGGTACAGCTGTCCGCGTAGGAGAAGACAGGAGGAAGAGAAGCCGAAAATCGTATCGTTACGGAAACGCACACGGCCTTAGCCTGCGCTTCCAAACACCTTTCTTCGTTCAAAATCTGGGCTTCATGCTACCAAAACAAGAAGAAACGCTCACTCGTTTCGCATTAAACCATCAGCATACACACGCTTTACAGAAGAACCAGGAATACGCCACAACGGTCGAGCAACATCACATACGCCCATTTAGAAGGGCAAACTCTCCCTGCCAACCCCGAAACCAGCTCCCGTCAGATCAGCAGGCAAGTTTTATTTACGTTCGAAACCGATCAATACGCAGATTAATCACAACGTCTTTCTGGAAACCCCAGAGGCCGACAGCTGCACAGCACTTCCTGCTCTGGAGGCTTGCCAGCTGATTAAATGCCCTACCTATTCAGGAAGGAGAACAAGGCGTCCGCCCAGACATTCGTCATCGTACCGCTTCATTTCTTCACGTCTTCGGGAGTTAAGCATTGAGCAATCTAACCAGGCACCCTGTGCAAAAGACCCGGTCAACGGTCCTGCGTTCTTCCATCATCTTTCTGAAAGAGGACAAGGAAAAGCGACTTCTCAAAAAGCAGCAGCTACGAACGACAGAAAAATCTCTTACAGTCAGCGGAAGGATAGACGGTTCTCCCCACGTAGGAGCGTTTCTCCCTCGCTCTGGGAAAAAGGAGCAGGGCGCGGTGGGAACAGAACCGCCTCCGTAATCGGAAGGTCGCACAGCTCCTCTCGCTGCCTCGTCAAGGAGCTGCAAGCTTCGGCATACCAGCTGTCAAAAGGTTCCCAAATTATATCCTGCTTAAACTAGACGACCAGAACCAAAGACAAAACGTTTCTTTCACACGTAGACCGAATAAGTGCTAAGCGTTCCAAGTCCTTTCGGACAGAATTCTTTCCCATCAGTATTCCGCTATCGCGGATCTGAATTGTCACGCTTTCTTTTCCAACCTCCAAATGATGTCTCCGCATCAAAGGCAGGTCAGCCTCCCCACTGAAACGTAGCAACAGACCGCTCGGGTACCATCTCACACGGCAGAAATAAGGACAGGATCAACTACAACCAGTTTAGCAATGAAGCCCGCGCCACGTACGCATACATCAAGAGCAACGAGACGAGCAAAAATATCGGTCACGTTGCTCTCGAAGCAAATCTCATCACCTCGAACTACCCCCGATCGACCAATCCGGAAGCGCGGCATACGTCTCTATCCTTCTTCGTTGGCGTGAGTCACCAATGCGATTGAGAATCTACGATTCGGATGACTGCAAGAGGTTCCATTTGGCTGCCCGCACGAGCTAACCAAACCCTTCGGTCTTCTTCTTCTCCCTACCCCATCCTCTTTCCTTCCTCGTAGTTCACGGGCGCAAACGCGGTCCAAACGAAAGAAAGCGTTTTCAACAGAATCGCTTCAGTTAAGCAAAGAAACAGACCCTTAAGCGTCGCTACGTATGAGTAAATAGGCCTTTACGTTTTTAGCCTGAGAAAAGCTGCTGTAACTATGCTATCCTGTCCGACTTCCCGCATAAGCCAAGGTTAAACGAGCCGACTGTTCGCAGTACCCAGCACAATTCAGCACAGGATCTAACCCTTGACTTAAGGCTTCAATAAGCAAAGCCAACCGGAATCTCCATTAGACCGAAGGGAGTTTTGAATCGCCTCCCCTTGAACTGCACGCCTAATCTACTCTAATCACTATTCTAAGCACAGTTCTAAACTATTTTTATCACGATTTGAATAAGGCCCTACTTCTGGCTAACGAAACCTACAATTCCTTCCTACTGCCGTGCTTACACACTTCTCACTGAAGCGCACAGTGCTTCGTAATCGCACTCAGAGACACGACGACTGTTCTTCCCTCAAATACAAATTTCAGGAAACACTCAAAACAGAGGAAACTAGGCAAGGTCTTGATCCTGCCCGCTTTTATAACTCATTTCTCCCACTCCTCGTAAATTCAAAAATAATTTAAGCGCCCTACAGAATTATTTCCTGAAGGCTTTATTAAAAGTCAACCACAGAATTCAATTATGCGTAACTCTCTTCAATCTAACAACAAAAATAATCAGAAGAGGTTCTTTTTCACATCTTGCAGCCTCCTAACTGTGGGGAAAAAAAAAAAACAGAAAAACAAAAAAACCCACAGTCAATAAAAGTAGCCAAAGGAGAGGACGGAGTAAAACCAGCAAAATGTTAAGTAGTATTCCTCATTCAAAACCAACAGAACCAGTTTTTCTCCTCGATCGGTCCTGAATTTTTAACTGTTTATAGCCTCCCGGTAACAACTATTTGAGCTTTCCCTTTTTCTGAGTTGAATGAAATTGGGTATTAACAAACTAGCTGCAGTATCGATTAGCTTTCACGGGTCTGAATTTCAGGATATAAAGCACCTAATATCCTTTTGAAAGTACTCAACATTTAAGAGACTTAAATAATAGCCCTTCCACAGCTTCCCCTTGCTCTCAAAACTAAGACATACTTAACCGATTTTAATTCCTATTTTATGAGAATCTCCTAAGTTTTAAAAACCTACAGAAACAAAATTAACTACTTCCGTTAACAGCACTCTAATAAATTTTATCAATACGATTCAACAATCTTTTTAGTTCAACGCAACGTTCAAGTTTTGAGTTCACCTTTGCCGGAGCAGGAAAGAAAACAGGCACAAGAAACTCCCGGACTGATGCTGCCCCAGGAAAAACAAGCACCAGGTTCTCACGCCTATTAAACCGCTGCATTTAAAGTTTTTATCCTTCCTCGTATCAGCACTCCGTTAAGATAAATCTTAACCGTCGCACGGGATTTACGTGTAAAATAACTTTCATTTCCCCCATTTTTGGGGGGCCACGCAGCCAGCCCCGACGGATATTTTCCCGATAACAACTTCATCTACCGGATTCGTATCTTTCTAGAAGACCCAATACAAACGAGCGTTCCCGCTTCCTGAAACGCCCTTTGGGTGTTAGCTTTTTCGTTAGGCCTTCCCATTAGAGTGCCCTCTTCTATACCTTACTATTCCAAAGTACCCAGGGATCCCCATCGCGGTTCAGTCAGCCTCTAAACCTTTGTTCCCAGAAAAACAACAACGGTAGTTTGGTCCAAGTTCTATTCCATGACACGTTCACCTAAATTCCTTAACAGGGCAGCCCGCTGAACATTAGAACCCGGTGACGAGCTACGCTAAGCTACGTTAAGCTATAGCAACATTAAGCACGCTTAGTCGCTCGAAGAGGTGAGACCCTTTAAACTTAACGCTTGTCGCAACTCAAAGATTCCCTCCCTCCTATTAAGCACCACGCGTTTTACTTCAGGGAAAGCAGCGCTGGAAACAATATCGTGCAGTCTAACCTTCGGACGCCAAAGGTTTTGGAAAAGGTTCTTCACAGTCCATTGTGTACTACACCGTTTCTCTTCGGTCACAGCGGAGGAAACGACTAACTAGCAGCACCGGCCGGAATATACAGCCAACAGCACGTACCGGAAAGGCTCCTGGAAGCAACCGTAGATCATCATTTTCCATCTGGAAAGCAGCAGCCAGTGAAACTGGAAGTCGTGGATTTTTTATTTTTTTTTTTAAACCGAGGAGAGCGCATTCTCTGACAACAGAATCAGTAGGGAAAAATAGCAATCTTCACCAAGTAAACACCGCAATAATAACGCACTAATAAAATATTTTAGTAACGCAGGAAAAGTGAGAGTTATCAACGTGCGAGGCTAGAATTTTATTTCTCCCATAAACGCAGCATAATTTACCGGAAAAACTGAAGCCGAGTCAATTCTGTAAGCTCAAAACTTCCCCGCGCCCTCGCCCCTTACTCCAACACAATGCAACGTACTTCAACAAGTACGTATTTCTCAACGTTTAATCAATTTCACTGACAGGAACATTTCCTTTCAAGTGAGCTAAACATACCGATCTGGAAAAGAATTAAAGAGACTACAGCATCTAATAACGGTACGTTTATGATACCTGGGTTTACAGCAGGCCATTCTCAATCCTCTTCCTTTCATCGCCGATCGTAGAAGCTTCCAAGAGCAGGTAAACGCGGGAAGTTCTTCTGAAGAACAGCGCTTCACTTAAAATACCAAAAATTAGTCACCGCAAGAAAGACCTACCTCTATCATAACCCAACAATTTGATACATCTACTATCAATAAAGTCCAACTGTTACATCCATTCAACGGTAAAGTACTGGGAAACAGACAAGGCGTCTTCACGTGCTCCAAGAGGAGAATGACGTTTTCACGTAGGGCAGACGTCACGTAGGCTCCTCGTTCTGTCTCCTCTACATCATTGGTCACGTCACCCATCCCGTCCAGCGCGTTTCTGACAATCGCTTAAATCTCTCTGAGGTTTCTGCCCAGGCAGCAGTAGCCTTTGCTGCGTTCAGTGCCACATCCACTTAGCTCAGTTCTTCTAAATGCATCAAGAAAATATTACTTACGCTATCTTAACTGAAAACTCTTACACGTGAACAGTACTTCCCGTTCCGTACTGCCGCAGCAGCTCGTATCATCGTCTGCATATAAGATACCTGTCTATAGAAGCGACTACTATTTCTGCGCAGTTCCAGTAAAAAGGAAAGCAACAGCTGAACCGCTTCCAAGCTCATTAAAAATCAGACAGTTTTACTCAGATATATTAGAAATAATTTACTTTCCCCAAATATGCACGCTTTGAAGTCGTTCACGCTATCGGAAAGTGTCGGACGAAACACCGTTAAGTCTGAATCACGCTGCACTTAAACAACAGGCTGAAACGCGTTAAGCTTCCGACCTGCAGCAAAACTGCCGGTAACAAGGAATTTTTATTTACTATATGCACTAGGTAGACAACTTAAGAGATTGCGCTGTCAGACAGCTGCTAAGAGTCTCGATTTACTTCCTCCTTCCACTTCCGCCACCAGCAAGCACGGAGGCCACACGAATGAAGATGTTCAGCGTGTCTGTGTAGATGCCCATGCAACTAGGAGAGAAAAAAATCAAAGTTAATGCCGTTAAACGGAAAGACTATTATTTGGTATTTCATGCCGCTATACTTGACTTCTAAAAAGCCGCCGCTAAACGCCTGTAATAAAACTCATCTACAGCACATCTTCTGCCCTCGATAAGTAAAAATACCTCCTGGATTTCACTCTACCATCTCTGCCAGCAGCATCGATTTGCAAAAAACCTTAACAGACAACATACCGTCCTCTCACAGGATTCTTTTACTCGTACGCTCTCGATGCGTAACTTCGAGGGCTTCGGCGATGACTACTACGCTACTTAAAGATGATCAGATGCAAAGAAATGAGGAATTCATCTACAATCAGACAGACGTTTACAGTGAGGAAGTTACCTGTCGGTCAAGACTTGTCTTGACCAAGGGTCAGTTATTCCTTCCTTCCGTAAAGCCTTGCTGAAGCTTTTTCTTTTTTTTTTTTTTTCTTTTTAAAAGGTGATTAAGACTAATAAATATTACGTGACTACGGAAGATTCAGCACGCTTCATCTCAGCTGATACTGACAGTTATTCGCAGAGATCAGCTACAAATCCTCCTAGTAATGATTCACAAAACTAACTTTATTTTTTTATTATTTTTTTTTTTTTTTACAGTTACTATACCTCATTTCAGGTAGATGATTTCAGTTTCAACTCCGCTACTTATTTTCTTTTGACATTACATTTCTAAACCTCACGACTCTTCCCCTTTAATAGAAAGACGCTTCCCAACACCAAATAAAATACGCAGCTCTTCAAAAACAAAGCATAGTTCTACACAGCTCCAAACTGTTACGCGTGCCTTCAGATCCGAATACTTACGCGTTGATAGGGTCGTATTTTGTTACTCCGTAATACGGAACAGTCTCCGCACGCTTGATAACGCGCTGCGTGTCGTAGAGCAGAAACATGCCGAAGAGTACCAATCCTCCATAAACAGCTACTGAATACAAGCCAGCCCCAAGAGCAGAAGTCGGTGGCAAGAACATGGATCCTGGAAAAGAATATGCAATAGCATCGCGCAGAGCTGCCGCACGTGTCTCGCAACGGCTACTTCAGGCCAATTTTAACCGCACAGACCGGTTCGCAATTAGAAGCGAGCTGCACATTCTAGCACCTTCAGTTTACCGCCTGCTCTATTTAACAGCATTGAAATAGTACGTTACCGATCGAAGAGGCGAGAACGAAGCCGAAGCCTATTCCAAGCGGTCCTCCCACGTTCAGGAATTTCTCACTCGGAGCACACACGGCCACAGTCGAGAGCCCTCCGACGATTCCAGCCGTATACCAGGCAGCTCTGATCAGCAAAGGACCGCCCAAGAAAGCTAAAGGAGCCACCACCGCACCCATGACACCTAGCCAAAGTAACAAAAAGAAGTAACGGTTTTGGAACAGTTCAGGTAAAAACACCACCTACCGAAACCGTATCTCTTTCAGCCAGATAACACAGCTCGAATCCACTCACATGACAGAACACCTAGGCACTCGGCTGCCAACTTATCGCGCCGCCTTCTAGATAGGAGTACAGTCTTAAGCTCAGCCATCTACTTTCCTCTGACTTCAGAGAATACTTAAGAACGCTCATCTTAGAATAGACTAATCAACTCCTTCACAGCTTCAGCAACTCCCAAAACTAACAGATTTTTTTTTTGTTACGAGTCACTCATACTTTCCGCTAGAAAATCATACTAAGCCTCCACCTATTACTGACACTTAACTACAATAAATTCACTTTCTCAGCAGAAACTTGAGCTCGACAAAGAAAAGCGTCATTCCGGTGCCTGATGAGTTTGTATTTCCCAAACCACGCTTCCGGCAGAAGTTTTTACGGCAGCCACTGTTACTCGAAGCACGCAACAACCGTAAGAAACGGATCTGTACTCCATCCTACAAATCAGTTGATAACGTACGATCGAGAAGCTGCAGTTTAATACCGAAACCGTATCCTTCCGATCAGTTTCCATACTCTTACTTATCCTGTACAGCTGAAACACGGTAAGCGTAGCGCTTAGAGAAGCTACGGTGCCAAAAAGCTATCGTGAAACCAAAGCAAATATTAACAAGTAAGTTCTATCCGGTTTGGCTCAAGTTTTGCTTAAGCGTGATTTTTCCGAGACTGTGAGAAATCAGAGGACACGTGGGACGCCTCACCGGCCTCCGAAATCTACAGCAGCACATAAAAATTAACAAAGCTTAGACGTTACAGTAGAAGTAAGAGTTTAGTCAGACAGAAGCAGACAACTTAAGGAAAACTGTAAACGCATACCTGAATGCATCATCCAAGCGAGATGCTTAGCAGCTGGACTGTTTTCATAGGATATGGACCTGACCAACATTCCAGCACCGATCATAGCAGCAAAAGTCGCACCGATCGCCTGTAAGAACAGCATCACAGAACTCAAGCTGGCATACGGACAAAAGATCTCTAGTCTCCCACGCGATCTTTTCCAGCCTCCTAAGAGTTAACTCGCTCTCATCGCCAAGGATTAACCACCGGATGTCGCGCTACGTTTAACCATTACTATTCCATTGCACTCGGCACGCTGAACGCACAGGAAGCAGACACGTTTTGTCACTACCTTACCTTGGGAATCTGTCTGCCGGCATCGTTTTGGCCTCAGCGAAAAGGAGAGTTTTCAAAGAACAGCACACGAAGGAGTAGAAACGCATAAAAATCTCCGATTCGATTCTTAGAAAGCGACAGAAATAGCGTCTCTAGCTTCAGACAGCTATTCATAGCAAGCTATTACTCGCACGCGTCCGGTCAGGATAGCATAGCATTTTTTTTCCTCGCAAACGCAGTCGCTCTTCCACAGACTCTCAACAAGGTACCCAAGGGGCACATCAGCACGTAACCGGAGGCGTCAGATTTTTAGTCAAAAAACGCCATTAGGGCACTTACACCACTGTCGGCGTCCTTAAAGACTAGATCAGCGAATATCTGCTTTACCTTTCACAGCACGGTTTATTATTTTTGATAACAACCGTTAACGTTTCGGATCATTTTACAGACGCTCTAAATATAACACGAACTTACCAGCCAGGAGCCTTTTGTCATAAGGCCCACGAGCGCAGGAGATCTGCTCACCGCTACAGCCGACAGCGCCGTCAAGCCAACGCTTCCCGCAAAGTACATGTAGGTAGAGCGAATTCTGTCCTTCACATACTGGGGCCAAATACTGAAAAATAACCGTTTGTACACAGCTGTGCAATTAAAACAGCAGAACGAAGACCAACCGCAAGCACATTCAAGCTAAGGATACAACGGGAGCATCCTAAGAATTGGTAGGGTTTAGCAATTTCTGTCACGAGTTCCTCCTACGACAAAGGGGCCGACCTTGTAAATCCTTCCCGCTATACGGTGCTATTACGTAATTAAAGCAACAATTACAAAGAACGCCAACGACAATCGAACGACATTTCAATTTCACGTAGGAAGCATACATCATAGAAAGTACAGAAGGGGAAGAGTAACAAGTTTTAACTACGGAAAACTAGGTAACAGCGTACGTACAATAAACCGGGATAAGGAAAAAAGCGTACAGGACGTGTCCTGAGCAATAAGAAGCCCAGCGAGCTGTTCACAAAACGCTGAGTCACCGTGCCCGTGTTTATCCGCTGTAACAAGACGAGCGTGCCATTTGGAGAGCGAGAGCGACAGAACGACACGAATGAGCGCTGCTGCGGTACGATTTCATCATCCTACAGATGGGAAGCTTAGGATCACGCGCAGAAGTAAGGGCTTTCTGCCCAGAGCTTAAGAAAAATAAGCTACACGTATATCGGGAGACAGCAGCTACAGAAGCGACAAATAAAAGGAGGAAGGAGATCCGCTTCAAGTCTCCTTTCGTTAAAGCAAAAAGCAATCTTACTTACGCCGCCCTTTCAACAGCTCCAATCTCACCGGACATGCCCATGCCATAGTAACAGAGTGCCCCCAGGCCAACCGCAGCCCCTCCAGCAACGACAAGTTTTCCCAGGCGATCAACTGCATCGAGGGGAAAAAAATAGAAATCACGGACTCGTAACTGCTTGTTCTCGGATAGATAATGCCATTTTCACACCAATTGCTTTTATTTGTAACAGCCGATCCACGTTAGGCTTCTTAAAGCTTCACAGCTGCGTTACGCGAAACACTCTAGATTCACTCCACCACCAATACAGAGCTTCGTAAAATCGAATAAAAATTAAGAGACTAACCAGTAAAACGCCGGCTTTACCGGTCTTCATTACATAAACAAACAGGAATAGCAACACAAAACCAGTTAAAGAGTTCCCCCGCAGAAGACTCGTGGATACCACGTCTTCTCCTATCATCCGCTCTTAATGCCCGTTCGAGCGAGAGCTCTTTGGCGTTACATTAGAACACAATGAGATTTTTTTTCCGATCCGTAAACACTGTAGAACAGTACTTCCTCGTAATAGCAAACAGAACAAATGTAGCAAAGTGCACGTTTTTTTTCCTTTCAAACATCCGCAATCAAAGAAGCACTAATCTCCATCAACGGGAACTCACGCTGACTTAACGGTTCGCGACTGCAGCTGAAAGCAGAAAAAAGAAATTTCTCGGGAGAAATCGGGACGTACGTGCAGCAAGAACACGGGAAAGACAAGCACAAAAACGGTCTCCAGACATTTAAGATAGGTCGCGGATCAATTTAAAATACTACACAGTGTTCGCAGGCTATTTAGGGGTTTGAAGCGAACAGTTTCCTTCAACAGTTTTCGAGTTCAGCTTTAAAAAAATTGCCGTTTTTTAAGCAGAGATATCCCACCTTTAAGAGCAGTTTCTGCAGACGGCTCAAATGCCGCTTCTTTAATTTCCCGGTCAATTTTCCCACGCCTTACGCCCGTTCTTACTCTGGTGGCGTAGCACTGTTAGATTCAAAGGTAAAATGAGAGGGATTCAGTGAAATTGGGTAAGAGAAATTCCTTTTAAGGAACCGCACGTACAGATAAGTAACAAACCATTTCTGAAAGAAAGCAACTAACTTTCAAAACGCCGAAACGCTGCCAGTCTCTCGACACACTCGCGATTGCTAGTTTGTCTCTTATTTCACCTGTGCCTCTCCCCCCCGTAATACGTAAAACAATCAAGCTCAGAGAGAACAGCCGAACAACACGCTTCAGGTAACTTTGTAAAAACTACTTTCGCACGACAGAAGCATAATATCGATGCAGTAGTTCTCAGTTTTAGCAAAACATACAAAACAAAACAAGGTTAAATGCCAGCATTTCTTCTGCTCCGTTCCCACAGTATTAGCAACACCGTAAGGATTTTTTACTTCACTTCTCACGTAAATAACTCACGTTCCACTTAGTTTTGCGCAAGAATAGTACTCCCGCCCAGTAAACACGGCACAGCAGCGTGAACTCCCGATTTTCTAATCTAGCCTCGATTTAGAGAACAAACCTTGAATGAAGGCCTGTTCGTTGAAGGTTTCTACGATCACCACGACCCAAACAAATACAGCACGCTGCTCTACTGAAGCCTCAAGAACGCGCAAGCGCAGCAAAGAAATGCATATTTAAAAGCAGAAACGGCTCTTCAAGTCTTCTGAAACCACTGCTGCGGTTATGGGATACCCCTTATTAATGGAAAACAAAAATAAAACAAGAAAACAAGCTGAAATTTTAAGATAGTTAAAATAGTCTTTTACGCTTACGATGAAAACACACAGAATAATCTTCTGTCAGTCAAGACTTAAGATAACAACAGTCCAGTTTTCGGAACCGCTAGTAAGTCTCCAGATAGTCCTGCCACAGTTCAGATTTCACACAAATCTGTGCTACGACTCTAAAATTATGCTAGGAATAAAGTCTCCAGAATTAAATTTTGTACTTTTAGTACCGCATTTAAGACTCGTACCGGGAAATGGGACGTAGGAACAGACCGGACAAGAATTTCCGCTCCTCTCAACCCGCACAGTAACGCCTATTCAACGTCAACTACGGTCTTTTCCTTTCCCAAGAATTTTAACGGAATACGTTACTTCAAGTCTTTTAAAAGGAATTCTGGGTTTTGATTACCGCCCTTCCTTCAGTAAGTTACAGCAGGTATCTCAAACAAGCAGAGGGCTCGCAAGCATCCAAAACAATCACCGCAAGCGCAACTCTCGTGGCACGACGCTCAACCTTTCCAAGTTTACCGTACCTGGTTAGGCTGCCACGGACGAAACGCTTTCAGACCAGAGTTCCTCAGAGCCGGGGAAGCCCGAGCGACGGTGGGGCGGATCGCCTGGCATGGCAGCGTCCTCAGGCACACGAGCCGTGCAGCCAGCATGTTTGCTTGGTGACAGTTTTATATACCGTGTTCCTGTAACTGCGTGAGAAAGCACGTAGCAAAAGCATTTTGTTACGAGGTTTTCAGACAAAAAGTTACGCTTCATACTTATTCTCAACTACAGCACAGCCCGTAACTGAAACAGTAGCAACCGACAAGTTTCACAGAGCTTTCAGTCAAAGTCACCGCCTAAAACACAAGCTCAGGTCACCCTGCAGCACTTCAGACCAGAGAACAATGACACAACTTAGACATGAATCAGCAGCACACGTAAAGAACAGCCTCTGCGCTCCATGAATAGCTTAGTATTGCAACTGTTACCTTAGTTCCACAAGCGCCGTGTGCATCACGAGCAAGGAAATCAACGTTAGGTGTACTTCAACGGTACAAACCAATGGCAGCAGAAGAAAATCTCACCGCTTTGAAGCGCAGTGACAAAACCGTACTTTATATCTGAAAATACCCAGAGGAACGTATCCTGCCTCTTTAGCCACGCCCTACTCTTCGCGCGTAAGCCCACAGGTCAGAACTTACACTTAAAAGCATCACGAATACCAGCCGCTTCTTCTTTTAAAGAAGCGGCCGGTATTTGAAGCAAACCGCCTCCTGCATCAACCGCTACGCAGCGTTAAAAACAAAATGGAACACCAACGCCCCAACGCGTTCACCTGGAAACGCGGCAGCGGGACGGCACCGCGGAGCAGCCGCAGCCCCCAGGGGCGAGGACGGCTATTCCCGCTACGTTCAGCGGGGCTGAACGAGGAACCCAGCGCAAACCGCACTGCTGGGCCGCACCGGGAAAGCCTCCGAAAGGCCTAACGTGAGTCCGCAGCCCCCCCCACTCCCCCGCCGGCCCGGCTATACGCACCCCAACGCAACGCGACCCAGCTCCTCTACCCGCCAACCTACAAACACAGCCCACCCCCACCCCACGGGCCCGGCCCATCACGCACCAGCGCGGCCCCAGCGCCCAGCCGATCTTACAAACGGCCTCCCGCAACGCCCTCTCGGGGCCGGAAGTGACGCGCTGCGGACCCGCGCGGCCTCCGCGATTGGCTCGCTCCTCCCACGTGGTTCCGGAGCACGCAAGCGCCGCTGGCTCGCGGAAGCGGGGCGAAGCGACGTCCGGCAGCCTCACCGACGCCTGCCGCGCCATCTTTAATGCGGGCAGAGAAATTTCTGGAAGCTGCCGTGAGCGGCTCGCGCTGTCTCGTGTAGTTCTAGCTGTCACCACTGGGACCGCAACGCTGCTTTATGTAGGGCCGGCACCGAGCGCCCTCACGGCGCCTGCCGCTGCGGACGGAGCCGCCGCGCTCGCTAGGGAAGCGAGCGGCGCGAATCGGCCGCCATTTCACCCGCGGGCAGCGCGCCGCAGCGCCGCCATTTTGAGTGCGGGCGCCGCCCTGCGGCCGTCGCTCCCCGCCGCCGCCCCTGGGCTGCGTGTCCTCCTCGGCTGTGTCCAGCGAGCAGTTAAGGGCGGGAGAGCCGAGCTGCCGAGAGCGTTTTCACCCCGGTGCCCGCCGCTGTGCGCGAAGCGCGTACGGAGCGTGCTTGGCCCCGCACGCGGGGTCTGTCGCCCTGCCCTGCTCGGCCCTGCGCGTCCCCGCCGTGCGCGACCAGCAGATGGCATCGGCTCGGTGAAAATCACCGAGCGGGGCCGTAGCGGTTCCCTCTGCCCGCAAGGAGAACGAGCCGTCTCGTTCTCCGCGCCTTCCCCTCCATTTTGCCGGCTGGCACCGCGACGCGATGGCCCGGAGAGGGCCGAGCCCGGCCGCCCGCTGGCGCTGCGATGTCAGCGGCTCCGGACCTTGGCCGTCCGGGTCAGCGGTCGGTTCCAGCCGGGGCCATAAAGCTGCTGTTCGTCAGCTCGTCCGTGCAGTTAAACCTCATTTCCGTACCGATGCGTTACCTGCTTCGTGCGCCTGAGGTGCGCTCGGGTGTAGATAAGCATGACTCACGGGCACGGAACGCAACGCCGCGTACGTAAATCAGAGGTATGCGTGTTTGCAGCCTCGACCCAAGCAGAGCGCCTTGAGGATGCTCTCGCCTTTCCGGAACTGAACCCTCCCTTTGGCAGCTTCATCGGCAGCTTCTTTCCGGCCGCGGTCCAGCTGGAGCTTTAAACTTTCTCCGGACTTAGCCCTATCCCTGAAACTATCCCTGTAGGAAATATCCAAATAATTTCCTAGGACGGTATCTCTGATAAAGCAGATTTTATTCGCAATTGCAATGGCGGGCCTCCTGCAAGCAGGAGAGCACACAGAAAACAGAGCTACATCTTTTATTCCCTATTCCTCGACGCTTATCTCTTACTCCCCTGGTTCCTCATTGGCTGAGTACTTCAGGTTCACAAGCTTCTCGACGCTTCACTAAACACGGAAACACTGGACAAACATAAATTTTTGCTGCGTCAGCGTAAATCTGTAGTTAATTAGCTTATTCCACGTCTGATCGTTATTTTGCGGATATCTGCTTGTCCTCCTTTCTACAAAGATAAGCTTGGGAGAGAGGCAGGGGAGTATCCCGGTGCCTGCCTTCACACCCCAACCTTCTCACGGAGTGAGAGGGTCCGGCCTCGTGCAGAGGCCCCGACTTCTTTGACGTTTGCTAAATCCGTCTTTCTTTCGCCGAGAGTTTCTTATCCTAACAGAACAGCTCTGCAATATGTTTTCTAATCCTTAGCACGCTATACTCGCATTGTTTGGAACATTTAAACTATTACAGTTTCGCAAGAAAGAATCGATCACGTAATTCAGTAATAATGTTTCTAAAACACGCCGCTAACATATACAGTATTTTACTTCTTAGATCAACTATTTCTACGGACAAGTTACGGAATACAAATGCATTATGTTCTACTTCAAATCAATTGCTACTTTTTAATATCGAATGCAGAAACAACATTCCATTTCCCACAATTCCCCCCTCTTTTTCTTTCAAAGTGTTGATTTCTGCAATTCTCCCCTTTTTAAAGTACGATTCTAAAGACCTCTTCACTTTCTTCATTTTCCATTTCGTGTAATATCATTATTTTACCCGAGTACGGTGATGGTTCCACTACTGTTTGCTTCAGCAGCGCAGTTTCTATTAATCGCTGCGCCAATCCCCCCACGCAGGGGATAATACAGCAACCGATGGCCGTCAGGACTCCTGCTACCACAGTCAGAGAAGTAAATATGGATACAATCATCCCTTTCCCTTTGCCAAACCAGAACCCCAAACACGCAGTGAGGGAGCTATCTATTCCAGAGTTTTCGGCTACTTCACTAGCAAGAGTAGTAAGCCCCGTAATGCTGTAGTTATCGTGCTATCTGGGGCTGCGTTATTTGCGATAAAGGTACAGCGATGAGTGCCCAACATTACACGCACACGCCCTTTTTCAGCTAGTATCATGTCTAGGGCGATCCTATTCTATATGGCTACAGGTCATCCTGCTTTTAGCACCCAATTGTTCTGCAATTCCCTTCATTGCCTCCTTTGAATAGTTTATAAATCTCTGCTGATTGTAATAGATGTAGCTTATCCAATCTTCACTTTTGTTAATTGTCACCCACCAGAATAGAGATTCAAATCCTGCAGAAATTGATTTCTAGCCTTAAATTCATCAGGGACGCCTCCGGGCACCCCAATTGAGTCTATATATATTGTATCATCATCAAATGGGGCTCCCAGGCTGCTTTTGTTCCTTTTTCAAATGTGTGATAGATCCTTCTCAAATGCCAAAGCGAACGGTATAGCCATTTGAACAAGCGCACAGGTACCTCCCCAATTAGATGGGAGAATGGACCGTAAGATCTTCCCACCGCAATACCACCAGAGATCCGCTCTAGGGATTCCCAGCCTTGAATAGTTTCCCGCTAAATCCTTCGTAACGTCCAAGGTTTCACTGCATAGTGAGAAATTCCCTACAGGCCCGATAGCCTTCACACCCTGCCTCGAGAGACAAGCTGTACGGTTACCTACGGCCATGGAGAATGCAGGAGGGATTTTGGCATCCATCTCCAATATCAGGGGAAACGATAGGGAGAGTAGTGATTTACAGGCTTCATTTCCCCAGGCGGTTTTCTCCCGGTACAGGGCGATCATACGTTGCATCCCTTGGGAATCCCTGGTCCATCCCAGAGGAAGGGGTACTACCTGAGCTACAGGCCGTCCTGATGCGCAAGCATAGCAATTGCTACGGTCGAGACTCAGGACAGTATACTTTATCCATTCTACCCAGGCTTTCACATCTCCGTATCCTGTCTCAATTTCGAATGTTTGTCTGAGATCTTTTATTTCCGTAATTACTACAGCTGCAGGACTTTCAGAAGGATTTTTCTCTCCCTTTTTCTTATCCTGAACCTTTCGAGTATGATCAGGCAATAAATCCCATACAGCTACTCTGAATCTAGCTACTGGGTCTCTTCCCCAAACGTTTATTCCAATCCCAAAGGTGATGATAAGGCTATCGGCCTCGCTAATCGTTATTGTCACTGGATTACACTGCAAGGCCTGGCAGTCTGGTTGGACAAGTCCCCTAAACATACTAATCCGTTCTTTTAGGGCGTGTTATTGCATCGTATCGAATATCCCTGGGATGTATGTCCAGCCTTGATGGGCAGTTGTCCACCTTACATTATTCCATCCCCCACAAGGGGATCTCTTATTCACGCCTAGTTCAGGACACAGGTATTTCTCTTCATGACTCAGTTGTCGTTGGGCACTTAAGCCCCCGCAGGCTATCGCACTGCAAGCATCAAACGCGACAGTCTGAGGCGTTTCTCTCCTTGTTACATTCACCCACATCTTAACAGGGTATCCTCCTGCTCCCCTCTGCAGGTCATCTTTCCCCAGGCAATCAGTTGACTAAGACATTCTTTAAAGGTGATCACTGTCAGAATAAAAACTACTAATCGGTCCCTCTCCTGCACCATTATTAACTCCTAAACATCTATACCGTTACTATAGTGAAGAATAGGATATACTCTACTAGAAGTACAAATATATATATATATATATCCTAAACACCTCCCTACCTATACCGGTTATGAAAGGAAAAAATATATATATAGATTAGTTTAGTTACAATTTCTTTCTAATTTTTATCTTTAGAGGATCCTCCGTAGCAACAGTTTCCCACGCTTTAGGGTTAGCGGAGGGTTTTACTCAAGTGTAGCGAGTCCGACCTTTCTCGGCCGTCCTGACAGCTGTTTCTGTCGTCAGAAGTACTTGGAACAGTCCTTCCCGGTCGGGTTGCAACTTTGCCTCCTTCCGGATCTGGATGAGGATCCAGGCTCCAGGTTGGAATGGATGAATCGGAGATTCCAGAGGTGGTGTCTGTGCTAACAGTCCTCGGATACCGAGAGACAATAGCGAGGAAGACAATCCGAGTACATAGTTCTTAGGAAACATATCTTTAGTTTCAAACCGCAGTACCTCATTTTTCCTTCAGCTTTCTTTTTAAAGGGGTTATTTTCAACTCCCCCGTTCCCTTCCTTTGCCCAGACCATGGGATCTATATCTTTCTCATCTGTCTCAGTTAACACATTCATCGATACTGTAATTCCCTCCTGACAGGTTATTATTTGCATACCCAATTTCATCATAAGATCTCTCCCCAACAAATTAGTACCTGCATCAGGTACATACAATAATTGTCCTGTTATTGTCTTGCTCCCTAATCTCAATTCAGTGTTTTCAAAAAGTGGTAGCGTCATCCCTTTTCTCTCTACCCCGCTTGTACCCTGTTCCTGGTACTAGGATTGTACAGTTACTTTCTGGTGTCTGTACCCCCCCATATGTTTTATTATGTTCCCTCAGAACAAAATTCTATAAAATACTAAAGGGCACAACAATGTGTCCATCTGGGTATACACCCACGTGTCAGCTTGCTCTCTTCCCTTCTAAATCATTAATTAGATTCCTATCCTCTTTAAAATACCTTATAGACGCTGATTAAGGTTCAGGTATTTTAAGTTTACCGTCTGGAATTAAAGCCAGTTCACCGATTTCTTTTCCTTCAGCTGCCTGTTCTGCCACCCGATCCACCATCATATTCCCAGTTTCCTGTACAGTGCCACTATTCTGGTGTCCTCCACAATGTATAACACCCATGCTGCTCTTTGGTAGATTTACATCGTGCTGAATTTGTTTTCCTTGCGTGTAAGCAACCCTCGCTCTTTGCAGACGGTACCATGAGCGGGTACCACCCCAAAGGCATATTTAGCATCTGTCCGTATATTTAAGGTTCTTGTCAAGGCAGTTATTTCAGCCTTCTGAGCGGAAGTCCCCACACGTAATGGTTTTGCTTCATTTACCTTGTCAGTAGCAGTTACCGAATATCTTGCCTTACTGTTTTCTTGTCTCACAAAACTGCTTCTGTCGACGAATCCAGGAATCCTCAGCGTCGTCCAGCGGTTCCTCCTGTAGGTCTGACCAACTGGCACAGACAGCCTCCGTGCAGTGCACACTGCTGGCTTGGAGGTAGCTCTGCGTTGGTGTTCTGGGCGTTCAGCAAATTGCTTCCTTCTCTGTGATCGGTTGTGCTTTCTGTTGAGAAACTTGATAGCCATTTAAATCAAGAAATTCAGCAAACTCACACTCCATTGTACGCAGTCCTCCTCGGTTACTGTGGCATCCACGTACCGCAGTACAGTTCCACCATGGGATAGAGGAACCCAAATCTCAGGCTCACAGGCTAACCGGTTCTCAAAAATCATATGGTTGTTCTCACTACCCTGGGTAACACTGTCCAGGTTAACTGATTTTTTTTTTATTATTATTTATTTATTTATTTTCCCCATATTGGAGTTTTCTTATTCAAAGGCAAATAATTTTAGACTTTCTTTAGCAAAACCAGGCAGAAAAAGGTGTACTTCAAATCCAGAACGGCAAACCCCACCTACTTATTCCTCAACTTGGTTAGTAAAGTGCATGGATTTACCACCGTGGGTTGCCTATCTTCAACATTTCTATTAATTGCCCTCAAATCTTTTACCAAACTATAGCTCTTGCCAATCCAAAAAGTTATTTATTATTTCTTTTATTCTCCCTCCTACAATCTTGTATCCTAAAAGAGCGTCGCTTTACCCTGGCTGGGCTGACTCCTGTCTATAACTTAACCTTTATTGAGTTGCCTTGCTTTTTTTTTTTTTTTTTTTTTTTAATTTTTTTTTCTCTGCCAGGCATTCCTGATGCCTGCAATCCTGTATATACCTGATTTAGGATTTACGTAACCTCTGGGGGTACAACATTGCTTTTTCCAGTTTGCGTTAAAGCCAGACCTAAAATTTTTCAGTCAATTGGTCTTGCTTGACAATTACCTCCAATTTTTTTACTAAATTTTATCTCTACATCAACTGTTCTAATACGTCATGCCCAAGTAATGGTTTTAGAGAACCTGGCATGTACAAGAATTTATGTATTCCTATTTGTTCTCCTAACCTGTATTTAATTGGTCCCCAAAAAAGGAAACTTCTCTTGCCAGTAGCTCCTACAATTATTACAAAAATCATCTACGGGTAATAATTCTTGATGTAGCACACAGTAAGAGGCACCCGTATCAGAAAATAAACTCTCTACCCTGCTTCCCCAGCTGCTTCGGTCCGGTGCGGGTGGAACTCACCCTGAGCCCTTCCAGGCTCCCCCTTACCTCTTCTTCTAGGTAAGGACATCCCTGTTATACCTTGCTCAACTTTGCCTTCCTCAGTCTGTGTTTTTCCCAAACCCTTTTCACTTTCCAGACTTTCATCATTACTGAAATACAATGTTAGTAATTTCTGTTTCACCCCCTTCCCTCCCCAGGATTCCGGTGCTTACACTGGGACATGGGGTTTCCCGAGAACTCTGCAGATGACGGCTATTCTCACTCTCACCGTCCCGTCCCATCCCCATTCACAAGTCATAAACCCTGCGCAGTTACAGCGGGAAACTCTCGCCCCCAGCTCTTTCTCTCACTCCGAGTTGTTCTTACAAACCGCGGTGGGGGGGTTAGTGTGGGGGATGTGTTCTCGTGCCGACCCAAACTCTAATATCTCACACTCACTGTTTTCCTTAACCTTTTTGCCAAATTTTTTTTTGTTTGTTTGTTAGTTTTTACAATTCCGCTATTTGTACCCCCAATTACATTTCCATGTACCATTAACAAATGCACTTCCATACAGCATCGAGACAGTTTCTCTTACTGCCTTCCAAATCCACAAATCAAACAACACAGTTCTTCAACTTCTACAAACACCCAGCACTTGGTCTTATGATTAGGGTACTCAATTGTAAAACCGGTCCCATTACTCATTTATGTTCCGGTTGTTGTTTTTTTTTTTTTTTTTTTTTTTTTTTTTAAATTCAATATTTCCCCCTGGCTCACCAGCAATATTTCTCGAGTGAGCCTAAAAGCCTAAATACAACCCAGGGGGTCTTCTCGGTATCTCTTTAGACACCCTCTGTTCCATAACAACCTCATACATGACATAACATAACATAACGTAACATAACATGACATAACACAACACTTTCACAACATAAACATCTAACAATTGCAAAGACGGTGACAATAATCAGTACAATTTATCCTCAGGATCCTTCCTCTCTCTGCCTCCCTCCGGGGTCCAACCTTCCCTCTGTATTCATTTCCCACACTTGCATAGCTGCCCACCTCCTTCTCCATAAACAACATATCAGTGATAAACATCATTTCCATCCATAAGTAGAAATTAAGCCCTAGAAATCGATCTAATTGTTCTGCGACACTTATAGGATCCTCAATTAAGAAATTCTTGAAATTCCTGACTTTTCTTCTAGTAAAAAAAAAGGCAAGCATTGGCATATCCTATCTTCCCTTGACCTAAGGAGACAGCCCTAAAGGATAAAGTGAAGTATTAGTAAGGTTAGCGTTAGAGAAAGGAAAACTCTCCAGGTCCCATTCACATTACTCCAACTCCCTCAGTAATCGAGAGTGCATCCCCTCTGTCGCTTGCATTGCTTTAGAAATTGAGGGGGGGAAGTTATCTAAGGGATCCCATTTGTGATCTTTCTGCTTCTCTTTCCTTTTTCTTTTGAAATTCGACTCCTCCCTGTGAGGATTTTCTTTTTTTTTTTTTTTTTTTTAAACTTCTTGCACCCATTCAGCAATATAAGCCAATTCTGTTTCAGAAAAAGGAGTCTTACTGTTTACGTATAAATACAAAGTCTGACGGGCCCAATCTTTGTCAGATCCCTATTTTGGTCAAAATCATGATTTTCCCTGTAGTGGCTCTCTAGGCTATGTCTATATACAGTATTTAAACATATTTTCCCTGTTCTTTTCCCCGATCTGGGGATTATTTTCCAATTCTGAAGCTTCTTTCCAAAGGGGCTATCTCTAGGCACGAATTTGGGGACCCTTTTCCCCTGTTCTACGGAGCTCCTCCTATTCCCCACCCCTCCCGATTGCTGCTGTGAACTCCCCAGCTCACAGGTTAACACACTCCGATTCTCGGATCTAGGGCCAATCCCTCCGGAGCACCTCGCTCCGATTCCCGGATTAATAGGGGTGTACTGCTGGCACTTCGTCAAGCGTCCAGGGTACCGTACACCAACAGCTCCCTGCCGAGACTCACCCGAGTCTCTACCGACCCCCAAGGCAAGAATCAAACTCCCTTACCTTGGTCCGTGCACGAAGTTACCGGGTCTCCAGGGGTCAATACGCGTGCCTACCTACCCCTTGGCTTTCTCAGAGCCCGTCCTTTATGTAACAGCCTCGGTTTCTTATCGGCCGTCCCAAGGAGTCACCTCGCCACCCGGACAGGACCGCTGAAATCAGCGGGGTGCACCTATCCTGTCCAGGGCAGCGGGGGAAACCCCCGAGGGGCGATAATTATCCCGGACGAGCCCCCAAATTGTAGGAAATATCCAAATAATTTTCTAGGACGGTATCTCTGATAAAGCAGATCTTATTCGCAATTGCAATGGCGGGCCTCCTGCAAGCAGGAGAGCACACAGAAAACAGAGCTACATCTTTTATTCCCTATTCCCCGACGCTTATCTCTTACTCCCCTGGTTCCTCATTGGCTGAGTACTTCAGGTTCACAAGCTTCTCGACGCTTCACTAAACACGGAAACACTGGACAAACATAAATTTTTGCTGCGTAAGCGTAAATCTGTAGTTAATTAGCTTATTCCACGTCTGATCGTTATTTTGCGGATATCTGCTTGTCCTCCTTTCTACAAAGATAAGCTTGGGAGAGAGGCAGGGGAGTATCCCGGTGCCTGCCTTCACACCCCAACCTTCTCACGGAGTGAGACGGTCCGGCCTCGTGTAGAGGCCCTGACTTCTTTGACGTTTGCTAAATCCGTCTTTCTTTCGCCGAGAGTTTCTTATCCTAACAGAACAGCTCTGCAATATGTTTTCTAATCCTTAGCACGCTATACTCGCATTGTTTGGAACATTTAAACTATTACAGTTTCGCAAGAAAGAATCGATCACGTAATTCAGTAATAATGTTTCTAAAACATGACGCTAACATATACAGTATTTTACTTCTTAGATCAACTATTTCTACGGATAAGTTACAGAATACAAATGCATTATGCTCTACTTCAAATCAATTGCTACTTTTTAATATCGAATGCAGAAACAACATTCCATTTCCCACCTCCCTATCACCAGCCTTTGGAAAGCTGCCGCAGCACTTGCCTGGAGTATGGATTTCCCCAGGGATTTTCCATTTGTAGCCTTGTTTTCATTTGAGCAGCTCCATGCCAGCTGAAGCTCTGGCTTTTTAAATTTTTTTTTTCCTCTCCATCCCTAACCGTAAGCCTTACCTAAGCCGAACCAAAGGTCAGCGATACTGTATAGCCCAGAGCCTTAACGCTGCCGGGAGAACATTTCTTTTGGCAGCCCTATTTCTCTTTGCCAGGCTTTTTTCCAGCTCCATCCCTGCTGCATTTCAGGCTTTCACTTTTGTGCTAATCCTAACTTTACGTTGAGTTGTAAGCCAGGCGCTATTGAGAAACACAGTGTTCTTCAGAGGAGAATTCTTCTGGCAGCCTTAAGTTTGCTTTGGCAGACCCTCTCCAGCCCCACTCCAGCTACCGCTCCGTAATTTCTTCCAGCCTCAACACTACATACGGGCACGGTACTTCACAGCCAACTAAAACAGACTGTGAGGGCCTCGAGCCAGGATCAAAGACAAATATAACGAGAAAAAAAAAAAAAAAGCTGTTGAATACAGAATGAAGTACGGAAATAGAACGAGAGTTCCAGATAAACTTTTGAGGATTGTGAGATAAACCTTTCTATACCTCGGAGCTTCCTCGGTTAAACCACAGGAAAGGGAATATTGTGAACCGCTAGTTTGCAAAATGAAAGTCAGATGAGAGAGATCGGGTGCGGGAGAGGTTTGAAAACGCACTGGCAGGCGGGACCTTAAAGGAGAATTTGAACGAGAAGAACGAAGCGCAGGAAGCGTGTAAATCGCACGTGCGAGTGCCAGACCTAGTGGGGTTCAAGGTCTGAATGTTACTTGCTCTGAAGATCGTTGACTTTCTTTTGGAGTAAATGGAAATTCTGAGCTTTGAAGTCCGTAGCCCCAAGGTCTCCTGAAACAGAACAAAGAAAAGCCAGTTTCAGTCCGCAAATGTTGTTGTTTATTTAGGGGCTCGTAGTATTGATTTCAGAGTTTATAATACTCCATAATCGTTGGGTACCAAAGGATTCGTTGTAATAATTAATATTTAAATGTATAATTCAGTCACGAATAGTGAAATAATAATCATTTATGCAGGGAATCAGATTCATCTCTGTTTCTATCTTTGGGGAATTTCAAGTACGATCCTCAGTCCTGCTCCGTCCCAAGTTGTTTCTTTAATAGATAGTTTTGCCAGAAGCCACTGACGTCCACAAAAGACCCGCACCGCAGCAAATTCAGCTGTTGAGACTGTATCGTAGAAACTGACCAGCTAGCAGATACTAGCAGGCGGTCAACAAATTTAAATGCTTTAGCTAGCAAAATCAGTGATTGCACACGAGTGGGAAAACAGCGACCTCTTACGTAAGTGAGTCTCAAACCATCTAAGAGGCTTTGAGTCAAAACTAGCAGATCGCATCCTCTCTGTCGGTGCCACTGCAACATGCCTTTCTTTCAGATAGGAAAGCAATAGCTTCAGTCGCTGCGCAGCCTCGTATTACTGCAGAGCTTCGAAGCAGCGAGCTGAGCTTTTGCAGTAGTTCAAGCTCACACTGACAAAAATGTGGAATAACAACGTGACGGCGAAGCTCAGTGGTGAGCCGGCAGCTAAACGCACGCATAAAAATTGCTGTTCTTCATAGCGCCGTGTTCAAATGCACTGTGTCCCCGACGCCTGGAGCAGAATCCAGTGTTGCTTTTTAACGTCTTCATTAATATCCCGGACGAGGGGACAGAGCGTACCCTCCGAAGGTAGATGCAGACGACAGAAATCCATTGGTTGTGCTGCCATTTAGAGGCATCTCGGCAGGCTGGAGGACTGGGTAAATGGGAATGTCGTGAAATTCGAGAAAGCAAAATGTGAATTCCTGTCCCCGGAGAGGAATAGCCCCAGCCGCCAGCACCAACGGGGGCAGAGCAGCTGGAGAGCAGCTTTGCGGAGAAGGCCCCGGGCTGAACATCAGCTAGTAATGTGCCCTTGCTACAAAGGCGGCTAAAGATAATGTAGGCTGCGTTAGGTAGGGTGTTGCTTGCAGGTCAAGCGAGGCTCCGTGAGTCTACGTAATATCAACGTTACGATTCCTGAAAGACCCGCTTTTGTTTTTTTTCAGAAATAACACGCGCCGATAAGACACGTTTGGAAAACACGAAACGTTTTCCCCAGATGGTATATATAAGTAAACATACATCAAAAGTGACATTTCCAAAGAAACAAAAATACAAAAGAAAAAAACAAAAAGGTAACGTTCTTAGATGAACAGGTCCTCAGAAAGCAAAAGGATAAACAGGGAAAGTTGTATCGGCATAAAAATCTCCTACGGTTTTCATTTCAATAGTCCGCGTTTTCACCTCCAGCAGGTTTTGCATTTGCTGGCTATCTTCTAATTACCTAGGCCAGAACAAGTTCGATATTGGAAGGTTAAATCGAGCAGGAGCAGGAGACTCCACCATGTAGGGACTTTGAGGATCCCAAAGGGATGCGTGAGGTCAGCGGGGCAGGGTGCAGGTGCTGCCTTCCAGGCAAGATCCGGGTGAGGGATCGGCCCTTTTGCTGCTTCCCCAGCCTTACGGGCCCCCTGGAGTGACACGTCCAATCAAGGGCTGCCGCCAGGGCGTAAGGGACGGTGCTGAACAGCTGCGGCGCTCTGGGGTAAAGCTGTTCTGACTGCCCGCGCAGCCAAAGAGGCTAATGCTCCCCTCCTCGAGTCTCGTATAAGAAACCGAAGAATAAAGTCAGCTGTGCTTACGGGTAAACGGTTCAGGAAGGGATTTCACGTCTTGCCACGGGAACGTACGCTCGCCACGGGATTTCACATCTTGCCACTAACGTAGGCATCTTCCAGGAAATACCACGTGAGGTATTTTCAGCTGGGCACTCTGCTTTGCCAGTCACCTGAAAGAAGAGAATAGAACACTTAGGTTTAGCCCCGTGCAATCCTGAAAGCCGCGTGAGCGGCAACGAGCCCATCGCTCCGCTAAAAACTACGGTCGTCGTGAATTTTGAAACTTAAGCTTCTGACACAACAGATCTGGCATCCTTCTGCGGAAAATGACATCTCTATCAGTCGTTCACATGACTGCGTTCCTTGCCAGAAAATAAATAAATCTGCGGTTAGCGCATTTTCTCCTTAGGGTAAACCTTGCCACTGAAGCTTTTCAAAATAGAAAAAAATTATTTTGACTTCCTGGCAGCGCTGATTCTAGCATTCCAGGTTTCTCTCCTAGCAGACCGCAGGGGACTTCCAGACTGAATTTGTTCCTGCTATTTACGTGACAAACTCACATTTATTAGGGACTAATGTAAGTATTTAACATTAGATATCACAAAATGGTACAAGCGCGAAGGGAATTTGGAGAGCCAGTTTGATACGAAGTCGTGTATTTTTCATTAATTACACGTTCGACATCTGATACGGAAAACGAGGGCGACAGCATTCATTTCTATTTCTGAATTTAACGACCGTTAAAATACGTAAAGGCCTATAAACTTGAACGTCAAATCCCGAGTTCAGTAAATCGCTTGAGCTCATGGGTAACTACAGTACTAGTTGAAACAGCCCCCTCATGTTTTGAATTTAAAGCATGCGCTCAGACGGTTGCTTTAGTTGCTCGGGAGCAGTGCTTCGGTTACTCGAGTGCCCAAAGAGAGATGAGGACGAGCGCTTGGGCGAGCAAGGATCTGACACCGGATGAGCAAGGTCCTGCCCTAAACGAATAGAGACACGGAACGTTTTGTTCACTGAAGATTCTGTTTGAATAAATTGTACGTAAAAGAACATTTGTTTTTCTCGATGCGTTTCGGAGTCTGTAGTACGAATTACTTATTTGCATCAAATAACAAGAGAAGGTAGAACAGTTTGAAAATTTTTCAGTAGAGGGGCGAAATCTACATTGATGGCACGAGGCCACTTAACCTCCAAGAAACCGCTATTCATTTTCCTTAAATCGAACAAATAATCATTTTCTTAAATGCTTCCGAGCTCTGCGCTGCAGCAAAAAGCGACTTGGGGCTTTTATTAAAACCGCTGCTCGTGCTTTCCAATTACTTCTAACAGGCAGGGCGCTGTTCTTTGGCAACTTCTTGAAAAAAAACAGCACCTCTTTGAAATTCAGTAAGCTTTGATTTGAAGTGATTGGTTTCCACCTGGATGGAGTGAAATTTTCTTCTTGCGAAGTTTATCAGTACATTAAGAGATGCAAATTAATTCATAATTCCTTCAGCTCATTCTCTTGGGAACAATTATACGAGGAAATTATTAACGTACAAGAAAACAACAGTTAAAAATCTCAAAGGGCAACATGGGCGTGGAATATATGAAAACATTTTGACCTAGCTAATAGCGGAACTCGGTCGTAATAATAACAGTTCATAAAGCAATTTGCATTTATCTCTATTTGCAATCTGATATCAGCCACGTTGTGCACACGAGGAATCAAACACCAGCAAAAGCCCCGATGTCACTGAAGCGCTAACGAAACGCGGTGTGAGAAGCGGAACGCACGCTTCCAGGGTTTCTAGGATCGCAGCCAAACGTAAGGCTCCGATCAATCCACACTTTCAGCGTCTCTGACGTATACCAGCCATTTCACGATGACTGCATTCAGAACTATCACCTCAACGTAAGCCTCTGCACTCTGACAAACCAGCCAAACGTTTTCATCCGGATAACGAACGCCTCTTGGGATGGTTAATATTTGATGAAAACACAGCACGCAGATTTGCTTTTTAGGCCTTATCTTTTCCTCCTTTTAGTTAAGGTGTTAGCTCAGCTACCTCCCTTTCTATTTTCCTTTCCATAATTTATCCTACGTGCTTTTAATGTTACGTATCTGGTGACAATTTCCATTTTTACCGTCAGAGTCATAGCACAGGATCTTCCTGGGCAACTCGCGTTTCTGCTGCTAGCACTCCCCGACATCCGGATAGCAGTGTGAAAGACTGAGGGACGCGCATGTTCTCACAGCACCGTAAAACAAGCATCGCTACAGAGTGAATTTTGTTCCTAACGCAGACATTAGATTGTCTCGAAAAAGTCAACCTTTCAAACTTTAAGCGTAATACGCATCAGTCGGGTTGCTGTTGTTGAACAGCGTCAGTTTCCGTCAGGCCTTCGCACCGAAACCCAAGCAGTAGCCCGAACGCTGGGGCAAAATGATAAACAGGGGTGGCACCTGAACTGAAAGCAAGGTTACGGACGTGCAGGCGTAAAATTAGTTGTCTTAGACAGAAGACCGATGCCTTTCTCTACAAACTCTAAGGGGTTCCATTCACAAATCCTTACGTGTGAAAAAAATAAAATGTTATCAGAATTGAGTAAGAATTGAAATAAGAACAAATTAACGTCGTGAATTGACAAAGATGAATCCTCGAGAAGAAAAGCAGACATATCTACAGGGTCACCGTACGCACTAGTCATCAGACAATATTTCTCGTGCTATTTTCTAGTGACGGCACCGGCCACGGCTTTTGGAAAATGGATATAAAAGTAAAGCGAAGTCGCTTACACGTGAAAAACTACTGCTGAAAGCGTCGCTCACGTTGCCGTTGTCCTGTGCCTGCAGCTGCCCGATGGGATTGCCGTTTCCTTCTGCTACGCCGGGGCGGGTGGCAGCTGCCAGGGGATCAGCTCTGACTCAGTTAAGGCTGCTGAGAGAAACCGTGGATGACTCCCCGGCTAATGCCATCGTCGTGCGTATTTAAAAGAGCACGTGGACTCAATGAAAAAGAAGGAGGGCACACTTCACGCTTAATTACGTTGTTTAACATTCCCGTGTCTACTTCCCCTAGGCTCTTTTAGCTAGCTTGTTCTCTGCCGATTCCTCCTGGAGACCTACAGCCCCACAAACTGGCGGAGAAATAGATGCCGAGGATTCGGAAAACCGTTTCTGAGGGAGAATACTGACAGGGGGCCATTGCAATTAAATCTTCAAATGCGGTTTTAAAGAAATGAAAACACAAGCGCAAGGTCGGTCCGTCTGTTTGTCTATCTACCTATTTTGCTAAGGACAGGAGAATAACAGTCATTTTTCACATCCTTCTTATTTTTCCCCTTTCAAAAGCAAACAAACAAAATCAAAACAACTTCAAAGGAAGGGCAGGCTATGTGGGGAGGTGCCGTGGGCATCAAAGGGTGAGGTCGGGGCAGGCTTCCCGTAAGAAGATTTTTACTCTGAAATGCACTATCTTAAAGGATCAGGAAAAAGCCCTAGAGAAAATTCAAGTTAAATCATCGTTCTGGAGAAATGACTATACCGGCTATTCTATTTAATCGTGGTCATTTCTTTACGTACAGACAGCAGACAGAGAAATGGCTGTCCTTCGCAAGGAGTTTCCCCCATACGGACAAGCAAAGAGGCTTGGGTTAACGTAAGAACACGGCATGCTGCAGATAAGAGGCGAGAACTCCTCTAGAAATCAGGCTTTCTCTCTGGGTTCGGTTGCTGTATTTCTGGAACACGGCCCTCAGCACTGCAATCTTTCGGAGAGAAGCTTCCGATTACTACCAAAGTAGAATCTGCGGTAAAGGTGCTTGAAATTAAGACAGTGAAGCAAATCACTTTGCAAACGCAGAGCTGCCTCACCGACCCAGCGAATTCACTTAGGCTGCCTATGCGTTCCCGCCTCCGTGCCCAAAGATCGCTCATCTAATGGAAGTGACGTACCTCAGCCGGTGCAGCTTTCTTCCCAGTAACCAGGAAGCAAATGAACTGGAACGTTGATTCTCAGCTTGAAAAATAATCTTCGAAACGGATATTGTTTCACCTGTGATCAGAAATGAGAAGAAGCGGTGAGCAAACGCCACGAAAACACACAGGTTTACTTTTAAAGATATTTGTAGGAAGTCTCGCTTACGGCTAAATGATGGAGAACAGTTATAATCTGTTATACTTAATTTACTACTACATAAGTAAAAATGTGCTAAGAGCAACGTACTTAAATTAAAAATTAAATACTTAAATTAAAGTTCGCTTAAAGGTTACACAGCAGCTGGGAATAACATCCAGTTAAAGAGTAAGCACTAAATAGATTTTTCTTCAGGATTCTTCATAATGGGAAAACAAGATGACAGAGGCCCTTTACATTTCTGCTGGTTATGAAAAGAAACAAAATATCAGAAAGGATATTTTTCTTCTTTTCTGTTACGCACGCGTTTCAATAACATGTTTTTTACTTCGGTACTTTAATGAAAGATTATGATTTTCTTTAATCTCAAATGTGAAAAGTCCTCTACGGCAATCCAGTTTGGGATCATTTTTTGGCATCGCATTTTAATGCGGGAGCTTTAAAAGTATAGCATAGGCAGTTCAGGGCCACGCTGCAGCCACTTCGCGTGGCATTGTGAGCGGAAGCCATGGTGCAAAGCTCAGTCGCCTCTAGATGCCTTCGGTAGAACTTGCGCACGACAGCTCTGCACAAAATCAAGAGCAAGGATCACTGGGGACCCGCAGGCCTTCATGTGCTAACGCGGGATGAAAAAGACCAGAGAAGCGATCTTACAGCATCCTCCTTAAGCTTATGCAGGAAGTCCCATACTGGGTAGAAATGTGGAGGTCCGGGATGGGTTCCCACTGGATGACAAGCCAGCTAAGTTATCCTGAACCAGAGCTACATACAAACGCCTGCATTTTGTCTTTGGCAGTCAGCAGCTCCCCCCCCCCCCCCCCGATCACACCCCCCAGCAATGCAACGAGAACATGCAAAAGGGATCTGGACTCATCTCGTGCATGCGCGTCTCCGTCTACGTGCTGTGCTACGGCATCAGATCATTATTTTTCTTTCTGTACACACGCACACTCTAATTGCATGGTATTGGCAAAGGAGAGTTGCAAATGTAGATGCATTCACTCATTGCTTAATGATGCACGCATAATTGGTGACGTATGGGATCTTAATGAAGACTACACGTAGCATGCTATTTGTCTAGTAAGAAATTGAAAGCGCATCTTTTGTGGTTCATCGTGTGATCACCAAGAAGGCTGGAGTTAGTGAAATTCCTATCTGAGTGAGCGAAAGGCTTTCTCTCATTTTCGATTCGCGAAGCAAAGATTTGATTTAAAAAGCTGATGTTCGTTTTCATGGAGGTACCGTAGTTAAGGACTCTGAAATGTAACTAACATTGACAAGAGTTACTAAAAGTGCAGGAATTGTTGTCTTGCAGAGAGGGAAGCATCTCACTCATGAGAAATTACAAATACTGCGCTGTCTATACAAAAAGCAGTTCTTAACTGTGTCCGTTTATTCAGGACCCATGCAAACCTACACACGTAAAGATAATAACCCGCAACTTGCTTTTAGTTTTTAGTTGAACACTTTTTTCCTCAGACATCGTAGGTACTTGCTGGCTATATTTGTAACATTCTGAATATTTTGACTCAGCGTAGACTTCCGCATGTAAAGTAAGGTTCAGGAAAATCAGAAACCCCCTTCTTTCCCCAGACAATCATTAATAACCCGGCCTGTAAGATGCCGCTTGCACCCTTCGAAATAAAAGTCTGAAAATATCTGTGTTTTTCCAGCTGCAATCATTAAGTCTTCACATTCCTCAAAGGAGAAGAAAGCGCACCAGCTTTCCTTTGCTAACAACACGGAATTCTCAGCCATTTGGCGGCATCATCTTTCAGAGCCGCCCTAAACGAAACGCTATAATTCAGCCCCACAGAAGTTTTTAGAACTGAACTTTAGATTAAGTCTTGAGAAAAAAAAAAAAAACTCTGGAAGAACATTTAACACTTCAGTAGGTTTTGGGTTTTGAGTCCTGTCCCTTGAAGGGTTCTACGTTTATCGGGCTTATGATGCAAAGACAGTCTCAGCCTGAACTGCGGAGCACAAACGTTCAAGTTCCGCATAGCGGTCCCGCTAGGCAATCTATTCCTCTGAAACGTTACGTTTTAATGCAGATAGCCATAAAAGCATATCGGTAGGTGCACTGGCTCTGAGGGGCAAATTACACACAAGAGCAGTAGAAGCTGCTGCCCACGAAGACTTAACACAACTAGATACTTTTGCAAGTGCTTAATACTATTTATCCACAAAAGGGACATCACTGAATTTCTACTCTGCAATTTGGATATTACGAATCATTTAGCATGCCCTCAGGAAAGCTAAGAAATAAATACAAAAGATTCAGACGCATAGAGACCACATCTCAGAATATGAACTAGATGGCAACGTGCAACTTCTCATAAGGAGCCCAAAGAAATTACAAGTTGCTAAAATTCGAGGACAACTAGGCATTCTATCTTTGGCAGCCATACTTTTCTCTGCCAACCGCTGTAAAAAATGGGGATTTAGTGACGCTTCCTTTTAGCATGAACAGAAATAGTTGGTCGTAAAAACAAATCCAACGAAATATTCCGCAATAAAATGGCAAAGTCACTAAATAATGCATTCATTTGGCTCTAGAGGCTGACCTTTGTGAAATTCTTTGGAGGTGAAGTGCAAACTATTATTTTGGCTTCGGTGTATTTCTGGGGAAACATCGCTATGAGAACTCTATATTTCACAATGAAAGCAGCTCATTTTTTAGCCTAAATTATGCACATTCTTCAGTAGGCGGCCTTCTTCCTTCTTAGGAGGTACTGAATCAATAGCCTGGCGTAGTGCTAACGGGCACTTCGCTGCTTGAGGTGCCATCCTTCAGGATACAGACTGAAAGCAAGGCCTCTTCTCTTTCTGATTTTGATGGCTCTTAAAGCATTTTTTTTCCTTTTTTTTTTTTTTTCCTTTTTTCTTTTTTTTTCCCCCATTATTAAAGGTGTTAGCGTCTCGGCCACAGTTCAATTTGGGTAATGACATTCCGTCTCCCTAAATTCTGCTTTGTGCAGTTTTAATTTAATACAGTGTTCTTCTCTTCTTTCCTGCCCTAAGTTGTTCAGTGTCATCGCTGAGCACTACAGAATAACCACCATATTTCCCCTGAGACAGCTGCATTTAAGAGGTGGGTGAGGTAAAGCCTGCAAACACAATTTGTGAACCGTTCCCAGAGAAAGAAACACAAGATCGCTTGCAGTTGTTACCTGCCGATATTTACCTGGACAAACTCCAGCTTTCCCGCTCCCCTCCAGTAGTTTGCTTTCATTTGGAGTTTAATTACCCAGGTGAAAACAGGCAGCCGAAGGGAGCACCGTCCCACCTCAAGAGAACAGAAGGCTTATGCCCGAGAGACCTTTCCGGGTAGGCTAGTGGCTATTACCCTTTGTCTGAGAACCTAAGTTGCCACGAGCAACCTTCCTCCGTAACGAGTTCATTAGCTGCAGCGCAGGTCGGTTTGCCTTGGCTGCCTACCCTCTGTCTCATCCCTCTTTCAGGGTCAGTCTGTCCTACCAGGGGCACTGCACAAGCCTCAGCAAAGTTTGCCTTGTTACATCCAGGCTACCCCTTCTTCCAGCACATTCTGACGAGCTCTGCGGGAGACAGCGTCAGAGAGTTTCTGGCATTAGCTTACAGAGCGACCTTCCCGACGTACCGAAACTCAACACCTTGAGTCAGCTCAGCGTTCTGACTGAGAAGATACAGAAGCAGCGCTAAGAGAAATAACCGCTTGTAGGGTCTAGCACGTGGATGGGGCTGGTAGGAGTTCCTCATAACGAGAAGCCTCTGCCACGAAGACCAGAGCTGCAGCTTCCCTGTCACTGACGGGGAGACCTTCTCCACGGCCTGGGAGCTGCAGCCCACTGCCACCCCAAATCCAGAGCAGCAGATGCCAGACAGGGCTGCTTTCTCCGGGGGGATTTATTTGTAACAGCTCTGTCGGCTGACGAGTTTGCTTGAAAGTCTGGCGGTTGCCCAGGAAAGGCTCTGACTCAGAGCCCCCTGGAACTACGAGAACTCGTCTGCTTTGGGTGTTCTTTGGAGAGGGAAGAGTCCTGAAACATTCTGAGAGGCACTGACAGCCGTCACGGTCCAGCTGCAGGGTTTGTGGCAGTGGCAGGAGACAAAGAGAGCTCTGGGGACAGCTGGACCTCCCCCCCGCAATCACGTATTTGGAGTTTTAACACGAAAATAAGGTCAAAGGAGCAAAACTCTACTGCTGCAAATCAAAGAGAGCCCACTGATTTTCCAATTTACTGCATTTTAGTAATCTAAAGTATGCATTATCTCTCTTCCCTTTAAAACGTCGCCAGAACTTCAGACTTTGAGGCTTTTCATACTGATAGGATTGTTGCTCTCGATTCTTCCATCGTTATTTTTGTTAAAATGAAACATGCTTTTAATGTTTAATTTAAATCCATTCTTTCCTCCTGCTACTGGAAGACATTTTGCACGTGACCACAACGTTTTGCACCCCAAATCACCACCATCTGCTTATTTATAGTGAGATCAAATAATAAAAGGGAGTTTTTACTAAGCCCTCAATTTCACTAAACCCTCAACGGGAGATGGACAATAACATCATCGGTCACGTGAGTGTTCCTTTATCAGTCACTGTAACTACTATCAGCGTTCTGCAACAAGAACGCCTAAAGAACATTCACTTCCCGAGACCCATCCCTTTTACCACCCACGGCTGCCGTTTGACCAAGTACATAGCGTGCATCTGGTCCTGGCGTGTTGTTACGTGCCAGGATTAAATGCCTCAGCATCTAAGCGAAAGGTGAGGTACTAAGAGAATTATTATTGGAATTCGCCGAGTTATCCTTAGCGTTACCCTCGAAAAAAAAAAAAAAGTAACAACTACAGCACCAAAAACCAAAACAACAACACCAGGGTTTTAAGTGGAGCACCACAATCAAACAGTTTAAGAAAAAAAAAAAAAAAGTCAGACATTGCTGTCAGAAAGCAGGGATTAAATAATTGAAGGAACCTGCCTCACGTAAGTGTCAGCAGCAAGAGAAGACTGAAATAGGTTTTAAACTCGCGTGAAGTTTCTCATAAACTATGATACTGAGGGACTTTGATAGTAATAATAAAAAAATCCTTCTCTGTTCAAAGATGAGTACGTGGGAAAGAGGAAAGTTAGGCTGACATCCTACTTCAGATGGATCTCTTTTCCTTCTAATGAGAACATGTTCCAAGCGCAATGCAGCACGAAGGCAGACTTCCGCTGCTCTCAGAGTTCACTTTTGACCCTTAAAGAACAGAACAGTGGTGGGTAGAAAGTCGATTTTTTTTTTTGTACTTGAGCAGTGAGATCCAAAAAAACATGCTGAAGTTAAAACTATCCCACTGCACAGATAGAGCTCTTTGTGCTACAAACCTATCTTATTTTTCTAACTTGGATCCAAAAGCTATTTTGTTGGCTTTCACTGTGATGTACGCAAGCGCTCCAAGTTCACAGCACTGAACAGACACGTATCACGTGAGAACTACGGATAAAAGTTTCTGGCAGTTACTCTTCCGCTTACAGACACACAGTTATGCGTCACTGTTACCGTAGTCAGTAAATAAAACAAAACTAAGCCTTGAAAATATATAGCACTAACTCCTTTTAATACATTTGCATAGAAGTTGGACCACAGAATTGTTCCAGTTCATAGGGTTACGAGGTTTTGCGCTGCTTATCCTACCGGGCAGGATGGCCCAGCGTTGAGACGTAAGGACATCCTAGAACATGAATGTGAACTGGGAAACACTAAACAGCGTCTTCAAAGCTAACGCCGATTGATAAAAGGGGCTTTATTCCTGCTCTGCTCATACGAATTTGAATTTGTCTATTGAAAATACAAGTTGACAACACAAGAACCCCTATCTGAATTACTTGGTTAGGCTTCCTTTTCAGCAAAGAACAGACATAGGCTTTTCTGGTTTTACTTCCCTTTAAGGCAGAAGTTGAACAAGAATAGATGAGTTACGCTGTAGAAGTAGCTACTTTTGCCCATCGTCTACATGATAGCGCAGACCACTAACCCTGATGTAGATGCTGATAATTTAGTGAGATGCATCTAACGCTCAGTCCGAGTTCCGCAGCTCCATGAAATTGACGATGCTGAGCCACCGGTCTTGCTAAATGCAGCTGCTCTGTAGAATCATAGAGTCATAGAATCTTTTGGCATAGAAGAGACCCTTAAAAGGTCATGTAGTCCAACTCCCCTGCAGAGAACAGGGACGCCTACAGCTAGATCAGGTTGCTCAGAGCCTGGTCCAGCCTTACTTAGAACCTCACCAAGGACGAGGCTTCCATCTCCATCTCCGTTCCAGTATCTCACGACTCCTATTGCAAAAAACCTTCTTTCCTATAACCAAACTAAATCCACCTTCTTTTAGTTTGAAACAATTTCCTCACGTCCTATCACAACAGAGCCTGCTGAGGGGTCTGTCCCCTCCCTTCTTGTAGCCTCCCTTCAGTTACTGAAATGTTGCTATCAGATCTCCCCACAGCCTTCTCTTCTCCAGGCTGAACAGCCCCGGCTCTCTCAGCCTGTCCTCATAAGGGAAGCGTTCCATCCCTTGGATGATTTTTGCGGCTCTCATCCGGCCATGCACCACATCTCTCCTGCACTGAGAAGTCCACATCTGGATACAGTACTCCAGACGAGGCCTCCCCAGTGCAGAGTAGTAGGGCAGGATCACCTCGCTCCATGTGCTGACCACGCTTGTTTCGATGCAGCCCAGGATACGGTTGGCTTTCCGGGCTGCAACGACACATCGCTGGTACGATTTCACAACCAGTTCCTTGTCCTTGAAACAGACCACTTATCAAATCCATCGTCCCAATTTTGAGAGAAGGACGTTACGGGGGACCATGGCGAAGGCCTTTCTGAAGCCCAGACAGATGACATTAGCGGCTCTTCCCCTGATGCAGTTACACAATCATACAAAGCAACAAGGTCGGTCAGGCAGGACGTGCCTTGTTGAAGCCACGCTGGCTATCCCATCTGCTCCACGGTCTTTTCCAGCACAGAGCTGAGGCTAACAAGGCGGTAGTTAGCCTCCACGGTCACCTTTCCCACCCTTCTTAAAAATGGCTGTTAAATTACGTTTTTTCCAGTCACTAGGAATATCATGGAAAACTGCTCAGTATGCAGGCAAATAGTTGGTGTCTGAGCATTAAGGAGAAAGAAACCAGGCAGATCTGTTTAAAATGCCATACGGAGAGAAAATTCTAGTAGCGTTTTAAGAAGAGGACAGATACTTCCGTTAGCTTGCAAGAGCAATGATGTAGAGCAAACATACCTCTAGACCAATATGAGTGAAGTCTTAATTCAACTGAACTCAAACGCGAAGCTCATAACTTCAGCCCTTGTCTGAAGAACTGACATTTATTAATGCGGCCGCCAAAAAACAGAGAACCCACGTGAATCCGACTGGACTCTGGGATACTTTCTAAGGAATGTCAAGAGGCTTAAGGTCATCTCGGTGAGCTTACCGAATGCAGCGTTCATCCCGCAGTGTTCAAATAGGGTCACAAATTGAGGCAAGTGGGACCGAGTTATGCCCGGACTGGACGGATGAGTTTGAATGCTCCCGTGAGAAAAGAGCTGCTTAAGAGCTGCTTTCTCTTCTATCTCTGCAATGCACGGAGAGAAATCAAACCTTTATTTTTGCTCTACCTCCCAAGAAATGAGTAAGTGCTATTTCATCGTGACTAGCTTGTCCGAGCTCAAGCTCTTCACAGCGTTTCTCCTCCGGCCACAAAACTTCACCGCTTATCAACATTTGGACAATTTTGTCTGAATCTAATAATAGCCACAGGTGGTGGACAGCACAAAAGAAAAACCAGGTCGCGTGCTTTTAGCCAGCCAGCTAATTCTGAGCTCCGCAGCCATCAGCAGGAAGGACTTTTAAGCGGCGAGTGTGAATACAGCTCTCAAAGACACGTGATCCTTGTGGAAACAGTAGCTTAACAAGATCCGTGTGGAAACAGTAACTTAACACAAAGAAGATCTCACGACCTTTGACTTTGTGATACACCTGCAGCCAGCAGTGCTAAAGAAATAGCTACATTCAGGGCCTGTAATAGGTTGATCCTCTTTTCAGGCTATCCAGGGTTTGTATCTTTTTTTCCCCCCAAACATGAGAAAATGAATCGACTACAACCACAGCATTCACGTAAAACCAGCATATATCTGATATGACTGATACAGATAACAACGCCTTTCATCAAAAGATCCCAGGGGTCCTATGCATCTTACTCGCAACAGTTCCCAGTCCCGTAACAAATCCTTGCTTAAATTTATACACAAACAGCTCCCACTGAAACCCAATCAGATGCGTGAGTCCTTTCAGAATCAAGGACTAGCACTGCACCAGAATAATGTTCGTCTTCGCTGATAACAAAGCTTTCTGTAGAAAAAAGCACCAGAAGAATCGTGGTTAACTGTTTGAATTCCTCAAGGAATTGATGAAAATCCTTTCGAGGATAGATGTCAGATCTGGATTTTGTCCAGAACTCAAGGACCATCATCCTGCTCTGTCTGATGATACTCCAAAATGCTTAGTGACAGAACATAAGCAGGATTTCGCGCACCCCAGGCGATGAACACTACTGAGAAAGATCTGAACTTTTAAATGAGCTTCCTTAACTGAATGATTAACTCTTCAGCAAACTGAGAAGAAGAAGAAAAGGCAGTACAAACAAACGAGGCATTAGAGCGAAAGGAAGAGCTCTTGACGCCCAGACACCATTTTTAAACATAATCCCCAGTGACCCTGGGGACGGAAAACCACATAATATGCTACCAAAAAATCGTATGACTCCACTCTCCTTAATCTATCTGGGCCTCAGTGTCTGGACCAAAGCAGGTGAAGTCCTGAGCAATATAGTACCTCTTGTTTTTGTAAAGAACAGTAACTTCTCTTGTAAACACACAAATAATGAAAAAGCCTTGACTCACATTCTTAGATACACCGACAGACAGCTCCGGCTGCCAAGTCACAATCCCGTCAAACATCTAAAATGCGCTGCAAATGTTAAGAACGGTCTAAACCTAATTACATAGCTTGTCTCATCGCGCTGTCCATTTGAATTTCACCGAAGTCTAGAAACGGACATTTGACAATGCCTGCTATCAGAGAGAGAGGGCAAATTTCAAAGAGTTCATTTCCAGTGTCAGTGCTCTCCGTGCACAGATTTAACAACCGTCTGTGCAGTCAGATCCGTGGCCCACCCCGCCTGCCAGCCGTAGTCTCTCGGCAATATAGCTCCAATGAGGAAGGATGAAAAGCAAATTTCAGATCTTTCTCTGCACCTCGGGAACATTCCAGACCTGCAGTTAGACTCAGATGTGACCCTCCGCCAGTATCGCACCGAAGCAAAAATTAAGCAAGGAACTGCGTTCTTACTGCTTTAAGAAATTACGATCAAAACGCAGTTCCGCTTGCAATTGCTTTTGCAACACCCTTTTTAATTGAGCTTCTATAAAATCAGGCATACAATAAAAGCATAATAAAAACGTTATCTACGCATCCTCCTCTCCTTTCCATATACCTACTCCTTACAGCAGTCCGCAAGAAGCGAGGAAATATTCTTGCATTTATTGTAGCACGCCTAGCTGAAGGTGAGTCCTTCAGAGCATAAATCCCAAACAGAAAACTTCTGAGACGCGGTGCGCCCTTTTGTTCCCTTCATACGAAAGGAGTCTTCTCACCCAACTCATAATTCAGTCCGGGTAACGGCTCTTAAATAATACACGCTCCCTTCCCAGAAGGCAGTCATTTATCAGTGTTATCAGGTAACTGCTTATTTTTAGCCATTAGGAGAAATGCAGTTGCCTGCCGAGGGCTGTAAAGCTCCCGTCTTCTGTCCAAACGGAATTTAGGGAATCACAGTCTGGGGGAAGCGGCCAAGCCTCCGGAGGTCTTTAGAGGTAACTTTTCACTGTTTTTCCAGAACCAGAGAACAGAGAAAACCAGGACTGCGCTGTTTCACGGCATAACCTCGCAGAAAGTGAAAAGTTAGGAAGAAAAAAAATAAATTGGAAATAGTTAAGCGCAAACTCACAGCGCTGCCAAATCCGTCTTTACCGAAAACAAGCCTTCTGTAACAAATCCAGTCTCTACTATAGTCTCCGTACACTACAAAAACCCCAAGCCTGTTGATATGGAAATCTTTAAAACAGCATAAAAAACTCGTATCAATATTTTCCTGTAAGTCAAGATTCAGTTCTATGTCACCTAAGCTATTTTAAAATACCGGGACAGAAGTAGAGAAAGAATAAGTGGAAAATGATTCAATCTCATCTCCACCTACCTAGTTGCATTTCAGAAAATTGAACTGTCCAGTTTTATTCTGACGGCTTTGTGAGCCTCTGTTTCCACAAACAAAGTCTCTCGTGTCCTTGGAAGAGATGAAGGCAGCGCTTTCTCTTCATCCAGACAGCAAAGTGAACGCACTCAGCAAACACTCAGAACGGTTACTGCCCTGCTGCGAGGCCGCTGCCTTCTCCGCCCAGCCACGCAGGTGCCCCCCAGCACCTCAGAGGATTACCCGACTCTTTCCCCCCTTGCCTTGCTAGGGAAGGTGGAAGAATCCAGAGCCGGCAGCTTCCCCGGAAGCCACCAGCGTGGATGGAGGCAGTGCCAAATGACTCTCACGAGCCCGCGGAAGCGGAGAAATCCTTCCACCTCCGTGCCTGAGTCGGAAGACTCTACCCCCCTCTGCTGTTCTTTTGGAGACACGCGCCCCCTGCCCAGCAGAGCCTGTCCTCTTTACTGCTCTGTTGCAGCTCTTTCCATACAGCCATCGGTGCCTCCAGAACCCAGAGTACAACAGGGAATCAGGCCCGTCACGTTTTGTTTTCCCATCCCACAAATTCTTTTAATTTGTTTCGCATTTAATAATCCACACCCGTGCCTTCGCCCCTCTTTTCGGACTTGAATCCTTCCGATTCTTCCATCACATTGACAAGATGAAGGGTTCTTTTTCTTAAACGTATCTTTTAACAAAACCTGTACGGAATACGCCCGCTCGTGCATGCTCTCCGGTAGGAAGACAAAGCAGATTTTCCAGATCACTGGCACATCTCAGATTTCCCTTAAGCTTTCGTAATTATTTCCGATCTCGACGGTTTTACTTTGTCAGCCCAGCTGATACCAACCAGATGACAGAAGTGATTAGAGGGTGGATTTCGTCTAGGAAGGAGCAGAGTAGAAAACCAGCGAGAAAATTATTGTATTTTCTCATTTCGTCGTAAAGAACGTTGTGGGTATTTGCGTATTCTGACTGAGAAATAAACGGAGCTATAATCAGATGACATAGCAAGAAAGGCTAGACGTGCTAGTCAAGACTTAAAATCTAAACGCTTATTAAACAAGACATCTTTCCTGTGAAGAATGCTCAAAGTAAAGCATCATATTGGGCACCTCGCTCGGTGAGTTTAATCTGCTCTCACAAACGAAGCCTGAGAGACTGAACATAAAGTGCTCATACGCACAAGCAAGCACGTGTATATTACAGTAAATATATACACAGTCTATTAGTTTGGTTGCAATCCACGTAAACTGAGCTCGTGGCACGCTGACAGCTACTGTCAGCATTTCACTCAGCCCCGTCGCTACATCTATCAGCTGGCCTCAGAGCTGAAGTAAGGATGAGGTAGGAGGTATCAAGATACAGCTTATAATGGTGGAGCCATAGCGCTAAAAGTCTCTAATTCAAACTGACCGGGTCATTCAGCAGGAGTGACTTGCTCCGACACCTGCTGAAGGAGAGAGGAAGCTCTGGATACTTAACGCTTCAGAACAAATCTCAGTTTTCCTTCGGCTACGTTTAGGGTCCGAACAAGTTCAAGGCACAAACTCCAGCACCAATTTAATACGGATTTCTATTTGCAGGGACTCATTAATGTCGCGTACAACTGCTTTAAAAAAAGGTTAAAGTCTTGGCAGAAAGCAGCAAGAGTGGCGGTCAATTCAACATTAGAAACACCGGCACTTACTCTGAAACTCTCCAGATGGGGAAGCACAGAAACATCGAGCTGAGCTTTAGCAGAAACCACAGCACGGAGCTCCTGCTGGCACGGAGGGCTGCAGGCTCAGGCAGGTCAGTTGGCACCCTAAGGGGCTACCGGGATCTCAGCTCGCTGCTTTCTCACACATCCGATCTGCTTCTGTACTTCCCTCAACTACACGCTTCAGTCCTCTATGAAACAGTCTTAAAAACACTGCCCTTTTGAAATTAACTCGTATTAGAACACATACTATGAATTCTCCCTCACAATTCCTACGGATATGAGGATGAAATTGAGAATATAAGTAAACGTCAAGAGGTGTTTTCCCTCCTTTTTCTTAAAAGCAGTGGCTCTATAAATGGGGCGGAAGAAACTCAGAAGAAAACCAAAACCCTCCAATACTATTAAACAGAACAGAATCGAACAAAAGAAATAAATTGAACTGGGAGAAGCACAGGTGCTGCGCAAGCTTAGGTCAGGCTCTGGGCTTGATGGCCCAGGCTCACATTTATCTATCTGTATATTATACGAGCCTAAACCAGGAGAAAATAATATACAATAGACATCCCCAAGTCCTCCAAGATAAAGAGCAGGCGTTACTTTAGTAGATGCTAATGAAACTCTTCAAGGGTGGATTCAGCATGAAACGCTTTTCGTCACCCAGAGATCTCAGAGCACCGTACCATTCAAATGAAGCGATACCGATAGCTCACACACTGCTCAACCGGAGCCAGCTGGGGAGCGGACTGCAAGAAACATTTAACAGTTCCCTCTATCCCTCTATAAATTTTTAAAGAAGTAATGGAAGACAGCTTTCAGCCGAAAGGCAAAGGGGCATACAGGCGGAAATAATTTAATTATTCCAATTGCAATTAGGCACTGGGAGTGTATCACCCTTTCTTACAGTACAACATTCATCCACTCGGGGTGGCACTGTGCACACGGCCTATATAGAAACTAGTCCAGAGTGCTAGAGCCTGAAATCGCTGCCTGTCCTGAAGAGGTCCTGCAGAAAAGTTGGCTCGTAAATAACACGACACAGGGGAAGTCACGAAAGGAGATCATTAAAAAAGGTTACGATCCGAGACAGCCTGGGCTGCAGCAACCATTGCACTGGTTGAGTTCACGTTCTTGAAGAACGGGGACCTGGCAAAGAGCGGAGTCAGAACCCTGAACTTCAGGATAGAGAACTTCAGGCTGATTAAACAATTATCGGATGAGAGACCCTGGGAAACTGTTCTTAGAGACAAGAGAGCAGGCAGCTCTTTCTGATTACCTTCCCGAGAGCACAAAGCTCTCCATCCTCAGCATAAGCAATCAAACAGAAGAGGCGGGAAAGCAGAGTGGCTGAGCAAGGAGCTGCTGGTTGGACCGAGGGAGAAGAAGGAAACGTACAGACAGCGGAAGCAGGGACAGCTGGGAAGAATACAGGGATGCCATCCAGATATGCAGATACAGGATCACGAAAGCCAAGGTGCAGAATTTGGTGAGGGATGTAAGAAGTAAGAGAAAGGTTCCTACAGATACATTGGACAGAAGAGACAGGCCAAGGGGAGCGTAACCCCGCTGATAAATGAGACGTTAGACCTCTTTGATCTGAATCCTATTGTCCTGTCTGCTGCAAAAAGGACGACACATGTACGCATATCCACTCTGGGCTAATGCTTTCTTGAGAGGCCTGGAAGGAAAAGGTAGTACCTGGCAGTACTTTTGTGGAGGGAAGCAAGAGAAGGTGAAATTGAGAGAAGAAAAGAAGGCAGCAGAAGCATCGGGTAAAAAGAAGAATAATTTAGGAGCGATATTTCATAGAGATTAATAAAACCAGATTTGAAGAGAAGCAGAAGTAACATCCCGCGGAGTCAGGAGGGAAATCCTCACTAGGCAGGATGTCCTCCTCGGTATTTATAAGAGTTGTGCTCTTGACTGAACAGGTACAATTATTTCTAATACTGCAGGAGCTCAACTGCAGGAGCGCACATTCGGCCTCTTCCTCCCTCCCACACGCATACACAACACAGACCCGTGTGACCCCTTCACCTGCCTCCAGGACTTTCCTAACAGATACAGCCTGTCGGGCGTCCCGACTCAAAAGAAAACAGGGCTAGCTCATCCTCTTACAGCTTAGTAAGAACTGTCTAGCACACCACGGTCAGTTGCCAAACGGGGTAGATCAGTAACAATAAGGACAAGTTCCTTGCTCGAGCCTTCGCATAATACACCTCCCAGCAGATCCCAACAGTGATTACACAACAGAAGGAAGCGCTTCTGGGGGCACTCAGAGAACGCAGCTTCATCTCATCGCTTTCATCCCATGTAATGCATAAATAATGTTAACAGCATCCACGCAGACGGACGAGGCCTGGAGGTGCCTGCTGAAATAAAGGCTTTGCAGTAGGCTTGAAGGTGCTACTTACAAGCAACAAGAACTCCTTGCTAGGTAAGGAGAGCTGGACTTCTTAATTTTTTTATTTTTTTCTATTGAAGGACTTTTAAGAGTCCCTTTAGGCAGGCGGTCTTCAGATTGAGTCAAGAATGATTATGAATAAGAGGCGGCAGCCGCTTGACATGTAACTGTTCCATGCAGCACACCGACATCTTCAATATGCCAGGAATATCAGAACCGTGACAGACGCGATGAGCAGGAGACTCAGTGTACAATGGGGTAGTTAACACAGAATCCCTTGTCAGCGGGACCTACATCGTTGTTATGATAGATGTTAACATGCTTAGGAAAAATAAGCAAGAGATCGAAATTAATTTGTGCTGTATTCGCTTTCTCCTATACTCATCCACTCACATTCTTCCACCTGCTCTTCGTACGCGCTCTGGCCCTGCTGCACAGCTCAACAAGGCATCTTTCAAACACGCTTACCTCATTTGATTGTCCACAGGGAGCGGTTTCTGACTTGTAAGAAAAACTCTCCTTTGCATAGGTGCCTTATGATTAGGGACATTCACTCACAGCATAAATACAGTAAGCGTACCGTGCTTTATCATCCAAACAATAGCGCGAGAAGGGAGAAACGGAAGGATTTTGAGGCAGATGCGGAACAAGAGAAAACATCTGCAGAGGACCCAAAACACAGTTGGGGAAAAAAATGAAGTACTGCTGCTCTCCAAGAAAAAAAAAAAAAAATCATACGTGGAGAGATGGTTGTGATTACACTGCAATTCATCCCGAATATCTTTTAAAAATCAAACAGCGCGACACTTCTTAAAATACCACAACAGCATCCTTTGTCATTCTGCATGCAAAAGCAATCTGTTCTGCAGTGCTGTGGCAGTCAGTTTAGGGGTTCTAAGATCTAAGACAAACCCACAGTCACTGCTTAGATTGTACGACCTGGCAGAGGTCATACACGATTCTCGCTGTTACTCTTCTACTGTTAAAACTGCTGGGTTTTAACGTGAGTCTGAGACGTTTCACTGCCTTCCACCAGTTTCTTAATTTGCCTTGGAAATTGTTTTGCAAAGCAACTCCGTCATTTCACGTAAAAACACTGAAAATGTTACAAATCTGTCTTAGAAAAATCTCATTCTCCTTTGCCACTGGAAAAAGGAAAAAAATCTATAAAATATGAAGCGTTTTTACTATCATCTGTCCTCAGCGTTTCCTAAATAAAAGCGTCTCATTTAGCATATTGTCACTTTTTGTCAGTACGCAATTAATGTCAGGAACTGGAAAAGCAATCTGTAACATGTGAGAAAGATCTCCAGGTAAGAACGTGCATTCTAAAGCAAATTTTACTAAATAAACAAAAAACAAACAACAACAACAACAAAAAATCAACCACAACAAACTAAACCAAACCCCAACAACAGGCAAACAGCCCCTAAAAGCACCAACAAAACCCCCAAACTCCTGCAGTTTCGCTTGTACTGTCGCTTTTGGCGAAACACAAGCGCCAGCATTTCAAGCACTGGAAATTCTTCACTTTGGCTGCCTTTCCTCAAAGAAAAAGAAAAGCCTTAAGAAGATAAGAAAGCAGCAGAAGCGCTCATGTTTACGTTCCTTATAAAAACGTTCTCGATCCTGTATCCTTAATAACAAATTCCTAGAAGACAGTTGCCACGAGCTTTTTATAGAATCATTCACGTAATTAGATGGGGACAAATAGCAATATACAGAGCAGTTTGATTCTGTTTGCGACACAAACATTTTCTGAAGTAACTTCACGAAAGATGTCTTTAAAGCAGGATATCCATGACCAATACCCAATGCACTGCTTTGGCACTGCCACCAGGGCTGCAGTATATCACGACTAGCACGCGTGGTCCAGTAATTGACTATCCCAAAGCGTGTTGCCTTTGGAAGCATATAAGAACATTAAACATCGTTTAAGAGCGAACCAAACCTGGGGACATTTTATGTCCCTTAAAGTTACAACTACAGGCAGTACGCAATAATTTCAAACTACCGAAACGCAATTGAAATGGAATGCAACAAGTCCAGGCTTAGGTTAGAGGGGATCTTGAGGATCGCTCGCTTCCAACCTCCATACAGTGGGCAAGGCTGCCACCCACCAGATTGGATGCCCAGGGCCCCACCCAGCCTGATCTTGAACAGCTCCGGGGATGGGGCACCCACAGCTTCTTCGGGCAGCAGTGCCACTCCTTCACCGATTTCTGAGTGAAGACTTTCTGCCTAATATCTAACCTTTGTCTCCTCTATTTTAGTTTAAAGCCATCCCCCCCCTTATCTTATCAGACTGCGTTCAAAGTCAGTCCCCTCCTGCTTAGAAGCTCCCCTCAAGTACCGGAAGCCCGCAGGAAGGTCTCCCTAGAGCATTCCCTTTTCCAGGCTAAACAAGCCCATCTCCCTGAGCCTCTCTTCTTAAGAGCTGACTCCTTGATGGGCTCTCAGTTCCCACGTGGAGCAGCTCTACCGCAGCACAGCTATTGCACCTCATCTGGCAGCGCGGAAACGTGGCCGTGGAAATAAAGCCGTCCCTAAGAATGAGTACCAGCCTGAGTCCGAGAGGCCCTCGCCAAAACACGCTTTCAGAGCAGGCACAGCACATCTATTATTGAAAACAGTTGTTTCTATATGGTGCGCCAAGTTGGCAGAAATGCAGATTTAAAACGTAGAAGCGATTGCTAGGGAGCTGGCCAAGGAACTAGAGGGAAAGGAACTAATAGCATTATTTCTTTTAAAAAAATAAATCTTGGACTGGTTTTCTTTTTTACGGCGATCTTAAATAATTCATCTGTCTTTCTAGGTCAGAAAATAAGAGTAAATTTTACATGCGATGCTTTCTTGTAACCCAGAGGTACAAGATGGGCTCTCACAGAATGCTGCAGTATTTCGCCACGCTGTGCTGGCACAAAGGGACGCGTTCTGGGGTCCTTTGTGGCTCAGGTGCTGCTGTTGTGCCTGGCGAGATGTTTGTGTCTCTGAGAAAGGGAAAATAACAGAGCGTAAAAATAATATCAGAGCGAAAGTAAGTAACGCAGCCTCTATTTCAGGGACATTAGAGATACCTCCCCGGGGAAAGCCGGGCTGATTTTTTATCCTGTTTGGAGCCTGTCATCTTTTTCAAAGTCTCCGTTCATTCACAGAGCTTATTTGAAGGAGCAGGCACTATGGCTGTCAGGGAGCTCTGCAGAAAATTCTGACCCACTGCTATAAGGGGGAAAAAAAAAAAAAAAAAAAAAAAATGTAGCTGTCATAAAAAACATCACCGCTGTTTTAAAATGGGAGCCATCTCAGATCACTACTTAGAAGCCAACCGGCTAACATGAAAAGCATTTCCAAAAGAAACGTTACCTGCTGCCCTCCGCCCTTCGTTTTTCTCATTATTCCTCCCACCTATACAAAGAGTAATAAAAGCAGGCAGCGTCTTCCACATCACGTGGAAGCAACTCGCAGCTCAGCCAAGAGCTGCTAACGCTTTGTACTTAGGATGACTACGGCCAGGAATCGTTCTCACGCATGTACGTTATACTGGCCAGATGTGGTCTAATTCCAGGATGACGGCCTGGAACAATTAAGGACGGTTTTCTGCACGTTCAACCTCTAAGCAGGACACGAGAGAGCACAAGTCGCATTGGTGACATGCTGGTGGTAGGTCAGGAATATTACACAACCGATGGTGCCGCTGCAGTCACAATTCAGGTATACAAGTACTTTGCCAAAAAACCCACCTCCAAGCTCAGAAAATTCCTTTTATCGCTTGCCCAAAGGAATCTCCCGATACACCATTTCACCTCAGGACAGTCATATATTTTGAGCAACGTACAGAGCGTACCGCAGCTTCCTTCTGCCTCTCCTCCATGGATCCATGGAAGTAAGAGAACCCCCGTTTCAGGCATGAAATCTCTCTAGGATCCATTAGTGGGTAAGCACGAAGAGTTTACCACGAAGAAAGCGTTAGGCTAAAGTGACGGAAGACAATGAACTTGACATGGGGTTCAGCTTACTCAGCGAGTGCTGCGATGGCACTGTAGTGGTATGGCCTTAGGTGAGGAGCTTGAGCAGAAATTCGACACGAAGAGCAATCTGTCCGCGAAGAAAACGGCCCCTGTTTGCAGAATTGCTTAAAGAAAGCTGTCACTGAGGCCATCTGCGTTTGCCCTCACCGTAGCAGGCGTTCACAGTGCTCGAGGTTAAGTAGCAACAGACAGTATCAGAAATTTTTCTTTTAACGAATGCTACAGCCGTTTAGTTTCTGGTCAGTAAGTACAAACCCTCCAGAAACGTACAGCAAACTCCTCCACCTGCCAGTTGGCTTTAAATAATTGTTAAACCCGTAAGGGTAACGAGTCTGTACGGCACACCAATTAATAAGTGAAATAGCCGTAACTTACAAGGCTGCCCAGCATCACGTACCCAGGGCTGCGTGACTTACATGATTCCCACGTATCCAGTGAAAAAAATTTAAACCAGACCCACAACGCCCCCACTGAACCCGAACAGTCATGAACGGTATGGCCTGCGGTTTATTCACCCAGTTACATTTTGGAGTTTTGACACACAAGCAGCAAAGCTGAAGAACACGAGCCAGAAGTGCTGGCATTGCTCTGGCAGTTCGCCCTCTCTCCCCAGCTGCTTGAGGTCTGCATGCCTTGATACAGGTTGGGAAGAGCAGCTCTGCCTCCCTGTGCATCTAAAGAGATGGATGAGTGAAATGTTAAGGAACCAACAAGAAAAGCAACTGCTCAGTCAGCTTGTGGGTTTTTTTTTTTTTTTTTTAAAGCCTTCCTTTTAGGATGGAATTGGTGAAAAATGTCTGAAAATGATTAAAAAATAAAAATGTGTGTCTGACAGATTAAGCTTTAGCTACGTTCCTATTTATGTAACAAATCGGAGGCAAACTGCTGTTAATACGCTACAGAGGCAGAGAAATTTCTGCTAATCTACTAGTGGGGGAAAAGCTGCTATTCCGGCACAGCAAGGGCTCACATCAAACTCTCTGGCAACTCTTTTTGCTCGGCTCTCTCACATCCCTCAGTCTTCCCTTCCCAAGACAGGCACTCACCGCCGATAGCTCTCACAGATGTTTGGCACAGCAGAGAAACCCGTGTCCTATTTTCCTTTCTTTTTCCTCCATCACAGAGCTGCAGACGTGACTCTGTCATCGCAATCGAGGAGTGCACGGAGCTCGGTTTTAGCATGGCTAGAGATAGAAACCGGGAGAAGCTCTTTCCAGCCAGGCTGCTTGGGAAAGGACATCCGTAGCTCCATTGTTAGCAGGAACAGCGCACATTACTAGATTTACCTCAATAGGCTTCCTAAGCTCTCCTGTCCAGTCTCGCTATACCCTCAGTCACCTCGGTAGCTGCCTCACCTCGTCCTATTCAAGAAGGCAATACCGATCTAGGTTCGCAGCCCAGAACCAGCACTCAACCAGGAAAAACGCTATAGCAACCGGTCAGATCAATACAATAGGAAAGGCGTTACAACAAAAGTACGATGACAAAAGGACAACAGAAATGCACTATAAAGAAAGAAAATAAGATGGCTCACCTATATCTCAAGATTCTAGATTCGCAGAAGAAAGCATCTCCAAGTAAGGATCTCCAAACAGAGATCCTTCCCCAGTTGCAGTTAGCCCTTAAATGGGGTCTAAGAAGTGCAGGCGGGCTCCACCCCTTCTGGTTACGCAGCTGAATTGCCTTCACCTGTGCTCCCAGAGTTGACCGGGTCCTTTTCCCAGGTGATCAATCAGTGGTTTAGTCCGTGACTCAACAGCTACTATACAAAGGCAAAACCCTACAAGTTTCTGCTAGTGGATTAAGACCTCCGTACAGAAAAATAAGCGTTCTTTCTCTTGGGGAAACCAAGCTGAACTGAAGAAGAGCTTCTCCTTTTGAAAACGTCACGTGGAAGTGCTTTGCGTAAGTGCAGAAGGTGCCACGTTTCCAGGCACAGCATTAATTTTCACTGCGCGCTAAGCAGCTCTGGAGAACACACGCAGTTGTACTGTGATTCACAGATCTCTATTTATATTTGGGCTGCCCAAGGGCACCAAGCCTCTTCCTTACAACAGCTGGGTACTTCCTCGGTACCTTTCTAATCGGACCAGCAAAAAGAAGATTTTAGTTTGGCAAACCTTGGCGATGTTTCCAGTTTCATGCACTGCAACGTTCCATTTACCTGCGCTGCCCCTGCTGAACTGCATTCCTACATTTGATGTGCAGTTCCACTTCAACGACACAGTGCCAGGGGAGTGCTTGTAAAGAGAAGATGGTCACCAACTTCAAAACAAGAGCCGCTCTTCTCCTCGGAAGGAGGGAACGGTTAGCTCCCTGTCCGCTCTCCCTTCTCTGCCAGGCCTTCAGCTAAACACAATTGCATTTGACAACAGAGCTGATAAATTATGTGCTGCTCGAACTGAAAATGTGAAAGATAACAGGGACGAATATCAATGCATTCACAGATGACACAAACCCATTTCATCACTTTCAAGGCTCTCTGGCTGTGCTTGGGCTTGACTTGCGTGATGTACTTCCCCAGTGCATTGTCTTAAAACATCTGTAAAGGACAATGGACTATGCCTATGAGGTGGCTGACAAAAAAGAGGAAAAAAAATCTCTGAAAACCCTCAAATCCTAAAGGGATGCATTTCTAGGCGGCATGAAAAACTCATAGCTGAGGAGTATAAGCTGAAAAATTTCCAGTTTCGCTGGAACTGGAAACCGTGCCTGGATTTCAGATAACTGCTATTTATCCCCATCTGGCTGAAATTTGTGTGCTGCTAGGAATACTTTCTTATGATTTACCTCTAATAATTACAGGCGAACACACCTGCAACAAGAGGATTCTTATTGTTGGGTGCCATTTAACACAGAAGTCAGCCATCTAAAATCTGCAACAGACTGCTATCTCTTGTAGATAGCATCATTTCTGAAGGAAATAGCAATTCGGGCAATCCACAGCCCTTAGTTAAAAACCGTAGCGTAGCTCTATTGTCATCGTCCTGTGTTAAACCAGCAATTTCCCCAGAAATCCTTTCAGCGAAGGGGGGGAAGAAAAAACAGAGATGTCAGTTTAGCTATAATCAGCGGTTATATGGCAATGGAAAACTTCGGAGAGTCCACGTTACCACAGAGAATGCTCTGAGATCAGTCCTCCTAATTCAGACCGAATGATGAAGAGGGTCTCATAATTGCTTTGAGCTTGCTTCAGAGTTCCACAGTTTTTTTCCTCTGTTTGTGTGAAGAGCTCTGGCCAGCGCTCTGCAAACTTGGGGGGGGAGCACCACAAGGTCCGTCACCGGTCCGCTCTCCCTTATGCCGCTCCTAAAGTGCTGCTGCCGTGGCTTTAAATCCCAATCTGGGCTCTTTGATCTGAAGTACCTTGTGGTCTTCTCATTTCTTTGAGGGCCCGATGTGAGGTCCGATGCTTGTCACTCGCTTTAGAGAACGCATATAGGGAACCTGAAAGCTGAAGGGGGAGATACGTAGCAAGCTTTTGTCATCCAGAAAATTAAGCAAAGCGGGGCAGGCGTTGTTAGAGTTTAGGGTTTTACAACCCGTGACTCAACCTGTTCTGTCAAAGACAATAGCATGCGGATCGTGACTATTGGTGGCGGTGCGTTCCGGGAGAGGTCATCTTCAAACTGCAAATATCCCTTAAGGAGATCTCGGCGATGTGGTTCTGAACTAGCGCAGGAGCAGATGAACAGGAGACTGATAATACTCCTACAAAGTGTGCCCTGAAGAAGCTGCTTATTGTAGAATCCTGGACAGCCTGGTCTAGCGGTTGGAAACCCTGCCCACGGCAGGCGAGTTGCAAATAGGCGATCTTTAAGGTCTCCTCCAACCTAAGCCATTTTATGATTCCGTGGTTCTACGACGCTTCTTGCTCTCACCCCTCTCCAGCTACCAGAAGAGAAGCTGCTTTTTCCTATCAGCCATCCACAAGCAGGAAGACACAGTCGCAACTGCAGGGAAGCCTATTTTTTTTCTTCAGAGTTCTTTTTCAACACGAGCAGAGCCAAAGCCGCACAGCCAGGCCACTGCTCAGCCCGGCAGTGATTTGCGCCATGAAATTTCTAGTGACTCTGTCAACTTATCGCAGTGAAACCCGGAGACAGCGGAATTCTCTGCACCTCATTAGAGACCTCGGAGAAACCGGATCTAAAACAAGAGCGAAGCCAAGCGATTCCCTCCTCTGTGACTCATACGACAACCGAATATTGTAAGGTCAGGAAAAGCCAATCTTTTGCTGCCTAGACGCAACCGGTTGCTTTCTATTAGCGTGTCATCTTGCATCGAGTCTTACGCAAATTGGAAAGAGACAGTAGAAAATTCCAGATACCCTGAAGAAAACAAATGGAAGCACTGAAAAAAATGTATAGCCTTTACTAGCTATGTGCTGATCCAAACAAAACCGTATTTACATCTTCAAGAGTGAAAAATGTGTTATTTGTATCATTTATTTATCACACGGAAAGTACCGTGAGCTTTATTTATAGCACAAATTCTTTAGTTTTGAATAAGTGACAAATAGTATTAGGGATGGAGCTGAGCTGCATAATAAGGCATTAAAAGCAGACTTTTCGCCAGTTGACATCTCTTTTTAGGGATAGAAATTAAAATGTTGAAAATAGAAAGCATCAATATTCCTGAAGGTTGTATCCTAAGGGCCTGTTAACAGTACGTACATAGAGAATTAATGTCGTAACGTAGATAAAAAACTCTCGCATTTCTTGTGAAAAAAAAAGCTCGGAACGCAAATATGCACGCGTGCGTTTGTTCGTTACGACTTAATTAACACAGCACAGTATTAAGGACCAACAGCGATGCTGGTATAAATTGACAACAGTTTGCAAGCGAGCGACATCTGTACTTACACGTATCAAGAGTAATTGTCAATATCATAAGTGCTGAAATAAAGACTGTTGAAATACTTGACGTGGTTTAGTGGGCGTGGTGGTGACGGGCCAATGATCTTCGAGGTCTTTTCTAACCTTCAAGTTTCTCCGACTCTATTCTGTGATTTAAGGATACTGAATTGTTCGAGCATGCGCAGAGGTGAGCAGTGAGGCTGCTGGAGGGATTAGAAAGCAAGACTTATGAGGAGCGTCTGAGGAAACAGGTTGTTTTGTACGGAGAAGAGGAGGCTGAGGGTAGATCTCATAGCTCTCTACAACTACTCGAAAAGAGCTTACTGCAAGGTGTCCGGTCTCTTTTCTCAGGTGACAGGTGATAGAACGTGGGGAAATAGCTTCGAGTTTTATCCGGCAAGGTTTAGATTGGATATCGGGGTGGGGGAGTCCTTATCCCCGGAGGTATTCAAGAGACGTGTGGATGTGGCACTGAGGGACGTGGGTTAGCAGCGGGACTCGGGAGAACAGGTCGACGGTTGGACTTGGTGATCTTGAAGGTCCTGGGCCAGCCCACCCTCAGGAGCCGTGCAGCTCCGCCGCACAGACCCAGCTCTCCTGCTGCCTCTCAGCAGTTACCTCTTTGGGCAGCCGAAAGCAGTGCCGGCTCACAGCGCTGCTGTCGCTGCACCAGATCACACAGCCCGCCCGATAGGCAATGCCAATTAGGCAAGTGACCCCAGATCTAGCTGCGGACAAAATGCAAAGCACTAAGGAATATTTTTTGGCTCTTAGAAGTTAAATAATATAGTCTGGCAGGGAGAGGGTGATAGCGGTTCAACGGGAAAGATCAGAACACAATTATACGTGGCCGGAAATGTATTCAGTAATGATCCATCACGCTGTCTCCGGCTGCTTTACATGCAGGAAGATCATCTGCTTTAATCTTCCTAGTCTCCAGATCCACGCAGAGCATCATATATTATGCAAAGCAGTGCTCTGGGTGGCAGCACTGAGTTCACCGTTGCAGCAGGCTCTGTTGCGTGCTTCTGATATTTTTCTTTTCTCTTCCAAGTCTCAGCTAGGTGTCCCTTTTCAGAAGAATGCTTTGAAAGTCTCCATCTCAAAAGAGAGGTTGCTGCCGGTCCCCTTTTCCCTCGGTGCCCCTCCGCCCTGCGCTGTCTTTCACCACGCAGCCGGAGACATCCTTCAGCGCAGGAAAGCAGCAGCATGATGCAGCCTTGTTCCTTCCCTCCTGGCAGAAGGATTTGATAAATTCACCCGGGGGGGCGCTTGAATTTTTTATTTCTGCGTTCTTTATTCTTCAAACTCGATCACACCAGGCACGTGCTGTCGGGAAAACAGGGTCCTTCCGCAGAATTCGGGGGGCGTTCACCAGGAACAAAATGTGTTTTCTGCAAGCCAGTATTCTTGACAACACTTTATGCTAAGAGGAGGGGCTGCGGAGACGGGGAGGGGAGTCCGGGGCTCGTTATAGACCATTTCCCACCCGGAGCCCTGTCGCTGCTGCAGCGGGAGGCCGGGGAACAAATGCCCGCCTGCTCCCAGCACTCAGGGACGGATCTCTACGTGACTTAGCAGACGCAGTACCGTGGGAGTGAAAGACATCACACTGCGCTACACCTGTCGAGGATCTGGCCCAAATCCTTGCTGCTTTTTCTTCCGAGCCACTTAAATTCGGCATATTTTTAGAAGACAGCTCTGCTTGCAGGAGCAGAGCGCAGCTCCTTTTGCTTCCAGAGAGTTGCCCCAGATTTTCAAGGAGAGGAGCTTGGCTCCGTGCTGACCTGAGCCGTTTTTGCTGTGCAGAATGGCTCTGAACTCCCCAGCGCGTGCAAACGAACCAACCTTCCTTCCTTCACGCCCACACCGTGATAATGGCAGCGACTGCCGAGGGCCACTGCAGGGCGGGCTGGGCTCGGAGCCACGCGGGCTGACAGGCAGGCTGTGCCAGGCCACTGCTGCAAGAACGGCCTGACCATGCCGCCGATTCCTTTTTTAAAAGTTTTATTTTAGCAGGGAGCTAAAGGCTCCTGAGAGACAGTTTATAGAACGCGCTTTTGAATGTATGCCTCAGCATAGATACCTCCCATTTAAAACAGAAGATGGCCCCTTTATCAAAAAATGTGACAGGCTATCTTAAGGGTAACTGTCACGGGTTTAGCTATCAAAAGAAGAAAAACCCCTTTTCTCTATTGTTTCGGTCTTCTTGTAATTTTTACCAAGCATTTAGAGGGTGAGATAATGTCAGATCCATCTGTCTTTGGCATTTTTAGGTGTGTATCACCTTGGAATCTAAGCGTTCAGGCTGTGTGAGATAACGTACCGAAATACTTCCATCTCCCAGCTTCCTTCTCTTCTTTCTTTTATTTTATCTCAAAGGACTTCAAGTAACTCCTAATTCCGCACTCATCTAAATCTGATGCACAGGAAATGAAGTAGGCCCTTGTAATTTAGCAGTGGATAAGAACTTTACAAGCATAGCTCAAACGTGTTCAGGATGAGCCCTGCATTAGGAACCAAAGGATACAAACTCAACTGTTTTTGAGTTTAAGGATGTGTTTCAAATGATTGTATCTCTGTTACTTCTCTTCTGTATCTTCAATTCATCAAACGGAGTATTGGAAGCCTAGCTGTCCTTAATGTACAGAACAATAAGTGCACCTGCAGGCAGTGATAAAATATCGGCATAAATCACTGCCAGAAAGGTTGCTGTGCCCTCACGGGAGGAGCCCACTACTTTCTATGCAAAAAAAAAGACAATTAGCAGCCTACTGGAATCGATTCCCCCCCCCCCCGCTATGCCGAACTCACCAAAATCCCAGCGGTGCTGCTGAGGGGAAAGACCACCCTGGCGAGGATTGAGTTGGACAGACGTGAAAGCTGCTCCCAGATGCAACGCAGCAGGGGAGGCTGTCTCTCGTGTTTTAACAGGGACAGACCTCTGAATCTGCAACAATGACTGTCCTTCAGAAGGAGATCCTTCTCAGGTGAACGCACGAGCAATTCCAACCAGAAGCAGCCGTGCGGAGTCTCGGTTGGATTCATCACTTTAAACGTGGTATTCTGCTAATACAGCGGCATGGTTGCCAGTTGGATCAGAGCGTGGGTCGAGGCCGTTTGCATCAAACAGAAATTAAATGGCTTAGAGCAGAGAAGAAGAACGGTCCCGGTACTAATGTTTCTTTGAAATCTGCAGTGTTGGAGTTTTCTACTTCAGCTCGGTCTAACAATGCATACATAATGCTTGGCATCTTCGGTTTTGGATCCAAACCATCCTGGAGTCCGCAGTTTTTGAGCAGGATTTTGAAATGGAAGTCATTCACGACCGATAAGCGGACAACATTCACGGGCAATCAGTGAGGCAAGGACACGGCCAGGAGACCGCTGCAGGTGGCAGAACCACTGCCAGACAGATGTACTGTGACATTTGCTTTGTTAAATTCTACACATCCCATTTCTTTCATTATTCGCTGCTCTTCTGCACAATTTGTCCGCTTTTATCCTCCTCCTGCGTTCGGCAAAGTGGTTGACCCACCAAAAGCGTACGATAAGACACGTATTTGTGATGCCGATCTCAGCTGCGTTTGAAAATAAACCTCCGGCCAAAGAAGTTCTGGTTTACTAAGTTTTAGCCTCATCAGCTCGTTTCCGTCACGATCCTTAAGCATTCAGCTTGGTTTATTTGTCTGCAGGATTAAGGCTTATTTGTCAAAGAAGGTGAAAATCCCACAGAACGATCTGAATTTGCCCCCGGAGACCCCTGAGAGCCATCACCCTGTGTGACCCCTGTGCCCTGGGAGGAACGCAGAGCCCTGGCTGAGCCTGGGAGCGCAGATTAGGAGCGGGAGAGTTTCAGTCCCAAGCAAGCGACGTTGGTTCACTCGCTGCCGTTAAACTTAGTACCGATGTGCAACAGCGAAAGCCAAGTTCATTTTAGTTCAATTATGAATATGGCATGAAACAGAAGTACATTTGTATGTACCGTACAAATGGGAAAATAGAGATGCTTAAGCGGGTACGGCCGGTCTCTCCCTACACGAATGATACATCGTAAGATCCAAGTTTCAGCGTTCAAAGAGGAGGAGGTAATTCTTTTAAAAAATGTCGGAAGACACTAAACCAGAAACCTAGTCCAGCTCAACGTTTCAAGTGTTTCTGCCCAAACAGGCCGAACAAAAAACACAAGAAGAGTACAGTAAACACCTCACGACGAGCAGAAGGCCAGGCTATCACTTAGAGAATGGAATGCTGTATTTCTTAAATTGTACAAACCTAAAAGTTAGAAGGTAGGTCCATCGAGACTGCTGAGGCAGTGGGCTGGTTTGTGGGGATTCCCTCCAGACGAGGAGATCGCTGCTTTCATTCCTCAAGCGGTGGAGAACTGGGGTTTCCTGCTGCCGTTCACCACGGGCTGACCGCGGCCTTGACTGCGGCCTTGACTGCCCTGACAAGTCCAGGTGGAAAAATCCCTGTGGTGGACAAGGTGGACAACGGGATTCTTCAGTAACACGCACGCATCACGTGGGACACGTCTTCGGCTTGGGAAAAGGAAGAAGGAATGGATTAAAACCCACAAACGTGGCGGTGAAGCACTTTACTTCCCTTCCTCCTTACTGCATTCACTCAAGGCCCAGGACAGCGTGTTGCCACGTGCCTATCGGTTCCTTTCATAGGGTGTACCACATATATACATTTCACCAGTGGTTAGCAGAGAAATAGCTGCCGTTGCAATGCGGAAGAATTGCAAGGTGAGCAGTGGATAACACGAAGCATATGCTGCTGTCCAGGACTATGGGCAGTGAAAAGTAGGCGATACCTGCCTGCAGCCTGATATTGACGGCAATTTCACTATTGCGTATATTTACGATTTAATGGAGATGCTTCTGCTTTAGAGCCCAGAGTAGGCGAGGTGACACTGAACCCTGGTCCCAGGAGATCAATAATCCTTACATCTGCTTAGACGGCAGTATAGTAGCAGGTACTGTGAAAAAACAAACAAACAAACAAACAAAAAACAAACAAACACAGAACAAGCAAAACACAGCCCAATCCAAAAAGATCTCTCGAGTTCAACTAACAAAGAACTGGAACCATTATTTCTCCGGTATTTACCCAGCTAAACTGCAAGTACGTAGTTTACACACTGTCTGGTACATCTCTTGGAGGCTGCACTCCTTTAGGAAAAGGAGTCAAGTATCCTCTGTGTTTTACACTGTTTGTACCGATGGGGTCAGATGTTAAAACACTCACGCCAGAGCGCTGGCTGCCTGAAGTACATTCATTATGGATACCATCTTGCCAACGGCTCGTGCTCGATAAAGGTCGGCTGACCTTCCTGAGGATACTTCAAGTAGCAGAGGTTGCAAAGAGAAACAAACCCACACAAACTCACAATTCCGTTACTAAAGTTGCCTGTCAGGAGATATAACACTGTTTTTGGGAGGAAATGCTTCCCCTGTAAAACCTCTCGGATCCAAAGCCGTAGGAATCTGCCTCTGTGGTGGAAGAGGATTGTTCATAAAGCGTTACTACCGAGCAAGGACTGCACCGGGATGGAAGGATGCACGCAGGAAGCCTGCTTCCACTTGGGAGGGGAACAGGAACCTGGGGCGAATGAGTCCACGACCTGAGCTCTGCGTGACCTGGAACCGAAGCGCGGCTTGTTCAGCATTCCAGACACAGAACAACATTCTCTGCTTATGGCTGCGCAGAGCCTGCCACGGTCAGTGCAAAGGCTCAGTTCACTGTGGGAGTTGTAACCCGTGGATCCAAACGACTGCCGTGATCCAAGAGGTGAGCTGCAATGTTTTAATGCAATACGAACAGCAAAATAAAAAGCACAAACAGAGCAGGTTAAGTCCAGTTTTTGAAAGAATTGCTTTCACGCAACTGCCATTGCCCATACCCAAAAGGTTTGAGGGCAGTTAACGTGCGCACCCAGCCTCTGTACACTGTTCATCTAAATCTCTCAGCACAGCATTTGGATACGTTGCTATAGTGCCCACTTTTGAAGAGAGCTCGCTACTTGCTGAAAGCAATGTGCCTCTTGCATAAGCCAATTTTTTGGGATAAAATAACAATTTTTGTTTTTCTCTGTGGGGATTCACACGCTCGTGTGCAGAAAGACCCCATCCTATTACGGGTGAGAAAGATAAACAGATGTACAGCTATGGGGCACAGCTGGATGCGTGTGCTGCAATAGACATGCAACAGGTAGGAGGAAAACCCTCAAGCTTTCTAAAAACCTGCCCTGAACGAACAAACAGTATCCTCTCCAGAGTTTGAGATTGCGTGTGCAAACCTACCCGGGCAATGACACAAGGTATCTTGTAATCTATCCGAACGTTTATCGACCGTCAATTTGACATCTAGCAAGCAAGTTCCTGTCTGAGGTCTCTCCCATCATTTCCATGACCTTTCTAGCTTTTCGAGCGAGAAAGCTAAATGACAGCTGGTCACCGAGGGATGACAGAAACCCAAACTGTCGTAGCGGGCAAACATGGATTAGAACAACAGCAGTGGCAGCCAAGCGTCACAATAATTGATATTGCCATTATTAACTAGCATAGCAAGTTGAGCATTATGTCGGCGTCGCATCAAAACATACGTTCTTTGCAGGACGTGTCGTGTGAAACCCTCGCAGTGTATTCCTTTTCTCCACGTACGGTGATAGAAACCCAGTGGTTTCAATTAGCAACCAACAGCCACTGGATTCGGGAGGGCAGAGCCTCAAAAACCTCCTTGTCATTTTGCCTCAGCCACTGGGACCAGGTTTCCCTCCGTTCCAAACAATAGAGCACAACGGAGCATTTGTAAATGCACTCCGTCTTTTGTCAATAAATCTGACAGCATTAGAGATAAATCCGCAGTCCCTCGAGGGTGAGATCAGCACGCAGTTGCATTCCCATACGAGTGTATACCTACCATTAGTCTGAAAAATCGGAACCTACTGACATAATGAGTAGTTGTGACCGAGGCAGAATAAAGCTTTCTGCCCAGTTCCTAAATTTTTCTGTCACTGTTAATCATCTCTGCTCGGAACAATGTTTCTTGTTTACTAGCAAACAACTGCCTGTAGACAGGCTAAATATTTCTCTATCAACACTACGGTGCACTCATAGCAGGATTCAAGGCATTCGTAGCAAGGATTCAAGGGACGCTCCTCTCCCCCACCGCCTCAACACGCTTTCTGCAGCGCTGTCTTTCCCTGCCATTAATCAGCAGACACGGTCCAAGAACCCTCTCCAGGGGGTCCTCTCCCCCATTCCTTTATCCAGGCATGAATTAAATGAACAACACCCTGCACTGGTTGAGCGCAATTAATCAGCTTCCTCAGAGGCTGCCGACACGGGCTAGGGGGCACACCGGGGTCCCAACCCGTGTCACACCCTGACGGAAGACGGAGAAGCGCAGGGCACCGCCTGCTGAGAGCTGGGCTGTGAAACCCCGCTCCTCGCAGGCGTCGTGCTGCAGGTATCCATCTTCTGCTCTCCTCAATAAACAACACACCTCGGAGAGCTGGGGGAGGGCAGAGGAAGGCTGAAGCTGAAGCTGTTGTTATAATGGCTCTCTAGCAGCTGCCTTCGGAGGTTAATTGCCTTTCTAAAGAGTAACAATTCATCTTTTCCCCCAAACCATAATATCCTGCCATGCTAATTCTCACTTTGAAGACAGGAAAACGAATGACAGAGAAAAGGTTTAATATATATAACTCAAAAGAAGGAATAAATTTGCCATAACTGCGTACCAAACTCCATCAATAAAAACTCTCACTGAAAGATCACAACTCACGCTATTCCCAGAACATAAATATTTTCTAGGATAAACCATCATTAGCAAAACTCATCAAGCTTTTGTTTCAATAAACAGCATCTGCCACGAGCGTCTTCTCTGAACTAGACAGAATTAAAGTTCGGTCTCTCATTTATTAAAGGGGCGGCCTTCTGGGCTGCTGTCTCTGGAGTTTTCCCGAAACCTTTAAAAGACAAAAAAAGAGCCCATCCAATTTGACCGCTTTAAATATTCTAGCAGGTGTTGTGTCGCGAAAGCACAAATACACCGGACCTGCTGGATATCATCCCAGAAAGACCAACTTTATTTGCTCCTGTTTGCTTCAGCTGTACTACTCAGCCACACAGCCACTTTCCCGGCTTAGCAGCAGTAAACAGCTCTCACGCGATTGCTGCGAAGACAGCAAGCGAGCAGAGGAAGGCAGCTAAGAAGTGACTCGGGTCCGCAGGTTTTGGTGGCAGAGCAATCAAGGGCAGGAGCAACACGTCCCGTCCTCACCTTGCTTAATGGTAAGAACGGTGGCCAGTCCCAGCCAGGGCCCCGGGCTCCTGGTGGAGTCTGCCTCCAGCAGATGGATTAGAAACAGAAAATCTCTTCCTTCCTTTCTTCAAGATGCACAGCCGTCAGCAAAGAGCAAGCAAGCGGCTGACCCAAAGTTAAACTTGGCAGGGGCTGAAGCAGCTATCCCCAGACGTGCGATGTTTGTTTCTCAGAACATACACCAGAGGTTACTTAGTTTGTCCTCCTTGCTGGTTAAAACACAGTCAAATTCTCTTCCGCTCACCCTGGCCCTGACCGTATAGTATTGTGTTTACTTTCTCTTAAGTAGCAGTTAAAACGTAACCCTCCTCAGGACACGAGGTTTGCTCAAGTTAAACAAATAAATTTGTTTGCTGAAACAAACGAAGAACAGCATCGTGTTTTGCATCAAGCTTGTGTTCTTTGGGTGGGTTTGTCCAACCCTCGCCGGCAGCCTGACGCGGTGCTCAGAGGTTGTTGTGGTGTACAGCCTCAGCCAAAAGACGTCGGGTGCTATGGCTTGTAAAGAGACAGCGGCAGGACAAAGCCAGCCCGAGAGCCCCTTTGAAATACTATTTTCAGCTAACTACAGCCCTGCTGAAATAGCCACTGCAGTACCGTGGGCAGACAGCTTTACCATTTCAGATGCTGGAGTGGCAGGAATAAAATGTCCTCCAGTTCATGCTGAAAGTGATAGAAAAATCAGTGTAAACTCCGAGAGTATTAAAAAAAAGAAGAAGAAGAAGAAGGAGGCAACCACAGTAAAAGAAAGCCATTTTCAGATTGTCTTTGCTACAAGCTTCCAGAAAACAGGATGCAGCAGCGTGTGGTGGGTAATGCTCTGCCAGCTGAAAAACGTTACGTCAAATATCCCATTAGAACTTCATTTCAAATTAAACGTGATCTATACGGAAAGGCTGGAAAGACCTGGCGTCATATTCAGGCACTTCCCTGGATTTTTGTTACGAGCAGGCTGAGGCCAGGCCAGGCTTCTACCCCTGAGACAGCTGTGAGAACAGGCACATAAAAAATGTAACCAAGGAAGCTGATGCGCAGCTCTCATTCCTTCGCAATAGGTTTTTCTCCTCGGTTTTCTTCCCTCAGCTTTAAGTACCTGTGCAGCCAGGTGGACCTTTCAGCCGCAGCACAGCTTGCCTCAGCTGCCACCTCCTTCACATTTCAGGGGGTCCGACTTCTTTCCCAGAGCCACCTGCCAATGGGTATGCAGTGTTATTCCTGGAGACTTCTCCCGCATGAGCTTAGTCCAGTTCTGCTCACGCTCCAATGATAACGATTCAGAGTTTTCGTGCAGCTTTGCAGATGGACCAAGCAAGGAGCAGCTCCTTAAATATTTTAAATCAAAAAGATATTAAATTCAAGTTAAACACACTACTGCAGACAAAATCAGTAATACTTTCCCATCTCGATTTTCCCTTCCTATTTGATTCCTCTCGCACGGCTGCCGCAGGGACACTGACTGCAGTTGGCAGTATAACCTTACTTATGACGTGCTCAGGAACAGATGTTGTTCTTTGCATCTACCCCTCCTCTCCTACCTTTGGAGCAGAATAATGAGATACGCTGCAGCTCCTGTTCAGAACACGGTTATTAAACAGCTAGGGAAAATGACGCTGGCGTGGCAAACTGTGTATTGCTGAATTACTACGAGACACGGTGATGAGAAAATAGATCTGCTTTGAAGGGGAAAAATGGCCTGGTTTCAGTCAAGAGCTCTTTCCTGTTACCCAGCCCAGCCCACGAGCACAGTATTAGCGTACACAGCAATTCGTGGGCTGCGCAGAGGGCAGCGATTTGTATCTAGAAGCTGCCACATCCCGCCCCTGGTGGGCTGCAGCCAGCGTCTACCTAAGGACCATACATACACACGATGAAGAATTTATGAGCTGCGATTATTGGGGATTTGTTGCTCATGCTTATTTTCTGCCGGTCTTTAGAGAAATACAGTAAAATAATACAAACATGAAGTTTTCCCGCAGGTTCCCCTGTGCAGAACGCTGATTAAAGCACACAACGGGTGAGAGAGGATGACAGACATCTTACCGACGTCTGCATCCTACAAATACAACAACCTTCCTCGTGTTGCGTATCAGAGTCACGGGACCGAGCGGGGATAAAATCTGCCAGTTGATTAGCTTACTTTGCTGAAGGTTACATGGCTCTTCAAGCATCCCCTCCTACCCTGCGGTACTTTTGCAGGACCCACAGAAGCTGCAGGCAGTCCCCGCGCACAGTCCTTAGCCACAGACCGCGAGGAGCTGAGTCCGTGGTCATCCGTCACTGGTGGGTGAGGAACTGGAGAAGTCCAGGACTTGTAACGCAGCTTTCCCTGGCGGCAGTGCTACAGCCAGCACGCCAGGAACAGGAAGGCCGGTTTCTTTTCATCTTTGTGGCCCTCCCGTGGTTCTGATCCAATAGCTCTGAAGGCATCAAACCACTTAAAGTTGCCAAAGCAGAAGGAGTCTCAAGGTTTTGATGGATTTACTGAAATAGATTTAGACAGGAAGAAGCACTACACAGAACAGCGAAGATTGCAGGATCGTCAAGGAAGGGAAATAGCAGCCCCGAGTCCAACGAAGCTGTCTCGCTGATGTGCTGCAGAGAAGGAGCAGACGTAGACCCGAGTCCGGTCTAACACGCTTCCGTGCAGGAACCCTCTGAGGACCTGCACGCAGAACGGGTGAGAACAGGGGCTTCTGGCTTGGCGGTTGAGAAGCTCTTATTTGTATCTGCTCTCTGTTTTTCCAAACAGCCCAAGTGAAACAAACTCATCATCCTACATCCGAAGAGCTGAATCTCAGCTGAGTGTCCTGGATGACGATGCCTCAGCACTTTCTCACTCGCTCTCACCGGGGCCCTGCTGTGACAAGCAGTTGTTCACGTTGCACCTGAACACTATAATGCAGTAACGAAGCAGGAGACAAGGAAATATTTGGTTCTAGCACTCAGCTAAGTAAAAAACTGTTTTTAGCTCAGTGTCAAGACCTGCACTCAACATCTGTCCATCCCTATCTGTAGGTGCCAGACTCATTAAACTTCTGTACAGATTCTCTGCCATTTGAAATTGAACAACGATCTTAAATCATCAGCTGCCCCGGATGAGCTGTGCATAGATTCGGACACTCTTCGTAAATGGTAGCTTTGCGACAGCATTTCCTCTCTCGACTTTCTTTCTGACTGCTCACCTGACAAGATCCACTTAGCTAAGAGAGAGGAAAATAAGGCAACGTTTTCATACAGGCACATTCATCTGTCAGTTAAAAGTCCTGCCGTGCGGACTAAAGTCAGGTTTCGCTTTTGCTGCTCTAGCTGAGCTTGCATAATCAGCTTCACTCAGAGATGATGGAAAGGTGAAGCACCTGCAGTGCCGGCCCGGGTCCAGGCCTACTCCTTGCACCCATCCAGAGTCACAGCTGACCCTGCGGGTGCTCTGTCCCCAGTAAATGTCCACTCAGAACACCATCTAGCTGTCATACAGGCACTCATATACCACCACAGAGTGGCTCGGGTTGGAAGGGACCTCAAAGATCATCTAGTTCCAACCGCCTGCTGTGGGCAGGATTGCCATCCATTATATCAGACGCCAACTCAGGCTGCCCAGGGCCCCATCCTGCCTGGCCTTGAACGCCTCCAGGGATGGGGCACCCACAGCTTCTCTGGCAGCAGCGCCAGTGCCTCTGAGTAAATAATTTCCTCCTAACATCTAACCTAAGTCTCCCCTCTGTTAGTTTTGTACATTTGAACGTTAAATCCGGACAGAAGGGTAGAAGCTTGTGGCAGCTGAGAAGCACAGCTCGTTGGCTGCAGGGCGCCGGGTATGCTCCGGGTAGGAGCGGTACATTGCACATCACACAGGTGTGCCATCTGCATAAGGACTCTCAGTCTCTGTTCGCAAACCAATAGTTTGCAACGCAGCAAATATTCCCTGAAGCTGAGGAGTTATACTAAGATATTTAATAAGAGAACTCTGCTCCAAAAATCTCCTTTCCCTGCTGGAGCTGACAGAAAACACCGAGGTGTCATCGCTCACGATGGCACTCCTAGAAGATTTAAAACTGGCTGCAGTAAAACACTACAATCTTCTCTGCAGAGGAGAAACCGGCTTTGTTTAAAGCGTGCAACCCAACGCGCACTTTTCCTTCCTAATTTCGACGCGTATGAAAAAGGAAGCAAAAAAAAAAAAAAAAAGATTAAAAAGAAAATCCCTAGCCGTCGTCAACGCGTTATCTTGTACAAAGCTAAAAACAAAGCACAGATTATCAAGGAATGTGAACACAATGCTCCACCACTGCCTGCTGTGTCCTCCCAGGCATGGCTCCACTGCAGCAAGGCTCGGTGCCACCAACCCTCCGAAGCCATCAGTCAGCAGCTCCGCTCCCACCTCCGCCAGCATCCGCTGCTCCCTACTGTATCTGTCATCTCCAGCAACGACCGAGAAGGAGCCTCAGGAAAAATCACTCGGGGGCACGGATGCTCAGGATGTAATAGACCTGACAGCAAGCAGCTGTGCGGGCTGCACTCATATATATTAATGGCACGTAAAACATCGGTGTATTGTCTGGGATCTCCCACGAGGCACTTTACCAGCCAGCATTTCATTGAGCATGAGCAAGAGGGAAAAATAATAACAGTTTAAGAATAACAACAACCAAAACCTAGTCCAGACAGAGAAATGACCCTGGAACGAAATCCGCTCCACGCAGACTTCTAAATACCTTTGAGATATTGCCGGGTAATTCTACCTTCCCTCCCGCTGGGTGGCTTAACCTTGTTCCTCACTGGCAGCAGTGGCCGAGCGCTCAGTGAATAATGGGGGGCTGCTGCTACGAGCTGGGAGCAGGACAGCACACCAAGCTAATCACTGCTCGATTTTTTTTTCTTTAATGATACGCATTCTCTTATCTTTTACAAAGAGAAAAGGGACAATGATAGGAAAAGCACGAGTGGCGGGGAATAGAGAGAAAGGAAAAAGGGGTTGAGGAAACTGACCTCCCAGCGTGCTTGCCCGCACTCTCGAGTCTTCAATAAAGGGGGGGAGGAAGGTGGAAGTGGGGAAATAAGTGGGGGAAAATCAGTTCAAAAGTAACGTTCTTGAAATTCACTCCCTTCGGGCTATTTGGTGATGCTGAAGAAAAGAGAGGACACGCATACAAACAAGGAACCGTAATTTGTAATAATAACGCTCGGTGGCAGAGAAGCACTTTCCGCAGTGATGAACCGGGCAGAGCCTGATCCTAAAGGGAGCGAGATCTGCCCACAGCCCACCCAGGGCATCATTAGGTCTGAAGAGAGAACAACGCTCTCTGTTTCTTTCCAAGTCACCGTGGCTGCAATCCTTCAGACCCACTGCCTTCACCTACACTGGCAGAAGCTCAGAGGAAGCAAGGAATGAATGTGCGAGGTAGCAGAAGGATGGATTTTCACAATGATTTTTTAAGTCTTAAGTGGCTGTACAGGAAAACAAACAAACAAAAACCCCCTGTAAAAAATATATATATATATATATATATATATATATTTAATAATCAGGACTCACAGGACCTGTGGAATTATATTTCCCAGGTGCCATTCATCCAGTTGTAGCTGTGAAAGAGGTGGACACTAACATTTCAACCTACAAATCTGGGCAGCTAGAAATGTATCCGATACGCATTAGTTAAGTAGCGCAAATGAAGGCCTAATCCAAAGCCACAGATATCACTGGGATCCTTCCCATGTTTTTTACCGGTTTGGAAACAGGCTCCCGATTAACATAAGCTCCTAATCCTGCAATTATACTTTGGCAAAGGTCTGTCTCCACAGAACCAACGCCAACCCTGCTGCAGTGCTCCTGGGTAGTATTTCAGGACAATTCCCGGTTTATGATCAAGACAGACCTTCATCGTGACCATCAGGTTAGTAAAGATTTTGTACAGAAGCAGAAGGGATCTGTGTCTCAGGCCTGGCCAGGGACAGGCAGGCTGCATTGCTCTGCCAGGATTCTGGCCACAACTTCAGAACAGAATTCTCCATTTCATTAAGCATCTAGCACCCTTACAATTGGCAGCAAAATTGGAAGTTTCCTTTAATTTAAGCCTATTCTGTGATTAATGCTTCCGTTCACTACTTGCGACGCTGACTTCGATTGGCAATGAACACATTTCCGCTAAAAAGCCCCCCTACGTTTTTGAATCTTCCCCCTTCATTTCTGGCCACGTCTCCCGTTTGATGTAAAGCACTGGCACCAATCGTCGGAAGATAATTCTCCCTCTCTACAAATACAGACACTGGCTATTTCAGCAGCTTTCCTCTGAGAGAAAGCTCATTCTGCCTGTTTTTTAGCCAGGCTGACATTCAAACTGCCTTTAGACTTGTTTTCATTTGCTTAATTGTGTGACTCGCTTCCATTTTATAGCACGGCCTTAGGAGAACACAGAGCCAGAAGAAAAACCCCAGAGCGGACTGCAGCTGGAAAAGTTCTCCGTTGACTACCAGTATGTCTTATCCCTCCACCAGCTCTCGCTGGCAGTCGCTTTTCCCTCCTGCTCTTTTAGTCCTTCATCCGGTGAGCCTGGCAGCAACAATGCCAATTAGTGAAGATTACCACAGTACTTTTCCTCACAGCGTTCAGGAAGGAAAAAGGAAAAAAGTAAAATATATCAGCCGAGGGTTAGCAGCCAGCCTGTACTTTCTTATCTTATTGTGCACCACAAATAGCAATCTATACTTACGTTCTGCTGCTCAGCAACAATTTACAGCTTTCATCTCCGTCTCGCAGCAAAGATGAGTGTCACTTAGTGCCTTTGTCCCATTCTCCAAATGAGACCACCAGTTCCCCGTTTTAAAAGCCCAGATCATCCTCCTCCCTTGTCTTGACAGCCATCTTGTTGCCCCCGTTCCCGTGCATCGTGCACACACCTATCTGCCTTCTTTCTCTTCACAGCTCCTAAGACAAGTCCTCGACAAATTAATCAGCGCCTCGTCCTTTCTGCACAAGTGACCGTCCGTGAAGCGGATGGTGCTGTCCCTTACAATGCCTTGCGTCTTCCATCTCTCTCTGAGCCCATGCCCTGCAGTTTCCCGACGGGGGCTGCTGGATAGCTAATTTTTCACTTATTTTTTTCAATACTCACGATATCAGACAGTTAATACAGTACACTCACCTGGTCACAAAGACAACTACACATCAGAGTTGAAAGAAGTACGCAAATGAAGAGAAACGCATCAAGAACTCAGTCCTCCTTCAAAGCCCGAGGGACAATTAACAATCCTTGGCACAGGAAAATTCTCAGATCATAAGAACTCAGGTAAATAGGACTGAAGAAAACTAGCACGTGCCTACGGCCTGACTCAGGCAGGTTTGAGTTGTACCGTGAAGGAAGCATCACCCTTCCCTGAAATGGCCTTGTCGTCTACCCGAGCCTCATAAATCTGCGGATCATAGAGCTTAACCACTCGAACTGCCTCACAGCTGCTAAGAATTTCCCATTTCATCAGAAATCCAGTAGCCGCAGTAAACCCACACACCCTGGCCTTCACAGAGCACAGAGGAGCCTCTGGAACACCGCTCCACTGAGACCACCTGCCCTGCATCAGACAACCAGCTTATTTATGGCACCGTTATCAGACATTACAGCCATCAAAAGAACCGTGTAGGAAAGACTCATTACTAATGCTCCTAGCTTAGGCTGATGAATCAATATCCACGATAACATCAATGTCATTCACGAATGAGATTTCCGCTGCTGTGCATCGAGAAGCAGCAGCGAAAGGGCACTGTGAACTCAGCGTGTTACTGAAACGCCTACCCGAGCAGGCAAGGAAGAATGGAATAAACCAAAGTATTTCTTTCACGTGACCTTGAGCACAAAAGGGCATATACTATGTATAAAGCACGCATCCATTTAACACGCTGATATCGCAGCAACGTTGCCGCATACATAGAAAGGGCTTCCGCCATCTTTCCTCCCTCCAGGAACTTGGCTAATTTGAAGTTTCTAAGGTCTGCGATCCTGAAGGACACCGATATACCCATGCAGGGTGAGCTGAGACTCACTGCTGACGTAACAGCCATGGTGCGCTGGCTCGTCTCCAGAGACAGAGACAGCCCAAGGCTTTTCCGCTGCATAAGCAAAACTGAACTCGGGGACAAGAAAGCCGAGAGAGAGCCAGAAACAGCCACGGTGAGTCCCGATTACAGAAAAGATGCGTCTCCTTTTTTGAATATAGACTAATGGCCGCTGCCTCAAACACTCCAGCTCCTCTTTCTGTATCTGTGACCGGTCTTACTAAAAGGAACTCGGCGTTGTGGGCTTTTTCTTTTTATTAGCATCATCCTGTCAAAGATGGTTTCGGCAGCACTTGCTCCCAAGCTCTTCCCACAGACACACCTTTATGCTGTATCTAAGAGCCTCGATGCTCTCTCCATACAAACCAGATTTCATTTCACTCCTTCATCTATTTCCTGCAGTTCAAGAGGTCTGGAGACATTCACAGTGTGAGACAGGGACAAATTCAAATGCCTAGGGCCAGACCCATTTGGATTTGAACATAAATATAAATCACCTCCGTTTCTGTTTTTATTTGCTGCCCTAGGCTAGTCATTAACACATTGAAAACAATCTGGGTGCAATGATTTTCTCCTGATTCAGCTCCCTTCCCCTGCAATCAGCGCTCCAGGAGAACATATGGGCTTCTTCTGTCACTTGGTTCCTGATTTACACCAGTGTAAATTTACAGAAGTCAACACAATTCCTCAGGAGCCACATTGGGTCGTACTGCATGTGAGGAACTGCTGAAATCAAATGAGCCCCTATGCTGCAAGGGGTCGCTCCTGGCGCAAATACCCCAGATGCCTGACTCGGGCGGGGCAGACACCTCCGTCCCACTGTGCCGGCGGCTGAGGGCTGAGATCTCGCTTCCACGTATGAGGGCTTCAACTCTCAAGTGGCCACTGAGTGCTTGAGAAAGCTGAACGCTGCAGCTAACTGGGGAGAAAGAGCTCGGAGAGGCCCTTTTCAGTTTTTGAGTGGTGCGCGTAAACGTGCGCGCCTGTGTTTGGGGTTGGAAGGTTAGGTGTTTTTCAGAGTACGTTGTGGAAGGAAGAAATTACCAAGAGAACAACAAAGAGAAAAGGCTATGCGAGACAAGCACCCTGTAGGCTGAGATGCAGGTTAGTCAGCGCTGTTCTGGACCACATCTTCTCATCTAGCATTCATTATTAGCGCTAATTCAAGTTTCAGCTGCACAGGCAGTCAGTTCAAACAGTCTCCGGCTAGGATTTCTGCCAAGCTCCTCCTTTGGAATCAATTCCTACTCTGCTTCCCTGTTTACACCAAGTTTTTTTTATACACATCTCCGACTGCCGGCAGATCCAAGTCAGTTAAAGAGGCAAAGAGGACACAATCTTTCCTCCCTTATCTACAGTTCTCATTCTACCATCATTGCTGTTTCAAAAGTGTTTCATTTCCAGTTTTGTCCTGTCAAACACGCTGGAAAAAAGCTCGCATGATTTTTCTGATATCTCCACCATTTTTTCTTTGTAAACTGGTACAAACAGCACAGCCAATCCTTAGAATTTCCAAATCAATCATCTCCATTCAGATTTCTTCAAAAATCAGAATATTCTTTGCAGCTGAATGTACCTGCGCTTTCTTATTACCGATCCTCTGTTTCGTAAGCCTCCCTGGATAAAAAGAAATCTCTCTCTCTCCAGAGCTGCTTCCATCTAAATAGGCGAGGGAAAGCACACGAGATCTGAAATTCGCCTAGAACAATGGGAGAAGGACATATTTTAGGAAAACACAGTATTCAGATGAGTTTTGTGAAAACACGAGGAATGGGTAAGCCAGGAAAGAAACGATTTTGGCTCGTAAATTCTGTTCGAATGGAACATGGGAGGTCTGCACAGTTCTTCATACCTCCCCACCTCATCAAACCAGTTCTACGCTTGGTGGCACTTTTCTGATGAGTCAGGAAGGAGAGAGAATATAAGCACAGTCTTAAAGGGGGCAAGCCACATCCACTGCTTGCGTCTGGGCTTCAGAGGCAGGCAGCCCGTATCCGCTTATGGCTGCCGCAGTGAAGAGGCGGCAAAATGGTGTGGGTGCTGCACTTCAGCCAAAGACCAGCGGAGCAGGGAGTATGTCCCAAGAGCCACTGGAAACAGTTTCTCCCTTAGAAAAGGCACCACAGCATCTTTGCTAACTGCTCAGGGCAGAAAGGACACCGATTTGTACCGCCCAAGCCAAGTGATCTCGAGGGGGACGAGCAGACGAGGTTACAGTTAGAGGTGTCTCAGAGCGATTTCCTGAGCCAGGCTTTTGGCAGGTGAAAATCAGCAAGGCTCCTGTGAAGCCAATCGATGCTTATTGACACAAGCTGCAGAGCCGACCGGCCCTCTCTGAGAGAAGGTCCTGACTACCACTTTTCCCAGAAGAAAGCTGGGTTTGCTAATGATTACAAATCTAAGTCGTTGCGATTGAGACTTTGTAAACTGTAAACAAAATCTGATTTACTAATCGTCAGCCCCCTACTGACCTTATTGAAATCTCCTCCTGGTTAGAAATCAATTTTCCATTTTTTAAAGCAGAATATTTAATTATCATCTGTATCGATTTAAAAGTATCTCAAATCGCACTGATGTTACTCAGAGAAGATACAAGACAGGCATGACAGTACCCGCAGGATGCACTCTCACACTGCGCATCCATTTCTGACCGGGCGGGTTATCCTGAAGGGCTTCTCATGAAATGCTACATAGCATGTATTTTATCCCAGGGGACGTCTTCTTGAGCTGTAATTACAGCTGTGCTAAGAAGTTATTCATCTCCTTTCTGGATGTTACTTTCAGGGACAGGGAGAAACAGACAGTTGAAAGCCTTGGGCCGATGCCCTGTCCTAGCATGCTTTTTTTTTTTTTTTTTCTCTCTCTCTCTCTTTTCTTTCGATGATTTTACATGGCGTGGTCATTACCTTCCCAAATGGATGCACTGATATCAAAAGGGAAAAAAATACCTAAGAATGAAGAGTTTGTACCTACCTAATGTGATAACTGCGTAAAATCCACTTGAACCAAGTCAGTCCATTTCGTTTCCATACATCTACTTGTTTATCGGCTTGTCAACTGAAAACCAGACAAACGCTCTCAACCGAGAAGCCTGTTGATGACTGCCTTAGAGATATTTTAAGTGAAAATGAGACCTGCTTTCCTTATGCACTTCTAGCTAAATATGCAGTACCTTAATTTTATAGGTAACCAGGGAAGATTGTCTAGCTCCCTGGGATAAAAAGAATCTTCTTTCATATAATACTAAGCGGCCAGGAAAGGAAATGTTTTCTCAGTAAATTGTATCTGGCTACCGAAAGGCTTGCTGCTGGTCTAACTACAGGGATGGTAAAAGCACAGATCACAACATGAAACGCTGATGAGAATAAGCAGAACGTATCTGAGGTACGAGCGCATTTATACTCAATTCAAAATACCAGAAAATAAGCGATAAAGCTTGTAAATCTGCCGCTTTGGAATTTCTGCTTTGGAAATTATCATCTGCGGAAGATAAGTGGAGGGAAAACGATAATAACTGTCCACCTCGAGATTCCTTGAAGTTGCTCCCTCCGGACTTAGCAGGAGACAGACAAGGTATCAGGGACACTCACAACTCCGTACAGAACAATTGCTACTTCAAGCAGCCCTTCAGAGCTAATAAGAAATAGGAGCACTCAGGAGATCTCCTCTTTGCCCGAAAGACAGCTGCACATTTTATTTGCCACCCAAAACCTAGCAACCATACGCCCAGCTCCTGAGCATCCCTTCTTCCTCCGGCAATTCCCTCACCCTTCACACCTGAAGCAAGAAACTGAACTTCTCACACACGCTCGCTAAATCGCTTAGAGTCAAGCATTACACAATTTTTACAAAAGCATTTGAATCCCCATATACCTTTTTCAGGCAAAATTCTGTGTACGTATTTAAGAACCCATCAGCAGGGCAGATGAAACAAAAAGAGAAACATTTTGACAGTCTAAAGGACCTGTGACAGATGCGTAAACAGTCAGCAGATCTGCATGAGCAAAGCCTGATCCTGCACCTTGAGCGTGCGCAGGAGACAATGCCATCGCTCCTTCTGTATCCCGTTCTCCTCGCGCTTTTTGGGGAGCTTCCCTTGGGGTCTGAGCTGCTCATCCCTAGTGGCTCTTGAGAGCCAGCACGGGCAGTTCTGTCCTTACGTGGAGCAGAGCAGGGGAAGGGGAGACGCAGTGTGCTCCCCAAGTATACAACCCGTCAAGTCAGTTCTGGTTTATGAGATAAGTATGCCTGACACTATTTTTTTTAAGCAATCAATATTGACTTAAGGAGTGACAATAGTTCTTCCAGGGCCTTTAAAGTTTATCATACCACTGCGATACTAATCTCTCTTACTCTCCTAATGAAACTAAATTGCTTCCCTTGAAGGATCAATCTTTTGGGCGTGATTCTGATCTCGTTCATGCCGCTTTAGTCCGTTGCCTCCAGCAGAGAGCTGCTTTACACCCGCCATCAGAATGAGCCTCTTTCCATTCACAGCAAGCACTGTGCACGTGGCACCACTGGTGCCCAAGTGCCTGGGAATACAGCCGGACGTACTCTGAGAGCCTTTCAGTTCTTTGAACTTCTCTATTGTATAGCTTCTGCTCACATAAGACAGAAAATGAAAGCCCAGCGCTCTCGTGCAGAGTAACCAAGCAACAGGGCACAGCAGGGAGACCCAGCTATCTGGTGCTAATCACACCCCAGGGAGGGAAGGCTCACGAACGAAGTGCCGTTTTAACATTTATCATATTTCTTTTCATTTAAAGGTAAAAATAAATTATTGCTATAAACCGCTTTGATCCCTGGAAAATGCCTTCTGACACCAAATCCACTCCATCTGGCTCTCGGAGATTAGCATACCGCATACCCAGCTGCCACTCAAAGCACTCAGCCCGAAGCAGTGGATCACCAGCACTTCTCAAACCTCACCGCCTACAGCCACCTTCTCTCAGACCCGACCTTTGCCACGAGGTCATTTCCATACATCGCCCTGGCGATGAGTCCCACGAGGCTCCAGCGGGTGGCCAGAGAGCTCCCCGCTGCCTCAACGCAGGGTGTAGGACTGATGGAAGGCTGCCCTTATGCCCACAAGGACTCCAAGCTTCAACGTCCCTGGGCAGTAATTAAAATGACAACACGTAATTTTCAGCAGCCTGCGAAGAGCTGCATTTCAGCTCTGCTGGAAATCGGAGCAGACCAGAATTTCCATAGCAGGATACAAACCTACACGTCCCTCTCCACCCCCCAAAGGAGGTGCGAGTAAAAAATGTGCGTTAAAGCGCTAAATGCAGCCCAGGCAGCTCTGTGCTCAGCTCACATCGCACTCCCTGTCTTCTCATCACGTAAGTCAGGTCTGCGAGGGACTCTGGGAAACGACCACCTTGCTCATCTCAATGGCATTATCAGCAAAGTAACGTCAGGCACACAGCAACGGCAGTTGACAGCATCAGGCCCTGAAACACTCCAATTAGTGCAATTATTCAGAAATTACATTTAGCCTTTCTGTGGACCGACATATTGTACAAATGTATTTATTTTTCCAATTTGTCCTGCCCCAAGGCAGGGGCTAAACGGACTAGTTGTCTCTTAGTTCACCCGCAGGACTGTTCACGTGGGTTCCACACCGGTTTCTTTAGTTCACTGCAGCACGGCAGTATGAAAAGGCAAAGCATCAGCACCGGTGCTGAGCCTACAACCATTGATCAAGGTCCCTCAGTGACCAAACACTAGCTGCAGCAGATGGCAGCAACGTGAAGAGGAGGTATTCATCTCTGAACTCAGTTACAAGACAGGAATGCCTACTGTCGAGCACATCTGTACGTGAGCCAAAAGGTTTATCGCAAAGGCAATGCCAGAAGACAATTATGACAATTAGGCAGTCATTTTGACCCGTTTTAAATGGACTAATAGCAGAGATTATTACCACTTTGTATTTTGTTCCAGTGATGATCCGGATCTGCCTGCACTGAGGATTCTGCACAAGCTGTGCAAGCGCGGAGACCGTTTCTGTCTAGCGCGGCATGCTGCTGAGCTACGGGACAGGGACAAGGAACAGCAAGGCTGGCAGAGAGCAAAGGGATCGCCCCAGGCTCACTGTAGCTGATGCTCAAAAACTGGTAGCACAGCTATACGCAAGGACTGTTCATTTTCATCACCACATAAATAATGCTATAATATTAGCAGTTTGCGGTTTCTGCTTCATCTCTGTGCCTCATTTCTCACGGCATGTGGAGTAAGGGAATTCAGAAGGAAATGTAATTATGCTGCCCAAATCCAATCCTGCCCAGCTAAGCCAGAGCTGAGCTCTAGTGCCGGGAGGCAGGCTTCTCTGCGTTAGCAGCGGGTTCCCCTGAGTATAAAAGCCTGGAAGAAGAAAGTAGCACTCACCAGAACCAAGAAGGGAACGAGCCACTGAAGTCAGAGACTGTTCAAATGAGTAAAAACAGTATTTGGTGCTTTATTTAAAGCCAAGAGGAAGTAAGATTTTCACTTGGAGAACGGCGCAAGAAAACCGAGCTCAGTACTGGGAAAAAAGTCTAGAAGGTTCACAGAAGACTGCAAAAGCCGAGATGTTCTGTAAGGGAGGCAGCTCCTCCCTGATCCACCGCGTGGCTGAGGGGAGCACAGGGTGCTCGTGCCTGCCGGACAATGTGATTCCAACACTAAAGTCACTAATCACACTGCTACATACGTATTTTTTGCTCTGTTAATTCTCAGCAGCTCTGTTGCTTGAAATTCCAGAACACGGAGACACCTGGAATTTAAAGAATCTTGATTTTTTCTTCCCCCTCTACCTGTCTTCCTAGCTTCAGCCAAACGATCTTTACTTGCTCCTTAGCAAAAGAAAAGAAAAAAAAAGTTACATCCAGTTTAATGGAGGCTAAGAGCATGCCGATGAGTCACAAGGTCTCGTTAGTCAGTTGTTGCTCTAGACAAAAGCGACTGCTTCCCATTGAGAGCAGAGGGGGCTAGGACCAGAAGTGCAGGAGCCACGGGCCCAGGTCTCGCTCTGCTCGTTGATCGCCACTCAAAGGCCCAGACGCAGCCCCTGAGCCCACGAGAGCTCTGGGCGGAAGTGAGCACCAGGACAAGCAATGGAGAACGCACACCAAAACCGCTGATGATCTTCTGGACTGACTACGTGGAAAAATAAATGAAAACATGAAGGGCAGCAGCAAATCTTGACCTAGTAAAGCCTCTTTTGTAAATTCCTTGCAACCTTCCCAGTAAAATATTTTAACAAACTCAGTCGATTACAATGATTAAAGCCTACAAGTGAACAACATATAGCTCTAGCTGCCTAACAAGAACAGCTAAAGATCAACAGATGAGAATTCTCCTACTCTCCTGTCCTTCGGGATCAGCCTTAGCAGCATTTCAAAGGTTTTACGGGCAGTACTTGCCATTCTCAAAAGGAAAGATGAGAGAAAGCTGGTCCATTGCTCTAAGCATTAGCCAGAGATTTGGGAATTCTAATTAACATTGATAAACTGGACTGAGCGTCCTAAGCCTTGAGAGGCCGTACTAAGTCTCCCTACCAAGGCACAGAGGGACATGGCGAAAAAGACGACCACAGACCACACAAGCAGGAATGCAATAAGGGTAAAATTTTTCAAGTGAATTAGGAGAACATACCAGTAAGAGTTAATACACATGGCTCTGCTTCCCAGCACGGACATACCATGTCCACCACAAATGCCACAGGGCACAATATGACGCTAAAGGTTTGCCAACGCGAACCATTCCTTCATCCTTCCAGATTTCTCCCCAGAACACCGCAGCTCCCACTGATTCACCGCAGAGCTCTCCAGAAAGGATCAGTGCTTTCTGGGGCTTCAAACACGAGGCCTGGCTTGTTCCCCTGCAGGAAGCTCCTCTGCCACCACTACTTACGGGACTCTCCATGAAGCCTGCTTTAGGTCGGTATTACGTGGACCTTGCTTTCTATATTGCGATTAAATTTGGCTGAGCTGAGCGCCTGCCAGTAAATCAAGAGGAAAATCCTGGGAGTGCCTAGGCACGGTCTCTGATTTTTCAGATTGTCCAGCTCATCTTTATGGATACACAAAGTTGCAAAGCATAAATCATTAATATCCAATTTGGGGAAGTCACTGGGATGTAACTGCTGCGTAGGCAAACGAAAATATAAAGCTATCAGTGATATATTAATTTTATAGTGCTCCATATGAAGCAGTAGTTTATAGATGCGAAACTTCCTTGCCTAGAGGGGCAGCTTTGCTTTTATCTAGATTAATTCCTAAGAAAAGCCTAATACTATCTGACATTTTTCAGATCAAAGTAATTTGCTTATTTGGAAGATGGAAGACAGCTTTGTAGTAGTACTAAGTGAAAAGGCAGCCCGAGGAACTGAGGTACAAAATCCAACTGCTCCTCACGTCACTTGGAGTTTCTCTGAAGAGCACCGTTACTTAAACCCTACCATTCACGGTCTCAGATATCACTCATGGTTTTCGGAAGGCACAGAAAAGACACAACAGAATGCACTGAAAATATTAATCTTCTCGCTTTATGGGTCATTTTCCCTGGCAATCATCGGTCTTGTTTGAGGATGAGGGTAGCAAAGATTTTCAGACCGCAACTGATCCCATACGAACAAATAGCGCAGAGAACAGCTAGAGATACCAAGAGAAGCCTTGCTTGGTTTACATCACGTGAATCTGCACAGGGATGGGTCAGTCAGCGTCTTATTGAATGGGAAAATTTAAGTTTCTCCAAGGAAACATCAGCCGAAATGCGATTGGGCTTTTCGCTTTTAATTTCCTAGCGTTTGCCATCAGTCATTTGATGTTCTGAATTCTTATTTAAACTCCGTTTAACAAATAGAGATCAACAGTAAAAAAATTAGAAGTTCAAAATGAACACATAAGCTCCTGTAGAAGTCTCATCTGTACATCTTTATCTATACGGATCATAGCTATTGGCACAACCTGACGTTGTCATAAAAAATACCTCATAAAGTGTGATATCCCAGCTGAAGGAAGCCTTTTGCTTCCTAGTTTCTCCTGAAATGTCTGGAAAAGAGAATTACTCTTTTTTGATGTCGTTGTTGTTCTTTTGTTTTGTTTTCTCACCCAAAAGACGTTGCAAAGGGCAGCTGCTTCCTTCGAAATATTTACCATAGAATGGCCTGCGTTGAAAAGGACCAGTGATCATCTGGTTTCAACCCCCCTGCTACGTGCAGGCTGCCCAGAGCGACACCCAGCCTGGCCTCGAATGCCTCCAGGGATGCGGCATCCACAACCTCCTTGGGCAACCTGTTCCAGTGCATCACCACCCTGTGACCATGCACCATGTTGCTATGCAAGAATATTTCAGGAGTGCATTGAACAGATTTATATACATCGTCCAAATACAGATGCTTTGCTAACAGCCTCCAGTGGAGAAGTTTGTCCCTAACATCTCTTGGTCCACCTGAAGAAGTCATTCCAAACAAAAGTTCTCACAGAGACATCTTAATACAAAATGCTGCATTTCTTTGGGCCACGTTTACTCCTTTCGGTACCTTTAACTTAATGCTGTTTGATTAACGTATGTTTGATTTTGCATAAGATGCCCAGAAGGTCTGTCCCAATACTGAAAATGAACTATCATGCCATTTCAGAGTCAGAATCTAGGGTAGCCTGGATGTATTGTGGCAGAGAGGAGTGGTGGGGAAAAAAAAAAAAAAAAAACTCAGATCCCAAATGAAAGTAGCTCGCTGATTAAAAAAAAAAAAAAAAAACAACAACAAAAACCACTCAGCTTCATAAGTAGCTTTGTAACATATCTGCATGCAAATCTATTTCTAAAATAATCCTAACCATAAAAAGTTTCCATCTGTTTCCGTTCCCTGCAGATCCAATTAGTTCTTCTCTGTTACTAAGATAACCACTTCTCAGTTATACCAAATCAATAAAGGTTTATTACCATTCAGTGCTTCCCGTTTGATTCCACGGTATCTACTTCAAGCAGATACTTTCCTCCTCTGAATTCTCTGCTCCTAATGTACATCGAGAGAATAAACTAAAATCTTGACTTTCTTGTTCGATAAAGTAGGCAAAACTTAACATCGTTTGATAAATACTGGTTTACGCGTAAACACTGCAACCAATAGGACCCATTTAGAAAATATTAGCCGGCATACATAAAACACGAGAAATTTCTATTGTGGCTTTCCACATAATAAAGCTAGATAAGCTGGTGTTTACGAATGTGTTGTTCTGGTCATTAATTCCCCGTACATCACCAGAAGGCATTACTGCGTCTTAAAACAGTATCTACCTTCTTTACTTAAATGAGACTTAGCAGTCTTGACCGTCTTCTGCAAAAGAATGGCACTTGCCCTTCTTGCTTTGCAAGCAGCTTGGTATCTCCCATGAAATCCACTGTCTATAACGGGAGAACACTTCGTTATCAGCTGCTTTTCTCCGTCTACGTGCCACTTGTTCTTGTTTTCCTTCGCCTTACTTCCCTGCCACTACTTTCTCAGGCCACTAGGAAGGAAGAGGATTAGCCCAAGAGAAATCTCGTGGCATGAACAGACTGTATCTTGGCCTGCGATGCGAAGAGTTATATTTCTATGTTCCTCTTCAATAACTTTAGGAATTCCTTGCACCAGCTCCCCCACAGCCCAGTGCAGCACTGCCCAAACAAGCCAACCCTGGACTGAGATCAGAAAATGCTTTTTCCGGTCTCAATCCTCTCACCAACTGCGGTGTGTTCATGAGCTATTCACCCTGAGTTACTCTCAAAAGAGGAAATGAGGGAGTAAGACAGACAAAAAGGACGAGCATCTCTTCATCTTTCTCTCTGCAGGTACGCACAGCTCGTGGGAATGATTGCAAACAGAAAGCCGTAGACAGCACTCCATCCAACTCAGGACAGGAAGAATAGCTCACAGTAGAACTAGGCAAGCTGTTGACGAGCTTTAGAAGTTCAGTTTAATGGTGGCTTTTACATAACAACCACCAGGTAGAAAACAGGAATTCTTTCCTAGGCTTTTCTCGCTAGAATTCAGACAAAGTAAGTATTATCCACAGGCATGCTATTTACGGTGCCTAGGTGCCTCTGTTAATTTCCAGTTAGCCAGTACATCCCATTAGGAATTTTTTATTTAGGTTACCGCCTGACACATTTCTATGACAATGAAATCTTGCGGTCTATGTGACTTATAAGTAACTTTTCAAAAACCGGAAAGGTTTAAAAATAAATCATCCGGTAGCTAAGAACTTACTTTCTTCTAAGTTCTTGTTTCAGGAGAATAAAACTCAGATTTATTTTACATTAATACCGGAAGCTTCATATTTCACTAAAAGTACCAAGTTCTTCCAGAGAGCTGCCACGTGGTGAGTTTCCTTGAGATGGTCACATTCAAGCAGAGCTACTCAACCATCCCCAAAACTATTTCATGCAGCGTTACTGTTAACCATCACACAGTAAAAGCATAAAGAAACCTACTCCGGCACACAAAGAACCCCATTTCGGAAAAGTCTCCGTAACAGCTATTTAGCAAGGGTGTGAATGCCAAAAGAGCGCATACCAATACCTAATTGCGGAGCAGTCACACTTAGCACTAGATTAATGCTTCCTCTGAAGGTCGCTGTGCCTTTTCCTCTCCCCTCCCTTACTGCCTGTCATTTACATTGGCTTTAAATTAATTTAAGGCAAACTGAAGATGCAACGAAATAAAAAATAAACAAAGACGATCCAGATTCTATTTCGCTTGCACAGAAAGTAACTAACCAAACCATCCACAAGATACGACCTTGTTTGTCTCACTCGTTTCTCTAACTTTGTCTCACTTAAGGAGTATGAAAATCAAATTCTTTTTGCCCGGTAATGAATAACTAACACCAGAAACCCTACGAGGGCTGGGAACATCGAGGGAAATTGAGAGTGGATGGCGTGAATTTCCCTAGCGGAAAAGCAAATCAGTGACTCATTCCAACCGTCACCTGAGACCCCAACATTCAGGCCAGTGACAAACCTTCTCACTCTCTCTTCCAGATAAGCTTGTTTGTGACAAAATCCTTATTGCCCTTCTGTTAACCTTGAGCTGACAGCCCACCAGGTGTAATCCAGGTACGTGTCCTCGTATGGACATCCCCTTCACACCTCTTGTCGTGTCCCTAAAAACAAATCCTGGTTGCCACACAACAATCATATCGTTATGTCCTTTCATAACCAATACTAATTCTGGCACTATTTCTGTGATGTTATCTGTGAAAAAACAGGAAATTGTGAAGAAAAAAAAAATCAACCATTTGCCTCATAAACAAAAATGAGAGGACTTATATATATATCTCCAGAGCATACAGCAGGAGATTTCCAAACGTAACTGAGCAAACCAGCCACAGTGTGGACCAGACCGTTTGCAGGTTAAAGCCCTACTGCGTTCCATGAAACCAAGATGCTGGTTTTAGCAGCATCCATGTCAGTGAACTTCACAGGTTCAGATGAGAACAGCTGTTTCTCAGAGCCACAGGGGTTTGAGATTGCAAAGAGCATTTTCTAAGTCCCAGTGCTTTACAACTCACAGCCAACCAGTGGCAGGACTGTGCTTACAAGAGGCAGAGTCCAAGTTTCGGGCTGTCCCGGGAAGACCCTCCAAGCCCAGCTCTGCCTCGAGAAAGAAACCGAAATCCTGACGCGACGCCCAGGAGCTGTTTAAGCCGCACATGCTGAGCTGCTAGGTTTGCTCTGGAGTTGCTGAGCAGCGCTGGGAGGAAACTCCTCAGTCACGTATCAGGCAACATCCTGACTTTCTCTCTCAGCACGGAGATGCTGCCGCCCAGGGCCGGATCTCTAACCCACAGAGCTGTCTCCAGAAACATCAGTCTGAGCAAAGAAAGGCCAATAAGCATTGCTCTGATCATACGTTAATCTCGCTTGTCCAATTTAAAGAGGATATGCAGGTGGGGTCAAGCTTGATCACCTCACTCATTTCCGCTGGTGACTGGGCTTCCCCTTTCTCCACAGCACGCCATACTCCAAAGATCAGTTTCTTCCGCCTGGTTGACAAACACAGACCTTACTTCCTCCTCGCGCTCCAAGAAAAGGAAAGGAAGAGAGGACCGGCCACAAAGCGCAGCTTTCTCCAGAGCCGTCCCCTGTTCAGGGCTGTTCCTCCGCCACGCTGCTCAGTAAGCGGGCAGAACTGGATGAACTCCTTGAACGACCCTGTGCCTTCGCTGGCACAAACAGGCCCACAACTTCAATAATAAGCAGCAGAGCTCAGGCTGGTCTTAACTTAAAACTAAGCTTCTTTTTAGGAATAAACTCAGTGTTGCGCAGCTGCTCAAAGCCCTTGAAAAGCTCACCCTACTTGCTTTCATTTCCTGCTCGCTTACTGTGCTTGCCTGCCAACTTCAAGAAAACACATTCCCTACTCAGTCTACTGTTTGCAGTTCAGGATCAGAGACTATAAATACCTATTTAGGTATTTACGTTTTTTCATGTTTTCTCTGTTGTTCCTGCGCTCTAGGAAGCCGGGAACACTTTCAGTGGAGCTCCCAGCCCAAAATAAGCAGCCAGATTACAAAGATGCTAACGTGCTTTGAAATTTGGATTACCGATACATCCTTTAAAAGGGTTTCTGTGCTTCTCAGATTTCTGTCATGACGAATTTAATATTCCTTTGATACCACGATTGAATAGATAGCCAGTGTTGGAATCAAGGACGGATACAGCGTTCGCTGTAAAGAGAGAGGAGGTGGAAGAGGCCGTGCAGACACAAGCAACACTGAGTACAAAGCGCGTCAAGCAACACCAGACCAGTGTACCTACTGATACACTGGAGAGGTCTAAAACCTCCTCTTTGCCAGCCTCACTTCTCTACCGATCTGTCTAGTGTTTTAAGATATACTCTTCTCATGAGCTCCACGAGTAACGTTAGCAACCTTTGCAAAAGACTGCAAAGTAAGAATCTAAGCCATCTCTGCAGTCATCTTAATAAAAGAAGGATTAACACGAGGTCCAGGAGGAGCCGTTACACAGGATTCAGTGGCTATATGTGAAAATGCCAAAGCTCTGTCGCCCCCTTCCTTCAACCCGTAAAAGCAGATGCAAGTAATATTGTGGCAGGCTGCTACCACACCTTAGATATCTTCTCGATTGCTGCGAGATCCCAACGCTGCACCCCAAGCAAAGCGTAATGTAATATGTATGTACTATACGCACGCACAGCATCTAATTATAGTAACAGCTCTCATTAATACTTTCAGACTCCATAGGTTATTTTCCTTAGAATACCGCTTACAAATTCCCTTCCCCTTCACCACTGTCCTCTGCTTCTGACAAGAGCTGAGAAAAGCTCCCGCTGCATGCAGAATGCTAATAGTCGCTTGAGTTATCAGTCAAAACAGATGCAGACAAAAGTAATCAGCATCATCAGAACATCTCTATGATGTAGCAAGGAGGTATTTCAAGCTCTGCTCAAATGAACTAGCTAAGAGTGAGCTACTGCCTGGGAATTGCACTAATGTGATGTGACATTTGCTTAAAGCCAAGTCCTTCCGTTAATGAGTTTCAGAGTTCCCACCGCAAAGTCATAGCTACTGCTGAAGAATCAGAAAACCTGCGGATGGCAGGTCAGAATAATAGAAAGACTAAAGAAATAACTGTAAAATGCCAGGGAAAAGGAAATCGGAATGGGTGAAGCGTAACTTGCATTCGGAAGAATCCATACGGATTGCATCTCCGCAGATGTAGCTGACTCAGTCACTCATCCGGACCGGCACTTCACTTCAGACATCTCATCTGTCCCTACGCTTCAGAGCTTCGCTTGATCACGAAGCACTTCGCATCTTGCACTGTTTTGTTTCTGTACGCTGAAAGGGAAGACTGATAGTCTCCAACATTAGTCGATTAACGAAGCCATCCTCAAAGGGGAGCCATCTAGAGAGTCTCGCATCAATCCTGACACTCCAAACATCTTCAGGAGTCACACGCCTGACACACTGAGCAAGATTAAAATACATTTAGTTTATTATCCTTTGTCTTCCTAAACATTGTGTTTTGTCGTCTCAAATTAGAGCACTTGTCTTCGTCAGGGACAAAGTCTCCGATGGTCTGGTCTCGTCTGCGGTGACGTCCCTGCCTTGTCCCAGAACCTGTTGCATTCGTGTTTATGGATTTAAAATAAACAAACTCAAATTCATGTTGGTAGCAGCTTGTTTTGCTCAGCAGAAGCGGTTGTCAAAACCGCAAGCAGCTCCCAGGCTGACTGTTATAAATAAATCTCAGCAATCGCTGAGCCCTGCAGCTGCCCAGCCCAAGCAGCCGCTCTTTTTTGGGCTCAGCCTCCCCTGTGACAGGGCTGAGGGAAGGACGAGCAGAAATAATGCTTGCTGAGCTCAATCCTCCTGTACCCATCATCACGCCCCTTGCCCCGTCTCAGCATCAGCTCTCACACGTTTGACAGCTTTTTCCTAGTCAAACACTGAAATTGTTTTTTAAAGCCATTTTAAGGATTTGAACCCCTCAGCTACATGGAAACTTATATGACTAACAAAAAGGTTGTTATACGTTTGGATACCGTGGCTTTGGAGAGCTTAAATATTTAGCTAGACATCAAAGTACTGGAGATCCCTTTCCCCTTTCATCGCTGTTCATAATAGCCTCTAATAAGCATGCATTGTAATTTCATTTCCCATTTCAAACTGGATTCTTTCAGTATGTAAGTAACATCGTGGACATCAGTGGGGTTACTGATGGGGTACGCATCTCTTCAGCCAGACTATGCTATTTCATAGGAAGGCTTGGGTCGGAACGGTCCTCAGGGATCACCAAGTCCCAGCATCCCTGCCTCGGGCAGAATTTCCAACCGCTGGATCAGGTACTAGATCAGATTGCCTGAGGCCCTATCCAGCCTGCCCTCGAATACCTGCAGGGATGGGGAATCCACAACCTCTTTGGGAAGCACCTCACCACCTTCTCAGTGAAAAACTTCCCCCCGATGTCTATTCTAAATCTTCCATCCTTTAGAAACCATTCCCCATCCTACCTATCACTATCTACTCATGTAAAAAGTTGTTTTCCCTCCTTTTCATAATCTCCCTTTAAATACCGGAAGGCCACAATGAAGCCTCTCCTACTTTTCCCTATGTTTGACCAGCAGATCCTCGCCAAGCCATGCCAGTTTCCTGCCTCCTCTGCCTGCTTCCTTATCCCGAGAGACGGAGAGCTCTCGCATTCTCAGAAAGGTATCCTTAAAGCTTTACTCCACTCCTTTGCCTCTAAGGACAGCTTGCCAGGATTCTCATTCAACAGTTCTTTAAACAGCCTGAACTTTGCTCAGCTGATGTTCAGGGTCCTGACTCCACTCTTTGCCCGGCCCACATTCCTCAAGATCACGAACTCAACGAGGGCAAAGTTACTGCAGCCCGGGCCGCCTCTGATCCTAATGTCTTTAATGATTTCTGCTTTGATGAGCAGTGCCTCACCTCTGGCTTATCTGTCCAGTACCTGAACAAGAAAGTTATCATCAATGGTCTCCAGGAGTCTCCTGGAGTGCTTGCAGCTTACCGTGTTGTTTTCCCAGCAGATACGCGGGTGACTGAGGTCCCCCATCAGGGTGAGAGAGCCTGCAAGCGCGACACTTCTCACAGCTGAAGAAAGAAGGCCTCATCAAAAGGCTCCCTATTTTAAAAGGTTCCTAATTTTAATAAACAGAGTCTCAACCCATTCGTGACTGTTTCTCAGCGGCAGCTCCTCACAGTTTATCCGCTTTTTAAATAAGGGACAACTCCCTCGCTCCTCCTCCTTGCCTATTACTTCTAGAAAGCTTGTAGCCCTCAGTGGTGGTGTTCCAGTTACGCGAATCATCCCACCACGTTTCCGTAACAGCAATAAAATCGTGGTTTTCCAAGCGCCCCACAGTTTCCAACTCCTCCTTCTTATTTCCCACACTGTGCACACCGGTATTTCCTTTCCTTTCCCTCTCTGAATTACTTACGCACCTTTGTTAGTCTAGCATCGCTGCCACCAAAGAAAAAGATTAATGGTTGTGGACGCCCCATCCGTGGAGGTGTTCATGGCCAGATTGGATGGGACCCTGGACAGTCTGTTCCAGTATTAAATGTGTAGGTTGGCCCTGCCCGTGGCAAGGGGGTTGGAGCTTGATGATCCTTGAAGTCCCTTACGACCCAAGCCATTCTATGATTCTATGATTAATGGATGTGTTCACTTGCAAATGTACATATGCACACATACACACACACACAAAAAAAAAAAAAAAGGTAAAGAAACAGTACAGAAAATAGGCATAAGATTTAGATATAAATTCATAAGGAAAGAGAAAAAAATCCACTGGCCCCACCGTCCTACTTTTATCATGACTTGTAGGGTTCTCGCTCTGAAAGTAAGCTGCCACCAAGCTTTCCGCATATGGAGAATTGGAGCCTACCAGCTAAATCTACGGTGATATGAAAGACAGGTAAAAACAGGTCTGGTTCTGGATGACAAATGCATTATATTTGAAAATAAAGCATTTCTAAAATATATGACGTTGCTGCTTCCCGCTCTGCTTACGGTGGCACAAAACCGTAAATCTGCATTTTCACGCGTAGAGACATCCTTACTTTTGCACTCATTTACTGGATGCAAACGGCATGTGATATGTCCAGACTGCAACAAGCTTGTCTGTAGCTCTCCCCAGGATTCTGTAGAAATGTGGAACTAGGAAGCACAACTAATCTGGAGCAAAAGCGGCTGAGGAACCAACACGAGGCTAAAGAAGCACCTTAATGTGAGGTTACCAAGTCCACGCTCTGCCTACTGGAAGGGCTCCAGCAGCCATGCTCCCTACCAGGTGCTGCAGACTTGGCTGACTTGCAGGAACATGACAGATGACTTTATTTTGCCAGGGAACGCTAAGGAAACATCTTTATAGGCCCTGAGGCACCTTAAGCACTAGGACTTGCCTCCAGCCAAGCACGCAAAAGTCCTTCCAATTATACACGTCTCCATTTAGTTTTCTCTTGCCCCATGATAAAAGAGCAACTGGGAAATGCCCTATCACTTCAAAGGAACAGTTGCTCTTCATGCCAGGTGCATTAATGATTAATTCATTAATTAGTTATTCACACAGTACTTTGAAGACATAAAGCTATAAGAGCTTAAGGAGATTTGTAATTATAAAGTTTAATATAGAGGCAAAACCAGTTGCAGCCTGTTTAGCACTCGCCAAATGCTTCCGCCTTAACTCGGTGCCACAAAGATACGTGCACAGTCCTCTGTTTGACCAGTCAGTTTGGAAGAGTACAGCCACACTACAGCAGGTTATTATGCAAATCACCATCATCAAGGCAATCTGGCACAACAGGGTCCGAAAGGATTCACGATTGTGCTCTGCTGCGTCCTGATGCACAGGAAAGGCCTGAGGAAAGTTTCCCTAAACGTTTTCCTGACCACTAAGCTGCCCGATGCAGCCTCCAACACGCGGCACCTTCAATGCCTTGATGACGATGTCACCGGCAGCACTTGTGGGAAGTGGGTGGAACGGCCCTTTTCTGAGCAATGTTAACTGAGCAAACCCGAAGGAGCAAATACCGCGGTGAAAACTGCCCCTTATTACACTGTGATGCACCTTTAAGGGCAAAGCAGATTTTGGTTTTGCATATAATTCAGAGTGAAACGCTAAAGAAGTCATATTCTGCGTCTTAGTTCCTCAGGCTCTACTTTAGGCACATTTATGCATTTTTCAGCTCCGCAACCACGAATTTTTAAAAGTCAAAATGGGGGTGTCATTTTTTAGATGATTTTAAATCTAATCTATTAAACTACTTAAGCTGTAATCTCAGATCAAGTACAATCTTCAGACAAAGTACTATTCACAGATCTCATTCAGCGGATGGCTTAAAAAAATAACTTGCATTAGCTTCCAGGAGTTCCAAAATTACTTGGGCAATTTCCGGACCAACAGAAAAAAAGACAGAATTTGTCAGATAAATGATTCGTTGTGAATCATTCCCCTTCTTCTGCCAGAAATACAGTGCCAAATCACACGCAAGATGTGGAAAGCCCGCGTGCTGCTCGGGTTATGCTCTGATATGCAACGCTGTCCATCTGACAGCTTTCCCGGGCACCAAATAAATTTAGAAATGGAGAAGAGAAAAATACGCAGTTACAGGAGGTGACTTCTGACAAGTAAAGGAAAGAAAAAAAGAAAAATATCTCTCCGGTGCGTGCGTGCGTGCCAAAGACTGTCTATGTTACTTCAATATTAGCAACACCAAAAGAGATCATAAAAAAATGCTTCCCTGTTATATTTTAAATACGGAAGGAAGAATCCACGATATTTTTGTTTCACATTTTTATCCCGCTTTAATCTCACAGTTACAGCGAGGAATTAAATTATGTATACATGAAACATACGTAGCTGAAAATATCTCAGGGTAAGGAGATATTATTTATTGCCAGTGTCAGGCAGGCTGTGAATGCATGCCAATGAACGCACAAAAAATCCCTCAGTAAGAGCACAAAATCGCATGTGCTGTTTTTGCTCTGTGGCTTCTGTTATTGGAATCGCCAAGTTGGGCATTTTCAGATAGGTGTCAATCCGCTGTCCCCAGGACACAATTCTTCCCACTGCACACAAAAACACAACTCTAAGAGCCCTGTGGTCTTTAAAGTCAGATGCAGTTAAGCAAAGCGTGCTGCGATCCTGACTGCTGATGTAGGCAGCAGTATGTCTGAGAAAGGTAGCCCGTTCAACACGTATCTGTCATCTGGGGCAAAAGGCACGCTGAGACCTTCTGCCCCCGCCAAGAGCACCCCATGTTCATTTTCTCCTTCCTTACAGCTGCTGCTCCTCCTCCCCAGCAGATGGCTGTTAGAAAGCTATTTTTTCCTGGCTGGTACTTCTTTTGCTACTTTGCTGCAGCTCAGTATTTATGTAAGTGGTAGACAAAAACAACAGGACCAAAACTTGCTCTAACGTCAGAAGATGTTTATATAGGGTATCCTGGAAACGGACATCTATAGCAGCTTCTTTACCCAGCTCTCTGCTGTCAGACCATCGCAGCGCATAACCCTACTGATGTGACATGAAAATTACGCTGAATTTTCACAGGTGCTCTGAAAGCCTCAGGGGTGAGGCTGGCCCCACCACCTGCTCCCTCAACTCGCCTCTCTTCTCCTCCTGCCCCTTAGAAAGAAAAAATGGAAGTGCAAATTGCTCCTGTCAAAGTTAAGAGGTTCCCTAGAGAGCAAGAGCCCTCCTAGCCATGGGAAAGGTTACATGCCAGCACTAGACAATATACCACCTGCCCAAAAGATCAAGAATTACCCTTTTCCCGTCTTAAGAAAAACTCACGTGCTGAAATGTATTAAGATATGCATTCATCCTATTTTCCTTCATATACGTAATTGCCCAACTAAGTTAGAAAAGCAGGCCAAGTTGAGCGTGGCATGTTTACTGAAGTGTTCTAAAGCACAGCCTGCGCTCTTTGTTCGTGTACATCCTCACGGCTCTAGCTTCCAAGGAAGGGATACTTTCCCTTTTACACCAACTCAGTGTAAGTCCTCAAGTCACACAAAACGTGCTGTGGTGACCGACATTCCTGGAGAGTTAAATCACTATTAACATTCCCTGCTCGGCTTAAGACTAAATGGTAAGCATCATACAGTTATTAAAGCAGCATAGGAACTACAAAACATCATTAAACTAGAACAGGCATTAAATTCCCTGATTTTCTGCTTTTCGTCATAAGATGTTACTTTCCTTCAAAGTTGAAAAGTTTGGTAGTTCTTTGAAGTCCTAACAGTCATTATTCTTAAGAAGTTCTCTTTTCTCTGCTCCCTTTTCTAATTGCTTTTTATTCATGAAAAGTCAATTAAAAAAGCCCACAGATTGCATTACCAGCATTTCTAACTTCTCCGGCCAGTACAAGAAAATGGTTTGGATATCGCGTCATTCTGTTTTATTATTTGCCTGTCATCCGTTGTTCAGAAATTAAGGTCTGTTAAGCACAACAATTCTGAATAGCAACAACTGTGGTTATCAATCTTTCTGTCCTTATCACCCCACCTCAGCATTTGTGAGTTTGCTTTCCATTTTAATACGAACCACCAACTTTTCTCTGGCACAACATAAAACGAATAACTGACCAAAGGGGACTGGGACTCAGTATGCCAAGAAATATCACAAAGTATAAAAGGTTTTAAGACACAAGGCTTGATAAAATAGCTCCTCAGAATGTTTCATTGGAAAGAAATTATTTCAGCACCATTAGCAAGCGTAGTGAACACACTAGAGGATGTTCTCAAAATGAAACCTACCTATTCCGTTACATTTTTTTCCCCTCACTTTCTCAAAATTCTTGTAAACCTTACATAAGATAGACCACACCACAGAAAGAAATGCTTTGTTTCAGGCTGAATAATCTTGAGGTTTTTGTTTCAGCCAAAAAACACAGAAACTTTTGTTTTGAGCGTGTATGGAAAAGATTTGAAAATATTCCTTGACGTTTTTTGAAAGAACACCTATTATTCAGACAGACACGCAACGAGTCTTCACAGGTATAGATAGCCTCAAGCGAACTCAAAAGCTCCCAGAGCACCAGTCGGTAAATACAGAAAGCGTGTCTGAAGGGAAGAGCCGGACAATTTCTTCCACCAAAACAAACGGCGAGATGTACTCAAAGAAGCTTTTAGGGCACAAGAGACAAACAAGGGCTACCTCTCTGTTCAGATACAGTTAAGCGAACTGTTCTTACCAGTGGAGGTGGGGAAAGCAGAATTTTCCCAGCACGCATGCAATTGGGCTCTCCCAGAGGGGGCTCGGAGTGAGTGTGTTGCCTGGAGTCTTGCTGCTGCTGGCTTCAGCCCCTCAAGCACCCCGAGGAGCCTTTACAGGGTTTCTCTGGCCGCTTCATTTCAGGACAGGTGGGCACCTGACGTTAGAACAAGGCCCGCTTAGGACACAGCTCAATTCCTCTTCCACCCAATGCTGTTGTGGGAGCACGGGCACCTGCTGACTCTCCACGGCGCTGCTGTGCCAGGCATCACTGATAAGCTCCCTCTTCCCATAGAGCAGCACAGCGTGCCTACAGTCCACAGCCTGCAGCGACAAGCTGCGCTCACAAACCAGGCTCTGCTCCCTGAGCTTTATTACCTTTTTGATGCTGTTGTTTTACTGGAGAATAATGGGGGAATTTCCTCCAGCCCGTGCGGTATTTAGGGCTTGTGTGTGCTGGCGACATCAGCTGCTAGCTGAGGCTGCCTAATTTTGTGCTGCATAATGACCTCACAGCAGTGGAATGGGATCCACTCAGAATTCCTTGTAGCGCTCTTACAAATTTCATTTGCTTGTAAATTTAGGCAAGCAGCGGATGCACTGGATGCCAAAGTGTTCCGTGCCTGTGCCGGGCTGCTCTACAATCAACAGCAGAGGTGCCCATTTCTGCCTGCCCGGGCTCGGTTAAAGAGAGAGAAATCAAATCTGCTCCTGCCATTATGTCCCCCAGCTCTCTGCCCAGCCATTAAACAAATGTGACTTTTATCCACAGAATAGATGCAAACCACAGGTGTAGCAGTTTCTCAGTTTCTAAAAAAACAGTTTTGCAGCCATCCCTCGGAATAGCCTCTCTTGCTCGTGAGCATGGCGGAGTAAATAAGCCAGCTGTTTTGATGATGATTTTTAGTTCCTTACAAAATGCATTTTGCTGGGCTGGCAAAACACACGTGCGACTCGTCTCTGAGGTGCTTCTCCTTTCCTTTGTGGCTCGTCAATGTATGATTGCTTCCCCTAGGTCTGCGGGATGTACATTCACACAAAAAGGGGGGGAGTGATTACTGCAATACCCTTAGTCAGAGATGCAAGGACACTCAAATCTCCCTCCCCTTTGTGTCTGTGCTTTCACCATCACCTGTGACAACAGCAGCCCAGGAGGCGGGAGGAAATGGAAAGAGGCAGGTGGAGCTGGAAGCCACAAGTTTTCTCCCACCCCCTTGGATACCATTTTTGTTCTAACCTTATTCTTGCCCACAGATCTACGGCCCTCACACTCAGTTATACACAAGGAAGAATCTCAGTTTCACAGGGGTTTTTAGAAACCTCAGCCTGTTGCTGTTACCTTGGAAAAGAGGCTGACACACACCTCTCCACAACATCCTTCCTAAGGTTTTCAAACTCTGCCTCAGCCCTAGACACGCTGGGAAAGCTCACAATCTCACAGTATCTTTAAAACCTGGCTCTTCTACCCAAACAATGATACCAGTGCCAAAAACAAGGGTGGCTTGAGTGACACAACTGTTTATCCAAGAGAAGATGGGTGATGTAATTTCAGCCAATGCAACCTTACAAAGTTACATCCACTGCTGAAATGGCATTCATCTGAGGTCGTTTTTGAACTGGTGACCTACAGGTGAAAAGCTCTGCACTTCCCTACTTTGAGATATCCATTTGCTCAGCTTCAATATTTTATGTTCCCTACGGCTTTGTCGTTCATACAACATTTAACGGATGCGCACACAGTATTGTGGATCGCAGCATATCGCATATTTCTGCAGATATAGCATAAACCGTGATCACACGGAGGATCTCCAAAAGCAGTTTTATGACGCCATCAGTATTCTTTCCTATTCTCAGTCCCTTTGCGGTTATGATAATCGCTTGCTCTGGACAGCTGAAACAGGATTTGTTCAGTGTCTTATATTGGAACCACTCTGGGTGGAAAGCAGGAATTCACTTAAATTATTTATTTACTACATCGCTGGCCTGGGGGCAACCAGAGCAGGATGAACCGTGCTGCTTCTTGGGACTGAAGGGATGAAATCCTTTCTTCCAGCAGAGTTTTGACCCCTAAAAGTAACTTTTTATTCTCTACGCTCCATGGAGGGAAAACACAAAGCAACATTAATTCCCTCTTCTGCTTTATCTACAGGCAGACTCAACTTTCAAACAGCAGAGCAGCTCACAAAAAAAAAAAAAAAAAAAAAAAACATCAAAACCCTCAGAGTTACTATAGATTTCGGTGGCAGACAGAAAGGAAAAAATAAAAAAATTTCTTTATATCTCATTTTGATCCCTTAACACCGATTGCTGGAATACCCTCCATCAAAAGGAAAAATTGGGTTTAGTTGACTCTGATTTTATGCACTGCAGGAACGTTAACAGTATACTTGGTGAGAATATATACATTGTACTTGGCCAAAATATTTTCTACTGTACATGACAGTGTACTAATGTACCTCTTGTAACAGCAAATGCTAAACGTGAGGATTTTGTCACCCAAAGCAACTGCACTAGCTAACAACACAGCAGAAGTATGAACACCGATGCAGATCTTAACTGTAAAAAGCTCTTTGCAATCTGCATCAAAGAGCGAAGTACTGAAGATCTAACTAGGGTAACCTTCCTCTGATCTGCTCACCAACCTTTCCCAGACAGATTTTCTTATTAGAGAGCTGCCTGAGCAGGCAGTCCATCACAGAGCTCAGCTCCTGCTCAGTCTGGTGAGATTTGATCCCGGTTTGCTCCATGGAAAGATCTATCTAAGGATCTTTCCAGAACAAGTAGGTGCGTAACCTCCAGGATCTTCCCACTGTCCTGCTGCTCAGTGCTTTGAGCAGCCTCGGGGAGAGGACAGGGCATATGGAAGGAATCAGAGCGACAATGCTTACTGTAACAGAGATATTCAATGGACTTGCTACAGTGTGTTAGGGACTGGCAACAGGGAAACAAGAAAAAAAAAGCATCTTGACATAGCTCAGGAGTCTGTCAGCAGAGAGAAGGACACCTATCCTAACACAGAATCACAGAATCCTTAGAGTTGGAAGGGACCTCTGAGGGCCACCTAGTCCACCTTCCCTCCAATGAACAGTGACACCACAAGCAAATCAGGTTGCCCGGGGCCTTGTCCAACCTTGCCTTGAGAGTACGCAGGCATGGGGCATCAACCACATCTCTAGGCAACCTACTCCACACCCTCCACACTCCACCACCCTCGCAGTAGAAAAATTTTTCCTTATAATATATAACTTAAATCTACCCTGTTTGAGCTCGAAGCCATCTCCCCTTGTTCTACTGCCACAGACCCTGCTAGAGAGTCTGTCCTCTTCTGTCCTGTTGCTCCCCTTCAGATACTGAAAGTCCACTATCAGGTCACCTTACAGCTTTCTTAGGGAAACCATGTCCTCAGACAGCAAGCACCGACAAAAGCACACCCATGGGATCGTGGCAATCTGAAAAGTATTAGTTGTGATGCTATTCAATGCTAAAATAAAGCTTCGGCCTCTGAAGACAAACCATAGTCATGTAACTGGGGAAACTGAGGTCCCTTTCTCCTTGCAGTAAAGAATGATGTAATTAATTCAAGTGCTAATTAAAAATTAAATAATTGATAACATTATTACTAAGGAACTATTTTTAGCCATGTCAAGAGGCCTGGAAAAATCTGTCAGTAATTAACTGTGGCTAGCGTGTAGGGGTAAGCAATTTCTCCACATGCACATCCGAAACAAAAGTGCACGTTCCAAATGAAGAAACAGATCGCACAGGAGGGAGAACACGACTGTGTTAAACGAGGAATAGGGCAACATAGCCTGAAGTTGTTCATCAGAACAACTGAGAGCAGACGAGAAATGAAGACAGTGCTTGGCACCGTGCAAAGCAGTCGAACAGATGAGAACTCTAATGAGAGAACAAAGAACATTTTTTTCACCATCACGAATGAAATGGAAACATTAGCTATGAATTTGAAATGAATCACAGAATAGTTTAGGCTGGAAGGAAGAAGAGACTTGAAAATTCTACTAGTTCTAACCCCTTCCCACGGGCAGGCCGCCCAGGGCTCCATCCAGCCTGGCCTTGAACACCTCCAGCGATGGGGAGCCCACCGCTTCTCTGGGCAGCCTGTGCCTCACCATCCTTTGAGTGAAAAACTTCCCCCTGACATCTAACCTAAACCTCCCCTCTTTCAGGTTGAAACCATTCCCCCTTATTCTATCACTAGCAGACCACGCATACAGTCGGTCTTCTTCTTCTTTACTTTTAAGTACTGGAAGGTTGCAGTGAGGTTTCTCCACCAAATACACTCCCTCAGCCTTTCTTTGTAGGAGAGGTACTCCTATACTTCGGTCACACTCGTGGCCCTCCTCTGGACCTGCTCCAAAAAATCCCTGTCTTTCCTCTGCTGGAGGTCCCAGACCTGGATGCAGTAGTCCAGATGGGGCCTCAAAGGGGCAGAGCAGAGGGGGACAATCCCCTCCCTCTCACTGCCGGCCACCCCTCTTCTTCAGCAGCCAAGGGCACTGTTTGCCTTCTGGGCTGCAGGCACACACCGTGGGTTCCCACTCAGCTTTTCGTCCGCCGGGACTCCCAAGCCCTTCTCTTCTGCGCTGCTCTCGATCAGTTTTTCTCACTGATCTTCACATACCCAAGATTGCTACAATCCAAGTGTAACACCTTGCATTTGGCCTTGTTGAACCTCACTACGTTCAAGTGGGCCCACTTCTCAAGCTTCGTCCGGGCCCTTGGGCGTAAAAGCACCCTATCCATCACTGCTGGTTTTACCATAAGAATAGTCACGCGGTACTGACAACAGCCTTACAATTGTTTCTAAGGCAGGGGTTAACAATGTAGCCATCTGGAGAAAGAGTGTCACAGCGATGGCCTAAAGGAGATAATCAGCAGGATGGGGGTTGCTACGTCTCACGATGAGAGGCTTCACAGCAGGAGCCAAAGCAAAGAAATTCAATTAAGCCCATTGCAAGAGTGTCCGGAACCAAGGAACGCTCGCTTGGCACCCGAAGTCCTGTGCGTCCCTGAGCATCCTGTTCAAGATAGTGGGAAGCTGACTCATAGAAAAGGTAGCAAAGTAGGTACTGTTGGTTATTTCACCTACTCGGCCTCCAGCAACTTTTTTCCTGTTTTTTAAAATCGGAACTCTGGTGGTTAAACCTCTTTCCCTTGTCTACGAGGCTCTCTCCCTTTCTGGTATTCATGAGTGATTATATGAGGAATGAAAGATATTTGGAGAGGGGAAAGGTACGAGAAATTCTGTTATCGGTGATCATCACGCACAATTTACGGGAGAACTTAAAGCAGTGGTGCTCAAACTCAGGCTCCTGATGCTATTAAAAAGAATTACTATTTAATGAGCTTCTATTTTCATTAATGGTGTGAGATTAAGGCTGCTTGCCACCAGGTGAATACTAATAGATGATCTGTAAGCAAATGAGGCTCTCATTCTCCTAATTTTAATATATGATAGAATAAAACATGCTTTCTAATTCTCCATTTTGCTAAGCCGAAGCTTCACTGAAGAATCCTCGCTTCAGCAATGGAAAGCATTCGGTTTTACTTTGTATCCTTTTCCTGTAAGGTGTTATTTGAAGAAAAAAAAAAAAAAAATTACCATAAAGAAAAAAAGAATAGAAACATGATGGTGAAATAATTAACTATACAGAAGGCTCCCTTCAGTTTAGACATTCCACTGCAGCGTGTGAACTGAGGGCAAACAGAGAAATGATCCCAGCTCATAGCAAATGTTGGGCTGACAGGTGAGGTTTGATGGCCCGGCCACAGGAGCTGCGGGATACCGCGAGAAAAGCTGGCAGGGAGATTCACAGCACATTAACTGCACCATAGGAGCTGCCTGCGCAATGCCTCCTCCTTAGCTAAGCGTGCAGCTGACTCCCCAGTGAGAGTGGAGCTTCCCATTTCCAATATCTAGAGGATCACCACACTGAAAAGAAGTAAATCCGTGGATCCTTCTGCAGCGTTCCTCCTAACGCCTGCTGATGGCAAGAGTCATGTCATGAACACATTGTTTGCATCTAACGCGGACTGTATTACTCCGCTCTGAAGAAGGAACTGGACCTAAGCAACAGCTGAGCACAGAGGCTCTCTGAAAGACACACATGAATAACCGGGTAGGAAAGATGAAGCCAGAATGCAGAGAGGAGCCTGACTTATCAAGTAATGGATCAGGTGAAACACCTTTTCAACAGCAGTTTGGAGAACAAATATAACGGTGTTGCAACAAAGACACAAAGAGAGTTAGCAAGAACTCAGGAAAAAAAAAGCATTCCGGTTGTTAAGATGCACATAGTAGGCCATGTCTTAATGGTCTTAAAGAAATATCCACAGTTCTTAGAAATATCCAATAAAAATAATGTCTAACGACGATTTAAATGAGAGGCAGAGCACTAGTGCTTTTCAGAGTAAAATAAGGTAGTAAGGACAGCTTGAAAAGGGAAGATTCAGAGCTCTCTGTTAGCCACTAACAGCTTGAGCTGAAGGATAAGGTACCTACAAGGGATGGTAGATTTTAGTTTGGACTGAACGAATCATATGTATCACAGCGCTCAGTCTCAATCATCCGGACGGAAAATGTAACTGAATTTATGTTTATAAAGAGAGAAAAGAGTGAATCAAAACCAGAATCAGCTTAAGTCTCTGCAAATTGTTTGGTGGGTCTAGCAACATTTGTGTGTTGTGCATAACTCAAAGCGAAACTGCAACCATCTCCTATCTGTTCTGAGATAAAAAGCCATTTTAGAGGGCTGAATCTGTACAACTAAAGCTAAATTAATTGAAATTACAGGGTTGGTTTTTTTTTTTTTCATTTTTGAATGTAATTATGACTTCCCTTTGTCCAACCCCTTCGCCAGAGTTGTACTGTTTATGTAACCGCATTATTCCACAGTCAAAATGTAATAACAAATTACAGTCAGTTAAAGCGCTCAGAAGCCTCTTTCCAACGCACAGGTTCCAGAAACAATTATATTTTGCTTTGAAAGCAAAAACGCTCCGATCTCTACTTACCATTGCTGCTCAGAGCACAGCGATCGTATGTAATTCAGCATCGCCGTTGTCCCAGATAGATGCCTGGCAAATTGCTTCGGACATTTTCTGTTGCAATTACGGACAGATTGCTTAAAGGTGGAGTTCAGTAAGTAGAATGGCATCGCGGTACGATTTGTGCTTACGTATAAGAAAACGTAAACAGGTTTAACCCTCCCATATCCAATGATACGTCAAGTCCTTAAACCGTGCAGTTGATGTCATCAAGTACTCACAATTTTGCTTTCATAGTAATGCTAAAAGGAACAAGCCGTGAAGGTGTGTCCAGATAACAACGATAGTTATGGTTATTTTTAACTGCACAACAGTAGCTGGTAGCTTTCAGCCTTTTGCTTACAAGCATTGTTTTTCACGTTTAATTCTACTCGGTATCAATCCTTGAGCCTAGCAGACTGCTAACCTACGTCTTCTACCCAATGGAAGAGACTCTGTGCAGTAGCGAGGGAATAAAGACAGGTTTTTTGGTAGGACTGTGAGCTTAAAGCCCTCAGAACAATTCAAGTAGAGTTCAGCAGCTCTCTCTTCTCACAGATTATGGGTAGTCATGAGTTCCAACAGATCACAGGGACGTAGATTCAGCTAGTTTGTTTATATGCGACTTCGGCTCGTGTCTTTGCGTTTTCCTTGTCGTTCAACATTGCCCTGGGATGCTCACCACTGTTGAGAAGAATCAACACACTGTGTTTTAATGGAGGTCTTTTTTGTTGCTTTCTTAAGTTTCTACTGGGATGACCATTTAGCTTTGGAGTGATGTGAACAACAACCAGACAAAGCCAGCTACTTCAAAAAGAAAAAGGTACAGAAAAATCCCAGTACTGAAAACAGTACCAAGTTAATGAACAAGTAGAATGCATTGAGACCACGGCCTTGTTTTTCTCACAGTATTCCTCAGAAAGCAAACCAAAAGGCTTTAAGCACAAACTGTGGCATTGTGATTCTAAAAACCTTTCTCCCTCTCCCCTACAGTTTTGCATTTGTCTGAAGCTTCAGAGTTTGCCCTTCCAATTTTGTTCTGTTTCAACAGTCCTTCAGAATTTCTGTAAGCAAAACTTTACAGCACCATTCAGAGCTTCTCTTAATTTCCAGAGCTGACCAGGAGGGAAGCTGGCCCTGCAGGCATTAACTGGCAATTTGGATTAAAATACCTCATCTGAAGAAATTACTCCACGGGTGAACGGTTACCTTGCGGGAAGAGAAAAATGCACTGAAGGACCATTGTGCTGGCATATGTTTACGACCTGCGATAGAAAAGCCCCAGGACTAATTGCTTAGAACTGCAAAAAGAAACCTACTTTGCCAAAGAAGTAGGATGAATATCAGGCACATCCCTGGTTTAGCTCCAGGGTGGGACTGGCTCGGAGTCTTTCCTCCTTGCCAGGGAGAGCTGTGGGAATCTGTGCTTTTATTTCAAGTATGCAGCACTAAGAAGGAAAACTACAGAGCATTTTAACCCGAAAATTAAAAGTGAAACAAAGAAAACGTGACACTCGGCGGGTATGACTCCTTATTCTAATGAAGTTGCCTTGTTTAATGACATAACAGAGATAGAAGGCGAGGGACTGACAAATGCCAGACTGTCGTTCAACAGGTTTACTACTCAAGTAAACAAGACACACAAAATAGAAAAGGAAGTACTTCAGTCCCAGATTTAAGGACGTTCAATCCAAGATTCTGTAATCTGTGCTGCGGAGGTGGGACACGTACCAGAAACATTTTGTCCGTCCCCTCTTTTTCTGTGATCCGTAAGTCTTTTTCTCTTATAAATTAAATAATTGCTTTAAGGACAGCCACAAAACATCCTGGCTTTCATCTACTTTTTAGAAAAACATTCCTTCCATATATATATTTTTTTAACTCATACATAAAAAGTTCAACACCAAAATTAGTACGAAATCCTATACAAAGAAAATCTGGTGGGAATTAACGACAGTTACCTTCACTGAGATTGTCAGAACTGTTCCATCAAGGCTTACAGGTCGAGGGAAGGGCCCATAATATCATACCAGGTCCGCATCTTGCCTGAGCTCTGCTCCCCGAGACTAGCTTCCCAGCAGGGCTGTTACTCAGTGACTTATTTCACAGAGCAAAACACTGGTATGCCATAGGTATACATAGGTTTGTCCTAACCCTGCTGCTACAAGTGCCTGAGGAAGTTCTGCAGCCTTTCCTACAAACGCTTCTCAGAACATTAACTCTTGTTCCTATTCCTCTTTTGCTCTCAGACTAAAAAAGTAGCCACCAAAAACCCACCAGGTCCCGTTTCTACAGCCAATCTATTTTGAACTTCAGTTTCCTCTGCCTGCTGGAAAGACGCCTGCCAGCTCATTTAGAAGTTTCAATCAGGTGCAGAAAACTGAAAAACAAACCCAGGTCTCCCCAACACCATTAATTCTTAGCAAACCTTCTTGATTAGCTTATTTTTGTCAGGTAATTAAGAACCTTAGCAAACTACTCGTAAGCTCGGGTTATAAATGTCATTTATTTTGTAAACCACTTTTAAAACTGCCAAGTAACACCAAAGAAAAGCCATAGGAGTAGATGGTTAATGGGGACATAGTGGAATAGAAGAAGACTGACAGCTTCTGAATGGGGAGGGAAGGGAGTGGAGTGCTACAGGCATAAGGACAAAAGGAGAACCAGGAAAGAGAAACTTCAGGGCAGGAAAGGGCTACAGCACAGAGAACTAGATGGGAGAGTGAAGATATGACATGGAAAGGGAGTAAATAACACGATGGAGTCGGGAGCTCCTTTGAAGACAGGCTGAGGGATCTGGGCTTGTTTAGGTTGGAGAAGAGAAGGCTCTGGGGAGACCCCACTGCAGCCTTCTAGTACTTGAGGGGAGCTTACAAGCAGGAAGAAACAGACTTTTTTTTACACGGTCTGACAATGATGGGACAAGGGGGAATGGCTTTAAACTACAAGACTTAGGTTAGATGTTAGGCAGAAATCTTTACTGAGAAGGTGGCGAGGTGCTGGAAAAGGCTGCTCAGAGTTCTTGCGGATGCTCCATCCCTAGAAGCATTCAAGGCCAGGCTGGACGGGGCTCTGGGCAGCTTGAAGTGGTGGCTGGCAATCTGGCCCATGGCAGAGGGGTAGGAACTAGGAGATCTTCAAGGTTGCCTCCAACCTAACCAATTCTACGATTCTCTCTGTTTCTGGTAGTGCCACCTATTCTGACCCATAGAGGTACAAGGGGATGCTGCAAGCTCTGCAGGCTCACGTTAGCCATACCCGTCCGTTTCATGACCGTTTAAAGCCATTTCTCATCTTCCCACCCTCCCCTAAACTTCCCTGCTCCGTGCGACACTGCAGCGGTCTGCAGCTTTGCAGCACTCGAAGAGGCCTCGGTCTCAGCCAGTGCTTCTAAATGCTGCTCAGAGACAAATTATAATAACTAAGAGAGAAAGAGAATACAGAGATCCTAGTCCCAGGGCCTTTTTCCATCCATGTACATCATTTATCTTTTTAAATAATACATTAAACCATTAAATGGGGATTTAAAAAGAAGAAATGCTCTGGCTCTTTTTAGAGCAGTTTACACAATTGCCATTTTTTCTCTGGCCATTTCATGGCTCTTTTTAAGGTTCTTTTTACCACCTATAAAATTCAAACTTTTTAAATAAAACACTTGAGTTGCAGAGAAAGGCTTTTTGTCTCCTTAATGAATACAGATGTCTCTAATCCACTTTACAAAACTTAAATTGGAGCCTATAAACGCATTGTGGGTGTTTGATGATGTTTGTCTCGTCTATCAGTCTCGCCACGCTGCAGCGTTCCTTCACCTCATGCTTTAGGGCCCTCTCGCTGGATGTTGATTGCTCGTGTTGGGCTGGGGATTGCAGCCCTCGTCACCCTCCCTCTTGCCTCTCAGCCTGTTACCACGCTGGATGCCAGCGCACCTTTTGAGATCCACGATTCCTAAGGCTGGCTCTGACATAACCAGGAGCACATTCCCCACAAGAATGCCGCTTTGCCCTGCAGCATCACATATGCACAGCATATCTGCAAGAAAGCACTTTTTATGTGATATAAAGAAAGCCAAAGTGACACTTTGGTCAACCAAACAGGAGAGACCCGTCAGCAAAACCTGAGCTAAGAGCAATGGTGAAAGAAGTTACACTTCTGCCAGTGCCCGTGAGCCACGTGAGGGCACTAAGATATTTGAAAGTGTAGTTTTAATCTTAACATGCATTTCATCAATCTGCCAGAGAAATCTGAGCTTTTCGTCTCCTCCTTTGATTTACGACTCACTACAGAACCACTGCGTAAATCTCGTTTTAGCTGCCTGGGAGACAAAGTCACACAATGGAGAAATGGTATATTGCCTAAGAAAGGTAGCGCATCATGAAAGCTAACGTACCTAATGCCCTGCTGAGCATTTGAGTACAGATTACAAATGTTCAGTGACGCTAGGCCTACGTTTACTGATTGATCCTGCCCACATGAGTTCCGTCCTGCTTCTCGGGAGCAGGTTCACTGCGTTAGCCCTGCCGTACCACGCAAACCAAAGAGAGGGAGCAGCGAGCCTTCTCTCCTTCTTTTCCTTACAAAGATCCCTGGTGTCACTATCCACAAGTACATTTTTCATGTTTACTGGCAACATTGTCGTTCTTAGAAAACAGGGTGCCTGACAGCACTAATTCTATCCGCATGTTCTTCTACCATTTTTACTTCCTCCTTGCTGGTCGTGAGCTTGCTAAAGCTTCTTCAGCTTGGGGTTGACCCCTGCTAAGTGCTATAAGATCTTAAAGATGATTACTACTTGGTCTAGGAAAGAAGAAAGCACATAATCTGCAAATTGGTGGTAGTTCCCTTCGCACTGCAGAATCACAAAGCATTTCAGCTTCTTCCATACTGAGCACAGTGAGAAATGTCAAAAAGGAAAAAACACAGACAGACCAAATGGAGCCTTTCCAGAGCATTTTTGGTCAAGTCTGTGGCCAACTTGAGCAGGTAAAGTACAGACAAACGCATTTGCAGCAAGATTCCCTGTTCGTTATAAGATAACGACTCCCCATTTCTTATTCGCAGAGCTGGGAGCAGTTAGACAATGACCAGATCAGCACGCCATCGAAATAACTTCCAAGTTCTAACATCAGAATTTTTCATTAAACCAACCAATAAACAACAAAAAAACAAAATCGAAAAAACACTCACCGCCTACAAAGCAAAACCAAAAGCTATTTCATAGCAATTCAGTTCGCAAATATTTAAGCAAGGTTTGTGATATTCTTTTGTTAAAACATTTTACTACTCTGTAGTTGCCAATTCACTGTCTTTCAGTAGCATTAAATCCATTTACAAGATAAGATTTTACGTGGTACCTAACTACCTCACGCTAACAGATGCACTGAGGAAAGAGATTAAGAAAAATCAGAAGACTTCATACATGAGCGATCAGGGGAAAACATACTGCACAGCGTGAGATTTTTCCTCCGGAGCAAAAAGAATTTTTGGGAAGAGGTAAAGTACCACAGAAGGGCAGCATTCCCAGGAGGTTACAAAGAACCGAAGCACGTAAATGAAACTGTAAATGAGCTCACAGATGCATCTGTAGAAGAGAGGTGAAATTCAGCCTTTAGCGCCACGCTGAGAAAACCCCACCCTATAGACCTCTCCTGCTCTGCCCCAGAATCCAGGGGGACAAAGCACAAAGAGGGCCAATGAGTAAGACAAGGAGAGGGGAAGCACTTCGTACAAAAATAAGACTTGCTTTGTGCCTTAAGAGGCTCTGTATTCATTGGAGCAGCACAATTGCAATCACATCTCATGACAGCAGAAGCAATAAAAGAGAAAAGATTTTGTCAGAGAGCGAAAAAGGAGGTCTCTCCATCACCACTGGCCCAGTGGGAAGAGTCAAATCTTTTAAATCGCAATGAAATTCAACTCAATTAAAGAAAGACCCTAGGCACTGGCATTGGTTGTGTTCTGGAAGTTATCATCAGAGAATTATCAGGTTTTCAGGTGCACTTTTGCTTTTCGTGGGTAACTCGGCTATTTGCATGCCCTTCAGTGCACCTATAGCATTTACTAAGCAATTACAGCTGTTAATATGATCTAATACGTTGTTGCTTCAGAGCTCCAATGGCTTCGGGAACTGGCAGAGGACTTTCCCGCTGCTTCATGCACCAATGCCATTCCCCTCCTTGTGAGCTGTTACCTAGCAGAGCAATGCTCCCCAGTGACACAGCGGATCCTCACCCTGACTGCTGGCTTATGCAAATGTTTTAAGGCTGGCTGATCGCTAATCTGGGAATGGGGAAAGAACTTCTCACCTAATAATAACCTTGGCATTTATTTTCTTCTTCAGCAGTGTGGGCACCGCTCTGCTGATAATTCCCAGCTGGCAACAATCCTGGGCTTTCAGGACACATCAGCTTCTCCTGTGCACAGGCACTGAGGCAATGACTGAAACATGTTAAATATTAAGTAGTAGCGGAGACTTCTAGAATACCATCAGCGTCTTCCTAGAGGCCTGGGAGATGAAGAACTGCTATCTTACCGGTAGAAAATCTTCAAAAACAGACAGATCTTCCTTAATTAAAAGGAATCCAGTAAGTTCTTTTTTTACAAAGCAGGAAATCGTCAATGGCCTGCGTCTAGGACTCCAAACATTATAACAGAGACCTCAACAAAAGCTGCTACTGCTAACGTTGCTCATCACTTGACGAGGACTCTCACGTGCTACATGGGTACAACGGATCTTTAATTAGGCTGTTTTATAGGTCTTCTGGATATGTTGACCAGACAGCTTGACAACTTGCAGCGAACACTTCTACTAAATGGTCCATTTGAATAAACCTGCTAACGCTTAAATGCACCTTTAAAAGTACATTTTAAGCACACGCAACTTTAAAAGCGCAGAAGAAAAGGTGCAACAGCTACAGTAAAGCAGAAGTTGTGAAGGGTCTTGCAAAACCGATCATGCCAAAAGAGAAATGATAAGCTTCAAATTACTACCACCATTTCTGTTTATCCCACAGAGTCAGAGTTTGAATTACCTCATTGGTAGCTGAGGAGTACGAATTTGCTTTGGTACGTGACGTGCAGCGGCACTACTGTTGAAAAAACAAAATGAACCAAACCCCACGTACGTAAACAGATGAGAAAAGCAGCAGGAGGGAACTTCTGTAGTTGTTAAGGGAGGAATTAAAAATAAGAACAACTCTGAAATTGCCACAGAATCTCCTGACTGTACACTGAACCAAAAATACCAAGTAACCTCCCGGAAGTGGTGGCAGCTTACCCGCCATCCCCAGTACCGCACAGCATGAATTACATTGCATCTATTCGACGGTGAAAGCGCAGAAATATCTCCCACAAGTTTCTGCTAAGGAGGACGCTAAGTTGCCAGCCATGTTTTGGCACAATTTTTCGTGAAAAAAAATGGAAAGCTTCACTTTCTAGAGTGGATATCTTATCAAGATCGACTCTGGATTTCCTAGCAAGGAAGAGGAAGCTAGTTTCGCTAATTAGCTCCACATGAATCACTTGTGATAGAGACAGGCACACCAAGACCACATCTACTGCTGAACACACAGTGATGCCTTTCATTTCTCCTCACTTCCCCACCTAGAAATAATTTTCAAGGCAGGCGTGATGTGAATAAGTGCAAGAAATACACATTTCATTGATTATTTACCATAGTTAACGCCAAAACAAGATAATATCCAAACTGGTTGAAGAAAGTTAAGAACTCGGAGGAAGAGTTTTAAAACTTCTACCTGATTGCTGCATTAATTTTATCTTTCCAGAGTGGGATTTAACAAAATCAAATATTCCTAAAGTATTTGAAAACTCATTACGTACAGGCAATGTGTTTATTCCTATTAGAGCTAAAACAAGGAAAATAACAAACAAAGCTTTCAATTTCTTGGAGATAGAACCACATATTGGGAGACAGTAAGCACAGCAGTAATGACACAAATTATTGTAAATTGAGCACCTAGCTGTAATTTTCATTTTATTCCTTCCCGACAGACATTAGCTTGAATTTGATTACACCTCGTGTGTACTAAAGTGGAACTGAAAGAACCTAAATATGCAGCTCCCCAAAGGAAGCACACGGCAGCGAGGATAGGGAGCGGTTTATTGTGGCTGGGAGCGTCTATCAGCTAGGAGCTCACCAGGAAAGTAACAAATGAGTTGGGGTTTTTCTCTGTTCTTGATTGTGCCATTGATTTCCTATGTGACTTTTTACGAGTCATTTACAATATATGTTTTGGCTAAGAATTTTGGCACACTCGAGGCGTGCACATTTGAAGATCTGCAAAGTTTGGACATCACTGAAAATTACTTTGTCATTACTAGAAATGACAACTAACGTAGGAGATGAGGGCACTGATTACAGGAAAAGAAAAAGATGTCAAGTCTAGCACATCTTTGCCATTACAGAGCAGTTTTTTTTGGGAACGGGGCACATTCACTCATTTGAACTTGCAACGCGTGAAGGAACAATATTATTTTTTTCACGTCAGATCCAGTGCTGGGAAAAAAAGATGGATAGAAAAAGCTCAGAGGCTGCAGTCCTCACTGGCCTCAGGAAACCACAGACCACGCGAGCCTAAAAACGCCTTCGCAATTAGCCAGGCATTTTAGAATTGCAGCATTTTGATGCGATTACTTAGAATATATCAAGCAGTATCATCTACATAAAGAATTCTAAACAACTCAGGTGCCTTTTATTGTTAGAAACATCTGTTAATTCCAGCTGAAACCTTCCTTCTGCTACAAATACCTTGTGCTTTGTTACTATTGAAAAAGCAGTAAAACTACATATCGATCACCCGAGCATCAGAAAATGTGGCTTGTAGAAATCTGGCCAAAACAACGAAACGCAATGAATACTCAAGATGCCACTTTCGATGCTTCTCTTGACCAGGTAGCACGTCTCTTTGGTGACAGCTGACGTGGCTTTGAGTATCCTGCTTGAGGAGGATACCCGGACATCCCAGTTCTGTGATTCAACACTACATAAATAATATCTGCAACACCCGCATGAAATGAGGCATTTAAGAAGGAGATATAATAGAAGGTGAACAAGTGGGGAAAGGAAGTGAAAATAAATACATATGAGAGAAGCAGCTGTATCGTCTTTCCAGCGACACAGTCTCTAATCTGCTCTTGAAACACACTGCTCCGCTTTTAGGCTTCGGTTCGGTCGTGCCCTCATCTTTAGTGCCTGCTGCTTCCCCTTGGTGCGGGAAGTGCTGTGCAGCACCCAGAAAGAAGCGGTGCAGTGCACCTGTATATGAGGGTGAAAAAGCAGTGACCCAAGTTCTGTGTTTAGCCATGGCCGTGTTTACCTGTAGATAGAAGAAGCTGAGCAGAACCTATATTTGATTTCTCTTTAATTCTGTCTTTAGGCTTGATTTTAGACTTCACACAGCACCCTCGCCCGCGCAAAATATCCCAGTGTTTCAGGGGGCAACAAGGCTTTTATTTGCGCTGCTGGGCTGCACGCTGCTAGGCTTTTGGGGCGAGCGCCCCTCTGTGCCGGGCAAGGGTTTCCCTGCTCAGGGTAATCTGTAATCAGCTGCTCCTCTTACAGAATGAAAAATGCTCCATAAATGTAAACGATGTTACAGCGCGTCTTTCACTTACTCTGGCAACATGGGAAAACACATTTTCTTACAATACATTTCATCTATGGAAAAAGCTCTTTCTAAGTCATCTTTTACCTTGCTGCTGACACATATTAGCATCTAAAGCAGAAAACCCCTCCATTATTAATTTTCAAATAATGAAAACACTATTTTTCCTCAAACCTGTCACCTACTATAGATCTTAATCATTTTCAGTCCCAGTATGGCAATGCCTGCTGCAGCAAAACAAGGTTTGGAAAGAATCTGTCACCCAGGGAAAAATAATTTCTTTTTCATTGGGACCCACAGCATAAAAAAAATTACTACAGCATATGTCCTCCAATGCATTCTATTGAATGCTAAATGCTAGAAATCAACATAAACCAAATTCTGGAAAGTTTTCAGCTTCCCATTAAAGTTCTGCCTTTGGAAGCACTGCTAGGGCAGGCTGCCAGATACGGGGTAATAGGCTGTTAGGAGGGACACAGTCTTTTATGTTTTTCCTGTTCACAGAGTGGTTGCTGTCAAATGACGGGTGGCTGCTGGCACACAAACAACGAACAACACCGGGGAGTTTTCTGTTCGTTCTAAATCACGTGCGTGCTCCTGCTGGACACGAAGGTCGACATGGCAGATACTTCTGATCCTTACACTCTACCGTCATCTGTGGATGAATTTTCTCCTTTTTAAATTTCTTAACAATTTCAACAACACCCTACGAAGGAAGACCCCGTAGGTAATTCAAACATCTATGAAGGTACAGGCTGTTTTGCAGGAAGTTCCCCGTGACGTTCGTGCGCCCTCTTACAAACCTGAAAACTAACCACACATTCTCAATATTGAAGATAGGAAGAGGGAACCTCTGGGACTGCAATGAACATTTGCAATTCCATCGCCTATCATCGCAGTGTAACTTCGAGGGGAGCACAGAGAACACTGCCCATTGTGACGGAGACCAGTAAAGTAACCACAGATAGCCCGTCCAAATTCACTCAAGTCACCTTTCTCAGTCCATGAAATGGGGGTGATATTTCCCTTATTTACCTCAGGCAGAGTTCTTGAGATGGAGAAACAAACTTTACGGTTCTATCCCGGAATATTCTTATGTGCTGGACACACAGTCACGCACGACACGTATCTATAAAATTGACATATTTGGATAAAAAAGGATCAGAAACTCCACTGTCGTTCTTAGTATCGGCAGGAAGCTCTGTTGACTACGCAAGTGTTACTCAATCCCTGAACACGTTATTCTCATCCCATTTGGACCTTCCAAGCAGCCCACATTCAGGGCACGGTCTCTCAGCAAAGCATTTCCAGTTGTGGCCCCTTCCTTGGTGCAAATGCAGCGCGGTGGCCATCTTTGCTGCACCGATCACTGCGTATTTCCTTCAGAGAAGATAATAGCTTAACAGCCTTCAAGTTAAGGGAGACATATGAATTCACATCTACTGAAAATGTGGCCTTTTGTCAGGGAGAGTGAATTACTGCAGGTTCTTGCCCACCTTCAAACATCTCTTCCCATACGATGCAGGTTATAAGCAATGATATAGCGCAGGTTTCTCATAAGAGCTAAAACAAAAAAGAAACTGAATTTCTGCTGCTGGTTTCCCTGTTTGCGACTCATTACTAATCACGCTGCTTGGAAATATAGTAGCTCTTCAAGCTCACGTGCAATAGATAGCCATGCCAAAATTAGAAATTCACCATTATTTAAAATACACTTAGAGACCTATAAATCACAATAATGATGCTGATCCCTGAGTGACTTGTACTAATTAACACTGCATCTCTGGTGACTGTATGGCTCTGAACTAAACTCCCAACAATATTTACACTCACAAATGGACTTTTACTAACAATCAGGGTAGAAAGGGAGCGTCTATAAAGAAAACTGACTTCGCTAACTTAGTATCTCACCAAAACTTTGACCTGTACAATCTGGTATTACAAAGGCTGCTTCAAAGTAATGCCTCCTACTTTTTTTTTTTATGTTGACCCACGACATCAAAGGCAGATGTTGGCGGTATGGCCGTAGAGGTGGTACCTTCCCCTCAACATTCCGTTACGTGTTGTTGTTGCCAGACTCATGTTCATCGCTGGCAAAAATCCATAGCTAACGGTGGATAGCTGTGTTGAAAAATACCACTTTGGAACTGTGAATTTGCTCCGTCGAACAGTGTCATTGTGCTCTTTGTAAATGTTGTAATTTCCAAGAGAATCAATAGGAGGCATTACTTTCAGAGCGACCTACATAGTTCAAATCACAAAAGACAAAAAGAAAAACAAACAAAAAGCAGGGCGTAAATGATTCTGAAGAGGTGGCCTAGATCCACTTTTAACGTGTTCTTTGCTTATTTCCTGTAGCACGGCACACAGTAATGCTCATTGGATTCATATACCCTATTTGATATACATTTTATTTATCAGTCATACTGCATACCGGAACAAGTTTCACACTAGTGAGATGGAGCGCACATAAGTTTTCTTACTCCTGACTTACACCAGCAACACATCCTGATACTCAGTTTACATCCAGTTAAAAATCACAAATACGCAGATAAACATAGACATACTCTAGTATTCTACGCTGATGGTAAAATAGAAAGAAAACAATTTTGTTTACGTGTGGAGAAAACGTGTCCACAAGGATACCTTTACACTGATGCCTCACTGTTCTTTTAGGAGCTCTTTACCAATACCTTGCATTCCCTCAATTGCTCAGCTGGGCTCTATTAAAAATCAAACATCTAACTACTGAAAGATTTGGCATTAGATTCGACAATACCACATTTTAATTATCTCTTTCTCTATTCCCCTTAATTTTAACTATCTTGTTGTTTATCTTGATAAATTTACATTTCTTTTTTCCAATTACACGTCATCTCTCCAGCTAATCATTAGCGCGCGCTGCTTTCCTCTTAGACTAAAGCTAGCTTTTTGACTTCCCCCGCTACTAATTACTCCTAAACTCTCTCCTGCTGAACATTTCTTCTCCAAGAGGATCCAGATTAGCATTCTGCAGAAGCTACTGGGTGCCATAACTGAGATGAGGCTGCATTTTGCCCCTCAGAGAGGCAGAATGCCTTCCCAAATTTCTGGTCTGACCTTTACAAGAGAGTTTGCTAGAAGATAAAAGCATGGGCTGTGAATTACACACAGATTTATACGTGAGATGAATTGCCTCATCTGTACAATATGGCTTCCCGGTTGGTTTGGCAGCAGCTTGAAAATGCAAAATAAGAAGAGCATCTGGGCATCATTTTAGTACGATCACTGAAAGCACTTATCTGCAAATGGAGGGCTCGGGGGCCCCATCTCAGCTGGGTTGACCTCACTCACTGCAGGCTGGCTCATCCCACAGAACTTAATTTTACTTCCTACAGTGCGGAGAAGGGTGGCACTGCGTGTTCCCCCTTCTATCCAAAACCACCGTGAACCAGCACGTACAAAACTCAAAGCGTGAGCGTCCAACCTTTTGGCGTGCCTGGGCCACGACGAGCGAAGAGAAATCGGCTCGGGCCACATAAATGTAGATCGCTGCTGAAAGTAACGCCTTCTATTTATTTCCATGGAAACCACAACAAATACAATGAGTGCAGTAACTGTGCTTGACAGAGCAAACTCTCAGCTACAAAGCCCTCTTTTTCAACATAGTCACCACTCTTAGCTGTGCATTTTTGCCTGTGACAAACAAGTGCCTGCACGCTGCGCTCCCCGAAATCCGTACCTGTGACCCACTGTCATAGTTGCCACTGTTGAAACACACCACCCACAAGCTCACTCCGTTCACATCCACTGTTTGGATCCATCCATCAACATACACAAGAGTTGATGAATATCAGTGGTGCCATTTTTTCTGCACGGAGGAAATCAGTGACACACCTCTGCCTCATACACACTTCCGTGTCAGATGCCATTCTGTCAGACTGCCCTTTTGCTGCCATCTGTCACACGGCAACAACGCGTAGTAGGGATGTTGGTGGAAAGTCCAGCCTCTATTGCCATACCACCGACATCTGCCTCTGATGTCGTGGACCAACGAAATAAAATAGGAGGCATTACTTTCAGAGAAGCCCTTGTAAATATACGTAATATAGCTAATGTATCTAAGTCATAAAGGCTACTTTAATATATTGATTAAATCAGGTAAAAAAAAAAAAAAAAGAGCAAAACCATCATAAAACTAGTGGGATATAAATGTATATGCATATATATATATGTATAGGTGAACCTGCGTCAAATAACGGATGACCAATTTCTCTTCTATTTTACTAACTCTGAGATTTTCTCTTCTCTGTGTTTAAACTAAAATTTCCCATGACTTACAGCAGGTTAGTAAAGAAGAGCATTTTCTCAGCTCAGCTCTTGTGAGATAAAGAAAACATATCAAAGATACAATCTTCATTGTGGACAAGTCTTTCCACGTGCATCTGCTGTACGTTACTGCCAACCACAGGCACATCCAGATCTTACTACTGCTGCTCCTTTACACCTGAAAAAGCTTCTCAGTCTACTCTTCCTATCCATGATAGACTGACATACTAGACACGCTGCCCTACCTGATGATAAATATGGTATTAAACTCTCAGAATATCAACGTTTGTGTGTGCTTAAAGCAACTGCTGTAGGAAAACACCATAAATTTTGCTAGCTAAGAAGGAGACTGCGGGAAATGAGAACATTACACTGTAGTTCCGGGAGAGCTGATGTCAGACATCAGTTTGGGAACACGGCAGACAAATTAGTTGAGAGGAGAGAGAAGACATGATGGAGGACTTACTACTGGAGTCAGACTCGACCATACGGAGGCGACAGCCATCGCTAATTAGATTAAGTCGGCAGTGGCAGAAGTGAAAACAATAAAGTCAGGGTACCGTGAGCACTGTTCCAGCTGTATGGCCATTTCGGATAGGGGTTTAAAATGCAGCCCTTGGAAAATTACAGTACTGCAGACACATCCTCAGCACACATAGAAAAAAACTGTTGCTACCACTGTATTTCCATATAGCGCACTGGAATTTCTGCTGAATGTCCTGTAAACTCTGCGTGACTTTTTGCGATATTAAGTCCTAGAGCTCCTAATGAGCAACAAATCTGAGACATTACTTTTGCCAGAGGTTCTGGTTATGAAATTTCTCCTTTTCAATGCAAACAGCCCTAGATTTCCTGAGCATACAGCTACATACGCCGTTAACGTTTCTGCTGCATCAGGAGAACCACAAGCCATTGAGCTGATGCCAATCATGAGCTCTGGGGTCTCCGTGCCACCCCAATTTGCTTATCTGCATAAAGCATTGGAATTTAGCCATGTATAGAGCTGAGGTTATGCTTTGCAAGCCTGCTAAAGCACCAATTTCTTCTGCTTGCTTACCTGCTTGTAAATACAACTTTGGATTGTGCAGCTGGTGATCATGCTGCTGGATTTAGTAACAGTGATAAAGGCAGGTGCCTTCCTGAACTGAAGACATAAATTATAAATAGTTGTATTACATCAGCAAATATTAGTACATCAACAGCTTCAGTTTTACCTATTTTTATTACGGGAGTACTAAGAGGGTACTGTGCTAAAGCGTTGATTACAGAATTCCTGCTCAGCATCACACAGTCCTGCACAACCAACCTGCACCAGCTGTCATCTGCCACGAGAGACACCGCATCATGAAAGCTCAAAACAAACATCCAGGACTACGCAATAAAGAAAGGGAATCTTCTGACTGGCGTTCATCAATAGTGATGACAAACAAGAGGGCTGGATTTGTTTTCGCACGGACTTGAGAGCTAATCTAAGTTATAAAGATTGATAATCAGCACCTGAAGCTGCGTTTGCTGAACTCCATGGTATAAAAGGCTTCTCTAATATGGATAAAAAGTAACACAGAAAGAGAGAGGAGGCATTCAAGGCCAGGCTGGATGTGACCCTGGGCAGACTGGTCCAGTGACTGGCAACCCTGCACATAGTAGGGGAGAGGAGAAACTAGATGATCCTTATGGTTCCTTTCAACCCAGGCCATTTTATGGTTCTATGAATTCCCAGTAGTTAATATGTGATGGATTTTACCTTCACTTTAAACATGTGCATTAATAGGTATCTATCTACATCCATTCCTTGTCACAGAAGGATGTCCAGAAGTTCTCAGCTGTCAGCCTCACCTTTGTACTACAACAAAAGAGCAGAAGCTGAATTTTCAGCAAGTTCCCTTAGGTAAGATAGCAAACATCTCCTGGGTGCATTGAGTTTCTTCACTGAGGCTGAAAACCAGCCTGGACAATGCCATTCTCCTCCAGAAACTTCCATTATCCCAAGCCCCACATTTCTAGCTCTTACATCACAGTATGAAGCACTAAGAGCACTCGTTTGCAGAATCTCACGCTTGCTTTTGAAGATGCATTAGTAGTTCTGAAACAGTTGAAAGCCAGTTTTTGAAAGAGTAGTGAAAGCGCTTGTGCTGCCTATAGATCCTGCAGAATTACAGGCCTGAGATGCTATTTGCCCTTTTCTCCAAGATAAACACCACTGTTTTTGCACTATCTCCTTTCTAAGGAGATAGGATATTGCCTCTCACAGCTTTATCTCACTGATTCCGGACAAAACAGTCTGCAAGGAGCATGCTGCTCAACTCATGGGCTAGAGCACAACATTGCCTTTCTCAGAGCTCTTCCACAGCGTCACTCCAGATGACATTTTCGTCAGAGGGGAGCAGGAAGCCCTGAAGCTCCCTAAGGACTGAGACAGGGCTCTTCCCAGGAACAGCAGCCTCTCACACAGAAATAGCATTTCTACAGGTGCTATGGTGCAGCACAAGGTCCGTCATCTGTGTCAGCACATGAATCTAAGAGAATTTTTGATCATCTGCTCACACTTGCTCGTGCCTAGGAAATTTAACAGAGGCACAGAACAGTACAATTAAAGAAGAAAATAATAAAGAGCTTAGTTGCATTTAAATGAGATCCTATTTGTATTTCAAAACGTAATCACAGTGCAGAGCAACAGGCTGACATCCTCCAGATGTTACTGAGGTTTGGCTCCAGCAGGTGTCCCTGTGATACAGGGTACCCCCACAAAGGACTAGCACCTGCCTTCCCAGAGGCAAGCAGCTTCCTGCCCATTATGTGGCATTTCCCTGCATGCCAACCTCACCTGTGACAAGGCTGAAGGCATTACCGAGTATCTGGGAGCAGGCAGAGTGCTTTTCCCTTACGAAGTCTGCCGTCAGTAACTACCTTCAGGTTTGGAGCAACACATCGCTCTCTTTGTGCAGCCTAATAATCATAGGAAGTTTTAGTCACCCGACGGCAAAATTTGTGCCACAACAACACATCTAACTGGGAAGACAACGCCTGTGAGCTGCTCGAAGCACTCCCATGTCAGCTGGGACACAATTCCTATCCCTTGGCTGGCAAGCAGAACAGTGGCTCAGTGCAGTTCCCCTGCACCTCACGCAAAACTTACTGAATTCACCAAAGATTTCCAATACTACGCCAATTAAATAGAGCAAAACTGGAGCCAATCTATAGTTAGTACATGCATGCTGCTGTGCATGTACCGCTTCTGGCTTGAAGCAGGTGCCTTCTTTTTGGTTCTGCCAGTCACTAAACTATTCCATCAGCAAAGCAGTTGAGCTCATGAAGTTGGGTATCTATCTGGTTACAAAGAGGATCAGGCAGACTAGATAGCTCTTTCTGGGCTCCGTTTCCCAATCCATCGATTAAGAACAGCGAGCCCTGCCTTACTGCAGAATGGAAGGCTTGATGCGGGCACAGCCAGTGTATAAAGCAGGCTGAGATCAATGCTACCACCCCTGTGCTTGCTGCCAGCGCTGACTGGGATGCTGCCTCGGCAAGCGTAACCGCTGGCACGCAAGCCACAACCTGTCAACTTATGGCAGCATTGAAATCTGCTGTGAGCTTCTCAGATATAAACAACTACAGAAACAGCAAACTGTGTGTTCATATGAGGTGTGAGAGGTTCACGTCTTCGGTGTTCAGGAAGACGTCTCTCTTACAGGCACTGTGAAAATAACGCAGGGTAAAGCAGCCACAAATGGCAGACTAAACGTAAGGCTACACGTAAACGGACTCATCCCTACCAAGCTCCCGGGCCTCAGATGCTGCTGCGCTCCCATGCCCGGTGACACTGATTTACACCAGCTGAAGTACTGGCCTCTCACTGAAAAAAAGCTAAGAAAGATAATGAAATGGAGAATTTTTTTTTTTTTTTTTTAAATAAGGAAAAGCATTTCATCTAATCACGACAGGATGTTTACCTACTTTTGACTTGCAGATTATATACAAGTAGGCCATCCTGAAGAAGTGGCTATATACACACACCAAGTTTCCCCCCCATCCTCCCCACTTACTCCTTTGGGTTGATAACACCAAATTTTGTTTATTTGCTTGGGAAGAACCATGTTAAGGTTCCAGGATATTTTTGCTGCCGTTGGAAGCAAAACTCTGCCACAAGTCCCGGTGCCACGTGACCCAATGCCACGAGGAAATTATTTACCTGCCAGAGCTGTCAGACAGCATTCTCTCTGCATTGCACCGAACACACACAAAAGAAGGAAAAGGGAAGGCTTTGCCATCTATCCTGGACCCTTCACAGCCACTGGCAAATTGTAGCAATCATCAGCTCCCTTGCAATTGGTATTCAGGGCCTGTCACCGCTCCCCCAGTCTCTGAGGCTGGGTGCAATCTGCCATTTAGCCACCACAGAGGAGCGTGTTTCTCAGGCCATTACGGCAAGCTCTCAAGGCAAAGGGAGAGCCGGCTCATGAATACCAACATAACTCTCTCATATTGACCTGTCTGCGTTCCCATAACCTGAGAAGAAAAAAACCTACCCTCCAGGCATCTATTCACCACGTCACGTTTTCCTTTTGAAAGTTTTTCAAGGTAAGACATCCAATTTACTGCCATTTCTTTCACTGCAACCTGATAAGAGCTGATAAAATTACAAGGCGCAAAGACTCTCATGAAATATTCCTCTTCCTCGGCACACACAGGAGTAGTTAAGACAAGGACAAACAATTCTTAGCAAAAGCGTCACATCTCGGGGTGACGCTGTGGCGTTTTGGGAGGCCGGGAGACAAGGGAAACTGCATTTGATAAAATAGCCATCCCTCACACAATAAAGGACTCTACGGGAACCCGGTCAAAGCCACCTGCACCTGATTCACAATGCTCTGTCATTCTAAATTTAGGCAGACAGTATTTTTTCTTTCAAAGATGTGAAAGCAATCGGTAAGGCACTAGCTGTCACACAAAAGTCCTGGGAAAAATGCATTATCTCCATCTTACACAGGGGGGAACCTGTGATGATAAAAGGTTCTAACAAATAGCAAGTGCTTAAGGCCGGTATCTTGAATCTATGTGCTTTTGCCCTCTGAAGTAGTCACTTCTTAACTTACGTACGAACATCCCATCTCCTTCCACGCCAGGGGTCTCTGACAAAGGCTGCTCTCACTGTGCTCACTTGACTTTTGCTATTCAGAAGCTGGAAACACTGAGCGTTAGGCAAAAAGCATCTCTGAAGGCAGGGCGTTTTCTACCCTTACTTGCAGCGTGCACAAAAATTGTTACAAGATAAACACCTTCAGACAAACCACCGGACTTTGAGTTTCTCATCCAAGCACAAAGTCATCACATTCAGAGGCCTGTGGTTGTAAAACCTGGGATGTCTAAGTTTGCTTCACACGTTTCCCTTGTAGCCGAACAGTGGGCTCTGTGCTGCAAAGCCAACTGCAACGGACACACGATTCCTGCACAAGATCAAGCAGGGCGCTACCCGCAGGGCACCATTTCAGAGGAGCTGCACGATTTCTCCTTCGTCTCTGGAGGTAAAGGTTTGTGTCCCCAGAGCTCAGCACAACTACAGAAGGTCAGAAGTGGAACTCATCCGAGCCATGCAGGTCAGCTTGGCACTTCTGGGTCTGGGAACCGCTTTGGATGGAGCCGGTTCTGGATCCACCCAGGATCACAGTCCCTAGATAATGGCAACGCTTAAAAAAAATCTTGAGCTTCTTATCAACCTGGCTTCTTACAGCTTCTGCTCAATTAGATCATATTCATTGGATATTAGGTGAGTACCAGAGTCTCATTAGTCCTCATTAGTCTCTCAGTCCTCCTTAGGTGAATTCCAGAGGTCTTAATTCCAGGGATATTATTTACGTGGTTTTGCTGCTGCCAAATTTGCATGGAAAAATGTGTGAAAATTAAATGCATTGGCGGCAACATTAATGAAAGGGGTAATTACAGCTCTTCCGCAACAGGACAGAACTTGGTACCAGTTTTGCTTCAGACATGAAACATTTAACGCAAACTTCTTTAAGTCAGCTTTGTTAGGACGAAGGCTGGTTTTAAGCCCTACTTTGCACATGGCTTCTGGTGAGACCTGCTTGCTACGTGACCCAGGTTTGAGCACTCCCAAGCAGTTCGACCAGCAGCCCAAGTAAAAGAGCGGTTATGAATCTGAATATGAATCTGAATACTGACTTGTTTCTTCAGAGTTTGCATGTGGGACCTTGATTCACGTTCATCTCTAATTAGAGGACAGTACACGATATATCCTCTCACCGAGATTAGTCGTAAAGGCTAAATGCACCTTGGAACTCATTGTATCCTCGATGAAGCGCAAGGAGGAGAGGAGCACTTCCCAAAAGGATAAAATGGGCATTGGGCTGCGTGAGGCCAGCCTGGCGCAGCTTCCCAAAGGCATCCTCCTGTTCCCAGGCAACGCTGTGTTCCTGCCTCTTAAATTGTAACCTTCACTGCACTTTGCTTATTAATTCTTCAGTAAACGGAGGAAAGTTTCTTCTTCCTGCGATGGCTAATGTACTTTATGGTTCAGGAAGCAGCCCTAGGTTTGGCAGTTTCTATTTAGAAGCAGCTCGGACCTAAATGAAAGAGGAGACCAAGCTATCCTGTACTTCAAGGTCACGGGAGGATAACAAATTTCCGGCTGCTTCAACCATGTGAACTGGAGAAAATATTTACAGATTCTTTGCTATCAAGTATAACACAATGCCACGTATTAGGAGAGATGGAAGAGCTTTGCTCTTGTTATGAACCGATTGGATTATTTCTCGAAGAAACTCCTGGACACGAGCACCTCAATTGCAGACAATAAGTTCGGTGCCTTTAAGATGACAAGTTAAATTTTTTGCTATTGAAAAGCATTTCTTGCTTAGGAGGTAAGAGTAGATTACGTTCAAGTTTGGCAACGATTTCATATTATGAAAATACTTAAATCGTTCTGATATTATCTTTTTAGTACATGACTCAACGTAAATTTGAAGTCAGCAAAATTAAAGAGCTAATTGAGGATTCACACCGACCTCTAGCAAGTAACTGCGTTGTCCAACTAAACTTCTACTTTTCTTATAAGTAATTGACTTATGCTTTCTTTTTCCATCAAGCATGAAGACTACCGGTTGATGAAACCAATTTTCAACAGGTCTTAAACCCATGGAAATGGATTAAGGAAGAAAAAGCTTAGGGCCAATTCATCATCTGGAGTAAGCGGCAGTATTTCTGCTGAAGTACAAGTACAAGCACAGCCTCTGCCTTGCAAGGTTTCTGAAGTGGAAGCAGCCTCGCACATGGCAATACCAGCCCTGAAACAAGGTGAACGTTTGCTGTAGAGATTTACAGCAGGAGAAGACGTTCCGGTTTTATCTGCTGCAGAGAATCAGTTAAGTCATTTTTCAGCGGCAATTCAGCTTGATAATTATCATGTTATGCTTTGCACATGCCTACATGAAAAATAAAATTAGCTTTTATTTTCAAGTCCTCGATCAAGCTTGCAGGAAGTCCTAAATCTTGATGAACAGCTACAGTTATTATCTTCTATTTTTAAAATATTTTGATTGATTTTACTATTCTAAAAAACAGGACTACTGTAAATTATTTCAGCTGGTTTCAAAGCTCTTGCTTTTAATCAGTATGAAACAAACGAGCTCTGGAACAGAGAGAAAAAAAGTATCCAGCATAACCAGTCTCCCTCCGTTACTAGGATTTTCAGCCTGGAGAAAGCACTCCCTGTTGTCAGATTTCTTGAAATGAATGTTTTCCTGAAAAACTACTTCTCCACTGCTGCTCGTTCGAATTCTTTATGGGTACCATATCTGTCGCAGTAGCAGTGAGCAGCCCTGGTCAACAAAGCACATAGCACGGGTCCCTGAGCAAGTCTGTGTGGGAAGTCCTCGAGTGGCTGGGACCGGATCCAGGGCAGCCCTCACACCCAGCAGCACACCATCACGCATTCTGTATGCAGAAGGAAGATGGAAATCCAGCCAGGCCCCAGGAGGAGATGCAAGAGGAAGAGCCGGCTGGCCCACATCAGCTAGTGGAAAGCAGTCTGAAGGAACAGCTTCTTTACCTTGGCGTTCCGTGCGGCTGTGCAATCTGTTAGCATGCCCGCATGTGCCAAAACACTCCGTTAACATCATTCAAACTGGATAAACACTGCCTGAAATATTAAGTTTTACGGAAGATTACTGTCTTAGGCACTTACGCTAGAACCAGAGAGGAAGAGCGAAGCATTCTCCAGGCAGCAGAATCCAAAGCGAGCTCAGCATGCTCACTATAACAAATAAACATGCCTACTGAGGATTGGCTCCTGCCATTAAAATTGCAGGCATGCTCTGGGTTCATCTTTAATTGCTTGTTGCTTCCTGAAGATTCCTTGCATAAGACAGGTTCCAATCTGTGTTGCTGCGTGAATCATAATTCACTGTGCGATTTATCCCGTGCAGCTAGTTCTTTTAATTCCACACACCCTTGCTTTTACCTTCCTCTATAGTGGTGTCAGGGCTTCTTATTCTTTAGGGTTAAAAATCAAGGTTTGGACTCCCAAATTCACGACAATCATTAGTAGCATAGCAGCAAGAAATGAAATACAGCTAATTTTATGTATTCGGAGACTGAAATTCATTCTGCTTCCTTCACAAGATTAGTCGATCAAAGGACCAAGCATCAGCCTTTGAAAAAATCTTAATTTGCAATAATTTGAAAATAAAATGGAGCTGCAGAAGCTGCGTCATCAAGTACACAGGGAATAGGAACATATTATGCTATTTTGTCCGTCCCCAAATACCGATGCCTATCCAGTGCAGGCTGAGGAGCCATGTATTTTTCCCCACGTGTGACAGATCACCTCCGTAGTCCTTTCGGATCAGGAAGCGACATGACAAACCAGTGACACGAGAGATCAGTTAGCAGTTATCCCTGACCCGGAGCCAAGACTAACACAAAGGCAACACCTCTGTGAAACCTCCCTCCGCGATAACACAAGGCCAGCCTGCAAGCATTTGATTTATTTTTCTTCTAGGGAATAGGGCAGCAGCCCTGCCAAAGCCGCTAATGTTCATCCACGTTGCAGACTCTCTAAAGATTAGCTTTCGGCTCCCATTGCCTGTACAATCTGTCCTTGTTGCTGCCTCCTCTCTGGCTCCAGCCCTGAGCCTCTTGCACACGCATACAGGCTCAGCGCTCTCACCTGCTGCTGTATCCCCTGCAGCCCTCTTTTTGGAGCCAGCAGAATGATGTTGAGCCCTGCTGCCCTGGCCCTGCAGCAAGAGCTAAACCACCGCGCAGCTGATGATGAGATTTTGACTGTTTGGGACTGCCAGCTGAACTCCCACAAAACCTTCCCTTCAAATCTTTTGCCTGTAGGCAATCCCATAGTTTTCCGGGCAAGGCCAAGGTCACCACAAGCTTCTTAGAAAAACTCATCAGTTAAAATCCTGAGGACCTATATTCCTGGGGATGCGCAAACTTTCTCTCTTGCCCCTTCACTGCCCCCCTGTCCACAATTTGCAACAAGCTGAGGAAGATGACTCTCTAATTCAAAGGTAGTCCAGGTACCAGCGGCTGCTCCGTCCTTCCTCTGACCCAGCAACAGAGATGCAGAGGCGGCCACCTTGACTCCCTTACACAGCAACCCCTTCCCTCTGCCTTTCAAGAAAAGAGAAGTGCATGTTCCTCCAGCCCCGCCCCTCTGTAGGCCAGGCAGCGGCGCAGGGAGCAGAGCTGGAGGCCTGTGGAGCCGTTCCCACTGTCACAGACATACACACACCTATTTGAGTCACAGTGGAGATAAGTAGAGGACAACTACCCATACTTTTCACATATGGACCTGCACGCTGTGCCCCTTGCTGGTAATAAAAAGCAGCAAGCGACTCCTTCCGTCCGCTCAACTGCTAACTGCATCTCTCACCAGAAGCGCATGCGGCCCCACAGCCTCCATGCAGGGCTTGCAGCCCAGGCCACAGCACTGTCCAAGCCTCAGTTCAACACCAAACGTTTATCTGACTCAGTTCCGTAGGTGTACAGTGAACATCTCCAAAGAAAAGGGAAACAGGGTGGAAAAACAACAAATTAGCACAAGCACAAAACACAAGAAGCAGAGGCAGACAGCGATGAACAGCACAGGCAGCTAGGACTCAGATCCAGCCTGCTGGACGAGGTGCTGGCAGGCGCAGAGGGACAGAACTGCTAAGGGCAAGCAGCATGGCCAGGCACCAGTGAGCAGTCCAGGAGCACACCTGCATGAACTGCCCTCTTTCTCCCACCCCAGTTCTCCCTTGAACCAGGGAGCTACGTTGCCCGCACGCTGATTCTGCCATCGCGGTCCTGTCTTACCCGCTGCCTGTTTAGCCTCACCTCTGTCAACCTCAATCTGGTAGCTCTTATATCTCCCTGCAACTGATGAGCCACATTTGGCTTCTCAAACGGACAACCTGAGGACCTGGCCTGATGCACGCGCGTATTCCGGCAATCCAACACCCTGTTCCAGTCTCAAGGTAAGAATTCGTGCAGTCAGCATTTGGGACTACACGTGGCAGAAAGAAAATCACTACCAAATGCAAGAAATAGAGAGGAAAAGTGTTAAACAACAATTAAGGGCAGAATACGCCTGCTATAAATGCCTGCTTACAGAAAAATAGTTACAGAATCATAGAACTTGAAGGGGACCCTTTAAGGATCCTTTCTAGTTCAGCTCCCCTGCTATACCACCCTTATTGTAAAATAACTTCTTCCTCATATCCAAACTAAATCTATCTTTTTTTAGTTTGAAACAACTTCCTCACGTCCTGTCACAACAGACCCTGCTAAAAGGTCTGTCCCCTCCCTTCTTGCAGCCTCCCTTCAAATACTGAAATGCTGCTAACAGATCTCCCCGCAGCTTTCTCTTCTCCAGGCTGAACAGCCCCAGCCCTTTCAGCCTGTCCTCATAAGGGAAGCGTTTCATCTTGCCCCCCCTGTCCCCCTCCACCCCCCCCCCCCCCCCCCCATGCAGCCCGGGATACAGTTTGCTTTCTGGGCTGCTAGGACACATGGGAGACCTTAGGTTCCTGCTCTGGGCATTTTACTTTACGCACAGTCAGTGAAAATCCTGTCTTTTAAGAAACAGTGAATTTTTACCCAACTATTCTCATGTTTACCCATTATTGTATACTGTTCTGTAGCATTTATGTGATGATGGCAGCATCCGTGGCAATAAAAGCTAGAATTTGTTATCCGGTATCGCAGTAAAGCGCATGAAAGGGAGGCAATAAGCATGACGTACCTACAGGGAAAACAGCTCCGAAGACTTAAGTCGAAAAAGCTTCCTTGACCCTCTGCCTCCAAGATGCTAGGATTTGTCTGGATACCGCTCTGCACCTCACCGAACTCCACTAAAGCAGATCTCAGGGGGCTCTGCCCATGTGTTAACTCCTGACCTCTAGACACTTTTCAACAAACCACACGGGTCACCAACAAACTCGATAGTGCCAGAGCATTTACAAACCTACCCACAGCTGTATAACAAATAGCTGCTCTGCTTCCAGAAAGGCCAAACCAGCCTGCGATTGCAATTTTAATGCAATTAGGCCGATTGCAGTTTTGCTGGACATTTTGCTAAAATGTCGCTGATAATCAGTGAGGAACTGGCTTTTCACAATTGCCGGTATCATTCACTTAGGATTTATAGTCTGTCTTCATCGACGAGGCAGGTAGCTTTCTGTGCTCGGATTCTGCCACCTGTGCTACTTATTAATTCTCAGAGCAGACCCAAAAGTCAAAGCTGTTTCAGACCTTCTGGAGAGATACCACCGCATCTTTAAGGAAGCGGTAGCCTGGCTGTGAGCCAGACTCTTCTAATTAGCCCGTACAATGCACCCACTAAATAAGCTACCTAGACAAATCATCAAACTCAAGCTCTTGCTGCTCAACGTCACACGTGAACTCCATCTTTTTTCAATTTATACTCAGCGTATTTCTATTATATGCAAGTAGATTTAGTTTCAAAATACAAACAGAAAAACTCTGTGAAGGAGAGTTTTAAGCAAGAAGAGAGCACGATGGATTTTGTCAGGCCCTTGGGAGGCTCTCCTCAGCAAGCGCTTTGCAGAATGTCTTTGCGTTGCTTGGCTACTGTTGTACTCAGAAGAAAAAAAAATAAATTAAAAAAATTGAAAAATGTAGAGGCTTCCCTGTTGGTCCACCTGCTTCCTTTCAGATACTGCTGCCTAGAGCTCTGGGCTAGCTAATTACCCTGTCTAGTCAGAGCCAGTTGTTGCCTGTTTCATGGTTTTCTTCTTGATGCCTGGTGATTTGTACCTGTCAGCCTCACGGCTCCAGCAGGTGCAGCCGTGCTGGGTGCCAGACTGGGCCTGGAACAACGTCAGTGATTCCAGCAGCTCATTTGATAGACTCTATGGACTTGTTTTTATCAGATCAGCTTCTGCTCAAGCTTTTACTCACTAATTTGAGTATGTGCCCTGTTCCAAATGTGCACAAATCCCTGCTGAGTGAAACTTCCCATGTGCTGAGTTTGAGAAATACTTCTCTTTCTTAACCATCAATAACCCCACTATTTCAGTCCTGTGGTCTTCAAACAGAAGATAAAACGCACCTTAACATTAAGCGTTGCATTAAAAAAGTCCATGGTGGGTTTTGGGGATTAAAAGTAGAAGGAAGTATTCCCTTGTTTGCAACAGAAGTTTAAACCAGGGTTTGAATCAAAATTTCCTGTGCTTACTGAATAGTGTTCAAACGCCCCTGTACTCTCTAGTGCTTCTTGCCAACACAGCACACTACGCTATTCTTACACAACCATAGAAGTTTCACTGCACTGAAGATATCTACCTGGCCTCAAAACATAAAGTGAGCAAGGAGAAACGTAGCAACAGTCACGTTTAGTTTTCAAATATCTTTCATGACAAGTCCAAAAATTTTACATAATGAGTTTTCTCATGCTCACAAGAAGCTCACGACCGGAGTATTTTATTCTTTTTCACTTATTTTATTCTGCTTTTAGCCTTTATAAATATACATTTCCATCATATTACTAAAACCTTGAAAAAAACATTGGGACAAACCAAGCTGAAATTCCGAACTACTAACAGAACTCCAGGAAAGAGATTTAAAGCGAACATTAGTTATTTTGTGGCTTGCAACAAATTTTATGAAGACTGGGAAAACAGCATACTAGTCAGTATAATTGCGCAGCATTTTAGAGTTAAACATGGCAGATAATCCCTTTGGAAGTCTGAAATTGTCCTAAATTTTGCAGCCCTCTCTCAGGTTCATTGAGCCAGCACCGTAACTCTTCTCCTTTCCCTTCCAGATATCTTTATGCAGTGGGGGCAGATTTATCCGCTCCACTTCTGCTTCTATTTTCCTAACCGGTAAGAGGAGTAAGGGAATGTTTTTGGCACCGTCTCAGCAGCAGGCCCATTAGACTGACAAAGGACTCCCTGAATCGGGAAGCTGAAGCATTACTTCCTGCCTTAAGTACACTGAAGGGAACCTGTGATGTTTAACTCCGGTACCTCCCTCTCTACCTGTCAGCTTCCCCTCCATCGATACTTTTGCAAGAACCCTTCCTTTGCACAAAACCCATCCCTTCACAGAATAGGTAACACAAAACTCATCGTGTCTCGGGAAGGACGTTCTGCCTCCTTTCTCCATTCCTCTCGCTGCTATTGTTCCAGATGTTGAAGTCTGGTACCCAGGAGTAGCAAAACAAATGCCTCTTGCACAGCAATGAATTTCTCCACAGCTAAAGAGAATTTGCATGCCATAAATACTTGGATTGTCACTTTCAGGAGCGTCGAGATGAAGCACCAGGAGCAACGCAAACTAGGAGCCTTCAGCCTGCTCATAACTCTAAAGCCTTCTGGAAATATGGATTTTATTTCTCCCATTGTCAATCTACAAGTTAGCTGTAAAGGAGTTAACTTGGCTACTGAGAAATATAGGTGAAATGGTTTCGAAATCTGATACACATTTTCCCTTTGAAAGATATTCTAGCTAGCAGGGACATCTATGGTGACAAGCTAAGAAATGTACCAATAGCAACCTCATTTGCAAGTTAGATGATTTGAAGCAAGCATTTCGGAGCATTAAGAGATTACTGCTCACAGAGAGGGAGATCTCTCCTATGCTCTGCTCTGGCTGAGTTCTTCTCTCTTAAAATCTTCCGACGCAGGAATTTTGCTAGGGCGTTATCTTTTTGACAGGGAAAATTACTGCTGAAGGTCTCTACTGCAAAAGATGAGTGTTTGGACCAAACCGAATCATAACTGTTAGTTTAAAATTATATGTTGTTTGCAGGTTAAACAGCGGATATTTTACTCTCTAAACTTCTCTGAAGCTGTCAGATTTCAGTTTGGCAGATTTAGCCATAGTAACATCGCTGGATCTCCTTGAGCGATGCTGTCACCATGAGCAAAGCAGTCGCAGATACCGGCCTGAGCCCTCCATAAGCAAGTGGCTTTGCTTGGAAGACTCAGAACCACATCTGCACTGTGACTTCTTTTAGGCACCATCAACTGGACAAACTGTTTACCCCTATTGGCAGGCGTGGGAGGGCAGGTATTTTCTTAACAAGGTCATAGACATATGGCAATTTTTGAAAGAAGATGCCTTAAGAATCCAACTGCAATTTCTTTCCATGTAATAACGCATATTCTTAGCTAGCATAAAGCCACAGGGTAGCATCGAGTTTTGTCATATAACTTTCAGAATAACATTTCGTATAACTGATTCTCTTTCCAAGAGACTCCCTATGAACGCTGCACGAAACCTAAATGACAATGATGTATCTGATACAGCTCCATTTTCACATTTTCTCTGCCAACTACAGAATCTCTAATTACAATTTTTTAAGCATCCGCGTTTAAGTTTAGTGTAACTAAAAAAGCAATGGTGATGATAATAACCAAAAGTGTATGGTATACAAGATTCTGCTGCACTCGGCCTTATCCAATTTGCTCATCACAATCCTCAATTTCTACTGCCTAGTCAGAATTCAACGGCTGCTTTTCCAAAGCTCTAAAGAGAATCATTGTGTCGATTATCCGTTGGCTGCTGGCACCCAACTGCTCCACATTAACGCTAAGAATTTCCTGCTCAAAGTCAGATCGTACTTATTTTGGACTTAAAGGTTTTATTTTTTGCTATTGTTCATTTGTAAATTTGATGAACTTTTATCACGAGTGTATTCCAGCCTCTGACCGGCTCTCTGAAGTACGAGCCCTGCAATCTCTAGATAAGACTGGCCTTTAACGTGAATTCCGTAAGCCACTCTCATTCTGACAATAAGGCCTATAGCAGAGAAATGCAGGGGCTATGCCCCAGGCTCAATTTAATGTCAGGAAAACATAAATGCTTTCTGCTCCTATGTCATTCTCTTATAATTCCAACCTCTTTTCAAGCGAGACACGTTGATCAGAATTATTTACACGAGAGCTTCTTAAATTGAAATGATCTTAATTTAACAGCATTCTCAACCGCTCAGGTGTTTTGTTTAGTTTCCCTATGAGTTAAGTGTTTATTCACATAGAATCACAGAATAAACTGATGAGGAAGGGTTCATTGAGATCAACCCCTGCTTTCACACAGGACTGCCCAAAAGCAAACCCAGTGTCTAAGAACACTGTCCAAACACTCCTTTAACTGCAGCAGCTCAGGGCCTCGAGCAATGCCACGGGGAGCTATTCCAGTGCCCAACCACCCTCTGGATGAACCTTTTCTTAACACCCAACTCAACTCTCCCCGACATAGATTCATGCCCATCTTTCAAGATAAACTCATTGCCTCTCATTGCAGAAAAACAACAAATATAGAAGCCTTTTGTTAATTACCTCTTCTGGAATTTTCAGACATATTGTCAGTCTCATTGCCATCTTATTATATTCATTTACATGAAATCATTTTAATTGAGCAGCTCATTTGTATATAAAGCTTTCTGAAGATACTGAAGTCTCAAAGCCTGTTCGGTACATAGGCAAACACGACATTCTGAGAGCTGGGATGCGAACGGAGACATCCCTAGAAGGAAATCAGCGTGACAGAAATGATACAACCAGCAGAGTCAAATTAAAAGGGAAAAGAAATAATCCATAGTCAACCTCAAAATGCGTTACAGCCTACACTCCTGTCATTGCCTTGATCATTCTCATATGTACTGTTCTGTCTCAGTTTTGGATGATACAGAAAAAACCTGTTAGAACAGATCTATCCCACTTGCATATCCTTGCAAAACCAAATGCCTACGATGGTTACTATGGCATTGTGAAATTAGTACAACCAAACACAATTGGCTGAATTTATCTTGTTATATAACTTCGTATACCAATTTCTTTTTTCTTTAAATCTTAACCCTTGTGCGACTGCTTTGCAAATATTTTTGCTGTAGACCTTACACAGTTAAAACTTCAGTAGAGGGCTGATGGGGTATCAAGCGTTGCACTTTGTCCAAGCTAGAACATTAAGCTATCAACAGAAAGAGTGAGCTGAGTTTTAGAAAGATCCTTACTGGTGCATCTTTCTCTGAAAATGAGTTCTTTCAAGGATAGCACAAGAGCTTGTACAGTTTGTGAGGTTTTCTCTACATTACAAGCTGTAAATCATTTACTGTCCCTGAAATGTTGATACAGTTGCTAGGCAGAGGCAGATAATCTATAAAACGTCCACGTCGCCAGGATATCTACATTAAGGCATTTGGGGAAAAACAAAACAAAAACACCACCACCCTCTCCACTCCCCTCCAATAAATAAATAAATAAATAAATAAATAAATAATAAAACAACATCTTGGGCAAACAGGGTGAGACGCGAAGAGAAAGAAGAAAAAATAACAGGTACTTAATACTGGATATTACTCCACAAAATAATTATGCCCAGTGAATTTTTGTGGATCTTAGTAGTAACACACACGGTGTAAAATTTAAGACATCCAAATTGATAAAAAACTGTATTCCAAACACCCTGACTGTTCAGCTGGGAAAGATATAGGTGGCACAGCAGATGACTTTTTCTTCAGTTAATAGATAACAATTCTTTTTTCTCATCTCATACCTTTGCCTTCAGTTAATTCCACTTCTTATTTTTCTGTCTAGCAATGTTTCTGGCATTTTCTTTTTTTTTTTTAAAGCAGGCTGACCAATTTATTTTGCAATACGCCATGTCCTGCAGTATGCCTAAAAACTGATGTTGTACAGCATTCAACTGCCTGCACCTTGAAAAATGACAGAATACAGTCCTGAAAAATTGTAGCTTCCTTTTACTTGGCTGCTGGATTACAGCTGCATTGCTCATCGTACACCACCAAGATACGGATGCTGCTTTTAGGAATAATACAACAGAAAATTAGACTGAGAATCTGAGCGAGAAGCTACCTTACTTCTGCATGAGAAAAGCTGGTTTCCCTGGCTTCGTGCCGCTTAGCCTCTGCTTCCTCTCAATTCTGAGATGCTCATGCTTTCCTTCAACGAATTCTGTCTTATTTATCTTACTCTCTCCCTTCTATTATTGTTATGAGTGCCAAGAGCAGCAAAATTAAACTTCAGGACTCAGAAATTAGATCTCTCTCTCAATACGCCGTCTTTTTCACTTCCCAGCTTTTCACACAGCTCCATTACAACGGCATGCTTGACAGCTTTTTCATTTTCATTTCATTTCACTGGATGTGTTCTTAAGAGAAAAATAATTATTCTATCTCAAACGTGACTGGAAGGGGTACGGCCTGCAATAGTACTCTGTCCCCAAAGTATGAAATTATAAATATGCCTTTATTTACTTAGCACAAAGCAAATATTTGTCTTTACATCTCCAGTGACTAATGACAAAGCATTTCATGAGTCCTTCCCCAGTGAGTTTTATCTGACTATGAAGTCACGGCTAGATCATTTCTGAACATCTGTGAGGGCACACACAGGTCTCGGCAATTTGAGACATTTAGGTCCAGGATCAAAACCTTTTGTCTTGAAAAAGTTGTATCTGAAGCATTGCACACCTGTCAGGGATATTTCACCCACCAGGATGGCCAGTTTCCCTCCTTGCATTGCACATAAGTTACCAGGTTCTTTTTATGTAGAAGGTGAGAAAATACATTGCAAGAAACTAGTTCTTGGATAGTCTTTCCCCATGGCTCGCCACCCGCAGTCCCGATTAAATTGGCACGTTCAAAGTGGCACAATTCATATTAGCAGGTATTTTCTACAAGCCATTTTTTTTCTTTCATGTTCTTCCAACTTTACCTCAGGCGTAGAGACTGCTGAACTGCCATTAATGTTATTTCTGGCTGGAAAATAGGAAGAAAGGTTGATTTTCATTCCAGCTGGGATAAATCCTTTGACTTAGAGGACTCCGCATGCAACTCTAATCAGTGAGGGAATACATTTGTATTTTGGTTTCATCATCAGCCGATTTTGATTCTTTCAGTTTGCTGATCAAGCTCTGATTAAGTATGTTTATGACAACATCCAATTCTTTAATGATGTCATATTGTAAATAATCCGTTCAAAACACTTCACATTTCTAACGTCGCATGACTTGGAAAATATAACAAGAAGTCAGTGACCAGCGTGCAGAAAACCTGTTCTGTTCAGAACCAAAACCTTATTTTACACGCGTTGTCAATATTTTTATTAAGATCAACTCATGCTACAATTGCTTCTTCATTTTAAATATGGCGTCCAGTCAAGAGATTCATGAAAATGGATAAAATGAGAAAAAAAATGGAGAAAAGGATGGAATACTAACAGCTATCTGAACTGAACGTCTCCAAATGACACCATATGTTTTTCGTAGTACAAACCAAACAAGCCTAAGAACACACGACTGAGCTGCAACTTCATCAAGATTACCTCTTTCAAAATAGAGCACTTTTAAAGAAGACTTGATAACTTAGGGAGTGACCTCTAACTGTTTTAACGCAACAAGCGTTACGACAAGAAAATGTTCTAGAACTTATCTAGTTGTTGTTTTATTTTACTCGTTTAAGTAACAAATCTGTAAGTAGCAAAATAAATAATGAAGTAAATAACGCATTTTTTCATATTCACAGAAAGCAAGGCTAAAGGCTTGCTGATTCTTTTTAGCCTAAGAAATCTCAGAGACGTAAAATATTTTCATCCGTTCTGCCCCTAGAAATAGGTTTGTTAATAGAAAACCGTAATTCTTCTCCAGTTCCGCAATCTGGAGGAGAGATCTGGTCTACTAAACGTAGTATCTTACTTGAAATACTATCGATGATATATTGATCCAGGTAAGCTTTAATGAAAACTGTATGCGGTGAAAATTCACATCTACTTGGGCAGCAACCAGTAAAAGAAAGGCGTATGCTCTTGGAGATGACTCCTTTCTCGTATCATCACATCTAGACACATTATTCTTTCTACGTTCAGGGTGCCACCATGATAAATTCAGTCATACTAACCTAATAGAGCTTCACACATATATCTATATGTGTGAATATATATATATATACATACACACACACACACACGCATGTTTCTTACTCATGTAAACATCGCAGATACTATCAGATGCACAGAAACCCTGTGCCTCATGGGTCTCATAACCCCCACACCCAAGTTTTCAAATACCCGTTATGAATCTCTATGCATCTTGCCTGCAGCTAGACTAATTTTAAAGCAGAAAAGTATTTTTTCCGCAGGCTCCCAACGTGACTAGCACCAGTCCCTGCTTCAGATCCATGCTGACTGAGTAATTAATTCAAGGTAGACAGAATAAAGGCGAGAGAACCAAGAGGGGTACATCACGCAAGGCAATTACATTATTTTCCCATTTGGAACTGTCACTTAATTGTAAGCTGCTGCTTAGCGATCCGAGAGAGGTGGGATTGCATTTTCCACCTCTGCTCGGTTTGCCCAGTCTTTTTTAGTAAAATATTTGGCTTTCAGGAAACTGTGCCTTCTGCAACTAAACCATTTTACTCTAAAGAGTGCCTGGAGACTATTTCACAAGCTCAGGTAACAGTGACAGATTTCAGTCTACTGTGGTTAAAATGTTTCACTTCAAACACGTTTTTAGACAGAATGCCAATATCTGTCATAATCAACCTCAAGCTCTTGCTGACTAGCCTTCTTGCCTTGGCTAGTCCTCCTGAGGCCTAGGTTAGACAGCTCTCGCTAGAAAGATTTTCCATTTAAATGCATCAACCCTTCCAATTTGGAGCAGTAGCTACTGTACGAGAGAACAGAGACAATAAGTAAATAAATTCAGTGGATGTAATCACATCACTTGAAGGCGGTTAGTATTTGCTTGCCGACTGGTTTAAAGCCGTGCGATTGCAAAGCAACAAAGCCTCAATTATCAGTCCGATCGTACGCCTAAGAACAACAGTCAGCCCAAATAAGATATAGCAGACCAAGTAATTAATTCTTTCCACTACCTCAATGCAGGCAAACATTGCGTCTCCATTGAATTCTTTTCATACTTTATGCTCGATCACACGTTTTTATTTTACACTACACACTGTTTACAGGCAAGGTTACATCACAAAACCTAAAATAAAACTTAAAATTTATTTCACTGCAGAAGAGCAGGGCCTTTTTCGGTCTTCTCAGTTACTAGTATTTTGCCTACAAAAATACATTATTTATTAAAGAGGCCACAGCTAGGAAATTTTTCATGTCTTCAGAAGTCGAATAATAGAATTCACAGATAAATACCAAACTATATCTTCTTTAATCTCAAGGCCCTTTAAAATAGAGAACAACCAATGGAAAAATAAGGGACGTCTTCACTTCCGACGTACAGCTTTAAGGAAAACGCTGGATCCCTTTACGTACAGCGGCACGACCGCTTTAACAACAGAATGCTGTCTGGCTAGTCTGAGGTTATACTGTGGATACTCTCCTCTTTTTATAGATATCCAGGGAAAGACACCATAAAATGCCTCCACAGGCCTAACCCCACGATGCAGATTTTGACACAGATGCTGTTTAGAGCCATGGAAGTAAAAGCCCATAAAACATGAAGGAAACGGAATGCGAATTGAATCTAAATGGGCCCCAGCACAGTAAAAGAAAAGCTTCTCTCAAAAAGCGAGCTGTCTTTACAGTCCCTCCCAACAATTTGTACTCGCATTTGACTATATCATTTTGCTGATCAAGCACTCTTAAAATAAGACAGTTGAATAGAGCAGTTTCCTATCCTCTGCAGATGAAACAGTATAAAATGGAGATGACTAAGCATCAGTTACGAGTCTTTGCTGTAGTTATGGTATTTGGCCAGCAGCTTTTACCGGGGTAGGCTGGAATTTATTGCTCATCTGAGATAAGCAATTCCTTTATTCAAACTTTCTGAGGCTATATTAGCCACCCTAGAGGAATCAGTAACATAATACAACCACATACACAGCATTAAAGTTTCCCAAATACCCATTTGAAAATATAAAGTTAATGAAAACACGGCAGTTCATGGAACCGTTCATACAAAACTGTCTTTAATCTTGAGATACTTGTCCTAACTTGGATGGTTTTGATATGTGTCTGCAATTCTATCATTTAAAATGACTTAAAAATCTGTAAAGGAAAAAATAACCAAACAGACTAAAGAACTAGAGGCCCAAATCCGTTACTGTAACACTGTAAAATAAGGCAGTACTATTAATAAAATGTGATAATGCCAAACATTGCACGAGGAGATCAAAATATAATTCCCATCCTACGGAGAAAACTGACAATCGGTACCTTAATTCAAAAGTACGCTCTGTGTGACCTCAGCAGAAGTGTACTTATCACTTCAGTGGAAGACGCTGCTCTGCAGACAGCAGGTTCCAAGCCTAATTGTTAGAAGACTGGGTTTTCAGGGGTGGTAAAAAAGTTTATTTGAAGAATACTTGCACCAAACTGTTTTGAGAAGACGCACAAGGAGAGATACGAAAATTACTCTTTTAAAATCTCATCACCAGATCATTCTGAGTCGTCTAAAAGCGCTCAAAAGGCTTTCAAAAGCAAACTACTAGAATGAGGAACGAGCAATTAAACTAAGAGCACTTGTAAACGAAGGTCTTGGAGCACTGGCGGTGGATAAATCCTTTCTGGGCTCAATTTAAATACAACACACTTTCTGGATTTTGTCAGACTGTACAGTCTTCTAAGCACCAGGAAGTCTCTTTGTCAGCTTGTACTTCTGGCAGGTTGCTCGTCCCTAATTCTCAGCAGTCTCCACTGTGCTGCAGGCTCTCTTGCTGCTGGGCTCCCCCGCCTGGCTTTCTTTGTGCTCTGGAAGCTGCTGCACACCCATTAAGATCAGAAGAATTTCCTCCATACTAACAGCAAAAGCACGTAGAGAGACGTGAAGGTAGGGAAATTTAACCAAATGGCTAATTACCAGAACTCAGGCCCTCCTGTTGCATTTGCTACAGCGCTCTACATGAACAGTTAAGATCCTAGGTCTTTCTGGAGAGATCAAAACGCACAGATGCATTGTGCATATTGGCAATAGTGTATCATAGCAGCTACTTGCCTGCTCCCTCAGGTAATTCATGGGTCCCAGGGACCTGATTTAGCTCCTTTACATCATAATCAAACCACATTTAGAAAAAAGATTATTATTCAAAACCGGGCTGACCACTGAAACTTGTTTTGATTCACCAGCAGTGGAACTGTTCCAAGTTTCCATCAAACACCATATTGGTAGGGAATACGGATTTTGTACAGCAACTGTGATCCGGTGCTGACACTGAAGTTTTAGGAGAAAATGCTATTCTTGAAAACTTCTTACTCGGGTGCCCTCTAGAAACAAAGCTTACTCAACCACTCGTCTATCATCTCTGCCTAGCCCCTGCTGTTCCTTGTATTTTGTGAACACCCATAAATAAACAGCTCTGCACCCCAATTGAGGGTGAGGCAGGAGTGCTTCAGTCCTTGGAGCCTATTTGGCAGACGTTAGCTTCCAGTTAACATGTGCATACATTAGGAGCAGCTGTAGAGCTGCTGTCTCACCGGTGGGGCTTGGAGTATTGTTCGAGAGAAGGCTGAGAAAGAAGAGACAGCAAAATCTGAAAGGAAACTAGCTTCAGGACTGTTTTGAATGAGCAGCAACAGCATGCTGCTACTGAGTAAGGCTGCCAGCCTTCCTCTGTAACCAAAACGTTACCGAGCTTTTGTGTTTGAAAACCCTGCCTTTGAGGGAGCAGTGTTGTAATACCGTTGTCCCAGGACACAGGAAAGGGACCGCTCATGGGAAGATGTATTATTAGAGAAATAGGAAAGAACAAATAGATCGTTTTCCCTGTATCTTATCTCTTCTCAGGTGGAAGAACATCCTTAAAACCTTTTTCTTTTTCTAATTGTTCTCTTCCTGTCTTAACATTGTTTCCAGTTCTTAGGCTGCCATATTAATTTACTTTTTCTCCCTTTCCTGGAAACAGGGCTTTTGGCCTAAGGCTTCCATCACAATCTTGTTTTCTAGTCACCTAACTACTAAATAAATGGCCAGATTTAGAATACAATTACTTCTACCCGTTACTTTTAGAACATCTGTAAGACATACGTAGAGATTCCCGAGGTCTCTTCCAGCCTTAACTATTTTGTTTCTATGGTTGTAACACATAATCTTTATAATTCAAGAACAGAGATATCGGCTGCTGAGAAAAGAACAAATGCTGGCAGATGTAAAGTCATTGGTTTTGCCACTTCTATTCAGAGCCACGAACACTGCTGCTGAGGGAATTCCCCAGCAATGCAAGAAAAAAAAAAAAATCAGCAATAAGAAAGAAGTTCATTACTCATTTTTCTTTTACATTCAGTCCTTGAGATTTTCCAATTTATCTCTCCTTTTCAAGACAAAGCACCTCACAGAAATGTATTCTTGGAGAGGCGGTTGGCAGAAAGGATGACTCAGTTGAAATAAGCTGAGAAATCACATGGCAGTTTTTCAGTGCAAATAAGTTCACCACTATATCAACACAAACTTATTTGGGGACAACTAAACACAAGGTGTCCAGAACCAGAACACTGATGACCACAACCATCTAATTCCCTACTGATGGCACTGTTCTTTGAGCAGATTGCTGCATGACTGCTGCTTGCAGCTAACACTGAAAAAACAACTCTCAGCTTTGGTACGCACACAGAAAGTTTGTAACCTCTGGCTCAGGGCAAGCAATGAGAATTTGCTATGCACCAGGAGTTTTGATGAGGGAAAATGCAGCGCCTCCTCTTTTTCTCTGGATTAAACTTGGAAAAAAAATAAAAAATAAAAACCACCCAAAAACAAAAACAAAAGAAAACCCAGAGCTCTTCCATTGTTGTTTGCTTTTCTCTTAGAAGAGTCATTAAAACTGATTACTCTGGCTGATTTACAGGAACTCAGGTTAAAACAATAAAGATCTAAAATGCTTACTGAGAGGATAATGCAATTTGCTTTGCTAGTTATATCGTTGCAGGTGGGCACAGCTCTAAGCCTGAACGTTCGCACAGAAAATATCCCCTAAGCATCATGTTAATAGACAATAGAAAACAGTCAGAACTGTTTTCAAAGAACGGATAATTCCTGGAGGCAGAATATTTGCTAGTGAAATGAACTAAATTAACTTTTTAAATTAACACCGTGTGACTTATGCTGATTATACAGCGTAACCCCTTCACCTCCAGTTACAATTTGTTTGCTACTCATAAGAAGAACAAACTAGATTAACCCTCTACCCCGACTGGTAATTTGCTCAAATAATAAGAAAAAAAAGCCATATGATCTGAGATTCTTTCCATTCCTCAAGTGAATACAGATGTGCACCATTCAATCCTTTCCAAATTGAAAATATTCATTGTAAGTCAAAACCATACACGTCTCTCCAACAAATAGCCTAAGAAAACCCCTCCTTGCTATTGTTAAGCCGATGATCTAGCAATCGGCACGGATCCACTGCAAATGCCTAATGGGAAGGTGGCAGAGAATACTTGATCTGCTTGGCTAGAGTTGTGTAGTACAGCTGTATTTTCAACACCTGAACGTTCCCCTCACATACTTCTTGGGGAATAATACTCTCTGCTTTCAAACACAGCAATTCCATCTTTCCCATTGGGATCAGCTAGCCTAGTGGAAATACAGAGAACGTACATTAGTAAGCCTGTTTTTCTTAATACTTTGCACCAACCATTTTCCCAAGCTCCGTCGTGTGAAACGTACTGCTGTATGCTTTTGAGATCCTGTGTTCTGTTTCTCTACAGTTGAGTCCAGGCTGGCAGCGCACACCTTCCGCTTACCTGGTGCATAAGATTGCCCACAGCTAACAAAATGCACATGCACTGTTCCAGTTCTTTATTATCTTTCTAGGAAGAATGCTTCGATGGCTAAGTTTCCCCTCGTGTGGAAAAATACAGATCGTGGCCTGAAGAGGTAGCTAGCCCATGAGAAAGGGCTTAAGTCAGCTGAGGAACACAAGCGTACTGCCTATAGTTTCTGCAAACAGCTAGAAATAACTTGTTTGTGACTAAGCTCTCTGCAGCTGAAACCAAAGCTTCCCTGCTTTCTGTGAACGACCTTGCCTATCCTGATGCAAAATGCTATATTATCTCTCACTGTTACATACGGCCGAGGTACTAAGGGAGTTAAGCAGGCACCTTGCTGGCCTGCCGCCACCCATATCTGCCAGGGGAAACCCCAGGGCAGAGGCTCTACTGGCTGGCTGCCCCTACTAAGTACCTCTCCGTTAAACTGATGGATATTACCTTGCCTTCACTTACTTCCTTCTTGATCGGTAACCTTATGAAGAAACACCATTATACTCCCAGATCTAGTTTTGTTTCCATTTAAGCATATTCCTTTCTGTATCATAACTTCAATAAGGCAACAGGTTGTTCCCCTTCCTCTTTGCAAAAAAAAAAAAAAAAAAAAAAAAAAACCACAAAACCTGAAACATTTACATTTGAAGATTCATCTGTCCTTTCTTTGGGCTAAAATCCAGTTCCTTAAATCTTTTCTCCCAGACCAATAGAGTTTCAAAGTAGATAAGAGGACAAAATGGAGAACACGAGGTCACATTCTCTACCACTGCCTCACACTTCATTTTGAGGAAATTAATGTGGAATTGAAAGAAAGTCAAGGCACTTCCCTAACAGAACTTGAATTATGCTCACAGTTGAAAGTTACCACTCCTTTGGCAACTTTAGGAGTCACATCAAACAAACAAGTCAGAGTCACATCAAACAAGCAAGTCAGCTACCTTCAGAAAGCAGAGGACAATTCAAAAAGACTACGGAAAACCAAGACTATATCTGAAATAAACTAAGAGAGACAGGAAAAGACATTGTCAAGAAAAGACATTGTCAATCTTCAAATCAATTCCAAAGGTTCGCATAGTAAAAAAAAACTTTCCTACCTGAAGAGTTCCTTCGTGCAACAGGAAAACATTTCCCAAGTTACCAGGGCTGCCGGGCTGAAAAATCTCAGCAATCAGTAGGTGCAGCTGAGGTCTCAGTGCAGAGGACCTTTAACACTTGCCCCGCCGTTTGCTGAGTAGATGCTCCAGATACCTTGTATCAGCACACCTGGTGATTATAAAGTCATCCTTAATTACTCTTGATTGCTTTCAAAATCACCTTGCTTGAGAAAGCAGCATAACAATACTAAGCATTTACAAGCGCTCACATGAGTATAGAAGATCAATTTTTAATAATAAAAATTTTATCAACCGCTGTAATATGGAAGTTAACTTGTCAGAACGCATTGCTAGATTTTTATTCATTTATTTTCTATTTAATACAATCTTTCTTACTGACAAACTTAGTACTACCTATAGCACTTGTTTTAGAAAGTAAAGCACAAACAGAAGGTGGGCCATACCTCTGACATTGAAGCGAAGCAGAGGTGCTTTTTTCAGCAGTACGGTACATCAGCATGAATCCGGGCTACATTTTTGCTCAAGAAGAACAGTACAGCCTGTAAGGTTCGCTAAAGATAAAGAATTTGATAGCTCAGTAAGTTAAGAACGCAATCTCAAAATTAAGTCTGCAGTTGGATATACGTGGGCTGATCCCATACGTTTCTTTCCTAAGCATCCTGAGGGAGAAGAGTGCTACCGTGATGTGTTCAAAATCATCCAGAGACAAAAGCACAGCACCTCACAGACACTAGACGTGCTTGACTCTCTACAAGACAATACAAGCTGGAAACTTCACAGGTAGTTGAATAGGTATGGATCATATAAACCCTACTTTCCCTTCTATAAATTGGCAATGAGATAACTTCTACAGAGTTCTTAAAAATTCATTGTACCGGACATAAACAGTGAACATTTAGAAAAGCAGATAAACCTCATGAGAACATCCCTGATAAATGGGCTTTATTTTACCCTATTTGTAGAAAGCTGGCAAATGGTATTTCATATCTAGCCTTTATGGAAAAATGCACTGCGCAATCCTAAGTACTAGAATGATAGCATTAAAGAAAACGTATTCATACTTCCAGTCCATGTATGCATACTCTTATTTTTAAGTGTTTTACTGAAATAATACTGTTGCATTGTTGGTGAAACCGGAAAAGTTAAATACAACCCAGCTTCTAAACCACAGGTCTCCAAATGACGTAGAGGATCTCTGCTCCAGCTAAGGGACAGTAAGGTAGAGAGTAACCCGAAATGTATTTAATGGCACTTGGAGACGGGGACAGAGCCACGATGCCTGAGTTTAAAGCATGTGCTCCTTTGACTACTAATATCAGTAACATTTATATCACTGCGGTCTGCTGTCGTGCCAGGTGACACCCGCTCTAATTGCACAGGCAATTTAAGTGATCTACAAAGGGCAAGAAGAACCCTTCATTTCACCTATATATATAAAAGACAGAGTAAATATAGTAGCCATAAAATTAGTAGGAATGAAAATGGTGATGAACTTGCATTCCACACATTGGTCTTAAGTGTCTCATTTCACAGCAAGCGTTAATTCAATTTATGAAATCTAAGGCGGATTACTTTTAAGCCACAGATGTCTGTCAGAATGAACCTTGATCTGCCCTCGACGGATGACACTGACAGACAGTTGGCATTTCAGGACAATCTGTGCAGCACTTTCAGGCTGTACAAAGAGAAGAAAAGGAGGAAGAAGAAGGAAAAAAAAAAGCAATTCTGATCACCAAAGACAAAAAGCTGCTTCTGTATTCATCCACATTCTGGGATCATTCCCCCTGCAAACTCCACCTTCCAATTATTAACTATTTTTTTAAGAAAGAATAAAAACGAACACAAAAGGCACCCATTTAAGGCAGACTGGAAATATCAGGTTGAAATCGCAATACGGCAATGTAAAAGAACTCACGGCCTTACCATTTTTGGGGCTGATTTGTGAATGAAGTGCGCATACCTCTGGGAGACATTCATTTCCCAAATGGCTTTGGGTCTAAATAAATATGTAAGCAAGCCCTCTCTCTCTTAAAACTTCGGAAGTGTTTGCATTATAATTGCTAAGTGATATTTGTGTTCAAAACAACACATTAATCATAAGAGACGCGACCTTTAGAAAGATAACATTCTCGCTCTATGTTTTTTTGTTTTTACCTTGGGACAAGATACTGCATCAGTTAAGACAGATCACATTTAATAGAAATGGAAGAAATGATAGAGTCATTTAAATCATACCAGCTATCATTTTATGCAAGAAAAAATACAGTCATATGAAATTGTTTCTACAGCGCTCGGTGGCATATTGTTTTGTGATATCTAAGTATTAGATAACGTTTTCACACACTGGGTGTGCAGCTAACCAGTAGCATCTTTCTAATAAAGAATACTTTGATGTTGTAAAGAAGGTAGAAACTCCAGCTGAAGTCAGAATAGTTGAAATGGGAAAAAAAAAAATTCTGGTATAAATATAAATATAAGAATAACTTCCAGGCCTGGGCAATTTTATTTCCTCAGTGTTATTTGAAGTATTTCGCTTGGAAAGAGCTTAAGGAAGAAAGACTACACGTTCACATGAGATTTACAGAAAGTTTGCTGTTTTACTGCCCTTGAAAATCTCCATTGCAGAGGTCATTTAAATGAAATAATGAAAATGGCTGAAGAAATTTACACTTTCTTACACTTGTGCACGTGCAAGATCAAATCTATAATTCATCAAAACTGATAAGAGCTCAGACAAGGAAACATCAAAGTTTATCGTTAAAGATCATCCAAGCTTATAGTACAAAGGGGCTTGGCTTTGTACCCCAGATCTGCAAATCTCATCCTCTGTTGTACAATTGTGACCTGTCGGAAATGAGATTTCTTGTCGTGAAGTATTGCACAACCCCATAAATAATTAGTGTTTCCATTTTCCAAAACAAATTGATAAAGCCAATATTTAGCTTGCTTCTTTCAGCCCAGGAAACTCTGTCAGACTCGTGATGTTAATTCGATTATCCACAGTCGGAATGATAAAAAGAGAGATTTTCAAGCTCAATCCCCTTGCGAGCATGAAGGGCAGGTTGGACTTAGATGAGTTCAGAGTAAACACAAATGCCTTTTAAAATCCAACAAACATTGCCGGGGTTTTCTAGTTTGCGTCTCATTTTATGTTTTTAATAATTTATTCATCTATTCAAAGTAGCTATTCTTCTATTTCACTAAAGACAAAGACGCCCTCCGGAATGTGGGATAGGACTATCTGCCTGTATATTCTCTGACACTCCTAAGTCAAGGGTCATTTGCAAAAAAAAAATGCATTCTGTGTTCTGGTGATATCAAGAACCTTTCCATAGAAAACACAGCTGAGTGGAAACCTCAGCGATCAAGTGATTCTGCAAGCAGACCTTGTCCTTGCACTTGAACACAAGTTTGATGGCAGATATCCATCAGCACATCACAGTCCCAAATCAGCCTAGTTTAAGGTCAGACGTTCCTGCAGAGAAATGCGCATTCAGGTCACGTGAATTTAAAACGAAAGCAAATCTAAGCAAATGGAGATGTGGATTCAGGAAGCGTACAGCAAATACTATTTTACAATACGTACAGAAACCATAAGTGACTCCTGTGAAACTTAGAGCCTGAGATCCTGGAAGGATTGCTAGCGAGGTCAAGCAGGCAAGCAAAATTGGCTGCTTACTAGAAACAGAGATAGTTAAAAACAAAGGCAGGTATCAAGTTTGGCCGAAAGTTTGTTTCTGGAGACTGACATACAAATTAGGGATAGAACTGCATAAAAAAAACAAAACCATCCCGGAGGGAACAGGCTTGTTCGAATGGAAGAAATGAGTCTTGGCTTATTTCAGTCCTGTTTGCTGTTTGCTAGGAGGGCAAAATTCAAAAATCACTCAGATTAAGCCTTCACCTTAATTTGAGTTGTCAACGTTTCTATTAATACTCTGAATTGTTTTGGGACGCAGGCTAACAAGAAGGACACAACAACGGTAATTTGATTTTATACACTGGCAAAATTTGCAAGTACTTCTAAAGAAGTTTGAGGACAGGTACACCAGGGGATGGAAGATGCATATACCGAAGGACTTGCTGTTTGGTTGCAATCGGATGTCTAGGCTGGAATGAGAGACGCAGCATGGATCCATGAAGCCTCAGCTGAACAAAAACTGCGATTATGAAGGAACAAAGTAGAGCCTGAGGTATCGTATTATGATGATAAAAATTCATCTGTGGCATCATTAAAAGAAAAAACTGAAAATCTTATCAAAGATTGCAGTCAACTCCTTTCGTACGGTCATATATTGCTGTCCAGATAGAGATTTCCATACAGTAGCAGGTCAGGCAGATTCATTCAGTACCCAAAAAGCGCTACACATCCCAACAGAAAAAAGAAAAAAAAAACAAAGGGAATGTATGATGCAGAGTAGAGAAGACTCTTATTCTGCTCCTGCTATTTTGAGAAGTACTTGCATTAGTGGAGGAAGTGCAGCAGCAGTGCATAATTCACAATATAAATTAAGGAAGAACTATCTTCGGGTATTTCAGCTGTTGGTATAGCTGACCTGTTGGCTAAGATCTCCATCCTTTTTTCCTCTACCCTGAGCTTGCTTCATTAGTGTACTGAATAGAGATTTCATTACACAGAGGTGATTTCATCTTCTGCAGAGTAAAGCTACTGTGGAATTTTCCAGTGAAAATGCTAGACACTCCTAGAGCGTTGACACTTGCAAGGACTCAAAATTTTACAAGTCAGGCCCCCAAACAGATCTGTATGCAAGTCCTTGGCCAAAAGCAGTCCAAATTTTCCGATGTTCCAGGTTTTTGCGCATTGAAGGACACTTTCCTCTTTTTGAAATGGCTTTTAATAACTGTCAACTAAGAGCCTTGGCTCTATTTCAGAACTAAATGAACTTAATTTTTCAAGTAGTGTTAAAGCCTACCAAACAAGCCCAAGCGAAGAATCTCCAAGATCTCAGTCACAAAACCTCCCTTGATTTGTCGGCAGTGTTTATAGTAACATATAAAAGGGAACTGCTCATGTTACTCATAACCGTCTATATTAAGTTCGTAACATCTATTTGCCATTTATTTTAACTCTTAAATTACCGTAAGCAAATGGTCTCCAATACAAATTGTTTTTTTTAATTAAGGGTTTCATGTCTGGTCTTCTGTGAATTATTTGAATGACTCCATTAAGACCTATTCAGAGATAAGAGAAATACATTGCATTTACCTGCTAAAGTAATTGACACCTCACCCTCTTAAAAATATTTCAGCAGAGAGCCACATGGCCTCTGGACAGCAGAGTGGGACTTTATGCCTTGAAAACTGATCTAGTGTAATGTCTTCTTTAGTTGCTGATTATCCCCCTTTGTCTAACTCTAAGATGAATGTGAGTATGTGCAGAGCCTGAGGACACTCAGTTAGCTTTGACAATGTGGAAAGTTGCAGCTCTCTGTCAGGGATCTATTTTTCCCAAGGGCTTTACCGAAACTAAAAGGTTTTCTCAGCGTCCAGCCACTGCGCCAGAAGAATGATGATACGGTGTTGAGGGAGTCAGGAAAAGAAATACCTTCAAAAATGGTTCCTTGTGCAGAGCAGCTCTGTTTGGGTGCAACAGAGGATGTAGGGTATTTCAAGTCCAGCGTACGTTGCAAGATGTTTTCATTATTTACTAACAGTCCCCTTGGTGTGTCATTGCAGCCAGCCTTGAGGATTAAGGAATCGGCAGATTTACGAAGAACAGCTTTTAAACAGTTCTTAAGAGGACTCTGGCACTGCTGGTCTGGCTTTCACTTTCTGCTGTACACAATGTGGGAGCTGATGCCATTTATCATTTCCCAACTTTGTGCATGAAACACTATCAGGATCATGGAAGACCTGCAACCCACTTCTAATAAACAGTTTGGGAGCAGGAGCATCAGCTCACGTGGTCGCTGGCTACAGGCAGCAGTTCCTCGCAGCTTGTCTCTTCCCCCAGGCCAGGAGGTGCTGGCATAGGGGGGTGGGAGGCTGCATTGGGTGTTTAAGTCCAATTTCTAGTACGCTACCTTTGGGAGAATGGTTTTCTAAGCATACCAAGTGGAAAAAATTTATATAACTTATTAAGGAATTCTAAGCTTTCCTTGTGAAGAAAACTTCAATTTTTACATTTTACATTTCAGAAGAAACACGAAGGAAATTTTTTCAAATACTTTCACATAAACACATGTGCGCGTATTTCCATTTTCTCAATATGCTGGACCAGTTTCTCAGCAGATACAAATAAATGAAGTTCCAATTTTTCAGTGTAAACAGTGACTGCATGGGGAACAAGACCAGAATGAGCCAACTGAGATTTGCTTCGAATGCATCCCAAAGCTCCAAATGAAATACATTAGATGTGGCAGAACTCACCTTCATATGAAGCGTCAGGTAAACTTTTTGAGTACGCAAGCACGTAGTTCAACTCAGGTCCATTTGAAAAGAGCACACGTAGGCTAAGTATTATCTTCAAATACTCAAAACAGACGTATTTTCAGCTTCAAGTTCCATTGCAAACATTTCACACAGCTTAAAATCAAATCAATTTGCAAATACAGGCGACGTTTACCAGTAACTTCAGCAAAGCAAATTCCAGAAATTGTGCCTAGTCAGATTACATAGCTCTCTGAGTTTTATCTATGAAAATATACAGAAAGACAACCCTAAGATCAGCATTTAACACTACACCCAAGTATGTTAATTGTGATTAAGACTCTAATTCCTCGCGTGGAAATAAATCAAAGCGCTCTTACAAAAACCACAGTCAAAGATTTATCTTTTATCAAATTGCTTTTAGATTATGTATGATTAGAAGAGCTGTTTGGGGCATGTTTGAAAGGAAATGAGAAACAGCCTGAAAAATACATCAGAGACTGTATTTTGTTTTGTTGGCCCATAATAGGTAGTGCCTTATTTTTCCTCTTCAGGATTAATTCTTAGTCTATGTATTTATGACACAAAACCAAGCAGAAGAGATTTTTTTTTTACACAGCAGTGCTAAATATTGTAGAAATGCCAGGAGAAAGTCTATCAATTTCTAGTCACGCGTTTCTCTGTGTGACCATTTATTCTAACAAATCAGAACGTTTCTGCTCTACTGGAAGCAGAACAGAGATTTCTGTTATTTTTAATCAATAATACGGTGTGATATTCCGGTCAAGTAACAAAGTTGCATAGTTAATTGTGTCACTATGCTATTATTAGCACACAGTGTCAGACGCTTGAATCTTCCGTACCGAACAATCACAAGAGCATTTATGAGAAACACATTCAGCAACAGAAGTAAAAACAGGTGGCCAAAGCAATGTCCGTGCTGTAGTGCAGCCCATGGGGGTCGATCCCTTAGGATCCCTTTTTCACCTTTAATGCTCAGAGAAGAGAATTTTTACCTTTGTTTTCCAATAGAATACACTTAAAGAAGAAACTCTGCAATCTTCTACAACAAAGCTTACTTCATCTACCTGTGCGGAGAAAAGATAAAGGAACAAACCACAAATAGCAGATATTAATGACTACTAAGTGTTCTTAGGGAATATGTTTTATGGTGTTTAGTGCAATGTTTACATGCTTACGTAGGTTACATCAGGCTAAAATAGAATCGCCCATTCTTAACTTGAAAAAGGTGATGCTGGAACCTCTGTTTGTGATTTAGTGATATATAAAAGCAAGTGAGGTCAGCTAAGCTGCACAGCCGTATTTTTTATTAATTATTTCTACTTAAGCCTACGCCCCTACTGCCAGCTGACAGCATAATTCAGAATGGATTTCCGCTCAATCTCTGCCCCTCAGGTGGCTTTGGATAGCTGACTGCCAGGAATGCCATACAGGGTATCGGAGGCTGTTCGTGGTGGAGCTCTGTCCCTTCGGAAGATGGGAATGAACAAAGATGTGCCGAAAGCCTCTCCAAAAGCTCTTTCTCAGCTCTCCCACGTTTTTAGAGAACTTGCTATAAGTTAAAAGAGCATGAGAAGAAGAGCGTAGCATCGGGTTCAACAGCAGTTCAGATGCAGCAGCAATGATCTACACGTACCGTGCCACCTAACTCTCCCCTTTATCGCTGATATTAGCTTTCAGAAGGAGCAATGAAATACCCAAGCTCCCAAACACTGGAAAGCAGTATAAAACCCAGTGCATTATGAGAACCAAAGCACCCTCAAGGGGACCAGCGGTTTTAAATGAGATTTTAATGTTAATAAGTGCTGACTGACCTTTTCCATTAACTTACTCGTATGTCTCCAGCAGACAGCGGAGTACCAATCGCGCATTAGCAATAGATTAAGTGGACAAACTCATCCTTTAGAAGTAGTTAACAATCCCCAGTTAAAAATGCAACTGGTTTCCAGAAAGACAATTTGGAATTTTTTTTAGGTCTCTATCAGCCCGGATCTGAACGACAACTGCGACTCCAGCCTGCGTCTGAGAGATGGTTTCCATTGGAATTATTCAGCGGTACGTTAAGAGGTCGCAAGAGTAATCTGGCACGTTGAAGATGCAGGTTAAGTCTCCTGCTTTGTAACTCAACCAGTGAAGCCTGATGAGGTGACTTCACCCAACTGCGCCTACATTTGCACTACTCATAAAATGGGAGTATCGTCTCTTAATTCTCAGGATGAAATCAAAATGAACACATTAGGAAAGGCATACCAACGCAGTGGGACCAACTAAGCCTATGTTTGTGTATTTTTTTTTTTTTTCCATTCTTTCCATCACATGCTGCAGGAAATCCAGCTTCCTCAAGAAATTTGGATCAGACTAAACTCAGCATATACAATGCATCATTCAATACCAATTGCCAGCCAGCGACTGATGATACCTGCTGGTTTCACGTATAGCAGCTCAGTTCTGCACGTACCTTGGCAAACAAGTCCTAAATGTAATACGTATTGCTTGGAGTCCAAGACGCGTATTTAACTCAGCAGTCAGCCTTTCCTTTGGGAATTCTGTCTTAACGAGTTAATTGAGAATGTTTTTAATTGAAGCATAAGATTCCCACTCTGAGGCCACTACCTTTTAAAGCTAATACAAGCAAGAAATCAACTTTAATATTACCTCAAACTATAATCACTTAAATCAACAAAAACCAAATTAATTTTATATTTACTGAGTCTGCAGATGGGGTAAGTTAGTTACAAACAGACAGGAAAACAGGGTTACAAACAGAACGAATGAAGTCCGCTGTGCTTACGAGGGGCCCTCGCTTTATAAGCAGCCTCTCCTTCAAACAGTTCTCGTAATTTGGTGCAGAGCCATACGTTAAAATGGATTTCCCTGAATTAAATCATCAATGAGCCAGAGAAAAATCTATTATTCCTTGAGACACTGAAAAGGGTTAGGAATAAGGCTGGCATACAAAGATTCTCTCAGCCAGCTGAAGTCCTCTCAATTCACTTGGAATTGGAAACCAAATCAAGATGAGATCTGGACAATAACAAAGAAAAGAATAGAGAGGGGAGAATTCACTGTGGATTAGGCATTCCCCATTCTCTCATTGCCAGACAATCCTCAGCGTGCTTTCACTTCTTTGTTTTTTCTTGTCTAGACATTCTCATAAAAGTTTTCTTAGGTTCATAATTTTATTCAGAGATAAATTGCTGAACCTGAAAAGAGCAGAGTAGAGACCCTAATGGAGACCTGTTTCATCCACGTCTTCACCTAACTCTAGGGAGCAGGCATAGCTGTACTCATCTCAGTGAATGCTATAACATTTTAAATATGTGTGACTCCATTCATGACGTACATGAAACTACCAAAAGAATAACTTATTATATCTTTTAAATACTGTTGCTCATCTTCTCTGACCTGTATGATTAATAACTATGACTCCTCCCTTCTGTGAAAGCACTGCTGGAGAAGATAGAAACCGAATCTTAGTTATCTAAGGTAAGCATGTACCACTTTCAACGAACGTTAGATCTTCAGATACTATGGAGAGCAACTTTTTCACGTAAAATGCGATAGGAAGCTACACCAGAGTCCATCCAGAAACTATGAATACTGTAACTGGCACAGCAAAATTCTGAGCTGCTGGAAATGCTTGGCTTTTTCACAGAAATTTTGAGGTCGGCAGGGGCCTCTGGAGGTCATCTACACCAACCTTCTCTGATAGGAGCGCGGCCTCCTACTACAGAATGCCCAGGATCGTGTCCAACCAGATTCTGAGCACGTCTAAGCACAGAGACCCTGCAACCTCTCCGGGAAACCTCTACCAGCATTCCATCATCCTCACAGTACAAAGGTTTGTTCTCATGTTTAAACAGAATTTCCTACATATCTATATCCTGAGATTAAACATAGATATTTATCTATATCCCGAGATTAGAATCACGTTGCTCTGAATCTTGTCATTGTATATTCTAAAAAGTCTTCTCTTGAGGATGCAGTCATGTATAAGCCAGCTAAGGCACAGGTAACTTTTGCAACATAATGAAACAAAACAACAGAAATCTTGGGATTGCTAGTGTTAGCGTACCAGATATTCGAGAAATTGCTTCACGTTTTTAGTGAGTTAACACAGGAACCATAGAAGATGACCTGATTTGGTCTGTGTTACAGAGCAATCCTTAGCATAAGGAGGCTTTTAATTTGAGAGAAAAAAATAAATTGCTGGCAGGGCCACATTAGGTTTGGTTAGTGTCAAAATGTGCTAGTATACAAGAAAAATTAGAAGATCTTGAAGCTATGATTGCTCTTGTAAACCTCTGTAAAGAGTAATGCGACAGCCAGAAATGGTACAATTTGATGCACTAGAAATAATTACGTCACTTTATAAACAAGCTTAGAATTCTCATCTTATGTGATAAATAAGCTGCGCCAGGGAAGATTCAGGCTGGATATTAGGAAATACTACTTCTCTGAAAGAGTGGTCAAGCACTGGAATGGGCTGCCCAGGGAGGTGGTGGAGTCACCGACCCTGGAGGTGTTCAAAGAACAATTGGATTTTGTGTTGAGGGATATAGTTTAGCAAGAACCATGGGTGATAGGTGGATGGTTGGACTGGATGATCTTATAGGTCTTTTCCAACCTTAGTGATTCTGTGATTCTGTGATTCTGTGAAATCCATTGTATGCCATAGGGAAAAAAAAGTAAGAAAACTAAGAATAAACATTTCTTTGGGAAACAACAATGAATTTCTCAAGGGTAAGTAAGAAAAGGTAAATCATTGACTATTTATGAGAGACCTTGAAGCTGAAGGAAGAGGCAGCAAGAAAAAGTGTCCTAGAAAAAAGCAGTTACATCAGTTCTGCCAAACAATTGCGCAAGTACTTGACCTTTCTCATACCGAGTCCATGGATAATCACCCTCTTTCCTGACTTCACTGTAACGAAGCGCTTACAAACTGTCTCACTACCTACAGACAGTCATATAACCCATTACAACAGTACGTTTTGCACACTTAGAAAAAAGAGCTGGTGCCTTTTTGTCATCTTCGCATGACGCAAAATCATTGTTTAACTAACAGCACTATACGTTTCTCACATTTTCCCTCTTAAAACGCCATAAAAAAGAACGTACAACAATCCAATGCCAGCAGAAATCTGCCTTCAATAATCCTTCGTTTTCCCATAAAACGAATAGTGATGCACCTGGGTATAAGAAAAACAAACCTTAACCATACTGAAATACCTTGGGAAGAGGCCAGATACTGTACGGTCATTTAAACCCCCGTGACCTCTTGTGACTGTTCCGTTATCTTGGATGTCAGTGTTATTTCAGCTAATGTCCGTCTCTGTGATATCATACTCTGAAAAATCTTTTTATGTGATTAGAAATAACAGCACCATGAACTTTACTGAGATCTAAGTAATTCATCATTACCATGTCATCATCAATAATTTTATTGAAAGGCAGGAACTGTTTTTCTTTGCTTAATGTTCTTCCATTTCTTTCTCTTCTCTGAGAGTCTCAGAATTTTTTAAGCCACGTCACTCATTTTCCCATGCCCTGTCCCCACCATTCTCTGCATATGCAATCAAGCAAGTTGCATTTTAATTGATCTCTTCATTTTTATAAAAAGGATTTTATGTGCTTAATCTGTCTTGGAGCAGTTGGTTTCTCCCAAACTCCCCTCTCCCTTATGGTCTTTCTGATGAATTCAGTGCAATTTTCCAGACATTGCCATACTGAAGGCAAGTCAAAACAAATGACCAAATCCTATTCTGAAACACTCAACAGTAGTACTACTCAAAATCTGTGGTCATTTGTGCTATTCTATCGTATATAAACTCGTTTCAGCATCCACTCTGCTCTCCCTTACCTAGTAACTCCCCATCTGCACAGCTATTTTACACACCTCTCCAACGTAACTGTTGGCTATCCGGATTATATTTTCTAAAAGAATTTTGCTTCCTTTTTCTGAGTTGAAAGTCTCGCATTCTAATCCTTCTATCATCGTCACTAATGTTTTTAAACCATCTATTTTAAAAAATCAACAAGATTCTTTCTGTGAACGCCACAGTCTTAGGGTCTGGTTCGATTCCTTCTTCATCCTTCTTTCAGAGATGCATATGTAATGCCAAATACATTTCATCATATTTTTGAAATTTTTTTTATACTCACCTTTTTTTTTCTTTTAAAGATCCTAAAAAAAAAATCCTATATTTTTTCTTCATTAGAAAACATTCACTCTTTACATGTATATTATTAGTAGTAATATACACGTGCTACCAACTCATGTTAAATACATTATAAAAGAAAAACAGACATTAAAAAAGGATAGAAAACATGAAAGCACTATTTTTGAAAATGACTTCATTTATTAATGACGCAAATGCTATTTTCTTGACACACAGCAACGGATTGTCAAGAGCATAACCCACCTCAGAGACCACTGCTCTCATCCCTGACTAGGTTACATCTCCACGTCTCCTGAGGATGGAGAAAACCATCCTCTGTTTGAGGAACAATAAAAGATTGGGGCAAACTGGGACAAAAGACCACAGCTCCATCAGGCCTCATCTACCTAGAAATACTGCGGTATTGCTATCTTTTCTCTTGTCCATACATTTCCTCTCTTCTACACAGTTGACCAAAAGTCTTTCTTTTTTCTCGTATCAACTTGAGATGCCCAATCCAAATTTTTCTTTTCTTATTTTTAGCATGTGATAGCCTCGATTATTTATAAATGAAGAAACACTGGTTTAGGTAAAGATGAATCAAGACTAGCAGAAGAAATGAGGTTCTGTGTTCAGGAAACTTCTCTTATGATCTTGTTCCCTTCCAATAAGCACATAATCATTCAAGCTCCAGTATCTAAGACCCTTAGACATATTTTAGCTTTTTTTTTTTTTTTTTTTTTTTTAATAGTAGATCCCATTTCAGATACTTACCTTTTGAAAAGATTTGTTCGTTTTGTTTTTCAGTCTGCCATAGGCCAAAACTTTTCAAGAAGGGTGACTACAGAGTAACCTAACTGGAAATATCATCTACATTGTATCTAAAAGCATTATGAAAGATTCCAGACATGCTACCAATTTAAGCATTTTGTTGGATCATAGACTATATTTCATTTTCAGAGTCAAGATAAATTTTGAATGAAATGCTGTTCACGGTTCATTTTCAGTATTGTGTAAGAACTTAAGAACTAAGTCACTGTTGCAGGGACAGCTGCCCTATTAAGTATAAATAATAAACACCATTGTAGATGTAGGCTTCATTTTGGTTGAACTGCTAACTTTTGTCTCATACAACTGTCAAGGTACAGTTAAATTCACATAGGTTTAACTTCTGTCCCCCCCCCCCCCAAAAAAATCCAACACAAAAAACAACCCAAACAAAAAATATCACAAAAAAAGATGTAAGAAAAAAAAACCACCCACAAAACAAGCAAGTAAACAAGAAAACACTAAAACCCACAAACACCTCCTCAGAAACAACAAATGCTCTCATTATAGTAGTATTAAAAGTACCTATTTCTGTACTTGTCAGACATAATTTTTTCTGGAGTTTTCAATGAAAAATGGAAAAGAGACTAAATATATTCGCCTGATCCTCATGAGGCTTTCCTTTAATAGATGAAAAGCTTACTCAAGCTATTAGTCTTTTTCAGTTTGGCTGCCACGGGAAATGCCCTTCTGTGCTCCCAACAGCCTTCAACTTGTTTTTCTGGATTAGATAAGTATTGCACTTGAAGCTGTCCCATAAAGTTATATGCTTTTTTGTGTGTTTCCCTTTTATTTTATACTGTACTTCTGATACTAATGAACTCGTTCCTGTGGGCTCACTGCAGGACATACATGCAGAGAAGACCTGAAAATTACATTTGAGGCTATTGTCAGGCAGCAGACAGACAGGTTTGCTTCCGGGAAAGGAGCCATTTTGTGAAGAACAAAGCAATTTAGCTCAGAGGTTGAGCGTTACAAATAAGCAAGGATGACGATGGCCCCTGTAAAGCTAAAAAGTTGATAAACCCACTGCATTTCAACCCTTCGCTGAGATCCTTCTGCATATCATCATGGAACCGTGCAGCTGAAACTCAGTTTCCTTTCACAGCCTTGACAAGCTGCTAGTTTTTAGTTAGTGGGTCGAGCTAAGTATGTCTCTAACCAGGATACAGAAACAAACCAAGAGTCTATTTTAGTTTGAAAAACAATAGAAATATAAAGCTAGCATGGATAGATTCCAAAATCTTTATGATCATTAATGCCTGAATTAGTAAGAGCCCTCCAGCTGCGCAGATATAAAGTTGAATTTCCAGGACATAAACTATTAGAGCAGAACTCACCTGTTTTGTTTTGTTTTTTTGTGACAAAAAATGCAGGGTATCCCACTGCTGATTTGATGAGGACACTTTCCAGAACAGCTTTACCACCTATGAAATAGAATAGGTGGAAAATCCCATGGACAGTTTATATCGGGTTTTGACAAATGCTTTCTTTGCCACCACCACCCTTCAGGCGCATTCTAGCAATGTCAGCATCTTATCAACAGACAACAAAAGCATTGCTCTATTACTAGTTATGTTAGCTCCAATACAGCTTTGTATCCTGCTAGCACACATAAAGCCTCACCAAAGGTACCTTCCTTGACTGGGCTATCATAAGCAATGATAACATACCATAGAAAATTTGCACCATAAGAAAATCTCCAAGTTTCACAGCAACAATATTTCTCTCTTTTTCTTTTTCTTTTTTCTTTTTTTAATAAATGTTCTGTTTTCCTTGGATTATCAGATAAGTAATAGAGAGTGAGAATTCTTTCTGTGATATCCAAGTCGAGACCAATTCTGCCTATGACCATGTAAAGGTGTTTCATTATACCTGAATATGTTTCTCTAGCCAAAATAAGTAGTAGTAGTAATGTTCCCGAGATATTCTGTCAGAATAAGGGTTAACCTGAGCACAGTTTCTCCCTCACGCCAGAAAACACTTCTTCACCTCAAAATTTGAAACCCTAAGAACTGATTGCAGGATTGTTTTTAAAATTAAGGCATCGAGACATTTACAGTCACAAACAATAAACAATTTTCCATCTATTGTACAGAAAGCTCTCTGTTTATTATTCTTTCTATAGGTAGTTTTGTAATTATGGAACCCATGCCTATGATTTAACGTGACATTTCTCAAGTGTTTTACAGAGTATTTAATTTGCGCGCTGGAGAGGATTTGTAAAGATCATGGAAGCACAAAATATCAGATCAGTGTGTTATTAAGAGATGATGTGAAGGTCAAAACCCTTCAGTACCCTTTGGATCAAATAACCATGAGAGCATTTTCCTCACTTGCAAGCAAAAACATTTTGTGACCACGATCAGATTTACTCAGAGTGCCACGGTAAAATCCAAAAGCACAGCTGTGGAGTGCCTTCATCCCGTCTTACAATCTTGAGAAATAGCTACTGCGGTCGCTACGAGTGCACGCACAGATCAGGTTTTCGGGTAACCTGAGTAATGAGACATTACGCTCACACGGAAAGTGCCTAGGATGCGGGTAAGAAACAGTGCTACATCTTTCCAGATAAATCTACGGGAATTTTGCCACTGACTTCAGTAGAGACAGGATTCCTTTGAAAGCTCATACCTACATGTCAAGCAGCGTGCAGCCTCATGGCCGCAGTTGAGCACTGGGCACAAAGACACGTGCTGGATAGAACCATTCTGCTGTTGGCAGCGAGTCCCTGGAGTGCCGCTCATTGGCCGCTTCGCTGGGTACCACCAGAACTGCTGGCTGCAGGCCACGCAAGGAATTCCATGTTACTTCCCATTAACATTTCTTAAAAAGACTTCAAATGAGAATAGAATATTGAGAGTATCATAGTCATTTTCTCTAATGCATCTACAAGCACAACATCACTGTGTGCTTGAGTGCGCCACTCACAACACCTCAAGCTTGGCAATAACGAACCCCAACACAGAACTGATCATAGAGAAACAGCACTGGCTAATCACAAATAGATCTAAATTCATGCATCAGTCTAAATACCCTGAGTATGAATCTATCGCTACAGTCTCCCAGTAACTTCTTTTTTCCTTGGGCCGAACCACAATTCTGGCACTGAACAGCCTTGAATTTTGGGATATTAAAAATTCACATCAATATGTTTGTGATGTGGGACGCTAATTTTTCCTGAGCAGCAAATCTACGTTTGGGGAATTAGCTGTACTTTGAATACCTGCCAACGAATGAATATTTAGATTGTCCTAAGGCAACCCCTTGGACTGCAGCATGCTGCTTTGTTATCAGTTTCTAAATGAAAGCTCCTCTCTACGGAGAACGGTGGAGAAAAACATTTCCCATCGGGGCAAACATGAACTTTTGACAGTAATAAATGTTTGCTTATACAGCTTGTACTTCTTAACTCACCAGTTATTTGTAGGACAATGGGCAGAAGCGGGTGGAAGCAAGTTCTGAATATATATAACAATTCTGTATACAAAAAAGCTTTAGTGAACTAAGTCTAAGTTCTGAAAAGTGGAATTAGTTTGAACGTAACTGCCCAAGGATAACTCATTCCTATTTTCTGTTTAATGTGCTATTGAGAGGTAATGCCTGTCCACCTGCATAAACTAGTAAAACGTGGAATGCTTTTATCATTGTACCCAGGAAGGTGAAGAAACGCATATTGTACTAAACAAGTAGATATCAATCCAAATACTTCATCCTTGCCTGAGGCTGTGAGTGCGAGTCATCAGTTTCTGCGAAACATTTTTAGAGTGTTTTTAGCGTTTTACCTCAACACCAAAATGCAATTACGCTCTTTGGAAAACAAAGGAAATACCATCATGGGATAAGAACAGAAAGCAAAAGAAGGGGTAAAGAAGGGCAACCTCAAATAACAAATCCTCTGGCAGTTCAAAGAATGTTAGGGACATGGATTCCAGGGAAATTATGCTGTATACACTTTCTGCAAGCACAGCCATGCATAACTGATTATTCTTTTTGCTTTTAATTCATTTGACTATAGGAACTAAACCTATCTTGAGTTTTCTTGACAGGTAAGCGGATATTTTTTGCTATTTTGAAACTTGTTCCAACTAATAAAAACATTTTTTTAAGTTATTTTTACTAAATAACTAAGCTCTCAGGTGCAGATTCAAACAAGGGCTATAGCTAACGTTGAAGTGATACTCAAAGTATCGGCTCCAGAAGTTTGGAGGAATAATATATCTGCTGCTCCAGAAACATGGGTTGGCATCTTACCAAATGTTCCAGATTTAAGCTTCGTACAACATCATGAGAAATGAAGTGTGACGAGCTAAAAACCTCAGGTTTTTCTGGAGGGGGAAGATTCCAGCCTTTCTTCTGTGAAGTGCAAGACACAGGGAGAAACTTTCTGGCCCTGTGCTTCATTTCTCAAGTTTACGTAACTGTGACACAGAACAATCTCTGTCATTCTCGAGAATATTAATGATGTCCTTCGCATGTGAGTCATTGCTTTGTGCTCACATAAATACTGTGGCATCCACAGGAAAAACTCAGAAATAACAGAAAATTATGTATGAGTTACGCTTCAAATTGAGCTTGGCTTCTCTAGGTTAGATTCCAAATACACCTAAGAACTGGAGTTTGTCGAATTATGTAAACCATACTGCCAAAATCCCTTGCCTTACTAGATTCCTTAATCTAAAATATCAAATGACTACTTGCACCCTCCTGATTTCCATTTCAACTTCGTAATTAACCTTTTTTTTTTTTTTTTAATTTGTTCTTACCAGAGTGAATATTAAAAGCCGAATTCTAAAAAAACTCATGAATGTTCCGGACAAGGGAAATCTAGTGTTCTCAAGAGATACGTAGGCACTTCAGCACATCAGACCTACATCTCCCTTCTAATGAACATTTACATCCTTCTAAATGTCACTCCTGCAGGAACCGGAAAAAAATGTCCCAGAAGATGATGTGCCTTGTGGGCATCAGGCAATAAAAGACATCATTAGGAACAGTGGCGAATCAGTATTCAGAACACCATGGAAGCACTTCATGTACTTCTTTTGTAAAACGGTTGCCAAGAATCTCCAAAGAGAGCAACTGTTGAGAGTGCAGTGACAGAATATTTTCTTCAATAGCTTGCTTGAAAAGAAAAAGGAAAAAGGGCTGAGAATTCTGCTTTTTAATCTCTAATTTGAATGTGTTATCAGTTTCCTTTTATTTTTCGTCCCTGTTGCCTACGAAGACGTAATTACCACAGAAAGTTGGATTCAAAACTATAATGAAAATCAGAGAGATCAATATTCACTAGAAAATGTGAAGTGCCACATGAATGCTCAGTAGCATCCCTAGCATTGTCACAGACAAGCACTATACTGGATTTGGTGGTGCTGGTGCTGTTAGAAGTAGGTCCTCCCATCTCAAATACAGCTATGACTCGAAGCAGCTTTGACTACGTACGCATAGAGCATTCTCTGAACTGAACAGTTCCGCATATCTCTCAACAAGAAACAAAAGTAGATTTTTTTTGTGTCTGCTTTCAAATTCAGTTACATTCTAAGGAGAGGCATGTCAGAATAGCTGATCAGGATAAAGACCCATAAATTATGACTAACCTGGTTGAATCAGCTCTTCCCTGCAGGTTTGTACGGGGACAGAATTTTATCTGCTTCTCAGAGAGCCAGCCCAGGAGGCATATCATATCACCTTTATAATCCATGCCGAAACGGGAGACAGAATAACGACAGTAGGATGATTATCACTGTAACATTAGAAATGCAATCTCCCCTCCCTCCTCAATGTAAGACAAATGGTCACCCTCCTGTTATGTTTATCGAAGACTTTAAGCCAAACACCAAATAACATTCCACTGTGCAAGAACTCAGTGAATGAGCAGATCAAATAACTACGTCTTTAACGGGAAAATTATAGCTGTGAAATGGTTTTTGCCATTTCGAAACAGAACTACCTTTAATTAATTGTTGATTGCAGCTTGTGGGTGAGCAAATGCTAGGAGATATTCAAGATCTGATGAGATGAATAACCAGGTGCTAATGGTGCTGGATGACGTCACTGTGAGTGTGAGGTCACTTCCAGTTGCTTTGAAAGGTCGTATTCAGGGCAGACTCCTGAGGGCCAGAAGAAATCTAATGTCACTTCTGTCTTCAAGAAGGGCGAGGAGGAAGGTGTGGGGAACTCTAGGGCTGTCAACCTCAACGTTAAAGTGAATTGCAGTAGTCAGCATGGATTCGTGAAGAGGAAATTGTAATATTTGATTTATGTGATAACCATCTACAACGAGATGATTGGCTCAGAGGCTAAGAGAACGTCATGAAATTGAACAGAAGTCTTGCATCTGGAGAGGACTAATCTCATCTACCAGTACCGGTGTGGGCCGACCAGATGATGAGCAGTTTAGCAGAGAAGGTCCTGGTGGACACGAACATGAGCCAGAAACACGCCCTTGTAACAACAGCAACCGGGAGCATCTGGGACTGCATTAGATAGCGTGTTACCATCAGGTCACCTTTCCCTCTGCTCAGTTCTGCTAAATGAAATATCTGTTGAGTTGTATTTAGTTCCGGGCTCCCCAGAGAACAAAGAGCATTGAATTAAAGAATTGAGTCCAGTGAAGGGCCATGAAGATGATTAAGGTCTAGAAATACCTGTCATATGAAGAGAAGGCTCAAGGCAGAACTTACCAGTACATTTAAATACCTGATGAGAGCACATCAAGAAGACAGAGCCAGACGACAGGACAAGAGGCAACGGCACAAACTCCAATACAACAAATTTCACTCTAGTACAAGAAGAATGGGTTTTTTTACTGCATAGGTGGATAAAAACTCTAGCAAGTTTGCGAGAGCGGGTGAGGGGTCTGCATCCATAGAGAAGTTCAAAACTGGAGGGGACACAGTCCTGATCAACTTGCTGACACTGATTTAGTTTTGAGCAGTAGAGCTGGAGTAAGAAAGCTCCTGAAGTGCCTCCCAACCTCAGCTAGGCTGAGACTATGCACTTAGCAGATAGCGGGAGATTGATGAAGGAGAGAAATAGGATGATAAAGAACAGACTCTGTGACCCTGACTCTGTGCATAATTCCACTGTAATCAATGAGGATACTTGAAATCAGTGGTGCTGCTAATGATAAATGAGAGTGGCTTTATTTTTTCAAGAATTATACTCAAGCATCCTTATGATTCGCAAAGCCACAAGCAGCAGAAAGTACTTAAAAGCAGCGTGTTCAGTTCCTTTTTTGTTTTGTTGTTTGTTTTTTTAAATGACATTGGTGTTGATCAGCAAATTATATTTTATCCCCAAAAGATAGCATGTTGCAAATCACGGAGCTGAATTTGATCCCTGATATTAACTGTTGGGCAAGGATGTTTAGACTCTAACAATCTGTCTCTCTCTCACTCCAGTAGTCTTTAGAATGAAAGCAACAGATGATGAACATTTGCTGATAAACTCTCAGAAAGACTTTTTTCCCCTCATTTGCTGTGCTTTCTATGAAAGATGTAGTTTTCCTCTAAGGCAGACAACACGTGAAACTTAAACAAAGGGGGTATCAAACAGCCACCGCTCTGTGTCCGCACCTGAACTGTTACATTAACAAGAAAAGCAAGATACTTTGTTTCTTTCAGGGTGTTGTAGAAGTATGAAGGATAAAAGAGGAAATACTCTCTCAAATAAACAAGAGAAAGCACATTTTGCTTAACACTGGTTGTAGCAGAATAGCCAGATCTACAAGAACACAGAATTGAAATCACGCCGTTCAATGTATGCGTCTTCAGAGTAATCATAACAATGATACAGAAATGGAAAAAAAAAAAAAATCAGGATAAGAGCTCTTTAGCCATAAGGATGCAATCCAAAATAAAATCAAATTAATTCTAATTTATGCTTGTTTTAATGATCTCTTTTACCCAGAGACCATCAGCAATGACTGTGACATTAAAGCACCAACGATCACGATACCAATGAAAATATACCCATGTGACAATACGGACAGAAGATGAATTCCTTCAGCATCCGCCTTCGTCAACAGCATGAATGGGGCAGGCTCCTCAGAGCAGTAGCCTGATCTGTTACTGTGCACTCCGTATCAAGAAAAACTGTTGCCCTTAACAGCCAGGCAGACTCGGAGCAAAGCTAAGAGGACTCCATCTACTATTCCCAAAGTCAATAGAAAAATCTACGTCAGCTTCAGAGTCAAGAGGCACTAGTCCACAAACCACAAAATACGGTGACGTGTAAGTCAGCCAGGAGCTCTTAGCAGACCATTTCACTTCATTTGCCCTCATTTAAAAATCAGGGAAATATTATAAACCAAAATGGTCAAGATGCTATAAAAATAAAAAGGACTTTTGGTAAATTCTGAATCAAAAGGTAAAATAAAGAGGCTCTACTCTATAAAAATATTACCACGACAACTTCTGAATATATGTGGTCTAGAACAGAGATGCCACTGGAAGACTGAAGGTAGCTCCGAAAACTTCACAGCTTACCTGAAGACAAAGCAGCTAAAAGAGAGATATTAAATCTCAGTGAATGAAAACAGATATTTTAAATATATTCTCTCCCCATTTTATCAAGGACTTCCATAGATAACATAGTTACTACATAAACCCTCAAACACAGAAGAAAAGAAATAAGAAAAAGAAAACCAACGTCAGTCAGATTTCAGCAAAGTCGGGATGTAGGTCCAAATCAAGTTGCTGCCCGGTACTACTTTTGGCCTCTTCAGGTATTGAACAAAGTCTGTCATCCTGCAGCACCTGCTTTTCTCTGACTCCATATCCAAGGCAAACTGTGTGCCCTTCACCTAGTCCTCGTTCCTGCTGTGCTTTGTATAGTCTTTGGGTGACAGTCTCCGACAACAGGCCAGCAGAGTGTAAGCACAGCAGCTCTCTAATCTCCCCTGCAGCTTCCAGACATCACTGCAGAAATCTGTGTATTTGCACAAGTACTCCCAGCTGTGCAATGTCACTGCTTCAGCGGTCAAGAACCACACTCGGTTTCTCTTTGCGCCTCACACTTGCTATTTAATGTACTGGTTTTGTTGTTGGCTAGAAAAAAAACAGCACAGCTGTGTAACTGAAGACTACAATGTACTAAATTCATGTAGATTAAGCAATATGTGGATTCCAGAAGACCATTTAGGAAGCTACAAGCAGTGCTCTGCAAACTATTAACTACACATGAAGAGAGCTCAGAAGGCATTTCTATATACTGAGTGCAAAGCAAGTACTACACGCAGCCATCTGAAGCGTGAGCATCTCCTTTGCAATAAAACTGACACTTAGCTGTATGGGTCGCCGAAAGATAGAGGAATTGTAGTTAAAACAGCTCTGTACATCCCAGAAAAAAGTTAATGCAACCCATATCTAACCTCCATTTCAGCTGGTGCACTGCATTACTATTTATTGTTTTTAAACACAGCTCATTCCCAGAAAGTTCAAAGTTGCAGATACTCATACAAGTGATTTCAAAATACTTATTTTTTTCAAGCGCTTTTTACGGAAAGAGTCTTTGGGGGAAGAGGAGCTATCCGAATACAGCAGCTGGGAGAAGTTGGTGGTTTATCCTCTGAGGAGAAGAGATGGAACAACAACAGATAATCATCTTGTGTGTTCGGAAAAAAAGATCTAATGACGTCAGATTATTTACACCGCAAAATTTAACTGTAGGAGACTAGAGGTTATTTCTAACCCCAAGGAATTCTTTAGTCCACAACTGCAATTTGCTGGCATGACATCAGATAGCATTTATTTTCTTGAGATTCTGAGAAAAATGAATTTTGGGTGGGTATAATAGATTCTCATGCTTTGACTTGCGATCTCCTTCACTATCATTAATTAGATTTGTTCATCAGTGGTATGCTCTTGCCTATTGCAAAAGTAACTCCTTATTTCACACGCAGACTAAGTACAATGTGCAGAGCTAAACATTCTGGACCACTTTGTAGGTTTTGACTGTAATATCCTATTGCTCTGCTCCAGATTAGATTGCCCGTCAGCAAATGCACTCAGAAACTGACGTGAAAGGGTCATAAATTGCATCGGTTTGCTCAGCACATATTTTCCTTAACCCAGAAAATTCATTCTGCAAACACTTCTACACTAAGCTGTTCCCTCATCGCCTCTCTGCTCTCCAGTAAGCATGGAATCGTATAGAGAAATTACCCGACAACAGAAGGCCAACTAAAGCACTGACCCAGTACCAACACATACAGCAAGCTAGGTCCTCAGTCTTCACAGCCCTTCACCGAATAAATACATCCACTGTTTTTGCTCCTGCTTGCATCATCGCTTGTTTAGATCATCCAGTACATACCAAGTGCCAAAGGATCACAAGTACAAACATACACAGGGTTAATGAAATAATCAGGAGCGGAGAGCAATGCATAAAATAATGAAGCCTGAATGCACATCCATCATTGTTTCAGAAAAGAATTAAAGATGGTTATTTGAAAAACTAAGCAGGAAAACGTGATCGTTGAGAAGTAGATATCTATGCGTCATTATTTCAAGTACGTTAATCAGAGTTAGCTTTGGCTACCCACGGATACCGCATGTTTTCCATCTCTCTTCACATTCTGAAAACATGAGCTAAGTTTCCACTATTTAAGTGGATTTTTGTACCTTTACTTTCAGGACACAGCTTAGTGCACAAAACATACATGTGCTACGCTACGCTTCCCATAAGAAACCTTGAGCTCTGCACTAGTGGCTTATTTGTTTTCCTTACGATTTAAACATCACTTGACTCTATCGCGTGGTATTTCACAGGAGACAGCATTAAGCCAGCATGCTTTATCTCAAAAAATTTCACGCTACGCTGCTTTATTTCTGGATGAAGGTGTTAGACATCCATTTAATAAATATTTTAGGAACCCAGAAAGAGTACCACTGCCGTTTTAGAGTCTGGTATTTTCTTTTCTTAACACACCGTTAGGAAACCACAACATCCATTCCTTTCAGCCAACCTTCCCGAGGTGTAGAACAACCCCAATGGCACTGAAATTTCAATTTCAGCAGAGATGGGAAAGTGTACCTGTGAGGCTAAAAAGTGCTGAGGGCAGCAGAGCAAATTTATCATCAAAAGCACTTTTAGCATGTGATGCCAGGCAAACTTAGCGTTAGCCACATGGCTGCTAGAGAGACGCAGCTTGCTATTTTAACAGAATGCAGACAAGAATCAGCATGTCAGCATTTTTCTGTTTCTTTTTTGCTCCCCAGCCTGCAGGGGAGCCTTTAAATCGATCTGCAAGCGAGGTTCTCTCGGTGATGGAACTCAAGCAGTAAACCGTATCATTTAAAGTAGTACAGTAGAGCTTAAGCAAAGAAATAGAAGATATCCTTAGTCTGACCTGAAATCACTGTATCTCACGTTGACCAAATCCTCCAAACTGATACAACAGAACATAGTGGTGACATTAGCAAAGGCCACAGAAATAACTCAAGGCGAGAAATAGGTGGCACCAGGTCCTTCAAGGCAATGTCTACATTCTAAGCTTGCTCATTTACAGACCATGAAGACAAATGCGCCTGAACAAGTTTTCTACCAAAATTAGCTTGCCTGAACCATAGCCATTGGGAATTACTTCTGTAACAAATAATTTGTCACGGTCTCTAAGTAGTATTACATAGTAAAGTTCATCAAATTCGGTGAAGCTATGCACCAGGCTATACTTACACATACCTCATTGTTTGTCTGTCACGCGTGAAAAAACCTTTGGTGAATTTAATCTATTGCATATGGTTCAACAAAACAAGCTTAATACCCTAATTAGTCATGTGAGAACTGCCAGTGTTTCTGGTAAGATTGATTGCTTACACCAAATACTGATTTCCCCCTGTGAAAACTAGCAGTAGTAAGAATAGTAAGAATGAGTAAGAAATAGCAAGAATTGCTTTATTGGCAGCAAAAATATCCCCGTAACCCGTGCAGATGTCTCTGAACAGTTCATGATCTGCGATATGGCTGCCTCAAGATTCAACACCATTTTCGTATGGAATGTAATCACGCTCTTTCTTCTGAAAATATATACAAAAAAAAAAAAAGAAAAAACAAAACTAACTTATAAATCCACCCCTCAATACACAGATGAAATAGCACCTCTGTTGCTTGTATCAAGAGAGGGTTTTCCCATGTGAGGAAATGTACTCACAACATCAGTTTCTCTACACAGACAACGTGTACTTTGGTGATAAATACAGCGTTTGAATTCAGCCCATATATTGTCTCACTGATGTTTCACAGGTCAGCACAACAAAAATTGTACGGCTGCTTTGATCCTAGAGAAAACATGTCAGATTTGAAAAGCAAGCCTTGATAAGCATGAGCCTAAAGAGACCCGGTGATTTAAATTTGAAACAGGAACTGCTAGTCATGAAAATTGACACTCTGTTAGAAGCGGATCTATATTTCACCTGAAGAAAGAGCATTTGTGTTTGGGACGAGGGCCACCACTCGTGAATACGGACACGGACAGTCCTTCCCCCTTATTCTCTTCCCCACAAATTAGTCTCTTTTCTATACTGCTCTTACTGCAGTAGAATACCAGCATCAGACACAACAAAATGGAGCTGTATACAAACTGCTGCTATTTGTTACACAAAGAATGACAATGCTGTTTGACTATCCAAAGATAACAGGCAGCCAACCTTGAAGTAAAGCTCTGTGAGTGAAATCTAAAGTCATCTCTACTGAATGCCTAGTTGCCACTCACAAACCTGTGGGCCTTTTGTGTACAGATAGTACACAAAAAGAATGGCTTTACACAACAAATGCACAACAAAGAACTTCAACGTTTCCTAAAGCACTGCTAAGCGCTACCAAATGGGGACCCATGCAAGAACCTCAGACTGGATCGTAATTATTTGTGTACTAATTTAAATTCTCCCAGAAGGGAGAAATTTGTACACAGTCCACTCTGCTCCGTTAGGAAAGCAAACCCATGCAAAAAACCCATATATTCAGAGTACATAACAAACGCATACTCCTTTATTTCAGAAGAACATCACATTACCATATAATTTCTGATTATTCTTTGAGATTATGTCACTGGACAAATACATTATACAAAATAACCTATTGCCTCAAAGATATTTCCAGACTGAAAAAAGCCTGTGCAAAACAGGATTTCCATCACAAAATTCCCAGTACGTTAGATACTACTGTTTCTCTAGGAATACGCAAACAGAAACCTCACCGCACTGTCCCTTAGGGCTACGAAAGCCACATTCCTATGTATCGGATCATACACTGCAGAATTACACATGGCTTAAATTCCGCTAAAATATTCCTTTTTCCCTTCCCACAAACAATCCAAGGACATTAGAAAGCATAGCTTTCTAGTAAAGCTTATTTGTCAATAAAATTAAGAGGATAATTAGGAAAGCGTAATATTTTATTAATGAAAGAAACTTCTAAAAAGCAGCAAATGGTCATGGATGCTATATATGGTGGGAAACCTTTTCTCCTTTCATAAACCTCTCTCCCACAGGAGCAAGACTGTAATCCGGACTGCTCAAATACTCGAGCAACATGACAGCGTTTCCTACGTGGATCTATAGGAACAAGCATCAATCTAATTCGCAGCACGTCCTACTGTGGTCACATAGACGATAGCACTTCTAAGCCACACAAATCTCTAGAGAGATGCATGTTACGTTAATTCTGGAAGCATTAATTCTAATCCTAATTTTGAGAAAACGCAAACTCTCATTGGCATTTGTCAGAGTCCTATTCAGGCGAGCACAGCGTACTGTTACAAGATTAATTTAATAAGTGAAAAGACAGAGGTACGTGCAAAGGCTGTGGACTAAATTCAATACCACTGTTCTACTAGCTGGGATTTTTATCTTTTTTTTTTTTTTTAACAGCTACAGCCATTTCAGCACTGAAAGAATGCACTGATCAATAGAAGAAGAGCAAGTAGTGAAAGGAAGGATGTAGTCACTGAAAAAATTATTATGTTTCATTTCCATACAGTACTGGACTAAACTATTCCGTCTTAAAACTTCAACCACGTTAGTCCACCAGCTTTCATACATCCCCTCAACTTTTCACTCCACATTCAATGGCAGAAAATATTTAAATCAAAATAAAGGAAGAGGAGACCAGAGCCACAGACTGAGCCTGCCTCTTATCAGTGGTCTTCGCCTGGCTGAAAAGCACACGTTAATGAATCTTCTTCTGTTAAGAAAGATTAGATGCCCTAATTATTCATTCTCACGGACATATTACCTGCCTCCCTAATCCTAATGAGGACTAACGAGGCAGCATATTTGGCTTTGATGTTTACTTTTCTGTTTATGGAAGCTGTCCTCTTTCTGTGAGATGCTGACGTTTGTTTTGACAGTAATGACTGAAAGTCTGTGCAGGTCAGAACAACACAACATTGAAATTTTCATCTCATACAAATAGTCTTTTGTCAGCGCCTGAGTTAGTGCTCTCTCCCCAGGATCTCAGCATACCGTATTTCACAGCCATCTTACACCAGCTGGACAATAACGGTCATCCTAATTTATGTACAGGAAGGGAAAACTACGAAGGAATTGCTCCTTCTGGAGAGGACATCATGATAACCAGCAAAGTGAATGTTTCTTCACATTCACCAACTTATTACGCATTGATAAAAACCCAGGTGTCACCTCATGCCATTGATTTCAAAAGAAAACTCCGCTTAAAAACTGAGGTCACAACAGAGACCCAAGTTTTTGATAGCTGTGTCACAATTATCTTCCTTTCCTTAAAAAAAGTCATTCAAAACTGAAGCTACCACTCAGCCTCATCTTTTCAATTATCTTCTCACAACTTCTCTGGCATAAGAGACTTTCTGTATGGAGAGAAAAAAATCCAACATATAAAATTGTCAGTCTTACCTACTACCAATTACCTTCCCTAAGAAGACGACACAGAAATTAAACCAGATTAGGTGTATAACATAATACATGTACATGATAACAATGATGCAGAAAACGTGCAGAGCACGTGGTTTTGTATTTGGCTCTACTTTCTATGATGTTCAGTTTAGGGACTGAACGTTACCCACAAGAAACATTGTTCTCAGATCTTCATCTAAAGAGTCAGACAATCAGCAGTTAATTAGCTCCCCCATATAACAAGACATCCGTCTCATTCTGGTATAGACAAGGACTCTGTTTAAGCTTGACTTATCCCTGAACGCAGAGAAGGTGCATGAATTTGCATCAGCCACAAGGTCTGCATGGAGAACATCTCCCAGAATAGTAGCAGAAGCACCATGCCACCATGTAAATTCACTGCAGAAAACAGAACGACAAGTGAAGACAGCAGAGAATACCTGATTACGTATAGAATCTGCAGTAAGCAATTTTTTCTTAAGACTGCTACTTGGATTTCTGTCCTCAGAAATGCCCTGTGGATAGTTAGATGGCTCAGTCTCAACATCAGCAGAATCTGCTTTATTCTACAATACTATAGGTAAAAAAAAATAAAAAATAAAAAAAATTGGGGGGCTCCTCTCCCCAAGTGTTCACGATCTTCCCAGCTCCAGTTTCAGGCAAGTTATAACGCAAGTCATCTCTGATCTTATGTTCCAAAGACCTCCATATACGCACTCAACTCAAACTTCTCAAGGGTCTTTTCCAGAACCCTTCTTTCTTACATTGGAGAAAAAAAAATATGGAAAAAACATCATCGTTTTCTAGAGATCACAGTATTTCATCTATCCTGAAAATTTCTTAAGAGGCTGAAAGCAACCCCGAGCATTCTCAGCAAGGAGGCCGAAACTTGCACTGTAAGCAGCGTCCATGGGAGCAGAGTGAAAGGGTCCCTTGTTGATTCCCATTTTAACTGAAGGGCCACTACACTCCTAGAAATTTCTTGAAGGGGAAGACGATAAAGAGGCAGCAGTGCTGTGTGTGTACACACGTGGCTCTAATCGAAGCAGTTTGGCATTAACATCACAGCTCCCAAAGAAGGTTAATTCTGTGCCCCTTCAGCTACACCTCACATGCTCAAAGACCTGTGGGTTGGAGCTAGGACCTCGCTGTCCCGTGTAACTGCTCAGTTTGTAAGTCGTAACATACACATTCAAAAATCCTTGGCTATATCTCCCTATCTCCCAACTGAGAGGAACATGTCGTAGAGATTTGCCTCAGTAGTTTATATGGAAAGTATAGGGCCTTGTGAGAAAGACACACAAATACCAGAAACATCATGTCAGCTTCACTTATACTCTAAGGTTTGGTAAAGTCAGCTAGTCAAAAATTATGTGATGCTTTTCATGAAATATGAGAGGTGCAGGTATTATCAAGCATCAGTGAGCAAATTTCAGGAAGATCAGCTTGTGTGACCTCCCATACTGCTAGGGGAAAATGTTATCATCTTCCTCTGAAAATCAACAAATATTAACAGTAAATGCCGTTAAAAGCCTGCCTGTACATCAGAAGATTTTTCACTTGAGAACCACTGATATATTTGAATCACTTCATCAATCTCAATTATCAAATCTCACTCAGAGCTGCTAACAAACCTCTAATGAAATTAATAGTGGCTAATGATTGAGCTAGTGTGATGGTACATTCATAGTTGTACTGAAAGTGGATGGAAATTATATTTGAGGGAATTAGATTGCAACTCTACAAACAATTTAAATCTCATCATGTAGCAATTGTTACAAGCGCTGAACCATTTTCTAACGGGGTTCCTTTTCTAACCTGTGCGTTGTTAAGACCACGCGGTCTGCTCCTGCGCTACGTGCACTCAGTCATCCAGAGCTCCAACAGCTGTTAACTACATTTATGAAAATGTACTGAACAAACAAGTGTTCAGAATGCCTAGAACCACTCGAAAGCCAGAAATCGACCTGGTTAGTGAGATATTATGTGTCCACCAGGCTGATAACAGAACTATCTCTAGAAAATATGTTGCAAGCAATTGCAAGTTTAGTAGAAGCTAGAGATTTTCCTGTCCCATGAGGCACAATTTCAGCAGCCTCATCAAGCAATCTCATTGGCTGAAGAATACTGCAAAGAATCTAACCCAGGCCATTTTTTTAAATCCTTAAGTCACTGGTAAGACCCGTTGCCATTTTATTCCAATTCCTTTTGGATATCATTTGACAATCATATAGTACACGCACAGGGATGAAGTACTTCAAAGAGTTCAAAGAGTTCAGAAACAAGCATGACCCCAAGGAAAAACAATTACCTTAATTGTGGCCTAAATGCTAACAAACACAAGAAGTTCAATTTTCGCTCTTATTTATGCATTTGTGAGAAAACAATCTTTTGTGAGGCCGCAGAGATTTTCCCCTAGGTGCTCTTTCAGCTTTTTTTTTTTTCTTCCTTGAAAAAGCTCATCGAGAAAGTCTAACACAAAATTACCACAATTCTGATTATGAAATGATGATGTGTGGGAGAAAAACGCTCTGTTTTTAAATAGAGCTCAAGTTACTTGTTTTGTGCCTAGAGGGGAATAAAAATGAAAGCAAGTAAACAAATAAGAGTTACAAGAACTGTTTTTCATTAGTTCCCGTTAGCCAAGCTGATGAGGTGAGTCCACCCAGACTTTCCCCATCTGCCTTTTCCCATCCCTGTGTCCTGTGGGATTACTGATCTAGCAGGAGACGCTTTGAACTTACGCATGCACCTCTTTCATCTGTGGTTTTAAAGAATAAAAAACACACGTAACATTAAACAAAACAAAAGACTCTTGCAACAAGTCTACTTTTCCCTTATCCCCTTGTGGAGCAGGAACTCTATCTAAGTAAAAAGGAAATAATTATACGTGTGAAACACCTTTTAACCATCTCTTGGGATGAACTCAATCTGCTTTGATAGAAGACAAGGAGCATCAGGATGTGAGGAAATCAGAGACAGAAGAAATAAGACTTCATACAGAGTATTACTCACATGAGAAAGAAAAAACAGGCCAGATAAAATCAAAAGGAAGCACCTAACACAACAAGCGTGGGAATTGCTAACTAAGCTTAGGGGATGGCGCTCTATTCCTGCACGCTGTGGAGCTAATGGCCACAGAGACTGCTGTGTGTGGGTTATACTCGGAATAACATTGCTGCTTGTACTTATACGATACAGGGAATTATAAGTGGACTCCTTGCACAAACTTCTGTGTGAAGGAGGGTATTGTGTTGTCCCTCTCAATATTCAGGCCATACTGAGATAAGCAAGTGCAACACAAACGAGAATGCGGAAACGTGACATAACTTGAATAAGTAATCTGCAGTTACCAGCTTAACTTAGGTAATCATACAGATTATAAAGCTTCACTCCTCTCAGTTACGAACACAGGAAAGCAAACTCCTTTGCCTCTGGAGTACATGAAGATTGAGGAGAAAAATGAATGGGAGTATGGATACCATTTAACTATCAGACATCTGAGTCTAATTCTGATTTACTAAACGATGTAATAGACAACTTGCTGAACTCTAAAATCAAACTCAAAACCAGAATTAACAAATTCTCACATTCATAAATGCAAAGAAATGAAAATTTACTATGAAGCCTTCTGTATGTGTTCATATTTGGGGAAAATAACAACCTAAGCATGAATTGAAGCTGCAAGAACAGCTTCGCTCTCTGTAAGCAGGGTGAGCTTTATGTTGTTTTCAAGTGGAATTGGACAGGATTGCAAAACTCATTCAGAAATGTCATTTTTTTTTATCCTCTTCTGATGAACTTTTTTTTTTTTTTAGTTTCTTGATTTTCACTCTGGCATTACAATGACATACAATGCATATGTTGAAAAATTATTTGAAAGTAAGGAAAGGTTTAAGTAGCACTAAAATTGATAAGCCGACAGGAATGCTTTCACTAGTGGAAAGTACCATTTTTTGAGTGACAATTCTTTTTTATAATTATTATTAAAGGGCTACTTGAAGATACTGCATTTCTCCTTGCTGAGTTCACGATTGCCGAGCAAGCTGAGAAGCAGAGTTGGAAGAACCTTTATTCTAATTCTCAGTTTACTTCCACAGTCCAGAATGACTTCGGGCAACAGATCTTCCATCTTTTTAGGCCTCAGTTCCCTCAATCTGGAAATGAAATTAATAGTACCTATTCTCTTTGTTCAGCACCTCCGTATCGCTTAGCTTTTAAGATGACATTTCATTAAGTATTATCATCACTACTCTCAGTTTTCAATAAGAGTTCCAAAAATGAGGCTGAGATGACATTTCAGTAGCAAACTGATTTTATAACAAATTTTACTAAAACATTTAATCTAAGAAGTACATGACATAGATGAAAGCTTATGGTGGAACAAATTGATAGCAAATATAAAGACTGGAAATTATATTTGGACAAATCAGTATCCATTTTTGTATTTACTTTCAGCAAGCTTTTCAGTAACTATTTTATTAGTTCAAACATATATGAAATGTGAATTTTGAATTCATACATTCAGTTATTCACTCTAAGCATTAAATTGTATAATGAACTGAAATATACCCTATTCTAACAAATGGATATAAAGCATCCAATCAGAGGTGAGAAAGTTGGGGTTGTGAGTTGCGGGTAATTTTGTATGAAAGAGTGGTCAGTGCGAGCACTTAGACTTTGCAAACAGAAGTCCATGAATTATTTATAATTTTCTTGTAATTTCAGTAAATTGGTAAATGACAAATCCTCACACGCAAAGCAAGAGCGACAGAAATTCATGAGAACATCACACGCTCAAAATTTATGGTAAGCTGTTCTATGACATTCGTTGTTTACTGGTCTTTTAGACCACAACTTAATATTCTATGAAGAAACAGTTAATTCACTAGACTGGTGCTAGTTAGTCATACGTCTTAATTGATGTGAATTAGATTATATTATTTCAAATAAACCATCCTCAAGAAAACAGTCCCAGTCACTTGAGAAGGAAAGCTATCTATTTTATTCTACTTGCCCTAAAACTATTATTACTTCATTTTGAATACCTGCAATTATGTTCCACCTATGAGGGAAAAATAAGGAAATTATATTGTGCTTTCTTGTCCTTTAACTACTTTGGGTCGGACATAAAAGCAACGAGATAACTCATTAATCACTGAGACACGGCACAGTGGGGATAGTGGGAAGGAAGGAACTGTCGTTGGGAGGAGAAAATATCGTTACTCCACGCAAATAAAACCATCTACGCTTTGAGTCTCTGTGTTGTTTGGTTTTGGGAAAATAATTTGCGGATTATGACCAGAAATGTGTGACATGCAGACATTCCTGGAATACAGGTAGTACAGAGGTGTCTGAGATTGCACAGAAAACGCTAAAAGGAACCCCTGTATTGATGGAGCACGTGCTCTTGACTCACAGTGTAAAAGCATGCTGTGACATGTCTTGGTTTCTATCAGAGGCTGGGATCAGGATACGAAAGGAGCATATCAATTATCATTTATCATCAGCAACGCGTAGAGAAAGTATGCGGCAAAAACAGCATCCAGTGTAACAGCAAGCAAAATGATCTCACTCCAACTTCCACGTACCATGTCACTCCTCTGCCTTTAATTTGTTCTTCATAGGTCACTCGCCCTTTGGACGCTCCTTGCTTCCATCATCTAGTTCCTCACAGCCATAGTTACAAGATTGTCACTCAGCCTAGAAGCACGAGTGCCATTTCATTAAGAGAAAGCACCGCATTAAACCGCACAAGAATCCCAAAGTCACATTACTCATTTGTATTTTAATGACTTGCATGCCTATACTGCACTCCTACGGTAGAGCCTTAGGGTAGCTCCAAGCTAGATGAAAAAACCCACCAAGCTCCTGTGCTGGACCGTACCCAGGCTCATTAACCTTGCCTCTGAGCAGGGTTAATTAGATCAGACTAAGCCTCTAGCTAACACAGTGACTATTCTGCATTGTGCCATTCACACACGCCCTTGTGATTCAGCCGCATCAGCAAGTGTGGGGATGCAATTTCATAATGTTCCAAAAGTGATTAATTTTGCCTCATAGGATCATTCTTTCTTCCTACTGACAGGATAACTAGACAGCTTTTCTGGGTCTACTCTTCCGATCCTGTGCCTGACTTCAGCCTTGCTCGAATTAGATTCCTTCTTTCCCATTCTCACTGTAGATAAAGTAGGAAAAATTACTCCAACATACAGGTACGTACCTGCATATCTCCAACGTGCTGACTTAGTCAGGCCAGAGGGACAGCCTCCTGCTCAGCACTAAGTTGTGTGAGATCGCTGGTGATGAAGCAATACAATTTACAAGGTTTCCGTGCTGTTCAATATATTTTAAGTCACAGCTCCGTAAGGTAGCTTTTACCATAATCCAATTCACGAGCTGGAAACTACTGAATCCCCTCTCTCAGTCGTATCATGCATTTGAACAAACGTTCTTGTGAATTTCAACTGGTTGTATGCCTGATAATTAGCTTTACCAGTAATGAGGTTGACCGCATATTTACGTCTCTCTAACACAGTTCTGAGTCGCACCGCACAGGTACGTACAGCCTTTAATCATCAGTTATTTAAATCAAGATATTAGATTTGCGTATATATATTGTCCCAAGGAAAGCGCACATCTCCATTGGATATCAGGTAACAATAAATTGCAGTTCTAGTAAGTTGTATTTTAACCTATTTTTTTTATAACAGAATTATTAAACTTATTTTCACGCTCACTATCATTCTCTAGGTTTGTAAAAACCACAAAAACTTCCGACAATTGCTTCTTTCCTCCAAAATCTGTCTTATTCTGTTCTAAACTGAAGAACAACATTCAATTCCCGGTTTAGTAAAACCCCCTTATAAACTTGGTCGATTGTTTTATTACTGGAGGATTAAGTAGTCAAAGTACAAACAACTACATTGCAGTGACAAGGTTTATACGTGGACTTACTTGTTGCTATTGTTTCTCTTGGACTTAGATATACATATTTAGTCCCATTTAAATAAGTAAGGAAGATTTTAGCAGGAAAATATTTGAGAAGTCTTTTAATTTAAGACTTCTTTTCTTTTTAAATCATTTTTTCCTCAGTGGATTTCAGGTCCCATAGTTCACTTTGCACAGGCTGTGTTTTTCACCGCACGGCCCGCTCTGGCAGGTTGCTCACAATGGGATGACAGCATCTCAGCTTTATCTCTTGAGAGGAGAGGAGGAGAAGGCTGCATAGCAATTGTCAGATAGATAAGCACACGAAATATTACAAGCATTCTCATGGCAGCTACGGAGGATACAGGAACACTGGGAATGAGAAAAGCACCTCTTCAGATTAGCTATTTTCTTTCGTTTGAGCCAAGAGAATTATTTAACACGAGAGAGTTAATTACAGGTAGCTGTATTGATAGGCGATTCCAACCTCAGAAAGCAGAATAAATCCACTCACTGCATGTGTGTATGTACATTCATAGACACTTAATGACTATTATCTGAGAAAATTACTGTAACATTTGCAGTTTATTTTCTCCACTGCAAGGAGAAGACAGATCTTAAAAAAAAAAAAAAGTTCTTTTCCTTCCACAACAATCTCACAGGCTTGGAAAAAAAATTTAATTATTGCACTTTGATAGATGACACCCAGATCTTTTCAATCTTTATTCTGTGAGTAAATTTTCCTGCAGCAAATTTCCTTATAATTACAGTCCTGATTCAAGTGAGCGTTTCCAGAGTCCTGATAGCTTTGCAAATCACAGTGACTGGCTGCTTCACTTATGCTGAACAGGAACTCACTTCATAATGAAGTTTTACTATGCAAAGTGGCTAAACAATAATGTAATTAACATTTATCTGAAGATATCTCTCATTCTTTCAAGTAATATACGTACATATCTATCCCCTCTTTGCACGCTGGTGATTTCTTAGAATCCTAGAATGGCCTGGGTTGAAAAGGACCACAAGGATCATCCAGTTCCAACCCCCTGCTGTGTGCAGGGTCACCAACCAGCAGACCAGGCTGCCCAGAGCCACATCAAGCCTGGCCTTGAATGCCTGCAGGGATGGGGCATCCACAACCTCCTTGGGAAACCTGTTCCAGTGCCTCACCACCCTCTGTGTGAAAAACATCCTCCTAACATCTAACCTAAACCTTCCCTGGCTCAGTTTGAAACCATTCCCCTTTGTCCTATCGCTATCCACCCTCATAAACAGTCATTCTCCCTCCTGTTTATTTGCTCCTTTCAAATATTGGAAAGCCACAATGAGGCCTCCTTAGAGCGTTATTTGAACAAAAACATTACGAATTCCCCGCACAAAAGGAACCTAGGTAGCTTTTGCACTGCAGTGGGAAGAAGTGACATTTGAAGGCACTTGTAAATTAACTGATAACAACCCAAAAGGTGTGATGCTCAAAACCCAGCACAGCACTCGGTTCTGGATACTATTACATACCAAGGATTTTGGGTTGTTTTGTGTTTGGGTTTTTTGTTTGGTTGTTTTTTTTTTTTTTTCATATCTCACACCTGTTTTTAATAGGGTACAACATTTTATATCCTACAGTATTTGGGATCAGCGAGTTTCGGTAACAGCAGGAAGCCATTGATTTATGTTCAAATCCTGTCTGCAGAGTTCCTGCCTGGTTCACCCCTTTTTGTACCACCACAGATGATTCACTCCTAGTGAAGCACCATGGTTTGCATTCAGCCTTCTGCAATTCTGCTTCGTTCAGGTGATTCCACCAATTGCTCAAAATCATCATACGCTCCTTCAGAACACTCAAGGCCTTTCCCTAGAGGTTGTTACTATTTCCTGATTTATTAAGTGCACTCTTTATTTCATTAGCCAAGTAACTAATAAAAATACAAAGTAGTACTAGACTTGCAAAAAAGCAATAAAAAACCCTCTGTTGCTCTTCTACCTGTATACACTGATGCTATAAGTTAACATCCACCACAGAGTTAGAAGACGTAATGGAAACACAATAATGTAAAGCTAATTTCATCTCTTAAAAAGCAAAAAGCTGCAACAGTGTTTGCAAAACGCAAACTAGTCAGTCTTCTAGATATAACACTATTGCTTTAAATGATTATAAATCTTGCCTAAATTATATGGCACGCAACCCAACCCAATTATTAACTACACACAGAGGAGCCTTTCATACATAAAAACATAGGATTTTCAGTGCTGGATCCTTCTCTCAGCATCACTTGGAAGATGCTCCCTGACCACTAACCAAAACCATCTGACATCCTTCTTCTTGCTGGCAGATATTAGAGGCTAACTTACCAACAAAATTAACCAGAATACATATGAAAATAGTAAGGCTATAGAAAAGCTCTCTAGTAGAAAAGCTGAATGACAAAGAAGTTGCAGAACTGAATTATACTATCACCCAAAGCAGATATTTTGAGGAGATGAAGAAAACGGAGAACAAACCACACCAATCTTTGCAAGAGGAAAACATAGAAAATAAAAAAAGCAATGAAGAAAGTTAAGTCTTAAAATTCTTCAGATTTTCTTGGCAATTGAGGACAAAGCCCTCCTTTCTCCCTACAATAATCCTACTTTGTGTATATTATGTATATATGTCAATTCAATATTCACGGCTTAACTGAACCACTCTCAGTCTACAGGTATGCGTAAGAGTGTTAGACTATTAAAGCGGAGACTCATCAAACAAAACGGGGATTAATATCCTTCCTTGAGATTTGACACTTCTTAAATCCTTTATTACTGACAAATGGGAGAATTTATGATTCATATGGAAAGCTATGATAAACGCCACTGCTATCATTCATTTTCTGATAGCATTAAGAAGAACACTGCATTGTTGGCATGAGGTTCAAGGTTAATGCTACATAACAGATTCTGCCTCTGTTTTTTTCTCCTGTGTGAAGAGATAGGATGACTGCAAACTGCTTACTGAAAGATAATTGCTTCATATATGCTGCTCCTATTTTATTGTAAAGTTCTGGCAACAGACTCCCAGAGCATTAGGCCTGACTCTCAAACCATGAGTCAAGCACAATGCTACTATATATATATATATTTTATTTTTGAAGGTGCTTAAAAATAAACTGATAACAAACCAAAAAAAGTATATACATACCTTTTATTATATTAGATTATTTATTATATTATAGATCTATATATATAGACATATAAAAGGTATATATAGCCAGTACCAGCATCGGATTTTGAGATGGATCCGTTCTGAGCAGGCCTGTTCTTGTAGCCATTGCACATTTTTGCTGTGCTCCACTGGAGCTTGGAAACAGCCCAAGTTATATTAAACTGGGAAAACATCACTAAATCCCAACAGCACTTCATATTCCAGAAACATATTATCGCCTTTATAAGAGCTGTATCATAATGGGACCACCGCTTAAAAAAACCCTGGTTTATTCTGGGGGCCTGGAGACTTGTGCGCAAACCAAATACATCTGTCAATTGTCAGTGTTAGACCCAAGCGACACATTTGCAGATGACCTACTTGTTACTCGTGCCAGAAAAGCAATGGGACTGCCTTGTCATCCCAGCATTTTTCAACATGCAGAATGACGACTGTCACTTGGTGCCTGGCATCCCATCGTCTCAGAGCATTTCCAGTCACCTCTTTTTCTGCTTCTTCATGCATAGAAACACCACATCTGCAATGTAAGCCAAGATGTACCATAGCTACTTCTTCAAGTGACAGAAATACCCACCCTTTTAGTGCCGCTCCACTTACGATTTAGTTAACAACTCTTGCTTTGTTGTTTCTAAGAGTACACCAACAAAACTGACCCATTTTCACTTAGTTACCATCTGATATGTTAATTCGGAGGTGTTTCTGCAATCCTCCTAAATCCTTTCCGCAAATCCCGTTTCTTGTAACGGGAGCTGTTATTAATCCTACGCTCAAGATTTGGTCTGCAGCACTTACGAGTGATTCCTGATCCATGGGGTTACTTTTTGATTTTTCTTTCTTGACACCTTCATCAGCTGTACTCCTCCCCCCAGAAAATCCCACATGCTTGATCCAAGTTTGTGTTCACTCCCCTGTTTATTGCTGTAACCACAGCCAGTCATCCCCTGAAATAGTAATGAATACCATTTAGGAGGAAGTTTTTCACCCAGAGGGTGGTGACGCACTGGAACAGGTTGCCCAAGGAGGCTGTGGATGCCCATCCCTGGAGGCATTCAAGGCCAGGCTGGATGTGGCTCTGGGCAGCCTGATCTGGTGGTTGGCGACCCTGCACACAGCAGGGAGGTTGAAACTAGATGATCATTGTGGTCCTTTTCAATCAAGGCCATTCTATGACTCTCTGATTCTATGAATACAAGAGATTAAAACAGGAAACAATCAAACCAGATATGTAAAGGCCAGATCACAGAAAAAAGAACCACAGGAAAAAAGAAAAAGCAGAAGAAAATACATACACAGACTGCACTGGATGAGCAGGACAAGAAGAGATTACAACAGCAAACGGGTGAGAGAAAGCAGGCAGATGTGGGACAAATTTCACAGTTTAGCGGACTAAGAACAGAGAGAAAGAGCCAAGCAGAAGTGAAGGAGTATGACGCGAGACAGAAAATGCAAAACCAAAATAGACAGCAGCAATTGTTAGAGTCTGAAATACTGTCACTAGTGACAACCAGGATGACCTAACGGAAAAAAGGACAGAATCAGACAAAAAGAAAAAAAAAAGCATTAACTGAAAACAGTGATCATATTTATAAATAGAACACAACATTCACAAGATTACAATCACTTAGGAGTCTGCCTTGCTACATCTAGGTAGTTGCTTGCTGAAAAGGAATACAGTAAAAAGAAGTGGGATATTTCTGGAGAACAGACCTCGTTCAGCTTGCCCCAGGCACCTGATCCCACTGTGCCACGGAGTCTCTCAAGATGCACCGCATCCACACAGGGACCAGGAAACTGCAGGCTGATGCCAGTGAAGGAGCCAACCTCCTAATACAGACCTTACATAGCTAAGTGGAACACCATCAGCAACTGATTTTTGGTATTCGGTGGAAAAATTGAAAAGCTTCTCTTTGTCACCAAAGCAATAAGCTATATGAGGTCACTTAAAAAATCCCCAAGCTCTATTTCATGGCAATATCTCAGATAATGCACTTCTGAAAAGAAAGCGTCAGATATTACCTCAAATACTGCACGCAGTTCTGGGCAGCACAGTACAAAAAGGATGTTAGGGTCCTTGAAAATGCCCAGAGGAGGTGACAGGGCTGGAAGGCACATCCTAAGGGAGGAGCTTTGGACACAATTAAGTGCATTAACTTTTGGTTAACTCTGCAGTGATCAGACAGTTGCAGACGTTGATCTTTGATGGCCCCTTTCCACTAAAAATTATTGTCATTTACTTAAATTCTTGGTTCAAAGCCACACCAAGGTAAGGGATTAGAGCAACTCCTTCTTTTCCAGAACAAAATTCTTCCTGTAGGAGATGATACAATTCAGCTTCATTTTTATCAGGAGGTTTATTAACTTGGCTGCAACACATTTTGCCATAGAAAAACTCTGAACAGTAGCAAGGAAATCCATCTCAGCCTTAAAGGAACACTTGCCTTTTCCTGACAAGGTCCTCCAAAATAAAAACACTACTGCCCGAGGATTGATGAAATGACCATCTAATTAGATAGGGAAATACACTGACAGTATTTGCGCTCGCTGGGGGAAGGAAAAAACCGTGCCTGAAGAATTTGAGAAAATGTGAAATCTCTCTTATTTCTGAGATCCTATATACATTTCACCCATGGCAGTAAAAAGTATACAAGCAGGTTTGAATTATCTACAATTTTTAGAATAGTTTTTGAGATTAACATTTCAGTTGATAATCGAGTTCCTAATTTAGGCTACCTTCTATTTGCACCGATTAAGTGAAAAAAATCTTCCAAACAAACACAATTTCATATTGAGGTTGGCTTTCAGAGCATTCCATTAATACTATTTAGGTTCATGGAACTTAACATTCTGTGGGGATCTGTCGGGAATTATTTCATGAATCCATAATCAATATCCTATTGAATATTATGAAGTCATAAAAAGCGTTACACATTTTCAGCTTTCTGCGTTAAACAAGTCTGTTTGGAGATTCACTAAACAATTTAGAATTGAAGTATATGTTTCGACAATAACAGAAATCCCACGCAATAATCTGTGTTTTAAATTAACATAAAACAGAAAGAAACTCCAAAAAATCCCATGAAAAGAAGATCCATCCATCCTTTTTGGACTTTTTGAGAGAGACTGAAAAAAAAATTGCAGTTTTTGTCCAACTGTTCAAAATCTGCATCATCTCCTGAAAAAAAATCTAAATGCTCTCTGCCATCCTCAATTCCATTTGGTGCAATGGAAGCACAGAAGAAAAGATATCTCATTAAAAGCACCCCTTGGTTTCGGCAGATGGGAGAGTGCTTAATATCATTTCATTCCTGATCTCACTTGTTCCTGCAGAACAGATGCAATATATAATTTACCATAGATGATGGCATTTGAGATAATTCAAAAATCACTGATAAGATGAAATTATATCAAGCTAGATACAGCCATCTGCTGTGATTTCAAGGATTCACCTGACAGTCACTTCTTTTGTGATTTCAGCCTCGTGAAACACAGGACTTTGTACATATACTCTTTAAAGAGTGACATCTAAAACTTTCTTTCTCAGGGATATACAGCTATGTTTTTTTTCCGTTCTTGAAAGACAGATGTAGCCTCGCAAACAAGGCATTCAGAGAAGCTGGATGTCTCTTTTTCATGGAAAAGTAGGTCTACCACGTATTTAAAACTTATGCAAGAAGATTGACCAGAAGGGGTAGGGATTAAAACAAAAAAAGACCTTCAAACACCAGTTAGAGATGGAAAAAAGTGAAAACAAAGGAACAACCAGGAATTGTCTTCTGTCCAACAACTGTGTTCTTACAGGGCAGAATTTTTCTTGACCTACACTTTTTGCGCGATACCTACGAAGTCTGCAGATTCCCGATTGTCTTTTTTTCCCCCCATCGTATTATTAAACTTCAAAACAGACGTGCAAAACAGTAAAACAAACATGAAAAAGTTACGAATAAAAACCAAAGTTGCTATTGCCGTCATCTTACAATACGTACAAAGTAAGGTAGAGACATCTAGAGTGACTTGCCCACCGTGGCAGAGAAAAATCAGTGACCAAAGAGAGAGAGCTGAGCCCACCTCCCCAGTTCCAGAAGGCCTCATACTTTTTCAAGGAGTATCACAGTCCTAAAATTAGCAGGCTTTTGAATGGGGACATCTGGCATCCCTCTTCCTGGCTGTGCTTTTATTGTCAATAGACAACGCAGCGTCATGCTGCCACACGCAATTACATTCAGAGCTTCTTAATATGAATTACATCTACTAGTCTTTTATATAATTCTCTAAGTGAAATGTGTTTTCCTTCACGGCCACTACAAACTCCTTGGTCTATTTAACAAACAATAGATAATTCTTAACGTGAAAGGGCCCCTGTCCGGAACATCAAACAAGTAGCTACAAGCTCACGACACAAAACTCTCATACTTGAACACAAAGAAAATAAATGCTAAGTAGAGAAAGCAGAGATCTACCAGCTGAGACAAATGAGACACAGAGGTTCAAAGACAACCCCTTTTGCCCTGTACATACTGCTTTGCAGTCAGCAGCTCTCAGTGCAGAGGATTCACTCAATTGCCATGACTGCAGCGAAGCCTTCTAAGTCCTTCCTGAGTTTAACCAGCAGTATTTCCAAGAATACAGGAATTTGTAATGCAGGTAAAAAGTATATATTATCGGTAGTGAATGACCGTGTTCAGTTTTCTGCATTACAACTCAATCAAGTAGCTGAAAAACTGAACAGCGCTTATAAACCCACCTTACAAATCGCTTTGTTGCTGTCAAAAGTTTTAATAAAAGTTAAAGGATGCTGACTATTCCCTAGTTACTATCACACAGGAAAGGTCTCTGGCTCTTAGGACTGTCAGACAGAGCAACCAGATCCAAAGGTTGGAAAACAGTCAACCACAAAAAACGTGGTAAAGGAATTAACAACTGGAATTATCCACCAAGCAGTGCAGAGGATTCCCTGTGAAATGAAGGCCTCAACTTGTAAGAATCTCTCTAAAACTCATGATTTTCCCACTAGACATGGCGTGGAATTGGGCAAAAAAAAAAATCACAACTGTTAACCACAGCGCTTGCTGTGCACAGTTCAACAAAAACACCTCCATTTTATCTGCAAAAAGTGTTCAGTGGTTACATGATTATGAACTGAAATTAATAAATTGATAAGGTGATTTACCCAAAGGGTACTTAGACTGTCATCTGAAATGAAGGCTGAAACACATCATCTTATCCCTCTGTCAGATTTAGGGAATATAACATAAATGACACCAAGAGCTGCCAGCAGCAGCACTTCAGTCTATTGGTTTGTTCAGGAAAAAATAAACTGCTTTTGAAACAGAGCTTTAATTTCATCATAGCTAATGAATATTTACACCGCCCATTTTTAATTTTTCATCAGCTCAGCACATATGAATGCTGATACATTCACATACCAAGGACCCAAAGTCATAATTATGTAAAAACTCCATAGCGTGTATCTCCTGTCTGAAATATTCAGTTGTCGGTGCATGAAATGAGCTCAGTAGCTGAGCCCATATACCATCACATTCCAGATATTCGCCAGTTTTTTGTTTCCTTCTTTGCACTCGTAATTAGTAGGGGAAATCAAATGAATAAATAGATTTTGGATTAAACAGCCAATCTAAGGAAAACTAAAAGGTGTCGACTACTGAATGTACTGACCAAAACATCTTTTGGCTTGATCCACAGAAAAAGAACACGTTATGTATATGTGCGTGTATACATACATATAAATATATTTATATATAACGTGATGCTCTGTGAATTGAATCTTAATTCAGGAGTTGTCTTAATTGTTAATGAGTTTCAGAAGAACAGAACACATCTAGGAATTCTATTTCTTGTTGATCTATTGTGCGACTGGAAATAAAGTTGACTGAAATAGCTACGTGAACTCTAGCAATGATCTAGAAATTCCAGTCCTGCTGCTATGATTCCTGACACCAGCACTGCTGTGTAGCTAAGTTCTAAAATCCACTTTCTGCGAGATACTCTGAAGGCACTCTAATAAGTATGCAGCTAGTCTTCTTCTCAAATGCCACTCCAAACTTGAGGGAGGAAGAAATTAACTCCAGTCACTCTCAGCTCAGATACCTCTTTCCATTCCAGCTTCGTGTGTTCCCTACGGACCTTCATATTCTTACGTGGACCTACTTTTATGCTTTTAGATGGGATTAGTTCCATCAATCTCAAAAAATAAAAATTAAATTTTTTTACAAGTTTAAATTGAAGTTAATTTAATTTTTTTTTTTTTTTTTTAATTTGGTAGAGTTTGAATTGCTTTTTACTGTGGGAATAAAAGCAAACATTCAAATATTAGATAAGCCTCGTCACTAGTTCTTTTGTCTATGAAATTAACCTCGTAAGTGCGGCAGTAAGATTTCACTGAAATATCACGAACCTTGAAGTGTTATTAAATTTTACATGGAAGTAATTTCAGTGGCAGTCTTCATACAGATTCATCAGTCTTCGCTGCTGACAGGTAGTACTAAGAAACACAGCTGAGAAAGTACAAAACACTTCCATTACAGCTGTAGTCTCTCACCATCTTTTAATTATGTAATACTATGAATGCAGAAGTGCACCGCCAGCTTATTTTTGAACCACTGCAACATGGTCTGTCTGGATAGAGCCCCAGTCCAACCCAACAGCATTTCTACTTGATGAGTTTCCGCATACGCGTAAGGTCCCAGTTTCACAGTACTTACAGAAATAAAGTTCGAGTATTTCAGAGAGTTTTCGACTATACAACAAAAATGTCTTCCCACCATACGCAAGGTCACTATACTTTCTTCCATACTCAGAGCATCCAGTACTAGCACTGCTCTATCACTTTAGGAAGAAGTCGTTTAAGAACTTATAAATGAGCGCTTGAAGAATTCATGTACTCATCTGCCTGTTTAATTATATCTCCAAGCTAGAAAGGCTGCCTGTGTAGACATACATTTTGCAGTACTGTTATATAAATGTTTAAATAGCTGCTGCAGTTCAAAGATGCGTGCAATCATTTCAATCTGTACCTTCAGAGACATACAGTCAGGAACATCACCTTCGCACATTTTTAGAATATTCCAGACAGTAAATAAGATCATCCACATATGGTTTGTGTATGTAACCTGAATTTCAGTCTTCCCTGAGCAGGAGAAGCATTTTAAGATGTCAGATCCTAATTAAATAGTAAAATGCACCTTCCTCTACATTCAGCCACTGGCAGATGTTGCAGAATTAAGTGGACCAAGATAGTACTTCAGTTTTAAACAATTACAACATCTTTATTTATTGCTTTTCCTAAACATCTGCCGTCCAGTCCTGGGTAAACGAAACCGTTTACGGGCAGGTCACAGCATTAACAAACTCAACACCAAGGCTTGGGTCAAAACTGCGCAATTGCAGCCTTACTTTAAGCATGCCTATACTTGATAATGCATTTAGTCCAGGCCCCCTCTCTTTCAATTTCAAAATCTAGAAGATAGTTTCCAAGCAGACCAGAATGCTAAAATTTGCCCGCAGGGGATCATTTTAAAAATAAAGTACTGAATTTATTAGCCCCCTAAATACATAGAAGCAAGTTTTCATTACCATCAGCACCAGGCAACCTTAAATGGTGTACGTCAGCAACTTCGTTTAAGTTCCACGGGAAGGAACTTCTGGAAGAGGCTGCCTATTATGCAGCACACCTACAAACCATTTTTCAAAGCCTCTGTTTTGATGGACTGGGAGCGTAATAGTAAATACATCCACGTATACTTTATCCACTGTACCTTCCTATTATTGCTCGGATTACAAATTAAAGTACATCAAAACTAGCAAGCATCTTCTGAAACAAGCTTTTGAAACTCGAGAGTGAAAAAATTAGGTCAACTGCAGTTTGATTTGACACCCTTCGTTGGATTCCTATAAGAAGCCTATGTCATGTAACATACTTATGGTATAGCATGCATTAGACATTACCTTCTCATCTTCTCAGGCTCCTTTTACAGCTGGAGCCCATCACGCTCCAACGCTGCAACACATTTCACACTGACTTGGAGGCCTGGGTTTCAGCTCGTTTCCTAAAAATTTCATGCGCTGCTTCTCCCCACTGGTTGTTGCTACTCCTGACAAACACATTTTTTAAATTATTTCCATCCTTTCAAGAAGTTTCACGTTCTACAGACATCTAGACAATCCCAACCCCGCTCCCCTCAGGACTGCTTCTCTCAAAGCAACACAGAAACACGCACCAGCCTAAGATCTCAGGGCCCGGGAAGGGCCAGAACAGCTTGCATTTACCTTCTTGGCTTATTGCTGAGGGGTGGGAGCAGAGCATTTGGGACTCACTAGAATTGCCTCGTGAAATAAACTTCCTCAGAAGAGTCATCTGTTCCCTGCCAGGCTCCAGCCTGGCAGCAGACAAGGCAGCATCTCCGCAGGCCTGGAAGGACCAGTCTAAGTGGGACTCAGCTGCAACACCTCAGCATAATGAGCAGCAGAGCAGCAAGCCATAGGGCAGCACTGCGCCCTGGCTAACCTTGCTGAAAACACGCAAGTGGAAAGAAAACGTCGTAACCACTAAAATCAGCTACTGTGACTCTGTCCACACGCTGGAAACCAGCCTAACAGAGGATGCAATACTTGCACTTGATCACCTCTCACAGAACTAATGGCTGGCTTCCAACCCACTCATTTGTACCTCTGCTGTCTCTCTATTTGCTCGCTTTTCTACAGACATCTCCACAAAAACACACCAGAATTAGAATGAGACATCAGTGATCTTTCTTCCTATTGCTTTTGTTACCTACCAGTTGATCTGCTCTCATTTCCAGTCTTTCTACACCTATCTTTCTAGCATCTCTAAGAGCTGTGGCTTCTGCAGCAATGCTGAGTGCCAAGCCAATACTTGGGTTTTCTCACTGTCTTGAGGAGCGCAGCGTCGTACTTAAGTTCAGCACGAGGTGGTGGGAACATAGTTCCTACGCAAATAATAATGCACATGAAAAGAGCACAGGCAGTCTAAATTAGTTTCTTTACATCTTGAATTCAAATCGCTTGACATCTGAGAAGTTATCATACAAGATAGCCAACTTCATGTTGCACGGTTAAGACTTTTTCTTCTTCTTGTTCTCAAAAGCTCCTGTTCCAGCAATTTCTCTGTCTAGTACTGTATTTGATGAATAAATCCCAAACAGAAGACTTAATTAGGAATTTCACCGTAGCCTTGCTCATTCTGATTCAGACTTCTCTCAGTAACAGAAATTTGCTACTTGCTAAACTATTACCGAATGCTTATAGTAATTGAAAAGCCAACTATTACCCTGACTCGTTCCCAAGTACACAAGATGCATTTAGTGCAGAACTGTGTCTCCTGCTCAGCGTGGAGGAATAATGGGATCAATAACAGCACATCAGGCAGAAGAAACTTGGGAATTTATTTGGCAAGGCCTCCAGCTAGTGCATTTCATGGGCTATGACTAAGAATTCCAACTTGGATTGCTGTATTTGCAATACATCGCACTAGTGTCACTGCGTATTCTAATTCCCTCACATTTACAACTTAGAGTCTGTGGCCCTAGAGCATACTAAGGTAACAGCCAAAGAAATTCTCTCCCCCTTCACAGTTCTCTATGCTCAAATAAATAACTTTCCCAACCACAGCATTTTTCCATCTGACAAAGGATCAGAACTTAACTGTAATTTTGTGTTGCCGGGCGTTCTTTGATTTCTAAGGAACAAGAACTATTAGTCCTGTAGAAACTGCTGCTCCTCAGATGACAGAGAACATTTTGATTCTGTGGAGGAAACGAGTGTAAGCTACGAAACAGGATTTCAACAAAGCACAGAGTGTTTGTTTAACAATCAGCAGAGAAGTCAAATCAGATACCTCTCCTATCCATTTATCAAAGGAAGTGCATTTTCATTTTACATCAGATGGAACATGAATATTGAGAGGTAAAAAAAAATTCTGTATCCAATTCATTTTAATGAAGCGTAACAAAATATCACGGCAGACGCACGGTGTTCTGACAATTATATTTTTTGTCTGTTTTTCATCACTGCATTTCCTCAGCTGAAAACACAGAGAGCCTTGGAAATCGCTGGCTTGCAGCAATAACTCTCAGCCACAACTGCAAGGTTTCCTTTTGGATCGTTCAATACATGCTGCAGGAGAGCAAGCAAAGGCTGTAATGACGAGCGCTGGAAGATGCAGTGCTGGCAGGCCCCACTGAGAACAGAGGAAAAGGTCTGCGTTAAAGCCTGATTGTTTCTTGCCCCAGAAGCCAGTGAGACCAACGGGCGTTCAGCTTGGGCTCACGATAAACAAGTCCTCAAAGTGACAGATAGCAAGTCAGTATTGCTTTCATAGAACTACACCCCTTAGAGGTACACAGCCATCGTACGCGTATGGTTCAGCAAGTAAGCTATATATACTGCCTTCACCATTCACATTGCATGAATAGGCCTGACAGCCCAGGCTGCGTAGCGCTGGGGCTTCTGAGCCTGTATCCACCACTTGAGAGCCTACTTGCATTTGGTCAAGCGTTTCCATATTAAAATGCATTTAATGGGCTAATTTTGTAGGGAAACGATCAAAAACCTGTTACAAAGTCTGTCATTTCCAGTGACTTCAAAAACACCTTCAGTGAAAGAGTTTAAGCTTGACAAAACAACACTGGCACTAACTCCAAGGAGTTCCACATCAGGAAGTTTAGGCTGCATAAATTCTTTCTCAATCTTTGCTGATACTAATTCACACAGAATTGATGAACAATAATACATTTTCAGGGATGGTGAGATTCCTGTTGCCTCTAGAATCTTATAGCCAGTGCCACATAAAAGGGGAGGAAAGAGCTGAAAGCAGCACATTTTTTTTTTTTTTAATAGAAAAAAAAACAATAAAAACAACGTCAAAGTTTGTCATACGTAAACACAAAAAAGATCGCTATCTGTAGGCAGATAGACTGGTAGAAATGTCACTGAGAAAGTAAATTAGCTCAAGATTTTTCTTTATCTTAAGAATTACCGTGTACAGCAGTATTAGAACTCTTTCCTATTAACGTTAGCACTATCCTCATAGAAATTCCAATACCTTCTCTGGAAAGAGTTCTGAAACAAGGTATTGACTACTGAAACAAGAAGCCCTCTTACTGGATGACAGCATTAACTGCATTCCTGGTTAGGGATAGATATCCCCCCTCCGTTAACCAGTAGATAAACTGCAAGGCAACTAAGGACAGCCTCTATTTGTTTAATTTTTCTCTAGGACAACAGTGTTTCTCTCTACAAACGTCAGAGAGCTTTTTTTCCCACAGAATGTCTAAACATTTATGGCTTCAGAATTACAAACCCAGATACATATGGAAACATCCTGCACAAAAAGAACTGTTGCAAGCAGACTAGGACTGTGATCTAGCACCTTGTAATTCTAATCCTTGTTACACTTTCCCCTAACAGATGAACTATTCCTTTAAAGGTCCTTCTCGAAGAGAAGTCCTCACCATAAAGAAGAAAAAATACACACAGTCCATAAACCAATTTGCTTAAAAAGCAGTGACTGCACCCTTTAATCTTGTAAATCAGCAAGTAATAAAGAGAATTTTCTTTAAATTGTCTTTGAGCTATGCAGAATAATCTTGAAGAAAATTCCTAACCTGTTTTTCATTTGTACTGCTCAGAGTGAACCCATTTCCTTTTTTTTTTTTTTTTTTTTTTTAATTTTGGATGATTTCTGTTTATCCATGGTCTCTTATCCTTTCCTCACTTCCTATTTTACCACTCATAACAGAGAATGACAAAAGGAAGCCTAACCCCAGTTTCATTACAGCTAACAACTTTGAAACTAGCTCGGTTTAGAAACTACTGAAGTGCCTTCAGTCTCAGCAAATGATTTGTATATCATCATTTCTTCCTACCTATTTCAGAGATTCCAATTATTCTTGCCTTTGCATTCCGACTGTAGGTATAAGCTTTCCCTTGGTTTCCTGCTCCTTGCACGCTTGCCTCTGGTCACTTTTTCTTCTCTTTACTCTGTCTCTTCCTTCTGCCTGGAAGTTGTTCAGAAGCACCAGAATTGTGACTGTGCAAAACAGATGGCTGAGACTTAACATATTGTTATAAAAAAGTAGGTTTATTCTTCACCAAATGTTAGTCAACTCCTGCACTCCACAGCAAGTCCTTGGTGAAAATATCCACGACAGACCAAAAATTATTTAGCACTAGACATAAATACACAGGAGACGGCAGGGAGAAAAGGCAGGCCCTACAAGGAGGCTGAAGAACCAGTACTTGTATAGACTGTATAAACCATACACACATAACCTAATGTCTCTCTTTTTTTTTTTTCTCCTTTCTTTTCAATTTTCCCCATAAGGTCTTCCAGAAGAAAAACTGCAATTCTAGAAAGAATCAATATTCTGTTCCATTTTAAAAAGAAAAATGTATTTCTGTTTCTCGGGGGCTTTTTTGTTGGTTCTCCGGCCCAGCTGTTAATTTATTCTCAGCAAAAAGTCTTCTGCAGTAGAATAGAAATGGGTGAATGTGCTGATACTCATTCCTCATTAGGAGTGCTTTGTAATGCTAACACGCAGAGCTCTGCCTAAGAAGAGTTAATCCACACAATACAGTTTTTTCCTATTGACGTTTCTGTCTATAGTTTGCATACCTCTTCAAGTAACTCTTGTGGCATTATTTTAAGGCACAATCAGAGACAGTAAAAACAGGATAAAGCAATCACTGTCAAGTACCAAAAGCAACATTACGGAAATTCCAAAACATAGAACCTAAAAAAAAAAATGGAAGACAGCAAATACAAGCATATGTCTGTCTTCCTCGCTGCCTCACCAACTGTATGGTTATGTTGTCTGTACAAAGGGAAATCCAAACACCTCCAGAGCGTATCATTGCACATTATTACTACTAGTATGCAGATCTGCAAAATGTTGAGCATTTGTACGCTACTCGACAAAAAACCTAAATGAGTTGGAACCATTCTGCAAATTTCAAGAGCAGAAGAGGACAGGGCATGCAGACAGACCAGTGCCAGAGGAATACCCAGTCACTCGGGGCAATTTGAAAGATTTTCTCTAGCAGAATAAATACTCAGGAAAGTCACACAAATCATCTCTTACAAGATGATTTAGCAGTAAAGATAAATGCATACGCATTACAGAAAAATGAACAAGAAACATTACAACAACAAAAATGACACTACACTCCCAGACAACAGTGTGACTCAAGGAAGGAAAATATGAGGCAATAGAAGCTGAGATAAAGGGTGTGCCTTAGGGCACTTATGATCAGCCTTAAATTTCTCTACAGTTCTTTCAACGTTTGCACAGCTCAGAAGGCATGTTTCTACAGGAATAGCTACGTATAAAGTAGCCTGTTATTTCTGCCCATCTGTATTATACCTAAAACTAAAGCCCCAGTTTAAACAGAAGTGAGTTAATAGAAATTAAGTATGCGAGTTGCCTTAGGAGTGTATTTCACCTGCTTTTCTGACATAATGCACGTGTGGACCTGTCTAGCTAATAGCAGAGGCGAACATAGGTGAAAGCAGTTCCTTACTGATAATTGGAGTACAAGGGTCACTAATTATAGAGAACTTGGTGACACATATAAAGTCACAGAAACACAGTGTGGATCTAATGACTTCCTCCATTCAACTGTGGAGTATTTAATCCACTATCCAACCGCAGATGCGGAATAGGACCAAGTCTCTATTTTAAGACGGGGTGGATACTGCATCGAAGACAATTCTAAAGCAGCGTAAGTAAAAAGCTCATTTTTGCCCTTTCTTTTTCACTCCTGCTGGGGCAGAAAAAATGCTGCTTTACGTTTGAAATCAGATTACATTTCCTATGTCAATGAGAAGTTGGTATTTCTATTGCTGATAGTAATAAATATATTAAGTTTTTTTGTCTTATAACAGTTCTATTTTTTTCCCACATTTTCAATTTTTGCTAGCTGTGGCATGCCTATGTCAACTCCAGTTCAAGTATTCAGCTTCAGCTCCTTCTTAGTGGAAGAGAAAGAAAGATCTCGAAGTAGAGAACGGTGTAGTAAAGCAGAACAACCTTAAGAAAGTGTTCAACTGGATCTTTGGCAACAGGGCCAATTACTGGTGTTGCATCCTTGACAGGAGCGAAGTCTGAGCATTCTGGTTTCTCTTCTCTGTTGGACAAGCTTGCGAGGAGTCAGTATGGGGAACGATAGAGGATCGGCTTCAAGAGCCTGGTTCCTCTGTACGCATAGGCTCTAAGATGTTGACAGATGTTGGCATAGGTTCTAGGATGTTAGCAGCCTCACCAGAGAAGTTTCGGGATAAATGTTACCATTACCATACAAATGAAATACACAGTTACTTTATTTGAGAACAACAAAAAAGGCATGCAAAGCTCTGGAGAATAAACGTTTGTATTCCTGAATACATCCCGAATACAGGATGGCTTGCATTCCCTCCCCTGACCTTGGAGTGGTGGTGTTTACATCACTAATTTAATATTAATCAGCGGGACCTCGCTTAGACAAGGCTCTCTGTTACTTACTAACTGCACTGGAAGAAATAGCGCTAAATTGCACCTTTAAATTACTTAATTTAGAACAATCTGTACAAACATCCTCCGCTACTGATTCATGAACGGATATTTGGACCTTGACTACGCTTTCATCAGTAAAGGGCGAAGAATTTGGATCTTCCTCATAGAAAATACTTTGTGGGATGGAAATAGGATAAATGATTTTTTTTGTCTGGTCTAAAATTCAGAATGTCTTCTTACATATTCCTTTCCTGACGGTGTATGCAATTAATAAGCACCGCAGGCATCGCTGAGGCAAACTTACTCTGAGTGTTTTTGGTTGTAAGTAACGATGCATCACAAAATATAAACAGGCAAAAATAACTACAACACAGTACAAACAGCACACATCACCTAGGAACCTAATTCAGGCTTTTACCATAATGTGAAAACCAACTAAGTGTAAGGTTAAACGTACCCACCATACTGGCAAAAGCTTTTAACTCGAGCTATATGCTATAATGCTTTCAGAAGTAAGGTTTTGAGAGATATGGATTTATTTGCTGTGATCAAGGCACATCAGTATATCAGCTTGTGCCGATTTAAGAGGGTGACATCCCTCAGTACGCGTATGCATGCAAATGAAATACTGGCTAATGGTGAAACAGCTTTCTTCTTCTACATGTGGACTATTTATCTTAAAATGAAGAGCCTAGCTTTATTGTTACGCACTTCTTTTGTGCTTTGTCCAGTACACACTAAATATAATTATGCAGCCTTTGGCTTATTTTTAAGTATAAACTAATTTAGAAATCTGTCAAATGCGTTAAGAGTCTTTCAGTTGATCGTTAGTGAAATTGCTCTCCATACAGTGCTTCCAAATAGGAAACCGATCTGGAGATAATTACTTTTCCTCTGGAGAATTTTTAAGTCCAGTTCCTCCCATCCAGGCAGATCGAGGCTCCAGAATTCATTCTGTGTTTATCTCCTGTCTTTGTAATGTATTTTTTCTTCCACGTGCAAGTGACTGGTACCACCTTGATTTCAAAGTAACGGAAGCAAAGATGTCAAGGTCATGCTTTTCCGGTTTGCTGAAGCTATCTAATACCACGACTATCTAGGCCAGCTGCCAGCAGAACTGGACTTTAAATATCTTATAAGAGCATCACTGCATATCTGGTTTAATTCTGTCCCACAATTTAAAAGTCTAATGCAGGAAAGTACATGAAAGAATTTCTCATTCAATCAACTTCACCTTGTTCATATACAGAAGAGCATCACATCGCTTTAAAAAGATACAGAAAAAAAAAGCTAACAACAAAGGGCTTTTATACCTTTTGAAAAAAGGAAAATGGAGCAATAATGGATCGTGAACGGCTTGGTCGATACATTACAGAGCTGAAATAATAAGCAAGAAAGACAGTCTTCTGGGAAGGAGCCTCCCTGCTTGAAAAATGTGCCCTGACCTGCAAGTGGTAAGCAAGCATCTATATACTGTTTGATTCTGAAGACGAAGAAGGATGATACGGGGTAAGAAGCAAAATCTGTTTAGATGACTTATTGCCTTAAACAATACCAGCAATAGCAATATGCCTGTTGATAAATTGACCTTGATATACCTGCTGGATACTGAAGTAATTTCAGTTCATATCAGAGCTCAGTTGAAGAGTTTTTCAAAACTACAGCAAAGTAAGTGGATGGAGAACAAGAATACCCTCATGTAGTCCATTACCATCTTTCAGCTTGATTGCTCTCGCAGCTTATATTAATCACATTGCCTACAGCCATAGTGAAATGAACAATTAGGTTACGAAAATAAACAGTCAAGTGATGGCTTACCTCAATTAGTCCGTAGTTTTCCCTGACTCTAACACTCAGGGTCAGAAATTAATTGCCTGTTTCTATTCTTTCAAGAGCTGACCTTAGCTAAAGAATTTTATGGCGCTAAAATACGTACCAAAGACTGTAAGGATTTCGTGTCCACGTATAACTTAGAGGGAAAAAACAAACAAAATTTGAATATACCTAAATTCAATTCCCATTGGAAAAATACCCATGCTATAAACAGAAAAAGATCCACACTGCTCTCTGTCAGCAAACAAACCCAAATGTTTGTCCCGTAAGCAACGGAGTTCTGAAATGACAGCAGCAGCAATTTCACTGCACATTTTAAATAAAAGCACGCAAGACAAACACGCAGTGTGTGGTATGGCCATGCTTAGCATTTAGCAGAATAAGAAAGGATTTTAATATGCTTCTTAAATAACTGCAGTACGCATCAATCGGAAAGTTATTTTATATAGGAAGCATGGAAGTATGTAAACGCAGGCAAAATACACAGATACAAAATGAGATGATACAGATATGATTGTGACAAATATCAGTGGTGAGGATATGAGAGGGAAAAGATAAATTCAAGCTGAAAAAGAGGGATTTCTTTTTTATGATTTGAATTTGAAAAAAAGAGGGAATGAAGTGAGGCTAGGGAATCAGGACTACGGCAAATGCAAATCACAAATGATGAATGAAACATCTGTCCAGAAATCCTTACTCCAGAACAAATTGGAGGTATTTTGACAGTACTGCATGCAGAAGATCTAGCTCGTTGTCAGCTGAGAGCACTACGTTCTCTCTGAAAAATCACCATAAATGAGAGATTAACACAGAGATCGCCCAATCCTATGGCCATCTGGAAAAGCACTTAACATTAAACAACTCTCTCAAGAAACAGACTCCTGGTTTTTGATTAAGTTCAATAAGGGTACCCTACCATAATCAGCAGATGATAGAAATGCAGTAACTACAGATTTCTAGATCCCAATCTGCCTAAGCATATGGAGGCCATTGCTGAACTGTGTTCCGCAAAAAGGCACGAGCAACATTCTGGAAATATAAATGCCACAGGTAAGTGAAATATAGTGTAAATTTGCTGGGTCAGCAGTAGCTGAGACTTTATAGATCTCAGTTAAACTAACGTATGTTCCTAGAGGGAGAATCAAGTTAATTCACAGGGTTACTATTGACATAAAAATGAGAAATTCCTGGGTGTAGTCTGAGAGCCCTTCTAGCAGCAGAATTCTGCTATTGATCATCTCTCTTCTTAAATGCGTATTTTTAATAGAAGTCGTTTCCAAGTAACATTTAGGTTCCTGCAGAAGGAAGAACTAAATCAGTAACGTTCAAGTCTAATAAAATATCAAAAAGTTCTGGTCAGTTCAGCAGCAGGAATTCAGTTACAACGGCAGCATGATACATGCTTGTAGTGGCAGCTCCAGTTCAAGTGCTTTCAGCAATTACAAAAGAACACTGGTTCATTTGCACGACGAGTTGACATCATCCAAAATGGGCTGTAACAACTCCTCGTAAAGCTTCTCATTTGCCAAGTCTGGCAGCTCAGAAGTATTACTTTTCAGAAGCAAAATAGCTACATTTTAACTGCATCTCAAGGTCCAGAAAAGGACATGTCCACTTGTTAGAACTCGCTAATGCCCTGCTTTCCGCAAAACCGCTTCTGTGCCATGAATTTTGATAATACCAAACTCCTCACCATCCCTACTCCCAACACGTGAAACCTCTGCCATTAAAAAAATCATATGAAAATAGTGCTTCCCCATCCCTTTGTTCATACAATCTAAATTTGCCATGGAGATATATACTGAGATAAGAAAAAGCAATACTGGAAAGTCAAAGCTCTTTGGCATTAATTAATGCCAGGAGAGGCATTCCCCCAGCTATACTAGTCTGCATTTTATGGTAAGTCTCTAATTCTATTATAGCACTATTATCTCCATCTAGAATAATGCCATCAGTGTGCATTGGAATTTCCCTGATGATACACATCATTGGAGACTGTCCCCTTTGAACCTAGGAGCCATCCTCTTCATTTCCAAGATTTATCTGTAATTTGAAATTCCTGCAACTTGACTCCAAGCCACTGAGGATCTCATTAGACATATCTTTCGCAACAAACCCTTGCCTTCCCAAAACAGTTCCCCAGCATTATGATTTGAGTGTACTGTGGGGAAATTCTCATCAATAAAGGATGGAAACTCTTATCCGTTCACCAAAGAAAATGCTATCAAAGGGCTACTTCGAAATTCTTCGATCTTAGACTTAATTAATTAATTACATTGCAAATCAAATCTAACTTCACTACCTCACCATGGCAATTTCTTTGCAACTTTGTGTCCGTAGATGAAGTTTCAGTATGCATACTTCCTGGTGCAGTGGTTAAACAATGGTTAAACAGTGGTTTAACTGCACAGTGACTTGCCTACTCAGATGGAACCTTAATTTTCAAGCTACACACGTATACACCAGCAAGCTTATCCTGCTATCTACCTAATTTTCCGTGAATCCCAAGTTAACTCTTCCACTCCTTACTCTTATGCTCCTGCAGGCAATTTTTTTCTTCCCAGGCTAAAGCAAAACTGAAATAAATTCATCTACACAATCCACAGGACTTGTTACATTGTGAATGCTTTGTTTATCAAACCTTTAGTCATTCTGAAGTCTCGTAGGTGTTCCAGTCATACCAGAACCAGGAATGTAGCATATTCCTTTTTAATTGAAATCAGTCTGTTAAAAGAGGTTGCACACGGAGCTTGAAAAGCCCATCTAGAAACACAGGTGGCACCAGCAGTGCATACCATCACCTAAGCTATTCAATATATTTATCAGGAACCAAGTTCCTTGGTTTCAGAAACACAAATTTCACACTGTGCTGAGAAAAGGCGTATTAAAATTTAAACTCTTTTAGAGGAATGCAAAGATTATAGAAAACTCAGGTACAGAGGCTTATGAAGGATCAAAATTTTACACTGTAATCAGTGTTGCGTCTCCTACAGTTTTTTGTTGTTGTTGTTTTAGTTGTTTCCCCCTCCCCCCCACTGGAAACGTTGCTAGAATACAGACTAGCTGAATGTGTAATCAAAGTTGCAATCCAAACTTGATGCATCATAATCTGAATGGGAATCTAATTACACAGGCATCCATAGAACTGCAGAAAACAAGTGAGATCTGGGCAAAACTCACCCTAGAAATAAATTCAGAGCATACCATCTACAACATCTCCACAGAATTCTCTCAAGGACAACGGACATCCTCATTGTGAGTAGAGTTACCAGAACCCACCCTTAGAATATTGTTTTGCTAGCGGAGAATGTAACGCTTCGCCTGCTGCTTAGTACAAGAGCAATGTTAATGCACAGCTACAATAGAGAATGGACTTGCGTTACTTCAGTTATTATGGTCACGGGCACAAACTATCCAAAATCTCTCAGGGCTCTCCTGAAACTCGCATCTCCTGAGTAACTCATTACAGGTGATAAGCAGATGGCAGATGTCCATCACCAGGCAGTACCATTGCTTTGCTCCTACGTGTTGATGAAGGATATTTCTTTGCCCAAAAGCTTTACATTCACAACTCCCCCAGCTTTAAGGCTGGAAAAGAGGTAAAAATCAATGACACGTGTATTTTCATAAAATGGTTCTGCTAAGGTGTTATCTTTAACAAAAATACTAATTTTTGCAATTATATGAGATGATTTTTTTCCCAAATTACATAATTAACTTTTCAGGTTTGTGGGGGATGAGGACAAGCTAACAGACAGAAACATAAAATATTTGCACAGTGGTTTTGTCTGGATTTTTTCTGTTTTGATGACTGCTTACGTTGTATTACAAATGAAAGCACAGCACAACATAAGGATCTGTCAGTTTGGGCATCATTTGCAACTCAAGGCTCTGTTTTTTTCTTACCATATGACAAAAAAACCACTTTTAAATGCTGTGACTGCTAACAGTTAAACTTATTCCTTTCTGATCCTCTGTTTCCATGGGGCCGAGTGAATAAAATAAACAAGATCTTAGGGGAAATACTCCCGTTCTTTGTGCGGCGTTAAGCAAGCGGGCATTCACCTGAAATGTTTGCCACCTTAGGGAGCCAGATACAAAAGTCCTAAAGGGTTTTCCCTGTGGAGTCAGAAACCTTGTGATAAAGAATTTCCAGCTGTTAGTTAATCTGGACTCTATCCACAAAACATCCTCACAATTACGGCTACAAAAAGCCAGCTAGTCTGACAGTTTACCCCAGAAATAGTTACAATAATGAACAACCAAAAACCATTCAGCTGGGTTGAGTAATGCATGTTTACTGCAAATACACACTGCCATTTCAAGAAACTGCTAATTACAGACATAAAGCTAGGTCTGCACAAAGGGGGACAGTGCAGCGTGATGGCTCACGTTCGAGACAACTTCTACTTACGTATCATCAGTCTCACACTGTTGTTGGACTGTCGTAGGCAAAAAACACAAAACTACAGGTTATCTTACTGCGACCTTTTCACCTCTTTCCCATACGCCACAATAAAAAGCATTGTTGGTTCACACTAGTACCTTTGGGTCACCGCCATGCCACTTCAGAGTAAAAAGGTGCAGTTGCACTGAAACAAGTAGACTATCACAAAAAAATTAGTAGACAGTCATAAAAGCAGAGTCGGCCTCACCTGCATAAACTTTCCAAAAGCAGCTAATTTTCCCTGGTGTTTTTTATTCAATTACAAAAATAAAAATCCTTAAGTAATCAGATGGAATTATACTCAAATACATATTGGGCAGGTGTGAGATGTTATTTTTTCAAATCAAAACCACGTCTTCAGTTAATGCGGAAATTCACAGTCGTGAGAGATATGTATCTTCCATGCAGAACAAAAGTGAAGAGGAAGACAGAAAGGAAATTCATTCTATTAAACCCACAGTTTCCTTGGTCGTCTCTGCTGCGGTCCCTTCCCACTTGAGGAGCACCAGTTTCTGCTCTCACCCCATGAGCTGCCACCTCTGCCCAAGTGGAAGGAAACTCCATCAGAGATCTCAGCCATCGAGTCTGGATACGTTCAGCTGAATTTATGCGGGACGCCATTTTTCAGTTCTGTCATCAGGCCAAACATAGGCAGAGCCATGACAGAAGATTAGCCTCCTGCCAAGTTTTCCGTCTCTTGCAAAACCCAAGGGATTCTCAATTAAGTGGCTGTAAGAACCAGTATAGCAGAACAACGTACTTCACCCCGTCTTACTTAAGCAATAAAGATAAATCATTTTTATTTAAATTAGTCCAGAAATTTAGGCTGAGGATTATCCCTAACACAGTTGTTGTTGTCAAACTGTATGCCAAATGTCGAGACACATCTAAAGCCATCTGATATTACAGGGAATTACTCGAGAGCTGCATGTACCAGGAAAAAAATTTACTCACAAATATTTTGTGAATCAGAAAGAATCAGAAATATTTCTCACAAAACAAAAGAAAGAATCAGAGTAGGAAAATCAGTCGGTCACAACCAGCAATATATATTGTAGATAATCGTAAGAATTCCTATTGCGTTCAAGCAGATCCTTCAGTTTTAGGCAACAGCATTAGCAAATACAGTAACTGCAACAGCAAGACCCATTACCCCAGGCCAATCTAGTTCAGCATATGATCTCTCAGCCATAGCTAATATCTAGAGGCTGCTTTAAATTTAGCTTATATTTTTCTTATAGCTTTGAAAAGTTCGATCACCAAACACGATCTATATTAACAATCTTTACTAATGATCCCCTTTTCTATCAGAAAAACAGTGTTTTCCATTGTGAAGTAGTATCATGTTCTGTCTTAAATGAGACCTTTCCTAGAAAAAATGATTATGTTTCAATAAAGTAAACTTAGACTCATAATAAACAGGAACAGAGGGCTGTATTTATGTATTTACAACTGTCTGTTGCTGGATAAGAGACCAATAAAAATATAAACAAACAAATGAATCTTCCTTTGACTTCAAATTTAGGGATTCTGCGCTGTAAAAACATCCAATTTATATTATTTAATTACTTCCCCCTCACAAACTTTAAACTCCTAAATGATTAATCCCTTACCCCTTCTCCACAATATATCACACCACGGTCACATCAGGAAGAGTTAGAAGACAGATCTGTAGGGAGCCAGGCCCTTCCGTCTATGACATCCCTTCCTTACTCTTGAGTTATTCTGATTCCAGCACAGCAATGCATAAAGCTGAATCTGCACGGTTCCAAGTTAGGCTAAGTGACAGCATATATGATTTGATAAGGCACCCACGAGCTAATGAAACTATTCTGGTTCTGCATATACTAAAATATGTATACAATGAATAACTAAGTCCACAGATTCTCAAGCCAGTAAACCTTTATCACCTAAAAAATTCTGCTGCGTAATACCATTAACTTTGTAATACTTTGTAATACTGACTGTCAAACATCTGTCTGTCACCCAATTTGAGTCCATCTCTTCGTGGAAAGCATTTCCCCAGCACATGTTGAGCTCTTGGTTAGAAAACGGTTTTAAAGAAATAACTCATTCTGATTACAGCAAGCCAACTCTAGGGTATCCTTTCTCAGAATGCAACGTTCGTTATTATCAACTGGATGATGTTTTGGAGAGAACTATGTAAAGCAACACGAACTCCACAAAACTGGCGTTAATGCTCTCAATTTGCAGGACAACTGGTATTAATGTGTCAGTAAAAAAAGCTTTCTGCCATCTACAGGAGCCAGATACTAGAGTGCTTCATTAAGTTGTTCTTAAAGACTTGCTTTTACCACTCTTCACTATTCCCTGTGTTTGTTCCCACACAAGCGCCACGATCGCTACTCCGAAGACTAGTGATGAAACTAGGAATCTGAAAATAGCAAGATGCAGGACAGGCTCAGTATGGCCAGCAGCAGGGCTCATCCTACCCACAGAGCTCAGTAAGCAGTAAAGAAAGATGGGTCATTGTCTGAATACCTTATGGTGCTCTTAGCTGACACTGTTGCTGGTGAGATTTCTAGGGAAGCACAACTTAGTCCATTGTGCTCAAACAACCTTTGATTGGCAATAACATGAAGCCTTTCACAAGAATGGAAAACAAGGCAAATTTATTTGCCCATCGCTCACCGCTCGTGAGATGAAGTTATTTCAATGTGAAGACTTGGAGGCAAATCTTTTGAGATGCAAGTCAAAATTAAGTGTTAAACTAAGTTGCCGAAACTCTCGATGACTGAATTGTTCAGGATATCCAAATAAAAACACTAAGAGCCGAGAACTACTGGCCTGCTTTTTGTAATTTAGAAGCGTAGCGTGTAAGGCCTTCCAAAAACTCATATACTCACATCCCTTGTCCAGCACAGCAGGAGAATGAGTGGCGGCCTCAACAGTTAGACGCATAGCAAAGTATTTTTGCTTACTTCAGCCACATTTAACTTCAAGATCAATTTCATCATAAAAAGAACTTCTCAATCTACGATGTTAACTATGTATAATGAAGTGCAATCTTTCATAATATCAAGACTGTATTGAACTGCTGGAGAGTTACAAGGCATCAAAACAGTCTCGGAAGAACAACTCTTTTGCACAAGTCATTTGTTCACCATCTTATTAATACATTGAGAATTCTTCCCAGCAATATAAAATCCTGCACTTTTGAGACCATAAGTTACTGCAAGAAAACGCTGGGAGAAAATTCCAAGAGTTACAATAAATAAAGTACTTACCATATACCCGTAAGCGCAGAGGTTTTTCTGCTTTGTTATGCTCCAGTAATGGACATAATGGTTTTATTTGCATAAAACCCAGATCCCATTATACTCTAGCTGCTGCTTTCTTACACTCTTAAAATAACACTACCTTCTTGAACTATCATGTCTGGGGCTCTTTAAAAAAAACCTACACAAACATTTGTTACGTTTTTATGAGGTGATTAATTTGCATAATACATTTAGACTGGAAACCAAAAAATGTTCAGAATAAAAGACATTTCTGCCTGCAGATGTGAATTCATCGGACTGTCTGACTAAGGAAAGAAATGTGTTCCTGCTGCTGTTAATATACACCAACAGGCCTTCCCTAAATGATAGAAAAATTAAAATGAATCACCTTCAGAAGGTAATACACAGGAAATTAACTGCTAGAAATCTCTCTCTTTTTCCAGAGGGTAATTTTCATACGGTCTTATTGTTATAAGAACAATATAATTTTCTTTTTAATCTTCTTTATTCATCTACTCACAGCGCACTTCAGCCAAACACTGCTGGGGAATCTAGCTGAGCAATAGAAGGTGCTGGGGCTGGTGCGTGTTATATCCTCATAAGGCCTACACTTGAAGACCGGAAGAAATAGATTATTTATTGTCATATCCCTTACACACATTATGTTAGCGTAGCATAAAGCGTTAGAGATTATAGATCATATGGCAAGTGAAGATTCTTTGAGAAGTTCCTCATCTTGTATCAGAAGACGTCAGGTACATAAAGTACTCCATGAAAGCGCTATCCTTTAAAGCCCATGTGTATTTGTGGCAACTTTTTCTAATCACACTCACACAGACTTTTCTGGAATGGTTTTTAAGTTGAGAGTACAAATGGGCAATACTACTGTATCTGACAAAATCATTACATTTGAAGTCACGTAGCATCTCGCCTCATAAAACTGAGTAAGGAAATATCTAATGAGAAAGTCTAATGACAACTTCTGCTCTGCTACCATTCAAAAAGCACAGGGCAGGTCTATGGCCAAAGATGACTTAACTGCGTCACAATTCACTGCTGCAGAAAGGAGGAAACCTCACTGAAACCGCTGAAATCCGCAGCAAGTTCAAAACGTAATCTTCACTATAGCACTCTAATAAGAATAAAGCAGAAGATGAAAAGCTGTTTTAAATCAGTATACTGATGAATGTACAGGCTACTACTATCAGGTATTCTCTTCTCATAGCACATAACATAGCACTACCCTCTCCAGCTCTTCAGCTATTTGCTGAAAGAGGCTGTCGTCCTGCAGCATACTAATTCTCCGGTTCTCCATAAAAATTCATAGGTAGCAGTAGATACACCCATGCTTTTTATACCATGCTCTTGAACTTCATGGACTGAAGTTTTTTATTACTGCCTGCAAATTGGAGGTTTTTTTTCAGGCTTTGGGTTTCAAACCGGACTCTGATTCAAATCTTTTTTTAGCTAAGACTTCTGCCTGCAACAGCTTTACTGTTTAGTATGTCGTTAAGAACCAGAGAAAATAGAGATTATGAGCCTCAGAGGAATGAAAGTGTTCACGGGAGCAAGCTGGACTGAGTAAACATGAAATTTAGTGTTCGCTGTCATAGACAGAGCTAAGGCTTTATCTGCCCTGTGAAAGTACCGAAGCAAACCTACAATAAAACTGAACAGTAGCAGAGATACAAGGACACCGCAGCTCTCATTGACTAGAGGTAACAAAATAAAGGGCAGTATCTCAAAGTCAATGCCTTTTACCGATAGGTCCTAAGATCTCAGAGCTCTGTCAGAGTCTGTGTGAAGTTATTTCAGGAAGCCTGAGGCTGTTTCCTGAGTAAGATATTCTAATTGCAGAAAGGCTAAAGCCTGCTGTCACAGTGGGCTCTGACATCTTGGCAAGAGCTTTACCCAGGCAGAAGAGGAACAGAGACAGCTTGTCCTGTGGTGAGGGCAGACAGGACGACAGGAGCTTTCCCTCTGCTCATTGCAGAGTCGCAGCCAGGACCACTGTCACGGCCGAAGCAACAGAACTACACACGTCAGAGGAATTTCAGAAAGGATATTAGCCACCTGACTTCCCTGCATCCTATTACACAGGAACAAGGTGCTTTTCTGTCGGCTGGGGGTGCAGACAGTGGCACTGTAGAAGCATATGCCACTTTCATGGGCATTGACATGAGCATTTTTTTTTAGAAATTCAGTGAAGTCATTGTCATACACAGCTGCAGCAACATTCTCTGCATTGAGCTAAAAAATGAACACAAAACACACCCCACGTGTCTGTGCACACTTCTGGCACCCGAGCTCCTGTCCTCCTAAGCCTTTCTCCTCTCCAGCTGTATCAACCAGCGCTAAACATACAGCTCAACTTCCAGTTCTCTTTCCATACACTGAAATCCTAGAGGTGAAGAATCGTGTTCATCTTAGCACCGTTCCTTGTTACGCATTGTATAAGCGGCAGATTTGTTCTAGCCAGGAAGCAAGCACGGGGCCCTTGCTGCCTGATGCCCCCGTCCTGGTTTGAGGCAGAGTGGACGTCCCCTGATTTCACAGAGCAGAGAGGCTGCCCACCTGCTTCAGCCACATTTCAAGAGTAGGGATGGGCCTTACCTTTACAATGAGTCTTACACTTCTAATGCTTCAGAATATCATACGTGAGCACTGAAAACTTACTGTTTCCTTGCGAGCTCTTCAGCTTTATGTTTTACCTTACTAGAATTTCAAAACGTGCAGATGAAATCGTGATACCAAGTCCCTGCTCAGTAGCATTGATTGTAAACACACGGGGAAAAAAAAAAAAATTAAATACCAAACTTCCTGTCTCGTTTTGAGCAAGAGGCAGAAGTTTTACATCAACTTACTCCTACACATACCCCACTGAGAAAATGTCACGCGTTAACCTTGGTATTCATGTCCCTTGAGTTTACATTATGTTCGCAGCAGACTTTCATTTGTTCAGTTTGGTAACGTCATTGCTTCTCATTCAAGCAGAGATCCTAATACACGTCTAATCCCCAAGTCCACTTCTTCAGCCCAGCAACATCACTATTGCCTGAAACTGGGTTCAAGCCACTGTATAGTCAGTTTTAAGCTTGGAAACATTAACACGAAGACTTTGGGCAATAAACGTGCCTACCTCCTATAGTGAAGTCAAAATAAGAGCTTAGGTAAGTTTTTCCCAATTTTATTTCAGTAATCAGACTCTTTGGCTTTTGCCAAGCCAATGAACACAAATCGGGCCCCAGTGAAAGATAGGACTCCTCGGAGATGACAAGGCAGGTATTCCCTAGCTGCTCCAGCAGCGGATGCTACGTCTATACTGAACGCAGCTCATTGACGCATACAGAAATTCGTCATAAATAACTTATTGGGAAACTGGCCAGTGACTACTTACAGGAACAGAAGCGAACTAAAAATTTACTGGTATGTTAGAACAACTTGAACGAACTACTTTCATTTGAAAATTGGCTCTAATGGGAGAGAACACACTGCACAACAGAGCAGTCTTTCAAATCTCAGTAAGTTTAAGTGCACATGCATATATAATCAAAGTTATCACAATTGCTTAGACAAAGATGACAAAATTCTAGCCCTTCATCACCCTTTCTTTTAACTAACATCGTTAGTTATTGCTTACACACATCAAGGAAGATAAAAATATAAATCCTAACTTCTTTCAGTAACCACCACGTAGCAAAGGCCATATAAACCATTACGTGCTCTTTAGAGTCAAAACCTTGACAGACTCCCTGAGAGTTTCCCATTATGAATCCTGTTCAACTTGCATTTTTCAAATATTGCTCTTGTAAGTATGCTTCCTTATCAGCAGCAACATAGACATTAAGGCTGGTGCTGATAGCTTGTACCAGACTATTTGCAAAGAGATCAAAAAGACATTAAATTATTCCCTTTCTTGTACTGCCTAGTCAAAGTATACTGCAATTACTACAACTGTTTACTTTTCAAAAGAGAAATGAGTAAGAGGAAATCAGATTGGCTCTATTGCTTCCTTTACTCTTTTTTCAGTATTTCTATGATTTATTAGCATACCATTTTTTTTTCCTATTTTTTTCCCCATGGTGAGAAAATAGGTATCTATAAATACTGTATCAAACTCCCAGATTTATGTCTAGCAAAGAGCTATTACAGATCTAAATACTGTCCCTCGCGTTCAGGGAAATTTAGTCTACCTTGCCCTTTTACTTATCAATAGTCACACAACTGAATCGACGGAGCATTCTCTCTAACCCCACGTGCAAAAAGACTGTCAGCCTACCATCAGCACGAATATAGATATGTAGCTAGAAAGACTGTAATCATCCAGAACAAAAACTACATTTGACAGAAAGATACTCCTAGATCGGTTGGAAAAATCAGTGTTGTCACAAAAAGCCAGCCCTGCCTATTCCTGACAATACCACCAAAGGTTTTATTTCATTCTTATCCTAATCAGACAAACAAGCCTTAAAATACCCCGGGTCACCTCCTTCTTAAACCAAGGGAAAAACAGCAAGTACAGCAACGCATATTCAGCCCTCCAGGCTTCTCTAACTCCACTTGTTATAGAGCGGTTATTGTTGCATAGCATTCAGGAAATGTGGGCTGCATCACGTTTCCAGCCAGCAAAGACAACCTCCCAGCTTTTCTTCTTACAGCTGCTTCACAGAGGACCTGCCTTCCCCTCCTGCAGCTGATTCTATCACCTGTCTCACTAAAGCTGGCACACAGTCTCCACAAATACGAAGGACACGCTCAATAGAAGTTGTGACATCCGACAAACAGCTACATATATACAATGCATCAAGAGCATAAGGTGCAGGTACCCAAATGCAAACATAGGCATTTGTCAACCATAATGCTCCTTACACCTTAAATTTCAAGTATTTTTTCTCCCTTGCTTACTGCTTATCACTAAGCACATCCACTTATATACAATCTTTTTTTCCTCCCATCTAAGAGATGCTCTGTTCCTGCTGTTGCCGCCTAGCCCTCTCCATTCCTAATGCTGCGATCATTTCCATGGCAACTAATTTGGATGTCACAAATAGAAAGCCATGCAGGTTCAGGAGGTGAAAATGAGCCACACCGAGACAAACCGTGAGACAGATAAAAATCACGTAGCCGTGCACCAGCAAATGCTGAAAAAAACCAACCAATTTTGTCAGTTTAAATCAAGAACTTGTTACATCATCCATTAAGTTCACCATAATACGGGATAGTATTTTGTCAGCTGAACTGTGCTGTAGGCAGCGCAGCTACAATGTGAAACGTATTGCATATGGAGCTCTCTTCCCACTGCAAGTTTAAATGAACAGAGAAAAACTCTCCCTAAAAATCAACAATGCTGAAGGAAACTAACTGAAATATCCAGAAGCCTTGAAAATATTCAAAATTTGGTACGGAACAGGCATCTTTCTATTCACTCTACTTTTCAGGCACGTGATCTATGCCAATATCTCCCTGCCTAAAGGAAATAATACATTATTTCACTCTGGGTCTATATTGCACTGTGGCCACTGAACTGTGCGCTGCTTTTTTTTTTATTGAGAAAAGGACAGGAAGCATCACTGGAATTAAAGCTGCATGTGATCACATCTCCAAAGTGTTCCCATGCTCTTGGAAAACTCATCAAGTTGAGCAGTTGAGTCCTCTGTTGCGTAAGAATGAATTTACAGAAACAAGCCAAGCCTTAACCTTGCAGCTACAAGGAAACTGCACTTTGCTGTTAACCACAAGTCCTGCTGATGTAGTGAACAGGAATACACGCTTGATGGAAGCTCAAGCATTCCTCAAATTCGAATTTAAAGATTTAACTACAAATCACAGCCAGAGCTGCAACGGTTCGTAAGAAAAATCTTCCGCACGTTTCTTCTGCAGCAGACAGCTCAGAAATGCCTTCCCAGTGGTTTAACATGGCTCAGTCACTCCTACAGCATTAAGCTGGCATATTTAATTAACCGCAGAATATGCTTTTGGCACGCAGCCTAATTAGGCACTTGTGGACCACTTACCATGAGATTATTTCGAATCACAGAATCAGTTGGGAAAAAGCCTAGGTAGATATGAGATTATGATTGACCAGAATCAGCGTGAGAGAACTAAACCCTGAATTAGTTGTATGAACCTAATTCCTAAGATCTGTGGCTTCCTAAATGTATTATTAGATCAACATTTATTTATTGCAGCCTATAAGAGTCAGCCTAAGCAGGATACCGGAGCTGAAGAGGAAGCCAGAAAACATTAAGTTCTGCTGTAGTTTGTCTTCTCGTTCCTGCTTGCCCACTGACAGCTGAGGAAGCAGAGCTAAATGCGCAGGCTTTGTGTATTAAATCTGCACATTTGTTTGGTGTGACAATATGCCAAGAGGAAAAACACTAACCCAGCAATGAAAAAGAGAAGAAGCTGCCAGGAAGGCCAAATGCCTCCAGGTGCACATCTGCTCTGGAGCACAGAGGCCCACTTAGGGCTGGGCTGAGTGAGCAGCATACTGCTAAAAAAATCAAAACAAAAGCAAAAAAAAACAGAAACAAGAAATCCCGTAAAGAAACTGAAGACAACAAGCACGACTCAAAGTCCAAGCCAACCAAAACAGAAATCCAATTGGTTTCATTCGACTCCGCTAAGTCAACTCTAATGTGGAAATGTCAGAAATCAGTACAGTCTGAAACCAAATCCAGTATTAATTTCTTGAGGCCAAGGAGAACTCCGTGTCATGAAGGCACAGAGGGTTGCACTGTGCTCTGAGAGAAGCATTTCCCAGCTCTCACCACCAAAACGTGTTTCACTCCACTGTAATTTCCCTCACAAACCTGGCAGACGAGAAAGCTGCCACTTGGCTGAAGAGCAGCAATGACATCAAGACACAGCATTTGACAGAACACATCACCCAAGTGAATCCATTTAACTCCAAATCTAACAGCTCGCTTAAAAGCGTGTAGACAAATCTAATAAAAGGCTGAAAGGAGGTTAATCGAGAGTCAGAGAGAAGAGGATTTGGCATCTCAAATTTTAAAAACGTCTAGAGGAATACATTAACTTTTCATTTTGTATCAGACTTAGGAGCCTAATTTCCATCGTGGCACGTGGGAGAGTATGCTGACACAAACAAAAGCAGCGTAAACTCACAAAAACATCACGTCTATTTAAAGCATAACATGTAAACTGGAGAGCAAAGGAACTTGATCTATGGGAAGTGCAGGCACCACACGCATTTAAATACAGCAGCAATTAACGCCTAGGACGGAAAGAAAAAACAAGTCTGGCGGCAAACTGATTCACTCAGCACTGAGAAGGAAGACAGCGAGTCTTTAATCTCCAAGTAGCTATGACTAAAACTCATTATCTGACTTCATTGGTAAAGGAATGGAAAAATTTTCATCTTGTTCCTCCTAGTGAAAGCACCAGATCAGAGAGCATCAAAACAACATCTTTAAACAGTTCGCTTCCAAAGCTTGAGCTGAAATAAATTGGCAGAGTATTTCAGCTAATGGAAGATCTGGTTTTAAAATATTATTTGATTTCAGAAACATTTTAAATATAATTAAATGTTAAGTTAATAGCACATTAAAGAATTTCAACTTGAGCTATTGAAGTAATGAAGCATCTGGAGGAAAATAACTGCTGAAATCTGCTGCAATGAGTGAAAACTTAAACCAAGAAGAGGTCATCCTGCAAGTCTGGCCTTCAGTTTCACCAAAAAACTATTTTTTGAATCACTGGTTTTCAAATAAGGGTGTTTGGGGTTTTGTTTTCAAATTCTGATAGTCTTTAATTTAAAAAAAAATAAATGTGGGCAAATAAAATCCAAATTAATCGCTTTTTTCAAGTACAAGGCCTAGTAAAGGCTAATTTCTTTGCATCTGCTGCAAAGGACTATACTATTGATGACATTTTGAGACAGGGACATCATCACAGTGTTATAGCTTTACAGCTGAGAAACCTCACTGCAAAGCCTCTCATATCCATTGTTTTGTCATCTTTGTTATTGTCAACCTAGACAACGTCATTTAAGTAAATAAAGGCAGAAGTGATTATGAATTCACAGGTGCTTGTTATGTATGAAATTCATATACAATTAGATTCCAATAATAATTTTAATATTAACTCCTAAGTATGCTTCAGGAGACCAAAAAACTATTGCCTGCAGAATGGATTTCTCCAACACCTTTGAACTTTCGCCACTGACATGCATCACCTCTGGGAAGTCTCCAAGCCTTGCTTTGACTGCCCGGCTGATCACACTGTCTTTCATCGGTATCATCCTCTCTAGATCATCTGAAAAGCGGATGCTGAAAGCAAAATTCTGGGAACAACAACGTTTTATTTGCCTTCTTACATTCCTTTGCTTTGCAGGAGAAGGTTCAAGAGTCTTCAGGTGACTGGAGGCAGTGGATGGTTGTGTGCAAAGTGGAGTGAAAGGATAGATGCAAAGTGTTTCCAGCTGTCTGGAGAGCAGCCATTTGGGTAGTTATACCTTAGTGTGTTCTGCTCACCATATGCCAGCTAAATACATACATACATACATAAGTATGTATGTATATATATATATATATATATATATATATATATATATATATATGAAACAAGCCTTCTCTGATAAAGGGAAATGGCAGAATTTTCTGAAACATGAAATAATAAAATTGTCATCTTTTTAATTAACATCATGAAGACCGTGCACTGATTTTATTTAGACAATATCTAAATGCAATTGGTTATTTCCTATATAGTAGAAAGAAAAAATTACAATGGTCATTCAATTACTCTGCTCCTGACCACAAAACTCCAAGTGCCTCTTTTCTGTCTTTTCCCTGTAACTCAGGAAAAACCAAACATCGCAAGCACTGAAGTAATGAGGTTATTCTAAAATATCTAATATCCACTGAAATAATAAACTTATTTTAAAATATCTAATATTTTCAATTCAAGATGGTCTTAATTATTTTAATGAGCCTGTCCCCAGGAAACAGATACAAACTGTCTTACATTCTCTTCGCATCATATATTTGAAAAAGAAACAAAGAAAAGAGTGAAAAAAACAGTAACCAAAGACAGCAGCTTCACTGTAGCCTTCCACTTCAGCACCTTTTTGAATATTGGAAAGCATGTGTATTCTGTTCCCTATACGCACACGCACACCCCCTGCAGAAGCCTGGTAAGACCATTCCCTTTCATCTATACTGGTTGCTCACAAAGTAATGCCTCCTATTTATTTTCATAGAAACTACAACAGGTACAAAGAGGACAATAACACTACTCGCTAGAACAAATTCTCAGCTACTGTTCTCAACTGTTCTCAACATAGTCACCATCATTGACAAAGCATTGTTTTTTCTTTTTACCAGCAATAAACACGAGCCTGCAAGCCTTGCTCTCCAAAACTGGCACCAGCAGAGGCGACCATTCATCACTGCTGAAATGCACCACCCACCACTCACTGTGATCAAATCTACTTTTCCGTAAGTGTTCAGCAAACATTGATGACTGTCAATAGTCGCTTTTTCAGGATGGACAAATTCATTTCCACTGCTTTGCTTCATATGCACTTCCACGTCAGACACCATTCTGTCAGACTGCTCCTCTGTTGCCATCTGTCACACAGCAACAAAACGTAAGGGTGTATTGTCAGGAAGGTTTAACTTCTACTGCTATACCACTAACATCTGCCTCTGATGTCATGGGTCTAGGTAAGATATTAAGTAGTATTACTTTCAGAGCAGCTTTTATAGATCATACTGACAACTCTCCGAGTTCAAAGTATTATCTTCAGAATTGAATTCCATTTCAGGGTACTTGCTTTCAGCAAGCATCCTTGCTTTTGAAGTCACATGAATTATGTTCAATTTCTATTTACAGACAGACTTGATGTTGTGGCTTTTCCCATTTAATTAATAAATTTGTGCACAGGCATCATGTATTTTATTTTTTCCTTCAGTTCACAGAATATTTTCCCCTGTAAAGAGCTTGAGCACTGCAGACGTGAAGGTAGCACATTAAGCACAGGCCTCATTATTATTGCTCTTAATTCTGTGTATTTGTTCTAAAGACTATGACGTTTTGCAAGGCATAGGATACAGTTCGGTTGGTATACCGCCTAATTGCACATGTACATTCTGCTGTCTGGGAGACCTTCGTTTTGCATCTAAGCCTTTGTTCATCCCCTTTGGGTCATTATATCCCATACTCTGAACCAAACACACAAAAGCCCTAGTCGTAACCATATCTGCTTTTCCTTCTGGTTGTACCTGTGACCTTAACAGCAGTGAGAATAACCTCTAGTATTAACATAAATTATTTGTATTCTGTGTGCTTAAAATAGCCTCTTGACCAATCAATAAATCATACTTGACAGAAAGAAGAAAAAACAAACTCGAAAGAAACCTGTAGAAATATCACACCTTCCCCTTTAAAGGCAGACAGCATGCCAGGTTCAGTTTGATGCTTCCAAGTAGGGCAATTAATATGTAAAACCAGAGCGGTTGAGCCAAGTGAAAGGTCAGATGTCCTTGAAAGAAGATGATGAAAGAGGATGAGGGGAGAAAAAAAAAAGGGGGGAAGCCAGGTCAAAGCCAGCAAAATATCATTGGAAAACAGCATGCAGTGCAACGTGTAGAAGCCGAAGCCTGACAGCAGGCACAGCGCAGCCTAAGCAGCACAAGGCAGGGGGCCATCCTGGCAGCTGCGTTCTGAGACTTACTGTGGGAAATTTCGGCATAGCAGAAATAGATTTGCTTTGATCTAATTAAAAAACAGCTTAAGAACAACTCCAGTGGCCTTGAGCAATCATAGTCCCACAAGCTAGGGGAGTCTAACAATACCGTCTCACACTAGATCCTTTAATGAGACTGTTAAGGCCTCTCTTCTGAATGAACAGGTGGAACAGACCATTTCAGCTTTTGACATAGGCCAAGCTCTTCAGCTGATGCCTTAACTGTATTGCAGAGTAAATATTATCACGTCAGGAGTCAGCAGACAGTCTCATGAGAGGTCTACACTACCCATCTAGAAAGAAAGAATCATCACTGATCCTTGGTGATAATTTCTCTGAAAAAGCTGTTGCAAAGGCACAGTTTTTAGCTACTTTATAACTTGATGAAGACAGTGCTTTGGCTGAGCTCCCAGCTACCTGCTGTCCTGCAAAGTATTGAGATGTACTACCATTTGATCGATACTGGACAAAGGGTGGCTTCTCCTAAAAGTTAAGTTATAAGCTGGCACTCCAAGATGGAAAAAATAGAAAAGCTCTAAGCTACTCAAAAGGCATGAAAATTACACAACGAGCCAAAACAGACAAAGGGGCAGGAACTGATTCCCCGAGGAGTCCTAAAGCAAGGCCTGGAGACTTGTTACAAAGTTGAGGCCTGATCTGTAAGTGACAATTAAGTTTATTCAATTGCTAGAAAAAAAGCAAAACAGTTGTATAAGCAATTACAAATAACACCTGTTTTGAAACCAGGTATGAGTTTTTACTCCTTGAGAATGAATCAAATCAACCAATTAATCCAACCAAAAAGCTCGCAAGGTAGTTTCTAGTTCAAATTAGATGATGAGCCAATAAACAGATACGCATATGGCACTTACAGCTCCATATTTATTTACATATTATAATGCAGCAAGATAAAAATATCTGCCAGTTCACTTAAAATAGCAGTTACCACAAAATACATTAAAGTATAAAGATTTTCCAGATTCAAGAACATCAATCTTGCAACCAAGACAGAATTTTTCCCTAGAAATACGAAAAACTTGCATAAAAATATTTCACACTCTTCCATACATCTTTCTCTCTATTTAATTTACTTTTACTTCTATGTCTATTAGCATACTGTCTGTTCTACTATGCTGTCTTCTATACTCAGGCACACGCTCCCAAATTCAGTCTACCTGAAGAGAGCTGTCGTTAGGGTACTTCATCTTCCTTTAATATAAAGGCAAAATATTTATTTTTTTAATCTAAGGATGTTACTAACTCTTTTCAAAACATACACGTTAAGCAGAGGTTTCTTATCACAGAATAGTAAGGAAAGATTGTTCTATTAAGAGCATGATAGTCCTTTTATGCTGTAAGCCCAAGCAGTATCTTAGTTAAGTATTTCCTCACAGAAGATCCCTGACCAGCTCTGTAGGCGATACCTTAGCATCTGCTGAAGTTTTCATTCCAGGCACAACAGTGGGGAGCTACATTTCTCCACTTGATTTCACAGACTCCTTAGTGCAACAGTCCTGATTTTTCATGTCTTTTTCTGTTTGTTTTGGTGTGGGTAATTATTTCATCCCTCTTTCTCATTACATCAGAGGCGACTTCTCCATGACCTTGATTACACACAAGTCAATAAAGAAATCTAGGCTGGTATTACACTCGAAGTATAGTAGTTTGTGTTAATGTGAAGTTTCTCTCCTAACAATAGATACTTCCACTCATCTCCTGATGCCCTTAATGCACTGCATGAAAGTTTATTTAGAAAGGAGGAAAAGCCTTTAGCTGAACACGCACGCATGAAAAGTCTTTTTCTGTCTTGTTGTGTTTGATATTCAGGAGCAGTAGCCAGATTTCTGCACCCTCCTAGAGAAAGATGCAAATTGCAATTAGATCTTGCATGTGAATTGTGCATTCCTCAAGCTTATCAGACTGATGTCTGTTCTTGTTAGGCATCCGATGGCATTTTGTTGTTATCTGCCAGAAGGTTTTGGAATGGTGAAGGAGCAATCAGATCAAGGTTTATCAATGCCTGAACACTGTTAGTCGTGAAGTAAATATATCCATCCCACAAGTCCAACCACTTAAATGGATTGATGAAAGGTAAATACGCAACAGAAGTAACTTTAGGCACTGTTCTGAGCCTTACGTATACTTGGGAATTAGGGAGACTTCTTCCTATATACTGCAGCCACAACTAAGCCAAACAAGATGCTAAGTGTAAATCTGGCAATAAACACTCGCTAAGCAGAAGCAGCTACTCAGGGACACGCTCTGTGTATGAGTATTATCCATCTCCTGCACATTTGTTCCTCCACTAATTCATCATAGCGATCCCTTCATCGTAAAGAATATTTGATTCAGAGATGAACTCTCCCAAAACACACTACCAAAAGTAGTCAAGAGCCACACGCAATTTTCTTTGACATAATAGGATGAGTCACAAATTGCAAAGCCGTAAACTGCAACAATGCCTGCCCTACCTTGCTTGATTTCCTAGATGCCTAGAACATGCTACGTAATTCCTTCTTCAACTTTAAAGTTCCCTATATGCATTCTCTTAACCAAGTAACAAGCAATTTCAGATCTTGCTAAGACAGGGCAATGACATCGATGGCCTCTGGGGGCTGCAGCTGCTAGGTGTTCCAAGACTACTGGGGCAGAGGCAACAGCCCTGAAATGATCCAGGAAATCATCTGTGTGGCGCTGCTGTTCCCCATGCACCTCCTGAGGTCCTACAGTTGAGAATTCTACCCAACATTCCATAGAATAATAAAAATACAGGGATATGGATATACACCAAGGACTCCTGAAAAAGGACCATATGACTAGAGACTAGAAATGGAGATTATACATCCACTACGTGAATACGGATCAAGGAGAACTTGGAGAGGAAAGATACGCGATGTCAAATAGCACTGCTAATCTGAAGGTCCTTCTCCTTTCTGACTTTTCTGTCTATTTTTATATACCTATTTCTATTAGCTAGTGAGCTCACAGCACAGCTCATATTAAACTTGCGTGACTTGCAAGCAAGGACACAGTGCCTGCTGCTTCACGTAAACTGAAGGTCAATTTGCATTGCGGTTGAAGCAGTGTAACGTTGTTAATACAAGGTATTTTTTAATTTTATCCCTAAGAGCACAAGCAAAAAGACCCCAGCAAACATCAGAATTAGTTAAAGTATATTAAGTCTTTTTAGAAACTTTCATAATCTGCTTCCTTTTTTTTTTTTTTCCTTCAGCAAGGAAAAAAAATCAATACATTACTGTCTCAGAATTAAAGAGACAAAGTGCACTAAACCAGAGCAGGTGAGGAAGAAGCAGCAGAACAGTAGAATTAACTGAGAGCTTGCGGTCAATAGTAAATATGAAGTTCCATTCTGAATTTAGCACAAGCAGCTGAATAGGACATGGCAGGAGCTGTTGACAGTCCCAGAGCATCCTACCAGTGAACGATACCGTATGGATGCTTTGCTCTTACTGCAGGATTACTCTGTGTTGTTACACTCACTGATCCAGGACATCCTGACCCCAGTGAGTACATGGAAGTATGTGGACCACACCTGGGTAGTAGCTTCTTAGGCTTGTTTCTCCAAATCAAAGTAAGCATGTACCAAAATCTTTTTGAACCAAACTAGTAGGAGGGAACTTGGAGACGAGCAGGGAGTGATCTGCAAAACTGCACTGCTGCTTAGGAACAAAGCGCAGAGGCAGTGCCTCAGGCTGAACAAGCATGCAGTCTGAACACACCTGAGAAGCTCATACAAAGCCCACTATAGTTCCAGAGCTCTGTCTGCCAGCGTTCCGCAGCCGCAGCCTGCTTTCCCTGAAATGTCACAGCATATTGGGATATTCTGGCCCTTAGTTGTTATCTCTTGAACGACACAGAGATAGAAGCTTCACAGCCCCTCATACTCTCTCTTTCCTCACTATGTTTTCGTTAATACCACCACTCTTACAGGACGAGGAATCGGTTCTCAAGCTGTTGTTTCTAACTTTGGTGGAGCACGGCATGACCTCAGCAGCTCTGGCACAGGTCACCGTGCATTGCAAAACTGCAGGAGCAACCATGGGGGGGGCCTGACTGAGTGAAACAGGGGCTGGAAATGATTTCACAGCAGGTACGCAGCTACTCTGCCGCTAATGTAACACATACCCCCATTCAAGTCATCAACTGACTGCTGAAACAATGGCAGCTCGCTGAGATGGATAACAGCCATATAAATCACTTCACAATTTCAACACCGGTCCTATCCAGTCATTTACAGTTACTCTGTTTGCCATTATTTACCTTAAAAGAGCAGCTGAGCACTTGAGAAGACCTGCAGTGTGGCTTCCAAGGTGAAATTACAGAGCAGAAGCAGAAAGGGAAGCAGCAGCCCCGCTGAGCCCCTCACCCTCTAGAGTCACAATGGTCAATACCTTGCTTATTACGGGCTGCTTATTATCAACAAAAGTAACAAATCCACAACCAGACTTGAACGACTAGGAAACAACCTTGCTGAAGGATCAATAGCCAGTACTCCTGCCTCAGAAAGGGAAATACTTGCATATAATTCAATGATGAAATAGCAAAAAGACATCTGCCATAGTGAAGTAAGAAAGAAAACAAAGTATATGAAGAGAAGCGACAAGCTGTTGGTCTATTTCACTTTTAGCTCACTCAATTTTTTACTTATCTGTTGACAAACATTTGATATAAATGATATAATACACGCTGCACTAGGACATCTTTTTCTACTAGCTCTTCCATCAGCAACATCTGTATGATTCTTGTCAAGCTCTGATTTACAGTGACACCAAAACGTATCCATGGGAAAATCATACTCCTTACGCTAACCAATCATGTCAAAGTACTGAATAATCTATCCAGAGCTGCTGGTCAGAAGCACTCTTTTGGACATTAAGGTAATACTAAGTGTTGAATCAGTTATGTCTTCATATTTGTGGTTTTCCTCTGGCACAGAGGCCATCCTCATAACAAGATGTGAGTACGGTTCAAGAAGCAGAAGGGACGAAGTCATATTGTTTTATAATTAACATATTTCCCCAAAATCTGAATTGGAATTCAACCATTCTATATTCCTGTCACCTTTGCTACCTTAATCCAGCCTAGAGCAATAACATATCCATTTCTAGTGGTATCTGTCAGCTCTCATTATCCAGACTCAGAAGAACCCGCTGGTTTCGTGCAGCTTTACCTCAAACCAAGAATACGATGCCCTTCTAAAGGACAGAATCGAGTCATACTAACTGCAGTTTGAAGGCTTTCTTGCCCCTTAGCATTTTGCTGTAAAAATGAGTCTGTGAGAATTAAGAAGCTTAACTGAAAACATTTCTGAGGTTCTCTAACACGTGGAAGCAAAAAAAAAAAAAAAACCACCTGTTTCTAGATTATGAATACGATGCCAGTGACAGATGCAAGTTTCAGATGCAGTAATGCCTATGGTTTAGAGCCTATTGCAGCAGCACAAAAGCCAGCAAGACTTGGAAAGACAGTCTTCATTCTGCAGGCTCTGAAGCCTAAGCTTGAAGAAAACTGTTCCTAGGGCACAATGACAGTCAGTGGTGAAAACCAGATTAAAATTCAGTGCTCTCAGTCAGTGCCCAGCTTAGTCTACCGCTTTGTCAGAAAAACACATGAGACTGCTTCACCAAATCTGTGCAGCGGGACCGGCTGATTCAACATAGAAGCCTTTGCTTTGGGGATAATTGCAGAATCGCTCCGTTTTGTCTTCCTATGTAAATCTGCCATATGGGCCTCTGTTACGGTAATGAGAGAAAAAGTTGAGTTTGATAATTCTTAGTTTTAGAAAGAGATTAAAGTCTGGCAGCTGGCGAGTACGAAGCAAAGAAATTCAATCTAGCATGCCCAGCTGCACTGTGGAAGTAGGATGAGCCAAAACAGACACTCTGCAGGCAAGGAAAGCTTGCTCAGGAATCGCCAGAAGTGCTCAGGTACAGAATGACACAGAAGAGTAAGGAAAAGGAACAGAAAAATTAAACAGGCCTTTTCCAAAGGTGGAAAAAGGCTGAGATACCAAGATAGCAGTAATGGTTCCCATAAAGAAAATGAGGAGACATTAAAGAAGATCATCTTTGTAACTACGGATAGTCATTACGAGCTTGCTAGCGTGAGAGAACATCCCGCAGTTTTATTCTCTAACCAATCTTCATAACAGCATACGCTGTGCAGTGCACGGTGTAACTCGGAGCGGAGATATCTAAGAGTTCCAGAAAAGTTGCAACACTTCTGCAAGCAAAGATCCAACTAATCGGCAGATCGTAAAGGTGGAAGGCCGACTTTGAGGACGATATTAAGAGTGGAAGCCATACAAGTCTTAGAATTACCATGATAATAGCTTAATACCTTTTTTTAATACACGTACATGAAGGATATACACATGTATACATTTAATATATTAAAATGCACACATACACATATATAGACATACTGAGAGTTTTTGCTTCAGTTTTTTCTATAATCATGTAGACCCAACTTCCTTGTAGTCATTTCTAAACTACGGTACACTGGATAAAGTAAAATTAGATGTTTACCCTTGGAATAATTACCTAAATCCTGCATTCACTTAAGTTGGGCCACAGAATACGCAAATATAGAACACAACCACAGTGCCCCACAGACAACAACAGATTTTCAGAAAACAGTAGTTCTTAGTCCATTGCCAACCAAACGGTTATTAAATTATAATTGAAACAAAACAAGAGCTACTAATTACAGGTAGAACACAGTGCGGAACAAGCATCGATGGTACTATAAAGTAAGATAGCCAGCTAAGTGGCTAGACTATTTTTTTCCAAAGCTGTAAAGCTATGGAAGAAAACATATGAAGATATTTTTCTTGCGTATTTCTTAATTGCTAACTGGGAATTAATATTTTACTCTGTTTTTACAACAAGGACTAAGACAACACTCAGTGCCATACAGCTTAGGCAGCGGGCACCCCTACGCTTTCAGAATTTCGGACAGTCAAAGACACAAAGCTGTGAGCCAACCTCCCGGGAAATCAGGCTTATAAAACCTATTGCTACTTTAAAAACCAGAAAATTATTTAAAATTATTTTACATTAAAATGAAACGATTGCTGGAACTGGACATGTGGAAGGTACCTCAAAGAAGGCTGCTCTGAGAACGTTCATGCTCACACTCAAACTTTCAGATGAATTCTGCCACTCAGAAACAGCAGGATAAATAGAGTCTGCATATACCAAATGTGTACATGAACTCACTAACACTTCACTATATACAGTTACATATAAAGGTATATTCCATATTCATAAAGAGAGATGTCAGAAATATTATACGAAAAATACACAAGTCATTCCCCTCCCACCTTCACTTTTTCCAAGTCTCTTTAAAAAAAATATATATATATATAACATTCATTGATGCATTTGCAGCAGTTACTGTTGACAGAATGTGACCCTCGCGTCTTTCATTTAAATCATCCCTGAGACTGTTCTTAACGGTGTGCTTTGCTGAATTTCACTTCAAGATGTAATAACAGCTTTTCATCTACGATCCAAACTGGAAACTGTTTGCCCAAATGGAAAACAGAATTTCAGGCAATAAGAAGTTAAGGCAAGAATGCATTCTAGCCTCAATCAACCGTATAAGTAAATAAATATTTTAAAAAGCCAGCACAGGTGAGAAAAGAAGTCCTTGGCTGTGCTCTATATGCGGGATTCAGAATCTCTGATATTTTACCCAACTCATGAAGTTAGGCAAAAAGCAATTCCTATTTTCCATGGGTTGCCCAGAAAGAAAAATAGAGCTCCTTCCTGATTTCAATAAACTCCAGATCCCTTAAAAGAACTGGGCATTTGGTTGAAACCAAGAAATTTCTTGTCTTCTTTAGGCACTCTTTTGGGACCAGTAAGATTGACTGTTGCTCCTCGCCATAGAATAAGCCTCGCCCTGAAATGCATGTTTTTCTTTAGGGAATCTGATACCTATTAAGGCACGCACATAAAAGCTTAATGAGTAATACATCTCTAAAATCAACTAACGAATGTTTCTAATTTTACTCACTAGACTGACAAAGTGAGCTGAAAAGTTTCTTTGATGAAATTATCAGTAATTGTTCTATCTACCGCTCTTTGTGGATGTGTTTCATTTTGTTGCAGAATAATCCATTATATTTATGGGAAGGAAGGACCGGTTCATTAAACAGCTAAGGAGGTGACAGTAATGAGTTGGATCTTCTTGCCTGTTAAACTGATCCACGGAAAATACTGTTGTCAAAGCAAAATAGCAATTATAAAAGTAGAACAATGAACGAGAGGAAATTCTGAGAACTCTAATGGCCTTCTAGAACAAAGCAACATTCTGCTTCTCTTAAACATAGGCCTAAGAATGATCCCCTCAGGCTTAGTTGTCCTTGGATTCTAATTTATGTGCTTGCAAGTAAAAACCTGAAAGAACAGAAGAATATTCTATATTTGGAATATACTTGTTGGAATTTTAACTGTTTCTCCAGCAAGTATCTATACACTTAAGAATTATAAAAAAGAAGAAAGCCACCATCTGAAAACTTTGTAAAACGGAGGTGAATGTATTTCGCAAGACAAGTGAATTTGCTCAATCCAGTCTTTCAAGACAAAGCTTTCTCACTTTAGGAACTGTGCCTGTTCGTGGGAAACATTAAGGTGCAGGCAGAAAAGAAGCAAAATCAGCCCTGATGACACTCCCGAAATGCAAGCCTCTGGCTATACTCCAGTACTCCAGCTCCACTGGCATGCTACTCTGCACTGTTCTGCAACTATTCAGATACAGCTGTTGCATAGATGAAAACATAGTTACAAAGAACCTGCTACCTTGTTGTAACGCTACACAGGAATGATAATAGCAGGGTAACAAAGTTTTTGGCTACAGCAAATGAAAACGAGTGCAAAACCAACAGCCACAGATGGAGAAAAAAAAAAAAATGGAAAGAGCTGCTTACCTTTGGAAGGCCTCAGGTTCAGCACAGATCTCCAGCAAGAAACCCTCACCTCCACAGCCAACCCTTAAATGAGGTCTGTAAGGGGTGGATCCTACCTCCAGCCCTTCCCATCATTGAGCTTCATTGCGTGCACCTGAGCTCCCCTGGGTTGGCCCTGCTTTCCCACCTGCTCCATCACTGCTTCAGGCCGTGACTTAGCATTTCCACTACATTTCCCTTATCTCATAATCACGAGAAACACAAGAAATGATATTAGTCAGAGGGATCACTTTGCTCAAAGAGTTTTCCCTACATATTTGATTCTGGAAGCACTGGTAACAATTTCTCTGCAGGTGTTTTGAATCCCCTCTTCTGTTTGCTCTGTCAGCAGCAGCTGAGGGAATTCCCTCCTGCATGCTGTGCTGCAATGCATATGAACAAACCACCTATTTCCCCAAAAACAAATGTTCCAAGGTTTGCACTGGTGAACTGCTGGGTTCGCAACCGTGAAGCACCACGTGCCACGTAACTTTTGTAAACTTGTGTACAACGCAGTCCCAGCAATTAGATTTTAGGCACTGACCGTATCTTCTACTCTCATAGCACTTTGCTCAGTTCAGACCCAAAAGGAATTCTCAGTGTCTGCATACAATTGCAGTTGTTGTTACCTCACAAAACTTCCGATGTTACGTTCGCTTCTAAAAAGTTGAAAAACTTATACTTTTGTTTTGTTTTTGTGGCAACGTAAAGCTTACAAGGGTCTGGTAAACTTCAGTCGCGCTCAGGAGAGTTGCCAAGCACCAGTATTTGCTCTCGAACACAGTGGGAGCAGCAGAACAGGAGTTTGTCTTCAGAGTCCAGTTGGACAACACAATGCTGAGTCTGTTCCTTTAATGCCAAGTGACACTAAAATCCAGCGAACTAGGTGCTCAGAGCATCTTCTCTGAGCAGGTGGATTGGCAGGTGGTAAAGTAGCCTTCCAGCAGTTCCTACACCATCATTTCTCCCCAATAGTTACAGCTATTTCATCTTCCAGTTCTACCAATCGTATTCAAGCCCAGTGTGTAAATGGAAACATTTGTTTAAGCGCGTTTCTACGAAGATGAAATTAAAAATTTTCACTCAAAAAGACACAAAGCCTCTAATCCTCTCCACTAACCCAGCGTTAGAATAAAGCCTAGTTAAACAAATGCAGTAATTTTCTTAATCAGTCAGCACTTCAGAAAGACAGATGCTTCTGTTTATGTCGGTCTGTTATCAAGTCCTTTGGTGTCTGAATAATCCTTACACCTATCCTGAACCTCCATTAGCATACATTTCTTCTATATTGTTCTGCCTTCCGTGACAGATAGTGCAAGCGTGCTTTATTTGGTTGGTTTGCTTATCCATTTCGGCCTTGAAAAATCACAGTATTTGGTGCATTTCCTCTATCCTTTTATTCATCTGTAGCGGTCGAAAATTAGGAATAATTACACTACATTTGAAAATCAGAAGTTGTGTAAGAACTAATTCTACAGTCTCGAAGCTCTCACGAGAAAACCATTTCTGTAACCGGATTTTATTCAACAAATGCTGTCTGTTACACAGAGCTTTGTAGAGGAAACATGCAAACTGAATATTAACTCAATTGCTGGCTCTCTGAAGGTTTTGAGCTTGAATATGCTCTTTGACTGCTGAAGGTACTTGCCAGCAATATATATACATACACGAATACACGTATACATATAAACTTCATCCCTCCCACTTTGTTCATTTTTTGTTGTTATTTTCATTTTTGAACTGAGCGTGGATTCCCAGTGAAAATGACCAGGGAGTCAGGGAAAACTAAACGCAATTAAGCTCGGTTTAATAAAACTGGAATTGGTCAGACGGAAACAGAAAAGCTGCAACTTAAAGTCACGTTGCTGATCTCATCACTATTGACTAATAACATACATACTTAAAGAGTGATACCAGCCAGATTTTGTTCGGTATAGTGCAGATGACGTAGGTATAAGTCTCTTATTTATACGTCTGTGTCTGTTTAAACTAATGAATTACTCCCAACCAGTAATCTGATTGACTGACAGTCTGGGGGTTTAGTTCCCATATTCCTTATTTGCATTTCTGTCAGTGTTGTTTGGGTACTAGATAGACCGGAGTGTCATTGCACTGGCTTCGTGCAGACATAATGGCTTTCCCAGCTATGCTTTAATGCATTTTACAAAAAAGCATCATCGTGACTGTCAAAAACTTAACAAGATTTTGGAATTTTCCACAGCAATACCAGTTATTCATTTTTAGACTGTGCTCTTGAGTGCACAGTGTACAAGTGAATGCCATCCTTTCAATCTTTTATGGAGAGTTTTTTCCGTGCTGTTCTAATATAAGCATAAATAAGCTGAAAAGCTTCATTAACAAGAGAACAGAGATTTCTTTTTTTTTTTTTTTTTTTCTGTTGTTTATAGAAAAGACTGTACAGCTTTTCTTGGCCAGTATTTCCAAAACAATTAAACCTCGAGAACAACTTTCCAAATAAAATGTCAAGTAATTTCTTCTACTAGTAAGTTATCAAAACACAGAACATGGGCTTCAGCTTATCAAACAAGCCACTAAAAATATTAATCTTACAGCCAAGAGCTTTCAACTCTTGCTGCACTAACAGGTTTATGTCACAATTAACAGATAAAACAGGAACTATTTAATATAGCTATTGCTATCAGGTATAAGGAAATGATTTTCCATGGCCAAAACTTGCACAAACTCTGCTTTCCCTCCAGTTTTCAAGGAACTCCAGATGCACTAATCACTGTCCTGCTTCACAGCTGTACATACATATATTTCACAAGATAACAAATTACTCTTGAAATAATTCAGCTTACGGTCTACTGAATATTTTAAATAAATTAGTTGTACTCTGTTGTAGAATCTAATGCAAGCTTGATTGTTTCTAGAACAGTATATAACACCATGATATTTCAGTATTTCTATAATCACAGTGCAGATTACATTCTAAAAATATTGCTATTTAAGAGATGATAATAACACACGAGGTACCCATTGTTAAGTGGATCACTAACCTTCATGGTATGTTTCTTAAATTTACTGTGGAATTTCATAGAAATGGCTTTAAATATTTAATCTGGTTTCAGAATTCAGACGTCATTAACAGTCATAAGATTTGACAGACGAGAGATACAGTTCACAACTGGGCAAGCATGTTTTAAAAGGACTACCTTCAACGCTAATAAAAATAAGAAAACAAATTACCGACTCCTGAACATTTTGTAATTATCTGTGGAAAAATAAAGCATTCATTAAGATTTCAGGCAGTTGCCTGAGAAAGTGACAGATGAAAAATATATAAATATCAGACAGCTTATCTCTCTGCTTGATGTTTGCCAGCTTGACTTAGAGGCAGAGCTCTTCTAAGGCGGTGTTTATGGGTTAAAAACAATTAAAAGGAAAGTCAGCACTCACTCCCAACATTTTAAGTAACTAAGTACTTTCTAAAGCAGACTATCCTGCAGATAAGCAGTGACTGCCACTTCCTTAGGAAATAACGGAGACTGTATATATAGTCCAGCTCTCCCACTGGAGTAGGTGCCACCTGCAGACTGGACATGCATGTGAACCAGTTCACCTGAATGCTTGCAGGGACAAACCAGGTATGAACAATGAGAAATTCACACAAGAATTCTACCCCATCAGTGGTAGGCACACGAGCTGTAGACAGCTGGGAGGAAGAATTTGTTGCTGCTGTTGTTTTGGGAGAGAGTTAACTAAGGTGGGCAGTGTTTCCTTCAGTCTAGCATGTGAATTTGTTCTATTTCTTGCCATCCAGCATCCAACAGTGCACTGCCAAGTGTCTTACGAGTATTCTCTCATCTCTCATCTTCTTCTTCTCATTTATTGAGTTTCCACTAGTTTCCTAACTATAATATATCCTGCAGAACATTAGAGAAGCTCCCTCCCTGTTCTCTTCATTTCAGACTTGTCACCAGTAGCTTTCTGTTGTTTCTCTTATTTGTTTCATGACTTGTTAGTTACAGCCAAGACAATTTAAAAAAAAAAAAGCTTCTGTTTCAGTGAAGTGTTCTACCGTTGAAATTGAGGTCATTGGTGATATTTTAAACAGCTTACACAGAAGAAAACGTATCTCCAAGCACAACCGTAGACTGAATATATCCTTTCCAGAATACTCAAGTTCAAGACATTTCGGGACCAAATAGATGAAGTTGCTTTTCCAATAAGTCGCAAAGGCACACACTTGACTTTAAAGGTTTGCCCCTATTGTTGAGATGACAACTATCATAAGCTTGAAACTTAAATGCCTAAGTTCCTCAAAAAACAAATCGAGCTTACAGAGGACAAGAGCCAGTATTATAATCAGAAACTCAGCTCTTTCTCTTAACCAAATAAGAAAATTTAGACTCCTACTAAACAAAATTTGACATCTAAAGTTAGAAGGCATGAATATCTGCTGATATTCACACGCACAAAGGTTATTGTTTTCTTAACATGAAAACCCACTAAGATTTTGAATTTAAGACTAACCCATGCTTCCGTTCCTCGTTCTTTACTCACACATCGGACCCAAATCATCATCAAGTGACCCGAGAACACAGAATAAATAGCAGGAAAACCCAGTTCCTGCTTACAGGGCAGAGGGTTGTGGAAGCTGCGCCTTTGGAGACTAGAGTTCAACCAGAGAAAGCTACGTTTGCCTTGATCTGGTGTTGACAATAGCCCTGCTTTCACTGGGAGGTTAGACTACAAGTTTCCACGGGTACCTGGAGGAAGACTGTCTTTCTAGGACTCTTTCCAAGTTAAGGGAGAGGGACAGGAGAGGGGAAGTGGAATGACATTAACCCCCAAAGCCTCCACAGCATATATGGGAGTCTTAGAATGAATGCATTAATGCTTAATACGTGGATGAGTACAAAGATCACCATAGCGCTAAAGAGAAATCAGCATAAAATTCTCCAGATAATTTTAACATGCTTTGGTTTTAATTGATACTTTTCAGAAAACTTTTTAGAAAAATATGAGCACCGCTAAGTTTTTATAGCTCAAGTTAGCTGAATGTTAAAATAACCTTGCTTGTTTTTTAAATCTTTAAAAGGACTATAGTGTCTGCAGGAGGGAAAACCTTGTTACTGATGTCTACAATCCCTACAAAGGAAGGAAAGAAAAATCACTGAGCATCATGAATAGCAAAGTTTTCCTGTGATCTTCCTGAAAAGGGTTTAAATGAAAGCAACCCTTCGCTAATGGAAGAGCCTGTTCTGATGCACACAGCGGCTCAGGCAAAGCTCAGAACCTTAAACACCACCTGAGGTAACAAACAGAGGTCTTAAAAACATTCTCAGTCTCTCACAACAGATTTTTGCGGAGGACAGAAACAAAAAGCACCGGGTTGAACCACAGCTGCCTTGGTTTCAGCAGAAGCACGGTTCTGTGCTGCACTGAGACACCCTCTTTTCCTGCAAAGGCAGAACACTGTATACGCATCATGCCACACTCCCCTAAAAGCAATCTGGTACCTCTACATTACTTAGAGGGTTTTTTTTTTTAATGCTATTTAAAGAATCAAATCCCTCCAGGGGGCGTGAACGCAGTAACTTATTACTACAAGCTTCAGATTCAATCTCTTCTTTTATCAGATTCACAGGGTATAAGAGAGGAGGCTGAATTTAAGTTTCAATGGCTCGAAAAGGCTACACTCGATTTTATTTCAGTAAGAGTTCTCTAGAGAAACTGGCCATCTTGTGAGGACAAAGGAGAGAAAAGCAAACAGATGCACATAACTCAGTGGTACAACAAAAATTCAAGGAGCTTCGCATCCATTTTAGTCTCCCCTGAAAACGCTGATACTCAGCACTTGGCTTCTGATAACTGCAAGTGAGTTCCAGCCAGCCATATTTTCTGCCAAAGATAGCACTGGGACCTGATATGTCATCGGAGGTCAGATTCTTTGTCACTCCACATCTTCCTTTGACGATACTACCATCAGAACATGCGGTTAGCCATCTGGAGCTGGGTGACTTGTTCCAGGAACTTGGTATCAGTCTTTAACTCCCCAGATCAAACATGTTCAGAAAATTGCTCTCTCCATCTTTGAACAGCACATAAATGAGCACGGTTACAATGCCCAAAGCGGAGAAGAATCTTCCAGATGTCCAACTCCTACCCAACCCTTTTCTCCATGGAAGTAGAAGATACAAGCCTAGTTCTAACAGTTGCCTCAATAATGATTCTAGCATCCTCTGGTAGTTACGGAGAAAAGTCCAGCTGTTAGCATGGGTCAGCAACCTGAGTGCATGAATAGACTCCGAAACCTTTCCCACAGAGTTCTATCTACCTCTCTTCAAAGTTGCTACCGTTCTGGCACCAGCGCTGTAACCTTGGATCAGGCTGCTACCAAAATTGATAAGTTCTCAGAAAGAGCTGTGTCACAAACACTTGTGAGAGGCCACATCTGGGGCGTGCGTGTGCGTGTGTGTCTTCTGCTTGGCTCATGAGATGCATTTAAGTTTAGATCTTTGCCTCACTGTTTCAGTGTGAACCTCACTGCTGTTACCTCTGTCCCTCTCAACTCCAGGCACTATTCCCCTTGATCTTTGCAGATCTGTTGCCAATTTTTTTTACCTCACTGCACTTGCTGGATCTGGCTGCATCAGAACAGAAAAATAAGTAACGGGACTGGAAGAGCTTACCTTCCTGTCTCCCATACAAGCTATAAACAAGAATAGAAAAGAACAAAAGCGTCCCCATACACCAATACCAGGCTCTTTTACAAACAGAAACTGTGGAAGAAAAAGTATTTCCACAGCAAAAGTAATGAGGAATATAGACTGAGGAGTTAAATCATCTCTAAACTACATGAAAGATGGATGGCTTCACTATTTGGGCATCAGATGAAGACCCTCAGGAAAACACTGAGTGCAAGAGAACGTTCTCATCATACCTTCCATTGTCAGAAAAGAATTCAGCAAAGTTGGGAGCAAATGAAAGATCAGTAAGCCTTCTTACATCTGAGTTGAAGCATGGAGGTCCGTTAATACTCTCCTCATACAGCATTTGTCTAAAAAAAAAAGTCTATGACATTATCCCTAAAAGGTATGAAATCACACGCATTAAACTACACGATTTAGGGAGGTTTGAATTTGCCACAGTTTTTCATTATCTTTGACATTTTCAGCCAGGCACTTTTCGTACGGTACATCTCTAAGACTTCAAGAAAATTTCGTGACACACATTCCACCTTTGCACGTACTGCGGATGTGTCTGGAACTGCGCTTACTGTCACAGAAAGGAAGTTCCCTATTTCAGCATCACGAGTCTCGGCTCTAGGTGTTTTACCATAAGACTCCTAAACGCGCGTCAGAAATGTTAAAACTTATTTCAGTCTTGGGCAGCTTCTGCAGCATACTCAGGCACGCAAGTTTTGCAGAAGCCGTGCGATCTGACTGCGACTGCAGAGTGAGCTTTTGATTAAGCAGACCTAAGGTTTTAATAACGGAACAGCAGGTGGGGTAAGAAGAAACTTAAAGCTCTTTACAGTCTCGGAGTAATGCAGTCAAAGATATAAAAGAATTTAAAACACCTTGTATGCATTTCCGAAAAATATTGACCGTGTACCAAGATGTACTAAACGCTACTGTCACCAGAAGAGGGCGGTATTTCTACAGACTGGTAAGTACCTCTCAGGCTCTCCTGCTTTTCCCCTCTTTCAGGGAGGGCGTAAAGTCGTCTTACACGGCAGCCTTGCCTCTCCCTTTGGAAACAGCCACTGCTGCTGTAGAAGCAATTTTTGGAAACTGTCTCCTTCTGTAGTGGGAGAGTTTTGTTCAGAGGCTGCACACCCACTCTGACCAGCTGTCAAACTTCAGGCATTTGGCATTTCTCCCACTTGAGGAAAGCATCTGTAAGAATATGGTAATAAGAGTCTTGTCACAGCCTTACTCCTTGAATGATCACCTCTTGTTTCCTTGAACATTTCTGAGTCAGTCTCATCCTTTCAATTAGTAACAGGTCAACATTTGGGATTACAAGTTCTTTATTATTATTACTATTATTTTTGAAGTAGCTGTCTCCATATATTTTAGAGATTTAAAAAAAATATATTAAAAAGATCAATCCAAATCTATTCTCTTTATACTGCATAGTATTCCGCTTAAAGTGTCACCAGATTTCCACGGCATGACAGTAATTGAGCAATCGTCAATGAGAACGGAATCTGTCCAGGACTCGCACTGAAGTTTCAAAGTTTTCAAAACGCTTTTTGTTTCCTTGCTAAATGGAAGCTCATGCTTCAATTGGTGGATGCAGAAGAACCTCCAGACTTTAACAGTTGCACCACATACTCTGGTGCTGTGAATTGTTCTTAGAATTTGTTCTCTTCTCCCTTTTTTCATTGGGGCGTCATGCACAATCTTGACGTCTGTGCTGTTAATATATATTTTAATGTATAAATACCAATCCCAATATATCTATTTAAGAAATACGTAAGTTTCAATAAAAATTATTATACAAAACCAAACCAACCTTTTCTATCAGCTATTATTTGTATCCATGGAAGTATCACATATATCAACTCATTACTTTCAACATTGTGTACTCAGGGAAACGAACAGAAACCTTTGCTGTTGTAAACGTACTGCTGTACAAGGCTGACTCACATGAAAGCTGAAATGCTTGAACGTCAGACAGATACATTTATTTCAAAAGCAGCTCAAAAACACATCATTTATTTCCTAGAGGAACTGAGTGGTAAGAAGAAATTTTATTGGGACAGAGGCAGTAATTTAGTATTTGTAAAAAGCTAAGCAGGGCAACGTAACTTCTTCAAAGAGTCATGAGATGACAGATAAGAAGGATTAGACACTCAGTTCTGTACACTTCATATGAATCAGCTGCTCCCACGGAGAAGAACAGTGGAGAGAAAGCCCAAGTACTCCTTCCAGCATCCACAGAAACCCACGCCATCGTGTCACTGCTCAGCCTCAAACCCCATAAGAGCAACAAAAAAACTGAATCAGAGAAAAAGAACAAAGCAGAGGAACCTTCAAAGGATACCATGATCTTTTTTTTTCTGAAAAACCACAGAATCAATACAACCCACAAACATTCAGGAATCAGAGGTTGATTGCTTCATACATTGACATGGTTTTACGTACTGAGACCGAATTGCACGAAGCTGATGACTGATGACGGTTTGTCAGTGCTCTAGACTTCCTGCAAAGAGCAATGGGAAGCAAGAGAGCGGTCATCATAGCAGGACATTACTTTCACAGTGTGAAATACTGCAGACTATCTGTATTAGGGAGACAGTCAGTTTCTAAGAACTCTCTCTTACAAGGTGGGAAAGGATTGAATTTTTATTGTTACGATAGCTTGAAATATTCTTCCAAATATTAGAACTTACTGTGTATGACTGATCAGGCCACACACACACGCACAAAATCATGCCACCTCTTAAGACACTTAAGTTCTACCGCAATCCTAATATTCTCCTGTAGGTAGATGTTTAGACACATTTAGTATCCATAACATCCCACCAACATCCTGGTTTTTCCGCCTTCCCATTTTATTCCATGACCGGCACAATGAAACCATACGGAGCACTTCAAACTTCATGACATCAGTGTCCCAAGAAATTGCAACTGCCCTGCTGAGTTCAGATCCAGGTCTACGATAGACTGAAAATTTGAGTTAAGAGTGCACACAAGTAAAGGCTAAAAATGAGATGTTGGGAAGGGACAAAGAAGATAGAAAGAGACAAAAAAAAAAAAAAACAACCAAGGAAGACAGAGAACAAATAAAGCTTTGACTGCTCTTGTTTAACTAGATATAGATAGGTAATTAATATCTGTAATACCAGTAGGTGGCCCTGAAGAGTATGCACTGTTCACATTTCTCTGATGATGAATATATTGTGTTATTTCCCGTGCAATACAGGTGGCTTTTGAAACACAGATTTTTACCTTACTTTCTCACTCACTGGAAAAAAAAAAAAAAAAAGTGTGTTTCTAACCAATGGGCATCTGTGAAAGTTCAGACTGTGAGCTCCTTCAGGTGGAACTCGTGTTTGTGAAGGAGCAGCTTGTGGTTTGTCACTGAAAAAGAATCTGCTAACATAGGCTAACAGAACCCCATCCAGTTTTCCCCATTCATTCATTTTACTCAGAACACTGAGGTTTAACAGCTGAAAGAGGTAAAAAGGTGCAGTATTGAGAGGAATTGATCCAAAACACTGTTCAAGGAGTAATGTTTGCTTCATTTTAAGGAATTCTGTTCTGTTTTAATGAGTTTTGGATGTGGAAATGGGGGAAGCGACCGCCAGAATGAATTTATTTCACACTGTCTGAACTCTTTTCCCCAGAGTACCACTGGACTAAAAGGGAATCAAGTAACAAGAAATGAAAAAGTTCTAATTTCACTTTCATATTGCATCAACACTGTGTATACCTATTCTCTTTTACTTTTGATTAAACCAAGATAAGAATTCTAAAAAATCTGGTTAAACAAAAAGAAAATTAACCATAGCGTATATTCATTCATATACAAAAAAAAAATGAGGTTTTTGGTGGTACAAGCAAACCAAAGCTTACCTAACGATAAAATAGGAAGCTGTTCAGTTAACTTTTCCTCATACCTGTGTAATTGATCATTCAACCTGTGTCTTCTTGCCATATAGCTTAATATCACTGTATTCATGGCCTTTGCAGAGATTGGTAACAACCTCAATGTTATTGCTTACAAGGAGGAGGTAGCTGAGAGAGAGAACAGAATGAAAGCACCAACCCACTTCACACAATCCAGCTCCCATTAACTGCTCATTACTGCCATTATGCAGAGCTGGACGAGTAAGAGCCACTGTGATCAAACCTGACGACTGTCCCTCCTTGGTATGAGTTGGCTAGAAGCATCCCTCCAAAGTTTTCATACTTAGCAGAACAACCACTTTGGAAGTGAATGACAAAAACTTTTTAGATTACAGATTTAGAATCCGTTGTCAGTCCAGGAATGAAATTCATAACTCCTTAGGCCCAGCTCTGAACCCAAACTTCTTTTGCTTCACATTTGGTAACACGTGAGCAGGACTGCACAGTTCTATTTCCTGCAGTTCTCACAAGGAAACAAGGATACGGCTTGAAGTAAAATTTTGGACACCTTAGTTGGTAATGGAAGGTTCCCAGCAATATTGTTCCTTTATATTGAGACGCGTAAGTTCACACAAAATACACAGAATACATTTGCTACTGTACTTTTCCCAAAGGCAAAATACGTCCTTCTGACTTCTCCAGAGAATGAAATGTATTTTTCAAAATTACTTAAAACACACCTCACGCGCAACATTTTGGATTGTGCGAGTACTGGCAGGCTTACATGCCCAGGCGCTGCCCTGGCAGGAAACCAGTCAGATGTAGCTGGGCCATGGGCCCAGAGAAAAAAGCTACAGCATTCCACTCTGCTGTGCTTTATGTATTGTGATCCATGGTCTATTTGCTCTGCAAAGAGAGGAAAAAGATAAAGGAAATTCTATATACTTTCCCATGTATAAATACTACAGCAAGTGGTCTAAATGCAACATGAAGGTAAACATCATCAAAAGATAAGTGACCTTCAAGACTAGCGGCATTTAAACACTGAGCATCGTCAAGATAACATCATAGCTTTCCAGTCTGGCTCCCGCTTTTTCCTCTGGTTTGACTAGAATTGGCAACATGACATTCAGCTGTGTAGGTATGAAAAAACACGTCTACAACCCTCGAGTCCAGTAGGTGTCATTTTGTAAGCAGAAAGGCATTCTGTGCATATTCTGTTACAGATACTGTAGAGTCCAATACTGTAGAGTCAATGGAATAGTTGAGCCTAATAACTTATTCGACATTTCCAAATATACAAATGTGATGGCAGAAAAGATGATTTTAATCAGATCTGAATGCATATGAGAAGGCGACAAACAGTTAAATAGATTACGCAATTATGTGCTTACCCAACTTTTAAGCAGAAATCAATTTAGGAAGCCAAGAATTAACTCACAATTGCTACAAAAATACAACATCCTTTAAAATAACACATTTTTACAAAATACACATGTAGTTCTATTCGCTACAAAATAACAACTGCAGACTGTGACTCTTACGTATGACAGCACATGCCCTAGCACTGCGTGTGTGTGTCAAAGAGAACTTCACAATCTCACTGCACTTCGCTGCAGGCAGGTTGTGTCTGGCATTATTTCTTTAAAGATTTCTCCCCATCTCTAGGAAGGGAAGAGAGCGATTTCTCAAGATAACAGCGTACAGAGAACGTTGTCCTTTAAGCAGTTTGACACAGAAGATACAATAGAACTATAGAAGAACTATTTCTTCTGCTTTTTTTTGCCATCACAAGCCATGATCTCCTAATACTGAGAAAGCTTCCACGCAACATATGTTGGGAATCAGAGAATACGATCACTGGGTTTGTCCTAGAATAAGTTTTGATCATGAAGATCAATACTAAAAACAGGAAGCAAAGAAAAAAAAATGGCAGCGCCTGCCCAGAAACAAAAGAAACGACTTATCCAGACAACGCTCCGTAAGATCCTATGGCCTTCCAGACATTTATAGCCCAACAGTAGCTCCAGAAAACAGATCCAGAGGGAACCGAGAAAGTTATGAAGACAACTGAGCAGTAACTTATCCAAGTACAATAGAGTAGAGAGCACGACCCGAGACCTCACGCAGGCCTCTTGGCTGTGGTGGGGAGGGTTGAAATCCCTGTAGGGAAACTGCTGGAAAGGCCACTGGTTTACGGCAGGTAAAGGAAAAGTAAACTGACTGTGGTGCTTGAGGCTCCCACTCCCCTGTCACGATCAGAGCACTTAGAAGTTTTGTACTTCGAGAGCAAAGCCTATCTATTACGTTTTGTCTATAGTCCCTAACGTGCAATATTCCTGCAGGATCACCGAAGCTAGCGTAAGACACGCTTCAGAGGAAAAGTTTGATTCAGGAGAGAGACTGACCTTATGTCAGCTGTTGTGTCTGAGCACACACGATTTTGCAGATCTGTTTCTGCTTTTTTCCAAGTTAAACTTAAATTCCCCTTTGACTCCTGCTTCATTTCTATATCTTTTTAAGTGATCCTATAGAACAAAACATGATCAATCTTCCCCCTTGCGCTCCCCCATCACATATAAATGATATTAATGTTCAGAGGCAAGAATTAGAAATTAAAACACATTTTTATAAAAACTGCCAATTTGATAGCAGAAAACATGGCTAGTAGAAAAGGACATTAACAAAAAACATCAGTAGGAAAGGCAGCTTAGATATTCTGCTGGTTTTTGTTTTAAACCTCTATACAGAAACGTCTACTTAAAAGGAAAGTACACATCAATAAAAGAACAGGATGCTACTGATATTTACAGTAGATACTGTACACGCAGAATCTGAAGTAAAATGAAAGGGTTTAAAAGGATAAAGAGTAGGTCTATTTTACTTGGGAAAACAGCCACTGGTGGATAAATGTTATTGAATCAGAAAGAAATAATGAGAACATGGGATCTAAGTGAGAAAGATGGGATTAAGACCAATCATTTACAATGACACTGTGTGGGGACCCTTTCATTCTTTCTCTAAGACCGAAAAAAACCACAACAAACAAGAAAGGAGGAACTTGAGCATGAGAATCTACGGAAACGTGAAGAAAACCGCAGCTGAGACCTGGTCTGATGAGTTAAATATCTTCCAGAGTGAAGCCTACAGAGCAGATGGGTTCCAGCAGACAGAAAAGGGTGCAGAAGTATAGCAGTGGAGGAGCTCAAGGCAGAGGAAAGGAAAGAAATATGCGTGCTGACTGCAGCAGCATTGCTGATCTCTGCTGAATTGAAAGATTTATGGTTGGAACTGTATGGGAAATTACAGGAGAGCTCCAGGGCAAGATAAAAATCGAGGCTTGGAAACGCTTCGGAGAGAAAAGCGAAAGAGAAAAATTTAGATCAACCATAGAAGAGGGGTTGCAGAATGCGCATCCTAAATGGGATAAGAATTGCAGGATGGTATTGAAAGAAAACCTTTTCGTAGCAATATTCTAAACCTATGTCTATACCCACTTCTTGCTTGACATTAAGAAATGAACAGAAATCAGAACTGCAGGTAGCTGATCAAAACATGATGAAAGCTAACAGGATCTGAAGACATATTTATGAGATGATGCTGCAAATTTATTTCATTCTCTTACAGCAAATATGTTTGGAATACATACAATTGAGAGAAGAGATCTGCCTGAATAAAATTCTTTTAGAAAATGCTCACAAAGCACTTAGATTTCAATCTAACCATCACTCAAGAGTGAAATGGAAAAGAGGTTGCTGGAGGCTTCCTCAAGAAAACACAGATGATGCTGGGCGTTTTTAAGGTCCGAAGGAAAAAAATTCACCCGCTGAGTGCTCTGTCAGTCTTTACTGTGGATGAGAGCTCAGATTGGAAACGCCGGTGGTAAAGACTTGAGTGTGGCCAAACAACAACACTGTCGTAGTGTTTCTTTCTGCAAACTGACCATATATAACTCTAAATTAACACACTGAGCGATTAGAAATGTTAGGACTCAGACTAGGCAGTGCAGCCCTATTAGTGGAACTCAATTATTTTTTTGCCAGTTCTAGTGAGTTCTTTTCCATCCACTGACAAATTATCGCAGAATCCCACAGCTTCACTTCTGAAGTCAGGCTAAGATTATTTTATTTCTGAGTAGTTTGTCAAGTCTTCACAGCTTGTTCCTTTATCCTCTTCAACACCTTCAGCCAAAACAGGACAGCCTGGTGATAAAAACCTATCAGACATGGAAAGCATTAGAGAAAAAACCTTCTACATTTCATTTGATCTATCTCACACATGAAATTTCCAATTCCTACGTGATAACAAGATTTAGAATATCTAATTTTCAGTTACTGACAAAAACATGAAATAGATCACTAGGATAAGTCTCACTGCAATGGTAATGCACGTTGATTTTTAATTTTGGACATTGCTATTAAGCAACAGCCACGTAAACTAAAATATTTTAATTCAATAAAAATAGTTTATTATTATTTTTCTCTCCAAGAAACAGAAAACCTTTCCACAGTTTGGCACATTATCCCCTTCACACGTTGCAAAAAACTTCTTAGACTGAAGATTTTCCCGTCTGTCTTTTTGCAAAGCTATTTAGAAACCATGATGGGCATGGCATTCGTACTTCTTTTTATTCTTACCCCATGTTTTAAAAGAAAAAGCAAACACTCTGTCCAGGGCAGTTCACCTATCAAGCGCCATTGGAACTGTAAGCCTTAAACGGATTGCAAGTTTGACCTGCCAAGGTGCGATGAACACAGGTGCCAAATTCCCTAGTTTGTCAGACTCCCTATTGCTGTCACCCTGCTAGGCAACGTGCCAAAGGCTGAGACAGGAGAGAGAGCCAGAAACCCAGCAGGAATCTGTCAGAGCCCGACTCAGCTCTGCTGAAACGAAAACACTCGGTGCAAAATGTTCCAATCTCGGTGAACCACCAAGTTCCAATGAAGCAGTGATTTCCTATTTTGAAGGAATGGGCTGACAAAGGTGGTCCTTACCTACGTTCCTCTGAAAAAAACAGTATTCAGAGAAGTTTCTTGGATAGCTTTCTTCAGGCCAGCCACTGATGCTGGAATTATCACCACCTTCCCCCGGTCGCTTCCAGGTGTGGATTTTTGCTTCACATAAACAGATTCAGCTCCCATCTGCAACCCATTTGTTCCCCTGAATTTTCCATAGAAGACATACTTATTTTGGTGCTTGGCTGTTCTACCAGTCTGGGTGTTACACTCGCATCAGCAGTGAACCAGACTCGTAGCTCCTCTGCCAGCCTTCTCTGGTACTTCCTTCCAGGTTCTCACCCTAGTGCAGAATCCCTTTATATGTGCCACACTAAGAGAACAGCTGTTCTCAGATATAGCTTTAAAGAGAAAAATCATTTCCAACTAAGAGAAATAAGAGAAATATCTGGAGCTTGAAAGCAGTAAAAGAAAAAAAAAAAAAAAAAACACCAAACTACTGAATAAGCTGGAAATCGAGCAATTACTTAATTCCTTTCCTGACCAGCAATTCTGTGCTTTATTCAACTTCTGTGTTGCTGTTAACATATTCAGCTGCAGCAGCTCTTTGGGCAGGACGGAAAGAAGTCTGGGACGAAGAACCTGAAACGTGTGCTGAGAGACAGAGGCAGCTGTGGAGCAGCCCTGCTCTTTGACTTACCCAGCCCAAACTGCTCAACGGGAGCATAAACTGAATGGTGGAGGACTGGCTGAGCCATGCAGAAATAAGGTCTTAAAATATGCCTTTAATTCAGTGTTTACTTAACCTCCAAAGTCCGTCTTGACTTTCTGGGCTATCCAATTTTATTTTGTTTTAATCAGCCACCCTCAATCACCAGAGATGCCTCCAGAGAAGATAAAGCATTACAGAATACTAGTACTATCAAATGAGCAGCATCCATCTCGCTCACATCAATTCTACTAGACTCAAAGCATTTCTTAAGGCTACAACATTTTATTCACTGTTTCCATCCTGGCCAAAGACTCATTCACATACGTTGCTAAGATATTCTGAAAATCAGCATTGCCAGGGCCAAGTAATGTTTTGATTCCAACCCAGATCTAACTCAGACTACAGAACCTCCAGGACCTGGTCCTGTGAGAAGGCTGGTGGTTCATGCAATGAATGCCTTAAGCTCTTGTATAAGACCAACCATCACTCAGTATTGGTCAAAACCCAAACGTGGCGTGCGACCAGCACAGCTCCATAGCGAAAGGCTGCTCAGAGAAGATGAGCAAAATATTGATCTCAAGGAAGATTATGAAGAATAATCACTAACTATCATAAAGAAAGCTGACTTCCTCAACACCAGGGAAGGCAGAAGGTAACTTTTCAGATACACAGTCCCACCAGTGTTTCACATCAGATTGTCTAAGCAGCCTTCCCTACATAAATCAGTACGGAGTAATATCTTCCTGAGCACGCTAGAGCAGCTGGGGGTAAGAGGGGATTGATTCCTTGGCTAGCCTATTATAAATACTAGACAATTAATAAGAAAACCTTTGAAGAAAGCAGCAGGCTTGAGCTGGCTTCAACTCTCAAGCTCGCTCCCAGGGATTGGAGATGCTCAGTATTTTGACAGTGAGGGACTAGCAATGGCAACCTCGTTCATTTTGTACATCAAGCACTGTATTGTGATTTCCCTATATTGCTGTATCACTCATGAGTCAAAATCCCATGGTACATCAAATATGTCAAATACGTAAATGTTGTATTAAATGCTAAGCCTTCTACATGAGGAGTAGCTAAAAAGAAGCTGGTCAGACAGTAGCGCACTCTGACAGGCTCCTGTTGTTTCTACTTCTACAAAAGAAAGCTAAAAGAAAAAAAGAATAATAGCAGGACTGAGCAACAAACAGCGCCTGGGTTTTAAGTGGAGTTCTTATGCTTTGCCTTCATACGAAACAGACAGAGACAGATGCTGACTGACCTGTCTTCCTGCTAACGTTGGAAGAAAACAGCCACAGACACTTAAGTGAACACGTCTTAAAAACTCTATTTTGAATACTTTCAAAAAGAGAAACCTTCGCTAAGGTACCGAAAAACAAAAAGTAGACACAGCAGGGTTTGTTTTTAACATAGAGAAAATGTTTATCCACTTGTGCTTTTTGTTGTTTTCTGAACAGCCATGCTAGAGTCCCCTCCTAAAATCTACCTTGCTATGGGTTAGAGCCCTGGATGCTCCCCATTACCAGAGGTTCAAGTCAGCAAAGAGGTGCTCTGTCCATCATTAATGGAGCACAAGGCTCGTTACAGAGACTTTGTTCCGACTTACAGAACAGAAAAACAAGGCTGTTACCCAGAAGAAACAGAGTCTAAACGTAGCGACTTAATCAGTAAGTTAGGCTACAGATTCTGATGTGACTGTAGTTCAAATTCACTGCAACGAATCAGCATGTTCTTGCTTTTCCTACACTTTCAGGTTAAATTTGAATTGTAATAAACTGAAAGTGGTATATAGATTTATACACACTGACACACAAACTACAAGATAAACATTTGATCTTGACACATTTAGAAAGAGGTTCACATTACAGAAAGGATTTTAGAGAAAAAAATATAGGAGAAAATTGTAAATGAAGGAAACTTTTAAGGCCCTATATTTGAGGAAAGGATGTGAAGCTGAGAGAACGACTAGCTGTATTTTAGAAAGAATCAATGTTCTCATAATAAACGGTTCTCTACTTCTGACCTTTCTCTCTAAGCAAGTTAAATCTCACAAATCTGATCAAATTTACAGTTTCGGAACTTGAAATAACAAATACAAGAAAGACATTTTCATTTTTATGGCATACTTTCTCCAGAGCAACCAAAACTACCATATTATATTTAAATATTTTATTAAGGAATTTAGATTAAAATATAGTTGCCTTCCTAGAATGCCCGTGCATTATGAAAGTCAGATTCAAACACGCTAAATTGCAAGTAGTATCACAAGCTGAAGTCCCCTCTGCTCTAGTGCCTACCCATGCTGTTCTGTCTTCAGACAGTGCTGTGAGGAAGCAGTAGGGGAGACCCATAGCCACAAATTTTTTTTTTTTACGTTAATTGGCCTACAGAGCTTCCAGAAGCATAGCTGACTGGATTAGTTTTGATGTTTTCATACCATACTTCATGTTTCTTGTTCTGCAGGGATGCAGAGAGCTAACATAAGCATCTATGTTCATATTACAATTGCACCATAGACTCCTGCAGAAAATCACTCATCATACGTTTATGTTTTCATGAGCATACTCTTCAAACATCAGTTAAAAAAAAAAAGAAACAACCACTCTACACTAAGGGAGCCAAACTCATTTCCATATTCACGCATTTAGGGGAAATTCACTTGAATTTGAACCACCTTCTTGTCAGTACCAGCAGACTGATAGGAAGTACGGTGATGGTGTCCACGACCTTGCTTGTCTGCTTCTATTTCATGCTGTGGTGGTTTCCTGCTGATGGGCAGCTCAACTCCACCACGTCACTCGCACTCCCTCTCCTCAATAGAGCCTGGGGAGAAAATGATGGAGAGGGCTCCCGAATTAAGGACAGGGAAATAGCCCACCAGTTACTACTCCAGCACAGGGTGCTGTGTGCAGCAGCTGCCCCATATCTCCAGCCTGGCGTTGCTCCTGTGCGGGCTCTCTATTGTCTTCTGCCTTCTTTGGGCCTCACCTACTGTTGCACCACATGCTGCACCTCCTGCATCTGGAGATGATCTCCATGTGGTGCCCAGGGGCTGCAGGAGGACAGCCTGCTCCACCATGGGCCTCTCCGGGGCCGCAGGGAAATTTTGCTCTGCTTCTGAAGCACACCCTGCCCTCCTTCTGCCCTGCCCTTGGTGGCTGCAGGGATGTCACAGGTCCTCACTCCTCTCTCCCAGCTCTTATTACACAGCAGTTATTCCCTTCCTTAAACGCTCTCTCCCCAGAAGCACACCCAGCTCTGCTCGTGGCTCAGCTCTGGCAGTGGCAGGTCTCCTCTGGAGCAGCTGTGGAATTCTGGTCACAGAGACCACCCTGCAGCCCTTCACTACCAAAACCTTGCTATGTAACACAAACACAAATGCACAACGAGGATCTTTATATTATTTCTTGCTTGCAGAAGATTAACTCCATCATCGGGGCAAGGTTTCAAGAAAACTGGCACGTATTCCCTCCTCACCGATACCGATATGATCAGATCTAAGCGCACTGCAGCGTTTTATCGGGTGCCCAAATATCTAAAAGGTGAACCAACTTGCTGTTGGGTACATTTAAATTCATATCCATTAAAATGCCACATAACCACAGAGTTTTAACACGGTTTGGCAACAACCTTTGCCAAGGGTTCTGAGCATCTCTAAGATCAAAGGGCTCTCAACATTCGTACCATCACGGTCCCCTTTCAAGAGCACTGTCATCACTGCCCACTGCTGTCCACTTACGCATACAGGTGTGGTGGTGGTAAAGTAGGAAGTTGTACAGTTTTTCTGAACAAGCATCACTGTACAGATCCTATTTTGCTGTTATACTAATACACATTCAACATTCTGGCATCAACATTCACCAAAAAAGGATTTCTAAGAAAAAATATTTGGAAAAAACATTGATTTTTTAGGAAGATGAAAACATACACAGAGATAAACGTGTGTAACAGTTCCAACGCTCTGTGACAGCACGGAGTTGAGTGGGTTGATGATGAAACGTTGTAATTATAAACCCCTTAATCTGGAACAGGGCTAGCTGATTTCTGCAATGGCATAATTTCTGCTGTTTTTAACATTATATTATGTAGCTATGGTATCTGATTAGATAATTTACATCGAGTGATTTGACAGGGATTTTAAAATATCTTCGTTTCTTTACGTATCTATTAGAAAGGAACATGTCTGTTTTACTGTAATTATGTGATCAGGCAAGGATTCTGATCTCTGTCAGAATATAAACCCAACAGACCAGAATTTAATTACCAAGTACTTGCTACATAGTGGAGGCTCAGATGAGAAGGTCTTTTCAGAAGTCTTCCAAGTATAACTTTCTTTAATTGGTGGGAGTCAGTCCCTAGCGACTAAGTTTTACTGAAACAGCTCTGATTACTCCAAATTTTTCTCGTTATAACTCCAGTCTGCCCACTTCCATTTACTTCCGCCCCCCTTTAACAACACTCGGTACAACCTCGCGTTTATGTTTTCCCACTGCTGTTTGTCCTTCAGGATCCATCACACCTTTAGCTTTCTTTTCATTACAGCCTCCTCCCACAGCACTCCGCAGTTCTGCTGCTTGCTTTGTTTTACCTTTGTGCCTTTCTCTAACTGACCTTGCATGCATGCAATTTCCGTCACACTGTTTCTAGACCCACAAATCACAATTCTATTCTGACATTTCTTTGAACTCATATTTAGCCCTCTTGCTAAAGATATCTTCTCTAAAGTACAGATAATTAAAAGGGTTCACGTCATTCTCTTGAGCACGGTTCTGCCATACACACGTTTATATACCGAGTGAGCAACTTGGAGAGGTTAGTATTAGGAAGATCTGTCTTCTGATTTCTCTACTAGTCGTAGCCCAGCGTTTTACACTACAAAACGAATTAAGAATCTGATACAGGTAAGATAAAACGAATCGTAGCCAAAGGCACATTTATATAGAAAAATTAACTGTGCCAGGAAGAAGAGTCCATATTGTTAAGGCATATTGAAACTTTTCTACAGCATTAAGCATCTTTAAGTCTCGAGGAGAGCTGGCACGTAGCAAATGACACTCCACTGAACAACTGTCTGGTTCTGGAGACGGCAGATGACAAGGGCTGTCCCAAGAAACGAAGCGGCAGCTTGAAAGCTGCCCACTCAATCCTGGCGCTGGCTGTTGAAAGAGTTTCCTAACATAGACACGGTTTTTTCCGTGCCAGCTGACCCGTACTGCCTGAAGACAGTCTGCAGCATGTTTATCTGGACAGGTGTAAGCAGTCAGTTTACTAGTACGAACCATCAATTCTGCCATACTAAATGACTTCGGCATGCAGTGATGGACGGGAAAGAAAGAAATACAAAAACAAATGAGAATCAAGTAGCTAAGTGGGTTTTTAATTACCGAATCCTCGAGCTACGTCATTTTGAATCAATCAATAAGGGGTTGCACTGAACACTGTATAAACTTCTGTAGGATCTTACCTCCCATGTTAATTTCTGTTATACAATTTGACCATTAGAAGCTTAGTTTGAAATGTTTACATATGGAACAAGGAGATAGCTACAACAGCAAACATGACTGATGCATGTGAAATTTTCTATCTCAGCTGCGCATGGGAGCTTAGTATTCATGAGCCGCATGCAGTACATCTTCATTGCTGCTGGCATACTGATAGCACCGTGCTATTTTACACTGACAACACAGCATTTTGGCAATCCAGAACTTAAAGAGTTCGCATGCATTCAGGTCAGGATTGTAAATCCTGTCTCCCAGGAGTTTCATGCTGAGCGCTGACATTTCAGCAATTCCCATTCCTCCCCCAACACAAAACCACAATTTAAAGAGGGTTTAAGTCATAAGATCGGCAAACAAACCTTGCTAAACGCTACTCTGTCATTCACTTGCAACAGAAGGACTCCAAGAAACGTATACATCTGATGAACACAGAGCGTTAAGGGCAAACTAAAGGAAGTGTATGCAGCAAATCTTTTGCTCTAAACCGGTAATGTGCACTTCAGAGAAAACTATACTCTGTGTCAATTCCACACAGCAATTCCTTAAGTCTGCAGCACTCGCGCTAGAGTTGTCAAACAGCACTCAAGATGTCATCTCATTCCAAATCCAACACAAATGCTTTCGAAAAACACAATCTAATTTCAAATACTAAGGTTTCTAAAATGTTTGTCCGATGACCCACACCCGATGACTTAGCACTGTGCTAGACCTGAGCTGTGACGAGAAGATGATCTGAGCTCACTACAGTGTTCTCACCACAATTCCTTTGCTGTATCTCTTATCCGGTCGGGCTGTAGCACTTAACCAGGGAACTGAGAACTCTCATTTTTATTTTCCCATTTTAAGAGTTTCAGGGTATGAATCCTAGCTCCAGGGTAGAAACACAATTCGCTTCTTTAATTACTAAAGGACTCTCACTAAGATTAAATAACAGTATTTGAAAGAAAACCTTATGAAAAGAAAAAGGGATGTGTCAGTCTCCTCCTCTGCCCTTATTCCAGTTAAGGTATAGTCACAATTTATATACAGATTCTTAGATGATTCTTAATTCGGTAACATTGAATTGCTCTTCAGCAATGAAAGAAGAGTTGCAACTGCTCTTTGTTCTCACATTTCATTTAGTTTCACCTTATCCCAACAGGAGGATACTGCCTTTCTGCTGGAGCGGAAAAGGAAAAAAAAATGAACTGTTTCTTCTCCATTTCACTTTAACCTTTAGGTGACATCCAAATAACCGCTACTGGTAGATTCAAAGGGTTTTTTCTCCTATGTAGCTGCATGCAAAAACACTTGCATATCAGTTCAATAAGAACGGAGTGGGAGATTTTCAGATAAGAACACAGGAAGGAAGGGAAACCTCTGTTTAACTCATTATGATTTTTTTTTTTTTTAAGCAAAACTACTTCAGCAAATGAAAGAAAGAACACGAACAAAGAATGGTAGGCATACCCAGATAAACTACTCCCTGTTTTGTTTCATAATTTCTATGTTTATTTTGTATCGGTGTACAAAATAAATTGCTGTTTACAAAACAAATGACCAGCATTGTGCAGTACGCAGTGGGTGAGAAAATGGTTGCAGCAGGACATGTAATGGCATATGTAAGAATATTTTGGCCTTTCAGTGCTGAAATGAACACAGCTGCACACTCACAATGGAGAAAAATTTCACCAGCCTACCTGACTGATGTCTCCTCTCCGTTCCAGCATTAGGCTATCTATAGAGGAAAGCCCATAATTAGTCCCTTAGAGACAGATAGTACCTTCTCAAAGTTTAGAACAACATTCTCAGATTCCTGCTATCAAAAACACACATACTCCAGATGTTATCAAAGAAATCCACTGGGAAATTATAAGCATAATACTAATTAAAGTAAACAAAGACGTTATCTGAGAAAAAACTGTCCAAAGTTTTTCTCTCTTTTTTTTCACCCCCCCCCAGTCAGAAAGCGATTTGCAACATTGAAATGAATCTCAGAGTAAATAAATTCAAGTCGATAGATTCAAGCTTTTGAATCTATCACTACCACCTGATATACGCTAAGTAGAGCAATAAAATACATAGAACCATAGAACGGCCTGGGTTAAAAAGGACCACAATGACCATCTAACTTCAACCCCCCTGCTATGTGCAGGGTCGCTAAGCAGCAGACCAGGCTGCCCAGAGCCACATGCAGCCTGGCCTCAAATGCCTCCACGGATGGAGCATCCACAACCTCCTTGGGCAACCTGTGAACAGTGTGTCACCACCCTCTGGGTGAAAAACTTCCTCTTAATATCTAACCTAAGCCTCCCCTGGCTCAGTTTAAAACCACTCCCTCTTATCCTATCGCTAGGACACTCTCGTAAAGAGCCGCTCCCCCTTCCTGTTTATATGCTCCCTTGCAGTACTCGAAGGATTTCCATCTACTGCTCTAACTCCTCAGCCTGAAAAATCAAGATAGTGAGAGATATACTGAACACAACATTTAAATAAAGAAATTTGAAAAAAAATAATGAGATCACTAACAGAATGAGGGCCTTGAAAAGCTGAATCCCTCAAGAATAAAATCAACCAAATATTGACGGGCATACTAGTAAACAAAGCTCCGATTTTTCAGATAGCCAACAGTACGACTGCTGTCACAGTGTTCACCATTCTCACATGGACCTATTTATCTGTAACAGAGTATCTGAGACATTAGAGCAATCAGCACATTTTAATTACCTGTAACTGTTTCTACAATGCATGTCAATTTCGTTTTTAACGTACACAATTCCAGATCATTTCACTCCTCTTCCAGAAATCAACCATGCAGTTGTGTTTCACAAACTCCTTAATCTGCAGTTACTGCCAAGTTTTCTGAGCAGATAGAGCAACTCATCATGTCCAAACTAGACAAAAGTTTCAGTCCAGATCCTGTTGTGGCACACAATGTGTTTCTTTTCATCAGATTACGCTGCTCATTTTCCTTATTCTAGATTTGGTTCAATAAAAGCTCTCAACGTCAAAAACAAGGTTTTTCTCCAAGAAAAATAAAGCTACATAATTAGCAACATTTTTTCTTTCAGGATATATTTGAAAGCCATACCCTTCATTCTAGCTCGAGAGACAACAGAAATAAAGGCCTTATGGCTTCAGAAATATAAACAAAGTATAATAAATTTTATTTAAAAAGGAGACTACAGCAATTCCAACTCCATACACATATAACTAGAAATACATGAAATCAGGTCATCTTTTTTTTAACAGATACTGCCCTATCTCATGATTGTTTCATAATACTTTGCTATTGCTTGTTAAGAGATCAAAATACTCTGCTAGAAAATCTGCTAAGTATCAATAAACAGCAAATCATTAGTATGCTCAGCTGCAAGATTCACTGTGAATTATGAAATAGAAAAAGCTAAATATTACACGTTTTAATCTGTTCCCATTCTTTTTCGTTTTTATTAGTTTCAATACAAATACAGAATACTAGTCCTTTGGAATCTCATTGAACACCGAGCTGAGTAAGGCATAATATACAAGCTCTCTGTCCTTGCTGTCTTCCTTTATATACTAGTTCTGTCTGATAGAATATATTCCCCACAAAGCCACGGGAGAAAATGCCAATAATTAAAATACTGAACGCTAAAAAACTTGCTCCTTTGTTTACTGTCTCCAAACACAAAAAGAAGGTAATACTTCCTCTGCACTGCACAGAGTATCTTTTGACGGCAGTGCTGAATGGAAAACCAATTACAAAAAACAAAAGGAAGTTTCATTAGGAAGATAAAGCAGTAGCAGTACAAAATCGGTTTTGAATAACTTCTGAAGTAAGCTTTAAGGCAATTCTATGGTAATTTAGGTAAGTAGGGTTATTTGGAAGCTTATTAGCACACTTTAGTTTCAGTGATTCTGGACAGTAACTGATCTTACTGCATAAGAGTACCTGAGAGTCCATATTGAAATAAAAAGCCAAAATCCACGAGAGCACAATTTTAAACTTTGCCAATAATTTTCTCCCTCAACAGAATCACAAGCTCTTTTTTTCCATGGTATTACTGGTGATCCCGTACGGAATCTTCCTTACAAGCTGATTTAGGACATAAAGAATTCACGTTCTCAACCCCTTAGCCTACTGATGCTTAAAGCCAACAAAAGACGACTCCCTTTCTCCATAGCCTTGCCGTACTGCAAGTCCCCGGACTAACTCGTACAAATACATGCAAAGCCACCCAACACTCTCAGGCAAAGAATTGCTCAAGGATTGTGAGCACAACAGCTATGCTCCACTATCCTGACTTAACGATATCCGTGGGAATTGAACTTAATCTTCAAGCGAACACCGGAACTACCTTTTAGCAAGAGAAATGTAAACAGAAAAATAAGTCAAAAAAACTAATTAAAAATCCTTGATAAAAATGAGTTTTAAGAAGGTTTAAAACACAGGTGTCAAAAGAGAAATAATAACATAGCTAGGTTAGTTATCTTGAGTACTCGTGAATACACAGTAAACTACTTGTGTATGTATGCAGCTGACCTAACCATCTCATTCAGAGCTTCGTGCACCTTTTTGTATGCAAAAAGCATTACGAAGTCCAAACCTCACAAATAAAGGACACTAGCTTCCCCCCTCACAGCGTCATGTAAGGACAAACATATTTACGTGGCTGTGCCAACCACTTTTTCTGACAGTATTGACAAATTTTAAGTTTCTCCTCAATCTTCTTAATTTCTCTAAACAGCACAGAACCGACAGATATGAAATAATAGAAGACGACAACTAGCACAAGCTCTATACATAATTTATTAATTTTTTAGTATTATTTTGACATATAGAAGTTGTAGGCAAAAAACACCTTCCTTTCGAATTTTGAAAGATGAAAACGCAGCGCTAGAATTGATTCTCCGCATTCACGACAGATGCTGTAGCAAAACCTTTTACTTGTTCCTACTTAAATTTCAACAGATCGAATGCATTTACAAGCATGTCAGTTCTGAAGCTAAGATTCAGAGACTGACTTTTATTTGGATTGTGAAGTCTTCCATTCTGAAGCTGCTGGGAACTACTTCTGCATACCAATCAGAAGAGTGGTTGCACATCATCTTGTGGTGACTTCTATGTCAGGCAGTTTACACTGTAAGAGACTTATGAAATCACATATTTTTCCTACATTTACTGACTAAGAGGATACTTTGAGACATAGAGTTGACAAGACCTTCGTAAGCTTGTCCGCCCACAAGTTCTACATGACTTTATAGCCTTTATGGGCCATTTAAAATATTTTCATGTCAGAAAAAAACCCACCAAAGAAATACTTCCGCTCATAAAGTTACCTATAAAGCATCCACTTGTAGCTTTAACTTTGTCCTTCGTGCCATCTTCTGAAATTTAGTTAGACCCAATAAATTCCATTCAACTGCATTTCTAATTAGAGTATAAATAAACCATAGAAGTTACTTTGTGACAAATGTGATGAAAATGACTACTCAAGTAGGAAAAGGAAAACACATCCTACACACAATAGGTAGCTTATTAGATGTCTATCTAGCCAGAAATTCTCTCTCAAAAAGTATTGAATAACTAATATATCGATTAATGTTATTTCTAGAGACTTAAAGGAAACAAAGAATAATTGAACTGATGCCGTGAGATTTTTCTTACAGGTTACAAAACCATTATTTTTTTAAGGAAACGTGTAAACTGTATTTTCTCAAATATAACCCACAGATACTTGAAAGAGAATAATACATAGCAATAACTCTACAGTAATATTACCAAAGACATTCCGATATATTGCCTCCCTCTACCAACTTCTTCTGAAATAGTCTATATAAAAATACTTATACACTGCAACAGCCAAAGACTACGTTAACATACAATGTCGCCATCAGATGCTAGGAAAAAAGGCTTTGGAAAGCTTTTGCTAGTTAATAAAGAGCATCAACTCCATGGCACTTTTGTCCCTATCAAGAAACCTTTACAGGTTAATAGTAAAGTTATGAAACATTCAGAATCTTTACCATATACAGCCATCATTTCGCGTTTGGGCCAGAGGAATCCCTTGCATCTATACAGACTGGAAGGAGCGGTCCTTAAGAACAGCCCTGCGAAGAAGGACCTGGGGGTCTTGATGGCTGAAAAGCTTAACCTAAGCCAGCAGTGTGCCCGTGCGGCTCAGAAGGCAAATGGTATCCTGGGCTCCATCAGGAGAGGAGTGGAAATGATCTAAGTTGAAGTAAAGAAGATTTAGGTTGGGTGTCAGGGGGAAGTTCTTCACAGAAAGAGCTGTGAGGTGCTGGAACAGGCTGCCCAGAGAGGTCGTGGATGCCCCGACCAACCCTGGAGGTGCTGAAGGTCAGGTTGGATGGGGCCCTGGGCAGCCTGGTCTGGTATTAAACGTGGAGGTTGGTGGCCCTGCCTGGGGCAGGGGGTTGGAGGTTCATGATCCTTGAGGTCCCTTCAACCCCGGTCATTCTGTGATCATATAAATTCTTTCCACTAACAGTACCTTGTCCAAGCTGAAACACCTAGATATTTTCTCTCTAATTGTGAAATTGAAGTGTTGCAATGAAAGCAAACAAGAAGTGAACGTGTGGCCTCTCCATTCCCAGCACACTGAGAGAGATCTAGAGCAAACCTCGCTTTGATCTCAGCATTATCATGCTTTTTTCTCCTAAGCCAGTTCAGGACACAGGAATGAAATGAAACCAGCAACTATTTAAAAGTACAGGAACCAAGCCTGCCAGAACTGACAGCATCCTATAAAGCTTAACATATACCTTCGATTCATAAGAGCCTACGAATTAACGGAAGAGTTTGATTTAAGAGCTCTGAATAGAAGGCAGCAAAATATCTCCTAAAATAGCGTTGTTTATGGGTGCTGTTAATCTTCCAATAAACTTTTTATGATTTTTCTTTCAATTACGCCGGTGAATTTTGACCAAAGTACAAATTAAGTAGTCTCATCTTGTTGTCGACAGTGTCACTTGGTCACCAGTCCATGTTCTATAATCGTTTTAGGAATTGCTTTCCTTCATGATGTCTTTTCAGTTACGATTCTTGCGCACTGTTAAATTTTCCACTACCAACTACATTTAATGTTCACATCAGACTGAAGAAAGCTCTACTTTAATGCGTTCTTATAACAAGCAGCAGTTAAGAACAGGAATAATCTAACACAGTTTGTTTAGACTGTGGCACGTTTAGCGTATCCAAAAGAATTTCTTTGCTGTTAAGGACAAATAATCTGGATTAAGAATTACTCCAACACAAGAGAAACACGATATACAGATAACACTCCAAGATGTTGATCGTTCCTTGATTAGTCACCTTTCCTCTACCCTAACCTTCAGAAATAACGTAATTAGCATAATTATCAGAACGTCCCCAAGCAACAACAGACTCATGAGGAAGTCCACTACAAACATAAAAGCACAGTTTTCACTAGAACATTCTTAGTACATCTGTGCACAACATAACAGCTCCTTCACAGCCATACTCTGATATTATTTCTTTAGAATTTGATTCTAAAAACAGGTACTAAGTTTCCATAACAAGCCTTGATATCTGTTCAGTGAATTGATATTTTTTTTAGGACTATGGTAACATCCCTTTATTCTCCATGCAAGTATTTCTACTACATATTTTGCATATCTGTTGCTTTATATTTCACATTTTAAACATAAAACCGAGGCGAATTTCTTCTTACAGAGCTGTTTCATTTTTAATATCCAATTTTGAGTACCTTAAACTGCCTAACAACTTGAGGTAAAGAAATTACTGGAGACTCATCTCACTTGTCCACAATTACAATTTATTGATCTGTAGTAGAAAGCTCAGAAGAACAGGAAGATGCCGGTCCCAAATGCTCTAGCAGCTCTCAAATAATGTAGCACTTGGAAGTACTTGCCCTAAACATCAGTCCAGAAAACACGTATCTGCTAGAGTCACCCATTAAGCCTTCCTAATACATCCAAATACTGAGAGCCTTTTTTATATTTAACTGCACAGAAAAAGTTAATTAGAAAGAACATTTGTTAACACCAGCCAACATACGGAATTCTTGAGCTCCCAGATCCTTCATAGGGTATAAAAAGTTTCAATCAAAATATTCTGGCAATAATATTACATGCACAGTAAAGTACGTAGTGAATAACTATATGACTAATCCCACCCGCATCATAATTCGTTAGATAAAATGCCCTGCACAAACCGGGACAATTAGTCTTCAAGATAAAAAAGTGACAATTTAAGGCACGGCAAGATAAAACATTAAAGTTTCCACCTGTTTTCTGAAAAGAAAAAGGGACCATTTAATTTCTTTTAGAAAAAAGCTCCAACAGTCACGCAAAGAAAACATTAAGGAGTGGAAAAAACCATCCAAGTATCATAAAGATTAAGCTGGAGCAAAATAATGACTGAGGTGCAGAAAAAAGAATTTCACAGCTCAGTTGTGGGAGGCAGCTTAGCACGTCAGAAATATTAGGGGTAAGAGAAGCAGCAAAGCAGGTGAGACCAACGACAGAGATTGCTGTTTTGTATCTGCCAGAAAAAGGAGCAAGAATACTGAGCTCTATGCAAAGAGAAACAAACAGAATTCTCAACTCAATATTCCTTAATCTTCCTAGAAATGTTATGACTCATTCCAAACTAGTACACACCATGTAACACGTCATTTAGGATGGCGAGCCCATGCCAGAGTCCAAGGCAACTTGATGTGGTAATGTCATGTAATATTAGCCTAGGTATAACTATATAAGATGTGAACAAGATTTTTAACAAAAATACTACAACGCAATTTCAATAGTTTTCCACAGCACGTACAAAAGTAAAAATGAAAGTATACTTTTGAAGGAGTACTAAAACATGAAAGACTTAATGCTTCATTAAATTTATCCTCCAAACAGTGTTTTTGTATATCTCTGACTTCCAGTACAGTTTTGTAAAGTTACGAGACCCAGCTGTGCTTTAGAGCTTAACATGACACGCTTGCTCTGAAAGACCAGCATAACAGATAGGAGACTCAAAATTGGCACAAAAACACACAGCATCAATCTGCATGCTCTAGGTCGACTGATTTTTTAGTAAGTTACAGGGAAAGTTTTTTATTGGTACATTACTGGCTGTGTATTGTTCTGCTCCCAAGGAAGCAAAACTGCTCCTAATAAGTTCTTGACAATAATAGGCAAAGTATTCCCAGGTTGGTCAGCAGTCATACACAGAGAAAAGGACTGTACTCACCCAGCTGGGGAAGGGGTGGCTACACAGCACTCATTCTCGGAAACCACCCAAAGTCCAAGAGATACTCTCACCTCAGCGGCTGTCCTCCTGTGAGATCCAGGGGAGGTCCGCTCCTTCTGGTCTAGAGCAGAGCACAGGTGCTAATCATTTGTCTGTGCTTCCCAGGCCAGCCACATCCCTTCACAGGTATTCAATCACCAGTTCAAGTTGTGACCTAACAGCTCCCCTACAGGTAGTTTATCATTGAAAACAGAGCCAGTGAGTCAGTAATGTTTATGTTCCTACAATCTGCATGATATTCCTAAATCTCCCCTCTGTCGCCGTCACAGCTCCTTCACGGTTTAACACTGTTGCAGATGTCAACTTTGTAGATCACTGATGCAGTCAAAAGCCAATTAGAACTGTTTCTCTGTTCTAGGTATGCTGAGCACTTTGAACACCTATTTTTTGGTCTCAGAAGAATTGTTGTCTTACCTTGTGTCAAAGAAAGTACAGAGGATTAAGTTAATTTTGCATTCTTTTTCTAGCTGAAGCTTTCACAGTGCCCTCACTGGGCTATTTTCTGAACAAAGTACTCATGAAGGATGAATTCTTTTCTGGTCTAAACGGTCCAAATTGAAACTAGGTCTTACTCCACACTATTTTTGTTTTAGTTACGTGTGCTCTTCAGCAAATCATTCACTCATGCAGCAGTTGTGGTTTTGTGTTTTTTTTTTTCTTAGAAAAACAAACATTGTGGGAAACACAGACTATGAAGGTGTCTAAACCGTGAGAAAACATACTCAATTTCTTTTCAGACATGCTGGCTTTACAGACCATATCAAATTAGTTATGCATTACTACAATTCGTAGAAAATAATTAGTCACTTGAACTCAGATCTGAGAGATCCTAGGCAGCTAGGAGGCCTTCGCTCCCCACATTCCTCGTAGCTTCTTCTGCAAGTGAACGTAAGCAGTCACAGAAAGTGACTTACATGGTACTAGAGTGTTGATATTCTTTATCAGCTCTAGCTTTGTTCACTTATCAATGTGTTTTCCCATCACTGCACATGCAGTTACACTCTTCATTTAGACTGCTAAGACTTCAGGTGCCAAATCCTATTTATTTACACAAAACTTGCCAGAGAAAGACTCCATCTCCTGGTGAGGACCTCCACAGTAGACTGTACATATTTGTATACAGTCCACAAACTGTTTTTGACTTGTTTTCCTGAATACACTGTTGAATTACATGATTAAATATTAAACATTTTTTTTCCCTGAAATTTGCATGTAGTAAAGAATAAGAGACTACCGAGCTACCAAAAAAAAAAGCAACGTGCAGGAAGAAATAAGCACAGACCTGTGCCAGCAACATCAGCGTGAACTAAATCTTCAAGTAACAGAAAACTTCTGAGTCAAATTCTCCTTCCAAGATTTATTACTAAATAAAGAAAACTTCAACTAACGAAAACTGCAAGGAATGGCAAGGCTGGACAGTTTCTTTTTGTCTTACTATGTCTTTCTCGACAATCTGTTACCAATCTGGATCCCTAGAAAATAAGATTGAAAACTAAAAGGAAGAACTGCAGTTACATCCATATTTTAGTATCTGCTATAGGCCTGGTACTGCTCAGCAAAACAGAGCAAAAAAGTTAACAACCATCACTGTCAGATTTTTCTGCAGCTGCCTTCTACAGATGCATAAACAATTTAACAAGGAACTGTTGGCTCTCTGAACTCCTCACTCACTTTGGAACACAACCAGCAACGAAAATTTCAAGCATCCTCCCACAGTCACCATTAGGAAAGGAAAAATAGAAACCTTCATCAACATTTTAACAACACTGAGCTATGTAAAGAGGGTAATTTTGAATCTTTGCCCTTTGATATAGTCCTATGTTTCAAATATCATCAGTCTGACTAATAAAATAGAAGAGAAAGCCTATGCTGGATCTCAGTCAGACCAAGGCACGTTTTAGAGTCGCTCATCAAGTGAAATGTCTAGACTTATCTTGTATATGAAGCCTATTCCATAAGGCAGTTGAATCATTAATACTGGTGCCTAGTAAATAAACTGAATGAATATTAGGGCTCGCCAAACCGTTTTCTAACCTGTCACACAAAAATAGAGCAAAACGTCCTTAAGAACAAAATAAGGACAAAATTTCTTAGCTTGCTGTCTATGCTGATACCCAGCTGCCTATTGCCAATGGTCAAAGAATACACTCATTGGAAATATTGCATAAAAACCGGAATAAAATATGAATAAAATTAAACTGAATTTAAATGATTCCATTAAATAAGAATTTTGCAAGTGAGCACAGAAAAGCGACTCGTATGATAATGATACAGATGGAAATCTGCCAAAATAGCTTGGTTCAATGAAAAAAATCATGTAAATGTTATCCTAAAGAACATTTTTGCAAATATTGTGCTTAATGCTACATCTTTATAAACAGCTGCACGGTGAAAGAACTGAACTACTGTTTGTAAGAGGGCTATCGTGTATTGAGTTATGAAATGCAATAACCTGCAAGTTAAATGAGTTCTTTTAGTAAGCTTTCTGTTTCAAAATTTCCTAACGCAAATCCGCCAGAAGAATCTAATAACTTCGTTAGGTTAGTGTGATCACTTAAGAGATCAGTCAAGAATTACTGCAATAAATTCACATTTAACAATATTCATTACTACACTGAGCCCACAGAAATATTTCCGCTCTACACATTAAAGCCAAACAGATTAACCATGAAAGTAATGATGAATCAGTGATGAATTAGAACTACCCTGAAGAATGGGACAATTTTCCACAACCCTTTATTTCCCCCTCCTCCCCCTAAAAGCAAACACACCACTACGATAATCAGAGGGCTGGAGCACCTCTCCTATGAGGAAAGGTTGAGGGAACTGGGCTTGTTTAACTTGGACAAGAGCAGGCTTTGGGGAGACTTCATTGTGGCCTTCCAGTACTCCAATGCAGTGTATAAACAGGAGAGGGAACAGCTGTTTGTGAGGGTGGATAGCAATAGGACAAGGGGGAATGGTTTTGAATTAAGACAGAGGAGGTTTAGGTTCGATATTAGGAGGAAGTTTTTCACCCAGAGGGTGGTGAGGCACTGGAACAGGTTGCCCAAGGAGGTTGTGGATGCCCCATCCCTGGAGGCATTCAAGGCCAGGCTGCACGTGGCTCTGGGCAGCCTGGTCTGCTGGTTGGTGACCCTGCACATAGCAGCGGGGTTGAAACTAGAAGATCATGGTGGTCCTTTTCAAGCCTGGACATTCTGTGATTCTATTATTCTATGATATGACTCTTTGATCACATTCGGGTCATCTTAAATAGCCTTGTAACAGTAACCTTTTAATTGCAGACTCTTGTGTAACGTGAAGTGGAAATAAACAGTGAATCATTTCCTTTCCAGTATCCAGACAGCTATCACAGTCATAACATGTCTTTGGATGTGAACAAGAATGAATCAATCAGCCCCCACATACACTCCACCTGGTGGGGACTGGATTCGATTAAGTCTCCAGCAAACAGAGATGAAATTTCCAAATTCTGTATCAATTGTGTATATGCTAGGTAAGACAGTGAAACAATGTATTTACAGGCTATAATAATTTCTTAATTGCAGCACTACTGAAATTGAAGGCATTGTTAATTCGTAGTGTCATGGATCTAACTACACCGTAGCAGAACACTAGATCACCATAATTTTTTCTATTTCTTACTTCTAGTGAATATCAAGTCCCAGAGCTATGGTGCCATCCGATACTTCTTGTAAGCATCCAGCAACCCCTTAAAAACTTAATAATTAGATTTCTTTGAGCATATAAATCACGCTACCAAAATCACTAGTATTAATCTACATGCAGTACCAAAGTTTACTCAAGACTGGAATGTTTTTCTGGGTTACAACACCAATAGGTATGAGGGGAAAGGCTAAAGTTAGGGAACCCCCTTGCGGGTACGAATTGTACTTAATGGCTATTTTTTTTTTTTTTTTCTAAAGAAAAGCACTACAGAAAAAAAAAAGCATTGTAACACGCAAGATGTGACAACAATAACATAGCTCTGTGAAAGTCAAGCATAACTTAAACTGTGCTAGAACAAGTTTATTTAGAAGTATTTCCAAACTTACTGTCCTGTTACCACCTGTCAAAGCAGTTAGTTCAGCTGACAACCATGACATACCACACTATTATTATATAAACGCACTTAAATTCCCACTATTCCATTACGCTTTGTTCTTTTACTTCAACAAATCCAACCGTTTCACACTAGACTAGACAAAAAAAATACAGGAATTTATACTCCCTTTAACTGCAATGGACGCACGATGCTACCATTTAGAGCCTGAACAAAGCTTCTATTATCATTATAGAAAAGCTCAGTGCTACATTTGCAGGAAAACATTCAATGGCTTGTCATTGTAGAAGCATTCATAGCACATGAGAGTTGATAAAAATGAATGCTATTTAGAATTGCTGCTGTCCTGCATGGTCTTTATTGACTTATTATTTGCGGTAATGAGAGTGGATGAAGAAAAAAATCCTGCTCTGGCTCATTAAAACTTATACGGCTAACAGAGAATGACAAATCAATATGTCTTCCAACACCAATAAAGATGGTACAAGTAGCACACGCATAAAACGCTAAATGCAGTAATGGCAAGATCTCGAGATAACTTGTCCGAAACAGAGGCAACCTTCCCGAAAATCGGATAGCGTCTAAACCTGAAAGTACCTGTACTCCCTATAGGTCTCACACCACCATATCTTTAGAAGCTTGCATTCATGCACCAATGCCCAGAAATGCTGACAGGACTGAGCAGCATGATAACTAAACTCTGTTAATATCCACAAACAACAAGTTCATATGTTTAACAATCAAGAACTCTTTTGGATTACTGTTACCTTAGCCTATCTACAGATGCCAAAATTCACCTACCACATACTACACAAACAACTTGCTCTTCTTGCTGAGGAAATTTTTATCTGCATCTATTCTTCCAGCACAGATGCCTACACTCATCACACAGCGTACTGAAAAGACATCATTTAGCAATATATACTATTAAGACAGAGCTTAACTAAAGAGGTTAGAAGTAATTTAAAAGCAAGGCATCGCAGAGCTACCAGCATGTCATTTACAACAGATGGAAAGATAGACCTCATTAATCACTACTACAGGCGTTACATGCAATATTTAGTATGATCTTCACCAAGGGTCAAGTCAAAGACAGTATTAAAAAGGCGGCACCAGGACAAAATAGAATATTTTGCTGGTTTAGAGCCTGATTCACCTGAAGTTTCTTGAAGACTTTCAGACTGCAATCCAACACGCTAGGCTCCGGATTCCTGAAGAGGAAATTTTTAGCAAATGAAAACTCAGTGAAATGCTTTGAGGAAGGCAGATGCTCAAGCCCGCTTTTCAACAGGCACGCTTTTTTATGCCCAGCTTGAACAGCCCTGATACTCTAATTTTGAGACTGAGTACGCAGAACTCCTCCGATTCCACAGAAATTTAGTCTTGCAGCATTCTCTCCCGTAAATCACAGCCTTCATCCCCAACTTGGGTAGTCACTCTGAATATGTGACTGGCAATCAGAGCATTTCCTATCCTAAAAGTACACACATACACAGTTACCAAGATGCTTCTCCTTAAATAAGTTCCTTTAATTTCAGACATATATTAATAAAAGAGAAATAAAATAGAAAATAAGTAGATTGTCTCGCAATTTCTCACATTCATATCACGATGCAAATTTTGGGCTATGTTTCAGACTTGTACACAGCAGAAATAAGCTACCGAAATTCCCCAAAATAGTCATCACAATATTCGCTCTCTAAATGACAACTTTCATGGAAACTGCCACACCATGTTTAGTTTCAGGTATGCTAAAATGATGAAGGAGCACGAGGCAACTAAATCCTAAGAATACAACGGTGGTAAACCACCTGAAAAAATACCAAGACGCTTTTGCTGCTTTGAACGCTAAACTGGCCTTACGACTGTGCATTAGCTGCAGGTCAACGTGCTGCCCTACCAGCTTCTCTAGTAGAGAGAAGCCTGGTTCCCAGAGAGGCTGAGGAGCAGCTGCCACAGCAGTGCCCTTCCAGGAGCACAGCACTGCCTAACGCCGCTTCAGGCTCAGCTCCGCTTCATCAGATGCTCTTCCAGCAGCACCAGGGTGAGCAAAGTTCAGATCCGTAAGAGTCAAATATTAAAGCATCTGTCAAATATTTCCTTACTAGGCTCGATGGCCAGCTTTAATCTCATATTTTGCCTCTTACAGGAGGCAAGCAGCTGATGTTGGCTTTATTTTTTTGTGCTTATACCATGTAGAAATAAGCAACTTGCTGCAGTTTCCTGGTTCAGAGTTGCCATTTTCCCACCTGCTTTGTTTGCACACAAAGGTTTACATTCTATATATTTTTCCTGATCTCACTTCGCTATAAACCGGCTCATACCTGGCTTATGCCACCACTTTTACCCAGCTGTAAGCGAGATGGCCTTGTATTCCTTCGCTTAATAAGCCTGTAAAGGAACAGTAGGACTTGAATCTCCACTGCTTACAGGAACAAAGTAGCTGAGGCCAAATTCAAACACATCTGAAGGGACAAAGCTGAGCAACTGAAACAGACAGGTTTGGCTCACGGGTGGCATGCTAAAATCTAACCTATAAATCTTGAAGTCTATGAGAAATACCTATTAAGTAAAGAATACTGCATTCCTCAGAGGCACCCCCCTTAGGCAGATACCAAAACCTTTTTGTGCATACAGGCAAAAGGAATTTTAAAAAACATGTATGCTATACATCAAAGACTCATTGATATGCAGAATGTAATAGATCTTGATAAGAAAGCCAGCACGGTGCAACACAGAAAATAAGAGGCTGATTAAAGGGCTCAAAGATTGCTCTCAGATGTTAGCTATTTACTAAAAGAAGAAAGCACCTTGTAAGAGTGAGAGGAAGGGCCAAAGCAAAAATAATGGTAATTCCTGCCAAGCTGCGTTACCCTTAAGCTGTTGACAGCTAAAAGGAAAGGTTAGGAGGCAGAGCAGGAATGCACAGAATACTTTCAGGCACGAGCTGACTTACACAGGGCAGAAGCTGAATACTGTCAGCTTTCAACACGTAGCTACATTTACCTTTCCATACCGTTCAGCTTACTCTTGTTGGAAACATCCAAATAATTTTGTCAGGACGGTATCTCTGATCAAAGCAGATTTTATTCGCGATTGCAATGGCGGGCGTCCCGCGAGCAGGAGCGCACCTACGGACACAAGATGACAGTCTTTATACCCTGGTTTTCCCTTTACCCATCCCCCCGCCCTGTTTCCCCATTGGCTGGGTCCTCCAGGTTCACAATCTTATCAGTTCACGTTTGCTGATTCGTGTGTTAGCTGGCGTCAGTCAGCAGCCATCCTGTTGTTTCCAAGAGGTCTCAGCGCTCTTCTTGTCCTATTGATATGGTGATTGTCTCCGAAGTCTTCGTTACACAAAGAGCACCGGGGGGGGAGGGATGACGCCAGGCCTTCAGATGTCTCTTCAGGCGCTTCCTCGGGCATGCCATGACTTGTTCTCCGGTTTGATCTCGTGCAGGATCTTCTTGCAATGTGTGTGACAAAATATACATATATACACCTACATACGGAGCGTGCATTCCTGGGAAGGTTTGTCTAGAGGATAAGCGATGTAAACTATCAGAGATCTTCCCCAAGTTAAGTAGAAAGACTCCCAAAAAGAACTATGACAACGGAGATCATGAAATAAAAAAAAATATTACCCAATTCTAATGCAGAAACAACATTTGATTCCCACAATTCCCCCCTTTTTCTTTTTTTATACACTGTTGATTTCTGCAATTTTTTTTTAAATTTCTCTTTTATAGACATCTCCCTCTTCTCCACTTTCTTTTTTTTTCCCCATCTCCTCTAATACCATCATTTTATCCAAATGTGATAACTCCATTGGTGTTTGCTTCAATAGTGCTGTCTCAATCAATCACTGTACCAGTCCCCTCACACAGGGAATAACGCAGCAACCAATGGCCATCAGGGTTCCTGCTACTACTATGAAAGAAGTGAACGTGGATACAATCACCCCTTTCCATTCACCGAACCAGGACTCCAACCATCCAGTGGTAGAAGTATCTATTCCCCATTTTTCTGCCAGTTCGTTGGCAAGGGTGGTAAGCCCTTGCAATGCCTTAGTTATTGTATCACCTGGAGCTGTGTTATTGGGATGAAGGTGCAAAAACACGTACCCCGCATTACACATAAACTCCCTTTTTTTTTTTTTCCAGCTTGTATCGTATCTTAGGAGATCCTATTTTCCCAGGCCATCCTACCTGTGGCATCTAACTGTTCCGCAATTCCCTTTATTGCACTCTTTTGTATAACTTGTAAATCTCCATCAATTATAACAAATGTAGTTAAATCAATCTACATTCTTGTTGATCATCACCCATCAGGATAGTGACTCAAACCCTGCAACAATTTGATTTCTCGCCTTAAAATCATCAGGGACAACAAGAAGTATAAAGTTTAAATCCTTAGCTTGCCCCCATACCAAACAACTACTGATATAAGTATACTTTGCAATGATGTTTTTCACGAGAGATACATAAGCATTTACATCAAATGCTGCACTTATCAAATCAACATTTCTAACGATTACAAGAGCCCATATCACTGTCTTTGGATTCACAATTTTAAGGGTCCAGCTGACTTCAGTTCCCATTGTATTTGAGGGACCTTCTTAACTCTAGTATGATGCATCCACGATGCTTGTTCTTTAATTTTTACTGCTGTGCGGGATGTTAGCAGCACCTGGAACAGACTTATCCACCTTGATTCCAGGGGCGAATGTGAAAGACATCTGCTATATACATGTAATCTCTTGTTAAAATATTATGTATCAAGCCATCAAGGCCTTGGGCTCTAGTTTCTAGAACCAGTTTCTCTATTTCCTGAAGCTGTTCTTGTAGACTTACCACATGCTCAGTATTTCACTTCCTACCTGGGTAGAGATCCTGTTTGTACAACATAAGGCCTTTTGTACAGTATTTTGAAAGGACTTAGTCCCTCTTTGTCTCTAGGTTTCATTCTGCTCCTTAGAAGAGCCAAAGGCAACAACTTAGGCTAGGATAGTCCAGCTTTCTGGCCCAGTTTTACTACCTGTGATTTAATTAGATAGTTCATCTTTTCCACCTGACCACTCGCCTATGGTCTGTGTTATATGTACAATTGCCAATTTATTCCCAGTGCTTACAGACCTGTTGGACAATCTCTGCAATAAAGCGAGTTCCCTGGTTGAAGGGTATTGTTGCAGGACGTCCAAACCTTGGAATAATCTCCTGCAGAAATACCTTGGTTATTTCTTTGGCTTTATTGGTCCTGCAAGGGAATGCTTCCGGCCACCCTGAAAAGGGTATTTGTTATAACTAGCATATACTGAAATCCTCCTTTTTCCTGGCAGTTCTGAAAAAAATCAATTTACAATTGTCCTAAAAGATTCCCTTTCCCAACAAGCCACCCTTGTACCCTGTTCCTGGTACTAGGATTGTACAGTTACTTTCTGATGTCTGTACCCCCATATGTTTCATTATGTTCCCTTAGAACCAATTTCTATAAAATAATAAAGGGCACAACAATGTGTCCATCTGGGTGTGCACCCACCTGTCAGCTTGCTCTCTTCCCTTTTAAATCAATAAATTCCTATCCTCTCTACAATACCTTATAGGTTCTGATTAAGGTTCAGATATTTTAAGTTTACCGCCTGGAATTAAAGCCAGCTCACAAATTTATTTTCCTTCAGCTGCCTGTTATGCCACCTGATCCACCATTATATTCCCAGTTTCCTGTACAGTGTCACTCTTCTGATGTCCTTTGCAATGTATAACAGCCATGCTGCTCTTTGGTAGATTTACATCGTGCTGAATCTGTTTACCATGTGTGTAAGAAAACCTCGCTCTTTCCAGATGGTACCATGAGCGGGTACCACCCCAAAGGCATATTTAGCATCTGTCCATATATTTAAGGTTCTTGTCAAGGCAGTTATTTCAGCCTTCTGAGCGGAAGTCCCCACAGGTAATGGTTTTGCTTCAATTACCTTGTCAGTAGCAGTTACCGCATGTCCTGCCTTACAGTTTCTTTGTCTCACAAAGCTCCTTCCGTCAGTGAATCCAGGACTTCTCAGCGCTGTCCCGTGGTTCCTCCTGTAGGTCTGACCAAGTGGCATAAACAGTCTCCATGCAGTCGCACACTGCTGGCTTGGAGGTAGCTCTGCGTTGGTGTTCCGGGTGTTCAGCAAACTGCTTCCTTCTCTGTGATCAGTTGTGCCTTCTGTTGAGAAACTCGATAGCCATTTAAATCAAGAAATTCAGCAAACTCACAGTCCACTGTACACAGTCCTCCTTTGTTACTGTAGTATCCATATATTGCAGTAAAGTTCCACTGTGAGATGGAGGAACCCAAATCTCAGGCTCACGAGTTGACCAGTTCTCAAAAATCACTGGGCTGTTCTCACAACCCTGGGTAACACTGTCCAGGTTAGCTGAATTTTTCTTATTTATTTATTTTTATATATTTTTTTATTATTATTATTTTTCTTTCTTCCCGTATTGGAGTTTTCCTATTCAAAGGCAAATAATTTTAGACTTTCTTTGGCAAAACCAGGCAGAAAAAGGTGTACTTCAAATCCAGAACGGTAAACCCCACCTACTTATTCCTTAACTTGGTTAATAAAGATAAACACCATGGGTTATATATATTCAACATTTCTATTAATTGCCCTCAAATCTTGTACCAAACTATAGCTCTTGCCATCCAATTTTTCATTTGCAAGATCGGGGTGTTCTATTTGGATTTCTATCCAATTAATAATCCAAAATTCAAAAAGTTATTTATTATTTCTTTTATCCTCCTACAATCTTGTATCCTCAAAGGGCACTGCTTTACCCTGGTTGGGCTGGCTCCCGTCTTTACCTTAACTTTTATTGGGCTGCATTTTTGGCTCTGCCAGGCATTCCTGATGCCTGCAATCCTGTATATACCTGATTTAGGATTTACCTAACTTCTGGGGGTACAACATTGATTTCCCAGTTTGCGTTAAAGCCAGACTTAAAATTTTCAGTCAATTGGTCTTGCTTGACACTTAGCTCCAATTTTCTCTACTGAATTTAATCTCTACATTCAACTGTTCTAATACATCATGCCCAAGTAATGGTTTTAGAGAACCTGGCATGTACAAGAACTTATATAATCCTACTTGTTCTCCTAACCTGTATTTAATTGGTCCCCAAAAAGTAAACCTGTCTTGCCAGAACTCCTACAACTATTACAAAAATCATCTACGGGTTTAATATTCTTGATGTAGTACACAGTAAGAGGCACCCGTATCAGAAAATAAGCCTCTTTACCCTGCTTCCCCAGCTGCCTTCTGTCCAGTGGGGGTGGAACTCTTCCTGAGCCCTTCCAGGCTCCCCCTTACCTCTTCTTCTAGGTAAGGACATCCCTGTTACACCTTACTCAACTTTGCCTTCCTCAGCCTGTGTTTCCCAAACCCTTTTCACTTTTCAGACTTTCATCATTACTGAAATATAATGTTAATAATTTCTGTTTCACTCCCTCCCCTCCCCTTACACTGGGTATCGGGTTTCCCAAGATCTCTGCAAATGGCGGCTATTCTCACTCTCAATGTCCCGTCCCATCCCCATTCACAAGTAATACACCCTGCACAGTTACAGCGGGAGGCTCCAGCCCCCAGCTCTTCTCTCACTCCGAGTTGTTCTTACAAGCCGCGGTGGGGGGGGTGGGGGGGGAGGTTGTGCGGGGGATGTGTTCTCGTGCCGACCCAAACTCTAATATCCCGAACTCACTGTTTTCCTTAACCTTTTTGCCGTTTTTTTTGTTGTTGTTGTTCGCTTTTCCACAATTCCACTATTTGTACACCCTCAATTGCACATCCTTATACCATTACCAATTGCACCATTAACAATTGCACTTCCATATATCATCAAGACAGTTTCTCCGACTGCCTTCCAAATCCACAAGTCAAACAATACAGTTCTTCAACTTCAACAAACACCCAGCACTTGGTCTTATGATTAGGGTACTCAATTATAAAACTGGTCCCATTACTCCATTTATGTTTCTGATTTCTTATTCAATATTCCCCCTGGCTCACCAGCAGTGTTCCTCCAGTGAGCCAAAATACAACCCAGGGGGTCTTCCCGGTACCACTTGAGACACCCTTTGTTCCGCAACAGCCTCGTACATGACATAACATAACACTTTCACGACATAAACATTTAACAAGCACAAAGACAATGACAATAATCAGTACAATTTATCCTCAGGATCCTTCCTCTCTCTGCCTCCCTCCGGGGCCCAACCTTCCCTCTGTATTCATTTCCACACTTGCATAGCTGCCCACCTCCTTCTCCAATAAACAACATATCAGTGATAAACATTATTTCCATCCACGAGTAGAAATTAGGCCCTAGAAATCGATCTAGTTGTTCTATTACACTTATAGGATCCTCAACTAAGGAATTCTTCCTGAAACTCCTAACTTTTCTTCTAGTAAAAACTGCAGGCATTAGCATACCCTATTTCCCTTGACCTAAGGAGACTGCCCTAAGAGGGTAAAGTGAAGTATTAGTAAGGTTAGTGTTAGAGAAAGAAAAAACTCTCCAGGTCCCACTCACATTGCTCCAACTCCCTCAGTAATCGAAACTGCATCCTCTCTTCAGAACCCTGCTCAGGACCAGCAGCACGGCCACTGCCCTTCTCTGCAGATGTCACTGCCGCTTGCACTGCTTTAGAAATTAAAAGGGGGGAAGTAATCTAAGGGATCCCATTTATGATCTTTCTGCTTCTCTTTCCTTTTTCTTTTGAACTTCAACTCCTCCTTGTGAGGAACTTTTTTTTTTTTTTACTTCTTACACCCATTCAGCAACATAAGCCAATTCTGTTTCAGAAAAAGGAGTCTTACTGTTTACATATAAATACAAAGTCTAACAGGCCCAATCTTCGTCAGACCACTTTTTTGGTCAAAATCATGATTTTTCCCTGTAGTGGCTCTCTAGGCTATGTCTGTATACAATATTTAAACATTTTTCCTGTTCTTTTCACCGATCTGGGGATTATTTTCCAATTCTGAAGCTTCTTTCCCAAGGGGCTATCTCTAGGCACGAATTTGGGGACCCTTCTCCCCTGTTCTACGGAGCTCCTCCTATTCCCCATCCCTCCGGAATAGCTACTGTGAACTTCCCAGCTCAAAGGTTACCACACTCCGATTCCCTGATTTAGGGCCAATCCCTCCGGAGCACCTCGCTCCGATTCTCGGATTAATAGGGGTGTACTGCTGGCACTTCGTCAAGTGTCCAGGGTACCGTACACCAACAGCTCCCTGCCGAGACTCTTCCTTTCACCAACACAACCGCTTCGTCCGTCTCTGGCCTTGCCCCCCGCGGGACAACAGAACCGCAGATCGAGACTCAGCACTCGCTTCGCACTGAAAGTGCGGCTCAGTCACACACACTCACTCGAGTCCCCACCGACCCCCAAGGCAAGAATCAAACTCCCTTACCTTGGTCCGTGCACGAAGTTATCGGGTCTCCATGGGTCAATACCTGTGCCTACCTGCCCCGTGGCTTTCACAGAGGCCGTCCTTTATTTAACAGTCTCGGTTTCTTATCGGCTGTCCCAAGGAGTCACCTCATTACACAGACAGGACTGCTGAAATCAGCGGGGTGCACCTATCCTGTCCAGGGCAGTATGGAGACCTCCAAAGAGGCGATAATAATCCCGGACGAGCCCCCAAATTGTTGGAAACATCCAAATAATTTTTGTCAGGACGGTATCTCTGATCAAAGCAGATTTTATTCGCGATTGCAATGGCGGGCGTCCCGCAAGCAGGAGCGCACCTACGGACACAAGATGACAGTCTTTATACCCTGGTTTTCCCTTTACCCATCCCCCCGCCCTGTTTCCCCATTGGCTGGGTCCTCCAGGTTCACAATCTTATCAGTTCACGTTTGCTGATTCGTGTGTTAGCTGGTGTCAGTCAGCAGCCATCCTGTTGTTTCCAAGAGGTCTCAGCGCTCTTCTTGTCCTATTGATATGGTGATTGTCTCCGAAGTCTTCGTTACACAAAGAGCACCGGGGGGGGAGGGATGACGCCAGGCCTACAGATGTCTCTTCAGGCGCTTCCTCGGGCATGCCATGACTTGTTCTCCGGTTTGATCTCGTGCAGGATCTTCTTGCAACGTGTGTGACAAAATACACATATATACACCTATATACGGAGCGTGCATTCCTGGGAAGATTTGTCTAGAGGATAAGCGATGTAAACTATCAGAGATCTTCCCCAAGTTAAGTAGAAAGACTCCCAAAAAGAACTATGACAACGGAGATCATGAAATAAAAAAAAATATTATCCAATTCTAATGCAGAAACAACACTTGATTCCCACTCTCTGAGCACACAGAAGCTAAACCATTCAGAGCCTTTGGAACCTAAGTCTCTAGAGACCGCTGTGTAGGTGGTAAGGTTATACTTCATTTTAAGTGAAAGAAAAAAAAATTTAAAAATCACTTGACATTTTTCACTCTATTCCAAACATGAAATTCTGTTTTGTTCCTTCAGAACAGCTAGAAACGTGCCTCAAACTTCAGCAATACAACTTGCCCGCTCTCAGTAAGAGGCCAGCACTCCTGTTTTATGCCATCTGCCAGTTGCAGGTTATTGAATTCGCTGTGCAATGGTAGAGACTGTAAGTTCACCTTATGACCACGAATTACATAGAACAATACCAAGTTCCATAACAACAACAACAACAAAAAAAAATCACTTCTCCATTTGTATTCTTGCCCATGAATTTTATTCTCACCCTGAACTCCTACAGCTAGTGAAACATTCGTCAGTATTTTCAAAGAACTCTCAAGTATTTTGTTCCCATTAAAACTGTTAAGCCTGCCCTTCCCTGACACAGTTAAGCTCCATCAACGGTTACCCATCCTACTGACATTCTTTCCCATCACCTACTGAACACGTCTGAGCACAGCTACACATGTTAGAAGTTCTAGCAAGATGCATTTAAAATATACAGGGTTACTCATAGATGCATAAAGAAATCAAATAAGAAGAAATTACGTTCCCAGAAAATTATAAGCATAGAGGAACATCTGATGGCGCTATTCTTGTCAATTTAGAATCTGGCTTTTTCAAATCCATGTACATTAACAACCACTTGCCTAATTATTCAGCAAAAACAGAGTCGCTTATCTTTTGAGATAACAGAAAAAAAACAACAAGCTCATGAACAGTAGATCTACATCATTTTTGAAATATTAAGAATAGTTCTGTCTAGTCCAAAAGCAATGGGAGAATTACAAGAAAAAGGAAGCAGGGAAGCATCACGCCTGCCAAACATGTGTTAGCAGTGCTGGGCAGCTACTTAGGTAAGCCCTCTTTAACACAAATAAGCAGGTGGTTAGTTAGTTTATCAGAGATGAGAGCCACTGAGCCATATACTATTTAGGTCCAGATATCCTGTTTCACCTGACACACTGCAGGACAATTTAATATACCTAAATTAGTGCAACAGAAGTAATATTCTTCATGCATTTAAGCAAGCTGCTGGAGAGACTTAGGTGCCCTCGTCCATAAAGGTGCTTGTAGCACAGCCATGCAGAACTGACTGTAGGACTGTAACTGAAAATACTTAACTCTCTTCAGAGGCTTTCTGGAGCTTCCAGAATAAGGTTGCGCCTCTTCTAGCCTTGAGCTTGATCCCTCTGGCTGAACTAGCAGCATCTCTTGCAGCAGAGTCTGAAAACAGGACTCAAGCCCATGCAATAGTAAACTTATGAATCAGACGCGTTTTCTTTTACGCTAACTTATAGTCATCAGTGGGTAACTCGCTATTAATTTGAAAGCATAAAAATACTTAGCTGCTCGCAAGGCTGATTTTTATGCGGATCGCTCTCCAGGGTCTTACAAGCAGATGGGTGAAGTTTGAGTACTTGAGAGGACAATACAGACTAACTTCGCACTTCTTCAAATAAAGAACATTCAGGTAATTTTCTTCTAGAAAGCCTAAGCACTATACTTAAAACCAAAGTAAAAGAGAGAGGGAATTTGACTACAAGAAAATGAATAGGGTGGAACAACTCTATCAGGCTATATTAAGCACCCACCTCATCCCATAACTAGCTCTGTAGCATCAGAAAATCAGCTCAGAGGGCATTTGCTTTGATTGCTCTGTTTCTTCACATTCTGTTGTACAAGTGCCATGTGGATCCACGCAATAAGATACACTCAAACCTGGAAACTCTGGAAAAATCCACAGCCCAGATTGTCTGCACATATCATAGGGAACAAATACTATTTATGTGTAGAATGATTTAATTATGTGTAAGCAAGCTTCTCTGACCAACTGCGTTAAGAGCCAGATATCTTCCATGTGCGGCCAGATTATAATTCATCCTTTGAGACAGCCAAGCAGCCAGGATTGCGTATAGAGATTGTCATTTACAGATTTTTCAAGCAAGTTCACGGCTAACAGATCACAATACCTTGGTTTCTGAACAGGCCTGGAAAGATACTCATTATTTAAATTGTTGATTGCGCACCATTTCAACGGCCGTAGCATATTCAACACAATTTGTAAAGGAGAAACCAAGATAGAACTCAAATATTGCTTTTGTTGCAGAAAAGAACATAATGTGGAAAGAAGGTATGAACCAACACTGCGTCGAACTGATCCTCCCCCTACTTGTGCACTAGCTTCTGCCCTCGAGTACTCGCCTTTCAGAAAAGAAGCTACTTTTCACAGTTCTTAGTAGATTCTTTTGAAGGTTCATTCATTCAAAAAGAGAAGTGGTGCTGTGTCAGGTGACCATTCAAAAGAACCAGTAAGCTGATGGCTGTATGCCTATAACATCGCCCTCCGGCACTGCAACACTTGCTGTCAAAGCATTCTCTTCTCGGAAGCTTCCTAAAGCAATACTGCAGCGCCACGACACACCGTAAAACGAGTAAACACCTCACTAATGGCAATTCCATCACCCTCCTTACTTCTGCCATTATTCTCCAGAAGATTCAAAATACAAAGAGATGTAAAAAAAGAAGAGTAGTTACTTGACCTTTGAAGAACTGTATCTTTTGTTCTCACAATGGAATAAGGAAACTTTTCACATGCACACAAATTTAGATGGCAGATTTACAGGGAGGACAGGTTTGTTTTTAGTTCAGGTAAATTGCATGACAGATACTTAGATAAAACAATAGAGTTACCTCCTGAAAATTTTCAGAGAAAGAGCTTGAAAATTCAAGTTCTGTCCAGCTTTGGTAAATTTTATCAACCAAATCAAAAGCCTCTTCCCTTCAAAAAAAAAAAAAAAAAAAAGTGCTTCAAAAATAGGACAACTGTTCGGTCCTGCTGTCATGCTCTACTGTTTTTTTGTTTGTTTGCTTTTCTGACATCCCACTTCGAATCCAAGTATTTCGTTTTCACTTACTTGTGAAACTGACCTTATCCTATATATTGAGCTATTTATTTTTAGATTATCATTTGAAAAGTAGTTAAAAAAGAGCTGTGCATAAATGAATACATTATACAAATCACTTCACTGAAGTCCTGCATCTGCTTCAAAAAAAACAGAACCTCTCACACAAGGCTGGTTTTTGAGGACTACATTCTGGGTAGCAGTCCCAAAGCCAAACTTAAAAGAGTTCAAACACATGTAGATGAGATCCTAGGAGATTGATATGAAAACTAGAAATCAAAGAAAACAAACCTATAAGCACTCCATTATTTGTAAAGTTAGAGTAAAGCCACATTATCCAAATGAAATCCCTCTACACTTAGTTCTTCATTTTCTCAAAGACACTGAATCAGGTGTGTTGTGGTGACACAGAACAGTTGTGGAAAGACAACACAATTTATCTGAAGTCAGGTAAATAATACAAAAAAAGAGTGGAGACTTAAAGCAACCAAAAAAGTAGTCAACATCAAACCAGAGCAGGCGTACTAATTAAGTCTTAGAAGCAAAGCCAACAAGAACTGCTGGTGTGAGTATCGCTGTTTTGAGAACGCGTGGGCCTCAGAAGCCCTTCTCCCCCTCACATACACATGCCAGTGAGATGCTGAAGATACTCCTAACACCTCCAGGTCAGCAGCTCCCTTCCACCCTCCTTCTCCTCAGAGCTCTTCAGTCAGTTTTCAGCATATGCGGAGGGCTTGGTGTCAGCAGTAGTTCATGACCGATACAATCTGTACTGGAGACCTATAAAGAGATCTTACGCATTGCCTAGAGAACTGAAATACGATAAGTAAAGAAACCACAATGTGGAGATTAGCTCACGCTGTTAGAAATGGAAGTCATCCTGAGAAGTAAGTTTAAGACTGAAATATTAAGTCAATTTCCAATTCTTAATCAGCTGAGGCAAGTTCCATCATATTTCTGACATTGGGGTAATTCGGATGTAGGCTACTTGCAATAGTATGGCAATCCAAGAATCCTTTGTTAAAACACACCACTATATTTGCATTTCCTGTGCACACTAACATTGAAAACAAACCACATGTTATTTTCGTATTCAAAATTTGAGGACTTTCTTATAGCAGTCACACATAAAGACAAAAGCTAAAGAAATAAAGCAAGAACAACACTAAGAAAAACCCCTTCCACCAAACAAAACAAACGAACCCGCACCTGGAACTGGTGCTAGGTGGCAGTTACAAGACAGTCAAGCAGAGCAGAGAAACCTCGCTGCTGCCAGCACCTGCAGCCAGAGGCATCTGCCTTTGGCAGCCACGAGCGAGGCGTCACAGACCCTAATTCTTGCTGCGAAAATGACAGCAGCCTACCCCTGCTGGTAAATACGACTTCTCCTCAGGCTGACAGCCTTCCCTGTTAGAAAAGCTTTTTTAAGTGTCATTAGGAAAAGGGAAGACTAGAAAACACATGGGTCTGCTACCGAATGATGTTAGTGCCTGGATAACACGGGATACTGAGGTGATGGTGATACTGAACACCTTCTTTACTTCAGTCTTTACCACTAAGGCTGCCCCTCAGGAATCCTGGAAGACAGAATGTCTGGGGAAAGGAAGATATTCACTTGGTTGAGAAGGTTATGATCAGAGAGCATCTAGCCGTATTCGACACACATAAATGCATGGTCCCTGATAGGATGCACTCTGGAGAGCGTCTAGCAGAGTACCACAAAGACGATTAGGGAACACGAACATCTCCCTTATGAGGTAACTCTGAGATATCTGGGGAAGTTTGGCCTGGAGAAGAAAAGGCTGAGAAAGGATCTTACCAGTGGTGGATAGGGCCAAGGTTTTTCCCGAGGTGAATAGCAACAAACTGGAACACTGGAAGTCCCATACACACATGCCAAAGGACCTTACTGTGAGGATGACAGAGCACTGGAACAGCTTGCCCAGAGAAGCTGGAGATAATCAAAAAGATGTCTGAATACTTTCCAGTACAACCTACTGTAGAGAACGCGCTTTAGCAGGGGGATTGAACTCAGTTATCTGTAGAGGTCTCTCCCAACCCCTATGATTTTATGAAGGCTGCTGCACATAGGTATTACCCTGTCAGAATCACCATAGCTCTCAGGGAGGGAGCGATAGGCAGCCCACAAGCCGCCTGCTCATACTGCATGCTGTGCACTGGCGTCGGCTGTGCCTGCACGCCAGATCCTGGCCCATGGTGGTGCTGCGCACGTTCTTGTCCTATCTTGCCCTTGTTCCTTTGCAGCTTCTCTTGAGCTGAAGCGTAGCTCACAGCGAAGCCAAAGAAGTTTCTCTTTAGATCACTTTCCCAGTCTTCATGCATTCCTTCCAGCCACAAAGACCACGTAGCCTTGTTAAGCCATAGGTTTCTACTCGTTACACTGCACAAGCTCTCACGTTCTGCTGCTCTACCTGCCTCAGCCATCAAGTATGTGATGGAATAGGTCTACCCTTCTCTGATTAAAATTTATAAGGTCTGTTCGCAGCAGGCCTTGGCCTGGACACAAACAGAGGTGTGTGGCCTGCAGCATCTTGATTCCACGGTTGGCCATTAAAACTAATGCTGTAGCAGGGCTGGCTGCTGTCACACAGCTGAGGAGAGAAAATAACCTGGTGCCCATTAGAAAGCCTACCGAGATGTGCTGCAATTTCATGCAGATGGATAGAGAAGTAACAACAGAGGGGGTAACAACATCCCTGCAAGAGCAGCAGCTTTTCTAAATAAAGCTCCCACGCGAGCCTGCTGGAAGATCATGACTCACTCCATAGCGGAGCGTAGAAAACAAACATGAATACCTGCTCACGATCTGATACAGAGAAAATTCCCACCTGGCTCCGTATCTCTGCTTGGCTTTATGCTAAGTGGATTAGCAAAACACCAGCAAAACGCATCTGAATTTCACGCTCTTTGCTCCGTCAGCTTACTAACGCGTTCCCTACACAAGTCAGATTTTCTCTCCTGCGGAAAACAACGTATCAAGCGCAGATTACGGTCTGCGTAACTTGCCAAAATGCTACCTGTTGCTGGAGCCAAACCCCAGTGCTGCAAAGGGTAGCAGAAATAATACCCCAAGGCCAAACAGGGTATCAAAATCAGAAAAAAAATTCTTCCTAATCTCTCAAGAGTACATCAAAAGAAACCTAGAGGCCTGAGATTAAAACAGCATAAACAGTGCGATTCAGACTTCTGCCGTGGCTCCTGCAGATAAGCCAGCACAGCAGAAACCTAGCAATTAATAGGCAGGTCAGTGGCGACCAAGATTTCCTTGAACAGGGACAAAGTACTACTAACTCTTTTTACACTGGCCTTTCCACAGCATTACTTTGAACTACCTCATTTCAGTTAAGTAACTTAATCGTATGCATCTGCTGCATCCAAGAGCCATTATTGAGTTATCCAGACGTTATGGCTCCAAACACAAATAATAAGGGCTATCTCCGGGGCCAGCCTACATCAAGAACAGGGATGGCCCAGTCTGCCTCATAGCACAGCCCTCGCACTCAGAGTAAAGGAGAGGCCCTCCAGCTTTCTTGTACCCTTGTTACAGTGATAAGATGGATAAGAGAAAATTGCTTGATATTTTTAACAGATGTTTTGCTGGAGCAACTCTTAGTAAACTATTGTTTTGTAGTATTTTTTCACATTCCTAGAGGATAATTTATATGCAACTTCACCTCATAAAAATTTGTTTGTTACTTCTCCATATATGACGAACTAAATACTATGCACCACAATAAAATCTCCAAATACGTGATTTTGGACCTACAGGCCCTTTTAAAATAGAATCAAAGTGGCAAAATTAATTGACATAATCTGAAAGAAATAAACTCCCTCCAGCAACATTTTTTTTTCCCAAGGATGCTTCTGTTGTTAAGTTTCTATCTTTAGACAACCACATTTTTAGAAAGCAAGAGAAGAGAGAACAACCATCAGACTTCAAACGATTTCTAGTATTTGGCATGAGGCGTTTCATTAGGAAGCTTGTTGATCATTTTTATCATTAAATGCTTCATGAATATTGCTTCCTGTTCTCTTGTAATCCATGCTTGTTTCTCTCAGAAAGCCTTCCCTTCAGCTGTTAACTATAGCACAGCGTAACTGAAGAAGGATGCAAAAGAGTTGGTCAGTTCCCGAATAGTTGCTTTCCTATCTTTCTGTTCTTCATCATAGTCATCGAGCATCAGGTTCTTTTTTACATCCCGCCTCACTGTTTTCTAGGATAAGTGTCTTGTGCAGGGGATGCTCATTCAAGTTGCTTCTTAGGTATAATCCAATCAGTCATGTAAGTTTGACGTAACCTAAGAGTTCAGTGCTGTAATCTGATAGTGTGCACGGCCCTCTTTTTTAAGCCTAAGGTTCTTCTTTATTCCTATTTTTTTCAGTGAAAATGTAAAACCATCACTCAAAAAATCTTGTCTGCTATGTTTTTCCATACTGCCTGTGGTGTAGCCTAGATTTTCAAGGGGCTAGCCTGTAGGAATGAGTTTTGGAATGGTAACTGCATATTACGTTTTCTTCACCGAGATCTTAGGGGAGCTTTGAAACCCTTAATTGTTTCTGATAGACTGAAGCGTTACCTGCATGTTTCTTCAAGGTGTCGTACAGATTAAGAGAGGTTATGATTTTTCTTTCACTTACTTCCCAGAGGGAGAGCCTGTACAAACACTTGTTATTCTTTTTTAGTGAAAAGATAAAAATCTATGAAGAAAACCTGTTACATTCACCGTAATTTCCTCTGATATGTAGTCCTCCCTCATTTCATGAAACGCAGTTGCAGCCTCATACAGTTAGAACACATTTTAGCAGAGCAAGACTGGATAGCACGCACACGGACAAACACAAACATGGGAAACCTTTAAGAACGTAATAAAACCAAGTAACTAGTAAATAAAAGGGTCTCTGAAAATGTAAATTATTATTATTAGTAGGGATTCAAATGATGGATGAGTAAACTAAGCACAAAGGCGACACGCACGTTATACTGAGACAATATTAGAAAGTTCGGAATTCTAGTCTCCAGACCAACTCCTCTAACCAAGGGATCAAGAAATCCCTGGGTTAGATACACATGAGGCTTCATACAGATACACGTCTTGTGAATTAAGTCTTTCTTAATTTACATCAACATGTTCAACTTTGAATTACCACCCTGAGGGATCTCGATTTAGGTCTGGAAATATCTGCTTGCATTAGTTCAGGTCAATGGTATCTGAGAAGCAGTATGAAAACCCAGATAAAATAGCATCATATACAGATTTTTCACGGTACCACAGGTGCAGGAACTCCTGTGGACAACTGGGCTTCAAAGCCAATACGTTCCCTACGTTCTGTCTCTCACGGCTCACAATTTCTCCACGCTCACTAGCTTTGAGTAGGCAAAAGGAGAAGCGGTGGGATCTCATACAGCCCAATTTCAATTCAAAACACAATAGCCGCCCTGGAGAACTGGATCAGACTAAAATGAGCCTATGTAAACTCCCAGAAGGCTGTTGTTGTCCCCTCAAAAATAAACATCTTATCTTCACCCTGAATTCACTTACCACAATTCTCACTCGGAAATTCTTAGGGCATTATTTCTTTCTCTTTCGTGCTCAGATCCAACAGCCACTCAAGTGTTGTCATAAACTGTCACTGGCAGTAGCCTGGTAGTGAAAGAGAAGGAAATGGGTCTTCAACATCATTCCCGGGACTTCTCTGGAGATTAAACGGTATTTCATGGCTCCTTTTCCTGACAGCGCTCACGAGACTGTACTTCATCACGATTCTTCAGTAAAACCCGTCTGCTGAAAAATAAACGGAGGCCTCGACCCTTCAATCCTCTGGGAAGATGAACAGCTGTACTAGCTGAGCTGTCTTTACCTGTTTGAAATCGAAGGAGTCGCAGAGAAGAAAGAGGCATACGTCTCTGCAAATAATTCTGTCCACTTCATTCGTCAATCCCTTGTTACTCCTAAAAAAAAGTAAACTATCCCTCACAGCAATAGATCAAATCTAATGAAAAACTTTTTTGTTTCAGAGAAGAGGAAAAGTTGTAAAACTCAACAGAGCAACAACTGAAAGTGTAATTATATTAATAATAATTACGTTAGCAATTGCATCCAGTTCTGCATTGTCATACTTAATATTATAAACTTGTACTTGTCTTAATCAGTTAATGATATCGGCTACATATTTTCGTTTCCAGAAACGCTAGAATAAAACAGACCCAGAGGGTCTAACTGAAGAGAAATCCACTAAGACATAAATGAAAATATACACTGAAATGAGAAGCAAAGCATATGAAATTAAAATTTGAAATAAAGGGAAACAATTTTTTACAGAATTAACTATTTCTTTGAATGAGCTAAATGTCTAATAGTTTCTCATCTTCTTCAGCTACTGATATTAAAGAGATCAAGACTTTTCCCCCCACTACAAATCCAAACACTTGTTCCTACCACTTGAGACAGCGTAACTTCTTCCCCAGCCATTGATTACTGTCAGTGAAGAGGTGGAGATGTCCTGCAAACAAAGCTGAGATTGTACATCACTAACAAAGCCTGAGCTGTGACTGCAGACCGCTGCTTCTCCGCATCGCACGGAAGCTCAAGCCATTTTCCCACAGGTACAGCCTTAATCTGCATAAATGAAGAGGATTTTCTTGGAGGCGAAACCAAATTTGAGTGAATTTCATAGGGAGAATTAGGGAGCACCGATAGAGGACGCAGCGGAATCAGAGTAGTCCAATGCATCCAGGGCTCGTGCTAAGAGCGGATGGGATCCTTCATGCATACCAAACACAGGATTTATTGAAATGAATCTCAATCACTTGGGGGATTAAATGGAATTTCTAATTGCATTTCTCTATTTACCCATTAAAAGTATCTGTTCTCCTACAAAGGTTTCAAATAGCTTTTTCAAAAAAAAAAAAAAAAAAAGAGTTGACTTATTTTCCTAACATGATTTTATTTCAGATTCAGATATTCAATACATCTGAAAATCTAGATAAGGAGGTTAACTTCTAGTGGATTTCTCTACAGCAGTAAGTGGCATTCTTGAAAAGACATTGTGCTTTGTTGGAACGATAGTGCTAAGAAATAAAGGTATCCACAGATAAAAGTGGAAACAACTCTTGTTTGAAGTTCCTAAACTTTTAAGTAAAACAAAAAAAAAAATTCTAAAGCTCCTTTTGCCTTTGTTGTAAGAAACACGGTGGCAGACTCATAATGCTCATTTTAGCTTACGCATCTTGCATTACTAAAAGAAAATTGTACTTCCAAGTTTAATCACATGGGAGCCTGTTCTAAAGCAAAATTTGACTTTGCCAGAATAGCTTCTCCTGTCTGTTCTGCATAATGTATTCAGTTCTGATGCATTTTGCTCTTTCTCCTGGCAGTTAACATGTACAACGATGTGTTTATGCAAGTTTGACCTTCCCTTTCTTCCCTGTCTCATTTCTGTTTGCATGAGCGTAGTGAGCCAATGAAGCCAAGTGCGTTGTAAAGGTCTCTCTATTTTGAAGTCTTGAAAGGAAGATGCCTCCTTCTCTGACATGAAGCACTTAAAAATAGGCCAGACATATACATTCGCTGTGCAGTGATGGAGTAAAGGTAAAATTCTTGTGTTTGTTGAAGACAGTAAATAGTCTAGGGGTACACTAAGCAAAACACCCACGAAACAAATCTAACACGCATTCACACCGTGCTAGTTGGGTAACTGAATGGCTCCACGTGGATCCCAAGACTTGAATGCTTCAAGTCCAACTGTTACAAAACATCATGAACCCGTGTAAGTTGTAAGCATACCTGACATGCTAATTTTCACATGATTTTTCTTATCCAAAGAAGGAAGCATCTGCCCTAGCTAGGGCTGATTCCATGCTTTCACACTTTAAACAGCCCAGAACGAGAGGGCATGATGTCTTAATATGTTTTACCAGAGTTTTAAAACAATGAATGTGTATTTTTCAATCTGTATCTCAATCTCACACTACCTTCTCCTCTCTCCACTTTCCAACCCTCCCCCAGTAAAGACTTGCTCTTATTAATTAAGCAAAAATACACAGAGAGTTACTTCACACCAACTAATATTACTTAAATACAGGCTTTGCAGTTATCTTTTTAAAAACACACAAAGTGGTATTTTGCTACTCATTGAATTAAGCCAAATAAATAATGAGGGTCCTTTCCCCCCCCCTCACTTTTTTTGCCAATAATCAGCTGATAACCACATCCATGAAAGAAAAGGCCCAGTTGTAGCAGGATGAAATCATGAGAGATGTTTGAACACCAAGACCACGTAAACATAACCGTCAAAATCTCACACAGAAAAAAAAAACATACAGAATCTACTAACAAGACCTACTAAGCCCCCACAAAGATCTTACCACAAAGATACTGGGGAAAAAGCTCACACATAATTAAGCATAAGAAGAGCTGAAAATCTTACCTAAGAAATTTAATACCTCTGGGGAATCAAAGACTAGGTCAAATCTCCTCACCCCTTTGGACTTGATGTTTTTATTGCCCTACTGTGGGACGGGAAATCTGTTTTCATTTGAAAAACAAGACATTACCTTCATTTCTCACCCGATGTATATGCATTTCCAAGAGATATTTCATGGCCTGCTCATATTTTGTTCCTACATCTTGTGTACTGTTGTCAGAAGGGTAACTGTAACTTGAAGGCAGCTGTAACTAATGTTGCATTTGCTACAAAAGGTGATCACCTTTAAATAAAGACGCAGAAAAGAGAAAGCGATCTCATGGTTTGAAAAGATGGCAGCTGCCCTGGAGAACTGCATTTTAACTCTGCCAGAAAACGTGTGCCATTGGAAGCATGAAGAAAAAAAGATGCTTCTCAGAGATGATCACATCTCATTCTTTGCGTTAGAGGTAACTAAGACTGCTCTGCAGAAAAAATACTTGAAAAAAAGCTACTCAGAACTTTCCACTGAATACACACACATCATTCTAAAAAGTTAACTTTCACCTCATAAATTGGATACCGTAACAAACAGAAAGACCAACACAGTACAATGACAATTCAGAAGGTGTAATGAAAAAAGGACTAGCACAATGGAAAGTATTCCAAAAGTGAAAGTACTCATCCATCTCCAAAGATCAAGGCTCACAGGGAAAAAACTCCACAACAAAAGCATCTCCAACCAGAGATCCTTCCCTGCTGCCAGTCAGCCCTTAAACGAGGCCTAAGAAGGGTGCAGCCAGGCTCCATCCCTTCCGTTCACGCAGCTGAATTGCCTTCACCTGTGCTCCCAGGGCTGACCGGGTCCTTTCCCCAGGTGCTCAATCAGTGGTTCAGGTGGTGACTTCAAAGTTACCATAGAGAAATTAACAAAATAAACAAACTGTATCTTTTAGTATTTCATCTTTAATCTATGCTTCAGTCCCTCATATGCAAAATTAGAAGAAGAATATCTCACAGAGGTGTTGTGAAGATAAAGACATCAGCCTATGTTAAGTGCCCAGATCCCATTCTAAGAACCACAAACAGAAGCCTCAGAGGACATGAGTAAATCTTCCATCCGTAAAGAGTCAGAGTGATGCAGTAAATAAGGCGCTGAGGCTGCACAATGAATGAGAAAGATGTATATATTAAAAAAAAAGAAAAAAAGATGCTGAACAACTAGCTACCCAGTGAATGCAGTGAGAAGGTAATATGAGAGGTCATGAGCCAAGAGCAGGAATCTCATGGAAAATTAAAGCGAGCAGAATTAAATGATGAGTTAAATGGATACAGTGATAGTTTTGATACTCCCTCTCTTTTGAACAAACTCAACTTTATATTACTTTCCCTGCTATATCATAATAATAAGCCAGTAGGTTTATTTTCTGGTGGAGTTGCACAGATTTGTTTTTTATAAGAAATACATTTTACGCAAGCATATTTTAACAAAGAAAGCAAAGAAAGTGTAATAACCAAGTTAGAATCAACAAATGCTGTAATTATATTGTACTTGAAGAATCATAAACCGCTCTTAGAAATGTTTAGTATATAACTTTTTATTTTATCAACATCTGAATTTAGTATTTCTGCAGCACTCTACTCACCAGGTTTCCTTTGTTAATGGGGAGTGTGAATAGAAAAAAACACAAGGTACAAAACCATGGCTGAATTATTGATAGCAATGATTTCACACCTAAATATTATGTCAAAACCGCTAACTATGCTGTTAAAATAAAAGCTAGGTCTACTCGGTAGGCGATCCTAGAACACAATTCCTGAAATCCCATAGTCTCTCATGTTTCACCCGTGGAGATGTATCCTGTGTATTTTACTTGATGCACTATAATTGAATGTTGCAAAATTCAAATTCTAAGGCCTGATATGATGGAAGGCATTGCCAGGTGGTGGGTTAGCATTCGTATTCTCTTAGGAACACACGGATTACAGTATAGACACCATTAAAGAAGAAGCCAGTCTATTTACAGGAATGATCACAATAACATCTATGAATCCAACTCCCCTGCAACAAACAGGGAAATTCACAGATAGATCAAGTTGCCCAGGGCCTGATCCAGCTTTCTCTTGAAAGTCTCCACGGACAGGGCATCTCTGAGCAACCTGTTTCACTGTCTCACCGCCCTCCACCGTTCCTCTACTGCAGCATTTCATGCTTCATTCTCAAATGTCTTAGCCCCTGACAGGGATCAAGCCAGTCTTCTCGGTTTCCTTCCGCTACGAGAAACAGCGGTAGGAAAAAAGTAGGGTTTGACTGAGATACCAGAGAACTCCTGCTGCTCCTGGGAAAGACCAGCACTTGCAAGAGCCGACTCAGCATCCGCCAGAAGAGCAGGCTAGGGACTAAATGATCTTAAAGGTCTTATCCAACCTCAGTGACTCTATGATCCTATAACTACAGTTTATATTTGTTCCTGTATTCTCAAACCTTAAGTTTGTTTTTACTCAGAAGTTGCTCAAGCAAGCTACCTCTTACAAGCACTGCAACACTGTCTAAGAAATAAATATTTAAGGGGAAAGCAAGTGCTGTTTTTGGTACTAAGCTCACAGGCAAAACTGAAGGATAGAGGAACAAGGATGCTTAGGCACATCAATAGAAAAATAAAGTAACAGTTTGAACAATAGCAGCCGCTATATCTCCCCCTAATTTATGGCAGATGTATGTGCTCTTTGGTTTTGGAAAAGTTTCCTTCAGAGTCTAAGGCAGGAGAAATTTAGCGCTTGCAGTGAAACGTTATCATCAATTTCACTGTGATTGAAATTGAAAGAACATTTCCTTTTTATGTTTCTTTTATTTTTATTTTTTTTTGTTATGATACTTTGAATAAAAGGCTCAGTGTGCAAGGAAAAAGAAAATAAACCCTGCATTTTACTCCTCTATTCTTGCTAGGTATTATAGTGGAAATTAAAATTGCCTTAGACAAACTGCAGCCCTCTTTTTTCTTTGCCTCGTTGGGTATAGCATGTGTGCGTGTGAAGAAAAAAAGTCATTGACGGAGATCTCGGCTGAAAATTTGGGCATGTCATTGGAAAGCTACATTTTTTTGCTTTATTTCTTACACGGCAAAATGTAATTTATACACATGTTGTCTGACATTAGACCCTCCCTTTGCCTTCCTATTCAACAGTCTAGGATGGAAGACAAAGTGTCTTCTGAGCTGCAGACAATGACACTCTCTAAGATAGCTGTTCAGCGGTAGTGGCTTTTCTATACCCACAATAATATTACGGATGTCAAAGGCGCTTTGTTAGAGGAGGGATTAATAATACAGATTTTGATTATTTAAACAGAAAAGAGAAGAAAAAAGAACGGTGAAAGAAACTAGCAAAATTGGAGAATTGCTTGAATCCATACATTTTATAGAAAAACAGGAGAGAACTTTGCCCGGCAACGGAGGCAGCAACTGCAAATTTCTGCAAAAGGAAGGACTTGTGCAATCATCATGACTCGAATTTCTCATTCAGAGCAGGCAATTCACAGCTTCTCCAGACTTACTTGTTAGTTTGTCCAATCAATAAATAGATATAGGAAACAAGTATCATCAGGAATGCCTGAGTTAATACGCGTGGTTCTCGGTACTGGAGAAACTTCCTGGGAAAGTTTTGTCGTTGTAGAGTGAACAGTGGACACATCGAAGACTCTCAGTAGAAACTTACTGAAATAACAGATCAGATCTTTCAATTGTAGATCACAATCCAGATAGCCTCGGAACAAAAGGAGAAAACAAGAGGAACTCTACAGTGTTTGCCACTCATGCTTTACCTGAAGAAAAACACATTCAGCCAGAGACAATTCAAGTTAAAAACGATTTCACTGTGCAGGGCTCTGAGTGCAAGTGTAGACTCAGGAAAGAGACCTGAGGTGCTTTGTTCTTCAGAAAATCCTAAGGTAGTAATACAGGCAAGATTATTTGGAACCCTTTAAACCAGAGATCAGCATTCCCAAACCATGTCTCTTGATCCCCGGTGGAGTTTGAGGCGAGGAGGGGAGGATCACTATTTTCATAATATCACAAGCCAGGCAAGCCAAACTGCTGGATTCTTCTAGGACACAAATTTCTTTGCGTAACTTATTGTAACAACTGGAAGAAAAAAAAAAAAAAACACAAATTTGGCAAAGCTAATTACTTCCCAAATAATATTTGTTTGCTTTCTGATGTGTGTGATAACCTTTGTGCTAGGTGCACCAGAGAACATGACATTTTAGATAAAGTGGAGCTTCTTTTGTTTAGCTCAAATGCCTCTTGGCAGGCAGTGAAATGGCTGGCTGTATATTTACATGCAAAATGTCATTTATATAAATCAAATCTTCAAAACAAATACCTAGAGATATTGTTCTCCTATAGGCAAAGGTTCGTCATAATATGTAGTGTGCTGAGTGTAAGGAATAAATTAATCATTTGAACAGCATTCAGAAGTTATAGGCAGTTACCGCCCCTATCTTAGGCAGCATGCAGAGAAAAGGCAAAATCAGTTGCCTGCACTGAGGATTTTAAGATTTCATGCCAGAATATCTGGCGTATGAAAGTGCCTGACAGAGTGGAAGCTGTGCATTTAGGGAATACAAGCTGGAAACATTTTAGTTAATACTTAAAATACAGCTACTTGCTATTGAAAGCTAAAATACAGTAAAGAGAAAAAATGGAATATTTTAAGAGAAAATGAGATGAGAAATAACAAATTAAAACAGATCCTCTTTTACGCCTTGTTCTGTGCAAATATTTTAGGCTTTAACATAGAGAAAAAGAAAAGCTAAGAGAATTGATTCAAGAAAGGAATAAAGGATATCTTTCTTTGAAAGGTATTTGGATGCTTAAAGATGATGTCAGTGGCCAATGATAACAATGAATGACAGGACGTCAGGAATGTTATACAGTTAGTGGACTTCAGAAATTTGATTTGATGCTTATTTACCCTGAAAAAGATTTTTCACTTTCTTTTGACGAGCAGTTAGTAGTCACAGATATCCTCTGTGAATGTCTGCTTCCCAGTTCAGAAACATCTTAAACTTATGCGTGTGTTTTATCTAAAACAGCTTAATTTATTCACACGACACTTGAGAATTTCTTCCTTTCCTAGAAGCTATTTACAGAAAATGGACTCTACCAAACAACTACACATTGCTCAGAGTAGCAAGGTGTGGAACAATTTTTGTCTCGTTTGTGTTTATGATTCAAAGTCACATACATCTTTCATAGACAAACCATCGTTAATGTTTGTAGTGATCCTTAATATAAAAATACATCTTTCCAGCTGACCATTGTAAGTCTTTCCATTTTGAATATGAATTCAGATTCTTGCGAAAAAATTTCTTCAGAAGATTTTCCATCTCGAAGCAAACCGACTTCTTCAGAAAAAAAAACTTTTAGCAAGAAAAAGAGAAACGACCTTTTCCCCTCCCCAAAGGCTCCTATTAACAACAAAACAATAAGATGGAATGGAATACCTTTGTTTCAAAGTCCGTAGAAGCAACTGCAGTATACGTGACTTGCTCTGTAGCAGCCTGGTCTTTGCTGGTTCTGAAATGCCATAGGCACTGATGCAATTTCAGCCCAAGTTAAAGGCATTATCCATCCTAAAAATTTCTTCCTGTGAAATATTCAGCAACTGCAAACTGGATCCAAAAGCACTGGGAGTTGTTCATTCCTTTTTGCCTCATTAATGGGAAAAAAACAAGAACTGAAATGTATTTGAACAGACGTAGAAAAGTTACTGCAGTCTTAATTTCCATTCCCCGAGAAAACCCAGAAGCCTGATATGAGCGAGTTTCAATCAGATTTCCACAGAGAAGTCTGTTGTTACATTATCCATCTGACATACCAAGAGATTGCCTTGTCATGGCTGTTTCAGTCATGGACATCCGCTCCTCTCTGCTCCATTTGGTTTTACAAAACGTCTCGTTCCTGCAAGTCACCTAGCATTGCTTATATCTCTTCCGCTGAATTGCGTCTTGCTGCCTTCAGTAATTTTTGTTGGAGAAGCTAAGCACACAGGGACAAGAGATGCTTAAGGTAGCCTTGTTGTCTTTTTCACACAAAAGATTCAAATCAGAGAGGTGATGATTTTTATGACTTCCACATTCTTTTTTGTATGTTTGTGCTGTCATACAGCACAATCATTATCAACAAATTCATTTCATGGGGTGTGTGTCGGGGGGTGGGGTGCATGGTCTTGCTTTGTTATGTTTTATAGGGAGAAGTAATAGCTTTCATTAGCTCACCTGATACAGCTGGGGAAAAATGGCACAGTTGGTCTCACCACCTCTTTTCAGATCTGAAAAATAATTCGCATGCTTGTGGTAAGTGTCTTAGCTATGCAGCTGCCTCTTATCACACAGAGTTCCCAGTTTTAAAATGTATGAACAAATGTATTTGGAGTGATGAATAATAAATAATCTTTATCTCACTCACTCTTTTATTCTACAAAGTCTCAAGGTACTTCATGGAAAGTAATAGACTTTCTGCAAAGAATAAGGACCAGTGTGCTGCCTCCTCCACGAGGAGAAGTGGCGAATGCTGAGCGATACACGGAGACTCTGCAGAGCATAGATACACACTCACACACAGAGCCTGTGCATATTAAAGCCTGAATTAAAAAAAAAAAAAAATCAGAAGAGTTCTAGGGCTTTTTTCCTTATATCCGCAAGTACTTGTCTACTAACGAAAAGTGAACAGGAATCAAAAAAGATAACGAAGGACAAAGGTTACCTTATGCTCATTTCTAAACCGAGGGCTTAATTGGATTTAGAAAGAGCAGAGATTAATCCATATCTTGCCATGCCAGGTGAACTCTAAGATTGTCAGTTTGCGACTGGTCAGCCTGAATTTACCTGAAATACCAAGTTTGAGACATCCGGCCTCTGGGAAGTCAGCCAGTCTCCGTCACAAGGTTCAGTTTCTCTCCCTGGCGAAGCACAGCACGTGCAGCAGAGCAGTACCTCGTGTGATTCTAGGAATTTGCTAAGTGCTAGGTCAGGAGCCCACAACCAAACGTCTGGAAAATACTGCTGTGCTATGGCATGGCTTGCTTGTCTCAGAGCTTTATATTGGAATTCTTCATGGCTTGGAGATAGCTTATCTCTGTGGGGTTGGGGGAACGTAACACCTTGTAGCCTCTTGGCGAACAAGTTAGCAGACCGCAAGCCCCAGCTTGGTTTTGAACAATGAAATTATGTCACTGTGACAGCATTTTAATGGAAAATGCTGTTCGGGTGTAAGAACTAAACCATACCTGTGAGGAAAGTAAAAGAATATACTCAACAGTATTTGTCAAAGTGGAGTTAGTTTTAGCCCAGGGACTCAAGAGGAAAATACTGAAAAGATATAAAATCCAAATACTAAAAAACAAGACTGCAAATCAGCAACATCAGAAGGTCAGCTTGTCCTATGAAGTTGTAGAGTCTTCTTCATCTGCTTGATCATATTGAGTTGTGAGACCGTGGCACAGCAGTCCTATTGTCCACTGCATGTCTGCACCAATAAATAACATTATGCACTTGGAAGTTGTTTCTCTTGCTTGCACAATCAAGCATGGTAAGGGCGCGCAACTAAAAATGACCCATGAAAGGAAGTCAAGGAATTAATGAGCCTTTAGGAGCAAGACATCTGCTTCTTCCATCCCTCTACAGCTCATTAAATCTTTGCTCTCCACTTGCTCTAGGAAGCCCAAAGCACAACTAACTCCATGCTCATGGCAGCTGGTGATAGAAAGGGAGAAATTCTGCTGACCGAAAGGAAAAAAGGAGGAACAGTAGTTGATCATTTTTTCTCTCTTCTTTCTTGGCTAAAGGAGAAGGGCACAAGCAAACGACAGTGAGAAAGAAAAGAGGAGGTGACACGGGGAGAACATCAGCTAGATGAGATGGTTCGGTGTTTTGGCCTTTGATCACAATGCAACCTAATACTGAACTAACTAGACTGCAATCACAGTCCTACTTCTGAAAGTAAAAGCAGCAAAGTTAATCTAAATCTAGATGTTTCCTGAATGAAGGAAAATGATGATGCTTTTGTCCTTTCCTTTCTTCTTGCGAGAAATTTAAGAGCGTAGAATTACAGAATTGTTTGAGATGGAAAGGACTTTTACAGATCATCTACTCCAACTCCCCTGCAATGAACAAGGACATCTACAGGTTGTTGAGAGCCTAGTCCAGTCTGACCTTGAATGGCTCCAGTGACAGGGCTTCCACCACATCTCTGAGCAACTTGTTTCAGTGCTTCACTGCCCTTGTAAAATAATATATATATATATATATATATATAAATATATTTTAATATCCAATCTAAATCACCCATTTCAGTTTGAAACCGTTTCATCTTGTCCTATCGCAACAGATCCTGACTAAATGTCCCCTTTTAGATACTGCAAGGCTGCTATCGGGTCTCCCCAGAGCTTTCTCTTCTCCAGAATGAGCAGCCACAACTCTTTCAGCCTGTCCTCACAGCGGAGGAGTCCCATTCACAAGGGAGGTGTTCCATTGCAGTTTAACCATCTCTGGTCTGGACAGCGGGAGCTTGGGCATTTGTTGCCAGCATACACAGTCTTCCAGAAGTCCAAATAGGAATGAATGGTATCGACAAGTTTGGAGAGAAAGCTTATCTGGCTAGAGAATTGGTACCACTTGTTTCTGCGGTACAGCTCTATTCTGATCTACAATTGCTGTGAAATCTGGCTTACATCAAAAATCAGCAATTCTGTAGGCAACGTAGATTTTCTAGTACAAAGCAAGCATTTCTCTTTTGCCATTTTTGGTTTGTTTGTTCTGAAAAAAAAAGCCATCCTCTTTTTAAACCAGGGTTAAATCACAAACAAATACTAACAGTAAAGATTACATGCATAACCCCTGCAGTGTATTTACCTATGTAAATAACATGTAATTTTCAACATCTAATTACTGTTTCATGCCCCATTTCCTGCTGCAGTCTATATTTAAATTGCATATTTTCCTCTATCTACTTGCTCATAATGTGTCTTGATATGAATATTCACACCATTACCGAGTGTTTGATTACTCTTGTGCTAACCTTGAAAACACTACCCTTCCAACACAGCAAACAGACGGGTGTAGTTGTTGTGTAATAGGGAATAGAAGAGAAGAAAATAAAATACAAGAAATAATGTTCTGACTGATCTAACAGCACTGCTTGAGATCACACCACATTCTCTTTTGTTTCATCCTCAGCAGGTTTTTCTCTGCTCTTCTCATAAATTAAGCAAATGTAGTCCTTACAATTCTCCAGATATCGGATTTTCTTAGAAAAGGAATGCTGCGAGAAGCAGTGCAAAATTCTTGCACCTTGCACAGGCTTCAGATGGGAGGGAAAAGAAACATTTCAATTGTACATCCCTTTTTCATCATGTGGATAGCCGATACTTTAAAAGAAATTTGTACTGATCTAAACCAGAAATAAAAAAGGACAGTTTGAATGAGTTCTCTTTGCACAAATAAGGGAAAAAGATCTACAGAATTAAGTCTGCTAAAGCATCCTGAACCTATCTGAACCGTCCTTATGACTGCCTAATGTCATAAAGTTATGTTGTTCAACTTAAATTTCAAAACAGTGGCTATTTTGAAATAAAAGGATGTGACTGTTTTACTTGGAAGAAGATAAAAGAGACAAACCCTATCTTAAGGCTTTTCTGTTTCATAATTTGAGATCTTGGAGGAGAAACAGGTTAATTCCCTTGACCTCTTCCGATTTAACGCTTGGAACTGGGTGAATCATGTCCTTGTAGTGTTTATATCCCTACACCAACATGGGAGACGCCTAGGGTCAGCCTGAGGCCGTCAAAAAAATAAGATAATGCCCCATGCTTGGTGATTCCTCCAGTCTCCAGAACTCACAAAGAGAAACATCATCCTGTTTTGTGGCCCGGGCTGTGGATAGTAGGGGTGGGGCTTGTTTTATAGCATAGTGACTCCCGGCCGTATACAAAAGTCTATCACTTCTCTGAGCTTCTTAGGTTCCTCTTTTTGGACACATATATGTTGGAGTTTTCTCGCATAGTGAAACTGTTTGAATAGTTTTGGAAATGCCTACATATCAGCTGTCATTAGGAACACCAAGCTCACAGCTAGGTAAATTGTCTTTTTGTTTCTTTGTAATAAATTGTTAATTCATCCTGTACTGCTTACACATTCACCTCTGGGGTGCATCCACATTTAACGCATAACAAATTAACAGTTATGACTCTGACTTCAGAGATTTCCAGCCTGCAGGAGGGATAAAGCTGGTCTAAACCAGGCATTTCTTTGTGAGAAGCCTTGGAATGTCATCTCAAGAGGCATCATTTTATTTCATGGCCTCTGCATATTCAATACCTACTATGGAGTAGGTAAGGAAAGGAGTTATAGCTGCTGAGAAAATGCAAAAGATTTAGGCTGATATGGATCTGCAGCTAATGAAGCTGTGCGGTGGCTGAGAGTTACGCACTTCTATCTACGTACGGTTTGCTGTCTCCAGCTCTGCCTGTAGAATTAAGGCTGCTTAAATCCAGCCAACTTACGCAGCTCCACAGGCTGAACTCATTCTCTCACGTTCATATCTGGAATACAAATGGACATGATCATTGTGACAGGATTTCAAAAAAGCAACTTTACTCCCAGCTCCTAATTAACGCATTTGTTACAATACTGATTAGGGACTCTGCTAAAACGTATCACTACTCTTCCGCACGAGGCAGCTTGATGGAAGGAAGCTTAAGTTAGCTTAATGGCACTCCACAGATCCATACGTGAATTTTCTCTTATGACAGTGACGTTGATAGGCAGCATGTAAAAAGGGCAGAGTTCCCAAAAGGTTTTGAGGGGACTGCACCCTGTGCTGGGAGAAAGTAAAGGTGTCCTCACGGTCAGAGCCTATTTTTGAATAACAGAACTTAATCACTGCATTTTACAGACAGAAGAAAGCATTATTCACCGAGGACCACTTCTTTCCCACACAATACATTTATAAGGGCTCTACTGAGATATAGAAATGTAAAAATGCAATTTCCCAAGTTGTCACAATCGAATCACTGCTATGTAACAGGCTGCCATCTTTTAAATCTACTCAGGCAACATCTTGCTCTTGGACACAGTTCAAAGCTGGAACGGACAAACTTTAAGTAACTCTATAAGGACAAGCAGCAAAGTGTAAGCTCCCTGAACTGCTTTGAGCTGTAAGTAAATTTTATCCATGTGATTCTGCTCAGCTTCCAAATAACCAGAATAACAATTAGAACCTAAAGCTTATTTAGGAAGTTGTCATAGAAACAATTAACTACCTCTAAGCCTTTCAGGTTTTTTTTTTGGTTGGTTTTATCTTTTTTTTTTTTTTTGGACTGAGTGCCCTGAATTACTGGAATCCTGAAAAGCTAAAGTAATACATCCACGTCTTTGAACTAAATGACACGGTTTTGCTAGAACCCTCATTATGTGAATATTGATTGAATTTCTAATTGGCACCAGGCATCATTTTGCTGACAACGTTATTAGAGAAGCTGTGTAAGAGTGAGAAAAGATTGTTAGCAGACAAAAGCAGAAAAAATAGGAATGCTGTCACCACAAGGAAAGCAGATAGGCTGATCGGTGTAATAGGCACCAAGCTGAAGTAACAGTGAATGGGGTAGAGTTAGCTTAAATTATTATGTCTATCTAGGCAACGAACTTCCTCTAGATGCAGTGCTGGTTTGTTTCTGCTATTATCTTCTTACACTAGTCAAATATAAAAATAGCAGAAGGATCCAAAGACACTGATTCTGACCTGTGGATCAGATAATTATTCACGCTAGTGCAAAGGGCACATTAACCTTAATTACTCTGATTTAGTTCTATTTTCCATTCACTTTGTCCTGATGTTAATAGTCTGATACTGTAAATTGTTTCACTAAATGTTATGCCCTATATTCCCCTCTACCTGTTGTCATTTGACTTCCTCTTTGATGAAGCGCATCTTCTGAGGCGACAGCGCTTCTGGAATAGTTAAAAAGAGTCGTCACATCTCAGAGCCACGACTATGCCCTGGTACCAGGTCTAAGTCTGAACCATAGAACCTACCTGCTGGTGATACCTCACCTGGTGTGTGGGACTTGTCCTTGGACAAAAAAAGCTCTGAAAGGACCATTCCAGTGCATTGTCTCCTTCAAGTTTTGCTGGGGATGGATTTTGGGGAAAAAATGCCATGTATGATACCCTCACCCTTCATGCACATCCTCCATGTATTGATGGCTCATCCTTGCGCTCCACACACATCCCGCGTTCTGCTTATCTTCTCTGCAGTTGTTTCTGCAATTGTTTTCTCGGTGTTGACCACAGTCATCGGTGCTGGGATTCTCTGCATTACCTCTCCCGGGCATGTCCTGATTTCCCAGGAGAGGTAGTGCATCAAGGGCTCAAAGAGCAAAAAAAAGCCATTTTCATCAAGACAACTGCTTGTTCTCCTTGCAGAGACAAGGAGGAGTAATGGGGATTCTCTGGGAATAGCGGCAGCCCCAGAATTTCATTTGCTCTGTACGATTGTCAGGGCAACAGTCATTATAACCTCTCTCTCAAGGAGCAGAACCATGCAGCCTCTACTCTTAGCTTTTACTGCACACCTTTATATACAGCTCTGTAGGGCCAGTTGTGTGCCTCCAGCAGCAGCCAACGGCTTTGAGAACAAGTTGAAGATATATTGCAAGCATACTGTTTGTTCTTCCGCACTGTAGCAATTTCCAGTTTGTTTCCAGTCTCCTAAGGTCTTCTAAGAGCAGTTAGCACCTGGACCTAACCGGACCATTGCATTCACCTCCGATGGCCGGAAGTATCCACCAACAAGGAGCATTTATTCATATTTCCAAGCATCTTTCAAATAAATCACTGTAGCATACATTGCCCTAATTTATTGTATTAGAAAAAACAGTGTATTTTCATCTTGAGTTTTTTTTTTTTTTTAATTCTGAAATACTGTATATCTCTAGCTTTCCAAGTGCAAGAGAGCGTTCAGAAAGCAAGTAGTCTTGCTTACATCAGATACCTACAAGCAGTAACAGAAACTGAACTTTAAAGGAATTGGAGCAAAATAATTCCAATTTCACTTGATGGCATGCTTTTCTCTAGTCAACCCTAAGGCAACAGTGAAAAAGCAGATTAATTCACCAAAGACCTATAGCTCTGATGAAAACAATATTCATCTGGATCACTCTTAAGCCTGTCCTGGGGTTTAATAACCACTTTAACTACAGATAGTTTAAGAGAAATAGCTCAATACTGGTTTTGTATTATTTTCCCCGAATCTTGAAAAGAATGTCTCCAAGTCTGCTGAATGCCTTTTTGATTATAAAAGAAAAATATCCTAAAGAAAAGATCTTTTCTCCCATCCCTACATCCATCAGGATGGAGCACTACAATTGAATGCAAATAAAATTGAGAACAAAAGGGTAAGATACAGTCATTTTTGAACCAGAGAAAATGATTCAGCAGCCACAGATTTCTTGTCTGTACTGCGGTTCTCAGAATTTTCATAATTTACATGACTAAGGGATGTTGGCTGTTCAACCTTGTAGTTCACGTGGAAATAGCATCTGGCTATTTACACTGTTATATTGACCTTGGAGAGCTTCCTGTACATATTTTCCTCTTCAAAAATGCTCAGTGCTAACACAAAGCAAAATATCACTGACGTCAGTCTTCAGAACATTATGTAGTACAAAGCAGAACCAGCTCTTGGGCCAGTTCTTTCACACTCAGCAACTGGATATAAGAAATAGGATTGGAAACGGATGGATGGAAAGTAGTTTTTAACTACTGCTATGCTCTACAGTGCAAGGTGCAAATCTGAGCAGTACAGAATATATCTGTCAGCTGCACCAATGCCTTTTCTCTAAGGAACACACCATAGGCATCTATCCCCCTGATACTTTCACAAAACTTTTCCTGAGGGACTGTGCCTTTAAGATAAGAGAAATGGAAGTGGCTGACAGCAATACATCTGACTACAGAAAAGTAGACAGAGAGCAAGTTGCAGGTATGCCACAGGCATTGGTGTGGCCCTGACAGCATTTACTACTCACTGATGCACGGTGGGCTGCCCTATGGACACGAGGGAGAACTCGGCTGAGAGGGCCAAGGGGTGAAGCACACGTCAGAACAAACAGAGCTGGAGGTTTCCCCAGATAAGCACTTGCGCACAACCTCTTGCAAGAAAAATGTGAGTGGCTCACAAGGCAGCTGCAAGACAAACAATATCTACTAAGCTTCAGTTATCAGAAACAGCTTCTGACTGTGCCTCCTCCCTCTGCCCAGACTTTCTCAGAGGACACACACCACCTTCTGAAAAGATCTCACTCTGGGAGGAGTCCTTTGCCCTGGGTACTAGCCTCACAACCAGCACAGCTTCAAGTCTTCTCTTCAGGGCTTCTGAAAGATCAGGGCACCTTGTTCTCTATCCCTTCCTCCCATACCTATACAGCAGCAGGGCACAAAAGAGGCGCGCAAGCCTAGGACCTATCCACAACAGTGGGCTCCCCCCATGCGCTTCTTCCCTCTGCTTCCTCCTTCTGCCTCACACTGAAAGCCAATGAACAGCTGTACTAATAATGGTCTCACTAACACAGATTAATGATGACAAATCTGTCTCAAACTGGGAGACCGAAGGAAGCGACAACACCTAGTTCAACATCTGAGGATCCACCGAGCACATACTAAAAGCAGCCCGTGATTATGAGTCAATCATCTTACCCCACAAAAGTAGCGAGCAGCCAAGGAGCCCCTTGAGCTTTCCTGCACGGCAGTGGGCTGCACGACAGGATTGCCCCTTGAGCAAAGACGGCTCTCAAGGTTATGCCTTTGTGGAGATCCCTTACATCTTGACATCAAGCTGCTATTGCCAATACAAGATAGATCCTCAGTAAATGGCCGATAGTTTGTTTTAAGCTTTGTTACCTTCACTAAGACTATATTTTAGATAGATTGTGTGCATACAAACTCTTAGACATAAGCCACTGACCAAGCCCAGGACTAGGAGTGGATCCAGTTGTACTGAGGTTCCTTATCTCTAGGGTTCAAGGCTTTTAGAAAGTAAGGGGGTCCACTCTGATCCGCATGACTGTTTACCCCGCCCTCTATACAGTAAATAATCAAATGTATTCAGCCACCTTGAATCTAGTTTATTAGCTGTCTTATTCACGTTAAGCTTTATTAAATCACCATTTTATATCACCAAATATAGTTCTGCTTCTCTCCTGCAAGTTCAGCGTAGTGTATTTTCATCTATCTACAACACTGCTCCAGCCTTACTTTGAAGGGAGGCAGCCTCCCCCCCACCCCGAGGCCAGCCTACCTTTCTCCTGTCCAGCTGCACCTTGTCCCTGCCAGTCTCCGCGTTCCACGCAAAGCCTGACTATACAAACGCAGTATTTCTTTCATATACATGCTTCATCCATTCAACCCTATTTAATTCAGGCGCATTGATTCATGCATTTGTTTTTCTTGGAGATATTAATACCAGCTCATACATACAGAATAAGAAGGGAAGTAGCAATTGTACTGAAATTGGTCTGTAACAGATGTTAGCAGAGAAAGTTCTCATGTCTGCCTAGCATACATCTTTGTTTCTTTGGTGACGTGACTGGTAGAGAAAAGGAGGAGAAGAGAGAGAAGGATGATAAACCTTAGGTTTATGCCTGGAAATGAAGCAATTCTGTACATTCACTGCTTCTGCCTGGAGAGAAGACATCTTAAACCTCTATGAATTATACCCTGAACTTAAGGAGAAAAAGCTATATCTTTGAGTTCTTGCAAAAACGTGCTGTGGAACGTCTACAGCATGCAGAAGAAAGAGTGCTCTTTCAAAAGCAGTTACTGGAGGCAGTGGCAAAATGAACTGGCTGTTAGAGTCCAGATGTCCTCAGTCTGGAGCCCACTTCTCTAAGACAAAACTCTTGTTTAAAACCTGATGTTTATGCCCTCATTTCAAATGGTCAAATTTAGAAGTGGTTCGCCTCTACTGGTGCAGATTTTCATGGGAGTGGCGTGCAGGTTTTTGGTCATTGCTGGTGAAAATGCATAGCTATGCAAAGTATCTCTCTCATTTATTTCCATGGAAACCACAACAGAGACAAAGAATACAATAACAATATTTGATAGAGCAAATTCTCACCTACAAAATGCTACTTTTCAAGTTACCACCATCACCTATGCATCTTCACCAATGATGAACAAGAGCAAGTGCATGCTGTGCCTGTAAAAATCTGCACGGCCATCTAGAACGTGGCTTTTCTTAAACATCACTGCTGAAGCTCACCACACACCACCTCTCTGTGATCACACCCGCTGTTTGGTCTCCGTAAACATTTACTGAGTATCAATGAAGGTCAATTTTTTTCTGCACAGAGGAGTTCATTTCAATACTTCGTCATCATACGCACTTCCATGTCACATGCCATTTTGACAGACCGCCCTTCTGTTACCATCTGTCAAATGGCAATAAAAGGTAACGGATCATTGGCAGGAAGGTTTAACCTTTTCTACCATGCCACCAACATCCATCTCTGATGTTGTGCCAACATAACGAAATAGGAGGCAGGAGGCATTACTTTTGGAGCAGCCTTCATCTATGAGGCTTACTAACAAGTTTCTCTTTTATATCATATGGCAACCTATACAGAAAGTAAAGCATTCAGGAGTAAGTAGAAGCATTCATGATTCACGAAATGCTTTGGGCACAGACTCAAAAGCATTCATCAAATCTCCTCTGTACATCTCTCTCTAAAGTACAAACATGTTCCAATATCATCAAATGAAATAGAAACAACAAACACACTTAAATGCATTCTTAAGTAGCAACATGTTCTTTGACAGTATTAGCCAGCAAACTATAGGTTCTTGAAATAAAAATGCTCGGGTAAAATTAGATGTTATTCACGTAGTCTAGGATCACTCAGAGCTATCCACAACTTTTTCTACTGAGCTCTGCGGTGTTTGGAGGAGAAGCATAGTAATCAAGTGTTTAAGCGCATATTTAGTGATAATGACGAGGCTCACAGAAATCAAAATATCTCCGAATATTAAAAATTTACAACGAGAATAAATGTAGCTATGTGCTTGCTTAAGAGCTTTGCTGGGTCCGAGTCTACGTGAGAAATAACAATACTAACAGTGCCGTGGTAGAGAGGAGGTTTGCTTTCACACTTGAAAGTAATTCATGCTTGAAGATGATCTTTGAAACGGCTGATAGAGAAAATATTTGTCATGGTACCTAAACATACATATCATAAGATTCAACATCCTGATTTGCTTTCTGTCTAGCACCCAGGAACTTCAAAATGTGAATAGCCGTACTACAAGTTGAGATGCATTGTCATACATCAAACTTAACAGTCAAATGCACTGAAATGCCTGAGAAACAACATATCGTGCATTTGCTTATTTCTGTCACTTGCCTTTGTTTCCAATTGCATCCCAAGTCACAGTATGTTACTGTGCTGTGCTCACGAGCTAATAACTTAAGCTAGATATGAAAGTGTTGAACAGCTCCTTCTCCGTTTCATAGTTACTCTGTCTGAATCACCTCATGTCTCGTTCATAATCAATAGGTTCTTGCTTTGGGGAGCTCCTTTCCTACCAAAGTAAAAATATCCACATGTAATGAGACAATTATAAACTGCCAATTTAATAACCTTTAATAACCATTAATTTAATAACCATTAATAATACTGTTGTGTGGACATAGTTGAACTGCATTTCATTTTGTGTGTATCTGTATTTCCAGAGGCAGTGCACCATCTGAATTTGCAAAGACCTGAACACAAGGGCAGGTGCTTTGTCAGATCTCACCGGCACCACAACGCACTGCCAGTTAAGCACGGAATGGATTATGTCTTTGAAAATTAATTAATATCATCCACGTGCCATTTTTCATATGCTTTGAATCATGGCTTAAATACACCCGCTGCGCTCATCCAAAAAGTGGCTCAAAACGTGTTGAGATTGAGCTCATAACACTGTCAAGAAATCACTAGGCATCCTGCACAAGTTGCTCAGTAATGTATTATCTGTATTTTCACAGATTTAGATATATATTCACGTGCCTAGCAGTCAGAAATACATTGAGCTAAACATACTGTCAAACTCACCCAGGAAAGTGTATTTTAAGTTCATATGGATCAACTTGCTCCAAAACAAGAGAAGCTCCCAAAGCACAAAGGACTTTTACCTCAAAAAGACGCTGATCTTCTCTCTAGGGAATCCTATCTTCTGCATTCCTTTACGAGGCAAATGTCTTTATCTCTAATAAGTAGAAGAGATGCACAAGAACGAGAACAAAGCCATATTTGTAATTGACTTTTTATATTTTTTAATAGCCCTTGCAGTGGATGCTACCAGCTTCAAGTCAGTTTACCATTCTAAATTCTATGCTCCTTAGTTACTTATATAAAAAGATAAAACAGATCATCTAAGTACAATGTGATGCAAGTCAGTAGAATGTGGCGGTAACATGCTGTTTTTAACTATGTGACAACAACAACAAAAACCTAAACTACGTTATATCTTCGTTTGTTTGCCTTGGAGCGTACCTAGGGAACAGTCTTCATACAGAAACCCCTTTTCCATTTCACCTCCCACAACTCTATATTTGCTGGTGAATGACCCTTCGTAACTTGAACTTCGTACTGCAGTCGCATGATAGATACTCATTTACTTGAAGAGAAAATGGAAGCCAGAAAATTATCCTAAAATTGTTTGATTTATCCCATAACAAGAGACGAAAACCTTTTCCAGCTCAAAACACTTCGCGAGATGCTACCGTTGTAACTGGGAATCTTGGAAAACATAAAACAAAGAGCAAAGCAGAGAGTTGCCATCATTTCTGTCGAAAGGCAGTTCGCTGTGAGAATACTACAGTTGACAATGGGAGAAGGTAGAATACCATTGTTTAATGTACTGAAGTTTGAGACAGTAGGGTGTTATCTTTTTAATGACTGATAGTTATCTTAATTTGCAAATGTACGTGTCGCAGACCTCTCTCAGCCTCTTCATTCCTTAGTGTCTGCCGCGGCTTATAATTATGTTTTTAACTCTCCCTATTATAAAGCACTCCAATTGCCTCGTTGCCAATTTGATTTTGGAAAGCTGACTGTACTGCAAAAGCCCATTCCTATTGATGTTGTGCACAGTATAAAATGGACAAGTGTCTAACTGCTGATCTAAGAATCACAGAAGTAGATCCCTACCAGACAACAGTGAATACGAAGGGGTTTCCATGTATAGGTTCATCTCATTCAAATCCAGAAATCCAGTGACATGCAAAATGTCAGCAATTCTTGCCAGAAGCTAAGCTATACGTTAACTGTATCGGCCGAACTAGAAACCATAGAAATTAAAGGAAAAAAAATGAGGAGAGAGAACAAGTTGATGCTTATTTTCTCCTGGACACGTTCCTGCTGAGCCAAGTTTCATCAGATAAGAAATTTGCACATGAATAAAATTTGATGTTCTAGAAGGGTTTTTCAGAAATTGTGTTCTCTTACCTAGCTGTGTAACACGTTACATTTTACCATTAAAGAAAGACTGGATGCATCTACAATTTAAATATTACAGAGCATACTATAGATTAAAGCATTACATAGTCTTAATTTTCTCACCTCTGCCATAAGCTTCTTGAAGAACCTGAAGGAGCTGTCAAAGGCTACAGTGAATTGTGTCAGCGTGTACAGAAGCTAATATACAAGATTTAATGCATCTTTGAAGTGTACCTCCTCCCGCATAAAGAAATTCTGCAGTAAGAAGGAGGGGACCCTCATGAGAAATCACTAAAGAGGATCTGATGATGGATGAGAATCAAAGGAGTCAGACCGCAGCTCAGCGCAATCATTTATAAAAGCTAACCACTTTCCGCGAAGGCTGACAACTGGAGAAACGCTACATGGATTATAGATGAACAAGAATCATTCTGAATAGTAAAGACAATATTTAGAGCACAAATGAAGGTCAAGACATGCTTGCTTTCCAGACCTTAGTCTGTATATGACAGTTACACGGTGCTTTTACATTCAAATTCTTTGACAATGAGCGCACTGATCTATTGGGGCATAGATGCACAACAAGCTAGCACTGCAGTAAATCACTTTTACTTTGAATAAGCACGAGCACCTAGTAAACAGTACTTACACACTAATATTGTGTTCTGTTAGTAATACAGCAGATAAGAAAAACAGAGGTTTAAAGGCATATAGAGTATTTGCTGCAAGAAAATGCAAAATACGCAAAAGATGGTGAGCTTACCAAACTCTCTCACCCAAGACAAGACCGAATGCGATCCTTAGAGTTACGCTCCAGATTAGCCAGGACCCATGAACTCTATCAGGACGCTGGCAGTTGAAACACTCTCGTCTTCCTTACAGAGAAAGTCAAATTTGGTATCGGAGTAGTCTCCCCAACCCTACAGCCCATGAATTTGTTTTCAGCCACGTTGAGTGCAATAGCTCTGCATGCAAAGCGGACTGTCTATTTGCCGCTATTTTTTTGGAAATGGGAACTGTAACCAACTATTTAGTTTGGGAAATGACGAATCTAGAAGATAGAGAAATTACTATTTTTAGATTGTCTGTCAAGGCTTTGGTTTTCTGTTAATTCTGAGACTGCCCTATAGCCTGTTATTTTTTTTTTTTCCACTTCATCTTGCATATGAATATTTTACCATGCTCTGATATAAAAATCTGATAGAATTGGAACTGAGTAACTATGGGGAAACAGAAATATTCAAGCTTATCTCTGAGAGTGGCTGGTTCCTTATCTCTCCCATAAAAGGAAGGAGGAGGAAGTGTATTTGTTGCTGAGAGTTTTTGAGAGAAAACATATTTTATGTTCTCATATTAATCAGGAAACAATCCGTTTGGATATTTTGATATGCGCCTACTCTGAAACGACTAACAGACCTCAGTGGATAACCACATCAGCAATGCAATGTTTTCCAGTGCCAAAAGAGATTATTAGTCTGTTCTGAACCATAACGTTTGAAAGATATACCTATATCTTTTCGACATGACTGAAGCATTAAGAAGCTAGGCTGTTGTAGAAAACGAAATTGATTCGCAAAACATCTCTGCGGTAAGATTTCTATCATTCCCTATTGAGCAGAACTGTGGAAAGTGATGGCGAAGACAGCTTACAAGTTAACTAGTTACAGAATTCTGGATACGTTACTGGCAGAAAGGAATCAAATTGTGACCTAATGGGTAGATAAATGTATTTCAACCTTGAAATTGTGGATTACTGAACTGACAAATTATATCCTCTTGACTATAATTGCACAGACCCTAAAAATAGAGAAAAACGTATTCGGAGGGTTGAGTTCAAAGAGTTTGAAAATTAATGATGAAGAAGCAATGTAATTCAGGGCCAGTATGTTCACAGTTGTCAGAGTTTGAGAGGTATCAGAATCTTTCTATATGGAAACTGAAACTACCTAGCCACATTGCAGTAACCATTTCCAAAATAATCAATGCTACAAATAGTAACGCGTCATCTCTGTTTTAGCAGCAATTTAAACGTGTTGGCCTCGATATACCTGTACCCTTGTTAAATTACTTTGGATTTTTCAGTTCCGAAATCAAGATACTGAAAAAATTGCCCGTAATAAACCCTTCAATCAACATTTTATCATTAAAAAGAAATTGTGTCAATATACTTTCCGAACTGCATCACGCTATTAACGTTCTCTTGCTTTTAGTTTTACATCATACGCAATGAGCATTTCATTTGCCTAATGAAAAACATATTTAAACTAATGAGTACACAGTGTTTTTATTTACATATGCAATTAAAATTTATCACTATTAATAGCTAACAGAGGGGAGGAAAAACTGTGATTATTCCAGCAAATGCCTGCTCTTTCAAGAGGATAACACTTCACAGACAGCACTAAAGATAGAGAGTAAAAATTGGCAACGATGCGGAAATAAATTTAACTCTGAGGTGTCTTAATCCCTGAGGTCCATTTCCGTAGACAAAGCAATTAACACTTCCCCTCCCTAGGCGCGCCAGCATTTATCAACCATTTCTGCAACCCACTGCTCTCACATTGGGGTTCCCGGAGGAGTTCTCAAGGCAGAACTCATCTGCAGGCAATGGCTACCCAGTGGTAACACGGACAGGTGGTAGAGAGGCGGCAGGAATCGGATAGTGACACAGAAATCCAATCCACCTTGTTCTTCTTAGGTACAGGGTTCAGAGACGAGCAAACACCACGCTGCGTTCGGTTCCAGTCAGCAACAATTTTATAAGCAATATCCAAGGCACTCCAATCATAACAAATTTATACATCATAAATTATGTGTTTATCTAAACACATCGTGAATGGTGCAGCCATTACTAGGACAGGAGTAATAGCGATATACATTACAACAATCCTACTGCAGTTTCACGAGCATCAATAATTTTCCTTTGAGATGAAACTTCGTGTTGAGTTGTCCATTTTTTCATTTAAATGAAAACCTTTAAAGAGACGGCATGAATGGAGAAGATTTAATACTAATACGTGTACTGAGGCATGAGATTGTTTTTTAAACTGACATACTTGATCAAAACCTTTTTAAGTGAGGGAGAAACAACAGCTGAAAAATACTTCTTACAGAAGCAATGCTTGTTTACTCCAGCCAAAGAATGCTTTCCATGAAAAATGCTGGTTTTGCCTTCCATCACGTTACGTTGTTTTACTATTTTTTTTTCTGTTTTCAAGGGGAAAAGCTCAACCCCAGTGCGAGGGCTGATTGAAGTAGGCATTTCTAGGCTGCATGGATGGGCAGGCAAACAGTATACATGGCAAATACTGCGAATTGATAAGATCCAAAAATTCCATGTCATAATGTCTAAAGACTAACCGTCATGAATTTCTTTTTTGTAGAGAGTTTTAAAAAACATTAATCCACTGAGAGGTGTACATGGAGATCTGAGGCAGAATTAAGAAAAAGCATTAATGACAATTTCGTATATGCAAACCCTGCGCAAAGATCTGGACGTACTATAGGTAGCCGCTCTGTTCTACAGCTGGATAACTAAGTACACTGGTTGCGTTTTCAAACTCATGGGTGCAGATTTAGGGGTTGTAGCATTGCTACGTCTCCAGATGGTGCTATTACAAATTGAGTTTGACATTCCGTTTCTGTGAAAATGCAGGAATTAGTTATCTCTTGGAGAAACTTGCCAGTTGTGAAGTTCATCGTAAAAGTAAAACCACCTATTTGCTACCTATATCATGCTAACACTCAACTCTTCGATACACTTGCTGTCTACACACGCGCATACCATACGAGGAAGTAAAGGTCTAACCTGTGCCAAAAGACTATGTTGCAGAGGCCATTTTTGATCTCTAAGAAGCTAAGTGATTAAAAAATATGAGAGCAAACTTGCAAACATTGACTAGAGAAAAACACCAAGAACTGAGTACATTAGAAAAGTAAATCCTCTTATTCAAAACGCCAAAAGATAGATTAATAAACCTACGTTTCAGTAAACACCGCTTTCTTACTCTTCTCTACTTCTAATCGCAGCCATAATGGGTTTGCCGGGGGGAAATTAAATCCAGGAGGTGGCTATACAAAAAAGCAGTACCTTTTTCTGCTGCGAATCCTTGATTTGTTTGCCTGTTTTCCATTATACAGCAGCACAACGCAGGAGAAGGATTGTCAGCACAGGGTCAAATAGTTCTGTGAAAGACTAAAGCGCATTCTTTTCTACCTTTTGCTACATGAACAAACTTGCCTGGTAATTTCTAATGTTAGAATATCCTGTAGCTGAGAATAATCTATCAAGTAGAAAGAACACACTGTTTTTTGTTTTTTTTTGTTTTTGTTTTTTTTTTTGCCGGATTCAATTGATGCAGCAGGATTTTATTTCATTTTTTCATTATGATTTCCAAGCTCACAACATTCATCGGAGACTGCTCTATCTGTATTACAGAAAACTGAGTTATTTTAGAAGAGTTAATTTTCTAACTAATTCCTGCATTACAAATGAAGTTATTAGATGATTCCAGAACCTCTTCTTCCCTCTCCCCCCACCAAGTTAATTAGCATTTCAAAATTAAATAAATTGTAATGTTATGGTAAAATGACTTAGCTGACTTCTTAATGCCTGCAGCTGATAGAACTGCATTGCCTTAAGCTCTGCTGATGGTCCGACCTCTCAGGAAGAAATATTAGAAAGCATCTCAGCACATGCGTTATGCCTAACCAATACTGAGTTCCATTAAAACTTATTATGTATTGGTTTGAAGAAACATAGCTTATGAATTAGTAAGAAATGAATTTCAAAGAGAAAAGAACTACTGAGGATGTGAATATAAATTTAGGCCCCAAATTTCCTTTTAATGGATTTTCTCTCCCCTCTGGAAATGCACTGATGATGCTTTTCCCCGTAGAATTCATCGTACTTTCGCAAGAGTCGCTTCCACAAAAGTGTATGAAACGTGTTGCTCAAAGACAAGGATATTTCACACAAGAAAACAGGCCAAATAGTGCAGCCTATCTGAACTGTTCACTGATACCTAGCAAGCAGCGACTGCAAGAGGGCAGCTGGCTAGAACGGAAAACTTGAATTCCTACAGCCATGCCAAAACTCATACTCGATTTCCATGGTAACACAGATGCAAGGTTATTAATAATAATGAAATACCTCCAGAATAGAAGTAAGCAAGCTAACAAGAAAGTGCTATTGTAAGCTGAAGTATTTTCCCACTTTTAATGGAAAATAAATGTACAAACTTAAACATGTTCAAACTCCTGTGCAACACCGAGCACCCTGCATATTATTAGCTTAGCTGCTAGCAAGTAAAGACAGAAGCATGATGAATACACATTTGACCAAGTAGAGCTTTAGGAAGAGCACTAAAATAGACAAATATACACAGAACTGGGATTTGCGGGCATGTTGTAGAATCACAGATTGATTACCAACCACTAATGAATATAGGGTGCATTAAAATTCTTGGCAGTTTCTCTCTGATAGGAGTGACAAAGACAGAAATACACAGTAAAAACTTTCTCAGCTGGGAAAATTTGCCTCGTTTATATTCTTACACAAAGAAAACCATTCACATTACCTCCAGCTACTAACACAATGTATTATATAATTCTCCTCTGTACATATATACATACATAATTATTAATTCTCATTGGTTTATGGTTCTGCATCTAGAAAAATGACCACAATATTCTCATTCCCAACCATTCTCACACATAAATTGTAATGGAAAGAAAATCACAAAAACAAAAACATCATGCAAGTCTTACCATTCCTCCCCTTCCTCAGTGAAAAATGCGTGGAGGTTCCCGATGATACAGAGAAGTCTCGTCCATTATCAAATACAACAAAACCCATTACAGGGAAACAGGGAAGAGCAGGAGGGATGAAGAATAATAAAACTTGATCTTCATGTTAATCTTCTCTCTAAACATGATCGAAACGTGAGATCTCTACCAGCTTTACATAAGCAGAGTTTCTCATTCATTTTCACAGAGTTCTGTATTTCTAAGTTCCTAACAGAAGACAAAGTACTAAAGTATGTCAAATAGATTCAGAATATTTCCAGCTTCTGAATGAACAGAATGCCTGATCTGAAAGTCTGATTTTGCAAGGATTCCAGGGCACACGCAAAAAAAATAATTTAGAGCTAGTACGGGGGAGCGAAGCATCTAATTGAACCAGAAGAAGCCAGAGCAGTAAGAGGAAAACACTGTCTGAATCAAGTGCAGATAAGCCTCGTAAAACGTATGCTGCAGGTATGCTAGGAGATATATGAGAAGCTTTTCCCCAGAGAAAAATATATTTGGAGAAAACAGAATGAAAGCTGATGAAAGCTACATTTGGTTTTGCGAGTGTGTTAGCCTGTGTTTCAAGACTGCTCCTTCAGCTTCCCGTGCTTTTTTCTATCCTTTGGTGACCAGACTCCCACCCTTATCACAGATGTTCTCAGATCTACCTAAGGGCTCAGTCTTGCTCTGGATTTTTGTTCCCTTCGGGTAGTTTAACTGCAGATATAAAATCTTTCCTATTTGATGGACATAATCAGGACTAGAAACAGGAGGTTCCTTGGAGATTGCCAGCCAGGATTCCTGCGAAAATCACCGCAGGAATACCACAAGGCTGCTATATTTACGGTATCAAGTGAAAAGCTTTGTGGCCTGAACATGGCAGGGTGAATCTGCACCACCTGGGGCAAACTTTAACAATGTTAACCTGAGAAGAGGTGTTGAGACCCTGGACCAGGCTGGGTTTGTCCAGCAGAGAAGAGTACACAGCACAGCCCGTGGAAGACAGAAGGCCGTTCCTTGTTCCTGGGTTTTTGCATCAAGGGAGTCTCAAGACCGGTTACCTTGACCTTGGATATTGGTAAACAGCAAAAACTGAAGCCACTGGGGACAGAAACACAGCATCAGAGTCTCGGTATTACAGCTCAACTAATTTGCTTAATCAGCGCTCGCTGGTTTACCTGTTATCAATTGGAGTGTCAAGGACTTCACGATAAATAATTGGCTGCTTGAATTTTGGAGGTTTGCCTGGTTCTCAGTCTATCGGAGATATCACATCCATCATGGATATCTCCAGTTCCCTAACAATAACGCTTCTGAGAGTATAAAAATCAAACGATCTTATCTCCTACCCCAAGCCCTCTCATTGGAAAACAGTCGGCATTAAAACGAGTAGTCAGCAAAGGCTGCCAAGTCCGGAGCACCTTGGGCAGGCCTCCATAACCTGATTTCATTGCTGAGTGCCACAAGATCAAAAGTATAACAACTGAAAATTGTTTAGTAAAGGCGGTTTAGTTTCCACAGCTTCCCACCACGAATCAGTGCCACGTGCCAGTTTTCTCAGTCTCACTCATTCCACTTGTTTCCCTGGAGAATGCCAGCTCTGGAGAAAGAGGCCAGGAAAGGTGAGGGGAAGGAGAGGATGCTGTGGCAATTAATTTCTGAATCGTTTGCAACCACTGTTCCTACAGAACTCAGATAAACCAGAGAAAGCAGAACAGAACTGAAATTATCTTCAAGTCACTCCTCGAGAACATTTCAAGAGACCACTGCAAAAGCCCTCTGAGCGGGATAGGGAGCATCCTTTAGATGCCATTCTAACTCTTTTGGAAATCCAAGCTGGAATTTTCACTAGTTATAGTCGTACGTAAATCGAGATAATTGAAAAATTATAATGCAAAAGATATGGGTCTTTCCAGGTGAAGAAAACTAATTTGAAGGGTAATTTTCATAAAAATGAAATAGAAACAGATTAGAATATGTGCAACCCATGAAATATTAACAAGTTTCATTTAGATACTTGTTACAGGACTCAAACTTCAAAAAATAAAAAGGGCAATTTAAAAGATCGACTGGCCTCATAGATTGAGAGATACAGAAACATTTGGATTATTAATTTTGATGGATGTGTTGTTTTGTTGTTTCTGCAACGTCACCCTTTTTCAAAATGTTCTTAATTTCTTTACAGGATCTTTTGTCTTAGAATTCCTTATGTGAAAAGTTCTCTACTCTGTTCATTTCCACCCCAAACATAAGAAGTATTTATTACCCTTCACCACTTAATATCATTGTATAGGTAAGGCAAAAGTGTATTTGCACTGCAAGTCCTACTCGGCATCTTTATCAGTCAGTGCTCTTGGTCAGTTTGGCTAATTCACAAAAAAACACAGCCTCGGTGCAAAGCATAGAAAATACTGAACAGAAACAAGCAATCAACACGGATATCAAAGGTAAAGCGGAATCTTTCATTTATCACTTGCGCTTTTTCCACCTCCAGCACTTCTGAATTAGGTCATGCATACCAAGTAGACGTTTTGTTTTTGTATACACATCTGTCAGGCTCCACGAACTTTCCTGTTAGTTGTGTTTACATATTTGTAGACAACGATTACATTTCAGTATTTTCCTAGCACAGTATTTTTTCTCCAGAGCAGCTGTATTAATTCTAATAATTTACCTTCTGAAGTACACCGCTCCCAAATGTTTATTAAATATTTTTCTTCCATCGCTCCCTAGCTGCACTCAACTCAACATACGAACTCATAAACCCCATGCACTGAACAGTTCTATTTCATTGATACTTTTATTTATAAACACAGATTGAAGGTGCTACAAAATTATCTTTTCTCTCCCTGTCAGCAACGGCAAGCCTAGATCAATGCTAAGGCTTCAGCGTAGAAACCTAGCTACAACTCCTTACTTCTTAAAGACTTTTGTCTTTTTAATTAATTTTGCCTTTAGCCAAGAACTGTAGTAACATAGAAATGAACCTGTCATATGTAATTTCACTTCCTCAGCCACTCCACTGGGAAGCGCGGTGCCATGCTGCTCACCAGTGTGGGTATAACTGCTGGGAAGACTTCAGCCAAAGTACCATTTTCAGTGTCTCTGCTTTGATGCATGAATTTTAAATGAGAACATTACAAAAAAAAAAAAAAAAAATCATTCAGACACAGAACTCTTGCTCATATTCAGAGGAAAAACAAAGATTTAATTGCTTAACACTTGCAGAATACTCTGAGTTACCCCACTAAGTATAGGTCCCAGGACAGAATATTTTTTGGAATTGATTCCCTGTACCGGAATGATACGTTGCCTTGATTGCTTTTCTCATATCATATAGCCCCCCAACTAAAAATCAGTTATTCACAGAAAAATGTATTGAGCCCAACCATTGTGTGAGCAAGTGCCCAACAGCACAGATGTCTCCTGTATAGCGACCTGCCTCTGTGGCAAACCATTGGCTGGCCGAAAGCACCAAGAACTAAAACCACTTGCAAAAGCTCTGAGCAAACAACAGAAGTGATTTAGGAATAAAACCTGGGATTGTCAGGCTGCTCATACGCTTTCCTCTGAGGAGCAAGAAATTGCTCTTCCAGGTATGTAACTTGATTTGACACGGTCCTTTGGAATCATATTGTGCACTTATTTTGAGAAACAGCGGGCACTACCCAAGTCACTGCACGTTCGATGCTCACAGCAAAGCTGCTGCAGCCCCTCTGGCCCTGGCACTCTCAGGACACGTGAAAAACACATGAAAATTAAGTCAAACTTTTAAAGCTATCCCCTCCTTGCTCTTTTTAATTCTGCGCTGAGTGCATACCTGACAGCAATGCGGAAAACCATTGAAGGCAGGTCCTCTAAGTACATGCTCTCAGTGCTTTGTCAACAGCCCTCTCGTGCAGCTTAACTCCCATATTGGCAAATGTTAACCTGTGCAGGTTTACCGGCAAGAGAAGTAGGATTTCTGGATTAACTCTACAGCGTATATATGGGAGGATTTCACTGGAAGTACATTTAACTTTCCTATATGGAATCGGTACAAAGTGGAAAAGCGATGACAACAGACAGATTTTTTCCTAATTTACTTATCCTTGAAGAAAGCCAGCAAACTACAGTTTGTACTAAATTAAAAGAAAGCAATCTTCGTTTACTGGACTAAAGCCTGCAGATCCGCGTTTGATACAGAGAATGGAAGCAGTTTTATGTTGAGCCAGCCAAGAAAAACATCAGTTGCTCAGCATGGCATCCAGCTAAACTAATCTTTGTTTTCCACAGGAGATGCTTTTTCAATAATTTCTAAGAGCTAAAGGACTTCATTAAAAACCATGCAAGCATTGATCCAGATGTTAAGCCTCTCCGTACAATGAGAAGCCCTCTTGGAAAGCTGCGAAGAATAATTGGTTCATTGTTATCTGGCCCTGAGAAAAGAAGAATATCATCTACTTACTTAATGTTACTATATGGAGGAATTTATTTCATTGTTCGCCTACTGTTTGAAATGAATATAATTAAAATTGTTTTATGCAATTAACGTGTAGGTAAACATTCAGTTTCAACCTAAATGCCACACTGTAGCAGTGAAATTCGTTATTGTTGCTAGATCTGATTTTAAAAAAATAGCAGTAGAACATTGTTTTGAGAACTAAAACAGGGCTCACTTTTAAATAACCAACGCTAAGCAGAAGTAATACTGCTCAGTTGTTCCTTGGAGACCTTTATTCTTTTATTTCTCATTGTTATATTTATTTTCTATCAAAATTTAACTACGTCTCACATCCCGGTAAGAAAGGTTTCCTGATACCGGCCTAATCAACACAAAGTCTAAAGCCATCATTGCTATGTTTCACCACAGACAGAAAATTAATTCTGTATACATTTAGCCCTCTTCTTCCTTCTCCATAATTTTAACAGAGTAATGTACTTTCAGAGTAGGCAGGAGAAATGAAGACTTGTCTCACTTATCTTAAATACTGGACAGAAAATGACAAAGCTCAAATTCTTCTTATGCTTATGGAAAACATAACCAACTCTAAATACCTTAAAAGTTTTACATTCCAGTTATAACAGAAGAAAAAAACACGTCGAGCCAAAACAATTAATAATAAAGAAAAATCCTTAGGCTTTGTATCAGCACTTTCTACAAGAAAACTAGTGCAATGCATTACAGTGGAGAAAGTATTAGGTAATATTTTAGCTCTGTAGTGATTGAACAGATCAACATGATGGAAAAAAGTGTTTCACCAGAAATGCAATGACAAAAAGAACAGCATGATAGAAAGGTGCTATAAAAAAAGAGAAAAAGATTGCTTACCCTTATCAGGAAACTCCAGATTCACAGGGGACAACTCCCCCACAGAAAAAAAACTTCCCCCGTGGCAGTCAGCCCTTAAATGAGGTCTAAGAGAGGTGCAGCCAGGCTCCACCCCTTCTGGTCACTCAGCTGAACTGCCTTCAGCTGTGCTCCCAGGGCTGACCGGTCCTTTCCCCAGGTGATCAATCAGTGGTTCAGGTCGTGACTCAACAGTTACCATACGAGTTCATACAAAATAACTTCATTTGGCATCTAAATGTCATTCCAGGTAAAATATTCATATAATTAGAGACAGGTGTCCAACATTTCAGCTGTACGTTTGTAAAGGGTGGGATGTGACACTGTTTAAACTTTTTTGTAAGTTAATTTTGCAAAGATTGAACTGTACTTACAATTGATAACCAAAGCATACTTACTGAACCATTTGCCAATGGAGAAGGACATGAATCCAACTCAATCAAACTATATTCTGCCAACTCTTCTTTTTGTAAAATGTCTCCTCCTTCTTCAAAATTAGTGAGATATTTCTTGTCTATGTTCAGACCTGCATGATTCATGCTTATATTACTCATTTGTTTTCAATGTAAACAATTAAAGAATACCTTGCAAATGTTTTGCTTTTTCCAAGAAAGTGACACGAAGATTGGCTTTAAAAGTATCTTCTTGGATAACGATTTATCCTGTTAACTCCTCCGCAGATCCTATTTTTCACATCTTGGAATTCAAGTTCAAATTCTGTTTTGGTAACATAGCACAGAGAGCAAAGAGTAAGAGCTGATTAGAAGAGCCCGTGCTTTTCAGTAGGCTTGAAAGTGCTTATCTGGGAATTGTAAAACACTGCAGGCAGTATATCATTTTTCCAACTCCCGTAGCCCTTAACTATTAAGCAGGAAAAACTAAAATTAATCGGTGGCAACAACTTAGTCACAATCATCTCATGGAAATAAGTTTATGAACTTCAGAAAAACAGAACACAGAATGACCAAATTTGACAGTAAAGAGAATAAGGATAATTTTTAATCAATCTCAAGGTTCTTCTTGGAATGTTTACTAGTTCAATACTGCAGGGTTTGGGGCCAAAAGCCAAAATAAGCAGTAACATAAAGGCAAGAAACATTCTCATTAATCCCTGGTCAGTTTTTCTCTGAATTCCAACCATCGCCAGGAGAACGATATTCAAACTTCCACAATTTCACGTTTTCATTTCTTTTGCTATCTTAGAGGAGCTTCTTTTTATGGTCAAAAGAGCAGCTGCAAACCACCAGCAGCCAAAGTATAGGAGATGCCCGGAAGAAACTCAAGGTAAATTGAAGCCATGGTTTCTCAGTCACAAAACAAACACGTTTACAGCAGCTACTAAATACGTGTGGGATTTTTCTCTTAAATAAATTTGTCCACCAACCACATTAATGGTTCATGATCATTTGCTGGAAAGTTGCTTTGTTTGAACTTTGTCAGTCTTTCAGTACGGAGGCTGCACGCAAACATTTCTCACGGCACATGTTTTGTCTGAAGAGGTGTTAGAGCCTGGTGTAAGTGAACGCAATGGCTCAGGCCGGGTGTTATAAAACCACGGGGCAGCCAGGTGACCACAAGCAATCGGGATGACAAAACAGATAAGAAAGCCTGTGAAAATACTGCGCCCTACAGCAAAATCGTAGCAGATCACGTAGAGTCCAATATCTGGATACCATCTGTGATCAGACTTCCAACTGAAACAGCAGAAGCATGATATGTTTACAAGTAATGAAAGAGAAGATAAAGGGGCTCAACAAACAAAGAAAACAAAATTGTTCTTGTTTCATGTAAAATGTGCCAGACTATCGCACTAACAGGCAGCTCGTAAATGCTTATTCATAGAGGTAGAGAGAGCATAGGAGAAGGATAGATCTACAAATGCTGCACGTGCAAACGTGGGTGTCCTCTGAATCTGACATATCAGCAAATTTTGACACCTGTTCTTAATGAAAAACCTTCTAATGAAACATATGCATGAAATTTGCATTGATATTAAAAAAGAAATCCAGGCAGAAATCTACTTAGAAACATCGCTTTCGTGCCAGTCAGTTTTTCCCAATTTCATTTGGACCAGCAATAATTTACTGAAAAGTACAAAAATGATTGATTTCTGAAGATCGCATCTTGAAGTAAATGGCATTGTTCTGTCTGGGGAAGGAATTTACCATCATTTCTCTTATGTGCTTGGTACAGTTGGATCAATGCAGCTTCAAGCTAAAGCCTCGACTTCGGAGTTCTCCTGCAGAGATCTCTGGAGACAGGCTCACGTGCCTGATGCAAGGAGCTGCTAGGCTGTGCTTTCTGGCATAGAAAAAGCAAAGCTCTGTCTGTAAGCAAAAGCATGCTATTCCTTCTCAGCTTTGGCAAATGAAAGCGGCTTTGAGCTTCTCTTAATTTATTTCACCTTTCAGATTTCTAGCTATTCGGATTACTTTGGAAAGCGTTTTTAAATAAATGCAGAAGTAAGTTGGAAGTTAAATAAATGTATGTTAAGTTTCAGGTTGGGGAGAACGTCCTATTAGTTTCTCGTCAGATCACAACAACTGAACCTAAGCCACTTTTGATTGGTACAATTTGAATGACAACTGCTGGTAATGGTCAAGAGTCAGAATTTAAAGGAAACCAATTAACCCTTTTCCTACCTCACTTCTAACAGGAAAAAAATTGTATTGAAAAGCTCTTCGTGGAACAGCAATGCTGCAGCAGACACAGGAAACCACATCGATCAAAAACAAATGCAAATGTCACGAAATATATTTGACAGCCTCGAAAAGTGGCTCAGCAACGAACAAACCGCTAGCCATCAAGCATCTCTGATGACAGCACCCAGATATAGATTATTTAATATCCTGAGGTCTCCAGCAGGGCAGTGGTTAGTTATCATCCCTGTTTTACAACTGAAATAGTGGGGCTTTTTGTTCCCCACATAAGATCCAAACCCAAAATCCAAACCAAATGCGCGCTCTTTTCACTTTAAGATCTGCTACAGATTCTGCACAGGTACTATTACCTAGAGCCATTGAAATGCCTGCCTTCCATCTCTGGAAACACATAGATCAGGAAAACAGTTCTTAAGTCATTACTAGATAATATTCAATTACAAACAAGATTTCCTAGCTTTCAGAAATATTCCTGGTTACGGTTCTGCCCTCTGTAGTTGGAGAGGAGGGTTATATTTGTAACTTTTCACTTACTGCCCAAGGTTCACCACCATGTCGGTCTGCTCACACACAATTTGTACAGCCTGCAGTAGTCCTCCATAACACTCTTCTGCCTCAGCTGAGCAGCTGCAGTTAATAGCCAATCCACCTGTCACCTTCCTATCACCCCTTTGGTGTTCCAATCCTTACATAAGGCTTTACATTCCTAAGGAGAAGAAAGAAAAAAAAAAAAAAAAAAAAAACCAAACCAAACCAAACCAACAGCAACAAAAAAAACACACCTGGCACACACTTTCAAATAGAAAACTACATTTATTACCATTCGAAGTTTAAACACCTTCTTTATTTCAGAGACATATACTGAATTTCTATTAAAACATTTTCTTCGCCTGACATGGGGAACTGCAGCAAGAGAAGATATTGATTGCGCCATACAGCCACTCCATTGTTGGCTTTAACAACACTGTCAGACTGCTTCATCTATCTTGCTAATATATTTGGCAACACCCCATCCGTAGGCTATCATTTACACAACCATCCAACATTTCCTGTTTTAAAATCTCATTCCCCCACGTTTGTGCAGCTACCTATATGGTTCCCTTTACAGCCAACAGATTGCTTTATCCATTTGAATTTTTGAAGTAGGGAAAAAAAGCCTGAGGCAAGGATTCTTAATGGAGCCACACATACATCCCTTTAGCCTCTCCTTCTTTCATTGGAAACCTATCTTAAACCATTAGATTTAAGTTTTGCCAAGCATCAGAGCACAGTAATGGAGTGTCACTCCACAATTTGTGCTTTAAAATGGAAGAGATCAAGGACTTCACCCAAACAAATGGCTTTCTAAACACCGAAACTGGCTCCAGTGCTAAGCATAGCGTTCCAAGCGTTCCTGCAGGATGCTGCTCCTCAGCTCCACGCCGAGCCATTGGGCAACGCCTCACAGCTTTTGGGGTACGTGAGAGAAATAGCAACTTCCAGAGAATTACTTGTTCTGCAGTTGTTTAAGCAAGCTTATATGTGATCAACTTTTACATCAGGGAATTTTTTATGCAAAAATGATCGTGAGGGATGAGGGCTCACTAATTACTCTGTGCAATTAGTCCCCCAAAGTAGCACTGGAGTATTTTCTCATGTGATCCAATCTGCAGAAATAGAAAGAGCGCCTGAAAGAAAATAATTTTCTCTCAGAGATGTTGACAACAGCAAGGGATCGTATTGGGGCAGAAAAAGGGTTGAAAGTGAAAAGGAGACTAAAGGAATTTTAAATAATTATCCTATTCTTTTTTAAACCCCTGACTTTTCCAGAAGGAAGGGACACCTGCCGTGAAAGAATACATAGGGTTCTACTCTCGCCCTACAGGGTTTGTTGAGAAGAATCCCACCCCAGATTTGCCAAAGCCTAGTCCGGAGGATGTGTAAGGGCTGGTCAAATCCCTGTCACCTATGTAAATAAAGGATGCACAGCTCCATGTCTGTGGCAGTGAAATCATGGTGGGATGCTCTTTGGCCAAGCTGCCATTTGAGGAGATTGTGCATTTTCAGGTTATTGGGCTGTTTTAAAAGAGGTTACATAGCCTGATTACAACTCAACACCCGAGCTTGCAACACAAACCTAACCCATACTTAAGAACTTCTGTTTGTCATTTTTGCTTTTCAACCCTAAAATTTTATTATTTTGTTCAGTAGCTGTTAGTTTACTCAGTAAATTCAACAGAAAGAGCACCGAGTGCCATACTTGCTGTCATCCTTGTTCATAACTCAGAAATGAGCTGTTTAATGTGCAGTCAGTGGCACGTTGACTAGTTCAATTACCATCTCCCTGGTACACTGCTACTGCTGTTATCTTTGCTCTGTCAGCATCTTTTACAGGCTAATAGTTTCACTGCACTCTAAAAACATGTATGTGGTCAAATGATTTAACCACAACTCCAAGTTTTTGCAAGCTCGTCGGCACGTGAATTTACTCATCTGCTGAATTAGATCCTTAAACAAGAAACACCATAGAGCGTTGAGAACACGCAACCAACAAAGTTCAGATTGGCAGCTTACAGTTCATTTTGCTTCTTCCTTACATGTTAATAAAAGCACACCAGAGGTGCCTACTCAATAATGACTGAATTCCCACAGATTATCAGTCACAGGTATAGCTAATCTTCTGAATTATCCTTATTTAAAAGTAATGAAAAGAATGATTTAAAAGCAAGAATAGGAGCTTGCACGCTTTTTGTCAACACAAGACAAGCTCAAGAGTTTCAAACCCAGCTGCTCGGTCAAATTTTTAGGAGTTCATGGGAAGCAAATTGACTCTAAGAAAAAAGAAGTCTGACTTAAGAAGCAGGAATGCAACTGACAAGTTTTTAGTCTTCCTACAGCTGAATAAAATAGAGAAGTCATAAGAAATGTGATCCCTTCTATTTAACTGAGGTAAATAGGATTTTAGCATGTCAAGAAATGGCGTGAGAACTGAGTAAATTCAAGAAGATAAACGCATGTAAAGTGCCACGTAATAGCTTAAAATAAAGCAAAACATCTGGTGGTCAATATTTGGCCAATTCTGTCTTCAAAACAAATGCAAACACTGACAAAAACCTTCTGACTCCTCTTACACAACACATTTTTGAGGAAAGGTAGATACATTTATCCGTACTAGGATTAAGCCTGTAAAAACAAGAAGACAGGAAGAGAGGAGAAAACAGATACAAATTGGAAACAGTCAAACATTGCTGAGAAATCAGTGTTCTCAGTTTATAAGGAGGAGCAAGGAACACAGTTTAACGATGCGTTTTCAGAATGTCTTTTATTGAAGGAGCAGTGATTTATCAGTTAGTAAGTGAGCAAAAAGGAATTTGATTAACCAATCAAGAATTTACAACCTAGGCTGTCCATAAAGCATTTCGCTGTAAGCGCATAAATGAATTTTGAATGTATGCATAGCAATTACAATTCTTACGCTGTGTTCTGTAAAATCATAATGAACTGAACTCTATTGAGAAAAGAAAATACGCTACTATAAAAAGAGAGAGTCCATCTGGATATGAAATACTTGCAAGATAAAGTATAAAAAGTAAAAAGGTACAGAGTTAAGGGCAAATCTGTGCTTCATCAAATACTTAGACAGCAGCTACCAGCCAGACATAGCTGTTCTTGTGTAATGTCACAGTGGAGGATGAGCAGCAATGCAAGGCTGCACTATGATGAAAAGGTAAAACTTAACTCCGAGAAGCCTCTTGGTCAACCACCCTGCCATCCTTCATGATCTCTACTACTTCGGGAAGTCTACCAGAGACACTCATAATAGAAACTTACTGTTGCGTCTGCATTAAAACACTACAGTGCAATATCACAGAAAAGTCAGAACCCAGTTCTTACATAACAAGCTTACAGTGGAGTAAGAATTCAGAATTAATTATGTAGTTAGACATGAAAAAAGAAAAACAGAATTGTTTCAAGTCCACGAGTCCGTGACTCCTACTAGTGCCCATTTACTGTTCAGCAGGCAGCCTGTCATACACAGATTGTTATTTAAACTTCTCGTATTTGATAACTACATTCCAAACATTTCTGTAAAGATAGGATTCATCATGAAAAAGACTGTCCAAAATGATGTTAGTTTGTTTTTAATGAAAGTGTACTCTCCTGTCCCACCTTGGTATTTATATCAAAAATAGACAAAGACAGACGGTAAATCTTCCCTGCCACATCACTGAAGAGATGTAGCGAGTAGGATTTATTTTTGCCACGGGGACCTTGACTCAGCACCTCCTAGGACACTGCTCTCTGCTCAGGGCAATGCATGCCAGTCAAACACGCAGCATTTGTCCCCCAGGGAGCAGAGTCATCGGAGAGATTTATATCCCTCTGTTTTTCTCAAACCTGCTGCAGTGGGAGCCCTGCAGGGTGCTGCAGGTCCAATTGCTCTGACTGGAATCGTCAGCAGAGTTAAGCATCTCTCCTATGTTGCTGACATCTCCCCAGAGGAGTCACAGCTAGATGTGGGTGTCTGCTTGAGAAATACATTTAGTTTAAAGCATGGATACCAGCACATAGGCAGGCAAGCCATCGCCTGCTGGTTTTGGATTGTTACTTTGAAAAAGTTACCTGAGAGTAGGACATACAACACGGAGTCTGGAGGACTAGACAAAACTCTCAACTGAGGGTGAGACTAGCTATTAACTCCATACATTTTTGATCGTATCCTCAGGGAACTCACGCCCAAATGGGAGAACAGTTGCAAGGGCTGCAGAGGAGCTGGATCCACATGGCAGGAGCCTCTCCGTGCCGTGAAGAAGGAGACCACAGGAGTCCTGGAGTTCTTTGAAGAATATTGGCCTATGAAGGAGGACAAAAAACAGCGTAGTGTCTGATTTTTTGATATCTCAAAAATGTTTCATCTGAGGGGAAATAACACTCAAATTAATTTTGGATTAAATTGAAACCTCTACCTTGACAGCTTGCCGTTTCTTCACTCTCAAGGTTTTTACTTTTGGGCTTACTTATAGGAGCCTGCAGATGACAGGTCTGTACTTCGTTACAGTTAAAAAAGTAGCAAGAAGTGCAAACAGAAACATGCCCTTGCAAGAATGCTATTCCATCAGAAGGATAACTAATAGGAAGGTCATATTCTATCCTTTCTTCTACCTTTCCTCTCAGGCACCTTATTTGTTACAGCCACAAAAATTTAGGAAGAAAAATTAGGGCATCGTGTAATGACTCACAGTCAAGCACAGCAGAAGCATCCATCATCCACATCTTCAAAAACATACAAACTTCCAAGGACACCGATGAGAAATATTTGTATTTTAGCTGGAAATCAGATTTAGAAATCTAACATCCTGGCCTTCTGACCATAAAGCAAGGGAAAAAACTGTCCCAGAGCCACTTTTTAGTGGTCCAAACGTGAGACTTATATTGATGTGAAAATATACCCTTTCATATAAGCAGTTCTATTATTTGTAACACAAAAAAACAATAAGAAAATACACGTAAGAGTAGAACAGAGCCAAGCAGGCTAGGTCTGCTCATCTCCCCGAACTGGAAATGAAATAGCAGCATTGGAAGCTGGAGAAGACCTAGTATGATTTATCCTTTGTCTGAATAGTCCTAGGTCATCTCTCTAATGATTCTCACACACATTTCTAGTAGGCCTTTTGGTGCTGGAAATAATGAAAGGGAAGCCACTGAATGTAAGCTTTGTCCAGTGATACACAGCAAATGAGAAAGAAAAGGCATTGAAACATCCCTAGGAAAAAAATCCAGCAGACAAATGTCTGGCAGCTACAAAAATCATGCGCAGGTAATGAGCAGAGGACTAGGCACACTGTACTGTATTTTCAGATGTACAGAAGCACTTTATAAAAGAATCCATACTTTACAAACTAAGGAAAACTCCCTTCAATTCTTGGAGTCAAGATCTCATTGTCTGTGACAGCAATGCTGTGATAAAGGCAAGTGCTTAAGCTAGCAGGACTTTCTCCAGGAATTCAGTGTGTCCTTTTCACCATTTTGTATCTCCTTTTATACTCTTTGCAGGAAAATGAAGTGCTTTCATATTCTCTTTCACAAAAAGAAAATGTATTTTTTAAAACTCACTATATATATATATGTATATATTCCAGTAGCACCAGCTGAATTTCTGCTTAAATTAGGAACTGCCAAGATTGTTAGTAAACCGTTGCAGATCTCCCTCCCAAGTATCCCAAATTCAAGAATAAAGAGTAGGGCAGAAGGAGGTTGAAAAAGCGATTGCAAAAAAAAAATGTTTCCGTTAAAAAGTTTAGATTCCCTTGATGCAGGTAGCTTAGTGACTAAAAAACAGTTAAAACATATTTTTAATCATGTGCTATTTGCATTATTTAACTTCAAACCATTTGAAAACAACATTAAAACAAACTATTATCTTTCCTTCCCTCACTTTTTAGCTTTCTGTATCAGTAAATTAACATACCATGAGTCATATTTGAACTGTAGGGCTATTCTATGCATTTAGCAGTCACAGCAGCAGCAGCACCTTCCAGGGAAATGGCAGTAGGGAAAGAATTCTAGCGATAGGAAAAAATAATGTTAGTCTGTTGATATGACTTTTGAATAATAGAAAACTAGATACTGAACCAGGTTTGATGAAACTAAAAGTAAGTTCGAAAAGCAGGGAAGCTGACAGCAAGCTCAATGTCTTGGCTTTAGGGCATTGGGAGCATATTTCATTTTGGAGACTTGTCACGGTTTTCTGATTTTTGGTTTTTGGTATTCCACATCTTAACATCATGTGGGGCATTGGGAGTTCAACTGTCGATGCTCGAGTTCTGGGTACCTGCCTGGAAGGGAAGAAGAACTACATTCCCCGGGGGACTTTGCGGTCACAGAGAGGAGATACAACTCCTGGCAAGGTCACTTGATGCGCTCTTCTTCGTCTGCTCTTCTTCGTCCGCTCTCCTCCCATCTCCTTGCTGCTCAACTGGACTGCGCATCTCACCTCAGCATTGTGGTGAGGCCTATCCACCTTTCGGACATTCTCCCTCTCATTATATTTGATTTATTAGCTTCAGTTCTAATTATATTGTATTAACGTCTGTTATCTTGCATTCCGATACTATATGTAGTAAATTAGTCTGTGTCTCCTCAGATCATTGCCGCTGTTTTTAATTATTTTGGAGCCCCCCGTTCCCTTTTCCCGGAGGCACGGATTTTGCGAAATCCTTCCGCCCTGCTAGTCACAGAACTGGGCCGAACCAGCCCATAAACCGTTGACAAGACTGTTTGCTGATATTCCCTAAGTGAACATGTCCCAAAAGTCTTTATGTTCTGGATACAAGGGGCAGGGTGAGGTATACTTATTCTCTTTCAAACTCCCTGCTAGCTATAAATCCTGGTTTTTGACAGCTCTTCTGCATAGTGATGAGCGCACAGGGCAGCATTTTAATGAAGCCAATCTTAACTTCCTCCAGAGAGGAAAATATCGCTTAGCATTCGGAACATGCTCACTTCTCATCTGCAGATGTATTACCCACATCAGTTTCATCTATATAAAGTCAGTTTCTTTCTGTTACAGAAGAGAAGCACTCACGGGATAACTAAAACCACAAATACAGTATAAGGACCGTAGGTGAGAAACCATTTGTTAAGCCTGAACATTGCCTTGGCAGCCCCGTCCTGCCAATGTGACTGGCCAAGCAAGGTGCTGCTTTACATAGCAGATAGCGCATGTCTTGACTAGTGCACCTTCCTACTCATTCCAAGCAGGGAATTGCTGTGCTTTCACTATGAGCACGCCTACATGCACCATGACTCCAAAGAAGCACTGCCTGCGGTACAACCACATGGAGCCCGATGCCTCTGTCCATAGAGTCAGTGAGGGTCCCAAGTACTTTCCAACGTTCCAGTTATGCTCTGGCAGAGGAGCAATCATAGCAGTTTTTGAGTTTTCTTTCTGAGTTGTAGTTCACTTGTATGTGCACAGTAACTTGTGATCCAGACTCCTTCCACATTTATAAGAAATCAGGACGTGGTAGGAATGTAAATATGCCATCTTCTGCCACTGTGTATTCATGAATAACATATGACCAAATGCAAGAGTTATTCCAAAGAAAATCAGAAAATTATCGTCCTTGTCATAAACCTTGCTAGAAATAAAAACCACGGTGTCTATGCAATCACAAGGAGTTGAAGGAGTTGAGGACCACGTGCTTTTCAAGACTAGGAAAGGGCTGAAACAAAAGAGCAGGCTGTGGTAGCAAACTCTCACCAACAAAATTGCTTCTTCTGTTGATGCGATGTTGTTACGAGAGATCAGTTTAATGGCATAAGGTGTAACTGTGGGCCAAGCTAAAGATATATTGGAATGCTTTATATCATAAAAAAACCCAGATCAAAGTGCAGCTTAATGTTAATAATAGCTTAATGTTAATTAAGGGAAGAAAAGGCAGCTAGGGTGCGTGTACAGGAGGAATTCTGGAACAAGGGCCAGGGCCACGTGGCAGAAGCTCGGATTGTAAAAGCACAGAATGTCCTCAGCTGGAAGGGACCCACAAGAATCAACAAGGGCATCTCTCTCTTACCTCCACAGCTTCCACACAGGACCACCCAAAACTCAAACTCTATGCCTGAGAGCCTTGCCCAAATGCTCCTTGAATTCCAGCAGATTGGGGCCTGGCGACCTCTGCTGCAGATACTCAGCAACTCTGTGGCCTGGTAGTGCTTGCACCTTTGTGCTTCCCAGACAAACCAAGGACAATGTTTTGTCCTGCTGGACAAAGCCGTCCTCTTGGAGAGGAAACCACTCACACATGGGGAGATCAAATGCGTTTGGGCAATCCCTTACACAGGGAGAGCAACTCAGCCACATTAGTAGGTGCTTCGCATACACAGAAGCCCTATAACTGCAGAGTTAAACAGGTTTGGGCTTTTGTTAGTGGTTACTGGTTACAGTATTTGTTACCCTTACTGCTTAGTTACAAATAAGTTACATTTAACACATCAAGTTTTTCCAAGGCCATTTTCCAAAGGAAATCTTGTGTGGCCCATCAACAAAGATTTTCTCTATTGCCTTTAGTAACAGCTACTGAATATCTCCATATATCAGCTTGGGCTTTTCCCTCTCAGTTTGCATACCTTCAGCAGGTATTCACAATAGCCAAGGAGCTGAGCCCCAGCAAGGAGCACAGTGCTAATTCATTAAATTTTACTACTATTTTTTAATGTTTGAGTTAGACATAGAAAGCTGGCAGAAAAAAATAACCCTTAAAAGATGCGTGAGGCATTTGGAATGTAACTAATATGTTGATTAGGAAATCCTACAGTCAGAGCTGAATCCTTATTGCTTTTTTAAAAAATAATAATTAAAAACAACAACAAAGAAACACCTACAGTACCGATGAAGTAAGCAGCAATTTCTTTCCCCTTACAGCTATACTACCCTGCAAATGTTCACCCCATCATGAAGTTGCAGTTCATGGATTGTAAACAAACAGTATGAGAGTTAGACAGCTTTCAGAAGTCCTGCTGCATCCCAGAAGGGACCAGGCTTTTTGAGGGAAACCACATCACCTCAGGCTGTGCACTTGTCAGCTCTACCCACAGTCAAATCAGGGAAGAACGAGAGATCTCCAGAAATAAAAAACAAAAGAGAAAACATAAGTATAACAACTCCCTCCTCATCTCCCCCCAAATAACAGTATGCTAATGCTTTGCACGGTGCTACTCTGGTCCCATCACAAACTGAAGGATCTAAACCATAGCACTGCATCCTACCAAGCTACAGCTGCAGGATTGCAAAGCCTCTTTCCAGATTCCTGAGCCTGCTTCCAAGATCTCATGCTACTGTTTGATTTTTTGCCGGAAGAAACTTCACACAAGGTAGGATGCTATTTTCAATACGATGCTTGGCTTTCTAAATGTTTAACTCATTTTCTGGAGATTTGTACACGTGGGTAGATATTAATCACGCCTCTATGTCCCAAGTTCCAAACCAGATGCCTGTAGTGGACATCGGGTGTCTCAGTTTTTTGAGAGATGTGAAAATATGAAGCTTTCACTGTTTTTCCCAAAGAACATTTTCCTCATCCCTTTCACTACAGTTAAGGCCAATTCCACAGAGGGAAAGAAAAGAAAGAAATACTCTTCCCTAATTTTAACCAACCTTGCCCAGGCTTTTAGCATAACTCACGTTGTGCAGCTTTGCAGAGCTCAGGAGTAGCGGTTACGCCAGTTCCTTACCTCCAGACATACAGGTCAGACCAGACAATGGGATTTAGCTCAGTAATTACGTCTCTCTCAGCCTTAGCAGAACTAAATACTAAATGCAAGGGGAAATATCCCTATGAGATTTTTTTTTTTTTTTTAAATATATCTGAACACAGTTAATAGAATTAGAACACTGAATTATTACAGAAGTAGATAGCTTATTATAAATCTGTTATGGGACACTGAAATTAAATCGCCTTTGTATACTCTTTACAAGCTACCTGCAGGAGAAACATCAGGGCATTAAGGATGACTAATAATTGGCCTTTCCTCTGCTTACCAGGAAAGGTTTTATTGAATGCTTGGAAGCAGAAGGCGTAAATTTCTCCTTATCAAGGCTATGCTGAAGCAGTATCAATTGTAAAGTAATTGATGTAAAAACCCAGTTGCCTGTGAAGTTGTTACCTTGTCTTGAAAGCGAACCAACAAAAAATACATTTTAGTATGGTATCATACGAAAGCCCTGGTGATTTGCACTGCTGTAATTAGAGATTTCCGAAGTTTCTCTTAACGCAGCTTCTGTCCAAGAGGCACATAAGGTTTTGCATACAGTTTATGCGGCCTCCAGAACATTCCTTCAAAGCCTAAAAAAGAAATGAGATGGATTGGTTTCTAATTGTGGTTGCACAATGGTGGTAAGGAACTGACCTGCTCTTAGTTCTAACTCTGAATATTTCTTTTCATCATGGTAACCATTTTAATGGTCTGTGAGGAGTCAAATCTCCATATTATAATTTTGTTTTCTCTTAAGAAATAATCTGTAATTTTATGTTCTTATAAACAATGCTCCGTGGCTTCCTGGCATGCTATGTGCTAGGGCTCTTTTTACAGCTACATAATCCTCTGGAAACTTTTGAAATCAATCTGTACTTAAAAAAATTCCAAGACGATTGAAGTCCTCACCTGCAATCAGGATGGTGAATGTATGTACTATGGGCAGAGGAAACTGATAAATACCCACTTGTAGATAGGAAAAACACATTAGTCAGTATTGCTGTATGAGAGGAAGTTAGAGCCTTCATAAATTTATAGCTAGGCATTAAACACACAGAGAAGCGGTTTCTTTCTTACCCGAAGTTATCTTTGACTGATTTACATCTTGAAGTGTGAGCAATAGATTTTGCCTCCTGCTCTGTCACGTATCCTCTTCAACTACATCACTGTACTGACACCACAAAATACACAGTGGCATTTCTGTCTGGCGGAGGAATGAGTCATATCACTGCAGCTTTGAACCTCAGCAAATCTCACTTAGATTTTAGAGCGGAACAGGATTTGATGCCCGTGCAAGGTGATGCATGCAGACATTTAGGGGCCGAGTTAGATTTTTTTTCCAAACAAAAAGAATATAATTCATAAACTATTGAACACAACAGCAGGTCTTTAGCTCATCTGTACAAGTCTTACTGTTAATTCACTCTTATCAGTAGAGAAACCTTCTGCTCTCTGCTTAGCTTACCGAGCACTTCCAGAACGCTCCTGCACAGAGAAGATCCATTCCCTTCCATGACTTGGTCACAGCCCCAGCCAGACTCCGCTGGAGTCAACTCAAGTGTCCAGAGGGGCTGACGGACCCCCAGCCATGCAGGCCACACTGGTAAGGGTATGACAGCAGTGTAACTTCCAATCCTCCTGGGAAATTTTACATTAAAAAATAACGGACATAGCACAAAGCTCCTATTTCCAGCATTAAAACAAATATGATGATGTTTCCCTAAAATCATCTTAACAGCATTTCAGTAACACAGTGCTTGAAATGTTCTGGCTGTGGCTCCAAAAACAAGAAATCAAGCATCCTTGTCAATTAGCACCCCATCTACTGCAAATACAATCCAGCTTTTCCTGCTTAAACTCTCCCAACCTACCTGTATACTCGATTCATCATTAGGAATGATGACAACCTGTGAGGACAGCTGAAATCTCTTCAGGGTGCCTCATTAATTTGAATTCAGTAGATTATTCCTCTTGAATTCAAGCAATGACATGTAATTACTTTTAGCTTATATGATACCTGTTTGAATCTTAGGCCGCTGAGCATACCAAAGCTGTAAAATAAATCCATTGCACCTCATTTCCTCTTTGTGCTTAATAAGTGCTTAGGTTATCAGCCAGAAGTCATTGTTCTTATGGTTTACAGGTACGTATTAAAACACTCTTGTCTACAGCGGTATCACTAGTTGAACTACAGATAATACTAAAGTCCTCAAAGACTAACACAAAGGCTACCTTCAGTGTGTGCTATATACGCCATGCAGAAAGGAAAAGAAAATTAATATGCGTTTCCTGATACCATTCCAGCCTTATCCTGAATATTCATTAAATTTAGTCTTCAGACACTTAAAAGAAATGCATTTGCTTTTCTAATGGCATTCAAAGTATTTTTGACATGCTTTCAAACCTGTTTGTCAACATAAATGTAATGCTTCTTTCAGTTTAACTGTATCAAGGCAATTTCCTCATAACGTAAGTAACATTGTCTCAAATGAGAACGGTTACAAATATGAAATGCAAGAGTATCAAAGAGAATTATATAGTCAACAAAGTTTATTATGTTTGGGAGGATTTCAGTTTGACAGACTTTCATTTCTGTGCCTTGTTTCACTTTCCTGCCTTTCTTTTCAACCAAATACACAAAAGTAAACAAACAAAATAAAGAAATACAGCTGCTACATGCTGATTTAAAGAAGAAACTACTGAGTATTCCTCTTTTAAACAGACAAGTACCGCAGCTGGAAAATTCATAAAGAAAAGAAACATGAAACGACATGTAAAGAAACTCGACTAGCATCTTCCATTCAGAAGTGTTCCAAAGCCCACTTCCTGCAAACATAGCTTTGATATCCACTCATTTGTAGTCTTCCCTCATAACTATATTTGACAAATTCTTTTAGCAGTTAAAAACAGCCTATTGCTAAGCACATTCGCTACAAGGGGGAGAAAAGAAGCTCTTAGCGTGCTATTCATTTTTAATACACATACATAAAAACATATAAATAAATATATTTATAAATATATTTATATAAAGCTCCTCTATAAATACGTGCGAGTATTTTGAGCCCAGTTTTTGCTGCGCAGGTGCCTTACCTGTTTTGAGGGTTTCAGTTGTCCGGGTTGCTCCATTTTATTACAGTCTTTATGTTGTAGTCTTATTTATGTAGTCTTCATGCTAACATTGTCATCACTCACATGAAATACTGCTTTGTGTCCCAGGGGAGTATTTACAGAAAATTGTTAATGCAAGTAATCTTATTTCTGCCTAGCTCTATCTTAGTCTTAAATCTGAACACTCACTGGTTTATCTGGAAAGGAGCTGTAGCTGCCCATCTTTAATATATGCTCTAGAAAATCTTCAAAGGGAAGCAAACTTCCTTGCCTTTTCATTTCCCTGCTGCACAGCCATTCCTGATAGAATTTCACAGAGGTTAATTTATTATGCTTCTGGATGTTCTGCCTAGTGTTTCTTTGATTCTGTGCAACAAATTTGCAAACAGAGAATGTTTGAAATTGGCCTCTAGCCAGTCTGACAAAGGTTTCCCCAAGTGATTTTTCCTCCATTTAGTTGATGTATACCCAACAACATTGTTTATCTTCATTAAAAAAAAACAAAAACAAAAACCAACCAACCAAAAAAAGAAAAGAAAACAAAAACCACAGAAGAATAACAGCCCTGAGAGACAGTAGTGCTTTTTTTTTTCTTTTTTGAAGCAATCCATTAAAGAGAACAATAAGCATCATGCTGTATATTGAAGTTCAGTTACACTGAGAGTTGGCAATACAAGGTATGTATTTTCAGTACCATTGGCAAGTTTATGATGACCTCCTGGTCTACAACAATGATTTAGGGATTTGGAAGCCACTAGGGTTAGCTGTTACAAGACAGAAAGTCTAGATATGCCTATGACCATTTGGGACACAGAAGGAGATGATTAAATCACCAAAAGCATACGCTGCTGGAGGTGTGCTGTGCTGGGAGACCCCAAATGTTCACCTTACTTTTGTTTTTGCCCCAGCTCAGTTCGCCACAGCTTAATCTGCGGCTGTGTTTCTGTCACTGCAGTGTTTGAAAGACAATGACTGATATAAAATGGGATGTTTCCCTTTTAAAATTCATTTTAGTCAGTTAGATGCCATTATTTTGAATTAATTATATTTAATTTAAATTTAAAATTCTGTTTCTACCGAATCCATAAAATGCAAACCTACACAGTGGAAAGGAGCAAACAAGTCAACAGTTAAATATTCACATTTATTTAGCAGAAGTCCTTTATGTTGAAGGGAATTGGGATGCAGGCATAGGATGTGGCCATGAATGGCATCCAGTATTCCCTGAAAAAGCACAGAGAGGAAAGCTTTCAAGAACTGAGTGGTTATTTAATCCCTAAAATGATATTTTTCCCTATGACCGTAACGTAGTGCAGTGATTAAAAAAACACAATGAAAGACTCCAAATGAACAGATCTGTCTCTCTGCCTGAAACGTTTAGTTCTGCGGATTATAACACAACATACATTCTTCATAAAAATTATGGACAGCAGATGGAAGCAAATTAAAGTCCATAGCTCTGTATTAGATAGAAGAAAATCAGATGAAGCTAACTTCGCTTAAGAGGCCACCTGAGTATTATTGCAATTCATCCATTCTCGTAGACGTTTGCTGCAGTCCTAGATAAGAAAGATTTTTCAGACTATGCTAATACATTTTAAAATAAGACTATAAATACGAGGTTTCCTCTATTTTGTTTCTGCCTACTATGAAATACCGGTAGTTATCTTACACAGCTTTCTCAGAATGTTATTTTTAACTCGGGTTTTTATCAGCAACTATACCAAAGCTAATGGGGGTACATGCATCCCGCCATGAACTGGCTAAGTTCACAACGTTCACTTGCCATATGCCTTGCCCTGTTGACAGCAATTTTCTTTTACTTGGAGTGATACAGGTCACTCTGCTTGAGCCAGAAACATTAAAGTTATTATTCCACCTCTACAGTAACCTGTGCCATTGCTCGCTGCCCTTTGAGCTCATTGGTCCAACCAGTTTCTCACCCACCTTACCATTCACAGCTAAAATGTGTTTTTGCTGTATTTAGCCCGGTTTATCCGGACACACTGCAGGTTGTTAGAGTTGGCTAGTATGGTCGGAACACAGTTGGACTTAATGATCTTTAAGGTCTTTTTCAACCTGAGCAATTCTATCATTCCGTGATTCTAACGTTAGCGTACATTGCCTCACACATTCCCAAGTACTTATAAGTAAAATGCATTTCAAAACTCAGGTAAGTTTCGGTATATACATGCAGAATCAATGACAGAAAGTTACAATCAAGCACAAATTCTGATGGCAGGCTTCCAAGAAGACGATCGTGAAACTCTGCATAGCTGAAAAACAAACATCCTTTCTGTTTATAGCTTGCTTTCTAGTAGTTATCTGCCAAAATTAAATGCTTTAATTACTAATTTTGATATTCTATATTTGATTTCCTATTTATCTCCCTTTTCCCCCCCCTCCAAAGAAACCGTGAATTTTATTTCAACACTATGAGTACAAAAGGCAAAGAGGGTGATTAAGAAGGTGATTACAAACAGCTAAATTGAACTGAAATCTGCGCTTGAATTTAGCCTTTCTTTCACACATCACTACTTAATGAACGACCTAAACCAAATGTGTACAGATGCATATGTAGAAGAGTGCTCACAAAAGCAGATCTACTAGTACATCCACCATTCCTGTTACGTTCTTCAGCTGACTGTCCAGAGAAAAAACAACCACCAAGATACCTGTATCTTGACGTGTTGTAATCACCAGAGAAGAACACAGCTCTAAAATTTCATCCTGATTTTTCAGCTTCAATTCTGAAGCCAATAAACAGTATCTGGGATTGTAAAAATAAACACATTGCAAGGGCTTTCTTAAAAGTAATGCCAGCATTATTTTTTTTCATTCTGTTTTTGTTGGCAACCATATAAATTAAATGCATAAATGACAACATAAGCACGAACAGTAAGTTTGAATTGCAAAGCACCCTTAACAGAAGAAAATCTGAAAGTGAAATCGAATGCAGTAAGATTTAATTAAGAATAAATTAAAACATTACAACCACTCCCAGTACTCTTTCCTACCACTTTCAGTAGGAAAACAAGTGACTGTCTTACTATCCTTTACCAAACTGCTGAAATGATTTAACAGTTGTACAAGAAATAAAATACTTGCTTTTTCTCCTTGCATATAAACTCGTGCATGCATGTTCTTACTTTTTTCTTTCTTTCCATGTCCCTTTCTTTTTTGCCTGTGTTTGTTTTTCTCTTGATATCCAAACTCATCTTGTGCAGTTTCTCCAGCAGGTGCTAAATACTACCCTCCAGATAGAGAGCTTCCAAAAAGGAGAGGTGAGGGTGGGAGGATCTTCAGCCATGCAAAGCAAACCTGTACATCAGTGGCAGTTGTAACTATTTCATCACTCTTTCTCTGCTAACCTCCTCTGCAGTCAGATAACTTGTTTGCATCTATACCTGAGCTGCAGTGTTTCATGGCATGATGTCACCTCACAATCCTATAAAAAGTCTCTATGTATTTTGCAAAACTAACAGCAGTTAGTATTTCTTGGGAAAAGCAACATTTCCACAGGTTTTTGGCTGTTTAGAGGAAATCAGTAGGGACATATACAACCAAAACAGGATGCAAACGTATTTTCCGAGGGAAAAAATTATCCTTAGCACTATGACATGCACGTGGTTTGAAAAACCTCAATCGACATATTTGAAGCTGTGCAAGGGCTTTGTTCCCTCCAACGTGACCAAGAGGTGAGTTGTTTGATTAAGCAATCCGCAAGTAACTGCTTATTTACTAGAACTTTCTTCAACTACCATGTAATTAAACTGGAAGCTTCACTGCTGGTTGGATTAAGTAAGCCAAAGTTTGTCTCAGCCTTGCAGCAGGATTTGTGGAAATGGGGTACATTAGATTTATTGTTTAGGTCATTAACTGAACAGATAAGACTTCCAGCAGTGAGACTAATCGATGCCCTACCAAAGGAAAGGAAGCAAGTATGTTTATATCCATTCATGGTATGTTCATAATATGAGCAGTTGCTCTTCCTGTTCCAATAGGGAAGCACATACATACATACTTAGCAATTTCTCTAATATTTAAATGCCATTGGTGAAAGATAAGAATACTTATAGCATAAGTAGAGCATCTACTACTGTTGCTGCTTCTGATTCTCCCTAGGGTTACTTAATCTGGGAAAACACTTTTTTTTTTTTTCATTTACTAGGCCTACACCTATGTGAACTAAACGTCAGATACTAGAGAAAAAACTATTTCTCAGAACTTCATTTTATCATACCATGATTGTGAAAAACCCTTCAGCATTTCAGACATCTAATAAACTGATTTAACTAATCAACTGATTACTTCAGTCTAATAAACTGAATTAACTGCCCAGCAATAACCACATAAAAAATGAAGCATTATTTCTGATCTTTAAGTTCCACAGGGGCCTTAATGGGCAGTATGAATTGCACATGTTTGTTTGGAATTACTTCTGTTGGGAATTCATGGCTACATGTTAAAATACACACGGATTGTCTCTGTGCCTAGGAGTACTCCTTGACCAAAGGGAGTCACAAGAAACAAACCTGAACAACGCTTTCTGGAAAAAGAGGCATCCCACACTGAGAAGGAAAAGATGAAATTTGAGAATGCCTTCAGACACTCACAGAACTACAGGCAAAATGGGAAATGTTAATCTACTCTGCATGCTAACAGTGAAGAAACCAAATTAAGTAATTTTCTTCACTCACAGCAGGGCAATACAGGATTAGAATTTGAAATGAAGGGAAGATGTTGCCCAGGGAAATTACAAAAGCTTTGAAGAAAAGTTTAATAGCCATCAAAAGTGACAGAAGAGTTAATGTTACTGTGGCTTCCTGATGTCCCTCAGACTTATTTTCCAAAAGACTTCTGAAAGACTATTTTCTGGATAGACTTATCTTTAAGGGACGATTATTTACTTAAAAGGAAGATGGAAGCACTTAGCACAAACATCGCTAAAAATGATCAAAACCAGATGATAGCTTTTCATTGCTTTCCACATATTAGCTGTTTACGCTTACAGCACAAAGCTGTCTATGTGTTTTTAGGACTCCCACTCCTCCTCTCTCATTCTAAGGAATTTACTTCTATTATAACTAATAGTAGCTTTGCTTACAGATGTTTCAGTAATTTTAACATCTTCTACATTTATTATTATATTTTTTTTAAACAAAGGCACCTTTTCTTTCTGTAAAAACCAAAGAAATACACGCCATATATCTTCAAAGAAATCTACAGTATAGCATGTACATAAACTTCCCAAAGCTCTACCATACTGTCTGGGAGGTTATTCTGAGCCCAGTCCACTAACAGGCTGAGCTATAGTATTTGTACTTTAGATACAGCAAGTATTTATGATTCCAGCTTCAGATTTGACACTGACAAACTCACCAGGTTGATATAATTTAGAATGTGACAGGGAATAGCACAACCCTTCCCCTCTGGCTCATTTTGACAGCCAAACTAGATAAACTAAAACTGTTGAGAGTATCAGATACGCTTAACCACTGTGAAAACATGACCAAGTACAGAAGTTAAAGTACTATTTAATATTTAATAAACATATCCTTTATATGGAAAGCTGTATGCTTTACTTCAGAAGCAAGATGACCTCTCCCATATTTGCACATATTCAATGCCATCTAGGACCACTAATATGGGGAACATACTGTAATATTACTAAGTAGAAAAGAACTAAGATCTGTGAACCTCTTGAATCTACAGTAAGCTCCCTCCTTGTTACTGTTTATGTAATGCACATAGGACATTGGTCCCCATCCACATGGGGACAACAGCTGTGTTCAGCCCCTAGTTGAACATCCACCAGCACAGACACTGGTACCAGTGCAGCTCTGTCAGAGATGCACTGACCCTGAGAGCACACCCAGCATTAGTTACCACTGACAAGCCAACAGGAGCAGTCAGATGTGCTTTGCTGCTGTTTCTGGCAATCCAGCAGTCTGCTGCTGTGGTTATTTGCTACATGTAGAAAACTTGATTGCCCTCGTGTGGGGAGGCAGGAGCTTGGAATCCCTGCTTTAGAACTGGAGCAGCCACATCCTCGGCACAGTCTATCAGTGCAGAGCCTGCCAAGCCTTGCTTCTGCTCCCAAGCATGGCCATGCTGCAGCCCTTTCCTTCTCTCTCCCAGTGCCGTGTCTGGCTGCAGCAGCTACCAAGCACACAGCCACTCCATAACAATCTCAACAGTATTATCACAAAAGGCCTTATAAATGTACCAAATGCTGCTGGGCAACATAGAGAGCTATACCCTACCGCGAGGGAGGTGTTGATAACAACAGGACAAGGGAAAATGGTTTTAAGTTGAGGGAGTGAAGATATAGGTCAGATATCAGGGAGAAGTTCTTGACCGAGAGAGAGGTGAGGTGCTGGAACAGGCTGTCCAGAGAGGCTGTGGATGCCCTGTTCTTAGAGGTGTTCAAGGCCAAGTTGGATGGGGCCCTGGGCAGCCTGGTCTAGTATTAAATGGGGAGGTTGGTGATCCTGCCTGTGGCGGGGGGGTTGGAGATTCATGGTCCTTGAGCTCCCTTCCAACCCTGGCCATTCTGTGATTCTGCATCGGTCCAAAGGCCCACCTGCAGATTAGGAAGGAAAAGCAAGCTGTGGGATAAAAAATGCTACAGAAACGCAGTAATAACAATAAAACATCAGCATTTGTTTTTAAGTAGCAGATAGAGTGGAACACTGCTTGGATATTAAAGATTATCTGGCCAAACACAGACATTAAAGTTTGGTTCATATTCTTATACACAGAGCAGTAACAAGTCTGATTCACAATTATGTAATGAAAGAGCAGCTCTGCTGACAGCCACAGAAGCAGCTGTTTTAGCAGCAGGGTCACCCCAGGACCAAGGTATACGGTGGACACAGAGCAGCCACACAGGGCTGGAAACAGGCTGATACAGCCTTTTGTTGGCTTGCATCTCCTTTCGAGGGGCAGAGGAGGGAGCGTTGCAGGATCATCTTGCAGGGGTAAACAAGGGCAGCAGGAGAGCTTGCAAAATAAATCTTAAGTACACTGTATGAATCGATTGCATAGCAGGATTGACTTGAGTACTCCTATTTCCAAATGAGAAGATGGTTAAATCTGTACATGCCACATTGTCTGTGTGAGAGACTGCTTGGGGTTTCAAGATGGCAAAGTAAGTACATGATCCCCAATACAAGAAGTGAAGCAAGGAGCCATTCCTTGTTCCTCAGACCAGGAACACTTCTATTTTTTTTAATGCTGGCTTCCCTCACATTCACAGATTCTCCTTTCCATGTCACTTCTTCCTCAGACAGCACATCATTAAATTCAGTTTGCAAACCATGAAGATAATTAAGATGTTTACTTCAGTTTCAAACCCATGTTTCTTTGCACATTCAGAAACCAAATGAAAATCCTGGTCCTGCCGTGTATTTCTTTCTGCATCGCTAGGGGACATATTTGTTACTTCCATTTGCTGCTTCTTTGAGAGAGAAGCTGCTTGGAATGATTGTCCTTCCCATGGTGCTTACTACAAAATGACAAAAACATCCTTGGCTTCCTTTCCCCCAAATTCTTCTGAACACAAATAAGACTTAAGAATTTTGTGCAATAAATCTCCATGCCCAGATTGCAGATCTTCATTCAGCTAAGAGCTGTTTGTTTTTCCTCAATGCCTGAAATTTCAGTACAATTTGTTTGGCTTCTGTTCTAATCTTCTCAGAACAACTAACCCCCGTCAAGAATCGTAAGTAAGACCCGGATGATTCAAGAGACTTGAGAAATTCTGTTTGCTGATTTGTCTGCTAGTAGCTGAATCCTGAGTATGTAACTCAATTCTGTATTAGTTCATAGCTACTTTCTTCTCAAAAATTACTGTCCTAAGTCTTAAACCTTAAGGCTTTACTGCTGTTTGTGTCTTACAATCCACTCCAAGTTATCTAGAGGAAATATAGGAAGTTTTCCCTACATAACACAGGAGCGTGCTCCTTTTTAATCATGTTTTTCATCTATTTATTTTCTTATTCAAGACAGGTATCCTTATAGATAACTTCCAAACACACTACACTACCATTTTTCTTTTTTATCTCACTCAATATCTGTCTGACTTGAGATCAGCTCATCAACTCAAATCTAAAAAAAACCAACAATATATGTTTAATTTTTTGTTGTTGTTGTTATATTTATGGAACTTCAATCCCTTCTTTTGATTATTTTATACCAGAGATGTCCCTTAATTGCAAAATTGAATTAAGGTTTTTGCATTCCTGAAATTAAATGGGTCTCTCAGCTTTCCAACTTATTCTCTTTCGGGTTCCATGTTCTTCTGCCTGCACCAGGAGGGAAACTGTGGTCAAACAGCAGTCCCCTAAAATCATGAGCAGACTATTGGAACATGAATTCCTAGCTAATATATCAACCTTTTATTCAATATTTGTTTATCTGTAAGAACTGGAAGGGAGAGCCTGTAATCAGAAACAAATGCAATGAGAGTAGGCTGTCTGATCTTCCATTTCGCCTTACTCCTGGCACAAGTGTAGTTCTATTAGTTTCAGCTGAGTCAGTTGAGACTTGCCCTGGAGACAAGTGGGATAAGTATGTATTTTAATTGTGTTTAAATAATTATATTCCACCCCTGGTTACAAAACCTAAGAAGCACCAAACAGATTTCTGCATGCTCTGCTTTTACTATAAGCTCTATACCTAAACAGTTAGATACTCCTAGTAAAAAATAGTAATTGGTTTTGAATTATATTTTGCAGAGCTTAATCTATGGAAAAAACACACTCTAGCAAAGCTCAGCAAAAATGCCAGGGCAGATTATGCACAGGTACTCTAAGACACCTCTAACACTTCTCTAATGAGCAGTTTCAGCATCAGTTGAAAGACAACATTCAGCTCTTGATAATCAGTTGCTGAAGTAATGATGATTTCAATCATTCTGATGAAGTTGATGACAATGATTAAACTAGCTACTTAAAGCATCTCCTTGATTAAAGTGATATTTAGCCCATAAATCATGAAATTCTCTCCTTCATTTCATGTCACATCTTTCATAAATCTCTCAGGTAAGAAATGCCTCCACTTCTTATTTCCTCTCTCACATAGACCTCAGAAGCAAATTATTAGACAATACCAAGTATTTCTGTAACAGTTTCCATTCTTCAGTAACACAACTTCTTACATACAGTTGTAACTTAACTTTCAATTCTAATAGAAACAAGAAAAATTCAGCCTTTGACATTGTGAACTCTGAACTCTAGGAAGCCTTACTGACTGCACACGTGTAGTGAATCCTTCATCATCTCATTTTTCTAGCATCAACCAGATACAGTAAATGGCTTATAGGTTTCTTTTAGATGCTAGAGATCATAACAGTGTAATAATAGCGATCCCTTTCTTCTTTTCAAATAATCACACTGGGTTATTCCCGTGTCTATATAGGTAAAAAGGAATATTGGCTTGTTAGGGTATCCTCGGCTATTGCCTTGATGGTACTCACCAAAATTCCCTCTCCTCACTGTTATTCCTTCCCAATATTTGGAAAACGTAAGCAGAAACAGTATATTTCAGGAGAGCAATAAACCCCACAGCCTCAAGTAAACTGGAGTTGTAATTACTTCAGGCTATTGCAGCCACATAAAAATAATAACTTCTTGAGGAAAGAAATTAATAACCCAGTATAGTAATAATAATTACCGATAGCTTTCTAAGAATGATGAATCCATCTAACTTGTAGAGGGGACAAGCTACGTTAGAGGACTTAATCTATATTAGCTCAACTAACTAGGTAGGAATAAAAGATCCATTTAATTTGAAATAAAAAAAAATCATACCTTGCTGGTCTACAATTATCGCTAATAAATCTATAAACACTATTCAACTCAAACAGAGCAAGCTCCCAAAGCAAGACACATGCTATGGAAGCTAAGTCATGAAAATGTTACCACAAATGGTAAAACAGAGTTTGCTAACAAACAGCAGTTACCAAAAGGCACTTACTCTCTGCAGTGCTGTCGGAACAATGCAGAACAAGAACAGATCAAACAGAAAAGCAACATCTTCCTTTCTTCCCATTTCCCTGCTAGACATAGGGCGTGTCTAGCTCCTAAATCACTGAGTACCCATCCACTGTGGTCACCTGTTATGCTCATCAGCTTCACATATCCCTTACGCTGCTGGCTGTAAAGAGGACAACTGCCATCCATAAACCGTAGTTTGCCATCATGTTTGTCTATAGCATATTGCTGTAACAACATCAACTCCCTGAAGAGCACTGACTCAGAGGAGAACATTCTCATTGACCTTCAACAAACAAGTGATTTCACACAGCCAACAGGCTGGTCCCTGTGTCCCAGCAACTCCCAGGAAGGTGCCCACAAAGCTCCTGTCTTTTAGATGCTAGAGATATGTAGACACCTCCATCCAATGCAGCTTGCTGGCTATCAGAAGCAACTACAGGCTTTCCAAATTTCCAGGTGACTTTACCAATACCATAATGACTTCTTAAAAATAAATAGAAAAAAAATCTCAACTAATTTCTGCTATCCCTGGTGTAACATACAGTCTGAAATAGCAATACTATTTTTAGAAGAACAAACTATCAACTGTGACACACAGAAAAAAAATAACTAGAGCATGAGTTACCATAGGAGAAACCCTGAGAAGGTCAACTAGAGGCTTTCTGTAAGATGCCAATAGGAAGCAGGGAGAAATATTGCAGCTTGTATAGGGCCTTGTATTAGCTGCTGCAAGGAAGCTTTATTTCCTCCACCCCAAATCCACAGCATTTGAGAATTTCCTGGTTGAAGACAGTGAGAAGAGACTGTTACAGCTGAGATGAACCGGAGCAAGACAGGCACACGTATGCTTGCAATAATCAACCTGTCCGTAGAGCGGTTATCCGTCAAAACGGTTAACTACCAACCCAGGCTATAGGAAACTAGTCTTATAAAGCTAGAAGTCTTTTCTTAAGTTAGCCTCTAAAGTTATCCCCACTTGCCTTCCTCCAGCCAGATTTCATAACTAGGAGATAGCAAGTCTCTCTAACTGCCTAACTCTTTTCTAGCCACCGTAATCCTTATAAATAAATAAGCTTTACTAGAGAATATCAGCTTTAAAATGAAGTAGACAGCACACTTGATGTACCACATCTAATTCAATACGCTTGTCAGGTTGATTAGTTAAAAGACACAGCTGGGAACCAAATATCACAGGTTTTATCCACAAAACCCTCTCTGTTTTTGCTTTCATGTAATTATACCACACAACATTTATGCTCGTAGCCAGCATTTTTTCATGGTTGATAAGGGCCAAAAACAAAACAAAAAAAAAAAAAGACAAAGCATTTTGTTTTCAGTCTATATTCCTTCACCTGGTTTTCCAAGTTTCTCCTCCATGCTCACCTGGATTGAACTGGCTCCATCTGAATGTGGAGGAGGTTTACCACGAGTTTACTCTTGAAGACTGCATTAAGAACTAGCACACAGATTTCCTGAAGTCCGTCCTGAGCTTAGGTGAGACCTACTTTTTCTTCTGACTTTAGCTTCCTCCACTCCTCCTTCGCTGCAAACAACGAAAACCTCTGAATTATGAGACTCACTTGCATCTTCATGCCTGTGTAAATATTACTGTAACAGTGCTTGTGAATAACAATGGAGATTAAAATAGCCACAAACTCACCAGAGGAGACAGACATGAAAGTTTCATGACAGGTTGTTCTTTTGCTGCCTACCCGCATACAATTTTATATCTCACCACACTACTGGAGAATAAGAGAGCCATTCTTCTACTCAAGAAAACATCCAGCGCACAGAGACAAAAGCAGTATTCAACTATTACAAAATTATTAAGTGCAGCTTAATTTGAGGGAGAAGCACCACCCTTGAAACAGAAAAGCTTCACAGGTAGCTCTGATTCTTCAGCTGTGCTAGCACAGGAGGGTATTTTGCAAGTAATTGAACACTTCACCTATGTGCATACTCTCACCAACTCCTGGCAAAACAGGTGTTCCAATAAGACATTCTCATTTTGCACGGCACCAATGGTATTTCTATCAAGATTTTACTGACAATTAACTCCAATGTTTGACATCAGCAGTAGACATAACTTGAAATGTATCCTGAGAGAAAACTCCTCACATCTTGCTAGGAATCGGTGAGAAGAACGAGTTAAAGGATTTAAATTGTTTACTGAAAGTTCTTCTGCAGATAACTGCCTAAATGCATGGGAATCATTAAACTACACTCTGAACCTGTGATTGAGCATCTGGTCAAGGGGCAGGGCCAGCCCAAGGAGCACAGATGAAAGCAATTAACCTAAGCTCATTTAAGGGCTGGCAGCCAAAGGGAAAAATCTTCACTTTGAAATCATCTCTTTTGGGAGTTTCCAATGGGCTCTCATACTTAGAAAGGTATAAGCCATTCCTTCTTTTGTTACTAGACTCTGAACAATACATTTTTTGAGTGACCTGAAAACCGGTCAAAGGCAATTCTACCTGCTATTACCTACCCTTAAATAGCAATTGGACAAATCAGTACAACAGCAAAGGCATTACAACAAAGGTATAATGACAAAAGCGCTGGCACAATAGAAAAGTACTATAAAGGAAAGGAAGAAGACTGCTCCTCCCAACAGAAAATTCCAGGTTTGCAGAGAAAAACTTCACCAAGGAGGGACTTTCAGAAAGGGATCCTTCACCAGTGGCAGTCAGCCCTTAAATGGGGTCTAAGAGAAGTACAGCCAGTCTCCACCCCTTTCGGACACTCAGCAGAATTGCCTTCATCTGTGTTCCCAGGGCTGACGGGTCCTTTCCCCAGGTGCTCAATCAGTGGTTCAGTCTATGACTCAATGGTTCCCATACACCTATGCAAAGTAGCGTGAATTATTACGATGCAGATCATCAGAGGAATTTTTGAAGTTGCATAATGTTTGGTCCACAAAACAGCTGTAATTAATGTGTCATTAACATTCACAAACATGACTCTTAATGGGAATTTCATGAGCTGCTCTCTTTACCTTTCTATTTCTTACATTTCCAGTTGCACGCTTCAAAATTAGCACAGATCCTCTTCATGCAGACCGTTTCATTGGCTGGCCTGTCTGCTTGCAGTAGCCACTGTGATATAACCCGTTCTACAGAAACGTCAGATTTTTCAGTTTTGAAAAGTGGCAGGCAAGTAACTTGCAATTTACTCTTGAGTAAAAGGAAACAAAGGAGATTCTTACTAAATAGATACATTCCTGAAATAATCAGTTAAAGTGTTTATTCTGAAAAGAGGACCGTCGTATTTTAACATGCTAACCTCTTTCCAATCTAATCAAGTTGGTTACTACGCCATAGAACAATTAAATAACAGAGAAATATCCACCACTGAAGACAGAGGGAGAATATTAAAACAAACAAACAACAAAAAAATCACCTGGTTGTCCTTTCTGTCAGACCAGGCATGTGTGTCAATGTAGCAGCCTTACCTTAGGAAGCACTGTTTTCTCCTTAGCCCTGGGAAAGAGGAAAAACCTTTTAGACCTACGGGATTCAGCATCCCAACACCTGTGCCCAAGGAAATGGGGCACTTGGTAGAGCAGATTTGCAAGTAGAGCATTTTCCTGCTATTCTTGTCATTGACAAAAATTCCTTGACTATTCTAAGTCAACGCGTTCAAAAGCATTTGAGCTAACTAACACCTTTAAAGTAAGACAGACTTGAAGTAAAACAAAATGCATTAGCTAAAGCCAAATAGCAGATATTCTGAGACATTAAAAAAAAAAAAAAAAAAAAAAAGGAAAGACCTAATAACTAGCAAGGAACCTGCAAAGTGATGTCTGGGAACTATGTGGTGGGGCATGAAGTGAACCTGAATGGCAGAGAATCAAGATGTGGCCTCATGTCCCCATACCCCACAGGGCTGTGGCCATGCTGCCCCCCAGCCCTGTGAGCTCTCCCAGTGTCTCTCAGTGGGAGCTATGGTGTATGGCATGAGGCTAGGGGAGTTGGCAGCTGCAGGGAGCGAAGCAACTTTAGGCTTTGCCTGGCAAGTACTAGGGGGGAAATTTTTGGAGGAACTTTCTTTGAAGAAAGTAAGTCCCTTTGGGCTTTGGATGATGAGTACTCTCGACACCAAGCAGTTCAGCACAAACCACCAGGGGTGTACGTGACAGCGTAATCTGAAATGTAGCCATCTGCACAATGTGGGTGGTATCACCACCCTGTCTGGACGGCGAGCGTTTGACGTTTTGCCACATTCCCACAGTCACTGTTGGGATGTCCCACAGCCTAGGCTTCCTGTCAGGAGGACAGCGTCGACCATCATCATGAGAGACCAAGCTGCTCACTGGCCAGGAGAAAACAACAGTTTGTCTGCTGCCACTCTTCTGCAGACCTGGCTGGAGACGTCCACCTTCTGCTTTCCAAAAATGAACTGCTTTAAGATTCACTCTTTTCTTTATCTTGTGTGCCGCTGTGTCAAGGTGAAAAGTCATTTTACAAAGAACATCCTTTTTATTTTTTATTTTTTTTCTTTTGCTTGGACACCACAGCTAAAGATACTGCCAACTCCGGCTCTTTTCTCAGCTGATTTTCCCTGTGAATATTTTGTTTCGACACCTTCTACTTGCTCCATTTTGGGTGCCTAAAGCTGAGAGACTTGTAGGTGAAACTGGAAAGTTAGACTTCAACAGCTGAAGACCTGAGCTCTTCACATATGTAGGTGCAGAGATGTGAGGACCCCCGGGTGTCACCACCTCAGCTGGTCCTCTTGCCAGCAAGGCTGAGATCAAAAAGCTCTCATCTTCAGACAGATCGGTCTTGTGCCTCTCTGCGGCTTTTCTAACAAAAGGGAACTCTGCTTGTGAGTACGGATCACTGGTGACAGCAGGAAAATACTGCTTCAGTAAGGAAAAGAGACTGAACTCATAACGCACAACAAAACTCACTTGTGACACTAGGTGGGAAAATGGCACCGCTCACCTTTGCTTACACGCGTGCATAGACCAGTCTGGGCATCATAAAAATGAGTCAAAATACACATTGATTCTGAAATCAGTTCTTTTTTTTTTTTTTTATCCTTTAAAACCATGGACAGGAATGTACAGCTCCACAAAAACGGAGGCCAAACATATTGAACCAAAACATTTCCTTGAATGCCGTGTGACAGTTTTGCTACGGTTATTTCTCTTGAACCAGTCAGTTTAAAAGCGGTTTTCATTTGCAGTCAAAATAATAGTGGTATACACTGCACACTTCTTGAAACACAATCTTTGTCATAGGCACTATGATTATTTTTCTTCTCATTTTATTTTTACCGGTGAAAAAATAAACACAGTTAAAAATAGACAGCTTTTTCCCCATCTTCATTGTGTTTAGGCTATGTGGTTAAGTGGATACTCTCTCCATCTATTTAGATGAACTAAAGTTAAGCTGGATCATTTACTTTCTAAAAAAGTTTGTGTATGTAGTGTTACATACGTATATACTATTCAGAAGCCCCAAATCCAAGTCAAGCGTTCACTGGTGATTTTATTGACAGCAGAACCAATTTTGCTGATATTTTTGTTGTCTCGTGTCAGTGAATAGCTCAAGACTTTTGGCTGCTGAAAAGGTTTCACAAGACTCACCCTAAGTACGAGGGATGCTCAGACTTCATGTCCACGCTAGCTGCTGTTCCATGCATAAATCTACAGATCAGCTTTAAGGTAAAGAAAAATTCACGTGACATGGAAAAGATCTGGTGGACAATAAAGGAAAGCAGGAAATCAGGTATAAGTCTACAATAAAAGTTCATCCATTTAAATGAAGCCTTATTACTTGGCTAGTGTTCAGCAAGAAGTCCGAAAAACTGCATTTGTGACAAACTATTTCTGGAAATCAATCATTCCACTTTCATTTGTGGGCATTTTAATGTCCTTGTTCACTAAACAGTGAGGGCTGAAATACTATTTAGACAGCGTATCAGGCACATGATTTGCGAAGGCAATTCTTCCCTTGCAGTTATTCCAACTACCCAAGCTGGATATTCACAGTGAACAGCTAACCACGTCTCCGATACCTTCATTCCATCTCTAAATGCTTTGAGTTGCTCATTCCATCTCTAAATGCTTTTCAGGACTGCAGCTGCAGACAGCAAGCGAGCCGTGCAGGGCACTGCCAGCACTTCAGTGAACTACCTAATGAAAGCAAAGCGCTGCAACCAGATCCTCCCTGTAAAGGAGGAAAGCTGCCCAGAAGCCACGGTAACTCTTGGAGCACAGTGTTTGCACAGGGATGAGTTGTCCTTCTTCTCTGAAGCCACCTAGAAATAGTATCACATTAGTATAAACGCAGAACTGCCTTCTACTTAGTGGAGAAACTGAAATGAAAACCCAATTTTGCGGCTAATCTGTATGGAGTTAAAGAGAAAAGACATTTTTTCTTTAAAAATTCATATGATTTACACTTTTTCCCAAGTCACCCTTTTGTTTCCATCTGGCCTGGTTCTTGCCTAGGAAACCTTCTACACTGTGAAAGGCAGCTTTTACTCCTTACCTGACCAGGGGTGCAGCATGCAGGGTGCTGTGGTGCCCTGGGCTTGGCACAGAGCACTGCCTATAGGGCTGGGGCAAGGACTGCGCTGCTGTTTCTGCCAGCAAATGATGCGGGGCTTCACGTAGCACCAGCATTGTGGTGCCACTGCTGCCTGATAACAACTGAACCCGAACTGCTATCCCTAGGTGCTGGAAAAATCTATTTTGAGATACTACAAACCATTGAACCAGTTTACATACATAGTATTATCTGCAGCTATATCTGAGCCACTTTGGCATCACCCAAGTGTGAAAATACTACTAAGAAGGTTTTCGGTAGTAAACTTTAGCTTACTTCAGCCCCTCTACCCTCTGCAGAGAAGGCAGAGCACATCTCTAGTCTTTACTTTGCTTTGCCATTTATAATGTTTTAAATGTTTTCAGCATTTTACTTGGCAGAAAGTAGGTTTATTAGGATGAAAGGAAGGCTAGATAAGCACACATATATACAAAACCTGCTCAGAATAATCCTCACCTGTAGGGGTATCAATTCTTTCTCTGAAGTCAGAATTTTAAAGAACTAGTCTCCTGGGCAGCTTTGGAAGAAAAGCTGCTACAGTTAGCTGAGATGAAAATGCAGACAGGCTGAATTTACCTTCGCTTCTCTATACAAAATACAGAGAAGCAGTGTTGAAGATTATATTTAAAAGGCAAACAAAAGGGATAATATGAAAGATCAACCTGGCAGCCCTCTCAGATCATCCACACTTGAATTCTAATGCATAAAATTGCTGCAGAAAGCACAAGGAGATTTTTTGCTAGTACACATACATGATGCCGGACTGCAAAACCCAGATCTGTTGTGTAACAGGAACATTTCAGGCTAAGCTCAGAACTGAAGTTACAGGATCAGAACCAGTTACTTCACTAAAATCTGGTCTACAAGGACAACTCTAAGACAACTTCAGAAACAACTTCACTTTTGTAATAATCAAAGAGAATATAGAATGAAGTATAAAAAATAATGTCAGTTGGAATGAAACTGCTTTAATACTATTGAAATTATCCTAACGCGTAGAAAAGTTTCTGTTTGGATTGTGAATAACAGGTCAGTTCATATCAAGTCCTCAGAATTCTACACTTGAAAGAATTTCAAAATTTGGAAATCTCTTACTAAAAAAAAAAAAAAAATGATGACTACAATTTCAGTTACAGGAGAGAGATCTCAGAAAGAAATGTAAGTGTGGTGAGCTCCTCAGATATTGTATCCTGGTGAAACTCAAAATCTGTTCCTCCTCCTATGGGAAAAGCTGTGCCACAACAATGAGAGGTTCTCTATCTATTTAGAAACAGTAGGATATTAACTATTCTTAATACTTTTTTTTTTTTTTTTTTTTTGTATTCTTGTCCTGTAACCTGTATTCTTCATTTCCAAATATTTGCACAACGAAGAAATCATGCTCCTTATTCCTTCAAAACAAGACATACTTAGAACAGCGTGTGCTATACATAACTCTTCTGATCGTTTTATAAATGTTGGTATTATTTACATTATTTAGTGTAATGCACGATAGGGGTCTTAGCCTTCAGAGACACTTTAGTACGAATCAGCAGCTCAAAGCCATAGCTGAAGTGTCACTTCAGATGGCTTCTGCTCTTTGGTTCTCTGCAGGAGTCGGAGGCTTTGCTCTGACTGGCACTGCTCCTCATCCCAGAACAAGTGCTGTCCACAAATTACAGCATCGTGCCACTTCATAGGCAACACAAGTGGTCAAGATATTAATTCATGGGAAAACACCAGCGGGCTTGGAACAAAATGCTCTGAATTTCAAAATTACCTTATCAAGGAGGCAATGGGAAAAAGAAAACGCTGGCTTTGCCCAAACTGTGTCTGTTTTTTATGTTTGCTTTTGGCCACCTGAATATGCAGGTTAGACAAGCAGTAGTACCTTGACTCATATGCATACAAGCAGTGGGATTTAATTTATGGACAAGGAAACCTGAAGAGAACTGCAGGCTCTGTGACCGGAACTGCTGAGAACAGATAGCTGTGTGGAAGGGCAGGGAATCAACCCACAGTGCACCCTGTACAAATCCTGCTTCCTGGGACATTCCTTTTCTAGGACTACTCACAGCAGGCAAATGGATGCACATGTGATTTTGAAAGTTTGGATCTTAAATTTACTCATCAGATCTCCCTACTGTCCCAAAAGTTAGGTTACAAGTTATATTCTTGATTCTGAGGGTAAAATAAAATTAAACATGAATAAAAATACTGAACTACTGCCAGTCCAGTGATGTCTGAGGCTACCAAACAGCACAGAAATGGTACTTGCAATGCAGGAGCAAGGAAGGATAAGATACGTGGTCACCACAATGATGTATTACAGACCATGGACAGTGTTAAGGAAAAAAGAAATATAAACTGCATGTGGATCTGCACCTGATGGTGCTAGGGAATATGTTACTTTTTGAATTTCTTACTAAAAACTATACTACAAACGGAGAATTTCCATGCCACTTACATATATCCTATACTTAATTTACATTCTTCAGTCATCAGTAAAAAGCTCTTCATTATATCTATAAAATATAATAGTTCCTTTGTAGAAAACAAAACAAAACAAAACCCCAAACCCAACCAACCTGTAGGTTGTGCTGCTGTGATTTTAGGTTGTTTTTCATTTGGGAAAAGTTTCACAAGAACAGCTATACGGGACATCAGGAGACCACTCCCTTTTTATAGGACTGCTGCCCAAGGAGGATGGAGCTAAATCTTTTCAAGCAGATAAGAATAAGTATCCCATCATTGCAGCCTCAGCATTTGGTCCCTTTAGGAGTCACTGACGACAATGCTATGATAACAATGAATCAAAAGATTGGTTCCAATGGAAAACAAAATTACAAAAATTATAGGAATTTCCGCTAGTTATCCTTTTCTCAAATATTACTACTTCAATTTATTAATTGACCACGTTAGTATTTTTCTTTTTTTTTTCTTTTTTTAGCAGTTTCAAAGACAAACAGCTTATATGAGTTTTACTATTAAGAGGAAAGCATCTTTATGCTGCGAAGCATACGCTGAGGATGGCTGTTTCCCCCTCACAGTAAGATTAAAGTTATAATAGCTATGTAATTTTTATCTCGTATATGAACTTTGCTACATAAAATACAAAAAACTCAGTTTGATAATTGTCATTTGGAAGAGCTAAGAAACCTAAAACTTGAAAATTGAGCATCCTGGTTGTTTTCATGTGAACAGACATCAGAACAAAGGGATCATAATCTTACTGTCAACTTACAGTAATAATACAGTATAAAAGGAAAAAAAGTCTGTACCTTCTTATATTTTCAGCAAGATACAGAACTATGTCATACTTCACAGTATTTACTTTTTCCCAATCTCCTTGAAGATCCTAAATTCATGCCAAGATAACAAATCATTCATATAAACTCACTGTTTTCCCAAGTGAAAAAAAGTTTCCAGGGAAACTACACTTCATTGAAAGGAAATGTATATTTATATAATAAAAGAAAAAGATTTTATTCTGGGTCTGCTCCTTCAAGCTTTAATGTCATTTGCTGCAGCTAGTACTCTGACAGAGTTCTTCTTTGGTATTTATTCTCATAATTTCTTATAAGAGTTCAAGTAATGTCCTTAAGTAGACTGAGGGTAGCTGGGCATGAATTGGAAAGAGGGATCTGAACTTCTGTCCCTCCCTACAAGATAAATAGACATAAATGATCTGTTTGAGCATTTTGATTCAGGAGCAGGTACGTGCTAGCACCTGCCATAGTCTCATTGTTTTTTATAAAACGTAAACAAGAAGCTTCAGAAGGTTTTGATGAATAATATTTGAATCAGCCACCTTTAAGTGGTGCTAAGCTAACTGCTTTTGGAGCCCAGTCAGTGATACTCAGCCCTTGTACAAGGATGGACCTGGCACACCAAGCTCCCATCTAACAAACCTTGCACCGTGTTCTAAACAGAGTTTTGCATACTGCAAATATACATCATTTTCATAAGCAGAACCGATAGCTCCATACGTCAGTGTAGTGGCCCTTACATCTTGCAATAGACTACTAAAAGCTTGTGACACTCTATAGGATATAGAGTAGAAAAGATTTGAGATGTGATCCTCTGTTAGTATACCATTATTGCACTGAGAACATCAGCTGAGAGCCTGGCAGGTGACTAGATGCCAAAAGCATGTTGAAGAGGTCTTTCTTCACTGGTATGTTTGTTCATTGAAACGTCATCCTTCAAGAATTAATTTTCAGCTTTGGATAGTGGGTGAATTGAAGTTTTTCAGTGGTTAACACCGTGCCCATACTCACCCACATTTCCTATTTCAAATACTGGGATCATTCCACTGCTTTTTGGGGTTTGGGCTGAAATTCTCTTCAGAAACAAAATGAAAAAAAACCCACAAAAACAAAAGGGATATGCGTTGCTCTCCCAATTCTGCTCCACAGCATTATGCTGAAGAGATGCAGTGTTTCTCCTTTCAGTCCAGAGAAAGTTCAGCTTCATTTAACTAGATGTTATCTCAGTTTACTTGAGCATAGTGCTGTGCGCGTGAACATTCACACCAGATAACACTCAAACTTCATAGGTCTGGTGTTAATTTTAATTACGTTATAGGTAAAAGACAGAGTTCAGAGCCTCTTTTAAGGAGAGTACAGTCCCCTTCCAAGGGCAGGAATAGATGCCATTTTAGGAAAAAATTATGTTTTCGCACTGACACATCCCTTCTGATCCACTGAGTTCAATGGGATCATTAGATTGAGAAAAAAAGCAAAATTTAGCCTACCATTTCAGCTGGCTCAGTGCAACTTTATGGAATCTTTTGTGTCCTCTACGTACCTAATTGCGAGACCTCAGAGAAAATGTTGTCCCATTCACTGTAAAATAGGAGGGTCCACGGGGTAAAGTAATTGCATTAGAGAAACACACAAATCACTTTAAGTTCACCTGTTCCAATGTTTGAAAATCATTTTCTTTTCCTCTGTAAACAACGACAGTTTCAATAGGATCTGAAGCGTTAACTCTTAACAAATAATACACTAGGCTGTCATATGGTTAATATTAACGTCTCTCTATTCAAACATGCTGAAAACTGAATAGAACAGTTAACATATAACAGTCACACATCCTTTGCTGAATACAAGATCGCATCTCTAACATGAACTGAAGGTATCCTCACCATTTCAGATCTCCATCGACCATTCAGTCAAACATTTCATTGTATTAAAGTACATCGCTCTTGCCCTTTTTCTGGGTCTTTTGGGGGTGCTCAGTGAACACATTCTCTCATTAAAGGCATTGCTTATGATATAGTTCTTTCTTCAACAGAAATCCTGCAGTGTGTTTCCAATACATCGCCAGAAGAGAGTTTGCACAGTTTGGTAGGATTTGGGGGCAAGTAGGCCTTACAGCCGGATTGAAAAGAATTTGGTTTTGACAGAGCAGTTTGTGAAAGATTTTGCATTTTACTGCAGAGATACCATTTCTCAATGAAACTAATTAACAATCAATTAACAAATAATTGCGAGCATGCTTCACAAATTATTGAATCGGAGCTTTACGCAGAAGCCATTTCTTAAATTACAGGTGTGTTCACTTATGGGTAGATGCACGCTCACTTGGCTTCTGTCCTGAGCTGGCAGGATACAAACGGTGTTAACAGAAAAGTCTCACAACTGAGCTGATGTGAAGCCGAGCCGCACTTCACATACAGTTCATCTTCCAGAGTCGGAGTGCGGGTTTTGTGCCATGCCAGCACACGCAGCTCAGACCAGAGAGACTGTGCACGGCCACTACGTAGTGCAGAAACAAGGCATGGGGAGACCACTCCTTGTGGGGATCCCAGCCTATAGCTTCATCCTCCTGCTATGAGAAGAGTTCTACAGCTTTTTAGAAAGGAGTCCGAATGAGGCATGCTCCATCCTGGGCATAAAGCATAATTTGCCCTCAAATAGACTTTTATTGAAAACACACAGCAAAGATTACAGCCATAGAAAGTTCTGTAAACAAGACAATTTCATCATCTTAAAAAAAAAAAAAAAAAAAAAAAAAAGAGCCAAAACAAAACAACACACACACACACAAAAATAAATCAAAAAACCCAAAACTTTAAAAGAAAAAAGACAAGAAAACCAAAGTAAGACTTGATGAATAAAGATTTGTGAAGAGGATTTTTTTTAATGCCTCAGCTAGGCACAAAATAAATGACATACATTTTCAGCATTTTCTTTTTCAAATTTACTTGACAGAGGTTAAAATATTGCTTTATTCTGACTAAACATACAACAGCACTGTGTGACCGATTGTGCTATTTTGGGAAGTCTTGAGACTTGTGAACTGGAAAGTCTGGGGCACATCTAATAAATTTAACGATTAATTTGCTGCAAATAATATTTTAATACATTCTGTATATACGGTAATTTTTTAAATCAATCTTCCGACATTATCAGGGAAGGCTATTTGGTAATTATTTATCATAGTTTATATTCTTTTTCCCCACAAATAAGCAGATATTTTAATAACAATGAAAACAGTAACATGTGAGCCACTGAACCCGAATCATTGCATTATTGGCATATTATGTTACAATTTATTGGGAGGAAGAGGGACTCAAAAGAAGGCAAATGCAAAAAAAAAAAAAAAGCTTATAATATGATTGGGATACTGTAATCAGGAACTGACATTTCTTCTCTAAGGCCTTCTCTAAGGCAGCAGGGATTGATTTGCTGGAATCATCTGCTCACGTATAGCCCCATCAGAATCAGCTGTGTGCATGCTCCCGGGTATGCCCATACTGAGCTATCTGCAGGGTTGGAGCTTTAAAGTTCACAAGCCAAAGCCGTGATTCATTAAAGTGACCAGAGAACTGAGAGCGGGATCAAATTAGGGCAGTATGGACACGTACCGGCTGGCTTCAGATCGTGTTGGATCTCCCAGACTCATTTCTGAATAACCCATAATAAAAATAAGTTAAAAAAAAATACACATACACTCAGAAGTGCTCCTTGAGAGCGTACAAATGCCTTCAAAGTTTAACAGTTTACAAATGTTTAGGGATCGGTAAAGAACAGCAGAGTTTACATTCCCACTCTTAAAAACTAAACCAACCCAAAACCTGCAATAGCGCGTGGTTCTGCACTTCGAGTTGCTGTTCTTCTTCTTCTTCCTCCAACCGAGCTCTGATGGACAAAGCTCAGAAGATGGAGCAGCCACAGGGCCCCAATCCCTCTCCAGGCCTGGCCTGACCCAAAGCTCCTAAAAGTTTCCACTGAACTTCTCAAGCTGACTGACACACTCAAGTTTAAGGTAGAGAGTCAAGCATCTGGCTCAATTAAGGATCTACGGTCATTCCACAGTTAGTGCCAAGAGTTAGATGTTTGTGTGTCTCCTCCCTCAGTATGAACCTAGAACTGAGAGCAGGGGGGACCGGGTCTGTGCTAGAGTTTTGGAACTTGCACCCCTGGCCAGCATTCACTGCAGTGCTGCCCTGAAACCAAGAATGGTTCTTAGAACGGTCTTGGCCTATATTGAAAATAGGATGCATAGCCTAAGCCTTCCGACAGCCAAACAGGACAGTGTTAAAATACTCTAGAACTGAAACTGTATGTATAATCCTGCCTAGAAAGCACCTGATGTACGCCTTATCCCTCCCGGAACATTTCTTTCCTTTAAAAAAATATTTTGTTAAAAAACACTATGATATGAGGGCGATTGACTATTTGGTTTCTTCTAAGTAGATGCTCTTAAATTAATGCATATAAATAATCTGTATTTAATTTCCTCCTTTCCTGTTTAGCAAAGCATCGAATGCACAGATCTGTTATTCCCCCTCCTGCGACCCCCGCGCAAAGTCACTTGGTCAACGCTGAGTCTCTTTGTGTTTCACTTTTTAAGACAAATTGTGCCTCTCGATCTGCCTTGGCCACAGGGCTCATAGGCAGGAACGCGGTGTTCTCGCTCGCGCTGCTCTCCGCGTCTACGCTCGTCAGTTCGAAGTCCTCCGACCTCCTCGCATCAGTCAGAATCCGAATCTGCTCCTGCACAGTTTCTAGCAATATTTTCACTTCGTGTTGTTCTGCTATAAGACAATTACTGACAGGGGAACTCACATTGACAAGTTCAGCTGAATAGGAGTTTTTGCACCATTTGATGCCTGTTACTTCGGAAACATTTTGCATTTGCATGCAGGCTTCGTCCAAGCCCACAGATGGGATGATGGGAACTGAGTTGGCCCTTGAAGATGAGTATCCGACCAAGTCCTTCTGATCCATGTTATTAAAATAAGGGGTTGTCTCTCTTGAAGGCAGTTGCATATTTATTGAAGTATTCTGAGAAGTTTTTAAACCACTAGACGAATACCTGAAAGGAATAAGAAAGAATTTGTGTTGCACACTAAGCAGCCAGATAGGACCAGCGGAAGGAATGTTGTATGAGAGTCGGAGAGCTATGCTGCAAGGATACATGGCTGTATCCTTGCAGCACAGCAAGTCACACTCGGAGCACTTAGTGCTAGTGTGGCCCTGGGGAAAACAGCAGGCTCTGGAGATCTGGGTTTTATTGCCACTGCTTTTCCCTCTGTCCCATTTTCCCCACCAGTACACGAGAATAATAACAATAACTTTTTACATGCTTTCAGGAGTTACGCTGTACTGGATATAAGGAAGGCTTTTACAGTACGGGTGGTGAAGCACTAGCATGGGTTGCCCAGAGAGGTGGTGGAAGCCCTGGAGATGTTCAAGGTCAGGCTGAATCAGGCTCTGAGCCAGCTGATGGAGCTGTAGGTGTCCCTGCTCACTGCAGGGGAGTTGGACTCGACAGCCCTTAAGGGTCTCCTTTCAACTCAAAAGATTCTTCAAATAATTTTTTTTTTTTCCCTCCTTCCTATGAATCGAATTCAAAATCTCATTCTTTCATTTCTAACCAGAGAAACGGATTGATGCTGTCTTGAGCATCAGAACTGTCAATATCAAATCATTATTCCAGGAAAACACTGAAGAAGAAGAGAAATTGAAACAAAATTATGGTCTTCAATTGCACGGAAACAATCATCCGTGCCCCCTTTCAAATATGCAGACTGTCTACGTGCACCGTAACTCTGACAAACGTTATTTTTTATAATCATCCAATGCTGACATGATTTGGTTTCTTAGACCTCATCCGGAAATAATGTCATGTGCTCATGAAAATGTTATTCAGCTATTCTACAAGAAAAATCCTTTTTCCTCCACTTACGTACATTATAGCATGATTTCATTTATTGTGAGGCAACTTCAGTGCATTTTTTTAATCAACATTTCCATTTTGATTCAAAGCCAAATTCATTATTCTTATCAGAAGATGTTTTCATTGATATATTTCAAAACCAGAAATAGAAAATATACTAATTATAAGGGAAACAATGCTCAAGAAGATGTTGCCCATTCCAGAAGTATTACTAAAAATGCAGTATTTCTACTACTTGTGATTACCAAGAACCATAGGCATCACAGCCCGTGCTTCATCAATATTTTACGCATCATCAGCTTTGTGTTCTTATCACTATTTGATAGGGCAAGCCAATGAGAAAGCTTACAGGTTTTACTGTTGATCATGAAAAGCGATATCTACATCTGGTGCAGAGCAAATGTTTGAGGTCAGACAGGAAGGATATTTTCTGAAAGCTGCTTAAATCTACTGGACTTCCCCCGGGGTACTCTATTTACACATGCCTCGCTTCCCCCGACATTAACAGAAAGAGAACTTGGGAACAGCAATTATAGTGTTCAAAACAGCCGCAGCCTGATAAAAGCATACAAAGCTAATTAAGTGGACAGATTTCGTTTGGCCCCATCCTCCCGGTGAGCTGTCAGACAGATAAAAGAGGAGGAAATAACTCCAGGCTCATTTCCAGGAGAGCGCTGCTGACTTGTAGTTAGCTCATCTATGGTGGCTGTGTTTGCGTAACTGCTTGATTTGAACCTGGACACACGCACACACGCAGCGCTGTGCGTTGCTACACTGAAACTCTGCAGCAGCATCCCCAGAAGACCACAAAGCACAGCTGGGAGCTCTGCAATAAGGAGGAGGCACTGTGAGCTCTGCTGCTATCTGATGGAATAAGATACTGCTTTGGAAGTGGGACCCAGGGGAACAATAAAGCAAGTGGCTTTTAGGAATACGAAACAGCATTTCTTGCACACGCTACACAGCTGCATTTACGCTTTACTCTGAAACAGGAAGGGTCGGCTTTTGGTTAATTACTTTTGTTCTGTGCTTAGACACACTTATAGCCATCTACTGAGGGCCTTTTTTGAACAGTTTTTGAGAATCAGTATGAATGAAAAACTGATTAGCAAAATTATTCCAGACGGAGGACAACTGAAAAAAAATTAATAATAAAGGAAAACAAAAGAGTGCAGACCTGTTGTGCCCATTCTTGTTTCCTTTGCATTTGCTTATTATATAATTGTTCAAACGACTATAGCTGGAGGGATCTCATCAGCTGCATTATTCCCCTTTTTGGTAATTCAGGCCCTAAATATATTCTGGGCTGCACCCTGAAAACAAAGGGAGTGAATGTTTTTAATGAATTTCACATGCAATGGATGTATTATATGGATGATATATGAGCGAAACCAAGAAAAGATGGAATTATCCAATGAGTTTAGTGAGATAACAGTAACATTCGCCAATTCCATAAAAAGGATTCAATTATTCTTGGTATTTTGAAAACTAATTGGCAGTAACAATAACATGTAACTCAATGCCTGGCATATTTCCATAGATTTTTTTTTTTTTTTTTTTTTTAAGTGCAGACAAACACAACGATTTTATGCCAGAAGTACATGTTTCTGCCCTCTGCTTACACAGCTTTCAAAGAAAGGCTGAGGTTGAATGAAAGCACATGTACTATGTGTAACAGGCAATGTACTGAGCTAGCAGGGATATGACTTCTGAGCCATGTGAGAGATGGCTTTTAGTTCACTACAAACAGATCCCTGCTTCTACTTTTGATGCCAAACTGTTGCTGGCTCCAACGGAATGAGACTTCAGTCAATAAGCACCTCTAAGTGCAGAATAATAATAATTGTTTCCTGTAATTGTTTCCCAGAAGTAAAATGTCCCTTAAGAAAGGTGTTTGTATTATTTTCATCTGAAAAAACTATTTTGTTTGAATAAATTCAGTTTTGCACATATTTCAAAGTGCAGCTCTGCCCACTCTTCTACTGAAATCAAGCAAAAAAAGCCCTTAAACATTCATAAATCTGCAACAGCAACCACCTGTTACACAGTTTTCAAGAGTCTGTGTCAATGAATGAAACTGAATGAAGCATACTTACGCTGTCCCTTAAACAGGTATTAAAGCAAGACAGGCAGGGCTTATGACTTAAAATACAAAATGGGCTTCATTCAGTCTAGCACGAAGAACTCTGCTATAAGTCCTATTGCTGTAGATGCTCACTGTAGGAGCTTGATGGCCAAGTCCATTAAGATGAATGAGAGTATCTACAGTGACATTAGCAGGCTTCAGCTCACCCCTGGAAGCGTGCATACCTACCTACGTGTCTACCTGAATATATGACACGCTGGGTATCTGCAAACATGTTTGCATCTGTATAAATATGCATTTGCAGATATAAGGTACTGCCTCTAGCAGCTGATACCAAGCAATGCAAACAGCTGTCATTGACAGCGTGGGACCACAGTGCCGTCCCTCTCATTGCGTGCATGCCCATGACACCCCAAAATGCTCAGTGGACTCTGACATGTGACTGCCATGGAGATATTTGTTTACTTTAAGCCCTTCATTTCAGGAAGGTTTTTCTGCTACTCTGAGTAGCGGACTGATGAAACAATCGTATTTGGCTCGAAGTCTACAAATGCCTGAATTGCAAATATTGAGAGCTGGTGCTTTCCTAAAGCAGCAAAAGAACCCCAACTTCTCCAAGGACCTTCCAGTTGGGCTGATATTTACTGAGAGCACCAAAAATCTCAAAAAGATGGTAAGAGAAAAATTTGGGGAAAAAGGGTTCCTGGTTAGAAGGCTTCCACTTGAAGTAGAGTTAGTGCATTATCTTTGTATTTTGGTTCGGAGATCAGACGTGCGCTGAAATTTTAGTTGCTGTAGTTGTTATATTTTAGTTTAGTTACAGTACTTCATTACTGCATCCCTTGCAAAAAGCTCTGTTACATTCTTTAAAGACTACATTTTCATAAAAATATACTATCCATCATCAAAACATTTCAATAAAACAAGATCAAAGAGTTGCTATAATTTTCATGCCTCGTGTTCACATGGTTGTAATTCCTTCTCATGGGGACCGGCTTAAAGATGTTGATATCACATCTGTGACACAACTGCTGGTTCTCCAACACAACAGCACTTGCCAGTGTGTTTGTAGGCCTCTTTCTGAGGACATGTCCCACTGACAGAGGCAGAACAAAGCAAGTCCAGTGGTACAGACATGGACAGTACAGAAAATAAGGACGAGGTGCTTTAGGGACTGAGGCCAGAAGGGGTCGCAGCACGGTGAAAAAAATCAACCTTTTGCAGAATGTCAACAGGCCAGATACAGACCAATACAAGACGATACTTATAGTATCACATACTGATTTCCTAGAGGAGAGCAAATACAGTTAGCCACACAGCCTTGCTGTGTTTTCTACCTCGCTTCTCAAGATGAAGAGGCTGCTTTCTTCCACGCCTGTGTTTCAAGGCACTGCCACGTGGCAGGGAAGCAGCATCCTGCCCGATACAAAACTTCCATTTTGTCACAACTTTCTTAAGGTCTACATCATCATAGGAATGAACGACAGTATACTGACTGTAAGAAATAACAAACAGGTTCTATCCTAGAAGAAGCGAACTGCATCAACAAAAGAAGCATGAGACAAACCTGAGCCTTTGAACAGAGGCCTACAGAAAGCTGACACTCTTTCTGCTTTGTTCTCTCCTGTCCCAGGCAAACCCCACTCTCAGTCTGCCTCCCCTAAGTACTGTAGCCAGCTTCATTAAGCAGATTCAGCTACAAGAGACCTAGTGAGCAAAGTCACATTCCCTCCTGGGACGCCTGGCTGTGGACTGATGCATGCCTGCTTCAGTCTGTGCTAAGCTGGGACTCAGGCATCTTTAAATGAGACCAGAGCAACCCTACAGGTATTCCTCCTGGTGTCACACGTAGTGTGTTTGCAGCAATTCTGGGAAGCCTCTGGAAATCTATAGGGATATGTAAATACTATGCAAAACAACTCAGCAATTGCAACAGACTTCAAAGGCTGCTGTAGGTGCTTGGGAGCTCTTCTGAAATTCAGACCTTATGTACAGCTGGAGGTGAATTAGAAGATGAAAAATATCAGGTTCTTTGTATGTGTTCAAAGACAAACTCACATGAACCGGGTTACAGTTTTCCATCTACAGCAAACATGCAATCTACAGAGATTGCATTAAAAAACATGAAAGCTGGACTTCTGAATCATTTCCTCTTATTTGTCCAGTGCTGACGGAAGAAAGAAGTGCTGTGCAAACATTACTTAGAATTACTTCTCTAAGCAGCGCTGGCCTACTGTGGATATTTCACTACTTACCCATGACAAGGTATTGTGTCCTGCTCTGTGATCCTGGACTCTTCTAGTTGTTGATATGCTGGTCCTGTAATCCCATTGAACCTACCCCGAGGTAAGGGAGGAGTCCTCCGAAAGGCATTTCTATGTAGCATCCCACTTTTCTGTCCTGGACTGCAGCATGAAGAGAGACTTCTAGAAACAACACACCAAGGGTACAGTAACAATTATCACTGCAAAAGGGTAAACTTCTGCAAAGTGAAGATTCAAAATTAATAATGCATGGATTACTGTTACTATAAACTTTGCTGTGGCAGTCTACCATGTCAGCAGAAACTCTCTAAGGATATATACTGCTATAATCCACTGCTAGCTGCTGTTTATACCATATCTAATAGATCACATCCCTTCTAGGAATGAAAATAATTGACTGGCATCTTAAATGTTTTCTTATCCTTGATGATGCTTCTTTTATTCCTTGCTGTGTACCATAATACTGGTGTGAGGAGATGGACCCTCCAAAAGTGGAAATAAACAGCAAAAGTCCATCAGATTGAGCTCAAAATCAGATCTTAAGTTTAAAAGCCCATTATATTGTCTATGTGCCCAGGAGTCCTCCTCGCTGGCAATACAAAATTAAATAGGAAAAAAAATATATTAACGAAACTTACGAACTCTAGCTTGAAGAAACCACTTACGACACAAGTCTCCTCCATTTCTGACAAGACTTCCATTTATATTACTTCTATTCTTTTTTTATATACATTGATTGTTTTCTTGTTTTACATATCTTGATACATAGAATTCTTTCTTTTTATGGTATGATAGAAAAATACTTTTGTAAACAACTTTTTTGTAGTGTTTTGTAAAAACAGCTTTCTTTTTATTTAATGCAGGAATTAAAAGATATCTAAAATTCACACGGTATTTCTTCTACGAACCATAAATCCAGGTTTTGCCAACACAGAAATAAGGGAACACAAAATTATGTCAAAATATAATCCATTTATACTGCATGGCATGACTGGTTATTCATTTTCCAGCTACTCCTTATTTCTCTTAACATCTCCTGGGGCTCAGAAATGCATATGTATTATTTAATATTATGTCACATCCTTAATGAAGTTTTAGTATAGGTTTTGTGAATGCATTGTAAGAATTATTATCGTTGGTTAGGTGAATGATTAGAACTTCCTATATAATTCAGCTATGCAAATGACTTAACCTAAATTTACTTCATTTTTTATAACATGATTTAACAGCAACCCGCATTTTATACTTAATGCAAACTTTACTTATAACTGGGGCCACACCTACTCCCAAAGAAATTCTTGCTTGGATCAAATATCTTAGACAAATTCTTTTGGAGAACACATTTTGTTAAAACCTACCCTTTCTCTCCAAACTCAAAATAATAGAAAGAAATCCAACAATCTCTACTCTACTGCTCACGTTCCTTTTTGGTATCTGTACTTTTCTCTTCCACACTTGCACATGCCTGGTGCTTTTTAATTGAAAAGACAGATAACCCATAGCAATAGCACTCCCATAAAGATTTTTGATACTCCCTTAAATAGATTTCCCTCAGCTATTAAGAAGACTGCAAAAATAAACAAACAAACGAACAAAAATCCTGGGAACAAAAACAAGTTAGACTGAAGTTCTGGCCCTTCATTCTGGAGGGTCTAATTCAAGTTATGAGATACAGCTTGTGTTCTTTAAAATAGTGTTACCATATCACAGAGAAAAGAATATCCTGCTCAGGAAACTTGGATTATTAAATCAGGGAATCTTAAGAGGTACGGCTGAATGAATAATTCACAAAGAATAATGCAATTTTTGGCTTTTTTGTTATTACTGATTGCAGTACATTCATCAATGTACTAAAGAAGTCAACAAACTGATTAACTTAACAAGCTTTGCATTTATTGCAGATATGTGAAAGTTGAAAGGCAATGTTTAATAGCAGTTGCTTTGCTTGCAGCCCAGAAGACCAACAGTATTCTGGGTTGTATCAACAGAGATGTGGCCAGCAGGGAGAGGGAGGTGCCTGTTCCCCTCCTCTCCTCTTCTCTGCCCTTGTGAGGCCCCATCCGGAGTACTGCATCCAGGTCAGGGGTCCCCAGCACAGGAAAGATGCAGAGCTGATGGAGCAGGTACAGAGGAGGGCAACAAGGATGCTCAGAGGGCTGGAGCACCTCTCCTGCAAAGAAAGACTGAGGGAGCTGGGCTTGGTTAGCTTGCCGCTGCGTCCCTCACAGGCCTCTGCTCTATTGCTTGCATCATGTGCTTCCCCCTCTGCAGACAACAGTGCCTTTCCAATTTCTCCAGGTAATTTTCCCTTCTTAAGCCACCATTAGAGTTTCTTCCTTGCTCCGTTCGCCAGTCTAAGTGGGTAAAAGAGATAATCCATGTAACCAAGCTGTTCAACAAAGCAGAACAATAAGAAAAGCTGCAGCAAATGATGTCTCCAAAATCTATCAACTGATTATTCAAGAATAACAAAAACCAGAACAGGTTTGAAGTGTCTCACAAGTAATTCATAAACTAGGGAGAAGTGTAGCTCTGATGGATTTATGGTTTGAAATAAATAGCTCAAGAATCTCTAACGTTAATGAAGAACTTGGGATTCATCCTTGTAAACTTTTTTGTGTGAAAATTTTCTTCGGGTTGAGCAACTGAGTAAAAACAAAGACTGTCTCAGGAGGTGGAGTATTCCCTTCCCAAGGCACGTATCCAGCTCTGCACTGAGGTTAACTGTTCTTGGAGAGGAGAAGACTTGCAGTGAATTTACAGTAACTCTGGAAATCATCCTGTACTACTTTTTCAGTTAATTGCTAAACAAAATTGATTGTACATTTCATTATGAACACATTCAAAAGTACCTTTGTTAATGGAAACGTGAAAAGGACTAACAAGAGGAATATGATTAAAATGTTAAAACTTCAGATGTGAATTCCATCTTGTTTAATGAGCACAATGGAACTATAAGCACAGTTGTGTGCATCACCACTTAATTTACTCTTTCCCTTTTTTTTTTCCCTACCTCTTCAGTCTCACTTTCCCTTCTGGTGATAGCACTACCACATCACTTTGATTTCCATCATCCTCTTCCTTGGTATCTCTTGCATTCCTTCCATCTGTACCTTCACATTTTCCCTATGTTCTCAAGATGCTCCCTGCTGTCATGCTCTGAATTAGATATTCGAGAGAAAGATGCTAAAACATCAAATGTTCTTTTTTTTTTCTTTTTCTTTTTTTTTTTTTTACATCAGCTTCAGTTCTGTACATCTTGCACTAAATGCAAGCTCATCTCTAGTATTATTAAGCTGCCTTCATCCACACACTTGCTGTTCCAATAGTTTTGTTTTTTAAAAAAAATCTTGAACAGGGATACATGACTGTAATTCATGAAGAGAAAAATATAAGGAAGAAAAAAAGGAAATTCTAAAAATTGTTGTAAATACTCTGGCTCTGTACCTACAAAAACTATACAGAGCAGCGCATTACGTTACCTATAATATTACCTACTGATAACAAGACGCAAACTGTGCTGGCTCAAGCTGAAAGCCATACTGCTTGTCCTTGATAGACAGGAATAATAAATATACACCCCAATAACAGAGATAGCTGCCAGATAAACGCTGTCTTCTGAAGCTCCCTGGGAAACACGTTTTTAGGCAACCTTCTGCTAACATGTGTTCAGATGAACTATTCAGACTTTCAACCAAATTTCAGTTGTAATAAAAAGGATCTGTTAAACTTGAGAACATAAGCGTCTCTCAATAAATGCCATAGGAAGGCATAGTACTGTATCACAAAGTCCTTTGTCAGGCTGCTAATAAGAATGAGATTAAGCAAAAAGCACAAGCCTCTATTGGCATCCTTGTTATACAGGGTCACTCAAAGGAGAGAGCTAACGTCATCTTTGGGACTTCAGCAAAGCTGCATGAGATTAAAGTCATACTAAGACTGTAAGGAGTGTGTTATGCTAAAAAATGGTGGCATAAGCTGAGAATTTTAGTAGTGTTTCATTTGATTTGTTTCAATCCCCCTAGCGTCCTACATTCCAGACATCGCTTTTTTCTCCTGCCTTTGCAAAAAAAACCACCAAAGATTACGTAGGAGAACAACCAACCCAAAAGGGCACAACGACCTGTGTTTTCCAGCTTGTGTTTTTAAATGGTTGGAGCTGGTCAGATCCTCAGTTCAGGTGATGGATTGAGACCTCCTTGGAGGCTTTTTTTTTTCTTTTCACATGAAGGAGCAGCTCTCCAGCTGCTAGTCCCCATGTGCAAGCCTAACTTCTCGAGTCCTGTGGTAGAACTCTATTCTTGAGTTCTTTAGTAGAAATGTTGTTATTTATGTACTCAGGAAAAGTACTTGCTGGAGCTTTGTAACTCTGCACAACTATTACGTGTAGTCTGGGGTCACTATCTCTGGTCCACCAGCTAGGTACATGCAACAGGAAAAAGGAACTGAGATGTCAAAGGTGCATGGGTGGCACAGAGTTCAGTCAGCCACCATGACCTCATTCTATGCTTTCTGTACAGCATGAATCAGCCCCTGTCCTAAAATGACTACTCCAGAAAGTTGTTCTACATTGAAAACTCAGGAGTTTAAATTCGTTATGATGAGTAGACATCTATTTGTATCACCACTGTACTGTCATATTTGTTTATTTTAAGCAGGTCTTTTAATTCTCCTTATCTTTTCTCTGATGTGTTTATAAACAGCTGTCAGTCTTCATTTACTACGCTAAATGAGACAAACTAATCCCTTCCATGGAACACAGATGGTTCATCCCTTATTGTATTAGCGCATCAATGCAATTTGAGCCCATATTAACCAGGAGGCCATTTTATCCACACAAGAAAATACTGGTGATTCCTCACGCTACATTCACACGCAATGAAACAAGATCTCATGAAGTCATTTTAAAACTCCTGACTTTCTGATGGCAATGTCTTCACTAATGCTTCCTGTCATCATACTTTGCATGTTTGCATCACTTTGCAACTTGGTTATTCTTTCACCAAGTGGTGCGTGCTGAGCCTTTTGTTCCTCATTTGTTTTTCAGCTCGTGGGAGAAGCTTTTGTTATTAGTTCTCAAATGACTGGACTTGTGTTTAGTACTGCTGAATTCTGAACCACGTTACTCCACTCCTCAAGGTTACCCGATTCATTCTTTACCTCACATCTAGAGCAGAGCAGGATCTGTGCTTACCCTATCTTTGGAGTAATTTCTTTAGTATGTTCCCACTCAAGGACATTGATTTCTGCATTTCACTTCTACTTTGACTGTTGTAATGTCTATTTCCATACACTTTGTTCCATCCCTGTTCTGCCTTCATCCCCAAACAATCATCCTTAATGAAAAATAAAATACATTCATCCAGGATTTCCCTACTTGCTTCATATATTCACTCTGTCCCTCCATCAGCTTTGCTTCTTTGGGTACAGTACTCTTATTACCCAGCAAGAACGCTTGATTTTGCTATCACCAGTAATCCTTAACTCTCAACGCTTTCTGAAAATGTTCACTTCAAGAATGACCTCTTGTTCCCTGTGATTCAGTTTGTTTCTTTTCCTCCACTTTATCCCTTTAAGCCATTTCTTTCAAGTAAACTTCTCCAGAAGAGTATGTTCTTTTCTTGGGAAAATACCAGATTCTTCATACCTTCTCCTTTTTCCAAGACTTCCTCTTAGTTATGTTACTTTATCAATATCTGATTTCTAAAACTCATTAATTTTCTTTGCAGAAAAACTTAGATTTACTCTTTCGTTCAATTTAAACTGAATCAATTATACCGAGAGCATCAAGATCAAAATGCGAAGTCAAAAAAACTGTTTTTACCTATTTCTTTTTAACGGAGTTTAAAAATGCAACTGCATATTATTTTAAAGTTTAGAGTAAGTTTATCCTATTTTGGCACTTCTGCAAGGCTATACAATTGGTTCGTGCTTCCAGCCTCTGCATTTGGCTTTTATCACAGCATTCTCTGAAATGAATCCCACTGAAATCAAAGATGAATGAATCAAAGACAGAAAGTCAGCATGTCTAACTACCAAGAAAACTGCACTGCAAAGGGATCGCACATCAGTCAAATAGGTAACAAAATCACAATTTGTTACTGCATGTACAAAGATAATAAGGGCTTTCTTTCTTAAACAACAGACAATCCGAGAAGAATTTCTGAGCGTACTGTAAACTTTACAGTAAGCGTACTCGTGAAACACGCTTGTTATTTTCCAGTTATAACTAAGGATTATTTTACCTGTGGGAACAAAAGATATTAAATACTTCTACAATAATAACAGCGAGTAATCCAGAGGAAATATTTTAGGAGTAAGACTCGGCGGTGATTCAAATCTTTCATCTTTATACCAATTCTTTGCATTCAGCTGAGGTTGGCAGAGTGAGAAAACTTATTATCCTGTAATCTTAGTGAAATAACTAGGCGATCTCTTCTCTGTCAGCCAAATTTCGGCAAGCCAGAATGATTTCCTACTCTGATAGCCCTAAAGCCAGGACAAATTTCTTTTGTTTTTAGAAACTGCTGAGCAGACAGCTACTGATTTGACAAAATAATCGCCGTCCATTAATGCCCTTGAAAATGCAAATAGAGAAAGCGGGTCTAGTTGTGGAACAAAATATTTCCATAGCGAACAGAAAAAGAATAGACGGTTTAACAATTGCATAAAATGAGACGCTGCAGAGCTGCTCTAATATTTCCAAGTCCGTGTCATGTTTTGAAGACGAGACACCACTCTATTTTTGCCTAACTGTTCATTTTAGGGAGACCGAGAACTTGAGCTAGGACCACTTCAGATCTGCGTCACTGCACCTCAATGTAATGAAATGAGGGGATGCTTAGAGCAAAATGCATCCTTATTTAAAAAAAAAAAAAAGAAAGAACAAGCTTCATTTTTCTAATCTATATTTGATATACAGAAAGAAGGGCTAATTGTACCTAGACTGTGATTAATTAGATGGACATTACAAAAAGACACCAAATGAAACGGAGAAAAAAACTTCATACTGCCCAGCTTTTAGAAACTACAGAAACTGAGTAACTTAGGAAGCTGTCACAGGATACATAAATCTAAGACAGTCTTATAAGTCACTGGCATATTAAAGTCTGTTGCATTTCTTAATAAAGCGAGGCCCCTGTATAATAAATCTTAAGTTATAAAACTATGAAAAAGAATATGTTATAAATCAAGCTGTCTTAAAACAGTTCTGAGGCAAAGACTCTTAATGCAGCCCAGTGCTTGATACCTGGAAATAAGCAAATGAAGCTTTTTGTCCCCTTTGTAAAGAGAGGTTTTGGTGCATGAATGCGTTGAAGTGAGTGCTTTGGAATTCTGCATTAATTTACTAAAACTTCAGCGTGGCTTATTCTGTAATTTCCCTATGGAAGACAGGGAGTTTAGCGTCATTCAGTTCTTGTTTTAAGAACCCCTTGTAAACAAGAAATATTCAGTCCTTATTTACGCATTTTAAAGCTTAGTAACATAATAATTCAGCACCTAAACAATTTCAAATCGGGCTGTTGCAATCATATTATCGAGGTCAAGTGAATGTCACCGTATTTTTTCTAAGCTTCACCTTTTGATTAAATTGGGATTAAAATATCCACAGAGCTTCAAGCGGGAATCATTCTGGGCAACATAGTTCATCTACACTGAGTAAAATTATTACGCACGTATTGAAAATTTGCACAGAATAAGGAATAAACTCAAAGAAAAGCATCTGACGTGATAGTTGGCATTATTTTTTCATTCCAAATTAAAGGTTTAAGCAAGATTAATGTAAGTAGGATTCAAATATCCTTTCCTGGTTTATATGGCACACTGTTCTTGGTTTAGCCAATCTTCCAAACCAAAGAGAAGGAACGTGACCGGGGGACTCCAACAGACGTCCTCTTGGCTTTACACAAAACACCACAGAAGTTAAGCTATCACCTCATGCAATCCTCTGCTAGCACACTACGGTCCTCCATATCGCCCAGCATTCTTGCCCACACCTCCTACCCATGTGTCACCCCCTAGCAGCATCCCTCAGCTTCCACCACCTCTTCCCCCAGATGGCCGTTTGCTCACCTGTGCTGCTTGATGGGCTGAGTTCCTCTGTCAGGAGACAAAGCCTCTGGGAAAGACTGAGGACCTGAAAAGCTGGACTCCATGACTTTGTCCAGAGCGGGCCCAGGGTGCCTATCTGTTTTGGAGTACTGTGGCACAGAGAATAAAATTAATTAATACATAAAATGCAAGATACATTACTGATGTTATTCAGTGAGAACTGAAATTGATAACAAGTGCTTTAATTTAAAGATTAAAATCAGGAAGGGCAAGGAATACATCCATTCACTGCCATTTACTCAAGCCAAGAGCACCAAGCTTTGTTGTCCCCCATTACTTTCTGCACATCAGACACCAAATGTCCACATTGGCAGCAAAATTACTGACTGATCTGCCCAAAACAAAAGGGAACGCAAACCCCTTTGAATAAAAACCTGCTTTTGTGACTGCCCATGCAGTGCCTGAGATCACAAAACACATCTCAGAAGGTGTTCAGCACCTTTTTGTGTCCTTCGGTGATTTCAGTCAAACACTCCCTTCATCAATATGCATAACTAGGAAAACCACACTGAATAGCTTTTGTATCAGCAGATAAGTAAGAAAAACATTTGAATCCTATCTGTAGAGCCAGACAGCCCTTCTGCACCTGAAACTTCTGACCTGGGAGTATCTGCGTTAGTAGTATCAGTGTAAACATAATTTTTCTCGTGACAGTTGTGTGTGCAGGGCAACCTATGGGCACACAGCGCGACACAAAGGTCTGTAAAGCAGACACCGGATGTGAACAGGAATGGATTTTCCTCTTTTTGCTTTGTGATTCATCTCAAAATTCAGCAAAAAACCCGGCTCCGATTCTGAATAGAAGCCATAAGTCAAAGCATAAGAAGGGTGCATTTTGGTTTGAAAGAAGAATCAATGTTAGCAGCTATTGGACAGTACCTTAGAGGTGTGAGCAGTTAACCCACATTTCCACAAAATTAAGAAAAATAGCAGAAAAAGAAACAGAAAAGAAAGATAACATTTCTGACGTCATGCTGAGATAAACTGCATTAAACCCAATTGATCTATTTTTCTTCAATCCTTTTCTCTCTGCACTGAATTTGTACTTTTTAGTACTAGGTAGCTAGGTTACCTTTACAGTAAGCTGGTACTGTGGGATTACATGATTAAATATTTAAGGAAAAAAATACAATGTACGTGAATAAAATGCAGTGGTAAAATAAACGCCTTGCTATTATACAACAGCTTAATCGTTTGTGAAGGAGACAGTAAGATTTCTGTCATGGTACATTCTTCCCCATAATTATTTTGTTGTCTAACAAAAGACCAGGTGAGAACTCCTAAAAAAGGAGGAGTTATTTCCCGATTCCCCTTTATTATAACTATCTACATTTCCCAAGGGTTTATCAAGACTAAAAAGGAAAGTCTGACAAAATTACTGTCTTCTAACTAGTTTCAGAGCATGTCCACAGAACGTCTCGAACTACTTGAGACCAATTTTCTATTGATAAAAAAAACCCCAACAACAGAACTCCCATTTTTTTTCCTAAGTTATCTCTTCCCTCTCTTCCCGTTGTGTGAAATGCCCACAGGAAAGGGCCAAAATCACTGCTTAAGGGCTTGTGAAAGCAAAGCTGTGAAAGGGGCAATATGCGAAATGTTACTGCACACAAAGTAAACACAACTGAAATAATAAGAAGAAACGTATTCAACTCGTTTTTCTTCCAGTTACAATGATCTTAGCTGTCATTTGTCACTACCGGAGATGAAGCATTCAGATGGAAGCATGTCTTTTAAGGTGCTCATGTTTGTGACAGTTTTAAACTTTAATGTTTCTTCTGCCAGCTGCAGCAATGACACTGACTTCTGACCTGAATAAATCAATTTGAGCTACAGGAAGAATGAGCTGTAAGCATTAGGAAGGTATTTCTGTCCTTTTTCCTGTTTGTGATAGTAAATTGAAGATACAAATGGCTTTAAAGGACCACGAGCATGAAGTGAATCACAGAGGTTAAGCAGCCTCTCACCACATCTATGGTTGAAGAGAACATGGGCTGGGGTGATCACACACACAAAAGCATCTTTGCTCACCACTCCTGAGGAAAAACAGGGTTCCCCCATGAGCTGCCCCCTGCAATACCAAATATTTAGTACCCAGGCTCAGGTTGGTTCTTTCTTCTTAATCAAACATGGATTAATCTTAATCAAACAGGGATCTGTGGGAGAGGGTCCAGAGGGGAAATTGTTCACAGAGAGAGTGGTGAGGTACTGGAACAGGCTGCCCAGAGAGGCTGTGGATGCCCTGTCCCTGGAAGTGTTCAAGGCCAGATTGGATGGGGCCCTGGGCAGCCTGGTCTAGCATTAAATGGGGAGGTTGGTGGCCCTGCACGTGGCAGGGGGATTGGAGATTCGTGATCCTTGAGGTCCCTTCCAACCCTGGCTATTCTGTGATTTTTTATTTCATGACATTTCCAGATCCATCGCTCACTAATTATCACAACAGCAACAACGTCACTTACACTGATAAGATATATCACAATTTCAACTGAGGGTGCAAATATACAGAGAATTTGAACAATCAACAAAATCAATTTTATTTAGATGTAGCACATCATTCACAGAATTAAACACAGTTGGGTTTACTCTTTTCTAGCTTAACCATAAATACCACATCCCTTCCCTGAGACAGTCTTTGGAGGAAAAAATCAGAATCCTGGGAAAAGTTTACAACAGCATCAAGCAGAGTTCCAAGAGTGGGATGGGGGAATGCCACCCGGCTGTGCCCCAGTGGAACCAGCTCCACTGCCCCCAGCTGTCACCATAGCTGCAACCTACAGAGCCCTCTGCTCGCTATGAGCTGCCAAACGCTAAGCCACTGCAGGGGATAAGCTGTGAAGCACTGTCAGAGTACTGCACTATTCTGGGAAGTTGAAAGCATCCCCAAAATCCTATCTGTATCTAGTGATTCTGTTTTGCTTTTTAATGGTTTTATTGTCTTTTTGGTTAATTCTGTGTGCTTGTTTGAGCTGATGTACAATAATCGTTTATGTATAGTTGATGTATATGGCTAAATAAAATAAAGAATAATGAAGGCATTTAAAAATAAAACGTTTTGCAAATTTTCATTTCTTTAGGGTTTCAGAGAGAAAATCATCTGTTATGTGCAATTACTCCAACTCGTTGACAATAAAATCTCACCCCCTACTAGTTAATGCTAAACGAATCTGCAATAAGTCACCCTCTGCCACTGACCTGCTCAATCACTGCAAGTATTTCCCTGCCCGATGCCTTGGATTATTCTCTTAAACTTAGGATCCACAGGTGACAAATGCCTCACATGTGCTATAGAATAGCCAGACACTGTTGTCCTACAGTTAAGCAAAACAAAACAAACCCCTTCAGCTCTTTCTCCTTGATGGATATCTCTCAGATAGTAACAAAAAAAATCAAGTTCAGATTTGCATCTGCATTGGAAGAGAGGGGATATGGGGTTGCCATTTCAAAAAGGACTGGGAAGGCAGAGAATATCAGATTTGCATTACATTCAAAGAGGTGAAGAAATAATGCCACTTCTGGAAGGGCTGGCCATCCCCACCAGCCTATCAGCTGGAATACTGAGCATCCTTACAGCTACTCCCTGTGCTCCGCTGCCAGCAGTCTAGACAGAGGCCAGCAAGCTCAAGTTTCTCTATTAAGGCAGTTCTTCCAAAGTTGTGACAAGTTACCGATCTGGGAAATCTGCTCCTGATCTTAGCTGATAAACCACATCACAACTCAGGTAAAAAAAAACACACTCATCTTAGGAAAGAGCTAAATGCCTTTGTCTGGTATTCAACATAAACTAATTGCATTTCTATCACAATGATTAGGTTTATTTACTATATGGTATCAACAAGCATCAACGAGTCACAAAAAGAAATTTTGTCCTCCTGTTATAATATCAGAAATCAGAAGCTTGTGATTGCAAGCTGTTATAAACAAGTGTAGTGAGAAGTGAAACCACACACTACAGCATGAAAAGCATATTAGGCACCTCAGAGGGGATGTGACGGGGAATTAATAGATCCACTTAGTATCACGGGAGAAGGTATTAAATGCCATAAGGATGAAAAAAGCTATTTTAAACAACCATGCCAACTGACAGAATCACAAAATGAATGGCAAGTCTTCTGCTGCTTTTGTTGCTGGTGTTTTAAAGCTAAGAGAATTCTAAGAAATTCTGTAATCAAGATGTAGAAAGGAGGCAGAAAACACCAGGAGACACCAAGCCTGGTGATCTGCAGAGTAAAAGAAGCGGAATTGGGACATGTCCTCCTACCTGTGGGTGGTGTGCAGGGTGCTGAGAGTGTTTGTCTAAGAGGGGCAGCTGAGCTCCTAACTTGCAAGTGTATGATGACACGGAACCATTTGTGGACCGCATTCATTAAATATCTCTCAAAGATGATATAATCTCTTTGGGAAGACATAGGTAATACCAGGAAGTCCCAAGCTTCATGCACCTGGTAAAATAAATCTTAATCTCCTGTGTACCTCAAAGATCCCCCATTAAAAACTTGTACATAACCCTCTTCCTGACTGAAGACTTACTGCAATTTTATCAGTACGTTTGCATTCGTAAAAAAGAAAAATGGTGTACAGAAAATGGGGTAACAGGAGCCTGAACTTTTGCCAAGCAAAATGTGGAAACAGTTATCCGAATGCAAGCTCCCTGACAACCCAGCAAGAAATTGCACATTGCTGTCAAATTGTCTGGTAAAAGGAGTATCCTTGAAGGAAATTGCAGAGAAATACTAATAGACTAATAGCTCCATTCAAACTGTTGTTTATGAATCCTGCTTACAGAATACCGTATTGTTTATCTAATTTGTATCCTTTATTGTACGATGGAATCGATACTGAGAGCCCAGGTGAACACAATTACCAGCTCTGAGCAGCAGGAATTCACAGAATCACAACTGAACCGAGAAAGGAAGTGAAAGAGATGTAATAGATTCAAATGAAGGAAGAAAAGCATATGATGCTTCAAAATATTTCTGCTGTAGATACAAACAGAAAGCTTTATTCCCTGTAATAATATCCAGTGGCAGGGAGATATCTACATTTTAGCTTAAACCTCTAAAACTCCTTGCATTCTTCCTCAACCCTGGTGCCAGCCAAGGAAAGTGAGTTTGCACACGCTCACGTTAAAGAGCCGTTGGTTAGCTCTGCAAAGAGCTAAATCTTTTCACGAGTAGTTCAAGCTGGTTAGAATTGATAGAATAGCAAACCCAAACTCCACAGACGCTTTCAACTTAATGCTTGCACTGAATTATTTGGGCAGTATCCCAATGCCAGCTGTTGGATATGAATGTGGTTGCAGTAGCTCTCTTCACTAAAAACGACTAACTATGCTGCTAGAAGATGGCACGACCTGTACATGGTTCATGCTTGGCTGAGGCACGGCACTCAACCTGGAGCTTGGTTTAAGACCCTGACTGTATCAGCAAGCTTGTGCTCTGCTGCGTACCAGATGGGCCTATTCTTTCCCAACATTTTTGTAGTACTCTCTGCTGGCATCATTCATTTAGGATCCTTTTTAGGGGGTCCAAAAATCTGAATAGTATGCTCCTAGTGCTCACCAGAGCTCTCGAAGTACAGTTGCTGCAGACCTTTACCAATTCATATACTTGATATGTTCCTCAAAGGCTTTCCGGGAATGCTTTCAATAAAAGGATAATGAGAAGAAGCACAAAGCCACCTCTACACCTCATTGTAGCAGAGACCACCTAACAGCTGTCACAAAGGCTTGACTCTACGTATGGTGCTTGACCTATAGTATGTCAAGACACGGTCACCACTCTTCTTCACCTGCTTTTATCGTACTGATCAGAGAATGGGCAAAACAAAACAAAAGATGGCATCTCCTTAAAGTAAGGCAGTTTCAAAAAGCCTCCTTTTTTATAGCCACCCACTTCCATTTTTTTTTTTTTCCTGACTATTCTGTTGTTTGACTTGAATAGCTAATTCAATTTCCTTAGAAAGAGAAAGAGCAACCCTTCCACCATACAGATGTTTAATGAACCTGGGGGGAAGGTCCAGCACTTCCAATTCATTTTTCAAATACTGCCTTTTGAAATAAGGATTGCCAAACAAGGCAGCCCATATCTTAGGACAGAGCAGAAGAAATGTTTTAAGATCAAACATTCGGAGCTTTTAGCATTGCGGATGGTTTTTATTGTAAAGAAGCTTAAATTGGCATATAGGTGAGGTATCACAGGGACAAAGGCCTGAAGTTTTTTTTTGCATTCCCTTTCGCAGAAATCCAAACATCTGCAAAAATAAAGAGTCAAACCAGAATAAAATATAAACTTATAATACATTTTAATAATTTGTTCAAAAAATGTGGTAGGATTTTTTTTTCCTGCTTTGAACAGCAATTCTGATGCATTTACACAGATTCTCTCATTTAAAGAGATTCAAAATTGACTTTCAAACTAAGTAACAACAAATAATTCTTTCGGTGAAGTCCAGTGAAAAGTAAAAAAGGAAAGAAGAAATAATGAAGTGACAGCACTTCAGTGAGATTGATTGAGTTCTTCAATGCCCCCAAACATTTGAAACACTACCTGCTACATGTAAAGCTTCTTTCTCGAGCAGTGCAATGTTTGGAAATATCTACGCATCCATTAGTAAATGTAGCAACCTCTGCATTAAAATGCAAGGGCTCTTTTGAAATAGACATTAGAATTATCGTGAAGAATAATCATAGAATGACCATCCAGTTCCAATCCCCTGCTACATGCAGGGTCGCCAACCAGCAGACCAGGCTGCCCAGAGCCACATCCTGCCTGGTCTCGAATGCCTGCAGGGATGGGGCATCCACAGCCTCCTTGGGCAACCTGTTCCAGTGCCTCACCACCCTCTGTGTGAAAAACATCCTCCTAATATCTAACATAAACCTCCCCTGTCTCAGTTTAAAACCATTCCCTCTTGTCCTGTTACTATCCACCCTCATAAACAGCCGTTCTCCCTCCTGTTTCTATGCTCCCTTCGAGTATTGGAAGGCCACAATGAGGTCTACCCAGAGCTCTCTCTTCTCTACACTAAGCAAGCCCAGTTTCCTCAACCTTTCTTTATAGGAACAAAGGATATGGAACAAAGTAAGGATAAGGAACATTATGCAGCTGTTTTCAGGTATGAACTAACACAGAAAATAGAAGGCAGGGTAAAAAAAATGATAGCATCACTGGGTCTATTATGAATAGGAAGTAGAAAAATAAGAGAAAACCTTTCAGGGAAAACAAGGAGTACACAATATAAGCAAGACAGATTTCCCATGCAAGAGGAGCACATGGATTAGGAAATACGAGGCTGCTAGAATTTCATAAAGCAAAACCCCTGAAAATAACAGCCTTCATTTTCTTAAGTTCCTGTATTCGTCCCTGGTTTCTTCCCAAATCCGTGGGGTGCTGCAGATGGGAACCTCACAGAAATCGCCTCCAGAGTGACTGCAGCACCTCCACAGAAGTGAGCCCTGGGAAGCTGCCCATCAGCACCTGGTCTCTGCCTCACCCTGCAGATACACACAGGGCAGAACCCTGGGCTCTGATGGAGACACTCAGCCACTCCTAAGCAATACCATTTCAAAGTCCTTTTCTGCTCTCTCGTCAGTTCCTCCCCCTCCCCCGGTTTTCCTTTTCTCCAATCTGCCAAGATTTGTAAATATTTCATGAACTGCCTACTTGCATTCCTGCACTAAAATCTTTCTAACAATAGAAACCATTCTTGTCCTGCACAGTTACGCTACATCCTGCGCAAGGTCATTCTGCATTTCTTTCTTAGTGTTTTTGCTCCCAGAGGAAAAATGCACTAATAGCAAGGATATAACTGCTCCCTGCTAGTTGCTACAGGAACTAGAAAATGGTGTGTTAATTACCAGCACTGAGAGCTCTAAATTTGAACAGCATTAAAAGCTGAAAAAAATCTCGCCTAAAATAAAGAATAATCATGGCTTTAAATCTCTAATATTTAGAATCCACATACGGCTTCTCAGCCATTACAGCTATTGTTATGGCAAAAGAAAATGACTTAAAGCTTGAGGATGTGTTCGTCAGATGCTGAGAGGACACCAGATAGTTCTTTGTGATGACAGGTCGAGAAAATATTGCACTGGATTACAGTGAAGAGAAAAAAAAAAGTGTTAACCACAACCCAGTTTGCATGTTAGAACAAAAGAAACACAAAAGCTCTTCGCAAATTTAACATTTGTTGTCACCATCACAAGGCAGCAGCACTCCTAACAGCTTGTTTTAAGGGCAAGAAGTAAAATAAGGCTGAATTAAATTAAATTTAAACAAGGAACTATGGAAGGCCTCCTAACCTGTCAGTGTCCATTTAGTGAAGCTACCTTCCCCTCTGATACAGTGAATTTTACCCGAATCACAAAACGTAACAACCATCACAACAGGGCTCCTAAAAAACAAAACCTCTGGTGAGCACAAGCAGCGCTCTAACTCGTGCTCTTCTGTCACGGCACAGAAGCTCAGCTCACTTCAGACTCCTTAAAAGGGCTTTCATTTGATGTAAATCAGGAACAGAGGCATCTGTGGCTAAGAGGGCTCGAGATCTCACTTTTGTTTGACTCCCATTATTTTGATGGAATCTGGCAAACAGAGGAGTTATTCCTTGAAACAAAGCTAATGACACTTGGCTTGCTATTTCTTAACGCTCACAGTTGAGATTTTCATTTGTTTATAAGAATTAACCATTTAGAAAGGCTTCGATACATCTTTCACTGTTTCCTGTTATACTCTGATTTTGGCCTTGCTAACAACATCATTTTCAGTTGTTTCAAAGCACCAAATGTGTATGAACGGGAGGAAGAAAACAGCGTGCATTAGAAAATAATGTGCATCAAGGGCTAAATATATCAGTCGTCTTCCATTTCCTTGTTTAAAATTAACTATGTATTTCATCATTGTGGGATTCCATTAACTCACGTATGACTATGTTCAGAACGTGACTAAATATGTTTCAGATTGAGTTTGAACAGATTGCTTTCTACTATCCGAAGTCCCTTTGTTTAACTCAAGACCCAGGCAAACGAGACCATCTGAACTGCCTACCTTGGGCTCTAGTTTATATGCCTAAGTTTAAGTCCAGGTTCTGAATTTACTCTGAATTACCTGCGTCTCAGCTCTACATTTTTTCCCTCAGATCCATTAACACGCTGTATTGAAAGATTCAAAATCATTCAAGATTCAAGTTCCCCACCTTCACCCATAAACCATACTTACGAGCTAAGGTACAGGGAAATGCTCAGAAAGACACTTTCAGTGTTGAATACAGAACTAGGGGGCTCAGCAAACTCTACCGCATGAGCAAAATGCCCCAGAGCCCATTGAAATAACTTTTCTTAAAAAAATCCCTGCATGGTGTTTTCCATTAACTGTCCTGATAAAAAACACTTTATGAAAGATGAGAGAATTCTTGTTCCCATCGCTCAGATGCTAATAGCAACATGGTGATGTTCTGCCATAAGCGGCAGGAATGCAGCCAGGCTATTAAATGTTGTAGCTGGCAGGATTACTTACATTTTGCAGCTGGACTCGGCTTTGTGCCATACACTCTGACTTTGCCATCATGCTGGAAGCATTTAGGCTGTAGGTTTTCCTATTCTGCGTTTCTTTCAGCTGTTCATGAATTTGCTTTGTTTGTTTCCTGCAGAGAGAAATAAAATTCATGTAAGAGCAAGCTAGTTTCAACTCCCACTATAGCCAAGACATTCATATAACTAGGGGTCCTTTTTTTCCAAACTTCACCACATTGGAATAACCAGCTGTGTTAATTCACCGGTGCCTAATATTTCAATGCAGTGGTCATGTTCCGGACAAGCTGAACAAAAGAAGAAAAGAGCTCTTCTCTCAAAAATGTCTTCTATTCTCAGATTATTACAATAGCATGCTGGCCGTTCTAGCACAGAAATTTGAAAGAAAGATTATCTATAACATACTTAACAATAGCTTGCAAGTAGGCCTGGATATTAAAAAAGCATTTTGCTCAGATTCGGAACAGAGATTTTGGCAAACACGGCAGGCATTTGTCTCTGTTTGTTATAAAACGTGTGACAGAATCGAGCATCTCTGCTAGCAGCTCATTAGACTTCACCTAGTATCTTGCATACATCAGCTTTTGCTTACATGCTTTAATCAGGAAAAAAGCACCAATAGTGCATCCGAGGCTATTTTTGACATATTACACTATGATCCACTGTGTCACAGCTGACAATGCCTCTAAGAGGAGTCATTTGCAATATTCAAGAGATAACTATATGATTAAAAGCAGCTTTCTCTTTCTGCCATATTACATTGACTGAGTTCTAAAGTTCTACACATCATTGTGGATTTCAGGCAGAAAACTCTATTTTAAGTAAGTATTTTATCCTCTGCCAGCAGATAAAGCTCAGTTAAGCAAATACAGTCAGCAGAATATATTTGAGGCCTCAAATCGGAGACTGTTCTTTGGGAAAGATACACTGCTGGAGTTCTAAACGAGAAATAAGTCCCCAGTCCTAGTTTAATTCTTTCTTCCTACCTTATTCTCCTCAGCAGATGCACCGCATGCAGCAATCCCAAAAAAACCCTGGAGCCCACCCAGCAAGGTCACGGACCGGCAGCCCTGCTTCTCTGTGCTATGCACAGCTTCTGTACAGCAGTTGGTGCTGAGCCAAATTTCAGCAGGCAGCAAGTGATTTCTAACGTTACAACTGAGATTCTATAAGGTAATATACTGAGAAAAACAACTGAATAATTAGTTTCCCTTCAGCGTTCACGCAACCTAACGCTGATGTTAGGTTTATGCATATTCATATTGCCAAAAAATAGGATGCAGGATTATAAAATGTGAAATTAATAATTCAAAGTTACTGCTTAATATATTTATTTCGTATTTTTAGTCTTCAAAACAAATGAGCCTTCTGTGTTTTACTTCACAGATATCCTGCAATAAAGTATTATCTTGGCAAGAAAATGAAGTCACTGGTCATCTATAAAATCCTAAGCCATAAAGAGAAGCCCATTGCTTTTTACTGTGGTCTCCCCTCTGCTGTTAACACTTAAGAGTGATTTCTTTACTACTCTGAAATGAAAAATTGGAAGGGTATAGTGTTTAGTTATGAAGTTGTAACTTCCCCACAGAGAATATATTTTAAAAAAGGATTTTTAATACAATGGTGCATAGCAAAACACATACATCTAGCAGCAGGTATTACGCAAACATCAGACTAAAGAAGTCAGGGTCTGCTTCTTCAGATAAACTTCCTTTTCCTTGCCAGACTGTGCACCATTCAGTTTCCCTAGATGTTAGCAACATTTGATAAAAGTTAAACAAGAAGATCACCCCCCAGACAGGAGGAATGCTTGGATAACCTGCAAGCATGATGGAAACGCATCTGCACGATGAAGAGATCCTGAAAATCTGTTGTGTTAACACACACCACAGTTGATTCATTTTAACTTTGCTGCTTCAGCCTTAACATTGCTTTTATATCCTTGAGACACTGGCCAGTGTCACAGATACAATATTGTTCTATGCAGCCTCTGTGCAACCCAGTTTAGGCACTCTTATGTGGGCCAGGAGCTTCACATGGGTGTTCAGATCAAGAGGGATGAACAAAATGTTTCCCTTAGTCTCCGGTGACTTGGAATCACGCTTTTAAAGGGAGTGTCCCAGGCTGACCTGTACTGAGATGAGCCTGGTGTGCAACCATGGTCACCTGCTGAAGTTTGAGTCAAGGCATTAGCAGGGAAACAGCATGCAGACTGATAAATAGTTACTGACTCTTTCCAGGCTTTTGTGGGAATGGTGCTAATAACAAAAGGGAAAAAAACCTCACAAGCAGTGAAAGCATTTAAGAAATCAACTTGAAAGGCAAGAGAAATTGCACTGTTACTTAACTTCTGTAGCTTCTGTCACCTCCAGCTATTTCTGCATAGCCACAGCATTCCCACCTCCTGCCTTAGACTGGGCAAACTCTACTATCTCACCTGCCTGGTCGTCATGGATTCGGTTATCTAGACAACTAACAGGCTGGCTAACTCTCCATGAAGGTAGGGACAAAGCAGTGAAAAGACTTACTTCTTTGGACAGTTTGCAAGATGGGACCACAGTCGGGGACTTAGGGAGTACTATGCTAAAACTGCTGTGCTTCCTCTGTTTGAAAGGATCTGTTGACACAACTGAAGGTGCTCATTTTCTCAATACTCCCCAAATTTCAGATTCTGGAAGCTGGCATAAGTACACTTCAACTCTTCTCAGTAACTCTTAACTTCAGTTAAAACCAGTAATAAAATAGAAACCTGAGATAGGAACCACTACAGTTCTGTGAGTGCAACTTTGATGCATTATTTCTACTCATTATTTTTAAAAATAGCTGCCCCACCATAGAATCCCCTTGGTTTATGTTCCTGTCAGACTCTAGCTCGAAAGAACAGTTAAATGGAATCCCTCAAGTCATTAGAACAGGTAAGGGGGGTTAGAAAAAAAAATGAACCAGCTGAAGTCTTCACTCGAATCATGTGCACAGTAGTGCTGAAATTTGTGCAGAAAGGGGAAAAAAAATAAGAAGGTCTGGTGACTTTTCCAGCGTGCATTTCTCCTTTCCCTGAGAGAAATGTCAAAACATTATTTTTTTCCTACAGAAAGTAGTTTTCATCAGATTTCCTTCCCATTAAAATAAATTTATGGTCTGTGTGTGTGTATTCAGATAAGCATCCAAACCTGTAAGTAGTAGAAACCTCCACATTCCTGATACTCAGCCACCATGGCTAACCTCACGTAGGTACTATTTATATTGATGCATGATCTCTCATTAGCTCTAGTTTGAACAGCAATGAGGGATGATGGCCATACCAAACATATTTATAAGTTTAGCGGTATTAACAAGCACGTCACGTAATTGCCGTGAGTTTTGTGCAAGGCAAATTACATACACAGCAATAAATAACAATGTCCAGAGAGGGAGATAAAGAAAAACAAAATGGAAAATGTTTTGCTTGAAAAAAGTTTAGTACAGACGATTCCACCTTAGGTGTGTAGTTCCACATTCTTGCGCACTAGAAATACTTAGTTATGCAACTTCCATCATCAGTTTACAACTCTCAGCTAATGGCTGCAGTTATCCACAAGGAACTTGACTGTTCATACACTGCTAACTTTCACCTTTATTCCCAACATACACAAAAAAGAGGGACGTGAAGGAAAACAAAATTCAGAAAGAAAATTAAAAAAAGGTATCATAAACCTTTTATTTTGAAAATAAGGAAGCGATTAATGCCAATTATTGTCTGGAGAAAGGAACAGAAAGGACACAATCTCTTCTTCACTGGTATTGGAAAACAAAAAGGACACGTAATACTTCTGCTTAGGTGGTTGTTGTTTTGTGTGTATGGTTTTTTGTTTTGTTTTTTTCACTTAGATTCTAGCCACAGAGAACTGTTCTAACCTGCCTGGAAATAACAACAGCTTCAAACAGAAGGGAGAAATTGAAGAACTGGAAAGCTGTAAAAAGGACAGAAGCTAAAAAACAAACACACTAGACAAAGGCTCTTACTTTGTTTTGAAGTAGAACGCTGCACAAAGCATGCCCACTACGACTATGCCAAAGACGATACAGGAAATAGACAGCACCTGGCGCTGGTAAATTTCTTCGCTCTCTGTGAACAGCAAAATTGAGAATTATGAAGGCATCAGAAAACAGTATTTGTAAAAAGTGGATTTCTGTACAACATGCTTTCATTAGTGATGGACAAATATGTGAGATTTTGGAGGTCTGAGTTGTCCAATTCCTTAACAGAATGGATGCTTCCCTGAACCTCTCATCTCACAGAGCTATGGTCTCCTAGGCAAGTTTTACAAAACGGTTGCCAAACACATTCAAAGATACATAAGCATAAAAATCTGGGAAGTTTAACATTTTCTCTGCCCTACATGCCCTTTCCCCGCTTTTTAGAAGATGATGCTTCCACTGTCAATAGAATAAAGAGCCCTACAACCATGGAGCTTAACCGGCTTAAGGCAAGATCCATAGATCCTTCAGAGCTCTCCCAAAGTCCCACAAGACTCAGGAATTCATTTTTAGCTACCAGAAAAATGTCAGGTTTTTTTTTTTTTTTTGACAGCATGGTTATTCTTATGTAAAATGTAAGTCAGTGAAAAAATTAATTTAACCAACTTAGGATTCCAAAGACTATCATGCCTCAATGCATCATGGAAATCTGTAGTTTCCTTAAGTAATTTCGTTAATAAATCTGATCAACTACCAATTGATTTCAAAACAGGAACAGAATGAATTAAAAAAAAGAAGAAAAAAGCTAAGAAAACAAAAGAAAGCTCTCATTCACGACAGCAGACCAAAACTGACAGGCAAATGGAGTTTCACACACTGAATTTATCAAGAGCTCCTTAAACGTTCTATTATATTTTTATTAATTCTACCACTTTTATAGTACTAACTGTTATAAGACTGCTGTTTTAGGGTCAATTTTCCCAAACATGTAGCACGTAAAATACTCTTTTCATTCATGAATTTGAGGTAGAAAACCAACACGTAGGATTATCAAAGCACAGTACAAGCTCAGTACACTGGCAAAGCTACATTTCCTTTCTAGGTCAGAGATCTTCAGCGCAGAACCTCTGTAAATACGAATCCCAGATTCATGTGTTAAGTGGGTTTACAGCAACTCCACATTCTAGGTGTGTAAGGCTCGGGGTTCATAAGAAGAAAGAATGTATGACAACAAGATTAAACTGGGCAAATACTGGAAAAATCATAATCTAACTGGAACTTCAATTAAATACTATATTGCTTTATTACAATGACTAAATACTACTTACAGGGTCCCAATCAGTACTGATTATTTATTACCAAAACAAAAAAAATACAGACTACTCCAGTGCCATTCCTAAACATTTGGATTTTTGAGGAGCCATTTGTCTCTAGCAAAAGTCCAATTTCCCCATCATAAGCTATTTCAAATAAAATTACAAGTAGCAAACATTTATTTCTTAATTACTTCTTCACTTGCTCACTCAAAGAATAATGCAGTGATTCAGAACTCATTTCTAAGATGCAAAACATCCTCAGCTCCTGTTGACTTTTCTTCCTCATTTAGTTTTGATTTTCTCTAAGTTGTACTGTTACGGTACTGTTTTAAACATAAAAAGAAACAAATACAGTAACTTAGGAAGTCTGAAACAGAGCCGGAAACATAATTCATTAGAAAATATTGGTAATACGGCAATAAAATAGATTTCATTAGAGCTTTAGTCCCATTCCTTGCAGCATGAATATAATTTGGATCTAGACAGTAAATTCCTATGGCAACCAACTACGGATTTGGGGCTTCTTGTTCCTTCTTTATTTTCACCACTGTGCATAAATACAGAATTATCTACGTTCCATTTCCACTACAATGCTCAGAGGACTGATCTTATGCACTTCAAATTTTTTTGTCAAGGTGGCACACTGCAAATAGTTAAGGAATTATTCGGCTTCACAATTGTCAATCTATTCTGACTCAATACCAATTCCAGCACGTCCTGCCTAAGATCACAAATAAAACAAACATACATACGGACAGTAATTTCACCCAGAACTGCATATAATTAAAAAAATCTACTGGGTTAAAAGAAACAGATGTAAGTCTTGTGAAAAAAAGACCTACTTTTGCTTTTCTGTCAACCTAGGTGTTCATTAAAAACTTTATTTCTTTTGTTATTTTGTTGGGAAATTGTGAGTTTCACATGGCTACGGTCTTTCGTCAGTTCTGAATAGCTATCACTATCTTGATAAAGATGCTTTAGAATACATTTTACCAAGATAAAAGCACTTCAGAGACTGGACAATATTATCTTGCCCAAAACACTATGTGAAGATTTAAGTCTTTTGTGTAGACTGTTTAATCCCTGTCATGTCACTAGCTTTCAAGACATACTGATGAATGCTTTCTTTACTTTCTGTTTATTCCATATGGCGCATATTTAAAGAACTAGTTATTGATTAGCTTTACTCCATTTCTTAGACACCTTTGTTCATTTTTCATATCCTTTAAATCTGTGTTTATGTATTGGACTCCATTTTCCATCTCAAACATCTTAAAACATAATCAGTTTAGTATTTTACTATTCTCAAGTCTTCCACATCCGTCTTATTTTTCCTTTAAAAAACAAATCAAAACCCTTCCTTTTGACGGAAATTTAACCTGAATCTCCCAGAAAACTTTGAAGGTCTCCTCATTGTTGACATGCTTTAAGTCCGCCATTGCCCTGAACTTGTACAGTACAACTGAGCTCTCAGCAGCTGAGGTGTGCAAATGAGGGCTCTTAAACCTAACACACGATAAGCCAGAGAGCTTCAGCTGAGTGCTGCTGAGTGCTCTTGCTCTCAGAACAGAACACCAATGAAAATAATGTACAAAAAAGAGAACCAAAGATTACTTCTCCTTTGCTGTAGATGCCCATCAGCCCCCCCCCCCCCCCCACACACACACATTCACTAACTGTAACAAACTACCCAAGGTAATCTAAATTGTGACTCAAATTACTAGATGTCTCTCTCTACTCACAAATATTCATAGATTCCTTCTGAAATAGATTATCTCGATTACGTTTTAATAAAATAAACACTCTAGGGAGAGATTCCTTGTTTAACTAACAGACAAGAAAACATAGCAGCTAAAAGCCCAAACTATAAGCTGAAGTTGATATTCTTGGACAAACCAACTAGGACTGCAGAACAAAATTTCCACTGAGCATTCAAATTATACGTATACCAACAAACATACAAGCAGCTGAAAAATAAAATAGTCAATTGATTTGACTATTTTGTTTAGTGAAACTTATGGAAAGAATGATTCATTACAACAAGACAAACTCACGTGGAACATTAAGCCTCTCGGGACACGTTCCTGTAGGCAAATCCTTATTCACCATGTACACCATTTACACATCCAGCCCACTTTTGGTTACATTATTGATTCTTTCTTCTCTTCATTGGCACAACAAACTTAAGTCACCTTTCACCTTGCCCCTTTCATCCTTCTAAGCTTGACTTCAACTTCTCACACCTTTACTACTAAGCTTATTTCATACGTTTGCTACTGTTACGCAATATAAAATTGACTATCGGCGATTCACGGAAGCAATGTTTCTTCTAGTGATCGCATTACAGTTAAATTTAACCTGTCACTGACAAAAGCACGCCATATTCCAGGTGTTGGGCTCCTTTTTGATTCTCTTGCTCTTTAAAATTTGTTCTTAAAGGCTGTCATCTGTCTGGTTTATGCATGTGGAAAGTCCTGCTGAAGCATGCACATAAGACTTCAGAGGATAAAACACGTAGGATAGACATTTTTCTCATGATTGTTACTTGTGAAGAATATAGTGCTTTGGTCGTGTAAGTTGAAACACGCCTCTCCTTTGTAACTTTGCTATAAAAGGAAGAATATGGGTATGGTTCCTTGAGAAAGAACTGTATGTATTTCTATCCATACGACTGAGAAAAAAAAAAGATCAGCTAACAAAACCAGAGTAACGTAGGCTTTGTTAGCCTAGTCCACAACACCATTACAAGCCGCAATCACTTGATCCTCTAGTTTTACTGCATCTTTTCCGAGTTAATTGAAATAACTTAGAAAGTTATTCCAAGTATGAAGAACTGCACTGGGCATACGGCCTAATGAAAATATTAACAAAACACAGATAGTAACTTCCGTATACCTCACTAGCCTCATTTGCTACTTAGGAAGTTACTGGTGTCTAGTATCCTCAGAGGACATGTAGAAGTCTTCTGTACAACAAAAGAGGAGGACTACATGGAAACTCAATGCACATTGAGATTCCCAATGAAGTACGGATTGTCACAAACGAAAAGGATTAGTTATGAGCATATTTCCCAATATACTTAGATTTATTTGTGACAAATACAGAACTATATAAGGCGTTCTAAATTTAATTCACGAAGAGAATAAAAAAAGACTGCAAGTTCCACAAAACAATCTGTGATTGCCTCAGCATCAGACTTTCAGCTCTCCCAAGAGTTTTCCCTGTTCTTTCACTTGCAAAAACCTGCCATACAGACGCACCGCCATATGCTGTGGCTTGTTCTAAGGCAGAATGATTTAGCAGTTAAAATACAACAAGCAGCAGTTCACAAATTTCTCTGACCTTGGGTAAATCAAGAACCTTACATCTTCCATAACCATGAGGATAATACTTCCTTCTCCTATTTTAGAGATTAACGCAATTAACTTGGATAAATACCTCAAACTCTAAAGGAATGAAGCCTATGAAAATACATAAAAAATAGAAAAACCTGCCCCAGATAAGCCTGCTCCGATTTCATTAAAAGTATATGTGCTACTTCACATAAAATGCCATGCTTTATTCTAGTTCTCAGATAGCTTTTCTTCCTTCGACTTCTGTCTGGGTAGAATTTCTCTTCTGGAAGGGCTTCAGAACACTTCAGTTCTGAAGTAAGGAACGGAAGTTTGTACCCAATATCACTTACAGAAAGGGCAGTGTCAAGGTTAATTGCACAGATTCACATTTCAGGCTAGAACTGGATCAAGATAACTTCTGCTGGCTTAAGTTCATAAAGCATTTCATAGTTGTAATAGTTAACCTCTCCTGGGAAGAACCGTTCCATGATTCCGGCAGTAACAAAGATTAAGAAAATACATTTTCTTGTGCCCGTGGAATGTCTACAGCAAAAGTACCTTACCAAGAGCAAAGTGAAATAGATGTAGTTCATTATCCATTACAATCGCATGACATTATACAATGTTTGACTATTGACATTTAATCCTAGTGGGATCATTTTCTGTATACACAGAGGACAGAGAAGTAAAGGACGACTGCTCAACCTCTCTGAACGACCTATTTTTGAGTACTTGCTTCTACACTATTAATACTGCATTAGCACTGGTTTTGCATGGAATATTACAAACTGAAGTAATGAATTAAACAGAATGTTAAAAACTCATCATGAAAAGGGGATGCAAAGGCAGATGACTCTAACCCTGAGCTCTCAGAGTCAGTAATTTTAGGTTGCTTAGCGAAAGGTCAAGTCTCATAAAGTTAATAAACCAAAATCTCACGAAAAAATAGGTCCATCAAACCCACTCTTAAAAAACAAAATAAAACACAAGCTAGAAAATGAAATCACTCTCCACCTTTTGTCTCATTCTATTTTCAAAAGAAAAAAAAAATTGAGATGGGCTAAAGTTAAATAAGAACGTCTAAAATATTTTACAATAGGACTGAACACGCCAGCATTAGTAGCATTACTAACTGCTACTTGTTATGATGTAAGTATTTGATAAGCACTTTTAAACAGCAAGATTTCAAATTCTGAAGGTAAATTAATTTTAACTTTAGCATCCTAAGAAAACAATAATTTCCTTCTATTTGCAGGCAACTGTAGTTTTTATCAGCTGTCAAGAGTGTTCAAATCTAGCAAATGTTCAAAGCCTCAGTTAAGTACTTTCAATATAATAAACGTATTAAAATAGCTTAAAGTAGTTCCGTAGGCATCTAGGAGTTCAGAAGTAGCTTTTCCATTTTTTTCAGAAAATGTTTGGTTAGGAGTTTTCCCTATATTGACAACTCACAACCAGGACAACACAAGTCTATTCTGATCTGTTTTCATCCCATTTATAAGATTGTTAAGATTATTCACTTATTAACAAAATTTATTATATAAGTCTCATCAGCCTCTGTGCGCATGCTCATTGCTAGTACTGATCTAACTGCTATTGAACTAAGAGTTAAAATCTTTCGTGTTTTACTAACTTCAGCATTTTAGCTGGTAGCTAAGGCTTGAAGACATACAATCAAGTCTTATCTCAATCTCATTTTTGCTTACTGAGAACCACATCTTTAAGTACCTCCAGTTTCTAACGATACAAATTTAATCGCTTAAATGAGGTCAATCACCATCAGACCAGTCTCAGTAATGGCAAACTAACCACAGAATGACAATATGCAAAAAAATGATTTAGTTTCCAAGCCAAACGCCAACCAAGCAGATACTCTGCACAGTTCAAACTTCCTTTGAGTTTATAACACTGTCGATCAGTCTCACATCTGATAATATGAGATTCTGATATCTCATGCTACCATACAGTTTTGAAATCATTTGAAATTTGGGTAAGAAAATCCACATACGCACAATAAATTACAAATTCTGAATGACAGTCAATGGCCTTTCACTGAACAAAGGAACTTGCAACATTTCCTGCGCTGCACATAAAAACGCTTCTAACTTTTCACAAATAAGTAAAAAGCTTTCAAGAGAACATCACATCAACTTAAACACTGTATCACGTTACGAACATTTTCTTTCCAAATATGGCTTTTATTTTATAGTTCGGCTTTTATTTTTCAATTCTTACTTTTTTTTTTTTTTTTAAATATAATCTTACATGCCGTTAGTTATTTGCCAAGTCCTAGAGATCCTTCAAGACCACACGGATTTCTCATAGATAATTATTCCTTTGCTTTCTCTGATTGTCTGTGTAAATGCTACAATTCTGTATGATCATCTTACACTGGGAGTTAAGAGTAGTAACACTATGCTATCGTGGCTCCACAATGACTCACTCGTTTGTATCTCAATTTTTGGCTGCTTCTTGCACACCTTTCCTCTCTCATTTTAACACCTTTCATTTTTTTTTTTTTTTCCCCATATCTTTTAATAAAACACAATTTCACTCATTCAAGATGTTGTTACTAATAACTTATTTTCCTCGAAATCAGAACGAAAAATCTTTCAGCAAAATTCCCTCTCAGCATTCACTCTTCTTGTCCATTTTCTCAAGACCTTAGCTGAGCCTTGCAGCTCTCCTGAGGTCTTGGTTAAGCCATACTTCACGTTAGTAAATGGAGGGATTAGAAGGAAGAACATTTAGACACAAGACTCTTGGATAAGTTAAAACACACACATATATACTGAGATTAACCCAATTTGGGACTATCCCAAGTGCAATAGGCATCAGAACAGATGCTTAACTGTTACACTCTAAGTCACTGTATGCATGACTCCATAGTTTGGAGATAACTGCTAGATAAAAATATTATAATAATCTTATAATGCAATAATATTGTTTAATTCTGGCTTAATAATTCCTCAGGTGATGAGGGTTTTCTTATTTAAAACCACAGGCATACCTAACATCTAACGTAATAATGTCTTCATTTCCCAGCACGTATTTTATTATATCTCAGATCTTGCATTCCTGTTGCCAGCAAAGCCCAATCACTGGAATTTGTCCCACGGGTGAGGCTTATTATTCTGTACCTTGCTCACTTAACAATATTGAACATTCCATTCAAATCTCAAACTAACATCAGAGCTGCCAAAGTATATTTAACAGTTACTGTTGATGGTTACATTATCAGAAACTCATGGTAAGTCAAGCAATATTATAATTAAACGCTGTCTCTGTTTTGACTACTGCTGTTTAAACCAGGGCGTTTTTTGGTTTTTGCTTTTTTTTTTTTTTTGTATCTATGGAAAAACAGTGACAGGAGAACTAGAGAAAATTGTTAGTAAGCTGAAACCTGAAATATTTGAGTAGAAATGTGGTCTTCTACCCAGGAAGGCTCTGAAGGGTGAGAACACGGAGCACTAGGACTTAGCTGCATAAAGACATGACACAGGGTACTGCATCGCTGCCCAAGTACAGCACTGTACAAACAGGATTTGGCAGGCACAGGTCTACGTATTTACTCTCTTTTTGTTTCAAGCCCCAGCTTTTTGACCTGGCTCCTCCTTCCAAGTCAAGTGACCAGAGACGGATAAAACAACCAGGAGAGAGACCGTCAGATGGAGTTGAACAAATATCTCTCACAGCACTGTTACAAAAGGTGCTCCTTTTGAAACCATCCCAGCAGAAGCCTCCCCAGTGCGTGAAGGATTAAGGGACTGCTTACTCGTGCACTTGTTCTACTGATTTTCCCTAGCTACACCGTGAGCCAGGGGAAACAAGGAAGAGACCTGGCTGTGTATACTGCCCAGGTGCACTGGCATCCCCAGGGCCTTGTTACAAAACATTCCTGTCAGGTTCACATCACAGCACATGCGTGTTTGATCACTGTAATGACTACAACACTTAAGGCAGGATAAATCCCTACAAGTAATCAGAGAGCAACCCAGTCTATGTTGGCAGAAGGTGAAAAGTCAATATGGTGCCTGTAAGCAGCTATACTCTTCCTTTAATCCTCCAGAGGCATTTTGCCAATGAGAGGGATAATACATCCAGTTGTTCATACAGAGCAATGGCAGATGCTTAATGTCTGTAAATGCGAGTAGCAGTGTTAAGACACGGTTAAGCCCTCAGCCCACAAAACATCTAGCAGACTCACTCTGTATGCTCACCCCCGGTAAGGAAACTAGTTTGTGAACTTGGCAGTAGCTGTAGGTAGGCAGCAGGCTGCCAAAACCAAATTGCTTGAGTGCCAGCTCGCCCGTGTACATGACTGCTGGGACCGCTGCAGTGCAAGCCTTTTCAGACGCCTTTGCTTCAGGATCAGACGAAGGGGATCAAAATCTTTAGCAACTACCATATTCCAAGACATCTATTATACATCCTAATTTTGCTCACGGATCAAAGACAATTCTTAAAATATTTAAAAATACAGTTTTACTTATTCTTCTAACTCCCTTTACTGGCCTCCCGAAATGGATAAGTGCAAACAACAATATATAGTCCCACCTCCGCATATGAATGTATTCAGATGCATTTTAAACACCTGTCATAGCCCAAAAGGATGCAAACATACGCTTGAAGGCAAGGATGCACATAAACAGATTCTTTGCTAATAGCTTTTTGCATTTCAAAATCCGTGGCATATGCTGATCTTTCTTCAAGAATGAAGTACACGAAGCATCAGAAAAAATCCACAAACCTGCCACTTCAAACAGATGCACAGTGATCCATAACCCTACAGTGCAATGCTAGTTCTTTCAGTTTACAGAATAAGGCATTAGACTCAGCAATAGCATAAGTATTTTCAGAATGACACGTGCTATCAGTTTATAGTAAGAAGTGACTTAAATGGAAAAACAAACAAACAAATTATCTCAGACCTAGAGCAACTTACTGAGAAACTGGAGGCAGCAGTTCACGGCAGAAAGACAAGACAAAATGGGCTGCATTTGAGATGAGAGTTTCCAGCTGGAAACGAAGAGTAAGAACCTCTCTGACAGCTCTCACCTGCTTTCCTTCTCTGAGAAGGAGAGAAGAGATTCCTTCAGAAGGCCTATCTTTACCATCATTTTACCGGCATACCTCTAACTTCTGCTCTAAAGCAGAATCAGAAAACACCATTCATCAACTTGACAACGTATTGCCATCATCAATTTAGAATTTTGACAATACTGCCAGAGAACGCAGAATTGACGTGTGGAAATGCTAATTATGAACTAAGAGGAATGAGTTAAATAAATTGTCATGGAAAAGGTTAGGACTTGAAATATTCTCAGTTCATGTGATTAAAGGAGAGATCAAATCTCAGTTCACCTGTCTTTTTCTCTAACAATATCTCCCAGTATTGAAAAAACTGTTCAACATGGAAAGCCTATGAAGAACAAGACAAATGGTCTCATTTCCACACTTCTCATTTTGTGTCTTTTCAGCTTTGTCATCAGCAGCAGGTTCACAAATGCCAATTACTTCCCATGTTTTCAGATTACGTTTCAATTAAGATGGAGATGTTCCACAGGAAAACATAAGATTAGCAGGTAACAAAGTTAAGGTACTGTTTGCCCAAATAATCTGACACAGCTAGCATTTGATAAAGTGCTACAGCCTGCAAATCCATTGATTAAAACACAGTTGCCAGGGAAGCATGATGCCCAACAGATACTGCCAAGCTTCCAGGTATGTCCATTAATTAACTTCAAACGTTTACTGAATTATTAGCTCTTGACCAAGGCTAGAAACACATCAGATATGGAATTATGGTCCTACACTTCTTTTCTTTACAATGTTTCAACTATCAGAAATTGCTGTATGCTTGCCTCTTCCATAACTAGCTCTCAGGCCTGACTCACTGGGCATTCTGAGGGCACCTGTCTGTCAGTAGCGCTTCAGGAACTGGTGGGAGCAGTGATTGCTACTTCATTAATAGCCACAATGAAGTTGCTGACGAAGCCTGAATTTAGCATTTTGGATGCAAAGCGAGCAAATAAAGCCCAGGTTTGCGTCTTGTTTACCTATCTACATTTGACTCATTTGAACAGGACTAACACTATATTGGAAATACAGGTGTACTGCAGGCTAGTGTAGACGTGTCTAATACCTATAAATGTAAAAAGGTTTTAAGAGAGAAAGATGTTTAGAGGAATCAGGTTTAAATGCAATTAGATAATTCAGACTAGTGGACCTTACAGCTATGACTAGAACATAAACTAGAACAAACTTGTAAGAGACAGGAAAGTTTTAAGATGAAATTCGATGAATAACAAGTTAATAGTTGGAATAACATTCAAGAACACTCAACTTCCTCACAGGCCAAGTTTCCTCAAACCCCATCTCTTCTCACTTGCAGCTTCTGAATATTTTCATCTTGTTAAGGCTCCTATTAGAGCCGGAAATCTAGAAGCGATACTTCAGATGAGTTAATGTGGGAAATCCATCAGCAGCATAGAGTAGAGCCAAACTAGCTTGAAACAGTGGGACTGATTCTGGTCTACACTGTAATATACAAAAGGAATTTCACTAAGAACAGTCACACTGGTGTAAAAGTAGAGAGAGATCAGATCGTGTGTAACCTGACGTTACTTCACATTGGCAGGAACAAGATTTGTCATTCAGATGTGAACTTTCTGCTTATGTTTTGTCCTAATTAGTTCTTATTGAACAAATAATCCATTTCCAGATATTCTTAATTGACATATGGAACATCAAATGTTCCAATAATGTGGAATCAGATCTCAGAAAATGCAGAGAAGGAAGTGAACCAACAGCAACGTGTCTCAATTTAGCAAAGCCTTCATTGATCACGCTTCTATTAGGTAATGCCAAATTTCAGCTCATTAAAAAAAATTTCAAAGGAAGAACTGTATTGTTAAAAAAAAAAAGCAGATAATTTACAAGAGGAAGGCTTTTGAATCCTCTGCAATCACATCTTGAAACACTGGTCAGGATGCTCACTGAACACATTGCATACTTGCTCTCACCTGAACATCCTGCTCCGCGTTTTATTATTAGCCATCTCATTAACAAAATCACATAACGAGTAATTTCTGCACTGAAAGGTTATAATCTTTACCACTTTTTTTTTTTTTTTTTAAACTGTGTACGGCACAGTACTGCAATACTGTAATGACTCCTAAAACTAAGTAATTAATTTGCTATCAATGAAGAGACATAGAATATCACACAGATATGCATATGACCTGGAGATATGCTGGCTTGGCTTTAAGAAAGGCTGTAGAATTCAAGCGAAACAGCAGGCTTTTTTCTGTTATGTATTAATGGTTTCATATATTACATGTATTTATATACTGCCAGATTGTTGGTCTCCAATAACATTCAGCAGGTGTCAGTCAATGTCACAGGGTGCCACTTTTTCTGCATGAAGGAATTTCATGGCACACCCTTCTTTCACATGCACTTGCATGTCAGATGCCATTCTGTCAAACCGCCCCTCTGCTGCCATCTGTAACAGAACAACAAAGTAAAATGGAATACTGGTGGGAATGTTCAACCTCTACTTCCATACCACCAACATCTGCCTCTGATATTGTGGGCCAACATAATAACATAGGAAGTACTACTTTTGGAGCAGCCCTTGTACATACATATATATATATAGGTTACCTTATGCACACACACACAAACACAGAGCCCTCTTTCTGTCAGTCTCTCTACTCTTGTTTCTCTGCACCTGATCTCCTCTGGCAGTATGAGACCACAGCTAATAAAGTCACCACTTCATGTGACTCAAGTGCCAGCGATGGAAGTTCAATACAGAAATGAAGTAGCAAATGTTCTGAGCAAAGTCAAATGTCCAACAAGCCTCCACAAGTAACCATTTTAATCTAGACCCAAGTTTTCACTTCCCTGAAAGAACGAAGTGAAGAAGTTAAAGAAGACAGAGAAAAAGTGTTGGACTGAGTTTTAATTATAATGTTTGTCAGAATGTGGTATTTTCTTTCTTGTTGTCCCGAAACTGAAAATCACGTGTTTTGTGAAATAAATCACGTATGCAAATCACATCTGTATCTGCGCAACAGAGAAAATAAATATTTCCTTAGCAAACAATCTTTCCTAGCAGCAACCCAACTCAGTGTCTCACACACTTCTTGCACAGTACTATCATTCAACAGATTTTTGAGTAACTCTTAAACTCTGAATGTGAACACACACTGCATTTAAGGTGAAATTCTGTAGTACTGCCTACACGTTAACATTTGGCAAACCAAAGAGTAGTAAATGATATTTTTTCTAGCCTCATGATTTAATATGGTATTATTATGCAGTTATATCAACTGTAGTTGATAGTATGAGGATCTTCAACAGCAGTGGGATCACAATAAATGTATGTAACATTTTTTTACAGCAATATAGGCAAGACAAAACAAAAATCGTTTAATACCTTGAAGTAAAAGTAGGCATTTCTCAATTCAACAACTTACACTGAGGAATAATAAGAAAAAAAATAAATATTTTAATGATTGCCTAAACTTTTACTTCTTCCCATCTGCCTTGCTTCCTGCTTCTGCTTTAGGAAGCCTCTTGGGTTTAGTAAAAACAAAATAAAGGATGATGCCAGATGTCTCTCTTTACAATAAGGAAATAAATAAGTTTTAAAAAAGCCCAGCTTTTTTTTTTTTTCCCCCCTAAAGAAACTCTAAACCAAACTTTCTATCATACGCATTTTAAAGGCATACATTGGTACAACACGGTACCTGTATGTATCTTGTCCTGTTTGGTTAATGTTACACTGGCTTATCTCCTAAATTATAAATATCCCCAAAGGCAAACTGTCAATAAAGATACGTTTTGAAAGTACCCCGGAGAATATAACCTGACTCTCTTTAATGTCTTCTGAAAGCCCTCATCCTAAAACGTCCTATCTACCTAGTTTACAAATCAAAAGACACCTTGCTATAATATTTCCCCAAGGAGCAAGGTAACTCTTTCAGGAATAACAACTTCTTATATTGAAGCACTTTACATACCTATTTCTATCTTTCTATAAGTCATCTAATGCCTATTATTAAAATTCTGTAACTTTTATCCAGACTTCTCTCACCTCACCTGCTTTTTATTTATAAACAAATATAGCATACTAATATAATGGTTCAACTAATTAGAATTAACTATACACACATTTCTATTATGGCTGGGCAAGAAGAACTCTACCTGTTAGATTATAAACTTACTGACCTTAAGGGAAACATTAAGAATAACTCATATTTGAATTAATTCCTGCTTAAGACAAATGTCTGATTTCTACGTAATAATCCACTGTACATTATAAAAGATGATTAATAAAAAAGCTGCAATGTTTAATAAAAAGTTATAATAACTTCTAATGTAATAAGTCATTCCTGAAGCTTCTGGGAATCATTTTCTAATTAGCTTTCTGTTTAAGCGTTCATGCAAAAATCTTTAAATGATTTGCAGCAAAGTTGGGTCATTTTTATATAAAATGAATCTCGGGACAAATTGTAAGATGTACAATTCTGAAATGGCCCATGTTTATCCCTTTTTCTTTTTATGTCATTGATAACTTTTGTTTATTAGATATTTTAATCAAAATTTTACCTCTAAAGTGACTGGTTTATGTCATGCTTCCGGTTAGAAACTCCAGTGGCTGAAGTACTCTGTAATCTCCTAAATGTCTTTAAAAAACAGAAACAATGCCAGCTGCTCATCCCATGGAGTCACAAAGCCCTCCTTTCATATCACAAAATTGAAGGCTACAGACATAACAGACAACAAAATCAAACTTCTTCTTAATAATTAAAAAAAAAAAAAAAAACAACTCACTATAAACTAAAAGGCTTTTTAGTATTCAAAAATCTACAGATAACAAATGAGGCAAAAGCCTTTTCTGTTAATCAAACAGCCCATCTGCAATACCTTTGCTATTAGCAACTCCCACAACACGGAGTGAAGCAATGGGGAAAAAACCTTTGAACAAATCCAATCCCAATACATTTTACCTTCCCAGCAGAATAGTTGGGGTAGTAGGGTTTAGTTTTGATTGGACTTGATCTTGAAGGTCTTTTCCAACCTGAGCTATTCTATGATTCTATTTCAAGTCTATGGGAAACGATTAAATAAGTAATACTAAAGAAAATATAATTACTAAGCACTGTTCACTGGACTACTGAATACTTTTTTGCATTCTCACCCCCCAAAAAGTTCTCTCCAGAGAAATGTGCAGCATGCAAAGCAAACATTTCGGAAATTTGTGGCCATGTGATACAAGCAACATTATGAAGCAAAGTATTTTCATCTTAAATTGAAGCAAGTACTACCAGATAATAAAACACGAGGCTATTTAAGTCAACTGCCAAGGGAGCAGAATTTTAGACAAATGCCAGGCTGGGAACAGTAGGTTCTGTTGTTATTTCTTTTGACATTAACACATTGATTACAACTATTTCCACTAATGAGCAGTAATTATCACTAATGAGCATGCAAAGCTATTTAGGAGCTGCAGTTTATCAGTTTACTTGGTTTACCATGCAGCGCGGCGCATGGCAGACTACTTGCACTGTATTGCTTTTCTTTCTATTAACTGAACAATAAAAATGAGCTCCTAATTCCAATATACGAGTTGAAGAGACTAAGAATAAAAATTTTGTTCATGTACTTCACAGCAAAGTGAGTTTTACAAATATTTAGAGATACTTTAAGAATATTTAGAGATACTTGCTAACTCTTACCCTAATTGTTTTAATTCATCACAATGGAGCGCAGTAATTGTTACGATGTGCATCCCATTCCTATTATTTATTAGCATTCTTTCAAACCTGGATTTTTTTTTTTATGACTTTTTCAATATTTAAAAAAGCAGGTTCATTAACTAAAATTATCTCCACACTTTTCACTTAATAAAGAAGTAAATGAGCTTAGTTCTACTGATCCACTGTTCATCTCAGTAAACACTCACTGCTTGGGAGCCTGCACAAGAATTTCCCGAAATTACAAATATGCGAAGAAAATTTTCACTTGCTTTCATTTAATTCCTAAGAGTAAACAGATGGTAAACATTCAGTTCACAAAAACCTAAGACCAGAGATCCTATGGGATCCCTGTTAGGCAACTCAGAGATGATTTACTGGGCCACAGAAAACCCACGTTTTGAAGACTGCAGAACGCAGTCGTTCAGTTTGCAGAGACTGAAGAGGAAGGGGTGCCCACATAAAACCTTGTAGCTATTAAAGAAAAGAGTTAGAATTCTTCCTGCTGCATATCTACTCCCTCCCCATCTACCGTCTTCTTTAGTACAGAAAAAAAAGTTTGTCTCAACATCTCCTCCAGTAATAGTATCTGGCAAGTGCAGGTTTATGTCTCATTCAGGCAAATACTTTAAAGGCACGTGAGGAATTCCTCCATTGAAATATCCCAGGAATAAGCTCCCTTCATGATGATGCCCATCATCATGTTGCTACCTCATTGTGAATAGTTAGGAGGAATTAATTATGAAGAGAAATATCAGTTCACAGTTCAGCGATGGCGGCTTTATACTGAAGAGTTCAGTTGAGTAACAGCTGTTGGACATGATTCTGGAGTACTTCTTATCTTTTCAAGCCTCTACACTCTGTAACTATGCAGATTATCAGCACGGATCAATGCATGTTTAGCAAACAGAAGAGAAAGAGAGGAATTTTTGAGAAATCACTATCACAACTGTGCAGAACTTGAAATGCAACCCTAGTAACTGAATCCAGAAGTTATGCTGCCTTATTTATGCCTTATTTATAAACTGATTACTGATGTGCTGGATAGAATTCATAGGATTTTACTGATAAAACAAAAATGCCCAAGTTAAACTTGTATACACTGTTTGGGAAATGAAACATTTGTCTGACTTGCCTGTCCTAACAGCATTAGCAGATAGGATCTAGGTACAGAAAATGGAGCAAGTCACGTTGGGTTGCTGTACTTAGCCTCAGTCTTAGTATCCCTTCCTCCACTTCCAAGTGAAGGCTTATCACAGAGGTATTTCCCAAACCATGGCATTTCTATTGGCAGCTAAACCTTCAGTGCTTACCGTAGTCCTCATGCAATGCACATATGACGTATAGAATTAACTGCTCATTAGAGTTGTCCCATCCTTTCAAATGATGTGATCTGATTAATACCATAAATAGTAAAACAAATGTTAACTTGTATTTCCATGTTGAACGAATACCTTATATCTCAATTGAAAGCCAGAAGCTGAGTTAGATGTGAGCTGCAAGCCCATCTTTATGCCACAGCTCTAACAGCAGAAAATGTGGTACATCAATCAGATGCGTGCTTTCCCCTAAGCCAAGGGATCAGTTGTAGCAATTTATAGAGTCACACATCAAAGACCATGCCAAAAACAGGTGCCTAATTACACCAAATTCACAACCTGTTAATATCTTAGATGGAAGCAGATTATTAGTTGTGACACACGTTCTTTCCAATCCCTTGATCCAAGGAGCAATAATACTGTGAGCGACAGTAAGTGGTGACAATGAAATACACATCAAAGAATTAGAGCAGAATGGTACAGCCGGACTTTGCCTGCCTTGTTAGGATTTTGATGCTCTTCAAATGCAGTAATAGGCTTTACACAGTTTAGAGAGGTAGGGCAGTATTACAACAGCATTTCGTTTATAATATGAATCAACAATTCCGTAGAAAAACCGTATGCAAGAATTACACACAGTTGGTATTTTAGAGCTGAAATCAGGAATTCTGGTTCCTGGCTGATTGGTTTAGCAGATTCTTGTGTAAAAATAACAAACCCGAGAGGAAAACACTACACCTGTTCAGGACTGGATCAGTCCTGAAATTTTATTTTTAGTTAGAGGCTGAGAAAAATATCAATCTGTGTTTGCTGGGTCAAAAACACATGGTCTGGATAGCACCTACCAGTTCGTACAATAAACATTCTGAAGCACTAACTAGACCTATATTGTGCTTAGCGTCTTACACTCCCACTTAGGCTCCTACACACAGCAACATGCAAATAAACAACTGCGTAAATATAAACCATTTGAGGAAAAGCAGTAATAAAGTAGTCTTTCCGTTTCAATCTCAGAAGTTATTCGCTGGGATGTGCTTGGCATAAGTATGTCCTGGGTTCAGAGAAAACTGAATAGAAGATAAAAGGTCCCGATAACCTTCAAAGCTCTACCGTATCACTGAAAAATGAAAGTTCCCCACAGAGGTCTCCAGTGGATTAGCAGCTTTGCTGTGCGCTACCCCTCTCCACGGCTTTTCATTATATTTCATAGTCACTTAAGCCTTTTCCTAATAAAAAGACAATGCCCAGGGTGAGATTATGAAATACACCAAAGTTAAGTTGATAACGGTTTAATTAAATGTTGCTCACTAACAACTGGCATGACTCAGACAATAAAAGGGAAAAATGAATGCTGTAATTGCTTCTTTTGCTGCCTTTTCACAGTCTTCTCAGATGCTCTTCCCATGACATTGCCTTTCAGAGCGTGCTGCAGAAGATCCGGTCGCATGTCGCAGTTGCTCAGCTCCTGTACACTGAGCATGAAGGAGTCATTTAACTCCAGGCGGCTGCAGTAATCCCACAGTTGGTACGGAGCAGGCTCTGCGTGATTAGATTTTGTCTGCTTCTTTTTAATTAAAATAAGAGGGACAGGTCTTCAAAGGGAGTAAATGAGCAAAGCTCTGTTGAAAGGAGTATTTACCAATTGAGCTCCCAACGTCAATAGCAAAATCTTCCCGTTAAAGGCAAGCTGTACGTTTTGCAGTGCTATTCTCTACAGAGGTTTCACAACACTTCCTATAAGCACGTCTCACCCCATTAACTAAGACTCTTAATAAATACGCGTGCCTGAATTCGTTTCTTTAGACATCGCCTCATTCCTTCCCGCCCCCCAAGTAACACGTGGTAAGTAGATAACTGACAACCGTTATTCCCTCTTCATTATAACAACTTTCACTGTACTTTGTTTATCTTATGTGCTGTATATGTTTCATAGGAAAAACAACTCTAATTCAATGCTTAGAAATACGACCGTGATAAGTAGCTTGGGTCAGTCCCCTGCAGATATCAAAATAGGCAGGTCAGAAGCGTGCATACCAACTGTTCTCTGTAGAAGACATATAGAGCAGTGATTAGGTTTACATTTCCCCTTAAAAGAGGACTGATTTTACAGCTTTGTACTATGTCATGCAATAATCTTGTACATTAAAAACCATACGTAGCCTTCTGATAGATGTTCAGCACAGTTATCAATTGGTAAAACCAATTAAATAATAATGTAAATAATGATTTATTTAAATAGTCTTAAACACTGGGGGGTATCCAGTTTTATTCTAGCAGACTGGAAATCTACATGAAAGAACGCAAAAGGTCACGGAAATTAAAAAAGGAAAAAAACTATGTTGAGTTTACTTTCACTCACAGAAACACCTACAGAAATAAGCGCTAATAAAAAATACTATCACATGAAAAGCAAAACAAATTAAATCCTAACACAAAATCCAGCAACAGCATATTTTCTATGCAACGTACAAAACCGCAAGCTGCTGGGAACCACATGCCCTTAGATCACCTGCAGAATAGCCAGAAGAAACATGTATCTCAGGAAAAACAGAAGCTTGCAGAACTAAGTAGTTCAATTTGTAACAAGTCACCTTCCAAACTACAAAAACTTTCATGTGTCTCTCAATTATTCAGTTAAAGGCATTTTATTGATGTTTTTCTCCAGATTGACACTGATTTTCTGACTAGAAGACAGATTTACTCCAACACTAAATTTTATCTCAGCAAAACTCCTGGCTTCACTTTTGATACGAGCGCCTTCATTCTAGATGGCTTTTAGGGTAACAGCAGCAAACAAATCCTCTTCACTGCTGCCTCTTTCAGCCCAGCTCCACCATCTCCTCACCAGCACTGGTTTGTCCTTGTTTTACTGCACCAGTTCTGGACTTTCCCTTCGTTCCTGACTTGACCTTCCCTGCCTACATCAGTAACACTGGCCAAGAGGAAGGATTACAGCATTTTACGAACACCAATCCACTGTGCTGCATGCTGATCAAACAATCCTGAAAAGCAATCCAGCAGACAAGATGCTGGTTGCACGTTCCCAACGAAGCAGCAATTTAGCAGCAGGCATAGAGGACTACAGCAGCAAAGAAGAGTGTATTCAGACATGATGGTTGCTCCGAAATTAATACCTCCTATTTTTTGTTATGTTGGCCCACAATGTCAAAGGCGGATTTTGGTGGTATGGGAGTAGAGGTTGGACCTCCCCACCAATATCCCATTACATGTTGTTGCCATGTGACAGATGGCAGCAGAGGGGCAGTCTGACCGAATGGCATCTGACATGGAAGTGCATCACTCAGCTATCCCACGTGCTGATCCAATTTCCTTTTGGAACAGACTAACGATCCTCTTCCATTGCAAGAGCTGAGGTCTTCTAATTTAACATTAAAAGAACTACCTACATAAACTGTCACCCCCTGTGGAACTCATTTTCTTTTTTAGTAACAACAAGCTATTAACCAAGATTGATTAATCTTGAAGTTATGAGTAAGAAACCATTATTCTTCGCAATATTTCCTAGTAGTAGAAGAAGAAAAATGGGTCTCTGTTTCTGTTCAGAGAACTGATATAGAAGAAGCAGAACATCCACAACATGAAAGTCCCTTTTAACAGCATTGTTTAGGAAAGGAAAATGTACTCACAGAAATAGCTGTAATTTGTACGGACAAAACAGGATGGCTCATTATATGATGCACAACTGCATCAGTAGATTAGAAAAAATGTGACTAAATATGTGTCTAAATGCTTTAGAAGACAATGGAAGCTAGAATTGGAAAACAGAAAACTATAAGGGATTCCAAGAAAGTAGAACAGGAAGCAAACAGATATTCTAGTTATTTCTAGAGACATAAAAATTCACGAGTTCAGTAATTTGCCATTATTAACTTCATTTTGGATGAGACATATTTTAGTTCATGCAACTTTTCATTTTACAACAGATTCCCCTGAGATTCTGTTATGAATTACTCTCAATTTTTTCCCCGTTTGGTATAGTCACATTCCTCTACATTCAGCCACTTAAGAGATTTTGATAAAATGGATAATTTACAGATTATATTTTTCAGTTCATCGCTAGCATAAAAGTAATCTCTCTTGACGGGTACAATGATAAAAGACACATACGTCAGGTTATGCACGTGAACTATAATTACTTGTTGAAAATTATTCTCATTAGAAGTGTAAGTTACAATCTGCTCTGTTACCTGAAATAAAAAATGCTCAAGATTTTTTAAGTTGCTTGTAATAATTTCAGAGATGATTCAGTCGCTTGCAACTCAGAGCATATTATTCCGTATTGACTTCTGTTCGCTACACAAATAGCTTCAAATCGGTTTGCAACCATCTTGTACTGCTAAAGAGAAATCTCACGTTCATATCTAAGAACATAGTAAAACAAATTGATCTCTTCTAGCTTTAGAAAACAAACCTAACTGGGGTCAGAATTCCTCACCTCTTTGTTGCCATCCTTCTTTCAATGAATTCTCACCCACGTGCGATTGTTTTATTCTTTGTTGTGCTATTACACAGCTCACCTCTTCATTAAGCCTGATGGAAACGCTGACTGCTAGCTGGCAGCCCTCCGCTGTGTAGAGGCTTACTCTGGCCTTTCACCCACCCTCTGCGTGCCATTCCTCTCTCAACCAGAGAGGTCAGATACAATTTAAGACAGCAGACTATTTTTCACCATCAAATAATTCTAACAAACAACAAACTTTTCTTATCCTCCCTAACTTTCTTACTCTTACCAACAAAATGAATATCTCAGTATCATCAACAGTTTACTATCAGTTCAACTTATAAGTGCTTCAAACCTTATAGACAATGGAAGCCACATAGTAAATCCTTGCTATGCATTTAGTACTGAGAAAGCTTCAGCAAACTCATCTCCACCAGTGATCGTCACATGGAAGGCAATACTTCTAAATTAGTACCCATAAGTACTTGCTTTACAACAACGCAGTGTTGCAATCCGTTGCATTAGCACAGTGTGCTCTTTGGGAAATTAAATCGTAGAAGATGTTCAGTCCTAAATGTTTTCAACTTCTTAAACAAATCTCAGTAAGTGTCAAATCCCATTTCAACAACTGTACACCTTCTGACAAATTGACTGGACACGGCAACGCCCTGCATCACAAAAGCTTAGTGTATTTATTTTATACATTCGCTTATAGTTTAATTTAGACAATATTTCTTTGTAATGAATTTTTTCCGTATTTTCTTCTCTAAGTAAATACACTATTACTGAGAAAACTAAGTCAATCCGCTAAGTCTTTTGTACAATTGCTCTTTTATCTTCATAAATTAATACGTTACAATAGATACAAGCATACTAGAAGCTGATGTTTACAATAGGTAATCCACAGCGCTAAGGTACTTCACAGTGTTAAAAATCAAAGTACTGATGTTCGATTGCACGATCTTCTGTAAAAGATACCTGTAGCTTCCGTAAATCAGCCTTCACGGTATACGTACCTCTTCTAAATTACTGTGGAAATTTGACCCAAAGTGTAAATGTTTCGTTATGTTACAGTGTGGTTCTGATAATGGATTGCTGCTAGCATTTCTGATAATTCCCTGACAGTTGCATTAACCTTCTCGTTTAATCAGTACAATGCTGAGCTGCCCACATCATCTGTTGCAAAAGCCACACACAGATTACAAAACTGTCTTCAGCGCAAACAAGACAGCAAATGAATAAAAGTTAAATACGAAGGTGTTATTGGGGTTGTGAAATAATACCGACACAGAATAGCAGAATGAGCACAGATAAGATGATCTTACAGTATTTTCCAAGTCAAGATTTGCATCTGCCATATTTCATTACATTTCAGCTACTATTGTTTGATCTCACGACCTATTTCACTTGTGCTAGCAATACCTCAAGCTTACAGCCAACGTCTTCTGATCTCAAGCTAAAAACAAATATGTTCCCTTCCATGGACACGTGCCTCATGTATTTCATGTTCAGAAATTAAAAGTAATCATTACTTCCGTTACATGCATAATTCTTTTCTGTTCTTAGCTTCAGACATCATATCCCATTTCTAAGACAACCTGAAGAAGTTGATAATCCACACAGCCTAAGGATACACTTTCCTCATTGTTACCACCACAGGTACCACCATGTCCCGCTGTTTGCGCTTTGAGTCTAATCTAAGTCTCTCCCATTTTTCTGACGCTCCATTTCACAAAGTTAAAACACCTCCATGCCACTCAAAAATGTAGATCAACTCTTCCCTCCATAACAACTTCATGTCTAGAGACTTCAAAAATAAGTAGTAAAATAAGCAAGACATAAAACAACTGAGTCATTCCGTCAACCAATTGTTCTTATCTTGTTAATCTTTCATTTTTATTCACCTAATAATGACTCAATACCTCAACTGATTCCTTCAGCCTCAGGTACCTCCACATCTCCTTCCAAACTGATCTTCAGAAGCAGACCACTCCCTCACAATCCACTTCATCTTGCTGCAAACTACTACTCTCATAAACTGATGCATTTTGATCATGTGAATGCTTTATTATACCAAGATGTCCAGGCAGCAACCCAGCCGATCCTTAAATGGATTGATAACCATCTGTAAGTGCTGTTCACTTCCCAGCAAGTCCAGATGATTAGCTCATGTCAGAAACTTTAAAGTAGCTAGAGCTGGATGAGCCAAGTCCCATACTTCTACATACCATTCAGCTTGATTATATAATTACTGTGCCTCCTGCAAAGAATAAACAGATAGAATCATAGAATCATTGGGGTTTGGAGAGACCCCATTTAAGACCCCATATATATATAAAATATCATCTAGTCCAATCGTCAGACCATCCCCAACATGCCCAATGACCGCATCCCTCAGTGCCACATCTCCACATTTAATGAACAGCTTCACAAATGGTGACTGCACCACCTCCTCGGGCAGCCTGTGCCACTGCATAAACACTCTTTCTGAGAAGAGATTTTTCTTTATGTTCCACTTGAACCTCCCCCGGCACAATCTGAGGGCATTACCTCTCTTATTGTTGCTGTTACCTGGGAAAAGAGGCCAAAACCAAACTCGCTGCAATCTCCTGTCTGGAAGTTGTAGAGGGCAACAAATTCTCCCCGAGCATCCCCTTCCCCAAACTAAACTACCTCAGTTCCCTCATCCACTTCTCATAAAACTTGCACTCCAGACCCTTCACCAGCTTTGGTGCCCTATGTATAACACAATGTAGAATCTTGCAACATTCTCACATTGGGAGCCTGACCAACACTCTAAATGAGCTAGGTTATGTCCTGTTTTCTTACCCATCTTGACATACTTTATGTTCCCTCTTGTTTGTTTCTTAGGTTACAGCAGAGCACACATCTATGTCTTCTGTTCCGTTTGAAAAGCGAGTAGCACTTGTGGGCTGTAGTCTTAATACACGTTGAAACGATAGTCCTAATTAATAATCCATCAAACTGTCTTTTTATACACATTTTAAGCATCTTAATTTATTAAAAACATTCTCCATCGAAGTTTGGCCAATAGATAAAATGATGTAGGAGAGGAGAAGTTGTCCCTAAAGGGAGATCATTAGTCTTTTCTTCTTTTGCTGATAGCGTTGTCATAGAAACAGCAGAAGAGAAAGAATACTCTATTAACTTCACCTGGATTTATTGAGTTGCTTGTTCACTGCCACCATTCACCATAGAAATGGAATAGATGCATCTTAGTCTAAAAGAATGATGTCATAGGCAAAACATTTGAAAAATATTACAGACACTGGTTTGGGAAACGTTCATGAAAACAAAAAGATGAGATAAAGGTAGAAATACTATTTAATATATCTTCATTATTTCTTTAAAGGTTATTAAAATACACAAGTGTTCACACATTTGGAATATAAAATACAATTAAAGCAATTTAAATATAGAAAATACCGGAAAGGAAACAGTATAAGAGAAATAAAAAAAGAACATATCATAGATTTTCAATACTGAGGATAGGAATCGATCAGGAACATTAATCCACCTTTTATGTCTACGCTCTTGATTCAGGCTATTGCAAAAGCATACGTCCATCAACGAAAACACTTAAGGCGCAGTGTGAGCTAACTTAAAGGTGGGCCTGTGCTTTGAACACCTTTTTAACCCTCTTTTGGCAGCATTCTCCAAAATTCATATACCTTTTACTAAGACGTGGAAGATGAGCCTGTAATGCTGAAACCCTTTCAAATGAACCGTTGCCAATCCTGTTGTGACAGACTCAAAACATCTTTAAAACGTACAGATAAAACAGTGTTGAATCCTACTCTCTTATAATTTGTGCTTGAAAAACTATAGATTGTCTTACATCAGGAAACACACCAGATGACATATATATTTCTGTAAATAGGTTGTGAAGATGGTTTAACTGCTTTAAGTAATTTTTGTGTCCACTAGAGAGCTCAATTATACTATTGCATTATGCCTGCCTTGCCACTTCCACTTAATTCTTTCTATTTTTGCTTATGCACAAATTTATATGAAATTGGTAATAGTTGAGAGATTCTCAAGATAACAAATCTATACTATGTGAGCAAAGATGTCGAAACTAGAATAACTTCCATGCTTTTCAGTTATGATGATCTAGCCTAAAAACAACGTACTGCAGCTCATTAATTTCAGAACTTGCTTTCACATAATTACTCACTGGATAATTACCAAGCTGCAAAGAGAGCTTTATTTTAGATTTTTATTATATCATATAATTTCTCTAGTAGTAAAATAACAGAAATAAATATGATTGGAAGGGCAGGACAGGAAGGTTTACCAAAACTAAGACCTTGAAGATCACCCAGTTCCAACTCCCTGCCTGCCACGGGCAGGGCTGCTAACTGCTAGATCAAGCAATAGATCAGGCTGCCCAGGGCCCCCTGCAATCCGGCCCTGAACACCTTCACGAATGGGGCATCCACATCTTCCCCGGGCAGTCCGTGCCCATGTCTCACTGCCCTCTGGCCTTGTAGAGCATAAAGCAGCAAAGAACTGAGTACCAGGAAGCAATTACTTAACGTCTAAAATACAGCAAATACATAATTCCAGAAAATTTCTACAGAGATAATAGATCAAAATGTGAGATTTTAATTAGATATAGGGAAGATTTCTTTTTATCTCTAGGGCAATTAAACAAAAAAGGATAGCACCATCAGCACAAGTAATAGCAATATCAAAATAATCAGGGAATAATTGATTGTTGCAGCAGAGGTGTGCCAAATAATGAAAAAATAAAAAGAAAAACACAAAGATTAAACAGTCATTAAGGAATTCCCTTAAGAGCAGTGGCACAATAGTAAAGACATCAAGGGACAGATTCACTGAACAGCTGAAGATCTTGCAAGCACATCTATCAGCATAGTTGTGCTATCAATAGATGCACTAATAGTTTTTAAATACCAACAGCAAAAATTGAAGGGTAAGATGAAGATATCAAAGAGACCGAGCAAACTATAGAGGTAACAAAGGAATAAATGAAATGACTGACACACTTTGATATAGTAAGAAGAATAAGGATAGCAGAATGAGAGAAAACGTTACATCATGGGATGCATGTATGAGGAAATAATTCCAAGTGAAATGAAGAACGTACAGATGTATTCTCTGTTTATTCAGAAAAGAAACTACACATTTAAAGAGAAACTCTCTATTTGTCAATGAAATTGAGCATATTTTGAAGACTGGAGAGGCATGGAATGGTCTTATTAAAAAGTGAACTCCTTCCATAAAACATTCTTCACAGCGTCCAAAAAGGAGCAGAATGTGCCCTTGTTTACGCTGCATGCTTGTGATGAAAAATGAACCTCAGCAGAAACCAGGGACAGAGGCAAGACATGCAGCTAAGTATTTGGATCCTATTTCAATCCTCAACTCTCAAGGCAGTTTGTCACAATAAGAATTACAGTTGCAAACTTAAAGGCGATTCTGAATTTTCTTTGTAAGAGAACTATTAGATCCCCACTGCACACGAATGAGGAGACTGAAGTGGATGATTACTGAGCTGATTCATGGCCTCCAGATGCTAAATTCAATCCACAAAGGCGTTCAGGCAATGAGACAATGAAAATAGCTGATACAGGGATGCTACCAAGTCCTAAAAGATATTGGAAAACGTCACTTGAAACAGCAAGCCAACAGCATACATTATTCACCCCTCCAGCAGAACAACACCTGTCCTGAAAGCTGTGAAAAGCAGCATCAATAACACAGATTGCATTTCAATTGTCTTTCAGACGTCCTCTAGCTACACCAGTTATCAGTGAATTAAGCAACTTCGAGCCAATTCTGAGAAATAAGATACTGCCCTTCCAGCACAGCTCTCGCAAATCACCAGTATTCAGCAATCTGCTAATAAGTAATAAAATATGCATCTGCTCATCCTGTTGATATTTCCATGAGATAACTTTATTCTGTGGCAGCAAAATATTGAGTATGACATTTAGATCACGTAGCTTAAAATACTTAATCCCAGGAAAAACACCAGATAGCTATTTTAGCTTCAAAGAGACAGCACTGCTGTTCACACAACTATTTCCACTGTTTGTCTCCAGATCCCCTGTGAGTCACTCAGAGTAAATTAGTCTAAACTGGTTTGACCTGTGTCTATAGGATTTATACACACACTCAGCCTTTCTCCGCTAGTGGTCAGGCATCTTATTACAGAGCAAGAATCGTTACCAACTGGAAGAATCACAAGCTCTGTCACTATCTTACCTTGAAAAGACTCTCCCATCAGGTGAGAAAATTCAGATGCGCACCACAAAGATTAACAAAAAAGAAAAGATAAATCTACTCAGTTCGGTCGTTTTTATCCTCATCGTTCATCAAATGAATGCAATAAACCACTGACACTTTGTTTATTTCCTGATTGCACTGCCCAAAGTACAGGAGCATAAAAAAAATCATACAAGAAAGGCAGCTGGAATCACAGTGCTGTTCTCACGGAGGCGAGTCATTAAATGAGATTTACTAAATTCTAGCACTGCAGCACATACCACTACTTAGAGCCGAATAATTTTTAAGTTCTTCCCTGATAGTTGAGTGTAACAAAATTTCAAGTGCTTTATAAGGAGTACATAGACTTGACACTAGAAACTGAAGGAATCATAGAATGGCCTGGGTTGAAAAGGACCTCAAAGATTAAGTAGTTTCAAACCCCCTGCCACGATCAGGGTCACCAAGCACTAGAGTAGGCTGCCCAGAGCCACATCCAGAATACCACATCATGAGGAACATCTCAACTTCACTCATTAGAAAAATATCTTTCTTACTCTGAAAGCAAATCTCAACTGGTTAAACCACAGCATTGAGAGCAGGGTTGAGTTGAACACAGAAAGAAACAGCCGGTATATTTTCATTAGCATCCCATGCTAGCGTATATTATAAACACATTCTTTTGTGTTTCTACAGCTGCTTAAGTAACACTGAGGTATCGATTTTCTCAGCATTCCCGTTTTATGAGCTAGGCAAGTTAGTGCATGTTGCAACTCCTATTTTTCAAATACTCCACCGCTTACATTACAACTAACCGTGAGTAAAACTTCAGTGAAGGTCACACTCTCCATTAAAACAAAGAGGATTTGTGATACTTAAAACTGATTCTGCTATTCCTGCAATAGCAACATCGTGTACATAGAGTAAGTTAAGTTGAAACTAACAGATAAGGAAAGGCTGGTGAAGCATAGAAAGGAGAAAGAAAAATTAGGCAGGTACAAAAGAAAAGATATGGGTGCTCCCAGCTTTGCACATGGACACAGAGTTACCTGCAGATGTTTTGTCAACACTGTTGGGAGAGTTATGTGTTTTCCAGTTGTAGGCGATCACGAAAAGCAGCAGCTGATTTCTGTTTGAGAGCTTTCACACACCTGGCACATTGCTTTCATCACCTTAGAAATTACATTGAAATATCCACTGGCTTCCATGTGGTTTTGATGGGAAATTGCAAGACAAAAGTAACCCTGAGTTCAACACTGCCATTCTCAGAATTCCCAGCCAGCTCCAACTCGGAGAACACCTGAAGTCCTTGTAGGCATCCATTTTACATGTTACTGGATTGCACAGACATACTTACGTCTTTACAGTACTCAAGTTTGTTGCTGACTCTATGCCACATCCAACAGAGCCAAAAGTACAGGGGCTGCGAGCACATCTCGCCAGGCACTGTGCAGAAGAGGCCAGGCTGAGGCAGGCAGCCTCCCAAGTCTGCAGTGAGCTTCACTCCGTGTTCCTTTAGTGACTTGGAGACAACGCCATCATTTGAATGACAGAAGGAAACGAATGCTGCTAGTCACTAACAGCAATGAATGGGAAATTACTAATAGAAGTATTAATGCTCTGAATTGCAAAGCAACTTCTGTCCCTTCTCCTCTACAAACTTATTAGACTATTCATTCTGCCTACCTCTTCTCTGTTATTCTGAGTGGATTTTTAGTTTTTTGTTTCACCGTCAGATAGAGAAGATTAAAATTTTTGTTAATCTTGCTGGAAACTTCAATATTGCATACATCTGTTGTGCCCCTCCTTTACCAGACAATTATTTTCTTTTTGTACTTGGATAGAAAACTACCAAAGGACCTGAAAAAATAACCATACTGAAATATTATATTACTTACCACAATAGTTTACTCACTAATACCATGCATGGAGTAGAACGTACTTCACTTCAAATAGAAAATATCATATTAATTTGTGAGAGAATTCTTCAGTAAGTGATATGGTAACTATAGCCACAGTGAGGAACTAAAAGGACATGATCTAAATACTTGAAAAATCTGAATCCATACTAAATCAAAATACTTAACTGTGATTTATTTTACCATCCAAAGATGAAAAGTTTGCACGGGTAAACACAAACCTTTGTCTGTCCCCTGCATGCAACAGTTTGTGATTAATAAAACTTCTGCCAAGAATCAAGCACACAACAACAACACGTGCACACTATTTTTTCATGTCTTTTTCTGCTGGTCAGGCTTGTTCCCAAGATAACTGCAGAGCTATGTAGTCAGAAGAAAATAGTGACACAGGTTGGTTTCAAAATGGAGGTAAACTGATGTTAATGCGGATGAAAAATGGGATCGTGAGACAATTTTCAGTTATTATGGAAGTAACTTTATTAAAATAATCGGCCGGAGCAGGAATAATGGCTTTGCATATCTTCACATGTCAATATGATACAGCTCCTGCAAAAGAAAAGAAAAGAGAATATATGAAAAAATAATTTAGTGCTCGACATAATGCATTATCATTTTTTCCACGCTGCTTACCCTTCTCCTCTTTATCCAGCAACTAGTGGCAGGATGCTGTCTCTGCTCATTCTAGGCACAGAGGACACAAAGATTTAGTTCACCATCAGAAACATCGATTTTTCTACGCAACTGCAATATATATTACAAGTGCACCACTGTCATAGAACATTTATTGTGATATTCACCTTACGCTTACCGAATCCTTGCATCTTTTTCTGGATGAGACTTGACACCTACGTGACACCTCAAAGCAGCAAAGGCTAAAGGAACAGTGATTCACTGCGGCTGCATAAACACGGCACAGCTCTGGCATTTGGAGGCTCTTCTCCTGTAGCAAAGTAACACTATACACAGTAAACAACTAATAAAAGCCACATCCTAGTAGCGTAACAACAGACTTCAAGCTCTCCCAGGCACGTACGTGGTGTACTTACTAATTTGAAGTCTCCTCCCAGGTCCTCGCTCAGCAAGAAATACAAAGCAGCATAGAATACATACAAGTCACTGTCTACACATGGTTACAGCTGGTTAAATCACCACAGACCAAGCAAGGCCAAGAGTAAAACCTGAACATTACAAGTCAACTTCCTGTGGTGCCCATTTTAACAATTCCTCAAATACCTCCTAAATACCATATTGATAACGCAGGTTACAAGACTGACCAGATATAAGGTCACATTTAAATACACAGCTGTCGTTCAACTGGGGTCATCCAATTACCTGTATTTCAGGATTAAAAGCATTCACCCTTGAGAGACACCACCCACACAGGAACCCAGGGGACACACCCAGCCCCAAATGAGAATATACGCATAATTTGCATACATTATTGACATAATAATGCAAAAAACCTCTGTACGGAGATGAGATGCTGTGTCCTCATTAGAAATCCAGCCTTACAGCACAATTCCCTTTTTCTGAAGTGACAATAGAGCACAGCCTCACGCAAAAGTCGTTTGTACCTGGCAATAGGCGTTTTGCAGCCACTTACCTTAGCTTGTACGAAATACCTCTTTTCTTAAGGATTCACTATTTCTTCAGTCCTCAGATAACATTTTGACATTCGAGTTGTAAGCCGTACACACGTGCATGGGAAGTGACAGACAAAAAATTATACGTCGCATTACTGATGCCATACAACCAATTTACAGGTTGTGCTTAACACAACCTTCTCCCAGCCCAGCCCCAGATCAACAGAGAAACCATGGCCAATTCCAACTTTCTACAACCGTGAGCTTACCATGTTGTCAATATATGGATGGATTGATTGACAGAGAGTTTCCATAAGATCCACCGCAAGTGGTTAGTTAGCTAGTTAGAAGAAAATTCCAGCAATCCAAGAGGTTGGTCAGAGTAAGTAATATAAATTGTCGTTATTTTATCCACACAGTTGACAAAATGACTATTTTCATAGGGGAAGTGCACAGAAAGTGTTACTAACGTAAACTAATGGTTTGGTAAATCTTAGTCTTGCCTTCTAAGGCTTATTAATCCAACCCAAACCATTTCTGACATAGCAAATGTAGGTAAATTGGCAAAATGGCACAGAAAAAACACAGTACAGCTATTGTTGTGGTAGCTGCAGATAGGAGCTAGGTCACAACCACTCAGGGAGAAACCTCTTCCCCTGGCTTAAACAAAACCAACCAGATCTGCAGATGTGAGTCTAAGTGTTGAAAGAGATCCTTCAGCACGTTCACCAGATACATTAAGGTTGCATTCCAAAGGTACGCTTTCCCAAGAAGGCATAGCCAGTAGCAGAGCTTCCCCCTGCCTGAGGAACCTCTGCTTTCTCCATTAATCACATAGCACACACACATCAGTTGTTTTAATTCAATTCACTCTTCCGGTGGTTTTTTCTCTAGAGTTGATAAATGACTGCTCTTCCCAGCAAAAATCATTCTGTGGAAATCCAAAGCCATTTAACGTCACGAAATATTGCTGTTATTTTGCAGCGTGCTTCGAAGAGACAGGTATTTCACAAACTAAACAGAAATACAAGGGTCCAACGCTGAAGGCCTTGCAAAATTCAGAAAAAAAAAGTAAAGTTTAGGCAGGATTAGTAACAAAGGGACTACGACAACAAATAATATCTCAATACAGTCTGTTAGAGCTTCAGGAATTTATTAAATGAGTACAGGGATATGATGAAATATATTAAATGCTGAAAGAATGATATAATCAACAAATTCACTTGGAGATTACCAGGAAATGACAGTAATCAGAATACCTAATAATACAGTATATGTAACCAGAAGCATAAAACAGCCAGCGCTCCACATTACCATATAAGGATTGACCTTTATAATCAAAAATAAATATAATAGAAAAGGAATACAGGGAAAGCTGAATTCTAGTTTTTAACCACGTTCTTTAGAATACATATATTCTTTGCTCACGTAAGTGGATGTTCGTTCTCTCTTCCAGTGAAAACAGAGTGTTACAAGGTTTTATAACAGTTGGGAGTTGCTAAATCAGAAGCAAAGCTAAAGCCATCCACTGGTATTTATTTTCTCTGCGTGCTTGCTGCTACAAGATGTTGAGTTTTAGAGGATATCTCACCAGCTACACATTTATGAGCTGAGCATAAACTAACGGACTTGGATTTTTTATTTCTTCTTGAACAGTAAAAATAGTTTTGCTCCTATTTTTCAGTTTTGCTCATATTGCCAACGATCAGCAAAGCATCTTTCGTGGTTAGCAAAAATCAAAACGCAAGACCAATGCTCCCAGAGTTTATCGTGTGTTCCCACACTTTGAGGCATACAAGCATCTTATCACAAAGAGAACGGGCTAAGAATCAGCACAGTGAAAACAAAGCAGGCACTTTCTTCTCTGACATTAAGAACCCAAAAAACCAAACACCTTTCACACTGTAGTCATTGCAAGGAGATGTATAAAGAATAATCCTAATAGTGTTCCAACTCCCGGGTTACTTGATCGCTCTGCTACATTTCATGTCATGACTGTATTTTCATCAACACTGTAGCAGCCTACCTGTTGTACTTGCCTCAGACTGTTTTGTATTTTCTTTTTTTTTTTTAATCTGTATCTATTGCACGTTACTGTTACAAAACAAAAGATAAAGCTTCTGGAAGATAAGATGAACTGCCACAGTAGTTTCAGATACAGCAGATATCGTTTCAGCTACAGCGGTCACGTTTGTTCATATCATAGCAGGTTATTCTAAAACTCACTTTTGCACTTCATCCCTTGGCACATCCTTACTCCACTCATTCCTGCTGTAAGAAACAAGTCGAACTGATGACTCCTTGGTCTTGGGTGCCAACTGATTGAACCCATAACATTTGTTTGTTAAGGTCACCCTCTGGCTTCTGCATCTCTTTTACCTGAGAGTTAGAGCAGTGATATTACTCTGCAGCTGGGACAGGCACGTACAAGGTCGGTCTCCCCAAGCCAGCATCACACCGATGGACCCCTACCAGCCTTATTGCTCCCACAGACACATGGCTTCATCAATGTTTTCATCAGACAAAATAACAACAAAAAAACAATGCTATCATTCAGCTCTGAAGATCAAGAAAACAGACAGCAATCTGCAGTCACTCATGCTATCTAGAACAAATCAGACTGTTTCAGCATTCATTAAGAACTTCTTTCAGCCCTTCCCATTTGTTGCAAACTCGCTGCATTACCAACAGCGAGGCTGCTTTCAATTGACACAAAATAGTACAAGCAGACTTTCAGTTCATTTATAGGAATATCACGATAATGTTTACTTACCCACGTGTTGGAAATCTACGTGACATTGCCTGCGTCACCACTGGTGAGACGCTCTGGGAGCCCTATGGAAATGTGCACCCATGCAGCTGAGGAGCACAGGCCAGGAAGAAGGGAACTTTGTAGCCTTTTGCAAGGAAAAAAACAGTCTTTGTGCTGCACACTACCAAAAGAGTAGCTGAGCGATGCAAATGCAGAAATCCCAACAAAAATAACCGTTCTCATTTAAAGTACTAAGCAATATAGATGCTCTCCATATTCTTAGCAATTGCATAAAGCTTGGCCATCCTGACCACAATTCTAAAACGTACGCTTTTTTAAGACATAGTGTCCCTTGAACACGTACATAACTTGCATTTAATTAACAGCAGTTGCACATGCATATGTCAGAAGCGTACATTTGTTGTTATACCTGCAACATACATGCCACATGAATATGTTTGCATTTATCTCTATTATCCACATGAAGAAACAGACACTGCAAACCAAGGCCAGCAAGGATACTAAAGGACTAGGCATTCATGTCTGGGAATGCACAGAAGCATACAGAACGCAAACTAGATAACATCCAAAAGAGGACAGGGGAAAGTGAGAAGGCGGTGGGGAATAACAAAGCAGTCAAGGTGGCAAATGAACTGAATGTTTAACTCCTGCTCACACAGTGCTGCCTGTTAGAACTTGTAAGGATGACCAAAGACTCTGGCAAGAGGTGGGTTACAGGAAATATCAAAACAGTGCATGCTGAGGTGACCTCTGCAACTGATTGCCACCAGAGCTTGAGGGAGAAGGCATACAGCAGGCCCAAAAGGACACGGAAGCTCATGGATAACAGATGTCTAATAGGACAGTAAAAGGATTGGGCAGGTACGTATCCTCCAGCAACTCCGGGTTCTTCTGCTTATGACAAATAAAAAATGGCTTTGCTCATCTACTTTCCTTAGAGAATGCAAGCTAAGCCAGATGGATTATTTATCTGTACACCAGGGCAGCGCCACAGATGGTTGTTCATATCTTCAGGAGCTTCTAACTTCACTGGGGAAGGTGCCCAGCCTTCCCTGGGAAGCCAGGCCTGAGTAGCTTTCACTCTTGTAAAACAAGTTATGAAAAAGCAACTAAAACAATTCTCAACCCAGGGCAGGGATTGAAACTCACTTCTCACATACTCTTCACTTCACCAAATTACAAGATGTTTCCAAGACAAAGTGCAGCGATATCTTCCCTTACTTCATTACCAACTTGTAAGAACAAAGTGAAACTCAGAAACTCTTCTTCAAGAGTGAAATTTTTCTGCTACTCAAGGATAATGCAATTTTCTCAAAGAATAGAGCAACTTCAAAGGCAAAATTCCCAGTCGATGATGATGGAAATGGAATTCCTAGAGCGACTGAACTCACAAATGCAAAGAAAGCACTAGAAAGCATGCTCCCACACAAGCAATGCTAAGCTCTGCATCACCCATACACTTATTTTTCATAACTGGAAAATACTTATCCCTGTTACTGAAATTATTTTATACAGTACAGAAGTAAACTCACGGGAAAAGCTCAGCACTAGTGACCCTAATAGGATCAGTATATCATCACCAGATGTCTCCGTATACATCAATTTGTCATTTCCTACATGTAAAGTAATGATTTCGTATTTGCTTACACTTTCTAAGTAGTTCCTTAAAAAAAAATTGAAGCCTTTAAGAAGCTCAATACTTTCATGTATGAATCTCGGTCTTGCCTTTTCCTAGCCCACAAAATAACACCTTAGACTTCTGTCACATCTTAGATTTCTGTCATAATATTTCCATTCTGGAGACATACAACTTCATTAATTTCTATACAATTAGGATCGGTTCCAATATTAAATAAGACAATCAAAAAGCTACTCATATGAGAAGACAACTCAGAGCCAAGGCTTCAGGGCTTGGCTCTATTTCAAGTCTTAAAAAAGATGTCTTAAGGAAAAAAAAAATTAACTAAGATGCTCAAAATAAAGACAAAATGCTTTGGCTTTGCCTACTGCAGAGCACTCTTCTTCTTATGAAGAAGCTCTTACAAATGTTTCTTACCCTCTTCCTTTATATATATGCTTATCGTTTGATTCATATTCCTGACAATTGCTGCTTGCAGACTCAGCAAAATTGGAATATATGCAGAATCTTTAACACAAAACATTTTCTTGTCAACTAAGTTTATGAAAACACTTGAATTAATTTCCTCCAGTACTTTTAGTTTCATATAAACCCAAATGAAACACCAAACCTGTAGAACACGAAGAATGACCCGGGCTGAAAGGGAGCACTGAGTCATCCTGTCCAACTGGTGCTCACAGCAGAGCCCCCTGCGCAGTGGCATCAGGTGCTCCATGTCCCCTTCAGCTAAATATTACAGATCCCTAGCAATGGAAGCTCCCTAGTATCTCTAGTGAATCTGTTCCAATGGCTGACCAGTCTTGTTTTTAAGAAGAACTTTCATAATAAGTAATGACAAATTTGTGCCCACTGCCTCTTGTATTTTCTCTCTGCATCTTCACAGACTCCAATCCTGTTTTCTCTGTAAGCAGCCATCATGGATTTTTAAGCGGAAGGGAGATCTCACCTTGCCCTCCTCTGAGAAACTCAGTGCACTCAGCACTTCCCTGCATGCCATGAGCTCCAGCCCCCGACCACCTTGGTAAACCTTTACTGCACTGAGTTCAGATTGCAAACCTCTGTCCTCACCTAGGGAGCCCAGATTTAAAGGCAGGTCTCTAGATACACCACACAAGTCTGAAAGCAGTAGGAAAACACCCTTCCACCTGCTACCCGTCCTCTTGCTAAGCAGCCTGCTATGTCATTAATACTCATCACAACAACGGTACAACGATGAGCGATACCTCACTTGTCCAAAGAATTCCCAGGTCATCACTTAAAATCATTAGTGATAATATCTTTATTTTTTAAATAAAAAAAGAATAATATTCAAAACAGGCAAAAGACACAAAAGTTTAGGGTTGGTTTTTTTTTTGTTTGTTTTTTTTTTTTTGACTTCCATTTCAATTCACAGCTTATTATTCGCTTTCAGTTATAAGCAATGGTTTCTGCAAGCTGTTTTATTTTTACACAGATGATACACCAGATCACTAGCCCCGCTAAGGACAGTTCTCAGCTCCCTAGAGGAAATAACCCACGCACTCTAAAGATCACCAGTTGAAAGGTGAAGCACTGACCTATTCAACCTATCAGTCCCTTGGGCTATGAACGTGCTACACTGCAGCAGCAGAGTAAATAAAAAAAAAAAAACACCTTTTCTTTTCAAAAACCAGTTCTTCAAAATCGAAGTCACTTACTCAAGGCTGCTCAAGCTTTCTAGTACACTGAAGTTAAATTATTTGCTGTCTTTCTTAAAAATATCCCTGCAACTCCTCTGCTAAATGCTAATGAAATGTTTAACATTAACACTAGTTAGACTAGGATACTGTTGTCAACACTGTATTCTGAAAATAAAAAAATCACTGTTTAAAAACTTACTCTCCTTTACACAAACGCATGCATTAATTTTTTTTTCCAGAATCTCATAAAAATGTCATGATACGGCCATATCATTTTAACACTGTTTCATTAAACACCAGTGAAACACAAAAACATCATTGTGTAGGTTATAGTCCTCTAGCAGTAAGAGAAAAATAAAATCTTGACATAATTTCCAATGAAATCAGTAAATACAGGAAGACTGGTAATAAAGACTAATCCAAGATCCACTGATGGAGTTCACGGGAGACTTTGCACTACATTCCATATGTTTTGGGATGATGATTAACCAAGATAAATGTTAAACAGCGAAAGAAAGAGACATCAAAACTTACCCATGAATTCAATTCCTAAATGGTCTGCTGTACCCAAGAAAGCATGTAAAGAGAAGAAAGGGAAATGTTAGACTGAAAAGTAAATACCCTCTCTGTCACAATCTGTACCATTTGATATTTTATGGCAGTGCTGCAGAACTCAATATCAGTTCAGGGACCCACTCTATGAGTATCAGTCAAACAGGAGCAATCCTAAGACAGAACTCTAGTGTGCGGACCTGCTACACAAGGTAAATGTGTCTGGGGAAGGATGCAAACATTCACTCTTATTATTACTGTACTTACTGAACTGCCTCAAACCGGCCAATTACAGAAATTCATTCTCTCTTGCTCTTGAAAATTCTCTCTTAATATCTGACTAAAGACGCTAGTGTCAAATTCTTGCTTTCAGTTTCTCTTAAGAAGATCAAAAAACTAAACAAAGGAATGAAAGGCTTTCACTGAGTTTTGCAGCTCTCATTACAGCACAGCGGCCACTCTTCCATCCAACGTGATAGCACTGCTGCAATCTGTTCCGTAACAGAGATCTGACTTCAGGAGGTAGCAGATATGTCACCTATTTGGCCACCTGACTGGTACACAGCAGTAATTTCAAGAAACTTACAACAAGCAAATCTTGAGTTTATTTTGGGCATGGACTGAATTTACCATATGGAGCTCAGAACACCTCACGACCTCTTTTCAAGTGATTAATTACAGTATGATTCTGTTGCCTAAAAATATTACAGGGCAAAGTAGATTTCAATTTATTAAGTTGGTAGGGAGTGTGTTTAAATTGCTATTTGGTTAAAGAATAACACAAATCGTTTTGCAGGGACAGGGCCATGAAAAAACTTAAAACCGACTCTCCAGTGGGTCCAAGTCCAAAATGATACTGCAGAAAACCAGAGACTCTGAAAGGGTGCTAAGCACAATTCCATTCTGTGCTAAACTTGAAACATATTACTTCCCTAGGGGAGGTCATCATTTGAATTATAAAAAACAAAAGGTTTTCTTTTTCCTGAGGGAAATGTGATGCTTTCCTTTAAAATGTATTAAAAGCAAAAAATATTAATTATTTTTAGTCTTCCTTTGAATTTACAGTCACATTTTCTTAAGACAGAGAAAGTTAAATATATTATTTTTCCTAGGCAAGGTCGAGCCAGGCTATGATCTCTTAGCAAGTGCATAAAGCTGCACAGAACACTTGGACTTTAACCCATCCAACACTTACTTTCAAAAAGTCACTTAAGAACTATACAGTAAAGTCACAAGAAGATTCTCCAACGTAAACACAGCAGTAAATCCAAACACTACAATTTGACTCGTCAGATCTGGCACCTAAGATGAGAATGTCAGATACTGCAGTTTCTTCTGAAAGCACTGGGAGTCATTTGCCTTTTGTAACCTTCCAATCCTTCCAGGAAAAGGCACTGGACAATTACTGATTCACTTCACATACAAATTTATAACACAATTGATAAGCTCTATATGTGTCTACATGGAAAAAAAAAACAAAATGCATCTCAAAAGAAAAGAATGTAAGGTAACGCTATGTGGTATCAACATCTTGCCAGCTTGCAGTCAGCAAAGATGCCTTACCCAAGTCTAGCAACACCAGATGAGTCGTCTTCTACTGGTATTGAGGACATGCAAATACGTATTACGTACATATAATATTAACATTAAATTAAAGCCTGCATATATGCATTATAAGTGTGTAACTTTATAAGTTAAAATCATACATACATTCCACATGACAGTGTTCTCATCCACACTCCTGCATTCACACACTAACATTGCACATTAATATCCCTAATACAACTGATACAGAAATGCAACTTCTTGAAGAAAGTAAGATCAGAAATATCAGAGAAGTGCACTCAATGTGCTAGAGTTGCTGAGATCTGCACCTTGCTTTTTCTTCCTCTCTTTCCTCTACCTATAAAATCCACAAATATTATCTGCCTGCAAGAAATCACATTTTTGCATCTTTTGGTAAGATAACTGCTTATGTTTAGAAAAGGATAACAGAGATCAAAACACCATCATCCAGTCTCCAGGAAGCTAAGGATATCCATACATGAAAATCAAGCTGTATTATCTTTTTATATCTATGTAGAATACCTGATAAAACTCTTCTTTCCCAACTGGACTACACATGTGCTCTACAGCAGTTTTCAATTTACAGCCTGCAGTCTCCTTCGTGGACGTGACCAACACAGTTAAAAGGCAGTAATCTCAAAAAACGTATATAAAATACACCTTCCTTTTAAAACTATAGAAAGGATTTCACTTCTGGAGTGGTTTATGTGTAGGGAGAAACAAACCTAATCCATAGGCTTCTTTAAAGCAGTGGGAGAGAGGGGGACATTTGCCAGGGTATTTTAAATATCTCATTGCCTGGAAAGCAACTTGAACAACCAACGTAACATATATTGCAGATAAAGTTGATGTTCAGAGATGATGATGAAAGGATTTCTAATGGTACAGGTCCTTAAGGCAGAATATCTAAGCTGTTCACTTAATAAGCACAGCTCTGTAAGTTCTGTAAGGAGAATCCTGGAAACAGAGAACAAATGACTAATTTGTGTGCAATCAGTGCTGTTGTGTGCTCGATGTCACTTGCAGGTTTTGGGGAGAGCCTTGACACCCAGGGCACCTCTGCACCCAAATCCACGATCAGAAGGTCACCCATGGTGTGCAGTTGGGGCCGGTGCACGTCACACTGACTCCAAGTGTTAAAGCACCATTGGTAACAATAGTGCCCCACATTTCCAACACAACACAAGCACTATCCAAATCCATCTGAATACTCACATGGTTTTTGTTTTGGCTTGTTTGTTGTTTCTTTTTCTCCTTCTTTCTTTTTTTGTTAACAGTCTGTTGTTATCATCCTATAATTCCAAGGGCCGTTTTCAGAAGGACATCTCTACTGTCGGGGGTAAGACCCTCTCAGCAGACAGGTGTAAGAGATGGGCAGGGCCCACACAGCCAGGCAGCAGGGGAAGAAAGCAGGCTGAGGTGCTGACCTAAGGCAAAGCCGAGCACCAAAAAGCAGAATCCCACCCCCCAATGTGGCACTATGGAGCAGAAGACTGCTGCACTCCTAGACAGCCACAACATTATTATGTGTGATAAACCGCATCCAAACACTTCCTTAGAGATAGAAAAGAGAGTGTCAAGCCATTCACCATCAGACAACACAGGTTCTTCAAGGACTCAGTACAACAAAAATGTCTATGATTGATATTAATGTGTTAGTGTACTGGAACGTGGGCTCTGCTCCCCAGATTGGCTCATTAACCAAAAAGTGTGACTGTACTTTGTTTTTGTGATTTCTTTCCTTTCTTGTATTGTTATGCTCTGAGGAAGTAATTGACAGGAAGACTATTACCTCTTATACTTTTATACTTATGAATATATCTGCATTTTGTTGTTGATGTGGGAAAACCACTGAGCCTTACGGTCCTTGTACTTACTGAATTTCTTGCTAATACTAAAGCCATTCCGATTTATACTTTATTAATACATCTACACGTGGGAATCCTTGATAACAAGCACAAGAGAAGATAAACTCGTGCCTGCTAACAGATCATTTCATTAAAGCTTCACATGTAACGTGCAGCCTTCAATCTGGATGATGTTTTGTCAGAGCTTTTTTCTCAGCCATTTTAATGTAGAGCTACTTCTCCTGGTCCAAGAATGGTTTCACTATTTCATGTGCATTCTAACTTACACTAAGAAATATAAACCTAAACACCTAAAAGTGTCTGATCCGTAGGAGAAAAATATTCAATATTAAAACATACACTGCAGACCATTACAGACATTTAAATCTGCTCTAAAAATAGGTTGACTTCAATACGAATCAGTGCAAAGTACTTTTCCCTGCAAATGAAGTTCACTGTTTCCAATAAACTCATAAGGTTTGCCCAATTGTCCTTTGTAGTTTATCATCTTGAACAAAAAAAAGCAACACAAGAAAACCCTGCAAACTACGTTAGACAGCTCAAGTATTCCTAATACAGATTATTTGGTTAAAGGGAACAAGACAGAGTTTAAGATAAATCAATTTGTCTGAAGAACAAATGCTAATTTCCCCAACAATAGCTGGGCAGTTCACTACACATTAACTGATGTAATAGTAAATTTACAGAATATACCGGCCATTTGTTCCAACTGCAGCAAGACACAATGGTGAAAATTCCACATATACACACCCCTTAAAAAAAAAGGAAATAATGTATATAAAGCTTCCACCCCTTAAAAAAAAGGAAATAATGTATATAAAGCTTCACAGACTGGTACTATTCTCAGTGTGAACAAGGATAAAATAATGATATTCTGAATTTGTACAGATAGGGTTAATTGTATTTTAAGCCAAATTAAAATCCTCAGTCCATAAAACTGAACACTGAAGACGATATCCAGAGGTTAATTGCTTTCTCCTCTTTTCTTTTCTTTTTTTTTTTTTCCTTTTCAAAAGGAAAAAAGAGCAAGGAAGAAAAAAAAAATTTCTTTTGAATATCTGTCCGACTCTGCAGAGATTAGTGCAGCCTCCAGATAGAAACTCCCACCCACTATCAATTCCATAACAAAGGAGCATTTGAAAAACATCCAGCAAAACCTGTTCTTATATAAATAATACACAGGGCTGAATAATTGAATAAACTATTGATTTACTCTCCCTGTGAATGACAGACAAATGCTCCTGGCTGTTTTACATCATGAAGGTTGAAAGGCTTTTTCTGACTTCTGAAAAAAAAAATGCCAGCAATGGATCCTTCTTCACAGGTTGAAGACTAGTTAGAAGCTTGAACTGCTTACCTCACCTGCAAAATGTGGCTTTAAAGAGGATTATACTGCCTGTTCTCTGTCATTTTAAAGACATCAAACTATCGTCTCTACAGCTAACAGAAAAAGTTACTTCTCTTCAACGCACAACGCTGGATTTTAATGAACAACTTTAGTCTCATTGATTAATGTCGACAATCTGCACTGACACGTACGGTTTGTAAATCAGTACAGCTTTTAATCCTAGAATTCTTTTCACTATAGCTATAAATGCACCATCCTTTATTTTAGGTTTATGAATAATCTATTGAAACTACTGCATTAAACTTATAAAATGTCTGAAGCGTATGTTTAAGAATTTTAGTATCTGCAGGCCAGAATGTGTAGCATTAGGTATCCATTAAATATAGCAACCCTTCATTTGTCTCTGAATAAGCCATTACATTCACCAATAAAAAGACAGTGAGTAACTGTTAAATACTGCTACTACGTACATATTGTATTGAGTGTTTTACTTAACACTCAACCAACAGAACTGCTCAACACTCCAGACAGTATGCGTGCATGAAGCTTCTTCTCCAGTCCACCAACTCAAAAATGTTTTCAAATTTCATTTGCAAAAAATCTAATGCAATTTCAGTTGAAATTAGTAACTACATCAAATGGAAATCAAGCTGCCAGTATATTGACTCACAGTGACAAGGTTGTTTTTTAAGCTTTCTCTAAAGGTAAGTTGAAAATTGTAAGCAAACGTTAAAAGTCTGTAATCAAGCCTTCTCACCAAATCTAGCGCGAATGCAGTAAACACTGAACAACACATTGTGTGTTGTTGACCATGAGTAACCAATATAACCAATGATTCTGCTTAATACTCCTAGAAAAATAAAACAACAATATTTCACTGATATCCTGCAGTTTTGATAGATCAGAAAAAGGCTGTGCTAGTACTAGAAATGAAAACGAACAGAACGACACAAAGACAAAACACTGAAGTAGCAATCTGACCTACTTCTACAACTCTGAAATAGTGTCTTGGGCTTCTAAAGCATCTTGCTCTTTCTCCAACAATGACAGCACTCACCCTGCAGTCACAATCACCTCACTAGTTACTACCTGACGGTAGTTACTGAGGAACCATCAAGAAAATGATGATAGGAGAGCAATTTGCTCTCCTACCCTTCACTATGTCATTTAACCCAATGGTTCCCACAGAATCGAAATCTGCTCTGCCTGCAGTCCTTGTCCACCTCTCACACCTCTGCTCAATATTTGCACGGGTGGGCTTGCCTTCATATGCAGGTATGCTAGTGAATGGATTTGATTGTATTAATCTCCACTGAGCATTTGTAAAGTACCCTAAGTAATTAGGCACTTGCGCTGCATTTCAGTAGCCACTGGCATTATAGTCACTCTTTTCAAAATGACAGTGCCTACACTGTAGAAGCTGGTCCTTCCCAATCGCATCATGAAAAGCCCACATCAAGCTACTAACAAGACGGGAATCATATTTTTGTCAAAACAAACAGAAACAGTAGTACTTACAGAACATATGGTCTAGAAAACAGTTTGGAACTGTGTTTGAACTAGATTACTTATCTTGTCACGAGCTTAAAATATTTCATTTGACTGCAGTGTTCTTTGGGAAAAAAAAAAAAATCCTCTTCTGGTTCAATAAATGACATAAAATGTGTTTTAAGGTGGAATAAGTCTACAAGTTTCCTAGAAATGACTACCGGGATTTCTCCCCTATTATTTCCAAATGGATATTTGAGAATATAGGCCTCACAGAATCATTAGAGGAATTACTAATAGCTCCCTCATCTTATGAGCATATGACATTTAATAAACATTTCTCATGCTAAATGTAACTTTATTCCTTCTACAGATCATTAAGCTGTCCTTCACTTCACTACTACAAGAAAATGTTCAGATGCAATCGTGTTTACTGCTCTCCAAAGGCACAGCAAATTTTGTAAGTTTTTGTCAATTTCTTAAAACCTAATTACTTTCTTCAACTTCATGACAAGGAACGTACATCAATTTGTGGAAAATATAGCCTTATTCCCTAATGCACCAAGTAATTTGGTTTTACTGCAATAAAAAAAAAACTAACCCCAAACCTGAACAACCAGCAGCTTCAGAACGCAGCTATTTGCACCTAGACTTTTAAAATATTGACTGAATTTAATGACTGAAATATACATCACTGTTCCGATGACAGGAAATTTCCATATTTATTTATATCCATACTTATTTACATATGCTTAGATAATTGCTCTCATTTTTGCATAGCAGGATTCAGGTGGCTCAATTAAATATGAGGGATACTTCGACCTTTTAATAAGATGCTGGTTTTCATCTACTCTAATTTGGGAAGATACGTATCTTAAGGCATGGTTACATTCAATGTAACCATACTCGCTGTATAAAAAATACACTCATATTACTTTATTTTAAGTAATTCAGAATGGATCACAAGAATTATTTAAACTCACTCTGATTACTTTGTGCACTTGCTGTGCGAGCCTCACGCTTTATGGAAGAGGCTGCTTCGTACAGCAGCAATACTACGCCTAATTTCCAGCTGTTCTGTGTTTCATGCTTGGATGATGATAAAAACACACAGGTTTTAAGCAAAATTTTACCAGTGTTTCTAGCTTTTGCTGCCTATTGAGCTTTTCTTTTTGTCACCTGTGTCTCAGGAGTCTCCCAAGTCATCTTCCTGAAACATGAATTTATCAACACCAAGAACTCCCATGTTCTTCTAAACGTCACTTTCAGACCTATCCTCTAAGAAACCAGGAATTGAAGTCCCCTCACACCATGCATCCGGCCGCAAGGGAACAATCCACGTACCTAACAGGGTTGCTCAGTATTCACCTCTGTACATCTCCCCTATTTAGTACAGAAAAAAATAAGCATTCCTAGTTTTTTCATCCAATTCTACAGGACTGTAAACCTGAAAGCTCTTAAGACCTTACAGCAGTGAAATTTATCATAAACCACAGCATTTGTCCAACATCTCTTGTGATTCAATGGAGGAAATAACAAATGGCAGATGACAAAAATGCTGCCGTTACTGCACATCTCTCCCTTGCCTGCACAAAAGATACATAGCGAGGGAAAGAAGCCAAATCTGGGCACATCTTTCCTTTTTCAGTATTAACTCCCCCTCTATTTGTTTTACATTTCAACTAATAGCTGCTTAAAAAACAAACCCACAACTGTTGCGTGGTTGGCCAGTGGGCATGCTGCTTTTACTACGTTTACTTCTTTTTTGGTATTAACCATTAGAAGGATAACAATCCTTACAGAAAACTAACTGGTTTCATAGATAGATGTAAACGTTAGTCGTATTTATCTGAAATTTTATATATAAAAAGATTTCTGCAGCTACCTTTTATTTAAAGCTGGTGAGAACTCACACAGGCACTTAAAGTGATGATAGGTAATTGTACGATCCTGCTGCTTTCAGATGGAGGGAAGGCTTCCTGCAGAACAGGCACACTTCAGCATTATCCTCCAAGTGCTCTCTGAAATCCCCCCACTGGAACCTTCCCCACACCCCATCCTCTGAGGCTGATGCCCCATTCCAATAAGCCCTTATTGGCACCTGTAAATAATTTGTTTGAGCTAATCAATACTAAGCCAGGCAGCTTGAAGACCACACTAATTTAGACAACAGCTCTGCAGTAAGCAGAGACCTATTCCTGAATCTCAGGTTTTGAAGTGAGATGATTTGTTTGTAGTTTTGAGTAGTACAGAGTTGAGACGTATTACTCCAAGGAAACAACTCTTATCTGGAGCTCTAACTGTTCTAATTGTGCCACATTACTTTGCGGATGTCAGCTCACGCATCCTCTCAACATCCTCACAACACGTGCTTAAGATCCCACCTTTAAAATCAAATAGTAAAATAACAATCAATATTACATCCACTTTTCTTGCAGGCCAAAGTAGTACATGCAAATAGAACCAAGGCTTCTTTCTGCGCCTAAGCTGCCTTGTTTATGTAAAGTCTATGGAAATGTATTCTGTTTGGATTAATTAATAATGATTAATTAATAATGAAAGCAAACATATAGCAGCAAAATAAATAGCAAACAATGACCATCAGATCTCCCTCAATCTGAGCATCTTGCGAAAGTCAGTTTAATTAAAAGATGAAAGATGAATTTTGGATACGTGACACGAATTTATGGCATCTGATACGTAGATAGCGATCTGAAAAACATTTTAATTGCTCCTCTGATTAAATACCACAGGTCCTGAAATTTGTGTAATCAATGAATATTAAGACGTTATAATTAAAAAATAAACAAGAGAGTTAGGCAAAGCAGGTTATAATAACGAAAAGAGAATAGATAGGATGCTTACCCGTATCCTGGACTCGCTTATGAAACTCCAGCGGACTGGATCTCCAGAAGAGATCCTTCCCCACTGGAAATCAGCTCTTAAGTGGGTCTAAGAGAGGTAGAACCAGGCTTCACCCCTTCTGGTAGCACAGGTGAATTGTCTTCACCTGTGCTCCCGTGGTTGACTCAATGCTCGCCTCAGGAGATCAAGCAGAGGTTCAGGCCATGATTCAGCAGTTCCCATACAAAATTCTTCGCTAACGTAAATGTCATGCTACTAAGTGATAAAGGAGTCTACTAAATGGAGTACAAAGGCTGTTTAAAGCGGCATTTCAGAGTTTTCTATGTTGTTTCACTGTCATTTCACAGAGCAACTGAATATTTTAAAAATACTGAAATCTGAGTGACTCAGCATCTTTTTGACTTTTTTTTTTTTTTAAACATATAGCCAAAGCTGGCTAAAAAATGTTAACGTTGGGGATGAATTATATATAGGAGATTTGAAGGAGCCCAGGGGAAGTAATGAAAAAGCTTGTTAGATGGAATCAATAGCAATAAAGCAAAACAAAAGGCAACAGTACATTGGAACAAAAACAAGGGATGTTCTCAGAACCTGAAGTTACTTACTATGAGAGAAGAAAACCTAAAGCTGCTCTCACTTTTGCGTGGTGACCTACTGCAATTGTTAAGAGTGCTATGTGAGATTAGTGCCAAAGGGCTCCTCACACCCAAATATTTTAACTAACGGAATGGAATCACTCTGTCAGAGCCATTCAGAGGGATGAATTGATTATGCACAGACTGGACATGAGCAGAAGCTGTCAGAAATGTCCCAGGTGCTGATGTTTGTAATCCTGGTGGCTTCCATCTTGTCTTTACTTGTCCTTATTGCAACAAGCCACGTGGAGCAGCGAATCAGAAATACAGAGGAAGGAAGAGAATTTCTTCTGTAACCTTCGTATATGTGACTTAAAAAGCTACGTAAAGAACGTGGTGCCCATTTTTAAAGAGACTTGAAAGAAGAAGGCAGCAGAAAGTAGTCAAGAAAAATCGGACAAGCCACTATGCCTTGCCCTTGGCGAGTTACCTCATCAAGATCACAGATGATCAGAAGCACACCTGTTTTCCTTTTGTTTCTTTTCCATAACACAGACATTCAAAAGGCTCAAAGAATCTAGCAGCTCCCAGCACACCTCACAGAACATTCCCTCATCAAAAGTCTTCTGAATTACCGTTTTGTGAAAAAATTAAAATACTTGCACATTCAGTTAGATGTGAACAATACCGAATATTTCAGCGTTTCCACTGCAAGACCATTAGGTCTCATTAGGGCAGAAATCACCTTGACAAATTCTTTTCCAGTTCGAACTGGGAACGTAAGTAAATGAGTTAGGTAGGACAATCCAGAAAATCTAAAGAAAACAAAGTTAAAAATTAAAATTATTTTTTGTCTGCTTAGTTTCGTTTTGTCAAATCACTTTGCTTAGAGAAAAACTGCGAGATCACATTGAAACTTTCTACTTCTCTGTGGGCTATTCAACTCTCACCATCCATCAACATGAGAAAGGCACATTATCCTTCTCAAGCTTCTCTCCATCTCTCCCATCATACTTCAAAACACAGAGCAACTCAGCAGCTCTAGCAGTGCTGCTCAGGCAGCTGGCAGCAAGGCAACCACAGCTCTGCATACACCAGCCCCTTGCAACCACAATTCAGGTGGGAGTGGACAATGCCCAACAACTACACAGAGTAAATAAATACCTGGGCAGGATTAAATGGGTGGGCTGTCCACATACTCTTCAAAGCGTTCATATCTCTACGTATCTCCTTATGTTTGCACATTAAATCAACATGAGGAATACCTGCATGAAGTTACTGCAGTTATTAGAGCACAAGAATGAATATCAAGGTGTACGAAAATCTTTTGGTATTGCAGCTGGTTCTGCTGTTGCATTTCTATGATTGCATGTGCTGGATCAAGATTGCTTGCAGATGCTTAGATTTGCTATGAGACATCCACTTTGCTGAGATGACTGCCTCTGCTTCTGACAATCAGTTGTATAAGCAGAAACCCGGCAGGACACAAAAAGCTTCAGTCTGGATCCTCATATGTAGAATACTTTCACTGAGGTCCAGTAATCACTGCAGGAAATAGGCAGCGACTCTGATTCATGCCAAGACGCAGTTTGTTTTTTAACTATATATCTTAAGACATTTAAATAGACAACTAACTTAACTCATTATACCATTATGCTGATCGGCTGAGATCTTCAACATTTCTCAAGTACCGAGCCACAGAGAGTCTAACATTTCTAACGTATGAATTTTCTATTTTCAGCCTAAATGTATTCTGCACCAGTTTAAACTCATTCATTCTTGTGCCATTATATCTTTCAGTTTCAACCATTCTAATCTTTTGCTTTTATTTTACTACTCAAACTATTTACACACCCAACAGCTTCACTGACGCACTTCCCAGACCATCATTCTGAACAGCCCTAATTTTCAGACGGATACTTGAACATCAATTAATGAACTGTATCAGTGTTACATTCATTCAAACAATGTCTTTCAAATATTTCTTAAAAAAAAATGAACCATCACTGCCATTGCCATCACTTCGTACGTGGAAACCTCACACTCCTACAAAGCACAGCCATGTGAAAAGAACAGAAAACACACTGTGTACTTAGTGGTTCCAGAAATAAAGCAAATCCATACAGAAAGATAACAGAGGTAAAAAGTTCTGACCACTGCCTTTGAGTCAGACTGCCAGAGAGAGGAGATCTGACTCAGAATTACTAATTTTATCCCAACACACAAGTTAAGGACTGAGCAGGCTGGAATTGTGCTGACTCCACTACTGGTCCAGATGTAAGAAAAGTCTCATCATGAGTCTGAAGATTTTCCTTAAATCCCAACTGCCAAGGAAGGAGATTACTGTCCCACTAGGAGGATTTTATCTAGAAATACTAAATGGAAATAACATTTTTTACTGGAGGAAATGCATTCCTATCATATTTGTGTGAGGATGTGCGATTTCAGCAGTAGCAACAGGTCGACTCTGCAGGTGCAAATTTTTACAAGAAGAGCACTACAGGCAAAAATGCTTAGCTAATGGCAATGGCTATGCTGAAAAATATTTTTTTGTAGCTGAGAATTTGCTCTATCAACTAGTATTATTGTATTTTTTGTATTGACTGTCGTTTCCACGGAAATAAATAGGAGGCATTACTTTAAGAGTGATCTATGTAAGAAATGTAGTCATACGTGATGCTTTCCTCTAACGTTCGCATAGGTTTCACTGCTGCACAAGACCATCATAATACAGTTACAGTTTATTTCATTTATTTATTATTTATGTTAATGCTGCTTAGATTGTTTGAACAACACGCAATAGTAATTTTGGCATCTCACTGACTTCTGTTCCACTTTAGCATCTCATTTAACTAAGCTTAAATGCATGTAGAACAATTAAAAATGAAACATTAAATGCTCGCCTATGATTTGCTACAGTGCACGATGAAGAAATACTAGAAGAATTAGCACAAGTTGACGTCTGCAACATCAACCTTAGTTTTGGAAGGCATTTTCAATACGGTTGAGATGCACATTAAGCATTAACGTGTCTGGAGACAGACATTACAAACGCCACTAAAAAATACACACAGCTCTAGTCTGCCTGGGTGGATTGAAGTCACTGTCACTGTGATGGAAGCTCATTAGTCGCTCTACAATTGCATGTTTCCATTTTCTTACAGTTCATTAGGCTGACTTCAACAAAATTAAACACTCTCCGGGGCAAAATAACCATGCAAAACAAAAGAAATCAGTTATACTGTTCATAAACATTTTCTTAAGAAACAGCAACTATGAGGATAAATGTTTATTTGTTGAGCAAACCAGACACCATTCCTCCCCATTCTCACCTTTTGATCACTGGAAAACCGGGAGAGGGGAGAGTGGAGGTACTCGATATCTATGAAGCACACAGATAGTCATCAAAACAACATCGTGCCTAACTGGATAGTGCTATGTGGCATCTTCATCATAACAATCCAAAATCAGTCACAATAACAATAGTAATAAAAAGAAATCACACTTACTGTGTTCAATTATATAAATTAGCGTCAAGTCAGCTACTTAATGATAACTTTTTCTGCCTGTTATGAGTGTTCATCTCTTCACTGTTTTTCTCTGGGTTTGCTAACTTTGGCTTTCTGTATCTATAGCCATTATATGCAAAGCACGTTAAGATGAAGAATAATTTGCACTTAACTACAAGGAACAACCCACACCTTTTCAACAGGATCATCGTCTAAGCATCTGATAGCACCACAGAGATACTAAATGATCTAAGACCTTTTCAGCTACTTCACTGTCATTTGAAGGTTGGAAAATGTTGACTTGCGTTTGCTCTTCCACAGTTTAGAAATACATATATGTTTTGTAAAGCCAACGGTACCATTGTCAGATTTTTTTTTTTTTTTTTAATGTTACAGATAGATTATTTGAGGTGCAAGATGTACCATTAACTCAGAAGGCTTTAGCTGTTTTGGTGGGTACACTGAGGCTTTCAAGACAATTGAGCGCACATCACTAAGGAACTGAACACAGGCTGAAGGTGTTACAACAGCAACAGCTCTGAAATACAGGAGGTGAGCCTCAGGCACTGCAGTGCAGACCCACCACTTCACAACTTCCATTTTGTGCATGAGAAACTAATTTTAAAGAGCTGAAACTCCAATTCATTCATTTTCATTCTCTTCGTAGCACTTTTATCTGACACAACTAATATGCCTGATATGAGCCTCTGGCTATCGTTAATTAACCTGAAATGATGATGACATTTTTCACGGGTCACTAAATGCCCTGCAGTGCATGTGGTCTGGCCAGGTTACTCATATGACTGCCCAAAGATTGCATAACCAAAATGACGAAAATCTGAAGTGTCAGCATTCCCTGTGCTTAGATGAGCTCATAAAATGATTCCACCTGGAAATCATTTCAATTTTAGATGCAGTGCTTTGTAATGATTTCATACTGAAAATTTGGAAACGAGAAACAGGTTGTTCCAGTTCTGCTCTACCTCAGTGCTCTCTCCCTTTCACCTTCTATTTATTTGAGAATAAAAAAAATACACTTAAACTGGACCTCACGTTTTCACATTTGCTAACAAGAAAAATGTGGTATTTTTTAAGGTCCGGAAAAGTTCATTTGTTGCAAAACACCAACAGGATGTTCTGTTCTTCAATTAAACCACTCCTTTGCATAATTGAAGAACAATCACAAAACCACAAAAACAGACGCTATGCTTTTGTCCTGTTGCTATTCCAAATAACTGATCACGAAGAGCCAGTAAAAGCAGAAGGCACTCCACAGCCAGCAGAAGAATGTCCCAGTACAAGCGGATTAGGTTAGTCCCTTTTGTACGTGCTGGATATTCACTGCCAGCTAGTGCTTAATATAATTGAAGAAGATTATCTTCTGCTTGTGATAGTAAGGTAAAATCTCACTGGTATTTTGGATTGCAGCTTACTGTTAAATTGTGTATGATAGTGTATTTTAATCTTAGCAAAAGAGGCTGACTACTTATATTTTTTCTCAAGTTACGCTATGAAGAAATGCAATTTGCCTTTTAATAGAACTGTTAAGGACCCATTCTCTTCAGTTTACTACATGGATTTGTACGCTGCATACAAAATCTTATGAGTTTAATTGGAACAGACAGCATGACAGCATAATTTTATACAATTGTTTACAATTATTAGAATCGCAACTTCCACAGAGCTCTCGGTGATTTTTCAAGAGCATTTGCAAGCATAAAGTATGTATTAGAAAAAAATAATAATTTTCTACAGCTGTTCAAAGTGGATTAAGGAAATCCATCAGCAGCGACACAGATATTTAGCAATGGGAAATATTTTGCCCGTCTGAGCATAACTGTAAAACTCGGTGACTTTATTTAATCTATCCATTTTAAACAGTATTCTATTACAGCTTGAATTAATGGTACATAAGGAAAGACAAACCTACAGGTTAGGACTGCATTCTTTGCTAAGAGGAATCCAAGATCAGTTAGACAAGACCAAAACTCTGCCCAAATCAGACGAAAGCACACTGTGCACATGAATCAGACAATCATTAAGGTTGGAAAAGACCTCTAAGATTATCTAGTCAACCATCACCACCATGCCCACTAAACCATGTAGCTCAGGTCCACATCTATGTGTTTCTTAAACAATAACAGGGACAGTGACTCCACTACTCCCCTGAGCAGCCTGTTCCAACGCATCACCACTTTTTCTGAGAACTTTTTCCTTACGTTCAATCTGGAGCTCACCTGGCACAATCGGTCATTACCTTAGTTGCTACTCACAAGACTTGCTCTCTCGACCCTTCACAGCTTTATTGCTCTTCTCTGGACATGCTCCAAGGTCTCAATGTCTTTCTTATAGTGAGGCAACCAAAACTCAACACAGTACTTGAGACACAGCCTCACCACTGCTGAGTACAGCGGGATGATAACCTCCCTGTTCTTGCTGAGTACACTATTTCTGATACAGGTGCTGGATGTCATTGGCCTTCCTGGCCACTGCTGGCCTGTGTTCAGCTAACTGTCAATCAGCATCCCCAAATCATTTTCTGCCATATACATTTCCAGCCAAACTATCCCAAGCCTGTAGTACTGCATAGGGTTGTTGTGATCAAAGTGCAGGACCCAGCACTCGGTCTTGTTGAACCTCGGACAATTGAACCACAGAATTGCCTGGGATGAAAGAGACCACAATGATCATCCAGTTTCAGCCTCCTTGAATTGGATGCAGTCAATTGATCCGGCCTATCCAGAACTCCCCGTAGGGCCTTCCCACCCTCAGGCAGATTGACATTTCCTCCCAACTTGACATCATCTGTGAACTTAGCGAGGGGGCACTTAATGCCCTCATGCAGATCACCAATAAAGATACTAAACAGAACAAGCCCCAACACTGACCTCCTGAGAATGCCACCTCCGACTAGTTGCCAGCTGGATTTAACTCCATTCACCGCCACCCGCTGAGTCCAGCCACCCAAACAAGTTTTTTGCCCATCGAAGAATTCACCTGTCTAAGCCACGAACTGCTTGCTTATCCAGGAGAATGCAGTGAGAGATAGAATCTAAGATTTTGTTAAAGTCCAGGTAAACTGCATCAAGAGCCTTTCCCTCATCCACCAGGCGGGTCACTCGATCGTAGGGAGGAGATCAGGTTGGTCGAGCAGGACCTTCCCTCCACTAACAACAGTTGGCTAGGCTGGATTCCCTGGCTGTCCCACACACCCTGTGTGATCGCACTCAAGATGATCTGCCCCATAACCTTCACCAATACTACAGTCAGGCTGACAAGTCTGTAGCTCTCTGGATTCCTCCTTCAGGTGGGAGTCATGTTGGCAAGCCTCCAGACACGTGGGACCTCTCCAATTGACCAGACTGTTGGTAAATAATACTGAGGAACCCGCTAGATTCCTTGTGATAGTTCAGCTTGAGTAGCAGGTCATTCTTTCCTCCTGAATTATGTGATGTTCATTTTGCTTCCCATCTCTGTATTCTGGCTCAAGGATCTGAGTACCCTGAGGAAAACTGTTCTGACTATAAATAAGCAAAAAAGGCATTGAGTACCTCAGCCTTATCCTTGTCCTTGGCAATAACGGATAGATATTCTCCTCAGCCTTCCTTTTGCCTGACAGACTTTTTTCCAAGAAATTCAGTGAAATTTGAAGTTTTGGCAATAGAGGAAAGTAGTAAGAGAGGATCAAACGAAGACTGTGAGAGGTGGAAAAAAAAAAAAGCAAGTACGAGCCTAAGAAAAGCCCATTGGAAAGGCATTTCCCTGTGAAAGACTGTAAAGGTTTTAGTGCACATAGTAAAATTCCTATTATTTGGTGTTTCCTGTTCAGAATTCACTCATTCTTTTGTAAGCCTAGCTATATCAACTCTATTGGAGTATTACCAGCTCATCTTCCTTAATGCTAACTTCACAAGATTTTCAGTTGTGAATAACTCCTTTAGTCAAAACTAGGGCTATTATTACATATAATGTACACGAAGCATATGCTCTGTCAGATGCAGAAAGGAGACTTAATAGGAGGATGAGAAAACTAAAGATCAGAAAGGACACTGCAAACATAAGGGAAATAAAACTGAACGTGTAACAAGACAATCATTAAAAAAAATCTCCTTAGAGAAGTTTAAGCCACTAATAGAGAAGTTTATAAAAGACAGCAATTCAGATCTTTTCCTGAAGCAATATTATGGTGATTCAAGTTCCTCAGCTTTTTAATGCTACTGTCTATGTACATTTCATATACTTTTGAAGATAGTCTGAAGACCCAAGACGTCCTTCTTGACCTTGAACTTTGTGCTTTTGGCATTAGATTTGTCACCTACTCAAAACAGATAAGATTAATGCAGTAAGAACAGACGGGAGAAAACTGGGGCTGTGACTAAAATACATAAATGGTATCGAAGAAGGGGCCCATGAGAGTTACTGTGTTGAGGATGGACAAAATTGCTTTTCTTCTTTAGGGAGAGGGGCAGGCAGATCACTACTTAGGCAAGCAGGCAGATCAATTGGCTTTTACCAAGCTCTGTGCTGCAACAGCTAAACTGCTTCCCAAATCTGACCTAATTCATTTAGAATCTGCTTGGGTATTTTCTCACCGAAGCACATGACCAGCATAGTATGTAGCGTGCTGCAGAAATAATTCTGTGAAGTCACACAGCCCCATATCAAATAAAAAGATTTCTCACGAGCAAATTAAAACTTCATAAAACCTTGTTGCAGCACAACTTTTTTTTTTTTCTTCTTTTTTTTTTTTTTTTTTTCTAATTTGGACAGCATCTTACAATTCAGCACCCAACATCCAACCATCTGGGTACCAATTTAGCCTCTGAAGTGACTTCCCATAAAAATTCTCATTACTCGCCTTTCTACATGCCTCATGGAAAGGGTTGTGGAGATCTGCACTGCACCACATCTGTAAGAGCTGCACTCAAGAATAGTCACAAGGTACCTATAAAATTTAGGGACAGATTATAAATACATTCTGCATAGCTGTTGAGGGCAGCGGTTTCTTCACAGCAATGCAGACATCTAAGGAATCCCAGTAACAGCACCTCTCCTTGTGACAGCCAAGTGCAGCAAAGGAAATCAGAAACAAATAGTTGGCATCTCACCTATCAGTTACCTTCCTATCCGCAATCAATTATGCAGTTAAATATCTGTTCTCAAGTACTCTGACCAGTTATCAAATTATCCAAACCAAAGAATGCAGTACAAATACAATTTGCAATACATAAGAAGAAAACACCCACACCCTAATTATAACTGTAAGAGTTTTATTCAACCATCCACTTACTCAGGTGCTTCAAAGGCACTAAGGAGTTCATTTTCACAGAGCCTAAGTATTATTTCAAACAAAACAAAAAACAACATTTGAGGTATACGGGATCCTAAATAGCTCTGAATGTACTTGCTGCCTTTTGTCTAAGAGATTTTGCACTGTTACACAGCAGATGCATTAGTGTTTTTTTTTTTTTTTTACATTCAGATAGGGGTGCAGCTCCTAGCACCTAAGGCTTGAGAGATTTATGGATAATAATGGGAGCACATAATAAACAAGCACACATGGATGAATACCAAACAGAATCTGCATCACTCGATCTAACTCCTGGACAACTGATACAAGTATACAGATAAATGTAAAACAAAATAATATTCTACAGCCAGTCAGGCTGCTTCTTCAATAAACACTCAATGCATTTCATAGTCTTGGACTGATGCGGATAATGTATTACTTTCCTCTTTGACCAAAGGATACTACTGAATTTATTTTTTAAGCCAATGAATCTGTTAAAGCAGAAAAGAACAGTCATCCTTCTGCATTGCTACCAATAAAAATGTAGCAACCTCATCAATCATTTTGTGTTAGAGGAACAATACTGTGGCTATGTCAGGTTCTGCACACATCTCGCTCTGCTCACAAAACAACTGCATCTTATCTACGCATCAATTGTTGTTCTGAGTACAGGCTGCTTTTTTCCCAGTCACATCACTTATTGTGACAATGCGTTTTTTTGCATCTTTTTCTGTTGTAAATACCAGTCTGTACAAATGACAACAATACAAATTCCATGTACGCCTTTTTCATGAATAAGAGACCAAAAAAAAGAACCACAGCATTCCCTATTTGAACTTGACAACTTTATGCTGTTCTTTTTCAGTCCTTATCAATCAAAACTACCGAAGTAAAAAATAATGGCCTAGAGAAGAAGTCTGGACTGTATTCATCTCTGTAAACCCATAACAAAAGCCTCTCATGAACAATTCTAGGGGAAAAGCATTTGGAACAAAAAACGCACCACAGACATGCAGACGGTTGTTTAGGCACCCTACGGTCAAAACACAGGGAACAACGTTCATCCCGTGTTGCTCAAAGCAGAAAATTTTCCTTTCTCTTCTATCTTTCTATGGCCAGCAATTTAAGACGCTTAGAGAACACTTTGATAGAAACCCAGAATCCTGCTTTTGCACGTCTGACCCAGGACCCAGAACTGAGTGCGGGACAGCATCAGCAGCAGGGCTGAACCTGCACCTGCTCACATCCATCGCTCTGAAAGTGGCTTCCCATTCTCTCCTCCTGCCCTTCCATCCCTACCCTGAGCTCTCTTGAACAATTAAATCCCACAAAACTCAGTTTAAAATTTAGCACTTATCTGGTATTCCCCTTGATTTGTTTTCATCTCTTCCGAGCCAAGCTTCTCCTCCTCAAATATTTATCCACACCTACTCCATATATTATAATCTTCTGGTAAGGGTACTTGCATAAAGAATAAAAAGAGATATACTTAGAGCAGGAATTCACGATGACTGTCTCTTATTTTCCTACTTCTCTGCTCCTGAGCTCTCCCTTAGGTAACGCCTAGGTATGTTTTACTGCTTTTTCAACTTCACTATCACACTTGGCAATATTATTTCCTTTGCTGCTGCTCTTTCTTCCGCTTAGACACAGACCATCTGCCATCCTGTTCACCAAACTACTTGTCAGCTTTAATATCTGTAGGCACTGAAGGATATTCTAGCATGAATTATTTTCATATTTTTCTTCCCAAAGTTTGGTTTAAGGATAGCACTGTATTGTAATGAGAAACTAACTATGAAGAAGCAGCAAAAGCCCATAGCAGATGGCACAGAAGGCACGTACCATAAATTTTCTATGTGCACTTCCTACCACTCATTAAAAGCTTATTCAAATTCTCTTTTGCCAATCAACTTCAAATGGTTTTCAGCATTAAGATATTAAGCAAAAGATCTCTAATTATCCGAATTTGATTTTCTCCCCAAAGCCGATCTGTTTATGCTAAGATGTAAAACACACAAGTTGCTCCAGTGAAAAACGTGCAGATGATCTACAGACTAATCCAACTAGAGAATCCTTGGAGTAATTCTAATGAAGCGATGGTAAGGACTGCAGCTCTAGCAAGCAACTTGACAGCTGATGAAAAACAGAGTTATCCAAAGCAACGCACATTGTAAGCACAAGCTGTACCTATTTCAACATTTTTCCTAATGTCAACACTTTTATACTTGATCTGAAAGATCAAGACGGAAAACCTTCTGTAGCCCAGCTGTTCTGAACCACTCGATCCAAGACTGAAAAGAAGGGAAGATCAAGTTTCTTCCTATACCTGCAGACCTCTTTACATCGCACTAATTCTCACGTTGAGGCTTAAATTATTCTCACTTCCAGGACAAACTCAATTAGGAAGTTGTAAGAAGCAGCATTCTTTTTAGTTTTCTTATTTTGGATATGCAAAAGCTCATTAGGAATTAATTTCAGCAAGTCTCTTAGCTTGTACAACAAAGGATTTGACAATATATTTAAAACAACAACAACAAACAAAACAAACACAAAAGACCAGCCACTCACTAGAATTATGTGTCTAAATCTCATCCACATCGTCTGACCTTAATCAAGGCTTGATTTGAAGAACTTATGGATCTTTTCCAAAGAAAATTCTTCTATAATCTTGACAGCCCTGGGGAGGATTACCAGAATATCGGGATACCAAGTACTACACAAGACTGAGAGTAGTTAGCTACTAAGAAAGGGTAAGGAAACCCTTTAATTTTAGAAGTACATTAATGAGCATTAACGACCCAAGAAGCAGGTTGTCGTTACTGTGTCACTCAATTTAGAATTGAGACATACCTGAAGTATCTTAAATACATCTTGAATTAAAATTGAAGCAAGGTCTATCTCTAGCAGAGTAAACATCTTTTTAAATTATTTTCCTCTTTTTTTTTTTTCTTCCCCTCTTCTGTGTTTCCACTCATGGCAACAGTTAAGAGGTGGAAAAGGAAAAAAATACTGAAGTTTTTACCATTTCATGTGCTAAATTCTGCAGTCAAGATCATGATGCTGCCAGCTGAGCTATGCATCTCTGGACTTGAGGTTTTTTCCCATCCAGAAGGGTCCGTGTCCCTGTTCCTGGTGCAGATCTGCCTCGGTTGATACTGAAAAATTTCCCTCCAGCATCAAGCAGCCAGACAGAGAGCAGCTACAACTTGGAGTCAGTCTGATCTGTCAAAGCTTCTTAACAAAAAGAGCCTCTAGATGTCACATTACAAGAATTTTTTTAAACTATTTTACCATATGCTAATTAACCTCCGGTGAAGTAGGAGATTACATCTTCATTAAATACAAAGGGAACTTAGAAGGATTTCAAGTCAGACAACTGTGGGGTGGTAATAAAAGCCATGAAGAATCTATGCGGCTCTCCCAACATCTTCTAGAAAAAAGGCTTCTGACTAACGCATGGTTCAGCAATCTAGAAGTCCCGGAGGAAGAAGAGGACTTCTCTGAATGTACCCTCAAAGGCACAGAGAGTTTATAAAAGAAGATCAAACTGAAATGCATTTTCACAGTCTCCACAAGCTCCTGAAATTCCTCACGCAAATGCACTTCTACATTTAAAACTATTGCAGTTGTTGGTAGTTGAGAACTTGTCAGAGTCCTTGTCATCTCAGCTGGGCCCAACCCCTTCCTCTGCTTAGAAATCCGCATAGTAACATCATCACTTAGTCAAAGAAATGGCAGCTATCAATCGTTGCGAATGTGTCATAAATCCTATTTTTTTAGTTAAGAGCAGATAAACAGCTTTCTATTGAAACAAATTCGATAGCAAATATTGGCTTATACACAGGGTTCAGGAGCTGAAAGTTGTCCGACTTGTGCAATGCTGTAACACGTGTTGTCCGCTAATGGTTTTTCTTTTTTTTCACGTGGCATTCCCTTTTTACTTTAAGGAATACATCCTGAAAACAGAACACAGGTTATTGTTATAGTACCACACAGAAGTCCTGCTATGCTCAGCTCTACAGGCATTCAACCTGAATTACTGATGACTGCAAATTTCATAGCTATAAGGAACAAACCATGGATGAGACTGATACTAGGTCTGCTCGGCTAATTTTATTTACCCTCAATGGAAACGTACCATGTCAAAAAAAAGTTGATTTTTCAGAGAATGTCTGTCACTGCTCATTTACTAGCTTGCTGTCTGTCATATTGTCTCTGCTGTCTATTCAATAAACAGTTATTTCCTTGTTTAGTTTGAACAGAGAATAAACTGAGCAATCAAGGTCTGACAGGACATACCAGTGGAGCTGACATGTGCCAGTAGGGCTATACCATGTACTTCCAACTTATGTCTGGCCATGTGAAAGTCAGTTTACGCTGCTGCATTAGACTATAAGCTATAATACAGATAGACTTTTCCTTATGTTAGCCTTATCCCATTTTTGACAGTCCTCTCATAACAGAAATGACTTGACATGTATGATCAGTAACAAGTTTTTATGTTGGTCATTCTGAAATTAACGCTTCCCACTTATTTGCAAGAAAAAAACAAAAGATACAAAGAACGCAACAAAACTATGTAATAAAGCTACTTTTCGGGTACAAAAGATTTTCTCCACATAGTCACCACCACTGGCTATGTATTTTTACCAGAGATGAACTAAAGCATGCATACTGGACTTGTACAAATTTGCATGGCCAAGCGGAAAGTGGCTTGCCTTCAACACTGCTTTCACCACTGCTGAAATGCACCACCCACTGCCTCACTGTGCTCACATCCATTGTTTGGTCCCCATAAACCTTAAGCGTGTTTCAGTGGGTTTTGTTTTTTCTGTATGGAAGAATTCTGTTCCACACCTTTGGTTCATATGCACTTGTATGTCAGATGCCATTCCATCAGACTGCCCCTCTGCTGCCATCTGTCAAACAGAAACAAAACGGAACAGAAGGGTGGTGGGAAGGTTCAGCCTCTACTCCCATACTGCCAACATCCACCTCTGGTGTCATGGACCAATTTAATCAAATAGAAGGCACTACTTTTGGAGCAGGCCTAATCTTTTCTTACAAACCTACACGGGAGCCTTTGTGGCACTGAGTTCAAGGATTTAAATTCTTCCTTTTAAAGTAAACTGCTAAGGTCACCCTCCGCCAAATGTTCCTACTTAACAGCTTAAATCCTCCCTACTTCAGAAGAACAAGAACGCAGTGATCTGTCAGTGTAAGTAGATGGTGTACAGATCAGAACAGCATCAGATACACAAAGACTAGAAGCTTGGTCCCAGACTGTCACCTTACCAAGCCCATTCAGCCAGCCAATCTTGACCCACATAAAATCTGAGGCTGAGAGCAGCTGCAGATAATTACTTCCATCGCTAAGCTTCAAGACCATTTTTATTTGCCAAACCAATCGAGTTCCACATTAGAAAGGAATGGTAGGAGGCCTGCCTCAATGCAACAATGGGGACCTGACTTCAGTTCATAACACCAGCAGGCAGTTATCACAGACGATTGCACTATAACCCCCCACCATCAATTGCAGAAACTTGCTAAGCAGACTCAACCTGAACAAAAATGTAATTTAACCTGCCATCTGTTTTTAAGTCTTCCAGCAACATTTACAAGATTACTATGGAATGGAACACGCGGATTCATAATATGCAAAATTCTAGATCATGCTACATGGCATATTCTGACCACAAAAAGAAAAATAAAAACAGCTGATGAACTTTGCCTTAAATACATAATCGATCACAAATTCCTACCACCTTGCGTCTTAAGATAGTCAATACTATTATAACAGATTTAAACAGTTTATCTGGCTTGCATTCCAATGGCTAGAAAATAAACACTGATTTTCTGACAATGGTAATGTTGCACTGGTATGTAGCTTTTTCATTTGGAGTTGTTCAGACAACAATATATATAACTTAAGTTTCACAGCCTTCTTCTGAAGCAAGTCATCGTTTCTAAGCAGCATAAAGAGTAAGGAAAAAATATCTTAAAGCTTTTAAAGCATTTAAGCCTTTGTTTACTGAATTAAAACTAACCAAAATGATTGCTTATAAGTTCGGGTGTTAACTCATAGAGACAGCGAATTAATATGACATTAATAGAAGATAAACTTCCAACAGAAGCCAAACCAGACTGGAATACTTCAAGCCTTCACATTAACAAAAACATATAAAACCCAAAGTTAATAACATACATATATGTATTCGTTACTGTTAATCTCCACATCCACAGGAGCGCCCTAACAATGCCACTATCCGCTCCATGCCTGGGCTATGGTTCAGATGCAGCCAGAGTCACTTGGAAGGAACTTCTCTGCCAGCAGCAGCAGACAGATTAATACGCTAGAGCTGCTCTGCTGCATAACAAACATCTTTTTAGAAGGACTTACTAAGTCAAGGGAATAAAATTTGGCACATCACCTATCAAGGAAATTGCAAACTTTCTGAGGTAAAGCAAATAATTTTTTCAATTAAACACAATTCGTTCAGATGCTTCAAATGTGTTTCATATCTTTCCAGTGCATTAAGGCAAAATCATCTTGTGCCATCTCTAGGGTAGATCGTACTATAAAAATACGTGTTTAAACATATCACAGATTTTAGGTTTAACAGTTCATCACTAGAAACAGTCGAGAAACCATAAAAAAAGCTTAACCTTTTTCTTCCAGAAAAGGAAACAAAACAAGACATTGACCCACTCAGATCTCTGTGGTGTGATTTAGGCATTCATCTGGAAGAGAGGAAAATCAGGTCATACGGAGCAAGGATTTCAACATGAGTTTTGCCCTTAACAGGTAAATATGCCATTCTCTCCTAACTTGGGACCCCCGTTTCTGTACAAAACCAGAACTTTTTTTCCCTAAGCTTGAAAAATCTTTCCCTGTAAAATTACTGTTGAGGCACGGAAAAAGCCTCAATACTGCAAATGCAATCTTTCTTCAGATAAATCTCTATTTTATTAAACAAATAAATGAAAGCATAAAGAAAAACTAACAACAAAAACAAACAAGCAGGTTAAATTTAGACACTGCCTTTCACAAACAACCCACGCAGTGGATATTTTCTCCTGATAAGCGTCAGGTATTAACCTCTTTCAGTATCTTCAGAGATAACTGGAGTCAGCTCCCTAAATAAGAAAATGGAATATGGGCATACGTTCAGTGTAAAAGTGCAGAGAACATATTGGACACAAAGCTGGAAATTACATATTTTAAATTCCATGACATGGCAAAAATAAAAAGGACATACACGGAAGAAAGAGAAGCCAAAATGAGATGGAGCAGACTGCACATGAGAAGCAGTTTGCCATCTTGACATTCACCTGAAAGACTGGGATGGAACAATGAAAGCCAAACCTTTGTCTCTCAAAGAGGAGAGCAGGCCACTGGCAGGAGCCATGTGGGAAGAATCACAGCATTGGCACGGGGCAAATGCTGAGTAGGGGCAGAGATTACTGCAGAGCAAAGAGTCACTAACAAATGTAATTCAGATGCTGAAGGGAAAAAGCCCCTTAATCCAGGAAAGATGTAAAATAGATAAGTCATAAAGAAAAGAAAGAGGAAAGAATAAAAATGAAGAAGCTAGACAGTAAAAAAAAATAAAACAAATAGGACAAGACAGAGAGAATATTCTAAAACAACAGAACTTTTTGTACATCAAATCTTCTCTTTTTGATGATAACCCAATTGAGATGCCAAAATAGGAGTAAGAAGGGGAAGGAGAGGGAAACAAGAACAATGGTCAGAATTATGATACAACAATCAAATGAACAACAGCATGTAGAGTTCAGCTACTATGTTCAGTTGGTCACTGGTTCAGCGCAAGACCATTCAAAGCTAGACTGTCAAAGGTGATATTCAGACTGCTTGTGGAAGTAACAAGAGAAACTTCGTTTGCCAGGCCTCTTTATGTGACTGATGACGGCAGCAAACAATCAGACTCTTTTTTTCCCCACTGCAAATAGGCACTCGCACTGAGAGCAGACTCACAAGCCCGTAAGCTTCCCAGAGCTCTGGGAAGAGGTTGGAAGGAAACAAATCCCCTGTTCCAAGCAGCCCACCAAGAGCTGCCTTTTCTAATCTGCTCTTTGCTTCCCTCTGGGGACAATACGGATCTTTTCTTGTCTTTAAGAAATTGTTTTCATGATCGAGATTACCACTGAAAATGATTGTAGGAACACATCTTCATGGCTGACAATTTTAAGCCCTTAATGATCAATAGAAAAAAATTTATAGCATAAGAGTAGTCAGACATGGAAGTCAGAATAAGATGATGGAACCTCAAAGGATTAATTAATAAAACATTTAGCGGCTTTAGTGAGACCGAGATTTTTACCTTCTTGATCTTTCTGATCCATGGAAAAATAGCTTCATAAACTTCTGGTTTTGCACAGTAAAACTGCACCCAGAACAGCTGTTGTCTGTCCTTTGTTGTCAAAAATGATTGCTACGGAAGGCCTCAGAAAATGAGCCTGAAAATGCCTTCGTGAGGCTGAGAAATATCTTTCTTCATAAAAGAAAGATAACTACCTAAATGGGGTAATCAAACTCATAATAATGTTGACCCCTAATGTACTCAGCAAGATTACCATCACGCTGGAAAGAGACATATATACACTCTACCCCCAAAGCATCAAGTATTCACAGCAAGGCAGAGCACTTACTGCATTAATATTGCATGATACACTTACTCCAAGTTTTCTTTAATGAGCTGAGATTGTTCAAATAAGCCGTCTGAATGCTGATAGAAGCTTCAAGTGAAGTGCAAAGTCTAACATAACAACAATAATTGCCTTAATGAACACCTTCGCAGCAGAGTACAGATGTAATGCAAATAGTGAAGTTTGGTTAGGAGTATGGAGACTCTTACAAGATATGTTTTGGTTTGGGAAGTTTATCTGAAAACTCAACCCAAATGCTTTGAGATGCTTAAGTTCTTAGATACGAGCCCCTTAATGCTTTTAATCTCGAGGTGATAAGCATGTGTCGGACCGTACAGCCTGTAAGGATCAGGGTGGACCTCATCTTCCTGACACTTCTTACTTACACCTATGCAATACAACTAAACCAGTAGTCAGGCCAGTGTATCAGCCATCCCGCAACTTTGTGATTTATCTGCACACTCACTGTTGCTTTCTTTTCTAGAATCCCTTTAACACAGAACCACTAATAGGGGAAGCCAGAACACTCAAAGTTAGATTTTATACAAATGGCAGTATTCAAAGGCACGTGAGTAGTTGTCAGTGAGAAAAACACCTCTGTTCTCCATGAGTTCTTACTATCTTCTGTAAGAGGACATCTTTATGCAATCTATAGCATCTCAATCGAATCTGAGGATTTAACATCAGAAACATGACTAAAGTAATGAAATAAAGTGAAATGGCAAAAAGCTATTTGGACAGTCAAATAGCTAATTTACAAAAGGAAATGAATGCTTTTTGTTTAAATCACTGACACGTTTCATGCAATAATCCTGTGTGCCATCTCACAACAAACCGCCTTTGTTCATACTTCTCTCCCTAAGCGAAAGAGCTATGGTTGCTGCACTGCTGAATTTTTGCCTTACAAGGCCTGCAAAAGTGATTTGACAAGCTAAACTATTGATTGCCCTGTCCATACAGGGAAAATCAGAGATGTCTGTTTGAGATGATCAGAGATCAACACTGAAAGGAACACCTTGTTGGTATGAAGAGCACGCAAGTCAGAAAAGCTAGCTGCTCAGACCAATGGGCTAAATAGGATGGTTTAGAACATCCCAGAACACGTACTTCGTGCTATATATATATATATACTTACAGTTCTTCAGACATGGGACAGCCAAGAGCTGATTTAGGCAACCATAACATGTTTGTAAGAACAGCAGGCAGGAGAAGCTGACGGCTTGGAGTCTTGTCACTTCAGAAGGTGCTTGTTTAGTGAATGTGCCGCGCCGCCTTCTCCTTCACGCACCAAGATGAACCCAGCGCTCGCGGAGGAGCAGGCTCGCCAGTGGGAGAGCACGATTCACAGCTCTGTCCTTTATATAAGAACGTAACCTCTATTCACAGCCATCTGCTGGGACTGTTGTATAACAAGCCATAATCTACCGTTGCTGCCATCACATGGTAAATTTCCTTAAAATACACATGTGAAAAGCACTACACAAAGACCTAGAAATTCTTTAACTAGATGCAAGTTCCAAATATCACAGATGAATGGTAACTTGGGAAAGGCAGCCTTTAAGTTTCTCTATATGGGGCGCCTGTAATTTCCTTCTTGATTTCTATAATCTGCGTCATACAGGATAATACACTGATTAAAACTTCTTGTGGACTCTGACTTGCAATGCTCAGTATCTCAATTTGGGATGTACTCCGAGATCAAATAATACGAGTTATCGATTTCGTTATCATCATGTCACATAGAAGCAGTTTTTTGAAGTAATAGTAGGAAATTACTACTAGGAAACTACTACCAGTAGTAGGAAAAGAATTCTGAGGTTTTTTTTCGCACTGTAAATTATATTTCATCTGCCTGATACCATCACTTCTCCACAGATTTCTACTGACATGAAGTCTTTACAAGTTAAGCACAGACCACCTATGATGTAAAAGGCATGCCAAAAATAGTCATAGTTTAACTACGACTACTTTAAAAGAAAGTTTTTGAAAATAATTTTGAGTAATCAGATGCTAATACGTTCTTGCCTTCCAAGAAGAGAGATGAACAGAGAATGAAAAACTGATGATCCTTTAAAACTAATAAAAGGATTCTAGTCAAATTCAGACATTTTTCCTACTTTTCCAAACCAACCTGTGTGATTTCTTATTTTTATATTATTCAACAAAGCTATAAATTTAGCAATGGCTGACAACTCTTCTAAAACTAAATTACGAAACTGAAAGCCAATGTAACCCCCTTGAATCTTTTCAGACAAAACATCCAGGGGAAGAACATAAAAAATAGATTTTTAAAATCTATTCTGTAGTAGCGATAGAAAAATCACCAAAAAACATTCCTACTGCACATTTTGCATACCACTGTTTGTACATCTGTAGAAACGAATATTAATCCTAGCTGTTTCTTATGCATTTTAATTTGGGTTTAGAGACAGTATGAAAATTACATTCTCAAAACTGATCGTGATTTTGAGCACGCATTTTGTGCTCACTGAAACAGCAGCAAACTTGTGATTTCACTTAATCTCTTCTGGGCTTTAACTTTTTGATGTGCTCTGACAAAGAACATCTTTGTGCTTCCATCAATTAATGGGAAATTATTTTACTAACGCTGAGTCAATCTTGCACCTCTATCTTGAGCATTTCGGTCTTTTCTGCAGAATAAAGCTTACATTCCTACTTCAAACCAAAAAATAAACAAAAAACAACAAGAAAAAAAACAGAAAACTGATAGTATTTGTACACAAGAAAATTTTACACTGTCAACAAATCTTCAATCAAAAAATCCTTTTTCTGCAGCATGTACTCTGAGGCCTCTACCCTCACTTGACCAAAGAGGTGGAGAGGCGTGTCCCTGCTTTCCCAGGGATGTCTCCTCTTTCTGGATTCACCTTGCTCAGGTTTCAGGTTACCCAGCCCGCATTACAATATGATGCATCTTTTCTTGTCTATAGAAGAATTCATTAAAACTTCTCAAGTGATTCAAGTCTCTCTTCCCCTTCATTGCTATTTCTATTACAGCAATTCCTTCCTTTCAGTTTTTAATGCATCGATACTAATTAAGCTTATTTGTGATGCATTTAAACTGGTGGAATTCTCTTTCTATTTAGTTTAAAGAATAAACCATTGTTAAAAGAAATGTCTTGCAAGCTTGATGGGTACTAAAAGGTCTTAATAAAACCTTTCATTGCCATGGACTTCACCCAGTCATTGCTGCCACACATCTTAAAATCTGATTTTACAAGGCAACAAAAATATCACCTTTTGATTATTTGTCTTGGCAAAAGCTTAATACTCCTAAGTAACAATGATTTTTATAGTGAACATGCAGTTGATGTCACTCTTCACTTTGATTGGTATTAGTGCATAAAACTACTGCTATTAGAAAGGAAAGTTGGCCTGTAGCTGATTGTTCTGTATGGTTGTTCTTATTTTTTTTAAACACAAAGCACTTGTAATAAACAGATGACAACTCTTCCAGAATAAGTATTGCAAAAGGCCTTAAAAACTCTCCATTTAATTTCTTTATTATTATTATTTTTGAGACAAAGCTAAGACAGAACTCAGGTATAGATACATACTTAAAAAAAAAAAACCCTCTGAGATAAAACTAGCTGAATGATTAATGTCTTTTAGAAGAACTGGCCCTCCACAGTATTTAAAGATCCTCCTCTGGAAAGGCAGTCCTCGTATCGTCCTTAGATTGTCTTCCACTCCTTACTGCTCCTACCTACCTTCAAATGCTTTCTAAGACTAAAATTTTATTTACTTCAATGTCTTCCAGAAATCAAAAAAGGAAGAAAAACATTTGAGAAGAATATTGACAAAATCACAAACGTTATGTAAAGTTGACAAATTGTTCAGCTTCTAAAAAAATCCTTCAGTAAGAGACTCAGAAGTTTTACTTATTTTATCCAAGCAACTTGAAAAGATAATGAATTTCTTTAAATATTTTACAGACGTCCTCTATTTAGTAACAGTTCCTTTGAAGACTGCTTTCATGGTGTCCAGCGCAGTAGTTTAGCAGAACCTACGAAGCTAGATCTGCTCAAAGGAGGTGGCTGAGCCTCCTGAGTTCTGCAGAGAACTCCAGACTTCTCTTTCAAATTAAACTATCCTATGATCTTAAAAATAAAAAACCGGAGGGAAAAAAGGCACCAAAAATCAGACTGAAATGCACAGCTTCAAGACTAACGTAACCACTACAGCTTCTGGGAAGGAACCTCTTCCTAAAGCTGAGTCTTGTGCTCACAGAAAGCTTCTCAAATGGGATTACCCAGGGCAGTGGACTGGCATACTGCCGAAACCACAGGCACACGTGTAAGCTCTGAAGCTTCCCATTTAGACGTGACCCAAGAGTTCTAAACCAAGCTAGGCAAAAAAAAAAAAAAAGCATTTCTATCAATAAAAAACAGAAAAGTCACTAGGACTTGGGAGGAGTAAAGTGAGGAGTGTTCATGTCTTGAGGCCGTGAAGATGTTCCTAGGTAAACAGTTTCATTTTTAACTATCTAGAGGGTTTTTTTTTTTTTACTTATTTATAGCCACAGAGTCCTTACAGGAGAGGGTTTTTGATCCTTTACTACATAAAGAAGTAATCTAAGGACAAGTACCTGCAGACTCCAGACATACAGCTTGCAGGTTTGTCTTTGATGAGATTAAAAAAAAAAAAAAAACAACATGATTTCTGTCATGTTGGCACAGGTTAGGGTATTATATGACCACAAGCTAAAGCTAAGTCTACAGGAACAAGACTTCTGACATTAGAAAATCTAGACAAACCCAAAGCATAATGTGATTCTTTTGGTGAAAAGTGATGGAAAAAATTTTTCAGTATAGAAAGAGGGTGCACATTTTAACAAAAAACATAAAGGACAGATTCTGGCTGTGAACAAATTTTGTCTGGAATCTGAAATTCTCAGAGAAGGGACTAAACAAAAACTGTTTCTAGTGACCCGCTCACACTAGTTTTAAGTTGTTAAAAAATGAAGTCTGATCAGACTGCAGAAGGAACTACATTATGAGGTTGTCTGCAGTAGCAGAAGCATGGCTTAATAACCTTTAAGTTTTCCATCCTATTTTCCTATTTCTAGAAAATAACCCATTTATTTTGAAAAACGACAGGATGGGATTCCTCTTCATTTATGCTTTTAAGGTCAAATGGGAAAACTCAAGTATTATTATGTCTCATATAAAATTAATACTGCGCATTATAAAACTGAAATACATTTCTCTTTGCATGGCAAAGTAGCCTTTGTAACTGTTAGGGATAAATACTTGAGAATTGAGTTCAATAGAATTTGGTGAACAAAAAAATCCACCACCATCAAATAATGCCTGTATGACAAATTGCTTTCTCGATTGCTTTCCTCTACACTTAAGAACAGATGCACTGAGAAGTTAAAGCTGTAGAGGTTACACTTCGCCTCAATGTAAAAATTAATTAAATGGAATATCTGCAGCCTAGGTACAACTTACCTTTCAAGACTCCTTGGACCAGGCAGGTCTACACCAGAACACTATAAAGGATAGTACGTGAGTATTTGTACAATTTAGGCTGCACAGAAGTTCCCAATCCTACAGACACACACGGGACTACACATGCCCGAAAAATGACTTGTACATAAAGTTAAATAAAAGCTTCATTTATAATGTTGAAAATCTAAGTGGTAACCATTGCCATGAACCATACGTGTAAGAGGACTTAGCTCAAATGGAGAAAGCTGAAGCAATATTTCAAATATACTCCTTTCATTTCAGCTCATGAGTGCTATCTCATGTTAACCCTTCCTCCATACATGAGGAGGGGAAGAGTGAACAATAACTGTAGGCTTATATTGCCTTGTGTTACGAAGACCGATGGCTTCTCTCCTCTTGATAGTGCCTCTGAGCATAAACTGCACTGTCATGCAACAGGCAGTCCTTTTCCCTTTTTGGCAATATTATTCATTTTATTAGGCTCCTTGCTGCTCCCATGCTCTTAAGAGGTTTCACACATGTTCCAAGATTAACCAATATATTTTGTTTTTATATGTAAATTCAATTATTTTTTGCTTTTTCACTTACATTCAGAAAAACTAGCTAACAGCAGAGAAATTAAATGAAGTGAAAGAGCAAACTTACAGCATCTGTGATAGCTCCCATGACTGAAGGTCCACTAGAAAGTCTTGCATTTACCATTGTTTGGCATTGCTGTCTTTCCATCTTGCATCTGATTTCTTATCAGTTTGATCCTAACTTTGACCTGAAAATGGGTAGCAGGTGGCAGATACGACTGCAAGAAGGTCTGTACTCCCCTTCGAGTCACTGAAATTGCTTCGTGAACTCTGAAACGCCAGTGGTTTCAAGAGGTTTCCCAACAACAGCATCTTAAATATAGCAGCTGTTCACGTTAACTAGGCGAAATGCACATGATATAGCATGCAATAAGCCATATAAACTATTACATGAATTGAACCTCATCTGTGCCATACAGTGAAGATCTGCCTAAGACAGCCATAAAGTGAGGTAAGAAGCTACGTTTGGCCTGGTATTGAAAGGAAAGCACTGCAGAGCCATATCACATTGTGCAACTTCAGACAGAAGCCACAAGATAGAGCAAGATAACTACTGAGCATATATATATATTTTTTTTATATATTTTTTAATATATTTTATATATATATATATATATATATATATATATATAAAATAATGATAAATTTCATTTGATAGTTATTTTCTGAGTGTGGCTCAGACTTACTTCCCATTTAGCAACAAATGAATGTTCTAAAAATGTAACTTGCACTGTCACAGGCAAGGAAAGGTTAAAAACATATAGCTTCTATCTTTCATTTATTCAATCTTCAGAGAAGATAAATATTAATACCAGATGTACCACGGGAGCTTAGAAAGTATTTACTACAAAAAAAACCCTAGGTAATTCCTACAAGACTCATGAGTTAGACTTGCTTATAAAACTTGACTGACACCAGTGTTGGCTCTGTGCTGTCCCAACACAAGAGCACTCATCCGAGTGCCCAGCTTTTGGTACTGAGCCTTGTGTTAGAAGAAATGCCTGCTTTTTGAAGCCACCTCTCAACTCACCATTTAGCATCCTTTAGCAGTTATCTTTCTCATCTGAACAAACATTCAACTGCAAAACTAAATTTTTGTGAATCAACACCAGAGCTTTTGGAGATGATCGTGTTGCACCTGACTGCCAAAAGAGCATCAAACACATTTTACAGTCTTCAGATTACACAAACTGTAATTATTACTGATACAAAAAACTAAGTTTCAATGCGATATTCATTTCTTCTCACTAGAAGAGAGAGAAATACTTGACTGATTTAACTCTTGAATAAAATACTGATGTTATCACTGTCTGGCTGCAATGGAAATGAATAAAATCTGTCTTTCACAAGAGTTATGCACAGAACAAGTACAGATGTGCATACATACCAACACTATGCTTGAACACAGAAATGGGGCTGAGCAGCAATTTTTCCTCTTTTGAATGCAAATGAGGATTAAATACAAGGTAAATTTCAAAACTGACTTGGAAAATATCTAATTCACCTTTAACTTCTTTATTTATTTTGGCCAAGGGGCACTTACTGGCCCATAGGAGCATCCGTATCAACATAGTCAAGGTCTCCTGTCCTTATAGAACCTTGATTATGTATTTCTGAATATGAACTTCAATGAATTAAAAAAAAAAAAAAAAGGGCATTTCAGTAGAATTTTAGTTTCATACTGGGCAGAAACAGGTAGCTGAATAATTTTATGATTTTATGGAAACAGAGTCAGAAATCAACGGGAGTGTCTCCCATGTTAAGACAAACAAATTTGTGCAACTAGAAGAATGCTGCAAATAAAAACCAAAAATACCATCAGCAGCATGCAAATCCTGCAGGGCTTTTGCACTTGTTAGGCGCATCTTAATACAGAGGTCTTTTTCTGGGCTTTATATTTTGTCCATATAAATTTTAGTGAAACACTATACACCTCTGCTCTTGAGAGAATACCACCAAAGTTCATCGTTAGAAACAATCAGTTTTTAACCACTACGTCCTTTCACTAGTTCAGTTTCCTTTCCCCAACTTTTGGGATGCAAAGTACCTTCTTCCTTGAGTATATACAACCACTATGTTTACACATTCACATAAGACTTGGCAGAGATAAATATCTGCCTATTCATTATAGACTCTGCACTTCACAGTTAAAGGTCAAGCAAAAGGAAAAGCAAAACCAGATACAAAGCCAACTATAATGGGAGCTATACAACGCACAGAAGTACAAAACAACAGGTATCTTTGGCAACAGGCTTTCACATAAAAAAAGGACAAGAAAATAAAGAGAAAGCACAAAGAAGACTTAAAAGAACAAGCACTGTTCTTCAAAAAGCACAGACAAAACAATCCAAATGACATTTTGAAGCGTACCCCAAAAGCAGAAGACTTAAATACATTAGAGTTTCTAAAAATAAGAATAAAGATGACATATTGGATATGACCCTTTGCTGCATGTCACTTTGCTTAAAAACTTAATACAAATGATGTTCATTAGTAAATGGATTTTCTTCCAAAAATTTTATCTTAATATTTTTCTTACGTATTTGTAACAGTCAGTAGAATTTATAAAGTGGGACAGAGGAGCAGAACATACGCACAGGTATTCTAGCACATACTGACAGATGTGATAGAAAGTTCTGTTTCACATTAATAACTGAAAGCAGCACATCTTTATTCCATAAGCACAGAGCAAGGTCACTCATATAATGAAAAAAACGGTTTTGTGTAAACTGAAGGAAAAGTAATAAATAATAAAGAAGATATTGTGTAGATATTATAATCTCTGAGGTTCTGGACAACAAACACTTCTTTTCTTTGAAGGGACCACTCTATAGCCTGAACTCATCTGTTTTTATATCATATAGTTTCACTCGTTCTCAAGTCAGAAGTGCAGAACCATGAACATTTCGGTTTCGAACAGGGATAGCACTAATCCAAATCATAAGGAATCGAGTTTCCTAATGGCCTGTTCTGCTGCAGTGCAACATGCTTTATTAGCACAGACACTGGGGGATGTGTACTTTTGTTTCAATCAACAAATGCAATACAAATCCCTACATGCAACTACAGAGGTCCAAAATACATTTTTGTGACAATAGGCAAAGGGTCATCTCGCGTGGCAAGAATAGCCTCCAGAACAGAATAAATATGTAAGAAAAACATTTGACGTACTTGGATCTGACAAGATTGAGTCGGTTTTCGGCAAAAATTGGTCACAGCGGACTCCTTGGTAGCCCTCTTTGCACCTGAGAAAAAGGGGATAAATGACAAACATACGCATGCGATAGTAAAAGGTTAATTTCAAGGCAGAAAATCAACTGAAATTTTCCCTGTCAATGCTGTGAGGGACGTGCATATTTAGAATTTGTATTATTACAGAAGCAAGTTTCTGACTGAAACAGACAAGGACCACACAAAATAATAATTATTTTAAGGATTTAAGGATTAAGCCTCAATTATTTCTGGTTATTGGAGAAACTATCAAAAGAAATGTCACTTAAGTGTAACTCTTCTTTTAAACATTAAATTAAACATCATTTAAACAGCTAAAGAATCATCTTCACTCATATAGACATTTGCAGATAAAATAAACTCATTAGATAAAATAAAGCTTTATAAAGTTTCTGTACTGCACAAAACCACGAGATTTGCAACGCGTTCCTCTTTGGACGTTTGAATAAGTAGGGAACACTTGTCCAGCCATTCATTTTAAGACAAATTCCAACTGTATTTAAAAGATAATGAGTTTAGGCTTCATAGGCAATATTAGGCATTGCTCCTAAGTGAACTTCCTTAGATATCCACAGAAATACGTCTCAAATCATATAAACCAGAATATCCCGCTGTCTTAATAAAACCAAATTTGCTTTGACTAGAATTCTAATACCATTATTTATCTTGAATCCTTACTGAAAAAAACCCTGCATTTAATGCATTTGGGCTGTTCTTAGAACAATCCCTTTCAACTAAGCATACTGAAATCAGGCCTTTAATTATTTATTCATTAAGCAGCTTCACAAAGAAAAGCGATGGACAGTTTAATTATAAACGATAGCAACAGGGACTCTGTATCTCACCAAGTTCCTGAGCATCACCCAAACAATACGCTCAAATCAGAATCAGTATCTTCAAGAGGATTGACAACTGTAACTTGAATTCTGTGATAACGTCAGGAACAGAAGTTATCTGTTCCTTCACAACATTTCTACTCAGACTTCCTCTGGAAGTTGCCTTTTAAAATGCTTTTCAGTTAATAAATTGACCATGAGAAGGGCACCTTTACCATAATGGATACAGGGAATAGAAAGCATATTTGTGAAAAGATCTGTAAATTATAAGAATACCCCTCAGATCCAAAATCCTACAGTAAGAGGAAGATTTAAAAATATTGACGTTACGTCAAATCTTGCTTTTTGCCTTTTTCCCTGAAAAAGGGAAAGGCTTTTTGCTTTCTTCCCAGTAGTACTTTGGAGATCGGTTTCTCACTGGCAATTTATCTGTAAAACAGACCGGAATAAATAAATTCAGATCCTGTGGCAGTGGTCACAATTTACCAGTCAAGGAAAAAATGCTCTGAAGGTATTTTTTATTTGTTTTGTTTTGCCTTCCTGCCCCATGAAATATATTCAATTAAAAGATGTCAATTAGTCAGAAAAAAACTCAAGAGGTCATCATAAATTCAGACACTGCTGCATGCACTTTTTTGCATCCAATTATGAAACATCTGACATTGCCTTCCATGAAACAGAAACTCACCTTCACGTCCTTGCAGAGGTTTGTTAGAGCTCATTTCAAAGCTTAAGAACAGCATTCAAGAGTGGCAATAATCTCTTCTTTGTGCTAGCATTTTCTATTAACATTTTAACAGACATTTGTGCCAGTCCCACTTACTACCCTATTCTAACTTGCAACCAAACTGTTGGCTTGCAAGTCATACAGATCATTCATCACCTAGCCCAGTGAAGCAGTCACAGAGCAGTAACACCTGCAGGAGCTGATCTTAACACAAATTAGTGTGACGCACACTACCAAGCAGGGCAATGCAGAACAACGCTGTCAGTACCCTCGTACCAGCAGGATTAGCCCTTCCTTCCCCTCCAGCAGTCATCAGGGCCAGCAGAGACAGGAGTCTGCTGCCTTCTTTCCATATTGTTCCACACCTTTTATAACAAAACAAACTTTGCTATCTCATTTCACAGCTGAGTAAGAGTCTGTACCATTTATTCCAGCTGCTAGACAGCCCTGGTTAATCAATTGCTCGTGCCAGAATTGAAGAAGACGAGTTTGCTGGCAAGGCATGCAACAAACTGGGGATCACTATTCCAATCCCACCAACTGTCAGGGGCCAAACATCAGTCTTATACTTGAGGAAAATATTTGTTCCATCTGGCAAATGGGGCTCTGAATATTCTCATTTCCCTGAATGCTGTTCATAAGAGTTACAGTTTATCAGCTGCAAATACTACAGATGCATATAAAGTTGATGGCCTTGAAAACAGCGTGGTATAAGACCCCTCTAACTGGTAAAGTATTGCCCAGGCATAGGATCAAGTTAGATGTACTTCTAAGGCTTTCATTTCCCAACTTCTTAAGAGCAGTGGGTTGGAACAGAATGTATCACAGTCTCCTCATTGTATACCTCCTGCCTTGTACATCTCAGCATCTCTGGAACCCGACTGCATTGCTGCTACTGTGCTTTGCAATCCAGAAATAACAATGGTGCTGTGTTTCTTCTCTTAAAAATAAATTGGCTATCTCATCAAACTATTATTTCTATCTTGACTATATCCTACATACGCTGTTGCTACTTCAGTGTGAAACTGAAGCATATGGTAATCAAGTGGTTGACTGACTTGGTTGAGTCTTAAGTAGTATTTTCACTTACCTGTACACTTGGATGAACATGCCAAAACAAGCATTTATTTTTGTTATTTTCAAAATGGAATACAGAGGTGGCGGATAAAGAATAAATAAGATACTTTAATATAAAAATGTAATGTTACACTAAGATGACAACTACAATAGCCATACTTAACTTGTGTTTTAAACAATGTTTCAATAAAAATAAAAACTAAGTTCCTTAGCTTCATTATCAAATGTCTTTTGAAATCCTTAAGACAACGACAAGTAATAAGCATAACTGCTTTGTCAACATCACATCAGATTTCAAAACTTTGTAACGCAGTTTTGTGAAATTGAAGCCTTTTAAAATATACATCTGACAGTTATAACACTGAAATACAATAAAAGCTGATGTTGTGGCACCCTATAAACTTTCTGAAGTATCAGTCATCCGTCCTACATTGGGAAATGTGATGGTTGTACTCACAGCATCTGATAAGTCAACATGCTGTTAACTGGCATCACACCTCGGAAGGAAAAAAGAACAAAAAAACAAAACAAAGAAAATCCTTCTTAAAATTAAATTACAGCTTCATTTTTTTTTGTCACATTCACAAGTATATAGACAAGTCCAGCTGAAGTGGTTAAATACTGCCACGCAGTGCAAATCATTGCATTTAGATTTGTGGCTGTATTAAAAAAAAAAAAAAAGCTGTGAGCAATCAGGAAAATCTTGATATATACTTAGATGCAGCTGACTGTACAAACGATCACTTAATTATATGACAAGCAAGGGTTTATTAGCAATGCCTTCAGAGAAGAAAGCAAGCAATAGTAGGATTGCTCATAGTCAAGTGAAAGCTCTGACCTGCACGTGAGATTGCAGCTTTCAGCTATGAGCTTGTACTGCAGTGTGAGCTCCAACTCAGTAACATAACACACATAGTTCCTACAGCGCTATGTTCTATTAACAGACTTGGGCATATGCTCAAGTGAAAGTCTCCATAAATAGAACTACAGTTTCATTGCAAATTAAATATGAGTAAGAAATCCACTATTTTTCACTCTGATTTCCACCAACATAATTTTATTTATCTACGCTTGAGACCAAAATTATCAACAATAATTGCTATGATTTAAAAGCGGTACGAAAAAAATCCAAGGTAAAGCCAATATGAAGCTGCTAAAAATCCTGAAATACAGAACACGCTTAAGTGATAGCTGCTAAATTCAGACAGGATTACTTAATGTTGTGTTCTACACATCTTGCACTTGGTAATATAATTTCTCAAAGATGGTGTTTTTTTAAGGTTATCAAGACAAGCTTTACTGTGCATTGCACTTACGTAGTCACTCACAACCTCCTTTCTGTGGAAAGCTACATACAGTAATACATTTCTCACTCCTGAAGGTAAGGTCTTTTGGTGCTTGCTCTACTTAAGCACATTTTCACTTAGAAATCAAAAAGCAAGGAAATTATTTCCTGATCTCACCAGTAAATTGCCACTGTACCAAAATATAAATGGCCGGAAACCATACAAAAGTGCATCTTTTATTTATTCTCTGAGTGAGGGTTCAGAGATCATAATAAAGAAATGTTCCAGCGGTTGATAAATTTTGATCACGTACTTATTCACACACACAGCATACAACACACCCTATCCTGGATTAGAGTGTCAGCTACGTAACAAATTAAATACTGCAAGCCATGACGTCCCATGGGCCGTTGGGTTGTATCAGAGCCATGTGTGAAATATGCCACAAACAATGAAAAATAATTTCTCTGCTGTTCAAGTAAGCTAAAGTTCAGCTTCTCTGCTACCAGCTGGAATGACCTACGCAGTAAACAACAGAAATTTGTATGAGGATTGCTCCAAAAGCAATGTCCCTGTTTGATTATTGTGGTCTTTCCCAGCCTAAATATCCAGACAGCTGCCCCTCTCTACACCACACAACTGTGACCCTCTGATCCAGCCCACTGAATCCCTCCAAACAGCTTTCCAACCCCAAGCAGATTGACCAACCAGCACTGGTCACATACCCACACCGAGCGTACACTCAGACTGCTCCCCACCAAGACTGCCAACACAATCTCAAACACAGCCAGTCCATGGAAGACCACCTGCCGCCAGCTGCCAATCACATCCAACACCGTCCACAACAACTCCGACATTCCTCAACCCGCCAACAGTATTCCCATTCCAGCCATAAGCAGCCAGCCTCTCCAAGAGAATGCTGTCGAAAACAGCATCAAACACTTTGCTAACGCTGAAGACCCATGTGGGATATCACATCACAGAAAGAGATCAAGACAGCTAAGCAGGATTAATCACTCGACTACAAACACTTATCAGCTGAGTCTGGCCACCCTATACATGCTATGTCCTTGTATTCTTCCTGATAAATAAATAAACAAATAAATAAAAATAGATAAAGTCCATTTAATCTCAAAAAATACGAGGAGAAATAATGATAATGAAAAATAAAAAATTCAAAAGAGTGAAAAGACATCTCTGCTTCTGAGACACCTCTAATCATGCACAAACAAGTAAAATAGTAGCTAATCGTTGGAAAGTTAATAGTTCTATCACGTATTGTTTACACCCAACATACTAAAATACAGTAGTAGAAGGAATGTTTTAATTCAAAATGAACCAAGCATTACTGCAGACTTCTCCCAGAAATTGCTGCAGACAGGGAGCATTGCTGAGAGAGATGATATTTTTCTCTTTGCTAATCTGTTTCTGTAGTTTCACAATGGAAAGACTTTTCCAGGATACTATGACCTTTCAAAACTGTTTCATAAAAAGTTTGTGTAATAACTTACAAGCAACCTGTTAAAGGAAAAGCTATGGCTTTTCTTAATTGCAAAGTGAAGATGGGCGCTAGGCTGTAGGAGCTTAAGCTACAAGTGTTCAGGTCTCAGTAACACGTGCAGCAGGAGGCACAGAAGGAAAGAGGAGGAGGAGGAAGGGTGGCAGCACCTAATACAAAACCAGTTACAACAGCCTGTAATAGCAACACAGCAAAGTGGCATTTCATTAATACTTTTGATCTATTTAACACCCCAGCATATGCATGTGAATAAAGCTTAAGGTCTTCCCATAACAAAAATGCTGGATTTTAATACTATCTTATAAAATTGCAGAGTTTTTCTTTTCAGAGGGGTTTCCGTTAGCGAAGAAGAAAACGCGATTTACGTACAAATAGCATTATAAATTTCAAGTATTCTTTCTGATGACCATACTACTGAAGTTTTGCACCTAGATATGATTTTCCATTCCTACTACGCACTGAAGTTGCACTTCCATACCTACAGCAGCAACACAAACTCAGTTCCCTGCTTCGAACTTTTAAGTGTCCAACCGCTTTCTTGAGAATTTTATCTGCGTAGAATCTACTATGCAACAGAGATGAAACTTTCTGTATAATAAAGGTTTCATGTACAGATATGAACTTTCAAAAAACAAAAAAAAATAAAAAAACCCCTCGGACCAAACAACCTTGTAATTTATTTTGTGATTTAAGGCACGTATCTGCTTTTCCTCTTGCATTTTTATTAAAAAAAGTTGACTTGTGTGAAAATAGATCATACAAGTCTCGAAAAATGGACATCAAGAATTTTGGACAAAAAATCACCATTCTGTCCATTTTCTTTAAAAATCTTGCAATTGTTAAAAGTAAGGAGAGCAAGTAACCATGAAGGAAATTATACTGAATAGGTACCAGAGAAGAGTGAAGAAGTTTTCCTATGTCATTTGCTCTAAAGCCAAGCTAGTAAAAAAACTCTAACTTCAATAGGGAAACTGAATAAGACTTTCTAAAAATCATGGTATTTTTCAGGCTGGAAATTGTCAGTGCAGCTCTCTGAAAAAGTAAGTACTATTATGCACTTGTTGCAAATGGCATAGAGATTTAAAGGTCATACCTACAAAAACCCATGTCATCGCCTAGACTTAGATAATACAACTTGCAACTAATTTGTTGACTTCGGTCTTTCAGGTTCCTTTAGCCTTGGAGAAGCAAAATGGGGATACTTTAGTAAAATTGGAATTCACTAAATCCTCTGTATTAACCACTGAAATAAATGAGGCTTTTAGCATTTAAAAAGGAGTTAGGTGGATTTGATTTAGATGCCCTGTTCAAGGTCACACAGAAAGTAACAAATTACCATTTCTCTCCTTCTCTGGGTGGTTTTCTTTCTATTTCATAAAGAGCTGTTCAGAAAAAAAAAAAAAAATTGGCAAGATGTATTAGAAAAGCCATTCAATTTCTCCAGGCCTATGGCAATACTTAAACTAGTGATTTCCTACTCTCCTCAACAGACCAGGATATTCCATGCAGAATTGTTGTACTGTGGTTGTAGACTCGAGAGCTGACTTAAAATTCAGGTTAGCTTCTATATCCTGAAATTTGCATGTATTGTATAACAGATAATTGGTATCAAAATTTACTTGCAGCATACCCACACAAATAGATGGCCAGTGAATGCACAGGCTTTTGGCTTTTCATGTGAATGAGAATTACCTTCACCCGCTAAGGATAGTGAAACTCTTCAGAAATATTTTTTCCCTTTTTTTTCATAGGACACATCTAGATAGAAGTCATATAACACACACAGCACAGTTTGAAGAGTCAACTTCACAGATGACTGCAGTTTAGTTTCAGTGAACAGATTCAAGAATAAGAAACAGTCTTGTAGTTGTTTCTGGTTGTAGTCACATTTCAAACACTGTATAGTTATGCACGTAGAAAGCAATGAGATTTACAGAGGCCTACTGATGCTGCTCCACTACTCAGGTTTCAGCTAAGCTGAATTCACTGATTTCAGGAGATGACTTCCTCTTTTGTCCTCTATACATCATTCCCCACCACAAAACAACAAAAAATTCTAGTTTTCAAATCCTTTGTTTCCCTTCAGCTGGAGATCAACCAGAACACACTTACATGACTGAAACACACTGACGTGACCAGAAAACAGACATCCTAAGGATCATCTGGCTTATTCCAAAATCTGCAGAAATGAAATCTTTCTCTTTCCATCCATCCAGAGTTCTTGTCTGCTGTGCTGGAGAAAAATTCAAATCTGATAGGACTGCATTACTGTGCTACAAAAGGTACAGACAGAAATACGCACCACTGATAAGACTGCATTATTCTGCTACAAAAGGTACGGACAGAAATACACACCACAGACAGACCTAGACAGAAACAGCCATCCAAGATATACAGTGGGCAACAACGACCAGCATTTACTGGCCAAAAATAATCAATTTGCTAAGGAAATCTAAGAACCATTCTGGAGCACTGCCAAATATTTAGCTATGGAAGAATTCCAAAGAAGATGAAAGGAGCAATGGATATGCAAGATTCATACGCAAGTAATGGAACATGCATATGAATCTGAAACTAACTGATAGAAAAACTTTTTAAAGCGCTGTGCTGCTAATAGAACTCGTGATGAAATTTAGAATGGAGCTGGAAGATATAAGCAAGAGTATGCAGTCATGGTTGACAAGGCCAAGGTCATACTCACCTTATGCTAAATCCGTTTAAACTATGGTTCCAAGAGAAATTTCATTGCTTATACTAAATAAAAATATATATACTTAATATCAGCTTAACTTTTTAGAGCTATTTTTTAGTAAAAATCAAATGTTATGAGGTCAGCAAGTACTAATACTCAACAGAAGTTCACTTACGCTTCCAAATCCACATAAACAGTGCTTCAACTACACTCTCACTCTGGGCTAGACTGGCAGCACCAACAGGCAACACAAGTTTAGATCATAAATACACTACTTGAAATATAACCAAGCATCAACATCAGGAAAAGGAAAATTCAAAAAGAGAAATTTGAATCAGCTTAATGTTTTTCATTTTAATCATCACAATTTTTCTATTTTTATCTTTTGTTACCTTCTATTACTGATAAAAAATGGAATTTTACAGTCTCTACTGCATAAACTGTGTCCTGAGTGCCAATCTTAACTCTAAAGTTACTGGTCTGCAAATGTTGGTCAACTTCAGTAGATACGAGCCAAAGTTCAGCAGAAGCTTTCAGAAGCAACTCCGGGAGTAAGTGCATTTGAAAACTGTAATTTATAATTCTCTTTACTTTTTCAAGAAAAATCTAGTTCTGTTCTGTATCGTTCAAATTTAATTCAGTACACGCAGTTCAACACACACTTTTCTAGTTCACACTGCACCATCCTTTCTCCTTAAAAAACTTTGATCCATGAACCACAAAGCATTAGGAACTGTCTCAAAATATCACCTAATAAACAAACTGCTTTACCAACTAACTAAGCAATTACTTGGCTGCTATTCTGGATTTAACCAAACAAAAACTGAAAAGATTTGATTAGGTTTTTTCCCCCAGTATACCTCTGCAGTGTGATAAATAATTTACTATAGATGATAAATGAATATATTCTTTCATTATGTATGGCATTCATCAGTGATGAGAAAGCTTTTGAATAAATGGAAAGTGTTTTCATATCATATTCAAAAGCCTCATGAAGCTAGGGCGTCGATGAAAGCCACATCAATACTTGAAAAACAAAAGAAAATGAGATCCTTGCTTTACATTACGTCTGATCAAGATTACCATCTTTATAGAAGTCCTTCAAAAGTCCTCCTCAAAAACGTTTTTAAGGACTGAACACAGGTAAAATAAAAAAAAAGATGCCCAAAATCAATAAAGAAAGGACTAGAAGATATTGTAAGTACAGATGCTATCATGGCATTTTTAAGAACAGCTATAACAATAAGCGAGTCGATGCTAAAGAAAGATGCCAACTCATTATTAAGTAGAATTTTTTTCCCCACTTCTCTCTCCTCAGACACACTACATGCTCAATAATGCAAGTTTTCGTTTCCAGCTACTTAACAGAAGCAGCCGATGTAGACTTCTGTTTTGAGAACTTTCAAATATGTTGTACATTTTGTTTTCTTCAATAATTCCTAATTCAAAAATAGAGCCAAATATACTCAAGATAAATAGTATTCCTGAAATGTTTCAAGCCCAGGTAGCACTACAGAGGATCTTTTGATGATCATGAAAAAAATCATACAAGGCTTTCAGTCCAGCCTTGCAGATTCAAAAAAACTTGTGTCAAGTTTCAGTAAAAGATTTTAATGTCTATTTTAGACAAATTTTAAAATATTTAAGGAAAATCAGACACTTGTCCAGTAATGTATATGCAAAAACTTTACAAACTCCTCTCCTACATAGCTTGAGATCACATCAAGCCAAGGCTTATCCAGAGGGACAGACTGCTTCTGCCAGATGCTCAAAGCTTCTCAGTAGTTCAGTAAGGTATTCATTTTGCTTTGTTGACTACTACAATAAAAAGAGCTCGTGTACAGAAAAAGGAAAAGGAAACTTAGAAATCTACTGTGTTGAGCGGGTCAGAACTAATTAAGCAGTAAAGGCAAATTTAAGTTTGCTTTCCCATCCCCATGATTTAAGTTAAGGAGTCTTTGACACTATTTGCTCTCGACACAAATTTAACAAACCGAATCTCAGATCTAACATGGTTTGAACAAATGGAGAACTAAAAGGAGTTATTAATACATGACTCCATATGGAGAATGTTTCTAGTGGAAAAAATGCCACAAAATACTTGTGCATAATCTTCCTTTAGCAGCTCAGAAAAGAAAAAAAAAACCTCTTGTAGACTTGAAGATTCAGCCTTCTAAGCCTGGAACACTAAAAACCCCTCATCTACCTAGACTGCCAGCAACAAAATAGGTAGTGACGATCTTTAGAGTCTTGGGTCACAGAACCTCAAAGTGGATCGGCGACTGGGGCAGATCTGCTGAATCCTCCAACACCACTCCTTCCTTTGAGACAAAATAGCCTCACAGACAGACTGCTCTTGCTTTGAGACACATGTTGTAGTTGGTACCTGGTTTGGAAATAATCAAAGCCATTCAGGAGATGTCAGTTAAAATATCCATAAACTACTGACAGATGGTCTATACAAATGATGCCCTCTCACTTCACAGCAGGAAATAAAAATGCCTCTGCTACTTTTATTTCATCTCATCAGCACACATCTCATTTTATAGATCAGAACAAATTGACATGCAATGAAATTGCCCAGCAAAGATCAAATAGAGAAACATTTTGGAAAATAATTCTTTCTTAGCATATTAAGTATAGTTTAGAATATATGCAGAAAACGCGCATTGTTAAAATTTAAGTAAGACATTTTCTGGAGGTATTTGAAGTTGAGAAACTCCAAACCTGTAAAGTTGCTAGCCATTACGCAGAGAGAACTAGTAACAAGTCTCAAGTAGTAGAATTTCATACAAAGAGACAACTGTATCTACTGTACAGCCATTATGGTATCAGTTTATATCACTACGTAGAATTAGCATAAAACTAGCAGCTAGAGCTCTCCTGCTTGTGGATAAACAGCTGACCAGTCAGCAAAAACCACTGGGGTCAACTGACCAAACCTAGAAAGTTTAATACCTACAGAAGGTAGGAAGCAGCAGATTTGTTGACATTACAGCAGCAACAACAGCTGGCAATCCACTAGCTTAAAACTGAGAAAGGTGCAATGAAGAATCTAGCCCAAGGTCAGAAGTTTATTCTGCTCTTTCCTATTAGCTTGGTGCCAAAATAAAAGGTCTGCAGCAGCTAGTGTTGGAAAAGCACAAAGCCCGTTACAGGATCAGAGCCGCTCAAAAGAAAAAAAAAACAGACGCATCATTTCCCAAACAAAATAAAATACAAATGAGCAATACAAGACTCTCACTACAATAAATAAGCAGGAAAGTTAATTGAAGCTGAAATTATATGCCTAACAAAACGGTACCAACACCACAAAACCCCATATGTTTTACACAACCTTTTATGAGAACAAGGCAAAAAACAATTCCCATTTGTTCCGCTGTGAAATCTTAACCAGAATTCTTCTTAATTTCCTGTGGGTTAAAAGAGCCCACACCTTTAAAAAGTACTATATTCTACGATTTTTGTCCTCAAATCGTTAATGCAAGCTTATTAAGTTTCTCTGACAATGTATTGGTGTATTGTCAATTTAGCAAAGTTTGGATCAATCTGTTTCAGACTATAGAACGTGTACTAATTACGAGCAATAGTATTTGACTATTGACAGTGCTTGACCTGTTAGTGACATTCTTCCCTGTTTGCAGAAAATTCAAACTTATCCAATGGAAAATGAGAACTGTCAATTTATTAACTATAAATAGGAATGCAATTCTGTGCTACAAACCCAGCTCAAGTTAAGATTTTTGCAGCTCTGTTCAAGAATCTATAAAAGCTATTACTTGATTAATTCTTGTGAAATCTTCTGGTATTTCACTGCCCATCAGTTGTGGAGGGTATACTTACACTAAACCCAGTGCTTCTGCAAAAATATCAAATACTTCAATGAAGTTAATTTCTATAAAGGAAAAAAAATTACAAGCTTCTTAAATATAGATTTCTTTCAGAGTCAAGAACTGAATCACACGAAGCCCAAGAATGTCAGAAAACTAAAAGAAGTTTCCTGAGAAGTTTTAATTAACACAAAAATAATGAAATGGTTGGAGTTATGCTGATGAACACAAGCTATAAATGCTCTTGAAGAATTGCATGGAACAATATATTACCTTCGATTAGGTTAGCTATCCAAAATGAAGAATATATGGCAATCAGCGGCAAGTGCCGCTCTGTGCCCATTCCAACCATTGCCCAACATGCAAACCAGTTCTCTATCTGACACAGCTATTACTGCCCACTGTGTGCTGATGCATGAGTCCAGAGCATGATACTGCACGGCTAGTCATGAGCAGAAAGTAGGATAAGCAGTGCATTTTAGTCTATTGGCTCCCATGTAGCAGAAATGGAAACATTATTAGAGAGAAGAGCTTGCAAGATTCGTGTCAATAGTAACACCCAAATTGGTGCTGCTGAGGGTATCATGTTTTTCTGGGCAGTTCAGCTCTGTTAAACACCAAGACCTTACACTTAAGGTATGTAAAGTGCTTCAATTCAACCAAATATGTAGAAGCGACACAAAAAAGTTATTTCTCAGAAAACATGCTATACTTCACTTCGAGCTGACAACTTGGGTCTTTTATCAATGTTGTTTGTAAAACTAAGAAATTGAAAGAAAATTCACCCACGCTCTGCTTTTCCCAGCCAAAGGCAGCAACAATTCCTTGAAAAAAGGAATACATCTACTCAGTTCTAACTCCAACAGGTAGCACGGATCTGACGTGCTTGCTGCCAGAAAACCCCAGTCACACGTACTTGACGCTTGCTCGATTCCATTTTCAAAATAATGGCAGCTGAGGGTGATAATCAAGAAAGTCATTAAGTTCCATTTATGATCATTTTGGAGATTAGAATTAATCTCTGACAAGATGTCCCTATGAAATTTGAAAATACATTTGCTTCTCTTGAACTCCTAATCATAAACCAACTGAACTCAGTTACGTGATTCTGACAATTCCCTTACGAATTCAAGTGAAAGAAAAGAGACGCAACTTCAACTGCCTCTACACACTGTTAGCAAATTTTTCTCATCACAAACACATAAAAAAGAGGAGAACAGGTTATTCTGACCTTATTCATTCGTATTTCAAAGAAAATAAATACTGAAGACCAAATAGAAAGCCATTATGGGGAAAAAGCAAAGAACGTCTGCAGCACAGCTCTGATTCTGGAACCGCCCTGACTGCTGCATGACCTTCAGCTTGCCACTAACTGTGTTACCACACGGCCCTCTTCTCTAACTGCAGAAAGCAAAAACAGCACAGTAGTTACCTACACTGAGGATAAGTAAAGTCCATATAGAAGTACTCTTTATTTTAACAGCGATGAAGAGGCTCCTCCCCATTTGAAGGGCAGAGCAATAGGAAGGGAGCAAGTCTTGTTTAAATCCATCCTCTGAGGCTGGATGATGAATGCAGATATTCAGCAAAAGGGAGCTGCTGGAGAAGCCTGGTCCCTATGACACGCGTGCACTTTTGCACCTGCACACACTCCAGCAGCAGCACACAGCCAAGCAAAGCAGGCTCGGGGGCTGTCTGGTGAGCACAACAGCCCATCAACACGGCTACCAACAGTACATTCCAGCACTGCTACAGGTATAAGGGTCAGCTGTACTCTCCAGATTCCCTAAAAATATTCTGAAAACAAGCCAGTTCTGCATTTGACCTGGTCTTTATCAAGATGAAGAGGTAGCCCACGGTACATTCATACAAAACAAACCATTTGTTCTTCACTGTCAGCACAACCACTCCCATGATAGCTCACCTCATTCTCAACCTTTCATCTCAGAAGACTTTGCTCAATTATATAAAAATACTGGAAACTTAAAGTTCCAATGTTGAAGCGCAATGTTATTCGTGCTCATTGAAATGCTGTTTATATAAAGTGCAACATCGTTCTTGCTCATTCAAATGCTGTTTATATAATCACAGACTACTACTGAGCTAAAGGGTCTAGGATCTCTTCAACTCATCTGACCCGCAAGGTAACTTCTATTTTGAATCTATCCCATGAAGATGGTCTACCGTACATCCCACATACAAAGCAATGCTTATGTTTTGAAAAACACAAAAACAAGAAAAAATACTTTTTGAGCTAAACTCTTCTGTTTCTATGAATGTGTAGTAAAATAACAATGCCTTATTATGTTAACTTGTACTACAAAAATGCAGTTTTCCAGGCAAGTACATTCCTCCCAGTTGCTTAGCGTGGAAGAACACTTCACAAAACACGTCTGAGTACAATTTTTTAAATTAACTGAAAAGATAACCAGCTTAAAGCAAGCACGGAAATCTATAGACTGGTAGCTTAAAAAACACTTACTTTATCTCATAGGAGTTTAAGTTCAAGGTTTACAAAGGAAAGAAACATCAGTTGCACTTAGACCTGCTTTCTCTCTTATTCTATTTGTAATGAACAATCATTAAATCATTAAACATTCCCATGCGATTTTAAAAAGATGCAACTGAGGCTGATACAGCAGCGTTACCAACATAAAGGTAGCACAAGGGTTCCTCATTTGAAGTATTAAAAATAACATTATGAAAAATGCACACATGCATCATTTCCTTCTGTATGCTTGATGAGCTTATTAGAGACAGCGCTACTGGAACACTTATAAAAATCTTTGTCTTAATGCTCCTCTGGATTTGGCATGAAACATAGATATGATCAACAAACAAACGTAGATATACTGTATGTAGGATAGCAACAAATCTCAGAATTTTTAAGTCTCACGTTAACTAGCTAATACGAGCCATAAAAATAAGTCCTTAAGTTTGTTCTAAGTCATATTGCCTGAAAATTATTTACTTATTTAACATTTCTATTAAAAGAGCTTAACTACAAGTTAAACACTCAAATAATCCCAACCCTGTTCCCCTTACCCTAAAACTATGTTGGCTTCTAACAGAAGACACTGTAACATTAATTTTAGAATACATTTAATGCATTTCAAAGCAGATGTAAATTAAATTTTTAAGTCAGAAGGATATTTTCTATTTCCAAACAATACTTGTCAGGAGTCTCATCGTTTCACAGTAATCATGAACACCATTTTCAAAAGAAACAAAACTCTTCATCTCCATAATCTACAGAAACATGTTCCTTGTGTCATAAATAACTTTTCTCACATAGAAGATGTGACATTATGCCTTACTTAAAAAAATAAAACTAGACCTGCAAAGATGTAAAACTTAATATAAGGGCTTCTGTCTCAAGGGTCATATCATGGAAAATTAAACCCATCAATCCCGAAGAACGTTTTTCTTTCACTTTACTTCAAATTCCACCACAGTCAGGAAAAAAGTTCCTAGTAATTAGCAGAGTCTTGCATATCTCTCACTGTTAATAACCTGAGTCCCACAGTACCACAGAAGGGAATCAATGAAAGAAGCAACCGGTAGAATGGGCACGAAAAGTGCTGCCTCCAGCACCTTACTTGAGTTTAATTTTGGAAGACTAAGGCTGTTGTCTCTCCTACTTTTCCTCCAGCTTTCTGCCGTTTCCTTTCACCGCTTCTTACTCTTCAGAAAACAGAATCCCTAATAGAAGTTTTACAAGAAGAAATCTTGTACTTTTTTCCTCCTTATTTCTTAGAAACCGGATTAATTCCAATTCTCTTTCATCTCACACGTTTAACAGCCTGCCTCAAAAGTAATGCATGTGGAGCATCCTAATCACCCATACAGTTCAACGTCGATTCAGGCTTTCAACTCCCAAAAGTCATTTCCGCTCAGTTGGAAGAATTCACAAACAAAATTTCATTGACTAAGTCAATGACTCTTACAGAGGCATCTCTGATTGAAGAACTGGCAAATCTGACATGCGAGGAGAGGCTGAGATATCCGGGGTTGTTCTACTCAAAGACGAAGCTCAAGGGGGATGTCACCGATGTGTGCAAGGGCCTGGTGGGGATGAACGAAGAAGGAAGGCAGCAGAAGCAGGATCTTCTCAGTGATGCTCAGTAAAAGAAAAGAGACAAACTGATAAACAGGAGATTCCACTTTAAACTCCTCCCTATATTACAGTGAAGATCACTGTAAAATACAGTCTCCATCACTGCAGGTATTCAAAATCCAACTAGACAAAGCCCTGAGCCGCCAGCTGCTGCTGACCCTGTTTGAGAAGAGGCTGGGGAAGATGACATGCAGGGTGCCTACCTGCCTTAATGATTATGTGCTAATTGAAAGTAATTATTTGTGAGAATCACAAGAGCTCTCTTGCAATTCAACAGGAGCAAGAATAAAAATAAACACCAAGAAAAGAACAGAAAGATAAAAGAAAGCAAAAACCTTCAATGAACGCAATCCTTTCTAGTGAAGAAAAATTCACCTGAAGCCACACATACTTCCTAAAGCCCGGTGTAATTGTTCAGATAATCATTCAGTATTATGACAAACCAGAGAAAAATAAATTTCCATATCTGAAAACAACACACTCAGCTTTCTAAATGCAGTGCTCAGATGAGTCATGGAAATCCATCACACAGGCTCTTTTACTTGCTAAAGAAAGATCTAGAGGCTATACATAAACACAGTTTTCTCCTCCTCACGCTCCTAAGTTTGAGATCTGGTCCGATCATCTTTCCTTTAAAGGCAATTCATCTCACTTACAGCTATAATCCAAAGAATAAAGGTCATGAAACAAATACCAAGTGTGAGCTGATTATATTAGTTTCATTTTTCTCCCTTTCTTAATGAAAACATTTGAAGACTTTTGACCTTTTTATCCTATTTTGATTGATACAGTAAATTGTACCACAGGGAAACAAAGAAAGAGGAAGCCAAAACTAAATTAGATTCAGAAGCAAAGCAAAGGATTGCAGAAAGCACTTTACAGCAGAACACTTGGTTATAAAAAAACAAGACACTGTTTTCAAGCCTTGCTACTCTATCTGTACTGATGCACTATTGGAAAGAACCTTCCAAAAGCAATATAACACAAACATTTATAAAACACTGTTCACATCTATTTTTCAAGAATCCTTGTCAAAAGGCTTTCCTCCAGTGAAACTTACTTCAAAGATCACTCAGAACTTCTTTCTCTGTGTTCCAGCTGTCCAAGTATATGGAGTTACAGATTTCAGAAAAAGGAGAAATTTTCACGATTCAAAAACTGAAGTTCTAATTAGATTCAAATAAGAAGCAAAAAACCCAAACCAAACAAACCAAACAAACAAACAAAAAACATTCTCAGTTCGCTGGATGTAACTGAGCTTATCCAAGTCTTAAAAATTCCGTCAGAAAAATATATAAACACGACAAAGGTTTCTCAGAGGAGCTGGAAACAGAAATAAGAATTAGTCACAAATCTTTCGTTGCAAATCAGAGGCTCATGTTTCTTTCCCCACTAAGTTAATGCCCAACCAGTATACAAAACTCTCCTTTGTGATACATGAAGAACAGAATTTATTCAGTCACCTTTCTGCTGCTCCTCATCCTTCCAGTAGCCCATTCTTTTACCATTTAGAGGTTTTCAGAGAGGGCACGTGAACAGATGTGGTCAGAATGGATGTCATAACACCCCGGTTTTATCTGATAACATACCACTCTCAGCCCATACCATTCATCTAATTACAGCTGGACTAAAGGCATAAAGAACTCAATTTTTACACCCAACTCCTTACCACAGTTCCAACATTTCTAAAACCCACACTGATCTCCAGCCACTGCTGTAGCTGCCACTCAGCGCCCAGCAAAACCTTGACCATACTCAGGAGGAGGAACACCAGCACTGAAGACCCTCTGCACTCCAATCCCCTTATCAATTCAGCACCTACTTTTCCCTCTCTCAGCCCACCACAGATGTTGAATTAACCCCTGCATGACTCAACATTTCCCTAACTCAATTTTAAAAGAACAACATTATCTCTAAAGCATCCTGTAATCACAAAAACGCCATCTGGTGGTAGGATTTTGGCTAATTAAATCAATGTTTCGAGATATCTGGCCATCTGCTGCGATGACAAAACTTCCTTGCTACAGCAGAGAGAAAACATGCCCAGCTAAGCTGCGTATATTTAGAATTAAGATGCCTCCAGTGAAACAGGTCCGTCACCCTCAGACTCTTGTCAAGCAGTCCAAGACCTCCCCAAAAGGCAGAGACTCTGCACACCAAGACAACTGTGGCTAATTAAGAAAGCCTAAGATAAAATGGACAGCTCTATCTAGGAATGAGGAATAAAATTTAACAAATAGCAGGGACCCACAACTGTAACGTGACCTTTGATCCCACTACTCTCTCTGAACAGAATAGAACACACAAGATGTGGGCACTTGAGGGGTCTGGCCCAGCAGCACTCAAGCAGAAGGAGGGATGTAATTAAATCCTATGTGCAAATCCTCCCTTTTATTGTCTGTCTTTGCAGCGACGCTATTGCCTCAGAGACTTTTCCAAGTCCCAAAATGAATTTATTTCCCAACTGTAGGATCATTTTTGCGATTTATTTTGTCCTCACTTAAGTATTCAGAATCCAATAAAAATGCAAAGGTTGAGATGGATTCACCTGAGCTTTCATTCCATTTTAATATCTTCACCTACAGCCTCTACGCCGCGTTGTGAGGCTAAGCACTTAAAGCACCCAAGACTCTCTCAGGGATGACATTAGATTTCTTTGAATGCTGCAGGGCAGCACCATCAGACTCCCTTCCTCCTTCATGTCAGTCACGGTCCTTCCACAAGCCAAGGAACAAGCATAAAAAGCAAAATGCAATTGCAGAGAGAACAAAAATTCCACGGCTGCTTTTATTTCTTCTCTTCACCAGGTGTTTGTACTTCAGCAGTCCGTTTGTCTGCATATGCATTAACTTCAGCGCTCAGTAAACACAGGTTTCACATCTATAAATAAAACATACGTGAAACATGTTGCCGTCTATTTCATCTCCCTCTGCATTTCCCTAATTGTCTGCATTTTAGGCACCTATGTACTGTTAACACGGATCATGCGGCACTTTGGCACTTCAGTACACCTGTGGATGCTCTAGCAAAAGACAACTGCTGTCATTTTGAACTATTTTAAAACTCTGAACAGCTGTTGGATTACACAACGAGTAACTTCATACTAGTAAGTATGTATAGTAAGACGAGATGATTGTTCCAAGGCATTCATAAAAATTCTGCTTTTTGTTTTTTTTAATTTTAAATCCTGTAATGGCTCCGACACTGAAAATATATATTTTAAATAAATACTTGGAAAATCAGTGGCTTATCTGAATTTTTCATTATTTCTTGAATACACTTCCTTTGTGGAAGAGCCTACATGAATTACATGAATGTCTTCTAATGTCACTGAAGGTCCCAAAACAATAGTTTCAAAACCGTTAAACTAAAGCACCAAAAAAAACCCCCATCTATTTAGGTATCTGAATAATAGCCCTGATTTTCAGAGATCAAATACTTGAAATTATGACAAAGTCGATGCTGAGTAGCTGATCTCCCCTAAATCTCAAAGCATTTCTCAATTATAAATGCTCTTCTGACCTCCTAATGCACAAACACACACAAAGCTTCCCGCTAAAACGCATATCTTAAAAAAAATCTCCAGTTATCAATACTTGGTGACAAAAAGTCCGACATTCAGTCATCTTGAGAAAGGCACTGCACATGTCTGTGCTTACAGGGAGGATCCTCGCTCTGGTTCAGAGAGCCTCCACAGCACTGAGGTGAATAATGAAGCTTCATTACAGCTCAAGTCATAAATGAGGACTCTGACAATGTGGGACGGTAATTCATAACTACTTCCTTACAAGTTCCTAGCTTTTCTTTTAGAATAACAACAGTAAATGATTTATGTTACGGGTTACTACATTTTATTTGAGAATGCTCTGCATCACTTTTTGAACCCTTTGGCAACAGAAACATTTGCTCATGTTACATTAAATTAAGGTGTCACATGCTATTAGCTTCATGCCCCTGGGGTTATGGGATATTAGGGTTTCAAGACTCAGTGTCACCAGATCTTCATCATAAACCCTTACGTTTAGAAACGAGCTCCGGTCCGCCACGCATTCACTACACACAAAAATAGTAAAAACATTGAAAATATTAATATCTAGAATCAAGGCAGAAAGCACAAACAAAGCCTCCCGAATGATTTTCGGGAGCAGCGGTCCGAGGGCTGCACAGCTGGCTGGCTTTTATGATACAGTTATTCTTACAAAGAAACCTGTGCCTGAAGCACACTCCAGCACTGGCTGCGTCATGGGCTGGGAAGCATCTGGATCAGCTCCAGGCAATCACATCACAAACACACCTGGGAAACAAACTAGCTGCCCAAACTTTTCAAGTGATGCAAGTTTGCATTCAGATTCCCATTTAAAAACATAAACTAAAATCTTAAATGAAGACAACAAAATGTCGCGTCACAGACAGCTTAACTCCTCCCTCCTCCCCCCAACACTGTACTGCACTGAATGATTCGCTGGTTGTTATTCCTTTTGAGATTCATTTGTGTGGACGCACATAAATGGGTGTTCAGGCCAAAGATAACACTACTGACCAGGGGGAAAAAAATTAAAAAAAAAAAAGCAACACCAGGGACACCTTCCTCTTCCAGAGAACTTTACTTGTAATGACTTTTTCATCCTGACTTAAATTAATTCCCTGTTCAGTTGGTTTCCAACATCAGTACAGTGGCCTCTTGTGACATAACGACCAGCAAATGAACACCTCAGGCAGAATAAGTTTCTCTCCTTCCCATCTCAGCACTGATCTGGAGTCGTGGTGAAAAATGCTGTGCTGCTAAATAACAGTACTTGCCTATGAAGAAAACACACTTGTTTATTCCCTTTTTCCAAGACTATTTTTTCAGAGCCATTTTCCTATTTTCAAATTCTTTTTGAGTAAAAAGTCTGCAATAGATGCTTTTATGTGTTTCACATCTTCACCTGAGAAAAAAATACACTATGTTTTACAGGTAAGATACGAATTTAAATACGTTCCTGTGCTAAAAATGTCACATAATACGTCAATTGCAAACAGACTGATTTTATGGGTTATTCAAACCCTAAAGTTACGTTTGGACAGCAGAAGAGAAAGAAAATAAGTGCCTCGCTGGGGACACTTATTTCTGCTTTTTTTTTTTTTTTCTTTTAGTAGCAGTCTTCCTGATGACACTTCTCAAACAAAGCTTTCATCTATTTCAGCCACTCCCCACACCTTTGATATTTAGTTACTTAGCTTTAAGCTCCGAGACATTTTAATTGCCTCAATAATTACCACACACACTAGGGCCACTCCAAAAGTAATGTCTCCTATTTTATTATGTTGGCCCACAAAGCTAAATGTTATGAGTCACCATTTCCAAAGGACAAAAGCCATTTCCAATTGCCCAACTAGACCTGAAAGAAAACAAATCCTACCCTAAACGTGGCAAGAGGCCAACTCACTCTGCAACGTCTCTACCTCCATATTCTAATGCAGAACAACAGCGCTGATACATAATGTGAAGGGTGAATTTTGCCATTAATTCAATATGCTTCCATATATTTCAAGGGATGTGACAGAAGAAGGCAATAGAAACTCAGTCTTCGTGTGGTAACAAAAAAAATTAGTATTAAATTTGACCTCAAATTTAGCAAAAACCAGCAAACAGGAAAACTGTAACTAACAGGACAGCACAGGGTCCAAATCCATTAAGAGACCGAGAAGCCACAGGTGCCATTATCTTTCTTCAAATAAGCAAAATAATTTTTAAATTAATTTGACTCCATTATAGAACACTAATAACAGATATGAAACTACAAACATTTTGCATTAACAGCAAACCCAGAACTCAGTGCAAGTGAACAGCAACATTTCAGATTAAAAGGCCTCAGATTTTTGCCAGTAAACAAGGCTGTTCTAGTTGATATATACTCTTTTTCTCCCTAATGAACCCTACAATATTTGTATGTCACTGTTCTTGTGGGTTTTTTTGATCCTATTTGCAGGAGTCAGGATGCTTGGAAAGGTCTAAGTGAAGATTTCATTAATAAAAAGCTGTGTTAAAGTTCAACTCTTTCAGATAAAAAAAACTGCATTTAAAATTTGATACTGTCATAAATAGTCATTAACTTGGTAGCTTTTTAATCTCACTCACAACAAAATGCAGGGGCTTCTCTGAAAGCAATGCTTCCTACTTTATGATGTTGGCCCACAACTTCAGAGGTGGATATTGGCGGTATTGCAGTAGAGGCTGAAACTTCCACAAATATTCCATTACAGGCTGTTGCTCTGTGACACACGGCAGCAGAGGGGCACTCTGACAGAACGGCACCTCATGAGGAAGTCCATATGAAGCAGAGGCGTGGAACTGAATTCCTTCATGCAGGAAAAAATGGCACCTATTGACATTCATCAGTGGCTGAACATTTATGGAGACCAAAAACAGACGTGAGCAAAGTGAGGTGGTGGGACCTCCACCCACCCTCTCTTAAAAATATGCATCGGTGGTGACCTGCCATTGCAACTCCTGAAACTATACTGACTATACTGAAAAACGGTGTTCTTCAGCTGACAATTTGCTCAATTGAATGGACTCATCATGCTTTTTGTTTGCACGGAAATAAATAGGAGGCATAACTTTCCAGAGCAACCTAGAGTTTATGTAATATATAATACATATACACACACTGATGGTCAGTGGGATGCCAAGCCAATCACTGAAATTACAACTACTCCAGTTTCAAGGATAAGGCCATTACATCAATGCAGTTTCCTTATAAACATGCAGGGTGAACAGAAATTATGTGCCTTTAACTTCATTCACACAGGAAAACACCCGGTATTTATGCCCTACATTCTACCATCAACAAGAGATAGAAGATGAAGTGTTCTACTCATGCTTGTCTCTGGATATGTTAACATTGTTATTTGCTTGCTATTTTCAATCAAAAAATTTTGTGCTGCATGAAAAAAAGTACAAAGCTCGTTTGGGCAAAATTTCATTAGTCTTTATATTACTGAGCTAGTTTTTCATGACTACAGATTAATTCTCATGAAAACTGAATGCAACTCATACTGCCATCATGCAAGACTGAAACCCTGTAACCAGATAAGAGCCTATTTCAGTATTCTCTAGAATCTCATCTGAGGCCCCAGCCACCCAGGATTCATCTGAATTAGAGATCTGCATGCTTGAATATGACAACAATCACACTGTAGTTCTAGAATAGGCTGAGCAGTTCATATCAAATTGGTCTTCAGCCCATGGCAAAAGCAATACCTTTCTCCTCAGCAGTTCCAAGTTAATTTACAGCTAGCTGTCATAGTTGGTTTTTTTTGTGTGTATATATCTATATATATTCAGATGTATATATGATATATATTTTTCATTATCACAAACTTCACTGGAAGAAGAAAAAGATAATCTGATTTGTGCAAAGTGTTAGTATGCCTTTTGCTTACAAGTCCACAAAGTGGCTGTAAACACTCCAAAGAAGACATATGTTATTTCACAGAAGAATGACAGATTTACATAATAAGTAAAGAAAAAAGGCATGAGAGTGGAAAACGCTGCGCTATCGTTTTATTTATATAACATTTTTCTCATAATTCATAAAATAAAATTGGAAGCAACATCTCTAAACGTTATTAAATGAACAGCAAAATCAAACCACAAAGGATCTGAAGACATCTTTACAGAAATGTATTTGATTTATTTGTCTAAGGCCAGTGATAGGGAGCTCAACAGTTTATTTATGAGAAAATGAAATGATTACATCTGGCAGAAAGAACATTAAAATGAATAGCCTTATAGCCTTCTGACAGAAAGCAGACTCTCAGATTTGTTGACAAATAATGGAAACTTCATGTCAGTCTTTGACAACCCTGAAGATCACCTCCATGTCCCTACTGCTTTTACTATTTCTTGGATTTTTTTTCCAAAATATTATTTTCTATCAGCTCCTAGGTGTGTAAAAGAAGCCATGTTTCTTAATCAGCAACACAGACCCACAGTAAATTATCCCAAAGTCTCATTTTAAATCTGAAATAAACAGAAATTTGGCTATAATAAGTTTGATGTAAATATTTGATAATTTTCCCATTTCTTTTTTTTCCCTTTCTCACTTGTGATAGATTATCACGTTAAAATACCAATAAAAAGCACTGCCAATTTGATGGTTGTTATTAAAGTTCCTATAGATGGCACATTTGGTGATATAATGCAAGTTCACTGAAAATAAAGCAAATATTTCAGCAGTGTGCAATTAGGTTCGTCACAGCTCTCAGACTACATGCTGCACTTCACGAGTACGTTTTACTCATTTTATCTTTCTATCCTGTGAATTATTTGAGTGTTTTTGGAAGCATATTATAGGAAAACACAACTAAATTCTTCTTCCAAAAAGATCAGGCTGGGCTAAAAAAGTGCACAGACTTAAGAAAGCTCATCGAGGAGATTATGTGAGAGAGTATGAAATTTCAGAGTGGGCATTTGGTTGTCCTAAGTACTCCAGAAGTAAGGATAGACTCCCTAGAGGAACTCATAGCTGTGTTCTGCCTTCAGAATCACTACAGCTGCTATCAGATTTCTGGGAGAAAGGAGCCTGATCAGGAAGGGCACATCAACATTTCTGTCTGAATAACACTGTCAGTAACATACAAGCGCAATATTTTCTTCAGTCTGCACTTCTTCATACCTATGACTTCAATTACTTGGGAAAATCTTAAAGAGAATACGCAAAGGAAAAAAAAAATCTTTTATGGACACTAACACTGTTTAGAAAGAAACACCCTGGTTTTTTTTTAGATAGATTCTTTGGGATAGTCACTTTTTTTTTTTTTAATTCTTATAGCAATAAGAAAAATCTGTTTTCTACTTTTAAATCTTAATTTTAAAGAAGCATACTACAGCTCATGATTGCATCTTTATCCCCCCCACAGTCTGTTTATTGCCAAAATAAAAAGGCATTGCACACAACATAAAGGCCTCGGGGCCGGTAGGCCTAAGAAAATCTTTTTTTTGTAGCTTCTCTTGAGTGCTTAACACACCAAATGTACTGATAATAAAAAGATGTAAATACCTGGTAAGTAATCTGTGTGCAATTAGACAGCACCATCAACATTTGCTGAAGATTTGTTGAGACCAAACAGTGAACATGAGAACAGTGAGTGGCGTGTTTCAGCAGTTACAACAGCAATAGTGGGTCACCTCCACTGGTGCAGGTTTTTGTCTTTGGTGAAAATACATAGTTAATGGTGGTGACTATGTCGAAGAATAGTGTTTCGTAGCTGAGAATTGCTGTATGAAATAGTGCTATTGTGCTCTTTGTATCGATTCTGGTTTCCGTGGAAACAAACAGGAGGTATTACTTTCAGAGCAACTTATTTATATACAGCTCAAGGCAACTCTTGACTCAATGCAGTCCAGGCAAGCCAAAAGACTGAACAGTCATGGACTATGCATACGTTCAGAAATCAAGTTTCTAGAGACCACAAATCTTAATTTCAAAATGCAGAGTGTAAGACCACTCAGTGAAGGAACGTATCTTCCATCTTACCCAATACACACAGCAGAGCTCAAGACCCCTCTAAAATAAATAAATAAAATGAAAAGAACAGCCTGGCTCCTGAAAAGCCCTTCCTTTATACTAAATACATGAACAAACAAACAAAAAAACCCAAAGCTAACCAATAATATATACTTGATTAAATATTCCAAATGACAATTACATTACTATTGGCACAGTGGTACCAACATGCACTGTATAAATACAGCAAAATCAAATATGTCCCATAGAAATTAATTAATCTTGCATCTTTTTTTCCTCATGAAAAAAAAACAAGAGAATAGGAATAAGACTTGAAAAATAGCTTTTCTCCCCATTCTTATTACAATTAGTACATTTAGCAAAGAAAATGATTATGAAAAACCTATTAGAAGCTTTCATTAAGGCTGTTAAAAATAAAATGTTACCTACATGAAAGAATAAACAGTAAAAGTTTTGAAAAATCAACACGAAAACAATAATGAGAGGTATCTCTCAGCAAGAAACCTTTCTCTTACGATGGTAAGAAATCACCTATCCCCTCAAAACTTTCCACGAAGACCAGTCAATCTAATGGTTCTAGAACTGAAATGAAAATACTACCTGTTAACGGTCAAAATAAAACCGATTATAAATGAATGAAAGTGAAAAGCACAGAGTTCAGCACTCTCTCAGAGCCGTAGCTCAGCTGCAAAGCAGGGAACCCCAGGAAAGCAAAGGCAAATTTGCTGCCTTTATTGATGTTTCTGACACCAAGATCCATTTTTCATTCGGCAATAACTGCACTATGTCACTCTCCCTCCATTTTGTGTTCCTGAGCAAAGTTATGTGCTTTTCTAGTACAATACACAACTGGAAGCACATCTGCCTCCTGCTTGCAGTGAGACTGATGATCACACGTAATTCATGGAGAGTGGACAGAAAAAATCTGCTTTGTGTCAGCCATGACTGGTTTAATTAGCTGGTTGCCTCTTGCCTGTCTGTTGCAGAAACAAGCACAAAATAATCAGACCAAGGATTTGGCAAAATAATCATCTTTCCAGATAATTTCAAGTGACAGTGGTGACTGGCACGCAGTACAGGCATGAATTAAGCTTGGGGCTGCTTGGCACACGTTCCATGCAGAACAGTGACTCTGTTCACCTCTGTGTGGCAGGAGAGACTGGGGGGATCCTGTGGATTGAATCTGCGCGGATTCTTTAGGCACTGAAGCCTCCCAGTAGCAGCCTGCTCCTTGGGTGAGCTTCAATGGAAGACCAATTTATTACATATCCCAGAAACTGATCTTGATGTCAGCCTCAAGAAAAAGTATTGCACAGGCAACATGCACACTTTATGCCGTGAAAGTAATTTGTAACAGGACATGGTACAGTCAGTGCCACTGTAAGCAAAGTTAAAAAATCAGCCAATATAAGAGATGATTACATGATGAAGTAAATACACACTGGTTTTCCAGATTACGATGTTCCTGCCTTAGCACATATTTTTTCCAACTTCATAAAAAATCAGCTCTACTTCTGTGATTTACATCAGATGTCATCGCTATTGATTTTATTAACCTCCTGCTACATTATTGTTGACTAAATCAAGACTCATCTATAGCCACACTGGTGATTTTCTCTTGGCTCAACCAGGTCATTAGAATGGATTCATGTAAAGCAGCTTAATTTTCTGAAAGAAAAACTTTTTTTCTCATAACAATGTTAAACACAGTTGATTCAACTGGAATAAAAGAAAACGTTTTCAACTGAAAATGCGTTGAGATCAATTAGGAACCTTTTAGTACAGATTTCATGCTTGTATCATGCTAACAGGGAGAAGTAGATGAAATCCAACTCTCCTCAAAGGACAACACTGAAACACTGATTACTCAAGTTCCAGTTTTTACTCAGAAAAGGAATGCACAGAATGAGTCAACTGCTACAGTTATGCAAATGCAAATAAACCAGAACAGTTTGTTAATGCAGCAACACATGCATCTATTAACAATGCATGCACATATTTACAGCACAAGAATCATACATGGAAAAAACTACCTGGCTAATTCCACAAACAAAAAAATGAAACAACTGTCAAGCTGTAAGACACGTGCTTCATTTGCTAAGACTGAATGAAATGCTGCAGCTTTTATGTCTGAGTGCAACAGTACACAATTAAGACCCTGAACTATCAGCAATGCTAAATAAAAGCGAGAATTTTGCCACGAGAAATTTCATTAAAATTTCAGCCTCAATCACGCTGTTGTTGAGTTCAGAAAGGACTGATTGTTATGAAATGAAAAGGCAAAGCGCATGATGAAAAAACAAAGTAAATCTTCAATTAGGCAGGTTCCTTTTTGTCGGTTGGTTCAGGCAAAAGCAGTAGAGCATGTTTCAAGTGACTGAACCTGCATTCAGGTTTCTGATGAATTCTTCTCTGTGGGGCTGTCCCTGTCAATGGCAACAGTTTTTATTGCTCACATTTTGCTTGCTGGCAGTCAGTTGCTAATAACACAGCTATACATTCATCAAGTGCTCTGGAGTTTAGACGCATTAAAAGTAAATGAAAAGGGAGAGGGGGGGGATGTTAAAATGCATCTAGATACCATAGTGTCCAGTTTAAGCCACTACTTCCTTATTTTGGAAATGATTTATCCTTAGAACATTCAATCCATCACAAAACAATTGGAAATGTGATCTATATCAAGTTCTGTAACTGAGCTGTTAATAGGCTCAAATTTCAGTTCCCTCTCCACCACTGCCATATGCCATTTGTTTCGGGCACAGTACCAGATTCTGACTTAGTGACTCAGTGGCGAGAGATACTCTGAATTCTAAGTTATAAAAAATATATTTACTATGCTTTTTACTCCAGTGGCAACTGGAAGGTTTCAGCAGAGCCAGGAGGTGCACAAGTCCCGCCATGACAGACCGCTCAAGTAACTGCAGCTGAGTGCAGCACAGCGCCTCACCTCGGTGGTCTGAAGAGAGCTCTGACAGAGCCTGTGTCTCCTGACTGAAGTGTTTCTCATGATCTCCTGCCAGCTACTACACCTTTTTCAAATCTGCTTTAACTCCTTCCATCTCGTGCCTGCCGAGGCAGCAGCACTAACAGAAAACACCTGTGATTCACAGCCATCCGATGTAGTCACTGCTTCCAACATGAAGCCCACACCCTGCCCAAGAAGACTGTGTTCCTCAGCAAGTGGCATCCTATTAACAAAGTCCTAAACTGTGATCCAGAGCAAGCAAGCAGAAGGGAGTGAAGGCACTTAGAGACTGGATGGGACAAAAAACAAAAAAAAACATGGTACAGATCCCCTCACCCAAAATAACAGTAATTAAAATGGCTTCAGTAATTGCCCTTGCTTCTGCCACCTCCCTGCAGCAATCCTAAAGCATCATCTGGCATCTGTCTTGCATGTAGCTGAAAATGCAGTCCGTATGCACCTCAAGTAAGAGTCAGGAGCCTTGAAAGAAGAAGCCCTGAAACCTTTACAAACTCTGCAAAATCAGTACTTGAACTTTTGTCTGTCAAAAGCCATCAACGAGAGATCATCTGTTTCAGATATTTATATATATAAATACACATACAGAACCACTTGCCTTAAGGAAACAACTCAACTCCTGAACTTCTAGCTTGTAGGAACTTTCAGCATTTGAACTTGCACCTTTGTGTTAGTTTTCAGCTCTGAAATTATCTCTACAGAGGATTTGGCTATTATCTTAGAAACAGCACTGAAAGTAAATTCAGACCTAAGACGGATAGGCTGTCATATCTCAAGTAACTACCACATCTCAAAGAATTTGTTTGAGATCACGAAAGACCCAAACGTCACTTCTTCAGAACCTCTGCAGGGCAAAGGAAATTGTTATATCTTGAGTTTTCTGTATGTTGTTCCATACTAAAAGAAGAAGAAAAACTCAATTTAAGCACGTCTCCTTCAGCGATAATGCTGCTGAAAGTATTCTTGATTTAATAGATTTACCTTGAATTTAAGCATCATTTATAGGAGAGCAGATACATAACTAGAGAGAGCTGACAAAAGGGAAATCGAAAGACTCCTAAAAAGCCTCGGGTGTTTTGCTCTAATAGTTCTCAACAAGTATAATGGTTTTGTAACTAGCTGAAATAGACAGCCCTCACACCATTTTAACTTCTCTCCCTCTTGCATATTTACAAAATATATTTTCAAGACTGAAATTTAATACAACTGTTTTAAGCCACTATAGTTCTAAAAAGCAAATGCCACGTCAAGTTCAGCAAGTACCTTAAATTACTACTAAATTAATTTATTAATATAACTTTTGATATTCTGTGCTTTTTCTGTTCATTTTCATTATTATGATTGTAACTCATTTCTTTTTTATTACGGAGAAAATGGAAAAAAAAATTGGCAGGAAATGGTCTGTTTCTATGCACCTGATGAAATGCAGACTTGACTTCACATCACCGTCTATCTTTAAGGATACAAGTATCCATCGAAGGACCCAATCACTCATGCAACTTCTGTCCAAAACAAGGAGAAATAAACAGTTTCCTCACTTAACATAATTTTAGCTACTGGAAAATTTATTTGAGGGCAAGTCAGTGATCGCACCAGCTTATACACAAGTAAAGTTTATTGCGCAGAATAATACCAGCCTATGGTTCAGAAAGTCTAAAGAAAGCACAGGTCAAGAGTGCATTTCAGACCAACCTTCAACCCCAACAAAAGCAATACTTCTGTAGCAGAAATGCAGTAGAGTTCAAACGAGATTCATCTCCTACAGTATGGCAGTAAAACATTCTAAAACTACATTTTTACCTAGGGTTTATTTTCCCTCTTTCTGCCATAACAGTCAATGACTATTTTGAGACCAGCAAAACTGCTCCTTCCACCATCACGTTAGCAAGATGTATAGCACATAATTCAGTTTGACTTGCTCTGCCTTCCAATTTAATAAGTACTCTAAGTGATCTCTATCTGCAGCAGCAGTAATAATTACCGATACCAACTGGAAGTGCTATATTTCCCTATGAGTTTTTTATTTCCACATTTACTTGATTTGAAGAACTCATTTGAAGACCTCACGTGTTCAACCGAACAGAGGTGAGAGAAAAAACACATCATTCAGAAAACGTGAGTTTCTTACTTGGTTTGATTTTTAATTTGGAAGATAGATATATGTACCTTCAAACACTTTGACAAAATCTCACGGGAGATAAACCAATTTATGATTGACACAGGAGATACAAATTTACCAAGTTAAAGACAAGAATTCTACCTTGTTGAAATACATGGGCACACGGATCAAATTTAGTAATTGCACTAAGCTAGTTATAAATGACAACAAAAGAATGATCCTTGCACAAATTGAACACTGAACGTCAGACCCTAAAACTTACAAGTATACTCTGAAGCTCAAGTCCCAGACTTGATTTGACAGAAGCACTGCAGCACCAATGAAATCATTAGAACTAAAAATTTAACACAGTAACACCACGTTAATTAACTTAGCGGGTTGGCAAACAGGGAAAATTGTTGCTAGAGATTAAGCGGGGCACTTGATTGAAAAGAAGCAACACTAAAAACTTCTCACAGCAGGACAATGCACAATCAACTGTATTTGATCAATATTCTTTAAAATCTTGGCAGTAAGAGTTATGCAAATGATATTGTGATTTACTGCTCCTTTTCTCCTCCTTTCCTACAAGGTTTTCCTTGAAATGATAAACTAAATTTGTAAATTCTATAGCTACTTTCACCTGAGGATGCTAAACAGCTTCGCAAACCAGTCAATTAATTAATTACAGCACCACAGGGAGTTATTTAAAACAAACACAGAGCAAATAAAAATACAGATCTGAAATATATCTAAAGGGAATGTATTCAAATGTCATGATAACAAAAGAGTGCTTTGGGGATGCGACTTTTTTATTTTAGCTTAAGGTTTTTTCAGTAACGGTAAAAAATAATAGATAAAGGAAAATGGAATTCTGTGCAAAACCATTGCTATTCTTCATGCGATGGTCTTAAAATAATCAGCAAAATCTATATCTTTAATAAAAAGGCCCCTAGGTACTTTGTACTGGGTAGCTGATTATATACTCTGCTTTACTGTTCATTTATTTGTCTAGAGAACAAGTAGTAAAAAAAACAACAAAAAAAATAATAATAAAAAAACAAATAAAAAAACACATTGCTGAGGACATTGTTGTAAAGAAATACCAAGTCTTCCTTATTACCAGAAATGAATGTGTGAAATGAATCAAACATGAAGGAAACCTATGGCGATCCATTTTCTACCTTTGCACATTGTCATTTAGGTAATGCACACAGCTGCACAACAGACCTAGCAATGAGTTAAACCTTGTACCAAAAAGAGACTTTTACAATCAAGACTTGTTTTGGTTTCTAAGATGGAATCCACAGTAGCTCAAAACCAGAACTTCAGCCCCACTGCAACCATGTAAACATGTTAGTTAAAAAGACTTGCAGGCAGACCAGGCGTGTTCGCCAAAATACCTGCAGTAACCAATAAAATGCTTCATAACAATCAAGTGAGTTTATAGTCCTCTCTCATTTAGCCTAGTTCCTTCTCGGAGCAGCAAGCCAAGGACTTAGGGAAAAGAAGCATGGCAAACCTGTCACAACGATCTACCATCGGATACGATAATAGTTAGTGAAACATGAGAATGAAATCGTGGTTGTGGCTCTCTTTCACAAGCCCTAAAACTGTACAAGTAATTTATTTCAGTTGCACAACTACTATCTGCACATCCATTCCCAGCTACGAATTCTGGCTGCCACAGAAAATCAGCCTGGTGCCTTGCTCTGAAACTCAACAGTGGCACCCAGTGGCAGTTCTTCATTGCACTGAAGAACCTACAGCGTACCAGCTGGCTGGTCGGTTTTACTTTTGGTGGACCACTCAAGACTAATTTATACTTTTGCAACTAAAACGTGTATAAATAATTCTCATGGAAAAGGCTTTGCTATTGCAATGTAGTCTTTTAAAGCTCATTTTCTCAGTTTCTGGCCCATTCCAGGTCTGTTTTTCCTGTTTTAAAGGTACTATATACCTTAAATCAGATAGGCAACAGCAAAAACCTGATAAGAACGTTATGTATTAAATAACATGCTAGAAGACTTTCTAGGACACAAGGTTGTATTCCTGTCCCAAGGAGCCAACAGGCAAGGCAGCAAAAGCTCAGTGGAAAGCTTCCTAAAGGATCTGCCAAATATTTGAAATTGCAGATAGCCTACAAATCACCTATTTTTTTTTTCCTCTGTTGTTGTTGTTGGTTTTTTTTTTTTTTTTTTACACTTGTGCTGGGCTATCAAGCCTTAACATTTTTGAAGCAGATCAAGCTTTCCACACAGAACCCAACGTGCTACAAGGCGACAGTGCACACGTTCAAAATGCAAGAAAAATCTGTTCTGACAGCCTTAGCTTGGTATTTACTGTTTAAAGTTGTATTTACTATCTTAACATGAAGATGCCAGGACAACTTTCGCTTCCCCTGCTTCAGAGTTGATTCCCTGTATTATCTTGTTATTGTTTTCCAAAACTCTGTTACTAAAGAGATGGCATAGAAAAATAGATCCTCCTTATTGCTGACATTAATACAGGACATAGAGGAAGGGCTGTGGAAGGTGGTGGAGAAGACAAGCTGGCAGATCCTAGCAACTGAACAGATCAATACAACAGGAAAAGTACTACAGCAAAGGTGTGATGATGAAAGGACTGGTGCCAGAGAGAGGTGCTATAAAAGAAGGGAAAAAAAATTGCTCACTCATATCACAAGACTCCAGGTTTGCAGGGAAAAGCTTCACCAAAGAGGGACCTCCAGGAAGAAACCCTTCCCCAGTAGCAGACAACCCTTAAATGAGGTCTAAGAAAGGTGCAGCCAGGCTCCACCCCTTCCAGTCACACAGCTGAATTGCCTTCACCTGTGCTCCCAGGGCTGACCGGGTCCTTTCCCCAGGTGCTCAATCAGTGGTTCAGGCCATGACTCAACAGTTCCCACACACAAGTAGAAGCATGGAGGACTACCCTTTCTTTCCTTCATTGTATCGGGCAGAATCAAGTGCCCGCATTTTCAGCTACATAGAGCAGTAGAGCTCCTAGAGCAAGCAAAATGCAGACAATTCACTTAGCTGTTCTGTACCAGGTCAAGTGGCAAAAGCCTCTCCCTCTGGAAGCTGCATTTCTGCAGCACTCACACATAAACATAAAAAAAGTCAGAAGTTTCCATGGATACAGGCTGAAATTAAGCAGTGCAATAGGAACAGGTTTTTGTTACCGAAGATGACAATTTTTTCTGAACTTTCTCAGAGTTGTAGCAGGTATACGGATGAGATAAACATCATACTGTTCACATGCAAAAGATTAATGCTCTACGATTAGTATATAGAAATTATTTCAAATTTAATAGTGTTTCTAAAAGCGTACCAACAATAAGCAGCTCAAAGGTCACAAATCTGAATCAAGTGTCGTTCAGTGAGACCCCAGGCTTACCATACTACCAATTCATTAGATAAAAGCTAGAACAAATAAACAAACCTCTCGTCATGTCCCTAAGGTCAGGAAATATTGCACAAATAGAGGAATGAATTCCAGATCTGACAGATCTCTATTTAGAAAATTCTACCGTCAGTCCCTCCATCTTTTGATTTACTGGATCTTATTGGCAGCAATTCTTCCTTTCAACATGCCGAGTGCAGCAAAGGTAGACTTTACAGATGAAGTTCATCGCCTTAAATGGTACCCAGAAACAATTACGTTGCACAGCGCTGAAGATGCTAATGGGACTGCACAACCAATCTGTTCTCTGCAGCATCACAGCCAATGATGCTCCAGTGAGCAGTAAGCAAGGCACACGAGGTAGACATTCTTACTGTGTACTCTTCAAAGCATACAGGAAGACACTAACAATTTATCATAATACTGAAAATATTTTCGTTGAAAATGCACAATTCAAGAACTCCCACAAGAAGCAAAACGTAACATAGAGTCTGTGGTATTTGGGTTTGGAAATACAGCTTCTTTGTTATAACCATGTATAGACTGGACTGCCTGTAAAATTAGCATTCATCTAATGTGGAGTAGCTGAGTGAAAATGGCAGTATTGCAAGATGTCTTCAATAGCCATGGTTTTATATTTATTAACAAATAATTACAGTTTGAAAGGAAAAAATACTCCCATTTCTGTTGTGAATCCTAGAGAGTTGCACGCTCAAATGCTTCACTTTATCTGAACCCTAGCACTTGAGAGTGGCACAGCTCCTACCTATGTACTGAGAACACGCTACTTGTGGCAAGAACTTCATCTCCCAGTTCGAAGGCTTACAGAGTCTATTTTTCTACTCCAAAACATACTTTTTTTTTTTTTCCCCTCTCAGCAGAATCCTGTTCATCTGATATTAATATTAAGCAAAGGTGCAACAGCGCTTTTCTTCCATCTCATGTTCCAACCCTCCCACCATTTTGAGAGCTAAGGCTTTCTTCCTTCCTGAAAACACCATCTTCAACAAAGAATTTTAAGTATTCTTTAGGCAATGGATGCCACCCTTTTAAAAGCAGTGATCTAAACTGGAAAATCTGTACTCATATTTTTGACCAGAAACAAAAAAGTATATATATTTTTCCAAACTAAGCAGTAAACAGAGTTCATAAGATCATAGGTATTGAACTTTTTTCAGATATATTGTAAGATTTTTATGCAAGCGTCTAATTGGTTTATGATATGGAGCCCTATCATTATCAAGTGCAGATATTAAGGACTTGCTTCTCACGAAACATTTTAATTCTTTGTTCAAGAAACCTTTTACTGCAGATCTAGAAATCTAGTTTCTCAAGTATTGTTCACCAAAATGCTTTCTATCGGCAATCGGCATTGTGATTTACCATTTTCTTAAATCAATTTTCTTATGCATCTCTAAAGCTAAAACACAGACATGCAAACATGCAGAAAAACTACTGCTCAAGTCTTTAAATTTTATTGTTCTTTCTCATAAGCAAGCAAGCTGGGTTCTCTAAGAGACAGCTTTTTGGTTAGATAACTCTACTGGAAGTTAGCGATATCAGCATTTTTATTATAGCTCCGATACTTTCACCTCTCTGTAAGATGTCTTTACCGAGTCAAGAAAAGTTTTCAGATGGGAATCATTTAATCTTTCCAATGTTTCCATTTTTCACTGTGCCATTAGGCTTTATAAAGAATTGTAAAGAACGGAACATTTCCCCTGCGCGGCATTGCTGAGTAAGAGTCCTTGTACTTCTTATAACTTCTGCCTCTGCTTCCTTACGCTGGAAGGAGAATTCTGCAAACCACTGAGGTCCAGCACCTGCCAGCAATACATTTCAGGCACAGGGCTCCGTTTTCACAAATGCAGAAGAGTTAGACTGGTAAAGTTGCACATGAGTCAGCAAGATGGAATATCTCCTTTTAATGAGGATTATTATTTTTTTCCGTGTTGATACTTTGAGTAGAGAAAGTGTTGGTACTGAAAAGACTCATTCAGAAACAATGGGCTGTTTTGCAAATGCCGTACATATTTCTCTTTCACAGTACTGCTTTATTCAGCAGTATATAATTTTTTCTTTACCCCATATAGAGTATTACATAGAAAGGCACAAACTTGCAAATATCAACTGTCGTCATCTAAAATTCTGGCATCTGGTCTTGCCCCAGTGAACAAACTCCTCAACAATTAACAAAAATATAATCTTCCCTGCACTTTTTCCAAGGTTTGAAAAATGAAATTATCTCCAGTGTTTCTTCATGGACTATGGCAGCTCAATAGACTAACTGAAGGCCTCGGATGAAGGCTTTGCCTGCTTAATCAGCACCATTCCCCACCCTCAAATGATCCCACGGGAGTTTTCCAAATTGATTTGGACAACATAAAGCGTTTGGGAAAAGAGTCAGAACGTTCACAGCAGTTGTTTTCTACAGCTAAAATACTGGGAGAAGGAACCCACTGAGAACAGCCCTACAGAGGAAGCTTTGGGGGTCCTGATGGACAAAAAGCTGGACATGAGCCAGCAGCGCGTGCTTGAAGCTTGGAAGGCCAACAGTAGCCAGGGTTACATCAAAAGTAGGGTGGCCAGCAAGGCGAGGGAAGGGATTGTCCCCATCTGCTCTGCCTTTGTAAGGCCCCATCTGGAGTAATGCACCCGGGTCTGTGGTTCCCAGCACAAAAAAAAAAAAAGAGGAACTGTTGGAGCCGGTCTGGAAGAGAGCCATGAAGTTAATCAGGGGGTCAGAGCACCTCTCCTAAGAAGAAAGGTTGAGGGAGCTGGGCTTGTTCAGTCTGGAGAAGGCTCTGGGGAAGTAAGTACATCCAGTACTTACAGGGAACTCAGAAGCAGGAGGGAGACTGACTTTTTACACGGACTGACAGCGATAATGGAGAACGGTTTTAAGCTAAAAGAGAAGAGATTAAGAATAGCTATTAGGAAGATTTTTGTTTGTTTGTTTGTTTTTATTTAGAGGGCAGTGAAGCCACAGCACGGGCTGTCCAGAGAAGTTGTCTGCGGCCCATCCTTGGAGGTTCTCAAGGCAGGCTGCAGACAGTCCTGGGCAGTCTGATCTGGTGGCTAGCAACCCTGCCCGTAGCAAGGAGTTGGAACTGGATGGACTTTAAGTTCCTTCCAACCCAAGCCAAAAAAACACCATGCACTGATAAAATACCCTAAGGCATACTGGTATAAATTGGATATGCCATCTTTTAAAGTACAATCTTCTCCAGTTAAGAATATAATGGAAAATTAGGTAGGCTTCCATAAAATCACAAAGTACAAATAAAAGAGCTGTTCTTTATTCTCCCAATCAGACAGGTATGGCTCTATCTGCTTGTTAGAAGGGAAATACTTAAACAAAATTAACAGATCTAATACCTTAATCTGCTGTACCACACGTGTTAGCCTACTGGTGAATAAATTATGGAGAATTCAAGACAGAAAACCACACACAGTAACGTGCTTAGCCAAGACATGCAGCGTCTACCAGTATTTGCAATTAACTGTGAATCACAGAGATGTTTAACACCAAGAAGCTTGCTCAATTAAAGCCTCTGTTTGTTTCCATACAGGTTTCGCTGCATTTCAGAAAGACTCGAGCTCTTAAGAAAATGATCCAACCCATTCTTTCTTATGCACAGTGTGCAATAGTTCTTGTGATAGGTTCAGCATTACTAGATGAAAAGAGCCTGAGGTTCTAATATCATTGGTAGGTTGGGAAGAAAGTAATCTTAAGAGCACTCCTACTTATCTATCCTCTGAAAAAGCTGCATCCAAAACATAACACACTTCTGCATGTACGTGAGATATCTTATTACTGAAGAAAGCACAAAGAAGCTGGAACAACTTGGCTGCATAGTGTTAGCAGTCTCTACCACAGGCCAGCCACGTTGCATCAGCTTCTCCAGTACATTCCTGCCAGCAGAACAAGCTTCACATAGTAAGACCTCGGTCTTCAGAAATGTCACCGTGGCACCTTCATAAGCAGTAAATTCACTTGCAGAAGCGAAGCCCTTAATGGCTCCAATGATGTAACTTCATCTGTAGGAGCTGTTGATTCATTATGATGGAAACGTTTCATACATTTGTATTCATATCGTATTCATAATGGTTCCAATGGAGCTATTTAACGTCAATTAAATACTATTATAGTGTCAAAGGGAGTTCATATTCAATATATTTCATTCTTCCTTTAATGCTCTGTTGCAGTTCTTCTACTCCTCTATTTCAAAAACGGTACAGCAAAGTTAACTGACTACAAATGAAGTGAAATAATGAACAGCCTCCTTTTGTTCCCAGAGCAAATTATACTGGCACTTCCTTGTCTTCCCTTCCAGTCTCAAGCATAGTCTCTTCTCTTTGTTCTCCAACTCTGAAACAAACCGAGAAGAAAAACTGCATAGGAAGTGTAGTAAGAATTTGTAAGACTACTGTCTGAGTAGGTCCTCTTCCTCCTTGCTGTATTTCTCATGACGTTTCTTCTCCTTTCTAGCTTCTACGCTTCATTACTGAGGATAAACTCAATCCTTTTTGTTCTTCATTCTCCCAATTGACAGTTGATTTTAGGCGTGCTCTCTCTCCCACTGCACCCATTCGTCTATTATCTTCCTTTCAGTGACAACAGGTTTATTTATATTTTCTTCTTGTTTCTCATCCTCTCCACCTTGCACAGCCCTAGCCTAATATCAACCCTGTATTCCTCCTCATATATCTATAGTGAAGCAAACAGTTAAGACTTCACCCACATCTATTTTCCATCTTATTTTTCCATTTTTTTTTAATTATTATTATTTAAAACAGGATCGGTGCTTTTGACCAACATATCTTTAATTGAGTTATATTCTTTCCTATATTGTTACTTCTTAACCAGCCTCCAATGTGATAGGAGATTGCTTTATTATTTGCTTAGAAACGCTTTCCAATTTGTCTCACATCAGTTCCAGGTGAACCGGTTTAGAAATGAATGAATCAATTTTGTAACAAATCTGATTGAAAAGCATGAAGTTCTTTCCAGTTTACAGCTCGTTTGTTGTATGAAGGTCATATTGATGGGACAGTAAACATTTATTTTCTCCTAGAAGCCCTAGGAAGGACTGGTTAAGTATTAACTGTGATTTTCCGCTCTCTTCCACTCTTAAAACAGATGTTTCAAACCATGCTTTTTGTCCCTTATGAGAGCATCTTTTCTGATTTCATGTTTATATCCATCTACTTAACAAAGGAAAGTAGTGATTGTAAGGCCATCGTGTGCATTATTGAGAATTGATGGAAATTATCAACTTTGCAGTGGACTATCTGACTCTTGAAACACAACCGTGTTCAGAACTGATATTGCTGTTTTTTTGTTGCTGTTGTTTTTTGTTTTGTTTTGTTTTCCTGATTGCAAATCATCGTACTTGTTGAAGAAAGGAATTGAAGATTGGGTCTAATCTTGACAGAGGATTTTAATGATGTCCTAAAATGAAATGAACGTACAAGTAGGTTCTCCGGTATCCTCAAGACAACCTGTGTTTGTCCAAAAGCATTCCTACTTATGGTGCCAAAGATGCTAACAGTAATAACTGAGATGACCTATGCATATATTTCTAAGCATTGAATCACAGCAAAATGAAAGCATGTTCAGAAAAAAAAAAAAGAAAAAAGGTATTGTTTGACCTATTTGCAACATAAGTATGTAAGCTGGACAACTTTTCCAAGTACTCTCTGAAAAAATACTTACACTATTTATTAGGTCTTAAAATCTGTACTTCAAACTTCCCCATTCTATTTTCCTCAATGAATTCCAAAAGCTGTCGGATAACACACCAGCCATAAGACATTAAAAAGGCAGCTACTACAGCCTTACGGAAGTGATTTTTTTTTCCCCACTCAAGAGAAAAACTGGTCAAGGCCAAGGAAATCATTATACTCCTAAAAGACAGACTAATTTCTCTACAAAGACAGCAACAGAAAAAGTAGAGTTAAACCACAGGAAAGAACAATCTCTCACCCTCTTATCACTTCCAGCTTTATAAATAGCATTCTGTGGGGCTTAGTTGTTATGGGGTTTTTTGTGCATGTTTTTATTTATAACTTGTTGTCAATCATTAGACAACAGCAGTGCTACGTTCCCGTTTTTCCCATGTCAGTAACAAAAACGACTCTTTTAATATAAGAACAAAATTGGTCTGCAGGCTCTAATGTAACTTGCCTTTGCTCAGTTATGGTAAGGCAACAGAGAAGAATAATCATCTGTACAGTCATAAGCCAGACGAAATAACCAAGAAAAGCCTCCCCAAAACAGCTCAAAAAAACTTGCTGAATAAAACAGCAGTCATGCTGCTTCCCTGACATTTTATGAAAAGATGACCTCTCCGAAGAATACAGATCTCTCCTATGAATAAATATAGAGAATTGTTCCAACCAGAAATAAAGGTTCCGACTTTAAAAATTCATCTAAACAAGGAATTTCAACTAATTGAGTCTGTATTTAATATCTTGAAAACACTGAATTAGGAAAAATATCATTTTTTGATCCTCACTAGGAAAAAGCAGCATGTTACAACATAAGTGTGCCCAGTCACGGTACCAAACTTAATGTAAATAAATACTTTTTTCTTAGCGAACGCATTGTATGCACTGTAAGCAATTCTTTAACTCAGTTTATTTACAACAGATATTCTACAAAAATGGCTTAATTTCCTATAAGCTGAAGAACCACTCAGATTTCACTTCCTCCTTTTTTCTACCTACTATTTTGGAAACAGGAATCATTGTTCAATTGCCCATTTAAAATATACAAAAGCCTGTTTAAGCCTTTGCTTATATCAAAGCATTTTGGCAAGTCCATCAAACTGGTTGATACCAGTGGGTTTTGATTCTACAGAACACAGTACTACTTCTACCAAAACCGTGACTTTTTCAGGTTCCTTTCTCTGAACAAATACAGGATGTCACAACAGAACACTTCAGAGATGTCTCACTGTACCCCGTCTTTAGCTAAGACATCAACCCTTTGCATAGTTTAATGCATTTTTGTCATGTCTATACATCAATTCGATCTCTTTTCTACTACCAAATAATTCAAATGGTTTTATAGTAAATCACCACGTATCTCTCCGAAGCCTGATAATGGTAATGGAGCTGGGTTTCCAATACAGTAATAGATATCGAAGAAATTTTACAGAAATAAGCACATCAGTTGAAGAACGTTTTGCAGCTGTCTGGAGAAACATACACTTCATGATCTCTGCTGATTATTTTATCAATGCTTATTAATTTTAGGTACAAAATGTATTAAACTCAAGTTTCTGATACACGGAATCTGTACTGCTTTCATTTCAAATTACTGCAACTCAACACCTACCGCAGCATTAGTATTTTGTCATAATAACATAGAAGCCTGCAAATTTCTTAGGTCAACATGATTCCGAAAAAAAGAAGGAAATGGAAAAATAATACATCAAGAATGATAGCAGGGGTTTCAGCATATGCTGAACTACTTAATTTCCCATGGCAATATTTCATTAGATGACTGCAAATTACTCACGCGTATTCTCACTTCATTGTTCTGGGTCTGACTTCTAAGAAAGTTACCGTAATTCAGAACAAACACGTCACCCTTTAGTTTCACTGCAAAGAGAATCACTCTTGGAAAATGGTTTCCTGTAGCTCAGGAAACCATATGATTTATAACCATAGCCGTAAGCTTTGACAGCAGTGTTAATTCAGGACTATTTCTGTTTTTCTTTTTGTAATATGCAGCACCAAGTAAATATCCAAAGAGACTGAAAAGCAATACAAATAACTCACAAGCAAAACCTAACGCAAAGGAAACAACTTAGAAGTAAAACAGTAGAACACACTGCCACAAAATCTAGACGTATTACTCAGAAGTAAGGATGTAAGGGTCATTGTAGCACTCCCTAAGCTTCTCTAAAACTACTCTTCACAGGATAAGTTTAAATACGAAGTACAGCCAAACATCTGCCATGTTCCACAGACACAAAAAAAGATATACTGGACTGGACCTTGGAAGTGGAAATATCCACACATCTTCAAAAATTCCTATTCCTACGATTTCTACTTAGTACGAAGGAGAAAAGCAAGGACAATCGTATCTGCAGAATACCTCTAGTACTGACTATACAATGTGCACTTTCTGCATCTTTAAAAGGTTAAGACTCCAGGGTCCAGCTCCTTATGTGGTATAAAGGAGACAGAAAGGCTGTTCGTGAGAGTAAAAATACAGCTGTCAACAGGATTATGCTGTCTCTGGAGATTTAATGTTTTTGTTGAATGCATATTGTATCCATGAAAATAAGGCTTTCATATGATATTCAACTCCCTAAGGGCACTCCAATATTAAATAATATATCTAGATTCACAATTCTATTGTATACTATATATAACTGCATGGCTGAACCGTACGGTTATTCCTCCCTCAACTTCTGCTTTACTGTTTCTCTGCTCTCCTGAGGGCTGACAACTCTCCAACAGCTTGTATAAAGAGACGGTAGATGAGTCAGGCACTTCAAACCAAAGAAGAGCTTCAGTCCCCACTACATCTTGACGCTTGCAGAAATGAAAGGGCAGGTGTCTTCATCTGCGTGGGGCTCTCGCACCCTGTGAAGCGCACAGAAATGCACCGTTCTGGAACAGAAGCAATACAAATTGAAGTTTTCGTTTTTTAAAGTCTCAAGAGGAGAGTTTTCGTCCAGTAGTTCAGATACTAAACCGTGGTTTAGGTTCTAGCAGAGCTCAGGTAGACTGTGGCTCAGACCAGAAATGTACCAGAGGCACCTTTACAGGTAGTGAAGTTGGCCGCAGGGATTACAGCTGGTTGTCTGAACCACTTTTAAAAACCCAAATAGGCACTTCTCTGCAAAGTGAACATACTTTTCAAAACCTGCAAGTTTCTTCGTCTTCACTAGCACCATTTGACTAAGTTCACTTGCTCAGCCATTCGGAAGCGTCACGTGAGTAAACGCAGTGAAAACTAACATATATGAACTTAGTAACCTACTTAACCATCATCTTGTTTTCAGTTTTCCTAAGGGTGGATTCTGTTGTCAAGGTGTTGTCCAAACAAACAGAAAACAAGTTTATTAAAAATGCTGAGCATGCAGTTCTTCTGAGACTTTGCACTCTGGGCTTTGAATAAATGACATAGCGGTCCCCCGTGCATTTTTGTTCTGAAGCAAAGAAAAGGCAGTTCAGGGCACTGAAAACATACTGAAGTGCTGACAGGAGTTAAGTTCTCCATACTGACATTCACAGGATTGGAAAGTATCAAGCTAAAGCTCTTCTGTGCCTAGAGAGACCTAATCTCAGCAGCGCAGTTGTACATATTATGCATTTACTGTATTAGACGGAGAGAGTTCTTCCAGATACACTCCTAAAACTGCTATGACATTAAGATGGAGAAAGGTAGCTCTGCCAGCAAAAAATAATGAATAATATATTAATCAATTAGAAATTTCACGGGTTGGGTAATTACCCAGACTTTTAAGAAGGTACTACAATATCTAGCATCATCTTCAAACCATTAACATCTGGAGTCACAGATATTCAAATCTTCATATAATTACTACAGGTATATCAAATTGGAAAGGACTCTGAATTGTTGTTCAGAAGCACTCTGAAATACGCACAAGTAGGAGGACTTCTTTTCTCCTTTGTTTTCATGGAGTCACTCTGCTGTGTCTAGAATGGTATATCTAATCAGAACTGAAATGTAAAAGAATCTGGAATGTTTTTCCAAATAATCTTCTTCCAGTAATAAGCAGCAGTCACCTTTTATCATTACAAATGGCTAGAATTATTACATGCAGATGTGTAATTACGTTTCATTTTGCCTGTTCCTTTTTGTAAAACACACAGAAAGACTAAATTTTAGAGAACTCATATTAAAGATACGTAGTAGAAACACTCAAACTGTCAGATTACTACAAATTTGACTTACATATTCTGGCCTTTTTTCTTTTCAAGTCTTTGTATTTTGGTTTAAATAGCAGTCTGGTATTTCTGTTCCACCTACCTGTCATCTTTAAAGCTCATTTTTAAATCCGTTAACCTGATTAGTCAAAGTGGTAGCTTGAATAGCAATTTAAACAACGTGTAAAGTAAATCGGAGGTTACAGAGTTTATTTTAAATGACAGCGAATTGAAGTGTATAAATTAATGTATCTCACATACGTACCAAAACGAGAACCGTGTGTTAATCTCTACAACGAGCTCTACTAAATAATTCAAACTTGCTCCTTATTAAGGAAGTTATGTTTCACGAAAGTAGATTTCAGGAAGTATCCACAAGGACGTATTGATAAAATTTCCAAATTAACAGTTCAGATACGCTACATATTTAAACATGATTGTGGACAGACTATTTTGATCCTTGGGAGAATTTTGCAAGAGGATACAGAGCTAATGCAAATAGCACGCAACATCTTCAAGACCCCATTCCATAATCCTTGTCAGAGACACTGCATGCAACCCTGTGATCCCAAGGCTCTTGCTGTCAATCCAAAGACAAAGTTAGATCCTGACACACAAATGCTGCCACAATCCATTAGGAGCTGTTGCGCTGCAGCGATTATAATTTTCTGGCCATACTGAAGTCAAAACAGAAGCAAAATGTATGCCAACAGCAGTTCTTACTAGCAAACAGAAAAAGACGCTTTCTGCATATCTGAAGTGAAATCCAGGCAATGCAGAACACCTCAGTTGTGTGAGTGTCCAATTTCCAACAACATACGTCTTTATGGGCCCTAATTCTACTGTTTGAAGTCAGTTTCCCCAAAGCCTGTGTTAGCATTCTTGAACAGTATGTGAGTTTTATTTTAACAACACTCCTACTAGCTAAGGACATTAGCTGCATCAGAAATCAGATACATGCAGCGTTTGCAAAACGTGCTATGGTTGCCTTGTGAACCAGAAGAAAAAGGACATAACTGATTCCTTAGCTTAGACCCAAGGAAAAAAAAAATCTTGACTGAAGAGCAGACCTGTTCCAAAGTAAATAAATGAGCATCTTCTACAAGTGATGTCCGCTATGTCTTAAGGGAAGGTTCTTAAAAATGATATTTTTATCTAAAAAATCCACTATTTTAGTCATTATATACCCGACTAAAATTCAGGTCTGCTTTCATGCAGTCATAAAAACTCATAAGTTACAAATGCATAGCTAAGTTTCCTGTGACATATAGGCCAGCCTTGAAAGAGCCCATAAATCATACAATTTTACCCAAATATGTATATTATACCACTCATTGTAAGGTCACTGCAGTGCATCGCAGTAAGTAGTTAAGATTTTGATAGCTGAGAGAAGTACAAAAGAAAGCTTGTGAAATTGCAGGGAACGTAGGGTAGCACTTGATACAACACGCAATAAAACAGGAGAGTTTTGACAAAAATACAGGGAAAGGGTTTTGAATTAAGTCTTTCTGCAAGAGTCCTGCAGAGCTGCTCAGATTTCATAAAGATCCTGTATTGGAGGATTCCTAATCCTTATGATCATCATTATCAAAAGCGCTAAGAACACTCATCGCGATTCTTCTGTGAAATAGGTCTTCAAGAGGTCTATTTCTTCCTGAGATACCAATTATGAAAAGAGAGTACCATGTCTTGCCAGCGTAAGATGGTTGGAGTCTTCAGTCTGGATACTTCAAGAGCTCTGCTGAACAGATTTAGTTTTGAGTGGTAAGCGGATGAGAAAGGTCAAGTAGGTCAGCTGCAAGATATTTTAAAATCACTGAAAAAGAAATAGCTCAGAAACAGCAGAGGAATTAACTAAATTAATAGAACCACTACATTCTTGAAAGTCTTCGCATGATGTTGGAGATAGTTACATCTATTCAATAAAACCCATTAACGCATTCGTACTCTATTAAATGAATAATATTTTCCATTTAAATTTATAAGAGCATTTACGAAAGAATGCAGATTTGCCATACGTAGACAACAGCGGTCAAGGAAAAATAAAAGCTTACATTTGTTACAGAGCTCAGAATGGAACACTGTGCACTGTTCTGTGAAGGGTTCTCTATATTCATCATTGAAAATTCTCAATATAAATACTTCTCCACTGGCAGTGAAGCTACTGGGAAAAAAAAATGAAACCCACATGAAAACAGAGCACATATGAAAGCCTGTAAGATTTCAATAACTGTTCCCATTCCACCAGACCGTAATTTATATATTTCACATCTCTAGCTGTAATGACAAAATACAAAGGAGAAAGGAATGACCAGCCTCTCCCAAACCAGCCTAGAACACAGTAGGTTTGAGTCCCATTCACCAATCCAGAAATCTATGTTATGGTCTTCCTGCATTTGAGTCTATTCAAGTTTTTCTATTACACAACTATTTCTTTTATTTTTTTAATTTTTTTTGCAACTAAATCATGCACATCCCGAAGAATTCATGTAATACTTCACATGATACTTCCTGGACTTCCTCAGCCTGGAGAAGACCGTGGGGGACCTCACTGTGACCTTCCAGTACTTAAAGGGAGCTTATAAGCAGGAGCAAGTAGCCAAACAGCACAGTATACAGACGCTTTGCGTGAGCCTTAACATTTACTATAAATCTTCTCTGGAGCAGATTGCCACGGGTTGGCCTGCTTTTCCATGACGAGGGACTCCTACTCCTTATTAGCTGTTGCTGTTAGCATGTTTATCTGTATTATTTTTGACTGATAGTGGATGTAACTATGATGTCCCGCAGTACATTGTTAGCTGGTTAAGGTGATACCCCTTAAACTGCTGCTCTGAGTACTTCTAATTGGTTATAAATGTGATGATCACAAGCTGTCAGACTGTTCCCTCTAGAGGCCTGCCTGATTCAACAATACAATTATGAGACTATGACATATTCAATTCTTTTATATGATGATTAAAATAGTAATATCCATAAAATAGCAACTCCAACATCAGTGTATTATGAATAATGCTGGATAAATATTATAATCATTGTGATAAAATATATTTCACAAATTGAACAGAACATCATTTAAGACACTGTTCCTTTGTAGTTATGTTCCTGGAATGACAATGAGGGAACAATATTAGAATTAAAAGAATAGGGAAAAAAACCACCAACAAAAAACTACAACACCAGCGCTATTACTTATCAAGTGGCTCGGATTCAAGTCAATGATAATGTCAAATAATATTTGAATTATGTGCTGTTCTCAACCATAATTAATGGAAATGTTATGTTACTGGAGATAATTATAAGAGAAACTAAAGGCAAGAAAAGGAAGTTGTGACTTGAATTATCAGAAAAACTTTGTAATATATAATGCCTTTACAGGAACTATGACTGGAAAAAGATCTTTAGAGATCGATCATACGAATGCCATATCTGACAACTAAGCACCTTAAAATCTCCAACACGGTAATTTATTTACTATTTTTAATAGCAAAGAACTAAGCTAGTCCTCAAATTACTAACAAATACTTTAGAAGACTCTTTCACCTTATTTTTAATTTGTCTTCATCGGCTACGGAGTCCCCTTTTCATAACAAAACCCAGATGTATTCCATTCTTGTTTCTTTATACATTACTTGATTTAAATATCAGCTGTTATTTTTTCTTCTTCAATGGAATCTATTCAACTTGCCAGACTTTTCTCAAGGCAGCTGAAATTTGGACATCATTCATTATCCAGCTAAATACAAAGTAGAGCGGGACAACCTTGCTAACTTGATTTTCAAAATGTCAAATTATTTCGGGGAGTAAATCAAAAAAGTTAAACCACTAAACTATTCAGCTTTACTATTTATGTGTAAGAGTTTACTTTCCCAATTACATTTTCTCGCTTTTCAGTAGAGTCTACTTCCAACCTATCAAAATTATTCCGTAACAAAAAATGTTTACAATTCCTTCCACGCTGGCATCATTCGCAAATGTTAAGCTTCACTTAGGCTGCTAAAATATACATGTAGTGTCAAAATTTGCACAAACATCACCCACTGCATTGGATGCCATTAAAGAATAACGTGGCTTACCAATGGAAAAACGGAAATATATGACATTTGGGATGCTCCGTTAACTTGTTAAAATGTTTTCTTCCTCTCCAACAAGCCCCTAAACAAATTTTTTTTTTTTTTTTTTTTAAAGAATAATCCCACCTGCCCTTAAATGCCAGTTTTCTACTAATTACATCTAACTTCATCTACCAGCATAATAAAAATAACTGTTGGCTTCTTCCCTCGAGTTAGTTCATATACCACAGGCAGACAATCAAATCCGACTCTGGATGGCTGCATAGCTGTGATCACGTCACACAATTTAAGAACAAGCACTAAGATGAACAAGGAAGAATAAAACCTTGGAAACCCTTTTTCGTAACTGTACATTTCTCTCCTAACACAACAGGAAAATAAAGAAAAGATAATATACTGAGGTGCACTCAAAGTCACTGGAATGTTCAGTAAGGCTATAATTCAATTCAAGCTGTGATCAACAGACTTGAGCTATCTTTTTTTCCACATGTTCCACTAGAATAGACTGGAAAAACGGCTGAAGTGACATGAATTAGGTAAAATTACTGGATCTACAGAAATATTTTCACCCTTCAAGCGATCGATATATATGATGGATAAAGGGATAAAGCCCAGCTAAATTCTTGCTCCTACCGCATCAATTTAGGTACAGCAGTTACCTGAGAAGTGATACATTTGATAGTGTAAACTCTACTGGACTTACAATTTGTCAACATGGGAGGGTGTAAAGTTCACACTATTGTACAGATACCATCAATTAGATGCTCATCTTGCAGTTTTATGGGTTTTTTTGCAACACTTGGTTATTGCCTAGAGTGCAGAATCTGAGGTACGGGATGTCACAAACTTTGTGAAGTTATTTCCTAGATTGCAACAACTTGGCATGGAAATAACAGATTCTGAGCAATCACGAAGAGAACGAAAGCCCTCTCTTTCATCTTTCTCTTATACTTGATTGAAGTTGTATGAGGGCTGCTCTGAAAGTATTGCCTCCTAATTTGTTGGCCCACAACATCAGAGATCGATGTTGGCGGTCTGGCAGTAAAGGTTGAACCCATATTCTGTTATGTTGTGTCGCCATGTGAAAGATGGCAGCAGAGGGGCAGTCTGACAGAACGGCATCTGACATGGAAGTGCATATGAAGCAAAGGTGTGGAACTGACTTCCTCCACGTGGAAAGTGTGGCACTGCCTGACATTCATCAATGCTTGCTGAGTGCTAACGGTGACCAAAGAGTGGAAGCAAACACAGTGAAGTGGTGGGTGCTGTGACTGAACAGCGGCAACAGTGACGGTGGGTCACCTTCACTGATGCAGATTTTAACAAATGTGGCAAGCACGCTCCTGCTCTATGATGGCAAAAATGCATAGCTAATAGGGACTAAGTTGAATAATGATATTTTGTAACTGAGAATTTGCTCTATCAAATAGCAAGGCTCTGAGATGAAAGGCGAGGACACGACTTGCTTTTTACAGCAATCCACTACTCAAATAATGTTGTAATTACAACTAACTCTTCACTTTCATTGTCCCCGACTGGTCAACTCACCATCTGGTGATACCACACCTATCTCTGTATACTTTTAAAATGACATTTCATAACAACACAAATACCTCAGAAAGGTTCAAAATTTATGCTATGGATGCATGGATAGGAAGGAAATTAATAGTTTCCTTATCCACAGCACAAAGCATATCGGATGAGATCAGGATTATACCTGTCAAAACATGTCAAAAGCATATAAAAAGAATAGCATTTTCTCTGCGTATCATTGAAAACACAAAAAAAATCCTCAACAGGAAACCAGACTGGGGATTTGCATACTGTATCCTATATTATTTTGTGCCATTATCGTAAGCAAAAAAGTTGATGAAGATCTTGCACTGCCTACCTAACAACAAATCTCCACACTGCTTTACACACAGTAAATTGTTTGAAATCCAAGAACTGAATCAGTATTTCTTTTATCTACAAAAATCTTCTATTTCTTCTCTATCATAAGAACCAAAAGCCAGAAGCATAAAATAAAGGAATACTCCTGCGTACATATAGGAATAGAGCACATAGCAGCAGCTGATCAACTGTGTACTTTGCAACAGTGGTGAAGAAGATGGGGAACCGTTTGCTAAGTTGTGAAGGACTCAGACTGCTTTGATCCACTAACAGCTCTCTGTATGCAGTTTCTGTCTCTTTATCAGGAGAACAGAAGTAGTTGTGAGATCAGATATCGGTTTCAGATCAGACTGTCCAACTTGTTTCTTCCATTTTGTACTCTGCCCCAAAGGAGAAGCCGAAAGAAATGGTTCCAGTTATTTTGGTGACTACTACTCCAGATAGACTAAGAGCTGATATGTGATAAACAGCTAATATTATTAGCAAAAACACAGGAGTTGAAAAGCAGCTTTAGTCAAGTATCACTGTTAGTAGTGAAAACAATTATTTCTGTTCTTTCTTCAACAAAGAAAAACTACCTACATTACACTGTAAGTAAACATTAAGGTTTTGTCATCTCCTGCTAAAACCAACACAGTCAGTAGCATCAAGGAAGGGAAATATAAAAATCTATCTCGGTAGCTTCCTTCCCAGTGCATTCTATCTCTATTCAGCTATTAATCTGGTCACTTTGAACACACAATAAGTCCTTTTTGGATGTGGGAGAAGAATCTTCACACACTGCAATTACAAGAGTTACTTTCATACCAAGAATTATCTTGAACTTAAAAGAAAGAGGAAAATTTTTCATCCAAAACTTGAACACCCCTCTCTCTCTCCATAGAACAAAGAAAATGCTTTCTTCTGGTGAAAGGAAAAGCTGATCTAAGAACACCCAGACAATGGTCAGTGAGTTTAAAAGAAAATAAATCACTTCTTTGGACATACGTATGTCTATCAACCGAAAAGATGGATCTAACCTTGGGAAAGGACAAGAGCACATTTATTAGATCAGATCAGCTGAATCTATAAGGACAGATTAATGTTAACTGTGTGTGGTTGTATACGATCAGGTACGCAATTATGCAGGAATCACATCTGAGTCAGAGCAGCAGGACAGCTGAAGAATAAAGCATTCACAATTTTTCATACCGTTGCCTATGTTTAGTGATTTAAAAGGAATCATACTGCAACACAGTAGTAAAAGTTAAACTAATTCTTTTAAACAAATAACCAGAAGTTTCCAGAAAGCTTTGTTAAAAGATAATTTTGGGAAAAAAAAATATATATATATATATTCCTGCTTTCAATTTTATATAGGAAGACAAAGTAAATTTGTCTCTTAACCACCTTTTGACTTCGATGTGATCGGGTGCAGAAAGATGGACTATATGAGCAACATTTCCTAGCAATGACACTATCATAACAACAGGTCATCTCCACTGGTGCAGATTTTTATGAATGAGGCATGCAGTCTCATGTTCATAGCTGGTGACAACCCAAAGCTGCTAATGGTGGTGATTTGTGTTAAAAAAAATAGTTTTGTAGCTGAGAATGTGCTCTATCAAATGGTGTTATTTTCCTCTGTGTTAAATAAGAAGCATTACTTACAGAGCAACCTATGTAAAATTTTTTTTTTCTGCTGCATAAGCAAATCATTTCCCAGTTTAAAACGCTCTTAATTTTCAACATCATTCTGACATGAAGCAACTGCTTTTCTATATAATTTTCTATAATACACATTAATGAATGATTAAGCAAGCTCCACACACCTTTAAATTATAAATATATGCAGTACTTATTTCAAGAACTGTTATAACAAGTACTGTTAATTTCTGTATTTTGGTTAACAACTGTGAGAAGATTAAAAGGCTTGCCTCACCCACCCAGGCACAGTTTTGTTTACTCAAGTTCACTGCAACACTTGAATAAAGTGGAGATTTGTATTCCAGTTTTCACAAGTTCAAGAGAAAAAAAAGTGTAAGCATCTACCTCTGCGTATTTGTAGGTTTATTTTTTCCTGCGGCATCCTAAACCCATTTGTGTACTATTGCATATATACCTGTGTACATTTATATATATAAAAATACTTCTTAATATATAGAGAGAGAATGTAAATCATTTAGTTCATACAGAGTAATAAACACTAGCCTTGACAAAAAAAAAAAAAAATAGTGCTGAAGTAACAGACACAGGAAGACCACATACAAATACGTATGGAGAGTTCTGAAGTATTCCATAATTATTGTTATCCACTGTTTCTAAATGAGAATATTTCATTACAGCCACACCTATACATGCTTTGCAAACACCCACATTTTGGCAGTGTGGAGTGGGTGGCTCTCATTTGCCCTGATGCTGTTCAAGCATCTTCCAGCAGAAGGGCAGCATCCCTAGGGGAAGTGACACAAAGCGTCCAGCATCAATATTTGCACAGAAGTTTAAGATCTTCATGCCCATCTGACCCTTTCAGGTTCATTACATTGCGTTACAATACAACTTCTTCATAATAATTGCTTGATAAATCCATTTTTGGCTGGTGCAGCTTCTAAGAGTTAGTAGTTTTTAAGAAAATAGTTGCTGTAGCAATAGTTTATCACTGCAGTTATTTTCAGGTTGAAGAAAATTTGGGCAATCAGGTCTACTGCAAGGTGTCCCTACCCATGGTAGGGGGCCTGGAACTAAATCATCTTTAGGGAACTTCTACCCCAAACCATTCTGTGATTCTGTAACTGCAGTCCCTTCCTTGACGTCAGTGATATAGGCGTCAGGAATGGAAATAGGCAACCTTCTTCTCACAGTAGAAATAGAGCTGTGGTCTCCTCTCCTTTATTCTTTTCACGCACATGAGTATTTTTATGTTTTAATGGAGATGACACCTGTCCTGTGGGCACATGTGCAGACAACTCCTCCTGTCAGATTAACAAAAAAGGGGCTTTGAATTCACAATGCCCATTTCCTCACGCGTCCTGAACTGGATTCATAACTTAAGCAGAGGAACCGGGGTGAAGGTCTTCTCCCTTAAAGGATGAAATAAGTGGAAAAATAATAATCGAGTACACTTTTATGTAGAAGCCGCCTTAGTCACTTAGGGATGGACTCATAAAATCTCCCACAAAGACAGACATGATTTTGAAGAGTCACAAAATCCTACAGTATCCATGAAGTTCTCTATTTGTCATTTAACATGAAAAAAATGTCTGTTTATCAAACGGCATGTTATATAGCCTGGTATATTTCAGTAATTAACTCAAAAACCTAATCTGAAACTGCATTGAAATACAAATTTATCTGCCCGTGTCATGCTTACAGTGACTAATTTTTTTTTTTTCATTTTATTTTTTATCCTCCATTAGGCCATGGCTCTTGCTTGTACCCTATGTAGGTCAGATCAGAATAGTTAAATATTTTTGATAGGAAAAGTTTTTTTTAAAAGGAGGTTATTTAAAGGTCTCAAACGTCCTGGTTTTCTTTCCCCTTCTCATCCCAGAGACCTACATAATAAATTCATGGCAGCAATAGAAACCATTTTAACAAGACAGAAAGCATAAGCAATAGCAATAAGACTTCTTTCAACTGTTAGAATATTTACACAAGTTGAGCAGAGTTGAACAAAATTAGACAGCTGATCAGAACACAGATCATTTTGTCAGAAGGAAGTCCTGACAGTAAACCTTCTTTTCAGTTTCTCTTTTTCTCTTACATTCTAAATACTTGACTAAGATGATGGCGTATATCTACGCTTACTCGCTCACATGAGATTGGCAAAAGGGAAGCTCAAAGTAGAACCAGAGCTGCTGTGTCACCTAGATTCAATAGAGATGTAGAGAACCATTTATTTTGTCCCTGAAGAACTGGGGCCATTCAGAGCTGGAACATGAACACTCGTATTATGCCAAACATCAACACAGTTGATTAAGCAGTAAACTGTGCTGTTTGCTGGCTGTTTATCCAAAAGGAGAGAAGAAAGGGAGCTATCTTGCAGAACGGGCCGCAGAGAAAGCCAACTTGATGCAAAGTAAACGAAAAACCAAGTTGCTAGTAGAAACCATTAGCATCTTATCCTCAATGCATGGGAGGAGCAGGAGAGAAATTATACAACCTCAGAAATGATCAATGTCAGAAGTTACCAATACAACATTCTTCATTCCTATGGAATACATATTTATTATAACTGCATCTTCCTTACATTTTTCATTCACATTTTTAATCGTAGCCAATTTTCTTGTTTGAGCAAGCCTTAAACTTGTAAATCATTTAAAAAAAACACGTTTGTTTGTTTGTTTTAGCAATCCATGCAATACTGACTTAATCTCCTCCTTTTCTCCTATTTCCTACAATAAAAATCTACAGCGAACATGATTTTACACTGAATCCCTGCTCTTCTTTACTCTCTCCTCTTCAAGAAGTCCAGAGATCCTGAGGATTTCTCTGAATAAGAACACAGACATCTCTACAACTTTATCACAACAACTAAGCACTGATTATTGCCCAGTTTGCCTGCGCAATAATCGCTATAACGCAATGCCTAAGAAAGAGGTATAATTAACTAGGAGATGATTTAACTAATCCTTAAGTAGAGTTAGCGGTAAAACTCACTACCAGTCAGGAAAGGTATTCTACATAGAAAGATACCTTAGAGGACAACCTTATCAAAAACAACTAAGAAAAAAAAAAAGAAATTTAAAAAAAAATCAATTTTATTTCTGATTTCCATTAACATTCTTTTACTTGCTTCCAGAGCAGGTAACAATACAAAGAATACATACTTAATCTTGCACTGAGCCAGTAACCCTGCAGAATGACTGTAGAAATATTCTCCTTACCCTTTCAACTTAACTTCACATATTCCTTTTGAAAAATTCTCCGGAGTTTTGATTTACTACACTGCACAAATAGCAACCCACACTGCAGATGAACACATCCAGGAAAAACAAAACAAAGTATTGTACTCCTGAATGACTTCAATATTCGGGGGTGGGGGGAAAATAAAGAAAATAACAGGCAAAAGAATTACAAAATAAAAGATATCAATAAAATAACTCTCAGATTCTTTGGCAACAAATGTAAATTTAGCCTTAAAAATTATTCAGTGTTCCACGTGAGGCTATACAATAAAAGGGCCCAAACGTTTATTTTGCGAAGTCTCATCCAAGTCCATTGACTTCAGTGGAGTCATGTGCATAACAGTAAGAAAAAAAGAAGTCTCATTCATACGGAGAACGCTCTGAACGTAATGTCTACTACCAATCTCCACAGAAACTGTAACAAGTACAAAGAGCACAATAACGCTACCTGACAGAGCAAATTCTCAGCTACGAAACACCATTTTTCAACACAGTCACCATTAGCTATGCATTTCTGCCAGTGATGAACAAGAGCCTGCGTGCCACGCTCAAACATTTGCATCAGTGAAGCAGATCCCGTCGCCACCGCTGAAAGGCACCGCCTACCAAATCACTGTGCTCACATCCACCCCTTTGTTTCCATAAACGTTCACCAAGTGTCCATGAATGTCAATGAGAGGCATTTTAACTGCATTGAGGAATTCAGCTCCACATCTTCGCTTCATGAACACTTGCATGCCAGATGCCATTCTGTCAGAGTGCCCCTCTGCTGCCGTCTGTCACACGGCAGTAACACGTGCGATCTTGGTGGGACAGTTCAACCTCTACTGCCATACTATGAACATCCTCCTCTGATGTCATGGGCTAACATGATAAAATAGGAGATATTCCTTTCAGAGCAGCCCTCGCATAATCTCACCAAAGTAGAGCTGTTCAGACTCACTAGGCATAGTAAAATTCAGCTTCTTCTCGACTTCTCTGGAACTCACCTCCTCATCTACTTCTCCAGTCTACACAGTACCTTTTAAACTTAATAAAATTATCTGTCATTAAAATTACGAACTAATCCTGAGCTGGGTTCATCAAAGCTTAACAGAAATTTCTTACAATCTGCCTGGCTAATTATTTTGCCTATCAGTTTTAACAAATAATTTCAGTACCTATTTATATTTTTGCCCGAGAGGTACAAATGCACAGCACCTTAGTTTTCTAAATTGAAATGATATAGGACAGACACGGTGGCACACCCTGCTCGCACCTCTGATTGCAGCATTCAGACAGTAATCACTGTATTTTCACATGCAAATTAGGATCTCAGTCTTACAAAACAGTTTTCCATGGGCATCAAGATCCACATGGCTATGTCTGGGAACAGCTGTATGGACCATAAGCAAATACTACAAAAAAAAAAAAAACACACCCACCATTTTTTATACATATATGACTGTTTCTTTTGTTTGATTGTTTGGGTTTGCTTGGAATACACACCATAAAACTCACATGGAAAGATACCGATCAGTTTCTAAGACTAAGATGTGAGAAGCCTGGTCTAGACAGGAGGATAATCACGTGATATGCAACGGAAGCCTTTAACCACCGGATTTTTCTTTCATTGAAAATCTCAAATTCAAGTTGGATGTTTTCTGGAAGGAACATTTCAGTCAACTTAACTGATTCCTGCCATTTTTATGATCCTTATACTTAATGGTCAACGGCTGAAAAAATCGGTACAGAAGCAGGAATGGGTATAAAAGGTAAAAAGAATCCAAACCGATCTACTGGTAGGGATTAAGAAACTTAAAGCAGAAGTTCAAAATTTGAGGAAAACAGCAATCATTTTGCTATTATATAAACCTCTGCTCTGTGAACATCAATGCTGCGTGCTGTTATGACTCCCATCACAAAAAGGACACAAAAGGACTCGTGGTTTAACTGGAAAAGATTCAGAGAAGGGAAACTTAAGGCGGGCTAAGGTAACAGAATAGCTTTTGTGCAAGAAATCTCCGAGCGCGACAAAAACATTCAATCTCTTTCCAGAAAGACATGACTGAGCAGAGAAATAACAAATGGCTATAAAAACACAACGTCAAGGTCAAGGTGATGAAAATTGATTCTCCACTCTGTCCTCCATAATAAGGAGCAGGAGGCATCAGCTAAAACTAACAGGAAGCAGCTTCAAAAGCCGATGAGGTGACTCATCAGCCAACAAACAGTTGAGCTGTCAGCCTCCTTGCTAATGGTGTTTAGGAAGGTGAGGTTACGTTACATCCAGATTTAAGGGAGACTCAACACATCTGAGTAAGAGAAGCTTGTTAAGCTTAATAAATACACAGGAATATGTTCAGCCCCAAAGTGCTCAATCCAAAAAGGGCCGGAAAACTGCAGATACTTCTGCAGTCATTTTCTTAGAATCATTGCAAACAGAACTCTGGGTTACAGGGACCTTTGGCTTCATTTGCTGCAGTCACTGATTCTATGCTGTTTATAAATTCATAGTGCTATAGTACATGTATGGCACCCTTTTGTGTAAATAGAGGAAATTAAAGAGCTGCGTGCAAGTTGGACCACAATGATAATTGCACAGCTTGATAAAACTCGGACACACTGCGTCTTACTTTTAAGAACATCATACCATTGCACAGCCTAAACGTAGAATTTTACTGGCCATTCATTTTAGGAGACTGATATTTTTGCATGCGTAGGAGCATAAATAAAGTTAATTCTAGAAGTTACTCTGAATTATTTGAAATTATTTTGTCATGATAGCTGAAGTATTACTTAAAAAAAGATTACAGATGTTCTCCTGATTTTCCGAAGTAACATCTGGCTATCTCTCATCACATTCCATTCTGTTTTTTGGGTGCTGTTTATTTCAGTTCTTTGCACACTAAGACACAAAACGATGTATCAGCTATTATTAGATACAGATCTATTAACTCGTTTATTAGACATTTATCTCTTTGCTCTCTGGGTGTATAGTCTTCACCCAGGTTTTACAGACTAACTGGAGAGGGTGTTGAGGAAAAGGAGTGGATGGGGACAGTCAAGACAGTATAATGTTGTTAAATAATGTTCCATGACCACCCTCTTCCCTACAGACTTCTCTTCCAGTTTTTACCACAAAGAAACCCGTGGTCTTTAGAAACAAGTGCAAAATGAAAAGTTAGCTTTTACAGAAACAAAGCAAAATAGATAGGAAAGAACTAAATTCAGAACAATTCTGTTGCTGTTGATTTACTTTTACAATGCACAATATTTGTTTTGGGCAGAAGAATGAAGGAACATAGAAACATACATGCCTCCCTAAAATACTATCTTGCACAAGATTCAGAGGCACAAAGATCCCATCCCATCTGCCTGCACACGCCTCAAGCATTTCACATTTTATGAACTAGAAAATTGCATTCTGAAAAATATTTCACAAAAGATTAAACAACTTTTCTCATTTTTTGTTGCTATTTTCTTTACCTAACATTATCAAGAACATGACAGGTGGAAACACTGCTTGCCAGCAAAGAACACGCACCTTGAAAGCAGCCAGCAAATGAACTTACTGCAGAGACACACGAGACTGATAAAAAATAATCACGTCAACAAAACTACCTCAGAACTAGAGTAATACAAGAAATATTTTTATTACATAAGCTGCAACAGAGAATATGTTCTTTGCAACAAACAACAGGCCCTACAGCAGTGACAGCAGCGAGCCACACGCATCCACAAATGGACTTGATAGATCAACACGAGGCCCTGCCTGTGCCAAAGCTGAAGGGGAGGGTGAGTGTAGGGTGACGGCTGGATTGAGAGACCGCAGCAAGGTGTGTGACAAGCAGAATGAGCGGACACTTCTCTTATGGAGAAGTTCTGCTGAGGAAAGACATCAACCGCCATCGTGTGCAGTGGAGACACACTGCCAGCCTGCTTGCTCACAGCTCTGTGTCCATCCTTCCGCATAAACATAGACTGAGCAATGAAGGAACAGCTGAGCTCTTCCTGCAATCTTCTTCCCAGCATCAATGCCCCCAAACCACAACCACCTGTGGAAGAACATCTATTCAGACAGGTCGTCAGCAGAAAACACCAAAAGGGCAAATGCTGCTGTAAGAAATCAGCCAGTCATGGTAGTTGGAGCACTGCCTGCGCTGGTTTTATTTGCTGCTACACCTAAGGGCAGACCCTTTCTGTGGCCCAATTCTTGATCATCTTCATCTCAATTCATTTGACAACGGCCAAGATTCTTCCTTCTGCTACTGGCTATGGGGTTACTCTTATTTGTTTTAAATTTGCATTATTTTATAGAATAATACTAGTATCATTATCCCATTTTTTTGGGAAAAAAAAAAAAAAAAAAACAGAGTTGTAAATAGAGAATAAAAGATAGTTCTCATTGTTTGTTACATGTCACGCACCAGCCACATACATACATTTTCCCAGTCACTGAGCTACAGAGCACGGCAGCTTGTCAGGTTTGTCCCTGCGTTAGAAATAAAGCTGGTTCTCTACACAAATACTCCCACAAATGCATCTCAAGACAGGGGCCAAACCCAGACAAAGCTTTTCACAGACTCCTGCAAAGCGAGATGACCCATGAATTCCAGGTAAAAGAATGGCCTGGGTTTTGTAAGCAGAATAATTTGAACTTCACCGTGCACCCTGTGCCCACAGATAATGTTACCATTACACTACTGGACAATGCATCTTGAAAAGATTCATCTTCCTGAGATGTCTGAGGTGCTAATAAATAGCCCAGATAATATAAGAACAAATACTATTCCATGTTTATGAAAAATATCAGTATTTCAGCTGAAACCAGATTATATCCGTATCACAAAACTTGAAAGAAAAGTCCAGGACTAAAATAACAAAGCATCTTCTAACTTCATCCATATTAGAGGAAATAAGGTTTTCAGTGTCAGAACTATAAACCAGAGATTGAACAACAACAAAGCTTAAAACCATCAGCAGCTACAAAGGAGAAAAATAAGAACGCAGAAAACCTTATTTTCCTGCTAAGCTTCAGTAATTCTCATCATTAGCAAGCCGTAAGTCAGGCCCTAAACGAAGAACATTGTTCTGAAGCTATACTGATTACATATGCTTTTTAAATGACAGAGCAGTGTTTCTACTTTATGCCTTCAAGAACGACAGGACAAAAAAAATAAAACAACAACAAAAAAAGAGCTGCCACTTGCATTTTCATAAGTAACCTAGTAATCCAAATTTTTTTGCTAGAGAAAACAGGGCTACTCCCGTGAATGAGGTGAATACTGTTTAACACAATTAGATTCATTTCAAAAAAATTATCACTAAGGAGTGAAAATAAGTATTTAGAATGCAGTTCATCCTTGGTAACTTCCCCTGCCCCCTACATTACGCTGCTCTTCTTTAATTCCACGTAGAATTCTATACATAACATACCATCAAGGTGCTAGCATTAAACAGCATTCACAGCACGTTCAGGCTTAGAGGTAAGCAAATGTCCTACATAGGACATCATCTCCTTCCATCGTCCTTGTATGCATACAGCGTTCAAAAGGATGCTTTAGCTTTCACAAGAAATATGAAACGGTAACTATTAGTTTTGCATGCTTGTCTAAGTATAAATGTAATGGCATGAAACTATTACTGAGCTCATACATTCAAAGCCATTTGACCAATCAGCCCATATACCACATCAATCATTTGTATTATTATGTCACGTGTGATGTCTTTGAAAAACTAAATGTGTCAGTAAGTCTAAATCACTGTTCTACTGCTCGTAACTTGTATTATATGCATATCACTTTCAAAGTGATTTTTCACATGACACGATGGCTTGGGTTGAAAGGCACCTTAAAGACCAACCAGTTCGAACCCCTCTGCCACGGACAGGGTTGCCATGCAACAGGTTAGGCGCGCAGGGCCCCATTTAGCCTGGACTTGAACACATACAGGGATGGGGCACCCACAGCTCCTCTGGGCAGCAGTGCCTCATCATCCTCTGAGTAACGAGCTTCTTCCTGACATCTAACCTCATACCTCCCCACACGTAGCTTAAAGCCATTTGCCGTTCTCCTGTCACTCCTGTCATCAGAGCATGGAAATGACAGTCCCCTTCCTGCTTATAAGCTCCCTTAAAGTACTGGAAGGCCACAATTAGGCTAAAGAAAAAACGTTTTAGATGAGAAAGAAAAGTTTTAGATGTGAAAGGGTTTTATTTATTTTTATTTTTTTTAAGATGTGAAAGTAAAGCTGCTTTAGGGGAAAAAAAATATCAACACAACAAAGACTGCTCGCATCTAAAGTCACTAGGATTTATAAGAACCATACATCTTAACACGTGTAATAAAAACCAATGTCAGTGAAGCATGTTGGTTATCTTCCTCCCACTGCATCCCAGAGCCCTGCCTGCTTGTCCACACTGTGCTCATTTAAGTACCCAAGACTAAACAGATACTGAACAGGTGTCTAAAGCTGAAAAACTCCTTTCCATATGAAAACTATATTCGCAACACTAGTGCAAAAAAGGACTTGTCCGGTCATTAGACTACCTAACCACATTATTTTTTTTACCCAATAAATTAGGTAAAATTTGAAATAGGAGAAATATTGTTACCAAAAAACACAAATACACTTTTTGCTAGCTGAATGTACACTAGTAAGAAAATAACCATTTTTTACTCCAAGTATCATCTGAATAGAATATTGAAAGCATATTGTTATGTAAACAATGAAAAATCTGGAAGAAATCACCAAAAGAATACTGTACAAATTTAAATTTATAGGATAGCTTCCATTAAACTGTTTGCTACTTAAATGCAGTGTACATGAAAATAAAACAACTGCCTGAAGTCAAGATACCAGTGATTAAAGGATTTGACCCTTCCAAAACTAAAGGGAATAAATGAGAAAAATCACAACATAACATATTGTAAATTAAGAAGTCAGCAATATCTCTAAGCATTAAAACTTCTGAAATCTTGCAAGACTGAGCTTCTTGTTTCAGGGATCCCTGAACACAGAATGGAGGATGTTCTACAGCTTTTGGCTACAGATTCTCCCCTTCCAGCAGTCTTCAGTTAGGTGCTTATAGAGTACTGTCCCTACATTTTCCTAGCTGCAGAAGTCCTTCCATGCCAGAATACAACACAAGTGAAAAACACCCCCAGAAACGATGAAGAGCTTTTGAATTACAGATCTATTCTATCTTCCAGCCACTGGCTGCTGACACCAGCCAAAGTGCTGCTAGATAGGCAGATGCTACTTCTCCATCTCCAACCTGTTCACACACCTCAAGTTGTCCTTCCCCATTAGCAAGAACATACAGCATTTTCAGTCAAGTAACTATATACAAATTGAATTGAATTTTATTTTCTGGATTCTGGAGAAAAATTTCCTTGAGTTAAATTAAGTAACAGCTACCTACATTTGTACACAAAGCACTGAGCAAGTTTACTGACTAAATACTCCGTTCTATTAGAGCATTATAGACTTACGTTACTTAGGAAACAACATTTTTGCTGAGAATAAGAAGCTCGCTAAGAATTTTTTTATTGCTCGGTACTTTTCATATTACTGTTTATCTTTCCCTTACTTTTTATAAAAATACTTGACTGATTTGGATTCAGTAACCAGCAAAGCTTTTCATTGGTCTCATCTTATACTCAGTAGTCATTACTGTAAGATTGTTATTATATAATGATTAGCTTAAATATTCCAATTAAACTGATTTGAAACATTAATTTCCAGCTCTCTCAATTTTTACATCTCATTTCTTTTGATCCAAATATACTCTCAAAAACCAGTAATAGATACAACAAAAGCATATTTAAACACCAATTATTTGTATCTGATTGCCAAAAAGACGAAAACAAAAAACAGAAAAACAAGCCCCAAATCTGAAGTGAATTCAACACACTAAAAGCAAAAACTGATGCAAAATCATGAGTGGATGACACTCATTTACACGAGGGCCTCAGTAAAGCAAATGAACACACCTCCATACTAGATGTGCCTGTCAAACAGAGGACACCTAGGGATTAAGACAAAAGAACACAGCAGGAGTTGACACTGTCTACAATTAATCCTAATAAGCTCCTTTAAGCTGAAGATAAGAAGTGAGCTGAAGCTATTAACATAACTCATCTCAGCATTCACAGGGTTAAAAATCAAGAACAAAATCAGATTTTTCTTGTAAATATTACTGATTTAGGAAAAGCAACAACACACACACACACCTCACAGCTTGTCTGATTATTCAGATGCTTCTCAGGGAAGGGAGACGTATATGTAAATATGGCTGCAAGAAACAGGACAAAGTTTTTAGTGTGGAGGTAATAGAATCTATTTTGCATAACCCTAAATACTTTCAGTTGATCTTCTTGAGTTGTCAGAAGAGTCCTTTCACTTCAGCTCTCTCGCAGTTTTGAAGGGATACCAACTACAACTTTGAGGCACAGGTACAAGTTTGGAACTTGTCCAAGTCAATTAAAACTGACTCATGTGATATTTGGGTAAGACATACCTTACTATTTTACCAAATTCAAGATTAAGACACTAAAATGTAAAATGAGAAGCGTGACATGCATGGGCCTGCTGGGAAAATACAAAAGCTTACTAATATAATCTTGCTGTATAATGGTAATATTAAGAAAAGCTCAAGCGATAAATTACACAGTCAAGAAAAGAGGGAAAAAATGGGCAATTTTCATTTATTTTGTTCATATGAAGACTGTCTACTACCATCAGGACAAAATGAGTATGACTTTCAACTGATCTCTGTCAGTGCGACTCCTTCTGCACTGACTTGTCGTAAATGTGACCAGATGGTTTTTTTTTGTTTGTTTGTTTTTTAGATGATTTGCTTTGTTGTATTTCAACGTATTGCTTTTCTTTTAATGAACTTTGAATCACAACTATAATAACGGTTAGATTACTTACGGCTGGGTTTGTCAAATGTTCTTCTTATATGAACACGCTACAAGGCCATATAGAATCTATTACGCCGAGGGAGTTTTATCTGGGAGAGCATGTGAAATTTGTCAACTAATTCACGTGACCTTTACATTCTGGCAGTAAGTTTCCAAAACATTCAACCACGAAAAGAGATGGGAAAATCTATTTGCCAAATCCAGCAGAATTTAAAGCATCCGTAATAAAGATTTGTAGCAAATCACTAAAACAAAAACCGTGATGTGTCCTAAAATGCAGCAGTGTACGGTGAGTTAACCCCATAAATGGTGTACAGGGTTCAAAACCTGAACAGAAAAGAGAAAAAAGATGACATGCAAAGCCATTTTAGAGTAATGATGCAGTGAATAGTTTTGAAAAGCTCCTGAGATTAAGTCTTCAAGTACTTGAAATTTCAGATGCTGTCCAAAAAGGTGTAAGATATTATCCTCATACACATTCTAATTAAACTTCCGCATGAAATCAGGGCTTTGTATCTGAAATACACGACAAGCACAGAAGTCCACCTTGCATCTAAGAACTTGGAATTTTATTGCTGGTAACGGTTAATTCTTATTTTATTTACCAAACATACTTCCGATCGCTTTGACAAATTAAGTAAACGCAGTAATATTGGAATGGACTTGTTAAGTTTGTGTACTGATGTCTTCTACGTATACAAAAACAACTACAACATTACTTCACATAGCGTTCAAGATTTACCTTGCCATACTCTCTCACTTGAATTACCTCAACTTAAATACAGATTTTGACACTACACTCTGTTCATTGTTTTTCCAAGGGGAAGAAAAAAGAATGCACCTGCAGGAAAACATTTTCACCCTTTCTGGTGTGCAAGAAGAATTCTTTTATCAAATGACATTTTTACTTTCCGTTTACCTCAGGGTAACCTCTCAGATGGCCTACATTCTGGCTATCTATGTCTCAGATATTTATTCTACGTTTTCTGAAGGGCCTCTGGATTTAACACTGCTGACACAAGCTTCTGTAAGAGGAAAATCTGAAATCCTGACAAGCAAGTCAACAATTGTTTCTGTTTATCATCTCAAGCATACAATCCCCTTGAGGCTTATCTAAGCAGTTCCCTGCCTGATAAACAGAGCTCTGCTTTATTCTGTTTCTTAAGCTCTACTATATTAACCCGTATGTGGGCACACTAATTTGTTTAAAGCAATTTTAAAAGACGATACGCTCAACAGCTCAGCAGTTAGACTGAACAATTTTGCAGTATTTTAAGTAAAAACTTCAATATTAAAACAGTAAAATTCAGAACACTTCATTCACTTTACACTGTGAGACCTCATTTTCCTATACGTGGGATACACGGCTCCTTTCAGATATTTCTCATAAGAAAAAGCCTGACTTTGAGAGCGGCTGAACATTACAAGAGGGCATCCAGACCCTGCTGTGCAATCTCTGTCTCTCAGTCACCAAAACTCAAGACGATGAGGCCCTGAGAAACCCACTTACCAACTTAAGTCTTACATCATGCCTGCTTTGAAGGAAGCCTGGACAAGGCAGTTCTGAACGCCAGGAGAGGTCACTGCAACCAAGTTGCCCCCAAACAACCCTCAAGTCCCCCTTAAAGACTAGCAGCTGATTGACAAAGCCCTTACTGAGTCCCATCTTAAGAGTCAATCACTCAAGAAGTTCACTGTTATTATAACCGTAGTCTCCTTTAAGGGCTTTTGCCAGCAGCATACGGAAACAGCGTGGTAGACACAGGATTAACAAATACAGTCCCAAAAGTCAGTAATCTATCACACTATACACCTCATGTCTTTTTTCCCTGGTGTTCCATCCATATTTTTCAGTACAACACTTCCCATTCTTCTAGCCCTTCCTCTACAGCGCATAAGGAAAGTAGTAAAAAAAACTAAAGCCTTCATTGTATACCTAAGCTGTACTGCACATATTTTTGTATATATATGCACACACAGAATGAGCGTATACAGTAAACCTGACAAACTAGTGTTTCTAGTTAGGCTTTCTACTGCCAAGAAAGAAATGTGCCCGTCAAATGTGAATTCCAAAAATAGTAAAGAATTTGCACTAAAAATAATTTGTCTCAGAGAAAAAGTGATTAGTCAAACTTCTTACAATCTCCGCTCAAGCACATATGCTACAAGATTTTGGCTATACTTCCATTGAAGATGCATATTTTCCAGGGCTTTGTTTTAAACTAACAAACATGCTCGCGGTCTTGAATTCTGCCTTTAGGGATTACTTTAGGAAGGAAATGATTCTTATAGTTTTACTTTGGAGCGTCTAAAACATAGCCACATCTTTTCGTTAAGTCTGCTTGATAAAAGTGAACTGACCTGTTAGTCAATCAGCGACCCTGAGTAAGGGATTGTAAGAAGAAAAAAATGTAAAAGCAAAAAAGTTCTGCTAACAGCTTAGATATCTTTCAGAATCAAGTAATTCTACATCTTAGGTATTCAATTTTCTTAACATACCTTTTAGTAAGTAATATATAAGTAGATAATTACTATTCACGGATCGAAGCGCTATTACATTTTACCTTTTCTTTTTCCCCTCCAGACCAAAGGTACTTACCAAAAGCTGATGAGGAAATAGACTTTAAGGGTTCTTTTTCTTCAGGTTGCCACGCCAATTTCTCTGTTCGCATATTCTTTTCACAAAGAGGTTTATCTGGCATTATTTTGCCGAGTGAAACTCGCACTACTACAAACAATACACTCACTCTCAAAAGTAGCACTATTACTTATTTATATAATTTATTCTTTATATGCCAAGAATTATTGAAAATTTTAATTGGAAGACAACAACAAAAGCAAACTGATGTTTCGCTAAAAGGATCAAAAAAGGGTCACTTCATATTACTAGACTGCTTAGAAATTGAGAGAATTTCTACTATACTCTGGCTAATGACATTCACTTTCTGAACGACATCCGCAGACTTGCATTGCTGGTTTTTAAATCAAAGACCACCTACCGCACAAAACCAGATTTCTTCATAAAGACTTCTTTTCCCCATTACATTTAGGTTTAAATTCTCTTTCTTAATGACCTGCTTTATAAATTATTCCCTTTCTGAGGAGTAGTACCCGATCCCAACCCTACGGCTGTCTTGAAATCCATGCAGCATAGCCCAGGAGGTGCAAGCAAGCACATAGCTTTGCTGTGATGAACAGAAAATGTTGATGGTACTTACGATCTACATTTTCACATAGAGAAAATTAAATTTATAAAAGTTGCTGTTCAATAATCAAAAAAAGGTCAGTCTAAAAAATGAAATATGTAAAACACTACTAAATGTCAAAAAGCACAGAGGAAAAACGAAGCAGCAAAGACATAATTGAAATTACTATGGTAAAGGAAAAGAGTTACTGCTCATTTTCTTTGGTTTAGTTATATTTAGGTGCCATTACAGAGGATCTTAGGTATCTCAACTTTCTTTAAGTAAATAATTAAAAAACCCCAAACCAGTAACATTACCCCCTTCCATGAACTTAAGTTGGTACCAGGGATGGTAACTCAAGTTCTCCACAGTAAACACTGTCAAAGGGCACACTGCTGCACGCATCTACAATTCCAGATAAAATTTATGAACAAGATATCATTACTTCAGGATGGTTAGAGGCTTCGGATGGCCATGGGTCATCTTTAATCCTCAAAGCTATAAAAGAATAATATCTCACAAAACTTTCAAATACACATAGACCCTCCCTTACTTTTATTTCTTAGTACAGTAGTAACATACTTAGGCAACCTAGACATTAAAACATTTTAGAAGCCGATGGGCTCTATTTCTTGGTAGGTTTTGTTGAAAAGTAACATCCAAACCTGGAAGACTACACACATCAACATGTAAATACATAAGATGGTTATTTACGTGTGTATGGGAACTGCTGAGTCAGGGCCTGAACCTCTGATTAATCACCTGAGGCGAGAAATGAGTCAGCCAGGGGAGCACAGGTGAAAGCAATTCACCTGTGCTGCAAGAAGGAGTGGAGCCTGGCTCCACCTCTCCTAGACCCTTTTAAGAGCTGACTACCAGTGGGAAAGGATCTCTCTTCTAGAGATCCACTCCACTGGAGTTTCCTGAGCGAGCCCATGATTCTGGTAAGCATTCTCTCTATTCTCTTTGTGTTACTTTGCCTAACTTTCTTGTTTATTACATTATTATAACATCTTAATATTCTTTGATTTTACACTATCTTAATATTCTTTGATTATACAACGTGCATCACGTCTGCGCAATACATTATCAAGCTACATATCAAGAGGCAGTATACAGATGTCAAAGAATAAGCAGACACTTTTTTCTTAATATCGTACAGTAAACGCATATATTTTCAGATCACGTGACTGCAGCAAGAGGTAAATTTCTGAAGCATAACACTTAGTGGAAATTTCACTTAGAGATTCTACAGATGTGGAATAATGAAGAACCTGGCCAATAACATACAGGGTTTCCAAAACTGTCTTTTTAGAAATTTTTTCATCCTAAATCAAGTTAAGACTGCTACTGCATATACACAATGTGAGTCAATGTGACTCTTCTGCGGGCTAACCGAAATTATTTTCAACTCTGCTCAAGAAGCAGGAGTAGGCAACAAAACATATTACCCAAGTCATCACCTAAGAAAACGTGGAAAATAGATGGGACTAACAAATAATATTGCCTACATCCTCTTATTATTCTTAAAATAGCATGATGACAGCTTTCAGGCCAGAGAGATGACAAATTTCAGATCTTTCAGTTCCACTTATGAATGCACAATTACAACAAAATTAATCACTGAAGAACCTACGAAGACAACAGTCTGTGAAAGCAAGTGCCCACCAAACAGTACCTGTTAAGCCATTTGGAAGAAGAAAATCAACCTTTTTAACTTTATTCATGGAAACCGCCTGCACACTGGCCAAGTCGGCATGGGCTGACTATCACCTCATGCTTCCTCACTGCCTGCTTTTTTCCTCTCTGTAAGCAACATCCATGTGGAACTCTACAACAAATCAAACCGTGTTATTCACACTGTAAAACAAAATACAAATCCCCACAGTGACTAGGAACGCTAAAGCTATGAGAAACAGCAGCCTCAAGGCAAGCAAATCACACTTGATTTATTTTTACCAACACAGGATAAGCTAATGGTGTCCCAAATGAAATCAAATGTCCATCAACCTTGCTGGTTTCAGCAGACGAATGTGCTCACCTCAGCGGGTCAGACAGCTACCTGTGAGGCACGGTAATTCCACCAACACCACCATGAGGGAACCTGATTTTAATCCATTACAAAATGAGAGACTGTAACAAACAGCAGTAATATCCTTGTCACATGGCTCGTCTGAGAAAAACTGATTCCATTTTGGGAACAAAACAGAAAATACATCAGTAAGAGCTAACTTCTCCTGTATTGGTTAACGTGCCCTTTCCTTGAAAAGAACAAGTTATAGCTTTGAGTTAGATGTATGTTTAGCAAGATTTCAACAGGATACATTTGAGGTAGTAGCAATTCAAAGCAGATAATATCACCCAATGCTGTATGTGGGTTTGAGTCAGAAGATGACCACACAGGCCACTCCATCCACCAGAAATAGCAGCATAACATGCGTGGCTCCTGCTTATGTATCTAATGCAACTGTGAGAGGCTCTAACCCTGTTCTGGCTTATGCAATTTCAATCTAACTTGGCCAACTTTGAGCCTAGTTGCATTCTCACATAATCCTCCATAGCATCTCAACCACAGCCTCCAAAGGAGGGAGTCATTTCAGATGTTTTCAAGATGACTGTGATCAAGCCCCTTGAGATAGAGACAGTAAGAAGTGAAGTGGACTCTCATTATCATCCTGAAGGTAACCGTATTTCTAACCGTATTTCCTTTCTTTTCCATATCTTTGACTCTTATCAAGGGTCTGTTGGCTCCATTGCAAATTGGATATAATGTTTCCTCCTTTTATTTGTTTATTTATTTGAGCTCACCTAGAAGGACTTAAAAGATCAGCGCTAAATAAAAAAAGCAATCAAGTTGTAGTCTATCTAAAGACCCCAAGTTGCCTGAGAGATGGAGTTTAGCCAATATGTACTCAGTGAACCACGACCTGGAGCCCTGACTAGCTCCGACAGCAGTTCAAAGCCCACGCACGCATAGCCCAAGGTCTTCTAAGTCTTCTGACAGCCGCAATTAAACAGGAAATGCAGAAGGCAAGGTTTGCTCTTGCGACTTAAATAATCTGCAGGCAACAAGGAAGAGCTATTATTTCTAGTACTGCAGCATCAGAAACTTCTCACAATCCAATCACAAATACCACATAAAAGCCACACTTCTGTGATGAAGCTTTGCAAACGAATGATAAGGCTCAAGTAGCGTTTCTGCTTGGGTCCCTTCCCAACCTTTCAGCTGGGTGTCATCAGCAATTCAGACTGAAGGCAGGGGATGGCAGCTCGTGGAAGACGAGCAAAGGAAGTGGCGAATGCTGGCTCAGTGCTAACGAAGCAGGGTGCTGAGCTGTCCCTTAATCAAGCAGAAGAAATCAATATAACCGAAATTCAGGGGCTGAGCTGTGTGCTCTCAGCAATGAATCCGGTTGTGCTGGGAGCACATGGGGGATTACTGGAATTAAAACAGAAACCTTTTGTTCACGAGATAAGTGGATAAATGTTCAAATTATAACAGAAACCTTCAAGGCTGAGACCTAACAGTGTGTCCAGAAGGAGCCCTTATCATTTTACACTGGAAAATAGGTCTAAATTAAAATGCAATCCTACATCTATGCAGCTGAAATCTAGCACCTAAGAGAATTCATTCCTCCTGCTAACAACTCTGATCCATGTCTTGGGATAGAACTTCCACCATCCCTTCTACAGATGAAAGCACTGGGTGCCAAGCTGCTGGACAACGCTCGTCTCTAACTAAAAATCCACACTCCAGCTCCTGGTGAGAGGACGGGTTCCTTCAGGGCTGATTCCCTTGAATCTTAGCACTGTTTGTGCACAGTGGAAAACACAAGGCATTTACCCTATCATTTCTTTTCTCATTATTTACGTGCACTGAAAGGGAAGCAGGCACCTACCCAGCAGAGGCAATTAATAGGCAGCAAAAGACAACACCTAGACACACAGCAGACTGGCTCACAGCCCCAAACCACACAGAAAAAAAATACAGTTTTAGGACTGAAGCACAGAAGACCACAACGGGGCTTTGCATCAAAAATGACAACTGGAAACTAGCTGTTCTGTAACCCTGAATGTCTGCTTACCAGAGGAAGATCGCAGCTAGCTTCTGAACTATGTTTATTTACATCATCTTAATAGAATTTGCCTGAAAAATAAGTCGGGAGTCCTCCTGCTCCTCTACGTAACAGACTGAAGCTCAGCACTTGTAAACTATGTTATTTGATTCCCTCATCCAATGTGCAGCGCATACGCTAGGAGGTGGCACAGTGATACTGGAGAGATGTAACCAAGCCGTCAGCCTTCAGAAAAGCCCTGGTCCATCACAGTGTGGGAGTTACCAGGTGCACTGACGAGGGAACACACAGGGCTGTTCTGATGGCACACGGTGCACAGCAGTAAGGTATCGATGTGATGGCCGTGTATAATGCTAGAGAAAAGCTTTCCAGATTGGAGTTTGCAAATGAAGCTTGCAGCTTCAGAACTGTTTGAAAATTAGTATCTTTTTTTTTTTTTTTTAAATGGAAGCAGCACAGACTCAATAGTACACGTAGTAACAACAAACTTGATTGCCATATATAGGATAGTCAAATATAAGACGCTGTTTTTCTCCAAAAATAGAAGAAAATCCCACCACAGAACTAGGCAATAAAACTGAATAGGAGAAAAGAATGTTAAACGTGTGTTGTACTTTAGATGCCAAAAGGCCTTATTCCTGGTTGCATCATACACTGCAGAGGTCAATGCCTAACTGAATTTAAATAATTCAGGGACAAAGAAAACAAATCTTCATCCGCAAATAAAATTCCTCATACAGCTTTTAGTGGGCACTTAGTAAACACTTGGAAGAAAAAAGATTACGCATTAAAATCACATTAAGGAAGTTACAATTACCAGAAATGATTAGATCAAAATAGGAAATCATACAATCATGTTCATTTCACATTAAGTTTAATGACACGTATATCTGGAACTGCCACTGCGAGAGCATCGCTCATCTTTTAAAAGATGTTTTGCGATGCATTTAAATCTACACCCTGGCTAATGAAAATGTTACTTCTTTGTAAGGAATGACATTGTCACTAAAAGCAGAGAGGTGCGGTTCCCATTACTGAACGTGGTCTCCTCAAAGGTTGCTTTCTCAGGTCCTGCCCAACACAGCTGTCTTTCCAGAGCGAGAGCTAAGATGTGTGAAAAGCAGAAGAAGCAAAGGCTGTCTGCCCCAGGCAATTGTTACACCTCTCTGATTTTCTTTTCAAGGAGTTTCACCAGGTCAAATAGACCCAAATCATATGAGACAGAACAGGACAGGAATTCAGAGATTTCTATTAACACCCTCCACTTTGTTCTTTCAAAAAAAGACTGAGTAGTACGTGGTAATTGGTATCTGTTAGACAGTTGCTCTCAGCCTTTCATCTTGTTAGTGAATATTACACCTGACACCGATTTTTGTAGAAATATTCAGCTGCTCTGGCCATTCTGTGCATCAGAGTAGCAATCTGCCAAGTAGTTACGGACCTGCATCCCTTTTCAACCCTTGACTCTCATCTACCCCACTATTTCTGCCACCATGTAAGTAAAGGAAAGTAATCAAATCTCATCTGATCAAGTAATCAACGTGCTACGATATCTTAAAGTACTTTACCACGAAAGAATTACGCTGGATGTGAACAACAAGCACGCTTGTCTGCAAAATATATAATATATTTATTTAGTATAGAACCAATGCAGTGGGCAGCTGCGTAGAGCTCTCCAAAAATCATCTTTTCCACTTAAGGAGCATCAGTGCCCTGGACTCTGCCAGGCATAACAAAACTCTATTCAATGATCCAAAAGCAAGAAACTCAATCAGAAGCATTCCTTGAGTGCTGACAGTCAAACACTTAAGCATGTAAGGAAACTTAAGGACCCTTAAACAAATTAAATAATTCCAGTGATGTCAGTGAGATTCAGAGATACAATAAAATTGGTTCCAACTTTTCCTTAAATACTCACCCTATGAGCACCAGATGAGCTTACAAACCTTACCAAGATATCTTAGATAAGTAATTAATTTGTGGATTACTGAACTGAAATTTTTCAAATTCATTTGAGATTAGGAACAGTTTGAACTCTAAGAAATACCATCTGTTCTAAAACATACAAGCATCTCTGTTTGCTTTTTTTTTTTTTAAACCCTGGTATTACTTTAATAAGAAGCAGAGTAATAGCGGGGGGGTTAATTAGTAATAAAGACTAGATTACTGCAGAAGCAACAAGTAAAACCCAGAAGTCGTACGTGCTACTCAGTAGTCAGTGTCTCTGGCTGCTAAGAGGAAGAAAGGAGAAAGTAAATATACGTTACTTTTCCTCTACTTAGATACATCTACAGCCTTGTTCTCCAAGGAAGGAGAGAGGGGGAAAAATTAGATTTTTTCTTTTTCCTTGTCATCAAACCAAGTAGTATTATCTCTGGATGAAATTATCCCACTTTGACAAAGTCCATCTCAAAAACTCTTTTGCTCATAGACTGCACTATACATCAGAAAAAAACACCTGCATATTATTTCAGAAGTCTGAACTAAGTTTTCCCTTTTTCACTTGATAGCATATACAGCTACAATACAAACACATTCACAAACATACAATACGTGAAGAGTTCAACAGCTTACATCAAATAAAACTGAGCCAAAAAATACTACAGTAACAGAGGCTTAAAATAATCAGCAATATGTTACTTTAGGCAATGGCTCCATTTGAAAATACTGCCATTTGAAAATACTGTCATATTATCCAAATACTCCACCCATCTGCAGCACAGCAATCCCTACACCTTTGTGCTCTCTTATTGTTTTTTCTTTCAATCAATAAAACATTAATTTGATAATTTGTATCTATTCTTCATTTTATTTTTAATGGGAAATATATGAGCAAGACTTCATTTGTTTGCTTTTTTAAGCTTTAGATCTGAAATTAGGTAATAATTATTTACTAGTACAAATTGTGTTCCATTTTCTTTATGAATAATTTATCATAACCAAGAAGCTTATCCAGGAGCCTTTCAACCTAAAACCATAGCTTAAAAACCTAATTGCTAAAATCAGTTTAAATGCTATGCAGCTAACTCACTTAACTGACAAAGACCTGGATTACAGATTGAAAACGCAGTGGTCAAATCCAGTGTTATCCGCTCAGAGCATTTGAGTCAGATTACCTGATGGGTATCTAAAGAAACAAGACCGATAACAATCTGTCTATTTAAAAGGCTTATCTGTGTTTTCTTAGCAGATTCAGGTAGGGCCGTTAAATAAATGGAGTTGGGAAGTTTTATAGACATACGAACTTGCAATCAGGAATCCCCAAACCATAATTTAGATCCAAGTGTGATTTAACGTTACAAATTCAACCAGAGGCTCATAGAAAAATCAGCATCCATCCCCTTCCATCAGCATCCCCCAGATTCCCATCTCAGACAAAACCAGCTCATTCAGCTGCAGAAGACGGGGCAGAGTCGACCGTACGTGCTGCACAGGTCATCGCAGGCAGCAAAAAAAAAGAGCCTCCACTGCAAAGGAAAAGTTCTAAAACACTTCAGACAGCTCTTGATGCTTCTTTCATATGCTTACTTCTCAGCACAGACATCTTTTCTAAAATGAAGACTGGCACAAGAACAGACTTGACTTTGTCCCGTTCCTTACTCTGGGCACCCGATAGGAGTGAGCTCTGTTCATTTGCTTTCCAACGTCACTGCATCCTTATGACAAACTGAACCCTTTTCTTTCCCCCAAAGAATACCATAGCGTGCTCTGGCCTCATAAAGCAAGAAGTCTGTGTGAACACACACGCGCGCACTCACATTCTAATATCTGTTTAAGGCCTGAAATCTGTTACTGTGTTTTCCCCTTCTCTATGAAAATAATACACACCACTGGACAGATCCATTACTTTCACGTAGAAACATTGGCATTTACGTAAACGGATAAACTTTAGTTCTTTGCAGGGGTGTGTAATTCAACCATGAGGGAAATCAGCATTGTTTGATATAGTATTTCTAAAAGGAACGTTACAGTTATTGCTAAACCCGATTACTTTATTTAGTTCTTTTGCCTACCTCATTCCTGAAACAATGGAACAAAGCTATATTCACTGGTATCTAATTTCCAACTTCATCTCTTTTTTTTTCTTTAAAAACCGAAACAAACAAACAAAAAAAGCAACCAAGCCTGAAATGCATTCTTTTCTGGAGTTCATCGGTATCCATGAGCTCACAAAGAAAATTCCCAAAGGACTTGAAATGTCATTAGTAGCTGTTTAAGCACTTAACGAATGAAACACGTTTAATTTACTGCAGCGTTCTCTAAAGTAAGATTGAATTCTTGTCCCTCAGACACTCTTTAACTGTAGCAGATACACTGCAATTCACCTTATTAATGAAGATTAATAGAAAAAGGGGGTTGGAAACTTCATAGCATCATAGGCATATGGTTGTATGGAACTAAGTGCATTGAGCCAGAGAAATTATTTGAGCAGGTGAGATAATGAAAGGTAGAACAGGTAGGAACAAAGATTCTTGTCTGAAGAACGTAAGGGTAGTTAAACCATCTAATGTTTGCTAGTAGCATATTCAAAACTACCAACAAGCTTCCAGAATTAGTTATCTTTCCTAATTTTTGTCAGTCAACGCTACTTAAGTTTGTTTCATCTATTGTGGTGAAAAGGAAAATGCCACAGAATTTCTTTCAGCATTTTACAAAAGCATTTTTAGAATGTGAAGAAATGATCGACTTCAAAGTGACCAAAAAAACAACAAAGTAGAAATAAATCTGACTGCAGATACGCTGAGGAAATAATAATAATAAAAACAATATAACCACGCATACGCACAAAGGCAACTAATTTTTCCTGCTTAAAAAACCAAAAAGTCTTAGATTTATCTAAATATCCCCTCCAAACAGACCTATGTCATCATGGATATAGTAGACAAGCAGCAATGTGTATTATTTGGACATTTCCCCTTCAAGGGAAATTTATAGGAAAGCAGGGTAACCACTTAGTTTGAAAACACACACTGACTTGATGGAAACTTTAGTAAGAGGAAGGAATTAAAAATGTAATTAAATCAAGTGACTGCTATTCCTATAGTGAGAAAGTACCAAACAGACAAACATAGAAGTACAGCTCAGAAAAAGACCATACGTGTGTGTGTGTGTATATATGTCTAAGAACACATGTACTCCTTGGTAAGTACATGCATATGTTATTGGTGGACAAATCTGATCTTTCCCAATTGCAAATCAAGACTCAAGAAAAAACAATTCAGATGTTATACTAGAATTTCTTTTGAACAATTCTAAAAACTTTGTTGGAAATTAGAAATGAAACCATTTTGGAGCTATTTTTGTGAAGACATAGTAAGTTCTTGAGTCATACAAAGACTTTAGAAGTTGGCAAAATCTAATTACAAACTTTTCGCCTTGGTTTTATAGTACATTGCTGTTTTCTTTTTCTCTAACTACAAATACAAAAGCTAATGTATAAAACTAGAGAGACATTCAATATAATTTAAAAGGTGACTATTTTCATCATTTTCTAATTCATTTTCTAAGAGCTGCAATGATAATTTAACATCATAACTTTTGAAAGACCAAATCGCCCACACAAGTGAAGCCCAATCTATGTGTAGACAAATAAGAATACTTTTCCAGTACAGCTATCTCAAATTTGAACGTAAAATTAGTATTTTCTTAAAAAAAAATCAACTGCATTTCTGGGGTTGCAGTCTTCTCCATATAATTTTCAACTCATTTCACCATTTATTTTTTGGTCTTTGTTTTCCCAATTACAACTTCAGGAAAGAGGCACCATTTTTCACCTAGCAAAGAAAAGTGGAAGAATTATAACGATAAAATGTCTGCTGGAAATCACCTCTTATTGTGTAAAATCATCAGATGTATTCTGCTATGCAAATACAGTATTTTTGAAAGCGAACATGATGTACTATTGCAGATGGAAGGAAACATTAGTTACAACTGTAAGATCCCACTCCAGCTAGAACTCCGTGATACAAAACCTGAAAATGATGCCACGTGCATCTTTGTCGCTTGGCTTCAAGCTTCATTACAAAGTCAGGAAGAGTGCATTAAACTGTTCAGCAAGTCCGTGTCTGATTTGTTTTATTTGGACAGATTTGTGTCTCAGAATACAACCTAACTCCCCAGTTAGGTAGAATTGCACAAAAATAAGATAAAAGACAATAACTTCTATTTATTTACATTCTAAGTTCATTCAAACCTGGAATTCAATGAAAATTTCATATGGAAAAGCTGCTTTCTAAGACATAAATAACCTTATGGTGTAAAACAGACTGATGGATTTCTCAAAGCTCCATCTTCCTCTGCTCCATTTCACAAAGTTGCCCTTCTATGGTCCAACAACCAGCCCAAATGTCACTTCATGTGTCTGAGCACCGCTTGCCCCTCTCACATTTCATAGGTTCTGCACCCATAAAAAGCTTTTCCTCTGATTCAACAGGAAAACTACTGAATACATCACACAGTACAAATTTTATCATTGAATCCAGTAACATAGGGCGTGACACAGTCTAAGCCATAGCATTACAAGTGTGATAGACTCCGGTCACTTCTGTTGCTCTTCCACTAATTCTGGCTAGACACTGGACATTGTATCCAATCCCCTGAAATTTGTTCTGGCTTAACTGCAGCTACCATAGAACAAATTTTCTCCAGCCGGCTCTTCAAGTACTCGTACTCAGTCTGACTGTATGTGCTGCTGTAAATGTACCTCTGCCAGGAAACACATTTTTCTCCTGCTCCCCAAATTTCAAGTTCCTTTTCCAAACACGACCCAAGATAACAAAAATCTCATTTTAAAGATGGTCGGAAACGTGACTCAAATGGTAAGCGCATTCTTTTACACAAACACTCACAAATGTAACTTTCCCTGTCCCACCCCAATCTAGAATAATTGCAGCTATTAGCAAAGCACACGGGAATCCTTCAGATGATGGCTTTTGATCAACAAAGCATCTTTCTTTGCAGCTCCCCATGTACTGAGGCACACTCTTCCCAAAGGCCAGATACTTATAACCACAAACAAGCGACAGGACACTCATAGCTCATTTGAAGCACGGGGCATCATTCTCCATGACATCACCGCTCCGGTTGCAGCAGCAGCTCCTGCACCATGAGTGCAGTACAGAGGAACTTCACGCTGATGGCTTTAAAGAAAGGGTTCTGGGTGAAAGCGTGAAGATGGAGAAGATAATTGAACTAATACAGTTAGCAATTCTGTAACAAAACCCTGCTTTTGCAGGGAACCGTGCGTATCACGGCAAATACAAGAACTGCTGAACGGTGTCTATAGAGCCCAGTAAGCATTCCAGACAATAACAGATGTCTACAAAAGATTATAGTGATACTTCCTGAGCCAGAGAAAGATTTTTTTGTGTGCTGAACACTCCATCAATGGATTTTTCTTCTCTCTTTCTGGTCAGATGCATTTGGAGGCCGTCTAAAATTTCAGTGCCACAGCGTTCTGCAACGAAGAGCTGGATGACTTAACTACGCGTTTGGGATTAGCTTCAGCATCAAGAAACAAAGCAGATAAAGAATTCATGGCTGGCTAACTGCTCTTTGGAGAGCCTGAACTGACCTTTGAGGAATTTAACAGTTGCTGAGGCTTGGCAAGAACGGGAGTGTGAACCGAATGAGGAAAGCCCACTCTGCTACCTTCTGCCCTGCATATCTTCATTTACGAACATTTGTCAGCATAGAAAACCCACAACTATACTTTCAGAGGAGCATGAAAAATTATGCCCCTCTACAATCTTTGACATCTCATATTTTGAAGGTGTAAATGTACTGTAAATTACAAAGATCCAGGCAACACCAGTAATTTATCTATTAGCCTTCGTTCCTTCGATTACATTCAAAGTAAAAAACTCAGACTACAGTAATGAAAAAACAGACCATGGAAACAAAATGAAGAAAATTGCTAAAAAAAAATAGATGTCTCCAATAGAGCTTATCCTGTGTCCTGATGTTGTTTCAATAGTTACAGCTACTGTCCTGAATTGTTCAGGTTGGGTTTCTTCCAGTGCTCCGCATATTTAGAGAAAAACCGAGGTAATGATTTGCTCTGATCCAAAATCTCTTATCTGAAGAAATCTCCATTATTCAAAATCCCCACCAATGGTTATACGAGTGTTTGGTTTTTTAACCTACAAATAGTCAAGTTCATCTTAGAATGGTATGTCAACCATCTGGAGACTTTGTTAGTTTACAATAAAGAAAGAAAAAAACCCAACACATTCATGTTGTTGCCTTGTCTAAACCCTTAAAACTCCAGTTCTAAATTTCACAGAGACAAAATCTGAAAATTAAATTACCACAGCACAAAAGAGCTCATTGCAATTTACCGTTCCAATTGCCACTAGCTTTTTAATGCAGTTTTAATGATGAGTCAATTAACTAAGCTGCTTCACGTGTCCAAGTGAAACGCTGCTTTCCTGAGTACCAATACTAAATATGTTCCCATAGGCTACATCCTCTCCTTACCCTCCCAGCTGCTTTATCTGTTATCAATAGCAATTTTCCCTCTCCTACGCAATCAACTCTGCCTTTTTCCAGATAATTTCTTGCTGGAGCTCACAAGCCTGCTTTCGCTGTCAGGGCCTTGTCACTAAGGAACCTTCTATGGCAAATGAATATATATATATATCTTTTTTACTCTCGATGAAATATGCCTCTATGGCCATTAATAAAAAATAAGGTCGTTTCTGAGTTGAACAAGTCTTCCACTATATTCATTTTAAATTTACAGCACGTGCAGAAATCCTCCACAGTTTCAGGTCTCTGTAGTTGTATTTTAGCTATCGAACCAGTTCTAGTCAAAACCATACACCAAAGCAATGCGTTTAGAGAGGCACATTGATGTAAGTAACTAAAACTCTTCCAACTGTGCGCTGCACATCTCTAAGCTTATCTGTTCTAAACAAAATGTATTCTGAAGCTTATCAGAGGCACTCGATTCCCAAGTTCATTTAGCTGAAATGAAAAGCAATCAGATTCCACTGTAACAAGTTTACCTTTCCAAAAGAAACGGCCTACTTAATTCATTCTAATGGCCACAGAGCCCATCGCACAGTAATAGCTTTTGGTTACATTCACCCCTCTCAGATAGCTGCGCGTGGACAGACCGGGTGCTTCTTTCAATTGATCAGACCTGCAAGCAGTTCAAAGCAACCTTGAATTAGCTTTGTAAGTCTTCATAAATAATGAGGAAAGCTTCTTCATTTCGGAAGCAGGTAAGTTCCAACTATACAGAATCCAAGTACCCTGTTTTGTTATTCTTGGTAACGCCTGCAGGAGATGCATGGATATCTGTCTTAAATTTGTCCCGCAATGTGCATCCGTGCACAGGTCATGCTTTACTGCTGCAAGGATAGCTGTATCTCTATTGATTGAAAATTAAAATGAGAATTTACGTCCCGCACTTCTATAGTGGAAACGCAATGTTCTGTTTTATCGATTTCCTGGTGGCTCTTCGGATACATTTAACAGCTTATATGAAACGTCAACATCAAGGTCGTTTCAAACAAGCCGTTCCCAGTTCTGCTCCCTTCAGCCTCCCCACAGCACCAGATCGTTAGCTTTCAATTACATCTTGTACAGCTGGGGCTTCTTTCATCTGCAAAAGTTCTCAAATACTAAGCCCAAATTTTAATTCCTCCTCCTGTGTGTGCCCTGTCTCACACGCTCAAGCCCAGAAAAGGATTCGATTCTTTTCTGAGGGTTTCCCTATTGATTGGTATTGTTTTTTTGTTTTTCTTTTCCTCTCCCAAGCTTTTAGCTGCTGTTAACCTTTCATGTCAGATCAAGAATTTGTTACAATTAGGCTAACAAACTTTCAGCTTTTAACTCCAGTCTCAGAGCTCAATTACTTGATCTAATGTCAGCTTAATTACCTGAGTTGCTAATTTTATTGAAAAACAAAACCCGAAATACTGCATCTAGCATGAAAAATCTTGCAAACGTACACTTTGATAGCCTGATAATTGACAAGGCTTTGATTTTTCTGAGCATATACTGAGTTCAGGCTGAACACACCAAGATTAAAGAAAGAATCCCTTAGCAGCTAACGGGGCACTTGCAGAGATTTCTAGGGCAAATGACTGGAAGAAAAGCACCCACTAAAACTAGAGCATGAACATAAACAGTATGTGTGGGGAGAACATACAACTGTTGCACAGTTTCTACCTCTGAAATTGGCGATGTCAGAAGAAGCTACCATGAGCATCTATGAACTACACAGATACTACACACACACAAACACTGCTTTTCCAAAAACAAAAAATCTTTAAGATAAGTTATTTTAGTGCCCTTACTATTGTTAAAGAAAGTAAGATACTAAGACACTTGCCACAAAAAAATCAGAAATTGTATAACTGAAAACATCATCTCACATTTTCTTAGTGAAATGTTTTCTTCTATCAAATAGATAGCAGGAAACGATAAACTGACTAAAATGAGTATATCTGACTAACGTAGGTAGCCTAGTAGATACGTTTCCAGTTGATCACAACGCCTACCATTTTCCCAAAGAAACTTATCTCGAGTCCTCAAATTTTGTTACTGCATGAGATTTTTACTGTTCAAAGGGCTTTCAATTCAGTGATACACACAGGTATTAAGAATCCTCCAAAAATCTGAAGAAATTAATCACCTGCTTTTTACACACGATGACAATGAAACGCTTGGGAAAAAAAGTGCGTAGACACACATACAGATTTATGAAACTCATTTACAATTGTAGAAAATGAGTTCATAACTTTATGCTACTCAAGCAAATGAAAAAGAACAGAAAAAATTGGATATAAACCTCATCTGTTATTGCATTTAATACCTTTTGCTTCAGTTAATTATGGCTCCAAATTCACAGAACCACGGAATAGCTTGGATTGGAAGGGATCTCAACGATCATCAAGCTCCAGCCCTCTGCTCACCTTAGTGGCTCTCCTCAAGGACCCTTCTCTAACAGCTTTCTGTCTTTCTTATTCTGGGGGCCCCAGAACTGGACACAGTACTCTGGATGGGGCCTAATGACAACGAAGTGGAAAGGGGATCAATTAATATGAAAACTGAAAGCGCAAGCACAGATTTCTGTTGAATGTATGAAAAAAAAACTCATGAACCATTTATATTGTCTTTAATTCTTTTTATCTAGTAGCTGTCAATGAAATGTTATTTACAGACAGCAGAAAGATTTGGATAAAACAACATTTTGCTAACTAATATAACTGAAGACAGTTTTGTGAAATAATTTGTGGGTGAATTTGAAATATTTCCATGATGATGCTTTCATTAAGTGAAATAATACTAACAGATCTGGGGGGAAAAAAAAAAAAAAAAAAAAAGCAATTCCAAAAGTTTTATTTTTATTATTCCTTAAAATCTTGCATCATTTCTCACCAAAGATAAATTTTTGTTATTTTTTCTATCGATTCAATACAAAGAGACAAGCTCTTTCAGAGTACAGGTTAGAGCAAGTTTGTTTCCTCATCTAAGTAACTTCATCTATTACTAACAGAAAGTTCCACTTCAATCAAAACTTATTAAAAAAAGGGGGGGGGGGGGGGGGAGAATACATATCTTATGTATCTTATAGAAAAAGATGAACTAGAAGATCAAATGGCACTCTCTCATCCAGAAATGATGAATCTTGCCTATCACATTTTCTATTTCTGACATCCTAGTGGATAAGCTCGTAGTGAAAAAATCCAAGCACGACTAAACAGAACGAAACTTCATAACAGATAACAAATTCTCTCAATAATGCTGACCACGCACCTATCAGCAATGATGCACAATAAAATCACAGGATGAAAATGTTACTTTTTATAGACTGATGTCAATTAAAACGTAGGAAGCATACAGACTCTTGCACAAAGAAACCCCCCCCAACTAAATAAGCCATACGAGACGGTTACTAACTTGATGAAACCTAACTTTCCTCTTGAATAAACAAAGAAGCTATTTTCCGCTTTTCATTTGTATATTTCTGAGACCAGATCCTGAACAGACAAGTGAAAAAGCATAAAATTGATTCGGTGTTTGTTTCTGAACCAAATCTATTTATGCAAAGTATGCTGCTCTTGCCTGAATGTATTTAAAATGAAAAATAGCAATCACAAAGGATTCCATTCTGGCGGGAGCTGAAAGAAGACAGTAACTGTATGAGTATCTTTAAAATCTGAAGACAAGAAACAATGCAAGATTCAGTCATGAAGACTTACAGTTGACCTTGCTATGCTCAAAAGATGGGTTTGTAAGGCAAGGAAAATGAAATGACAGAAATGGGAACACGCTGAAAAAACAGTTCCCAAAATATCAGAGTCTGAGATAAGATAGCAAGCAAAAAGTTGAAAAACAAATGATACGTACCCATGTAGACATTTCATTCCATTAAAAGCCACTTCTCCTTATTTATTTAGCTATATTGCAATTAAATTGCATTTAAGACCCCCGTTACATTAAGTAACATTAGAGAAAGCAACAGAAATCGTAGTGCAGCCCACCAATAGCAGCTCATCCAACAGCAGGGAGCAGGCAGCTCCCCAACCAGGCCAGCACCTGCATCATTCCTTACTAACCAGCAGCGAGTTCATCTCAAAACTGACCTGAATGGTAGTGATTTATCAGGTTCTGCTACACAACAGCAGCCTGGCTGTCAAAAGTACGTGAGGTAACTTCAATCTGACAGAGAAAAGACTGAGACAATTAAATTTAAAAGCATTTACGAATCCCAATCCACAACATCATCAGGGTTGTGTGTTTGAGAGGCAACAATACAAAATATATTTTGTATTGGTACAGCACAAATATAGGGGCTGGTGAAAGTACACATGGGAATTTCAGGCTGCGACACCGTTTTCTTGATCTGCAGTCCCGTGAGATCAAGACCTCCCTACAGCAAGCGCTAACTTCCCCAAGAAGGGAATCAAAGCCCCATATTTACAGTCTAAATACCAAGAGAGGAGATAAAACGTCAGTCTCAAATTACTTCTGTGCATCTATTGAAGGAATGTATTTAGTCTACAGTATTGTTCCTTCTATCAGGACTGATTTGAGACAGAAGAGCATGGCATCCTGTCACAGCAAAGAACGCTGTAATTTCAACTCCATCAAACCCAGAAGAAAATGTATAAAAATTTCAAGTACGTACATTTAACTTCAAAATTTTTTAAGAAAAATAATTTAAGTCTAGTACTTCATTACCATTATAGAAGATAATACAGTATTTCCATTAGCTACATACGCTCAACGGCCTAATCATTTTATGAATCATAACCACAAATCTTATCTGTTTATTAGACCTTTCTGTTATTCCAGCTGAGTATAAATTAAGAGGAGAACTGAACTTCAACATTCAGTCCTTACAGACAAAGATAATTATTGTCACTGTTAGACTAACCGACGCCAACGAACACATCTTCTGCAAGTATGAATATAAAAAAATACATCCAACCTCCTCGTCCTCCACAAAACGCTTAAATCCTTTATAAAGGGGTAAGGTCACAATGGCTAAACTTACTAAATTTGTCTCAGGTTGAAAAGACAACAGTAATGCATTATGCACGCTTTTAACCTAGCTCAAATAGTTTTTCTATATCAAGAAAGGCCAACTCCCTGAGCAGCCCTGTACACTTGTAAACTCACACCTATGCATTTTCATGCACAAGGCTTGGTACCATCATCTTTTTTTTAAAAAGTAGAGCTTGTACTTAATCTACTTCTCTGACGAAAAAGAGTTTTCCAAACTACTGCTACTTACATCTGTAATTTATCACTTACGAATCAAGAACTGTGGCTGACTCTTCTTATTAGTGACATTTTCTGCCTTGGGCATATATTATCAAGCATTGGTATAAAAATTTTTGCTATTTTTTGGCTTCCAACTAACTATTTTCTCATTGAACTTAAACATTATCCCTGTGAAGGAGAAAAAGCAGCTGACCTTCAGCATAACTTGATAATTAAGGAAATCAGCAAATGATTATGCCATATAATCCCTACCTAAGAATCTGGGTCAGAATGCAAGCTTTATTTTTCATGTCAGCCTTCTCACGCCTTGACAGTGTGTAAGCCTAGTGTAAAATCCTTGTGAAAGCTAAGAAAAAAGATTAGCAAACGCATCCTTCAGTGAAGCAATGTTTTAGTCTTATCTAACCCAAGTAACAACATTTGGAATAATTCTACAACCTGCAAATAAATTCACAAATTTCATTTCTGTCAACACGCAGCATTTTCTTATTTGATGTATGTTCACAACACCAGCAAATCAAACTAAACCTGGAATGAAAGTACAACAAAACGTCTCTGGAGAACAACAGGAGTATTTTGATGCCTGAAATCCAGCAGATAATAAGATTTACTAGAAACTTCATCCTACAAACATTGTAGTTATCCATCATGCATAATGAATTTACTTTGCATTTCATTAAAAATTCATACAGTCTGTTTTTGACTAACATGTTGCATATATCAGTGCTATCTCATCTATTTTCTTGCATTCTGGAATATTCGACAGAGCACTACTTACAAAACAGACGTAGAAATAAAAGTCTTCATAGGGCAGCGTACTAGATTTTTCCATTGCAGTACAAGTCACTTCCATTCAAACACAGAGAACTCTGAATTCAGGATTAATTTATAATAAACATGCATCCACATACAACTAACTGTAAACTACTGAGACATAAGGGGGCCAGGGTAAAGCAGATTTTTGCTCACCTGCTCCATCATCAAAAACACAGAATACAATGTTAAAGAGAATCCTAGATATAAACATGTAATTCACACTTGAAATCTTGAAAAAAAATTAGTTCTTATAAGAAGTTTAAATTAATATTTAGCAGCATTTGACTTGTGAACGCTTCTTCATGCACGCAGGTAATGATAAAATATCTAAGAGCCCACATAGCTGTGTTGCCTTATGATTCAGCCATCCTTTTCCAAGAAGCCAGCTGGGACAACAACTGCGTATCACTGATCACGACTATGTTTTTTGAACTTGAAAAGCAAGAAAGCCCCACAGGGCTAAATGTTCAACATTATTACTGAGATTAAGCTTGGTCTTTGCCCTAGGAGATGATTGACATCAGTGTGACCCAAAGCAGCATTTTGCCTGAAAGGCTTGGCAGATTCAACACTAGCAAATTTCTCATGCTGGCACTTGGTTACTATCTTTTTTTCCCTGACAAACCCATTCCTCTTGAGCCAAGTATAGCATATTACAACAGTATGTAGAGGATTAATTACAAGGGCTCACTTGTCACGGATTTCCCAGATAAATCCATCACTGATGCCTTCTGCTTTGAAAGCAGCAGCAATAAAGTATCAGTAATCAATAGCTCTATATTTATTCAGATTCATTCCCTAGGCTAGCTGACAAGCTAGATTAAAAGACTAACTCTTCGCAAGTGATGCAGAGAGCTGAATAACTTAACTATCTTACAAAAGACGAAGAAAAATTAAGCTGTATTTTACAGCACGTTCTCTAACAGTTGCTTTGAGTAACCTCGCTTGGCCTTTTAATTCACCTCTTTAGACTGGTCTGGCATTTGCTTTCCACCCCCTGTAACAAAACATCCTTTACTGTCTGTCTGAGAGGCTGCCTTGGTTTATAGCTTTGGGAAGAGCAGCACATCTCAACAAAATCCCCTGCGAATTATTCTTGGGTATGAGAGCATTCCATTATGGACTCACTCTTCTGGGAAACAACATGCTAATTTTAAGGCGTTGTAGAATAGATTTATGTTCCTTGACATTCTTGCATAGCCTTTTTTTTTTTTTTTCTAATCATCACAAGGAACATATAAATCCTGTTTGCTCTAAAAGAGTAAGCAATGAAGTCGCCGTACAAAAATACCGTAGTAAAAACACATCTTCAATTTTAAGCATCTACCTTTTTCCCAGCCTCTGTTTTTAACTTTTTATTTTAGTTCTCAACAGGGTACGTTGACGAAAGAAGCCATTTTCCTTAATCATGTGGCATTCTTCACCAGTAGGTTTCTTTCTCCCTGTAAATTCCTGTTAGCAAAAGCTACATCACATAGAACGTGGAAGAACATCTCGTCCAGTAGATGAGCAAGGAAGCCACTGACAAAAATCACTCCCCATGCTAAAGCAGGGCTCAAACAAATCTTTTTGCTTGCCCATGGGTGAAACCACCTCAAATACATAGGTGAAAAATCTTTGTCAGGAAGGACACGAATTGAAAAAGCAACTTTAAGTCCCCATAGCTCTCCAAGTAAGAGAAAGAAGTATGTATGTGAGCTAAGAAAGAATGTAAAAAAAACCAAAACAAAACAAAAAAAAAACACCACACAGAAAAACACATAGGGGCTCCTGGTCCCAGATAAGCGGACAATCCTAATATTCCAATATACACAACTTACCTCTCCACCCCACTCACAAATACAGTGATAACTAAATACTTGGGTTACTTCTTAAATTGTTTTGCTATCAGCTGTATAGATAACTACAACAACAGATGCTTATCTTTCCTGAACAGAATGATCAAAAAGGTCAAAGTAACCGAGAAAGGAAATTACTCCAAACATCTCCAGTACTATCCCTCTTTTCTTCCCCCCTAATCTTGCATATAATTTGAAACAACGCTACAGTATGGAGACGATGCTTCTTTTTGTGCCTATTTTAGTAAATCCATTCTTTACCACCAGATAATCATCATTAAAATATGCTCTGCCAGACCAGCTGCAATGTCATGTTTTTGGATAACTTGGGACTCTTTAACATCTTGGTCAATGCCATAGACAATGGGACTGAACGTGCCCTCAACAAGTTTGCTGATGACACCGAGAGGAGCACTTGATAGACCAGAAGGAAGGGATGCCATCCAAAGGGACCTTGATCAACTCAAAAGGTGTGAACCTGATAACGTTCAAAAAAGGTTTTGCACTTCAGAGTAATCCCAGATGTGTATACAGATTGGGAGGAGAACTCCTTGAGAGCAGCCCTGCTGAGAAGGACTTAAAGATCCTGACAGATGAGAATCTTAACGTGAGCCAGCACCGCGTGCTTGCAGCCAGGAAAGCCAACAGTATCACAAGTTCTATAAGAAGGGTGATCAGAAGGGTTATGAAGATGACTGACCCCCTCTACTGTGCCCTTATGAGGCCTCGGTTGGAGTTCTGTGTCCATCTCTGAGGGCCACAACAGAGGAATGATATCAAGCTTTTGGAGGGGGTCCAGAGGAAAGCCATGAAGATGATCCACAGGCTAGAACACCTCTCCTGTGAAGATAGACTGAAGAAAATGGGCTTGTTCAGTCTAGGGAAGAGAATGCTGTGGAGAGACCTCATTGCAGCCTTCCAGTATTTAAAGGGAGCTCATTAACAGGAGAGAAATGAACTTTTTTACACAAGTAGATAGTGATAGGAGAAGGGGGGATAGTTTAAAAATAAAGTAAGATAAAGTAAGAGAGATTTAGATAAGATGTCAGGGCGAAGATTTTTACTGAGAGAGTGGTGAGGTGCTGGAACACCTAGTGGATGCCTAGTCCCTGGAGGTTTTCAAGGCCAGGTTGGATGGAGCCCTGGACAATCAGATCTAGTATCTGATCTAGCACCCTGACTGTGGCTGGGGGGGTTGGAACTTGATCATTGAGGTCCCTTCCCAAGTCATTCTATGATTCTACAATTCTGCTCAGTACCATTAACTAATTTACTGCATGTAGTTTGAAAGCTACTGCAAACTTGCTAAATCATTTATAAAGCAAGCAGACCATTGTTCTAATAGGACAAAGATTATGGAGACCCTGGACAGTACTGTAAACTAAGTTCCAATGACTTCGTATTATTTTTTGATAAGCAAGTTGATGCTAAAGCAGTTTAGCATGAAACTAGCACCACATATTTATAGACAACTTTTACTTACATAATTTCACTCAGCACAGAAAAAACTAGTGCTCGAATACAAACCTCCGTATTTAGGCATTTAGCCTCCTTTAATTGTTGCTTGCTTATTCTGTTTCCTATGCTGTCCATATACTAACTCATCAAAATTCTCATTCGCCATTTTTTTCCTCTGGAGTCCTCAAAGCTGATCAGCATATGGTCGTCTTAACCCTGCTCATCAGCAGCTATCACAGCCTAACTTCTCTAAAAGTTTTGGCAGGAGTACACGTTTGAAATGAATTCCTAGTTGAAAATTAAAAACAAAACTTAAAAAAGATAACAGAAAAAGTCATTTTTAAGACTTGGTCATCCCCATGAGACCTATAATGAGCTTCAGTCATTACAAAAAATTTAGGATGAAATCTTTACAGAAAGGATTGTTAAGCACTGAAATGGGCTCCCCAGGGAGGTAGATGAGTCACCGTCCCTGGATGCGTTTAAAAACAGTTTGGATGTGGTACTCGGGGACATGATTTAGCAGAGGGTTGTTAGAGTTGGGTAGTATGGTTGGATTGTGGTTGGACTTGATTATCTTTAAGCCTTCCAACCCGAGCAGTTCTATGATTCCGTGATTCTATTCTCTGAAATGGCACATAAGATTGCTCTCCTCTGGAGTTCTAAAATGGTAGTAGACTCAGAACACCTGAACCTTTTTATTATCTGAACACTATTGGAAGACACTCATATCGAGCACAGAAAAAGAACAAAAAGAAGGGCAGAAGCAAAAGCGCAGCAAGATTTCAGCGCAAACTCAGTGCCAAATTCCACTCCAAAATCTTTAGCCTTACTAAACCACGTGGGTTCTCTTCTTTCAAGGAAGGAACTACAGCATTCTCAGGTCCTTGCCAGGAAGATAACACATATTATGATATTCAGACACAGTAGTATTCAGAAAGCATATACAGCAGAAACTTGATGAGGGTTGGACATGTTTTCTTTCAGATCTAGTGCAGGTAGAAGACTATAATTAAAAATGCAGTAATCTGAGCAGAAATACCCTACTTCCTATTTGCATTTCTTCCAAAGCTAGGACTGCTGTCACTCAGCAAGTCCCAGTTTTTTTTCATGTTCAGTCATTTTTCTTGCAGAAGGCGGTGATTAATGACCAATCAATACCCAGCACTTCCTTTGGAAGCACTTATTAGTATACTCATAATACCTAGCTGAACTCGAAAGCAGCACATTAAAACTACATTTCATGTTAAACAATCATCTCTAATAAAAAGAATGCATAATTTAAATTCATGTGCTTGTTATACTCCACAGACTAGTAAAACATACATGTTAAATAAAATATTATGGTTCTGGTCAGAATTAAAGCTCGGTTGAAACTTCTGGTACTTTTCAGCAGACGAATTAATGGCCTGATAGCACAAGGATTTTCTGACAACACTTAAGCTTTCATAAACATTGACCTGCTTGTAATTTTTTATTTTAACTTGCTCAGTTGCAAAGCTGAGTACATGACCTAACTCAGTATATTCATAAACCACAAGCAGCATCTTGAAGAAAACTCGGAACAAAATATTAAAAAATCCTTCCCATAAAAAGCCAAGAGATAACTAAAAAGTATTGCCTTGGAACATTATAAAATATGCAGTCTTTGAGAGCAGGTCAGACGAGCATCTGTCAGAAGTTACCTGCCTCGAAGTCACACGAATAACACCCCCAGATCCTTTCTGAGTCTAGTTTTCTATGACACTATGAGATGTCTAAAGGGAAAAATCCAACTAATAATGGTACGGCATAGCAAATTTACATTGTAAAAGAGATTTGTTGTTTTTATTCCTCTGATAATGCATTACAAAGATTGCATTTTTATTTACGCCATCAGTTTATTCTAAACAAAGTGATTCTAATGGTATGATATGACCCTTATTAATACTAAATCTACAATTTTAATACCAAAGCTGCTTAGAAGAAATACAATGATGTCTACTACATAATCATTCTCTTATCACTTGTCTTCAAAATCTCTCAGTTCTTTCTTGGTTTTAATGCACGTGGACATTAATAATGTACCACGGCATCAAGATCCATGATTATAGTAAGCCTATAATAAAATAGGAGCTTACATTTGGACTCTGAACAAGTCTGAGATGGGAGAAAAAGGGATCCATCCAACTCAGACGAGCCTTAAAGACAGCGAAAACCTTAAGTTTTTCACTGACATCTGGTCATTTTTCCATTAGTCACAACTAAAATGCAACTTCTTCCTCAAAGAACTAGGTCTACAAGACATACAAGTCTTGGCAAGCCAGAAATCAATTTTATATCATAAACAAATACTTTGAATTGATAGTACTTCTTTTTCTATTCCTTTCTACAAGAACACTGCTATGGTTTAAAAATCGAAAGAAACAAAGAGTCTTGTGGGTTTTTTGTTTGTGTTTTGCACTTTTTGTTCTTGTTGTAGTTGTTGTTTTTTAGTTGAAAGAGGATAAGATCACAACCTTCCACTTCTCAATTTCCCACAGGTCCATTTTGGATTTTAAAATAATAAGCAGAAGGAACAAAAAAACACAACGTGGTCGAAAGAATTGGCAGAGACATGGAACAGCTAGATAATAAAAAACCATCTGATTCCACCCCCCAAGATCAAGAACCAAGTACGTAGAAGATGTTCTTACTTAAGGGATTGTCTACAATTCAAAGTACGAAGTTTCTGCATTATGCCCACTAAAAGTCCCTGCGCCCCTAAAAACGCTACTAACAATTTGCCTTCACATTGGACAGCTTTAATATCCACTTTCTGGTTTTCCAGGTAATCAATTTAAGTCTAATTATCCTGGCAACTGTTTGTGTTTGGGAGAAATTAAGAACACAAAGAGATGAGGAAGGAACAAATGGCTCCATCTAATCTATTACGCACAAGGAATTTATAATTGAGATTACCATGACTGAGCAGAGCAGAGAAGTGCTGGGAAATTAAAATGCAGGCAGGTGCAGCATTTGCCAGTTTATTCACACTAATTATCCAAAACATATTTTAATATGATGCGGAATGGAAGTTTCAGCTATTACTCAACTCTAGCATTCCTACTGAAAACTGTTCAGGATAAAAATAAGTACTTCGAAGATCAGTTATTAACATTTAACTTTCAGAGGTGACCAGAATCTTAGCTCCAGATAACCACAAACTCCATTTAGAAGTCATGCTCTTTCTTATTCCAACAATTACATGGTTTAGTATAAACTACAAGATCATCTTAAGTGCAATCATACAGGCCTGGAATTAATC